>CP136056.1:342137693-346937693 GCA_032464435.1 Aegilops umbellulata | reverse complement strand
TCAGTTTCAGTAGCTGTTTCTTCAGCACTAGTGGCTGGAATTCCTTCATTCACAGGTGCAGTAGGATGAGTTTCTTCAGAGCCCATTTGAACAGTTTGTGCAGGGGAGTGAGGAATTTGCTGCAGTGGGGTGAAGAGTGGGGAATTTGGATGCTGACTTTCCCAAAAGTCGTCATTCATTACTGGAGTTGTGCTCCCAATATCCACATCTTCATCATCAATTTCTTCAACACCAGCCTCTTCAGCATCAAAATGAGGCATTGGTGATGAGATCATTGGGGTTGAAGGGATTGTATCCACTTCAATTTCTTCATCAATCTACTCCGAGGAAGCAGCAGACTGAGTTTCTTCATCAGGTCCACTTGGGATCGCATAATCTTCACCAAAAGGAACAAGGTCCTTTGATGGCATGGAGGAGATAGGAATGGCATCAATAGGATTTGCAAATGAGCTTGTCATTGGCTTCATATTCTTGGGAGCTGAAGATTCTGAAGCAGCTGATGCCTTCCTTTTCTTCACAGCAGCTCGCTCTGCAGCCTTGGTTTTCTTCACATCTAAAGCAGAGGGAAGAATTGGAGTTGGAGTTGGTGCAGGTGGAGCTGAGGAATCTGGTTCATTTTCTTCAGGCACAACTGATGCAGTTGCCGTGATCTCTTCATTTTCTTCAGGCGCACCACTAGTGGATGCCCTGGCAATTTCGTCAGTGGCTGGAGCAGAGTCATCAGCCTTAGAGCTGGCATTTTCTTCAGCAGTCTGAACATCGTCAGCGGTGCTGGCATGTTCTTCAGTGGGTTGGACAGATGCTTCAGCTTGAGGAATTTGTGTTGAGGCTGTGCCCTTGGTGAAAGTATCAGTTAGCCTCACAAATCTGACCTTGGCTCCTTGCCAATCAGCATAGTACGAGTCAAAGTTGTCGCTGAGGGCTTTGATCTCAGCTTGCATCTTGACAAGTTCATCAGGAGTCATCTTAACAACATTTTTCTTCAGTAGCTTCTCTTTGTGGTACTGGGTCTTCTTGATCTCTCTGGCCCGATCATATTTCCACTTCTCCTCTTGGATGAAGTGAGTCATCATGTGACTTTGGCCAGGTGTCAGCTTGAAGTCAGGCATAGGTGTGTTGGGATCCTTGTGCCAGAGATCAATATAGTCTAGGATCCCCCTTGGATCCAAAAGCAGGGGCACAGGTGTGCCTTTGGCTTTAGCAGCCCTTTCTTGGCGGTCCCTGATGATTTCAGTGAGTTCTTCTTCATCAGCATCATCATCAGACGGAACAGAGAAGACCACTTGCTTCTTAGGACTTGGGTGAGTGCCGCGTCCAGCAGTAGCCTTTTTCTTCAGTAAGGAAGGTCCAGCTGAGGAATTTGGTGTAGCCGAAAAACGAGCGGAGACTCCAGTGGCAATAGAGATGCCTGTAGTGTTGGGGAACGTAGTAATTTCAAAATTTTCCTACGCACACGCAAGATCATGGTGATGCATAGCAACGAGAGGGGAGAGTGTTGTCTACGTACCCTCGTAGACCGAAAGCGGAAGCGTTATATCAACGCGGTTGATGTAGTCGTACGTCTTCACGATCCGACCGATCCAAGCACCGTTACTCCGGCACCTCCGAGTTCTTGGCACACGTTCAGCTCGATGACGTTCCCCGGGCTCTGATCCAGCAAAGCTTCGGGGAAGAGTTCCGTCAGCACGACGGCGTGGTGACGATCTTGATGTACTACTGACGCAGGGCTTCGCCTAAGCACTGCGACAATATGACCGAGGTGGAATTTGGTGGCAGGGGGCACCGCACACGGCTAAGGAAAGATCTCAATGATCAATTGTGTGTCTATGGGGTGCCCCCTGCCTCCGTATATAAAGGATCCAGGGGGAGGGGCTGGCCGGCCAAGCCCTTGGCGCGCCAGGAGAGTCCTACTCCCTCCGGGAGTAGGATTCCCCCCCCAATCCTAGTTGGACTAGGATTCTCCAAGGGGGAGAGAGAGAGAGAGAGGGGGCCGGCCACCTCTCCTAGTCCTAATAGGACTAGGGGAGGGGGGGAGGCGCGCAGCCCATGAGGGCAGCCCTCTCACCTCTCCACCAAGGCCCATGTTGGCCCATTATGCTCCCGGGGGGTTCCGGTAACCCTCCCGGTATTCCGGTAAAATCCTGATTTCACCTGGAACACATCCGATGTCCAAACATAGGCTTCCAATATATCATTCTTTATGTCTCGACCATTTCAAGACTCCTCGTCATGTCCGTGATCACATCCGGGACTCCGAACTCCTTCGGTACATCAAAACTCATAAACTCATTATATAACTGTCATCGAAACCTTAAGCGTGCGGACCCTACGGTTCGAGAACAATGTAGACATGACCGAGACACGTCTCCGGTCAATAACCAATAGCGGTACCTGGATGCCCATATTGGCTCCTACATATTCTGCGAAGATCTTTATCGGTCAGACCGCATAACAACATACGTTGTTCCCTTTGTCATCGGTATGTTACTTGCCCGAGATTCGATCGTCGGTATCCAATACCTAGTTTAATCTCGTTACCGGCAAGTCTCTTTACTCGTTCCGTAATACATCATCTCGCAACTAACTCATTGGTTGCAATGCTTGCAAGGCTTATGTGATGTGCATTACCGAGAAGGCCCTGAGATACCTCTCCGACATTTGGAGTGACAAATCCTAATCTCGAAATACGCCAACCCAACAAATACTTTCGGAGACACCTGTAGAGCACCTTTATAATCACTCAGTTATGTTGTGACGTTTGGTAGCACACAAAGTGTTCCTACGGTAAACGGGAGTTGCATAATCTCATAGTTAGAGGAACATGTATAAGTCATGGATAAAAGCAATAGCAACATACTAAACGATCGGGTGCTATGCTAATGGAATGGGTCATGTCAATCAGATCATTCAACTAATGATGTGATCTCGTTAATCAAATAACAACTCTTTGTTCATGGTTAGGAAACATAACCATCTTTGATTAATGAGCTAGTCAAGTAGAGGCATACTAGTGACACTCTGTTTGTCTATGTATTCACACATGTATTATGTTTCCAGTTAATACAATTCTAGCATGAATAATAAACATTTATCATGATTTGTAAGGAAATAAATAATAACTTTATTATTGCCTCTAGGGCATATTTCCTTCAGTCTCCCACTTGCACTAGAGTCAATAATCTAGATTACAAAGTAATGATTCTAACACCCATGGAGTCTTGGTGCTGATCATGTTTTGCTCGTGGAAGAGGCTTAGTCAACGGGTCTGCAACATTCAGATCCGTATGTATCTTGCATATCTCTATGTCTCCCACCTGGACTAAATCCCGGATGGAGTTGAAGCGTCTTTTGATGTGTTTGGTTCTTTTGTGAAATCTGGATTCCTTTGCCAAGGCAATTGCACCAGTATTGTCACAAAAGATTTTCATTGGACCCGATACGCTAGGTACAACACCTAGATCGGATATGAACTCCTTCATCCAGACTCCTTCATTAGCTGCTTCCGAAGCAGCTATGTACTCAGCTTCACATGTAGATCCTGCCACGACGCTTTGTTTAGAACTGCACCAACTGACAGCTCCACCGTTTAATGTAAATACGTATCCGGTTTGCGATTTAGAATCGTCCGGATCAGTGCCAAAGCTTGCATCGACGTAACCGTTTACGACGAGCTCTTTGTCACCTCCATAAATGAGAAACATATCCTTAGTCCTTCTCAAGTACTTAAGGATGTTCTTGACCGCTGTCCAGTGATCCACTCCTGGATTACTTTGGTACCTGCCTGCTAAGCTTACAGCAAGGCACACATCAGGTCTGGTACACAGCATTGCATACATGATAGAGCCTATGGCTGAAGCATAGGGAACATTTTTCATTTTCTCTCTATCTTCTGCGGTGGTCGGGCATTGAGTCTTACTCAACTTCACACCTTGTAACACAGGCAAGAACCCTTTCTTTGCCTGATCCATTTTGAACTTCTTCAAAACTTTGTCAAGGTATGTGCTTTGTGAAAGTCCTATTAAGCGTCTTGATCTATCTCTATAGATCTTAATGCCCAATATGTAAGCAGCTTCACCGAGGTCTTTCATCGAAAAACTCTTATTCAATTATCCCTTTATGCTATCCAGAAATTCTATATTATTTCCGATCAGTAATATGTCATCCACATATAATATCAGAAATGCTACAGAGCTCCCACTCACTTTCTTGTAAATACAGGCTTCTCCAAAAGTCTGTATAAAACCAAATGCTTTGATCACACTATCAAAGCGTTTATTCCAACTCCGAGAGGCTTGCACCAGTCCATAAATGGATCGCTGGAGCTTGCACACTTTGTTAGCTCCCTTTGGATCGACAAAACCTTCTGGTTGCATCATATACAACTCTTCTTCCAGAAATCCATTCAGGAATGCAGTTTTGACATCCATTTGCCAAATTTCATAATCATAAAATGCGGCAACTGCTAACATGATTCGGACAGACTTAAGCATCGCTACGGGTGAGAAAGTCTCATCGTAGTCAATCCCTTGAACTTGTCGAAAACCTTTTGCAACAAGTCGAGCTTTATAGACAGTAACATTACCATCAGCGTCAGTCTTCTTCTTAAAAATCCATTTATTCTCAATTGCTTGCCGATCATCGGGCAAGTCAACCAAAGTCCACAATTTGTTCTCATACATGGATCCCATCTCAGATTTCATGGCCTCAAGCCATTTTGCGGAATCTGGGCTCACCATCGCTTCTTCATAGTTCATAGGTTCATCATGGTCTAGTAACATGACTTCCAAAATAGGATTACCGTACCACTCTGGTGCGGATCTTACTCTGGTTGATCTACGAGGTTCAGTAGAAACTTGATCTGAAGTTTCATGATCATTATCATTAGCTTCCTCCCTATTTGGTGTAGGTGTCACAGAAACTGATTTCTGTGACGTACTACTTCTCAATAAGGGAGTAGATATAGTTATCTCATCAAGTTCTACTTTCCTCCCACTCACTTCTTTCGAGAGAAACTCCTTCTCTAGAAAGTTTCCAAATTTAGCAACAAAAATCTTGCCTTCGGATCTGTGATAGAAGGTGTACCCAACAGTCTCCTTTGGGTATCCTATGAAGACAAAATTTTCCGATTTGGGTTCGAGCTTATCAGGTTGAAGCTTTTTCACATAAGCATCGCAGCCCCAAACTTTAAGAAACGACAACTTTGGTTTCTTGCCAAACCATAGTTCATAAGGCGTCGTCTCAACGGATTTCGATGGTGCCCTATTTAACGTGAATGCGGCCGTCTCTAAAGCATAACCCCAAAACGATAGCGGTAAATTGGTAAGAGACATCATAGATCGCACCATATCCAGTAAAGTACGATTACGACGTTCGGACACACCATTACGTTGTGGTGTTCCGGGTGGTGTGAGTTGCGAAACTATTCCGCATTGTTTCAAATGTAGACCAAACTCGTAACTCAAATATTCTCCTCCACGATCAGATCATAGAAACTTTATTTTCTTGTTACGATGATTTTCCACTTCACTCTGAAATTCTTTGAACTTTTCAAATGTTTCAGACTTGTGTTTCATTAAGTAGATATACCCATATCTGCTTAAATCATCAGTGAATGTGAGAAAATAACGATATCCGCCACGAGCCTCAACATTCATTGGACCACATACATCAGTATGTATGATTTCCAATAAATCTGTTGCTCTCTCCATAGTACCAGAGAACGGTGTTTTAGTCATCTTGCCCATAAGGCACGGTTCGCAAGTGCCAAGTGATTCATAATCAAGTGACTCCAAAAGTCCATCAGTATGGAGTTTCTTCATGCGTTTTACACCGATATGACCTAAACGGCAGTGCCACAAATAAGTTGCACTATCATTATCAACTCTGCATCTTTTGGCTTCAACATTATGAATATGTGTATCACTACTATCGAGATTAAGTAAGAACAAACCATTCTTTAATGGTGCATGACCATAAAAGATATTACTCATATAAATAGAACAACCATTATTCTCTGATTTAAATGAGTAACCGTCTCGCATCAAACAAGATCCAGATATAATGTTCATGCTCAACGCTGGTACTAAATAACAATTATTTAGATCTAATATTAATCCCGAAGGTAGATGTAGAGGTAGCGTGCCGACCGCGATCACATCGACTTTGGAACCATTTCCCACACGCATCGTCACCTCGTCCTTAGCCAATCTTCGCTTAATCCGTAGCCCCTGTTTTGAGTTGCAAATATTAGCAACAGAACCAGTATCAAATACCCAGGTGCTACTGCGAGAATTAGTAAGGTATACATCAATAACATGTATATCATATATACCTTTGTTAACCTTGCCATCCTTCTTATCCGCCAAATACTTGGGGCAGTTCCGCTTCCAGTGACCAGTCTGCTTGCAATAGAAGCACTCAGTTTCAGGCTTAGGTCCAGACTTGGGTTTCTTCTCTTGATTAGCAACTTGCTTGCTATTCTTTTTGAAGTTCCCCTTTTTCTTCCCTTTGCCCTTTTTCTTGAAACTAGTGGTTTTGTTAACCATCAACACTTGATGCTCCTTTTTGATTTCTACCTCCGTGGCTTTCAGCATCGCGAAGAGCTCGGGCATAGTTTTGGTCATCCCTTGCATATTATAGTTCATCACGAAGCTCTTGTAGCTTGGTGGCAGTGATTGGAGAATTATGTCAATGACGCAATCATCCGGAAGATTAACTCCCAGTTGAATCAAGTGATTGTTATACCCAGACATTCTGAGTATATGCTCACTGACAGAACCGTTCTCCTCCATCTTACAGCTATAGAACTTATTGGACACTTCATATCTCTCAATCCGGGCATTTTCTTGAAATATTAACTTCAACTCCTGGAACATCTCATATGCTCCATGGTGTTCAAAACGTCGTTGAAGTCCCGGTTCTAAGCCGTAAAGCATGGCACACTGAACTATAGAGTAGTCATCAGCTTTGCTTTGCCAGACGTTCACAAGATCTGGCGTCGCTCTTGCACCAGGCCTGGCACCTAGCGGTGCTTCCAGGATGTAATTCTTCTGTGCAGCAATGAGGATAATCCTCAAGTTACGGACCCAGTCCGTGTAATTGCTACCATCATCTTTCAACTTTGCTTTCTCAAGGAACGCATTAAAATTCAACGGAACAACATCACGAGCCATCTATCTACACAACATAGACAAGCAAGATACTATCAGGTACTAAGTTCATGATAAATTTAAGTTCAATTAATCATATTACTTAAGAACTCCCACTTAGATAGACATCCCTCTAATCCTCTAAGTGATCACGTGATCCAAATCAACTAAACCATGTTCGATCATCACGTGAGATGGAGTAGTTTCAATGGTGAACATCACTATGTTGATCATATCTACTATATGATTCACGCTCGACCTTTCGGTCTCCGTGTTCCGAGGCCATATCTGTTATATGCTAGGCTCGTCAAGTTAAACCTGAGTATTCCGCGTGTGCAACTGTTTTGCACCCGTTGTATTTGAACGTAGAGCCTATCACACCCGATCATCACGTGGTGTCTCAGCACGAAGAACTTTCGCAACGGTGCATACTCAGGGAGAACACTTCTTGATAATTAGTGAGAGATCATCTTATAATGCTACCGTCAATCAAAGCAAGATAAGATGCATAAAAGATAAACATCACATGCAATCAATATAAGTGATATGATATGGCCATCATCATCTCGTGCTTGTGATCTCCATCTTCGAAGCACCGTCATGATCACCATCGTCACCGGCGCGACACCTTGATCTCCATCATAGCATCGTTGTCGTCTCGCCAATCTTATGCTTCCACGACTATCACTACCGCTTAGTAATAAAGTAAAGCATTACATCGTGATTGCGTTGCATACAATAAAGCGACAACCATATGGCTCCTGCCAGTTGCCGATAACTCAGTTACAAAACATGATCATATCATACAATAAAATTTAGCATCATGTCTTGACCATATCACATCACAACATGCCCTGCAAAACAAGTTAGACGTCCTCTACTTTGTTGTTGCAAGTTTTACGTGGCTGCTATGGGCTTAAGCAAGAACTCATCTTACCTACGCATCAAAACCACAACGATAGTTTGTCAAATAGACTCCGTTTTAACCTTCTCAAGGATCGGGCGTAGCCACACTCGGTTCAACTAAAGTTGGAGAGACAGTCTTCCGCAAGCCATCTATGTGCAAAGCACGTCGAGGGAACCGGTCTCGCGTAAGCGTACGCGTAAGGTTGGTCCGGATCGTCTCGTCCAACAATACCGCTGAACCAAAGTATGACATGCTGGTAGGCAGTATGACTTGTATCGTCCACAACTTACTTGTGTTCTACTCGTGCAAATAACATCAAACCATAAAAACCTAGGCTCTGATACCACTGTTGGGGAACGTAGTAATTTCAAAATTTACCTACGCACATGCAAGATCATGGTGATGCATAGCAACAAGAGGGGAGAGTGTTGTCTATGTACCCTCGTAGACCGAAAGCGGAAGCGTTATATCAACGCAGTTGATGTAGTCGTACGTCTTCACGATCCGACCGATCCAAGCACCGTTACTCCGGCACCTCCGAGTTCTTGGCACACGTTCAGCTCGATGACGTTCCCCGGGCTCCGATCCAGCAAAGCTTTGGGGAAGAGTTCCGTCAGCACGACGGCGTGGTGATGATCTTGATGTACTACTGACGCAGGGCTTCGCCTAAGCACTGCGACAATATGACCGAGGTGGAATTTGGTGGCAGGGGCACCGCACACGGCTAAGGAAAGATCTCATTGATCAATTGTGTGTCTATGGGGTGCCCCCTGCCTCCGTATATAAAGGATCCAGGGGGAGGGGCTGGCCGGCCAAGCCCTTGGCGCGCCAGGAGAGTCCTACTCCCTCCGGGAGTAGGATTCCCCCCCCAATCCTAGTTGGACTAGGATTCTCCAAGGGGGAGAGAGAGAGAGAGAGGGGGCCGGCCACCTCTCCTAGTCCTAATAGGACTAGGGGAGGGGGGGAGGCGCGCTGCCCATGAGGGCAGCCCTCTCACCTCTCCACCAAGGCCCATGTTGGCCCATTATGCTCCCGGGGGGTTCCGGTAACCCTCCCGGTATTCCGGTAAAATCCTGATTTCACCTGGAACACATACGATGTCCAAACATAGGCTTCCAATATATCATTCTTTACGTCTCGACCATTTCGAGACTCCTCGTCATGTCCGTGATCACATCCGGGACTCCGAACTCCTTCGGTACATCAAAACTCATAAACTCATTATATAACTGTCATCGAAACCTTAAGCGTGCGGACCCTACGGTTCGAGAACAATGTAGACATGACCGAGACACGTCTCCGGTCAATAACCAATAGCGGGACCTGGATGCCCATATTGGCTCCTACATATTCTGCGAAGATCTTTATCGGTCAGACCGCATAACAACATACGTTGTTCCCTTTGTCATCGGTATGTTACTTGCCCGAGATTCGATCGTCGGTATCCAATACCTAGTTCAATCTCGTTACCGGCAAGTCTCTTTACTCGTTCCGTAATACATCATCCCGCAACTAACTCATTAGTTGCAATGCTTGCAAGGCTTAAGTGATGTGCATTACCGAGAGGGCCCAGAGATACCTCTCCGACGATCGGAGTGACAAATCCTAATCTCGAAATACGACGGCAAAAATGAAGAATTTGCAAAGTTGAAGAATTTGAAAAACTGAGGAATTTCAAAAATGAAAAAAAAAACTCAAATTGAAGATTCTGAACTTTTGTGGTAGCGCGACCCACCATGTAAGAATGATGATTTCAGACACCGCGTACAATTGTCGTAGGGTTCTGAGAATCAAATTCTTCATTAATATCTTCACACTTAGAGTGTTATTCTTCATTGATTGAAGAAAAACGTTTCTTCATGTGTTGCACATCTAAGTCATCAATTTTGCATAAGTGTTAGGATGAGTGCATTCTTCAAAGTACATTCGAAGACTCTAAGATATTTAGCTCACACCGCAACTTGCTAAATCTCTTCTCATCCAAGGGCTTAGTGAAGATATCAGCTTGCTATTCTTCAGTCTTCACATGCTCAATAGAAATGTCGCCCTTCAACACATGATCGCGAAGAAAATGATGACGAATCTGAATGTGCTTTGTCTTCGAGTGCTGAACTGGGTTGTGAGCAATCTTGATGGCACTCTCATTATCATAGAGGAGAGGCACTTTCTTCACGTTGACTCCATGGTCCTTCAGTGTTTGCTTCATCCATAGTAGTTGAGCACATCAAGAACCAGCAGCAATGTACTCAGCTTCAGCAGTAGACAGTGATACGCAGTTTTGTTTCTTCGAGGACTAACATACCAAGGATCGTCCGAGGAAATGACAAGTACCAGATGTTGACTTGCGATCCACACGGTCGCCAGCATAGTCAGAATCAGAATATCCAATGAGGTCAAAGTCTGAGCCCTTGGGGTACCACAATCCTAGCGTTGGTGTGTGAGCTAGATATTGAAGAATATGCTTCACAGCCGTATGGTGTGATTCCTTCGGTGCAGCTTGAAATCGTGCACACATGCAAACGCTAAGCATTATATCTGGCCTAGATGCACATAAGTACAATAAAGAGCCAATCATGGAGCGGTATACCTTGTGATCGAAGTCAGTACCACTTTCATCAGTGCATAGATGACCATTTGTGGGCATAGGAATTTTGAGACCTTTGCAATCTTGCATGCCGAATTTCTTCAGGACATCCTTGAGGTATTTCTCCTGAGATATGAATATCCCATTGTGCTGTTGACGAATTTGTAGACCTAAGAAGAATTTCAATTCTCCCATCATAGACATTTGATATTCTTCACTCATCATATAGGCAAATTCATCACTATAACGTTGGTCAGTACAGCCAAAGATGATATCATCAACATATATTTCGCACACAAACAGTTCACCATCATATGATTTAGTAAAAAGAGTGGGATCGAGTGAACCGGGTGTGAAGCCTTTCTTCATGAAGAATTCCTTCAATGTATCATACCACGCCCGTGGGGCCTGCTTGAGGCCATAGAGGGCCTTGTTAAGTCTAAAGACTTTGTCAGGATGTTTTGGATCTTCAAAACCTGGGGGTTGAGCAACATATACTTCTTCCTCAATCTTACCATTGAGGAATGCACTTTTCACATCCATTTGGTATAAGATGATATCATGATGGTTAGCATAAGCAAGTAATATGCGAATAGCTTCAAGTCTAGCAACAGGTGCAAAAGTTTCATCGAAATCAATTCCTTCAACCTGTGTGTAGCCTTGAGCTACTAGTCGTGCCTTATTCCTCACCACAACACCATTTTCATCTTGCTTGTTGCGGTAGATCCACTTTGTACCAATGATGTTATGCTTGCGAGGATCGGGACGATTGACCAGTTCCCATACATTGTTGAGCTTGAACTGATGTAATTCTTCTTGCATGGCCTGAATCCACTCAGGCTCCAGAAATGCTTCATCTACCTTAGTGGGATCTGTGATAGAGACAAAAGCAAAGTGCCCACAAAAGTTAGATAGATGTGAAGCTTTTGAGCGTGTGAGAGGACCTGGTGCTC
Source organism: Aegilops umbellulata (assembly GCA_032464435.1). NCBI lineage: Eukaryota > Viridiplantae > Streptophyta > Magnoliopsida > Poales > Poaceae > Aegilops > Aegilops umbellulata. Next base: position 346,926,101 of record CP136056.1, on the reverse strand, counting down.
TAATGTCATCGATGATCTTCTCCACTTGCACTTATTTTGCAACACGAGGGTGAGTTGGTTGCAGTTGAGGAATTTGATCAGCATTTTCTTCAGCATCAATTTCCTCAGCATTTTCTTCAGGTGCATCAGCTCGACGTTCTTCACGTTCTGGAATGAATTCTTCAGCAGATTCTTCAGTAGGAATGATATCTTCAGTAGCCTTGTGCTTGATCGATTCCTCAGGTGCTGGTTCATCTAACACAGAAGGTAGGTGCTCTCTTTGCGAGCCATTAGTTTCGTCGAACCGCACATCTACAGTTTCAACAATCTTGTGAAGAACATTGTTGAAGACTCTGTAGGTGTGCGAGTCCTTTCCGTAACCAAGCATGAAACCTTCATGTGCTTTCGGTGCAAATTTAGAGTTGTGATGAGGATCTCTAATCCAGCATTTAGCACCGAAGACTTTGAAATAACTCACATTGGGTTTCTTGTCAGTGAGGAGTTCATAGGCAGTCTTCTTGAAGAATTTGTGAAGATATACTCTGTTGATGATATGGCACGCAGTATCAATTGCATCAACCCAGAAACGACGAGGGGTTTTGTACTCATCGAGCATAGTGCGAGCCATCTCAGCAAGAGTCCTGTTCTTGCGCTCCACGACGCCATTCTGTTGAGGAGTATAAGGAGCAGATAATTCATGAGTAATACCAAGTTCATCAAGATAGTCATCGAGACCCGAATTCTTGAACTCGGTGCCATTGTCACTTCTGATGTGCTTGATCTTCACACCAAAGTTAGTTGAAGCCCTCGAGGAAAATCGTTTGAAGACTTCCTGCACTTCAGTTTTGTAAGAGACAAGGTGTACCCATGTGTAACGAGAGTAATCATCAACAATAACAAAACCATATTGAGATGCTTCATTAGAGATAGAGGAATAATGGTTAGGACCGAAGAGATCCATGTGAAGCAATTCGAATGGACGAGTAGTGGTCATGATAGTCTTCGCTGGATGCTTGGCCTTGGTCATCTTTCTAGCTTCACAGGCACCGCATAAGTGATCCTTGAGGAATTTGACATTCTCAATGCCAATGACATGCTTCTTCTTCGCAAGCGTGTGCAGATTCCTCATGCCTGCATGACCAAGTCGTCGATGCCATAGCCATCCTTCTGAAGCTTTTGCAAGTAGGCACACGGCAGGTTGTGAATCTGCAGAGAAATCAACAATATACAAGTCTCCTCTCCTAAAGCCTTCGAAGACTTTGGATTTGTCAGCTTCCATAATCACAACACAACGATACTTGCCGAAGACAACAACCATATCAAGATCACAAAGCATTGAGACAGACATAAGATTGTATCCTAAGGACTCAACAAGCATGACTTTGTCCATGTGTCGATCCTTTGTGATAGCAACCTTACCTAGACCCAATACCTGACTTTTGCTTTTATCAGCGAAGATGATATGCTTCATGTGTGACGCTGATAAGGGCGCATCCATCAACAGATTCTTGTCACCGGTCATGTGATTTGTACATCCACTATCAAGTACCCATTCAGTGGCTTTGGGTTGATCATCCTGCAGATGAATTAGTGCAACTTACGAACCTCATATACTTCAGTAGTGAAGAATATGATATCACAATTCATCAGATCAATTTCATCAAGCAGTAGAACCGATAAAACAGAGGGAGGACGTGTGAAATGAAAGTTCATTTCATCATGGTTAGCCTGCGTCCTTTCAGGCAATTTTTGTCAGGTCCCCAGCAAATTCTTCAGACGTTACAGCACGTCTGGAGACCTGACTCTGCAGAAGAGATTAGTTCTTTTTCTTCACCACCCACATCTGAAGGGGTGGCAAAGAGTTCATCACTCTGCGAGCTCCATATGAGAATGGTGGCAAAGCAGCCAAACCATTTCTTTTCACATAAGAGCGGTTAGGGTAAGCATATGAATAAGCAGAGAAATTCTTTGAGGACTTATGAACATAATAATTTGAAGAATAATGCTCATATTCATAGCCCTTGGCTCTTCCCTGCGAAACAGAGTTGTTAGCACGATGATGTTCATATGAGGACTTTGATCCATGTGAGGAATTTGATCCCCTTGAGGAACTTGGTCTGTATGAGGACTTGGATCCATATGAAGAATTTGGTCCATATGAGGAATTTGATCTGGGGTTCCTTTTCTTCACAGGTGGTGTCATGAGGACATTCACCTGAAGACTTTCTAGGCAAATTTTGGGAACCCAGATTTTCTTCATAGGGGAACCGTTCCTGCAGTTAGTGCCAACATATCTAGCAAATACTTCACCATTCTGATTTTTGAACAATTTATAGTTGGAGCCAAATGACTCATCAGAAGAATGAGAAGATTCACATGTATAGCCAGATAAATTAGATGGATCAACTGGAGGTCCCTTTGCAGCAACCCATGTGGTTTTGGGGTACTGCTCAGGCTTCCAATATGTACCATCAGCATTGAGTTTCCTCTCAAAGGCAATACCCTCTTTCCTAGGGTTCCTGTTGAGGATCTGCTTTTTAAGCACATCACAAAGAGTATGATGCCCTTTGAGGCTTTTGTACATGCCTGTCATGTACAATTCCTTCAGTCCTGCATCGTCAGTAATACTAGCAATGTCCTTAGATGAGGAATTAGTGATAGCAGAGACAGGTGAAGAATTTGTAACATTTGAAGCATTTGAACATTCAGGTGAAGAATTAGCAGATTCTCGTTCAATGCATTTTAAACATGGAGGAATAAATTCTTCCTGAGCAGTGCTGATTTGTTGAGCAAGTAATGAATCGCGCTCCTTCTGAAGATCTTCATAACTCACTCTCATCTTCTCAAAATCAGAGAGGAGAGAGTTATGCTGATCTTGAAGAGAGTCATGCTTGGAATGAAGTCTCTGAAGACTTTCAGCCAAGGCTTGTGACTGATCCATTTCTTCACCCAACATATCATTGCTCTTACTAAGCATATCATTAGCTTTTTGCAAAGCTCTTTGTTGTTTGCGGCAAGGGAAGCAAGTTTGACATAACTGGGTCCAAATTCATCACCAGATTCTTCATCACTAGATTCAGATAGGTAGCATTCAGTTACCTCAGCACTTTTTGCCATAAGGCATGAAGTAGAGGATGATGATTCTGGTTCGAATGTCATCGATTTGAGCGATTCCTTGAAATCCTCAAACCAAGGATCATGACGGGTTCGATGGCCTTCATAGACATCAGAGAGACGGTCCCAATCAAGCTTCGCCTGATCGAGATGCATGATGTTTCTGAACTGGTTTCGAGACAGACTGGAGCAGATGATGGCCTTTGCTGTGAGATTGAGTTGAGTGTACTTGCGAATGTCATCAACTTCCGCCATCTTGCACAGATCGGTCAGACCAATCTCAGTGACGGTCCATAGCTCGATGTCCATCACCATGAGACGCTTCTTCATCATAGACTTCCATTTGGGATACTCATGACCGTCAAAGATGGGGCACGACACTTTCTTCATATCTGCGGTCGACATAACTAAAACTCCAGGCGGTTAAACCAAAATCACACAGAACAAGGAAGTACCTTGCTCTGATACCAATTGAAAGTGCGTTATATCGACTAGAGGGGGGTGAATAGGCGATTTTTATGAAATTCTTCACTGAGGAATTTGCTCGTGAGGAAATTCCTTAGCGAAGAAATACTAGCAGTGGAATAAGTACTCAGAAGTAAACATAGCAAGTTACATGCATGGTCATCATGATGGAATGAAGACAAATACAGAGTACAGAAAGTGTAAGCACAGGATAACTCTAGATGAAGACAACACGGACTGAAGAAATTGAACTGAGGAAATTGTGAAAGTCTTCAATCAAAGTCTTCAAACACAGATATGAACAAATAGGCAACACAGTAATGAGGAAATGAAAGTGTTGAGGAAATAGAACCAGTATGGTTGGTGAAGACAATGATTTGGTAGACCAGTTCCAACTGTTGTCTCAGTTGTACATCTGGTTGGAGCGGCTGAGTATTTAAACTCGAGGACACCTAGTCCCGGACACACAGTCCTCACCGTATTCTCCTTGAGCTAAGGACACACAGTCCTGGCCCAATCACTCGTGGTAAGTCTTCAGGTGACTTCCAAACCTTCACAGACTAGGTTACTCGGTGATCCACAATTCCTATTGGATGCTCTAGACCATGATGCCTAACCGTCTGGAAGAAGCACAGTCTTCAAAGGTAACAAGCGTCGGATCCACGCAGGATCAATCTCTTCAGTGATGCTCAATCACTTTGGGTTTGTAGGTGTTTGGGTTTGGGTTTGGTTTTTCCTCACTTGATGATTTTCGCTCAAAGTCCTCGGAGGATGGGTTGCTCTCAAATGACAAGTGTCAAGTTCTCGTGGAGCAGCCAACCAGCTAGTGGTTGTAGGGGGCGGCTATTTATAGCCTAGGGAGCAGCCCGACATGATAAGACATAAATGCCCTTCAATGATATGACCGTTAGGTGGACAAGATATTTTAGGACAGCTGGCGCGTAGCACAGCAACGGTCAGAAATTTGGAGTACAAATTCCTCAGGGCTATCATGTTCCTCACTGTGTAGGCAATTCGCACTGGCGAATTCCTAACTCCTCAGTCAGAGCAAAGTCCTCAATGACCAGAAGAACTGCGTCTCTGTCACTGAAGAAATTGACTGAACTGTATGAGATTTCCAATGGCTTCACTCGAAGGGATTGGTAGGTGTAGCATTTGAGTTGAGCATCACATGGAAATTTTCTCCTTAGTATTTCCTCGACCCCCTTTAACAGTACGGTGTTTCCTATGACTCAAGAAAGAGAAAATGAAACTACGAAAAAAAACGTCTTCAGGCTTCATGTTCCTCGAATGAATACCAAGTCTTCAAGGTCACACCAATTTCTTCACTTTCAAAGTCTTCAGAAAGTCTTCAAAATATCAAAGTCTTTAGTTGAAGAACTTCATTTTTAGGGGTCGACTTTCACTGTAAATATCAAACTCCTCATAGACTTATAGACCTGTGTACACTCATAAACGCATTAGATACTTAACCTATAAGTCTTCAATACACCAAAATCGCTAAGGGGCACTAGATGCACTTACAGTTCATGAGGATGATTCAGATGTGTTTACTCACTCAGATCAGTCGGAATGTGGAAGCATACATGGATGATATTGTGGTCAAGTCACGGAAAGGTTCCGACCTACTGACTGACCTTGCCGAAACCTTTGCCAACCTCAGGAGGTATGATATCAAGCTCAATCCATCAAAGTGCACATTCGGAGTTCCAGGTGGGAAGTTACTCGATTTTCTCATTTCCAAACGAGGAATCGACGCCAATCCTGAAAAAGTTGGCACCATACTCCGGATGAAGCGCCCTGAGCGTGTCCACGATGTCCAGAAGCTTACAGGTTGCTTGGCCGCTTTAAGTCGATTCATTTCTCGTCTCGGTGAAAAGGCGTTGCCTCTTTACCGACTGATGAAGAAATCTGACAAGTTCGAGTGGACTCCAGAAGCTGATGCAGCGTTTGCAGACCTCAAAGCTCTGCTCTCCACCCAGCCGGTGCTTGCTGCCCCAATTAGTAAAGAGCCTCTGCTGCTTTACATTGCGGCCACGGGACAAGTTGTCAGTACAGTACTTACGGTCGAGCGGGAAGAAGAAGGAAAGGCCTTCAGAGTTCAGCGCCCAGTATATTATGTGTCTGAAGTTTTGACTCCTTCGAAGCAAAGATATCCCCATTACCAGAAGCTTGTATATGGGATTTACATGACCACGAAGAAGGTTGCACACTACTTCTCTGACCATTCCATTACAGTCGTCAGCGACGCTCCACTGTCAGAGATTTTGCACAACAGAGATGCAACTGGTCGAGTGGCGAAGTGGGCGATTGAACTCCTTCCCTTAGATATCAAGTTCGAAGCAAAGAAGGCTATCAAGTCCCAAGCTATCGCAGATTTCGTTGCCGAGTGGATTGAACAGCAACTTCCGACTCAAGTTCACTCGGAGCACTGGACCATGTTCTTCGATGGATCTAAGATGCTGAATGGTTCCGGTGTTGGGGTAGTATTGGTCTCCCCCCGAGGAGATAAGCTCAGATACGTTCTCCAGATTCACTTTGATTCCTCCAATAATGAAGTAGAATATGAAGCACTTTTATATGGGTTGCGCATGGCCATTTCACTCGGCGTCCGTCGCCTCATGGTCTATTTCGACTCAGATTTGGTGGTTAATCAAGTGATGAAGGAGTGGGATGTCAGAAGCCCAGCTATGACTGGTTATTGCAATGTATTAAGAAAGTTGGAAAAGAAATTCGAGGGGTTAGAGCTTCATCACATCCCCCGACTGAAAAACCAAGCGGCTGATGATTTGGCAAAGATAGGATCCAAAAGAGAAGCCATTCCCAGTAATGTGTTTTTAGAGCACATCCACTCGCCATCAGTCCAGGAGGATCCTTTTACAGAGGAACCCCCACAGCCGAAAAGTGCCACAGATCTGACTGAAGTCGAAATTCCCGCAGTGGTCGACCTAATCATGGAAGTCTTAGCAATCAGTCCCGACTGGACAGTACCATACATTGCGTATATCTTGAGGAAAGAACTCCCAGAAGACGAGGAAGAGGCTCGACAGATCGTCCGTCGATCCAAAGCCTTTACAGTCATAAAGGGGCAGTTGTACAGAGAAAGCGCAACTGGAATCGGCCAGAAGTGCATAACGCCAGAAGAAGGTCAGATAATCCTTGATGATATCCACTCGGGGACCTGTGGTCACCATGCGTCCTCTCGGACCATTGTGGCTAAAGCATACCGAGCGGGTTTTTACTGGCCCAGAGCAAATGAAATGGCGAAGGAGATAGTTGACAAGTGTGAAGGCTGCCAGTTCTACTCCAACATGTCGCACAAGCCAGCATCAGCCCTCAAGACCATTCCACCCGTCTGGCCCTTCACTGTTTGGGGACTGGACATGGTTGGACCACTGAGAACAGGCAGGAGCGGATTCACACATGTGCTTGTGGCAGTCGACAAGTTTACCAAATGGATTGAGGCCAAACCTATCAAGAATCTTGATGCTTGCACTGCAATCAGTTTCATCAGGGAGTTAATATTCAGATATGGAGTCCCGCAAAGCATCATCACTGACAATGAGTCAAACTTCGATTCAGACAAGCTCAGAGCTTTTTACGCCTCTCAAGGCACGCGAGTCGACTATGCGTCGGTCGCGCATCCCCAGTCGAATGGACAAGCTGAAAGAGCAGATGGTCTGATTCTCAAAACTGAAGCCTCGATTGATGCGTGATCTCAAGCACGCAGCAGGCGCTTGGGTCGATGAGCTTCCGTCAGTTTTGTGGGGGCTGAGGACCACCCCGAACCGGTCGACTGGGCGAACGCCGTTCTTTCTGGTTTACGGAGCCGAAGCCGTCCTGCCGAGTGATCTACTTCACAATGCACCTAGAGTCGAGCTTTATAACGAAGACGAAGCAGAGCAAGCCCGGCAAGACGCAGTCGACCTCCTAGAGGAGGAAAGGGAAATGGCTATGATCAGATCGACCATCTATCAGCAAGACTTGCGTCGATTCCATGCCAGAAATGTAAAGAGTCGAGCCTTCCAAGAAGGAGATTTGGTCCTCCGAGTGGATCAACAGAAACCACACAAACTTGCTCCTACTTGGGAAGGTCCCTTCATCGTCACCAGAGTCCTCCACAATGGAGCATATCATCTCTACAACGTTGATCGCCGGATCGACGAGCCACGAGCTTGGAATGAGGAACTACTCCGCCCATTTTACACTTGAATTCTCACTCGGATGAGATGTAATAAGAAAAACTTCTGTAGTTTATGTTTATCAAAGGCAAGAGTGTTCTAGTTCTTCCTGTATTTGCTGTCACTTTTGTTTGCGTACGAAATCCCCCAGTGGGTGGCTTAGCTGCGAATCCGTTTCGCCTAAATTTGCAAAAAAAATCCTACCGAGTGGCGAGCCAGACTCCCACTCGGGGGCTTAGCTGCAGCCCAGTGCTCGCCTAAGTGTTTGAAATCCTACCGAGTGGCGAGCCAGACTCCCACTCAGGGGCTTAGCTGCAGCCCAGTGCTTGCCTAAGTGTTTGAAATCCTACCGAGTGGCGAGCCAGACTCCCACTCGGGGGCTTAGCTGCAGCCCAGTGCTCACCTAAGTGTTTGAAATCCTACCGAGTGGCGAGCCAGACTCCCACTCGGGGCTTAACTGCAGCCCAGTGCTCGCCTAAGTGTTTAAAATCCTACCGAGTGGAGCGCCAGACTCCCACTCGGGGGCTTAGCTGCAGCCGAGTGCTCGCCTAAGTATATAAAAATCCTACCGAGTGGAGAGCCAGACTCCCACTCGGTGGCTTAGCTGCAGCCCAGTGCTCGCCTAAGTGTTTAAAATCCTACCGAGTGGCGAGCCAGACTCCCACTCGGGGGCTTAGCTGCAGCCCAGTGCTCGCCTAAGTGTTTAAAATCCTACCGAGTGGCGAGCCAGACTCCCACTCGGGGGCTTAGCGGGAGCCCAGTGCTCGCCTAAGTGTTTAAAATCCTACCGAGTGGCGAGCCAGACTCCCACTCGGAGGCTTAGCTGCAGTCCAAGCACTCGCCTAAGTATGTAAAAATCCTACCGAGTGGCGAGCCAGACTCCCACTCGGAGGCTTAGCTGTAGTCCAAGCACTCGCCTAAGTATGTAAAAATCCTATCGAGTGAAGAGCAAACCTCTCACTCGGAGGTTTAGCTGCAGTCCAAGCACTCGCCTAAGTATATAGAAATCCTACCGAGTGGAGAGCAAACCTCCCACTCGGAGGCTTAGCTGCAGTCCAAGCACTCGCCAAAGTATATAAAAATCCTACCGAGTGAAGAGGAAACCTCTCACTCGGAGGCTTAGCTGCAGCCTAGTGCTTGCCTAAGTGTATGAAAATCCTACCGAGTGGAGAGCAAACCTCTCACTCGGGGGCTTAGCTGCAGCCCAGTGCTTGCCTAAGTGTATGAAAATCCTCCGAGTGGAGAGCAAACCTCCCACTCGGGGGCTTAGCTGCAGCCCAGCGCTCGCCTAAGTACAGATCACGTCCCAACCCGCAAGGACGGCAAGATGCGAATCGCCTGTTACCTTTTCCTTCGGTGCTGCACCACAAATACAAAGTTATTTCAAGTGAAGATCAAGTTCCACTCAACGAATAATTCACGAAGACATTCAATGATAAATCAAGATTCAGATAAGACCCAAAGGTCCCAGACCTCAGATCAAAGTACTCGAGCCCTTGGCTCGACAGAGTTTAACGATTACAGAATCCACTCGGCATTCCGAGGCAAATTTAAAAGTGAAGCATAAAAGTTTTTTACTCCTCCGGCGGAGGACTGGAAGGGGCAACGAACTCATCCAAGTCGATCCCGTCTGCAATACAAGTGGCATCAGCAATGAAAGTCTCCATGAAGTCTTGAAAGCTATGCTTCCTGGTATTGGCAACCTGAATGGCAGCCAACTTCTCCTCTCGCACCTCCTTACAGTGGACGTGAACCAGAGACAGGGCAACATCAGCAGCACACCTCGCAGAGGACTTCTTCCATTCTGTCACTCGACCAGGGACGTCATTTAGTCGAGTCATCAGGGACTCGAGATCATTCGAAAGCGTCGCCCTCGGCTAGAGGGACGTGTCGATCCGCGACACTACAACCTTCAGTCGAGCCAGATAATCAACCACGCTGGCAATGCGGGATTCCAGGCGGAGCACATTCATAGCGGCCTCGTCCTTCACGAGTGAATTGGCGGGGTCCAAGCTTGGCTCCAGTCGATTGGTCTCCTCTTCAAAGTTCTGGAAGAATTCTACAAATAACAATTCAAGTATAAGGCAGCGGATCTACATGAGTTTGGTTACTGCAAGCCAGTCGGGTGAAAATTGTTACCCTCAAGCATGATGAACAACTTCTTGGCAAGTCCCCCGAGATAAACCTCAAGATCGTTCTTCTTCCCCGCCAGCTCGCTCGCCTTGTCATTCAGAGCAATCTTGTCGTTCTTCGGTCGGCTGACCTCCTTATTAGCTACGTCAAGGGTAGCTTTCAGTCTGGAGTTCTCCTATTCAAGAGTAGAGACTGAAGCCAGCTTTTCTTCAGCAAGCTTTGTTTTGTTCAAGGCCTCCTTCTGTGCTACGGCAAGATCTCGGTCCTTCTTCTTCAGAGCCTCCTCCAGTTTATCTGTGACACGTCGAGCGAGATCAACATCAAGAATGGACAAGAAAAACCACTCGTCAAGAGTGAAGGACCTCACCAGCCATACCTTTTGCTTCTTCTCACGCCTTCTGCAGATTCTCTTGAGCAAGCTTCAAGTCAAGGTTAAGCTGGATCTGCTTACTCTCAAACTCGGCACAGCGAGATACAAGTTCACAGGATTTCTGCGAAAAATCAGTCGACATACATCCAAGATAAGTTGCTTCTGAGTAACTAAGGGACAATGATGGTGTTTCTAAGACCACAGTCGAATCAAAAACATTCGACAGTAGTCTCGAGGACTACACCCAGTGGGTGCACTCAGCGTGCCCCCACTGGTTCAAAAAAAAGGTCGACTGCCGCAGTCGACCAGATAGAGTTCCATTCGACATGGCCTGACCAGACCGAGTGAAGAAGTACAACTACAGCAACACAATATAAAGACTACAATCGACTGCCAGCAGTCCACCGTAGTCTCGGGGACTACACCCAGTGGGTGCACTTAGCGTGCCCCCACTCGTCCAAGAATTGGCAGACACACCCAGTGGGTGTATAGATATAAAGATCTTCGGAAAAGAGATTCTTCAGACAGCTTATCGTAACAGACCAAGTGTTCAGTCGACTGACCTGGACGTTGCTCTGAAGAGCCGAACTCGCGTCATAAGCTGCTTGGCTGGCCTCCCGAGCCACCTTCACTTGTTCCATCATGATCCCGCCTAACGTATAGCCTCTTTTGCGGAACCCACTTGGTCCTCAGGGACAGGATATGTGGCGAAAAGTGATGGCGGATTTGCAGTCGACGCCGAAGGCCGCACACTTGTCAGAGGGGCAGCGAAAGTCACGGAAGCCGGAGTGGTATCGCCACCATCCCGAGCCACAGCTTCAGACGCCGGAGCAGTTTGGGGGGTCTTGCTAGCCAACACCTTCTTGTTCCTTCTCACCCTTAGTGGCACGTCGTCGTCGTCATCCGGGAGGTTAATAACATTAGGAGGAGCGACAAGCAAAAGTCAATCGACCAGAGTTACAAATAATATCCAGTCGACTAAAGGCAGAACATCAGTGATCGTACCAGGGTTGGAAGTAACAGCATCCTCCATCTCCTGGTCATCACCCTTGGCGGAGACCTCAGAAGTAGCAGCACTGCAAATTTCGAAAGTCAGTCAGTTAGCTCTATGAATAGACCAAGGATCTGTCCACGGTTGACAAAGGAGAACAAGTTCTGTTGTTACCCAGAAATGGTGGGGACAGTCATCTTCATCTTGGGCAGAGCCTTGGGCGGCTTGGATGGCGTCGCGCGTGGGTGCTTGGGAGCCTTTTCGGTCGGCATAGGAGAAGAGGTCCGAGGGCGTTTCGACGACTGCCCAACAGGAGCAGTCGACTTACCACGTTCCCACGCCGGATCGTGCGTAAGCTTGGATCGCCTCTCTGAGCGAGGAGGTTCAACTTCCTCCTCCTCCTCTTCGCTGGAGTCAACGTCGTCGTCATATCCCTCTCCTTCGCCGTCGGATTCCCACTCGGCTGGTTCATCCCCACTCTCACCGCCGCTCGCCTCCCCTTCGACTCCTGCGCACCATTGGGTGTCGAGTACATCTTGGTAGTTGCCTGGAAAACAACAGACAAGATGAAAATCAATCGACCAATTCAAATAAGACCTATGAAGAAAGCAATATCTCAGTCAGTTGCATAAGGTCAGATCTGGTCCACTTCGTATGTGTTGTTGAGTGGAGGAACCCTCCTGGCTCCTCGGGGATTGTCTTTGTTTCCTGTGATGCTCGACAGCCATCCTTCTAGCATCTCATCAGTGACCTCCTCCGGGTGGATCCGAGTGGTGTCTTCAAGACCCGAATACAGCCACATCAGATGATCGCGAGCCTGGAGCGGCTGGATGCGCCTCCTAAGGAAGACCTCTAGCAAGTCCATGCCAGTCACGCCGTCGCGGACAAGCTGAACCACTTGACCAACCAGCACTTTGACTTGGGCCTTTTCTTCCGGCGTCACTTTCAGAGAAGCAGGCTTTTGGGCTCGTTCTAGAGAGAAAGGGGGAAGTCCAGTTGACTGACCCGGAGTCGCCTGGTCTTTGCAGTAAAACCAGGTCGCCTGCCAACCACGGACCGACTCAGGGAAAGTGATGGATGGAAAGGAGCTTTTTCCCCTCGTCTGGATCACCAGGCCCCCGCACAGCTGGATCACCTGCGTCCTTTCGTCACTCGACTTGGCCTTTTTGACCGATTGAGAACGGCAAGTGAAGATGTGATTAAAGAGTCCCCAATGGGGGCGGCAACCCAAGAAACCCTCACACAAGGAAATGAAAGCAGCTAGATACACGATGGAATTGGGAGTGAAGTGATGGAGCTGCGCTCCGAAGAAGTTCAGAAAGCTCCGGAAAAAGGGATGAGGAGGCAGAGAAAACCCGCGATCGATATGGGTGGCGAGGAGCACACACTCACCATCAAGAGGTTGGGGCTCGACTTCTCTCCCCGGGAGACGCGCGGCTTCGTGAGGGATGACTCCCTCAACCATATCGTCGAGATCTTCCTGCTTCAGCACCGTCGGCATCCAGTCGCCCTGGATCCAGCCTCTGGGCAGAAAAGTCCTTGAGGAAGATCCGCCCCGAGCGGACTTCTTCCCTTTCCCCTGCGCCGCCGCCTTCTTTGCGCGCTCCAGAGCGGACGTCTTATCCTTCACCATCGTCGCCGGGAAAGCTCGAACGGGCCTGTGGCGCTAGGGTGAGAGCGGAGGTGGCGGAGAACTTTGCGAGGAGAGAAGGAAAGAAGAGAAAACACTGTTGGAAACCCCGAGCCGGCGGCTTATAAAGGGCCGCTTCTGAGTGGCTGACTGGTAGGCCCAGGCTATCCCGTCAAATCCCGCAGTAGACGCGCGCGCGGTACGTGGCGAAAAAGGTGGCGCGGGGATCGAGGAGCTTCCGCCTTATCACATCCAATTACTGCGGCCGCTCCCGTCCCGCGCGCTTCCCGAAAATCAAATCCTGCCAAATCTGCGGGTTGCAGAATGATTCGTTAGACAGAAGATCCCTTTCACATCGTCATTCGGAACTCCACGAGCAAGGAAATCCACTCGACGAAAGACTTGGAATGGATCAAAGCGACTGAAAAAAAGTTGATGACGTCATCCGTGACGATTGATCCAAAACGAGACACTCATGCAGCGCAAAGAACCAGCCGGAAAGATCCCCAACTCTTTCCCCACTCTAACCTCGATCCATTCGGGGGCTAATGATGAATCTATGTACCTAGGGTAGGGGCACGGACCTGTCCTAAGAGCCCTACCCAAGGACATCCAAAGAAGAAGTCACCTTTCAATCGACTTGAAGGTACCCACTCGACGGGTTCAAAACACTCGACCAAGAAGCTATCACTCGACCACAAAGCCAACCACTCGACTGCCAGAAGATCTAAAGTCACTCCGCAGGCAAACGGTCGGTCATTAAGTAGCCTTTATGGTCATTATAGCACTTTATTAGAGGCGTTACCAGTAACGCCTAATGTACCTTAAACTCTGCATTACTGAGGGCGGGAGAGGGCTGGCGAACTCTATATAAGCCACCCCCTCCTCAGTATCAAGGGTTCGCACCCCTGTCATTCTCACACATATAATCCAGTCGACCGCCTCCGGGCACCGAGACGTAGGGCTTTTACTTCCTCCGAGAAGGGCCTGAACTCGTACATCTTCGTGTGCTTACAGCTCCTGCATAGCTAAGATCTAGCATCTCCATACTTACCCCCCTACATCATTGTCAGACTTAGAACCACGACAGGCGCCGCCCCCCTCTCCTTGTCCTATTCGGACTAGGGGAGGGGGCGTGGCCCTGCCCTGGCCGCCTCTCCTCTCCTCCACTAAGGCCCACTATGACCCATTAAGCCCCCGGGGGTTCCGGTAACCCCTCGGTATTCAGGTAAAATCCCGATTTCACTCGGAACCCTTCCGATATCCAAATATAGGCTTCCAATATATCAATCTTCATGTCTCGACCATTTTGAGACTCCTCGTCATGTCCGTGATCACATCCGGGACTCCGAACAACCTTCAGTACATCAAAAACCATAAACTCAAAATATAACCGTCAGTGAAACTTTAAGCGTGCGGACCCTACAGCTTCGAGAACTATGTAGACATGACCGAGACACATCTCCGGTCAATAACCAATAGCGGAACCTGGATGCTCATATTGCCTCCCACATATTCTACGAAGATCTTTATCGGTCAGACTGCATAACAACATACGTTGTTCCCTTTGTCATCAGTATGTTACTTGCCCGAGATTCGATCGTCGGTATCTCAATACCTAGTTTAATCTCGTTACCGGCAAGTCTCTTTACTCGTTCTGTAATACATTATCCTGCAACTAACTCATTAGTTGCAATGCTTGCATGGCTTAAGTTATGTGCATTACCAAGTGGGCCCAGAGATACCTCTCCGACAATCGGAGTGACAAATCCTAATCTCGAAATACGCCAACCCAATAAGTACCTTTGGAGACACCTGTAGAGCACCTTTATAATTACCCAGTTACGTTGTGACGTTTGGTAGCACACAAAGTGTTCCTTCGGTAAACGGGAGTTGCATAATCTCATAGTCATAGGAACATGTAGAAGTCATGAAGAAAGCAATAGCAACATACTAAACGATCGAGTGCTAAGCTAACGGGATGGGCAAGGTCAATCACATCATTCTCCTAATGATGTGATCCCATTAATCAAATGACATCTCATGTCTATGGTTAGGAAACATAACCATCTTTAATTAATGAGCTAGTCAAGTAGAGGCATACTAGTGACACTCTTTTTGTCTATGTATTCACACATGTATTATGTTTCCGGTTAATACAATTCTAGCATGAATAATAAACATTTATCATGATATAAGGAAATAAATAATAACTTTATTATTGCCTCTAGGGCATATTTCCTTCAGTCTCCCACTTGCACTAGAGTCAATAATCTAGTTCACATCACCATGTGATTTAATACCAATAGTTCACATCACCATGTGATTAACACCCATAGTTCACATCGTCATGTGACCAACACCCAAAGGGTTTACTAGAGTCAATAATCTAGTTCACATCGCTATGTGATTAACACCCAAAGAGTACTAAGGTGTGATCATGTTTTGCTTGTGAGAGAAGTTTAGTCAACGGGTCTGCATATTCAGATCCGTATGTATTTTGCAAATTTCTATGTCTACAATGCTCTGCACGGAGCTACTTTAGCTAATTGCTCCCACTTTCAATATGTATCCAGATGAAGACTCAGAGTTATCTGGATCAGTGCCAAAACTTGTATCGACGTAACCCTTTTACGATGAACCTTTTGTCACCTCCATAATCGAGAAACATATCCTTATTCCACTAAGGATAATTTTGACCGCTGTCCAGTGATCTACTCCTAGATCACTATTGTACTCCCTTGCCAAAATCAGTGTAGGGCATACAATAGATCTGGTACATAGCATGGCATAGTATATAGAACCTATGGCCAAAGCATAGGGAATGACTTTCATTCTCTTTCTATCTTCTGCCGTGGTCGGGCTTTGAGTCTTACTCAATTTCACACCTTGTAACACAGGCAAGAACTCTTCTTTAATAAATCCATTAAGGAATGCATTTTTGTTTATCCATTTGCCAGATTTCATAAAATGCGGCAATTGCTAACATGATTTGGACAGACTTAAGCATAGATATGAGTGAGAAACTCTCATCGTAGTCAACACCTTGAACTTGTCGAAAACCTTTTGTGACAATTCCAGCTTTGTAGATAGTAACACCACTATCAGCATCCGTCTTCCTCTTGAAGATCCATTTAATCTCAATGGCCTGTCGATCATCGGGCAAGTCAACCAAAGTCCACACTTTGTTCTCATACATGGATCCCATCTCAGATTTCATGGTCTCAAGCCATTGTGAAATCTGGGCTCACCATCACTTCCTCATAGTTCGTAGGTTCATCATGGACAAGTAACATGACCTCCAGAACAGGATTACTGTACCACTCTGGTGCGGATCTCACTCTGGTTTACCTACGAGGTTCGGTAGTAACTTGATCTGAAGTTACATGATCATCATCATTAGCTTCCTCACTAATTGGTGTAGTAGTCATAGGAACAGATTTCCGTGATGAACTACTTTCCAATGAGGGAGCAGGTACAGTTACCTCATCAAGTTCTACTTTCCTCCCACTCACTTCTTTCAAGAGAAACTCCTTCTCTAGAAAGGATCTACTCTTAGCAACGGATGTCTTGTCTTCGGAACTGTGATAGAAGGTGTACCCAACATTTTCTTTTGGGTATCCTATGAAGACGCACTTCTCCGATTTGGGTTTGAGCTTATCAGGTTGAAACTTTTTCACATAAGCATTGCAACCTCAAACTTTCAGAAGTGATAGCTTAGGTTTCTTGCCAAACCATAGTTCATACGGTGTCGTCTCAACGGATTTAGATGGTGCCCTATTTAACGTGAATGTAGTTGTCTCTCATGCATAACCCCAAAAGGATAGTGGTAGATCGGTAAGAAACATCATAGATTGCACTATATCCAATAAAGTACGGTTATGATGTTCGGACACACCATTATGCTGTGGTGTTCCAGGTGGCACGAATTTGTGAAACTATTCCACATTGTTTTAATTGAAGACCAAACTCGTAACTCAAATATTTGTCTCCGCGATCAGATTGTAGAAACTTTATTTTCTTGTCACGATGATTTTCCACTTCACTTTGAAATTCTTTGAACTTTTCAAATGTTTCAGACTTATGTTTCATTAAGTAGATATACCCATATCTACTCAAATCATCTGTGAAGGTCAGAAAATAATGATACCCGCCGCGAGCCTCAACACTCATCGGATTGCATACATCAGTATGTATTATTTCCAATAAGCCAGTTGCTTGCTCCATTGTTTCGGAGAACAGAGTTTTAGTCATCTTGCCCATAAGGCATGGTTCGCAAGCATCAAGTGATTCATAATCAGGTGATTCCAAAATCCCATCAGCATGGAGTTTCTTCATGCGCTTTACACCAATATGACCTAAACGGCAGTGCCACAAATAAGTTGCACTATCATTATTAACTTTGCATCTTTTGGCTTCAGTATTATGAATATGTGTATCACTACGATCGAGATCCAACAAACCATTTTCGTTGGTGTGTATGACCATACATGGTTTTTTATTCATGTAAACAGAACAACAACTGTTCTCTAACTTAAATGTAACCGTATTGCAATAAACATGATCAAATCATATTCATGCTCAACACAAACATCAAATAACACTTATTTAGGTTCAACACTAATCTCGAAAGTGTAGGGAGCGTGCGATGATGATCATATCAATCTTGGAACCACTTCCAACACACGTCGTCACTTCACCCTTAACTAGTCTCTGTTCATTCTGCAACTCCCGTTTCGATTTACTACTCTTAAAAACTGAACCAGTATCAAATACCGAGGGTTTTCTATGAACACTAGTAAAATACACATCAATAATCTGTATATCAAATATACCTTTGTTCACTTTGCCATCCTTCTTATCCGCCAAATACTTGGGGCAGTTCCGCTTCCAGTGACCAGTCCCTTTGCAGTAGAAGCACTTAGTCTCAGGCTTATGTACAGACTTGGGCTTCTTCACTTGAGCAGCAACTCGCTTGCCGTTCTTCTTGAAGTTCCCCTTCTTCCCTTTTGCCCTTTTCTTGAAACTAGTGGTCTTGTCAATCATCAGCACTTGATGCTTTTTCTTGATTTCTACCTTCGTCGATTTCAGCATCACGAAGAGCTTGGGAATTGTTTCCGTTATCCCTTGCATATTATAGTTCATCAAGAAGTTCTACTAACTTGGTGATGGTGACTAGAGAATTCTGTCAATCACTATTTTCTCTGGAAGATTAACTCCCACTTGATTCAAGCGATTGTAGTACCCAGACAATCTAAGCACATGCTCACTGCTTGAGCTATTCTCCTCCATCTTTTAGCTATAGAACTTGTTGGAGACTTCATACCTCTCATCTCGGGTATTTGCTTGAAATATTAACTTCAACTCCTGGAACATCTCATATGGTCCATGACGTTCAAAACGTCTTTGAAGTCCCGATTCTAAGACGTTAAGCATGGTGCACTAAACTATCAAGTAGTCATCATATTGAGCTAGCCAGACGTTCATAACGTCTGCATCTGCTCCTGCAATAGGTCTGTCACCTAGCGGTGCATCAAGGACATAATTATTCTGTGCAGCAATGAGGATAATCCTCAGATCACAGATCCAATCCGCATCATTTCTACTAACATCTTTCAACTTAGTTTTCTCTAGGAACATACCAAAATAAAATAAAACAGGGGAGCTAAACGCGAGCAATTGATCTACAACGTAGATATGCTAATACTACCAGGACTAAGTTCATGATAAATTAAAGTTCAATTAATCATATTACTTAAGAACTCCCACTTAGATAGACATCTCTCTAATCATCTAAGTGATCACATGATCCAGATCAACTAAACCATAACCGATCATCACGTGAAATGGAGTAGTTTTCAATGGTGAACATCACTATGTTGATCATATCTACTATATGATTCACGCTCGACCTTTCGGTGTTAGTGTTCCGAGGCCATATCTGCATATGCTAGGCTCGTCAAGTTTAACCTGAGTATTCTACGTGTGCAAAACTGGCTTGCACCCGTTGTAGATGGATGTGGAGCTTATCACACCCGATCATCACGTGGTGTCTGGGCACGACGGACTTTGGCAACGGTGCATACTCAGGGAGAACACTATTATCTTGAAATTTAGTGAGAGATCATCTTATAATGATACCGTCAATCACAGCAAGATAAGATGCATAAAAGATAAACATCACATGCAATCAATATAAGTGATATGATATGGCCGTCATCATCTTGTGCTTGTGATCTCCATCTCCGAAGCACCGTCATGATCACCATCGTCACCAGCGCGACACCTTGATCTCCATCGTAGCATCGTTGTCGTCTCGCCAATCTTATGCTTCTACGACTATCGCTACTGCTTAGTGATAAAGTAAAGCATTATAGGGCGATTGCATTGCATACAATAAAGCGACAACCATATGGCTCCTGCCAGTTGCTGATAACTCAGTTACAAAACATGATCATCTCATACAATAAAATTTAGCACCATGTCTTGACCATATCACATCACAACATGCCCTGCAAAAACAAGTTAGACGTCCTCTACTTTGTTGTTGCAAATTTTACGTGGCTGCTATGGGCTTAGCAAGAACCGTTCTTACCTACGCATCAAAACCACAACGATAGTTTGTCAAGTTGGTGCTGTTTTAACCTTCGCAAGGACCGGGCGTAGACACACTCGGTTCAACTAAAGTTGGAGAAACTAACACCCGCCAGCCACCTGTGTGCAAAGCACGTCGGTAGAACCAGTCTCGCGTAAGCGTACGCGTAATGTCGGTCCGGGCCGCTTCATCCAACAATACCGCCAACCAAAGTATGACATGCTGGTAAGCAGTATGACTTATATCGCCCACAACTCACTTGTGTTCTACTCGTGCATATGACATCTACGCATAAAACCAGGCTCGGATGCCACTTTGGGGAACGTAGTAATTTCAAAAAATTCCTACGCACACGCAAGATCATGGTGATGCATAGCAACAAGAGGGGAGAGTGTTGTCCATGTACCCTCGTAGCCCAAAAGCGGAAGCGTTAGCACAACGCGGTTGATGTAGTCGTACGTATTCACGATCCGACCGATCAAGTACCGAACGCATGGCACATCCGAGTTCAGCACACGTTCAGCTCGATGACGTCCCTCGAACTACGATCCAGCCGAGCTTTGAGGGAGAGTTCCGTCAGCACGATGGCGTGGTGACGATGATGATGTTCTACCGATGCAGGGCTTCGCCTAAGCACCGCTACAATATTATCGAGGTGGATTATGGTGGAGGGGGGCACCGCACACGGCTAAGAGATCAAGAGATCAATTTTTGTGTCTTTGGGGTGCTCCCCTGCCCCCGTATATAAAGGAGCAAGGGGGAGGTGCAGCTGGCCAGGAGGGGCGCGCCAGGAGGAGTCCTACTCCCACCGGGAGTAGGACTCCCTCCCTTCCTTCTTGGAATAGGAGAAGGGGGAAAGAGGAGGGAGAGAGGAAGGAAAGGGGGGCGCCGCCCCCCTCTCCTTGTCCTATTCGGACTAGGGGGAGGGGCGCGCGGCCCTGCCCTGGCTGCCTCTCCTCTTCTCCACTAAGGCCCACTATGGCCCATTAAGCCCCCGGGGGTTCTGGTAACCCCTCGGTACTCCGGTAAAATCCCGATTTCACCCGGAACCCTTCCGATATCCAAATATAGACTTCCAATATATCAGTCTTCATGTCTCGACCATTTCGAGACTCCTCGTCATGTCCGTGATCACATCTGGGACTGCGAAAAACCTTCGGTACATCAAAAACCATAAACTCAAAATATAATCGTCATCGAAACTTTAAGCGTGCGGACCCTACGGGTTCGAGAACTATGTAGACATGACCGAGACACGTCTCCGGTCAATAACCAATAGCGGAACCTGGATGCTCATATTGGCTCCCAGATATTCTACGAAGATCTTTATTGGTCAGACCGCATAACAACATACGTTGTTCCCTTTGTCATCGGTATGTTACTTGCCCGAGATTCGATCGTCGGTATCTCAATACCTAGTTTAATCTCGTTATCGGCAAGTCTCTTTACTCGTTCTGCAATACATCATCCCGCAACTAACTCATTAGTTGCAATGCTTGCAAGGCTTAAGTGATGTACATTACCGAGTGGGCCCAGAGATACCTATCCGACAATCGGAGTGACAAATCCTACTCTCGAAATACGCCAACCCAACAAGTAACTTTGGAGACACCTGTAGAGCACCTTTATAATCACCCAGTTACGTTGTGACGTTTGGTAGCACACAAAGTGTTCCTTCGATAAACGGGAGTTGCATAATCTCATAGGATCATGTATAAGTCATGAAGAAAGCAATAACAACATACTAAACGATGGAGTGCTAAGCTAATGGGATGGGTCAAGTCAATCACATCATTCTCCTAATGATGTGATCCCGTTAAACAAATGACAACTCATGTATATGGTTAGGAAACATAACCATCTTTAATTAACGAGCTAGTCAAGTAGAGGCATACTAGTGACACTCTGTTTGTCTATGTATTCACACATGTATTATGTTTTCGGTTAATACAATTCTAGCATGAATAATAAACATTTATCATGATATAAGGAAATAAATAATAACTTTATTATTGCCTCTAGGGCATATTTCCTTCACCATCCATATTGCACTTGTATCACCATCTCTTCGCCGAACTAGTGAACCTATACAACTTACCATTGTATTGGGTGTGTTGGGGACACAAGAGACTCTTTGTTATTTGGTTGCAGGGTTGTTTGAGAGAGACCATCTTCAACCTACGCCTCCCACAGATTGATAAACCTTAGGTCATCCACTTGAGCGAAATTTGCTACTGTCCTACAAACCTATGCACTTGGAGGCCCAACAACGTTTGCAAGAAGAAGGATGCGTAGTAGACATCACACTGTGATTTGTCAAACTAAGCAGCTAAAAATCACTAGCACTATCTAATTTTTGCAATTAAAATTCAGTAATTAAGCATAGATTTCATTCATAGATTAAGTAGTCATTCTTTATACAAACAGCTCAACTCGGCAGCTGAACCGACCAAACTTTTCCCCAACTGTTGCCAACCACGTACTGAAATAGCTAGTTCAACTATATATACTAGCTAATTTGAAGTACATTGTACAGTTTCACCACATCTATAGTCAGATGAACTGAACAAAATAACCCCTAAATACTACTACTATGGAGGGGCTTTGTACTACTTCCGGCAGCGTCTCCTCTGTCGAGCATGCTCAATAAGAGGCGGAGGAGGAGGAGCCTACCGATGAGCTGGACAACTGCAATACAGTGCCTATCGCTGCTGCACCTTCAGCAACACTCATCTCGAATGCCCTCTGCCGCTCCAGACGACCCCTCTCGAAGCAGTGGTTCTTCTCATAGATCTCCTGATTCCTCGCCTCTACGATGGCGTGTGCTGCAGCCATGGTGGCGGTAAGGCTCTTTGCATGCTCGAAGAGGCGCTCCTCCTCCTCCCGTAGGAACTTGGTGTAGCGCACAAGGTCGCTGACGCATGTGCGGGCCTCCACCTCTGCCTCCCACCTTCGGTCGACGCTGGCGGAGTGGGTGATGACCCCCATGGTCGACGGTGGGCTGGCGGCCATGGCGCCCACGACCACCACCTCTCGCCTTTGGGACGCGGCGATAGAGCGGGTGATGGCCACGGTGGCCGGCAGTGGGGTGGTGGCCATGACGGCCACCTCCCACATTCGGGCTGCGGCAGTGGAGCGGGCGATGGCCCTGGCTTTCAACGGTGGTGTGGCGGCCACGGCGGCTGTCAGTGTCAAAACCGACGGATCTCGAGTAGGGGGTCCCGAACTGTGCGTCTAGGATCAATGGTAACAGGAAACGGGGGACACGATGTTTACCCAGGTTCGGGCCCTCTCTATGGAGGTAATACCCTACTTCCTGCTTGATTGATCTTGATGAATATGAGTATTACAAGAGTTGATCTACCATGAGATCGTAATGGCTAAACCCTAGAAGTCTAGCCTATGAGTATATGGTAATGAATCTGTCCTATCTGGACTATGCTCTCCGGTTTATATAGACACCGAGATCTAGGGTTACATGAGGTCGGTTACATAAGAGGGAATCTTCATAATCAGTCACCTAGCTTGCCTTCCACACCAAGTAGAGTCCAATCCGGACACGGGTATAGTCTTCGGTCTTCGTGTCTTCACAGCCCATTAGTCCGGCCCATGGTTAACCGGTCGGACGCCCGAGGACCCCTTAATCCAGGACTCCCTCAGTAGCCCCTGAACCTGGCTTCAATGACGAGGAGTCCGGCGTGCAGATTGTCTTCGGCATTGCAAGGCGGGTTCCCCTTTTTCCGAACCCCAAGATGGTCTTCAGATGTAATGATTGTATCCGGACCTGTCACACACCATGCACAATCGTAGAGAGAATATACAATTTTTTACACGAACCTGCCGACAGTTTTTTATGATGATACGCCTGTCCGGAAATAACTTCGAACCGTTTTCCCACATTTCAAGACGTGGTTGCTATTGGCACGTCTTGTCGAAGCGGAGATCGTGTCCCCTCATTGCGGGGTTCTCATCAATGCGGGCATGGGTAACCCAACCATGTCGTTTATACAGCCCTTGGGAATAGGCAAATCTCAAGGCAAGTGAAGTGGCGTTTTTTAATATTGGCTGCCTTTATAACGAGATAAGGATTCCCCCTTCCTGTTCACGCTTTCTCTCTGTCTTTGTCTCCCCGATCTTGAGCTCCAGCGCCCAAGTTCCAATCTCCTTTCCACCCCAGCAACCATGTCCGGATCCGATGGTCAGGACAAGTGGATGGTCTCCTCCGTCACGGAGGAGGACATTACTGAGCTCCGGGCGGCCGGATATTTGGCGAAGGGAATCGCCCACCACTTGTCGGCCGAGGGTCAAATCGTTCCCACGCCGGAGCCCAACGAGAGGGTAATATTCCTTCCTCATTTCTTCCGAGGGCTAGGGTTCCCAATCCACCCCTTCATCCGCGGGCTGATGTATTATTACGGGGTGGATTTCCATGATCTGTCCCGAAATTCCTTCCTCAACATCTCGGCGTTCATCATCGTGTGTGAGGCCTTCCTCCGCATCCACCCTCACTTCAGGCTGTGGCTCAAAGTCTTCAACGTGAAGTCGAAGGTGGTAGACGGCCAGCACGCGGAGTGCGGAGGAGCCATGGTGAGCAAGCTGCCCAACGTCTTCTGGCTGAAAGGTATATTTGTGGAGACAGTGAAGGAGTGGCAGAGACAATGGTTCTATATCACAGAACCCCGCGGCACCACCTGGGCCGCGGCTGCCGAATTCTGCTCTGGTGCTCCTATGCGGCTCACTTCTTGGGTTGAGAAGAGTCCCGATTGGGGTTCGTCCCACGAGGTAAAATAGCGCTGCAGACGCGCATTCAAAGCATGATAACCAAGAACGTCAAGCTCGTAGATGTAATCCAGGTGATGTTAGTTTGCCGAATTCTCCCGTGCCAACGCCGAATCCGCCCTTTGTGGGAGTTCAATCCGAAGAAGCATGAGACCCTGGTGAGGCTCTTCGAGACTACGCACGAAGGCGCATGGGAATTGCTCTTTAAGGGCAATGAGAAACCACCGGCCACGGATTCAGACCGTGGTCATGATTGTACACACCCCGCCAGCAAGGTATGTTATTTCGAATGAGTCCTCAACCTAATTGTTTCGAGGATGATGTCTGAGCGTTTATTACTGCTCTTTTAGGACTGGACGGAGAGGGCGAAGCGGATCTTGTGTTCGGCTCCGCTTCCTGAAGAACCAGTCATCCCGCGTTTGGCGAAGATGCTGGTGTCGGCGCCATATAAGGCGCCAGAGAAGAAGGCCAAGAAGAGGGCAAAGAGAGGCAAGAGTGGCCTCCGTCGTAAGGGTACTTCAGACGCGGCGTCCGAAGACGACACTACAAAAAAAAGACACATCCGTGACATTTTGGGCCGAACGAATTTTTTTTGTCATACATATGATACTTTGTCGGTGGAAACGACACCTATGGGATCACAAGAATCCCTACTACGGTTGCGGGGCGCGGGGTTGTGAAAAGAGCGGATCAAACAGATAGCACACGATTCCTTTACCCAGGTTCGGGCCGCAGGGATGCGTAAAACCCTACTCCTGCTTTGGTGGATTGTATATCTGTGTTCCTGAGCTAGCTATGGGGCGTCGAGAGCTCCAAAAAGCTGAATCCTCCTCCTGGTCGCCTGGGGCCTCCTTTTATAGGGAAAGGGGTTGCCACAGTGGCACACAGGAGGTGGAAAGGGTACAGTGACGCAAGGTTATCCCTCGCACTACATCACAAGGTGCATTTAATGCGCCTTGCTTAGGTGTCTTTGCTTTATCGGGGGCGAGGGAGAGCCCCGTCTTGTCCGTCGCCGCTCCCTCCCGCATCGACACGCGCCCTGGCCAGCAGTGCCTGCGATGCCATGTAGGCAGGCAGGCAGCTGAGGTGGCGCAGCGGTGGGTCTCCACGAGGATTTGCATGCCGCCACGCAGGTGCCTACCCAGCTGGTTGGATCGGCAGCTGTATGCGAATGGCGGCGGAGGTGCGACTGGCGTAGGCCTGATGGCGGCCCCACGGGTGTTCATGGCAAGGGCCTTGCCGGGGTCCCGGCAAGGGTCTTGCCGCGGCGCCTGCTGTCATCCCCGGCAAGGCTCTTGCCTGGGGCCTTGTGGTCCTCCTTGGCTGGGATCCCGCCAAGGATCATCGTTTTCCAAAGTGTGCATCTGATCTTGAATGTCTTCACAAAGATCTACATTCCATCACGGGGATGCCTCCCGAATCCTTGCCCCATGGGGGTAGTGGAATCAAGGGTGACCCGCTCCGTAGGTGTGGGGTGAGCTGCCACGGCATGGGTCTTGCCGGGTTTGTAAAAGCCGCCTCCCGGCAAGGATCTTGCCGGGGGGCCCGCTTCGTCCCCTTTGCTCTTTGTGGTCTTGGTCTTGGCGTCGTTCTGCTTCTCCTTAGCTTCGGCTTTACCTTGGCTTACCTCCCCTGCCGTGCTGAGTGTGGCGGCGCTTGTGGCTCAGATTGCCCTGCATAGTTATAGGGGTACAAAAAGTGTACCCCCCTTTTTGTACACCGACAGGAGCCCCGGGCCTGGGCCACACATAAGCGCAACGCGTTGTTGGGCTAGGCCCAGAAAAAATGGTGCGTGGTCAGGCGGGGCGGTTTTTACCGCGGTAAGTTCCTTTGCATGCTGGCGCGGCATGGGGAGGCGTGCTTGACGTGGGTGGCATGCGTGGGGCTGAGCTCGGCGCGCATGCGTCATGTCGTAGTAAAGGGGGGGCGGTTTGCGCCTTCCCCATAAACGGAGGGAGGCGTGGAGGCGCGACCCAATTACTGAACGGGGCCGAGGCGGGGTCTTCAAGGCGTCCACTCCCCACGATCACGGGGTGGGGAGGGGTCGCCTCACCCGTCGCCTTGGTTCTGCACGCCCGCCACGTGACTTTCATGCGCTTGGGGTGGCGAACGGTGGAGGCGGGAAACCGGGCCGCCGCGGGCCGGGGCGGCGGGTCGGTCCCTGTTCCCTGCGCCTTCCGCGTCTTGATTGGCTGAGTGGGGCGGCCGAGCCCCCACCCCGTTCCTTTATAAGGAGCGGGAGGGGGGATGGCGTCCCACATTCTTTCATCTCCTCCTTCCTTCAGCTTCTATTTCCCCTTCCATCCGGCATGGAGAGAGGGAATCCTGGTCCTTCGACGGTGGCGACGAGGGTCGCCGCTCGACAACGCGTCCCTCCTCCTCCTGCACCTATGGTGGCAGAGCCAGCCTCGAGGGGAAGGGGGAGAGGGCGAGGCCGTGGGCGAGGCCGAGGTGCTCGGGAAAGAGGAGGACGGGGCGGCGCGCCGGCTTTGCCTCCGCCAGCAGTTCCCCTCCCCATGGAGGGCCACGTCGGAGATGACCCACGCGAGTTCTTCGTCAGGCTGCGCCGGCCGCCTCGTTGTCGCCTTCGTCTCTCGACTCCATTTGCGCAGGAGATGAAGCTGGATCCGCCGGAATCGCTGCGGCTGCACATGAGGGGCTGCGGGATCAGCAGCACGCGGGTTCGCGTTGACTTCCCAGCCCCTCACGTGATGTATCTTCGTCGGGAATGGAAGTCGTTTGCTCGTATCCTCCGCTTGACGAAGGGGCTCACTCTCCTTTTCAAGCTGATGGAGGGCGGCCTCCTCTCCGTCAAGGTCTTTGGATGCTTTGGGACCCGCGCAAGGTGCTGCGTGGAGAGCTCTTCTGATAGCGAAGACTCCTCCTCGAGCGGGTGTGACGAGGAGGACAGCGGCAGCGACGACGAGGGTAGCGGGCGGCAGGATGACGGGTCCGACTGGGTGTCGGGCGCCGCCTCATGCGGCACCGACGACCCCATAATCTGTGTCGCTGGCTCCCTGAACTTCTCGGGGTCGTCTCCTTGGGTGGCTGGCGTTGGGAGGCTGCGGAAGAGGAAGAGGGTGGGCGGCAAGGCCGTCATCTAGGAGTACACGGGCACCGACGCCTTCGACGCGTGCTGACGTCCTGCCGCCTCGTCTTCGAGCTCTGCCTCCGGTGCTGCCATCACCATCCAGCCTTCGGACGACCACCGAGATGTTCTCTTGGTGTCTTCTACCACCCGTAGCTCGTCTAGGCGCCCCTTTTGCCCTTTTCGCCTCCTTGACCTGCCTCCTGAGGAGAAGGACAAGACAGGGATTACGGACACCTCATCTCTTTTTAGTTTGTAAGCCTTCAGTCCTTAGCTGAATTTAAAGCTTGTAATCCCATCATTCATGTTTTTCATTCCCTATGGACTGTACCTGAGTGGAATGTTTTTAATGAAAAAGGGATGCTTGCCGGGTCATTTGTTTGCGGGTAGAACCCGCGTCAAGGAGTAAATCATTGATATCTTTAAGATAAACATTTCCTTGCCCGGCAGCAGGCCATGCCGTCTCCCCACGTCGCTCGACCTTTCTCACGCTTTCGGCGGAGGCAGGGATGAGGCGGGTTCAGGCTCCTCGTTTCATCCTTTCGCTGTCGCGACTATGACCAAACCTGGCCCCAGGGACGGGCCCTAGGGCCTAGAGTTAGGGGAGCACGGTAGCTTTAGGAGAAACGAGGTTTCACATACCTCAGTCCATAAAAGAATGCATGATAAGGGATGAAGAACTTATCTGAAGCTATAACCCTTGGCGACTCTGGTTTGCCGTGGGTGAATCTCTGCTCTTGCAGCCCCCGGCAGTACTGGCTTGCCGGGGTCTAGATGCTGATCTGTCCCTCTTCTCCTTTTCGTCCTCAAGCGATCCGGCAAGGATTTCTGTGGGTCCTGCGAATCAATGAAGACAAAAGAATGGGAAAGAGACACACACTCGACCTCTAAGCTAGGGGTTGGTCGCTACAAAGCACTATCAACCCTAACCAAGGACGAGACTTGACCTAGCATGCATGCTATAACTTGGGGCGCTAGCGCTTCATTTATTTATGCTCAGGGTCTGCGCCTGGCTTTGTAAAAAGGGTTACATGCATCATCGGCAATGCTTGTACAAAAGGTGGCTTGCCGGGGGGCCTGGAAAGCCGCGCCTTACGGGTAAAACTTGCGAAGATGCTCAATGTTCCAGGAGTTACTCACCGGAACGGCATCTTCGGTCTCCAGGTGGACAACACCGAGCCTGGTGACTCGTATTACCCGATAAGGGCCTTCCCACTTTGGCATCAACTTGTTGGAATTCTTGCCCGATTGAACGCGCCGAAGAACAAGGTCGCCTTCCTCAAGGCTTCGGGCATGGACCTTGCGGCTATGGTAGCGGCGCAAGGCTTGCTGGTAGCGTGCTGCTCTCACAGACGCCCGAAGACGATCTTCCTCAAGGAGCAGTGCGTCATCTTGCCGTAGTTGCTCTTTCTCAAGCTCATCATAAGCGAGCACTCGAGGTGACCGATATATGAGTTCAGTGGGGAGAACTGCTTCTGCCCCGTATACCAGGGCAAAGGGTGTCTGGCCGGTGGCTCGATTTGGCATCGTCCTGATCGACCAAAGAACCGACGGAAACTCATCAATCCAGTGCCTTCCGCTCTTGTGCAGCCTGTCAAAGGTCTTGGTCCGTAGTCCTCGTAGCACTTCAGCATTTGCCCTCTCAGCTTGACCATTGCTCCGCGGGTGAGCAACGGAAGCGAAACAGATTTTGCTGTCGAGGTCTTGGATATATTGCATGAAGGTGCGGCTTGTGAACTGTGTGCCGTTGTCGGTGATGACCCTGTTGGGCACGCCAAAACGGCACACTAGTCCCTTGAAGAATTTGACGGCTGACTGAGCTGTGACCTTCCTCATTGCCTCCACCTCCGGCCACTTTGTGAACTTGTCGATTGCAACATACAAGTACTCAAAGCCCCCGACAGCGCGGGGGAAAGGGCCCAGTATGTCGAGCCCCCAGAGCGAGAAGGGCTAGGAGAGAGGAATGGTTTGAAGGGCTTGAGCTGGCTGATGAGGCTTCTTCGAATGGAACTGACACGCTTCACACTTGGTGACTAGTGCCGTTGCATCCTAGAGGTCGGTGGGCCAGAAGAAGCCTTGCCGAAATGCCTCGCCGGTAAGGGCCCTCGACCCAATGTGGGATCCACATATGCCTCCGTGTACCTCCGCCAACAACTCCAGTCCTTCCTCTTGGGGGATACACTTCAATTTCACACCGTTCGGCCTCTTCCTGTACAGGACGTCATCGACGAACTGGTACATGGCAGAGAGACGGGCTACTTTTTCCGCTTCTTCCTGCTCCTCAGGAAGTTCCCCTGTTTGGAGGAATCAGACGGTATGCTGCGCCCACGCTAGAGCCTGGGGCTCGACGGCGAGGACTAAAGGCATTTCCTCCGCCAGAGGAGCGGCTGTCTCGACGGCAAGAGCTTGACGCTCCACCGGAACCAGCCGTCCCGTGGCGGGCTCAGTGTTCCCGGCAACATCCTTGTCGGCGGCTCCAGGGAGCTCATCGGGAAAGTACTTGTCGGGCCCTGATTTCCTCCTCTTGTTCTGCTCTGTCGATGGATCAACGGATGGCTGAGTTAGTTGAAGCACAAAGGTACCTGGTTCCACAGGTAGCTTGAGGGCAGCGCGCTTTGACAGGTAATCGGCGATGTCGTTCTCCGCTTGGGGAACGAGTTCAGCCTGTATACCGTCGAAGCGCTCTTCCAGCTTTCTCACTTCATCAACATAGGCCTTCATCGACGGGCTCTGGTAATCCTTGTTGACTTGCTTGACGACAAGTTGTGAGTCACCCCTGACGATGAGTTTCTTGATTCCGAGGTCCGCCGCGATCCTGAGACCGGCGAGCAGACCCTCGTATTCTGCTGCGATGTTGGTCGACGCCTCCCTGGGGAAGTGCATCTGGACCACGTACTTGAGGTGCTCTCCGGTGGGCGCGACTAGGAGTACGCCAGCCCCGGCGCCTTGTAAGGAGAAAGCTCCGTCAAAGTACATGATCCAATCGCAACTTGCCTCCTTGCCGGGGAGAGCAGTCTCTTGGGCTCCTTCGCCAGGCGTTGCGGTCCACTCTGCAATGAACTCCGCCAGGACTCGGCTCTGAATCGTCGAAGTGCTTTCAAACTTGAGGCCAAAGCTGGACAGCTCCAGTGCCCATTCCACAATCTCCCCCGTTGCATCCGGATTGTGCAATATCCGTTGCAAAGGGAGGCGAGTGACGACAGTGATCTCGTGTGCCTGAAAGTAGTGACGCAGCTTCCTCGAGGCCATAAGAAGGCCGAAGAGCAGTTTCTGCACGTCGGAGTACCTTGATCTAGCCCCCTGCAGGAGGGAACTAATAAAGTAGACCGGGTGTTGCATCATTTTCCTCCTCGGCAACACTTCAACTCGCCGTGTCGTCTCTGCATTAGTGGTGTCGGGCTCTATCGCTGCCATCTCCTCGTCATCAACCTCTCTCTGCGCCACTAGTGCGGCGCTGACCACCTGGTTCGTTGCCGCCATGTCACATCCTAGTTAGACCATGCATTAGAGTGTGCATCATGTTTACTTTTAACAGAAACTTGAAATGGGGAAGGCAGAACCCCCAGCACCCCTTCTGAAATCAACTAGGGTTTACTAAAAATAATTTCAATGAACCTGAAATGCCCTTCTAAAATGTTCACCCTCTTTGTCTTGGGTTAGAACCTCTGGCAAAATAGGTGCTCAATTTTCTAGGTCAACAAAAGGTCACTGAATTAAATCATATGTATGTTGCCTTTGGAGATTTAAATGCTAATAAATATTTTAAAAGTTCAAATAATTCTGGAAATAAGTCAGGGCTGTTAGGAATAATCCCAACAGAGGCCAGAATTATTTTCAGGATTTTAGGAAGTTTCTAAGTATTTTTAATAATGCCACAAAGTTACAGAAAAATAGAAAAAGGAAACAGAAACTAAAAGAGAGGAAACTAACCTGGCCGCAGCCCAGCAGCCGGCCCACCTGGCGGCCCAGCACTGTGCTGGCCCATGCGAGCCAGCTGCTTCGTCCTCGCCAGGCAGGCAGCCAGGTGCTCGACAGCGAGCACCGCATGCGTGCCACGCAGCTGCCGCCGCCTCGCCGCTCCCCTCGTCGCGTTGTCGACCCGGGACGAACCCTCTCTCTCTCTCCCCGACCTCGCAGACTCCCGCACGCCCCTCTGGCTCCTCTCCTTCGCTCTCCCTCCGCCATGGCCGACGCTGCCGTGCTCGCGCCACCATGAAACCGCGTCCACTGTCGCCCCTGTACCAAGCCACCGTGTCCAACAACTACGCCGTCATCGACTCCATCGAGCAGCCGAGCCCCAAGCGCTCACACGCTCTGCAACGTCTTCTTCAACCTCATCTTCACCGAGCACCGCCGGAGATCCCTTTCGACATCGCCGCCGCATCAGCTCGTCCCCGACCGTGCCGCCTAGCTCTACGTGACCGCCGTGAGCTTAGCTACCTCCCCATCCTCCCCGTTTGCTTCCTCGTGCACCGCAGCAACTTCACGAAGCTCACCCGCACGCACCGCCACGGAGCTCGTCGCCGACGTGGCTCCGGCAAAACTCCGGCCACGCCACCGTGTCCGAACACCTCACCGCATCACCAGGAACTCAACACACCACTCCACGCACCTCGCCGTGCACCGTAGCCTCGGGCTCACTTTCACCCGACTCCGGCGACCGCAAAGCTCGTCGTCGGCGACATTTCCGGCCACCCCGAGCCCAGTCACTGCCACCAAACGCTGCGGCTTGCTCCCAGCTGCATGTAGATGCCCTCCGCCGCTCGTTTGGTCGCCGGAACGTGCAAATGCACTTCCTCCGCCGCGTCTGGCCTCGCTGGCGGCTAGACGCCGGCGAGTTTGACTTATTGACTTTGACCAGGTGGGCCCAAGTTGACTCCTATGAGTCAATGACAAGTGGGGACCCCTCTCCCAACTAACTGGATTAGTTTTAATTAAAATTAATTAGTTTAACTAATTACTGACATGCGGGACCCACTGGTCAGTTTGACCTGGACGACCCCGTTGACCTCTGAAGTCATCCTGACGTAGTGCTGACGCAGTAATTTAATTACTGGAATTATCTTTATACCGAAAATTCCAGAAAATAGTTCAAACTTCAAAAATTCATAGAAATTAATCTGTAACTCCAAATGCAAAGATTTATATATGAAATTTGATCAGAAAAATCCAATCTATCCATTGGTGCTGGTTTCATGCATGTCAGAACAAGTTAAACCTGCTGTTTATACAATACAAAGTGATGCACTATTATAGCTATGTTAAATGATCTAACACTTGAACCTTTGGTTCAAATAAGCACATTCCTTCCTGTTTTAGTTTGCATTAGGCCAAGACACATTCATATTGCCATGTCATAGCATGCATCATAATGTTGCATATCGTCATGTGTTGATTGTATTCCGATGTGTTCTTCGTGGTAGGTTCTGCCTCCAAGGATATTTTCGAGTATCCAACTGAAGGGCAGTATCCCGCTACCACTCCATCAGGCAAGCAACCCGTTGATCATTCCGATACAAACCCATGTTCTCGCTTCTGCTCTTGTTTTACTTCATTAAGACAACGCGATTCAAACTGCTGTGTGTTGCGGTAGTTGAACCCACTTCCTTTGCATGACCTGTCATTGCCACAGTAACTAGATGAAACCCACTAGCATGTGTAGGAGTTGAATGAGCCATATGTGTGTGTGTTCCGACCATGCTATGCTTTCTATACTTAGAGTTGTGCAGGTCTGGCTCATCGGGATGAGGAACTAGAGTGAAAGGTTGTGACGGTAACAAGAGTGAAGTGTTGAATACGATTTGGTAAAGGAATCGATGAGAGGCCATGTAGGAGTACATGGTGGGTTATTTCATTGAGGCCGTCCTTAAGAAATGAGATCTGTGTGTGTGATTTAAGACCCAGCTACTACCACACATTGGGCCCTGAAATATGACCCCGCTCGACTTACCGACCCTCTCGTCCTCGGTCTAGGAGTTGCAAGTAGTTTCTGGTGTTTGTAGTTGCTGGGGGCCGCACGTAGCGCTGACCATAGGGGTGGGCCGTGTTGCGGTAGGGACGTGGCCCGGTGTACCGATTCGCCCGTTTGGTGTCTCGGGAACCCTGCACACATCATTTGGGGCCGTTGAGGACACCCCGGCCGGATCTCCTTGCGGATGGAACCCGAATAGGCGATAAACCTGGACTAGAGACTTGTGTGGTTGGTTAGGTCGTGGTCTACACCCACGCCGGCTTTCGCTTGAAGTCTGCCGAGCACATGACGTGTGCAGACGCTAAGTGGTGGAAACATGTGTGAAGAAGTACACCCCTGCAGGGTATAAAACTATTGGAATAGCCGCGTCCGCGGTAAAGGACTACTTGGTCACCTATGCAGTTCATAGACAAGTAAATGGATTCGACTAAAAATCTCAAGATAAGTGTGAGTACCACGGATGACCCTCTCGTAGGATGACGAGAGAGGATCCACGGTGGAGTATTGTGTTGGTGATAGTGGACTCGTGTGCGACAAATGTCTTACAAGTTGTTTCTATTGTAGGATAGCTTAGCCATGAGTCAAAGCTGGCTTGCTGCAATAACTCCACTACCTTCTTGAGAATGTGCATGTATTGTAGGATTCTGTTGTAAGACTTGCTGAGTACCTCCGTACTCATGTTGCTTTAATCAATGTTTTTCAGACGACAACACCAACCCCTCCGATGGGTTCTATGTAGACCTCGACGTTGACGAGTGACTTATCACCCAGGTGGTGATCCAAGACTTTTGAAGGGTCGATGTAGATAGACAGGCTTCGTCAAGCCTTCTTTCTTTCTAGTGTCTGTACTCAGACTACTTTGCTTCCGCATGTGCTTGTATGTTTGTATGACTTGAGTGTCGGGTCATGTGACCCCTACCTGTATGGATGATATGTATGGCTCTTCGGAGCCTCTTAAATAAAGTGCTTGAGTTGTAGAGTTTTGTTGTGATGCAATGTTGTATTTACTCATATCGGGCATATTGTGTGTATGATTGAAATGCTTGGTATGAGTGGGATCCGACTATCTAGTTGTTTATCCTTGGCATCCTATCATATGGGGAAATGTAGTCTAGTGTTTCTGAGCTAGTAGTCCGCTACAGCCCGGTTCATCGGAGTACTGCTAGCCCAGCACTACTGCTCGGAACACTTGACTGGCCAGCATGTGTTTCACTTCGTTCCTGTGTCTGTCCCTTCAGAGAAATGTCACGCGGTGTTATCCGGAGTCCTGCCTAGCCCGCTACAGCCCGGGTTACCGGAGTCCTGTTAGCCAAGTGCTACAGCCAGGATTTATACGTTGTTGACCGACATGCTCGATGTGATTCATGTATGCATGTCCTCATGGGTTAGTGCCGCCTTGGGTTCTCGACTAGCCATGTCGGCCCGGGTTCTCTGTCATATGGATGCTAGCGACACTATCATATATGTGAGCCAAAAGGCGCAAACGGTCCCGGGCCAGGTAAGATGGCACCCGTGGGAGTACCGTGCGTGAGGCCGCAAAGTGATATGATGTGTTACATGCTGGATCGATGTGGCTTAGAATCGGGGTCCTGACAGCGTTGGCATCAGAGCCGGACTGCCTGTAGGTTCGCTAAGCCAAACTGGTCGATGTCGAGTCTAGAAATGCTTTAGTTATATGTAGGGGAATTGATTGTGGGAGGGAATGTAAGGCTCTTTTACTCCTTTACCTTGTGCCCTCTATTCTGAGTCATTCTCTTCTCATTCTACGTGGGTTAAGGACTAGGCTCTCTTCTCTCTATCAGGTTCACGTGTTACTAATCCATAGTAACTTATAGGAATTGTGGTTACAACCCAGTTCAGTTCTACTAAATTTTAGTATGTTGCCAGTTGAACCAGAACCTTGATATGATGTTGTTGAGGGGTTTTGCAAACTGTTGTGGATGTCTCATCTCCTTTTCTGAGCATTTACAGCCGTTATGCTGTCCAATTTCTCCTAGAAAATTCTAATGCCTTTGCGTTATTTTTGTGCTTCCAGATGGCCACCCGTTCCCAGAACGAAGTGGTTCGTCTGACCCGTTGCATTGATGTATGTGGTCACACAGCTATGTTGGTTCGAGTGATGGTCGAGACAGGTTACCGATGGTATCCCGAATATACCGTCGGGGAGCAGTTTAGAGACTTTAATCAAAGCCAATATCTGTGCACGGTCAGGATATATCCATCTTATCCCGGAGCTACTGAACCGCTCCACTGTTCTTATGGACTTGGGATCACTATTGGGATGTCCGTGCAGGATGCAGCCTACTCGATGATGACTATCATTCGAGCCAGAACTGCCTTGCTGAGCAACACCGATTTCCGCTACATGCCAGCATCCCTCCCTGGGGCGCATGGTTACCTTCAGGGTATGTATAGTGACGCATTCCATGAGGACTCACTCCTCCGCACCACTACTGAGATGCTGGAAGACAAGGACCGTGAAAATCGAGCCTTGCGTATGGAGCTCTTTAATGCTCGTTCTGATCACTGGGCTACTTTGACTCGGTTTGCCCCTGCAGTGCAAGCCGAATACATGGACATGAGGGACTTGTACCCTGTGCGGGCCAGTCTGCCAGATTTCATGGAGTGGCGTGAGGTGGGAGGCATCACCCCTCCTCGTGGACCTCGTCTGCCGCCATTTGTTGGACCAAGGCCACACCCAAGTCCCTATGGTCCGCAAACTTCACAGGACCGTCTGTTCCCAGATGATCATGTTCCGCTTCCAGGCTTGGGTGGTGACTTCTATGAGGACTACTACGGAACTGTCTGAGCTAGTAGTAGTCTCGCTAGTATTGTAACAGTTCTATGTCCACCGTCCTGCGTGACTTGTGGAATATGACTTAGTGTGTATCCATTCCGGAGGTGTAGAAAAATAATGTATAGGAGCTTGGAATGCCTCTGATGAGATGTAACGTCTTTCATCATAGTTGTACCTTAGCTTGGGCTTGTACTAAACTATGTATGGTGTGTATGATTGTTGGTTAATATATGGCAGTTTCTATATTACCATGTCATACGGATGAATATCTCTGCATTCCTTGTTATCCATTACATTCCGCACTTCCTTGCCCAGATTTTTCCATCCTGGTCTAAATCGTTGTTTTGTTTTTCCTAGGATGGTCAACACCCGCAGCAACCCTGCTGCTCCGGAGCAGGGTGAAGCTAGCGCAGCTAGGGATGAAAATCTGCCTCAACCGCCTTCTCTGGCCGAAGTGATGCTGGAGGCAGAACGAAACAAGCGTGAGACTAACCGCTTGCTGGAGCGGATTGAGCAAAATACTGCACACCAGCAGAGAAACATTCCAGTGTCAATCAATGACTTTGTCAAGCTGTATCCACCAAAGTTTAACCATTCCATCGAACCTCTCGATGCGGATGACTGGCTTCGCAGCATCGCCCACAAGCTACGTTCTGCCAACGTAGCCGAAGATGATAAAGTTACCTTTGCTGCTTATCACCTCGAAGGCCCTGCTAGCCTTTGGTGGGAAAATTATGAGGCTATGCGCTCGGTCGGCCAAATCACTACTTGGGTTGATTTCAGTGCGGCTTTCCGTGAGCATCACATTCCGGAAGGCCTCATGGATCGCAAGAGGGAGGAGTTCTGTAACTTCACCCAGAGTAGACTGATTGTGGATGCATACAGTCGAGAGTTTGGAAAGCTATCACGTTATGCTCCCGAAGAGGTATCCACCGATGCCAAGAAGCAGGCAAGGTTCCGCAAGGGACTTAGCCCCGAGCTTCGTCGTGACCTTCGTCTGCACGATTGCACCTCTTTCCAAAGTTGGTCAACAAGGCCATCAGTGCCGAGACAAGGCAGAATGACTTTGAAGCTTCACGCAAACACTTCCGTGACTTTGGGTCTTCATCCGGCTCTGGATCTCAGAAGCGCCGGGTCTGGATCCCAAACACTGCTGTGCCATCCAGGTTCACTCCGAGGCCATCCTTTGAGGCGCCTCGCCCCAACTAGCAGTATGTACCGCCCAAGACTTATGGTGGTCCCGCTGCTAATGCTGCTCCACGCCCCAATATGATAACTTGCTTCAAGTGTGGAGAGCCGGGTCACTACATCCGAGTGTCCCCAGAAAAACCCCAACCAGTTCGGAAAGTCTGTTGGCCGTGGTAAGCCAACAGCAAAGGTGCTCGTCGCCAAGCCAGCCACCACTGCTCGTGGCCATGTCAACTACATCTCAGCTGAAGAGATTCAGGAGGACCCCAACGTTTTTCTCGATACGCTCCTTGTTAATTGCCATCCGGTAACTGTTCTCTTTGATACTGGAGCATCTCATTCATTTATTTCTGAGAGCTATGCCCGTTTGCACAATACCACATTTAGTGACATGCCCACCTCCATGGAAATTCAAACTCCTGGTTCTAGATGGCAAACCTCTAGAATCAGCCATGGAAATGAAATTCTTGTCGACCGATTGGTCTTCCTTGCCTCCCTAATAGCTCTCATGTCCTCGGACATAAACATCATCTTGGGTATGGACTGGATGTCAGCTCATTATGCCAAGATTGATTGCACTACTAGAACTGTTCAACTCACCCATCCATCGGGCAAGACAGTCCATGTTTTGACCCGAGTGTCGGAGCGTCAGCTCTACTCTCTAAATGCGAACCCCCTTCCAGACCTTGAAGATATTCCAGTAGTTCGTGACTTCCCGGATGTCTTTCCAAAGGAACTGCCAGGTGTTCCACCTGACAGAGATGTCGAGTTCGTGATAGACCTTGTTCCAGGAACCGTCCCAATCTCTAGAAGACCTTATAAGATGGCACCCCTAGAACTAGCCGAGCTTAAGAAACAACTCGATGAGTCCTTGCAAAAGGGTTTCATCCGTCCTAGTTCTTCTCCATGGGCTTGCCCTGTCCTCTTCGTCAAGAAGAAGGATGGAACGGATCGGATGGTTGTAGATTACCGACCTGTCAATTTGGTCACTATCAAGAACAAGTATCCGCTCCCCAGGATCAACGACCTGTATGACCAGCTCGCGGGATCCTCAATCTTTTCCAAGATGGATTTGAGGTTGGGCTACCATCAAATCAAAATCAAGAACGGAGACATTCGCAAAACGGCCTGTGTCACTCGTTATGGCCAATACGAGTACACCGTCATGTCCTTCGGTTTAACCAATGCTCCAGCCACTTTCTCTCGGTTAATGAACTCGATCTTCATGGAGTACCTGGATAAATTCGTCGTGGTTTACCTCGATGATATACTCATCTACTCCAAGAATGAGGAAGAACATGCCGAACATCTAAGGCTAGTATTGATGAAACTTCGAGAGCATCGCCTTTATGCCAAATTCTCCAAGTGCGAATTTTGGTTGCCAGAAGTGACCTATCTGGGCCATGTAATCTCTGGTAAGGGCATTGCTTTCAATCCCGAGCGAGTTCAAGCCATCCTTGACTGGACTCCACCTGAAACAGTCAAGCAAGTTCGGAGTTTTCTTGGTTTAGCGAGCTATTGTCGCCGCTTTGTCGAGAATTTCTCCAAAGTTGCTAAGCCTCTAACTGAACTCCTCAAGAAAGATAAAAGGTTCGAGTGGACCCCACAATGCGAGTTCAGCTTTCAGGAACTGAAAAGACGCCTGACATCTGCTCCCGTATTGGTACCACCAGATTTTTCTAAGGACTTTGTTATCTATTGCGACGCCTCGCGACAAGGACTAGGTTGCATACTCATGCAAGATTGTCATGTGATTGCCTACGCTTCTCGACAGTTGCGTCCACATGAGGATAACTATCCCACACATGATCTGGAGCTTGCAGCTGTAGTCCATGCACTCAAAACCTGGCGACATTACTTTCTTGGTAATCATTGCGAAATCTACACTGATCACCAAAGTCTGAAATACATCTTCACCCAACCGGATTTGAATCTCAGGCAAAGACGTTGGGTCGAGTTGATCTCGGATTATGACTTAGGAATAACTTACACCCCAGGCAAAGCCAATGTCATGGCCGATGCACTAAGTCGTAAATCTTATTGTAACAACCTGATGTTACAACAAAGTCAACCACTTCTCCACGAGGAATTTCGTAAGCTTAACCTTCACATTGTTCCTCAAGGATTCCTTTCCACCCTAGTGGCGAAACCTAACCTTACAGATCAAATCATAGCTACCCAGAAGCGTGATAAGGGCATATCTCGTATCAAGGAAAACATCGCTAGCGGAGTTGCTAAATGTTTTTCCATGGATGAGCGAGGTGTTGTCTTCTTCGAGAACCGTTTGGTGGTCCCCAAGAAACAACATCTACGGCAACTGATCCTTAAGGAAGCTCATGAATCCCCTCTCACCATTCATCCTGGTAGTACCAACTTGTATCAAGACCTATGCCAGAGGTTTTGGTGGACTAGGATGAAGAGAGAAATCGCTCAATACATTGATAATTGCGACGTCTATCGTCGCGTTAAAGCAGAGCATCAACGGCCTGCTGGCACCCTTCAACCATTGGAAATTCCTGAATGGAAATGGGATAAAATCGGTATGGACTTCATTACCGGGTTTCCCAGAACCAAAAGAGGGAATAATGCTATCTTCGTTGTTGTCGATCGTCTTTCCAAAGTAGCCCACTTCTTGCCTGTTCGCGAGACTATAACCGCTAGCCAGCTAGCTGATTTGTACATCTCCCAAATAGTGTCTCCTCATGGTGTTCCATTGGAAATTAATTCAGACCGTGGAAGTCTTTTCACCTCTCGATTTTGGGAAAGTTTCCAAAATGCTATGGGGACTCGTCTCTCCTTTAGCACCGCCTTCCATCCTCAATCAAGTGGTCAAGTAGAACGAGTCAATCAAATTCTTGAGGATATGCTCCGAGCTTCTGTCATCTCGGTATGAATTGGGAGAAGTGTCTTCCATTCGCCGAGTTCGCTTATAACAACAGTTATCAAGCTAGCTTAGGCAAGGCTCCCTTCGAAGTTCTCTATGGACGAAAATGTCGAACGCCTCTTAACTGGTCAGAGACCGGCGAGAGACAACTCTTTGGCCCGGATATGATCCAGGAAGCAGAAGAGCAGGTTCGCATTATTCGTGAGAAATTGAAAACAGCCCAATCTCGACAAAAGAGTCAATATGACCGCAAGCATAAGCTTATGGCTTATGAAGTTGGCAAGATGGCTTACCTTCGGGTTACACCTTTAAGGGGAACCCATCGATTCGGTATCAAAGGCAAATTGGCTCCTGGTTACATTGGACCCTTTCGCATTCTTGCCAAATGAGGGGAGGTTGCCTACCAACTGGAACTACCTCCGCATCTCTCCAGAGTTCATAATGTCTTCCATGTTTCTCAACTCAGGCGTTGCTTCTCGGATCCTATCCGTGGAGTGGACCACGAAACGCTTGATCTCCAAGATAACCTCACCTA
The DNA here is from genome assembly GCA_032464435.1 of Aegilops umbellulata. Classification (NCBI taxonomy): domain Eukaryota; kingdom Viridiplantae; phylum Streptophyta; class Magnoliopsida; order Poales; family Poaceae; genus Aegilops; species Aegilops umbellulata. The sequence continues at coordinate 346,885,401 of CP136056.1, read as the reverse complement.
TCGATAACACCCCGTTCGTATTCTTGATCAAGCCGAGCGTACCACTCGACGCCAGAATATCAAGTTTCTCGAAGTTCAGTGGTCACACCATTCCGAGCAAGAAGCTACGTGGGAAAGGGAGGATCGTCTTCGACTCGAGTACCCCACCTTCTTTCCGACGGATCCTAAATCTCGGGACGAGATTCTTTCGAGTGGGGGTGAGTTGTCACATCCTAGTTAGACCATGCATTAGAGTGTGCATCATGTTTACTTTTAACAGAAACTTGAAATGGGGAAGGCAGAACCCCCAGCACCCCTTCTGAAATCAACTAGGGTTTACTAAAAAATAATTTCAATGAACCTGAAATGCCCTTCTAAAATGTTCACCCTCTTTGTCTTGGGTTAGAACCTCTGGCAAAATAGGTGCTCAATTTTCTAGGTCAACAAAAGGTCATTGAATTAAATCATATGTATATTGCCTTTGGACATTTAAATGCTAATAAATATTTTAAAAGTTCAAATAATTCTGGAAATAAGTCAGGGCTGTTAGGAATAATCCCAACAGAGGCCACAATTATTTTCAGGATTTTAGGAAGTTTCTAAGTATTTTTAGTAATGCCACAAAGTTACAGAGAAATAGAAAAAGGAAACAGAAACTAAAAGAGAGGAAACTAACCTGGCCGCAGCCCAGCAGCCAGCCCACCTGGCGGCCCAGCACTGTGCTGGCCCATGCCAGCCAGCTGCTTCGTCCTCGCCAGGCAGGCAGCCAGGTGCTCGACGGCGAGCACCGCATGCGCGCCACGCAGCTGCCGCCGCCTCGTCGCTCCCCTCGTCGCGCTGTCGAAGAGGGATGAACCCTCTCTCTCTCGCCGACCTCGCAGACACCCGCACGCCCCTCTGGCTCCTCTCCTTCGCTCTCCCTCCGCCATGGCCGACGCTGTCGTGCTCACGCCACCGTGAAACCGCGTCCACCGTCGCCCCTGTACCAAGCCATCGTGTCCAACAACTCCGCCGTTGTCGACTCCGTCGAGCAGCCGAGCCCCGAGCGCTCACACGCTCTGCAACGTCTTCTTCAACCTCATCTTCACCGAGCACCGCCGGAGATCCCTTTCGACATCGTCGCCGCATCAGCTCGTCCCCGATCGCGCCGCCTAGGTCTACGTGACCGCCGTGAGATCAGCTACCTCCCCATCCTCCCCATTTGCTTCCTCGTGCACCGCAGCAACTGCACGAAGCTCACCCACACGCACCACCGCGGAGCTCGTCGCCAACGTGGCTCCGGCCAAACTCCGGCCACGCCACCGTGTCCGAACACCTCACCGCATCACCAGGAACTCAACACACCACTCCACGCACCTCGCCGTGCACCGTAGCCTCGGGCTCACTTTCACCCGACTCCGGCGACCGCAAAGCTCGTCGTCGGCGACGTTTCCGGCCACCCCGAGCCCAGCCACTGCCACCAAACGTTGCGGCTTGCTCCCAGCTGCACGTAGATGCCCTCCGCCACTCGTTTAGTCGCCGGAACGTGCAAATGCACTTCCTCCGCTGCGTCTGGCCTCGCCGGCGGCTAGACGCCGGCGAGTTTGACTTATTGACTTTGACCAGGTGGGCCCAAGTTGACTCCTATGAGTCAATGACAAGTGAGGCCCCCCTCTGCCAACTAACTGGATTAGTTTTAATTAAAATTAATTAGTTTAACTAATTACTGACATGCGGGACCCACTGGTAAGTTTGACCTGGACGACCCCGTTGACCTCTGACGTCATCCTGACGTAGTGCTGACGCAGTAATTTAATTACTGGAATTATCTTTATACCAAAAATTCTAGAAAATAGTTCAAACTTCAAAAATTCATAGAAATTAATCTGTAACTCCAAATGCAAAGATTTATATATGAAATTTGATCAAAAAAATCCAATCTATCCATTGGTGCTGGTTTCATGCATGTCAGAACAAGTTAAACCTGCTGTTTATACAATACAAGGTGATGCACTATTATAGCTATGTTAAATGATCTAACACTTGAACCTTTGGTTCAAATAAGCACATTCCTTCCTGTTTTAGTTTGCATTAGGCCAAGACACATTCATATTGCCATGTCATAGCATGCATCATAATGTTGCATATCGTCATGTGTTGATTGTGTTCCGATGTGTTCTTCGTGGTAGGTTCTGCCTCCGAGGATATTTTCGAGTATCCAACTGAAGGGCAGTATCCCGCTACCACTCCATCAGGCAAACAACCCGTTGATCATTCCGATACAAACCCATGTTCTCGCTTCTGCTCTTGTTTTACTTCATTAAGACAACGCGATTCAAACTGCTGTGTGTTACGGTAGTTGAACCCACTTCCTTTGCATGACCTGTCATTGCCACAGTAACTAGATGAAACCCACTAGCATGTGTAGGAGTTGAATGAGCCATATGTGTGTGTGTTCCTACCATGCTATGCTTGCTATGCTTAGAGTTGTGCAAGTCTGGCTCATCGGGATGATGAACTAGAGTGAAAGGTTGTGACGGTAACAAGAGTGAAGTGTTGAATACGATTTGGTAAAGGAATCGATGAGAGGCCATGTAGGAGTACATGGTGGGTTGTTTCATTGAGGCCGTCCTTAAGAAATGAGACCTGTGTGTGTGATTTAAGACCCAACTACTACCACACATTGGGCCCTGAAATATGACCCCGCTCGACTTACCGACCCTCTCGTCCTCGGTCCAGGAGTTGCAAGTAGTTTCTGGTGTTTGTAGTTGCTGGGGGCCGCACGCAGCGCTAACCATAGGGGTGGGCCGTGTTGTGGTAGGCACGTGGCCCAGTGTACTGATTCGCCCGTTTGGTGTCTCGGGAACCCTGCACACATCGTTTGGGGCCGTTGAGGACACCCCGGCCGGATCTCCTTGCGGATGGAACCCGAATAGGCGATAAACCTGGACTAGAGACTTGTGTGGTTGGTTAGGTCGTGGTCTACACCCACGTTGGCTTTCGCTTGAAGTCTGCCGAGCACATGACGTGTGCAGACACTAAGTGGTGGAAACATGTGTGAAGAAGTACACCCCTGCAGGGTATAAAACTATTCGAATAGCCGCGTCCGCGGTAAAGGACTACTTGGTCACCTATGTAGTTCATAGACAAGTAAATGGATTCGACTAAAAATCTCAAGATAAGTGTGAGTACCGCGGATGGCCCTCTCGTAGGATGACGAGAGAGGATCCACGGTGGAGTATTGTGTTGGTGATAGTGGACTCGTGTGCGTCAAATGTCTTACAAGTTGTGTCTATCGTAGGATAGCTTAGCCATGAGTCAAAGCTGGCTTGCTGCAATAACTCCACTACCTTCTTGAGAATGTGCATGTATTGTAGGATTCTGTTGTAAGACTTGATGAGTACCTCCGTACTCATGTTGCTTTAATCAATTTTTTTCAGACGACAACACCAACCCCTCCGATGGGTTCTATGTAGACCTCGACGTTGACGAGTGACTTATCACCCAGGTGGTGATCCAAGACTTGTGAAGGGTCGATGTAGATAGACAGGCTTCGTCAAGCCTTCTTTCTTTCTAGTGTCTGTACTCAGACTACTTTGCTTCCGCATGTGCTTGTATGTTTGTATGACTTGAGTGTCAGGTCATGTGACCCCTACCTGTATGGATGATATGTATGGCTCTTCGGAGCCTCTTAAATAAAGTGCTTGAGTTGTAGAGTTTTGTTGTGATGCAATGTTGTATTTACTCATATCGGGCATATTGTGTGTATGATGGAAATGCTTGGTATGAGTGGGATCCGACTATCTAGTTGTTTATCCTTGGCAGCCTATCATATGGGGAAATGTAGTCTAGTGCTTCTGAGCGATAGTAGTCCGCTACAGCCCGGTTCACCGGAGTCCTGCTAGCCCAGCACTACTGCTCGGAACACTTGACTGGCCGGCATGTGTTTCATTTCGTTCCTGTGTCTGTCCCTTCAGAGAAATGTCACGCGGTGTTATCCCGAGTCCTGCCTAGCCCGCTACAGCCCGGGTTACCGGAGTCCTGTTAGCCCAGTGCTACAGCCCGGATTTATACGTTGTTGACCGACATGCTCGATGTGATTCATGTATGCCTGTCCTCATGGGTTAGTGCCGCCTTGGGTTCACGACTAGCCATGTCGGCCCGGGTTCTCTGTCATATGGATGCTAGCGACTCTATCATATATGTGAGCCAAAAGGCGCAAACGGTCCCGGCCAGGCAAGGTGGCACCCGTGGGAGTACCGTGCGTGAGGCCGCAAAGTGATATGATGTGTTACATGCTGGATTGATGTGGCTTAGAATCGGGGTCCTGACACGCCAGGTATAGCAGCAACGGCTCCTGGGGTCTAGGCGCAACCAGTACTGGCGTGGAGGAGAGGTACTTCTTCAAATCTTGTAGTGCTGCTTCGGCTTCTGGCGTCCACTCCATCGGGCCCACCTTTTTCAGGATCTTGAAAAAGGGAAGGGCTCGCTCGGCAGACTTGGAAATGAACCTGCCCATGGCGGCGACACAACCAGCAAGCCGACGCACATCCTTGATTCGCTTGGGTGCTTCAATCTGCTCTATAGCTTTGATCTTGTCCGGATTGGCCTCTATCCCATGCTGTGACACAAACAACCCGAGAAGCTTGCCGGACGGGACGCCGAAGACGCACTTCTCAGGGTTCAGCTTGAGGTTGATCTTGCGCAGGTTTGCAAATGTTTCTTGTAAATCTGCGATGAGGGTTGCCCTGTCCTTGGTTTTGACCACTATGTCATCCATATAAGCTTCCATATTTCTATGGAGCTGGGGTTCAAAACCAATCTGGACCGCCCTTGCAAACGTCAACCCAGCACTCTTCAACCCGAAAGGCATCCGTATGAAACAATACGTACCACATGGGGTGATGAATGTTGTCTTCTCTTCATCTTCTCTTGCCATGAAGATCTGGTGGTAGCCGGAGTAGGCATCAAGGAATGACAACAAATCACACCCAGCCGTGGAGTCAACAATCTGGTCGATGCGTGGCAACGGGAAGGGGTCTTTAGGACAAGCCTTATTGAAATCTATGTAATCAATACACAGCCTCCACTTCCCATTTGTCTTGCGCACCACGACCGGATTGGCCAACCACGTCGGATGGAGCACTCCTCTTACCAAACCCGCTGCCTCCAGTTTCCGGATTTCTTCTATGATAAACTCTTGTCGTTCCAAAGCTTGCTTTCTGACCTTCTGCTTGACGGGCCGCGCATGAGGACAGACAGCAAGGTGGTGCTCAATCACCTCCCTGGGAACGCCGGGGATGTCGGAAGCTTGCCAGGCAAACACATCGACATTCGCCCGCAGGAAGGTGACGAGCGCGTCTTCCTATTTGTCGTCGAGGGTGGAGCTTATGGTGAAAGCTCCTCCCGTGTCTTCGTCATTGACAGAAACCTTCTTGGTTCCCGGCGGAATGGCCCTAGGCTTCTTGTTCCTGCCGGTGGAGCTCTCTGGCACGTCCTCGACGGCAGCGCTACACTCTGAAGAGGAGCGCTTGCCGGAGTGGGTGTCCGAGGTCTCACCGGCCTTCTTCTTCTTCTTCCCTCTCAGGATCCCAGTGGCAGGAGCAAGTGCCCTAGTGGCGGCAGCTGCTGCAACTGCTTGCTAGTATAGCTGATCAGCACAAATCAGCGCATCTTTCTTATCGGAGGGGATGGTGATAATCGTCACAGGGCCTAGCATCTTCAGGGTGTTGTAGGCATAGTGTGACGCCGCCATGAACTTGGCCAGTGCTGGGCAGCCAAGGATCCCATTGTAGGGCAAGGGGATCTTGGCAACATCAAACACGATCCTCTCCATCGTGTAGTTCAGGTCGCTTCCAAACGTCACGGGCAGCATGACCTTTATCTTGGGTTGGCTTCTTCCCGGGTTGACCCCCTGAAACGTGCCCGTCTCTTCGAGGTCTCCATCAAGAATCTGCAGTTTCTCGATCACGGCAGGCGAGATCAAGTTCAGACCGGCCCCGCCATCGACTAGCATCTTCGTCAACCTGAGGTTGCGTATTGTTGGTGAAACCAACAACGGCAAGCACCCGACTGCAGTAGTGCGATCAGGGTGGTCCTCGGTGTCAAAATCATAGGTGTGCTGGACCACTTCAGCGGCCTTTGGGCATCAAACGACGGCTCTGCCGCTGTAATCTCTCGCGCACACTATTTAAGCCGGCGGTGAGAAGTATGCAGCGAGGCGCCGCCGTCGATGCACATGGCCTCTGTAGCTTTCTGAAACTCTTGGTCACCGGACTCTTCGTCCTCTTCGTGATCGTCGTCTTCTGGCTTTCTGTCATGGCCCCGGGCGGGCCTCTCCTGTTGCTTATCCTTGCCGCGACGGCCCGCCTGGCTGTCACGCTTCTTGTCGGACCCTTCAGCATCGTCTTGGCCCTTCTCCTTGTCCCGCCTCTCATATTCAGCCCTCTGCTTCTCAGCGAGGAGCTCAACCTGTCAGCAGTCCTGGAGAGCATGGCCTTTGGTGCGATGGATCTTGCAGTATCGCTTGTCGGAGTTTCCTGACTTCTCGGCAGCCGCCAAGGCCTGGCAAGCGACACATCCGGCAATTTCCTTGCCGGGGTCGTCTGCCTTGGTTTTCTTGGTGGAGCCGGTGTCATCAGACCCCTCGACGGCAAGCACTGCTTTCCCTTTGCGCTTCCTGTTGCGGCGCCGGCCTTTCTTTGCCGGGGCGGTAGTATCCTCATCTGAGGAGTCGGTTTCCACGTCGGCATCTTCGCCGGAGTACTTCCTCCCCTCTTCAGCTCGGGCACATCTATCAGCAAGAACATAGAGTTCTGCCACATCTTTCACCTTGTTCATTGCCAGCTCTTCGCGCATCTTGCGGTTACGCACGTTCTGATGGAACGCGCTGATGATGGCGATAGAATGAACATCAGGGATGTTGTACTGTATGCGGCTGAACCTCTGAATATACTTGCGGAGACTCTCGCCTCCCTTCTGGGGAATGACGTGTAGATCGCTTGCTTGGCCATGAGCTTGGTGAACGCCAGTGAAGGCGCCCACGAACTCATGGCACAAATCCGACCAGGAGGAAATGGAGTCTACCGGCAAGTGCATCAACCATGACATGGCGTTGGGTTTAAGAGCCAACGGGAAATAATTCGCAAGCACCTTATCGTCACAGGCTCCGACAGCCTGCATCGCGATGGTGTAGATGCTGAGGAACTCGGACGGGTGGGTCTTGCCGCCATACTTCTCGCCCACGTCAGGTTTGAAGGTGCGGTGAGTGGGCCACTGGAACCGCCGCAGCTCACGGGTAAAAGCCGGACAACCTACCTCATAAGGCAGGCCTCTAGGGCTTTCCGGTGCCGGGGGGTTCACAGCAGGCCCTGCTCGCCTGTCTAACTGGTGGCGCGCTCCGCGCCGGCGCTCGATAGTGGTTCGAGCGTCTTCATGCTCCCGATCCCGAAGGACCTGGCGCTGGTCACAGTGGGTCCGCGGGTCGGACGACACTATGGAGATTTCGTCGCCCGTAACGTCGCGCGGGCAGGCGTCCGTGGTACCGGGCGAGGAGGAGGCGAGTGCACCGTGGTCGCGACGCCGCCGGCTTTCCTGCCACTGGTACGCGGGACTCTGTCGGAACATCGACCCGGGGGCTCCGCCGGACTTGGCTCGTCTTTGTTGGCCACCGCAACAAGGCTTCGGATGGTGGCTCTCCATTCGTCGAGTTTCCCCGTAGTGGGAGGAAAATGGAGGAGCAACTGCGCGCGCGCCAGGGCTTCTCCTAGCGTCGGTGGCAGCGAAACCTGCACGGATCGCGACGCGCTTCGACTTCTGACCATGTCAGAAGGAGCTCTATCATGACCATGAAATTGCATGCCATCTTCACCAGCGCCTCGGCGAGCAGGCAGGTCTTCTACATCCCGAAATACGGTGGCCCGTCCGGTGGGTCCCTGCTATCAGGTGGAGGAAACATTATTTTCCGCGTAATAAAGAGGCACTTCCTTGCTGCGGCCGTGGACCTAGCTGTCAGCCTCTCCACGTACAGTCCACGTCCGATGGAAGTCGTTCCTTGACCACGTTGACCACGCCGCGCCGAGAGCACCAGGACGGTGGACGACGGCGAGGCCTAGGAAGGGGACGACGCAGAGTCGGTGAAGACGCGGCAGTGGATGCCCACACGGAGAGGAGTATGAGGGTTCACTCGTTTGGCTGCGGTGTGAGGCTGCCGTCGCCGTAGGGCCTGGCCAGCGGTGGGAGTAGTAGGGGGCGGTGAGGCCTCCGCGGCAGCACAGCCGGCCACGGGAGGTAGGAGCAGGCGGCACGACCGGCGCTGCTTTGGGCGGCTGCAGCAAGAAGACCAGAGGTTGAAGAAGTACTACGGCCGTTGGATGGACATCGTACGGTCACTGCAGCTAGAATCGTTTATATTGACTAAGTTGACAAAGCCCTTGGTACGTCAACTTAGTAGGCCCACAGGTCAGCTTTCGAAACGGTGCGCCCCAGATGTCAGGGGGAGGAATCATTTTTTGGGCGGGTGAAGCTAGAATATCCGAGATTGAAGAAGAAGCACGGCATCCGTTGGATGGACATCCAACGACCACTACTGCTAGAACCGTGTGTTGACTATAAGTTGACAAAGCCTTGCATACGAGTCAACTCTGTTTTTTTAGGGGATGTGTCAACTTAGTAAGGCCAGAAGTGTGTGGCAGAGAACTTATAGCCCATTTGAGATTTGTAAGAATGTGTAGCCCATTTTTGAATTCTAATGGAATTTACCACAGCCCATTTATAGTTTGTTAAAAGTACAACACATTTCAACCAACCGTTCAAAACAGAATTCAATAAAATTTCCCACATTTTGATGGGATCCGAAATATTTTTATCCCGAAATTTCTAGTCAGATTAAATAAATTTATATTACATAAAAATCCAACGAAACATTGCGCTCGCAACAATTAATGAAATTAAAATTTTCAATATCCAAAAATAATATTTTATAAAGTAATCACGTGTTTGGTGCATTTTTTATAGTTATTGCCCAGTTTTTATAATTACATCCCATTTATTATTTCTTAAAGCCCATTTTGTTGTTAAGCCTAATGCATCCCTCCTCGGAAAGATTCGTAGCCCAGCGGGGCGGAGAATAACAACTTGACCTTGCGTGGGTATTCCTAAAAAAGTATAGCTGGGCTAGCCATTTTTAGCTTGAAAAAAATAAATATCTAGGCTGGATATCTGGCTTGGGCTAGATGGGCCACAGCCCGCCCAGTTAATACCTGCAGCGATGTTTTCGTTGTTGTTTAGAGGAGAAAAAATAATATCTGGGTTAAACATCGAAAAACTCTGCAGTGCTCACACCTCAAAAACACAAATATTGCTCGAGCTGCTTGGTCCCAGCTGTCGGCCGCTTCTTGTGCAATTCTCTCGTTTATTGACTACTACATAGGTTGACAATGGTGTGGGACCGTGATGTCAGGAAACCAGGGGGAAGCAAAATAAATTACTCCAGCAAGCGCTTCCACCTCTGCCTCGTTGTCTCCCGTGGAAACCCCTTTCCTCCCTTTTTTTTGCTCGGGCAAGGACCAATGCATGCAGCGCGTCCATGCGGTTATCAGGCAAGAAATAAAAGTGCTTTGCATGCTATGAATTACGATGGCCTGCATGGGTAGCCTCACGTACGTAAGGTCCTCGCCCGCGCGCGCTTTCCACCCAAAACAGTCAGCGCCGCCCGCCCCGCTTCCCGGTGCAGGCGATTGCTCCGCCTTCAAACGACACAAGTGTCGTCCGTCCGTCCATCTGCCGCCCACATTAATGATACACGGTTGCCGAGGCGGCTACTCCGGCGCCACACATCCGTCCCTCCGCCCGCCCACCATTGCTATATAAACTGTTGCGCCGGCCATAGCCGCAGTCATCCGCATATGTTCCCTTTCTCCTGTCCACACCACTACTGCCCACCATGGCTTCCTCGCGCTCCAGCGCTCTTCGAGACGGGCGGACGACAGACCACAAGGAGATGACAGCCATTGCTGCCGACCGGCTGGCCGGCAGGTAGCCGGAGGACGACGACGTCCCAATGGAGAAATGGTAGTCGACGATCCGGCGCCAACCCCCTCCTCCGCGCCATCCTCGCCGGTGCATTGCACCATGACCATCGGCGAGGCCCGTGCCCAATATATGGACAGTGTGAGGCAGATGCGTCAGGAGCAGTTCCGGGAGGCGCAGGCCGACGCCGCCTACAACCACCATCTCCTTCAGGAGCACCTGCAGGCGGAGGAGCATATCGCCACGGAGCGGGCGGAGCGGGAGGCGCTACTCGACTCGTACCGCTCCGCCCGCAAGGGCCGCCTCGAGCGCTGGCGGTACCGCATGCGGGTGGCGGAGGCTGCGGCCACCTACAAAGAGGCTAGCAAAGAGGGCGATGAAGCGGGCGAGGCGCTGTTTGGCGAGACCAAGGACGAGGCAGAGGACAATGCCGGCTCCTACGAGTCCCTGCTCCGCTGGCGTCGACGAGGCCCTGCTCCGCCGAGGCCCCGTGGCGCCAACAACGAGGCAGAGGACACCGCCGGCTCCGCCGAGGCCCCGCCCCACCAACAACGAGGCAGAGGACATCGCCGGCTCAGCCGAGGCCCCACCCTGCCGGCAACGCGGGGGAGGATTTCCACCGCTCCGCTGAGGCACCGCCTGCCGGCAACGAGACAGAGGACATCGCCGGCTCCGCCGAGGCCCCGCCCCGCTGCCAACGAGGCCTCGCCACACAGAAAACGAGGAAGAGTAGAACACGGTAGGTAGCCGCCGCTCGGGTCCAAGTAAGGCCACCGCTGCTACCCTCCTGTTGAAGCCAAGCTAGGCGGGTTGACCATTGACAGCCGGTTAGCTTCTTGGCGGCGGTGACGTGGAGTCAGGGAGTTGTGCTGGAGAATAACGTTGCTGATCATTGGGCTCTTAGTTGCCCTAATCGCTATGACAAGCTAACATCCAGGGCACCCCTTTATAGTTGAAATGTAATGAAATCCGGCATGTTTATATGAAATCCGGTCGTGTATGAATGAATTTATTTCGATTAGTTCGAATTCTTGTATCACTGGCATTGGATGAACATGCAAAACAATACGTACTAGCATTATTCCCAGGGTGATCACCTCGTTTGCAGCAGTTTCACATGTACTCCCTTCGGTCCTTTCTAGTTTGCATACAAGTTTTGTCTACAGTCAAAGTATCTCTACTTTGACCAATCTTATACAAAAAAGTATGCACTTACACAATGTGTGAAGTAAAAAGGAACATAAGGAGTACAAAGAGTTTGAGCAGCTTTTTAGCGTTTCTGTACATTGCAGTCAAACACACAGGCCTGGCAATCCATAGAGAACATTCAAAACAATCAATGATTATGCATCTCAGCGACTCACATGTCAGAGGCAATATTTACTTCACAACTAAAGAATAAATAAAAAATTGATCAACACTGCTGACAGCAAAGGGCGTCCCATTCGAAAATATCAAACGCATGTCTTGCTAAAATCAATGAGCAAAATTTGACAAGGTTGTCCCATTCCAAAATATCAAATGCCTATGATTGTGGAATGGGCAGGGTTTGCCATCAGTTCGGACATTGACATGGCACCTCGTGCTAAATAAACCAGCTGTTCTTTTTGTGCAGTTCCACCAAAATCAACCAAATGCGCGTGTAGCTTGTATGATTGCGTCCTTATATGTTGCAACGCCTTGAACTTATCGGCACCTCCTTTCTTGTGGTGGAAATGAATGATTCGATGTATTCATGAACATTTTGTGCAGTTCCCATTGAAATCAAGCTGAGCACCCCTGTTTGCACAAATACAAAAAAGTGGTTAGTATAGAGCAAACTGTACTATGAATTGACAGTTTCAACAGGCACATACATGGTCCATGTAGAGCACACTTTTAGAAAAATGTAACTCACCAGAAAGAATCCTAGAACAACAGCAAAAAATGGAGATTTTGTCAGTCCTTCTGAGCTGAAGTTAGTTTGGTCTTGTGGGGAGTAATGTAACCATCCTTCAATTGCTCCTTCTGATGATAAGATAGATAGGGCTTCTTCATCCTGGCATAATCGGAACTAGTCACTTCACGTACTCCATATTCTTCTTCAAAGGAAGATGATCCTGTTGTGCAAAGACAAGAGGACTACTAAATGCTAGCATCACTGTTTGCTCGAAAAAAAGGAAAGGAAATATTTAAAACAACACAGATGAAGCACTTCTCAAGGACAATACCACTTTTTCATGACAGTGTCTAAACAGTAGCACAACACCAATAGAGATGACAAAGCTCAATCATATGGATGAAATCAGTGGGCGAGTACCAACCTTTGTCAGGAGGCTTATTGTGTAGAGCATACAGATGAAGCATTTCTCCGGAACCATCTGTTACTATCTACAGTGGTGGCCAAGCTTACTATATACTCCTCGATTAGTTTAATGTTCCCAACATCTTCTTGTGCAGTTCCACTAAAATATATGGTATCTTCAAAGAAGATCCCTGTTTGCACAAGTAGAGATAATTACATATTACATTAAGAGTGGCATCAAATCAGTGGCAAAACAATTGCTCGTTCCAGCCATAGCAATAAATTAAGATGCAAAACTATATCATTACTTGTGCCATCACAGTTCCAGTGCTTCATTACAGCACTGGGAGTTGATTTTTGTTTTTCTTCCCCTTGTTCTTCCCCTTCATCACTTGGTTCAATAACAAACAAGCTTCGTCTTCAATGTAAGATTTGGCATGTCAATTAGGGAGCACATGTATAGTACTAAACTTAATTTTCTGATGAAAGTGGCAAAATACAGGCCAGCAGTTGTGAAATATCCTTATCTTACCTCAATGGGATATTACGGTGCACATACAGATTGGAAGTCTTGTCTCCATTTGTGCAGTTCACTAAATTCAAGCAACATTATCGTACAAGTAGCACAACATATGAATGCACACTGCAGAATCATGTGAAAGAAGGCTAGTACTGACCTCTCATGATGCGGAATTCAAACAACTCACAAGAAGAAGATCTGAACCAAATTCGCCTTAACGGATAGGAAGTAAGATCTCCTCTTGTGCAATTCCACTAAGATCAAGCAATCAAGCAACGTTGTCGGTGTGACATTTTGGTTGAACTGCACAAAACACTCTTAAAACAAAAGTGTTTTGTGCAGTGCAACAAAAGGTCACAATGGCAACGAGGTGAAGCAGATAACCCTGTTTACACAGAGGTGCAAAGGAAACAATTAGTGGTCAATAACGGTGGATGACACAGAAGCCAACAAAAAGAAACATCTACCTTATCTAAATGGGAAAGAAAGCAAGACAGTAGCATTTCTCAAACGGTGGCATTGATTAATATTAACATAGATATTATATTAACAATAAAATTCATTAAACATGTAATTTGCTTTTAACTGTGGCATTGCATCAATTTTGCAGCGGCATTATTAGAGGGTGATTGTTTACAGGGACATGTTGGTGTAGGGACTAAAAAACTCCGTGTCAGTCCGTGTTGGTCCCAGTTTTGTTATCAGACGCCTTTCCCTATGTGAGCGCAGCAAATCTAGTCCTGCTCAAACTCTACAGCCTTGTCCCTTCCTTTCCTTTTTGAACTAGTACTTTCGCCCCTTACTTTCCTTTTTGAACCACGTCCTAGATTTATGCGATACAACTTTCCCCACTACTTTCCCCCATTCCTTTCCTCTTTGAACCACGTCCCAGATTAATGCTATATAACTTTCCCCCTTCATTTCCTCTTTGAACCATGTCCGAGATTGATGCTATATACAACTTTTCCCACTCCTTTCCTCTTTGAACCGCGTCCTAGATTCATGGTATACATGCAGCTAGAGAAATAAATGTGGAGTAAGTAAATTATACCTTAAGGTTCTTGGGGCGTGGTTCGGTGGGCGACGGGATGGCGGCGAAGAAGAAGGGGTCGGAGGCCCTCCCGCGCCACCACTGGGTGGAAAGTGAACAGCTGCGCCGGTAGTCCCTCGCCGACGGCGACAGCGTTAAGCCTCCTTCCCTTCCCGGCGGACGGATCCTGCCGGCTCTTTGAGCAGCAGTGAGGGGAGAGAGAGGCCAACGAAGTCTTGTTTAGATCTGGAGAGGGCGAGAGTGTGTGAAGAGAGCAACTACAAGCGCTAAGGCTCCAGCGTGTATATATATACTGGAGAGAGAGTGTGTGAAGCGTGCAAACCCTAGAAAACATTTTGACCAGTCAAAGAATCCTCCTGGCACAAATTATGCTCCAAGTGTAGTTATCGAACCCGAGACCTCAAGTTTGATGAGTGAACAGGCTAACCAGCTACACAACCCTCCCGTTATGTTCAACGAGAGGGAAATAACCTTTTATACATTCCTGAATCCTTATTATAACATGCACACAAATTTTGGGCACTTGTATTCGACTTAAGTCAGTGTGCCACCGTATCTCGTATACTTACTACTCCCTCCGTCTAGGTGTAATAAGTCATGTTAGAAGGTGCAACGGGACCAAGGTGCGTGCGTGTGCGTGCGTGTGTGTCTGTCTGTGTGTGTGTGTGTCTTTAACAGCATGTGTGTGTGTTAGAGAGAGCAACAGATCGACCTACTCCTACAGAGAGATGTTGTGTAATGTACGATTTTAGCCGCGAGAGTCGGTGCATCCTCTCGTTTCCGGGCGTGTCTAGTAGGGACATGCGGACACCTGCCACGGCCGCTCCTGACCAGCCTGGACCACCCAAAGCCCCTCCATCGCCTGTGCGCGCTTCCCGCCCAAAACGGTCAGCGCCGCTCCAAAGAATCGGTGCCGCATTCATGCCCGGGCAGAGCGGACGCTACCTCTCACTGGCGCAAGAGTGATGGTTGCTTCGTCCGTCCAACTTACTGCTGGGTCTATGTGATTTGCCGGCTCATTGGTCTTTATTACTAAGATGGTAGGACTGCTGGATGTCCCACGCTTTCGGCGAAAGGAGGTATACCTACTAGATTACAATTTTCTCCATTCTTACAGCGGAGGCGTGCAAGAGCAGTGAAAACACGCAGGCTCAGTGATCCGCATGTGGTTCATGGTGAAATCTCTACAAAGACTTATATTTAGGAACGGAGGAAGTACTAGTATAGTACGTACTGTAATTATCAGCGAGATAAATTTGTACAATGCTATGAAGCTTCCAGCTTCTGTTACATGTATCTTGCGTCCAAGGTTGCCCGTTGCAACATTTCATCAAATACAAAGGAGACTAACATGCATGCTATTGCATCTCAATGATTGACAGATCATAGCAAATATGTACTCCCTCCGTTCCAAAATAAGTTTCTCAACTTTGTGCAAACTTTGGTACAAAGTTGTACTACTACTAAAGTTGACACTTATTTTGGAAAAGAGGCAGCTAAAGAAAAAAACGATCCATGCAGTCCCTAGCCCTTGAACCGTGAACCCTGACCAGGCTTCAATTTGCTGGCAACAATCAAGCTTCCTAATAAATGAAGTTTGCAACCTTTTGACCATCGGATCATTTTGTGCAGTTTCACCAAAATCGAGATGAGCATCCTTGTGGCAAAGAAATTGAACAAGCGTGATTAGAATAAGACTATTGGGACAAGTTGATGAGACATAAACTCATCACAAATATAGTACGTAGAAGCCAGTAGAGGTATGTGCGGGGCAAAGAAGTAGAGAAATATCCACAGGGAGTGATGTGGGCAGATGGAGCAGTGGTGCAAGCCGGCTGTAAAGCAAGTTGTACCTGAGGGACGTAGCTCAACCTTGAGGAGGGCGGCGGGAGGCGGCAACTGCCCATGTCGCGGCAGTGAGCAAGGGACGAAGGCAACCTCACCGGCTTTGTGAGAGAGAATGGCGGGGACCCCTGATCGGGACGTGACGATAGTGGTTTTTCGCCGTCGGCGGCGGCCACCGCATCTACACTAAGCATCCACCCCTTTCCCAAGCGGACGTGATCCGCCGGGATGTTAGAGATGTGGCCATAGTCGTTTTGTGCGAGAGAGTGTGAAGAGAGCAACCCCAGCAAGCAACCGTGTAGGCTGGCCCGTCCTGACTATGTATATAGTGGAGCGGTTTCCTTTTCTCTCCATATGAACCTATCATATTGCGTACGTGCCACTGAAGAAAAAAAATTTATTTATAAATGACGCGGCACCTACTACTCGTTCTCCTATAACCTTGCGCTTGGCATCTTCAAGATATTAACCTTGTGATTGGCTCTTCGCCTCTTCAGGAAGTCGAGCAATAATGGTAGTGCAGTATACATCGTTCTGGCTATATGAGACCGAATGAATTGCTGCACGTCCACCACGTGGGCAAGGGTCGAGGGGCGAGGGAGAGTGCTACATACGGAGCAAAATGAGTGAATCTACACTCTAAAATACGTCTATATACATCAGTGTTGGAGTATGTACTAGTAGTTCATATTGAAATCTACTAAAGGACATATATATTCCAAACAATATGATAGTATAATCTCTATAATCAAGGTAGTAGGGACGAGGAGTAAACGAAGGGAGTAGTAAATTTTTCTCCTCTTCCTGCGAGCCACCGCGTGCATGGGCGAGGGAGCGGGCGTAAGGCGTAGTAAGCAGGCTTCACCTCATCCTGTGAGCCACCGCGCCCGTGGGCGGGGGAGACGACGTACTAAGAAAGCTTCTCCTCGTTCTGCGAGTTGACGGGACACATCAAAAGTACTCCAGTGTATAGAGCCTTGCCTCTAAGGTAGGCCCCACATGGTTTGCCTCTTTTTTTAACATAACACGTCAAGTCGCAATTTGTTTGTTCACCCGTGGTAGACGATCCTCCCTCCACCAAGTGGACAACCAGTACACGTGAGAAATTACCACGTGGGCTGCCTTTTTCGTACAGAAATTAGCTCCACCGTGTACCCGCGTGCGTGTGGTTGGGAAAGAGACGGGAGTACGTGCGCCGTGCATGCACCTCTTCTCTTCGTGCACGTCCCCCACCTACGTGGTGTGTGTGTGAGAGATACAAACCGCGTTCGTGAGTGTTTTTTGTTTTGGGGTGGGGCTGGGGTGGGGGTTGATTTCATGAATTATTTGTGGGAATATGTGTCAATGACATCTCAAACAAAATTTTGCATGCAATGTGTGTGAAATGGAGGCCTATCCATATCATACATAGAGGGTCGAGCAATCCACGAGAAGAGAGGGAGGGGTCATAGCTATCGATAGAGTCAAAGAGAGGATCAAGTGGGTGGGTGCGAGATCGATGAAGAGAGCCATCGAAATTGTTTGTTTGTACAAGTCAAAGATATAGGGCGACTAGCCTACCGGAACGTTAGAGGGCACACGTCAAGTTTGTGTGTGGCAGGGAGACATGACTAGAGCGCTCGATGTATCGGTGTGTGTGGGGGGAGGGGGTGGTGGGAGGAGTAGGCAGAGGCCTAACTATAGAGGTAGAACGACCTGTATGTGTGTTGAGAAGGAGAGACCCAGCTATGTCTTGAGGGAGATCGGTCGACATCCATACATAACTGAAGGACGGGAAATATGATGGGACAGAGAGAGAGAGAGAGAGAGAGAGGAGGGAGAGAGGGAGGGAGAGGGGTAGAGTGCTGGATGGGTGATGGAGTGGCTTCTCGAAGATGGTGGGAGAGGCCTACTAGACAAACTGAGGGTGGAACTGCAATGTTATCAATAAGAGTGGGGATGCGTTTCTGTGTGTGTCTGTGCGTGATAGATCTGTCGGGACGCATCCATGGATGATGAAGGGGAACCATGTGTTTGGTAAGCAAACCTAACTAGATCGATAGATCAATTGTTGTTTGTCGGAGGAAGGGAGAGACACAACTAATGAGGTAGATCGATTGACGTGTGGGTAAAAACGAGTTATAAGGACCTAGCTAGCTATATGTATAGCGAGAGATCGGTCGGTGTACGTCCATTTGTTAGAGGCAAATAAGGCAGGGAGACGGATAGACAGAGAGAATGGAGCCAGGAGGTGGTGCGAGAGGCCCAACTACTAGCTAGATAGGGGGAGGAGTGTGTGGTTGTGAGAGCGATGAAAAGAGGGGTGAGAGTTTACACGTGTGTCTGACTGTATTTGAGACACAAGGCAAGGACACATAAAGGAGGAGATTGAAGGTGTGTTTGTATGTTGTAGGCAGGCACCGCTGGAGAGGTTTATTGATCGGTGTGTGTCGGAAAGGAGTTGTGGAGACTCTGGGAGAACGACCTAAAGAAAAAAATGAATGTGCCAGGTGGATAGAATGCCGAGGGAGGGGGAGGGCGAGGAGGGCATGTGCATGCACGAGAGAAAGTTCGTGGTAGCTACAAAGGTTAGAGGATTGTGTGGGTGTAAGCGACTAATAAAGATCATAATTTGATATGAAAGCGGATTCATATATTTGAATAGGAGATCATGGTGTTTTAAACATTGCATGCATGAATATAGCGGTGATACACGTGTTGTGCACATGTTATACCATAATGTGATAATGCATGGCGTTTGCAACTCACAGCTAAATGCCGAACAATCTAAACCATACTATACATCAAACAATCTCACATTTTATTTGAATTTGTGATCATGTGTGGCGTTCGCAGCTTACAACTAAATATCGAACAATCTAAACAATACTATATATATCGAACATTCTCACATTTTATTTGAATTTGTGGTAATGTGTGGTGTTTGCAACTCACATCTAAATACTTGTAGGCGTAGGGGGCAGGGCACCATACATAATGTGAAAAACACATTATACATATGAGACATGGTTTAGATTATGAAGATCTAGCTAGAGCTAGAAATGTAATGTGATTTGAAATGAAAATAAAGTGGATTCAAAAAATCTAGTTGGAGTTCATATAGGAGTACACATAGTTCATATGTAACTCGAGACTAATCATGTGGTGTGCTGTGAAGATAATACATAAATGATGGTTTAACTTGACAATAATGATGATTGTAGATCTTATTAAAACAGAGAAACGAATTCAAATGCTTTGACTTCACAACAATCATTATTGTAGATCTTATTCAAATAGGGAAATGAATTCAAATTTAGTTCATATCAAAGCGGTAGTATATACGTTTGGAATGCACTAAAACTTTCATTTGAGTAGTAGGTTGCATGCATTATACACGTAGCGAAATATTTTAATTGAACATAACAGGAATTCAAAGTTTTGAATGACATTTGTAGGGCGCATTGATTTGGGACAGTACACATTAGGCTTGTCCGGAAATTTCAACCCGCGCCTTGTTAGCCCGAAATATTTAAGATATATCTTTGTCTCGTTGTGCTCCGACAACTCCCTCCATCTCAACCCGCGCCTTACTATTCCGAAATTACAACGCGCGCGAAAACTCCCACCTCCTATGAAATCCAGACACGCGAAATGCCCGTGGTACCCCTGAACCGAAAGAACCGCCTCAAATCGATGGGGGTACTTTCGTAACTTACCCCACATTTCGGACAAGCGCGTCTCTAAGCCATGGTTCCCCACTGCCATCCCATCCGCCCACCCATTCATACACCAAGGCCGCGAAAACCCGCGACGAAACCCCACACCCTGCTCCGTCCGCCACCCAGCCGGAGCCTCTTCCCCGACGATGTCGTCCACAGCAACACCTCGACGTCCCTCATCCAACGTATCGGATGAGGATCCGTCGTCGATCTCATCGTCCCGCCGGTTCAGCCACCCCGTCCTCCACATCCAAGGAGCTGCCCGACGTTCCCCTCGTCTTTTGCGCCACCTCCATTCCCACACCGCCGTCTTCACCTGCACCACCGGAAGAGCATCATCATCACCGTTTCCTTGGATGAAGCTGTGGCCTAATTGGTGCCACCAAAGAGGTTGTACACTAATCGCCGCATTTTCTTCTTGATTCGATCTCACGGTGCTGCCGGCGCTCGGTCCCGAGCCGACACGGCACGGCTCCATCCACGGCGGCGTCGCCGGCCACTTCCTCCACGGCGTCGCTCCCTCGGTGGCGACGTCCACATCAGTAGGACCTGCTGCTGCTTTAGCTCTCGCTCGTGCTGCTGCTCTGCTCTTGCTCTCGGTCCCTTGCCTGGTATGCTCTTGCTATTGCTCTTGCTCGCGCTGCTGCTCTCGCTCTTGCTCTTGCTTGCGATGCTGCTCCGATTTAGCTACACTTCAGTCGACTGAATCGACTTTTGGGTCAGTCAATTTTCAGGTGGTGGGGGGGCTCGCCGGGGTGAAGGAAGAACCAGCCGCAGCGGGGAGGGGGGCTTGCCGGAGAGATACCCCACTATCTATCTTAGGGTTCAGGATGGGGGCGGTGGCGGGGCGTTGGCGGGGCGGTGGCGTGGGGATCGCCGGAGAAAAAGCTCGGCACAGGGTGGCCTAGAGGGATGGCCGGGGCGGCGGCGGACCGGCGATGGGGAGTGTTTTCGGGGCAAGCGGCGCGGCGCACCGCCGGCCGCGGGCGGCGGGGGGCTGCTGTTTGGCCGGCTCAGGGGGTGGAGGTTGAAGATGAACCGCAGACCCTTGATTTCGTATCCAACGGCTGCAAAATCGACTGACCAGAGATGAAAAAGTCAGTCGACCGACGTGTAGCCTCACCTTGCTAGTGCGTTCAGTTTCGACAGCAAAATTCAGTTTCGACAGTTAAGTTTAGTTTCGACAGTTAAGTTCAGTTTCGACAGTTAAGTTCAGTTTCAATAGTTAAGTTCAGTTTCGATAGTTAAGTTCGGAGATGAGCGGCTGATGTATTTTACATCTAGCACTTTGTGGTTATGTAGTTTACGTCATGTATTGGAGATGCTATTAGAATTCCACTCAGGTTAACGTTGTTCGTTGTCTCTCTTGTCCTGCTTCAGCCTCGGCGTCGTACAACTCACCGGAGCTGCTCCAACGACGAAACCCTCCATCACAGCGGAGCAGTACCTCGGGCTCCATCTCCAGACGCCTAAGATCTTCTTCCCCTCCTCCGACAGCCAAGTCAGCCGGAGCATCCTCACCGGCCAACCCAATCACGCTGAGATAGACATGGCTTTGCCAAAGAGGTTCTACACTTGTTGCATCTCTTTTTTACTCTACATGTTATATATATTGTCCACTGAGCACACGGATTTGTTCCTTTAGTGTCTCCTTGAAAGAAAAAACGTAGGAATTTTAACTTTCACTTGTCCTCCTTTTCAAATTCCTATTCATGAAGCACAAGACTAAGAGATAGTAGCATAATAGCATTATAACCGTACATTTTCTTGTGGTTTGACTTAATGTCACCATGCTTCTTTGCATCCTGTGATCTTCCAATTGTTGTGAATCAAACACCCAGATTGGCAGAAATCCTGTGTTTTTAAATTCTCTGTTTTGCACGTGCATTCCTATCCTATCCTGTCTATTTCCTATCCCTGCATTGTTGGAATCGTCCAATTCAAACGAGCCCTTATAGAATTCTTCTCTTACAGATAGTTGTCAAAGAAAACCTTGCGTGGTTTGTCCCGCTCCTGCTGCGCCGTCGTCCACCCCAGCTCAGCCACTCCAACGACAGAAGGTTCCAGCACAGCAGGGATCCGGCCTCCAGACTATCTTTCACCGCCTCAGATCTTCTTCCCCACCGCTGGCAGCCATGAAAACAACACTACCATCATCAACCGAGCAGATGACCTCGAGGACTACACGGGTCCGCAAGAGAGGTCTCACTCTTTCGTGTCTACTTACGTTATGCATCGCTTAATATTACATGCTACTTTATCGTCCTGTTCACCGATTAGACTCTGAGTCAGCTCCAAACTAATGGTCAAACTTGAGTTTTTAAATGGTTGTGGGGTACATATCGGGGCCGCTATCAATAGTATATATTTACTATCTGGTTAATCTCCGGTGTCTACTATGAGTTTCATGTTGGGAGGGAAACGAACAGTAAAGAAGCCATTATTTGTATTTTTTAACTGAAGCCATTATCTGCCTGCTATTATTGGTTTTGGGTCTATCCACAGGTTGCTACCATCACTCTGGATTTCTGCATGCACTCCTTACATAATCTCACTATGTTTTATTCTTATGCATGACAGTTATTGTAAACAATGGAACTGAACATGTAGAGCAAATGAGACGAGCCTTGCATGGCAATAAAATTTCATGCAGACGTCGCTCCATGGTAGGCGCAAAGGCAGCCCCCCTCCATGCATTTCGGATTGTAATCGAGAGGAAGATATCTGTTCTGAGGGGGATTCAGAAGGAGAAGACAACTCCTATTTACCCCCTGAGGTCTTCCCTCTAACCTGGCATGCTGATGTAGTTATATCATGCATATGGTGTCTTGCATTGCTTACTTTATACATCAAATATGTCATCTGCTTAGTTTAGACATCCTTTGTGCGAATGCCATCTGTTTAGTTTATTCATTGTTTATGTGAATTATGCAACGCCATCTTGTTTAGCCAGGCATCATATATGTGAATTTTGCAATGCCATCCTGCTTAGCCAGTCATCTTATATGTAAATTATATCAGGACATCCTTTTTTGGTTACATATTACATTTGTCAAAAATGTTATTACATTCAACTGCTCTTCGTGTGCATCAGCCATTTGACACGGTGATGACAAATTCTGGAGTGAAAATAAGGTCTTCAGAGCAGACTATGCTATCTGACGAAGCGCATATCTCGCTGGTTACGGATAGCTCCTCAGAGGAGGATTCAGAGACAGATGACCAGTCCTATTCCCCCCCCCCCAAGGTGTATGCTCTAACTTGGCAGGGTTATGTTGCTCATATCGTGTGTATGGTGTCTCGCATTGCTATGTCATTTGATTAGTTTAGACATGCTTTGTGTGAATGCCACCTGTTCAGTGTCTAATTACCATATATGTGAATTATGCATTGCCATCTTGTTGCAAGACATTATATATGTGAATTATACAATGCTATCTTGTTGCAAAGGCATTATATATGTGAATTATGCAATGCCATGCTGTTTAGCCAATCATCATGTATGTGAATTATATTATGCTATCATTTTTTTGTATTACGTGTTCCATTTGTCGACAACGTTTGTATATTCAACTACTCTTCCTGTGCATCAGCCATTTGAAGCGGTGATGGAAGTATCTGGAGTGAAAACAAGGTATTCAGAGCAGACAATGCTACCTGCTGAAGCAGACATCTTGCTGGTTACAGAGAGCTCCTCAAAGGAGGATTTAGAGACTGATGACCAGTCCAATTTCCCCCCTGAGGTCTATGCTCAAACTTGGCAGGGTTATATTACCCATGTCATGCATGTTGTCTTGCATTGCTTAGTTTTTACATCATATATGGATTTCCATCTGCTTACTTGCTTACTATATAAATCATATATTTGAATTATATCATGCCATCATGTTTACATAGTACATACACATCATCTATCTGAATTATGGCATGGCAACCCATTTAATAAAGACATCATATAGTTATATCATCTCATCATGTTTAGTGCTTACAGTCATCATATTTTGAATTATGGTATTCTATCCATGAATGTATGTGAATTATGGCATGCCAACCTATTTAATAAACACATTATATAGTTATGTCATGTCATCGTGTTTACATAGTCTCATATTTTGAACTATTTCTTTCCATCTTTTTTAGTTAGCCATCATAATGTGAAATTGTGTCATGCTATCCTGTTTAGTTAGCCATCATATATGTGAAATTGTGTCATGCTATCCTGTTTGGTTAGACAACATAAATATGAATTATTTCATGCCCTCTTTTATTCCCCACTATCCATTGCACCTGTCTATCATACAATGTCTATACTTTCAATTACTTTTCTTGTTTATCAGCCATTTGAATTGGAGAGCGTGATGGCAGTATCTAAGGGAGTAACAACACGGTCTTCAGAAAATATAGTGCTACCAGTTGATGTAGATAGAACCACGGTTGTACTTGCCCAAGGACCAGATCCACCGCACATAACCCAGACTCTCGCAGATTGTACCCCTACCCAGTTGGACAGAGAACCAGCTACACCCCTTCTAACCCCAACCCCTGCAGATAGTAACCCAGTTCCAGTTGACACAACACCGTCTCCACCACAGAGCACCCAAACACGAGCAGTTAGTAAGGGAACTGCAGTGCCCAAAGCATGAGGACCACCACTCCGAATCCCAACTCAACGCTTAAAGGAGAAGAAGATTTGTTCTCAGGTCAGGTTCTGTAGCTATGCTTCATACTCCTTTGCTCTTGCATGACTGTATTTACCCATACCAACTATTTTCAAATTTGAAGGATGGAATTGAAACTCCAATGGCGCAACAGGTATGTTTTAAACCTGTTTCTTTAACTGGTTTGCTGTTGTAACCTGCTCTATGTTGATTTCAGTTTCAATTGAATAAACAGTTATGTTCTCATGTCATGCACATTACAAGTGTTGTTATTGCTCTATAGTTACCCACACTTATATTCTGTCTATTCTGCTTTGTCTTGAACAAATATTATTTGAACTGTGTCTCTATCTTGATTTGGCAACAAAAACTAGAATGATATAGACCATAAAGTGACCATGGTACATAGATATATGTTTGTTTCATGCCGTTATCCTGTCCACTTTACTACTGAACTCATTTACCAAAATGAGTTTCATATACAACATGGTAAACATGTGATGTGTTTGCTTGTTTCTCTTTTAGAATGCGGACAAAATATTGGAGAACAGTACCGCGTTATCCAATGGTAAAGGAAGTAATGCAGATAAGGTTCAAGATAGTGAGACATCCCTGTTGGTCTCCAAGAAAGCTGATAAAAACTATCTTGACGACAGTGAGGGAACCCAAAAGTCATGTCTTGATGTAGTGTTCGACTTACTGGCCACTACTGCTGGCACAAGCTCTTCGAACTCGCTGCCTGAATCAGTTCGTCTTCTTGAGTCTCAACTTCAAGTTGAAAGACATCGATCAGATGTGCTGCGACAGGAAGCTGAAGGACTGAGGAAGTCCCTGCAGAATTCAGAAGCATATTTTCTGGTGCAACAGCAAGCGCTTGAGGATTTAAGCGCCAAACAAGAGAAAGTTAATACGCTTGCTAAGCATCTTGCCAACATTATGGGTACCCAGGATATTGTTTCTTGAGATCTTGTGAAGTGGTTTCAGTTCTGGATTTGTTTTGCTGCGGCGTTTATTTGCGCTGGTCGCCAACTTTGACAACCAGTGTATATGATATGCTGCTTCGTTCCCTATATTTCACTGCTGGCGAACTTTGATGCCCAGTGGATGTAATATGTGTAATAGCCGTGATAGCCTAGCGTTAGTTGCTTGCGTATTTATTTCCTTGTTGTCTTGTTTATTTGTTTGCTTGTAGTCATTGCAGTTCTTTTTCCACGGTTAGCTAGTGGCTGCAATAACCTATTTTTTAAAACTAGGCCACAATAACCATGGGCTAATATTTATTGTAGTGACACTGGGCCTCCTACTGGCCGTAGAAACAGTGGGCCTTCTACGGGCCGTAGAAACAATGGGCCTTCTACGGGCCGTATTATCAATGGGCCTTATATGGGCCGTATAATCGATTGGCCAAGCATGGGCCAAACAGACCGCATTATGGCCGTAAACGGGCTAGAGTTGGAATCATCCGTTCATGGGCCGACCATATTTGGCCATCGTTAATAGGTCGTATTTGATGACGCTATGAAATCGGCCCAATGTATTAACGGACCACAAACGGGCCGACTGTAACCACGGGCTGAATTTGGCCCACAAGCAGAAAATGACAGTAACGGGCCGTAAGTAAACGGATGCTGGAAAAGAGCCCAAGAATAAATGGGCTCTGAGAAGGCCGAAAGACAACATGGGCTGGAAACGGCCCAACGGAATAACGGGCCGTTAATGGGTATAAAGTGATACACTCTTCATTACGGGCCAGTTTCACCACGGGCCGTTAATGGGTGTAAAGTGATACACTGTTCATTACGGGCCAGTTTCACCACGGGCCGTTAGTAGGCCAAGAGTTACATAGGGCCTCATATGGGTCGAAAGACGTCATGGGCCATACATGGGCCAAAAGTGAAAACGGGCTGGAATCATATTGGATGGCCCAGATGACGCTACTGGGCCTAATTCGGATACGGCATAATGGGCCTTGGGTTAGCGGGTTGTAAATGGGCTATATTCGAACAGGCCGTTAACAGGCTTTCCATGGGCCGGCCCGCCAGCTTTTGACCAAGTCAAACGGGCCGGCCTTTTCATAGAAATGGGCCTCTGTTGGGCCATGCCATGTGTCGACGTATCATAGGCGCCTATCTAACCCACTGCCGAGCTGACACATGTTTCGTCCGGCCAATAAGAATTTTACACGTGGAAATTTCCGATTGGTCGGGGCTGTTAACGGGTTATCGGATCCAAAACCTGACCCGATAGCTTAACGGCGTTCCGTTACGGTGGATGCCACGTGTCGGTCACCCTTGACGAAAGCACTTCTGTGACGCGCGATTTATCGTCATGGAAGTGGACACTTCCGTGATGATAATTTTGGTAATGTCATGGAACACTTCTACGATAGCACAGGTATGACTATCTTGATTCTGTCATAAATTTGTCATGGATGTACATGCATGACAAAAAAAGCGACCTACTGTGACAAACACGTATCATCACGGAAGTGTATTTTTTTGTAGTGCGACGAACCTCATTCCTCTGTCCCTGAGGACAATGACGGGGAAGAGGAGGAGGAGGAGGAAGAAAACAATCCTCCCCCTGAGGAGAGGAAGAAGAAGAGGGCGGCTCCAGCGTATCTGGAGGTGGAGGTGCCCAAAAAGGGGAAGGGCGCTCCGGCGGCCAACACCGCGTGGGATGTGGATAATAGTCCGGAACGATGCCCCCGCACAAAGCCCCAGTCTTCATCGTAAGTGATATGGCTTATTTATGCGCGCATCCAGCCCTTTCTCTCCATTATCTTGATGTAGTTAGCTGTACTATTGCAGTCCGGCCCGCGAACTAATCCAGCGATCCTCGTCTGGAAGCTCATTGGCTCCGTCGGAGATGGCAAGCCAGTCACCACCGCCTGCTTATTCCCCCAGGGCCGGGGACGACACCGAAGTGCTGCCCGGAGGGACGATCCGAACTGGGGGGACCCAGGATGCTGTCCGGGAGGCGCCACGAGGGGAAGCCTCCACTGTCGGACATATGGAGGGGAAGATCCCCATGGAGACTGGCGAAGAGGGCCGCATCCAGCTTGGCCCTCAGCCGAATACGATTCTGGAGGCCCAAATGGCCCCGGAGTCGGGCGGGGAGCCCCCTTTGAAGGAGGGGGTGCACCGCTTCCGCCGGTGGTCCCTGTCCATCGAGGGGCGCCGGATAACCAGATGGAGGCGCTACGAGGCGCCTCCGTTATGGACGAGCATCGTGTCCTTATGGGTACGGTGATTGAGAAGGTTCAGTCTGCCAAGAGTGGGTTGAATGAAGCCTGCAGCAACCTTTTGACAGGTTCGAGGTAAGTGACATAGAAAGAGAAAATCCCATGTAGTCAGTAGCCCCTGAGACACTGTCCGGTGCTCGGCGAGAGGAACCAGACAGAGGATCAATCCTCTAGTGTAGGAGACTAACGTGATATGTTTGCATGAGTGGGCGTTGCTGTTGGCCGCAACCTCGTATGCTGCCGAAGTCTCTGGATTAAAGCAGAGGCTGGAGCGGACCGAGAACGAGCTCGGTGAGGTTAAAATGCGGCTTCAGGAGAAGCAAGGCAGGTAGCGTTTTATTGTGTGTTCGGAAAGGACAAGCTTTGCATACTGACCGTAATGTCACAATATGTGCAGGAGCCGCAACCGAGGTGGAGGCCCTGAAAAAGGCTCTGGCCGAAGCCGAGGGGACGGTCGTCGAGCAGCAAGCCGCTCGAAAAAAGGCTCGAGACCCGAGTCAAGGAGGTCCACCAGGAGCTCCAAGACGCGGTGAAAAATGTGAGATCTTGGAGAATGATGCGTCGGCTCAAAAGGCCGAACTCTCCAAGGCTCGTCAGAGTGCGGAGACCGCACGGAATGAGGCCCGGGCCGCCCTCCAGGAGATCCAAGAGGCTAGGAAGATCACGGCGGGTAAGGCTTTTAACATGCAAAGCAAGTATGCGGAGAAGCAATACCTTTTACTAACCCGGGTTCGGAGTTTCCCAGGGGCTTTTGCAGATTTACCACATAGCGTATCAGACGCTGCAGAGTTCTACCAAGCCGAAGGAGGAGGTTCGACAGAGAAGTTATTCTGGACGCAGTATGCGATGCCAGAGCATCCCGTGTCCTTTACAGATCAGCTGAAGCAGCTGGTGGAGCTGCACAGGGTGGCCGAACTAGCCATGAAGGATTTAACAATCCGGCTATGGCCAGCCGAAGCTATGCCCGGTAGCTGCTTTGGACTTGTGAGGCGGCTAGTGGAAGCCTGTCCGCGGCTGGACGTCATCAGGTGCTCTGTATGTATTGAAGGTGCCCGTATGGCCTTCACTCGCTGCAAGATGTGGTGGGCGAAGATGAACGTTGTTGAAGTGGCCAGCGGGCCGCCAGAGGGCAAGGAGCACCGCACACCCGAGAAATATTTTGCGGATGTCACAGAAGGGTCTCAACTTGTGGCAGCTCAATGTTCGCAGGACGTTATTTTCGAATGAATACATTCGTGTTGTCCTTTGCCTTGTATTATAAAGACAAAGCTTTGTTTTGTAATGTAATTTCGTTATGCTTTAAATTGTTTCCTCCTGTGCGGCCATGTTACATGCAATTAGAGGGTTGGCCAGTCGTCGGCTTCTGCCCCCACGTAATTAGTACGGAGGTGTTCGGGATGGGATCTAAACAATCTTGATCCAGTTATATGGTCCTTGAAGGAGTTGTTTAGTGCAGCGAACAAGGCAATCTGACTATACGGCTTAAACACCCTCACTTAGCCATAGGAGTTTTATAATTAAGCAAGTGCGCAGCCCCTAGTCCAAGCCAGGGTCCTGTCAGCATCTAATCGGCAAGTGCCGATCCTTCGCGTGACGCGGAAAAAATCTCCAAAGATTTTGTAACCCTCGAACAGCTGACCGGCTCTTGCCGTATCATGACAGTCAGTTTTCGGCTTTCTCTACTGAGGTGCTCATCCGGTCAAAGCCAGGGCACAATCGCAGTAGTTCTCCCTTCACTATCCTAGCCGATAGAGCAGAACGTAGGATAGCAAGCACAGGAGCGGGGCAACCCAACTATTGAACAAAGACATGATTCGGAGCCAATGCATATAATGCTAAATTCAGGGTGTCGAACTTACATATAAGAAGTGTTCGGACTTTGCTGCCGTATTGCGGGGTGATAAGCAGCCCCTGGCGAATATGAGACATACAAAAGAGTACCGATGCAGCTGATAAGTAGATCGAAATGAAATGAAGTGAAAAACAAAAAACCATAGAAACTGGGCTGCAAATCATTTTCATTATAGTTGAATGGATACGTCAAGGCGTATCTTATACAGATAGTGTAATAAGCACCCGAACTATTTAACATGCCGGGATCAAGAGGGAGCAGCGTGCGGGTCCTGGGAAATAAGTAAAAATACCGTCAAGAAGAACGTAAGGAGGTTACCCTGCGCACCTATGCTGCATGGCTCCTCTGTATGCCGATCCTTCGAAGGGGCTGGTAATCAGGCTCGCGGGAAAAGGAACCTGAAACAGAAAGGAAAAAGTGTGTCCGGGGTCGGTGTCGGTGTCAAAACCGGCAGATCTCGGGTAGGGGGTCCCGAACTGTGCGTCTAGGCGGATGGTAACAGGAGACAAGGGACACGATGTTTTTACCCAGGTTCGGGCCCTCTCGATGGAGGTAAAACCCTACTCCTGCTTGATTAATATTGATGATATGGGTAGTACAAGAGTAGATCTACCCCGAGATCAGATAGGCTAAACCCTAGAAGCTAGCCTATGGTATGATTGTTGTTGTTGTGTCCTACGGACTAAACCCTCCGGCTTATATAGACACCGGAGGGGGCTAGGGTTACATAGAGTCGGTTACAAGGAAGGAGATCTACATATACGTATTGCCAAGCTTGCCATCCACGCCAAGGAGAGTCCCATCCGGACACGGGACGAAGTCTTCAATCTTGTATCTTCATAGTCCAACAGTCCGGGCAAAGGTTATAGTCCGGCTGTCCGAACACCCCCTAATCCAGGACTCCCTCAGTAGCCCCTGAACCAGGCTTCAATGACAATGAGTCCGGCGCGCAGATTGTCTTCAGCATTGCATGGCGGGTTCCTCCTCTGAATACTTCATAGAAGATTTTGAACACAAGGATCGTGTCCGGCTCTACAAAACAAGTTCCACATACTACCGTAGAGAGAATAATATTTCCACAAATCTAATCTGCTGACATATTCCGTAGCGTGACATCACACCACGGCCAAGCCATTATACGAACCGTTTTTTACAGCCAATCTCAGCACATTTTGCGAGGCGGTTTCCCTGTCACGTCTTGTCGAAGCAGATATCGTGTCCCCTTATCACGGGATTCTCATCAATACGTACGTGGGTAACCCAACCGCGCCGTCAATTACGGCGCTTGGGGACGAGCGGGTTTTACCAAGCTAGTGGGGACGCATAGTTTCGTCCGCCCATATAAAGGGACAAAGGTTCACCTTTTTCCATCCACGCCTTCTTCCTCCTTCACTCATCCATTCTCGCACACCTGAGCTCCAGCGCCCAAGCCCACATTTTCTTCCTCAACCTTCTCTAACCATGTCCGAAGCGGGAGGCAAGTGGATGGTCTCCTCCGTCACGGAGGGACACATCAAGTAACTGAGGAGAGCCGAATACTTGTCCGCGGACATCGCGCATCGGCTCCCAGATGCGGGGTAGTTCATACCCACCCCCAGGCCCCATGAGAGGGTAGTGTTCCTCACCCATTTCCTCCGTGGACTGGGCTTCCCTCTCCACCCATTCGTCCGAGGGCTCATGTTCTACTACTGTCTGGACTTCCACGATCTGGCCCCGAACTTCATCCTCAACATCTCGGCGTTTATCGTCGTGTGTGAGGCCTTCCTCCGCATCAAGCCTCACTTCGTCCTATGGCTGAAGACTTTTAATGTCAAACCGAAAGTGGTGTGCGGCTAGCAGGCAGAGTGCGGAGGCGCCATGGTGGGCAAGATGCCCAACGCCACATGGCTCGAGGGCTCCTACGTGGAGACCATAAAGGGGTGGCAATCGGGGTGGTTCTACATCACCGAGCCGCGTGACCCCGAATGGGCAGCGGCCCCCGAGTTCCGATTCGGAATCCCCACGCGGCTCACCTCCTGGAAAGAGAAGGGCCTGCCCTGGGCTAGTCCGGGAGAGCTGACCGGACTCCAAACTTGCATCCAAAACATGGTGAGCAAGAAGCTTAAGCTCGTCAATATAGTCCAGGTCATGCTCATCCGCCGGATCCTTCCGTGTCAACAACGGGCATTCAGTTTGTGGGAGTTCGACCCGGCCCAGCACCAAACTCTGAGCGAGCTCTTCGACACAACACACGAGGATGCTTGGAAGGTGCTATTCATGGGTGCCGGGGTCCCCCCCTCCCCTTACCGAGGATCGCGGATTCAGCGTGAAGCGCCAAGCCAGCGCGGTAAGCTGTTTTACCTTTTAGAGGGTATTCATTCTTTATAGTTTAACCATATGCGGGGCTAAGCTCCCACGCCCTTGACAGGACTGGCAGGAGACGGCCGTACAGATCGACTGTCCGGCTCCTTTGCCCGAAGGCCCAGCAAACGCTCGCTTGGCGGAGCTGCTGGTTCCGGCACCTTACGTGGTGCCGGAGAAGAAGGCCAAGAATAAGGCCACAGGGACCCGAAAGAGTTCCTGGCGCCCGGCGGTGTCGTACTCATCGTCCGATGACTCCGAGGCGCACTCCTCCCACGAAGACGAGGAGGAGGAAAAAGAGGTTTCTTCCCCTCCAGCAGGGGGAGAAAAGAAAAGGAGTGCTGCCCCAACTGGGGAGGCTGGAGGGTCCAAGAAAGGAAGAACCCTTCCTCCGGACTATTCAACCAACGCCGCCAACAGCAAAGACGAGTGGCCGCCCAGGGCCAAGCCCCTGGCGAAGTCGTAAGTATTCGGACACCAGAGTGACTCGTAGTGTTCCTTTATTGCACAGCTTCTCCTGACGCCGAATATAATCACGCAGTCCGCCCCGAGCCCGGCTCGATGTGTCATCAAGCGGTCCCTTGGGTTCGTCGGATGTGAATAGCCTTTCACTTCCGGCCGCCTCCTCCCCTCGCCCTACGGACAACGCCGAGGTATTGTCTCAAGGGGTTCCAAACCGAGGGGAGGTAGTCCTGGGGGCACCTCAAGGCGACATCCCGGACTCCAGGCGCAAAGGGAGCAAGGCTCCCAAGGGCTCCAAGTCCGGCCCTGGGCCGAACACCACACCGGAACCTTCAGTGGTTCCGGACTCCGGTAGGCGGCCCCCCACGAAGAAGGGCAAGCCTACCGTGCCGGTGACCTCCGTCCAACCAGAGGCACCGGATAACTTGCTAGAGGTGCTTAACGGCGCCTCCATCGACGAGGAGCACCGCACTATTATTAGTGCGGTGATCCAAAAAGTTCAGTCCGCCAAGAGCGGGCTGACTGAAGCATGTTCCAGCCATCTAACAGGCTTTGAGGTATGTAAAAAATATATGAAAATATTACCACATAGGCAATAGCCCCTGATGCTCTGTTTGGCGTTCACAAAGAAAAGCCGAATAGAGGATCTAATAATATTCGCAAGAGTCTAACATAATTGTGTCGATATGCGTATGCAGGCTTCGCTGCTGGCCTCTGCCGCATTGACTGCGGAGGTTGATGCGCTGAAGCAGAACCTCGAGAGTTCCGTGAAAGAGCTCGGCCTTGCCAAGAAGCAGCTCGAGGAGAACCAAGGTACGTAATGCCTTGTCTGTGTGTGTATATGTAAAAAATATGCGTTTGCGAAAAATGACAAGATCGTTATTGATGTGCTAGGGGCCACGACCGAGGTGGCGAACCTGAAGCAAGCGCTTACCGAGGCCGAAAAGAAGGCGGCCACGGAGCGGACCGAGCGGGAGAAACATGAGGCACGGGTTGGCGAGGTGCAGCAAGAGCTCCATGCTCTCGTGAAGAAGCATGAGACTTTGGAGCTGGACTCGGAGACTCGAGAGTCCGAGGTCGCTGCGGCCCTCGTAAGCGCCAAGTTTGCCAAGGCCAAAGCCCAAAAAGCCCTCCAGGAAATTGAGGCGATGAAGAAGATAGCGGCGGGTAAGGCATTCATTATGCAAAGCAAGCACGTGAAAGTGAATTACTTGTTACTTACCCGAGTCCGGAGCTCTCCAGGAGCATTCGCAGATTTGCCCCGCAGCGTGACAGATGCCGCCACCTACTACCGGGTCGAGGAAGGGAGCTCGACGGAGAAGGTGTTCTGGTCTCAGTATGCTGAGACCGGACACCCGGTGCCCTTGAGCGACCAGCTGAAGCAATTGGTTGAGCTCCATAAGGTGGCCGAACAGGCCATGAAGGGTCTTATAGCCCGGCTGTGGCCTGGAAAGGCCATGCCTGGGAGCTACTTTGGGTTGGTGAGGCGGCTGGCGGATGCCTGTCCGTGGCTTGAAGTCATCAAGTGTTCCGTCTGCATCGAGGGCACCCGCAGGGCCCTTGCCCGTGTGAAAGTACACTGGGGAAAAATGGACGCGGAGAGGCTGGTGAAGGACGGACCACCGCAGGGCAAGGAGCATCACCACCCCGAGATGTACTATGAGGGCGTCCTGAAGGGTGCCCGCCTTGTGGCGGATGAATGTTCCAAGGATGTAATATTTGAGTAAACTCGCTCGTGTGATCTTGTACGCTGAAAACTTGTTCATATGCGCTATGCAATGCTTGTTTGAATTTAAAATATTACCTTCTATGCGACCGTTTATTAAATCTGAGAGATGGCGAGTCGTCGGCTTCTGCCCCCGTGCCACGAGTGCTGGGGTGTTCGGGATAAACCTGAGCACTCTTTTTCCCAATCTTGGGTCCTTTGAGGGAGGTGCTCAGCACAACGAACAAGGCAATCGGACTATAATGCGTTATCACTCTCACTTGGCCAGAGAATTCTATAATTTTAAATTTCGGCGAAGCCCCTAGTGTTCAGAAGACCGAGTTTGGGGCGCTATAAACGCCTAGGTCGGACAAAGCCGACTCCTCGCTCTAAGCGGCATAAGTCTTTAGGGACTCGAAACCTCTCGAACAGCGACCAGCTCTCGCCCTATCATAACAGTCAGTTTTGGTTTTTTTCTACTGAGGTGCTTAGCCCAGCTGAACCGGGGCACAATCGCAGTAGTTCTCCTAGTGCTACCTTAGCCGATGTAGCGGAACATAAGGTACCAAAACATGGGAGCCGGGCAAACCCAACTATTTACCAAAGACATGATTCGGAGCTGATGCATATAATGCTATAAGTTCGGAGTGCCGCACTTGTGAAAGTGTTCGGACTTCTCACGCCGTATTATGGGGTGCTTGAGCCCCTGACGTATTAGCCGTACCAAAGTGTACGGGTGCTACATGTCATGAATGAACATATATACATAAAAAGGAATGAATAGAGAATGCAATAATAGACTTAATCTAAGCATTGTTTATTCGAAAAAGGTGCATTAAAAGCAGAACGATACAAATAGTGCGATAAGCAGGAGATGGGACTATTTGACATGTCCCCTCCAGGGGCGAGCTGCGGAATGGTATGTAAAACAGGTATTTTGCTCGTTATAGAGACCACCTGGGAATTCCACAGTGCGATGTAGCTTTCTGCCTCCCTGGTTGTTGTATCGTGTGTTCGGCAATTGTACTGCCGAGCAGGTCTTCCGGAGAGTAAAGTCCTGAAAGCAAGAAAAATGATAAAATCGGCAGCCCCTAGTGTGGTTGAGCCGGGTTTTGGGGCGTGCCGTGGTCGTGCCCCTCCCCCTGTGCCCATGGTATTTTCAGAGCGTAATTATGTATGCGTAGCACATATTTCACCGTTTCGCGAGGGCTGGGGTTGGGGCCGCATTGCTACGCTTGCTCGAAACATGCTAGGCGGTATTGTTGTAGGTTACTCCGAGCGTGCTTGATGGTGTCCGGACGTTTTATCGCCGGACCGGAGAATTGCCTTGAGAGGCTGCTTTGTACTTCTGCCGCGAGGGCCGCCGTGTGCTCCTCTGTACGGAGAGAGTGCTCAGTGTTTCCATTGACTGTAATGACTCCCCGAGGTCCTGGCATCTTGAGCATGAGGTATTCATAGTGCAGCACCGCATTAAACTTTGAAAACGTGGTTCTCCCGAGGAGTGCATGGTAGCCACTGCGGAACGGGACTATATCAAAGATTAACTCCTCGCTTCGGAAATTATCCGGGGATCCTAAGACCACTTCAAGTGTGACTGAGCCTGTGCAATGGGCCTCTACACCTGGTATGACGCCCTTAAAGGTCGTTTTTGTGGGTTTAATCCTTGAGGGATCTATGCCCATTTTGTGCACTGTGTCCTGATAAAGCAGGTTCAGGCTGCTACCGCCGTCCATAAGGACTCGAGTGAGCTGAAATCCGTCAATTGTTGGGTCTAGGACCAATGCGGCAAATCCGCCATGGCGGATACTAGTGGGGTGGTCCCTGCGATCCAAAGTGATCGGACAGGAGTACCATGGGTTGAACTTTGGGGCGACTGGCTCCAACGCGTATACGTCCCGTAACGCACGCTTCCGCTCCCTTTTGGGGATGTGGGTTGCGTATATCATGTTCGCCGTCTGCACTTGTGGGGGGAAACCCTTCTGTCCTCTGTTGTTCGGCGGCCGGGGCTCCTCCTCGTCCTCGCTATGTAGCCCCTTGTCTTTGTTTTCGGCATTTAACTTCCCGGCCTGCTTGAACACCCAGCAATCTCTGTTGGTGTGGTTGGTAGGCTTGTCGGGGGTGCCATGTATCTGACACAAGCGATCGAGTATACGGTCCAAACTAGACGGGCCCGGAGTGCTTCTTTTGAATGGCTTTTTCCACTGACCGGGTTTAGAGCCTCTGAATCCGGCATTAACTACTGTATCCTCAGCATTGTCGCTGTTAATGCGGCTCTTGTGCTTGTTGTGACGTGACCTGCCATTGTTGTCCTTGGTATCCGAATTACCAGGGCTCTTTGACATGTTATTGCTGCGAGCCAGCCAGCTGTCTTCTCCCGCGCAAAAGTGGGTCATGAGTGTCGTGAGGGCTGCCATAGATTTCGGCTTTTCATGTCCAAGGTGCCGGGCAAGCCACTCATCGCGGATGTTATGCTTGAAAGCCGCTAGGGCCTCTGCGTCCAGACAGTCGATGATTTGATTTTTCTTGGTTAGGAACCATGTCCAGAATTGTCTGGCCGATTCCTCTGGCTGCTGAATTATGTGGCTCAGGTCATCGGCGTCTGGTGGTCGCACATAGGTGCCCTGGAAGTTGTCGAGGAATGCGGCTTCCAGGTCTTCCCAACAACCAATGGATTCTGCTGGCAAGTTGTTAAGCCAATGCCGGGCTGGTCCTTTAAGCTTAAGTGGGAGGTATTTGATGGCGTGTAGATCGTCACCACGGGCCATGTGGATATGAAGGAGATAGTCCTCGATCCATACCGCGGGATCTGTCGTACCATCGTATGATTCGATATTCACGGGTTTGAAACCCTCTGGGATTTGATGATCCATTACTTCATCTATGAAGCATAGCTGGTGTGCAGCGCCTCTGTACTGGGCTATATCACGACGCCGCTCGAATGAGTTTTGTCTGTTGTGTTCGGCCCGGCCGGATTTATTTTTGCTGTATCTGGTGTGACGGTTATCGTCTCGTGTCGTGGGGCGCTCACGCGATCCATAGATCGATCTTGTTTGCCTTGCTTTGTCCTCCAACATATCTCGCAGGTCTAGCGCATTTCCCCGTGCCGTGGTAATTTTGAGTGATGCCGGGGTGCGGCTTGAGTTGTGGGCCTCTCTGTCACGGCCACGAGGTGGCCGGTCAGCCGCGTCATATGCTAGAGATGTAGGTTTAGATGCTTCCTCTTCTAATCGGGGTAGCAACCTGCGCTTTGGGTAGCTCTTGGAGGGGCGTTCGAGTTCATATTCCTCGGCCGCAAGGACTTCAGTCCATCTGTCAGCTAGCAAGTCTTGATCAGCTCTAAGTTGCTGCTGCTTCTTCTTAAGGCTATTTGCCGTGGCTATAAGCCGGCGCTTGAAGCGCTCTTGCTCAACGGGATCCTCAGGCACGACAAATTCATCGTCGAGGCTTGCCTCGTCTTCGGAGGGAGGCATGTAATTGTCATCCTCTTCCTCTCTGTCCGCCGCTCTCTCATGAGGGTTGGCTTCTCCATCCTCCTGCGTTGAATCTTGCTGGAGGGGGTTGTCTTCAGCACTGTCCGGAGTGTTATTATCTCCTGTGCCGGAATCACCATTTTTGCTCTGGCGAGACTTAGAGCGGCGCCACTGACACCGGCGCTTAGGTTGCTTCTTGGAGGGGTCATCCTCCGCTGTTCCGTCGCCATTGCCTTCTTTGGGTGTGTCCACCATATATATGTCATATGACGAGGTGGCTTTCCAGTGCCCTATAGGCGCTGGTTCCTGTTCGTCTCCTGCATCGTCGTCCATACCGTCGATGTCTTCAGAGTTGAAGTCGAGCATGTCGTTTAAATCATTGACAGTGGCTATGAAGTGGGTGGTGGGTGGGCGTCGAATTTCTTTGTCGTCTGCATCCCAATCCTGCCGGTCATAATCCGTCCAAGGCTCTCCTGACAAAGAGAGAGAGCTTAGTGAATTCAGTATGTCGCCAAAGGGCGAGTGCTGAAAGATATCCGCGGCGGTGAACTCCATGATCGGCGCCCAATCGGATTCGATTGGCAGGGGCGTGGATGACTCAGAGTCCGGAGGATACTTCGGCAAGATGGAGTCACGGACCTCGCGAAGGGTAAGGTTGGTGTTCGGCTCGATCGCTATTGAGGATGCTGCCTCTACGACGGGGTCTAACCACCTGCCCTCGGATGGCGCAGTCGGCTCCGAATTAAAGGTCGGAGCGGACGCAGGTGCGGTCTCCAGGACACTGTTCGGTGGCAGAGCTAAATCATGCCCATCGTGATAGCGTGACGCACTCGATCGGGGCTCGAATCCGTCGAAGATCAAGTCTCAGCGGATATCGGCCGTTTAGTTCAAACTTCCAAACCTGACCTGATGGCCAGGGGCGTAGCTTTCAATCTGCTCCAGATGACCAAGCGAATTGGCCCGCAGTGCAAAGCCGCCGAACACGAAGATCTGTCCGGGGAGAAAAGTCTCACCCTGAACTGCATCGTTGTTGATGATCGGAGGAGCCATCGAGCCTAAAGATGACGACACAGAGGAACTCTCAATGAAAGCACCAATGTCTGTGTCAAAACCGGCGGATCTCGGGTAGGGGGTCCCGAACTGTGCGTCTAGGCGGATGGTAACAGGAGACAAGGGACACGATGTTTTTACCCAGGTTGGGGCCCTCTCGATGGAGGTAAAACCCTACTCCTGCTTGATTAATATTGATGATATGGGTAGTACAAGAGTAGATCTACCACGAGATCAGAGAGGCTAAACCCTAGAAGCTAGCCTATGGTAGATTGTTGTTGTTGTGTCCTACGGACTAAACCCTCCAGCTTATATAGACACCGGAGGGGGCTAGGGTTACATAGAGTCGGTTACAAGGAAGGAGATCTACATATCTGTATTGCCAAGATTGCCTTCCACGCTAAGGAGAGTCCCATCCGGACACGGGACGAAGTCTTCAATCTTGTATCTTCATAGTCCAACAGTCTGGCCAAAGGTTATAGTCCGGCTGTCCGGACACCCCCTAATCCAGGACTCCCTCAGTCGGTCTAGCTGAACTATAGATCCCGGGTTAGCTCGTGCCTCCGTCGATGTCCATGGAATTTTGAGTGCGTAATTATGTACGCGTGGTACGAATGCCACTACTTCATTGGGGCTGGGACGAAGGCCAAATTGCTAGTCAAGCTCTTCACGGGCCTTGTTGTCCTGCTGTAGTGGAGTTTGGAACTTCTTGACGGTGTCCAGGGGTTCGGCAGCCGCACTATGGTGCTGCTTAAGGAGGCCGCTCTGTACCTCAGCCGCTAGGGTGGCGGTGTGCTCCTCTGTTCGGAGGGAGTGTTCAGTGTTGCCATTGACTGTTATGACACCGCGTGGGCCAGGCATCTTGAGCTTGAGATAAGCGTAGTGTGGCACTGCGTTGAATCTAGCAAACGTTGTTCGTCCGAGCAGTGCGTGGTAGCCGCTGCGGAATGGGATGATGTCGAAGATTAACTCCTCGCTTCAGAAATAATCCGGAGAGCCGAAGACCACTTCCAGCGTGATTGAGCCTGTACAGCGGGCCTCGACGCCTGGTATGACTCCTTTGAAGGTAGTATTTGTTGGTTTTATTCGTGAGGGGTCAATGCCCACCTTTCGCACTGTGTCTTGATAGAGCAGGTTAAGGATGCTACCACCATCCATCAGGACACGAGTTAGGTGGAACCCGTCAATAATTGGGTCAAGAACTAGTGCGGCTGAACCGCCGTGGCGGATACTGGTTGGGTGGTCTCGTCGATCGAAGGTGATCGGGAATGACGACCACGGATTGAATTTTGGGGCGACTGGCTCTACCGCGTAGACGTCCCTGAGTGCTCGCTTGCGCTCCCTTTTGAGGATGTGTGTAGCGTATATCATGTTCACCATTTTGACCTGAGGGGGAAATTTCTTCGGCCCTCCAGTGTTCGGTTACCGGGGCTCTTCATCCTCGTCCTTGCTTCGTGATCCCTTTTCTTTGTTTTCGGCATTTAACTTGCCAGCCTGCTTGAAAACCCAACAATCCCTGTTAGTATGATTGGCTTGCTTATCCGGGTGCCGTGTATTTGGCACGGACGGTCGAGTATGTGGTCTAGGCTGGAAGGTCCTTCAGTGTTTATTTTGTAGGGCTTCTTCCATTTGCCGGGCTTGGAGCCACTGAATCCGGCGTTGACTGTGGTGTCATTGGTGTTGTTATCATTGCTTCGGCGTTTGTGCCTATTGCGCCGGAGCTTGCCAGTGCTATTCTTGGCCTCAAAGGGGCCTGTCTCACTGGCTGTGTTGTTACTACGGGCTAGCCAACTGTCCTCTCCCGTGCAAAAGCGAGTCATGAGTGCCGTGAGGGCTGCCATGGACTTCGGCTTTTCTTGGCCGAGGTGGCGTGCTATCCATTCGTCACGGATGCTGTGTTTGAAGGCTACTAAGGCCTCGGTGTCCGGACAGTCAACGATCTGGTTCTTTTTGGTTAGGAACCTAGTGTCGGGGAAGCTGATCCACGAGCACCTATGGGGACCGAGCCCCTTTCGGTTCGGCGGGGGCAGAGGTCGTACGAAGAGCGGATCGAGGCGAAGCACACAAGCAGTTTACCTAGCTTCGGGCCGCACGGATGCGTAAAACCCTACTGCTGCATTGTAGTTTGTATTGAGTTCCTGCTCGGGAGCGCTGAGTGCTACAGTACACACCAGCAGCTAACGAGACCGAGCGTCAGTGTTCTCCTTCCTCCCCCTACGTTGCGCATGGGCCTCCTTTTATATGCTCAAGGGGTCACCGACAGGTGGCAACGTAGACGAGGGGTAAAAATGGAAAAGATGTTGTGGTTGATACAGCTACTTGTACAGTGTATCATACCTAACCCTGACGGCAGGGGACAAGGGCATTGAATGCCCGTCTGCGTCGCCCAAACAGTGCAAAAAAGGGACCGCCAGGGACGCCACCGCTCGCCACGATGGCGATCTTGTCAGCGCCGCTTGCCACAGCGCACCCCTGGCTGCACAGCCTCCCGCCACGTATGCCTGGAAGGGTCCCGGAGCGACACGTTGGTGGATGTGCTGGAGCGCGGGTACGGAGTGGTAGTTTGCCGCGGCAAGCGCCTTGCCGCGGCCGTTGTCTTGTCGCGTCCGGGAGCTCGTCGCTCACCGGGCCTTGCTGGGACGCGTGGCGCATCGCGGCAAGTTCCTTGAGATGCCTTGGTTGGCCTTCCCGGCAAGCTCCTCTTGCCGGGGTCTTGTGCCTTGAGTGTCCTTCCCGGCAAGCTCCTCTTGCCGGGGCCTTGTCTCCTTGGCTTGAATACTTTGTTCTTGAATGGCTCCAAAGGAACCACAGAGGACCTTGGCGGTCACCCGGCAAGCCTTGCCGCGGGGCGCTGCGACTGCCCGTGCACAAGTTCGGGATACTAGGGTACCCCTACTCTAGTACACCGACAGGAGCCCCCGGGCCTGGGCCATACACGGTGTCGAGCGTTGTTGGGCCAGGCCCAAAACAGGGCACGGGCACGCGCGGCCTGGGTTACGCCGTATCTTTCTCCGTATCCACCGCGCCCTCCCCGAATGGCACGCGTCGATTGCGGCATCGTGGGAGAGATCGTGGGTGGTTTCTTTATTCGGAAAGGCGGAACGTCCGCCCCCTCCCTCCTTATAAGCAGGGGAAATAGGGGCAGTTCGCCCATCCGCCGGTTGCTATTCTAGCCTCGAAAACCTCCGCCGCTCCCCTTCTTCCCAAGGCCGAAAGAGAGCAACGCTCCGCCCCCCCCCCCATCGCCACCAGCACCACCAACGCCGTCGACCTCCCTCACCACTTCTGCCATGGCTCCGAAAGGCGAGAAGGGGAAGGTCTTGAAGTCGGCCGAGGCGCAGCGGCTCGCGGCGCTGCGAAAGGAGCGGGCAATCTTCCCCCCCAATCTTGCCGCGAAGGACCTGAGGGAGTACTACTACCTCTTCTGGTCGACGGAGACGCGGGCGCACCCGCGCACGAAGGTACTTCCAGCCGCCGCTTATAAAATGGCTCCAACTGGTTATCCCTTCTTCGCCTTGTTCTTCTACTGCGGGCTCTGCCCGCCTTTCTCTGAATTCTCCTGTGATATCATGAACACCTACGGGTTCCGCCTCCTTGACTTCACCCCCAATGCTGTCCTGACCATGGCAGTATTCGCACATCTCTGCGAAAACTTTGTCGGAGTCCATCCAAATGTAGGCCTCTTTCGCCACTTCTTTAAGCCCTGAGTTGAGGGAGGGGATCCTCTATCCGGCGGAATCGCCTGGATCTCAAAAGCCGGCAAGAAGGAAGCTTATCTGGAGGGAGAGCTCCGCAACAAGTGGGAGGAATGGAGAGCAGACTGGTGCTGGATTGTCGAGGAGAACCCGCAGCCGTTTACCGCCCGGCGCCCACTATGCAACAATTCTTCGCTCAGCCGCATCCGTGCAATGATGCTGTTGTGCGACTCGCATGGAATTGACCCCACTTGGCAAGAGCCAGCAGACGACGTCGTGCAGGCGTTCTTCGATGGCTTGGTAGAACTGCCGATCCGCCCCGACGAGCAGAGGGGCCTCACCCGGGACACCACCGACGAGGAGATGAAGCGCATCGCCACTAGGCTGGAAGAGGCGGCGGCAGTCGCAGCCGCGGGCGAGTTTGGGTTCACCGTGGAGGAGGCGGAGGCAGCGGAGGCGGCAAGCCTTGCCGAGCAAGAGGGGTTTGCCGGTGAGGAAGAGCCTGCCAGGCGCGGCGTCGAGTCGAGCGAGCCCGCCAAGGATACGAGCGGCTCGTTGGAGATCGACTCCTCTTCCTCCGCATCTTCGGGCAGCTTGCCGCAAGTGGAGCCGCAAGCAGAGCCCCCGGCTCCACCAAGAAGGCGTCTCCGCAAGGCCGGGGACGTAGCGGAGCGGCAGACGAGTCAACAACCGCCGCGCCGCGCGACACGCTCCACCGCGGCAAGTTCTGCTGCCGCAGGAGCACCTCACACTGCCGCGGCAACTGGAGCGGGGTCTTCCCGGACCGCCGCTTCTTCTCCTGCCAAGCGGCCAAGGGAACCTACTCCTCCGCCTCCTCGCGCCGGAGGTGAGCCAGGCTTTGTCTTCTCCGCGCTCAGCTCCGACGAGGAAGAAGAAGAGTAAGATTCTTGTTGCACTTGTATTTCTTCAATTCTTGCTGTCTTGTCTTGCATCTCATTTGCTTTACTCTGAACTTATTCCTTTTTAGGACTCTGGCCCAGAGAGCGGCAAAGAGAGCCAAGGTCCCGCTGATCATCATCGAGGACGAACCCACCGCGACAGCAGGGGGTGCGCCTGAGACGACCTTGCCGGACCCGCCAACTGTTCTTCAGAGCAGCCCCCAGCGCAGCCCCCAGCGTAAGTATATGGTTTGCTTCCTGCTGCTAGGCGCGCATGGATACTCTTTGTTTGCTGACATCTGACTGTTGGTTTGTGTAGGAGCAGAGCAACCCCACCAGGAGCGTCCGGAGACCGCCCCAGACGTGCCATCTGCTTCGACTACACCGCCAAGGGAGAGTTCTCCGGCAAGGAAGAATCCTCCGACAAGGGAGAGCTCTCCGGCAAGGGGGAGCTCTCCATCAAGGGGGAGTTCTCCGGCAAGGGAGAAGTCCCCGGCAAGGGACAGCACCAGCGGCCCCCCGGCGACGGAGACCTCAACCACAGAGTCCGGTACAGGTAATGCTCTTGCTTTGAAACTTCCCTTGGGTTTTTCTTCGTTTGATCTTCTTTTTGGATATTTGCTTGATTTTTCTTCCTCTTCCGGCCGTCAGACCCATCTGCTGTGGAGCCGATGGAGACCGAGGTTGCTGTCGACAATGCCGCTGCCACCGAAGAAGCGGCTGGCGCTGATGATTCCGCCAGCAAGGAGGCCGCCAAGGCTGCCGCCGCAGCAGCT
This sequence comes from Aegilops umbellulata, assembly GCA_032464435.1. Taxonomy (NCBI): domain Eukaryota; kingdom Viridiplantae; phylum Streptophyta; class Magnoliopsida; order Poales; family Poaceae; genus Aegilops; species Aegilops umbellulata. Next base: position 346,841,862 of record CP136056.1, on the reverse strand, counting down.
GACGAGGGGTCTGGCGATCGCACTAACGGCCCTGAGGCCGCAGGAGCGACAGGCGCTACGCCGACCGCCGACCCTTCCGTCGCTGCCGCAGCACCGGGCTCCAAAGAGCCCCAGCCAGGCATCTACTTGAAGGCCGGCGATGGCGTCTTCATCAACCTCCCCTGGGCGTCGATGTCCAGGGCGCCGGTCGAAGGAGAAAGCTTTGACGGAGAGGTGCTCGCCTCCGCTGGGTTGACGCGCCAAGCAGCAGCAGCGGCGAGTCCGAGGAGGAGCGGCTGCTGCGGAAGCTGTTGTCGCTCTACCGCGCTCGGCAAGCCAAGCTGGAGTCCCGCGAGGCGCTTGTCGCGAAGGCGGGGGTGGACATGGAGAAGCGCGCGGAGGAGCTCCGAGGTCTTAACCAAGCAGCTCTCCGGTCGCTGGCGGAGGAGCAGGCGCAGCTCGATGAGGCGCAGAAGGCCTTCCTCCTCGATAAGGATGACGTCGAAGAGCAGCAGCGGCTTGCCGCTGAGAAGCTGTCCGCGCAGGAGGGCGAGCTGGCGCAGCGGAAGATCAACCTCGATAGCCACGAGGAGGAGCTTGCCGCGCGCGAGCAAACACTCGGCGGAGCTCTCAAGGAAGCAGAAGACGCTGTCACAGCTGCCGAGGCCGCCAAGGAGTTGGAGACGAAGGTGGCGCAGCTGGAGGCCGATCTCAAGGCGAGCGGCGAGGAGCTTGCCGCCCTCAAGCATGAGCGGGAGAAGGACGCCTACAGCCACGCAGAGCTGCAAGTCCGTCTCGCCGAGAAGGGCCAGGAGCTCAGTGCCGCCAAGGACTCCAATGCAGATCTTGAGTTGAAGCTGTCCACTTTGACCAAGACGCTGGACGGCGCTAGGGAGCAGGAGGTGGCCTTGAGGAAGGAGATCAAGGCCGACAAGGCGCTGCTGGAGAGTGTTGCGACCACCCAGAACACTTTTAGGGAGACGGTGGAGCACTGGACGGAGGGTCTTGTGAATGCTGCCGCAGATATCGACAAGGAGCTGGCGCAGCTGGGGATGGAGGATCTCGGGTATTCCTTCGATGAGAACCTCCCATCCAGCGCCAAGCTCACTTTGTTCTTCAAAGGCGTGGCGACGGCCCTCCAGCGACTCCGGGAGAGGATCCCAAAGCAGCTGGCCGACGAGTCGCGCAAGATCTGCGCGGGAGCTCTTCAAAAGGTGTTGGTGAAGGTGGCCTACCGCAACCCGGGCCTCAACCTCACCAACGTCCTCAAGTCCCTGCCGCCGGATGCTGATCTGGAGGCTCTCAAGGCCCTTATCGCACCCATTGTGGACAAGGTGAGCGGGATCAAGAGGGTTGAGGGCGACCGTGTAGACTAGGCCACCTGTTTTCTTCTTTTCTTGCCGCTGCTGGTCATGCTATGAAAACAATCTATTAGAGCCGCGACAAGCTATCTTGTAATATAACTCTATTTTGGGTAGTGATCGCAATGTTATTTCCTCTACTTGATTCCTTCCTTTGTATGTTTTTGCCCTACGCTTTTAGGCAACTTGCCGGCGCAGGCACCTTAGCCGCGAGCGCTGAGTGCGGGACGTCAGCAGCCTGCTGGTGGTGCCGTTACCGACAAGAAACCTTGTCGCAGCTAGTCGCAGCTCACTTAAGTTGTTGAGCGGACTCGAAACAAAGTAAGGGCGCAACTAGCCACGAGCTGGTTCCTCCGCGCACAGGTTTTCCATACAAAGCATGGTCGTTCGAGGAAGATAACTTAAAAAATTTAAAAATCTGATTGCTCAACCTTTGGCAACTTAGCTTTTCTGTTGTTTGCTTCCCGGCAAGGCGAAACTTTCTTGAACGACGCCTGGTCCATACCATTATCTTCTCCTCCCCCCTCCCCCCGGCAAACTTGTGGGCGAGGGAACCTTCCTTTCCTTGAGAAAAAAGAAGAGAAACTAAAGATATGGAGCCTTATGGCTCGTTATTGCTTACCGGGGCTTGGCGCTGCACAAAGTGTCAGATAACTCATGCAAAAATAAAAAGCATGTAATTGACAAGATGTGCGGAGCACATGAGCTTTATTTATGCACAGGGTCTGCGCCTGGCTTTGTACAAAGGATTACATGCAACAACGGCAAGACTTGTACAAAAGGTGGTTGCCGGAACAGGGTCCGGCAACCGCGCCTTACGGGTAAAACTTACGAAGATGCTCAATGTTCCAGGAGTTGCTCACCGAAATGCCATCTTCGGTCTCAAGGCGGACAGCGCCAGGCCTAGTGACTCGTTTCACCCGGTAAGGGCCTTCCCACTTTGGCGTCAACTTGATGGAATTCTTGGCGGACTGAACGCGCCGAAGAACAAGGTCGCCTTCCTTGAGACTTCTGGCGTTAACTTTGCGGCTATGGTAGCGGCGCGAAGCTTGCTGGTAGCGAGCAGCTCGTACAGCAGCCTGAAGACGGTCTTCCTCAAGGAGCAGCGCGTCATCTTCTCGCAGCTGCTCTTGCTCAAGCTCATCATAAGCGAGCACTCGAGGCGACCCGTATACGAGTTCCGTGGGGAGAACTGCCTCTGCTCCGTAGACTAGAGCGAAAGGTGTCTGGCCAGTGGCTCGATTTGGCGTCGTCCTGATCGACCAAAGAACCACCGGCAGCTCCTCAATCCAGGTAGGGGGCGTCGAGGGCGCGCCAAAGATGTCGGGGAAGCTGATCCACGAGCACCTATGGGGACCGAGCCCCTTTCGGTTCGGCGGGGGCGGAGGTCGTACGAAGAGCGGATCGAGGCGAAGCACACGAGCAGTTTACCTAGCTTCGGGCCGCACGGATGCGTAAAACCCTACTGCTGCATTGTGGTTTGTATTGAGTTCCTGCTCGGGAGCGCTGAGTGCTATAGTACACACCAGCAGCTAACGAGACCGAGTGTCAGTGTTCTCCTTCCTCCCCCTACGTTGCGCATGGGCCTCCTTTTATATGCTCAAGGGGTCACCGACAGACGGCAACGTAGACGAGGGGTTAAAATGGAAAAGATGTTGTGGTTGGTACAGCTACTTGTACAGTGTATCATACCTAACCCTGACGGCAGGGGATAAGGGCATTTAATGCCCGTCTGCGTCGCCCAAACAGTGCAAAAAAGGGACCGTCAGGGACGCCACCGCTCGCCATGATGGCGATCTTGTCAGCGCCGCTTGCCACAGCGCACCCCTGGCTACACAGCCTCCCGCCACGTACGCCTGGAAGGGTCCCAGAGCGACACGTTGGTGGATGTGCTGGAGCGCGGGTACGGAGTGGTAGTTTGCCGCGGCAAGCGCCTTGCCGCGGCCGTTGTCTTGTCGCGTCCGGGAGCTCGTCGCTCACCGGGCCTTGCCGGGACGCGTGGCGCGTCGCGGCAAGTTCCTTGAGATGCCTTGGTTGGCCTTCCCGGCAAGCTCCTCTTGCCGGGGTCTTGTGCCTTGAGTGGCCTTCCCCGCAAGCTCCTCTTGCCGGGGCCTTGTCTCCTTGGCTTGAATACTTTGTTCTTGAATGGCTCCAAAGGAACCACAGAGGACCTTGGCGGTCACCCGGCAAGCCTTGCCGCGGGGCGCTGCGACTGCCCGTGCACAAGTTCGGGATACTAGGGTACCCCTACTCTAGTACACCGACACCTAGTCCAGAATTTCCTGGCTGATTCTCCAGCTTGTTGAACTATGTGGCTTAAGTCATCAGCGTCTGGTGGCTGGACATAAGTTCCTTGGAAGTTGTCTAGGAAAGCTTCTTCCAAGTCCTCCCAGCTCCCGATAGAATTTTCAGGCAGGTTGTGAAGCCAGTGCCGAGCTGGCCCTTTGAGCTTGAGTGGGAGGTATTTAATGGCGTGCAGATCATCTCCTTGAGCCATGTGGATGTGGAGGATGAAATCCTCGATCCATACTGCGGGATCGGTTGTGCCGTCGTATGATTCGATATTGACGGGCTTGAATTCCTCGGGGAATTCATGTCCAGTACCTCGTCTGTGAAGCAGAGAGGGTGTGCGGCACCTCCGTACCATGCCGTGTCGCGGCGTAGCTCTGATGGAGTCCGTCTGCGGCATTCGGACCGGGCATGGTTAGGTTTGTCACGTTCAAATAGGTAGTTGTCTTCGTGCCTCGAGGCACATTCTCATGATCCGTAGATCGATCTTGTATGTCCCGCTCTACTGTCTAGGGTCTGCTGGAGGTCATACGTGTGACCCCGAATTCTTCCGTCTTTATTTTTGCAGGGCGGTTGGGTAGGCTGCTGTTCGGCCTGAGTTGCCGCTTTATCCCGACCACGTGGTGGCCGGTCGGCCGCCCTGTCTCGACCACGTGGTGGTCGTTTCGCATTACGCGAGGGAGATGTGTGCTCCGGTGCCTCCTCATTGAATTGAGGTAGCATTATGCATTTTGTGTAGCTCTTGGTTGGGCGCTTGAGGCCGTATTCTTCTGCTGTCAGGACATCAGTCCATCTGTCGACGAGCAGATCTTGTTCAGCTTGAAGCTACTACTGCTCCTTTTTCAGGCTCCTTGCAGTGGCTATGAGTTGAAGCTTAAAGCGCTCCTGCTCCAGAGGGTCCTCAGGCACGATGAAATCTTTGTTGCCGAGGCTTGTCTCCTCTTTGGAGGGTGGACGGTAACTATCGTCCCCTGAGTCATCTTCTATTGCCTGCTCATCAGGGTTGTCTTGCCCGTTGCTGTTTTCCTCCTGTTCGGATGCAGCTCCGACAGGGTCTTCGTTGTTTTCGGCGTTGCTCGGAGTACTATTTTCTCCGATGCCAGTTTTGCCATCTTTTGAGCGACGAGGCTTAGAATGGCGCTTGGATTGCGTCTCCAAGGGTTTGTTCTTATTCGGCTCTTCTTTACCGTTGCCAGATCCTTTAGGTGTATCAACCATGTACACATCGTACGAAGAGGTGGCCGTCCAACATCCAGTGAATGGTGGGTCTTGGCCTTGTTCCCTATCGGCATCGTCATCCATACCGTCGATGTCTTCGGAACCATAGTCAAGCACGTTGGTTAAGTCATCGACGGTGGCTATGAAGTGGGTGGCGGGTGGGAAGCAAAATTCCTCATCGTCCGTCTCTAGCTCGAACCGGACATAGTTCGGCTGTGAGTCCTCCACCAAGGATAATTACTTCAAAGAATTTAGTACGTCACCCAAAGGCGAATGCTGGAAGACGTCTGCAGCGCTAAATTCGAAAATCGATAACTGATCCAGCTCGGTGTCCGCAGGTGCATCTGGTCCGGAGCGTATGGCCGGATACGAGTCCGGAGTTCCATTGTCGCAAGCATTGCAGGATGTCGAGTCCGTGTGCAGCTCCAACACCACGGACTTTATGGCCTCGGAGGGGATGATCTGCTTCGGTACTGAGGCCGTTGCAGCAACAGGATCCATCTCCTGGGTGTGCTCCAATGACAGATTTAAGTCATGTTCATCGGAGCAAAGGGGAGCGAACGCCGTGATCTCAAATCCATCGAAGATCAAGTCTCCACGGGTATCCGTGATGTAGTTCAAGCTTCCAAATTTGACCTGATGGCCAGGGGCGTAGCTATCGACCTGCTCCAGACGGCCAAGAGAGTTGGCCCGCAGTACGAAGCCGCCAAACACAAAGATTTGTCCGGGGAGGAAGGTTTCTCCCTGGACGGCGTCATTACTGACGATCGAAGGGGCCATCGAATCCTTTCTTTGACGGCACAGTGGAACCCTCAGTGAAAGCACCAATGTCGGTGTCAAAACCGGCGAATCTCGGGTAGGGGGTCCCGTACTGTGCATCTAGGATCGATGGTAACAGGAGATGGGGGACACGATGTTTACCCAGGTTCGGGCCCTCTCTATTGAGGTAATACCCTACTTCTTTCTTGATTAATCTTGATGAATATGAGTATTACAAGAGTTGATCTACCACGAGATCGTAATGGATAAACCCTAGAAGTGTAGCCTATGAGTATATGGTAATGAATCTGTCCTATCCGGACTATGCTCTCCGGTTTATATAGACACCAGAGAGATCTAGGGTTACATGAGGTCGGTTACATAAGAGGGAATCTTCATAATCAGTCGCCTAGCTTGCCTTCCACGCCAAGTAGAGTCCAATCCGGACACGGGTATAGTCTTCGGTCTTTGTGTCTTCACAGCCCATCAGTCCGGCCCATGGATAACAGGTCGGACGCCCGAGGACCCCTTAGTCTAGGACTCCTTTAGCGGCAGACAGTGGGGTGGCGGCAACAGCTGCCGACGGGCAACGGCGGCGGAGCGTGTGGTGGGTGTTCCGCGCACACCCAACAGGGATGCCATGCGTACTACACTATGCCGGGGACTGCGCCGCCGCCGCGGTGTAGCCTCCCAGCTGGAGCTGTCCTCTGATGACGGCGGAGTGGCTGAGCGACGATGACGGACCGGTGCCATTGGCGATTGTGGGAGAAGCAGACGAGATAAGCTAAAGGGAGGAATGGGAAAATGCGATGCAGGACCCGCCGACCGTGAGGGTTTATATAGCAGGCCGGTAAGCATTGGGATTTTGGGGGATTTCAACGACTCGGGCGGGAAGCTTGCGCGGGAACCTGCGCGGTTGCATGGGAATGGGCTCACCAGCAATTGGCCAAAAGAACGCCCCCGCGCACTGCTCAAGCTTGCGCTCTAAGCCGTCTGTGAGAGCGGGGTGACAAGACGTGCGAGAGGAGAACGAAAGGACACGTACACATACGGTTAATAAAAAAATGTTTGCGATTAAATTACCTACTACCCGCGTCCTGGTTTATAAGTCATCTATGTATTTTTGTGCCAAATTTTGACTATAAATTTAACTAATAAAATACGAATGCATGTCGCTAGAGATTATATCGTTGGATTCGTATTTGAACATAGTTTCCAATTATATAATTTTTGTAACATGCATTAACAGGTTATTTAAGGTCAAAATAAGGCACAGAATAGAAAGGGGACTAATAGACCAAGACGGCGGTAGTAGCACACGGCCGCTCTCTACACAGCGACACAACTGTCGATCGGCTTGTAGATGACCATTTCCTGTATGTTCAATGCTCTATTCGTGTGGTTGCTTGCGGTTGAGGCAGCCACGGCGCGCTTTGCTCGCGTCCTGCCGCACGTGCTCTACTCTCGTGTCCCTCCGGGCGCTCTGCCCTCGTCCCTCCATGTGCGCTGCTAGTGTTTGGGGCCAGTGCATGATCACACACGTTCGTGTGCATGCAGTTGCGCCGAGCACGGCGCGACGATGCAGTTACCCACCGCAAAAACTGCCATGAGGACGCGCCGAGAATCCAGGCCGCCCGGCCCCAATTTATTCCTGCGGCCATTTACCTTCATCTCTCGCACCACACGACACAATAAGCACACCCACGACAAAACACACAGAGAGGACATCCAGCGGTTCCAATGGCGCTCCTAGCGACCGACGACGACAACGGCCGGCAGTTCACCATGTATCATGTAGTAGACACCCACGTGAGGGGTAAGGCCCTCTCGGTGGTGTACACGAACTAGCCGGTCTTGGTGGAGAGCTTCATCCAAACTATGGAGCAGTTGCTTGCCGAGGACAAGTACCAAGTGATCGGGTTCGACCTCGAGTACGCACAATTAGAAGGTTGTCGTTACCCAGTTGTATGTGCAACACAAAGTCCTCGTCTAGCACTACCACCTGGCCACAAGGCCTTGCGAGTGTTTCTCCAGGTTTATCAACAGCTCTGACTATAGTTTGTTATGGTGGACACCACCAACGATCTAAAAGCGCTCAAGGTTTCAGGCTTGAAATGCCAAAATCTTGTCAACATCCAGGACCACTACAAGGTCTGGGGCACCGAAAACAACAAAAAGAACTCCCTGGTTGACCTTGCCTCGACCATCATTGACCCCTACTACATGAAGATGAAGGATGAGAGCAAGGACAAGAATGCCTGGCACAGTGTCTGGCATGAGAGACTGGATGAACAGCACGTCAAGTACGCGGCCAAGGACGCGTACACAAGCTACGAGATGTACATGCGGATCGTTGACATGAGGGAGTGTCTTCTTCCGGCCCCAGATGAGGGATCGAGCCACAGAGTAGTGGCGGGAGCGTCACAAGAAGTAGATGACTAGACGATCATTTCCCCTAGTTTAGAAAGCGTGCAATTGTTTATTGAGGTGTGTGCGAATGATCTGTATAGTCACTTATGTAATTGGATGTTTATTTTAGTTATATATATATGTGTGTGTGTGTGTGTGTGTGTGTGTGTGTGTGTTATGCTCTTGTAGACAGAGCAAATCACACGGCTTATTAGCAGCAATCGTCTGTGTTATTATTGGTCTTCGCACACATTTCTGATTACGGGCCTGTTTGCCACGTATCACACACATCTTGTTCAGTTGAATTGTTCCCATTGAGTTGCCTAATCACACATAGTTCATCCTAGTGAACTGTATGTCGTATATTGCACACACCCTCATCTGGCTGCCCGTTTCTATTATTCTACATCATCGCAAACAGTTCTTCTGGATTAACCATTTGCCACTCATCGCACACGCAACTCCAATATGAACCGTGTTTGATGTCGCCGCCATCACAAACATTTTGTATCTTTTTTGACGATTTTATTACATCACTGTTTGTGATTGATGCATCGCACACAGTTTCGTCGAAGGGTCTTTGATTCGCTTGTCGCGTTTGGACCATCCTGCAGTAGTGGTAGGTCGCTCCTCAATCTTTTGCTAGCCTTCATTTGTACTAAGAGGGAATACTGGTTGTGCATCCACTTCCTCAAACCCAAAGTTGCTCCATATGAGTCTACCATACCTACCTATATGCGGTATTTACCTGCCGTTCCAAGTAAATTTGCATGTGCCAAACTCTAAACCTTCAAATAATAATCTGTTTTGTATGCCCGAATCGCTCATGTACCGACTGGGGGTTGTCAGTATCTTCCATGCTAGGTGGGTTATTCTCATGATGAGTGTTTATTCACTTGTCATTCATGAGAGAGTGGCTGGTAATCGGGATGCCCAGTTCCATGATCAAAATCAAAATCAAAATATAATAATGAAATAAAACTGCCCCAGGACTGTTGTTGGTATGGACGGTACCCATGGATTGTGATTGTTGGTGGAGGGGGAGTAAAAACTTTACCATTCTGTTTGGGAACCGCCTATAATGTATCTAGCATAGTGAGATATATTGGTTGTTATGTTGACAATGAAAGCATACCGCTCAAAATTATATTCATCTCTGTTTTAAAAGCTTCGAGCTCTGGCACCTCTGCAAATCTCTGCTTCCCTCCGCGAAGGGCCTATCTATTTACTTTTATTGTTGAGTCATCATCTTCTTATAAAAAGCATCAGTTAGAGAGAACCACTTTCATTTATATGCTTTGTTATTAATTGATGTTGAGTATGACTATGACTGGATCTCTTTTGCCATGAATTACAATGTCCAGTTAGTCCTTGGTCTTCAGAGGTGCTTTGCATTTATGTTTTGCGGTCTCAGAAAGGGCTAGTGAGATACCATTATGTCATATTATATTATATCATGATTGTTTTGAGAATGTGTTGTCATCCGAGATATCTTATTATTGCTCGCTAGTTGATTATGCCATTGATATGAGTAAATGTGAGACCTAAGTTATTGTGAATATGGTTAGTTAATAATCTTTACTGAAAACCTGAATATTGGCTAGACATATTTGCAACAACAAGATCAAACAAAGTTTGTAAAAGTTTTTCTTTGTCACTTTCAGTTTGTCAACTGAATTGCTTGAGGACAAGCAATGGGTTAAGCTTGGGGGAGTTGATACGTCTCCATCATATCTACTTTTCGAAACTCTTTTGCCCTTGATTGGACTCTAATTTGCATGATTTGAATGGAACTAACTTGGACTGACGTTGTTTTCAGCAGAATTTCCATGGTGTTATTTTTGTGCAGAAATCAAAGTTCTCGGATTGACCTGAAAATTTACGGAGAATTTTTGTGGAATATATAAAATATACTGGCGCAAAAAGATACCAGAGGGGGGCACCCAGAGGCCACAAACCCTGGGGGCGTGCATATCCCCCCTAGGGCATGCCTCCCAGGCTTGTGGGCCCCCTGGGCCGTCTTCGACCCTAACTCCAACACTATAAGTACCTATTCAGGGAGGAAAATCAGATACAGGATTTATCGCGTTTTATGACACAGAGCCACCAAGGCCTCTTGTTCTTCATCGGGACGGCTGATTTGGAGTCCGTTCGGGGCTCCAGAGAGGGGAATTCGTCGCCATCTTCATCATCAACCTTCCTCCATCACCAATTTCGTGATGCTCCCCACCGTGAGTGAGTAATTCCATCGTAGGCTTGCTGGACGGTGATGTGTTGGATGAGATTTATCATGTAATTGAGTTAGTTTTGTTAGGTTTTGATCCCTAGTATCCACTATGTTCTGAGATTGATGTTGTTATGACTTTGCTATACTTAATGCTTGTCACTAGGGCCCGAGTGCCATGATTTCAGATCTGAACCTACTATGTTTTCATGAATATATATGAGTTCTTGATCCTATCTTGCAAGTTGTGGACACCTATTACGTGTTATGATCCGCATACCCCAAGGTGAAAATAATTGGGATTCTTTCCGGTGATTACCGTAGTTTGAGGAGTTCATGTATTCCTTAGTTTCCATTAGGACCCCGCTGCCACGGGAGGGTAGTAGGAAAAAAGATGGCATGGAAGTTCTTTTCCATAAGCACGTATGACTATATACGGAATACATGCCTACATTATATTGATGAATTCGAGCTAGTTCTGTGTTGCCCTAGGTTATGACTGCTACATGATGAATATTATCCAACACAATTATTGTTGGGGAACGTAGTAATAATTCAAAAAAATTCCTACCTGTCACCAAGAGCAATCTAGGAGATGCTAGCAACGAGAGAGAGATAGAGAGAGAGATTGCATCTTCATACCCTTGAAGATCGCTAAGCGGAAGCATTACAAGAACGCAGTCGTACTCGCGACGATTCAAATCACGGATGATCCGATCCAAGCGCCAAAGGGATGGCGCCTCCGCGTTCAACACACGTACAGCCTGGGGACGTCTCCTCCTTCTTGATCCAGCAAGGGGAGAGGAGAAGTTGAGGGAGAAATCCGGCAGCACGACGTCGTGGTGGTGGAGCTCGTGGTTTTCCGCCAGAGCTTCGCTAAGCACTACGGAGGAGGAGGAGGTGTAGGAGGGAGAGGGCTGCATCAGGGGAAGGGGTACAGCTCCCATGCACCTCCCCACTATATATAGGGGTGGAGGGGGCTGGTTTCTTGCCCTCCAAGTCCATTGGGGCGTTGGTAAAGGTGGGAGGAAAGAAATCCCATCCTTTCCCTTCCCCGCCGATTGTTATCCCCCTTTTTAGGGATCTTGATCTTATGCCTTCAGGATATGATCTTATGCCTTCAGGATATGATCTTATTCCTTCTAAGGAGGGGTCTTGGTGCGCCTTGACCAGGGGTGTGGGGCCTTGCCCCCACTACCCACGTTCATGTGGGTCCCCCATGTAGGTGGGCCCCACTCCAAAACCTTCTAGAACCTTCCCGATACAATACCAAAAAAATCTCGAACATTTTCCAGTGGCCAAAATAGGACTTCCCATGTATAAATATTTACCTCTGGACCATTCCGTAACTCGTTGTGACGTCCGGGATCTCATCCGAGACTCCGAACAACTTTCGGTAACCACATACAATTCTCATTACAACTCCAGCGTCATCGAACCTTAAGTGTGTAGACCATACGGGTTCGGGAACCATGCAGATAGGACCGAGACATCTCTCTGGCCAATAACCAATAGCGGGATCTGGATACCCATATTGGCTCCCACATGTTCCACGATGATCTCATCGGATGAACCACGATGCTGGGGATTCAATCAACCTCGTATACAATTCCCTTTGTCCATCCGTATGTTACTTGCCCGAGATTCGATCGTCGGTATCCCCATACCTCGTTCATTCTCGTTAACAGCAAGTCTCTTTACTCATTCCGTAACACATGATCCCATGGCTAACTCCTTAGTCACATTGAGCTCATTATGATGATGCATTACTGAGTGGGCCCAGTGATACCTCTCTGTCATACGGAGTGACAAATCCCAGTCTCGATTCGTGCCAACCCAACATACACTTTCGGAGATACCTGTAGTGCACCTTTACAGTCACCTAGTTACGTTGTGATGTTTGATACACCCAAAGCATTCATATGGTATCCGGGAGTTGCACAATCTCATGGTCTAAGGAAATGATACTTGACATTAGAAAAGCTCTAGCAAACAAACTACATGATCTTGTGCTATGCTTAGTATTTGGTCTTGTCCATCACATCATTCTCCTAATGATGTGATCCCGTTATCAATGACATCCAATGTCCATGGCCAGGAAACCACGACCATCTATTGATCAACGAGCTAGTCAACTAGAGGCTCACTAGGGACATGTTGTAGTCTATGTATTCACACATGTATTATGGTTTCCGGTTAATACAATTATAGCATGAACAATAGAAAATTTCATGAACAAGGAAATATAATAATAACCATTTTATTATTGCCTCTAGGACATATTTCCAACAATTATCATTGCCGATCCAATGCCTACGAGCTTTTTACATATTGATCTTTGCTAAGTGACTTTCGTTGCTACTGCTGTTGTTTTTTTTTTTTTGACCTGGAAGACTGCAGGGCTTACACCCCACAGCATTTTATTATAAAAGGATAAAGTACAAGTACAAAGTTCCTCAAGAGGAGGAACAAAGAAAAAGAAAAAAAACTATACAAGAAAGGCTATAGTAATCTAAGAAAAGAAAGGAAAGCACTAAAATCTACAACTAGGAAAGAAAGAAGGTACAAGAAAGATGGCCCTCAAGGAGGCAGGAAATCAATCCATTTGAGTAGAGCCTCCTTGTATCTGGTCTTGATCTGGTGTGAAAGAAGAGTAATATCATGAATAAACCCATTTCTCCATATCCTAAAAGTTGGGTTGACATGTCTAAAAGCCGTGTCATTCCTAGCTTTCCAAATATTCCACCATGCAAGAAATACCACCTCTGAGAAAAAAGGCTTATTAAACTCCTTCGTGGCATCTAATGCAATTTGCACCATATCATTGCTATCCAACCAGGAAACTCGCAGGTAGTTCCAGATTCTCATACTGAAGTTACATTGGAAGAACAGATGGTTCCTATCCTCAATTACTCCAGTCGGGCATAGGACACAACTAGGTCCATCATCAATTCTCCAATGGCATCGTTGGATCATATCCTTGGTGTTAACTCTGTCCATAATTACCAGCCAGGCAAACATTTTAATTGTCATGGTACAACAACTTTTCCAAACCCAGCTGAGAATAGGATTGGCAATAACAGGTTGGTGGACAAAATCATAGTACTTTTTTGCTGAGTACTCCGCCTTTTTCCCATGCCTCCAAGCCCAGATATCATTACAACCATTGTCCAAGGAAGTCACAGATAACAAGCTTGATAGCTGATTGAACTCCCTAAAAGCCAGTTCAGACAATGGTAAAGAAAACATTTGCTGCAAATTTCCTGCATGTACCACTTCCATGACAGAAAGGTTCTTCTGCAGGCAAAAAGAGAAAAGCCTTGGAAACCTTTCTTGCATAGGAATGCAAGACTGGTCAATCTCCCAATGATTAGATCAAATAGCATATAATCTCCTTTGCCAACAGTGACAGAGGTAACAGACTGATACTTGTCCATTAATTTACAAATGTCCCTCCATAAGAATGAGCCACAAAGAGTAGTGTCATCAGGAATTCTCTGAAAGTAATATGAGTCCCACACCAAATGAACCCATGGCACATCTGCTTTATTACAGAATTTATTCAGGTACTTAAGGAGCAGTGCGTCATTCTGTAGTCCCAAATTCAGAATTCCAAGCCCCCCCCCCTTCATCTTAGGCCTGTAGACAAGGTGCCAAGCAGCCAAAGAGTGTCCCTTCTCCTGACCATATTTCCTCCAGAGGCACTGTCTTTGAATCCTTTCTAACTGCTTTAGAATACCTTGTGGCAAAGGTAGACTGCAAAGGAAGAATATAGGCAGTCAAGATATCACTGAATTTACCAGTTGCAACCTACTGCCTTGTGGTAAAAACCAAGAACTAGCAGTTAGCCTTCTTTCCATGCAGTCCACCAAAGGTAGCAAATCAACAATTTTGGGCCGAGTGGTTCCAACAGGAAGTCCCAAATAAGTGAAGGGCATAGAACCAAGCTGGCAACCAAACTGAGCAGCAAGTGCAGAAGCAACAGAGGCTTCCACATTGATTGGGTACATTGAAGATTTATGCAAGTTGATTTGCAGTCCAGTTGCCAAGGAAAAGGAGTTGAGCGCTGATTTAAGGACCTCCAACTGAGTTGGGCCAGCATTCACAAACAGCAAAGGATCATCTGCATACTATACTACTGGCTAATCAGGATCATGTGTTGGCAATGGCAAGGTAAGCAGGCCCCTACCCAAAAGATCATTGATCATGGTTTGCAGAAGATCAACAGCAATCACAAAAAGCAAAGGAGAGATAGGATCTCCTTGCTTTACACCACATTTGCACTTGAAATGATTTCCAGGCACACCATTTAACAGGATAGAGGAGGTTGCAGAAGATAATAGCTGTTGAACCCAATTGATCCATTTGCTATCAAAACCTTTTGCCACAAGAATTTTCAAAATTGCCTCGTGCTGAATAGAGTCAAAAGCTTTTTCAAAGTCAAGCTTGAGCAATATGATTGGCTTCTTGGAATGGTTGCATTGATGAATATACTCAAAAGTCCAAGCAATACAATCCTGAATTGTTCTTGATTTAATGAAGCCGTACTGATTCTTATGAACACAGTTGGTGATTTCATCTTGAAACCTGTTAGCTGCTAGTTTAGTCGGAAACTTCAGTCCCACACTTGTCAAAGAGATTGGCCTAAAATCTCCTACACCCTCAGGTGTTTCCTTTTTTGGGATTAAAGTAATGAAAGCTTCATTGAGGTTTTCCAAAAGAGCAGTTCCTGCATGAAACTCATTCACCAGCCTAATAAAATCACTGGAAATGATTGACCAGCATCTCTTCATAAAAAGGCCATTAAAACCATCTGGCCCTGGTGCCTTATCAATGGGCATTTCTTTTATGACCCTTTCAATCTCTTGCAGCTGAAAAGGTTTTGTGAGCACCTCAAGACCTTGAACTTTTGGGATTAGTGAGAGGATTTCATTACCCAACAAAATTGGCTTAACAGTGCCCATTCTGCCCTTGAAAGCAACCAAAAATTCCTTAGCTATTTCCCCATGATCTGAACAAACTGTTCCATCAGACAGTTGCAGACTAGCAATAGAATTCTTCCTATACCTCTCTGTTGCCATGGCCTGGAAGAATTTTGAATTTTCTTCTCCCACCTTGATATATCTGATAGTGCACCTTTTCCTCCAGTATAAAAACTGCAAATGCAAAAGGTGTTCATGATGCATCTTACATATCTTCCTGAAGTTGTGTTCAGGTATGGATAGAGGCCTCCAATCCTCCAAATCATCCAGCCACAGAATTACCCAATTGCACTTTTCAATCAATGATTTAATATGTGAGAGACCCTTCTGCCATTTCTTGAGTGCAAACCTCAAGGATTTCAATTTGTCCATAATAACTGCAGTTATGTGTGTCTTATGTGAAGGTTTGTTCCAAACCTCACTCACACAGTCCATGAACCCAGGTTGATGCACCCAATAGTTTTCAAATCTAAAGATATGAGCTTTAGGAATTGTGGTGCAGATAGAAATTACACAAGGAACATGATCAGATGCAGTTCTAGCAAGAGGTGCAACTTGTGTCATGGGATATTGATTTATCCAACTTGCAGAAGTAAAAAACTAGTCCAATTGCCCAAGAAGTGGAACATCCTGCATGTTTGACCAGGTGAACCTTCTACCATTTAAAGGAAGTTCCAGCTTTCCTAAGTGAGCAATGATCTCATTAAAGATAAAAATATCATTAGCATCCCCACCAGGAAGATTACGATTGTCCATGGACCTGATGAAATTAAAATCTCCCAATAACAACCATTTTTGTTCGGGTTCCACCTGAAGAATATACAGCCAGTTAACAAACTCAACCCTCATTACACCCTGACAAGGCCCATAAACATTTACTAAACCACTGGTCATTATTATGCACCAAGGAGAAACTGATGACAATTCCAAAAGGCTTTACTTCAATTAAGGCACCCTTAAAAACATCTGAACGCCACACTATCAGAATACCTCCCGAGGCTCCTCTCAAGGGTGATTCAATGAACTGATCAAAACCCACAGGACAAATGCTCTTAATTAATGAAGAGGACAATCTGATAACTTAGTTTCTTGCAAACAAGCAACTGTACACTGGCTTTCAGAAATTTTCTCTCTAACAGAACGCTGTCGTGTTTCAGAATTTAGACCACGAACATTCCAACAAAGCACCTTCCAATTACGCATAGATCTTTGATTCATGAGATAACCAAAAGCAAAGTAGCAACAACTGCATGACATACAATGACATACACCCCACGCCATAAGAAACAAAATGCATCTAGTTCTGACCGCACAGCATAAAGTTTAGCACGACATAAACGACAGCAAATTTAACAAGATCACTACACCTAGATAAAGTTTTAAACTGCAACATTTAAACACCACTGGAGGAGGAGGAGTCCTTGGGATTAGCCATAAGCTTATCCTTGGACAGCAGGTTGGGGACGATCTCCAGCTCCGCTCCAATTGCTTGTAGCACATTGAGAGGCGTGGGTGGAGGAGCATCATCAGACTTGCCATTGTCGCCAGCGTCGTCAGGTTTGGGCTGGGCCTTCACTTGAATGGGCTTGGACCGGGGACGCCTTTTGGTGGGCTGGAGGGAAAGTTGCTCAAAACTCATAGGTTTAAACCCATCCATTTTTGTCGCGCTTCTTGTACATCTCCGTACAGAAGTATCCACTAAAGGGGCCACGGTCTTCCTTCTTCTTGTCTGTTTCTTGTCGTTGGCCTGCGCAGAAGAAAAAACCACAGAAGAAGAAAAGGAGTTCTCCTCCAGGCTGCCAGACACAAAATCTTCAGGGTGCATCTCTCCAGACACATCAAATTCAGACACTGCATTATCATTAGCACTGGGAACCTCGTCAGATGAACTTCCAAAAAGAGCTCTCCCAACTGGGCGTTTAGCCACAATAGGCTTCCTTAGAACAAGGCTGCTGGGCAAGCTTGGCACCAAAGAAGACATCCTTTGTGAATCATCAAAGGCAATGGTCCATGTGCACTTGGAGTATGTCACTCCCAAGTGGCTTGAAGAAGATAGGTCTAGGCACCTCCTTGACAGCAAATTCAGGTAGCAGATTTTCAAATGATCTCTTCCAGATCATCTCTGGAGGAAGCGGTGGCCCAGCCACAATCCTTGCCATGCCAATGAAGATCTGATGCTGCTGAATGAAAGGAGGTTGATATGGTACAATCGCCAAAGGATTTCCCAAAACAGTCGGCTGTACATTGTCCTGTAACTGCTGATCAGGCTGCAACTGATTTTGCTCCTTAAACTAAATCTCCACATGTTGTTCAACAGACCAAGAGCCCTCCGGCTGATCAATGACAATAGAGACCTGGTCCTGCTCTAGCACCACAGGTTGTGGCGGCTGCTGAAGCTCATCCTCATTGTCCCCTCAGTTTGCATTTCCCCGTCCAGCATCACCTATGTTATTTTCCTGAGGCAATGGAGGTGCTACAGGTGCATCGTTCCACCCCAGCATCGGATATGGCGGAAGAACAAACATCAAATTATCTTGCAGCAGGTTTCCAGGAAATGGATGCGGATTTCCATCCAGCGGCATTGGATCTTCATCATTTGGCATCTGATCAGCAAAGTCAGCGCCCAACACATAGCAAGCAGCAGTCCACGAAACCTGAGCTCCTCCCCATTCTGCATAGTCTCCAAAGACCACATCACATGGCACCAATGGCGTGTCCGGGAAACTTGCCTCCACTAGAGTACGAACCAAATATGGATCTTCACTATCCCAAGAATGAAATTTCCCAAAGGTGCCAACCGCCTGTGATATGAACTCTGTATTGCAATAATCAAGAGGAATACCAATGAACATGAGCCAACCCTTACGGAACCCATGACTCCCCTTAAAATTCTATCCCTCATCATGTTTCATAGATCTAACAAAACGATCATCACCTAGAGGAAATGGGGCATGCTGAATCGACGTATATCTGACAGATGGGTCCCTGACTTGGAATAACCCTACCCCATGAAACCAAGGCTGAGCAGAGCGAACCAGAGTACCTCTGTTCTGAAGGAACTGAACAATCTCTTCCCTGACCGGCCCAAGCGGTCCCTCCAAAGCAGGCATGACCTCGGCGACCATGTAATCCTCATGGCGGCGAGGAGGACGAGCCGCAGGCGTGATGAAGGTGCGAGGAAGCCGCCTGTCTCCACCATCGATGATGTGATGGCCTGCCAGAACGAATCGCTGTGGATCAAGCTCATAGTTCACCATAGTCGGTCGCTTCGGGGAGGGATGGGGTTTTCATTGGGAGGAGGAGGGGGGATGGTGCAATGTGGGCGGCGATGATGTGATTGGGCAAGCTATCCCAATAACTCTGGCACCGTTCCCCTGACCGGCAGGGTTTTCCGAAATACTCGTGATTTGTTGCAGAGAAATTGATCTCCAAGCCAATCCATTGGTGCGCGCAAAATCATTACAATCCCTGCTATAGTGACCCATGGGTGAGCAAGCCGAGCAGACCGCTCGCATTCCACAAGAGGCTGTAAGGTGGCCCCTGAGAGAACAGAGGGTACAAGTTAAAACCCGGTCCACCATGTCATTGACCATGGCATCAAACTGTTGTGCTGCTTCTTGCGTGGTGGGTATTTCCTGTAGAGGGGCTGGTGGGCTTGGGTCAGTAGATGCATCCAACATCTCAGAAACTGGGGTATTCTGCGACAAGGTAGGCCCATTAACAACAGAACCAGAGATTGGCCCAACAGAAAATTCTGGAGACACTGGGCCAGAATGGTGTGCATCCGAAGGTGATGGGCTAGATCCCAAGCTACCATTTTGAACTGGAGAAATTCCCGCTTCCGCAAATTGTGCAGAAAGATTACCAGAAACCATGGGTCGCAGATCCATAGTTACCAGATCAAGTGTGGGCGACGTGGTCGACCGGTGCAACTCCGGCAACGGCTGAACAGTACCAAACACGATAGGTGGTCGAGCCACCGTCCAATGCAAGTCAAGGGGGGCGCTTGTCGAATAACAACACGCTCATGAGCAGATAGATCATAACCCCCGTCCATAATAGTATCAATGCAATTTTTAGAAGCAGGATATCTATAACCTTTGCAGGCAGAATACTGTTCAAACGTGGCAAAAGACAATTTCTTCCGAACAGTGGTAGCTGACTTAAGAGAAGATCCAACCGGAGGCTTATGCATGGCCAAAAGACCCAAAGAAGATCTATGTTTAGTAGGACTAATCAGAATCCACTCAGCATCACATTCCTTACGCCAGATCTTAAGTTCCCGAACCCAATTAGGCCCTCCATTGCCCCAATGATTGAAATAACATTTGAACAGATCGCAAGCAAATGAACGCAGATCCATAATAATAAAACCAACTTGCTTGCATGAGACTTGGAAAGATAAAACCTTGTCTTTGACATGAAGAACCCGTAGATCGATGGTCGATCCACCAATTGCAGCCTCCAAAGCTGCCGCCACAGAATCCTCCGACAATCGGAACGCATGGCGGCTAAAGGACACAATCAATGTGAAAGCCCTCCTTTGTCCCATTGGATGGATTGTTTGACCAGTGGATCTAAAAACCTCATCAGAAAAAGCCCTACCCTTGGAGAAATCCAAGCCAAGGGTAGATCCACCAGAAGAACCCATAGGAGATGGGTATTGCCTTGATCCAGAGGAGATGCCAGAGAAGATGATCGGAAGGGATCCACAGGTTAGTGGAGGAGGATGGAGATTGCCGGTGGTGAGGTCAGCGCCGCGGTGGGTGGTGGGAGCTCCATCCTTCCCGTGGACAGAATATTGATGCTACTGTTGTTACAATCACTACAAACTGCTACTGTTACTTTTGCCACCGTTACCATTATTTCCATACTACTTTGCTACTAAATACTTTGGTGTGGATATTAAGTCTTTCACGTGTGGTTGAATTGACAACTCAACTGCTAACACTCGTGAATATTCTTTGGCTCCCCTTTTGTCGAATCAATAAATTTGGGTTGAATACTCTACCCTTGAAAACTGTTGCGATCCCCTATACTTGTGAGTTATCACTCTCCTCATCATCTTTTTCATCCAATGAGCTCACAATTTCATCTATTTCTTCTTCCATAGACTCCTGCAAAATATTAATCTCTTCTTGGACAGCAGAGGAGTCATAAATATGTTCTTTAACATAAGCATTAGAAGCATAGTTTTCATAGCAATATTTAAGTATGGCAAAAAAATTAGATTTGTAAAGAGTAGCATCATACTTTTCAATCAAAGAAGCAATTTCATAAGCACCCTTAAAAGCAACAAATTCTTCAATTTGTTCAACATCATAGTAATGATAAACACCCTTGGCATAAGAAGATATGATTCCATTATAACTAAACTCACATTGGTAAGGAAGGTGTTTCTTAGGGTCTTCAGAACAGCAAGTAAAATCATATAATTCACATAAATTCCAAGCATAGCATTGCATAGTATAAATTTGATGCAGTAAAAGTTTCCCATTTTGAGATAAGCGATGTCGCACAAAATAAGCATGCTCATTTACTGGTTTTCCCTCAACTAAGCTAGTTGGGTTTTCAGCACGAGTACATAGGGATCGAAGATGATCCAAGTGATGGAAATATGCCCTAGAGGCAATAATAAAGTTGTTTCTATTATATTTCCTTATTCATGTTAAAGGTTTATTATTCATGCTAGAATTGTATTGACCAGAAACTTAAATAAATGTGTGGATACATAAACAAATACCGTGTCCCTAGTGAGCCTCTACTAGACTAGCTCGTTGATCAAAAGATGGTTAAGGTTTCCTAACCATAGACATGAGTTGTCATTTGATAATGGGATCACATCATTAGGAGAATGATGTGATGGATAAGACCCATCTGTAAGCTTAGCATATGATCGTTCAGTTTATTGCTATTGGTTTCCTAATGTCAAATACATGTTCCTTCAACCATGAGATCATGCAACTCCCGGATACCGTAGGAATGCCATGTGTGCTATCAAACGTCACAACATAACTGGGTAATTATAAAGATGCTCTACAAGTATCTCCGAAGGTGTCTGTTGAGTTGGCATGTATCGAGATTGGGATTTGTCACTCCATCTATGGGAGAGGTATCCCTGGGCCATCTCAGTAATACACATCATAAGAAGATTGCAAGCAAAGTGACTAAGGAGTTAGTTATGAGATGATGTATTATGGAACGAGTAAAGAGACTTGCCAGTAACGAGATTTAACTAGATATGAAGATTCCAACGATCGAATCTCGGGCAAGTAACATACCGACACACACAAGGAATTACGTATGTTGTCATAAAGTTTCGACAGATAAAGATCTTCGTAGAATACGTAGGAAGCAATATGGGCATCCAGGTCCCGCCATTGGTTATTGACCTGAGAGGTGTCTCGGTCATGTCTACATCATTCTCGAACCCGTAGGGTATGCACACTTAACGTTCATTGACGATATAGTATTATATGAGTTGGTGACCGAATGGTGTTCGGAGTCCCGGGTGAGATCATGGACATGACGAGGAGCTCCGGAATGGTCAGGAGGTAAAGATTAATATATGGGATGAAGGTATTCAAGTTTCAGAAGGGTTTCAGAATACATCGGAGTGCTCGAAGGGGTTCCGGGAGGCCACCGGTAGGTTACAAGTACTTGGTGGGCCTCATGGGCCAAGGAGGGAGGCGCACCAGCGCACGAGGGGGTAGGGCGTGCTCCATCTCCCCTGTCTTGCGCGCCAGAAGGAAGGAGGGGGCGCCCTAGGGCAGCTGGCCCCCTTTCCTTCCCCCCATGCTCCATACATGGAAGGGGGAGGCGCCTGAGGCAGGGCAAGCCGTCGGCCCCCTCCTCCCCTTTTCCTCCATGCCTAAGGGAAGGAAAGGAAGGGGGCGCACCTAGGGCTACCTCCTCTCCCCCTCCACCTATATATATATGTGGGGAGGGAGAGGGGCAACACACACAACGATTCCCAAGTCGTGTGCGGCGCCCTCTCCCTCTAGTTCGTCCTCGGTCATATTTTTGTAGTGCTCGACAAAGCCCTGCGGAGATAGTTGCATCACCACCGTTGCCACTCCATCGCGCTGTCAGAACTCATCTACTACTTCACATGTCTTGCTGGATCAAGAAGGCGAGGACGTCATTGATAACCCACAAGTATAGGGGATCACAACAGTTTTCGAGGGTAGAGTATTCAACCCAAATTTATTGATTCGACACAAGGGGAGCCAAAGAATATTCTCAAGTATTAGCAGTTGAGTTGTCAATTCAACCACACCTGGATAACTTAGTATCTGCAGCAAAGTATTTAGTAGCAAAGTAGTATGGAAGTAACGGTAACGGTAACAAAAGTAATATTTTTGGGTTTTGTAGTGATTGTAACAGTAGCAACGGAAAAGTAAATAAGCAGAGAACAATATGTGAAAAGCTCGTAGGCATTGGATCGGCGATGGAGAATTATGCCGGATGCGGTTCATCATGTAACAGTCATAACATAGGGTGACACAGAACTAGCTCCAATTCATCAATGTAATGTAGGCATGTATTCCGAATATAGTCATACGTGCTTATGGAAAAGAACTTGCATGACATCTTTTGTCCTACCCTCCCATGGCAGCGGGGTCCTAACGGAAACTAAGGGATATTAAGGCCTCCTTTTAATAGAGTACCGGACTAAAGCATTAACACATAGTGAATACATGAACTCCTCAAACTATGTTCATCACCGGGAGTGGTCCCGATTATTGTCACTTCAGGGTTGTCGGATCATAACACATAGTAGGTGACTATAGACTTGCAAGATAGGATCAAGAACTCACATATATTCATGAAAACATAATAGGTTCAGATCTGAAATCATGGCACTCGGGCCGCATTAAGCATAGCAAAGTCATAGCAACATCAATCTCAGAACATAGTGGATACTAGGGATCAAACCCTAACAAAACTAACTCGATTACATGATAAATTTCATCCAACCCATCACCGTCCAGCAAGCCTATGTTGGAATTACTCACGCACGGCGGTGAGCAT
Source organism: Aegilops umbellulata (assembly GCA_032464435.1). NCBI lineage: Eukaryota > Viridiplantae > Streptophyta > Magnoliopsida > Poales > Poaceae > Aegilops > Aegilops umbellulata. The sequence continues at coordinate 346,818,607 of CP136056.1, read as the reverse complement.
CATGAAATTGGTGATGGAGGATGGTTGATGATGACGACGGCGACGGATTCCACTCTCCGGAGCCCCGAACGGACTCCAGATCAGCCCTCCCGAGAGAGTTTAGGGCTTGGCGACGGCTCCGTATCGTAAAACACGATGAATCTTTCTCTCTGATTTTTTTTTCTCCCCGAACACGAATATATGGAGTTGGAGTTGAGGTTGGTGGAGCTCCAGGGGGCCCAAAAGGCAGGGGGCGTGCCCAAGGGGGGGCAGGCGCGCCCCCCACCCTCGTGGAAAGGGTGTGGGGCCCCTGGCCTTGATTCTTTTGCTAGTATTTTTCATTATTTCCAAAAATAATCTCCGTGAAGTTTCAGGTCATTCCGAGAACTTTTTTTTCTGCACATAAATAACACCATAGCAATTCTGCTGAAAACAACGTCAGTCCGGGTTAGTTCATTCAAATCATGCAAGTTAGAGTCCAAAACAAGGGCAAAAGTGTTTGGAAAAGTAGATACAACGGAGACGTATCAAATCCCCCAAGCTTAAACCTTTGCTTGTCCTTAAGCAATTCAGTTGACAAACTGAAAGTGACAAAGAAAAACTTTTACAAACTTTGTTTGCTCTTGTTGTTGTAAATATGTAAAGCCAGCATTCAAGTTTTCAGCAAAGATTATGAACTAACCACATTCACAATAACATTTAGGTCTCATGTTTAGTCATATCAATGGCATAATCATCTAGCGAGAAATAATAATAAATCTCGGATGACAACACTTTCTCAAAACAATCATGATATGATATAACAAGATGGTATCTCGCTAGCCCTTTCTGAGACCACAAAACATAAATGCAATGCACCTTTAAAGATCAAGGACTAACTAAACATTGTAATTCATGGTAAAAGAGATCCAGTCATAGTCATACCCAATATAAATTAACAGTAATGGATGCAAATGACAGTGGTGCTCTCCAGCTGGTGCTTTTTAATAAGAGGGTGACGACTCAACATAAAAGTAAATAGATAATCCCTTCGCAGAGGGAAGAAGGGATGTGTAGAGGTGCCAGAGCTTGATTTTGAAAGAGATAAATAATATTGTGAGCGGCATACTTTCATTGTCAACATAACAACCGAGAGATGGCGATATCTTCCATGCTACACACATTATAGGCGGTTCCCAAACAGAATGGTAAAGTTTATACTCCCCCTCCACCAACAGGCATCAATCCATGGCTTGCTCGAAACAACGAGTGCCTCCAACTAACAACAGTCCTGGGGGAGTTTTGTTTGCAATTATTTTGATTTGATTTGCATAAAGCATGGGACTGGGCATCCCGGTGACCAGCCATTTTCTCGTGAGTGAGGAGCGGAGTCCACTCCTGTTGAGAATAACCCGCCTAGCATGGAAGATACAGACAGCCCTAGTTGATACATGAGCTATTCGAGCATACAAAACAGAATTTCATTTGAAGGTTTCGAGTTTGGCACATACAAATTTACTTGGAACGGTAGGTAGATACCGCATATAGGAAGGTATAGTGGACTCATATGGCATAACTTTGGGGTTTAAGGAAGTGGATGCACAAGCAGTATTCCCGCTTAGTGCAAGTGAGGGCTAGCAAAAGACTGGGAAGCGACCAACTAGAGAGCGACAACAGTCATGAACATGCATTAAAATTAATAAACATTGAGTGCAAGCATGAGTAGGATATAATCCACCATGAACATAAATATCATGGAGGCTATGTTGATTCGTTTCAACTACATGTGTGAACATGTGCCAAGTCAAGTCACTTGAATCATTCAAAGGAGGATACCACCCTATCATACCACATCACAACCATTTTAATAGCATGTTGGCACGCAAGATAAACCATTATAAACTCCTAGCTAATTAAGCATGGCATAAGTAACTATAATCTCTAATTGTCATTGCAAACATGTTTATTCATAATAGGCTGAATTAGGAACGATGAACTAATCATATTTACAAAAACAAGAGAGGTCGAGTTCATATCGGCTTCTCCCATCTCAATTAGTCCATCATATATTGTCATAATTGCCTTTCACTTGCACGACCGAATGATGTGAATAATAATAGTAGTGCACATGCATTGGACTAAGCTAGAATCTGCGAGCATTCAATAAAAAGGAGAAGACAAGGCAATATTGGCTCTTGGTTAAATCAACAATAATGCATATAAGAGCCACTTCAACAATTTCATTATGGTCTTCTCCTATCGACCCCCAAAGAAAAGAAAAGAAATAAAACTATTTACACTGGAAAGCTCCCAACAAGCAAAAGAAGGACAGGAAATCATTTTGGGTTTTCTTTTAATTATTACTACAACATGAAAGTAAACTAGCTACAAGCTACTACTAAAAAAATTGTTTGTTTTTCTTAAAGTTTTTCAAACACACAAGAAGAAAGCATAAAAAGAAAAATAAACTAGCATGGATATTAGAATGAAAAAGTATGAGCACCGACAACTAGCAATGAGTGTGTAAACATAAATGTAATTTCGGTGAGAGATACGTACTCCCCCAAGCTTAGGCTTTTGGCCTAAGTAGGTCTATGGCCACGGCTGGCCTGGAGGATATCCGTAGTTATAATTGGGGTCGTACTATGAAGAAGCCTCGGATTGCCACTGGTTGGCAATCGCCTCCGGATCCCACTGGTAATTAGACTGTCGCGGAGGATCAAATTGTGATTCCGGCTCTGGCTCTGGCTCTATAGGGTTCCGGTAGGCATGGATGGCCGCCAGCGGAACGAGGTACTGTCCTACAGATAAATCAAACAAGGAGGGATCAGGCAAGGTAATAGTCTCAGGGTGATTTTATCAAATAACAGTTTGTATTTAAGCGCCCTTTCCCTAATATTAACAACAAAATCATGCGCTACCATACTCTTATAATCTAGATAAACAGAAGGCATCGGTTTTTCTTCTTTCTCATAGTGCCTAATAGGTATGTTATAGTATGCAGCGAGGCGCGAGGCGAAGATGCCTCCCAAGATGGGGCCCTTAGTACGGTTAAGATTTAACCGCTTTGCAACAATAGCGCCCATACTAAATGTGTCATCACGAAACAAGGCATGGCACAAAATAATAATATCAGGGACACTCAGGTTTCCACAGTTTCCGCGACCAATTAAGCACCTACTAGCAAATATAGCAAAGTAATGTAGAACAGGAAAATGTATGCTAGTGATTCATGCGTCGGAAACCTTCCTCATTTCCCCTACAGCAATTGTATCAATAAACCCCTCCACATCATTACGATGTGGTTCCTCTATGAAACCCGGAAAAGGTAACTTGCACACCTCACAGAATTCACAAAGGGTCATCTCCTTATACTCATCATATAAATAAAAATCCACCGTAGGTGGTGACCTCCTAGAATGGAAATGAAAATTTTGCACAAAGGTATTAGTGAGTATGAGATAATATTCGTGTTGGTCGCGGAGGAAGTCGGTGGGGCCTGCATTCTCAGCCAACTCATAAAAATCATCATAAATCCTGGCTGCTCTCAAGAAATCATCACAAGGCCATTCACACGGCCGAACCTCCGCGGTGCGAGGCAGATTATATTTGGGCCTCTCTTCTTCTTCACTTTTCTTATCCTTCAAGCTTCGACTCGAAGAGCCCCTCAAAAATCTCTTCATCATTTGCTGAAAATTTCTGAAATTTTTAGTAACTTCAAATAAAAGTGAACCAAACTCAACAAAATTGATAGCAACTACTCCCTCAAGTGCCTAGAGCCTATATCATGCATTAGAACTACTTGGAACCATATAAATTTGACATACAAGCTCAAGAACATGGTCACCTAGGAAGCACAAATTTGCAATGAATAAAGCACTAGAACAAAAACTAATTGGACCATTGGAGGAGTCACATACCAAGGAACAATCCCCCAAAGCAGTTTTGTGAGAGGTGCTTTGAGCAAGGAGATCAAAAATCGCAGCAAAATGAGCTAGAACTCGTGCTTGAGCTGGTTGGTGATTTTATGGGAGGAAGAAGAAGTGAGCGGGTGCAGGAATAAGTGGAGGGGAGCCACCGTGGGCCCACGAGGCAGGGAGCGTGCCCAGGGGGTGGGCGCGCCCTGGACCCTCGTGGCCAGGTGCTTTCTCCCCCTGCTGTGTTCTCAGTGCCTGATATTCTCAAATATTCCAGAAAAAATCATATTTCAATTTCAGGGCATTTGGATAACTTTTATTTTTGGGGTATTTTTATATTGCACGGGTAATTCAGAAAACTGACAGAAAAATATTATTTTTACTTCATTTCAACTAAATAACAGAAAGTAGGAGGGTACAGAAGGTTGTGCTTCCTAACTTCATCCATCTCATGCTCATCAAGAGGAATCCACTAACAAGGTTGATCAAGTCTTGTTAACAAACTCATTCCGACTAACATGGAACAGGAGAAATTTCGAACAACACTATGTTACCTCCACGGGGATATGCAAATCCCCAATAATAAGAATATCATATTTCTTCTTGGCAGTAGGAAGAGGAAATTCAAAACCTCCAAAAATAATTGATGGAATTTTTCCAATAGAATTGATACTGTGGATTTGAGGTTGTTTCCTCGGGAAGTGTACCGTATGCTCATTACCATTAACATGAAAAGTGACATTGCCTTTGTTGCAATCAATAACGGCCCTGTAGTATTCAAAAAGGGTCTTCTAAGAATAATAGACATGCTATCGTCCTCGGGAATATCAAGAATAACAAAGTCCGTTAAAATAGTAACATTTGCAACCACAACAGGCACATCCTCACAAATACCGACAGGTATAGCAGTTGATTTATCAGCCATTTGCAAGGATATTTCAGTAGGTTTCAACTTATTCAAGTCAAGTCTACGATATAAAGAGAGAGGCATAACACTAACACCGGCTCCAAGATCACATAAAGCAGTTTTAACATAGTTTCTTTTAATGGAGCATGGTATAGTTGGTACTCCTAGATCTCCTAGTTTCTTAGGTATTCTACCCTTGAAAGTGTAATTGGCAAGCATGGTGGAAATTTCAGCTTCCGGTATCTTTCTTTTATTAGTAACAACTTCTTTCATATACTTAGCATAAGGATTCATTTTGAGCATATTAGTCAAACGCATACGCAAAAAGATAGGTCTAACCATTTCAGCAAAGCGCTCAAAATCCTCATCATCCTTTTTCTTGGATGGTTTGGGAGGAAAAGGCATGGGTTTCTGAACCCATGGCTCTCTTTCCTTACCGTGCTTCCTAGCAACAAAATCTTTCTTATCATAACGTTGATTCTTTGATTGTGGGTTATAAAGATCAACAGCAGGTTCAATTTCTACATCATTATCATTGCTAGGTTGAGCATCAACATGAACATCATCATTAACATTATCACTAGGTTCATGTTCATCACCAGATTGTGCTTCAGCATCAGAGATAGAAATATCATTGGGATTCTCAGGTGTGTCTACAATAGGTTCACTAGAAGCATGAAAAGTCCTACATTTTTATTTTTCTTCTTTTTAGAAGGACTTGATGCATCTACATTATTTCTCTGAGAATCCTTCTCAATTCTCTTAGGATGGCCTTCAGGATACAAAGGTTCCTGAGTCATTTTACCAGTTCTAGTAGCCACTCTAACAGCAAAATCATTATTCTTACTATTCAATTCATTGAGTAAATCATTCTGACCTTTAAGTACTTGTTCTACTTGAGTGGTAACCATAGAAGCATGTTTACTAATGAGTTTAAGTTAACCTTTAACTCTAGACATATAATCACCCAAGTGTTCAAGCATATAAGAATTGCGTTTTAATTCTCTGCCAACATAAGCATTGAAGTTTTCTTCTTTGACAATAAAATTATCAAACTCTTCGAAGCATTGGCTAGCAGACTTATAACGAGGAATATCACCTTCATCAAATCTATAGAGAGAATTTACCTTTACTACCTGTGTCGGGTTATCAAGACCATGTATCTCTTAAATAGGTAATGGATTATCATGTATTTCTTCAAGGGGTGGTAAATTAAGACCATGTATTTCTTCAGCAGGAGGTAAATTCTTAACATCTTCAGCTTTTATACCTTTTTCTTTCATAGATTTCTTTGCCTCTTGCATATCTTTAGGACTGAGAAATAGAACACCCCTTTTCTTCGACGTTGGTTTAGGAATAGGCTCAGGAGTTGGCTCGGGAAGTGTCCAATTATTTTCATTTGTCAACATATTATTCAATAGAATTCCACCTTCATCTGGTGTTCTTTCCCTGAAAACACAACCAGCACAACTATCCAGGTGGTCTCTGGAAGCATCGGTTAGTCCATTATAAAAGATATCAAGTATTTCATTTTTCTTGAGAGGATGATCAGGCAAAGCATTAAGTAATTGGAGAAGCCTCCCCCAAGCTTTTGGGAGACTCTCTTCTTCAATTTGCACAAAATTATATATTTCCCTTAAGGCAGCTTGTTTCTTATGAGCAGGGAAATATTTAGCAGAGAAGTAATATATCATATCCTGGGGACTATGCACACAACCAGGATCAACAGAGTTAAACCATATCTTAGCATCACCCTTTAATGAGAACGGAAATATTTTAAGGATATAGTAATAGCGGGTTTTCTCATCATTAGTGAACAGGGTGGCTATATCATTTAATTTAGTAAGATGTGCCACAATAGTTTCAGATTCATAGCCATAGAAGGAATCAATTCAACCAAAGTAATTATATCAGGGTCGACAGAGAATTCATAATCCTTATCAGTAACAAAGATAGGTGAAGTAGCATAAGCAGGATCATATTTCATTCTAGCATTCAGAGTTTTTTGTTTCAGCTTAGCTAATAATTTCTTAATATCACTTCTATCATTGCAAGCAAGAAAGTCTCTAGAAGTTTCTTCATCCATAACATAGCCCTCAGGCACAATAGGCAATTAATATCTAGGGGGAGAATCTTCATCATCACTTTCATCAATATTACCAGTTTCAATAATTTCATTCTCTCTAGCCCTAGCAAGTTGTTCATCAAGAAATTCACCAAGTGGCACAGTAGTATCAAGCATAGAAGTAGTTTCATCACAAGTATCATGCATAGCAGAAGTGGCATCGTCAATAACATGTGACATATCAGAATTAGTAGCAGAAGCAGGTTTAGGCGTCGCAAGCTTACTCAAAATAGAAGGTGAATCAAATGCGGGGCTAGATGGCAATTCCTTACCTCCCCTCATAGTTGAGGTATAAATTTTTGTTTTCGCATCTTTCAAGTTCTTCATAGTGACCAGCAGATATAAACAAGTGACTCAAAGAATAGAGCTATGCTCCCCGGCAACGGTGCCAGAAAATAGTCTTGATAACCCACAAGTATAGGGGATCGCAACAGTTTTCGAGGGTAGAGTATTCAACCCAAATTTATTGATTCGACACAAGGGGAGCCAAAGAATATTCTCAAGTATTAGCAGTTGAGTTGTCAATTCAACCACACCTAGATAACTTAGTATCTGCAGCAAAGTATTTAGTAGCAAAGTAGTATGGAAGTAACGGTAACGGTAACAAAAGTAATATTTTTAGGTTTTGTAGTGATTGTAACAGTAGCAACGGAAAATTAAATAAGCGGAGAACAATATGTGAAAAGCTCGTAGGCATTGGATCGGTGATGGAGAATTATGCCGGATGCGGTTCATCATGTAACAGTCATAACATAGGGTGAGGGAGTCCTAGATTAGGGGGTCTCCGGACAGCCAGACTATATCCTTTGGCCGGACTGTTGGACTATGAAGATACAAGATTGAAGACTTCGTCCCATGTCCGGATGGGACTCTCCTTGGCGTGGAAGGCAAGCTTGGCAATACGGATATGTAAATCTCCTCCCTTGTAACCGACTCTGTGTAACCCTAGTCTCCTCCGGTGTCTATATAAACCGGAGGGTTTAGTCCGTAGAAGCACAACAATCATACCATAGGCTAGTTTCTAGGGTTTAGCCTCTATGATCTCGGGGTAGATCAACTCTTGTAATACTCGTATCATCAAGATCAATCAAGCAGGAAGTAGGGTATTACCTCCATCGAGAGGGCCTGAACCTGGGTAAACATCGTGTCCCCCGCCTCCTGTTACCATCCGCCTTAGACGCACAGTTCGGGACCCCCTACCCGATATCCGCCGGTTTTGACACCGACATTGGTGCTTTCATTGAGAGTTCCACTGTGTCGTCACCATAAGGAAGGATGCCTCGTCTCGTTGTCAAGGACAACGTCACCTCTGGGGGAGCCCTGGCTGTCGGCCAAACTCTCCGGCTAGCCGGTTTCGTCATGACCGCCCGTTCGGCTGCCGCACCGACGATGACTTCTCGGGTCATCGAAAACAGATTCCACGTCGGCTCGAAACTTGCCGACCAGATGAATCCAATGGAGCTCTCTTCCTTAAATGAGCTCTTGGATTGCATCGCCGCTTTGGGAGTCGCCATGGACTACGATCGGATAGGGCTTAAACCCGACCAAAGGGAGATTATCTCTCCGCCGGTCACCCATCAGATAGCGGTGGTGGAGGAACAATGCGGCGATTCTTCCTCTATCTTGAGGACAAACTATGTCCGGATTCCCGAGCTCTCCGAGCCGGATACCCGTCTATGAGAGGACATTGCCCAAACCCTGAACCTAGAATCAGACATCGGGCCGGACCTATTGGGCAACATCTCGGGGTCCGAACTTCCAAGATCGGAAACTCCTCCGCCCCTGGGTCCCAGATCGGGTCAAGGTTCGGACTTAAATCCACCCACCCACCCAGATATAAACAATCTTTCTCACATCAAACAAGAGCCCCAAGAGACAGTGCATCACTATTGGGCCAGATTCCTCCTTGTATTGAACAAGGTCAAGGACTGTCGAGAGGAAGACGCAATTTCATTCTTTTGCAATTATTGCATGGACAAGGGAATCCTCAACGCTATAAGTCGCCGTGACATAACACGTCCCGCAGACTTGGCGGCCATAGTACGGAAGTACTGTGCGATGGAAAGCGTCTGGAAAACCCAAATAAAAAATTTGGGATAATCCGGCTCGGACAGAACCCCCAGTCTGAATTAAAAGGGTGCACTCTCATAAGTCTCCCGATTCAATCAAAAAGAAGCAAAAGCCCACTACATGGCATGGAGCTGTATTGGAGGGATGGCTTAACGGGCCCTGCAAAATCCATAGTATAGCGGATACCATACCAACACACACCCTGAGAGCATGTTGGGTACTCCGACAGGTGGCCAAGAGCGGTGAGGATCTCCTCATTCAAAACACCATAGAGCACCATCCCGTGGATAACAATACAGTATTGACAGTCTTCGAGACGTTCGCCTCAAATAATAGGCGCAAGCGAGCACTCCGCAGCCTTGCCGAAGTCTGCCACGTGGCAGCAATAAATCCATGGAGCGACACAGCTATCACCTTCAATGCCAATGACGAACCTAAATTCCGAACAGTCCTAGCACCAGCCGCCTTGGTCCTCAATCCAATTGTGGACGGCTTTCGGCTTACTAAAGTACTCATGGACGGTGGCAGAGGATTAAACCTCATTTATGAGGAAACTCTTCAAAAATGGAAATAGACAAAAACCGCATTGAGCAAAGCAGCACAACCTCTAGAGGAATCATCCCCAGTCGAGAGGCACGTTGCGCTGGGAAAATCACACTAGATGTGGTAGTCGGCACCCCGGAGAATTACAGGCCCGAAGAAATTACATTCCAAGCGGCCCCGTTCACTAGCGGATACCACGCCCTTCTAGGGCAGGAGGCGTTCACGATCTTTCAAGCCATACCCCATTACGGGTACATGAAGCTCAAAATGCATGGGCCCAATGGAATCATCACTCTAGCTAGTGATCCGGACATAGCGCTCCGCGCCGAAAATAAAACAACCGCACTAGCCCTCGAGGCATTATCCGAAGCCCTTGCGACGGAGGAATTAACCGCACTGCGCTCCACGGTGGACAGGGACGACGTGATACTCGACAAGAGATCCAAGTCCACCTCTTTCAAACCAGCAGACAAAATAGTCAAATTCCAAGTCCACCCAACGGACCCTACAAAAACAGCATCCATCGGGGCACAGTTAAACCCCACTGTAGACGGCGCACTACGGGAGTTCCTGCGCGAGAATTGGGACATATTCGCCTGGCACCCTTCAGACATGCCAGGAATCCCATGCAGGCTGGCCGAGCATAGCCTTAACATTCTAAAGGGATTCAAGCCAGTCAAGCAGACTCTTCGGCGTTTCTCTGAGCCTAAGCGACCAGCCATGGGAGAGGAATTAGCCAAGTTATTGGAGGCCGGATTCATTAGAGAAATAAAACATCCGGACTGGCTAGCAAACCTCGTGATGGTACCAAAGAAGGATAAATCCTGGCGCCTATGTGTCGATTTCAAGGATCTCAACAAGGCTTGCCCAAAGGATCCCTTCCCCCTCCCTTGCATCGATCAAATCATCGACGCTACCGCAGGACGCGATTCATTGTGCTTCCTCGACGCATACTCCGGCTATCACCAAATTAAGATGGCGGAGTCCGACCAATCCACAACGGCATTTATCACGCCATACGACCCCTTCTGTTTCAACACAATGCCTTTCGGGCTCAAAAACACCGGCGCAACATATCAACGCATGATTCAGACATGTCTGGAAAAGCATATCGGCAAAACAGTGGAGGCATACGTAGATGATGTGGTCGTTAAAACAAGACACGTCGACTCCTTAATAGACGACCTGAGACTCGCGTTCGACAATCTCCGAACATACGACATCAAGCTCAATCCGGAAAAATGCGTTTTCGGCGTGCCCGCCGGAAAGCTCCTGGGCTTCATCGTCTCCAGTAGAGGAATTGAAGCAAATCCGGCTAAAATCCGAGCACTGTCACAGATGGCTATCCCAACTGACCTCAAACAAATCCAGAAATTAACTGGATGTGTGGCGGCCTTAAGCCGCTTTATCTCCTGATTAGGAGAAAAGGCACTACCCCTTTATCGCCTTCTTCGGCGCACCGAACACTTTGAGTGGACGGATGCGGCCACGGCCGGATTGGAAGAAATAAAAACCATCCTGGCCACCAACCCAATCTTGGCCGCGCCAAATGTCGGCGAACCAATGTTGTTATATATAGCGGCAACTCACCAAGTTGTAAGCGCAGTGCTCGTCGTCGAACGAGAAACGGACGGACATAAATTCCCACTTCAAAAGCCGGTATATTATGTGTCCACTGTCCTCACTCCATGCAAATCATGGTACCCGCATTATCAAAAGATAGCATATGCGGTATTCATGGCATCCCAAAAACTAAGACACTACTTTCAAGAGTGTTCAATCACAGTGGCCTCGGAAGTACCACTCAACGACATAATAAACAATCGCGATGCCACGGGCCGGATTGCCAAATGGGCCATCGAGCTCCTCCCTTTAGACATAACATATAAACCTCGGCGAGCCATTAAGTCGCAAGTATTGGCCGATTTTGTCACCGAATGGACAGAAGCCGAACTCCCTAAAGAGTACGGCACGTACTCCAATTGGATCATGCACTTCGATGGCTCTAAAATGCTGGCTAGTCTGGGGGCTGGCGTCGTCCTGACGTCCACCACCAGAGATACAGTACAATACGTACTCCAAATACTGTACACAAACTCCAACAACGCAGCCGAATACGAGGCCCTATTACATGGTCTCCAGATGGCAGTTTCCACGGGCATTCAACACCTGGAGGTGCGTGGGGACTCGAACCTCACAATATCCCAAATAAATGGAGACTTCGAGGCCAAGGATCCAAAAATAGAGGCATATCGCAACGCCGTCCTCAAAATGTCAGCTCGGTTCGAGGGACTTGAATTCCACCATGTGGCCCGGGAAAACAATCAGGCGGCGGATATCCTCGCCCGTATCGGCGCTAAGCGCGACATTGTCCCACCTAACATCTTCTTGGAAAGACTGTTTAAGCCATCTGTGGTATGGGAAGGGGACACCGGTAACAATAGTCCGGACCCGGCCACAACACCAGATCCCAAACACTCCGACACCATCGGAGGCTCTGCCATCAAAATAACACCTTCAGCCCACGTGATAATGGTCGTCATAGCCCCATGGACAGTACCGTTCCTGGCCTACCTAACTAGGCAGGAACTACCCGAGGACCAGAATGAGGCACGCTGCATAGTGCGGCGATCTAAATCCTAGAAGGTCCACGAGGGAGAGCTCTATAAGAAAAGCACCACCAAAGTCCTTCAAAGGTGCATCTCCGAAGAGGAAGGGCGGAGGCTTTTGGCAGAGATACATGCTGGACTCGGCGGTCACCATGTTGCAGCCCGGGCCCTTGTAAGCAAGGCCTTCCGTACAGGCTTCTATTGGCCGACGGCCCGGGAAGATGCACAGGATTTGGTCCAACGTTGCGTCGGATGCCAGCTTTTTGCAAACCAAAGCCATATGCCGCCTACCGCCCTCCAAACAATCCCCATCACTTGGCCCTTTGCGGTCTGGGGGCTTGATATGGTCGGACCCCTCAAGGGGGGAACCCATAAGAAAAAATACTTGCTGGTCATGGTGGATAAATTCACCAAATGGATAGAAGCCAAACCTGTTAAAACGGCAGAATCTGGACCGGTGATAAACTTTATATCTGGGGTTGTACACCGTTATGGCATCCCCCACAGCATCATCACCGACAACGGCACAAACTTTACAGCCGACGAGGTAAAACTTTGGTGCAGCAACATGGGCATCAAGCTCGACTATGCTTCTGCCTATCACCCGCAAACCAACAGTCAAGTCGAGCGAGCAAATGGTCTTATCATGAGAGGCATCAAACCCAGATTGGTGCGGTCCTTAAAGGAGTCTAACACGCACTGGGTAGAGGAGCTCGACTCTGTACTATGGGGGCTACGGACCACGGCGAATCGCACTACCGGATACACACCGTTTTTTATGGTGTACGGCGCAGAGGCGGTTCCGCCCTGTGACATAATTCATGACTCACCTCGAGTGCGCATGTATGAAGAGAAAGAGGCCGAGCTCGATCGGCAGGACAGTTTGGACGCCCTGGAGGAGGAGCGTGACGTGGCAAAAGCTTGCTCTGCATTCTATCAGCAACAGGCTAGAAGGTACCAAAGCAGAGAAGTACGGGCCAAAACTTATGACGTTGGCGAACTAGTTCTATGCCTGCCGGAGAAGAAAAAGAACAAGCTTAAACCCAAATGGGAAGGTCCCTTCATTATTGATCAAGTTCTGACCGGCAGAACGTACCGTCTATGGGATGCATCGGACAATCGACTCAAGCCAAACCCATGGAACGCAGCCACACTCCGAAGATTCGACGCCTAGTGTCGGACTCTATTTTCGTCTCCTTACCCCTGTCCATTTTTCGCATACAGGTTATCTGTCGTTTCTCTCTTTCTTTCTTCTTTTTCCCTTCTCCTCAAGGCCGTAAAAGACCAAATTGCGTCTTGACTACACAATATTAGCGCGCTAACCGCGCTCATTATACCTGGGGGCTTCTTATACAGAAGCTTAATATAATTACTTTTCTGGGCTTTATGCCCCGCACATGTGTTATTCTTCCGCATGTACCCTTTTTCGCCATTAGATGCATCGATATGACTTAAGTTTTGGCCAAGCTGGGTTGCCTGGCTCTTGTATTTATGCCCTACGTTCCCATTAATTCGGCTAGGGCATAAGGGGAGCACCTCTGCGATTGTTACTGCCGGGTCAGCCAGATGTGTACCTCAGACTGGGTGAAGCCGAAAGCTAGCATTCTTAAGGGAATATTCGGTCGGTGAACAAAAGATGACTTTTATTTATTTTGATACATGCCCCTAGATGTTTTTTTGCCTGCGTCTTTTTTCGCAGTTCGGACATGCACATTAGGGCATGTGTACCCAGGGAAAGGAACCCTTAACGGAACTATTCTCCCTGGAAGATGTTTCTTACTATCCATGTAATATAACATAGCTAGTTGGGTACTTGTCTGTTCAAGCACTTATGACCCCTACGCCTAGTTTCCACGCATACCCCGGTTTTTACATAACGGAGCGGGTATTCGGATACACTCCGGACTATCGGGTCCGGAGGTCGAAGCGAAAAGGTCTGCCATGACAATGATTTACAATCCGGCTAGGGACATTATATATGTCATTTAAAGTACACAGTCACTTCGACTGACTGAATTCTTCTTCTATCCCATCCAACAGGTTGTCTAGCGTACAATCCTGTTGGGAGTACTTTGTGGCTAATTCTACTTGGTCATACACCAAACTGACAGGGATCTCTTTCCCATCGGGCCCCACAGGTCCGACCTCGGCCATGTGGTCTGGGTCAGCCTTGGTATATCGCGTCTTCACCATGGCACAGGCCTCCCGTGCACCTTGTCGGCAGGCCGATATCTTCCATAATCGGGAGGGCTGCTGCGCTCCCTTGAGCTTTTCTATAAGCTCCCCCATGCCTCCGGGTGGGGAATGGATGGCCACAAGGCTTGGGCAATACTCTGCATTGCCTGTCGAACTTGTTCGTGCAGTTGTGAGAGCTCTGGTAGAAGATCACCCGCAGACCCGGGCATCTCCTCCGCGGGAAGGCCCGTCAGCATACCTACAGATATAACTCTGTTAGTTCGCTTCTTCGCCGAACTCTTTTCAAAAGTTCGTTCAAGCACTTACTAAACATGCCGCGTCAAAGCCGCTTATTCTCCTTCACGGAGTCCGCAAGCTGGGCCCGAACATCTTTCAGTTCCACGCCCAGCTGAATATTGGCGTCCTGGAGATCATTTTTCTCCTGCCTGACCCGCGTAAGCACGCGCTCGCCAGCATTTAGCTATCGATTAACACGTTGTGAATCCCCCGACGTGGCCTCCGGATTCACTCCGGAGTCATCTGCAATATCTATTGTTAGATTTGCATGCGTGCCGCATACTATATAGTACATGTCATTCTTTGCAAGAGAAACAAGTTTTACCAGAGGGGGTCTTCTCGGACTTCTTCAAGGCGGCAACTGCGGCCTACAGCTGGGCCTTGCAGTCTTCCAGCTCGTGAGACAATTGGGTATTCTTCTCTGTAAGAACCTGCACATATAATGATCCTTAAATCAGTTGTGTCAACTGTTTAAGTCTCAGGGGCTACTGATATATATAATCATCAAATTTTGCTACCCATACATCCTTTACATACTGGTCCGTGGCTCTGGCAAGACCATTTTGAGCAGCACGGATGTACGCGTCTCCCGAGTTGAAGGCATCAAACGCCTCTTGGGAGAAACAAGCGTCACGGAGTATGGCCCGGCGACGCCTGTGATTCATGGCGCTCTCCACTTCGGAATTTGTGGCGGATATTTTATCCGCATCCTCTGTAGGGGGTTGCATCTGGCTTGTGCCCCGTGTTAGCTTCCGCCTCGGTGTCCGGCCCTAGAGCCCGACTGGTGGAGGCATGGTCAGCAACCTCTCCTGATATAGTCCGGCGAGTGTTTTTCCTTCTAGGAAGCATGGGTGTTATTATGTCTTAAAAACGATGACACCCACGGATTGAGGTTTTGTATCATACCTCTGCGTTGGCCTCTCAGTCCGGACCGCCTTCCTTGTTAGCCTACCCGGCTTAGGTGCCCCTTGTTGGCGAGTCACGGCGGGTTCGTCATGGCGTCCCGAGGGCCTTCCCTGTAAAACACCATACATGTACGGTAGGAGAAGTGCATAAAAGGGGATCCTTCTCGGAAGTTGGGACTCTGGTTTTACTTACGTGCGATGCGGGGAGTAGCCCAGGATAGTCAACTATAATGGCCACCATGGCATCATCACAACTTAAT
Source organism: Aegilops umbellulata (assembly GCA_032464435.1). Classification (NCBI taxonomy): domain Eukaryota; kingdom Viridiplantae; phylum Streptophyta; class Magnoliopsida; order Poales; family Poaceae; genus Aegilops; species Aegilops umbellulata. The sequence goes on along the minus strand of CP136056.1, from coordinate 346,802,841 downwards.
TGATAGAATATCCTGTCGGTCAGCTCCACAAATATGTCCGGATCCTCTTCGAGTTCGGGATCGAGGGCCCGGTCAGGGTCCTCCGGTTGTGGAGGCAGGTTGTTGACCTCCCTTACAGCCTTCTGCAGTTCCTGTCGCGAAATGGCAAAGTAAATACATATGACGACGAATGAGGGAAGGATGGGAGTAAAGAATGGCAACTCACCCAACTTGGACTTTTGTACATGGAGAATTCATCCCGTGGGTTAATACGGATGAACTCCTCTTCCTCTCCCTTATATAAATCGGACAGAATTTTTGCTAGAGCAGCAGCTGAGTCTGGTCCCTTACGACCGCAGCGAGTGGCATCATCTTCCCCATTGAAGTGCCACATGGGGTGGCCTCGATATTGAAGTGGATGCACCCCCCCCCCCCCCGCATAATGCATATTGACATTACCTTGGTTATTGTCAGTCCTGATTGAGCCAACACCTTTATCCGGCCCATCAGGTAAAGGACGTCTCTGTTATCTTCCTCCTGAGGGCTCCGTGGGCGCCAGCTCTGGCATTTCTTCAAAGGGGCATTGTCGAACTCGGGAAGACCAATCCGAATAGGATCTGGAAGGGGACGTCCTCCATATAAAACCACTCCGAAGGCCAGTCTTCTGACGTCTTCTTCGGGGTACCGGACAGGTATCCGGTCCCGACAATGCGCCATATTTCGGTGCCGCCCACTTGATATATTGACCCCTTCTGTGTACGGGGCACAAGGAAGAATAACCTCTTCCACAGCTCAAGATGAGCTTCGCAGCCCAGAAACAGCTCGCAAAGGGCCACATAACCAGCGATGTGTAATACGGAAGCCGGGGTGAAATTATGCAACTGGAGGCCATAGAACTCCAGCAGCCCGCGGAGGAATGGATGGATTGGAAATCCAAGTCCCCTTAATAAATAAGGGATGAGGCATACCCGCTCCCCCTTGGAGGGATTAGGAAAGCTCTCCGCTTGCTCCCCGCCATTATAGGTGGCGAGCCCGGCTCGAACGGGAACCATATACACTGGAGGGAGAAATCCCTGGGTCTGTAACTCTACTAATTGGCTGTGCGGGGCGGAACACTTCTTCCAATCACCGGGCTTAGAGCTGCGGGAGCGAGAGGAGGAGCTGCGATGACCGGCCATGTTGGAATGGATTTTTTGAGCGCACTCCGATGGATACTCACCGAAGAGAGGATGGTGTGATTTGGATCTACTGATCCCCGCCTCTTTAATAAACAGTTTACTCACATGACTAGGGTGGCAAATGTAAAATGCCCTGACTTCTCGCATTCACTCGACACGTGGAAGATAGCCATTATTGGGTGCGGGAGCCGAGAAGTGCAACATTTATGGGAAGTTGGACACTACTCCGCAGGTATTCAGAATTAGGAGAAGAACCCGCCTTGCAATGCCGAAGACAATCTGCGCGCCGGACTCATCGTCATTGAAGCCTGGTTCGGGGGCTACTGAGGGAGTCCTGGATTAGGGGGTGTCGGTGTCAAAACCGGCGGATCTCGGGTAGGGGGTCCCAAACTGTGCGTCTAGGCAGATGGTAACAGGAGACAAGGGACACGATGTTTTTACCCAGGTTCAGGCCCTCTCGATGGAGGTAAAACCCTACTCCTGCTTGATTAATATTGATGATATGAGTAGTACAAGAGTAGATCTACCATGAGATCAGAGAGGCTAAACCCTAGAAGCTAGCCTATGGTATGATTGTTGTTCGTCCTATGGACTAAAAACCCTCCGGTTTATATAGACACCGGAGAGGGCTAGGGTTACACAGAGTCGGTTACAATGGAAGGAGATCTACATATCCATATTTCCAAGCTTGCCTTCCACGCTAAGGAAAGTCCCATCCGGACACGGGACGAAGTCTTCAATCTTGTATCTTCATAGTCCAAGAGTCCGGCCAAAGGTTATAGTCCGGCTATCTGGACACCCCCTAATCCAGGACTCCCTCAGTAGCCCCCGAACCAGGCTTCAATGACGATAAGTCCGGCGCGCAGATTGTCTTCGGCATTGCAAGGCGGGTTCTCCTCCAAATTCCATATACCTGTCAAATAGCGTCCGGCTTCCCATGAATGTTGTGCTCCTTCACTTCCACGCCCAATAATGGCCATGTTCCACGTGTCAAGCGAATGTGAAGAGCCAGGGCGTTTTTACATCTGCCCCCCTAGCTATGTAAATGAGCCGCCTATTAAAGAGACGAGAATTCAGATCCAAATCACACCATCCTCCCTTAGCGAGCATTCATCGGAGCGCACCCGACAGAGATCCATTCCATCATGGCTGGTCGACGCAGCTCCTCCACTCGCTCTCCCAGCCCCAAGCCTGGAGATTGGGAGTATGTTCCGTCCCGCACCGCAAACTAGTGACGCTTCAAACCAAGGGATGTCTTCCCTTAGCGTACATGGTCCCGGTTCGAGCCGGGATCGCCACTTATAATGGCAGAGAGCAAGCGGAGAGCCTTCCCAATCCCTCAAAGGGAGAGCGGGTATGCCTTGTCCCTCATTTGATAAGAGGGCTCGGATTTCCAATTCATCCGTTTCTCCGGGGGCTCCTGGAGTTCTATGGCCTCCAGTTGCACAACCTTACACCTGCCTCCATATTGCATATCGCGGGCTTCGTAGCCCTTTGCGAGCTATTTTTCGGCGGCGAGGCTCATTTCGCGCTATGGAAAAAGTTGTTCTGCCTTGTGCCCCGTTCTCAGAAGGGGTCAATATATCAAGTGGGCGGAGCCGAAGTGTGGCGCATCGCTGGGACCGGATATCTATCCGGAACCCCAAAGAAGATGTCCGAAGACTGGCCTTAAGAATGGTTTTATGTAGAAGACGTTCCCCTACCGGATCCTATTCGGATCGGCCTTCCTGAGTTCGTCAATGCTCCTTTGAAGAAGCGCCTGAGCTGGCGTCCACGGAGCCCCCAGGAGGAAGACGACAGGGACATTCTTTACCTGATGAGTCGGATAATGTCGCTAGCTCAATCCGGATTGACCATGATCGAGGTCATGGCCATATGTATTATGCGGGGGGTGCAGCCGCTTCAATATAGAGGCTGTTGGAAATATGCCCTAGAGGCAATAATAAAAGCATTATTATTATATTTCCTTATTCATGATAATTGTCTTTATTCATGCTATAATTGTGTTAACCGGAAATCATAATACATGTGTGAATAACAGACAACAACATGTCCCTAGTGAGCCTCTAGTTGACTAGCTCGTTGATCGACAGATAGTCATGGTTTCCTGACTATGGACATTGGATGTCATCGATAACGAGATCACATCATTAGGAGAATGATGTGATGGACAAGACCCAATCCTAAACATAGCATAAGATCGCATAGTTCGTTTGCTAGAGTTTTCCAATGTCAAGTATCCTTTCCTTAGACCATGAGATCATGTAACTCCCGGATACCGTAGGAGTGCTTTGGGTGTGCCAAACGTCACAACGTAACTGGGTGACTATAAAGGTATACTACGGGTATCTCTGAAAGTGTCTGTTGGGTTGACATGGATCGAGACTGGGATTTGTCACTCCGCTTGACGGAGAGGTATCACCGGGCCCTCTCGGTAATGCATCATCATAATGAGCTCAGTGTGATCAAAGTGTTTGATCACGGGATCATGCATTACGGAACGAGAAAAGTGACTTGCCGATAACGAGATTGAACGAGGTATTGGTATACCGACGATCGAATCTCGGGCAAGTAAAATACCGATTGACAAAGGGAATCGTATACGGGATTAATTGAATCCTCGACATCGTGGTTCATCCGATGAGATCATCGTGGAGCATGTGGGAGCCAACATGGGTATCCAGATCCCGCTGTTGGTTATTGCCCGAGAGCCGTCTCGGTCATGTCTGCATGTCTCCCGAACCCGTAGGGTCTACACACTTAAGGTTCGGTGACGCTAGGGTTGTGAAGATATGTATGTGCAGTAACCCGAATGTTGTTCGGAGTCCCGGATGAGATCCCGGACGTCACTAGGAGTTCCGGAATGGTCCGGAGGTAAAGAATTATATATAGGAAGTGCTATTTTGGCCATCGGGACAAGTTTCGGTGTTATCGGTATTGTACCGGGACCACCGGAGGGGTCCCGGGGTCCACCAGGTGGGGCCACCTGCCTTGGTGGGCCACATGGGCCTTAGGGGGTGCGCCTTGGCCTGCTTGGGCCAAGGGGAACCAGCCCCAAGAGGCCCATGCGCCAAGAGAGAAAAAAAGGGGAGAGTCCTACAAGGGGAAGGCACCTACGAGGTGCCTTGGGGAGGATGGACTCCTCCCCACCCTTGGCCGCACCCTTCCTTGGAGGAAGGGGCAAGGGCTGCGCCTCCCCCTCTCCCTTGGCCCTATATATAGTGGGGAAAAGGAGGAGCAAACCAACCCTAATGCCCTGGCTCCTCCCTCCTCCCTGCAACACCTCCTCCTCCTCCCGTAGTTGCTTAGCGAAGCCCTGCCGGAGTTCTGCTGCATCCACCACCACACCGTCGTGCTGGATCTTACTCAACCTCTCCTTCCCCCTTGCTGGATCAAGAAGGAGGAGACGTCTCCCGTCCCGTACGTGTGTTGAACGCGGAGGTGCCGTCCGTTCGGTACTAGATCATCGGTGAATTGGATCACGGCAAGTACGACTACCTCATCCACGTTCACTCGAACGCTTCCGTTGCGATCTACAAAGTGGTATGTAGATGCTATCTAATCTGAATACTCGTTGCTAGATGAACTCATAGATGGATCTTGGTGAAACCGTAGGAAAAATTTTAATTTTCTGCAACGTTCCCCAACAGTGGCATCATGAGCTAGGTCTATGCGTAGTTCTTCTTGTGCGAGTAGAACACAATTTGTTGTGGGCGTAGATGTTGTCAACTCTTCTTGCCGTTACTAGTCAATCTTGATTTAGCGGTATTGTGGGATGAAGCGGCCCGGACCAACCTTACACGTACGCTTACGTGAGACCGGTTCCACCGACTAACATGCACTAGTTGCATAAGGTGGCTGGCGGGTGTCTGTCTCTCCTACTTTAGTTGGATCGGATTCGATGAACAGGGTCCTTATGAAGGGTAAATAGAGATTGACAAATCACGTTGTGGTTTGAACGTAGGTAAGAAAACGTTCTTGCTAGAACCCTAATTCAGCCACGTAAAACTTGCAACAACAATTAGAGGACGTCTAACTTGTTTTTGCAGCAAGTGCTTTGTGATATGATATGGCCAAAGTTGTGATGTATGATGAATGATCTGTATGTGATGTATGAGATGTTCATGCTATTGTAATAGGAATCACGACTTGCATGTTGATGAGTATGACAACCGGCAGGAGCCATAGGAGTTGTCTTTATTTTTTGTATGACCTGCGTGTCATTGAGAATCGCCATGTAAGTTACTTTACTTTATTGCTAAACGTGTTAGCCATAGTAGTAGAAGTAATAGTTGGCGAGCAACTTCATGGAGACACGATGATGAAGATCATGATGATGAAGATCATGGTGTCAAGCCGGTGAGAAGATGATCATGGAGCCCCCAAGATGAAGATCAAAGGAGCTATGTGATATTGGCCATATCATGTCACGTTTATTATTTGATTGCATGTGATGTTTATCATGTTTTGCATCTTGTTTACTTAGAACGACGGTAGTAAATAAGATGATCCCTCATAATAATTTCAAGAAAGTGTTCACCCTAACTATGCACCGTTGCTAAGGTTCGTCGTTCCGAAGCACCACGTGATGATCGGGTGTGATAGGTCCTTACGTTCGCATACAACGGGTGTAAGACAGATTTACACACGCAAAACACTTAGGTTGACTTGACGAGCCTAGCATGTACAGACATGGCCTCGGAACACAGAAGACCGAAAGGTCGAGCATGAGTCGTATAGAAGATACGATCAACATGAAGATGTTCACCGATGTTGACTAGTCCGTCTCACGTGATGATCGGACACGGCCTAGTTGACTCGGATCATGTAATACTTAGATGACTAGTAGAGGGATGTCTATCTAAGTGGGAGTTCATTAAATTTGATTAAATGAACTTTATTATCATGAACTTAGTCTAAATATTTACAATATGTCTTGTAGATCAAATGGCCAACGTAGTCCTCAACTTCAACACGTTCCTAGAGAAAACCAAGCTGAAAGACGATGGTAGCAACTATACGGACTGGATCCGGAACCTGAGGATCATCCTCATAGCTGCCAAGAAAGATTATGTCCTACGAGCACCGCTGGGTGACGCACCTATTCTCCCTGCAGAACAAGACGTTATGAACGCTTGGCAGTCACGCTGCGATGATTACTCCCTCGTTCAGTGCGGCATGCTTTACAGCTTAGAGCCGGGACTCCAAAAGCGTTTTGAGAGACATGGAGCATATGAGATGTTCGAAGAGCTGAAAATGGTTTTCCAAGCTCATGCCCGGGTCGAGAGATATGAAGTCTCCGATAAATTATTTAGCTGTAAGATGGAGGAAAATGGCTCTGTCAGTGAGCACATACTCAAAATGTCTGGGTTGCACAACCGCTTGACTCAACTGGAAGTTAATCTCCCGGATGAAGCGGTCATTGACAGAATCCTCCAGTCGCTTCCACCTAGCTACAAGAGCTTTGTGATGAACTACAATATGCAGGGGATGGTAAAGACCATTCCTGAGGTATATGCTATGCTGAAATCAGCAGAGGTAGAAATCAAGAAGGAGCATCAAGTGTTGATGGTGAATAAAACCACTAAGTTCAAGCAGGGCAAGGGTAAAAAGAACTTCAAGAAGGACGGCAAGGAAGTTGCCGCACCCGGTAAGCAAGTTGCCGGGAAGAAGCCAAAGAATGGACCCAAGCCCGAAACTGAGTGCTTTTATTGCAAGGGAAGTGGTCACTGGAAGCGGAACTGCCCCAAATACTTAGCGGACAAGAAGGCCGGCAAAACCAAAGGTATATGTGATATACATGTAATTGATGTGTACCTTACCAGTACTCGTAGTAGCTCTTGGGTATTTGATACCGGTGCAGTTGCTCACATTTGTAACTCAAAGCAGGAGCTGCGGATTAAACGGAGACTGGCGAAGGACGAGGTGACGATGCGCGTCGGGAATGGTTCCAAGGTCGATGTGATCGCTGTCGGCACGCTGCCTCTACATTTACCTACGGGATTAGTTTTAAACCTCAATAATTGTTATTTAGTGCCAAGTTTGAGCATGAACATTGTATCTGGATCTCGCTTAATTCGAGATGGCTACTCATTTAAATCCGAGAATAATGGTTGTTCTATTTATATGAGAGATATGTTTTATGGTCATGCTCCGATGGTTAATGGTTTGTTCTTGATGAATCTCGTACGTGATGATACACATATTCATAGTGTGAGTACCAAAAGAGTTAAAGTTGATAACAATAGTCCCACATATTTGTGGCACTGCCGCCTTGGTCACATAGGTGTCAAACGCATGAAGAAGCTCCACGCAGATGGACTTTTAGAGTCTCTTGATTATGAATCATTTGACACGTGCGAACCATGCCTCATGGGTAAAATGACCAAGACTCCGTTCTCAGGAACAATGGAGCGAGCAACCAACTTATTGGAAATCATACATACCGATGTGTGCGGTCCAATGAGTGTTGAGGCTCGCGGTGGCTATCGTTATGTTCTCACCCTCACTGATGACTTGAGTAGATATGGGTATGTCTACTTAATGAAACACAAGTCTGAGACCTTTGAAAAGTTCAAGGAATTTCAGAGTGAGGTTGAAAATCAACGTGATAGAAAGATCAAGTTTCTACGATCAGATCGTGGAGGAGAATACTTGAGTCACGAATTTGGCACACACTTAAGAAAATGTGGAATAGTTTCACAACTCACGCCGCCTGGAACACCTCAGCGTAATGGTGTGTCCGAACGTCGTAATCGCACTCTATTGGATATGGTGCGATCTATGATGTCTCTTACCGACTTACCGCTATCTTTTTGGGGCTATGCTTTAGAGACTGCCGCATTCACTTTAAATAGGGCTCCGTCGAAATCCGTTGAGGCGACACCGTATGAATTATGGTTTGGAAAGAAACCTAAGCTGTCGTTTCTAAAAGTTTGGGGATGCGATGCTTATGTGAAGAAACTTCAACCTGAAAAGCTCGAACCCAAATCGGAAAAATGCGCCTTCATAGGATACCCTAAAGAAACTGTTGGGTATACCTTCTACCACAGATCCGAAGGCAAGATCTTTGTTGCCAAGAATGGATCCTTTCTAGAGAAAGAGTTTCTCTCGAAAGAAGTAAGTGGGAGGAAAGTAGAACTTGATGAAGTGTTACCTCTTGAACCGGAAAATGGCGAAACTCAAGAAAATGTTTCTGAGGAGCCTGCACCGACTAGAGAGGAAATTAATGATGATGATCAAGATACTTCTGATCAAGCTCCTACTGAAATTCAAAGGTCCACAAGGACACGTTCCGCACCAGAGTGGTACGGCAACCCTGTCATGGAAATCATGTTGTTAGACAACGGTGAACCTTCGAACTATGAGGAAGCAATGGCGGGCCCGGATTCCGACAAATGGCTAGAAGCCATGAAATCTGAAATAGGATCCATGTATGAAAATGAAGTATGGACTTTGACTGACTTGCCCGTTGAACGGCGAGCCATAAAAAATAAATGGATCTTTAAGAAGAAGACAGACGCGGATGGTAATGTGACCATCTATAAAGCTCGGCTTGTCGCTAAGGGTTATCGACAAGTTCAAGGGGTTGACTACGATGAGACTTTCTCACCGGTAGCGAAGCTGAAGTCCGTCCGAATCATGTTAGCAATTGCCGCATACTATGATTATGAGATATGGCAAATGGACGTCAAAACGGCATTCCTTAATGGTTTCCTTAAGGAAGAATTGTATATGATGCAGCCGGAAGGTTTTGTCGATCCTAAGAATGCTGACAAGGTGTGCAAGCTCCAACGCTCGATTTATGGGCTGGTGCAAGCATCTCGGAGTTGGAACATTCGCTTTGATGAGATGATCAAAGCGTTTGGGTTTACACAGACTTATGGAGAAGCCTGTGTTTACAAGAAAGTGAGTGGGAGCTCTGTAGCATTTCTCATATTATATGTAGACGACATACTTTTGATGGGAAATGATATAGAACTCTTGGACAGCATTAAGGCCTACTTGAATAAAAGTTTTTCAATGAAGGACCTTGGAGAAGCTGCATATATATTAGGCATCAAGATCTATAGAGATAGATCGAGACGCCTCATAGGTCTTTCACAAAGCACATACCTTGATAAAATATTGAAGAAGTTCAATATGGATCAATCTAAGAAAGGGTTCTTACCTGTGTTACAAGGTGTGAAATTGAGCTCAGCTCAATGTCCGACCACGGCAGAAGATATAAAAGAGATGAGCGTCATCCCCTATGCCTCAGCCATAGGTTCTATTATGTATGCCATGTTGTGTACCAGACCTGATGTAAACCTTGCCGTAAGTTTGGTAGGAAGGTACCAAAGTAATCCCGGCAAGGAACACTGGACAGCGGTCAAGAATATCCTGAAGTACCTGAAAAGGACTAAGGAAATGTTTCTCGTTTATGGAGGTGATGAAGAGCTCGTCGTAAAAGGTTACGTCGACGCTAGCTTCGACACAGATCTGGATGACTCTAAGTCACAAACCGGATACGTGTATATTTTGAATGGTGGGGCAGTAAGCTGGTGCAGTTGCAAGCAAAGCGTCGTGGCGGGATCTACATGTGAAGCGGAGTACATGGCAGCCTCGGAGGCAGCACATGAAGCAATTTGGGTGAAGGAGTTCATCACCGACCTCGGAGTCATACCCAATGCGTCGGGGCCAATCAAGCTCTTCTGTGACAACACTGGAGCTATTGCACTTGCAAAGGAGCCCAGGTTTCACAAGAAGACCAGGCACATCAAGCGTCGCTTCAACTCCATTCGTGAAAATGTTCAAGATGGAGACATAGAAATTTGTAAAGTGCACACGGATCTGAATGTCGCAGATCCGTTGACTAAACCTCTCCCTAAGGCAAAACATGATCAGCACCAGAACTCTATGGGTGTTCGATTCATTACAATGTAACTAGATTATTGACTCTAGTGCAAGTGGGAGACTGTTGGAAATATGCCCTAGAGGCAATAATAAAAGCATTATTATTATATTTCCTTATTCATGATAATTGTCTTTATTCATGCTATAATTGTGTTAACCGGAAATCATAATACATGTGTGAATAACAGACAACAACATGTCCCTAGTGAGCCTCTAGTTGACTAGCTCGTTGATCGACAGATAGTCATGGTTTCCTGACTATGGACATTGGATGTCATCGATAACGAGATCACATCATTAGGAGAATGATGTGATGGACAAGACCCAATCCTAAACATAGCATAAGATCGCATAGTTCGTTTGCTAGAGTTTTCCAATGTCAAGTATCCTTTCCTTAGACCATGAGATCATGTAACTCCCGGATACCGTAGGAGTGCTTTGGGTGTGCCAAACGTCACAACGTAACTGGGTGACTATAAAGGTATACTACGGGTATCTCTGAAAGTGTCTGTTGGGTTGACATGGATCGAGACTGGGATTTGTCACTCCGCTTGACGGAGAGGTATCACCGGGCCCTCTCGGTAATGCATCATCATAATGAGCTCAGTGTGATCAAAGTGTTTGATCACGGGATCATGCATTACGGAACGAGAAAAGTGACTTGCCGATAACGAGATTGAACGAGGTATTGGTATACCGACGATCGAATCTCGGGCAAGTAAAATACCGATTGACAAAGGGAATCGTATACGGGATTAATTGAATCCTCGACATCGTGGTTCATCCGATGAGATCATCGTGGAGCATGTGGGAGCCAACATGGGTATCCAGATCCCGCTGTTGGTTATTGCCCGAGAGCCGTCTCGGTCATGTCTGCATGTCTCCCGAACCCGTAGGGTCTACACACTTAAGGTTCGGTGACGCTAGGGTTGTGAAGATATGTATGTGCAGTAACCCGAATGTTGTTCGGAGTCCCGGATGAGATCCCGGACGTCACGAGGAGTTCCGGAATGGTCCGGAGGTAAAGAATTATATATATAGGAAGTGCTATTTTGGCCATCGGGACAAGTTTCGGTGTTATCGGTATTGTACCGGGACCACCGGAGGGGTCCCGGGGTCCACCAGGTGGGGCCACCTGCCTTGGTGGGCCACATGGGCCTTAGGGGGTGTGCCTTGGCCTGCTTGGGCCAAGGGGAACCAGCCCCAAGAGGCCCATGCGCCAAGAGAGAAAAAAAAGGGGAGAGTCCTACAAGGGGAAGGCACCTCCGAGGTGCCTTGGGGAGGATGGACTCCTCCCCACCCTTGGCCGCACCCTTCCTTGGAGGAAGGGGCAAGGGCTGCGCCTCCCCCTCTCCCTTGTCCCTATATATAGTGGGGAAAAGGAGGAGCAAACCAACCCTAATGCCCTGGCTCCTCCCTCCTCCCTGCAACACCTCCTCCTCCTCCCGTAGTTGCTTAGCGAAGCCCTGCCGGAGTTCTGCTGCATCCACCACCACACCGTCGTGCTGGATCTTCCTCAACCTCTCCTTCCCCCTTGCTGGATCAAGAAGGAGGAGACGTCTCCCGTCCCGTACGTGTGTTGAACGCGGAGGTGCCGTCCGTTCGGTACTAGATCATCGGTGAATTGGATCACGGCAAGTACGACTACCTCATCCACGTTCACTCGAACGCTTCCGTTGCGATCTACAAAGTGGTATGTAGATGCTATCTAATCTGAATACTCGTTGCTAGATGAACTCATAGATGGATCTTGGTGAAACCGTAGGAAAAATTTTAATTTTCTGCAACGTTCCCCAACAGAGGCCACCCCATGTGGGATTTCAACGGGGAGGATGACGCCACCCGCTGCGGTCGTAAGGGGCCGGAATCGGTTGCTGCCCTAGCAAAGATCTTGTCCACTTTGTACAAGGGAGAAGAGGAGGAATTCCTCCATGTCAGTCCACAGGACGGATTTTCTATGTACAATCCTCCGAGCTGGGTAAGCTAATACGTTCCCTTTCCCATCCGTTCCATAATCCCATAGTTAAGTATTTCATCTTGCGATTTCAACGCAGGAGCTGCGTAGGGCCATGAGGGAAATAAGCAGCTCTCCTCCACAACCCGAGGATCCGGAACGGTCCCTCGACCCGGCCTCCCAAGAGGATCCGGATATATCTGTGGAGCTGATCGATGGGGTATTCTACCAATTGGGGAATGACAATGCCTTGGTGGCCATTACGACCGATTATCCTGGGCTACTTCTAGCCTCGCAGGTAACTGAGATCGAAGTCCCAGCACTTTGAAAAGGATCCATCCTCGCGTATTTTTGATTATCGTATACCAATGGCGTTTTACAGGGGAGGCCCGCGAGGCGGAATACCGATCCTGCAGCGAATAGCCAACAAGGGGCCGCGAGGCCAAGCAGGCTGAAAAGACATGCGGTTCAGATTGAGACTCCGGCGCAGCGGTATGGCGTGCCGTGTTATTCCAAGATATTATCCTCAGAGGCATACTGACGCCCGTGCTTTCTTTAGAAAAAAGAGCGCTCGCCGGACTATATCCGGAGAGGTTGCTAATCGTGCCTCCACCAGCCAGGCTCCAAGGCCGGGTCTGGAAGCGGAGGCGAATACGAGGCACGCGCCGGATGCTCCTCCGATAGAGGATGCGGCAGAATGTCCGCCACTAACTCCGAGGTGGAGAGTGCCATGAACCACAGGCGCCACCGGACTGTTCTTCGTGACGCTTGTTTCACCCAAGAGGCATTAGATGCCTTCAACTCGGGAGATGCGTACCTCCGTGCTGCTCCAAATGGTCTAGCCAGAGCCACGGAGAAGTATGTAAAGGACATACGGGTGAGAAAATTTGGTGATTATATATACCAGTAGCCCCTGAGACTTGAAACAGTTAGAATAACTGATTTAAGGATCATTTGTTATGCAGGTACTTACAGAAAAGAATACCCAACTGTCCCATGAGTTGGAAGAGTGCAGAGCCCAACTTCAGGCCACACTAGCCGCAGCAGGGGAGCCCAAGGAGACCCCCTCTGGTACTCTATGCTTTAAATGATAAGTATCCTGTGCGGCGTGTATGCAAATCTGACAATAAAATTGCAGATGGCGCCGGACTTAATCCGGATAAGCAACAACTCCTACGCCAGCTAAAGGCTGGTGAGACCGTGCTTACAAAGGTGAGGCAGGAGAAATATGATCTCCTAGATGCCAACACCCAGCTGGGCATGGAACTAAAGGATGTACGTGCCCAGCTATCGGACTCCGTTAAGGAGAATCGGCGGCTTCGACTGAAGGAAATATGCCCTAGAGGCAATAATAAAGTGATTATTTATTTCCTTACATATCATGATAAATGTTTATTATTCATGCTAGAATTGTATTAACCGGAAACATAATACATGTGTGAATACATAGACAAACAGAGTGTCACTAGTATGCCTCTACTTGACTAGCTTGTTAATCAAAGATGGTTAAGTTTTCTAACCATAGACAAAGGAGTTGTCATTTGATTAACAAGGTCACATCATTAGTTGAATGATCTGATTGACATGACCCATTATATTAGCTTAGCACCCGATCGTTTAGTATGTTGCTATTGCTTTATCCATGACTTATACATGTTCCTATGACTATGAGATTATGCAACTCCCATTTGCCGGAGGAACACTTTGGGTACTACCAAACGTCACAACGTAACTGGGTGATTATAAAGGAGTACTACAGGTGTCACCAAAGGTACATGTTGGGTTGGCGTATTTCGAGATTAGGATTTGTCACTCCGATCGTCGGAGAGGTATCTCTGGGCCCTCTCGGTAATGCACATCACTTAAGCCTTGCAAGCATTGCAACTAATGAGTTAGTTGCGGGATGATGTATTACGGAACGAGTAAAGAGACTTGCCGGTAATGAGATTGAACTAGTTATTGGATACCGACGATCGAATCTCGGGCAAGTAACATACCGATGACAAAGGGAACAACGTATGTTGTTATGCGGTCTGACCGATAAAGATCTTCGTAGAATATGTAGGAGCCAATATGGGCATCCAGGTCCCGCTATTGGTTATTGACCGGAGACGTGTCTCGGTCATGTCTACATTGTTCTCGAACCGTAGGGTCCGCACGCTTAACGTTACGATGACAGTTATTATGAGTTTATGCATTTTGATGTACCGAAGGTTGTTCGGAGTCCCGAATGTGATCACGGACATGACGAGGAGTCTCAAATGGTCGAGACGTAAAGATTGATATATTGGAAGCCTACATTTGGATATCGGAAGTGTTCCGGGTGAAATCGGGATTTCACCGGAGTACCACGAGGTTACCGGAACCCCCCGGGAAACATATGGGCCATATTGGGCCTTAGTGGAAAATAGAAAGGGGCTTCCCTAGGGCTGGCCGCGCGCCTCCCCCCTTCCCTAGTCCTATTAGGACTAGGAGAAGGTGGCCGGCCCCCTCTCTCTCTCTTTCCCCCCCTTGAGGAATCCTATTCCAACTAGGATTGGGGGGGGGGGAATCCTACTCCCGGAGGGAGTAGGACTCTCCTGGCGCGCCAGGCTTGGTCGGCCAGCCCCTCCCCCTTGGCTCCTTTATATACGGGGGCAGGGGAGCACCCTTGGACACACAAGTTGATCTACGGATCGTTCCTTAGCCGTGTGCGGTGCCCCCTTCCACCAAATTCCACCTCGGTCATATCGTTGCAGTGCTTAGGCGAAGCCCTGCGCCGGTAACACATCAAGATCGTCACCACGCCGTCGTGCTGACGGAACTCTTCCCCGACGCTTTGCTGGATCGGAGCCCGGGGATCGTCATCGAGCTGAACGTGTGCCAAGAACTCGGAGGTGCCGGAGTAACGGTGCTGTGATCGGTTGGATCGCGAGGAGAACGTACGACTACTTCCTCTATGTTGCGTCAACGCTTTCGCTTCGGTCTACGAGGGTACATAGACAACACTCCCCCCTCTCGTTGCTATGCATCACCATGATCTTGCGTGTGCGTAGGAAATTTTTTGAAATTACTACGTTCCCCAACATCGACGTGGCATTTTTAGTAAGTGCTTGAACGAACTTTGAAAAAGAGTTCGGCGAGGAAATCGGCTGACAGAGTTATGTCTGTAGGTATGCTCACAGATCGTCATGCGGAGGAAATGCCCGGTTCTACGGGTGACCTTCTTCTCGAGCTCTCACAACTGCACGAACGAGTTCGGCAGGTGATGCAAGGCGTCGCCCAGGCCTTGTGGCCATCCGTCTCCGTGCCCGGAGGACTTGGAGAGCTTGCGGAGAAGCTGAAGGGAGTGCGGCGGCGCCTCCGGTTATGGAAGATATCGGCATGCCGTCAAGGTGCCAGGGAAGCCTGGGCCATGGTGAACACGTGGTACATGAAGGCTGACCCAAACCACATGGCCGAGGTCGGACCTATGGGGCCTGATGGGAAGGAGATCCCTGTGAGCTTAGTGTACGGCCAAGTAGAGTTGGCCACAAAGTATTCCCAACGGGACTGTAGACTAGACAGCCTATTGGTTGGTATTGAAGAGGAATTTAACCAGTCAAGTTGACTATGTAATTTAAAATGACTATGTGATTTAAAATGACATGTATAATGCCTTCTAGCCAGATTGTAGATCATTTGTCATGGCGGACCTTTTCGCTTCAACCTCGGGACCCGACGGTCCAGAGTGTATCGAATACCCTCTCGGTTATGTAAGAACCGGGGCATGCATGGAGACCAGGCATAGGGGTCATTAGTGCTTGAACAGACAAGTGCCCAACTAGTTATGTTATATTAAAGGTTAGTAAGAAACATCTTCCAGGGAGAATAGTTTCGTTAGGGGTTCCTTTCCCTGGGAGGCATGCCCTAAAGTGCATGTCCGGACTGCGGAAAGAGACGCAGAAAAACATCTGGGGGCGCATGAGTAAATAAGTTAGAAATCATCTTTAGTTCACCGACCAAATATTCCCTTAAGAACGCTAGCTTTCGGCTTCACCCAGTCTGAGGTACACATCCGGCTGACCCGGCAGTAACAATCGTAGAGGTGCTCCCCTTATGCCCTAGCCGAATTAACGGGAACGTAGGGCATAAATACAAGAGCCAGGCAACCCAGCTTGGCCAAAACTTAAGTCATATCGATGAATATAATGGTGAATAAAGGGTACATGCGGAAGTATGACACATGTGTTGGGCATAAAGCCCTTATGAATAAGCTTCTGTTAAAGAAGCCCCCAGGTATAATGAGCGCGGATAGCGCGTCAACTGTGTGCAAATAAGGCACAAATGGGCCCTTACAGGCTATGAGAGAAAAGGAGGGGAGAAGGAGAGAAATATAAGACAGATAGTGTATAAAAATGGACAGAGGAAGGAGACGAACACAGAGTCCGGCGCTAGGCGTAGAATCTTCGGAGTCGGGCTGCATTCCATGGGTTCGGCTCGAGTCGATTGTCCTATGCATCCCGCAGAGGGTACGCTTCACCGGTCAGGACTTGGTCAATAATGAAAGGACCCTCCCACTTGGGCTTGAGTTTATCCTTTTTCTTATCCGGCAGGCGTAGAACTAACTCGCCAACATTGTAAGTTTTGGCCCGTACTTCTCTGCTTTGGTATCTTCGAGCCTGCTGTTGATAGAATGTGGAACGGGCTTTTACCACATCACGCTCCTCCTCCAAGGTGTCCAGACTGTCCTACCGATTGAGCTCGGCTTCTCTTTCTTTGTACATGCGCACTCGAGGTGAGTCATGAATTATGTTGCAGGGCAGAACTGCCTCCGCGCCGTATACCATGAAGAATGGTCTGTACCCAGTAGTGTGGTTCGGCGTGGTCTGCAGCCCCCAGAGTACGGAGTCGATCTCCTCTACCCAGTGCATGTTAGATTCCTTGAGGGACCACAGTAATCTGGGTTTGATGCCGCTCGTTATTAGATCATTTGCTCGCTCGACCTGACCGTTAGTTTGTGGGTTATAGACTGAAGCATAATTGAGCTTGATGCCCATGTTTTTGCACCAGAGTTTTACCTCGTCGGCCGTAAAGTTCGTGCCGTTATCAGTGCTGATGCTGTGGGGGACGCCGTAATGGTGTACGACCCCGGATATGAAGTCTATCACAGGTCCGGATTCGGCCGTCCTAACGGGCTTGGCTTCTATCCATTTTGTGAACTTATCCACCATGACCAGTAAGTATTTTTGCTTGTGGGTTCCTCCTTTAAGGGGTCCAACCATGTCAAGCCCCTAGACCGCGAAGGGCCAGGTGATGGGGAAAGTTTGGAGGGCGGTGGGTGGCATATGGC
Organism: Aegilops umbellulata; assembly: GCA_032464435.1. Lineage (NCBI taxonomy): Eukaryota > Viridiplantae > Streptophyta > Magnoliopsida > Poales > Poaceae > Aegilops > Aegilops umbellulata. The sequence continues at coordinate 346,785,524 of CP136056.1, read as the reverse complement.
TTTGGTATGCAAAAAGCTGACAACCAATGCAGCTTTGGACTAAGTCCTGAGCGTCTGCCCGGGCCGTCGGCCGATAAAAGCCTGTACGAAAGGCCTTGCCTACAAGGGCCCGGGCTGCAGCGTGGTGACCGTCGAATCCGGCATGGATTTCAGCCAGAAGATTCCGACCTTCCTCTTTGGAGATGCACCTTTGAAGGACTCCGATGGTGCTTTTCTTATAAAGCTCTCCCTCATGGACTTTATAGGCTTTAGATCGCCGCACTATGCAGCGTGCCTCGTTTTGGTCCTCGGGGAGTTCCTGCCTAGTTAGGTAGGCTAGGAATGGTTCTGTCCACGGGGCGATGACGGCCATAATTACGTGAGTTGAAGATGTTATTTTGTTGGCGGAGGCTCCAATTATGTCAGATTGTTCGGTATCGGGCAGTGTCGTTGGGTCCAGGCTGTTATTGCCGGGTTCCCCTTCCCATACTACGGATGGCTTGAACAGCTTCTCCAAGAAGATGTTGGGAGGGACGGCATCGCGTTTTGCACCGATGCGTCCTAGGACATCTGCCGCCTGATTGTTTTCCCGGGCTATATGGTGAAATTCAAGCCCCTCGAACCGAGCTGACATTTTTAGGACGGCGTTGTGATAAGCTGCCATTTTTGGATCCTTGGCATCAAAGTCTCCATTTATTTGGGATGTCGCGAGGTTCAAATCCCCGCGCACCTCTAGGCGTTGAATGCCCATGGATACTGCCATCCGGAGACCATGTAGAAGGGCCTCGTATTTGGCTGCGTTGTTGGAGTCCGTATACATTATCTGGAGCACGTATTGAACTGTATCTCCTGTTGGGGATGTCAGAACGACGCCAGCCCCCAGACCAGCCAACATTTTGGAGCCGTCGAAGTGCATAATCCAGTTGGAATATGTGTCGTACTCTTTAGGGAGTTCGGCTTCCGTCCATTCGGTGACGAAGTCGACCAATACTTGCGACTTAATAGCTCGTCGTGGCTTGTAAGTTATGTCGAACGGGAGGAGCTCAATGGCCCATTTGGCAATCTGGCCCGTCGCGTCGCGGATGTTTATGATATCATTAAGTGGCACTTCCGAGGCTACTGTTATCGAACACTCTTGAAAGTAGTGTCGCAGCTTCCGGGATGCCATGAATACCGCGTACGCTATCTTTTGATAATGCGGGTACCGTGATTTGCATGGAGTAAGGATAGTGGATACATAGTAAACCGGATTTTGAAGGAGGAATTTATGTCCGTCCGTTTCCCGTTCGATGACGAGCACTGCGCTTACAACTTGATGAGTTGCAGCAATGTATAATAGCATTGGTTCGCCAATGTTTGGCGCGGCCAGGACTGGGTTGGTTGCCAATATGGCTTTTATTTCTTCCAGTCCGGCAGTGGCGGCATCCATCCACTCGAAGTGTTCGGTGCGCCGAAGGAGGCGATAAAGTGGTAATGCCTTTTCTCCCAGGCGGGAGATAAAGCGGCTTAGAGCCGCCACGCATCCAGTCAATTTTTGTATTTGTTTGAGGTCTTTTGGGATATCCAATTGTGACGGAGCTTGGATCTTAGCCAGATTTGTTTCAATTCCTCTGCCGGATACGATGAAGCCCAAGAGCTTTCCGGCTGATACGCCGAAGACGCATTTTTCCGGGTTGAGCTTGATGTCATATGTTCGGAGGTTATCGAACATGAGCCTCAAGTCGTCTACTAGAGATTCGACATGTTTGGTTTTCACGACCACATCATCTACATGTCTGAATCATGCGCTGATATGTTGCGTCGGCGTTTTTGAGCCCGAAGGGCATTGTGTTGAAGCAATAGGGGCCGTATGGTGTGATGAATGCCGTTGCAGCTTGGTCTGGCTCTGCCATCTTAATTTGATGGTAGCCGGAGTATGCGCCGAGGAAGCACAATGAATCATGTCCTGTGGTAGCGTCGATAATTTGATCGATGCGGGGGAGGGGAAGGGATCCTTTGGGCAAGCCTTGTTGAGGTCCTTAAAATCGACACACAGGCGCCAGGATTTGTCCTTTTTTGGTACCATCACTAGGTTTGCTAGCCAGTCGGGATGTTTTATGTCTTTGATGAATCCGGCTTCCAATAACTTGGCTAGTTCCTCTCCCATGGCTTGTCTCTTAGGTTCGGAGAAACGCTGAAGAGCCTGCTTGACTGGCTTGAATCCTTTTTGGATATTTAGGTTGTGCTCGGCCAGCCTGCGTGGGATTCCTGGCATGTCTAAAGGGTGCCAGGCGAAAATGTCCCAGTTCTCGCGTAGGAATTCTCGTAGTGCGGCATCTACATCAGGGTTTAATTGCGCCCCGATGGAAGCTGTTTTTGTAGGGTCCGTTGGATGGACTTGGAATTTGACTATTTCATCCGCCGGTTTAAAGGAGGTGGACTTGGATCTTTTATCGAGTATCACATCGTCCCTGTTCACCGTGGAGCGCAGCGCAGTCAGTTCCTCAGCCGCTAGGGCTTCGGATAGTGCCTCGACGGCCAGTGCGGTTGTCCTATTTTCTGCGCGGAGTGCTATGTCCGAATCACTAGAAAGGGTGATGATTCCATTGGGCCCGGGCATTTTAAGCTTCATGTACCCATAATGGGGTATGGCTTGGAAGATTGTAAACGCCTCCCGCCCTAACAGAGCGTGGTATCCGCTATTGAACGGGGCCACTTGGAACGTAACCTCTTTGGACCTGTAATTATCCGGTGTGTCGAACACCACATCTAGTGTGATTTTTCCTGTACAGCGCGCTTCTCGACTGGGGATTATTCCTCTAAGGTTGTGTTGCTTCGCTCAATGCGGTTCCAGTCTATTTCCATTTTTGAAGGGTTTCCTCATAAATGAGGTTCAATCCGCTGCCACCTTCCATGAGTACCTTGGTGAGTCGAAAGCCGTCCACTATTGGACTGAGGACCAATGTGGCTGGTGCTCGGGCTGTTCGGAATTTAGGTTCGTCCACTGGCATTAAAAGTAATAGCCGTGTCACTCCATGGGTTTATTGTTTCCACGTGGTAGACTTCGGCGAGGCTGCGGAGTGTTCGTTTTCGCATATTATTTGATGCGAAAGTCTCGAAGACTGTTAATACCGTGCTGGTATCCCTGGGATGTTGCTCTGTGGCTTCTGGAATTAGAAGATCTTCGCCACTTTTGGCCACCTGCCGGAGTATCCAACATGCCCTAAGGCTATGAGTTGGTATGGCACCCTCTATACTGTGAATTTTACAGGGTCCATTGAGCCATCCCTCCAGTACAGTTCCATGCCCTATAGAGGGTTTTTGCTTTTTGGTGTTTAACCCGGGTGTCTGATGATAATGCACCCTTTTATTTCGGACTGGGTTCGTATTCATGGCCGGATTGTCCCAAAATTTTATTTCGGTTTTCCAGGCGCTTTCCATCGCACAGTACTTTCATACTATGGACGCCAAGTCGGCGAAGCATGTAATTTCACTGCGACTTATGGCGTTGAGGATTCCCTTGTCCGTGCAATTATTGCAGAAAAATAAGATTGCGTCTTCCTCGCGGCAGTCCTTGATCCTGTTCATTGCCAGGAGGAATCTGGCCCAATAATGGTGTACTGTTTCTTGGGGCTCTTGCCTGATTTGGAATAGATCGCTTATGTTTGGGTGGGTGGGTGGAATTGAATCCGAAACCTCACCCAATCTGAGACTCAGGGGCCAGGGGGTTTCCGAACTCGGAAGTTTGGATTTCCTTGGATGTTGTCCAATGAATCTGGCCCGCTGCCTGACTCTAGGGTCAGGGCTTGAGTGACGTCCTCCCCTCCGCGGGTATTCGGCTTGGAGGGCTCGGGAATCCGGACATAACTAGTCCTTAAGATAGATGAAGGGTTGCCGCATTGTTCCTCCACCACTGCGACGTGATGGGTGACTTGGGGAGAGTTTATCTCTCTCAGATCGGGTTTAGGCCCAACCTGATCGTAGTCGGTAGCGACTCCCAGGGCGGCGATGCAATCCAAGAGCTCGTTTAGGGAAGAGAGCTCCATTGGATCTAACTGCTCGGCGAGTTCCGAGTTGACGTGAAGATTGCTTGTGATGACCCGAGAAGTCATCGTCGGCGCAGCGGCCGAACAGGCGGTCATAAGAAAACCACCTAGCCGGAGAGTCTGGCCGACAGCCAGAGCTCCCTTAGCGACAGTGTCGTCTTTAAAGACGGGACGAGGCATCCTTCCTGATGGCGATGGCACAGCGGAACTCTCAATGAAAGCACCAATGTCGGTGTCAAAACCGGCGGATCTCGGGTAGGGGGTCCCAAACTGTGCGTCTAGGCGGATGGTAACAGGAGACAAGGGACATGATGTTTTTACCCAGGTTCGGGCCCTCTCGATGGAGGTAAATCCCTACTCCTGCTTGATTAATATTGATGATATGGGTAGTACAAGAGTAGATCTACCACGAGATCAGAGAGGCTAAACCCTAGAAGCTATCTTATGGTATGATTGTTGTTCGTCCTATGGACTAAAAACCCTCCGGTTTATATAGACACCGGAGAGGGCTAGGGCTACACAGAGTCGGTTACAATGGAAGGAGATCTACATATCCATATTGCCAAGCTTTCCTTCCACGCCAAGGAAAGTCCCATCCGGACACGGGACGAAGTCTTCAATCTTGTATCTTCATAGTCCAAGAGTCCGGCCAAAGGTTATAGTCCGGCTATCCGGACACCCCCTAATCCGGGACTCCCTCAGGGGGTCTCCGCACAGCCGGACTATATCCTTTGGACGGACTGTTGGACTATGAAGATACAAGATTGAAGACTTTGTCCCGTGTCCGGATGGGACTCTCCTTGGCGTGGAAGGCAAGCTTGGCAATACGGATATGTAGATCTCCTCCCTTGTAACTGACTCTGTGTAACCCTAGTCTCATCCGGTGTCTATATAAACCAGAGGGTTTAGTCCATAGAAGCACAACAATCATACCATAGGCTAGCTTCTAGGGTTTAGCCTCTACGATCTCGTGGTAGATCAACTTTTGTAATACTCATATCATCAAGATCAATCAAGCGGGAAGTAGGGTATTACCTCCATCAAGAGAGCCCGAACCTAGGTAAACATCGTGTCCCCCGCCTCTTGTTACCATCCGCCTTAGACGCACAGTTCGGAACCCCCTACCCGAGATCCGACGGTTTTGACACCGACATAGGGTGACACGGAACTAGCTCCAATTCATCAATGTAATGTAGGCATGTATTCCGAATATAGTCATACGTGCTTATGGAAAAGAACTTGCATGACATCTTTTGTCCTACCCTCCCGTGGCAGCGGGGTCCTAATGGAAACTAAGGGATATTAAGGCCTCCTTTTAATAGAGTACCGGACCAAAGCATTAACACATAGTGAATACATGAACTCCTCAAACTACGGTCATCACCAGGAGTGGTCCCGATTATTGTCACTTCGGGGTTGCCGGATCATAACACATAGGAGGTGAATATAGACTTGCAAGATAGGATCAAGAACTCACATATATTCATGAAAACATAATAAGTTCAAATCTGAAATCATGGCACTCGGGCCCTAGTGACAAGCATTAAGCATAGCAAAGTCATAGCAACATCAATCTCAGAACATAGTGGATACTGGGGATCAAATCCTAACAAAACTAACTCGATTACATGATAAATATCATCCAACCCATCACCGTCCAGCAAGCCTATGATGGAATTACTCACGCACGGCGGTGAGCATCATGAAATTGGTGATGGAGGATGGTTGATGATGACGACGGTGAAGGATTCCACTCTCTGGAGCCTCGAACAGACTCCAGATCAGCCCACCCGAGAGAGTTTAGGGCTTGGCGGCGGCTCCGTATCATAAAACACGATGAATCTTTCTCTCTGATTTTTTTCTCCCCAAACACGAATATATGGGTTGGAGTTGAGGTCGGTGGAGCTCCAGTGGGCCCACGAGGCAAGGGGGCGCGCCCCCCACCCTCGTGGAAAGGGTGTGGGCCCCCTGGCCTTGATTCTTTCGCTAGTATTTCTCATTATTTCCAAAAATAATCTCCGTGAAGTTTCAGGTCATTCCGAGAACTTTTGTTTCTGCACATAAATAACACCATACCAATTCTGCTGAAAACAGCGTCAGTCCGGGTTAGTTCCATTCAAATCATGCAAGTTAGAGTCCAAAACAAGGGCAAAAGTGTTTGGAAAAGTAGATACGACGGGGACGTATCAGTCATCGAGCTGAACGTGGAGGTGTCGTACATTCGGCACTTGATCGGGCGAATCGTGAAGGTGTATGACTACATCAAACGCGTTGATAAACGCTTCCACTAAACGATCGATGTGGGTACGTAGTGTAGCGACCCGACCTCAGACGGTCAAGTCTCTGTGCTTAAGTGTCATCCCTGGATCGGTATGCAGACACACACAGTACTCGAGGATTTATAACAGAGTTAATCACATGTGTAAAGTAACGTAAATACTATTACCTCAATCCATATAGCGGAAGTAACAATAAGGTTGTGGATTCCCATCAACACCAACGACAGAGTTGAGTGTAGAAATTCGTAACCCTAACATATCACTTACTCATCGTAAGATTCCTGTAACATGAGACGTTGCAGCCATATAGGTCAGTACATTGAATGTACTGGCAATTTCACACTGTAAAGCAATATTGAATAATGGCTATCACTACATGCATATTTGGCTGGTGGAGGCTCTAAGTTTAATTTTTGCATAAAGATAATTTTCCCTACTACAAAGGAATATATTTTATTTAACTACCACGTTGGTTGAAAAAATTATTGAGAAGGTTCCTCCAACTCAATCCCAAAATAATAATTATAACCCAACAAATTAATTTAAGTAAAGTGATGAGATCAAATCAATAATTCAAGTACCAGATACTCAAGATGTCCATAACCAGGGACATGGCTAATCATGATTAGTTTGTACACTCTGCAGAGCTTTGCGCACTTTTCCCCACAAGACTCGATCTCCTCCGTTGGATTTATCGCACTACCTGATGTTTGAGAAACGGATGACCGAGACACAGTCTTTCCGAAGAGGTCCCCTTAACCGATAGATAGGTCGGTACACCTACAATCCCCTACATCTGCTAGCCCATCATGGAAAGGTTTCCCACAACTTACTCAACTATGCCAGAGCCCATAATGGCTTGCGGCTGCACACGGAAGTTTCTAGCATGAATAATCTTATGATCCCTTTGAGCCTGGGTGGCATTCCATATGGCAAGCACTAGGTTCTTCAAGTGCCCGGGCAAACCATTGGCTGCTCCAGGGTGCCCCAACTAATCCACCCAGATGTGTATTAAAGTAGCCACCTTAAGTTAAACCTTGGTTAACAATAACTCTCACATCTTTCATGAATTCTCTCAAAACCAAACAACGTCTACGAGCATAGCATGGCAGTAAGCATAACGTAGTAACACCCTGGGTTTGAATTGCAAGACAATAGGTTCTACCTCATCAACTACTTCCCAATACCCACATGTTATCAATCCTACTCATGCAATGTTTGAGGGTTGAAACTAATGCATAAAAACTGGGTAATGAAAAGTATGACCAAAGTGTGAACTTGCCTTGTACTGTTGATGAAGATGATTCGCACTCATAACTCCTGATAGTTCTACTCGTCACACTCCAGTCAATCTATCATAAGCAAGCAATAGTAACCACACATAAGCAATCATGCAAAAGAATCGAAGAAAATATTTCAAACATTAGGCGAAAACAGGGCCAAGCTGTTTTACGGAAGAAAAAATGCTACAGCTAAAAGAATTCTAGGTCTAATGTATAAATACATAGACTAATTGATAATCTAATTATTCCATAGAAATAATAAACTACGGAAATGTAAAAAAAGAAGAAAGATATCTTTATAAGGTAGAGAAAAGACGACTTCGGAGAAAAGAGACAACTCCGAGAAGTCCCGCCGGAGAGGAGAAATATATTTTTATTTAGTGAATCTAGTCAAATCAAAATATTAATTTAACTCGAATTGGATGATTTTTGAAGGCATGGGTCTATATTTATAGATGGAAAAGAGGTTTAGGGGTCTAAGGCTAGGCAATGTGGTACTAAACATAGACAAAAAAGGAGACAAAAGAGATGGAAAAACAAAGAAAAAAACACCAAGGCATGGGCCTTCGGCCGGCGTGCGCGTATGCGCGCATGTGGGCGTGCGTAGAGTTTTTTTCTACCTTTTCTTTTAGAAAAGAAAACTATTTTTTTAACAGAAAATAAATAAATTGAATGACAACCGGAAAAATAATATAGCCCAGCCTGCTGGCTATGTTGCGCACGCTGGTGAGGGATAGCAGTCGGTCGCTCGTACAGTTTTTTTTATAAAAACGGAAAGGGGGTAAACAGAAAATAAGAAAAGACTAAATTATAAGCTTTCCATAGGAACAGTGAACATTTTTCAGAAAAAGATTTTCTACAATGTGAACAATTTTCTAGCATCAAATAAAATCCACAAAAATTTAAATAAAGCAAACAGTGCTACTGTTGCAATAAAACCTAATAAAAATCATTTTAAAAATACCAAAATAATTTCATATTTCTCTTCATTTTTCTACTGCAGGGAATCATTTTACCCTAATTTCCATATATTTTACTTTTGGATAAAAATAATTTGAATAAAAACCAAATATCTCCAAATTGAAAATAATTTCAAAGGGACGTTAAATTTGATTCTTTGAAAATCCCAACTCATATTTCATATGTTTTGAAGAAGTCATTTTATCTTCTCCCATGAAAATCATTGAGTTGCATAAAGTTTCTGAATTTGAAATATTTTCAAATAGAATTCAAACCTTTTTCAAAAACCCTTTTTCATTTAATTAAATGTAAGAAGTCATATCATCTTCTCTCTAGGGTTTTGTGATGAAATTTAATTTGAATTCATGGAGATCATAAATGCATGGTGAAAGTTTGGGAAAGTCATTTCATTCCCTCTCATTAAACTTTCAAAAGTTTCAAATTTCACTCAATTTCACACAAGCAACCACACCACAATCAAACAAACAATCAAAACTATTTATTTAATATAACATTCCAAAATTTAGAATTTTGGGATGTTACAAACCTACCACCCTTAAAATGAATCTCGTCCTCGAGATTCGGAGAGGCTAGAAAGAAAAAGGTTAGGTTCGGGGGTCTTCTCAAAATCCATCGATCGTCACAGGGGATCTGGGGTGGTACCACCCTTAGAAGCATGGTTACGATTCCACCAAAACTCATATACTCCATCCTTATCGTTGACGGTGTCCATCTTCTCAGATCTTCAGGATAATTCCTTCTCTGGGCTCTACCGGTAGTGGCATAACCTTTACCCCAATTCTTCTGTCCTTTCATCTTGCTAAGGTTCTTCTGTGACTCGGTCTTCTTAGCTGACAGGTCTGGCGCCAATACTAAACAACTATCGATATCTCGTGGTGGTCATCAAACAATTTATGGTGTCTCCTGTAGGAAATGGGTCTGGCTTCATTCTCACTGTATATCCTACGATTGGCAACAGCTGCCTTGTACAAAGGAAAATTTCTATACCATTCTAAGGTTTAATTAGGCTTAATATCATCGTCGCTCTACTATAGGTAAGTCACTCATATTTACCATCCCATATAGCAAGGCGAACAATAAGAGTAAGTCGGTATGGTGATCAATCCATCCCGCACCCAAATCTTATCTTGTATATGGTATAGCGAATCTCGCATTCTAACACTTGGTCATCGTCACAAGCATTGCAGAATTTTATCTTGTCGATGAACTAAGTTCGGATAATCCATTGATTCTGCAAGCCAAACAAACATCTATCGTCCCTTCACATCTCTCACGTTTTGCGTCACTCCTATAAGATCGCCTGTTGATAAAGGCATATCCTCTTCCAGGGTTTTTCCTTCAGCAAGAGTGTGCTTGCTTCTTGGCTGGTCCTGGAGCCTGTGGGTTATGGCCCATCTCATCACTTGTAAACATTAAACTCATCATCAGGGAAACTGATCATTATTCCAACATTCAGCTTACTAGCATTCTTAAATCCATCCAATTGTACTGTCTCCCTTTCTTCTATTTGTACCAAACTAAGACGTGATTACATCCGACTCATCATGGAGTTACAATTACTCCATATTACCAACATTATACCTCCTTTATATCCAATAGTACTTCATCCCTTCATATTCTTGGGGTATCTCGCATATCGAGATAAAACTCGTACTTATTTTGTCCGAAGTCCACTCCGTGGAATATCCTTATCTTTTCGAGGGTCCAGGGTACTACCACCCTTGAAATGCACAAATTGATCCATAGACCACATTTCTCATATCCTTGAAAATGGTCAAAATCATTCTTCATACAGTAAATACTCATAAAATCCAAATCAGTACCAACGATGCTAACTTTATTGATTCTCCGATCATTATAATCTCCTGCATTTCCATTACATGCATCAACTTAACACCTCAATATAAAAGAATTGTTCCCACTACTACTACTATATTTCTCACAGACTCCACTATTTAACACGAATATCCTCAATGGGACAATCTCTGGCAAAGCGCCCAGCTTCATTACAATGAAAACATATTACTTCTGACAAGTCTCGAGGTTTCCTTGTGATTACATAGCCTCCTTAGGTTCTCGCCTTCCTTTTTGGGCAACCGCTGAAGTAGTGCCATGTCTCCTTCCACCTGAAACAGGTGATATGGCTCAGGTCCTTCCTGGAATCCAATCTATTTCTCTTCCTGGACTTTTCCGTTCCAATCAGGGCTTCTATTTCCTGTTGGTCATACTCTACTTCCTCTGTCGGGAATGCTACAAGGTCCCCCTTCAGACAATTCTGGGAGATGTGCCCTTCTTCTCCACATGAATAACATGACATTGGTGTAGGGTTTAATTTTGTTTCCGTTGTGTGTTCCTCGACATCTTCCTTCATCACGGGTTCTTCCAAAGTTTCCATGAGGGCTCCTTTCATTGCTTCTTTTTTCTGCTGGATGGTTTGCTGTACTATGGGGTAAATGTGACACTGAGCAGGGTAGTGGGTAGTCCCTTCACACAAGAAACAAGTAATCTACCTAGTTGGGCATTCTTCAGTTGGGTGACTTTCCTCACAATGAGGGCATTCATCCTTGTGCTCTTTATGGTTGTGTCCTATATCTCCATAGATCTTGCATGCACAAGGTTTCCTAATATCATATCCATAAGGCTTCAATTTCTGGGACACAAGCCGAGACTTTAGCAGAGTCAACTTAAATTCTTCCCAACTGGTTACTCCCTGCTATCCATTTATGGTTTGGTACATCCTCCACCAAGTAGCAGCACCTCTTTCAAAGCACTAAAGAGCATGTTGTGCCATATCCTTTCCGGCTATAGTGTTATTCTTCATGTGATCTTCCATGTTCTGAATCCATTGGTCTGTGTCCAATTTACTTATAGGTCCCGGAAATGTCAGTTCATCTCCATTCCTCCTCTATTTGTTTCCAGGGGTTTTGGGGTGAGATAAGAGAGATAGAGAGGGATACACACAATACAACCAATAGTTTTGAAAAGACATATTTTATTTGTGGTTATTGGAAAAACATCAAACAAATGATAGCTCACAATCGTCGCATCTAACGTAGGTATATAACAGGGGTTTGATCTTCTAAAGGTTAATAAATCTTCAAAGTCGCCAATCTCTTCAAGTCCTGTTCATGTCTCCGATGGCTTGTTCCGATCGTGTTTCTCCTTCTCAAGTTCTTCTACCAGGTCATTTCTGTTGTCGCAAAGTCTCTCGTGACGTCCTTTAATATTCTGGAGTTGCGCTCCACACTTCTGGGTTTCAACATCCTTGGCATGAACCATGGTCCTACTGTCCTTCAGTTCCTGACAAATCTCCGGTATCTCGAGGTTTTTGCTCCTCCAGCTGTGACACCCCAAATTTTTGACCTTGTTTCATTGATTAAAATTTTGCCAGGAAATTAAAATTTTACTTTTGGATTTTCTTTTGGTTTCAGAACCATCCTTTTCTTTGTTATTAATGGAGTTTTTTTATCCCAAGTGAAAACTTTCCAAATGTATTATTGGACTTGTTTTCCCCTCAAGAAAAACATTTCTATTATCAGTGGATTTATTTGCATAATTATTTCTCTCTGAGCTTTATTCCTTAAAGTGATTTTTCATTAGTTTTGGAGCCCTACTTGAACTACAACCATTTGATAAATTTATCTAATATTCCAACCAAAATTTGGAGATGTCATGTGATGTTTTTAAATCACTTTTATGCAAAAATATACTTCATTCATTAAATATTTTCAGGTCTACCCCAACTTTTCAAAACTGGTCCAGATGGCAGTATTGCACTACAACCCATTTAAATATTTCTTTCTAGCTTCCACCAAAATTAGGGGATGTTGGTAGTAGTATTTTATTCAACATTATGCAAAAACCCAGTGATGTTCTTTGAAAAATTTGAGTGAATCAACCTCATTTTCATTCTGGCCCAGTTGGATGTTTTCTACTGCATCACTATTCAATTTTGCTCTAGTGACCATGAGCTTTCTCCTGCTTGTATTACACCTTACAAAACCCTTAAGTCCAGAAGAGTGGACCCATTGGATGATTATAAGTGCATGCAATTATGCCTTTTTCTTTCTGTCCAAAACTGAAGTTTTGCAAAACTTGCACTAGCAAGTTTTTGTTTTTGGCAAACTAACCTTACCACCCTCTCATTCATCTAAAGAGACTATGATCTGGAGATTTGGGCCACCCCAAGAGTTGCCTAGATGCACATGGCATTTTGTCAAACACCCTGTGTGCATAGCCAGATTTGGCTTGATTTTTAGTCTGCAATATGAACTTGATCCCCTGACCAGACCAACATGTCCCATGCATTTGCACTAGCCCGTAGCCCCACCCTGCTAACCCTCTTGTGGATTGGAGCCCCCTAGCATGCCTTGGCATATTGCCGAGCATGTAGCGTGTGTGCTCTGGGCGCGCCCAGAGCGCGCGTTTTGCACGTGCGTGCGCACGGGTCGCCGCGTCGTGCCCCGGCCCTTTCTCACCTGCAAAGCCGCACCCCGACCTCATCCATTCACCAGAACACGCCAGCTCGCCCCTGGCGCCCTACAGCGCCGCCGCCAGGGCCCTCTTGGCGGCACGCCGACGGCCACAGTACGCCCTGCCATGGACGGCGCCGCCCAAGCCAGAACTCCTCGCTAGATGCCCTCGTGAGCAGGCCGCCCTTATCCCCAAGCCCGTCCGCTAGCACCGACCCTGCTCCGGTCATCGCCACGTCGCTCTGCCACAACAGAAGCGGTCGGCCGGCGATCTTATCCCCGGCCACCACGGAACTGCCATTGCTCGCCTATTTAAGGGGCCCCCAAGCTCGTCAGGCCCTCAAGCAACCTCTCTCACTCCCTCACTGATCCTCCCGTAGCAGTAGAAAGACCAGAGATGGTCGTCCTCTTCTTCTCCGGCAACCACAGCCGCCGCCACTGTCTCGATCACTCCGGCGCCACCAGGGCCTCCCCCTCTCCACTCTCTTCACCAGAAGCCCTCTCTTCACCAGAAGCCCTCTCTTCATCTCGTGAGTCCACCCCCATGCTCAATTTTGATTGGGAGCCACTGGAGACAAGAGCCCACTCTGCCCGACAACCACCATCCGCTGCAGAGCTCGCCGCCGGTGACTCCGTCCACCCTAGGGACCATAGTGACCACCAAAAGGACCGCCTCGACCCCCTGAACCCGCGGATGGCCTTGGTTTCTCGAACGGTGCCGCCATTCACCGACGAGCATCGCCGGAGTCCCGCCCCCGCTCGGGCAGAGGAAAAGGAGGGAGAGGCGACTGGTCAAACCTGACCAGTTGTCCCCCTGGACCCACTGTCAGTGACCACGAGCCGGTCCACGCTGGAATAAGTGAAGACATAAACCCAGAGTACGCCTTCGACATGTTTAATTTTCGAAACGTTTTTTTTCTGTTTTATTTTAAAAACAGAATTTGACCAAAACTTTGACTAGCTATAACTTTTTAAATATAAGTCCAAATGACTTGATTCTTTTTCTGTTGCTTCCCAAATATTGTCTAGTTTATTTTCATATTTATTTAAAAAATTCCAAACAACCTTTTTGTACTGTTTTTAAACTATGTGTTAATTTGATTTTTTGCAAAAATAGGATTTGTTGGAGAGAGAAGAAAACTTTCAAAAGTTTTGGAGAGATCCTCACCTCTCCACACCTTGAAGGCAAGCATTCTGAACCCTGGCATAATATTGTGTGTAGTCACCACACCACCTCGACACGGAGTATCCGTTAATTTATTTATTTTTGCGATGATATGTTCATACTCAGGAGTGCATAGGGATGATCTCATGCTATTGGAGTTTGGTATGTTTTTGATAGTAGTCACCATCACATACCCTTCATGCATACCGGAAGGGAACCGGGAAAGCCTCTGTCTTGGGTAGACACGATGCTTGTCACCAGTCCCTCGTCGAGACAGTTGTGTCTGGTACGGCATGATGAGGTATGATGAGTGGTGATTATGTCTGTTGGATTGAAATATATTTGTTATGCTAATCATGCAGGGAATGCCTAAACCTCCTGAGTCGACCATAGATCGAGTCTTGTTCCAGTAAACCCCATACTTGTTTCGTACTACCACTTGTCCCTGCCATAGGTAGGGTACGGTTCAGTAAGTTGTCAACCCCTTTCCTAGCACACACCGTACAGAGAGGCCATGGTGGAAGATACCGGCTGCATCCGGTAGGCATGCCACCTGGTCCGGGGGCATGGGTGTTTCGGTTGTAGCCGAAGGGGTAGCTCTCCTAGTTTCCGCGCGGTATAAATTTTGTGATCCCATGCTAGTCGAGGTTGTAGCCTCCCCACTTAGATTTTTGCTTAACAGGTGTCGAGGGTGATTCCAGACACCGGTAAGTTAGGCTGGTGTGTGCAGTCGGGTGTGTTTTCGAGTGAAAGACCGTGGACGGAATTAGTCCCGGTGGACTAAAGGAATCCGTTGCTAGTGGGTAAAGAGTACACCCTCTGCAGAGATTAAATCTATTCGAATAGCTGTGTCCATGGTTAAGGACTACAGTCTGGGATGGGTCAAGTGTCGGTCTTAGTGTCGGCCTTCGGAGGAGAAACTTCTAAACCAGAACATTGATCATGACTTGTGATATATGATGGTTATGATTATTATCATTGTGGACTAACCATTTGTATTGTTGAAATAATGAATATCCCTGGGATGGTTCTACCTCCTGGATATTCACGGTGATTATTTCATTCACTTATAAGCCCTTTATGTGGTGTCGCTCAGACGCCCGACTATGGCATGCTCATTACTTCATTCACTTATAAGCCCTTTCTGTGGTGTCGCTCAGACGCCCGACTGTGGCATGCTCATTATTTCATTTACTTATAATCCCTTTATGTGGTGTCGCTCAGACGCTCGACTGTGGCATGCTCTTTATTCCATTTACCTATAAGCCCTTTATGTGGTGTCGCACAGACGCCTGACTGAGGCATGCTTCACATTATTTACCTTTCGAGGCATCGCTTCAGACTCCTGATCGATGCTTTTCATTTCTACTCCCTGATTGTTTACTCATATTTTATTCTGAATGATCGGCTTGCACCATGAACCTTATTTCATAACTGACCAAATGATCATAGGGTATTTCAAGCCCGATTATCAGTGGTTATATTATACCTGTGTTCTTAATGTTTGCGAGTACATTCAAAGTACTCACTGGCTTGTCCCTGGCTATTGTCTTGGCCAGATTTCTTGCATGGAGAGGAGCGTTGTGATGACAGCCCTGGAACCTACGCCATGGAGATAGCAGCCTCGTGAAGATAGGAGTTATCCTGGTCAGCTGTTCCTGTGGGAAATGGAGTCCCATAGACGCTGATGATCCGCAAACCGCTTCCGCTATCAACCACTAGAAACCATTTGTTGTACTCATAGGCCAGAATGGTCTTGTACTACATACCCTGTATTTTGCTTGGAGTTTCTGTATCAAGTTGGTGACTCATCAGCTAACAGTAATCCTGGGGCTTGTGAGCACAAGGGCCATTTCTGGGAAATTATATCCTGAAAATCCGGTCCTGACAAACTTGGTATCAGAGCCAGGCTGACCATTGGCTAATCCTATCTTAGCCAGGTCGGTAAACCTAGGTTAACCAACCCACCAGACCTTAACCAAACCCCAGCCAAGCTTCTCGTGTAAGATAGCCACACAGTGACCCGACAGCTTTTGGCTGTCGGTGCCCAACTTATCAACCTAACCTGTCGATCACGCGCCAGTGACCGACTCCTAAATAGTCTTTTCGCAAGCGTGCAAAGGAAGACTCCGTCCCCTTTTTTTCTATAAAAGGGCACGCTAGCCTCAACCCAGCACAGCACAACCTCTACCCCCAAACCGAGCTATAATGCCTGGCCCCATTGTTCACAATGAGACCACAGCAACCAACCTTGGAGGTTTTGTGACCGTGCTAGCAAACCTCACCCGCCGTGCCTTCGCATTAGAAGAGCCCCCAGAATATGTTGTGTACCAAGGGTCCATGAGCGGTGAGAGCCGTCAATTCTGGGCCACTATGCACATCTATGGTAGGGGTCTATCGCCTGAACGCCCCTACAGGTTCACTGGAAGGACAACTTCCTTTGAGCCGCAAGCCATCCAACTAGCTGCTCGAGAGGCTATAGTTCAACTCCGGCACTTGTCGCCCAGAGTTAACTGTCGCTCCTTCTACTACTACCCCAGCCGTGACGGGTATGGTAGACCACCCCAAGTTGCCAACGGAGACCACGAGACGGATCCTGCCCTATTGCATCTGGTGCGCTATGTAAGTGCACTAGAGGAGCTATTCAATCAGATCACCCTTGATCTGATCGCATCTCGTGCAGAACTGATTCGCCGAACCCCGGCAAGAAGGGAAGGTGAGCCCGACGCCGACAACCCAGTCGTGTTGTTCGGACAATCGATCGAGACCCTGAGGTCTGCCCCAGCCATCGACCAAGGCGCATTGATGACCCCAGAAGTGCTTCGTCGCCTTTTGGGAACACGCTCCAATGGGATTGTGGCCAACAATCCCCGCGATGGTCATCATCGCTACCCCGACACTACAGTTCCCCAACCCCCTCCAGCTAACCCCGACAGTGAAGCCAATGGAGAAGCCTCGGCGTCCACAAGGCACGCCCGCTTAGATATGAACGAGGTAGACTAAGTCATTCGAGTAGTACCGAGTCTTAGTACGGCCACGCCCTGTAATGGTGTAACTTGTATCGCCATAATTAAATGTTGTCCGCTTGTGCGCCCCTACTTTATACTGTAGCCATGCATAAGTGCGTTGGTGTACGGCCGCATTTTTTTATTCCGGGCGTAGCTACCTAAAGCCAACCCCGACGGCACCCACAGTAACGCGTCACTTTTGTGAGATGTGTGTATCTGTGGCTTTGACCCCGGCCTCATAGAACAGAACCGACAAAACCAGTTGCCCCTCACCGCGGTAAATAACCCAGCCAGGATGCTTTATAAAAGGCCACCTCGTGACCTTGCCAAGCACCCCTCACCTTGTGCACCACCCTCACAACCATTTCTTGCCATGACGAGCCCTAGCATTTATCTGAGAACCCCAGATGCCACCCCGGGTAGTTTTGTTAAAATATTGTGGGACTTTACCTGCAGTACAATGGGTTCTACCCAGCCACCCCAGTACGAGCTGCTCAAATCGAGGATCACCCCTTCCACCTCAAAATATTGGGCAGTAGTGCACAATCCCCCCGTAAACTCAAATCAAGACCCAACGGAAGTCTCCTTCCTGGGGAAATCTATGCCGACTCCGCAAATGGCCATAGAAGCGGCTGCACACGAGGCGATTATTCGCCTTCGATTCGCGGTACCTTATGCCAGCGAACGAGGGTATTATTACTTTCCGAGCCATGCAGCACCCGGAGGAGTAACATCCTTTCCCGATGGACGAATTGAGAGAGACCCAGTACTGGCCAACCTTGTCCAGTATGTCATCGCTCAAGAGCGTCGGTTATCTCTAGAGCCTTGCTTTTAAATCCTCAGATCGCCATCGGCAGACCACTGAGGCCCGTCCAGGAGAGACGCGTTCATCGACTGGTCAATCCACTTCCCCCGATAGAAGAAGAGTGTGTCCCAGTACCAGAGACGTTTTCTCGGGACCCCATCCAGTTACCGTTTGCATTGTAGGCATCACTACTATGTTTAGTATTGCAACGTTTATTTTTGTGTTGTAGCTTATGCGTGGTACCCTGAGTTTGTGCGACGAGTCAATTATTTGGTTGCAATTATTATGAGTAGTTTTTTTGCTGCTGTTAATTTTGTTTAGCTAAAATTTTCACTCGCGAAAAATCCCAAAGTGAGATTTCTCTCCCCTGAGTTACTACAACGTGTACCTCCTCGCGACAAAGATTTTATTCACGCAGCACCACGGCAGCAGACTCACAACCACAACCACTCGAACACATACACTGCTTGCAAAACCACGTAACTGTGTTGCATCTAACTGATCACCTCCCTAACACGCCACAGTCTTTGAAGGAGAGATTAGTGGATAATCATCCGGGTACGAGTTACCTCCAGCACACCGACAACAGTTAGCACCCGACACCACACCTAATCCTCGTGATCACCGCCACCGCGGAGAACCAACACTTGAGCGGCAGCATCACGACAATCATCAAGGATCATCGCGCACAGGAGCACGGAGAGCCCCAGCAATGCCGCCAGTCCTCCGCACATCAGGACCATGTACCAA
The DNA here is from genome assembly GCA_032464435.1 of Aegilops umbellulata. Classification (NCBI taxonomy): domain Eukaryota; kingdom Viridiplantae; phylum Streptophyta; class Magnoliopsida; order Poales; family Poaceae; genus Aegilops; species Aegilops umbellulata. The sequence continues at coordinate 346,766,777 of CP136056.1, read as the reverse complement.
TCCGGCATCACCTCCGCCATTATAGCCTCGTCTCAAGCTTCTATAAACAGAGATGGAGGAGGAAGAAGGAGAAGGAGAAGCGAGGCCATGTGTGAGGAAGAAGAGTAGAGCGCCTTGGCCGTTTTATAGCTCGAGCTCGGTGTACGATGGGCAAAGTCCACCAGCGCCGCTCGTCGCCCGATCGCCGGTGTTTGGAGGCGAATCCGCGAGCAGTCCCGACAGCACGCTGGCCTGCGAGGTGAGTGCACGCTGCACCGGCAGCTAGCACGCCGTGCACTACCGCGGTACGGCCTAGATGCCCTACGTGCTAAACGTCGCCGGTGGAGAAAGCGCGGGAAAGCACGCGGGAGAGAGGAAGAAGAGAGAACCGGAGGAAGGAGAAGAGACTGACAGTGGACCCCGGGTCCACCGGTCAGCCAGAGAGAGCACTGTGCTCTCGGGTACGACCAGCGTGTTTTGAATTTTAGGATTTATTCTAAATTTATTGTATCCAACGTACAAAACTCTCGTTTTTTTCCCTAACCGTAGATTTTTCCATGCAGCGCCAGTGATCCACACTTTGGTTTTACACCACTTATTGCCCTCTCAGTGTAACCACATTTTACTGCATATATTTTCTCTAAAACAGCTTTTAACAAATCTCGAGGACGAGATTTTTCTTCGGAAATGTTAACGCCCACACGTGTGGGCGTTTGCACATCGCCCACATGCCTCCATCACCACTCATTTTGCCACGTATGAATAGATGACATCAGCAAAATTCTGTTTGGTTTTCGGCTTAAAAATGTTGTATCTCCTAAATAAAAAAGCGAACTAAAAATCCGTTTTCACCATTAAATTTGTCTCGACGAGATCTTCAAAACTAGACCCCATGTTGATATGTTTCGATGAATTTTTTTGCCAGAAGTTGCCATGATGTTTACACTGCAGTTGCCATATGGCTTAAACTAAAGTTGCCATGTGGCAATTTTAGTTTGTAGATCATGGCAATTTTAGTATTTTAATGATGGCAACTCCAGTACTTTGACCATCAAAATTATTTTTTGTATGAACCATGGCAATTTTACGTGCATGTATCATGGCAATTTTAGTTTATGGTTCATGGCAAGTCTAGTTTCTTAATTCCCCATTTTATAAATGTCAAAATTTACTTTTAAATGTAGAAGAAAATAGCCGAAACGTATCATGGCAACTTCAGTATAAACATCATGGCAATTCATATGCAATACACATGGCAACTTTTAATCCAAAAAAAATTCATCAAAACATATCAACATGAGATCTAGTTTCGAAGATCTCATCGCGAGGGATTTAATGGTGAAAACGGATTTTCAATCGGATTTTTCGTTTAAGAGATAAAACATTTTAAAAACTGAAAATCCAAAAAGATTCCTACATGCATGCATGCGATGAGATGGCAATCTGTTTACATTAGAGACGTGTGGTGCGTCTCCCTTCGCACCACACGTGTGGCAGTTAGCGCGACCCTTTTTCTTAAGGGGGGTAGTGTTGTGACACCCCAAAATTTTGACCTTGTTTCATTGATTAAAATTTTGCAAGGAAATTAAAATTTTACTTTTGGATTTTCTTTTGGTTTCAGAACCATCCTTTTCTTTGTTATTAACGGGTTTTTTTATCCCAAGTGAAAACTTTCCAAATGTATTATTGGACTTGTTTTCCCCTCAAGAAAAACATTTCTATTATCAGTGGATTTATTTGCATAATTAATTCTCTCTGAGCTTTATTCCTTAAAGTGATTTTTCATTAGTTTTGGAGCCCTACTTGAACTACAACCATTTGATAAATTTATCTAATATTCCAACCAAAATTTGGAGATGTCATGTGATGTTTTTAAATCACTTTTATGCAAAAATATACTTCATTCATTAAATATTTTGAGCTCTACCCCAAGTTTTCAAAACTGGTCCAGATGGCAGTATTGCACTACAACCCATTTAAATATTTCTTTCTAGCTTCCACCAAAATTAGGGGATGTTAGTAGTAGTATTTTATTCAAAATTATGCAAAAACCCAGTGATGTTCTTTGAAAAATTTGAGTGAATCAACCTCATTTTCATTCTGGCCCAGTTGGATGTTTTCTACTGCATCACTATTCAATTTTGCTCTAGTGACCATGAGCTTTCTCCTGCTTGTAGTACACCTTACAAAACCCTTAAGTCCAGAAGAGTGGACCCATTGGAGGATTATAAGTGCATTCAATTATGCCTTTTTCTTTCTGTCCAAAGCTGAAGTTTTGCAAAACTTGGATTAGCAAGTTTTTGTTTTTGGCAAACTAACCTTACCACCCTCTCATTCATCTAAAGAGACTATGATCTGGAGATTTGGCCACCCCAAGAGTTGCCTAGATGCACATGGCATTTTGTCAAACACCCTGTGTGCATAGCCAGATTTGGCTTGATTTTTAGTCTGCAATATGAACTTGATCCCCTGACCAGACCAGCATGTCCCATGGATTTGCCCTAGCCCGTAGCCCCACCCTGCTAACCCTCTTGTGGATTGGAGCCCCCTAGCATGCCTTGGCATATTGCCGAGCACGTAGCGTGCGTGCTCTGGGCATGCCCAGAGCGCCCGTTTTGCACGTGCGACCACACGGGTCGCTGCGTCGCGCCCCGGCCCTTGCTCACCTGCAGAGCCGCACCCCGACCTCATCCACTCACCAGAACACGCCAGCTCGCCCCTGGCGCCCTACAGCGCCACCGCCAGGGCCCTCTTGGCGGCACGCCGACGGCCACAGTACGCCCTGCCATGGACGGCGCCGCCCAAGCCACAACTCCTCGCCAGCTGCCCTCGTGAGCAGGCTGCCCTTATCCCCAAACCCGTCCGCTAGCACCGACCCTGCTCCGGCCATCGCCATGTTGCTCTGCCACAACAGAAGCGGTCGGCCGGCGATCTTATCCCTGGCCGCCACGGAACCTCCATTGCTCGCCTATTTAAGGGGCCCCCGAGCTCGTTAGGCCCTCAAGCAACCTCCCTCACTGATCCTCCCGTAGCAGTAGAAAGACCAGAGATGGTCGTCCTCTTCTTCTCCGGCAACCACAGCCACCGCCACTGTCTCGATCACTCCGGCGCCACCAGGGCCTCCCCCTCTCCACTCTCTTCACCAGAAGCCCTCTCTTCATCTCGTGATTCCGCCCCCATGCTCAATTTTGATCGGGAGCCACTAGAGACAAGAGCCCACTCTGCCCGACGACCACCGTCCGCTGCGGAGCTCGCCGCCGGCGACTCCGTCCACCCCAGGGACCATAGCGACCACCGAAAGGACCGCCTCGACCCCCTGAACCCGCGGATGGCCTTGGTTTCTCGAACGGTGCCGCCGTTCGCCGGCGAGCATCGCCGGAGTCCCGCCCCCGCTCAGGCAGAGGAAACGGAGGGAGAGGCGACTGGTCAAACCTGACCAGTGGGCCCCCTGGACCCACTGTCAGTGACCACGAGCCGGTCCACGCTGGAATTAGTGAAGACGTAAACCCAGAGTACGCCTTCGACGTGTTTAATTTTCGAAACATTTTTTTCTGTTTTATTTTAAAAACAAAATTTGACCAAAACTTTGACTGGCTATAACTTTTTAAATATAAGTCCAAATGACTTGATTCTTTTTCTGTTGCTTCCCAAATATTGTCTAGTTTATTTTTCATATTTATTTAAAAAAATTCAAACAACTTTTTTGTACTGTTTTTAAACTATGTGTTAATTTGAATGTTTTCAAAAATAGGATTTATTGGAGAGAGAAGAAAACTTTCAAAAGTTTTGGAGAGAGCCTCACCTCTCCACACCTTGAAGGCAAGCATTCTGAACCCTGGCATAATATTGTGTGTAGTCACAACACCACCTCGACACGGAGTATCCGTTAATTATTTTTTTTGCGATGATATGTTCATACTCAGGAGTGCATAGGGATGATCTCATGCTATTGGAGTTTGGTATGTTTGTGATAGTAGTCACCATCACATACCCTTCATGCATACCGGAAGGGAACCGGGAAAGCCTCTGTCTTGGGTAGACACGATGCTTGTCACCAGTCCCTCGTCGAGACAGTTGTGTCCGGTACGGCATGATGAGGTATGATGAGCGGTGATTCTGTCTGTTGGATTGAAATATATTTGTTATGCTAATCATGCAGGGAATGCCTAAACCTCCTGATTCGACCATAGATCGAGTCTTGTTCCGGTAAGCCCCATACTTGTTTCATACTACCACTTGTCCCTGCCATAGGTAGGGTACGGTTCAGTAAGTTGTCAACCCCTTTCCTAGCACACACCGTACAGAGAGGCCATGGTGGAAGATGCCGGCTGCATCCGGTAGGCATGCCACCTGGTCCGGGGGCATGGGTGTTTCGGTTCTAGCCGAAGGGGTAGCTCCCCTAGTTTGTGCGCGGTATAAATTTTGTGATCCCATGCTAGTCGAGGTTGTAGCCTCCCCACTTAAGAGTTTTGCTTAACATGTGTCGAGGGTGATTCCAGACACCGGTAAGTTAGGCTGGTGTGGGCGGCCAGGTGTGTTTTCGAATGAAAGACCGTGGACGGAATTAGTCCCGGTGGACTAAAGGAATCCATTGCTAGTGGGTAAAGAGTACACCCTCTGCAGAGATTAAATCTATTCGAATAGCCGTGTCCATGGTTAAGGACTACAGTCTGGGATGGGTCAAGTGTCGGTCTTAGTGTCGGCCTTCGGAGGAAAAACTTCTAAACCAGAACATTGATCATGACTTGTGATATATGATGGTTATGATTATTATCATTGTGGACTAACCATTTGTATTTTTGAAATAATGAATATCCCTGGGACGGTTCTACCTCCTGGATATTCACGGTGATTATTTCATTCACTTATAAGCCCTTTATGTGGTGTCGCTCAGACGCCCGAATGTGGCATGCTCATTACTTCATTCACTTATAAGCCCTTTATGTGGTGTCACTCAGACGCCTGACTATGGCATGCTCATTATTTCATTTACTTATAAGCCCTTTATGTGGTGTCGCTCAGACGCCCGACTGTGGCATGCTCTTTATTCCATTTACCTATAAGCCCTTTATGTGGTGTCGCACAGACGCCCGACTGAGGCATGCTTCACATTATTTACATTTCGAGGCGTCGCTTCAGACTCCCAATCGGTGCTTTTCATTTCTACTCCCTGATTGTTTACTCATATTTTATTCTGAATGATCGGCTTGCACCATGAACCTTATTTCATAACTGACTAAATGATCATAGGGTATTTCAAGCCTGATTATCAGTGGTTATATTATACATGTGTTCTTAATGTTTGCGAGTACATTCAAAGTACTCACTGGCTTGTCACTGGCTATTGTCTTGGCCAGATTTCTTGCGTGGAGAGGAGCGTTGTGATGACAGCCCCGGAACCTACGCCATGGAGATAGCAGCCTCGCGAAGATAGGAGTTATCCTGGTCAGTTGTTCCTGTGGGAAATGGAGTCCCATAGACACTAATGATCCGAAAACCTCTTCCGCTATCAACCACTAGAAACCATTTGTTGTACTCATAAGCCAGAATGGTCTTGTACTACATATCCTGTATTTTGCTTGGAGTTTCTGTATCAAGTTGGTGACTCATCAGCTAACAGTAATCCTGGGGCTGGTGAGCAGAAGGGCCATTTCTGGGAAATTATATCCCGAAAATCCGGTCCTGACACCAGCTTGGCTACTTTCAGCTTCTGGGTCCTGAGTTCTTCACAATATACTTTCTTGATGAATAAGGTTTCTAGAAGGTCCATCCCAAAAATTCTTGATGTAATACTTTAGATCCTGGTGATACACCAGCTAGGGTTAACACTCCATATTTTGCTGATTAGGTGCTCCATTAGCCCTTTTGTCATCCAATCCTTCCAAAGAAATGCATGCTTAACTCCACACGGTGACAATAGCATAAGCTCTGATACCATCTTGTAGCGACCCGAGCTCAGACGGTCAAGTCTCTGTGCTTAAGTGTCATCCTTGGATCGGTATGCTGACACACACAGTACTCGAGGATTTATAACAAAGGTAAATCACATGTGTAAAGTAACGTAAATACTATTACCTCAATCCATATAGCGGAAGTAACAATAAGATTGTGGATTCCCATCAACACCAACCGCAAAGTTGAGTGTAGAAATCGTAACCCTAACGCATCACTTACTCGTCGTAAGATTCCCGTAACATGAGACGTTGCAGCCATATAGGTCAGTACATTGAATGTACTCGCAATTTCACACTATAAAGCAATGCAGAATAATGGCTATCACTACATGCATATTTGGCTGGTGGAGGCTCTAAGTTTAATTTTTGCATAAAGCTAATTTTTTTCCTACAACAAAGGAATATATTTTATTTAACTACCACGTTGGTTGAAAAAATTATTGAGAAGGTTCCTCCAACTCAATCCCAAAATAATAATTATAACCCAACAAATTAATTTAAGTAAAGTGATGAGATCAAATCAATAATTCAAGTACCAGATACTTAAGATGTCCATAACCGGGGACACGCTAATCATGATTAGTTTGTACACTCTGCAGAGGTTTGCGCATTTTTTTCCCACAAGACTCGATCTCCTCCGTTGGATTTTTCGCACTATCGGATGTTTGAGAAACGGATGGCCGAGATACAGTCTCCCCGAAGAGGTCCCCTTAACCGATAGATAGGCCGGTACACCTACAATCCCCTACATCTGCTAGCCCATCATGGAAAGGTTTCCCACAACTTACTCAACTATGCCAGAGCCCATAATGGCTTGTGGCCGCACACAGAAGTTTCTAGCATGAATAATCATATGATCCCTTTGAGCCTGGGTGGCATTCCATATGGCAAGCACTGGGTTCTCCAGGTGCCCGGCCAAACCACTGGGTGCTCCAGGGTGCCCCAACTAATCCACCCAGATGTGTATTAAAGTAGCCACCTTAAGTTAAACCTTAGTTAACAATAACTCTCACATCTTTCATGAATTCTCTCAAAACCAAACAACGTCTACGAGCATAACATAGCAGTCAGCATAACGTAGTAACACCCTGGGTTTGAATTGCAAGACAATAGGTTCTACCTCATCAACTACTTCCCAAGACCCACATGTTATCAATCCTACTCATGCAATATTTGAGGGTTGATACTGATGCATAAAAACTAGGTAATGAAAAGTATAATCAAAGTGTGAACTTGCCTTGTACTGTTGATGAAGATGATTCGCACTCATAACTCCTGATAGTTCTACTCGTCACACTCCGGTCAATCTATCATAAGCAAGCAATACTAAACACACATAAGCAATCATGCAAAAGAATCAAAGAAAAGATCTCAGAAAACCTTGAAAACAAGTAATTAACTCTTACAACAGAAAACAATTTCTAACAGTACCAAAATTAGTGGATTTGGTCTTATCAGAAAGTTTGGGTCAAGAGCTTCGATTTGCAAAAAGAATCAAAAAAATCGGAGTTAAGAAACTCATGTTATGATCAAAAGAAGTTTGAATATGAATCTGATCAAATTTTGAAATTTGAGAATTTCAAAAATTTGATGTGACAAGTTCACTGGATAGGCGAAAATAAGACGAAACTATAGGCGCTGGCTTCATCTAATTTGGATGAACGAGTAAAAAGTTATGACTATTTAAAAAATTAGGGTCAAGATGTTTTACGAAAGATAAAATAGCTACGGCTAAAAGAATTCTAGGTCTAATGTATAAATACATAGACTAATTGATAATCTAATTATTCCATAGAAATAATATACTACTGAAGTAAAAAAAGAAGAAAGATACCTTTATAAGGTAGAGAAAAGACGACTTCGGAGGCAAGAGACAACTTCCAGAAGTCCCGCCGGAGAGGAGAAATATATTTTATTTAGTGAATCTAATCAAATCAAAATATTGATTTAATTCGAATCGGATGATTTTTGGAGGCTCTATGGATCTATATTTATAGGTGGAAAAGAGGTTTAGGGATCAAAGGCTAGGTAATGTGATACTAAACGTAGACAGAAAAGGAGACGAAAGAGATAGGAAAACAAAGAAACAAAACGCCGCGGCATCGGCCTTCGGCCAGCCTGTGCGTGTGCGCGCATGTGTGCGTGTGCGCGCATGTGTGCGTGTGCAGAGTTTCTTTTTCTAACTTTTCTTTTAGAAAAGAAAACTATATTTGTCTTGAACAGAAAATAAATAAATTGAAGAACAATCGGAAAAATAATATAGCCCGGCCTGTTGGCTTTGTTGCGCACGCTGGCGAGGGATAGCAGTCGGTCGCTCGTACAGTTTTTTTTATAAAAACGGAAAAGGGGTAAACGGAAAATAAGAAAAGAAAAAATTAAAAACTTTCCATAGGCATATTATATATCAAAATTTTCAGAAAAAGATTTTCTACAATGTAAATATTTTTCTAGCATCAAATAAAATCCACAAAAATTTAAATAAAGCAAACAGTGCTACTGTTGGAATAAAACTTAATAAAAAATCATTTTAAAAATACCAAAATAATTCCAAATTTATTTCTCTCCATTTTTCTACTGTAGGGAATCATTTTACCCTAATCCCATATATTTTAATTTTGGATAAATATAATTTGAATAAAAACCAAATATCTCCAAATTGAAAATAATTTCAAAGGGACGTTAAATTTGATTCTTTGAAACTCCCAACTCATATTTCATATGTTGTGAAGAAGTCATTTTATCTTCTCTCATGAAAAGCATTGAGTTGCATAAAGTTTCTGAATTTGAAATATTTTAAAATATAATTCAAACCTTTTTCAAAAACCCTTTTTCATTTAATTAAATGGAAGAAGTCATATCATCTTCTGTCTAGGGTTTTGTGATGAAATGAAATTTGAATTCATGGAGATCATAAATGCAAGGTGAAAGTTTGGAAAAGTCATTTCATTCCCTCTCATTAAACTTTCAAAAGTTTCAAATTTCACTCAATTTCACACAGGCAACCACACCACAATCAAACAAACAATCAAAACTATTTATTTAATATAACATTCCAAAATTTAGAATTTTGGGATGTTACACGTAGACACACTCTCCCCACTCGTAGCTATGCATCTCTGTATAGATCTTGCGTGTGCGTTGAATTTTTGTTTTTTCATGCAATGTTCCCCAACAGTGGTGTCAGAGCCAGGCTGTGCGTAGATCACGAGTAGAACACAAATGAGTTGTGGGCGGTGATGTTCATACTGCTTACCACCAACGTGGGATGAAGCAGCCCGGACCAACCTTACATGTCCACGCACATGAGACCGTTTCCACCGCCTGACATACAACTTGTTTTGCCTAAAGGTGGTTGGCGGGTGTCTGTTTCTCCTACTTTAATTGAATCGAATTTGACTATGGCTGATCCTTGAAGAAGGTTAAAACAGCAAACTTGACAAATCACCGTTGTGGTTTTTGCGTAGGTAAGAACAGTTCTTGCTAGAAGCCCGTGGCAGCCACATAAAACTTGCAACAACAAAGTAGAGGACGTCTAACTTGTTTATGTAGGGCATGTTGTGATGTGATATGGTCAAGACGTGATGTGATATATGTTGTTGTATTATATGATCATGTTTTCTAATATAGACAACCGACAGGAGCCTTAGGGTTGTCTCTTAATTATTGTATGAAATGCAAGCGCCATGTACTTGCTTTACTTTATCATTATTCGTTAGCAATAGTTGTAGAAGCAATAGTTGGCGAGATGACCCCGACGCAACGATGGAGATCAAGGTGTCAAGCCGGTGACGATGGAGACCATGACGATGCTTTGGAGATGGAGATCAAAAGCACAAGATGATGATGGCCATATCATGTCACATATTTTGATTGCATGTGATGTTTATCCTTTATGCATCTTATTATGCTTAGAACGACGGTAGCATTATAAGATGATCCCTTCACTTAATTTCAAGATAAAAGTGTTCTCCCTGAGTATGCACCGTTGCTAAAGTTTTTCATTTCGAAGCACCTCATGATGATCGGGTGTGACAGACTCTATGTTCACATACAACGGGTGTAAGCCCATTTTACACTAGCAGAATACTTGGGTTAAACTTCATAAGCCTAGAATGTACAAACATGGTCTCGGAACACTGGAGACCAAAAGGTCAAACATGAGTCATATAGTAGATATGATCAACATAGAGATGTTCACCATTGATGACTACCCCATCTCATGTGATGATCGGACATGGGTTAATTGATTTGGATCATGTATCACTTAGATAACTTGAGGGATGTTAATTTAAGTGGGAGTTCATTAGTAATTTGGTTAATTGAACTTAATTTATCATGAACATAGTCAAAATGTCTTTGCAAACTATGTTGTAGTTCAATAGCTCGCGCTATAGCTTCCCCATTTTTTGATGCGTTCCTAGAGAAAATTAAGTTGAAAGATGATGGTAGAAATAACACGGACTGGATCCGTAATCTGAGGATTATCCTCATTGCTGCACAGAAGAATTATGTCCTTGATGCACCACTAGGTGACAGACCTGCTGCAGGAGCCGATACAGTCGTTATGCATGTTTGGCAAGCTTGATCTGATGACTACTTGATAGTTTAGTGCGCCATGCTTTATGTGTTAGAATCGGGGCTCCAAAGACATTTTTGAAATGCCATGGAACATATGAGATGTTCCAAGAGCTGAAATTGGTATTTCAGGCTCATGCCCGTGTTGAGAGGTATGAGACCTCTAACAAGTACTTTGCCTACAAGATGGAGGAGAATAGCTCAGCCAGTGAGCATGTGCTCAGAATGTCTGGGTACTACAATTGTTTGAATCAAGTGGGAGTTAATCTTCCAGATAAGATAGTGATTGACAGAGTTCTCCAGTCACTATCACCAAGTTACTAGAACTTCGTGATGAACTATAATATGCAAGGGATGACGAAAATGATTCCCGAGCTCTTCGCGATGCTGAAATCTGCGGACGTAGAAATCAAGAAGGAGCATCAAGTGTTGATGGTTAACAAGACAACTAGTTTCAAGAAAAAGGGCAGGGAAAGAAAGGAACTTCAAGAAGAATGGCAAGCAAGGTGCTACTCCCGTGAAGAAGCGCAAAACTGGACCCAAGCCTGAAACTGAGTGCTTCTACTACAAGGGAAATGGTCACTCAAAGCGAAACTGCCCCAAATATTTGGCGGATAAGTAGGGTGGAAAAGTGAACAAAGGAGCTGTGGAATAAACAAAGATTGGCTAAGGACGAGGTGACGATGCGCGTCGGGAATGGTTCCAAGGTCGATGTGATCTTCGTCGACACGCTACCTCTACATCTACCTTCGAGATTAGTTTTAGACCTCAATAATTGTTATTTGGTGCCAGCGTTGAGCATGAACATTATATCTGGATCTTGTTTATTGTGAGACGGTTATTCATTTAAGTCAGAGAATAGTGGTTGTTCTATTTTTATGAATAATATCTTTTATGGTCATACACCTTTGATGAATTGTCTATTCTTGTTGAATCTCGATCATAGAGATACACATATTCATAATATTTATGCTAAAAGATGCAAAGTTGACAATGATAGTGCAACATACTTGTGGCACTGCCGTTTAGGTCATATTGGTGTAAAGCGCATGAAGAAACTCCATGCAGATGGACTTTTGGAATCACTTGATCATGAATCATTTGATACTTGCGGACCATGCCTGATGGGCAAGATGACTAAAACTCAGTTCTCTAGAACAATGGAGTGAGCTAATGACTTAATGAAATAATACATACCGATGTATGCGGTCCGATGAGTGTTGAGGCACGCGGCGGGTATCGTTATTTTCTAACCTTTACAGATGATTTGAGTAGATATGGGTATATCTACTTGATGAAACACAAATCTCAAACATTTGAAAAGTTCAAAGAATTTCAGAGTAAAGTAGAGAATCGATGTAACAATAAAATAAAGTTTCTACCAACTGATCGTGGAGGTGAATATTTGAGTTACGAGTTTGGCCTTCATTTGAAACAATGTGGAATTGTTTCACAACTCACGCCACCTGGAACACCACAGCGTAATGGTGTGTCCGAACGTCGTAACCGTACTTTATTAGATATGTTGTGTTCTATGATATCTCTTGCTGATTTGCCTTTATCATTTTGGGTTTATGCATTAGAGACAACTGCATTCACGTTAAATAGGGCACCATCTAAATCCGTTGAGACGACACTGTATGAACTATGGTTTGGCAAGAAACCTAAACTGTCGTTTCTTAAATTTTGGGGATGCAACACTTATGTCAAAAGGCTTCAGCCTGATAACCTCGAACCCAAAGGCGAAAAGTGCATCTTCATAAGATACCCAAAATAAACTATTGGGTATACCTTCTACCATAGATCCGAAGGCAAGATCTTAATTTGTTGCTAAGAATGAGTCCTTTCTAGAGAAGGAGATCCTCTTGAAAGAAGTGAGTGGGAGGAAAGTAGTGAAGGAAATATGCCATGGAGTCAATAATAAAGTTGTTATTTATATTTCCTTATATCATGATAAATGTTTATTATTCATGCTAGAATTGTATTAACCGGAAACTTAGTACATGTGCGAATACATAGACAAATAGCGTGTCACTAGTATGCCTCTACTTGACTAGCTCGTTGAATCAAAGATGGTTAAGTTTCCTAGCCATAGACATGAGTTGTCATTTGATTAAGGGGTCACATCATTAGAGAATGATGTGATTGACTTGACCCATTCCATTAGCTTAGCACTTGATTGTTTAGTATATTACTATTGCTTTCTTCGTGACTTATACATGTTCCTATGACTATGAGATTATGCAACTCCCGAATACCGGAGGAACACTTTGTGTGCTACCAAACGTCACAATGTAACTGGGTGATTATAAAGGTCTCTACAGGTGTCTCCGATGTTACTTGTTGAGTTGGCATAGATCAAGATTAGGATTTGTCACTCCGATTGTCGGAGAGGTATCTCTGGGCCCTCTCGGTAATGCACATCACTATAAGCCTTGCAAGCAATGTAACTAATGAGTTAGTTGCGGGATGATGCATTACGGAACGAGTAAAGAGACTTGCCGGTAACGAGAATGAACTAGGTATTGAGATACCGACGATCGAATCTCGGGCAAGTAACATACCGCTGACAAAGGGAACAACGTATGTTGTTATGCGGTTTGACTGATAAAGATCTCCATAGAATATGTAGGAACCAACATGAGCATCTAGGTTCCGCTATTGGTTATTGACCAGAGATGAGTCTCAGTCATGTCTACATAGTTCTCGAACCCGTAGGGTCCGCACGTTTAAAGTTCAGTGACGATCGGTATTATGAGTTTATGTGTTTTGATGTACCGAAGGTAGTTCGGAGTCCCGGATATGATTGCAGACATGACGAGGAGTCTCCAAATAGTCGAGACATAAAGATCGATATATTGGACGACTATATTTGTACATCGGAATGGTTCCGGGTGAGATGGGAATATACTGGAGTACCGGGAGGTTACCGGAACCCCCCGGGAGGTATATGGGCCTTATTGGGCCATACTGGGAGAGAGGAGAAGGGAGCAAAGGAGGGGGCGCCCCCCGCCCCCCTCCCCAAGGCCAATCCGAATTGGGAAGCCCCCCCCCCCTTTCCTTCCTCCTTCCTCCCCCTTCCTTCCACTCCTAGTCCAACTAGGGAAGGGGGGAATCCTACTCCCGATGGGAGTAGAACTCCCCATGGGGCGCGCCATAGGAGGGTCGAACCTCCCCTCCTCCACTCCTTTATATACGGGGGAGGGGGCACCCCATAGACACACAAGTTGATCTTTGATCTTTTAGACGTGTGCGGTGCCCCCTCCACCATAATCCACCTCGGTCATATCGTCGTAGTGCTTAGGCGAAGCCCTGCGTCGGTTGCTTCATCATCACCATCATCACATCGTCGCACTGACGAAGCTCTTCCCCAACACTCTACTGGACCGTGAGTTCGTGGGACATCACCGAGTCGAACGTGTGTAGATCGCGGAGGTGTCGTACCTTCGGTGCTAGGATCGGTCGATCTTGAAGACGTACGACTACATCAACCGCGTTGTCATAACACTTCCGCTTACGGTCTACGAGGGTACGTGGACAATACTCTCCCCTCTTGTTTCTATGCATCACGTGCATAGGAAATTTTTTTGAAATTACTGTGTTCCCCAATAGTGGTATCAGAGCCAGGTTTATGCGTAGATGTTATATGCATGATTAGAACACAATTGATTTGTGGGCGATACTAGTCATACTGCTTACTAGCATGTCATACTTTGATTCGGCGGTATTGTTGGATGAAGCGGCCCGGACCGACATTACGCATACGCTTACGCGAGACTGGTTCTACCGACGTGCTTCGCACACAGGTGGCTGGCGGGTGTCAGTTTCTCCAACTTTAGTTGAATCGAGTGTGGCTACACCCGGTCCTTGTTGAAGGTTAAAACAGCACATACTTGACGAAATATCATTGTGGTTTTGATTCGTAGGTAAGAACAGTTCTTGCTCAGCCCGTAGCAGCCACATAAAACTTGCAACAACAAAGTAGAGGACGTCTAACTTGTTTTTGCAGGGCATGTTGTGATGTGATATGGTCAAGACATGATGCTAAATTTTATTGTATGAGATGATCATGTTTTGCAACGGAGTTATCGGCAACTGGCAGGAGCCATATGGTTGTCGCTTTATTGTATGAAATGCAATCGCCATGTAATTGCTTTACTTTATCACTAAGCGGTAGCGATAGTCGTAGAAGCAATAGTTGGCGAGATGACAACGATGCTATGATGGAGATCAGGGTGTCGCTCCGGTGACGATGGTGATCATGACGGTGCTTTGGAGATGGAGATCAAAGGCACAAGATGATGATGGCCATATCATATCACTTATATTGACTGCATGTGATGTTTATCTTTTATGCGTCTTATTTTGCTTAGTTCGGCGGTAGCATTATAAGATGATCCCTCACTAAATTTCAAGGTACAATTGTTCTCCCTGAGTATGCACGGTTGCGAAAATTCGTTGTGCCGAGACACCACGTGATGATCGGGTGTGATAAGCTCTACGTTCACATATAACTGGTGCAAGCCAGTTTTGCACACGCAGAATACTCGGGTTAAACTTGACGAGCCTAGCATATGCAGATATGGCCTCGGAACACTAAGACCGAAAGGTCGAGCATGAATCATATAGTAGATATGATCAACATAGTGATGTTCACCATTGAAAACTACTCCATCTCACGTGATGATCGGACATGGTTTAGTTGATATGAATCATGTGGTCACTTAGATGATTAGAGGGATGTCTATCTAAGTGGGAGTTCTTAAGTAATTGATTAATTGAACATTAATTTATCATGAACTTAGTACCTGATAGTATTTTGCATGTCTATGTTGTTGTAGATAGATGGCCAGTGTTGTTGTTCCGTTGAATTTTAATGCATTCCTAGAGAAAGCTAAGTTGAAAGATGATGGTAGCAACTACACGGACTGGGTCCGTAACTTGAGGATTATCCTCATTGTTGTACAGAAGAATTACATCTTGGAAGCACCGCTAGGTGCCAAACCTGCTGCAGGAGCAACTCCAGATGTTATGAACGTCTGGCAGAGCAAAGCTGATGACTACTCGATAGTTCAGTGTGCCATGCTTTACGGCTTAGAACCGGGACTTCAACGACGTTTTGAACGTCATGGAGCATATGAGATGTTCCAGGAGTTGAAGTTAATACTTCAAGCAAATGCCCGGATTGAGAGATATGAAGTCTCCAATAAGTTCTACAGCTGCAAGATGGAGGAGAATAGTTCTTTGAGTGAGCATATACTCAAAATGTCTGGGTATAACAATCACTTGATTCAACTGGGAGTTAATCTTCTGGATGATAGTGTCATTGACAAAATTCTTCAATCACTGCCACCAAGCTACAAGAGCTTCATGATGAACTATAACATGCAAGGGATGGATAAGACAATTCTCGAGCTCTTCGCGATGCTAAAGGCTACGGAGGTAGAAATCAAGAAGGAGAATCAAGTGTTGATGGTCAACAAGAACACCAGTTTCAATAAAAAGAGTAAAGGGAAGAAGGGGAACTTCAAGAAGAACAGCAAGCAAGTTGTTGCTCAAGTGAAGAAACCCAAGTCTGGACCTAAGCCTGAGACTGAGTGCTTCTACTGCAAAGGGACTGGTCATTGGAAGCGGAACTGCCCCAAGTACTTGTCGGATAAGAAGGATGGCAAGGTGAACAAAGGTATATGTGATATACATGTTATTGATGTGTACCTTACTAATGCTCGCAGTAGCACCTGGGTATTTGATACTGGTTCTGTTGCTAATATTTGCAACTCGAAACAGGGACTACGGATTAAGCGAAGATTGGCTAAGGACGAGGTGAGGATGCGCGTGGGAAATGGTTCCAAAGTCGATGTGATCGCGGTCGGCACGCTACCTCTACATCTACCTTCGGGATTAGTTTTAGACCTGAATAATTGTTATTTGGTGCCAGCGTTGAGCATGAACATTATATCTGGATCTTGTTTGATGCGAGACGGTTATTTAGTTAAATCAGAGAATAATGGTTGTTCTATTTATATGAGTAATATCTTTTATGGTCATGCACCCTTGAAGAGTGGTCTATTTATGTTGAATCTTGATAGTAGTGATACACATATTCATAATATTGAAGACAAAAGATGCAGAGTTGATAATGATAGTGAAACTTATTTGTGATACTGCCGTTTAGGTCATATTGGTGTAAAGCACATGAAGAAACTCCATTCTGATGGACTTTTGGAATCACTTGATTATGAATCACTTGGTACTTGCGAACCATGCCTCATGGGCAAGATGACTAAAACGTCGTTCTCCGAAACAATGGAGTGAGCAACAGATTTGTTGGAAATCATACATACTGACGTATGTGGTCCGATGAATGTTGAGGCTCACGGCGGGTATTGTTATTTTCTCACCTTCACAGATGATTTGAGCAGATATGGGTATATCTACTTGATGAAACATAAGTCTGAAACATTTGAAAATTTCAAAGAATTTCAGAGTGAAGTGGAAAATCATCGTAACAAGAAAATAAAGTTTCTACGATCTGATCATGGAGGAGAATATTTGAGTTACGAGTTTGGTCTTCATTTGAAACAATGCGGAATAGTTTCGCAACTCACGCCACCCGGAACACCACATCGTAATGGTGCGTCCGAACGTCGTAATCGTACTTTACTAGATATGGTGCGATCTATGATGTCTCTTACTGATTTATCGCTATCGTTTTGGGGTTATGCTTTAGAGACGGCTGCATTCACATTAAATAGGGCGCCATCTAAATCCATTGAGACGACACCTTATGAACTGTGGTTTGACAAGAAACCAAAGTTGTCGTTTCTTAAAGTTTGGGGCTGCGATGCTTATGTGAAAAAGCTTCAACCTGATAAGCTCGAAACCAAATCGGACAAATGTGTCTTCATAGGATACCCAAAGGAGACTGTTGGGTACACCTTCTATCATAGATCTGAAGGCAAGACATTCGTTGCTAAGAATGGATCCTTTCTAGAGAAGGAGTTTCTCTCGAAAGAAGTGAGTGGGAGGAAAGTAGAACTTGATGAGGTAATTGTACCTGCTCCCTTATTGGAAAGTAGTTCATCACAGAAATCTGTTCATGTGACTCCTACACCAATTAGTGAGGAAGCTAACGATGATGATCATGTAACTTCATATCAAGTTACTATCGAACCTCGTAGGTCAACCAGAGTAAGATCCACACCAAAGTGGTACGGTAATCCTATTCTGGAGGTCATGTTACTTGACCCTGACGAACCTACGAACTATGAGGAAGCGATGATGAGCCCAGATTCCGCAAAATGGCTTCAGGCCATGAAATCTGAGATGGGATCCATGTATGAGAACAAAGTGTGGACTTTGGTTGACTTGCCCGATGATCGTCAAGCCATCGAGAATAAGTGGATCTTCAAGAAGAAGACTGACGCTGACGGTAATGTTACTGTCTACAAAGCTCAACTTGTTGCAAAAGGTTTTCGACAAGTTCAAGGAGTTGACTACGATGAGACCTTCTCACCCGTAGCGATGCTTAAGTCCGTCCGAATCATGTTAGCAATTGCCGCATTTTATGATTATGAAATTTGGCAAATGGACGTAAAGACTGCACTCCTAAATGGATTTCTGGAATAAGAATTGTATATGATGCAACCTGAAGGTTTTATCGATCCAAAGGATGCTAACGAAGTGTGCAAGCTCCAGCGATCCATTTATGGACTGGTGCAAGCATCTCGGAGTTGGAATAAACGTTTTGATAGTGTGATCAAAGCATATGGTTTTATACAGACTTTTGGAGAAGCCTGTATTTACAAGAAAGTGAGTGGGAGCTCTGTAGCATTTATAATATTATATGTGGATGACATATTGTTGATTGGAAATGATATAGAATTTCTGGATAGCACAAAAGGATACTTGAATAAGAGTTTTTCAATGAAATACCTCGGTGAAGCTGCTTATATATTGGGCATCAAGCTCTATAGAGATAGATCAAGGCGCTTAATTGGACTTTCACAAAGCACATACCTTGATAAAGTTTTGAAGAAGTTCAAAATGGATCAAGCAAAGAAAGGGTTCTTGCCTGTATTACAAGGTGTGAAGTTGAGTCAGACTCAATGCCCGACCACTACAGAAGATAGAGAGAAAATGAAAGGTGTTCCCTATGCTTCAGCCATAGGCTCTATCATGTATGCAATATTGTGTACCAGACCTGATGTGTGTCTTGCTATTAGTTTAGCAGGGAGGTACCAAAGTAATCCAGGAGTGGATCACTGGACAGCGGTCAAGAACATCCTAAAATACCTGAAAAGGACTAAGGATATGTGATACGTCTCCAACATATCTATACTTTATGAAGTATTCATGCTATTATATTATCCTTCTAGGATGTTTAATATGCATTTATATGCTATTTTATATGATTTTTGGGACTAACCTATTAACCTAGAGCCCAGTGCCAGTTTCTGTTTTTTTTTCCTTGTTTTTGAGTACCACAGAAAAGGAAAACCAAACGGAGTCCAATTGACCTGAAACTTGAAGGAGCTTATTTTTGGACCAGAAGAAGGCCATGGAGTAGAAGAGTTGGGCCAGAAGAGTCCCGGGCTACCCATGAGGGTGGGAGGCATGCCCACCCCCTGGACGCGCCCCTACCTCATGGACAGCCCGAAGACCCCCCTGACTTGTTCTCGATGCCAAAACCTCTTATATATACAGAAACCCCCAAAACATAACCTAGATCGGGAGTTCCGCCGCCGCAAGCCTCTGTAGCCACCGAAAACCAATCTAGACCCGTTCCGGCACCCTGTCGGAGGGGGGAGTCCCTCTCTGGTGGCCATCTTCATCATCCCGGCGCTCTCCATGACGAGGATGGAGTAGTTCACCCTTGGGGCTGAGGGTATGTACCAGTAGCTATGTGTTTGATCTCTCTCTCTCTCTCTCGTGTTCTTGATTCGGCACGATCTTGATGTATCGCGAGCTTTGCTATTATAGTTGGATCTTATGATGTTTCTCCCCCTCTACTCTCTTGTAATGGATTGAGTTTTCCCTTTGAAGTTATCTTATCAGATTGAGTCTTTAAGGATTTGAGAACACTTGATGTATGTCTTGCATGTGCTTATCTATGGTGACAATGGGATATTCACGTGATCTACTTGATGTATGTTTTGGTGATCAACTTGCGGGTTCCGTAACATTGTGAACTTATGCATAGGGGTTGGCACACGTTTTCGTACTCTCTGGTAGAAACTTTGGGCACTCTTTGAAGTACTTTGTGTTGGTTTGAATAGATGAATCTGAGATTGTGTGATGCATATCGTATAATCATACCCATGGATACTTGAGGTGACATTGGAGTATCTAGGTGACATTAGGGTTTTGGTTGATTTGTGTCTTAAGGTGTTATTCTTGAATAGATCGATCCGAAAGAATAACTTTGAGGTCGTTTCGTACCCTACAATAATCTCTTCGTTTGTTCTCCGCTATTAGTGACTTTGGAGTGACTCTTTGTTGCATGTTAAGGGATAGTTATATGATCCAATTATGTTATTATTGTTGAGAGAACTTGCACTAGTGAAAGTATGAACCCTAGGCCTTGTTTCCTAGCATCGCAATACCGTTTACGCTCACTTTTACCACTTGTTACCTTGCTGTTTTTTTATTTTCAGATTACAAAAACCTATATCTACCATCCATATTGCACTTGTATCACCATCTCTTCGCCAAAATAGTGCACCTATAAAATTTACCATTGTATTGGGTATGTTGGGGACACAAGAGACTCTTTGTTATTTGGTTGCAGGGTTGTTTGAGAGAGACCATCTTCAACCTATGCCTCCCAGGGATTGATAAACCTTAGGTCATTCACTTGACGGAAATTTGCTACTGTCCTACAAACCTCTGCACTTGGAGGCCCAACAACCTCTACAAGAAGAAGGTTGCGTAGTAGACTCAAGCTCTTTTCTGGCGCCGTTGCTGGGGAGGTTAGCGCTTGAAGGTATATCTTTAGATCTTGCAATCGAATCTTTTTGTTTCTTGTTTTATCACTAGTTTAGTTTATAAAAGAAACTACAAAAAAATGGAATTGAGGGTACCTCATATGCTTCATCTTTTAATATCTTTCATGAAAACAAGGATTCGATAATTATGCTCAATTGCTAGAGGAAGAATGCATTAAAATGTTTGGCACTAAATCTTTGAATGATGAGCATGATTGCAATGTTGTTAGTATGAATTCTTTGAATATCCATAGTACTAATGACGATTGCACTAGTCATGATGAAAATGTCTCTTATAAGCATGTCAACTTTTGTGGAATACATAAAGCTTGCAAGCACACACCAAATAGGGAAGATAGATTTTGCAAGAGGCATAAGTATTTGGAAACTAAATGGTTGCAAGAAAGGCTAGATTATTGTGCTGAAAGATTCAATATTTATCGCCATCCTTGTGAACTTTGTAATGAACATGGTCATTTAAAGCTCCAATGCTATTTGTTTCATGATCAAATCATGTCCAAAAATTGTGATAACTTGATTACCCTTGAGCATCATAAAGAGCTTACTCTTCTTTTGGGGTATGAAGAAATGAAACATATAACTGAGGGTATTCCAAAATTTAATCTTGATAGATTTCTTGATTTTGATCTAGAAGAAATTTTTATGTATTGTGCGGTGAATTGCATTGAAAATCCTTATATTGCCAATTACATAAAGACAAGAAAATGAATAAAAGATGAAGAGAATACAAATGAAAGGGAAGAGACTTCCCAATATCTTCCTATTATTTCTTATGATGAATCAGGTAACGAGGAGGAGCCTTCTATTCAACCAATCTCATTAATAAGGAGCTCCAAAAAGAGGATTAAACCCACACATGATGTGAAGAAGAAAAAGAAAAGATGGGGAAACAAAGGTAAAAAGGTATCCCTCCCAAATGATGTTGCTCCTATTACTCATTGTGATGATGATAATTGTTATACTATTGGTGCTATCCATACTATTAATGATGAGAGTGATTATGCTTATGATATGAAAAGGCCCAAGCTTGGGGATGCTATGTTTGATGAGAATGACATGTTTGAGAATTTATTTGCTGCCATTAATGTTTGTCGCAAGCTTGGGGATGCTATATTTAATGAAGATGATATTTTTAGCCTCCCAAGTTTTGATGAGCAAATTTATTATGATTATGAAGTCTGGCAAATGAACGTCAAAACTGCATTCCTTAGTGGATTTCTTAAAGAAGAGTTGTATATGATGCAACCAAAAGGTTTTGTCGATCCTAAAGGTGCAGACAAAGTGTGCAAGCTCCAACAATCCATCGATGGATTGGTGCAATCATCTCAGAATTGGAATATACGCTTTGATGAGGTGATCAAAGCATATGGTTTTATACAGACTTACGGTGAAGCATGTATTTACAAGAAAGTGAGTGGGAGCTTTGTAGCATTTCTGATATTATATGTGGATGACATATTGTTGATTGTAAATGATATAGAATTTCTGGATAGCATAAAAGGATACTTGAATAAGAATTTTTCAATGAAAGACCTCGATGGAGCTACTTACATATTGGGCATCAAGATCTATAGGGGTAGATCGAGACGCTTAATAGACTTTTACAAAGCACATGCCTTGGTAAAGTTTTGAAGAAGTTCAAAATAGATCAGTGAAAGAAAGGGTTCTTGCCTGTGTTGCAAGGTGTGAAGTTGAGTAAGATTCAAAGCCCGACCACGGCAGAAGATAGAGAGAGAATGAAAGTCATTCCCTATGCCTCAGCCATAGGTTCTATAAAGTATGCCATGTTGTGTACCAGACCTATTGTGTACCTTGCCATGAGTTTGGCAAGGGGGTACAATAGTGATCCAGGAGTGGATCACTAAACAGCGGCCAAAATTATCCTTAGTTACCTAAGAAGACTAAGGAAATGATTCTCAGTTATGGAGGTGATAAAGAGTTCATCGTAAAGGGTTACATCGAAGCAAGCTTTGACACCGATTCGGATGACTCTAAGTCTCAATCTAGATACGTATTGAAAGTGGGAGCAATTAGCTAGAGTAGCTCCATGCAGAGCATTGTAGACATAGAAATTTGCAAAATACATACGGATCTGAATATGGCAGACCTGTTGACTAAACCTCTTTCACAAGCAAAACATGATCACACCTTAGTACTCTTTGGGTGTTAATCACATGGCGATGCGAACTAGATTATTAACTCTAGTAAAATCTTGGGGTGTTAGTCACATGGAGATGTGAACTATGGGTGTTAATCACATGGCGATGTGAACTAGATTATTGAGTCTAGTGCAAGTGGGAGACTAATGGAAATATGCCCTAGAGGCAATAATAAAGTTGTTATTATTATATTTCCTTATTCGTAATAAAGGTTTATTATTCATGCTAGAATTGTATTGACTGGAAACTTAAATACATGTGTGGATATATAAACAAATATCGTGTCCCTAGTGAGCCTCTACTAGACTAGCTCGTTGATCAAAAGATGGTTAAGGTTTTCTAACCATAGACATGAGTTATCATTTGATAACGGGATCACATCATTAGAAGAATGATGTGATGGACAAGACTCATCCGCTAGCTTAGCATATGATCGTTCAGTTTATTGCTACTACTTTCTTAATGTCAATACATGTTCCTTCGACCATGAGATCATGCAACTCACGGATACCGGAGGAATGCCTTATGTGCTATCAAACATCACAACGTAACTGGATGATTATAAAGATGCTCTACAGGTATCTCTGAAGGTGTCTGTTGAGTTGGCATGGATCGAGATTGGGATTTGTCACTCCGTGTATCGGAGAGGTATCTCTGGGCCCTCTCGATAATACACATCATAAGAAGCTTGCAATCAAAGTGACTAAGGAGTTTGTTATGAGATGATGTATTAAGGAACAAGTAAAGAGACTTGCCGGTAACGAGATTGAACTAGGTACGGAGATACCGATGACCGAATCTCGGGCAAGTAACATACCGACAGACAAAGGGAATTATGTATGTTGTCATAAAGGTTTGACCGATAAAGATCTTCATAGAATATGTAGGAACCAATTTGGGCATCCATGTCCCTCTATTATTTAGTGACAGAGAGGCGTCTCAATCATGTCTACATCATTCTCGAACCTGTAGGGTCTGCACGCTTAACGTTCGTTGACGATATAGTATTATATGAGTTGGTGACTGAATGTTGTTCGGAGTCTCGGATGAGATCATGGACATGACAAGGAGTTCTGAAATGGTCCAGAGGTAAAGACTAATGTATGGGATGAAGGTATTCGGGTTTTGGAATACATCGGAGTGCCGGAAGGGGTTCCGGGAGGCCACCGGTAGGTTATACCTACTTGGTGGGCCTCATGTGCCAAGGAGGGAGGCACACCAGCCCACAAGGGGGCTGGGCGCGCTCCACCTCCCCTGCCCTGCACGCCAGAAGGAAGGAGGGGGCGCCCTAGGGCAGTCGGCCCCCCTTTCCTTCCCCACATGCTCCATACATGGAAGGGGGAAGGCGCCTGAGCCAGGGCAAGCTGTCGGCCCCCTCCTGCCCTTTTCCTCCATGCCTAAGGGAAGGAAAGGAAGGGGGCGCGCCTAGGGTTGCCTCCTCTCCCCCTCCGCCTATATATATGTGGGTAGGGAGAGGGGAAACACACACCACGATTCCCAAGCCGTGTGCGGCGCCCCTCTCCCTCTAGTTCGTCCTCAGTCATATTTTCATAGTGCTCAGCGAAGCCCTGCGGAGATAGTTGCATCACCACCGTCACCATGATGTCGTGCTGCCAGAACGCATCTACTACTTCGCTCGTCTTGCTGGATCAAATAGGCGAGAACGTCATCGAGCTGAACGTGTGCTGAACATGGAGGTGTCGTACGGTCGGTACTTGATCGGTCGGATCATGAAGGTGTATGACTACATCAACCACGTTGATAAACGCTTATGCTTAACGGTCTACGAGGGTACGTAGACACACTCTCCCCTCTCATAGCTATGCATCTCCATGGATGGATCTTGCGTGTGCGCAGAATTTTTTTTGTTTTCCATGCAACGTTTCCCAACACCAAGTAGAAAGCCTCAGCAGTATGATTGATTTTGGGTGGTTCTTCAACCATTGGTTTAGTAGTTACAACTAATTTTTTTGGTATTTTACATTTCCTACCCATAACTAGAGATAGAAAACAAGAGCACAAAATAGAATCTACTTAGTGATAAAGCAAACAAGCATACACGAGAATATTCACCCCATGCTATTGCTCCCCGGAACGGCGCCAAAAAAGGGTCTTGATAACCCACAAGTATAGGGGATCATTTGTTTCGATAAATAAGAGTGTCGAACCCAACGAGGAGCTAAAGGTAGAACAAGTATTCCCTCAAGTTCTATCGACCACCAATACAATTCTACGCACACTTTAACATTTGCTTTACCGAGAACAAGTATGAAACTATTTTGTAGGTGTGATGCTAGAACTACTTTGCAAGAATAAAACTAGGGGTACTTTGCAAGATAATAAAAGTTAGTTGTTTAGTAAAAAGTTTTTTAGCAGAGAAGAAAGTCATTTGTCCCTAGGCAATCGATAACTAGACCGGTAATCATTCTTGCAATTTTATATGAGGGAGAGGCATGAGCTAACATACTTTCCCTACTTGGATCATATGCACTTATGATTGGAACTCTAGCGAGCATCCGCCACTACCAAAGATCATTAAGCTAAAACCCAACCATAGCATTAAGTATCAAGTCCTCTTTACTCCCATACGCAATGACCCCCTTACTCGGGTATGTGCTTCTGTCACTCACGCAACCCACCATAAGCGAACCATGAACGTATTGCAACACCCTACAGCGGGGACCCCTCACATTTGCGCGACACGGAGGGCATCGTAGGACAGCACAAAAAATAAAATATACACTCATACCAACCAAGATCACGATTATCCCATAGGACAAAACTAATCTAGTCAAACATCATAAGATAGCCATAGATCATTGGGAAATAATATATAGCGTTGAGCACCATGTTTAAGTAGAGATTGCAGCAGGGAGAAGAGGTGTTACACCGTTGCATAGAGGGGGGCAGAGTTGGTTATGACGTATGGGACCCCCTTGACAGTTCTCTTTGAATAAGACTTTTCCAGCAAGGCCCAACATTGGTTTTACCATTTGCCACCTAAGCCTTTTTCCCTTGGGTTCTGCAGACTCAAGGGTCATCTTTATTTTAAACCCCCGGGCCAGTTCTCCTTCGATTGCTGGTCCAAACTAGAGCCCTTTGCAGCGCCACCTCGGGGCAACTCGAGGGTTGGTTTTAGTTGTATGGACTGCTCATCCGGATGTGCCCTGAGACCGAGATATGTGCAGCTCCTATCAGGATTTGTCGGCACAATCGGGCGGCTTTGCTGGACTTGTTTTGTTGCTGTCGAAATGTCTTGTAGTCCGGGATTCCGAGATTGATCGGGTCTTCCCGGTAGAAGGTATATCCTTCGTTGACCGTGAGAGCTTATCATGGGCTAAGTTGGGACACCCCTGCAGGGTATTATCTTTCGAAAGCCGTGCCCGCGGTTATGAGGCAGATGGGAATTTGTTGATGTCCGGTTGTAGAAAACTCGAAGTTGACCTTATCTAAAACACATCAACCGCGTGTGTAACCGTGATGGTCTCTTCTCGGCGGGGTCCGGGAAGTGAACACGGTTGTTGGAGTTATGTCTGACGTAGGTTGTTTCAGGATCACTTCTTGATCACTTCTAGCTTCACGACCGTGCTT
Organism: Aegilops umbellulata; assembly: GCA_032464435.1. Lineage (NCBI taxonomy): Eukaryota > Viridiplantae > Streptophyta > Magnoliopsida > Poales > Poaceae > Aegilops > Aegilops umbellulata. Next base: position 346,740,512 of record CP136056.1, on the reverse strand, counting down.
TGCCTTCTCTTCTCGCTCTCTTTTGCGCTGTAGCCACCATATGCTAGTCGCTTGCTGCAGCTCCACCTCACAAACCCCTTTCCCACCTTTAAGCTTAAATAGTCTTGATCTCGCGGGTGTGAGATTGCTGAGCCCCCGTGACTCACAGATATTATCACAACAGTTGCAGGTACCAATGATGCTAGTGCAGATGACGCGACCGAGCTCACTTGGGAGTTCGACGAGGAACGTGGCCGTTACTATGTTTCTTTTCCAGATGATCAGTAGTGGAGCCCAGTTGGGTGATCCGGGGATCTGTTTAGCATTTGGGGTAGTCTTCTTTCATTTTGGTACCGTAGTCGGACCTTGAGTGTAATCTGTATGATGGATGTTATTTATGTACTTGTGTGAAGTGGCGATTGTAAGCCAACTATGTATCTTTCCCCTTTATTTATTACATGGATTGTGTGAAGATTACCTCACTTGCGACATTGCTTTCAATGCGGTTATGCCTCTAAGTCGTGCCTCAACACGTGGGAGATATAGCCGCATCGAGGGCGTTACAAGTTGGTAATCAAAGCCTTTCCCCGACCTTAGGAGCCCCCACTATTTGATCGTCTTTAGTGGCCGAGTTGTGTCTAGAAAAATGTTTTGAGTCATTTAGGAATTATATATCGGAGAGTTTAGGAATTCTTTTTACTCCCCGGTCCCTTCGACCTTCTGGTAAGGCTTCCTGACGTAGAGTTTTGACTCTTCTCTTCTCCAATTTCACTAAAAAAAATTTAGGATCACGCGGGTTTATTACAATCGTTCCGATGGTTTTATGATGACAACATTGTCTTGGTTGCCTCCTGACATTTAGGGGTTGTGGCAGTGTCCCGGGGAGTTGAGCTCCGAGGTGTTGTCGTCATAATCTTATCGTTGCGGTTTTGGTTTACCTGAGTTTAGTACGCCGACATCGAAAATCTCTTTTGTACAGTTGTTGGTGAGATAACCCTGATAGCCCAGTACTGTGGCGAGTGCGGGAGTATTGCCATGACTTGTATAACGAATGTTTTTCGAAGGTTGAGGTAGACGATTTCCGAAGGTTTTGTTGGTTATGTGTTGAAGGATGGATACAGCTGGTTGTAGGATTTGCTAGTTTGGGTGAGATATTATGCTTCCCCTGTATCCCCAACACCTGATTGCATAACCAGAAAGTTTCGGGAGTTTATAAGTGGGAATTCTTGTAGCTCTAGTATTTCTTCCGCAGATATTTGGTTTGTGATTGGGTAATCCTTACCAAGTATTTGTTCACATCCGTACCTTGTTGATTTTATTCCTTACCATGTGCTAAGTGGCTTCTCAATTTTGGAAGTGTGATGATTTACATTGGAATTCATTCGTTCATTCTCGTTCGAATGTTAATTGTGAAGACTATATGTTGCAATTTCGTTCCTTTGATTCAGCTTCAATATATCTCTGTCAAGATGCTAATAGATGTCACCCTCTTCAGGATGGCTCCACCAACGCGTCAGAATCCGGAACGCAATGAAGGGAATCAGGCTAACCCTCCGCCACCACCTCCGCCTCCGGAAGCTTGGCAAGCCTTGATGACTGCCACAAATGCCAACGCTCAGATTCTGATTCAGCTCTTGCAAGATCGCAACCAAGGGCAAGCTAATCAAGAGAATCAAGGCCAAGGCAACAATCAGCCGCATTTCGCTTCACTCAACCAGTTCCTTGTTAATCAGCCAAAAACCTTCAGCTACTGTGTCGAGGCCACAGACGCCGATGATTGGCTCGTGGACATCAGCAAGCATTTCGAGTGCAGCAATGTGAGACCTGAGGACTTTGTCAAGTTTGCCTCTTTTCAACTCAAAGATCGAGCTGCTGAGTGGTTCCAGCAATACAAAGATTCCAGAGGAGGTCGTGTGATAACCTGGGATGATTTCCGCCATGACTTCAAAGCTCACCACATTCCAGAAAGTGTTGTTGAGAGTAAGCGTGAGGAATTCCGCAATCTCAAGCAAGGCAACATGTCTGCCTATCAATACAACACTCAGTTCCAGAAGCTCTCTCGTTTTGCAAGGCAAGACATTCCTGATGAGAAGAGTATGATCTACCAATTCAGGCGTGGTCTCAGAGAAGATCTGCAACTTGCTCTCGTGCTTTTCGAGCCATTAAAGTATGATGAATTCTACAACATGGCACTGAAACAAGAAGCTGCTCAGCTCAAGTGTGAGGCATCTAAGAAGAGAGTCAGAGATGCAGTTCAGTCTTCTTCTTCCTCACTTGTGGCGGCTAAGCAACAGAAGTTCTGGTTGCCTCCTCCTCCTCCGTTCCGTCAGCCTTATCAACAGAAGAACTCAAGTGGTCATGGATCTTCCCACCCACCCAACCCTGGCTATCAGAACAAGTCTCAGAATCAAGCTCCAAGGCCAAGTGCTCCTTACCATCGTCCGCTCTCAGAGGTGAGTTGTAACAAATGTCAGCAAAAGGGTCACTATGCGAACAAGTGCTTCAACCAAAGGCGCCTTCTGCCTCCTCCTCCTGTGAAATCTTCCAACAATGCAGTGGTCAAGCATAATCCTAAGCATGCCAAGGTGAACATGTTGAATGCAGCTCAAGCAGAGGAGTCTTCTGAAGTGATCATGGGTAATCTTCCTGTTAATGATATTCCTGCCAAAGTCTTGTTTGATACTGGTGCATCACATTGTTTCATCTCAAGACCTTTTGCATCTAAGCATGATTTCGTTACTCAAGTTTTGCCGAGACCTTTGTCTATTGTGTCCCCGGGTAAGCAATTGACTTCTCGAGTTTCGGTTCCGGATGTTTCCATCAAGATGGGCGACTATAAATTTCTGTCTTCTCCAATGGTGCTTGGTGATTCTGATATTGATCTTATTCTCGGGATGGACTGGCTTTCTAAGCACAAGGCTCAGCTTGAGTGTGCTGCCAGGGAAATCAAATTGACTCACTCTTCTAACGATGTGATCATCTATGCTTCTCGTGATGATACCATTCGGTTGTTTTCTCTCAATGAGAATGATGAATTGGAGGCTATCTCTCAGATTCCAGTTGTTTGTGAGTACCAAGATGTTTTTCCAGAAGAGCTTCCGGGTATGCCTCCCCGTCGGCCAGTTGAATTCGTTATTGATCTTGAGCCTGGCACGGAACCCGTTTGCAAGCATCCTTACAAGCTTGGACCAGATGAGCTCAAGGAATTGAAGATTCAACTCGATAAACAAGAACGTCTGGGTCTGATCAGACCGAGTTCTTCTCCGTGGGGTTGTGGTGTTCTCTTTGTCAAGAAGAAGGATGGCACGGACCGACTTTGCGTCGATTACCGTCCATTGAACAAGGAGACTATTAAGAACAAGTACCCACTTCCCAACATCAATGAGCTATTTGAGCAACTCAAAGGTGCTAAGGTGTTCTCCAAGCTTGACCTTCGTATGGGTTACCATCAGATTCGCATTCGTGAAGATATTCCCAAGACAGCATTCAGAACAAGTTTTGGTTCTTATGAATATACTGTCATGTCTTTCGGCCTCGTCAATGCTCCTCCGTATTTCACTCGCTTGATGAATTTCATCTTCAACCCCTACATCAACGAATTTGTCTTGGTCTATCTCGATGATATTTTGGTCTTCTCCAAGAATAAGAAGGATCATGCCAAACATTTGCGATTGGTACTCGACAAGCTCAGAGAGTATCAATTATATGCGAAGTTCTCCAAATGTGAATTCTGGCTTGATGAAGTTCTTTATCTTGGTCATATCATCTCTGCCAAGGGCATTGCTATTAATCCAGAGAGGGTGTCTGCAGTTTTGAATTGGCAACCCCCTCAGAATGTCAAGCAGCTTCGCAGTTTTCTTGGACTTGCAAGCTATTGCAGAAGATTCGTTGAGAATTTCTCCAAGATTGCTAAGCCTCTTTCCAACCTCCTCCAGAAGCATGTGAAATATGTCTGGTCTCCTGAGTGTGATGTTGCTTTCAACACTCTCAAAGAGAAACTCGTCACTGCTCCAGTTTTGACTCCTCCTGACGAATCCAAGCCTTATGAAGTATTCTGTGATGCTTCTCTCCAGGGCCTCGGTGCTGTCTTAATGCAAGAGAAGAAGGTTGTTGCCTATACCTCTCGCCAGTTGAAGCCCAATGAAAGGAACTACCCCACTCACGATCTTGAGTTGGCGGCAGTGGTCCACGCTCTAATAACATGGAGACATCTCCTGTTGGGAAGAACAGTGGACATCTTCACAGATCACAAGAGTCTCAAGTATATCTTCACTCAGCCCCATCTCAACCTCAGGCAAACTCGATGGGTCGAAATGATTCAAGAGTATAATCCGAGTATTGAATACACTCCAGGCAAGGCTAATGTGATTGCAGACGCTTTGAGCAGAAAGGCTTACTGCAACAGCTTAATCCTCAAGCCCTTCCAACCGGATCTCTGTGAGGCTTTCCGCAAGTTGAATCTCCAAGTTGTTCCTCAAGGTGTTCTTGCCAACCTCATTGTCTCTCCTACTTTGGAAGATCAGATTCGTGAGGCACAAATGTTGGATACCATGGTGAAGAAGGTGAAACATGGTATTGAAAAGAGCATCCCCAAATACAAGTGCTATCGAGTTGATGACAGAGATACTCTTTTCTTCGAGGACCGGATTGTGGTTCCAAAGGGTGATCTTCGTAAAGTCATTATGAACGAAGCGCACAATTCTCTTTTGTCAATTCATCCTGGAAGTTCGAAGATGTACCATGACCTCAAGCAGTCGTATTGGTGGACTCGAATGAAGCGTGAGATCGCTCAATTCGTGAATGAGTGTGATGTCTGCAGAAGGGTGAAAGAAGAACACCAACGACCAGCTGGACTTCTTCAACCTCTTGCTATTCCAGAATGGAAGTTCGATCATATCGAAATGGACTTCGTGACTGGTTTTCCTAAGTCCAAGCGTGGAAATGATGCTATTTTCGTCGTCATCGACAAGCTCACCAAAGTGGCTCATTTTCTTCCTATCAAAGAGTCTATCACAGCAGCGCAGCTGGCAGAGCTCTACACCTCCAGAATTGTCTCTTTGCACGGCATTCCACAATTGATCTCTTTAGACCGTGGTAGCATCTTTACCTCCAAGTTTTGGGATTCTTTTCAGACGGCCATGGGCACCAACATCCGCTTCAGCACAGCGTTCCACCCTCAGACTAGTGGACAAGTCGAGCGTGTCAACCAAATTCTTGAAGATATGCTCAGAGCCTGTGTTATCTCTTTCGGCATGAAGTGGGAGGATTGCCTTCCTTACGCTGAATCGTACAACAACAGTTTTCAAGCCAGCTCGGGCAAAGCCCCATTCGAGATTCTCTATGGCAGAAAGTGCCGTACTCCTCTCAACTGGTCTGAAACCGGTGAACGCCAATTGCTCGGCAATGATTTGATCTCAGAGGCTGAGGCTATGTGCAAGGTGATTCGTGAGAACCTCAAAGCCGCGCAGTCGCGCCAGAAGAGCTATTACGATAGCAAACATCATGATGTGGCATTCGAGATCGGAGACCATGTTTACCTCCGTGTCTCGCCAATGAAAGGAACTCGTCGCTTCGGTATCAAGGGGAAACTTGCTCCGCGATACGTGGGCCCCTTCAAGATCATCGGGAAACGAGGCGATCTAGCCTATCAACTTGAGCTTCCCTCCAACTTTGCAAATGTGCACGATGTCTTCCACGCATCACAGCTTCGCAAGTGCTTCAAGACGCATGAGCGCACCATCAACTTCGAAGAGATTGATCTTCAAGAAGATTTGTCCTATCATGAGCATCCAGTTGCTATTCTTGAAACAACTGAGCGCAAGACTCGCAACAAGTCAATCAAATTCCTCAAAGTGAAATGGTCACATCATTCAGATCGAGAGGCCACCTGGGAGCGTGAAGACCACCTACGTTCTGAGTATCCAGAGTTCTTTCAGTCCTAGATCTCGGGACGAGATCCTCTCGTAGTGGTGGTGTGTTGTAACGCCCCAGATGTAACTTGCCATATTTGTAATCCAACTCTTGCCATTTCCGGCTATGTGTTATGATATTCCCTCCGTGGTTGGGTTCTCTCTGTTTTGCATTTTGGTCATGTCATGCATTTCATATCATGTCATCATGTGCATCGCATTCGCATACGTGTTCGTCTCATAAATCCGAGCATCTTTCCCGTTGTCCGTTTTGCAATCCGGCGCTCCTATGTCTCCCGGCGTCCCCTTTTACATTTCTTCGTGAGTGGGTATTAAACATTCTCGGAATGGACCGAGGCTTGACATGTGGCCTCGGTATAGCACCGGTAGACCGCCTGTCAAGTTTCGGGTCAATCGGAGCTCGTTTGGTACTCCAACGGTTAACCGGGTAACCGTGAAGGCCTCGTGTGTGTTGCAGCCCAACACCCCTTCAAAACAGTCCAATAACCCACTAAGTCACTCCCATGTCCTCTGCCGTTCGATCACGATCGCGTGGCCGAAAACCGTGCTCAATTTGGAGCTCCCTAGCTCCTTCTACCTATAAAAAGGCCTCCTCCTCCTCCATTTTCGGGTCCAAACCACCCTAACCCTAGACGAAATCGCCTCGCCGCCGCCGGACGTGTCCAACTCCGCGCCGGACGGATTCCGCCGCCGCCCGCGGCCAATCGGCGCCTGCCACGTGGCCGCCCCGCCCGCCGGCCACCGCGCGCCCGCCCGCGGCCCGCTCGGCGGGGTAGGCCCCCGCGGCCCAGCCGCCGCACCCCGCCGCCTGGATCCGCGCCCCGCCGCCTCGCTCCGCGCCGCTGCCGCCCCGCCGCCGTCGCCTAGCTCGCCGCCGCCCGCTCGCCGCCTCGCCGGAGCCGCGCCGAGCCGCGCCGCCGTTCCCCGTCGCCGCGCCACGCCGCCCGTGCCCGGATCTGGCGGGATCCGCCCGGATCCGCGCCGGGGACCGACTCCCTCGCCTCCTCCGACCTCCCTCCGGCCGAACTCCGGCCATCCTCGAAGACCGCGCCGCGGGTTGACTTTTTCCCTCCCCCCGATTTCTTCTAAGTCTTTACAATTCCACATTATCTTGCCATGTTCGACATGCCATAACTTTGCATCCGTAGCTCCGTTCCGCGTGTATAATATGTCAATTTGTTCGCCCCGAAGAGTACATAATTTTGTTCCATTGCATCATTTTCATTTGAGATTATCTTAATGCCCGAAATGCTGTTAGAAGAGGGCTAGTTGATGTTAGTTGCTGGATCTTATCTGAACATGCACTTTTGTCATTTTTGCCATGATTGATGTGTACCTCCTATGAAGTTGAGTCCTACATGAGTTTTGTAATATGCCATGTTACCTATCCATAGGATTTTGCCATGTATTTTTGTGATCTATGTGGTGACTAGCACAAGCATGCAAACTAGGTATCTTGATGTTGCTGATTTCAGAGACTTAGTGATTTCACCAAGTCCCTGACTGCTGTTATTTTTATGCCATGTGTTCATGTTTTTTCTGAGAGATCTATGCATAATTTGAGCATGATCAGTAAGGGAGTTTTGGACTTGAGTATTTTATATATCCATCCATGCCTTTTTTTGCAATTATGGAGTGCCATAGCTTGAGTCAATCGAGCTCTACTTTTGCTTCAAAATGTTGCTGGCAGATTGTTTACATGTTATTCGATTTTGCCAAGCTTGGTGTAGCTGATCCTTGCATGATATGATGTTGTTCTTGCCATTTCTAGTCACTATGCCATGTCTTCTTGATGTAGGTATTCTTAGTTTATCATGAAATGCTCTGTAGTGAGTGCATCGAGCTCACGAACATGCCTAGTCGTTATTAGTTTCTGCCATGTCCAGTTTTCTACTAAGTCTGAAACCTGTAACGAAACTTGCTTATTTGACATGGGTGTAATCATATTTTCTGATCCCTTTTGGCTTATGGTCAGTAAGAGACTTTTGTCAAGTGCTATGAGTAGATTAATTCCATGCCCTTCTTTGCTATGTTCTGGACCTGTAGCATGTTGTTTCGTTGCTCTGAACATGTCATCCTGATGTTAGTTTCTGCTTTGTTGATTTTTTCACCAAGTCTGTGAACCTGTTATCTTTTGCACTTTTGCCATGCTTGTTTGGACCCGTTATGATGTGATTTAGCCGTAGCTCAGTGTTCATCTTTTATCGTGCATCTTGTGTAGATTACTGTCATATGCTTTGTTGATATGTTTGGGTGCAGTAGATTAATTTCTCGTTGCTTGCTAGGTAGCATCATGCTGTTAATGGCAGATTCGTGTCATTCTTGTATTGCTTGCCATTTGCAAACCGTGCATCCGATTCCGGTGTATTTTATATCGATTTCAACCGAAATCACCTCATCTATCCAGTGGCATGCTTGGTTTACCAAGATTATGCCTTGCTCATCTTTGTCCTTCCGGAGCATGCATATGCATTGCATATCACATCTCGCATATCATTGCCATGTATTGCATCATATTGCTTGCGCATTGCATCGTGGTTGATTTTGGTTCCTTTGCTTGTTCTCTTGTCTTGGGTAGAGCCGGGAGACGAGTACGTGAACGAGGAACCTGTTGAGAACGCTTTCGAGGACCAAGCTTTCGACAACTCTGAGACTCTTGCAGGCAAGATGACCATACCCTCGAAATCACTTCTATCTTTGCTTGCTAGATTGCTCGCTCTTTTGCTATGCCGATGCTGCGATACCTACCACTTGCTATATCATGCCTCCTATATTGCCTTGTCAGCCCCTAACCATCCATGTCCTAGCAAACCGTTGTTTGGCTATGTTACTGCTTTGCTCAGCCCCTCTTATAGCGTTGCTAGTTGCAGGTGAAGATGAAGTTTGTTCCTTGTTGGAACATGGATTTGTTGTTCCTTGTTGGAACATGTTTACTTGTTGGGATATCACAATACCTCTTATTTAATTAATTCATCTATATACTTGGTAAAGGGTGGAAGGCTCGGCCTTATGCCTGGTGTTTTGTTCCACTCTTGCCACCCTAGTTTCCGTCATACCGGTGTTATGTTCCCGGAGTTTGCGTTCCTTACACGGTTGGGTGATTTATGGGACCCCCTTGACAGTTCGCTTTGAATAAGACTTTTCCAGCAAGGCCCAACATTGGTTTTACCATTTGCCACCTAAGCCTTTTTCCCTTGGGTTCTGCAGACTCAAGGGTCATCTTTATTTTAAATCCCCGGGCCAGTTCTCCTTCGATTGCTGGTCCAAACTAGAGCCCTTTGCAGCGCCACCTCGGGGCAACTCGAGGGCTGGTTTTAGTTGTACGGACTGCTCATCCGGATGTGCCCTGAGACCGAGATATGTGCAGCTCCTATCAGGATTTGTCGGCACAATCGGGCGGCTTTGCTGGACTTGTTTTGTTGCTGTCGAAATGTCTTGTAGTCCGGGATTCCGAGATTGATCGGGTCTTCCCGGTAGAAGGTATATCCTTCGTTGACCGTGAGAGCTTATCATAGGCTAAGTTGGGACACCCCTGCAGGGTATTATCTTTCGAAAGCTGTGCCCGCGGTTATGAGGCAGATGGGAATTTGTTGATGTCCGGTTGTAGAAAACTCGAAGTTGACCTTATCTAAAACACATCAACCGCGTGTGTAACCGTGATGGTCTCTTCTCGGCGGGGTCCGGGAAGTGAACATGGTTGTTGGAGTTATGTCTGACGTAGGTTGTTTCAGGATCACTTCTTGATCACTTCTAGCTTCACGACCGTGCTTTGCCTTCTCTTCTCGCTCTCTTTTGCGCTGTAGCCACCATATGCTAGTCGTTTGCTGCAGCTCCACCTCACAAACCCCTTTCCCACCTTTAAGCTTAAATAGTCTTGATCTCGCGGGTGTGAGATTGCTGAGCCCCCGTGACTCACAGATATTATCACAACAGTTGCAGGTACCAATGATGCTAGTGCAGATGACGCGACCGAGCTCACTTGGGAGTTCGACGAGGAACGTGGCCGTTACTATGTTTCTTTTCCAGATGATCAGTAGTGGAGCCCAGTTGGGTGATCCGGGGATCTGTTTAGCATTTGGGGTAGTCTTCTTTCATTTTGGTACCGTAGTCGGACCTTGAGTGTAATCTGTATGATGGATGTTATTTATGTACTTGTGTGAAGTGGCGATTGTAAGCCAACTATGTATCTTTCCCCTTTATTTATTACATGGATTGTGTGAAGATTACCTCACTTGCGACATTGCTTTCAATGCGGTTATGCCTCTAAGTCGTGCCTCGACACGTGGGAGATATAGCCGCATCGAGGGCGTTACATGACGGCAGCAAAGTTGTTGGTGTAGATCGTCATCACGATGATTGCCCCGGCGACGCTCCGGCGCCACCGGGAGAGAGGGGGAGAGAGCCCCCTCCTTCTTCTTCTTCCTTCGCCTCCCCCTAGATGGGAGGAGAGTTCCCCCTCTGGTCCATGGCCTCCATGGCGGCGGAGGGGCGGGAGCCCCTCCGAGATTGGATCTCCCTCTCTGTTCTCTTCTGTTTCGCGTCCCCAGATCTGGCCGAAAATCGTTTCTTAAATATCCGGAGATCCGTAACTCCGATTGCGCTGAGATTTTAACATGATTTTTCCCGGATATAAGCTTTGTTGCGCCTGACGTAGAGCTCCAACCGACTTACGAGGAGGGCACAAGACACCTGGGCGCGCCCTGGTGTATCTTGGGAGCTGCGAGCCCCCGTTTTTGTTGATTCCACCTTCCAAAAATCACAAATATTCCAAAATAATTCGCCGTAAATTTTTATCGCATTTGGACTTAGTTTGATATGGATATTCTACGAAACAAAAAACATGCAACAAACAGGAACTGGCACTGGGCACTGGATCAATAGGTTAGCCCAATAAATCATATAAAATGTTGCCAAAAATATGTGAAAGTTGTATAGTATTGGCATGAAACAATCAAAAATTATAGATACGACAGAGACGTATCAGACATCTTTTGTCCTACCCTCCCGTGGCAGCGGGGTCCATAAGGAAATCTCAGGGATAGGAGTCCATAAGGAAATCTAAGGGATATTAAGGCCTCCTTTTAATAGAGAACTGGAACAAAGTGTTAGAACACAGCTTGTAATAGGATTAGGACTCCTACTCGGTTTGTAATAGGGCTAGGTCAGGTGCGGCTTGGTTCTTATATATACCTCTTGTACTGGCACAATATTGCATCAACAATTATTCAATACAATTCTACATGGTATCAGACTTACGATAGGGTTTGGCTAACCCGCTGGCCCCGCCGCCGCCACTGCCCGGCTACTCCGAGCGGCACGCCACCATCGCCGTCACCCAGGTCGCCGCAGTCGCGGCCTCCTCCACCTCCACCTCTACTCTAGCTCTACCTCCACCAACAGCACCTCCTCAACCATCTGGCTGGCGTCCAAGTCCAAACTACCGGGGCAAAAACCCTAGGCCGTTGTAGTTCTGCACGACGCCAGCTCCTGATCCGCTCCCGACTCCACCAACTGTGCCACCACCGCCTCCGGCTCCATCAATTGCACCACCGCCGCCGCCCGGACGGCATCCATGTCCTGATCCATGGACAGGGCTAGTCTAGGCGTGGCCTATGCCCTGGTCCGCCCCTACGCCATATGGTGCCCCGCCTGCCTATACCGGTGGCTGGCAGCCCATTGCTCGCCCTCACACCGGCGTGCCCATCCTCGCGCCCCGACAGCCGACGGCCGCGTACCACGCTGCTCCCTCCTACGCGCCACCAATCTACAACACCAGTCCTTATGCATCATATGGCGCTCCATCGTCCCCCTACATGCAGCAGTACAATGATGGTGTCTCTCTCTTTACGTCACCACAGCCGCAAGCGCCCATGACTACACTGGCCTCTACTTCGACTCCGAGCTGGGACCAATCTGTTTTTCTACAAGCCATGAACAACTTTTCTGCTCAAGGGAACTCAGGTACGGATTGGATTTCTTATTCTGGTGCTTCTCGTCATATGTCTACATCGAGTAATTTGCTTTCTTCTTGCACACCTTCGTCTTTTCCCTCTATTACTCTCGGTGATGGATCTTCTATTCCTATTTACTGTGTCGGTCAGGCTCAAATCCAATCCCCAACTAAGCCTTTGCTTCTTCGTGATGTTCTTGTAGCTCCTGCTCTTATTAAAAAACTGATTTCTATTCGCCAAATCACCATATAATCTTGTTTCTATTGAGTTTGACCCCTTTGGTTTGTCTGTGAAAGACTATCGGACCAAGGCCGAGATCGCTCGATTCAATAGCTCCGGTGATTTATATTCTCTCCATGGTGTTCCGGCCGCTGCTCCTCCAACATCTATGGCGGCCTCTGTTGATCTGTGGCACCAACGTCTCGGCCATCCCAATAAAAATGTGTTATCCACACTTCTTAGTGAATTTTCAATACCTCGTCATAGAGACACTCATAATTCTTCTATGTGTCAATCATGTCAATTGGGCAAACATGTTCGCCTTCCCTTTAGTTCCTCTCAATCCTCTAGTACTTTTCCCTTTGAATTACTTCATTGTGATCTCTGGACATCACCAATAGAAAGTGTATCTAGTTTTAAGTATTATCTCGTGATTCTTGATGATTTTACTCATTATGTTAGGACTTTTCCTTTACGCAACAAATCCAACGTTCATAATAAATTTCCTTAACTTTCAGCTCTATGTCTCGGTCCACTTTTTCCTCCCTATAAGATTCATACAATGTGATAATGGTCGTGAATTTGACAACTTTAAAAATCAAAATTTCTTTCTACAATATGGAATTCTCTTGCGTTTCTCTTGTCCTTATACCTCCCCACAAAACGGCAAAGCCGAGCATTCTCTTTGTACTGTTAATGACATCATTCGCACTTTGCTTGTTCACTCTTCTCTGCCTCCGATGTTCTGCACCGAGGCCCTCCACATGGCCACATATTTTCTCAATATACGCCCATCTAAAGTTAACCCGCAAACTACTCCTTACTTCTCTTTATTTCTCTTTCATCCAAATTACTCTGACATTCGCGTCTTCGGTTGTCTTTGTTTCCCAAACTCCTACTCCACTTCTCCTAACAAACTTTCCCCGCGCTCTATCCCGTGTGTCCATCTAGGGTTTTCTGACGAGCACAAGGGTTATCGTTGTCTAGATCTTGTTAGCGGTCGTGTTCATGTGTCTCGTCATGTAACATTTGCTGAAACATTTTTCCCTTTTCCGAGCATCAACAATTAGATCCCAACTCACCCACGCCATCCACTAGTCCCTCTCGTCGCAATCATCTTCCCTTCTTTCACCCGCCGACCTATCTAGCGAAACCAGTCGCGGTAGCGGATCCTGCCGCCACCACTTCTGTCATCACCTCTGTCCCAGCAGAGAAAATCACATTACACTCTGACGCGGCAGACCTTGTGCCGCCGCAGTCTTCACCGCCATCTCCCATGTTTGCTTCCTCCGTTGCGCCAGACGCGTCCACCACATCTTCCGCCACTCCTCCTTCTCATGCTATTCCCGTTCCAGCTCCTACTAACGATCATACCATGCACACACGTGCCAAGTCCGGGTTTCGTTTACCTGCAAAAGATCGTCTCAATCTTCATGCATCTATATCTCCTTCCTCTCTACCCAAATCTTACAAATCAGCTCTCCTAGACCCTAATTGGGCCGCAGCTATGAAAGATGAATATGATGCCCTTCTGCAGAATAATACGTGGCAGTTAGTTCCTCGTCCTTCCAATACAAATATCATTTCAGGCAAATGGGTTTTTCGCCATAAATTTAATTCTGATGGGAGTCTTGCATGTTATAAGGCTCGATAGGTACGCCGTGGTTACTCTCAGCAACACGGCATCGATTATGATGAGACTTTCTCTCCAGTTGTCAAGCCCAGCACTATTCGCATTGTCCTTAGCATCGTCATCTCTTCTTCCTGGCCAATTCATCAACTAGATGTCAAAAATGCTTTTCTTCATGGCTCTCTTAAAGAAACAGTCTATTGTCAACAACCTCTTGGCTTCGAACATTCCTCCTGTCCTAATCATGTTTGTCTTCTTAACAAATCTCTTTATGGTCTTAAACAAGCACCATGTGCCTGGTTCCAACGCTTTTCTACTTATGCTCAAACCATCGGTTTTACCCCTTCCCGTTCTGACACTTCACTCTTCACCTTTTATCACAACACCAACACTGCTTACCTTCTTTTATATGTTGATGATATTATCCTCACAACTTCCTCACAACAATTTTTAGATCATATTATCTCTCTTCTTCGCCATGAATTCTCTATGAAGGATTTAGGTCTTCTTCACCACTTCTTAGGTATTGTTGTTATCCGTGACTGCTCTGGTCTATTCTTGTCTCAACGCCAGTACACTCTGGATCTTCTTTCTCATGCTGGTATGCTTGATTGTCAAACTTCCCGTACCCCTGTTGATACAGGTTCCAAACTCTCTGCGGATGGTGATCCTTTCTCTGATCCTTCTCTTTATCGTAGTCTTACCGGTGCACTTCAGTATCTCATTCTCACTCGTCCTGAAATTTCTTTTGCTGTCCAACAAGCTTGTTTATACATGCACGATCCTCGTATTCCACACTACAATCATGTCAAACGTATTCTTCGGTATCTCAAAGGCACACTAGACTTAGGTCTTCATATTAACAACTCCTCTCACACCTCCTTGACAGCTTACTCTGATGCAGACTGGGCTGGTTGTCCAGATACTCGTAGGTCCACATCCGGATTTTGTGTTTTTCTTGGTAACAATTTGGTTTCTTGGTCTTTAAAAAGGCAGGTTACGGTCTCCCGCTCGTCTGCTGAAGTTGAGTACCGCGATGTGGCTCATGCAGTTGCTGAAACGGTTTGGTTGCGCCAGTTGCTGTCGGAGCTGCACCGTCCTATTGAGCAAGCTACCATTGTTTACTGTGATAATATTTCAGCTGTCTACATGTCAGGGAATCCGGTTCAACACCGTCGCACCAAGCATATTGAGATCGACATTCATTTTGTTCGAGAGAAGGTGGCTCTCGGTCAAGTTCGCGTTCTCCACGTGCCTACTTCTGCTCAGTTCGCTGATATCTTTACTAAAGGCCTGGCGACTACTCCGTTTCAAGACATTCGTTTCAGTCTTAACATCGTCGAGCCTACCGTTGACACTGCGGGGGGATGTTAGAATACAACTTGTAATAGGATTAGGACTCCTACTCGGTTTGTAATAGGGCTAGGTCAGGTGCGGCTTGGCTCTTATATATATACCTCTTGTACTGGCACAATATTGCATCAACAATTATTCAATACAATTCTACACAAAGCATTAGCACATAGTGAATAC
Organism: Aegilops umbellulata; assembly: GCA_032464435.1. Classification (NCBI taxonomy): domain Eukaryota; kingdom Viridiplantae; phylum Streptophyta; class Magnoliopsida; order Poales; family Poaceae; genus Aegilops; species Aegilops umbellulata. Next base: position 346,725,270 of record CP136056.1, on the reverse strand, counting down.
ATGAACTCCTCAAACTACGGTAATCACCGGAAAGAATCCCAATTATTGTCATCTTGGGATATGCAGATCATAACACGTAATAGGTGCATACAACTTGATAGTATCAAGAATACAAATATATTCAAGAAAACATAAAGGGTTCAGATCTGAAATCATGGCACTCGGGTCCTAGTGACAAGCATTAAGCATAGCAAAGTCATAACAACATCAATCTCAGAACATAGTGGATACTAGGGATCAAGCCCTAACAAAACTAACTCGATTACATGACAAATCTCATCCAACCCATCACCGTCCAACAAGCCTACAAAGGAATTAAGCACTCCCGGCGATGAGCATCATGGAATTGTTTATGGGGGATGGTTGATGATGACGACGGCGTCGAATCCCCCTCTCCGGAGCCTAGAACGGACTCTATATCAGCCCTCCCGGTGAAGAACATGAGGTGGTGGCGGCTCTGTATCATAAAACGCGATGATTCTTTCTCTCTGATTTTTTTTCTAGATTAATATGTACTTATGGAGTTGGAGTTAGGGTTGCCGGAGCTGCCAGGGGCCCACAAGCCTGCCAAAAAAACATCCAAAAAAATTATTAGCCCTCGAAGCAAAGTACTACTACGCATGCCCCTAGGGGATAGATTTGTAGGAAAAGACCATCGCTTGTCCTCGATCACTACTCATAAGGAAGACAATCAATAATAAATCTTGATCCAACTTCTTAGCATAACTAGAGATTATACGTGCATGCTCCAGGAATCACATATCATAACACTAATATTCTTACTAAACCACAATCATTCACTAGTACCTCCCATATATTACCATCTTAATATCGTAAAACTATTGCAAGGAATCAAACTTACCATATTCAGTGATCTACATGAAAGTTTTTATTATATCTCTCTTGAATACCTATCATATTAGGATCCTTTGTTCAAGATATCGGCCGATATTCCGATAAATCTTCTCATTTGTCGCTTACCGATCACTGGTGCAAAGACGACCTATACAAACGGTTTTTAACCCCTTTCCGCGACGAAGTTTTAAACCGTCGCCTGGCGAGTGTGTGCGATAAGGGGGTCCTTCCCACACGACCTAGAAACCGTCGGGGATAGGTCCTCCGGTCACACACGCAAGGCAAAATGAGCTCGTGTGCGATCGGGCGAGGCATCGGAGACAATTATACAGGCCTAATCGTTTCCGTTTGTATGTACATCCTACACAGTGAATCCTAGAAAAATGTTTTCGTTCATATGTATATCACACACAATATTTATGTGTAAACATGTGTGCAAGGTGGCCTAACACAAACAATTTTCTAGCCGAAATCGTGTGTGATTCTTATCCAACACGCCTACTTTCTAGAAACCCTGTGGGTTGTTTGAGTTCATCGCCCATGGTGTTGTCTGAGAAACCGTCTGCAATAGAAAACCACAATAAGCAGGCTAATTGGCCTACTATTGATAATCCATTTAGTAATCAAATTGACATTTCTTATAAAACACACCATATATTTCATATATGTATTACGGCAATGGATTTCATAATTGAATTACACCAGATAGCTTCAGTACTCAGTTACACCATATATGCATATAGCCACAACAGCATCAAGTTTCACATGCAACATCGAAAACATTTGAAAAGTAGTATCATACATGGTAAATAGACAGATGAATCTCACCTAGAAAACTGCTGAAGCGAAAGGCGAATATTGAGCATTCAGTGATGTTGAATGTCCTTGCAACTTTAGGTCAGTGGCTATGGATAATAGGTCAAAACTGTATTGCACGATTAGTCAACGAATCTCATCTAAAAGAAGATTATTCGACGAAGCACACACCACGCTATACCAAGTAGGGCTGCAAGAAAAGCTCGAGGCTCGTGAGCCGCTCGAGATCGACTCGTTTTTTGGCTTGATTCGAGACCGACTAAAAAAGAAACAAGTTGAGTTTGAACACTTTATGTAACTTGACCAAAAACGAGCCGATCTTAAGCAAATATTGGCTCACTCGATTTTAGCTTGATATCTCAACAAAATATCATTATGTTAAATGATCATGCCATACATTAAGTTTAAATAAGATAATTGTTATCGTGGATGTTGTCCATGATTTTCTTTCAATTTATTTATGAGCAAACATGGAAGCTTAATTAAATGCAGAGAAGATTTAGGCCTAATTATGATGTGTGGTTGATTATGTCTTAAATATCCTTTTATTTTTAGCGAAAGTTCTCAACATATGCACCTTTGTTTTCTTGTTTTTGGTCTACGAAGACTACCATCTATTGCTAGTTCACCCAAGAGATCAACATGATAAGATGGCTATACAAAGTTGTGTCGTGTTGTGTCCTTATCTAAGTTGAATAATTATCATAGGCTTATAATTTTTACCATCTCATTTAGTTTAAAACTAGCTCGAGATCGTTACAAGCTAAGCACAAGTCATGTTCTACAACTCAATCTTAAGCGTCACTCAGTTTAAGATTGCTTAAAATTTAATACGAGTTGAGCTTGTTTGCACCTCTAGTACCAAGGACAGCCAAAGATATAACGTATAAATCGTAAACATCGCACCGGGACCCAGATGTCAGCGGAAGACAGGGAGAAACGCGACCGTTCCCTGCGTCTACTCTACTACCCACTCCGCTCCGGCTCTCCCGCCGCACCAGTGCCGACGCCGGACGCCGCCGCCATGCCGCCTCCGCTCGGCCACGACGACTCCTGCTTGCGTGCCCCGCTCATCCCTGCCACCCCTCCTCTTCCTCCCCGGGCGACCGCGAGGCTCCACCCGCTCCCTCTCCTCGTCGGCGCCTTGTTCGCCGCCTACTACCACCTCCTCGTCGAGCCCGCCCCGTCGTACTACCAGTCCCTCTTCCTCTCACTGGGCTCCAACGACACCGCCGCCGCGCACCTGCGCGCGCTCACCGTCCGCCCTCACCTCGCGGGCACCGAGGCCAACGCGCTCGCCGCCGACCACGTCGTCTCCACGCTCTCCTCCCTCTCCTTCCCCACCCGCGTCACGCCCTACGAAGTCCTCCTCTCCTACCCCGTCCGCCGTTCCCTCTCCCTTTCTGCGCCAGGACACGCCACCACCACCTTCGCGTTGGTGCAGGATACCTACCCCGGCGACCCCTACGCCGCGGCCTCGGCGGAGGTCGTCCCCACCTTCCTCGCCTACGCCGCGTCCGGCTCGGCCGCCGCCGAGGTGGTCTACGCCAACTACGGCCGCACGGAGGACTACGCCTACCTCGCCTCCCGCGGCGTAAACGTCACTGGGAAGGTCGCCCTCGCGCGCTATGGCGAGGTGTACCGGGGCGACATCGTGAAGAACGCCCGTGACGCTGGCGCGGCGGCGGCTGTGATATTCACCGACCCCAAGGACTACACGCCGGGGAAGGCCTTCCCGGATGGGCCGTGGATGCCGCCGACCGGCGTGCAGGTGGGGAGCACGTTCAAGGGGGTGGGGGACCCCACGACGCCGATGTGGGCGTCGTCCGAAGGGTGCGAGCGCGTGAGCGTCGCGGAGGCGATGGCCACGGACGACATGCCGGGGATACCGGCGCTGCCGGTGTCGGGAAGGGACGGGGAGGAGATACTACGGCTAGTCGGCGGGGATGTCGGCATGTCGCGCCGGAGGATTGGCAAGGCGGCGAGGGCGCGCCGGTTTAGCACCTCGGGCCCCGGCCGGCGGTGCTCAATCTGTCCTACACAGTAAGTTGCTGTCAAGGAGATGAGATCTGCCTATGCTCTTTTTGGTTCCACTTCCTGACTTGAGTGATGCCTGTTTGTTTCTTTCCAGGGGAATGAGACGATAGCTACTATTCAAAATGTTATTTCGGTGATCGAAGGGAAAGAAGAACCAGACAGGTAAACGAAACTCTCCATGTTTCTCCTTTTTGTGGTCAATATGGCCAAACCGCTCACCATTTTTGCCATACACTTTAACTTCAATGGGAATTCCACTTCAGTGCCCACCAAACCCCCTACTGTTGGCAACAGTGTGGCCTCTGACTCAACTTCAAATGACCGAGTCCAAATCCGGGCCATAGGCCACATGAATACCCTTGATAACGAAATTTCAACAAACTTGTAACTACTCCCTCCGTATCAAAATATATCTTGATACAGAGGTATATACTACAATGTTATAATTGAATCATAGAAATTCAGCTACATTTCATCAGTAGTTAATTAAAGATATCTTGGATTACAATTTTGAAACAGACACCAAGAACCATCTTAGGTTTGAACTGTTTATTACCACTGATGATTTTGCATGTAAGAGATTCAGTACATGGATAACTACATTTTTTCAAAAAGGAACGCTTTTTATTACTTACAAGATTTAAGTATTACACCTGGCCTCTCTGCAACATGGATAACTACATATCCGGTACTCCCTTTGTAAACAAATATAAGAATGGTTAGATCACTATTTTAGTGATGTAAATGCTTTTATATTTCTTTACGGAGGGAGTAATAATTATCATGCACATACAGATATGTTATTCTTGGCAACCATCGCGATGCGTGGACATTTGGGGCAGCTGACCCAAACAGCGGAACGGCAGCCTTGCTTGAGGTATGACATATTCAGTTACTCTATGCCACCCCTTTGGTGTAGCCTACTTTGGTGCAACACATTGGTTTGTTAACTTAAGTTGAATGTAGCTAGCTGAAAGGTTGTCTAAGCTACAAACCAAGGGTTGGAGACCTCGCCGGACCATCATTTTGTGTAATTGGGATGCCGAAGAGTACGGATTGGTCTCTCTCTCTCTCTCTCTCTCTCTCTCTCTCTCTCTCTCTCTCTCTCTCTCTCTCTCTCTCTCTCTCTCCCCCTTTGACTATTATCAAGCAGTTCACCTGTCCTTTTCATACTAATTTCCTTGCAAAATTGCAGATCGGATCCACAGAATGGGTTGAAGAGAACAGGGCAATGCTAACTTCGAGAACTGTTGCTTACCTGAATGTAGATGTTGGGGTGTCTGGATCTGGACTTGACGCATCAGCCACTCCTCAACTTGATGAATTGCTTAAGCAAGCGAGTAAAAAGGTACTCCCTCCGTCTCAACACAAGTGACTTAATTTTGTACTAATTTTAGTATAAACTTAGTGCAAAGTTGAGTCACTTATTTTAGGATGAAGAGACTATAATAATTGGAACATTCGTTTCAGTCAACAGCAAAAATATACAGTAACGTTTGGTTCAGATCTGACCGCCATGGGCCACTTTCTTCCATGGAGCCATATAATTTACTTGAGAAGATCTGGAGGTCCTTTTGGCAAGTTACAGTTTGGCCAAGGCCTGTTTCGTTCATAACCACAATTTGCCACACCTTGACTTAGGCATCTATTTGGTCCCACATGTCAATAACCTAGAAAACTGTGGCACAAATTCCCTTTAGACTAACCGAAGTGGTTCCAATTTTGATGATCTAACCTTACGCATATTTGGCAAAAAGAATAAAAGTGTGGCAAACTTTGGCGAGTTTAGTATATATACCAACTTGCTCTATGTTTTGGCTTAGTTAGAGCATCTATAGCCGGACTTGGCAAATCCGGCACCTCAAACGCCCGCGGACGTGCCCGGGCGCGTCCACGGGCACTGACCGGGCATGCCTCAAATTAGCCACTTTGCATCCATCTCTCTCATATTTCATCCCCTAGATCCATTCAAAGCATGCAAAAGAAATCCTACGTACTACATCTACGTATTACCCTAGCTACCCTTCGTCGTTGAAGATGTCCACGACAACGGTGCCGGGCGCCGGCTGGACGGGCGGTTAGGAGGGCTCCGGTTCATCCTCCTCCTGCTCGACCTCATCCATGTAGGCGAGCATCTCCGCCTCCACTGCGGCCTCTTGCACCTCCATCTCCTGCCGGTGACGGCACCTTGCCTCCGCAGCCGACTCCGATCGAAGGAAATCGAGGATGGCCTGCTGCTCCGCCTGCAGATCCCCGTCGCCAACGTCCCCCACACCCTCCTCCAGCTCATCCCCCTCCTCCTCAAAGTCCTCCTCCTCCAACTCCTCCTCCGAATCCACTGCATCCAGAGGTAGCCCCGCGGTGATCCGGGCTTCGCGCCTAGCCCGGATCTGCTCAAGGAGCTCGAGCCGGCGCTCCGGAGTCAGAAATGGCTCGCTCCTCACCCGGCAGCGTGGGGGCATGACTACTAGGCGGACGGGTGGAGTGGAAAGTGGCGGCGACGGTGGACAGGAGGAAAATGTGGATAGATGGTAGGGCTTCGTTGCCGCCAGTCGACTTAAATAGCCAGACAATGCACTACGCAGCCCATCGGAGCTGCGCCACGCGGCGCCACCGGTCCGACGGAGGAGACGAGATTCGGACCGCTGGGTTTGAGGGTGTTTCTGGTTGGGACCCATTCGTCAGTCTGACGTAACGCCCCCATATCCGCCCCATATTTCCGCTGGATATGGGGGTGCCGGTCAGCCCGGACGTTTGAGGCTCGTTTGAGGCGTCTGTCTGGGTCGAAAAAATGTGACTGGTCAATGACCGGGCGGCCCGCCCGAACGAATGAGACGGGTTTGAGAGGTCCGGCTGTAGATGCTCTTAGACACCAATTGCAAGCCATAACTCGTACGTTGCCAAAAACTACAAGCGACTTGAAATGCATGGCTCGTGCAATTATGCCTAGGGGACAATCGAGCAACTAATTTACAATCAGTAAATTCCTTTCTCTCCGGCCTGTGCTCGGCTCATTTTGTCATTCCTTATAATTGATACATTTGAAAGAAGGAATAGTTTACTGTGTAATGGAATTGTTGCCAAAAACTACAATCAGGAATGTCTAACAACAACAACAAAGCCTTTAGACCCCAAACTAATAAAAACAAAAAAGTGAAATTAGTGATGAGGGTTCTCTATTTCTCTTAATATTCTGTGTTTTCTTCTTTTCGAGGAAGGTTCAAAATCCCGATAATGGAACAGAAAATCTGTATGACATGTGGATGGCTTCTGATAGTTCTCTGGTAAGCACTTAATGTTAGCTAAAGCTTGTCACACAAATTTGTTGTCTGTTTTCTGAGCACTGCACATGTACAAGGAATATTATGTATAGTTTAGACATAGTTATGTTTCCATTTTTCTAAGTTCAGGCGTGTGATGCTTTTGCTATACTAGATGCAAGTTTAAGATTTCTGATGACACACTTATTTATTAAGATTGGAAGGTTAGGAGGTGGAGGATCAGATTATTCTGCCTTTGTTCAACATATTGGTATTCCTTCAGTCCAAATGTCTATTTGGTCAGGTTTGTTTTATGTTTTTTATCTGCCTATGTTCATTAAGTTACATTCCTGAAATGTTTTGTTATTTGCACTTGAATGATTGTGAATTCTTTTACTAGATCAAATTGAATAAGCGTGCTACTTGTTTGCAGAATACGCAGTGTACCATAGCTTGTATGATGACTTCACATGGATGGAAAAGTATGGAGATCCCATGTTCCGCAGGCATGTCGCAGGTACCCCATAGCAACGAACCTATGCTAAAATTACTAGCTGTCTTAAGACCGATGAACATGCCAGAGTTGGATTTATGGCTCCGATGAGAGAGGGTAGGCTGGCGTGCAGGGGATTTAATAGCTTGTCCAGGTTTATTAGGCTGGTCATAGTGGGGAGTAACTTAGACTAGTGTCATATGCATGACACTAGTCTAAGTTACTACCTTCATAGTGCAAAGTAACATAGTACTAGTGTCATATGTAGTCCCATTTAATAGCTTGTAGACTCATATTGTCTTGGAAAGCGCTATGTTACAGTAACATATTATGTTACTACTTCTCATTTAGTACTTGCCACATAAGCAAAAAATTCTCGAGGTGCGCTATGTTACTACCTAAGTTACTCCCACTATGACCAGCCTTAGGCCCCCCCAACCAAAACGTAGTATGAATTAATTCGCTGGATAGATGTTGATCCTTCGGTTTTCACGCACCATTAACTGCCAAAAGCACGAAAGCTTGGGAAGCAGGCACCCACTTGCACGCACGCATGCGGATAGAGATCCAGTGACTTGCCCACAGCAAGTCACGCCGTAACTGGCGGACGGGCAGCCGTTGGATGGGGGGGGGGGGGTTAGATTGAATACTGTAGCGCGAACACTGTGGATGGTACTGTAGACCGGGGTATTGTGGATGGCCTACTGTAGACGAGTCACTGTAACTCGGGGGTGTTGTTCACACAGATCTGTTCATTGATCGTACGGTGTGGAGAGGGGAGCCAATCACCATACTGTTCACCGGTGACTTGCTCACAGCAAGTCACTGGATCTCAATCCCACGCCTGCTGTTGCATGGCCATGCATGTCCCATAAAAAAAGTATTCCCTCCTTTCTGATTTATAGGGTTTATCTCAAAATTTTAAGTTTATTGTTTTATAAGTCTCAATTTGATGGTTTCCCATAACATGTTCAGATTTTAAGGTGCATTAAATCATTGCATGCAAATATTAAGATAAATTTGACCAATGCATGTACTTTATGCATGCATGCAGTGGAATTAATGCATTGGTGAGCATAATTTTTTGAGAAAAACAAACACATTAATTGAGTGCTTTTGCAAACTACAAAAATTATTCCACCACTCACTATCTATGTTGGTTGGTGAGATTTTAAAATTAAGCCCTGTAAACCGGAAAGGAGGGTTTTATAAGGCTTATCTCAAAACTTTAGATTTTCTATTTTATAAGTTTCAATTTGATTGTTCCCCATCACATGTTCAGATTTCAAGGCGCATTAAATCATTACATGCAAGGATTAAGAGAAAAATTGACTAATGCATGCATTACAATTAATGCATTGGGAAACATAATTTTTTGAGGAAAACAAGCACATTAATTGATTGCTTTTGCAAACTACAAAAATTATTCCACCACTCACCATCTATCTTGGTGAGATTTTTAAATTGAGCCCTATAAACTAAAAAGGAGGGAGTACAAGTACTAATATGTCCATTTAACCACCCACGTTGTGCTAGAAATTTATTACACTTCGGAAGACAAACCAAAGATCAAGAAGTTACTTTGTTTTTGACAGCCCGATCGGTGGAGGGGCCCTATAAAAACGGACACACTCCCTCCGCTCACGGGCATAATAAACCCGGACTGAGGTAGGGACTGAGGGAGTATATGATTTGCCTTTTATAAGGAAAACTCATACTTAACCGCTAAATATATAAGAGCATCTCCAACAGATCCCCAATCCTGTCCCAATTCTATGTATTTAGGGAGTTGGAATAAAAAAATCAACTCCAACAGATCCCCAATCCCGTCCCATCTTATTGGTGATCATCAATAAATCACCCCAACTCCCCCAATATAGAGGGGTTGTTGCCTCTTTCCCAATACCATGGGGCCCACCGTCGAACACCATGTCACCACCCTTGTTTTTCCGCCGTTGTCTTCCTAAAGAAACATCTCATTGACAAGTGAGGCCCATATGCAATTGGGGATGGGGTTATTGTGGATCTACGAAAGCAACCATCCCCAATAATCTGAAAATTGTTATTGGGGATCGGTTAGAGATGTGCCACTTTCCTAGCAAATCACATTCTCATCGTCCTCCTTCAAGTCTACCCATGACATTACACCCCTCTCGACAAGCAACTTGTCTTCGGAGCTGCTCCTTAATTTGTTGTGCCAGCCCTAAGATGACAAGCTCGATGTCAACATAGGTCTCCATGCGCTCCTCCGCCCACTATTCTCATTTCTGGACTTCCATTGCAGACAGGAACTTGTATGTGCCTATCCAGCAGGAGGCACAACACAAAAGGTTAGGGAGTATCATGGGACATTGCTAAAACGTATGAAGCGTACATCTTAACCATACCAAGTGAATAAGTGTCTCTCGTGTATACTTTCGTTGAGTTGATTATCGAAATATGTTGTGCTAAATTTTGTTGCATTTGCAAAACACTTGCATAAGCCCACTAGCCAAAACTCAAGCTAAAATCATCTCTTCTTGTAGTGGCAAGCATATGGGGGCTTGTTGCTTTGAGGCTCTCAGATGAGGAGATCCTACCCTTCAACTACAGCTCTTATGTAACAGAGCTTGAGGTAACATGTCCTTCGGAACTCTCCCATGAATCATGGAGCAACTTCTTCAGAACTGAGCATCTTGTGTCAGCAATTAGGAGTGTATAAATTTGGAGGATCGTGACAGTAGCTCTCTCTTTTGCAGAATGGTGCGGTGGATATAAATAAGAGAGTACTAGGAATGCCTGTCAGCTTATCTCCCATCCACAAGTCGATCAAACAGCTCAATAGAGCAGTGCTGAAAGTGGATTCTGAACTTCAGGTATTGCTGTCTGTTGTTGCTGGGTCATAGTTATAACCCCTTGCTTTCTAAGTTCATCTTGGTAACTAGGCTCTGCAAACATGGAAATTTTGGTCCCCGTGGCGAAACAACCCGTTGAGGGTAAGAGATCTGAATGACCGGCTGATGATGACCGAACGGGCATTCACAGAGAGGGAAGGACTGTCTGGGAGACCATGGTACAAAAACATGGTAAGCTGTTGTTTCGGTAAAATACGTAGTTGGTTCATTACATACCGTCATGCTTACGGGAAAGAAATCACGCAGATTTATGGACCTTCACTGTACAACGACTATGGAGCGGAAGTATATCCAGGTGTTGATGATTCCATTCAGACAGCAAAGAAAGCAAATACCTCTGAGTCCTGGCAATCTGTACAGCATGAGATCCACAGGGTTGCTAGAGTCATCAGCCAATCCGCGTCAGTCCTAAGTGGAGGGTTGACATGAAGCTTTTTGCTCTGTTGATTCAATTAGCAGAGAGCGCACAGTTTGTGCAAATTTTCCACACATAAGCTATATCACCATAACCACACATGTAACTTTGAGAAAATAACTGTAAAGTTGTCCAGAGATGGTATTTGGACATTATATTTCAGTAAATAATCCTTTCAATATCTATTAACAGTGTCCATAACAACCAGGAACAAAAGGCTAATCCAAGTATCATCAAACAAAATGTTTATCAGTACCACTAGCAGAAAGGCCAACAAGTGCAAGACTAGCATTGTGCAGTTATAAAAAATTGTACCCATAGTTGTGAAATGTTCTACATATGCTATCTGCGCAAAAAACCCATGGCTTGGTAGACGTTGTTGAGGGTGGCGTCTGCTATCTCAGAAGCTTTCCCTGCCCCATCTAGCAGAACACTATCCAAATAACCTGGATCAGACATGATCTCCTCGTATCGAACCTACAGAAAGGTGAAAAGATGAATATAATAACCAGGGAGCATATGCAAGATTAAGTTAGTTATACAAGTGAGAATAATTTGGTTAACTAATTAGGGTGTACGTTACAATCAGGGATGCAGGCGGACCGTCCACATCTTCGCATCCGTCCACTGGAGATTGAATTAACTAAAGCACGTACTACTTTAGTGGCTGATGCGTTATGCGGACTGTATTAATTTCTTTGGTGGACAGATGCGGATGATGCGGGCGCCCGATGCCTGCATCCCTAGTACAATGATCAAGTATACTTGGATAGGGTGAACATGATCAGACCCCACAAATATTAAAGATTATGAGACCTGAATAGGCTGCAGATGATCAATTAAGGCATCCGTAAGGGTAGCCTTGAATGTCCCCCAGTTCATATCTTGGCATTCACTAACAACTTCCTGCAAAAACCAAATGGGTAAATTATGTTTTCTATCAACAACATGATGTTGGTCCATGTGCAGGAGACCCTGTTTCATGTTCTGTCTAAGCAGGTGTACTATTCAAGCATGCGAAAGTGACCTCTTTCGTTTTTCCAGTGATGATCTGGTAGACCGAGAGAAGATTTTTGCATTCCGGCCTCTCTGGGTTGTCGAATTCCAATCTGGAGTGTACAAGTTGAATGGCATGAATTCGTTACCAACAGCTTTATATTAATTCAAATTGCGGCGAGAGGGGGAAGGAGAGGCTACAGACCCAGGGAGCGAGTCAGTTTTGCAGCGTTTGATTTTGTTCACAATCACCTGGAAAGAGTCAGAGATCTATCAGAACAAATCAAAATGCATAAACCTATAAACATAAACACGGTCAGTTAATGAAAGAAAATAACACAAAAGCAGAACATTGAATTCATATTACACTGAACTTACATCTTTTGGGTCAAGAAGATTAATGCGAGACAGATCTGAAGGAGCAGACTTCGACATCTATCGTCAATAAACAGAATGTCAGTAGTACAGTACAGACATATGCATACATCATATTGAGGAAGTAACTAGAATATGTGCATCGAATCAGCTCTGCAAATACTATGTATGTGATCAAGGAGGCATCTAGACTAGCAGTATAATAACCATAAGAGAAGTATTAACTTTAGTTCGTGACCAGGTAAGTGATACAAGGTGTTGTATTATTAACTTTAGACTAGAAGAAATGATACCTTGGAGAGACCATCAGTTAAGGACATCACACGGGCCCCTGCTGGAGGGATAAGGGCTTCAGGAACCTAAACATATAACCCAGAAAGTTCCGTAAGAAAAAGTACATAACACCCTTCGCTCAAGGTGTTGTATCTTGAAGTGATGCCAAACCATGTGTACGCATGACTACACACACCTTAAATAATGAGCCGCCTCTCCTGCAAACACATAGACATGACATTATCATACTGAGACAGCTACTGGTATAGCAAAAGATGTATGGAATAATTTAGCTTTCTCACCCTCCCAATTTCTTCCACTTTCTTCCACCATATAGATTATTTACACGTTCAGAAATTTCACGAGTTAATTCCAAATGTTGTGTCTGATCTTCCCCAACAGGTACCAAATCAGACTGCAACCATTCAAACCAGCCATTGTTGAGATCAATGCAAGGAATGCAGTGTAAAAGCACAAAGGTTGAAGTTGAATTATATGCTAATAATGCGAGCTTTTACACTAGGACTAACATAACAAAATGGTAGACACAAACAAACTTTACCTGGTACAGAAGGATGTCAGAAGCCATGAGAACAGGGTACGTCAAAAGTGCCACTCCAACATTTTCATTACCCTGGTAATTTAAGAGAACATGAGCAATGCAATACATTTCTAATGAAATCTAACAAATTTAACAACGTGACGGAAGTTGCAGACGGACTCGTTTGACATGCATAAAATAAAACCTGGGTTCATCTGATCACTAAAAATATGGAACTAATGCTTGGTAGTGCTAGAACTAACAATTTTGACAAAGTACAGAAAAACTTTGGTGTCAGGTAAGCAATCTTGATGACTAAACGAAACACGTGATAACGAATTATAAGACAACACCATATGACATATCAACGAAAATAGTAATATATTACAAGAAGAATATTTACCCCTGATTCAACAGTGCATTTCAAGTGTAGAGGTTATAACTTAAGGTCTAGTCATCATTACATGCTACTCTCGCAAGAATGGTGTCATGTAAATATGATCATACATCAGTGGACAACGAGCACCGGTATTCTTAATCGGTATACTGTAAGGAGCACTAGATTTAGTGTTTTCCCTTCCTATCATTGCTCAGTAGGATATTATAAATCACAAGGGAACATATATCAATGCATATTATTGGTGTAGAGATCTTTTTTAACTGCAGGTTATTCATATCAGTCCTGAATTGCAAAGGTGCTATTTCTTGACTAGCAAATAATCTGCACAACATAGGAAACATGTCTATCTGTGAAGTGAACTGTCATATTTTAAAATTCCTTCTGCACTATGATGATTTATGAGGTATTCAGCTAAAACATAAGTTGACAGTGAAGCTATCGTACAGCGAATGACGCACCGCCTTCCGTGATTTCTCTTTGAATTGAATCATTTTATTCAGCCAACCAATAGGAGTTGAAGAACTCAGCAGCCACATCAGCTCAATATGGGCACGGACATGAGACTGTACAAAAATAGAAGCCTGGAAACACACAAAGTATCATAAAACATTCAGCACCAGAAAGCTATCCGCTGGCAGGAACACCAAAACGGAGCATAAGCATACACAGCAGACCTTGGAGCTATCAATGCCGCATGCTAGATAAATTGCAGCGGTGCTTCTTGTAGCTTTAGATAGCTCTGGTGCATCATATGGCAAAGTAATCTGCACATTTTTTAACATAGTGGTAAACATAAATTATCATATGTTAAGCTAGGCACAGCTAGCCAAATGAATCATGAAGATAAATCTTTAAAAAATCATTATAAAATAGTCAAACATGAACATTATGCAGCTGCTTGTGTTCTTGTAAGAGAACTCTGTAGTTCAGATATACAGCATTAGCACTGCTTGGTTAACATAGAGGCTGTGCTTTTTATACTTCTTGTAAGGGAGTACTTCATAGTCTGATTACACGTTGCGATGAACCTCAGGTATCACACAAAGATCTTCCAGTTGTAGCTTGTGTTAGGCGAGTATCCAACCATACAAGGTAAAATGAAGCATCCCAGTTAAGCACTGAATAAATTAGAGAAGGGAATGCCGATACCCGATAGCTAGCTTATGTTAATAGGTTATTCACAACCAACTACATACTATATACAAATTTATTGCGCTTTTGTTGTAGCCTTGTAGGGTGGCCATGAGATGCTTACCGCATGCAGGTCCACAATGAAAAAGAATGTCTCATACAAATCCTGCAAGGAATTATCAAAAACTAAAGGTAAGGAGATGTAAAACATTGATACATTGAATTATTAGTTTAGCACTGGATAGTAGTTGTTGAAACACATCTCAACTAGATGAAGGTGGAAGAATATCATAACTGAACCAGCCTTGTGATTATATTGTTTGATGAATATTTCCTGGTTTCATTGCTTTGAAATTTTCCTTTTTGAGATACTAACAGTAAAGCCACAGCACTTCCACTGCAGTTTGATAGAACAATGTAGTTACAAATTAAAATATGCAGTACCTGAAGTGCAACCCAGTTCTTAATAGCGCCAAGATAATTTCCAAGGTGCACCATTCCTGTTGGCTGTACCCCAGAAACTACTCTTTTCCTGCAGTGGGTAGGCACATAGATTGTTGTTTAATTTAGAAAAGAAGAAACAAGTAGATGGATTTATCAGGGCTAAATGTGACCTTGCTATACAAATATCAACATGGACAAATTTAACATTAGGATATTTAAACACAACAATAATATGAACATTTTATTGCTGCGCAGAGAGTTGCAACGATATTTGTGTACTGGTATGAGACCCCAATAGGGGAAGTAGTATATAGACACAAAAAAGGTCAAAGAATTCCCTTTTTTGCAGAACTTACAAAGGATTTCTTAGTAGTGAATGAATAGTGATATTCATATATAATCTTACAGCATTGCTAGTGTGAAAACTTGGCGTTGGCTTATTGAACATGTCTGATTCGTCTGTTCAACTTAACATTATGCACACATGTTAAGCACAGAAAACCAAATGATTACTGGAACAATTAGTATGGTAGGATGAAAACTGAAGTGAAGACTAAATGGTATGACCAGCTTGCTCCATCCGAAACAAGTATTTTCATTGTACGGTTTGCAGGAAGTAGATTGCAGTCAGCAACAGCAACTCTAGCAAGTCACGCGTAAGGCATTTCCAACCTTCCAACAGACGTGGAAAGGCATGCATTGGTAATATCGTGATGCAGCATTGCATCATACACCGGCGGTGCACAACTGAAGCACACTCTCCGGCAGCGTCGTCCGAGTAACCTAACCTTCGACCAAATGCAGGCAATCACGTGTGCCCCAAGGTCCTCACGCCGCACGAAACTACACGAACACGAACCGGAGAAGCTTAGCAGACGCAATGTTGGCCTAGCAGACGCATTACGTCGAACAGCACAGGGGCGAGGGCAGAGGCGCGGGCGGGGCTTACTTCCTCGCCGGGGGAGCGGGCGCCTCATCGGCCGCGCCGGTGGCTTCAGACGCGCTGCAGTTGGGACGGAGAGCGCGGAGGCGGGAAGGCAGCGCTCCTGCTCGGACGCCACTCCTCGACCTGCGCGCGAAGCCCAAACGGCGGGAGAGATTAGAAAGAAAAAAAAAGGCATCAGCGTCAGCTCCGAGAGCCCAAGCGTTCAGAGCGCGCGCGGGAGAGAGAACAAGGAGGAGAGTGCACGTACGCGAGGAGAGGCGGGCGGTGGAGGATGTGGGAGAGGAGCGCGCGGCTCATGGTGTTGCTCCCGGTGCTCTGCTCCGCTCTGCTTCGGATTTGGCTGCGCGGCTCCGGATGGAGGAAGGGGGAGGAGAGCGAGCCGCACGCAGGCTGATGGGGCGGGTTGGGTTGGGTTTTGAGATGGGGACCGAGCGGGCCGGGCCGGGCTGGGAAGGACCTGTGTTTTTTATTAGGGAGGAAAGTATATATTTCACCTTTAAATCCTCCCTATGTGTCTCAAAAAGAATCATCCCTATGTCTCAAAAAGAACTTCAAATCTTCCCTGATGCATCATATATCCCTCTAAACTTTGAAATCATATATTTTTTTAACCTTAAGGTTACACAAAATCGGGTAAATGTGACCCTTGGGTGGTTTTCGAGATAAATGAAGGTGGTTTTAGCGGAAGAGAATGGGGAGCAGGAGACATATGAGGAGGCGATGGCCAAACGGCAGCGACATGACCGCACTCCAGGAGACCTACTTGCAAGGGTGACACCGTCAAGCACAACGAGAGAAAACACATGATGATCGTCGTCCTGCTGCTCCATCTCACCTGCTTATTGTAATACGCGTTGTGCGGCCTCAACCTCACGCTAACCACGAGCTGGCAGGCTCCGGTGGGCGTCAGCCTCATCGTGTCGGTCGCTATCTACTCGTCAGCCCCCACCAACCTCTACAACAACCTCACCCCCTCAGCAAAGACTACGAGGTCCAGGCCGCCGATGATGAGGAGCCTTCTCCTGGTTCGCAATAGCTCTAATAAAAAACCGTCAAGAAGAGGTACTCCTTCTCTCCTTCGCAAAGAGAAAGAGAATGAGAAGGAGTCATTGCTGTCATGGTATTCGAGGAGGATGAAGAGAAGATACCACGGCATGGCGGGAGGGTGGACAAGGTATTGGACATGTGGGAGGACATCTCGTTGGTGTACCTATCAGTGTTCTGCAGTTGATGCATGTTGGGGTGGAACGTTGGGTGACTGTGGTTCAGCAATGTGTCACGCTTCCACCGTAATCCTCATGTGCCTAACGCCCTTCTTCATATTCACTATGGCGGCCATCAACATTGATGATGAGGCGACGAGGCTCGGCTCCACCACAAAACGCATGCTCATGGCGTCAAGCCAGCAGAGGAGCTCCCTCGAGATAGCAAGTCGTGGTGCAACGCTCCTAGCCATCTCCGAGCGCAATTGATCCCGTCTCAAGTTTCGCATCCTCCCTCACACTCCTCTCGAGCCCTTCTTCGCTCCAATTTATCCCAGGGACCCGTCCTTCCCCGTCTCCGACGAGAACTGCCGTCGTGGCCACATATGACGCTGTTGGTCCCATGTTGTGAGTACGCCCATTATTTATGCATGTAACTCTTTTTCTATCCTTTTAACCTCTCTCACGCTTCAATTGTAAGAAATATTATCGTGATGACCTCGCTATTGAGCTCTGCCGCTTCCACGGAGAGCTGTCACGGACGGCTGCCCCGGACGATGCTGTCGTCGTGTCCGATTATCCCCCGTATCAGTTCGGCTCCTTGTTAGCATCGTCGCGACGCCTTCTCCCTTTGTCTGTCACCTCGTCGAGTGGGTCATCTGTTTGGCCGTCACCGGTCAGTAAGGAGCGTCGCCGCCTCGTTTGTCTCCATGCTCCCTCGTTCTCTTTTGCTAAAACCATCCTAAATGCGACACAACCAATGAAGGACCAGATTTAACCGGTTTTATAAAAATATAGAGTTCAAATTGTGTGATTTTGGAGCTGAGGGGGTATGGTCCATCAAGAAGTTTTTCTTTTTTTTTAGTCGAGAAGGAATTTTTTTAGAATGAAAAATATACTTTCCTCTTTTTCCAGTGGACGAATCGTCCGGCTTGGCACCGCAGAGCTTCTAGAGCCGGCCTACCGTGGGGGTACGTGTCGCGGCCTCTCCCGCGACGTGTCCCCGGACAAGAGGCGACGGTATCACCGTGTCTTCGCTGTCCGCCGCACCGCGCTGCGCTGGTGCTTCTCCAGTTCTCCTCCTCCTCCTGGCGCCCCCTTTATGCGCGGGCTACGACGCATCAGCTTGGCTCGCATTGCATCCACCACCAGAGCGGCGTGGGCGCGTCAGTGCAGCAGCAGCAGCATATTCGGAGGAGCGAGAGCGGCGCCGTACTGTTCCATGGCGGGACGATCAGGGGAGGAAGCGGACGCGGCAATGGCGGGCGTGGCCACCGGCGGCGTGGAGGACGCCTACGGCGAGGACCGCGCCACCGAGGACCAGCCCGTCACGCCCTGGGCCGTCTGCATCGCCAGGTACATACATACACACATACGGCGGCCACCTTGTTCCATTGGTGCTCTGCTCACCCTCGATCGTTGATTCTTAGTACTACCTAGAACTTGGTTAATCAATCTGCAGTGGCCACTCCCTGCTGAGGGATCCGCGGCACAACAAGGGGATGTCATTCACGGAGAAGGAGCGGGACGCGCACTACCTGCGCGGCCTGCTGCCCCCGGCCGTCCTGTCCCAGGAGCTCCAGGAGAAGCGGCTGCTGCAGAACGTGCGGCAGCTCGAGGTTCCCTTGCAGCGCTATATGTTCCTCATGGACCTTCAGGTCAGCTCAGCTCTCTCCGGACATGCGTGCATCTTTCTTAGGCATGTCATCTTTCACCCTTGCCGTTGATGCGTTGATCTGTTTGTTTGCAGGAGAGAAATGAGAGGCTCTTCTACAAGCTCATGATCGACAACGTCGAGGAGCTGCTCCCCGTCGTCTACACGCCCACCGTCGGCGAGGCCTGCCAGAAGTACGGCTCCATCTTCAGGCGCTCGCAGGGCCTCTACATCAGTCTCAAAGACAAGTACGTTTCTGATCAATTCACTTCATTTTTCACATGGCCTGCGGCCGGTTTCTGTTTCAACTTTCAAGTGAGTGAAACGCGTGCGTGCGTGGTGTCCCTGTTGCTGATGCCAGGGGGAGATTACTGGAGGTGCTGAGGAACTGGCCGGAGAAGAGTATTCAGGTCATCGTTGTCACCGACGGCGAGCGCATCTTAGGCCTCGGAGATCTTGGCTGCCAGGTCAGTCACGGTCTCACGGAACCTATTTACTTCTACTGAAAGTTATCATCGGCTTGTTGCTTACCATGAACATGGTTTTGGATTTCAGTTTCAGGAATATTTTAGCCATAGCCGAAATCTCAGTTTTCATTTCTGTCAAAGGACCGAAATTTCCACTTGAATTTGATTGGGATCCAACAAATATTTTTAAAATTCGAAAAGTAATTTGAATTTGTGTGTACTACCAAAATTGCTGAAATATTTTGACCGAAAGAAAATTATATTAATATATCAGAATTAATGAAATCACACTAAGCGAAAACCATGATCATGAATGGAACTCTCATGTGCAGGGTATGGGAATTCCCGTGGGGAAGCTTGCGCTGTACACGGCCCTTGGTGGTGTAAGGCCATCTGCCGTAAGTGCTTAACATTTGGACTATGTCTTGCTCTGTTTTGCAGTACTCAATTTTATAATTTTCATGTAAATATATTTCCATTTTGTTTCCCAGTGTTTACCCATCACCATTGATGTGGGGACGAACAATGAAGAGCTACTGAACGATGAGTTCTACATTGGATTGCGGCAAAAAAGAGCTACGGGCCAGGTTCCACTGTTGCTGCCTTGGTTGGGCCCAGTCAGTTCACACTATAGCCATCAATCAGTCCCTCACATTTCATCTCTTTTGCCTGCTTGATTTAGGAATACACTGAGCTTCTGGATGAGTTCATGGTTGCCGTGAAGCAGAACTATGGACAGAAGGTTCTTGTCCAGGTATGAGAATAGTAGGAAGAACCCTCATTTCTGATCTGTAGTTGAGCTACTGGCATGGCCACTTACTCGAAACTTCTTCGACTTCTTATAGTTTGAAGACTTCGCAAATCACAACGCTTTTACCCTTCTCGACAAGTACAAGGCGACCCATCTTGTCTTCAATGATGATATTCAGGTTTTGGGACCAGATTTCTGGTTTCTGTATGCTTATCTATCATCTATTGTACTGCACAACGGTACAGTATAAGTTAACTTTGAAAATGTGCTATTCACAGGGAACGGCTGCTGTGGTTCTTGCGGGCCTTATGGCTGGTCTGAAGTTTGCTGGTGGAACTTTAGCTGATCACACATTTTTATTCTTCGGTGCCGGAGAGGTCAGTTTATCTTACATCGTACTAGGTCTGGTTATGCATTGCTCATCATGGTTGCTTCTGACTTCTGCCAAGTGTCCAAGCATCTACCAGCACGGCCACTTCACAGATTGCTTCGCACTCTTACTAACCTTAAAATGGTCAAGTGAAGATTTGTTATGGCTGTTTTAATTCAAAGACAGTAACAGATGGAAGACTGTCTATAAAACAATTAGATCAAGTTGCTTCTTGTTTTCATTCTTTAAATGCATCCTAATATATGTGCTCATATTATCAGTTTTCGGAACAATTTGTGTAATGGTTTCTGAGTTGTTGCCAAGTTTGTTAGTAGTAATTAGAGCCCAACTGTCTATTCTTTGCAGGCTGGTACAGGCATTGCTGAACTAGTTGCTTTGGAGATATCAATGCAGGTAGTTGGCTGGTTTGTTAACCTCATTTGATTGTGCTTTGGAGAGTGTGTTACTAATTCTGCTCAAAAAATATTTCGGCTGTTGTGTTTCAGTCCAAGACTTCACAGGAAGAGGCTCGCAAAAATATCTGGCTTGTTGATTCAAAGGTAATATGACAGTACCCCCCCCCCCCCCTGCCTCTTTCCATGTGTTGATAACCGGATTGCAACTGATGCGCGTTGTGGTTGCAGGGATTGATTGTCAGTTCACGTAAAGATTCTATACAGCCATTCAAGAAGCTATATGCACATGAGCATGAACCAGTGAAAGATCTTTTAAGCGCCATCAAGGTGCAAAGCTAAACTTTACTTTAGAGGAACACATAGTGTTCCACAGTTCCAGTAAACACCTTCCTTTTATCAGGCAGCACACTAATTTCCATTTTTTAGGATATCAAACCGACTGCACTAATAGGATCAGCTGGTGTGGGTCAAAGTTTCACAAAAGAAGTGATCGAGGCTATGTCTTCAATTAACAAGGTAAAACTAACAATATTGATAATTTTCATGAGAACTACATCGTCAACCCGCCTTGGTAATTATTTTCATTACACATAATGACTGAGAACTAGTTCCTATCAAATGCAGAGGCCAATCATCCTTGCGCTATCCAACCCAACATCGAAATCTGAATGTACAGCTGAGCAGGCATATTCGTGGAGTCAGGTGGTATTCTGTTCTGTTAATGATAACCCTATGTCATCAATGACAAATCAAAGTTTTAGTTGGATGCATGAGGCTACATCTCATTGAAAACCGCATACGCCTAATCATACTGCATGCGTACGTGTAGGGCCGTGCAATATTCGGGAGTGGAAGCCCATTTGATCCGGTGAAATATAACGACAAGCTTTTTGTACCTGCTCAGGTTGGAAAACCACCCGTGTTTGCGCGTATTATCTGTGAATCCTTTTTGTGTTTGTGTGTTTGGACAGTGAAGTTACTCATTTCCATTGTGAAAACATCAGGCAAACAATGCGTACATCTTCCCAGGATTTGGTTTAGGTGTAGTGATCTCCGGGGCGATAAGGGTGAAAGACGATATGGTCCTTGCTGCTGGTAATAGTTCTACAAGAACCTGAGTGTTGTTCCAAATCATTGGTAGCGTGTTACTCTGTTGAACTGCTCTAAGCCTGCATGATTATTTGTTTCATCTTTGGTGTTGGGCAGCTGAGGCGTTAGCCGAACAGGTCACGGCGGAACATTTCGACAAAGGTCTGATCTATCCACCCTTCTCCAGCATCAGGAAGATATCAGCTAACATCGCGGCTCGTGTCGCTGCGAAAGCCTACGACCTCGGTAAAATCTTTTTTCCTAGACCGCTCTCTTTCTCTTTAATAATAGAACTAGCAAGACGCGATCACAAAACCCGTGTATGTGCTTGTCTGTACGAGCAGGACTGGCAAGCCATCTCCCTCGCCCAAAAGACTTGGTGAAGTACGCTGAGAGCTGCATGTACAGCCCCATCTACCGTTCATACAGATGAAGCCATGGCGCCTATACTCGACCACGAATAATGTTCGGTTGAACCTAGACTGTAATTTTGTATGTATATGCTTGTTTAGTCGTATTTCCTTTGTTATCATATCATGCACTCTTAAATGAATTGTATAATGGCAGGCCGACACCCAGGTTTCAGGTTTATGTAATCGTGTAATAAAGTTGCGGACATGTTGTGTATGATCATAGTGGCATCCTTTACTTTTGATGTGATCGTATGAGGAATACCATTTTACGGGGAACTATCTGCTGATCATAAGGTGTCGTGTGCAAGCCTTTTACGTTGGGCTCAAAAGGGGGAAGACGAGCTACACCAACATACAGTAAGACCATTTTCAAAGCCATGTACCCGGCTGAAAAAAGTTGACCTGGAGTTTGAATTCTAGATGAAATCGAGCCACATTCAGCATGGGTACTGAACAAACTCTGATCTTGAGTAGGAATTCTAGACGGAATCGCAGGCCTCATCCAGCGTGGTCTCAAACGAGCAGGCATTGATATTGTACAAGGGACCTTTTGTTGCGCAGTTCTAGGAAGGCGAAGATAGGTCACTGGATCTGCTGAAAGATGAGGAGAATCACGCTGAGAACCACGACCACAACCTCATACGGACGATCGGTCCTTGGCCGATTGTGTGCCATCTTTAGTTTGGGAAATGCGGACACCCCAGAAGGATTTCGGAAGAAGGTTCCTTTTGTCAGCCCTGAACAGCCAGCCGATGTTGGACTCACAGGCAGCACACAGCGCAATCGTCCATGTATATCTGCAGGATTCCTCTTGGTGTCAGCGTCACAAAAAGAGTAAAATTACAGAAGTACTCTCTCCGTTCCCAAAATAAGTGTCGTGGTTTTAGTTTAAATAAGTCCAAATTTGAACTAAAACTACGACACTTATTTGGGATGGCGGGAGTAGAATTCACACAGAGGTCGCTCCGTTTTCCAGTTCAAGCTATGAAACTGAAAACAGATGACATGTTAGAGGGGTAGGGATCATACCCTGGGAACCAGCTGTGAGCATCAGAAGGATTGCCATGGAGTGCGAGCCCAGACGTGTTGTGCACTGTTATCACCTCCTGCGCACCTTTGTACAACAACGGCATGACATGAGCACCACATTGGTCAACACTAGACGGTATCACCATGTCACTCCGTCTAGCTATGAGAGCCTACAACAAGAATTCAACCTGTCGTGTCAGTTAAAAGTTCAACCTTGAATATTTTTTTCTCTCTTTCAAATTTAGTTGTGCCTTTTGCTCAACTTCATAGCCAGCTTTACGTAATAAAAAAAGTTGTACATAAGTGTCTCTCTTTAATACATCAGCAGTAAATAAATCACCTTCTGTTTTCGAGTGAATTGCATAAAACCACCACATTAAAGCATAGGTTTGTAGAAAAGACTCTTCTAAGAATTTGTTGCAGAAAACACTGATTTCTAGCCTAACCATTTGCAGAAAACACTGAACCGTCTGTTTGGGCATTTTAAGCACTATTATGACAGGTGGGGCCCGATTTTGGTGACGTGGCATAACGGCGCAATAGACAACGTTTACTAGTATTTTTCGCAAACAAATCCCCCAACCCCCACCAAATCCAATCGGGACCGGAGGCCAGCGCCGGCGCGGCCTGGGCGAGCAGCGGCGGCAGCGGCGACGCGGCTGCGAGCAGCAGCGGCGGCGCGGCCGCGAGCGCGGTGGCGCGGGAGCAATCAGAGGCGAGCCGCGGTGGCTGGACACAAAGCGCAGCCGCGCTCAGGTCGAGCACGAGCGGTGGAAGCGGCGCCCAGCACAGGCTCCTGCAGCGGCACGGCGGCGCGCAACAGCAGCGGCGCGGAGGCATGGGAGCAAGCAGAGGCAAACCGCGCTGGCCGCGCTCAGCTCGAGCGCGAGCAGCAGAAGCGGCGCGAAGACGCGAGATCAAGCAAAGGCGAGGCACCATGGCAGGATGCAAAACGCATCCGCGCTCAGCTCGGGCGCGAGCAGCACGGCGGCGCGCAGCACAGGCTCCTGCAACATCGCGGAGGCGGAGGCGCGGGAGGAAGCAGAGGCGAGCCACGGCGGCTGGATGCGAAGCGCGAGGACGAGGTGCGGCCCACCCTCCCCTGCCCTCTGCTCCCTGGCAACGAGCCCCATGGCCAGCGTGTTGCTGCTGTGCTCGGGTGCTTGGGCAGCCCAAATCTGGAGCTGATTTCTTTATTTTTATTGAAGGGTATCGCTGTAAAGTTACAGGGACTGTTTTATAAATCTAAATACTTCGTCGCCTAACGCCGTCTATTGTGATCGTTATGCCAGGTCATCTATCAAGATTAAAATGCCTAAAGCGAGTGATTAGTGTTTTCTGCAAATGATTAGGTCTAAAATCAGTGTTTTCTGCAACAAATTCGTAGAAGAGTCTTTTCTGCAAACCTACGCTTCAATGTGGTGGTTTTTTGCAATTCACTCTCTGTTTTCTTACTGCAAATATCTACTTCTAGTCAGTTTTAGCTATTCAGAGGTAGAGAAACACAGGCTCAGAACTGTTTCCTGGTATTTTCAAGGCGAACTGAAGCACTGAATTTACCCTCAAAAAATGCAGAACTTTTTAGGCTGCGGCTCGGTTTTATCTAGACCTCCTCTGCGAGAAATTTTAGTGGCAATGTTGTTGAAGTATACTACATGAAGTAATTTGGTTTTATGTCAAAGCTGTGGCATGCTGCAGCATACCAAGTAGAGTAGTACTGTGGCTGCAACTGCAGACCAGATACAGGCAAATCAAGTAAAAAACCAAGCTAAGTAAGCAGGACCGGAGTAGCTAATATTAAGAAACCACGTAAACAGAACTGAAGTGATGAAGATTGGGACATCAGGTAGAAGTGGAAAAGGAACCTCAAATATGAGGAACTTCAGTTAAATAACAGTTTCAAGATAATAAATCATTTACCAGGCAATTTCTACATCGTACGAGATTGAAGGCCTTGAGTAGCTGAATCTCTTGCTGCAGCCGATATGATATTCCATCAATGTCAAGCAATTCCTGTCTCATAGACGCTGACACGGGCAGTTTGCTTCCAATAAGAAACGACAAAATATCTGGTTTTCTCACATAAGCATCCATGCCTGGCTCTGCAATTATCTGATTCCACAAATCTGCCATGAAGGTTTAATCACAGCTAAGGTCATGCATACAGCACGGTACTGTCTAATCACAGCTTAACATACTGACAGAAATGGAAGGAACATTATCGGGTTATTAAAAATAAATGAACATACAACAATATGGACAAGGTTTGCTACATGACAAGAAAGAAGAGGTGAAATAACTCGGTACCTGCAGCCCTGTGTGCAAGTGAATATGAATCGTACATATTGTAAACCCATCGGGGCCAAAATGATAATGGAGCCATCTTTGAATTGTAAGCAGCATGGTACTGTCTCTCTTGCCCGGCATCTTTCTTTCTCCCTGTTAATAAGGATTCAGGGGATGCAAAGCAAAGATCATCATCATCTCCCATGGTGGTATCCTTGACTGGCTGACTTAATGCATCAAATTCATTCACAGAACCATGCTTCTGCCAAGACAGTTCAGGCATGAGATCTTCATCTTCATTTGAGGAATAGTATATTCCTGTATCTGTTACTGAATGGTCACTTGAAGTACTAGTGTATGACAGAGAATCCAAATCAATATCAGAATCCATAAGATCTTTTTGCTTGAAACAAGATACACCAAAACTGTGCACTGATGAATCACATTGCTTGAAGGTATTACTTGCAGCTAACTGTCCAAATGCATCCCTTGGAGTTCTTAAAGGCGTGTCTTCTTCGATGATTTGGACCTCACCC
The DNA here is from genome assembly GCA_032464435.1 of Aegilops umbellulata. Taxonomy (NCBI): domain Eukaryota; kingdom Viridiplantae; phylum Streptophyta; class Magnoliopsida; order Poales; family Poaceae; genus Aegilops; species Aegilops umbellulata. The sequence goes on along the minus strand of CP136056.1, from coordinate 346,699,181 downwards.
CATGGCTGTCAATTAAATAAATAAATAAACGAAGGAAGTTGCACCCTCATGGCTCTGGCTCATAGCATTAGAGAATGGCAGGGTTTTCAACTAAATGTCAAAACTTACTACTTCATCGATGTCGACCCAACTGCGCCTAAGGCGAAACCGCTGCTGACCTCGAGTGATAATATTTGATGAGCCATCATCCAATCGCCTAATTTCAAGTATCTATGTTATCAAATAAAAGCACAAGACCTTATTACTGAGAACTTATCACAGTGCAGATGAAGAAAAATGGTTTGAGGATGAAAAAAGAGACTCGAGCAACAGATAGCATTTCATAGTACACTTGTCTTCCTTGAAAGTTTGGGATAATACAAGGTATAGAACACACCTTCACATTAATATGCGAACGATATATGTAGTGCATACTTGTGCTTGATTATGTTCTGTTGATTAACATACAAATCCATAAATTAGATTGAAACATGATAGTGACAGGTTGCTCCATTAAGATATTTGCAAGCATCAACTCGACAAGTGTATACCATGTGCACTATCTAGTAATGACTAATGAATGGATGTGTCCTATGACATCATCATTTCCCTTGATGTATATCTATCAGATGACAAGGGACAGATGCAACGTCTTAGCCTTGGCGTTAGCTGGGTGTTTCTAGAAAAACAGTTCAACCAACGAAATACACCAAAAATAAAAACATACGTTTGATGAACTGATAATATGTAAACAAAAGATAAACAAATAACAGATGAATTACCAAACCTCAATACAACATATACGATATAAGACTGAAAGGATCTGTGGAAAAAGAAGCAACACCTCCGCTGTTGTGCCAACTGAAGCAATAGCATGATGCCCATCATTTACGTGTCGGTAGGCATGAACCTAAAGTTGGAGAACTGTCAGATAATAAAACCACAATAAGACACGGCAGAAGAACAGCAAGTGGCACTCACCACACCTATCATGCATGGATTATCAACATGATTAATAGCCTTGTCAACAGCTGCTGCAAATCTAGGTTGAGTTACTCTAAGAGTCAGGGTAGCTTCAGGAAACAAAACAAATCCTGCAAAAGTATGCCACAAAATTGAATAAAATTGCTACGCTGTAAATGCCAGCCATTAAGGCGTGGCTTTGTAAGCGACAAACAGAAGGATGACACAGATGGTGCATTGAACCTCAATTGTACTTCGTCCGTTCAGAATAGATGATTTTTTTTAATTCTCTAATTGATAATTGAAGAGCTTTCGCTCCCAATTTCATTTCCATGGAATTGACAAACTATAACAGATGAGATAATTTTATTAAGTTATGCAGTTAATGTTAAGCACAAATAGATCAGATATTGATAAAGAGAAACACCTAAATATGTATTGACGGTGTGGTCAGATCAATTTGAGATAAGCTCCCATGTCCTGGTATATTAGAATGAAGAGACAGTAGGAATGCTACCTTGAAGAGAAAGCATAGGTAAACTGAGGACTGCACCACCATCCAAGAAAGCAAATCTGCCCCGGGTATCATCAACCTCTGTCATATAAACAGACTTCAAAACTATGCAGCTGGCATGATACAACATGCTAAGATCAGCACTAATATTTACCACCAACATATGTGGTCAGGGAAGCCCGGGACATATTGAATGTAAACTCTCCAGAAGTGCTAGTCTCTCCATCTCCATGAGTATTTCTGTCATAGAAGAATGGGGAAAAGGATCAAAGCAATGCCCTCATAGACATCAAAGGGAACTAACTTACACAAATTTAATCATACAATTAATCAGAGAATTGGTACATATCAGTGGACGCATGATGTATTTGGTTTGAACAAATCACCACACTCTAGGACAGGTCAGTTCATCATAGATGGGATCATCCCATGATTTCAGTGAGATGGCCCCATTCACCGACTTCAAACTAGCAGCATATGACAGATGGTGTGCTGATGCCCAATTCAATCCATCCCCGGAACAAGCAAAATCATGAGGGCTGCAAGCCACTGCTCAAACCAAACCCCCAAATAGTGTACGATGGGGAGAAGGCGCATCTAATCATCAGTGGAATCGCTGCAAGTGTGAGAAATCGTGAACACCATAAAAACTACTTAGTCAGTCTTCCTACCGTCAGATCGTCCATTCACCCCCAAAGCCGAATACCACTATTTAACCTTGATTCCTGAATTGATGTGTACCAACAATGTTGTGAGTTTCAGATGGCAAATCACCTTAAACCAAATAGATTTGGAGCAATCGAAACCTATGAGCGCCACTGCGTACCGACCATCTCGGCATCGGCTTCTACTATTCTAGACTGAGTTAATTTCGAGCTCGAAAACCTTCCCCGACCCCAATTTCCGCCGCCTCCGAGTTCAGAGTGGTGAGAAGGGCAGAAGGCACGCCCTAGGGATGGGCGTGGGATGGTAATCACGAGGAAATGGTAAAATTGGGGCGACGGATGGGCGTGCTGGACCTGAGGAAGGTGGCGACGTCGGAGGAGGAGGACGAGCCGGAGTCGTCGACCTCTTCGACCTCGAGCTCCTCCATGTCCAGCTCCAGGATCTGGTCCATCTGCCTCCGCATCCACGCCGGCACCGCCATTCCGCTGCCGCCGCCTGAGGACCCAGGGTGTGGAAGGGACGCCGATGAGAGTTTCGGCACTCCCCACTTCTCTCCTCGTTTTTTTTTTGACAGCATTTGTGCCTTCAGGCTTGTTGGTAGATCTAAGACCCCTTCTCGATTATACTTTTCAGAAAACAAGTACAGTACTCTTTTTTTCGAGTAAATTGCATGTTTAGTCCTCGTACTCACTGGCTTGTAACACAATCATCCTGATACTCGCAAAATGCTTCAATATGAGCCATGTTTGGATTCATGGGTTAGAGTTAGTTTGGATTAGTTTGGACTCAACTAATCCAAAAATATCCAAACATGAGGGTTAGTTTGGGTTAGATGCATTTAACCCGTACAAAAAATCTAACTGTGACGTCCTCAATTCAATCGTACACTAATCATGCACGTAAATGTGTACGATCAAGATCAGGGACTCACGGGAAGATATCACAACACAACTCTAAAACATAAATAAGTCATACAAGCATCATAATACAAGTCAGGGGCCTTGAGGGCTCGAATACAAGTGCCCGATCATAGAGGAGACAGCGGAAGCAACAATATCTGAGTACAAACATAAGTTAAACAAGTCGCCATAAGATGGCTAGCACAAACGGGGATACAGATCGAACGAGGCGCATGCCTCCTGCCTGGGATCCTCCTAACTACTCCTGGTCGTCATCAGCGGGCTGCACGTAGTAGTAGGCACCTACGGTGTAGTAGGAGTCGTCGTCAACGGTGGCGTCTAGATTCTGGGCTCCAACATCTGGTTGCGACAACCAGGTAGAAGGGATAGGAGGGAAAAGGAGGAGAAAGCAACCGTGAGTACTCATCCAAAGTACTCGCAAGTAAGGAACTACACTACATATGCATGGGTATATGTGTAAAGGGCCATATCGGTGGACTGAACTGCAGAATGACAGAATAAGAGGGGGATAGCTAATCCTGTCGAAGACTACGCTTCTGGCAGCCTCCATCTTGCAGCATGTAGAAGAGAGTAGACTGAAGTCCTCCAAGTAGCATCACATAGTATAACCCTACCCGGCGATCCTCTCCTCGTCGCCCTGCTAGAGAGCGACCACCGGGTTATATCTGGCACTTGGAAGGGTGTGTTTTATTAAGTATCCGGTTCTAGTTGTCATAAGGTCAAGGTACAACTCCGGGTCGTCCTTTTACCGAGGGACACAGCTATTCGAATAGATAAACTTCCCTGCAGGGGTGCACCACATAACCCAACACGTTCGATCCCCTTTGGCCGGACACACTTTCCTGGGTCATGCCCGGCCTCGGAAGATCAACACGTCGTAGCCCCACCTAGGCACAACTGAGAGGTCAGCACACCGGTCTAAATCCTATGCGCGCAGGGGTCTGGGCCCATCGCCCATTGCACACCTGCACGTTGCGTACGCGGCCGGAGAGCAGACCTAGCAACCTCCATTACAAAGGAAGTCACGTTACGTGGTCCAACCCGGCACGCGCCGCTCAGTCGCTGACGTCACGAAGGCTTCGGCAGATACCACGACGTCGAGTGCCCATAACTGTTCCCGCGTAGTTGGTTAGTGCGTATAGGCCAGTGGCCAGACTCAGATCAAATACCAAGATCTCAAATAATACGCCGACAGGGCCAGGCCCACCTCTCACCTAGGCAGTCTCAACCTGCCCTGTCGCTCCGCCATAAAAATTCACCCAGAGGGCCGTCGGGACAAAGGTCCTTTCAGCCCCCAATCCGTGAATCACTCGCGGGTACTCCTCGAGCCGACCCGACTTTAGTCACCACATTTATCATGTATAAAGTATATAGTATATACCCGTGATCACCTCCCGAGTGATCACGGCCTGATAGTATAGCACAGCAGGCGGACAAGAATGTAGGGCCACTGATGGAAAACTAGCATCCTATACTAAGCATGTAGAATTGCACGTAAAGGTAACAACAGTAGTAGCAAGGACAGGCTATGCATCAGGATAGGATAAACGGAAAGCAGTAACATGCTACACTACTCTAATGCAAGCAGTATAGAAGAGAATAGGCGATATCTGGTGATCAGGGAGGGCTTGCCTGGTTGCCCTGGCAAGAAGGAGGGGTCGTCAACACCGTAGTTGATCGGGGTACCAGCAGCAACGTCAGTCTCGTAGTCTACCGAAGAGAAGAGGGGGGAAGAAATAGTAAATACGGAGCAAACAAAGCATCTCAAAACATAATGAGGCAATACACTGTGCTAGGTACGCCCTAACGCGGTAGTAGGTGATACTGGCGAAGGGGGGAGACATCCGGGAAAGTATTCCTGGTGTTTCGCGTTTTCGGACAGATGAATCGAAGGGGGAAAGTTGCGAGTTTACTATGCTAGAGATGTGTGGCGGATGAACGGGCTGCGTATCCGGATCCGCCTCATCATTCTGAGCAACTTTCATGTACAAAGTTTTTTCATTCGAACTACGGATTATTTTATATTAATTTTTAAAGATTTAATTCATTTTTAAAATTAACAGAATTAATTTAATTAGAAAATGCAATTATGACGTCAACATGATGTCAGGGTGATGTCAGTAGTAAAATAGTCAGTTGTCCTAGTCAAACTGACATGTAGGTCCCACTGTCATTGTGTGTTAACTAATTAACCAAGTTAATTAGATTAATTAACATATTAGTTAGGTTAGTTACTTAATTAGGATTATTAAACACAATTAATTAAGTTAATCAATTTAATTAGTTGATTAATTAATATATTTATTTATTTATTTTCTAAATTCTCTTTTTTTTCTTTTTTTTCAGCGGGTGGGGCCCCTAGTCAGTGGCTCTGGTGAGGCGCGGGCGTCGGGCACATGCGGGCGAACCGGCAGCCCGAGTGCGAGGCGAGGCCGCCGGGCGCCGCGGGTGGGTAGAGCCCGGGCGGGGGAGGGGGGCGACCGGAGGCAGGTGCCGAGGGCGGCGGCCGGGGAAAGGCGGCGCGGCAGAGGCGAAAGCGGGAGGAGGGGCGCAGAGCGGCGAGCAGGGGCGGGGCGGAGCGGACGCAGTCGCGGGCAGTGGCGCGCATCATCAGGCCGTGTGGGGAGGAGTGTTGGAAATATGCCCTAGAGGCAATAATAAAAGCATTATTATTATATTTCCTTATTCATGATAATTGTCTTTATTCGTGCTATAATTGTGTTAACCGGAAATCGTAATACATGTGTGAATAACAGACAACAAACATGTCCCTAGTGAGCCTCTAGTTGACTAGCTCGTTGATCGACAGATAGTCATGGTTTCCTGACTATGGACATTGGATGTCATCGATAACGGGATCACATCATTAGGAGAATGATGTGATGGACAAGACCCAATCCTAAACATAGCATAAGATCGCATAGTTCGTTTGCTAGAGTTTTCCAATGTCAAGTATCCCTTCCTTAGACCATGAGATCGTGTAACTCCCGGATACCGTAGGAGTGCTTTGGGTGTGCCAAACGTCACAACGTAACTGGGTGACTATAAAGGTATACTACGGGTATCTCTGAAAGTGTCTGTTGGGTTGACATGGATCGAGACTGGGATTTGTCACTCTGCTTGACGGAGAGGTATCACCGGGCCCTCTCGGTAATGCATCATCACAATGAGCTCAAGGTGATCAAAGTGTTTGATCACAGGATCATGCATTACGGTAACGAGAAAAGTGACTTGCCGGTAACGAGATTGAACGAGGTATTGGTATACCGACGATCGAATCTCGGGCAAGTAAAATACCGATTGACAAAGGGAATCGTATACGGGATTAATTGAATCCTTGACATCGTGGTTCATCCGATGAGATCATCGTGGAGCATGTGGGAGCCAACATGGGTATCCAGATCCCGCTGTTGGTTATTGCCCGAGAGCCGTCTCGGTCATGTCTGCATGTCTCCCGAACCCGTAGGGTCTACACACTTAAGGTTCGGTGACGCTAGGGTTGTGAAGATATGTATGTGCAGTAACCCGAATGTTGTTCGGAGTCCCGAATGAGATCCCGTACGTCACGAGGAGTTCCGGAATGGTCCGGAGGTAAAGAATTATATATAGGAAGTGCTATTTTGGCCATCGGGACAAGTTTCGGTGTTATCGGTATTGTGCCGGGACCACCGGAGGGGTCCCGGGGTCCACCAGGTGGGGCCACCTGCCTTGGTGGGCCACATGGGCCTTAGGGGGTGAGCCTTGGCCTGCTTGGGCCAAGGGGAACCAGCCCCAAGGGCCCATGCGCCAAGGAAACTTGGAGGAGGGAGAGTCCAAAGGGGGGAAGGCACCTCCGAGGTGCCTTGGGGAGGATGGACTCCTCCCCCCCTCTTGGCCGCACCCCTTCCTTGGAGGAAGGGGCAAGGCTGCGCCCTCCCCCCCTCTAATGCATCTATATAAAGGGGGGCAGGGGTGGGGGGCAGCACACGATATGCCCTGGCGCCCCCTCCTCCCTACAACACCTCCTCCTCCTCCCGTAGTTGCTTAGCGAAGCCCTGCCGGAGTTCTGCTGCATCCACCACCACACCGTCGTGCTGGATCTTCCTCAACCTCTCCTTCCCCCTTGCTGGATCAAGAAGGAGGAGACGTCTCCCGTCCCGTACGTGTGTTGAACGCGGAGGTGCCGTCCGTTCGGTACTAGATCATCGGTGAATTGGATCACGGCAAGTACGACTACCTCATCCACGTTCACTCGAACGCTTCCGTTGCGATCTACAAAGTGGTATGTAGATGCTATCTAATCTGAATACTCGTTGCTAGATGAACTCATAGATGGATCTTGGTGAAACCGTAGGAAAAATTTTAATTTTCTGCAACGTTCCCCAACAGTGGTATCAGAGCTAGGTCTATGCGTAGTTCTTCTTGCGCGAGTAGAACACAATTTGTTGTGGGCGTAGATGTTGTCAATTCTTCTTGCCGTTACTAGTCAATCTTGATTCAGCGGTATTGTGGGATGAAGCGGCCCGGACCAACCTTACACGTACGCTTACGTGAGACCGGTTCCACCGACTAACATGCACTAGTTGCATAAGGTGGCTGGCGGGTGTCTGTCTCTCCTACTTTAGTTGGATCGGATTCGATGAACAGGGCCCTTATGAAGGGTAAATAGAGATTGACGAATCACGTTGTGGTTTTACGTAGGTAAGAAAACGTTCTTGCTAGAACCCTAATTCAGCCACGTAAAACTTGCAACAACAATTAGAGGACGTCTAACTTGTTTTTGCAGCAAGTGCTATGTGATATGATATGGCCAAAGTTGTGATGTATGATGAATGATCTATATGTGATGTATGAGATGTTCATGCTATTGTAATAGGAATCACGACTTGCATGTCGATGAGTATGACAACCGGCAGGAGCCATAGGAGTTGTCTTTATTTTTTGTATGACCTGCGTGTCATTGAGAATCGCCATGTAAGTTACTTTACTTTATTGCTAAACGCGTTAGCCATAGTAGTAGAAGTAATAGTTGGCGAGCAACTTCATGGAGACACGATGATGAAGATCATGATGATGAAGATCATGGTGTCAAGCCGGTGACAAGATGATCATGGAGCCCCAAGATGGAGATCAAAGGAGCTATGTGATATTGGCCATATCATGTCACGTTTATTATTTGATTGCATGTGATGTTTATCATGTTTTGCATCTTGTTTACTTAGAACGACGGTAGTAAATAAGATGATCCCTCATAATAATTTCAAGAAAGTGTTCACCCTAACTGTGCACCGTTGCTAAGGTTCGTCGTTCCGAAGCACCACGTGATGATCGGGTGTGATAGGTCCTTACGTTCGCATACAACGGGTGTAAGACAGATTTACACACGCAAAACACTTAGGTTGACTTGACGAGCCTAGCATGTACAGACATGGCCTCGGAACACAGAAGACCGAAAGGTCGAGCATGAGTCGTATAGAAGATACGATCAACATGAAGATGTTCACCGATGTTGGCTAGTCCGTCTCACGTGATGATCGGACACGGCCTAGTTGACTCGGATCATGTAATACTTAGATGACTAGAAGAGGGATGTCTATCTAAGTGGGAGTTCATTAAATTTGATTAAATGAACTTTATTATCATGAACTTAGTCTAAAATTTTTACAATATGTCTTGTAGATCAAATGGCCAACGTAGTCCTCAACTTCAACGCGTTCCTAGAGAAAACCAAGCTGAAAGACGATGGTAGCAACTATACGGACTGGGTCCGGAACCTGAGGATCATCCTCATAGCTGCCAAGAAAGATTATGTCCTAAGAGCACCGCTGGGTGACGCACCTATTCTCCCTGCAGAACAAGACGTTATGAACGCTTGGCAGTCACACTGCGATGATTACTCCCTCGTTCAGTGCGGCATGCTTTACAGCTTAGAGCCGGGACTCCAAAAGCGTTTTGAGAGACATGGAGCATATGAGATGTTCGAAGAGCTGAAAATGGTTTTCCAAGCTCATGCCCGGGTCGAGAGATATGAAGTCTCCGACAAATTCTTTAGCTGTAAGATGGAGGAAAATAGTTCTGTCAGTGAACACATACTCAAAATGTCTGGGTTGCACAACCGCATGACTCAACTGGAAGTTAATCTCCCGGAAGAAGCGGTCATTGACAGAATCCTCCAGTCGCTTCCACCTAGCTACAAGAGCTTTGTGATGAACTACAATATGCAGGGGATGGTAAAGACCATTCCTGAGGTATATGCTATGCTGAAATCAGCAGAGGTAGAAATCAAGAAGGAGCATCAAGTGTTGATGGTGAATAAAACCACTAAGTTCAAGAAGGGCAAGGGTAAAAAGAACTTCAAGAAGGACGGCAAGGAAGTTGCCGCGCCCGGTAAGCAAGTTGCCGGGAAGAAGCCAAAGAATGGACCCAAGCCCGAGACTGAGTGTTTTTATTGCAAGGGAAGTGGTCACTGGAAGCGGAACTGCTCCAAATACTTAGCGGACAAGAAGGCCGGCAAAACCAAAGGTATATGTGATATACATGTAATTGATGTGTACCTTACCAGTACTCGTAGTAGCTCTTGGGTATTTGATACCGGTGCAGTTGCTCATATTTGTAACTCAAAGCAGGAGCTGCGGAATAAACGGAGACTGGCGAGGGACGAGGTGACGATGCGCGTCGGGAATGGTTCCAAGGTCGATGTGATCGCCGTCGGCACGCTGCCTCTACATTTACCTACGGGATTAGTTTTAAACCTCAATAATTGTTATTTAGTGCCAAGTTTGAGCATGAACATTGTATCTGGATCTCGTTTAATTCGAGATGGCTACTCATTTAAATCCGAGAATAATGGTTGTTCTATTTATATGAGAGATATGTTTTATGGTCATGCTCCGATGGTTGATGGTTTATTCTTAATGAATCTCGTACGTGATGATACACATATTCATAGTGTGAATACCAAAAGAGTTAAAGTTGATAACAATAGTCCCACATATTTGTGGCACTGCCGCCTTGGTCACATAGGTGTCAAACGCATGAAGAAGCTCCATGCAGATGGACTTTTAGAGTCTCTTGATTATGAATCATTTGACACGTGCGAACCATGCCTCATGGGTAAAATGACCAAGACTCCGTTCTCAGGAACAATGGAGCGAGCAACCAACTTATTGGAAATCATACATACCGATGTGTGCGGTCCAATGAGTGTTGAGGCTCGCGGAGGCTATCGTTATGTTCTCACCCTCACTGATGACTTGAGTAGATATGGGTATATCTACTTAATGAAACACAAGTCTGAGACCTTTGAAAAGTTCAAGGAATTTCAGAGTGAGGTTTAAAATCAACGTGATAGAAAGATCAAGTTTCTACGATCAGATCGTGGAGGAGAATACTTGAGTCACGAATTTGGCACACACTTAAGAAAATGTGGAATAGTTTCACAACTCACGCCGCCTGGAACACCTCAGCGTAATGGTGTGTCCGAATGTCGTAATCGCACTCTATTAGATATGGTGCGATCTATGATGTCTCTTACCGACTTACCGCTATCTTTTTGGGGCTATGCTTTAGAGACTGCCGCATTCACTTTAAATAGGGCTCCGTCGAAATCCGTTGAGACGACACCGTATGAATTATGGTTTGGGAAGAAACCTAAGCTGTCGTTTCTAAAAGTTTGGGGATGTGATGCTTATGTGAAGAAACTTCAACCTGAAAAGCTCGAACCCAAGTCGGAAAAATGCGTCTTCATAGGATACCCAAAAGAAACTGTTGGGTATACCTTCTACCACAGATCCGAAGGCAAGATCTTTGTTGCCAAGAATGGATCCTTTCTAGAGAAAGAGTTTCTCTCGAAAGAAGTAAGTGGGAGGAAAGTAGAACTTGATGAAGTGTTACCTCTTGAACCGGAAAATGGCGAAACTCAAGAAAACGTTTCTGAGGTGCCTGCACCGACTAGAGAGGAAATTAATGATGATGATCAAGATGCTTCTGATCAAGCTCCTACTGAAATTCGAAGGTCCACAAGGACACGTTCCGCACCAGAGTGGTACGGCAACCCTGTCTTGGAAATCATGTTGTTAGACAACGGTGAACCTTCGAACTATGAGGAAGCAATGGCGGGCCCGGATTCTGACAAATGGCTGGAAGCCATGAAATCCGAGATAGGATCCATGTATGAAAACGAAGTATGGACTTTGACTGACTTGCCCGTTGAACGGCGAGCCATAGAAAATAAATGGATCTTTAAGAAGAAGACAGACGCGGATGGTAATGTGACCATCTATAAAGCTCGGCTTGTCGCTAAGGGTTATCGACAAGTTCAAGGAATTGACTACAATGAGACTTTCTCACCGGTAGCGAAGCTGAAGTCCGTCCGAATCATGTTAGCAATTGCCGCATACTATGATTATGAGATATGGCAAATGGACGTCAAAACGGCATTCCTTAATGGTTTCCTTAAGGAAGAATTGTATATGATGCAGCCGGAAGGTTTTGTCGATCCTAAGAATGCTGACAAGGTGTGCAAGCTCCAACGCTCGATTTATGGGCTGGTGCAAGCATCTCGGAGTTGGAACATTCGCTTTGATGAGATGATCAAAGCGTTTGGGTTTACACAGACTTATGGAGAAGCCTGTGTTTACAAGAAAGTGAGTGGGAGCTCTGTAGCATTTCTCATATTATATGTAGACGACATACTTTTGATGGGAAATGATATAGAACTCTTGGACAGCATTAAGGCCTACTTGAATAAAAGTTTTTCAATGAAGGACCTTGGAGAAGCTGCTTATATATTAGGCATCAAGATCTATAGAGATAGATCGAGACGCCTCATAGGTCTTTCACAAAGCACATACCTGGATAAAATATTGAAGAAGTTCAATATGGATCAATCTAAGAAAGGGTTCTTACCTGTGTTACAAGGTGTGAAATTGAGCTCAGCTCAATGTCCGACCACGGCAGAAGATATAGAAGAGATGAGTGTCATCCCCTATGCCTCAGCCATAGGTTCTATTATGTATGCCATGCTGTGTACCAGACCTGATGTAAACCTTGCCGTAAGTTTGGTAGGTAGGTACCAAAGTAATCCCGGCAAGGAACACTGGACAGCGGTCAAGAATATCCTGAAGTACCTGAAAAGGACTAAGGAAATGTTTCTCGTTTATGGAGGTGACGAAGAGCTCGTCGTAAAAGGTTACGTCGACGCTAGCTTCGACACAGATCTGGATGACTCTAAGTCACAAACCGGATACGTGTATATTTTGAATGGTGGGGCAGTAAGCTGGTGCAGTTGCAAGCAAAGCGTCGTGGCGGGATCTACATGTGAAGCGGAGTACATGGCAGCCTCGGAGGCAGCACATGAAGCAATTTGGGTGAAGGAGTTCATCACCGACCTCGGAGTCATACCCAATGCGTCGGGGCCAATCAAGCTCTTCTGTGACAACACTGGAGCTATTGCACTTGCAAAGGAGCCCAGGTTTCACAAGAAGACCAGGCACATCAAGCGTCGCTTCAACTCCATTCGTGAAAATGTTCAAGATGGAGACATAGAAATTTGTAAAGTGCACACGGATCTGAATGTCGCAGATCCGTTGACTAAACCTCTCCCTAAGGCAAAACATGATCAGCACCAGAACTCTATGGGTGTTCGATTCATCACAATGTAACTAGATTATTGACTCTAGTGCAAGTGGGAGACTGTTGGAAATATGCCCTAGAGGCAATAATAAAAGCATTATTATTATATTTCCTTATTCATGATAATTGTCTTTATTCGTGCTATAATTGTGTTAACCGGAAATCGTAATACATGTGTGAATAACAGACAACAAACATGTCCCTAGTGAGCCTCTAGTTGACTAGCTCGTTGATCGACAGATAGTCATGGTTTCCTGACTATGGACATTGGATGTCATCGATAACGGGATCACATCATTAGGAGAATGATGTGATGGACAAGACCCAATCCTAAACATAGCATAAGATCGCATAGTTCGTTTGCTAGAGTTTTCCAATGTCAAGTATCCCTTCCTTAGACCATGAGATCGTGTAACTCCCGGATACCGTAGGAGTGCTTTGGGTGTGCCAAACGTCACAACATAACTGGGTGACTATAAAGGTATACTACGGGTATCTCTGAAAGTGTCTGTTGGGTTGACATGGATCGAGACTGGGATTTGTCACTCCGCTTGACGGAGAGGTATCACCGGGCCCTCTCGGTAATGCATCATCACAATGAGCTCAAGGTGATCAAAGTGTTTGATCACGGGATCATGCATTACGGTAACGAGAAAAGTGACTTGCCGGTAACGAGATTGAACGAGGTATTGGTATACCGACGATCGAATCTCGGGCAAGTAAAATACCGATTGACAAAGGGAATCGTATACGGGATTAATTGAATCCTTGACATCGTGGTTCATCCGATGAGATCATCGTGGAGCATGTGGGAGCCAACATGGGTATCCAGATCCCGCTGTTGGTTATTGCCCGAGAGCCGTCTCGGTCATGTCTGCATGTCTCCCGAACCCGTAGGGTCTACACACTTAAGGTTCGGTGACGCTAGGGTTGTGAAGATATGTATGTGCAGTAACCCGAATGTTGTTCGGAGTCCCGGATGAGATCCCGGACGTCACGAGGAGTTCCGGAATGGTCCGGAGGTAAAGAATTATATATAGGAAGTGCTATTTTGGCCATCGGGACAAGTTTCGGTGTTATCGGTATTGTGCCGGGACCACCGGAGGGGTCCCGGGGTCCACCAGGTGGGGCCACCTGCCTTGGTGGGCCACATGGGCCTTAGGGGGTGCGCCTTGGCCTGCTTGGGCCAAGGGGAACCAGCCCCAAGGGCCCATGCGCCAAGGAAACTTGGAGGAGGGAGAGTCCAAAGGGGGGAAGGCACCTCCGAGGTGCCTTGGGGAGGATGGACTCCCCCCCCCTCTTGGCCGCACCCCTTCCTTGGAGGAAGGGGCAAGGCTGCGCCCTCCCCCCTCTAATGCATCTATATAAAGGGGGGCAGGGGTGGGGGGCAGCACACGATATGCCCTGGCGCCCCCTCCTCCCTGCAACACCTCCTCCTCCTCCCGTAGTTGCTTAGCGAAGCCCTGCCGGAGTTCTGCTGCATCCACCACCACACCGTCGTGCTGGATCTTCCTCAACCTCTCCTTCCCCCTTGCTGGATCAAGAAGGAGGAGACGTCTCCCGTCCCGTACGTGTGTTGAACGCGGAGGTGCCGTCCGTTCGGTACTAGATCATCGGTGAATTGGATCACGGCAAGTACGACTACCTCATCCACGTTCACTCGAACGCTTCCGTTGCGATCTACAAAGTGGTATGTAGATGCTATCTAATCTGAATACTCGTTGCTAGATGAACTCATAGATGGATCTTGGTGAAACCGTAGGAAAAATTTTAATTTTCTGCAACGTTCCCCAACAAGGAGGCCAGAGTGCGTGGGGCACGGACAGAGCGCAGCCATGGACGCGGTGACCGCGGGCGCGAGCGGGGCATGTGCGCGGAGAGCAGGGGGAGCGGAGGGAGGCAAGGCCTCACCGGCGCGGCCGTGGGGTCTAGGCAGCGGTGCTCGGGGAGGAAGACGGGGACGCGACGCCGGCGAGGAGGAGATCCCGTGAGGGAGAGGAAGGCGACGATGGCCTCGACGTCGTGGGCACCGAGGTCGATGGGCGACGAGCGGCGCCGACGATGGGGCGCAGGGTTGGTGCCGGCGACGTCAAGCGGCGGGACGGTCAGTGAGGTGAGGACGTCGAGGACGACCGACGAGGGGAGGAAGGTCCGGCGAGGAGCTCGGGTGAGGTGGCCAGCGGGGCGCTGCCCCGGTCCGACCGGGAAAGGGGAGAGGGGCGTGGGGGATCGAGGGGAAGTGAGTGGGACTGGGGCGGACCAGTTAGGGTTTCATGAGGGAGTGGGGTTAAGGGGAGGGGTTGGGCCGACCGGGTTGGGCCAGGTGGTTCGGCCTGTTGGGCCGTCTGGCCCAGTGAGAGGGGGTTCCTTTTCCTCTTTTTTTGTTAGTTAGTTTTGTTTTGTTTTACTTTTTCTTATTTTTCATTTCTAATTTCACTTAAAGCAGAATAGTTTCATTAAACACAAAACTTAAACTTAAATTATTAATAGAAATTAGGCTACTGCCACGATTAGTTCGGTAGTTAAATAAGTTAGTCTAGTATTTTTTTTATAATTCAAAAAGCATTTAATTTATTGCTTTGGTCAATGCTTTATTTATTTAAGGGAATTTAAATACCAAAAAAAAGGTTGGCTCCACCACAAATATTTGTTAGGGATTATTTGCCACATGGCGAACATCTTAGATTTAAATTTAAATTGATTTTAAATTTGAATTTGAACGAGGTTTGAATCAACGCGAGTTTATCAACGGTAACTGAAGTGACGTGGCATCATTAGCAGGGATTTACTGTAGCTTAATTATCCGAGCGTCACACTAACCCACTCAAGAGGTGCTTATTTGGGTTAGTTCTTCTCGGGAGCATTAAAAAACACATTTTTCTCTCGCTCTCCCCGCACCATATCCCTCCCCACTTTCTCGAAGCTTATCGTCCTCTCTCTCTCTCTCCGTCCCTCTCGCACCGTCCGTGAAGGCGCCTCGTCGTATCCACACTCCATCTAATCCTGGCATCCAAACATCTCTTTGGTTAAAGTTAGTTCAGGGTTAGAATCTAACTCTAACCTCTAACTGAGTTAGAGTATCCAAACAGGGCCATGGTCTCATATATGTCAAATTCACAGATGTTCTGCTATCTTTCAGTTTGTTATGTCGGTCCTCACGTGACTTGTATTTTGATTTTTATATAATATGATGTACGTGAGACATGTATTACCATGCAAAAAAAAATATGTGCATACATAACAGATAGGCTACTGCCTACATACGCGTGTATACAAAGTGTTGGGAGTATTGCCACATCAACATATAGTAAAAGTGTGGGCCCAACTTCACAGTATACGAGGGACAAATAATGACCTATGTTTTGCGGGTAGAGAGAAATAATAACTTGGCAGTACACGAGAGAGAAATATAATGAACAAATAATAACTTGGCAGTACACACCCGAGAGAAATAATATAGCGAAATAAATAATATGATCGCAGGATTTCGAACCCGTGATTCTACTGGAGTCCGTAGTGACCACAACTTGAGGAGCTCTTTAGCTTCTCTATATACTCTCCGCTCCATCCAATAATCCTCGTGAAAAACTTATGAACTACATATGAAGCAAAGTGAGCGAATCTACACTCTAAAATATGTTTATATACATCTGTATGTAGACATATTGTAATCTTTAAAAAGACTTATATTTAGGAACAGAAGGAGTATAAAGCTGGCTAGCTCATGCTTGCGTTGAATCAAGCGACTGGAAGTTCCGAGTTTGAACCTGCCCACGCAAATTAATGCTTTAACTGATTTTTTCTTGTGCGCTGCTAAGTTGGTGTATGCTGACGTGATAGTTTTCTCAGCGTCTCGTGTACATACCTCTTTGGTTAGGGTCGTATCCACGTGTTTGAGGACCATATTGAAGCATTCCGCAAGTAGGAGGATCGGTTATGTTATACTCGCTCTGTCCGGAAATACTTGTCCGAGAAATGTATAAAATGGATGTATCTAGAACTAAAATATGACTAGATACATCCATGCTCTGACATGTATTTTTGGGCGGAGGGAGTACTTATTTGATGATTTGTGATTCATGAGTCATGAGTGTGTGCCAAAATTGGTTGATCCATTTCTTTGTTGGCCTGTGAGTCACAAGTCATGAGTGTATGCCAAAGTAAGCAACAGTTGAGACAATGATGCCTATGCAAATCTATACTATAATAAAGTTTGAAGGCATGAGAATGATGGACTTACATTGGTAGTTATCACTGGCTCTGTAAAGCTCTTCTCCATGTCGATGGGGGATAATTCAAGAAATTCACAAACAAAACTTCTTCATAAGCATTGACTTTATTCTTAATATGTTAAGAGTAAATATAGATATGATAATATGGGAACAAATGAAGGAATGCTACATGAACTAGCTATCAATGTTGGTACAACAATATAGGACAAATGTATCAAAAAGAACGATGCATAGTTAAACTTCTTCGGTAGCATTGAGCTTATTCAATATTTTGGTAAGAATAAATATAAATCTGATAACTTGAAGAAAATGAACGATTAGAACAGAAATTCACTTTGACACATGGGAGCCATCAGAAAAAACATTTCAAAATGTAAAAAAAATCCAAAAAAATGACACAGACATCTCGATATTCTATGCCTACACGCCAAGTTTCACGGAAAACCATTTTTTTATAGCTAGTGTAAAAAGACAAAAAAATGACTCATGAAAAGTCCTTTTTAACACTGAATTATGTATTTTTCACACGCGACACAAGAGTTGTCGGCTTTTCGCGAAACGACTTTGTGAGCACGTAGAATGTCATGGTGCACGTGCAAAACATTTTATCAGAATTTTGTGACATTTTAAAATATGTTTAAAACACATTTTACCAGGAGCATATGCTCTCGGGTGCCAAAACGCCCCTCTCGGATGAGGAAGATAAGATGTGGAATGATGCTACATAATCAATTAGTTGTCAATGTAAATACAGTTATAGATGACAACATATACTTACAAGAGCAAATGCAGAGCTAAACTTCTTTACAAGCATTGGATTTATTCTACATTTATGTATGAGTAATATGGATCTGATAATTCAGAGCAAAAGATAGATAAGGAAGCAACAAGGAAAACATAACCTCCTTCTCCTTCTTATTCTTCAGTGTATCTGGGAATATTAGTATCAAATTTGCAACAACACTATTATCATATATAAGACTTTGTAATTTACTATCCAAAGGAGTTTTATGGGGAGTCCATAGAAAATCAACACATATATCATCAAGATCAATTTCTGAATATGCAATTTGAGAATTGTCCAATATCGACAAAATCCACAGGTAACGAGGAATAATCATGCACCATAGTGGTTTGATGCGTCCATTTTCATCATATTTTTATGTTGATATTTATTGCATATTGGACTGTTTATTACATTTTATGATGCAATTTTTATGCCTTTTTCTCTTATTTTACCAGATTTACATGAAGAGGAAGAATGCCGGCAGCTAGAATTCTGGATCGAAAAGGAGCAAATCTGAGATACCTATTCTGCACAACTCCAAATGTCCTGAAAATTTACGGAGAATTGTTTTGGAATATATATAAAAAATTGGGCGAAGAAGTGCCAGAAGGGGACCCACCATGTGGCCACAAGCCTGGGGGCGCGCCCTACCATGTGAATTTGGTTTTCGTTCGATATTTTGATGAGATGTATGTTGTCTTTAGTGGTGTTATGTGAACGTCGACTACATGACACTTATTTGGGCCTAGGGGAAGGCATTGGGAAGTAGTAAGTAGATGATGGGTTGCTAGAGTGACAGAAACTTAAACCCTAGTTTATGCGTTGCTTTGTAAGGGGCTGATTTGGATCAACATATTTAATGCTATGGTTAGATTTATCTTAATTCTTCTTTCGTAGTTGCGGATGCTTGCGAGAGGGATTAATCATAAGTGGGAGGCTTGTCCAAGTAAGGACAACACCCAAGCATCGGTCCACCCACATATCAAATTATCAAAGTAGTGAACGCGAATCATATGAGCATGATGAAAACTAACTTGACGACAATTCCCATGTGTCATGGGAGCGCTTTACTTCATATAAGAGTTTGTCCAGACTTGTCATTTGCTATAAAAGGGATTGGGCCACCTTGCTCCACTTTTGTTACACGTGTTACTTGTTACCCGTTACAAATATTATCTTACTACCAAACTATTTGTTACCGATAATTTCAGTGCTTGCAGAAATACCTTGCTGAAAACCGCTTGTCATTTCCTTCTGCTCCTCATTGGGTTCGACACTCTTACTTATCGAAAGGACTACAATTGATTCCCTATACTTATGGGTCATCATGGTCGCATTACTTTTTGATATCTCTTGCAATGCAAGCACCCCACTCTCATTTTGTGCTATCTCATCCCTAAGGTGGATGTCAATTGGTGTTTCATCAAAGGGAGTCATCGAAGGCACATAAAAAACAATGATAATATCTAGTTCAAGCATAACAAATAACATTGAAACATTAACTCTCGCAATATAATCATTTTAATAGGTTCCATGAAAGCTCTAATAGAACGTAGATATGATAAATGATCATCGAGTTGGGCATTAATTGTGTCTAGAAATTTACCATGATCAGCAGGAGTTGTCAGAAGGCGCCTGTTCCCTTCTTCATCTCCATGTTCCTTCTCTAGTTTATCTCCTAGACATTCTTCCTGGAAACTAGCTCTGAGCATATTTTTTCCCATCGCTTGAGTATTTCTCGGTTTATTTCATGAGGTTATGTTCCTGCAATTGAGAGGCTTGGGAGATCGTGGCGAACCGCTTCTCGTATTCCATGAGACGTATCTTTATGAAAGTTGTTAGTTATACAAAAGTCACAAATACTCTCCAGCAAGCTCTTATATATAGAAACCCTTGGATAATATAGAGCAACCTCTTTTACCCTTGTCATAAGTTCAAAGGTTCTAAAGAATAGTACGCTACTTCTTGAGCTTGCGTTGGTTTTTCCCTTGAAGAGGAAAGAGTGATGCAGCAAAGTAGAGTAAGTATTTCCCGCAGTTTTGAGAACCAAGGTATCAATCCAGTAGGAGACAATGCACAAGTCACCGAATACCTGCACAAACAAACACCAACTTGCACCCAACGCGATAAAGGGGTTGTCAATCCCTTCACGGCTATTTGCAAAAGTGAGATCTGATAGAGATGGATAAACGGTAAACTAATATTTTTGGTATTTTTGGTTTATGGAATGGAAAGTAAAAGATTGCAAAGGAAGTAAATAGGAAACTAAATGGTAGATCAGAAACTTATATGATGGAAAGTAGACCATATCTCAAGATAGAAAAGATTAGACCATATCACTAGAGGCTTCTCTCAAGATAGAAAATATTACGGTGGGTGAACAAATTACTGCCGAGCAATTGATAGAAAAGCGCAAAGTTGACCATATCTAAGGCAATGATCATGAATATAGGCATCACGTCTGTGTCAAGCAGACCGAAACAATTCTGCATCTACTACTATTACTCCACACATCGACCGACTCCTGCCTGCATCTAGCGTATTAAGTTCATGAAGAACAGAGTAACACATTAAGTAAGATGACATGATGTAGAGGAATAAACTCAAGCAATATGATGTAAACTCCATCTTTTTATCCTCGAAGGCAACAATACAATACGTGCCTTGCTACCCCTACTATCACCGGGAAAGGACACTGCAAGATTGAACCCAAAGCTAAGCACTTCTTCCATTGCAAGAAAAACCAATCTAGTTGGCAAAACCAAATCGATTGTTCGAAGAGACTTGCAAAGATATCAAATCATGCATATAAGAATTCAGAGGAGATTCAAATAATTTTCAAATCCACAATTCATTGGATCTCAGTAAACACACCGCAAAAAGGTATTCATCGAATAGATCTCCAAGAACATCGAGGAGAACATGGTATTGAGAATCAAAGAGAGAGAAGAAGCCATCTAGCTACTAGCTATGAACCCGTAGGTATGTGGTAAACTACTCACGCTTCATCGGAAGGGAAATGTTGATGTAGAAGCCCTCTATGATCGAATCCCCCTCCGGTGGGATGTTGGAAAAGGCCCCTAGATGGGATCTCACGGGTACAGAAGGTTGCGGCGGTGGAAAAGTGTTTTCGTGGCTCCCCTGCTAGGTTTTGGGGTATATGAGAATATATAGGCGGAAGAAATAGGTCGATGGAGTCACGAGGGGCCCACAAGGGTGGGGGTGAGGGAGTCCTGGACTAAGGGGTCCTCGGGCGCCCGACCTGTTAGCCATGGGCCGGACTGATGGGCTGTGAAGATATGAAGACCGAAGACTACACCCGTGTCCGGATAGGGCTCACCTTGGTGTGGAATGCAAGCTTGGCGACCAAATATGTAGATTCCTTTCTTTGTAACCGACCTGATGTAACCCTAGATCCTCCCGATGTCTATATAAACCGGAGGACTTAGTCCGAAGAGGGGAGATTCATTACCATAGTCATACAGGCTAGGCTCTTAGGGTTTAGCCATTACGATCTTGTGGTAGATCAACTCTTGTAATACTCATGCAAGATCAATCAAGCAGGAAGTAGGGTATTACCTCCATAGAGAGGGCCTGAACCTGGGTAAACATCGTGTCCCCTGTCTCCTATTACCATCGACCTTAGACGCACAGTTCGGGACCCCCTACCTGAGATCCGCCGGTTTTGATACCGACAGGGGGCGTGCCCTACCCCCCTAGGCGCGCCCTCCGTCCTTGTGGCCGCCTCGTGGCTTCTCTGACTTGCATTCCAAGTCATCTGGATGTCTTCTGGTCCAAGAAAAATCATCGCGAAAGTTTCATTCCGTTTGGACTCCATTTGGTATTCCTTTTCTGCGAAACTCAAAAACAAGGAAAAAAGAGGAACTGGCACTGGGCTCTAGGTTAATACGTTAGTCCCAAAAATAATATAAGATATCATATTAATGCATATAAAACATCCAAAACAGATAATATAATAGCATGGAACGGTAAAAAATTATAGATATGTTGGAGACGTATAAAGCATCCCCAAGCTTAATTCCTGCTCATCCTCGAGTAGGTAAATGATAAAAATAGAATTTTTGATGTGGAATGCGGACTAGCGTATTTATCCATGTATTTTTCTTTATTGTGGCATGAATGTTCAGATCTGTATGATTCAAAACAAAAGTTTAATATTGACATAAAAACAATAATACTTCAAGCACACTAACAAGATAATTATGTCTTCTCAAAATAACATGGCCAAAGAAAGCTTATCCCTATAAAATCATATGCTCTGGCTATGCTCCATCTTCATCACACAAAATATTCAAATCATGCACAACCGAGATGACAAGCCAAGCAATTGTTTCATACTTTTGATGTTCACAAACCTTTTCAACTTTCACACAATACATGAGCGTGAGCCATGGACATAGCACTATAGGTGGAGTAGAAGGTGGTTGTGGAGAAGATAAAAAGAGGGAGATAGTATCATATCAACTAGGCGTATTAACGGTCTATGGAGATGCCCATCAATAGATATGAATGTGAGTGAGTAGGGATTGCCATGCAACGGATGCACTAGAGCTATAAGTTTATGAAAGCTCAAAAAGAAAACTAAGTGGGTGTGCATCCAACTTTCTTGCTCATGAAGACCTAGGGAGATTTGAGGAAGCCCATCGTTGGAATATACAAGCCAAGTTCTATAATGAAAATTCCCACTAGTATGAAAGTGACAACATAGGAGACCCTCTATCATGAAAATCATGGTGCTACTTTGAAGAGAAAGTATGGAAAAGGATAGTAACATTGCCCCTTCTCTTTTTTTCTCTCATTTATTTCTTCTTTTCCCTTTTTTTCATTCTTCCTTTTTTCTATTTCCTTTTTTTCTTTCTCTTTTCTTCTTTTTTTTCTTTCTTTCCTCTTTCTTTCTTTCTTTCTTTTATTTCCTCACATGGGACAATGTTCTAAAAAGGAAGATCATCATACTTCTATTTACTTACAACTCAAAAATTACAACTCGATGCTAAAACAAGATATGACTCTATATGAATGCCTCTGGCGGTGTACCGGGATGTGCAATGAATCAAGAGTGACATGTATAAAAAAAGATGAACGGTGGCCTTGCCACAAATACGATGTCAACTACATGATCAGCAAAACAATATGACAATGATGATGCATGTCATAATAAACGGAACGGTGGAAAGTTGCATGGCAATATATCTCGGAATGGCTATGGAAATGCCATAATAGGTAGATATGATGGCTGTTTTGAGGAAGGTATATGGTGGGTTTATGGCACCAGTGAAAGTTGCGCGGTACAAGAGAGGCTAGCAATGGCGGAAGGGTGAGAGTGCGTATAATCCATGGACTCAACATTAGTCATAAAGAACTCACATACTTATTGCAAAAATCTATTAGTCATCAAAACAAAGTACTACGTGCATGCTCCTAGGGGGATAGATTGGTAGGAAAATACCATCGCTCGTCTCCGACTGCCACTCATAAGGAAGACAATAAAAGAATATCTCATGCTCCAACTTCATTACATAATGGTTCACCATACGTGCATGCTACGGGACTCACAAGCCTTAACACAAGTATATCTCAAATTCACAACTACTCACTAGCATGACTCTAATATCACCATCTTCATATCTCAAAACAATCATAAGGAATCAAACTTCTCATAGTATTCAATGCGCTTTATATGAAAGTTTTTATTATATCCCTCTTGGATGCCTATCATATTAGGACTAATTTTATAACCAAAGCAAATTACCATGCTGTTTTAAAGACTCTCAAAATAATAAAAGTGAAGCACAAAGAGTATTCTAATAAATCACGATTCATGTGTGTGTCTCTCAAAAGGTGTGTACAACAAGGATGATTGTGGCAAACTAAAAAGAAAAGACTCAAATCATACAAGACACTCCAAGCAAAACACATATCATGTGGTGAATAAAAATATAGCCTCAAGTAAAGTTACTGATAGATGAAGACGAAAGAGGGGATGCCTTCTGGGCATCCCCAAGCTTAGGCTCTTGGTTGTCCTTGAATATTACCTTGCGGTGCCTTGGGCATCCCCAAGCTTAGCCTATTGCCACTCCTTATTCCATAGTCCATCAAATCCTTACCCAAAACTTGAAAACTTCACAACACAAAACTCAACAGAAAATCTCATAAGCTCCGTTAGTATAAGAAAATAAATCACCACTTTTGGTACTATTGTGAACTCGTTCTTTATTTATATGGGTGTAATATCTACTGTATTCCAACTTTTCCATGGTTCATACCCCCTGATACAAGGCATAGATTCATCAAAATAAGCAAACAACACATAGAAAATAGAGTCTGTCAAAAAACAGAACAATCTGCAGCAATCTGTAACTCTCGAATACTTATGTAACTCCAAAAACTCTGAAAAATTAGGACAGCCTAAGCAATTTGTGTACCTATCGAGTGCAAAAAGAATCAGATCAAAAGCAAGATTTTGTGAATTATGAAAATTATTTTCCTGGACATAAAAGTTTCTGTTTCTCGGTAAGATCAAAACAACTATCACCGTAAGCTATCCTAAAGTTCTTACTTGGCACAAACACTAACTAAAACACAAAACCACATCTAACCAGAGGCTAGATGAAATATTTATTGCAAAACAGAACCTAAAAAGCAAAAGCATAATAAAATAGGGTTGCCTCCCAACAAGCGCTATTGTTTAACGACCTTAGCTAGGCATAAAACACGAATAGATCTAAGCATTATCATCTTTGGCATGCAATCCATAAGCGGCTCTCATAATAGATTCATAAGGCAATTTAATTTTATTTATTGGAAAGTTTTCCACACCTTTCCTTAACGGAAATTGAAATCTAATGTTTCCTTCTTTCATATCAATAATTGCACCAATCGTTCTAAGAAAAGGTCTACCAAGAATAATAGGAAATGTAAGATTGCAATATATATCAAGAACAATGAAATCTATGGGCACATAACTCCTATTTGCAACAATAAGAAAATCATTAATCCTTCCCATAGGTTTCTTAATAGTGGAATCCGCAAGATGCAAATTTAAAGAACAATCATCAAATTCACGGAAACCTAACACATCACACAAAGTTTTTGGAATCGTGGAAACACTAGCACCCAAATCACACAAAGCATGGCACTCATAATGTTTGATCTTAATCTTAATAGTAGGTTCCCACTCATCTTAATAGTAGGTTCCCACTCATCATAAAGTTTTCTAGGAATAGAAACTTCCAATTCAATCTTTTCTTCAAAATATTGCATCATAACATCAACGATATGTTTAGTAAAAGCTTTGTTTTGATTATAAGCATGAGGAGAATTCAACATGGATTGCAACAAGGAAATAAAATCTATTAAAGAACAATTATCATAATTAAATTCCTTGAAATCCAAAAGAGTGGGTTCATTGCTACCTAAAGTTTTGACCTCTCCAATCCCACTTTATCAATTTTAGCATCAAGATCTAAAAACTCCGAATCATTGGGACGCCTTTTAACTAAAGTTGACTCATCTCCAGTCCCATCTTTATCAAGATTTATATTGGAAAACAAAGATTCAATAGGAGTCACATCAATCACTTTAAGATCTTCATCATTATTTAAAGATTCTGGTTTAGCGGCCATCTTATTTACCAAGGTAGCTTGCTTATTAGAAATTTGGCCTACTAGATTTCAAGATGAGCAAACTGAGATATTAAGCCATAAAATTCTTTAGAAATATCATCAAGCTCTTTATTCATTTATTCCATAAAACTTCTCTACTCCTTGAGCTCATTCGTAAAGAAATTAGTGTGCTCAAATTGCAAAGACATGAAGCTTCTATCCTTATTTTCAATTTCGTCCAACCTCTTGAGGTGAGGATCAATGTTTTTTGGTGGAGTCATCGTGACAAGCAAGCAATCCAACACACAAGCACACAAAAGGCAAGCGAAGAAGACAAACGGAAGAGGGGCGAAGAAATGGCAAATCTTTTCAAAAATTGTTTTAGAAGTGGGGGAGAGGAAAACGAGAGGCGAATGGCGAATAATGTAATGCAAGGGATGAGAGTTTATGATGGGTACTTGGTATGTCTTGACTTGGCGTAGATATCCCCGGCAACGACGCCAGAAATTATTCCTACTACTTTTTGAGCTTGCGTTGGTTTTTACCTTGAAGAGGAAAGGGTGATGCAGCAAAGTAGAGTAAGTATTTCCCTTAGTTTTGAGAACCAAGGTATCAATCCAGTAGGAGACAACACACAAGTCACCGAATACCTGCACAAACAAACACCAACTTGCACCCAACGTGATAAAGGGGTTGTCAATCCCTTCACGGTTATTTGCAAAGTGAGATCTGATAGAGATGGATAAACGGTAAAGTAATATTTTTGGTATTTTTGGTTTATGGAATGGAAAGTAAAAGATTGCAAAGGAAGTAAATAGGAAACTAAAATTGTAGATCGAAAACTTATATGATGGAAAGTAGACCCGGGGGCCATAGGTTTCACTAGAGGCTTCTCTCAAGATAGAAATTATTACAGTGGGTGAACAAATTACTGCCGAGCAATTGATAGAAAAGCGCAAAGTTATGACGATATCTAAGGCAATGATCATGAATATAGGCATCACGTCTATGTCAAGTAGACCGAAACGATTCTGCATCTACTACTATTACTCCACGCATCGACCAACTCCTGCCTGCATCTAGAGTATTAAGTTCATGAAGAATAGATTAACACATTAAGTAAGATGACATGATGTAGAGGAATAAACTCAAGCAATATGATGAAACCCCATCTTTTTATCCTCGATGGCAACAATACAATGCGTGCCTTGCTGCCCCTACTATCACTAGGAAAGGACACCGCAAGATTGAACCCAAAGCTAAGCACTTCTCCCATTGCAAGAAAAACCAATCTAGTTGGCCAAACCAAATTGATAGTTCAAAGAGACCTGCAAAGATATCAAATCATGCATATAAGAACTCAGAGGAGATTCAAATAATATTCATAGATAAGCTGATCATAAATCCACAATTCATGGGATCTCGGCAAACACACCGCAAAAAGGTATTACATCGAATAGATCTCCAAGAACATCAAGGAGAACATGGTATTTAGAATCAAAGAGAGAGAAGAAGCCATCTAGCTACTATCTATGGACCCGTAGGTCTGTGGTAAAGTACTCACGCTTCATCGGAAGGGAAATGTTGATGTAGAAGCCCTCTATGATCGAATCCCCCTCCGGTGGGATGTTGGAAAAGGCCCCTAGATGGGATCTCACGGGTACAGAAGGTTGCGGAGGTGGAAAAGTGTTTTCGTGGCTCCCTTGGTAGATTTTGGGGTATATGAGAATATATAGGTGGAAGAAATAGGTCGGTGGAGTCACGAGGGGCCCACAAGGGTGGGTGTTGGATTTCGGGTTCCGGCAGACCCTTAAGGTTCGAACTCTGGGGTGCGCACGGAGATTATGCCCTCTACCTCTCCGTCTCGCAAGGATCTAAACTACCAAAAGAACAACACAAAAGACACAGAGTTTATACTGGTTCGGGCCACCGATGTGGTGTAATACCCTACTCCAGTGTGGTGTGGTGGATTGCCTCTTGGGCTGGAGATAATGAACAATACAGGGAAGAGAAGCCTCGCGAGGGTCTGCTCTTGGCTAGGGGGGGGGGGAGGAACTGCTAGGAGCAGTTCAACCACCCTTCTTTCTCTCTCTCTCTCTCTCTCTCTGATTCTAGGTTCTGCTTGCCTGATCGCTAGATACGGAATTGTTGTCTCCCCCTACCCTGGGGGTGGCTAGTCCTATTTATAGGCAAAGGCCCTGGGCCTCTTCCCAAATATTGAGCGGGAAGGGCGCCAACAATTGGCCAATTCGAAGGGGAACATCTGGTACACTTATCCTGACTAAAGTTGGTCCTCGCCTGCCAAAGGCCCTGTGGTGACGCCGTCCTGGGCTCCACGATGACCTCTTTACCACCGTTGGACTGGTCTTGGTCTCGTTGCACCGAAATGGATGCCTTTGCTTGATCCTCTTGCCTGCGCTTGCCCCCTTTGCACCAAAGTGGAAAGGGAGTACACTGCGCGGGCTGGCGCCCGCCTGGCGCCCTTGGTCGTCATGGCTTGCGTCATGGGCACCTCGCGAGGTACCCCGCCTTGATTTCTCCGCCTCCTCGTGAGCCAGCCTGACGAGG
This sequence comes from Aegilops umbellulata, assembly GCA_032464435.1. NCBI lineage: Eukaryota > Viridiplantae > Streptophyta > Magnoliopsida > Poales > Poaceae > Aegilops > Aegilops umbellulata. The sequence goes on along the minus strand of CP136056.1, from coordinate 346,671,318 downwards.
CCGTGCCTGAGGAAGTGCTGTGTCGTCCGCCCCGCGAGGCTTGGCCCCTCGCGAGGGTCTTGGGTCTTGTGTTGATGAAGTTGGGCCATGCTGGGCCCCCTTTGAGCCACGCCGCAGGCAGGCAAGTCTGGGGACCCCCGTTCCCAGAACGCCGACAGTAGCCCCCGGGCCCAAGGCGCGCCCGGACTTGGCCGTGCCGAGAGGCGAAAGGGCAAGGGCGAAGCGCCGTGGGCCCTAACAGCCTGCGGCCTTGGGCGCCGCGTGGCGGTTGATTGGACGCGAGTGCTTCAGCAACCACGCAGGTTATTAAAGGTGCAGCGTCCGCCCAGGCTTTGTTCCTCTCTTTCTCCGGTTGCTGCTCAGATCCCCTTTCTTGCGCCTCTCCTTCCTTCCTCCTAATTCCCAGATCTTCTCTACCCGTGTGACCTAGGAAGACATGGCGCCTCGTCAGCCTCCGGCCGAAGCTTGGTTTTCGCCTGCTCTGGACTCACCGAATGTGTCGGAGGCAAGCCTTGCCCGGCTGCGCCGGATGGCGGCGGCGCGGGGCATCGACGGGGCGCGGGTGTTCAAGGTCGGCTCCGCCACCCCTGAGGGCCGAGGAAGCACATTCTACCCTCTCTTCGTAAGCTCCATTACTGTGGGCCTGGTGCCTCCTTTCTCCGAGTTCTTCCTCTTTGTCCTCCGCCATTACGACTTACAAGCTCTGCATCTCCACCCCAACTCCATCCTTCTCCTGGCGATCTTCGCCTACTACTGCGAGGCTCATGTGGGAGTGCAACCCTCAGCGGCCTTGCTGCGCCACTACTTCTACCTCCGGGTCACCCGTGGTTCCCCTTCCGCATGCGCGAGCTTCGTCGCGTGTGGTGGCGCCATTGCCATCTCGAATCCCGGGAAGAGGATTGAGGGCTTCAGGAGCAAGTTGGTCTTGGTGGACGCCGGGCGCATCCACCCTCGGCTGATCCTACCCATGGAGCAGCCCGTGAGTTCCGGAGACTGGTCCCGGGCGGAGCTTACGGACCCCCGCGCGAAGCCGGTACTGGAGAAGATGGACGCGGACCTGAAGCCGGCCAGCACGGCGGCGACGAAGCTGACCGGCGCGTCGCTGCTGAGGGAGTTCCTGGAGCACCAAATGGCTCCTCTTCGGCGGTACTCAGCTCCGATGTGGAGGCCTCACCCGAGCCCCGCGGCTGTGGGCGACGAGGATTTGACCGCGGTTCTCCAATCTCTGGTCGGGGGCGAGGTGGCGAGGTTGGAGGGCGCGCCCACGCCCTTGTTCCTTCGTGACGACTGGAAGCAGGTGGTGGAGTCCATGCCCGTGTTCAACAGGGACGGGCCCGTTCCCGTGGTGGCTCCCGAGGGACTGGTGGATGTGTCCTCTGGCGACTCGAGCGGAGAGGGGGGTGAAGAGGAGCGGGAGGAGGGCCCTGACTCCGAGGCGACTGACGAAGAGTCTAGGGCTCCCCTTCCTCGGTGCAAGTCCCGTACTCTCCGCCTTTCGCTAAGCGATGATGATGATGACGACGTGCTGGGTAGCGGGAGCTCGCCCCCGATCCCGAAGAAGGACAGGACCGGGCTGATCCCCCGCGGGTCCGCCCTGGCTCAGGGGCGATCTGCGGACGCGCCTTCTGCTTCTGAGGTTGACCCCTCCAGCCGGCTCTCAGGCTTCAAGTATGGCCGGAGGCTGCTTGAGCCCTCCAGCGACGACCCGTAAGTGCTTGCTCCTTCATCTTTTGTTTCTTGTTCCACCGCCGAGGCTTGATGTTCGCTTCTCTTGGATAGGCTGGCACCCACGGCGAAGAAGCCGAAGGGGGCTCCCGAGGACCCATCCGCGGCAACCCCTCCACCCGCAGGGGAAGGCGATCGTGACGCACGAGCTTCTCCTGCCCGGTCGTCCTCGCGAGGCCTGGCTGAGCTGGCTGGGGTGAGCCCAGCCCCCATGGCCCAAGTGACTCCCGAGGTGCTCCTGCTTGCTGCCGCCACCACGGCCGTTGGGGCGCAGCAGATTCCGCCTCCGAATGTTGTGGTCTCGCCGCCGCTACCTTCTCCTCCCGTTCCACCGACCGCTGCTCCCCCAACTCCTCCTGCTGTCTTGGAGCGTGCCGATGCTTCTCCGTCTTCTTCCGCAGTCCTAGAGTGTGCCGTTGCTGAACTGGACCGGCTGCGGCAGGATCTTCTTGACGCCGACCCTCGCCTGGTGGCCGGGCGCCTGGAGCTGGCTTCGGGGTGGATCCGCTCCGACGCCTCGATTCAGGCGACGCTGGTTCAGGCCTCAACGGCTTGTGACGGAGAGAGGGAGGCCACCCTCGAGGCAAAGGCTGTCCGAGACGCGGCCCTGGGGGAGGTGGTTGGAGTCCGTGGTCGCTGCAAGGAGCTGGAGGACGAGCTGCAAGGCCTGCGAGACCAGCTCGCGAAGGAGGTCCACCTTCGCCAAGAGCAGGAAGAAGGCACGAAGGCTCGCGAGGCGGCCATCGAGGACCGGGAGGCCAAGCTCAAGAAGCGCCGCGACCGTCTAGGCGCGCTGAAGAAGGAGCTGGAGGCGACGAAGGCCGAGCTGGACGCCAAGGCCCGGGTCCTTACTGAGGATCGCGTGGCCTTCGCGGACATGGAGAAGGATGCTCGCGCTTCGCTGAAGACACTTTACGAGAGCGGCCTGGAGAGCCCGCTGGCCGGTGACGGGGACGGCCCCGCCAAGCTGCTTCCCTTCCTGGTTCAGGCCCTTGGGGATGTCGCCCTTGGCCTTGGCCCCACGGCTGAGGCCGAGGCGCGTGTCCTGTCTTCTGCTGCGCTGACGCTGGTCTTCGCCCACATCTACCTTCGCGATCCCAGCGCCGACCTCGACAGCCTGCTGGAGCCGGTGAGCGGCGAGGGTGCTGCCGCCGCTGTCGAAGCCGTGAAGGGGCGCGCGGAGGCGCTGCTGGGGAAGTTCCGGGCCTTCAGCACCAAGCCGAAGCAAGGCGCTGCCGGCGTTGCTGCTCCACGAGGCGAAGCCACTCCGCGCTGCTCCACCACCGACAAGTGACTCTGCTACTGCTCCTGTTCTTCTTTTGGTTCCTGCACATGCATCACGCCTCGGGGAGGCATTTAAACTTGCGTTTGGTACTGAGACGACTGTATGGACTGTAATATTTTGCTTTTAAATTCCTTGAATTTTATGCCTTTCTTCCCTACTTGCTTGTGTTCTACGCCGGCAGAGCCCGGCCCCGCGCGTACCTCACCCAGCATTAGCCCCGACCAGAAACGAGGACGAGACCAAAGGAGTGAGGGGCTACGTGACAAGTTAGGCTCCTGAGTCGCGATGCTCAGGAGTCCCCCTTGGCGCACGAACAACAAGTAGGGAAGCGTGATGTAGGTGTATCTTCCGTTCTACGTCTGCAGAGCCCGACTCCGCGCGTACCTCACCCAGCATAGCCTTTCGGAACTAAGGAGTGAGGGGCTACGGAGCCAGTTAGGCTCCTGAGTCGCGATGCTCAGGAGTCCCCCTTGACGTGCAAACAGCGGGCGATGAGGTGAGATGCAAGCGAGACTACCGTTCTACGTCTGCAGAGCCCGGCCCCGCGCGTACCTCACCCAGCATAGCCTTTCGGAACTAAGGAGTGAGGGGCTACGGGACCAGTTAGGCCCCTGAGTCGCGATGCTTAGGGGTCCCCCTTGACGCTCAAATGTCCTTCATACCTTGGCTCCGCTCAGGGAGAGACGCGCGACAAACCAGGCCCGAGGGGCCTGGCTGGGCGGCGTACGTCTGGGCGTGACCCAGGCGTAGCCCCCGTGCCTAGCCCCCTCGCGCGACGCTCCCAAGGGGAGGCGTTGCGATGAGGCTAGCCACTGAGCTCTGGGCTCCCTGAGGTTAACGGGGCCCGGAGGCCACCCTCAGTTGTTTATCACCAGCGCGGAGCATAGCGCTTCCGTATGTGTACGGGCATAGCCGCTCCTTGGCAGTGTCGTCATCCAGCGCGGAGCATGGTGCTTCCACTGGTACGTGGGAGGGGGCTCCCCTCAGGGAGGAGCCCCCGGGGTGTGTACAGCCCCGCCCTGACACGTGGCCGGCACGGTAGGGCTAGGTGAGGTGTATCTGGGCACCCGTGAGCCAGCGCGGGACTCACGGGGCCCTACCTCTAGGCGGGTTGCGCCTGGCACTGGGCCGTATCTTGAGATATGTTCCTGCAAATTGGGTTAGATGCCGGCACTCTACGTCCTCGGGTCCCGGCCCTCGAGCTTGTCTCAGCCGTCGCTGGTATGCCAGGTCGCGATGCCATGGACAAGGCCAGAGGGTGAGGGCTGGAGAGCCAGTAAGAGCCCTGAGTCACGATGCTCAGGTACCCCCCCTTTAACGTGCAAGTGGTCGACATGGAGAAGGAGAGGTGCCGTGGACAGGCATCAAGTAATCAAGCATGATAGGCGAAAGCATAGCTGGAAATAAACGCAAGGGAGATACACGCCACTGGGCCTGGCCCGAGCGGCTTGGGGATGATGCAGCCCGAGGGGCGCCCCCAACAAAGCAAGCTAATGACCGAAAAATAAAAAAGGGGATACATGTCGCAGGGACGGACCCACGTGGCCTGGGAATGAAGCAGCCCTGGGAGGGCATTCCCAGCTGGAAATGAAGCTTGAAGGACGTCACCTGAAGATGTCGAGGATGAAGTGGTGTTGGTGCAGCAGACTCAGTGGGCTGCGGAATCCGATCCTCACGAGCCCCCAGGCCTAGGGGCCTAAGGAGGCTCCGAAGGCGCTGGTGGCTCCTCGCGAATCATCTCCATCTCCGCCAGGACCGCGGAACGCCTGTCTTCCCGAGTCTCCATGATGCCCCTCATGAGGCGCTGGTATGCAGCAGCCACGCTCGGCAAGCCGTAAGGCATGCAAACATAGCTGTGGGGTGGGCCTCCGCAACGCCCCACTTGCGAGGGCCAGAGGCACTCCATCGTGGCGACCCGATTGAGCCCTGGTACGTCGATGCAGATGCGCAGCCCACCATCCTCGCCTGGATGGGGGGCCACAGTTGGTAGACGGCGACAACCTCTCATGATTCTTGACTCCTGTAGTTCTTGAACGGCCTTGTTAACGAACTCCTGCTGGTCTGACCTTCCTTGTCTTGCTCCTTCTTGAGGGAAATGTGCTTCGAGGCACGCCTCCACGTGGTGCCCAAGCGCCTCCCTCGTGACCCTGGCCAGGTCGGTGGCCCTCTAGGTGAGAGCCCCCGAGCCCTGCTTGAGGAGGGCGCCGGGCGCGCTTTCCTATGCAATGGATGGAGGGTCCCCTTGGGCAGACGCGGGCCCTGAGGGGCTGAGCCTGACGATGTCTTCTTCTTCTTGGGGGTGATCTCGGGAAGCCTCCTGCTTCCGCGATCTGGGTCTTCTAGTGACGCGGCCTGAAAGGCTCGCTCCAGGGAACACACTGCATCCTTTTCTTCACATGGCACCATGATGACTCCGCCACTTCCTGGCATCTTGAGGACGTTGTAGCCATAATGACTCACGACCATGAACTTGGCCAGCGCTGGGTACCCGAGGATGGCGTTGTACGGCAGGCAGATGTGAGCGACATCGAAGTCGATGAGCTCGGTGCGGTAGTTGCTGCGGGCTCCGAAGGTGACAGGGAGGTGGACCTGCCTGATCGGGATCGTGGAACCGTCGGTGACTCCGGAGAAGGGCTTGGTCGGCTGAAGCTGGTCGTAGGGCACTTGAAGATTGTTGAATGTTTCCACGGACAGGACGTTGAGCCCTGCTCCACCACCGATGAGGGTCCTGGTGACCAGTACGTTGCTGATGACTGGGGAGCAAAGCATCGGGAGGACCCCGGCCGTGGCCGCGCACTTGAGCTGATCTGCTGAGCTGAACGTGATGGCACACGCCGACCACCTGAGAGGGCGTGTGGCTTCGAGCCTGGGGAGGACTGCACTCACTTCGCGGGCAAACTGCTTGAAGATGCATTGGGAGGCTGGGGCTTGAGCTCCGCCCAGGATGCAGGCGATTGCGCGTGGCTCCTGGAAGCCCCAAGCCCCCTCGTCCTGGTGGCGGTCCTCGTTCCTTCTAGGCTGAGGCGGCAGCGGAGGGAGGCATGCGTTACCCTGTAGGCGATCCTCACGAGGCTGATCCCGCCAGTCCCCCTCGCGAGGCAAGTCTCGCCAGCGGTCCTCGCGAGGTTGATCGCGGCACCCTTGGCGTGGGCCGCGGTCTTCCCAGCGTCCTGGGTTCCTTCCTCCTCCTCGGCCGTAGCCCCGGTTAGCACGGTCGGGACGACGGCCGATCCTTCCTTCTCGCACGGCACAGAGTTCATGGCATTCGTTGGCGTTGTGGGTGTGGAGGTCGTGGTACACATAGTACCGGCTGCCCCTGGAGGATTCAGGCAGATCCTTGCCCTGCTTGGTGTCCGGTTCTGCCGCGAGCACGGCAGCCCCCTTGCGCTTCACGTCCTTGGCCTTGGGTTTCTTCTCTTCTGGGTCTGCGGCAGGCAGCTCGAGGAGGGAGAGACGCCCCTCCTCATCCGTGGCGCACTTGGTCGCCAAGTTGAACAGCTCCAGGGAGGTGCACAGGTCTTCATGCATCGCCAATTCCTCCTTCATCTTGACGTCACTGTAACGCCCTCGATGCGGCTATATCTCCCACGTGTCGAAGCACGACTTAGAGGCATAACCACATTGAATGCAATGTCGCAAGTGAGGTAATCTTCACACAACCCATGTAATACATAAGGGAAAAAGATACATAGTTGGCTTACAATCGCCACTTCACACAAATACATGAGTAAAACATTACATCATACAATTACAATCAGGGCCCGACTATGGAGCCAAAATAAAAGAAGAAACCCCAAAAGCGACAAAGGTCCCCGATCGACCCCAACTGGGCTCCACTACTGATCGACTAGAACGAAACAACATAAAGGATAGGATCTTCATCGAACTCCTCCTTGAGCTCGGGTGCGTCACCTGCACGGTCTCATCGGCACCTGCAAACTGGTTTTGGAAGTATCTGTGAGTCACGGGGACTCAGCAATCTCACACCCGCGAGATCAAGACTATTTAAGCTTAAAGGTAGGACAGGGTAGTGAGGTGGAGCTGCAGCAAGCGACTAGCATATATGGTGTCTAACATACGCAAATGAGAGCGAGAAGAGAAGGCAAAAGCACGGTCGAACAACTATGATCAAGAAGTGATCCTAGAACAACCTACGTCAAGCATAACTCCAACACCGTGTTCACTTCCCGGACTCCGCCGAGAAGAGACCATCACGGTAACACACGCGGTTGGTGTATTTTAATTAAGATCAACTTCAGGTTTTCTACAACCGGACATTAACAAATTCCCATCTGCCACATAACCGCGGGAACGGCTTTTGAAAGTTCAAACCCTGCAGGGGTGTCCCAACTTAGCCCATGATAAGCTCTCGTGATCAACGAAGGATATTCCTTCTCCCCGGGAAGACCCGATCAGTCTCGGAATCCCGGCTACAAGACATTTCGACAGTAATAAAAACAAGTCCAGCAAAACCGCCCGATGCGCCGACATCCTGATAGGAGCTGCACATATCTCGGTCTTAGGGCAACACCGGATGAGACTAGCTACGAGTAAAACCAGGCCTCGAGTTTCCACGAGGGGGCCCCGCAGGCAGCTCGGTTCGGACCAACACTTAGACAAGCATTGGCCCGGGGGGGCTAAATAAAGATGACCCTCGGGTTGATCAGACCCAAGGGAAAGGGGTAGGTGGTAGGCAAATGGTAAAACCAAGGTTGGGCCTGCTGAAAAAGTCTTATTCAAAGCAAACTGTCAAGGGGGTCCCATAAATCACCCGACCGCGTTAGGGACGCAAAATCCGGGAACATAACACCGATATGACGGAAACTAGGGCGGCAAGAGTGGAACAAAACACCAGGCATAAGGCCGAGCCTTCCACCCTTTACCAAATATATAGATGCATTAATTAAATAAAAGGTATTGTGATATCCCAACAAGAAAACACATTCCAACAAGGAACAACAAGTCCATGTTCCAACAAGGAACAAGCTTCATCTTCACCTGCAACTAACAACACTATAAGAGGGGCTGAGCAGAGCGGTAACATAGCCAAACAACGGTTTGCTAGGACAAGGTGGGTTAGTGGCTTGGTTTAACAATATGGGAGGCATGATAAGCAAGTGGTAGGTATCGCAGCATAGGCATAGCAAAAGAGCGAGCAATCTAGCAAGCAAAGATAGAAATGATTTCGAGGGTATGGTCATCTTGCCTGAGGTCCCGCAAGGAAGAAGAACGAGTCCATGAAGAAGACAAACGGACGTAGTCGAACGAATCCTCACAATCGCAACGTTATCGGGACTAACCCGAAGAAGCATCACAGGAAAGAAGCAAACAACAATGTAAACAACCACCACATACACATGGCATGATATGCGAGATGTGATATGCAATGCATATGCACGCTTCAGAAGGAAAAGGATGAACCAGGCATAATCTTGGCAAACCAAGTATGCCACTGGATAGATGAGGTGATTTCGGTTGAAATCGATATAAAGATCACCGGAATCGGATGCACGGTTTGCAAATGACAAGCAAAACAAGAATGACAAGATTCTGCCATTAACAGCATGATGCTACTTAGCAAGCAACAAGAAATTAAGCTACTGCACCCAAACATATCAACAAAGCATATTACAGCAATCTACTCAAGATGCTTGACAAAAGATGAACACTGAGCTACGGCTAAATCACATCATAACAGGTTCAAACAAGCATGGCAAAAGTGCAAAAGATAACAGGTTCACAGACTTGGTAAAAATACTAACATGCCAGAAATTAACATCAGGATGGCATGTTTGGATCAAGCAAACAACATGCTACATGAACAGGACATAGCAAAGTAAGGCATGGCATGAATCTACTCAAAGCACTTAACAAAAATCCCTTACTGACCATAAGCCAAAAAGGATCCGGAAATATAATAACACCCATGTCAATTAAGCAAGTTTCGTTACAGGTTTCAGACTTAGCAGAAAAACTGGACATGTCAAAAACAGATAACAAGTAGGCATGTTTACGAGCTTGATGCACTCACTATAGAGCATTGCATGATAAAATAAGCATACATCCATCAAGAAGACATGGCGTAGAAGCTAGAAATGTCAATAGCAACAATATATCATGCAAGGATCAACTACAACAAGCTTGGCAAAATCGAAAAACATGTAAACAATCTGCCAGTGACATTTTATAGCAAAAGTAGAGCTCGATTGACTCAAGCTATGGCACTCCATAAATACAAACAAAGGCATGTATTGATAGAGAAAATCCATATGCTCAAAACACTCTTACTTATCATGCTCAAAAGAGGCATAGATCTCTCGAAAACAACATGAACACATGGCATAAAAATAACAGCAGGCAGGGACTTAGTGAAATAACTAAGTCTCCGAAATCAGCAACATTAAGTACCCTAGTTTGCATGCTTGTGCTAGTCACCACAAAGATCAAAGAAATACATGGCATAATTCTCTGGAAAGATGGCATGGCATATTACAAAACACATGTAGGACTCAACTTCATAGGATGCACACAATAATCATGGCAAAAATGACAAAAGTGCATGTTCTGATAAGAATCAGAAACTAACCTCACATAACCCTCTTCTAACAGCATTTGGGTCGTCAAGACGAACTCAAATGAAAATGATGCAATGAGATGAAATGATTTACTCATCGAGACGAACAATTTGATATGCTATACGCCCAAAATGGAGCAATATGTAGCAAAATATGGCATGATGAACATGGCAATGAAATGATAGAATCTCGGGGACTTGGGGAAAAAACGAAGTCAATCCTCGGGTTTTTAGATCTGGGCACGGAGAACGAGGATTGCCGGAGGACTCGACGGAGACGACGGTGACGGCTACCGGAGTGGGAGAAGGGGTCGCCGGAGCGCGTACTCGCTGGATCCGGCCCTCCCGTGGCCGGATCTGGCCGGAGGAGCAGCGACGGCGAGCGGGAACGCCGAGGCGCGACGGGAGGAGGCGGGGCTCCGGCGAGCTGCGGCGGCCGGCGGGGCGCTCGGGCACGGGCGGCAACGCACGGCGTGGAGCGCGAGGCGCGGGAGGCGGGCGCCGGCGGGCGGGCGGAGGCGGCGGCGCGCTCGGGCGGAGCGGCGGCGCACGATGAGCGAGGCGGCGGCGGGCGGGCGCGGCATGCGCGGCGGCGGAGGGAGCCGACGGAGGCGCGCGGGCCGGGGAGGCGCGGGACGCGGGCCGGGAGGCGGCGGCGCGTCGGGCCGGGGAGGGCCTCCCGCGGGCCGGCGGGCTTCGGCGGCGCCGAGAGGAGAGAGAGGGCGGCGGCAAATCGGGGAGCGCCACGTGGCGGCGGAGGTCGGGTCGGACACGTCCGGCCCGGCAGTTTTTGTCCGACGGCGGCGTGGGAAATGGATCTAGGGTTTCGGAGGAGGAGAGAGATCCGAATTTCGGGGGGGGGGGGGTGTATTTATAGGCATAAGTGGAGCTAGGAGAGTCCAAATGATGTGCGGTTTTCGCCCACACGATCGTGATCCGACGACCGAGAGGATGGAGATGACTTAGGTGGGTTTTGGGCCACTTAGAAGGGGTGTTGGGCTGCACCAAAAGAGGCCTTTGCGGTTACCCGGTTAACCGTTGGAGTATCAAACGACCTCCGAATGACCCGAAACTTGACAGGCGGACTACCGGTGCTATACCAAGGCCGCTTGGCAAACCTCGGTCCATTCCAAGAAGGTTTAATACCCGCACACGAGAATAGGTAAAAGGGGACGCCGGAGGACGTAGGAGCGCCGGATTGCAAAACGGACAACGGGGAAAATGCTCGGATGCATAAGACGAACACGTATGCGAATGCGATGCAGATGAAGACATGATATGAAATGCAGATGATGACATGGCAAAGTGCAACATGCAAGCACATGACATGGCAACGACGGCGAATAACTGGCGGACACCTGGCGCAACGAACCCGGGGTGTTACAACACTCCACCACTACGAGAGGATCTCGTCCCGAGATCTAGAATGGCACCGGAGGGGAAAACGGAAGAGAAAGAGAAGAGGTAAAGCTAAGTTGCTTCTTTGACAAAAGAGTGAAACCGAAGAACCTTGAGAGGTTGAACAATTTAAGAGAAAGAGTACAACAGAGATGAACGAGATTGCAACCAATCCGGTAGAAAAGATGACCAAGGAGTATTACGAGAACTTGAAGGTTGAAAGACATGAAAAAAAAAGCTTCACGAACTAAAAGAATATGACCGCCTCGGTAAGATGAGATAGCCAAGGAACAAGAATGACCGAATTTGGACGGCACTCAGGTAGAAGAGAGAAGAAAACTTGATGAGATGAAAATTTATTGAAGAGATGATACAACACTCCGGTTAAAAGGATAAGCAAGAAAAGAAGATGATCTTGACAAAACAAGAAGATGGTTCGAAGAGAGCAATATCACAATGCCTTCGGGACAAATGAAAGAGTGGAATCAAAAGAACAAAGAAGAGAACAACAACTTCTATCACAATTGAATTTGGAAAGCATTCTTCCAAGAAGGTTAGCACGGAGTTGTTGGACAACCAATAACGAAAAGAATAAGCTTGTAGTGGGCTTATGGAAAACGTCTCAAAATTATGAGGTGAGCTTCTGCCACTAACCGAAACAAAAGATTGGATTGATATCAACAAGGAGACGAGAAACTTATTTCGCCGGTAGGATAAATGAAGAACTTGGGTCATTTATAAGCACCATAATTAGCAACATTCCCAATGGAAGGCTTTAGGTGAAATATATCCCAAGATAACTCCAACAAAGAGATGGATGGATTTAAAATATCTCATTCTTAACAACATGTGAATCATGAGACATGAACTCAAGTTTTCGAGAATGACATAACACCACCTCAATGATAAGGTAGAATGAATTGCACTTTAAAATGCAAGATAAAGAATACTTGAGCTCCTCTGAAAAGAATCTCGATGAACACTTCGAGAAGGAATTAAATCCTTTGTGAATCATCATGTAGCCTCCATAAAGAACTCCGGTAATAAAAGGATGATCAGATGAAATGAAGGATGAAAAGAATAAGGTTGAAGCCTTGCAATGATTAGATGGAGCTTTGAAATGATATAACCGAGAAAACTTGGAACTCCAGAAAGAAAGATGAACCAAAGAAAACAGGAATTTTGATGAACCTCCAGAATAGGAAATTGAATTTACTCGATGAAACACGAATAGGAATTAGATTATGCTTATCCTTCACCAATTCAAATTGATGACCAGCAATGGATTTGGCATACTACTTATTCTCGTAGAAAAGATTAAGAGAGATATAGCGCAAACTTGAGAAGGTCTTCAACGAACCACCGGTAGGATTGGAAAGAATGAATGAATTGGTATGATAAACGAAGGAAGAAGAGTCTTGAAAGAACCACCGTAAGAATTTAAAATGGACGAAGAAAAGATAAAGAAACACCGGGAAGAATTAGCAAATGAACGAAGATGCTTGCTAGGATTAGATACATGAGAACGAAGAGATCATGAACTGATTAGAGAATATTGAAAGATGCACCGGTAAGATTTGGAGAACGATAGACGAAGCTGAGAATGAATAATTCTTCTGAAATGATGGCCTTCGGAGAATCAAACTGAGAAGACTCCTGAAATGCTCCGGATGAGTGAAAAGAATTCTCACAATCGAAAACAATTATGAGATGATGGCATGAAGCTAGAACAATGAATCTTGAAGAGAATGAGGCAAGATTAAAGAGAAACTCTTCTTCGGTCTTCAAATGCTGAGAACGAATGATGAGAACCACCAAGAATTTGTTGAGATACTCCGGGATGAACATTAGAAAGGTTGAATCAGCGATGAAAAGAATTTGAAAGATCTTGGAGAAAGACATATGACTGATGGAATACATTTCTACATCAAACTTTGGAAAGAATTTGGGAATAGCTTCGGGATGATTAGAAGAGTCAGGTAAGATCCTGGAAAAAGACCTGTGGGTTAGGGCCCACTCAAAAGAAACACCGTTGAACGATTACTTGAAAGGGATATTGTACCGGTTGAATTAAATGGCTAGAATGAGATAACAACCTCGAAATAGGTTGAACTGATCTTGAAAGACAAGACGAGCCTTCTGAGATATCTTCAGCACTCCCGAACAAATGAATAGCGAGAAGTAGATGATTAAGAGATGCACTGGTACGAGAAAACATTTGAAACGAGGAAAAAGGTAAGATCGACACCGAAAGCTTGAATTGAAACCACTGGAGAAGAAAAGAATGACGAATGATAAACTTGAAGCTCCGTTAGTATCTTCATGGGAATCATCGGATAAGAACATGAAGGAGAAGAATGGAGAGGCTTCCCGTCAATAAAATGGATACTCGATCAAGAAATCTGCGTCCTTGAAGAAATAAGGGTGGGAGGGCGGGAAAAACAAAGACAACTTGGAACGGATGAAGCAAACACCGTTGAGAAGAACTGATAATTGATCTTGCAGAAATTGAACGAATATGATGAACTTGAAGGGAAGCACACCGGTTGAAAAAGGATTGACATGACAACCTCAATGATCAAGAAGGATTAGTATCCACATAGGAATATGAGAACACCACTTGGAAAAGGTATGGAATCAACACTTGACATTGAAGCAACTCGAATACCACAAATAAAACAAAATAAAGGATTTGGCTTGCAGAATAAGCCGGAAACAAACATATGATAGATCCCATATCGTATCATGTGTCTGTTGGAAGGATTATCCTAAGAGATACTTGAATTCCCACTTATAAACTCCCGAAACTTTCTGGTTATGCAATCAGGTGTTGGGGATACAGGGGACACAAAATATATCACCCAAACTAACAATACCTAGATCCAGCTGTATCCATCCTTCAACACATAACCAAGAAACCTTCAGAAATCGTCTACCTCAACCTTCGAAAAGCATCCGTTATACGAGTCATGGCAATACTCCCGCACTCGCCTCAGTACTGGGCTATCAGGGTTATCTCACCAAAACCTGTACAAAAGAGTTTTTCGATGTCGGCGTACTAAACTCAGGTATTCCAGAACTGTAACGATAAAATTATGACGACAACACCTCGGAGCTCAACTCCCCGGGACACCTCCACTAAACCCCTCCTGACGGGAGGCAACCAAGACAATGTTGTCATCATAAAGCCATCGGAACGATTCTAAGATACCCGTGTGATCCTAAATTTTTTTTAGTGAAATTTGAGAAGAGAAGAGTCAAAACTCTACGTCAGGATGCCTTACCAGAGCGATGAGGAGACTGGGAAGTAAAAGAATTCCTAAACTCTCCGATATATAATTCCTAAATGACTCAAAACATTTTTTCTAGACACAACTCGGCCGCTAAAAACGATCAATCAGTGGGGGCTCCTAAGGTCGGGGAAGGCTCTGATACCAACTTGTAACGCCCTCGATGCGGCTATATCTCCCACGTGTCGAAGCACGACTTAGAGGCATAACCGCATTGAAAGCAATGTCGCAAGTGAGGTAATCTTCACACAACCCATGTAATACATAAGGGAAAAAGATACATAGTTGGCTTACAATCGCCACTTCACACAAATACATGAGTAAAACATTACATCATACAGTTACAATCAGGGCCCGACTACGGAGCCAAAATAAAAGAAGAAACCCCAAAAGCGACAAAGGTCCCCGATCGACCCCAACTAGGCTCCACTACTGATCGACTAGAACGAAACAACATAAAGGATAGGATCTTCATCGAACTCCTCCTTGAGCTCGGGTGTGTCACCTGCACGGTCTCATCGGCACCTGCAAACTGGTTTTGGAAGTATCTGTGAGTCACGGGGACTCAGCAATCTCACACCCGCGAGATCAAGACTATTTAAGCTTAAAGGTAGGACAGGGTAGTGAGGTGGAGCTGCAGCAAGCGACTAGCATATATGGTGTCTAACATACGCAAATGAGAGCGAGAAGAGAAGGCAAAAGCACGGTCGAACAACTATGATCAAGAAGTGATCCTAGAACAACCTACGTCAAGCATAACTCCAACACCGTGTTCATTTCCCGGACTCCGCCGAGAAGAGACCATCACGGTAACACACGCGGTTGGTGTATTTTAATTAAGATCAACTTCAGGTTTTCTACAACCATACATTAACAAATTCCCATCTGCCACATAACCGCGGGCACGGCTTTCGAAAGTTCAAACCCTGTAGGGGTGTCCCAACTTAGCCCATGATAAGCTCTCGTGATCAACGAAGGATATTCCTTCTCCCCGGGAAGACCCGATCAGTCTCGGAATCCCGGCTACAAGACATTTCGATAGTAATAAAAACAAGTCCAGCAAAACCGCCCGATGCGCCGACATCCTGATAGGAGCTGCACATATCTCGGTCTCAGGGCAACACCGGATGAGACTAGCTACGAGTAAAACCAGGCCTCGAGTTTCCACGAGGGGGTCCCGCAGGCAGCTCGGTTCGTACCAACACTTATACAAGCATTGGCCCGGGGGGGCTAAATAAAGATGACCCTCGGGTTGATCAGACCCAAGGGAAAGGGGTAGGTGGTAGGCAAATGGTAAAACCAAGGTTGGGCCTGCTGGAAAAGTCTTATTCAAAGCGAACTGTCAAGGGGGTCCCATAAATCACCCGACCGTGTTAGGGACGCAAAATCCGGGAACATAACACCGATATGACGGAAACTAGGGCGGCAAGAGTGGAACAAAACACCAGGCATAAGGCCGAGCCTTCCACCCTTTACCAAATATATAGATGCATTAATTAAATAAAAGGTATTGTGATATCCCAACAAGAAAACACGTTCCAACAAGGAACAACAAGTCCATGTTCCAACAAGGAACAAGCTTCATCTTCACGTGCAACTAACAACGCTATAAGAGGGGCTGAGCAGAGCGGTAACATAGCCAAACAACGGTTTGCTAGGACAAGGTGGGTTAGTGGCTTGGTTTAACAATATGGGAGGCATGATAAGCAAGTGGTAGGTATCGCAGCATAGGCATAGCAAAAGAGCGAGCAATCTAGCAAGCAAAGATAGAAATGATTTCGAGGGTATGGTCATCTTGCCTGAGGTCCCGCAAGGAAGAAGAACGAGTCCATGAAGAAGAAAAACGGACGTAGTCGAACGAATCCTCACAATCGCAACGTTATCGGAACTAACCCGAAGAAGCATCACCGGAAAGAAGCAAACAACAAATTAAACAACCACCACATACACATGGCATGATATGCGAGGTGTGATATGCAATGCATATGCACGCTTCGGAAGGAAAAGGATGAAACAGGCATAATCTTGGCAAACCAAGTATGCCACTGGAAAGATGAGGTGATTTCGGTTGAAATCGATATAAAGATCACCGGAATCGGATGCACGGTTTGCAAATGACAAGCAAAACAAGAATGACAAGATTCTGCCATTAACAGCATGATGCTACTTAGCAAGCAACAAGAAATTAAGCTACTGCACCCAAACATATCAACAAAGCATACTACAGCAATCTACTCAAGATGCTTGACAAAAGATGAACGCTGAGCTACGGCTAAATCACATCATAACAGGTTCAAACAAGCATGGCAAAAGTGCAAAAGATAACAGGTTCACAGACTTGGTAAAAATACTAACATGCCAGAAATTAACATCAGGATGGCATGTTTAGATCAAGCAAACAACATGCTACATGAACAGGACATAGCAAAGTAAGGCATGGCATGAATCTACTCAAAGCACTTAACAAAAATCCCTTACTGACCATAAGCCAAAAAGGATCCGAAAATATAATAACACCCATGTCAATTAAGCAAGTTTCGTTACAGGTTTCAGACTTAGCAGAAAAACTGGACATGTCAAAAACAGATAACAAGTAGGCAAGTTTACGAGCTCGATGCACTCACTATAGAGCATTGCATGATAAACTAATCATACATCCATCAAGAAGACATGGCGTAGAAGCTAGACATGTCAAGAACAACAATATATCATGCAAGGATCAACTACAACAAGCTTGGCAAAATCGAAAAACATGTAAACAATCTGCCAGTAACATTTTATAGCAAAAGTAGAGCTCGATTGACTCAAGCTATGGCACTCCATAAATACAAACAAAGGCATGGATGGATATAGCAAATCCATATGCTCAAAACACTATTACTGATCATGCTCAAAAGAGGCATAGATCTCTCGGAAACAACATGAACACATGGCATAAAAATAACAGCAGGCAGGGACTTAGTGAAATAACTAAGTCTCCGAAATCAGCAACATTAAGTACCCTAGTTTGCATGCTTGTGCTAGTCACCACAAAAATTACAAAAATACATGGCATAATTATCTGGAAAGATGGCATGGCATATTACAAAACACATGTAGGACTCAACTTCATAGGATGCACACATCAATCATGGCAAAAATGACAAAAGTGCATGTTCTGATAAGAATTAGAAACTAACCTCACATAGCCCTCTTCTAACAGAATTTGGGGCATCAAGATGAACTCAAATGAAAATGATGCAATGAGACGAAATGATGTACTCATCGAGGCGAACAATTTGATATGCTATACGCCCAAAACGGAGCAATATGCAGCAAGATATGTCATGATGAACATGGCAATAAAATAATAGAATCTCGGGGACTTGGGGAAAAAACGAAGTCAATCCTCGGGTTTTCAGATCTGGGCGCGGAGAACGAGGATCGCCGGAGGACTCGACGGAGATGACGGTGACGGCGACCGGAGTGGGAGAAGGGGTCGCCGGAGCGCGTACTCGCCGGATCCGGCCCTCCCGTGGCCGGATCTGGCCGGAGGAGCAGCGAAGGCGAGCGGGAACGCCGAGGCGCGACGGGAGGAGGCGGGGCTCCGGCGAGCTGCGGCGGCCGGCGGGGCGCTCGGGCACGGGCGTCAGCGTGCGGCGCGGAGTGCGAGGCGCGGGAGGCGGGCGCCGGCGGGCGGGCGGAGGCGGCGGCGCGCTCGGGCGGAGCGGTGGCGCACGACGAGCGAGGCGGCGGCGGGCGGGCGCGGCATGCGCGGCGGCGGAGGGAGCCGACGGAGGCGCGCGGCCCGGGGAGGCGCGGGACGCGGGCCGGGAGGCGGCGGCGCGTCGGGCCGGGGAGGGCCTCCCGCGGGCCGGCGGGCTTCGGCGGCGCCGAGAGGAGAGAGAGGGCGGCGGCAAATCGGGGAGCGCCACGTGGCGGCGGAGGTCGGTTCGGACACGTCCGGCCCGGCAGTTTTTGTCCGGCGGCGGCGTGGGAAATGGATCTAGGGTTTCGGAGGAGGAGAGAGATCCGAATTTCGGGGGGGGGGGGTGTATTTATAGGCATAAGTGGAGCTAGGAGAGTCCAAATGATGTGCGGTTTTCGCCCACACGATCGTGATCCGACGACCGAGAGGATGGAGATGACTTAGGTGGGTTTTGGGCCACTTAGAAGGGGTGTTGGGCTGCACCAAAAGAGGCCTTTGCGGTTACCCGGTTAACCGTTGGAGTATCAAACGACCTCCGAATGACCCGAAACTTGACAGGCGGACTACCGGTGCTATACCAAGGCCGCTTGGCAAACCTCGGTCCATTCCGAGAAGGTTTAATACCCGCACATGAGAATAGGTAAAAGGGGACGCCGGAGGACGTAGGAGCGCCGGATTGCAAAACGGACAACAGGGAAAATGCTCGGATGCATAAGACGAACACGTATGCGAATGCGATGCACATGATGACATGATATGAAATGCAGATGATGACATGGCAAAGTGCAACACGCAAGCACATGACATGGCAACGACGGCGAATAACTGGCGGACACCTGGCGCAACGAACCCGGGGCGTTACAGTCACGCACGCCATCAGAGAAGGCCGAGATGATGGCTTCCTCGGACACCTTGGGGATCTTGAGGCGCGCGCTGTTGAAGCGCTGGATGTACTTTTGCAGGGTCTCCCCGGGTTGTTGCTTGATGCGGCGCATGTCGCTCACGCCAGGCGGCCGGTCACGAGTACCTTGGAAGTTGGCGATGAAGCGGGTGCGCATCTGGTCCCAGGAAGAGATCGTGCCTGGGGCCAGGTTCAGGAGCCAGGTGTGAGCTCCTTCCTTGAGTGCCATGGGGAACCAGTTCGCCATGACCTTTTCGTCTCCACTGGCAGCTTCGATGCCCAGCTCATAGAGCTGGAGGAACTCTGCAGGGCCGGTCGTGCCGTCGTAGCGAGGAGGCAGGTCTGGCTTGAACTTGCCGGGCCACGCGACGCTGCGCAGCTCGGTGGTGTAGGCGCGGCAGCCTGCGATGGCCACGGGAGGCTTCGGTTGAGGGAGAGCTTGGCCTTGCGGGTCCCCATGCGCTGCAGCTGGGAGCAGCGCGGGGTCTTGACGTGCCGGAGCCGGAGCAGGGTCACGGCGAGCCGGAGCAGGAAGCGCCCGGGCAGCCTCTTGCGGTCGAGGGACTTCTTGGCAGCTCCGTTCTTGCTGGGCTGGCACCTGACGGAGCGGGTTCCGCCCAGGGGCCACGCACCTTGGAGCCACGACGTCTTCTTGGAGAGGAGGCGGCTGGTACGCCCCCGGAACTTCATTGCCAGCGCGTGGCGGGGTGTGGCGCAGCGGAGCAGACGGCGCAGGAGAGCCCCCTGCGGCGCGGACGAGCTCGGCGACGCGGTCGAGCCACTCTTCATAGATGTCGTCGACGGGACGGTAGCGCAGGAGCTCGTTTGCTGCGATGAGCGCAGCTCGAGCCTCCAAGGGTGCGCGGAGTGCGCGGGACGAAGAGCCAGCTGGTGCGAGTGATGGAGTAGCGGTGCGGCCGTCTTGCCGCACGGACGGGTGCTGAGACGACGCTTGCTGCTCGTTCCCTGCCGGGCCTGTGGCGGCGTTGACGGTGGGCGACGGGGAACGACGAGGACGCCCATCGACGGGGGCCGTCTGGGCGACGCGGGAAGCGATGGCGGCCCGGCGCTCGGCGCGGGCCTGGCGAGCGTCAGACATGGACGCGACGGTCGGCGGAGAGCGGAACGGTGGAAGACAAATTCTGGCACACCCCTACGTGGCGCGCCAAATGTCGGGTTTCGGGTTCCGGCAGACCCTTAAGGTTCGAACTCTGGGGTGCGCGCGGATATTATGCCCTCTACCTCTCCGTCTCGCAAGGATCTAAACTACCAAAAGAACAACACAAAAGACACAGAGTTTATACTGGTTCGGGCCACCGATGTGGTGTAATACCCTACTCCAGTGTGGTGTGGTGGATTGCCTCTTGGGCTGGAGATAATGAACAATACAAGGAAGAGCAGCCTCGCGAGGGTCTGCTCTTGGCTAGGGGGGGATGAACTGCTAGGAGGAGTTCAACCACCCTTCTCTCTCTCTGATTCTAGGTTCTGCTTGCCTGATCGCTAGATACCGAATTGTTGTCTCCCCTACCCTGGGGGTGGCTAGTCCTATTTATAGGCAAAGGCCCTGGGCCTCTTCCCAAATATTGAGCGGGAAGGGAGCTAACAATTGGCCAATTCGAAGGGGAACATCTGGTACACTTATCCTGACTAAAGTTGGTCCTCGCCTGCGAAAGGCCCTGTGGTGACGCCGTCCTGGACTCCACGATGACCTCCTTCTCACCGTTGGACTGGTCTTGGTCTCGTTGCACCGAAATGGATGCCTTTGCTTGATCCTCTCGCCTGCGCTTGCCCCCTTTGTACCAAAGTGGAAAGGGAGTACACTGCGCGGGCTGGCGCCCGCCTGGCGCCCTTGGTCATCATGGCTTGCGTCATGGGCACCTCGCGAGGTACCCCGCCTTGATTTCTCCGCCTCCTCGTGAGCCAGCCTGACGAGGCCGTGCCTGAGGAAGTGCTGTGTCGTCCGCCCCGCGAGGCTTGGCCCCTCGCGAGGGTCTTGGGTCTTGTGTTGATGAAGTTGGGCCGTGCTGGGCCCCCTTTGAGCCACGCCGCAGGCCGCAGGCAGGCAAGTCTGGGGACCCCCGTTCCCAGAACGCCGACAGTGGGGGCGCGCCCTACCCCCCTGGGCGCACCCTCCATCCTTGTGGCCTCCTCGTGGCTTCTTTGACTTGCACTCCAATTCCTCTGGATGTCTTCTGGTCCAAGAAAAATCATCGCAAAAGTTTCATTCCGTTTGGACTCTGTTTGGTATTCCTTCTCTGCGAAACTCAAAAACCAGGAAAAAAATAGGAACTGGCACTGGGCTCTAGGTTAATAGGTTAGTCCCAAAAATAATATTAGATAGCATATTAATGCATATAAAACATCCAAAACAGATAATATAATAGCATGGAACAATAAAAAATTATAGATACGTTGGAGACGTATCAAGTACTCGCTCCTCAATCGATTCATAATCAAAGGGATAATCATCATGATTGTATGAAGCTATAAGAGGGTATGGGTGAAATTTGCAACTAAAGCTCATATGGCCATCAGACTTGATATGCTCACAAAACGCAAGGAATTGAAATATACCTCAACCGTAATAATCTAATATATCCAATACTCCGTGTCAATACCTTTAAGAGAATATTGGTAATTTGGTATCGTGCATATGTCATCCTCTCTTCTCAATTTGTTCTCTTGCAACTTCTTTGGTCTCTGTAGTGGACATCTTAGAGTAAGACCATTTTTTGGGTATTTTTTTGCTAAGAGAAAAATAGTAAGATAAATAGCAACAAACAAAATAAACTATGTGTGAGCGGATAAGTAATGATCAAATGCTATGCTCCCCCCGCAACGACACAAAAAATGCTTGATATCCTGCATGTGCACACAACTATTGTAGCACTTTCGTCATATGTAAGTGTCGAACCCACATGGAGAGGAAAGGACATACCCTGCTACTACACTGTCACTCACAGTTATGTAAGCACCCAGACCGAAGTTTGAAAATAGCCTACTCTATTAGTTGCTAGAGAAATAGAGTAAAAAGGGAGTTTAACTAAATTACAAACAAGAAAGGTAAAAGTAGGAAATAAAAGATACTACATTCGTAGGATGGTGCTTGACACTGGTGGAGAAAAGCCAAGCTATGGCGTGCCAAAAGCAGCCTTGCTGGCGTAGAAACTCTAGGCCACCAACATGGCGCCATTGTTAAGAAATAGTGGTGGCGTTGGTGCCTACGCCAACAGTATTTTACGTGTTGCTGACGTGCCAAATGAGCAACGCCAGCACTATAACCACACAGGTAGCGACGTGCGGTGTACTTTGCACGCCACGAACGTTTCGACCAACCAAGAATAATAATTTTCCACCACCATATATAACATTTAGCATTTCACAATAGAACTAAGCACATATAAAACAATACACAATAGAATAATACCAGCTAATAGACCATTAATTAGCAGTTAATAATAGTGACATTCGATCACAAATAGTAGTAGCTAGATATATAGCGGTACGGTAATAAACGACAAGTACTCACAAACACGAGCTAACATAGTTAATAAGTAGTTCATTTCACATCAATAGCCCAACCACTTCTAAATGAGGTTGATGATGATCATCATCCTCAAGTCATGGCGCGTGGTGTTCATAACAGTGAGTAGGACGACCTGTCCAACCCGAAGATTCTTGCCACGAAGGAACTTTTTCCACCCCGCCCGGTTGAAGATAGTGCGACCGTCCATGTCCACTGCGTAGGCACAGTTGGTGATGGAGCCCCTTCTAGTAAGGCGTAGTCTAGCCATGCTTTCTTCATCTGGCTCAATGCCACAACTAACAGATAGCTTCTTAGGTAATTTCTGAAAACAATAGATATGATAAGTGAGCATGTCATACGCAATTATGAACAATGCATAGCACTTGAATCCACATATATCATCAGATTCAACACTAAGCATATCATATCATTACTACGTACACTAAGCATATCATCATATTATACTACACACTAACTAAGCACATCACATTACTACAGTAAGCATATCATCACATTACTACAACATGCGCATATATATGATCTAATTACTACACTAAGTAACACATACCATGACATGCTATTTCATATCATCACAAAATTCAATTCAAAATCATAGTTGTGTGAAGATGCTCACGTTTCCCAGCAACTTCTGTTAACAACTAAATCAAAATAAAAGTTGTACGGAGATTATATAGATGATTGTTTGACACCATATGCTCCATTGCCTAGTGTTAATGCTTTCAAAAGTACTCACAGTCTCGTGCTTTTGTGTAGTACATTGGCTCTAGAATCTACACTGGCTCAACAGTGAGCAGGAAATTTCTAGTTGTGTAAAATTAGTTTCTAGTTGTGAACTGCAACGGATTGTTGACATGCTATATGTCTATGTCTTGGGAGAGGCAGTGAAATATATTAGTTGAGCACTCTGTTAAATTTACAAGGATGTTGCTGGATGTAACCTTGACAAAAAAATCTAAAAGGATCGATATGGTTGACTAGAGGGGGGGGGTGTGAATAGGCAACTAACAATTTTTAGCTTTTCTTGACCAAATTAAACTTAGCATCAAAATAGGTTGTCTAGATGTGCAACTAGGTGAGCAATGAAGGAAATATGCCCTAGAGGTAATAATAAAGTTATTATTTATTTCCTTATTTCATGATAAATGTTTATTATTCATGCTAGAATTGTATTAACCGGAAACATGATACATGTGTGAATACATAGACAAACAGAGTGTCACTAGTATGCCTCTACTTGACTAGCTCATTGATCAAAGATGGTTATGTTTCCTAGCCATAGACATGAGTTGTCATTTGATTAACGGGATCACATCATTAGGAGAATGATGTGATTGACTTGACCCATTCCGTTAGCTTAGCACTCAATCGTTTAGTATGTTGCTATTGCTTTCTTCATGACTTATACATGTTCCTATGACTATGAGATTATGCAACTCCCGTTTACCGGAGGAACACTTTGTGTGATACCAAACGTCACAACGTAACTGGGTGATTATAAAGGTGCTCTACAGGTGTCTCCGAAGGTACTTGTTGGGTTGGCGTATTTTGAGATTAGGATTTGTCACTCCGAATGTCGGAGAGGTATCTCTGGGCCCTCTCGGTAATGCACATCACTTAAGCCTTGCAAGCATTGCAACTAATGAGTTAGTTGTGGGATGATGTATTACGGAACGAGTAAAGAGACTTGCCGGTAACGAGATTGAACTAGGTATATGATACCGACGATCGAATCTCGGGCAAGTAACATACCGATGACAAAGGGAACAACGTATGTTGTTATGCAGTCTGACCGATAAAGATCTTCGTAGAATATGTGGGAGCCAATATGAGCATCCAGGTTCCGCTATTGGTTATTGACCGAGAATGGTTCTAGGTCATGTCTACATAGTTCTCAAACCCGTAGGGTCCGCACGCTTAAGGTTTCGATGACAGTTATATTATGAGTTTATGAGTTTTGATGTACCGAAGGAGTTCGGAGTCCCGGATGAGATCGGGGACATGACGAGGAGTCTTGAAATGGTCGAGATGTAAAGATCGATATATTGGACGACTATATTCGGACATCGGAAAGGTTATGAGTGGTTCGGGTATTTCTCGGAGTACCGGGGAGTTACGGGAATACGGGGGAGAAGTATTGGGCCTTATTGGGCCATACGGGAAAGAGAGAGGGGCTGCCTAGGGCAGGCCGCGCGCCCCCAAGGCCTAGTCCGAATTGGACTAGGGGGAGGGGCTGCGCCCCCTCCTTCCTTCCCTTCTCTTTTCCCCTTCCTTTTCTCCTACTCCTACTACATGGAAGGACTCCTAGTTGGACTAGGAAAGGGGGAATCCTACTCCCGGTGGGAGTAGGACTCCCTAGGGCGCGCCATAGAGAGGGCCGACCCTCCCCTCCTCCACTCCTTTATATACGGGGGCAGGGGGCACCCCACGGACACACAAGTTGATCCTCGTGATCGTTCCTTAGCCGTGTGCGGTGCCCCCCTCCACGATATTACACCTCGGTCATATTGTAGCGGTGCTTAGGCGAAGCCCTGCGACAATTGAACATCAAGATCGTCACCACGCCGTCGTGCTGACGGAACTCCCCCCGAAGCTTTGCTGGATCGGAGCCCGGGGCGCATCATCGAACTGAACGTGTGCAGAACTCGGAGGTGCCGTCCGTTCGGTGCTTGGATCGGTCGGATCGGGAAGACGTACGACTACTTCCTCTATGTTGTGTCAACGCTTCCGCTTCGGTCTACGAGGGTACGTAGACAACACTCTCCCCTCTCGTTGCTATGCATCACCATGATCTTGCGTGTGCGTAGGATTTTTTTTTTGAAATTACTACGTTCCCCAACAAGCAACCTATATGATGCAACAACAACAAGCACACAAGCAAGCAAGGGATACAACACAATAAAAGCTTGCACAAGTAAAGGTAAGTGAAAGCACAAGTGCTCCCTGGGTGATTTTGGTAATTAATGTCAACATATCTGCTGTTGGACTAATACTTTTATCTAGTATATTTCAGATAAGTTCAACAATGTAGTGGCATGGACAAGAGGATGTGGAACCCCTTCAAAATGCTAAGGACACATATTGGCTCCATCTCAAGACTCTACATTTTCATTTTAGTGATCCAAGATCACATTGAGTCCATAGGAAAAGCCAATACTATTAAAAGGGGGTGAGGTGTTGCTTAATGGCTTGCTTGCTCAAAATGCTTAGTGATATGCTCCAAAGCCCTCAACCACTTTATCATTTCCACATATGTCCTAAACCAAAAGTCAAACTCGGCCCCACCGATTTGATCTATCCGGCGCCACCGAGTTCACTTGACATAGCCACTGCCAGAAACCCTAATCAATCCGGTCTCACCGATGGGATCTCAGTCTCACCGAGATGGGCTTGCAAACTCTTTGTTGACTGGTGCAACTATTTCGGTTTCACCGAGATATGCAATTGGTCCCACCGAGTTTGCTTGACCAACTCTCTGTTTTACTTATTACCGAAATCGGTCTAACCGAGTTTGTGTAATCGGTCAAACCAAGTTGAGGTTTACCCTAACCCTAGCACATCGGTCCAACCGAGTTGATCATGTCAGTCCCACCGAAAATCCTAACATTCACATTTTGAACCATATCGGTCCGACCGAGTTTCTTGATTCGGTCCCACCGAGTTTCGTAAATTCTGTGTAACGACTAGATTTTGTGTGGAGGCTATATGTACCCCTCAACCCAGTCTTCATTTGTGGAGAGAGCCATCGGAACGTTCCTACACTTCCAACATTCATTTTCTGAGAGAGAACCACCTACTCATGTGTTGAGACCAAGATATTCCAATCCAACCACAAGAATCTTGATCTCTAGCCTTCCCCAAGTTGCTTTCCACTCAAATCATCTTTTCACCAATCCAAATCCGTGAGAGAGAGAGTTGAGTGTTGGGGAGACTATCATTTGAAGCACAAGAGCAAGGAGTTCATCATCAACACACCATCTATTACCTTTTGGAGAGTGGTGTCTCCTAGATTGGTTAGGTGTCACTTGGGAGCCTCTGACAAGATTGTGGAGTTGAACCAATGAGTTTGTAAGGGCAAGGAGATCGGCAACTTCGTGAAGATCTACCCTAGTGAGGCAAGTCCTTCGTGGGCGATGGACATGGTGGGATAGACAAGGTTGCTTCTTCGTGGACCCTTCGTGGGTGGAGGCCTCCATGGACTCACGCAGCCATTACCCTTCGTGGGTTGAAGTCTCCATCAACGTGGATGTACAATAGCACCACCTATCGGAACCACGCCAAAAATCTCCGTGTCTCCAATTGCGTTTGCACACTCCAATCCCATCCCTTTACTTTCTTGCAATTTGCATGCTTTACTTTCTGCTGCTCATATAATCTTGCCATGCTTGCTTGAAATGTATTGTGAATGCTTAAACTTGTGTTAAAACTCCACCTTGACTCGAAGAACTTTAAAACTGCTACTTTTCTTTGTTGAGGGTCTAATCACCCCCCTCTAGACACCTCTTCTCGATCCTTTCAATTGGTATCGGAGCGTTGGTCTCCATTGCTTTGGTTTAATCACCATTGGAGGAAGATGGATGTGTCTACGTTGGGGAGTCTTAGACATAGAGTGCCTATACTTGATGGAGAGTTCTTTCATGGGTGAAAAAAATGAGATGCTTGAGATTTTCAATGAATATCATTTGAACAAGTACATTACTACCCCTTGTGCGCGTCTTATTGACCCCTTGCATCCTACCCTTGATGAGGCCATTGACATGATCCGTAATCTTAGAACTGTCAATCTTATCACTAGAGGATTACCTAGAAACTTGATTACTTGCTTGCCTGCTCTTGATTGTGCTTACACCATATGGAGATTTCTTGAGGAACGGTTTCCAAACTATTCCTTGAAAAACTTAGATGAGATTCTTCACAAGTCTATTGCCTTGAGTAAGATGAATTCTAATGATCCTAATTTTGGCGATTGTTTATTTGAGCTTCGTGATCTCATGAGTGCCAAAGGAGATGTTGGAATCATTAGCAACATCGTTTTCGAAGTCATTAGAATTCATAAAGATGAACATTGTCATGATCATATATCTAATGAATCACTCTCTCTAGGAATTGACTCATCACAAGATGATGTTGAACATGGATACTATGATGAGGATGATAGTGACTATGATCTTGATGAGGCTATGAGACACTTTGTTCTTATGGCTAATCTTCGCGGCTACATGGCTGGAGGAAAGGAATGGGTCCTTGATAGTGGATGTACCGATCACATGACCGGAGACAAGGATATGTTTCGTGAGCTTGCTGAAAACGACGGCCCTCGAAAGTATGTCACCTTTGGTGATAACTCAAAGGGTAAGGTGGTTGGCCTTGGTAAGGTTGCCATCTCACATGATAGCTCCATATAAAATGTTATGCTCGTTGAATCTCTTGGCTGCAATTTAGTTTCTGTATCTAGACTAGCCGATTTCGGTTTCAATGTCCTATTTACTAAAGTAGATTGCCAAGTGTTTCGAAGAGACAATCATAAAATGGTCTTTACCGGTATACGTAGAGGTGATCTATATATTGTTGATTTCACTAAGAAGACTCAACCTAGAACTTGCTTAATTTCTAAATCTTCTAAAGGTTGGTTATGGCACAGAAGGTTAGGTCATGTGGGCATGCGAAATCTTGATAAGCTTATTAAAGGTGATCATATCCTTGGAGTTAAAGATGTCATATTTGACAAGGATAGATTATGCAGTGCTTGTCAAGCAGGAAAACAGGTTGGAGGAAGCTGATACGTCTCCGTCATATCTACTTTTCCAAACACTTTTGCCCTTGTTTTGGACTCTAACTTGTATGATTTGAATGGAACTAACCCGGACTGACGCTGTTTTCAGCAGAATTGCCATGATGTTGTTTTATGTGCAGAAAACAAAAGTTCTCGGAATGACCTGAAACTCCACGGGATGTCTTATAAAAAATAATAAAAAATCCTCGCCAAAGATGAAGACCAGGGGGCCCACACCCTGTCCATGAGGGTGGGGAGCGTGCCCCCCTCCAAGGGCGTGCCCCCTACCTCGTGGGCCCCCTGGAGACCCTCCGACACCAACTTTATATATTGGCTTTCGGGGAGAAAAAAATCAGAGAGAAGAAATCATCACGTTTTACGATACGGAGCCGCCGCCAAGCCCTAAAACCTCTCGGGAGGGCTGATCTGGAGTCTGTTCGGGGCTCCCGAGAGGGGGATTCGTCGCCGTTGTCATCATCAACCATCCTCCATCACCAATTTCATGATGCTCACCGCCGTGCGTGAGTAATTCCACCATAGGCTTGCTGGACGGTGATGGGTTGGATGAGATTTATCATGTAATCGAGTTAGTTTTGTTAGGGTTTGATCCCTAGTATCCATTATGTTCTGAGATTGATGTTGCTATGACTTTGCTATGCATAATGCTTGTCACTAGGGCCCGAGTGCCATGATTTCAGATCTAAACCTATTATGTTTTCATGAATATATGTGAGTTCTTGATCCTATCTTGCAAGTCTATAGTCACCTACTATGTGTTATGATCCGGCAACCCTGAAGTGACAATAATCGGGACCACTCCCGGTGATGACCATAGTTTGAGGAGTTCATGTATTCACTATGTGTAATGCTTTGTTCCGGTTCTCTATTAAAAGGAGGCCTTAATATCCCTTAGTTTCCAATAGGACCCCGCTGCCACGGGAGGGTAGGACAAAAGATGTCATGCAAGTTCTTTTCCATAAGCACGTATGACTATATACGGAATACATGCATACATTACATTGATGAATTGGAGCTAGTTCCGTGTCACCCTATGTTATGACTGTTACATGATGAACCGCATCCGGCATAATTATCCATCATTGATCCGATGCCTACGAGCTTTCCATATACTGGTTCTTGCTTATTTACTTATATTGGTTCTTGCTTATTTACTTTCCCACTGCTACTGTTACAATCACTACAAAACACCAAAAATATTACTTTGCTTTATTTACTCTCTTGTTACCATTGCCACCACTATCATATTACTTTGCTACTAAACACTTTGCTGCAGATACTAAGTTTCCAGGTGTGGTTGAATTGACAACTCAACTGCTAATACTTGAGAATATTCTTTGGCTCCCCCTTGTGTCGAA
The DNA here is from genome assembly GCA_032464435.1 of Aegilops umbellulata. NCBI lineage: Eukaryota > Viridiplantae > Streptophyta > Magnoliopsida > Poales > Poaceae > Aegilops > Aegilops umbellulata. The sequence continues at coordinate 346,641,764 of CP136056.1, read as the reverse complement.
TCAATAAATTTGGGTTGAATACTCTACCCTCGAAAGCTGTTGCAATCCCCTATACTTGTGGGTTATCAAGACTAATTTCTGGCGCTGTTGCTGGGGAGCATAGCTCTATTCTTTGAGTCACTTGGGATTTATATCTGATGGACACTATGAAGAACTTGAAAGACGCTAAGACAACAATTTATCCCTCAACTACGAGGGGAGGTAAGGAACTCCCATCTAGTCTTGCACTTGATTCACCCTCTGTTATGAGTAAGCTTGCGACACCTAAACCTGCTTCTGCTATTCGTTCCGATATGTCGCATGTTATTGATGATGCCACTTCTGCTATGCATGATACTTATGATGAAACTGCTTCTATGCCTGATACTACTGTGCCCCTTAGTGAATTTCGTGATGAACAAATTGCTAGGGCTAGAGAAAAAGAAATTATTGAATCTGAATATAATGGTGAAAGTGATGATGAAAATATGCCTGTTATTCCTGAGGGTTATGTTTTTGATATAGATTCTTCTGCCGCTATTTTAGCTTGCAAAGATAGATATGATCTCAATAGGTTATTAGCTAAGTGGAACAAAGAATCCTTAGAGATAAAATGAAACCTGACCCTGCTTTTGCGACTTCGCCTATCCGTGTTCCTGATAAGGATTATGAATTCTCTGTTGATCCTGATATAATTACTTTGGTTGAATCTGATCCTTTTTATGGCTATGAATCTGAAACTGTTGTGGCACATCTTACTAAATTAAATGATATAGCAGCCCTGTTCACTAACGATGAGAGATCGCTTTACTTTTATACTGAAAATATTTCCGTTCTCGTTAAAGGGTGATGCTAAGATATGGTTTAATTCTCTTGATCTTGGTTGTGTGCGTAGTCCTTAGGATATGATTTATTACTTCTTTGCTAAATATTTCCCTGCTCATAAGAAACAAGCTGCTTTAAAGGAAATATGCAACTTTGTGCAAAGTAAAGAAGAGAGTCTCCCACAAGCTTGGGGGAGGCTTCTCAAGTTACTTAATGCTTTGCCTGATCATCCTCTTAAGAAACCTGAAATACTTGATATCTTTTATAATGGACTAACCGATGCTTCCAGAGATCACCTGGATAGTTGTGCTGGTTCTCTTTTCAGGGAAAGAACACCGGATGAAGCTGAAATTCTATTGAATAATATGTTGACAAATGAAAATAATTGGGCACCTCCTGCGCCCGCTCCTGAGCCAGCTCCCGCTCCAATCACTAAGCCTATTCCTAAACCAACTCCGAAGAAGAGAGGTGTTCTATTTCTCAGTCCCGAAGATATGCAAGAGGCAAAGAAATCTATGAAAGAAAAAGGTATTAAAGCTGAAGATGTTAAGAATTTACCTCATATTGAAGAAATACATGGTCTTAATTTACCGCTTGTCGAAGAAACATATGATCTCAATCCTTTATTTATTGAAGAACCTCCTGATCCCGATATCTCGACACAGGTAGTAAAGGTAAATTCTCTCTATAGATTTGATGAAGGTGATATCCCTCACTATAAGTCTGCTAGGCAATGCTTTGATGAGTTTGATAGTTTTATTGTCAAACAAGAAAATTTCAATGCTTATTTTGGTAGACAATTGAAATATGATTCCGATATGATTAAATACTTGGGTGATTATATGGCTAATATAAAGGTGAACTTAAACTTGTTAGCAAACATGCTTCTATGGTTACCACTCAAGTAGAACAAGTACTTAAAGCTCAAAAAGAAGTGCTTGATGAAATGAATAATAAGAAAAATGATTATGCTGTTAGAGTGGCTACTAGAACTGGTAGAATGACTCAGGAACCTTTGTATCCTGAAGGCCACCCTAAGAGAATCGAGCAAGATTCTCAAAGAAATAATATTGATGCTCCTAGTTCTTATAAAAAGAAGAAAAAGAAAAATGATAGAACCGTGCAAACTTCTAGTGAACATATTGCTGAACCACCTGATAATCCAAATGATATCTCTATGTCTGATGCTGAAACACAATCTGGTAATGAACATGAACCTAATGAAAATGTTAATGATGATGTTCATGATGATGCTAAACCTAGTAATGATAATGATGTAGAAATTGAACCTGCTGTTGATCTTGATAACCCACAATCAAAGAATCAATGTTATGATAAGAGAGACTTTGTTGCTAGGAAACATGGTAAAGAAAGAGAACCTTGGGTTCAGAAACCCATGCCTTTTCCTCCCTAACCATCCAAGAAGAAGGATGATGAGGATTTTGAGCGCTTTGCTGAAATGATTAGACCTATCTTTCTGCGTATGCGATTGACTGATGTGCTCAAAACGAATCCTTATGCTAAATATATAAAAGATATCATTACTAATAAAAGAAAGATACCGGAAGCTAAAACTTCCACCATGCTTGCTAATTATACTTTTAAGGGTGGAATACCAAAGAAACTTGGAGATCCCGGAGTACCTACTATACCTTGTTCCATTAAAAGAAATTATATTAAAACTGCTTTATGTGATCTTGGAGCCGGTGTTAGTGTTATGACTCTCTCTTTATATCGTAGACTTGACTTGAATAAGTTGACACCTACTAAAATATCTTTGCAAATGGCTGATAAATCAACTGCTATACCAGTCGGTATTTGTGAGGATGTGCCTGTTGTGGTTGCAAACGTTACTATTTTAACGGACTTTGTTATTCTTGATATTCCCGAGGATGATAATATGTCTATTATTCTTGGAAGACCTTTTCTTAATACTGCAGGGGCTGTTATTGATTGCAACAAAGGCAATGTCACTTTTCATGTTAATGGTAATGAGCATACGGTACACTTTCCGAGGAAGCAACCTCAAGTCCACTGTATCAACTCTATTGGAAAATTTTCATCGATTATTATTGGAGGTTTTGAATTTCCTCTTCCTACTGTCAAAAAGAAATATGATATACTTATTATTGGGGATGTGCATATCCCTGTTGAGGTAACTTAGTGTTATTCGAAATTTCTCCGGTTTCATGATTATCGGAATGAGTTCGTTAACAAGACTTGATCAAGCTTGTTAGTGGATTCCTTTTGATGAGCATGAGATGGATGAAACTAGAAGCACAATATAAAAATAGTATTTTTCTGTCTGGTACCATCTTTATATTCTGTGTTCTTTAGTAGAAACAAAGTAAAAACAGTATTTTTCTGTCTGTTTCCTGTCTTATCCGTGCAATATAAAAATATCTCGAAAATAAAAGTCCTCAGAATGACATGCCAATTTAATATGATTTTTTCGGGAATATTTGAGGATTTACTATGTAAAAATTACTGCGGGGGGAGCTTCCACCTGGCCACGAGGGTGGAGGGTGCGCCCTACACCCCTGGGCGCGCCCCCTGCCTCGTGGGCCCACGGTGGCCCTCCTCCACTTATCCTAGCACCCATCTTCTGCCTTTGCCTCACACAAACCCGAAAAACCAACTCAAGCACGAGTTCCAGCCACTTTTGATGTGATTTTCGATCTCCTTGCTCAAAGCACCTCTCGCAAAACTGCTTGGGGAGATTGTTCCTTGGTATGTGACTCCTCATTGATCCAATTAGTTTTTGTTCTAGTGCTTTATTCTTTGCAAATTTGTGCTGCATTGGTGACCATGTTCTTGAGCTTGCATGTCAAATTTATATGGTTCCAAGTAGTTCTAATGCTTGATATAGTCTCTAGGAACTTGTAGGAGTAGTTGCTATCAGTTTTATTGAAGTTGATTCACTTTTGTTTGAAGTTACTAAAAATTTCGGATTATTTCAGAAATAATGAAGAGACTTCTGAGGGGCTCATCGAGCCGAAGCTCAAAGGAGAAACAAAATGAAGAAGCTCAGAGGCCCAAATATAATTTGCCTCGTATCGCGGAGATACGGTCGTGTGAATGGCCTTCTGATAATTTCTTGACACAGGCCGGGATTTATGAGGATTTCTATTCATTGATTGAAAATGTTGGCCTCACCGACTTCGTCCGCGACCAGCGTCCACAGTATCTCTTACTCACAAATACTTTTGTGCAAGACTTCTACTTTTACCCTAAGGAATCACCTCCTTCAGTAGAGTTTCATTTATATGACGTTGTGAAGAAAATGCCATTGTCTGAATTTTGCACAGTATGCAACATACCCCCTGAGGGTATTTTAGAGGAACCACCCCGTAAAGAGGTGGAACCATTTGTTGAGCTTATCTCTGTGGGAGAAACCAGGAAGGTTTCTGATGCAAGAATTACTAGCATACATTTTCCTGTATTACGCTATTTTGCTTTATTTGCTAGTCAATGCTTGATTGGTCGCGGGAATTGTGGGAATCTTAGTCTTCCTGATATTATTATTTTTCCATGGTTTATACCGTGACAACACTGTTAGTATGTGTCAGGACCCCGATCCTAAGTCACACCGATCTAGCATGTAACACATCATTTCACTTTGCGGCCTCACGCACGGTATTACCGCGGGTGCCACCTTACCTGGCCCGGGACCGTTTGCGCCTTTTGGCTCACGTATATGATAGTGTCGCTAGCATCCATATGACAAAGAACCCGGGCCGACATGGCTAGTCGTGAACCCAAAGCGGCACTAACCCATGGGGACAGGCATAAATGAATCAACCTCGAGCATGTCGGTCAACAGCGTGTGAATCCGGGCTGTAGCACTGGGCTAACAAGACTCCGGTAACTCGGGCTGTAGCAGGCTAGGCAGGACTCCGGATGTCACCGCGTGACATTTCCCCGGAGGGACAGACACAGGAACGAAGTGAAACACATGCCGGCCAGTCAAGTGTCCTGAGCAGTAGTGCTGGGCTAGCAGGACTCCAGTGAACCGGGCTGTAGCAGACTACTATGGCTCAAGGAGGCACTAGACTACATTTCCCCATAAGAGAGGCTTCCAAGGATAAACAACTAGATTGTCGGATCCCACACATACCAAGCATTTCAATCACACACACAATATGCTCGATATGTGTAAATACAACATGGCATCACAACATAACTCTACGACTCAAGTATTTATTCATTAGGCTCCGAGGAGCGAGATATTACAAGCATGGGTCTCATGACCCAACAAACAGAGCATACAAGTCAAAGCACATGCGGAAGCTTAACATGTCTGAGTACAGACATCTACAAATGAAAAAGGCTGAGAAGCCTGACTATCTACCAGATCCTGCCGAGGGCACAAGATCGTAGCTGAGGTATCAAGCTAAACGTCGAAGTCCACACGGAACCACTAGTGAGACTGAAGTCTCTCTGCAAAACATAAAATAAGCAAACATGAGTACAAATGTACCCAGCAAGACTTACATCAGAACTATCTACATATGCATCGGTATCAACAAAGGGGTGGTGGAGTTTGAATGCAGCAAGCCAGCTTTGACTCAGTGGCTAACCTAAACTACGACTGCAAGTAACTCTTTTGAGGTGGCGCACACGAGTCCGCATATTCACCATATCAATACACCACTATGGGTCCACTTCCGTCTTCCTACGAGAACGCCATTCATAGCACTCATGCTTATCTTGCGCATTTTAGAGTATCCACTTTCACTTGTCTATGAACTATGCAAGGGGTCCAAGTTTCCATATCTGAGGAATCCGGCTATTCGAATAGATAATGATAACCCTGCAGGGGTGTACTTCTTCACACACGCTCTCGCGACTTATTGCCCTGTACACGTCATGTATCTCGGCAACCTTCAAGCGGAAGCCGGGCAAGGGAGTCAGCCGCGACCTAACTACCCACACAAGTCTCTCGTCCAGGTTTATCGCCTATTCGGGTTCCATCCGGAAGGAGATCCGGCCGGGGTGTCGCTCACGGCCCCAAACGATGTGTACAGGGTTCCAAGCCCACCAAACGGGCGACGCTTGGCATACCCGGCCACGGTGCCTAGTCTGTCCCAAGCCCACCTGTACCGGGTGCCACTTGGTAGACTACTAACACAACCTACAAACACCAGAAACTAGTTGCAACTCCTGGACAGAGATCAAGTGGATTAATAAGTCGAGAGGGGCACTTAAGCATTCCAATGCATGGTAGTAACTGTTCATGGATCACAAACACAGAACTCAGTTCCTGAGGACGGCTGCAATGAGACAACCCACCATGTACTCCTACATGGCCTCTCACCGCTACCTTTACCAAATCGTGTTCACACACTTAGCTCTCAACATTAGGACATGTTCACCACATTCCAATTCATTCCCGATGAATCAGACCCGACTCAACTCTAAGCAGTAGCAGGCATGACAACAAGCATGAATGAGTAGGCACATCAGGGCTCAAACAACTCCTACTCATGCTAGTGGGTTTCATCTATTTACTGTGGCAATGACAGGTCATGCAAAGGAAAGGGGTTCAACTACCGCAGCATGTAACAGTTGAATCGCGGTTGTCCTAATGCAGTAAAAGAGAGCAGGAGCGAGAGAGTGGGATTGTATCGGAATGAACAAGGGGTTTTTGCTTGCCTGGCACTTCTGAAGATAGTAATAGCTCTTCATCGGTGTCATCGAACTCATCATCGGGACATACGTCTACTGAGGGGGTACAACCACCGGCAAACAAGAGGGAACACAATCAATGCAATGCCACAATATGATGCATGAATGTGACATGGCAAAATGCTTTGAGTTGAGCTAATGCAGCTAGCAACGATTTAAATGGAGTTGGTTTGAACACTAGATTCAAATTCAAAATCCACATAAGGCATTTCAAATGCCATTAATTCAAATTGTTTCATACAGCAACTTTAAGTTGTTCAAACATGCATGAAAATACTACAGATGGATAGATTGGATTTTTCTGATCATTTTTCATATATAAATTATTTCATTTGGAGTTACGGTTGATTTTCTATGATTTTTAGAAGTTTTGGCTATTTTCTGGAATTCAAGAATAGGAATAAATCCAGAAAAAGGTTAATTGCATCAGCATGACGTCGTGGTGACATCAGCAGGTCAACAACGCCAGTCCCGGTCAAACCTGACGGCTGGGACCCACACGTCAGTGTCTCAGGGCTGCTTTGGGTGGATGACAAGCGGGACCAGTCAACGTTGACTTGACCAAGTCAAAGCTGACACGTGGGGTCCACAGGGTTAGCACTAATCTAAACAGAAAAATAAGCCCAGAGTTAATTTGGCGTGGGGCCCAGCTGTCGGTGTCACTGGAGTGGAAAATTAGTGGGTCATTAGCCACTAATGATGCCCACGTCGGCGGCTAAACACCGGCGCTAAGCACAGCACGGCGGAGCTCGCCGGCCGGCCGTTTCCGGCCACGGTTTGTCATGCGGGTGGGTTTGCTGGAATGCCCACAGGGCGGCGCGTCGGGTGGTGCCAGTGGCAGCTGCTGGGGAGGGTTGTAGCATCGCCGGCGTCGAGATGGGCGGCGGCGGCGCTCGGGCACATGCGGGCAACGGTGCTACGGGGCATGAGCGAGCAAGGTGGAGGTCTAGGCAACCTCCTGGGATCACCAGGAGCTTGGTGCGGTGCGAAGGTGCGGCTGTCTCGAGCTCAGGCCACGACGACGGCAGGGCAGGCGGCGGCCGGAGCTCGGCTAGCACGGCCTAGGTGCTAGGGTGTGGGAACGGCAGCGGAAAAAGGGAGGAAACAGAGAGAGGCTCACGGAGAGGAGGATGGTGCAGACGGCGGGGCCGGGGACGCGTTGGTTGCCGCGAATCGACGACGGTGGTCGTCGGCGTCCGAGGAAGAGGAGGAGCCCGATGGCGATGTCGCAGTGCTTCCAAGGACGTGGGCTTCGGTGGGGAGACGTGGGCATGTAAGCGAAGCTCGGGGGTACGTTTGGGCGGCGAGGGGTGGCTGGTGGCCGCGAGGACAACGGGTGGCGGCCATGGCTGCTCCCGGCCGAGCTCGGGGATGAGCGATGGAGGGGAGGAGAGGGCCAGGGAAGGGGAGGGATAGAGGGGATCGAGGGCGTCTCCAGGCGCGGGGGCAGGGAGGAGGATGAGCCTCCAGCGCGAAGCAGGAGGTGGCGTCGACGCGCGCGTGCGTCCGGCACGTAGCTGCTTCGGTCGGCGAGGTCGAAGATGACTGGCATCTTGGGCCAGCTGGGCTGAGCCAGCTACAGTGCAGGTAAGCTGGGCCAGGTACGTTTCTCCCTTTCTCTATTTTGTTTCTGTTTTCTATTTCTAACATTTGTTTTAATTTGGTTTTGAACCAAACTAATTTTGTTGCTTCTGATAAATTTTGCAGGGACTAAAAGGATTATTCCAAAGCCCCTCAACAAAAATCAGAATTATTGGAGCAATAAAGTATTTATAGTATTTATTTTCTCCATTTCAAAATACAATATGTGTTAATTCAACAATCCAAAATGTCATGCAAAAATGTGCATCACCTCTGGTTGCTGTCTCCAGCATTTTCCAAAAATGATGAACATTTTTGAAGGCCATTTGGGTTCACTGAAAAATATTTTGGTTGAACCTGGTGGATTCCTTTTTATGCTAGGGTTTGAACATCCCCCATTTCAAGTTCATTTGAAAAATTTAAACATGATGCACACACAAAGGGCTAGCCTAGTGCATACCAGGACTAGGGATGTGACAACTCACCCCCACTAAACAAGAATCTCGTCCCGAGATTCAAGACATGAAGTAAGAAGACGGAGGGGCACAAAACTATCACAATCTTCTCGATCCAATTGCCTTCTCGAAGATGTTGATTCATTCCATTATCTTGGTCTTAACATCTTTGCCTTCGAGATCTTCACTCGACACGACAACAGAAAGAGAGGGAAACCCTACTGGATTTGATATTCTTGAAGATCAAGCAACTCAAGATCAGTTCATGGAGTGAGACGTAAGAACATCTCTTGAGTTGAGACACAAAACACACATCAGGGATGATGGAAAAGAAACAGATGATGAAGGTTCAAATTGGTAGGCAACCATTCCACGCTTAAGTAAAATGGTGCATGGTTTCAAAGTAGCAAGGAGATGATTGCCATGATTCCATAATGGGACACCTTAGGAAAGGTGACTCGTAGAGTTATTCCCTTAAGTGGCAAAAAGAATTACTTTTGATACAAAGATCATGGAAACTCTTCACACCAGCTTAAGGTAATTTACAATTGATCGTTTGAAATAGCTCAAAGAAATGGCATACTCGGACTAGAATGGATGACGTGGACTACCTTGTTGAAGACAAAGCAATGGATGATTTTACTTGCGCGTGCTCTCTAGAACTTGAGCATTTCCATATTCATCAAGGTTTTACCAACATCCGTGTCAAGGATCCTGGCAACACATCATACTACCATGACAGACGGTGATGGAGGATGCAGATGCAAAGAAGGACATCACTTTCTCAGATTTTCCTTAGCAATGCCAAAGAAGCAAATCTGGATGATCGACCGAGAGACATTTAGCACTCCACTTCTAATGTTCTCCTTGATGTGCTAGGTACCACGGTCAATGCTTGAAAGCATCAACATGGCCATCAAGTAAAGGTCGGACTTCGGGAGCACAAAAATCCATAAGGATCAACTTGTGGAATAAGTCATACGACATCCTCATGGGAAGTGACCAAACGGCTTAATCAAGATACTACAATAATAGTGCTTCCAGCTAGGTGCGTCCACTTCACTGGAATCTATATCATAGTTGTTGGAAGAAGTTTCAACCATCATATCTGCCTGAGATTCAAATCTGGTTGGTAAGAGGATAATCTAGACAACATGTCTGGAAAAGAAAGTTTGCAACACAATTCGACGAGATGGAGTTGCGGGATTCTCGGGAAATGAAAGCAAGCTCCAAAACATGAGCTAGTTCTGCTACACACATGTGAACACGTTGTCATAGACAAGCATGACCACGTGGTAGTCTTATAATAAAACGCTACCGAGTTCAGGTGGGGAACTATCATCAAGGGTATCGAAGTCCTTGTATAAGTCTTGCTCTTAAGAAGGAGCTTCTTTTCCTTGAACAGATCAACCAGTGGCTTGGTGTGCTAGGGAATACATATGGGGTGGAGGTAATTAATCTACCAAACCATAGAATACATTCGCACATGCATAGCTGACTTGGGATGGTACCAGAGGAAACAAAAACAATCTTTCTCGAACTCATGGCGGCAACTTGCACCAAATGCACATGAATTCGAGGAAGTCACTTCCTCCATCCAAGCATAAGCTTCATGAAAGGAACACGAAGGCATTGCTTACAAAGTTTCCAACACTAGGTTGATGTTCAACATGAATCATGGGGGAGACAAAATGCTGCTGATGGGCTCAATAGCACTCATCGGAATTTCCATATCACTGGACTTCCACCATCATGTGAACACGGTGATAGCATTGGTCAGACCAAAACATATAATGGTGTATGCTCGAGGGATCAACCACGAGTAAGACAACATTACGAACATCGTTGGTTCTGATTTGACTTGACGATAGCCCATACTCAAGTCTAAGTTTTGACAAGGTAATATATCCAACAACTGATCATGAGGACCAACCGATGGAGATATCATCTTTCTTCAACACACACACACAATAAAAAGATATCCCTTAACGTGAGCTAAGTCAGACAAGCTTTTATCTTCCAACTCTCCAAGTTGTTGTTTAGCTTAACAAACTAGCTCAGGGATATCCAACACAGATTCTTGGAGAATGGCTGGTCTACAGGAAAACCAACTTGATCACGAGCTCAACATAACAGTCAGGGGACAACCTGGTCATACTTCCGAGAAGATATTCGGAAAATCACGAACCACCGATATGTTACTAAGCTCGTGAACATCCCTGCTTTTCAGGGCAAGATGATATGATCAAAAGAGTGAGGGATTGACACATTCCTAACTCATTGATCAAAGAGTGCACCAAGAATAAGGACTAGGTAGCACAATCCATCTTAGAATGATGATTCAATAACCAACACGCTATGAATGAGAATATTGTCCATTTACTACCAAGCAACGAGTTGCGTGGAGTATTGATTTCACACATCACGGTTCACTTATCGGTATTCTGGTTGCAACAACACGGGAACCAAGGAATGAACAATAATGGCAAGAAGTATCACTAAATCAGGAATTCATAAGAGATGGTGCAATTCTCATGACAATCCTGACATAAAGGGGGTAATACTCCGACGTAGAACAGAGCAAAAGCTGGTTTGGCATTTGATCTGCGGAATACAACTACTTTGATCCAATCCTAGATATGGATGAGGTACTGGAGTTTGTTTCTTCTAGTCATTCCGGATTAGAATGGCTTGACGGGCCACAAGAATAATAGACATCAATGAACGAAAGCACGCATACTCTTGACTATCAATTGATAGACAAAGGTCAGAAAACAACTAAAGAGGGACAACTCAAAGGAACATGTATCTTTTTGAGTTGCGGATGCATAGATTTAGTATGCCAAACAAGTTCAACATATTTCTTCCAAATAATCCATGCAGAAAGGTAGGACTGGCAGAGTCACAACTATTGAATAGAGAACTCATCAAGAGTACTCTAATTGTGATCTTTCGGTTCGAAAGAACTCCTGCCAAGAATGGTTCATGGTATTTGGAAGAATGATATACCACGGACCTCGAGGACTATCGCAAGGTTACTAATATCCTATAGGAACTAGCAAACACTATCAATAGGAGGTAAGTAGGGTGAATCTCGGGTTCAAGAACCCAGGAATAGAATACCTACTACTAAGTGGCATCACGGGATGCTTTCGAGAATGATGGCCAGATTCATCACACTGGGAACACAAAACATGGATAGATTAATAGATGGTTTCATAAGACACCTAGAGTCACAATAGTAGCTCCAACATATACGCTGAGGCAACGGAGTACCTCACAGACCATGTAGTGTGCTTAATCTGGCCCAAAGGAACATCGAGAATGGGAAGAAGGGATTTACAAATGCATCAGACTATTTAGAAACCTGGGATGACTCGGACAGCATAACGGCTGTAAATGCTCAGAAAAGGATTTGAGACAATCACAAGGATTTGCATAGTCACTGAACAACATCATATCAAGGTTCTGGTTCAACTAACAACATACTAAAAGTAGTAGCAACTGAACTGAGGCCTGGAACCAACAATACTATAAGTCTCTATCACAGTAACTCGTCATCCTGATAGATAGATGAGAAGGCCTAGTTCTTAATCCCTGTAGAAGAGAAGAGGTTGACTCAGATCAGAAAGCCATGAGATATAAGGAGTAAAAAGAGCCTTACGTTCCCTTCCACAATCAATTCCCTTACATAACTAAAGCATTTCTAGACTCAACTTCGACCAGTTTGGCTTGGTAATCCTACAGGCAGTCAGGCTCTGATACAAACGCTGTCAGGACCCCGATCCTAAGTCACACCGATCTAGCATGTAACGCATCATATCACTTTGCGGCCTCACACACGGTATTCCCGCGGGTGCCACCTTACCTGGCCCGGGACCGTTTGCGCCTTTTGGCTCACGTATATGATAGTGTCGCTAGCATCCATATGACAAAGAACCCGGGCCGACATGGCTAGTCGTGAACCCAAAGCGGCACTAACCCATGGGGACAGGCATAAATGAATCAACCTCGAGCATGTCGGTCAACAGCGTGTGAATCCGGGCTATAGCACTGGGCTAACAGGACTCCGGTAACCCGGGCTGTAGCAGGCTAGGCAGGACTTCGGATGTCACCGCGTGACATTTCCCCGGAGGGACAGACACAGGAACGAAGTGAAACACATGCCGACCAGTCAAGTGTCCTGAGCAGTAGTGCTGGGCTAGCAGGACTCCAGTGAACCGGGCTGTAGCGGACTACTATGGCTCAAGGAGGCACTAGACTACATTTCCCCATAAGAGAGGCTGCCAAGGATAAACAACTAGATTGTTGGATCCCACACATACCAAGCATTTCAATCACACACACAATATGCTCGATATGTGTAAATACAACATGGCATCACAACATAACTCTACGACTCAAGTATTTATTCATTAGGCTCCGAGGAGCGAGATATTACAAGCATGGGTCTCATGACCCAACAAACAGAGCATACAAGTCAAAGCACATGCGGAAGCTTAACTTGTCTGAGTACAGACATCTACAAATGAAAAAGGCTGAGAAGCCTGACTATCTACCAGATCCTGCCGAGGGCACAAGATCGTAGATGAGGTATCAAGCTAAACGTCGAAGTCCACACGGAACCACTAGTGAGACTGAAGTCTCTCTGCAAAACATAAAATAAGCAAACATGAGTACAAATGTACCCAGCAAGACTTACATCAGAACTATCTACATATGCATCGGTATCAACAAAGGGGTGGTGGAGTTTGAATGCAGCAAGCCAGCTTTGACTCAGTGGCTAACCTAAACTACGACTGCAAGTAACTCTTTTGAGGTGGCGCACACGAGTCCACATATTCACCATATCAATACACCACTATGGATCCGCTCCCGTCTTCCTACGAGAACGCCATTCATAGCACTCACGCTTATCTTGCGCATTTTAGAGTATCCACTTTCACTTGTCTATGAACTATGCAAGGGGTCCAAGTTTCCATATCCGAGGAATCCGGCTATTCGAATAGATAATGATAACCCTGCAGGGGTGTACTTCTTCACACACGCTCTCGCCACTTATCGCCCTGTACACGTCATGTACCTCGGCAACCTTCAAGCGGAAGCTGGGCGAGGGAGTCGGCCACGACCTGACTAACCACACAAGTCTCTCGTCCAGGTTTATCGCCTATTCGGATTCCATCCGCAAGGAGATCCGGCCGGGGTGTCACTCACGGCCCCAAACGATGTGTACAGGGTTCCAAGCCCACCAAACGGGTGACGCTTGGCATACCCGGCCACGGTGACTAGTCTGTCCCAAGCCCACCTGTACCGGGTGCCACTTGGTAGACTACTAACACAACCTACAAACACCAGAAACTAGTTGCAACTCCTGGACAGAGATCAAGTGGATTAATAAGTCGAGAGGGGCACTTAAGCATTCCAATGCGTGGTAGTAACTGTTCATGGATCACAAACACAGAACTCAGTTCCTGAGGACGGCTGCAGTGAGACAACCCACCATTTACTCCTACATGGCCTCTCACCGCTACCTTTACCAAATCGTGTTCACACACTTAGCTCTCAACAGTAGGACATGTTCACCACATTCCAATTCATTCCCGATGAATCAGACCCGACTCAACTCTAAGCAGTAGCAGGCATGACAACAAGCATGAATGAGTAGGCACATCAGGGCTCAAACAACTCCTACTCATGCTAGTGGGTTTCATCTATTTACTGTGGCAATGACAGGTCATGCAAAGGAAAGGGGTTCAACTACCGCAGCATGTAACAGTTGAATCACTGTTGTCCTAATGCAGTAAAAGAGAGCAGGAGCGAGAGAGTGGGATTGTATCGGATTGAACAAGGGGTTTTTGCTTGCCTGGCACTTCTGAAGATAGTAATAGCTCTTCATCGGTGTCATCGAACTCATCGTCGGGACATACGTCTACTGAGGGGGTACAACCACCGGCAAACAAGAGGGAACACAATCAATGCAATGCCACAATATGATGCATGAATGTGACATGGCAAAATGCTTTGAGTTGAGCTAATGCAGCTAGCAACGATTTAAATGGAGTTGGTTTGAACACTAGATTCAAATTCAAAATCCACATAAGGCATTTCAAATGCCATTAATTCAAACTGTTTCATACAGCAACTTTAAGTTGTTCAAACATGCATGAAAATATTACAGATGGATAGATTGGATTTTTCTGATCATTTTTCATATATAAATTATTTCATTTGGAGTTACGGTTGATTTTCTATGATTTTTAGAAGTTTTGGCTATTTTCTGGAATTCCTGAATAAGAATAAATCCAGAAAAAGGTTAATTGCATCCGCATGACGTCGTGGTGACGTCAGCAGGTCAACAACGCTAGTCCAGGTCAAACCTGACGGCTGGGACCCACACGTCAGTGTCTCAGGGCTGCTTTGGGTGGATGACAAGTGGGACCAGTCAACGTTGACTTGACCAAGTCAAAGCTGACACGTGGGGTCCACAGGGTTAGCACTAATCTAAACAGAAAAATAAGCCCAGAGTTAATTTGGCGTGGGGCCCAGCTGTCGGTGTCACTGGAGTGGAAAATTAGTGGGTCATTAGCCACTAATGATGCCCACGTCGGCGGCTAAACGCCGGCGCTAAGCACAGCACGGCGGAGCTCGCCGACCGGCCGTTTCCGGCCACGGTTTGTCATGCGGGTGGGTTTGCTGGAATGCCCACAGGGCGGCGCGTCGGGTGGTGCCAGTGGCAGCTGCTGGGGAGGGTTGTAGCGTCGCCGGCGTCGAGATGGGCGGCGGCGGCGCTCGGGCACATGCGGGCAACGGTGCTACGGGGCATGAGCGAGCAAGGTGGAGGTCTAGGCAACCTCCTGGGATCACCAGGAGCTTGGTGCAGTGCGAAGGTGCGGCTGTCTCGAGCTCAGGCCACGACGGCGGCAAGGCAGGCGGCAGCCGGAGCTCGGCTAGCACGGCCTAGGTGCTAGGGTGTGGGAACGGCAGCGGAAAAAGGGGGGAAACGGAGAGAGGCTCACAGAGAGGAGGATGGTGCAGACGGCGGGGCCGGGGACGCGTTGGTTGCCGCGAATCGACGGCGGTGGTCGTCGGCGTCCGAGGAAGAGGAGGAGCCCGATGGCGATGTCGCAGTGCTTCCAAGGACGTGGGCTTCGGTGGGGAGACGTGGGCATGTAAGCGAAGCTCGGGGGTACGTTTGGGCGGCGAGGGGTGGCTGGTGGCCGCGAGGACGATGGGTGGCGGCCATGGCTGCTCCCGGCCGAGCTCGGGGATGAGCGATGGAGGGGAGGAGAGGGCCAGGGAAGGGGGAGGGACAGAGGGGATCGAGGGCGTCTCCAGGCGCGGGGGCAGGGAGGAGGATGAGCCTCCAGCGCGAAGCAGGAGGTGGCGTCGACGCGCGCGTGCGTCCGGCACGCAGCTGCTTCGGTCGGCGAGGTCGAAGATGACTGGCATCTTGGGCCAGCTGGGCTGAGCCAGCTACAGTGCAGGTAAGCTGGGCCAGGTACGTTTCTCCCTTTCTCTATTTTGTTTCTGTTTTCTATTTCTAACATTTGTTTTAATTTGGTTTTGAACCAAACTAATTTTGTTGCTTCTGATAAATTTTGCAGGGACTAAAAGGATTATTCCAAAGCCCATCAACAAAAAATAGAATTATTGGAGAAATAAAGTATTTATAGTATTTATTTGCTCCAATTCAAAATACAATATGTGTTAATTCAACAATCCAAAATGTCATGCAAAAATGTGCATCACCTTTGGTTGCTGTTTCCAGCATTTTCCAAAAATGATGAACATTTTTGAAGGCCATTTGGGTTCACTGAAAAATATTTTGGTTGAACCTGGTGGATTCCTTTTTATGCTAGGGTTTGAACATCCCCCATTTCAAGTTCATTTGAAAAATTTAAACATGATGCACACACAAAGGGCTAGCCTAGTGCATACCAGGACTAGGGATGTGACAGTATGGGCGGAATTGTTGCTAGACAGTTAAGTCTGAACCGTACTAAGGGCCCCATCTTTGGAGGCATTTATGCTTCTTGCCTTGCTGCACATTTTAACATAGCTATTAGGCATTATGAGAAAGAAGAAAAATTGCTGCCTAATGCGTATCTAGATTATAAGAGTATGATAGCACAGGATTTTCTTGTTAAGGACAGGGAAGGAAGGCTCAAATATAAGTTATACTTTGATAAACATCATCCTGAAACTATTACACTGCCTGCTCCTTCTTCGTTTAATTTTGTAGGACCCTATCTCGTTACATCGGCTGCCGTTCAAGCTTACAAAAATCCTGCACTAGCCCCGGAACCGGAACCACAAGATGAGCCTCCACGACAATCTGTTTATTCTTGGGATCCAAAGATGACTGCTAGTCAATGGCAGTCAGAGTCTTCCTCATCACAGTATGATCCAAATTATTCTTCGTCGCAGTACGACCCCAGCTACATCTACGGGTATCCGCCAGGCTATCCCTGGCCATAAACCAACTTAGGCCAAAAGCTTAAGCTTGGGGGAGTACGTATTTCTCACCGACATTACATTTATGTTCACACACACTCATTGCTAGATGTCGGTGCTCATACTCTTTCACTGCAATATCCATGCTAGTTTATTTTCTTTTTCCTGTTTTCTTGTGTGTTTGTTAAACCTTAAGAAAAACCAAAAAAAAATAGTAGTAGTTTACTTTCTTGCTGTAGTAGTAATTAAAAAGAAAACCCAAAAATATTTCCCGTTCTTCTTTTGCTTGTTGGGAGCTTTCCCATGTAAATAATTTTTATTTCTTTTCTTTTCTTTGAGGGTCAGTAGGAGAAGACCATGATTAAATTGTTGAAGTGGCTCTTATATGCTTTATTGTTTATTTAACGAAGAGCCCATATTGCCTTGTCTTCTCCTGTTTATTGAATGCTCGCAGATTCCAGCTTAGTCCAATGCACTTGCACTCTTATTATTATTCACACCGTTCGGTCGTGCAAGTGAAAGGCAATTATGATGATATATGATGGACCGACTGAGATAAGAAAAGCTGGTATGAACTCGACCTCTTTTGTTTTTGTAAATATGATGAGTCCGTCGTTCTTGATTTAGCTTATTATGAATAAACACGTTTGCAATGACAATTAGAGATCATAGCTGCTTGTGCCATGCTTGATTAGCTATGAGTTATAATGATTTACCTTGCGTGCCAACATGCTATTGAGATGGTTATGATGTGGTATGATGGGGTGGTATCCTCCTTTGAATGATTTAAGTGACTTGACTTGGCACATGTTCACGCATGTAGTTGAAACAAATCAACATAGCCTTCACGATATTTATGTTCATGGTGTATTATATCCTACTCATGCTTGCATCCAATGTTTATTAATTTTAATGCATGTACATGGCTGTTGTCGCTCTCTAGTTGGTCGCTTCCCAGTCTTTTGCTAGCCTTCACCTGTACTAAGCGGGAATACTGCTTGTGCATCCAATCCCTTAAACCCCAAAGTTATTCCAGATGAGTCCACTATACCTTCCTATATGCGGTATCTACCTGCCGTTCCAAGTAAATTTGTATGTGCCAAACTCTAAACCTTCAAATAAACATTCTGTTTTGTATGCTCGAATAGCTCATATATCAACCAAGGTTGCCCTTATCTTCCATGTTAGGCGGGTTATTCTCAAGAGGAGTGGACTCCGCTCCTCACTCACGAGAAAATGGCTGGTCACCGGGATGCCCAGTCCCATGCTTTATGCAAACTAAATCAAAATTAATTGCAAACAAAACTCCCCCTGGGACCTGATGTATGTTGGAGGCACTCGTTGTTTCGAGCAAGCCATGGATTGATGCTTGTTGGTGGAGGGGGAGTGTCGGTGTCAAAAACCGGCGGATCTCGGGTAGGGGGTCCCGAACTGTGCGTCTAGGCGGATGGTAACAGGAGACAGGGGACACGATGTTTTTACCCAGGTTCGGGCCCTCTCGATGGAGGTAAAACCCTACTCCTGCTTGATCAATATTGATGATATGGGTAGTACAAGAGTAGATCTACCACGAGATCAGAGAGGCTAAACCCTAGAAGCTAGCCTATGTTATGATTATTGTCGTCCTACGGACTAAACCCTCCGGTTTATATAGACATCGGAGGGGGCTAGGGTTACACAGAGTCGGTTACAATGGGAGGAGATCTACATATCTGTATTGCCAAGCTTGCTTTCCACGCCAAGGAAAGTCCCATCCAGACACGGGACGAAGTCTTCAATCTTGTATCTTCATAGTCCAACAGTCCGGCCAAAGGTCATAGTCCTGCTATCCGGACACCCCCTAATCCAGGACTCCCTCAGTAGCCCCTGAACCAGGCTTCAATGACGATGAGTCCGGCGTGCAGATTGTCTTCGACATTGCAAGGCGGGTTCCTCCTCCGAATACTTCATAGAAGATTGTGAACACGAGGATCGTGTCTGGCTCTGCAAAACAAGTTCCACATACCACCATAGAGAGAATAGTATTTTCACAAATCTAATCTGCTGATGTATTCTGTGGCATGACATCACACCATAGCCAAGCCTTTATTCGAATCGTTTTTTACCGTCCCACCTCAGCGTGTTTTGCGAGGCGGTTTCCTTGGCACGTCTTGTCGAAGCAGAGATCGTGTCCCCTTTATTTACAGGATCCTCATCATTACGGACATGGGTAACCCAGTCGTGTCCGTTGGTATATTCCCTCGATCAAAGGTAAGTCCCAAACGGTCACAGGGAGGGCTCTTGGTATTCAGCCTCTTATAAAGATACCAAGGCTTTATTCCTTGCTTTTGATATCAATCGAATCCGCCTCCCGCCTCGAGTTCCAATACCCAAGGCTCTAGATTTAGGCGCTTCGGACCTTCGATGATGTCCGGCTCCGACCCTCGAGGCCTATGGATGCCTTCCTCCATCACGGAGGAAGACGTACAAAAGCTGAGGGAAGCCAGGTATTTGACCGGCGAAATCCCGCATAGGCTGCCTGCTCAAGGGCAGGTTATTCCCACTCCCAAGCCTGGTGAGAGCGTTGTGTTCGTGTCCCACTTCCTCCGAGGGCTAGGCTTTGCGCTGGATTCCTTCGTGAGGGGGCTCATGTTCTATTATGGGCTGGAATTCCATGACTTATCTCCGGAGTCTATCCTCCACATCTCATCGTTCATTGTCGTGTGTGAAGCTTTCCTCCGTATTACTCCTCACTTCGGACTGTGGCTTAATACCTTCAAAGTAGAGCCGAAGATGATCGAGGGAGAGCACGCAGAGTGAGGAGGCGCTGTAATAAACAAGGATGCCAACGCTCCGTGGCCCGAGGGCCTTTTCCAAGAGGAGTCCAGCTTATGGCAACAAGAGTAGTTTTATATCACGTCTCCCAGGGGTACCAAGTGGGTGGCTCCGCCTGCTTTTCGCTCGGGTCCCCCACCCCGACTAACGTCATGGGTCAATGAGTGGCTGGATTGGGGGCCAACAAAGGATGTGCCCCTACTGCAGGGCCACATTCGAGATCTGCTGGAGAGAGACGTTAGCCTGGTCGTGGTGACGCAGGTCATGTTAATTCGTCGAGTCCTACCCTGTAAACGTCGCCCCCTCCGCCTGTGGGAGTTCAATCCGGAGGGACCGCGAGCTCTTCAGCATTTTCTGGGCATGACGCCTGCGGAGATGTACAAATTATTCTTCGGACCACAGGTAGTGTGTCCGGACTCTATTGAGGACGCAGGCCTGGGCTGCAATCGTCCGGATACCCAAGTAAGTAGCCCTGTGCCCGGACACGCCATCTGTTTATTTATCACAACATTGCCCTTAAAAGAGCTGTTCTTTGAAACAGGAGTGGATAGCGAAGGCGAAGTTAATCCAGTGTCCGACCCCCCTTCCTGAGACCTCACCAGATCCCGTTTTAACCACGATGCTGGAGATCGTGCCTTTGGAAGAAAATGAAGGGGGGAACAAGGAAGCTACTGCCTCCGTGGAGGAGGCTACCCGGAAGGGAGGAATCAAAAATTCTTCTCGTCCGGGGAAGAAGAGGACCGCCTCTGAAGACCTGGAGACAATGATCTCAAAGCAGGGGAAGAAGTTTTCGCGAGAGGGTCGTGTGCCGGGAGATACCCCGGCCGTATTGTGCCCTCAAGGGGATCAGCCCTCTACCGAGCCGTAAGTAAAGAGGGTGTTTAATAATGAGAGAAATCCTTGCTTTAATTCTGAGGAAAATAATCCAAAAATTTACCTTGTAGTTCGGATCTTAGCCCTTCTCAGCAAAGCTCGTCTTCGGGGGATCTTCTTCCGGAGATGATGGAGAGCGGAACGCCTCCCCCTGCCATACCGCCTCATGAGGCGGGCGACCCCGAGGTATCGTCGCGGACGGTTTCTCCTGATCCGGTAAGGACGGAAGGTAGTAATATGGCCACCCGAAGCCCTCCGTGTCCGGCTTCTGGGAGAGACAATCGAATGAGTCCGGCACCGCCTGGTGCACAGTCGGAGGTACTGAAGGATCTGCTAGGGCGGGCGTCTATCTCAGAAGAGCACCGTGCGTTGATGGGCACGGTGATTGGAAAGATTTCATTCGCAGAAAGCGGGTTGCATGAAGCTGTCGTGAGTCTACTGACGGGCTTTGAGGTACGTGAAATTATGCACCTTTTTTGGACAGTGCCGCATACTTTATGATGCGCCCTGTTGTGGGATCTTGAGAAGATGTGTCTAGAGGGGGGGGGGGGGTGATTAGACACTTAGTGCTAAAGATGCAGTTTTTAAACTTTTCCAGTTTAAGTGGAGTTTAGGCACAATTTCAACATACACAATATATATCAAGCAAGCATGCAAAGAGTATATGAGCAGCGGAAAGTAAAGCATGCAACTTGCAAGAATGTAATGGGAAGGGTTTGGAGAATTCAAACGCAATTGGAGACAAGGATGTTTTTGTCGTGGTTCGGATAGGTGGTGCTATCCTACATCCACGTTGATGGAGACTTCAACCCACGGAGGGTAACGGTTGCACGAGTCCACGGAGGGCTCCACCCACGAAGGGTCCACGAAGAAGCAACCTTGTCTATCCCATCATGGCCATCGCCCACGAAGGACTTGCCTCACTAGCGGTAGATCTTCACGAAGTAGGCGATCTCCTTGCCCTTACAAACTCCTTGGTTCAACTCCACAATCTTGTCGGAGGCTCCCAAGTGACACCTAGCCAATCAAGGAGACACCACTCTCCAAGAAGTAACAAATGGTGTGTTGATGATGAACTCCTTGCTCTTGTGCTTCAAATGATAGTCTCCCCAACACTCAACTCTCTCTCACAGGATTTGGATTTGGTGGAAAGAAGATTTGAGTGGAAAGCAACTTGGGGAAGGCTAGAGATCAAGATTCATATGGTAGGAATGGAATATCTTGGCCTCAACACAAGAGTAGGTGGTTCTCTCTCAGAACATATGAGTTGGAAGTGTAGATGTGTTCTGATGGCTCTCTCCACGAATGAAGAGGAGGTGGAGGGGTATATATAGCCTCCACACAAAATCCAACCATTACACACAATTTACCAATCTCGGTGGGACCGAATCAACAAACTCGGTCGGACCGAAATAGTAAACCTAGTGACCGTTAGAATTTTCGGTGGGACTGACACGCAACTCGGTAGGACCGATATGGTTAGGGTTAGGGCATAACGTAATCTCGGTGAGACCAATTACACAAACTCGGTGAGACCGATTTTGGTAATTAGCTAACCAGAGAGTTGGTCAGGCAAACTCGGTGGGACTGATTACTAAACTCGGTTGGACCGATTTTGGTAATAGGTTAACCAGAGAGTTTGCATTGTAATCTCGGTAGTACCGATTGCTCAAACTCGGTGAGACCGATTTTGACAATGGACATACACAGTGAGATTGCAATCCCATCTCGGTGAGACCGAGATCCCTATCGGTTGAACCAATTTGCTTAGGGTTTGGCACTGGCTATGACAAATGAAACTCGGTGGCGCCGGATAGGAAGAATCGGTAGGTCCGAGTTTGGCTTTGGGTTTAGGTCATATGTGGAAGTGGGAAAGTAGTCGAGGGTTTTGGAGCATATCACCAAGCACATGAAGCAAGAGGCTCATTAAGCAACACCTCATCCCTTCTTAATAGTATTGGCTTTTCCTATAGACTCAATGTGATCTTGGATCACTAAAATGTAAAATGAAG
This sequence comes from Aegilops umbellulata, assembly GCA_032464435.1. Classification (NCBI taxonomy): domain Eukaryota; kingdom Viridiplantae; phylum Streptophyta; class Magnoliopsida; order Poales; family Poaceae; genus Aegilops; species Aegilops umbellulata. The sequence goes on along the minus strand of CP136056.1, from coordinate 346,619,083 downwards.
ATTCTTGAGCTTGAAGCTTTAGCCAATCCTTTGTCCTTAGCATCTTGAAGGAGTTCCCACATCCTTTAGTCCATGCCACTCCATTGTTGAACTTATCTGAAACATACTAGATAAATGTGTTAGTCCAACAAGAGATATGTTGACATTAATTACCAAAACCACCTGGAGAGCACTTGTGCTTTCAATCTCCCCCTTTTTGGTAATTGATGGCAACATACATCAAAGCTTTAGATAAAGATATAAAGAACATCAAGTAAAGCTTTGGAAGGATATGTAACAAACATAGGCTCCCCTTACATGTATGCAATCATGTGAATATGAAATGTAGAAGCATGTGAGAGCATAACCATGACAGAGTAGGCAATGTGTTACATGTATCTTGGCCATATGCATCAGAGGAAAAGATTATTGAGGAAAATACCTTCATGCTCATGAGTCCTTGCAAACAGTATGTACATAAGAAAGAATTCCTCATACTCATGATTCTGATGCATATACTTACCTTGTAGTCTTAAGTTGGCTTAGGATGGAATGAACCTGCACAAACAAGGTTAGATAACACAGATACATCCACTAGCCAGAGCAAACAAAAGAAACCACAAGAATACCAAGACTGGGATGACATGTAGAGAGTGAGTACAAGGTACCACATTGGATTAGACATGTCCCCAAGAGTAAAGATATGCAATGAATTTGAATGATTTCTTTCCTTAGGTGTCTTGCTCCCCCTGAATCTGACATGGGATATTGGGAGAAGATAGGGAACAGAAAATCAGAGCTGGAAGATATAAATGGATAGAACTTAATGCAAATAAGGACATATGAACATGTCTTTCCCCCAAGGAGACATGTGGCATCTCTCCTCTTGAACATCAAGCATCTGGGATCCTTGAGTATTCTCTCCCTCTGGAGATCTCTTTCTCCCCTTAATACTCTCTCCCTTGTAGGTGATAAGCTTTGATGTGATCTCTCTCCCCCCCCCCTTTGACATCAATTTCCAAGAAGGGCTTTCTGGAATCTATCGAATGGGTTTGGTCCTTGAGACTCAGCACAAAGCAATGGATAAAACTGTGATGCTTGTAGAGGACAAGATTCATTGAGTGGAGCTGGATCACAAGAAATATAGAACAAGTGGCAAACTGTTTTTCCTGTTGTGAAATCGGTGGCACCGAGTGGCATGTTTCGGTGGTACCGAAGGAATTCGATTGGACCGAAAACTGCAACTCGCTGAAACCGAGTTCATCACAGAGAAAAACACTTGTCACCTCATCTCACTAGACAAATAAGATCTCACAAAGATTTGCAATGAATTGGATGCAGAAAATGCAGAACAAGAAGCAAAAAGAAAAGAATGAAAGTTCTAGATGAAGTTTTTTTTGTTTGAAAAAGAGGGAAACAAATATGCAAGGGACAAATGCAATAACACATAAAAGAACACAAGAGAACTTCATCTAGAGTTGGGCGATGACATAGTCACCTATGTTAGAGTATATTGACTTAGGAGTCAAGTGAGAACACTTGATCTTAGGTCATACTCACCGTTTAAGCTCAAAATGGGGTTACCATTTTTCGTTTAAGCATCTTGATGTATTCACATCTTGTTGAGTTGCTTTGACTCATGACTTGGAGTAAAGCTTCTCTAAGATGGAATAACATACCTTGGGTGGTGGTGTGGATCTTGCTCATGTAGTTGAACTTGTGTGGGTGCTCAAGGTTGATGTAGCTTATTAAGAATTTGGAGCACCACTTGGAATTTGAGTCCATCTACCTACATGGGTTAGTTCTTGCAAGGAAGAGCACTTGTGTATCCAAGAATGACAATCATGAAGCTCAACATAGAGTTTGTCAAAGGATATGTTTGAATGGTTTTGTGCTTCCTTGTTGTCAACCACCGTTGTGTAGAGACTTGGTGGTGTAGAGATTGCTCAAGATGTGAGTGAGTTGCAATCTCATAAAATTGGATCCAACCAAGTACCTACATGGGTTAGATAACATGCAGGATGCAAATTTGTCCAAGACATAAGATAATCGTCATAAGAGATATATCATGGATTAGTCATAAGCTCATGTCTTGCATGTATCCAATGGAGTTCCTACTCCAAGTTCGAAGCATCAATGATGTTCAATTCACCTCTCAACCTGCAAAATACTTTCTCATCAAGTGGTTTAGTGAATATATCTGCTAATTGCTTATCGGTGCAAACATGCTTAAGATTAATGTCACCCTTAGCAACATGATCTCGAATGAAATGATGACGAACTTCAATATGCTTAGTTCGAGAATGTTGTACAGGATTATGACCAATTTTGATAGCACTTTCATTGTCACAAAGCAATGGAACATGTTTCACATAGATCCCATAATCTTTAAGAGTTTAGGTCATCCAAAGTAATTGAGCACAACATGAACCAGCGGCAATGTATTCCGCTTCGGCGGTGGATAAGGATACCGAGTTTTGTTTCTTGGAGGACCAAGACACAAGAGATCTACCAAGAAATTGACAAGTACCCAAAGTGGACTTTCTATCAACCTTGTCTCCGGCATAATCCGAGTCAGAATAGCCAACAAGATCAAAAGAGGACCTCTTAGGATACCAAATGCCAAAATTTGGTGTATGGATTAAGTATCTCACTATCCTTTTCACGGCCTTAAGATGACATTCTTTAGGAGCAGCTTGATATCGTGCACACATGCACACACTTAGCATAATATCGGGACGTGAAGCACATAGGTATAACAATGAACCAATCATAGAGCGATAAACCTTTTGATCAACCGGTTCACCATCTTTGGTCAAATCATTATGTCCACTAGCAGGCATGGGTGTAGGCATACCTTTGCATTCTTGCATATTGAACTTCTTGAATAAGTCTTTGGTGTACTTCGTTTGAGAGATAAATGTACCTTCCTTAGTTTGCTTGATTTGCAAACCGAGAAAGAATTTGAGTTCACTCATCATAGACATCTCAAACTTCTTCGACATTAGCTTTCCAAACTTTTCACTAAAAAGAGGGTTAGTTGAACCAAATATGATATCATCAACATAAATTTGGCATACAAATAGTTCTCCATTAACTCTTTTAGTAAAAAGTGTGGAATCAATTTTTCCAATTTCAAAACCACTTGCAATAAGGAACTTGGTCAAGCATTTATACCATGCTCTAGGAGCTTGTTTAAGACCATAAAGGGCTTTATGAAGTTTGTAAACATGATTTGGTTTCTTAGGATTGACAAAGCCGGGAGGTTGTTTGACATAAACTTCCTCCTCTATTTCACCATTTAGAAAAGCACTTTTAATGTCCATTTGGTACAAGGTGATATTATGGTGATTAGCATAGGCAAGTAAGATGTGAATGGACTCAAGTCTAGCAACGGGAGCATATGTCTCACCATAGTCCATACCTTCGACTTGTGTGTACCCTTGGGCGACGAGACGTGCTTTGTTGCGAACCACTTGTCCATCTTCATCTTGCTTGTTGCGAAACACCCATTTGGTACCAATGATGTTGTGGTTGTTGTCGGGCTTCTCAACCAATGTCCAAACTTGGTTTCTCTCAAAGTTGTGTAGCTCTTCATGCATAGCGTTTATCCAGTCCGGATCTTCCAATGCTTCTTCGACCTTCATAGGTTCAATGCTAGAGATGAATGAATAGTTTTCACAGAAGTTAGCTAAACGAGTTTTTGAGCGAGTGATTCTACCGGTTTGAATATCATTTTAGATTTGCTCGACGGGATGGTCCTTAGCAATTCTTGCTCGAACTCGTGCGAGCTTTTGCTTGGGTCTTTGTTAAACATCTTCTTCATCTTGTTCTTCTTCTTGGCCTTCTTCATTGTCGGCGTTGTCGTTCTCTTGTCTTGGTGGAGAAGGAGGTTGTTGGCGTTCGTCTTGATGTATTTCCTCGTCTTCTTCATCTTGGTGTGTCCCACTTGTGGATGCTTCCGTGTCGATTCTTGGTTCACCTTGTCGTGAAGTAGAAGCTTCCACTTGGACGGACGAGGTACTCTCCTTCACCTCCGTTGGACGAATTTTGCCAACAGACAAGTCTTGGATTGCTTCTGAAGGGTCTTTGTCTCCTACATCAATTGGCAATTGCTCTACTTGCAAGCCGTTAGATTCATCAAACTTCACATCTACCGTCTCTTCAACCTTTCGGGTGAAATTGTTGTAGACACGGTAAGTGTGAGAGTTTGAGCCATAACCAAGTAGGAAACCTTCATGAGATTTAGGAGCAAACTTTGAACGACGATGCTTATCAAGAATGTAGCACTTTGAGCCGAATACTCGAAAGTATCCAACTTGGGGTTTGTTTCTGGTGAGGAGCTCGTATGCCGTCTTGCAGAGTAGCTTGTGAAGATACAAGAGATTTGTTGCATGACAAGTTGTCTCAACCGCTTCTGCCCAAAAGTGCTTCGGCGTCTTGTACTCATCAAGCATCATTCTCGCCATTTCGATGAGCGTCCGGTTCTTCCTCTCAACAACTCCATTTTGTTGAGGTGTGTACGTAGCCGAGAACTCGTGTGAGATCCCTTCTTCGTCAAGAAAGGTGTCCACATTTGCGTTCTTGAACTCCGTTCCGTTGTCACTGCGAACCTTCTTGATCTTCACTTCAAATTGATTTTGGGCCTTCCTAGCGAAGTTTCTGAAGATCTTTTGGACCTGCGATTTGTCATCAAGAAAGAACACCCACGTAAATCTTGAAAAATCATCAACTATAACTAGACCAAAAGAATTTCCACCGAGACTCTTGTAGGCGTTGGGACCAAAAAGATCCATATGAAGTAGCTCGAGTGGCCTCCTTGTGGTCATGATGTTCTTCACGGGATGCCTTCCTCCAACCTGTTTACCTGCTTGACAAGCACTACAAAGTCTATCCTTATCAAATATGACATCGTTAACTCCAAGGATATGATTTCCTTTAGTAAGCTTGTCAAGGTTTCTCATGCCAACGTGACCTAGTCGTCTATGCCACAACCAACCTTTTGAGGATTTAGCGATAAAGCAAGTTTTAGGTTGTGCTTTTTTAGAGAAATCAACAATGTAAAGATCAGTTCTACGTATACCGGTAAAGACCATTTTATGATTGTCTCGACGAAACACTTGGCAATCTACCTTAGTAAATAGGACATTCAAACCGAAGTCAGCAAGTCTAGATACTGAAAGTAAGTTGTAGCCGAGAGATTCAACGAGCATGACATTTTGAATGGAGCTATCGTGTGAGATGGCCACCTTACCAAGGCCAACCACCTTACCCTTTGAATTATCACCAAAGGTGACATATTTTCGAGGGCCGTCATTTTCAGCAAGCTCACGGAACATCTCTTCATCTCCGGTCATATGATCAGTACATCCACTGTCAAGAACCCATTCCTTTCCTCCTGACACATATCCCCGAAGATTTGCCATGAGACCAAAATGTCTCATTGCATCATCAAGATCGAAGTCACTATCATCATCCTCATCATAGTATCCATGTTCAACATAATCTTGTGACTCATCATTTCCTAGAGAGAGTGATTCATTAGATAAATGATCATCAAAGTGGTCACCTTTATGAATTCTTATAGCTTCGGATATAATATCACTAATGATTCCAACATTTCCTTTAGCGTGCATGAGATTAGTAAGCTCAAATAGACAATCACCAAAACTAGGATCACTAGAGTTCATCTTACTCAAGGCAATAGATTTATGGAGAATTTCATCCAAATTTTTCAAGGAATAGTCGGGAAATCGTTCCTCAAGAAATTTCCATATAGTATAGGCACAATTAAGAGTAGAAAAACTAGCAATCAACTTTTTGGGCAATCCTCTAATGATGAGCTCAACAGTTCTAAGATTGCGAATCATGTCAATATCTTTATCTAGGGTGGGATGCATAGGATCAACATGAGGCGCATAAGGACTAGCAATATACTTGTTCAAATGATATTGATTGAAAATTACAAGCATCTCATTTTTCCACTCATGAAAATACTCTCCATCAAGAATAGGCACTCTATGTCTAAGACTCCCCAAAGTAGACTCATCCATCTTCCTCCAATGGTGATTAAACCAAGGCAATGGAGACCAAAGCTCTGATACCACTTGTGGGATCTTGAGAAGATGTGTCTAGAGGGGGAGGGGGGGGGGTGATTAGACACTTAGTGCTAAAGATGCAGTTTTTAAACTTTTTCGGTGTAAGTGGAGTTTAGGCACAATTTCAACATACACAATATATATCAAGCAAGCATGCAAAGAGTATATGAGCAGCGGAAAGTAAAGCATGCACCTTGCAAGAATGTAAAGGGAAGGGTTTGGAGAATTCAAACGCAATTGGAGACAAGGATGTTTTTGTCGTGGTTCGGATAGGTGGTGCTATCCTACATCCACGTTGATGGAGACTTCAACACACAGAGGGTAACGGTTGCACGAGTCCACGGAGGGCTCCACCCACGAAGGGTCCACGAAGAAGCAACCTTGTCTATCCCATCATGGCCATCACCCACGAAGGACTTGCCTCACTAGCGGTAGATCTTCACGAAGTAGGCGATCTCCTTGCCCTTACAAACTCCTTGGTTCAACTCCACAATCTTGTCGGAGGCTCCCAAGTGACACCTAGCCAATCTAGGAGACACCACTCTCCAAGAAGTAACAAATGGTGTATTGATGATGAACTCCTTGCTCTTGTGCTTCAAATGATAGTCTCCCCAACACTCAACTCTCTCTCACAGGATTTGGATTTGGTGGAAAGAAGATTTGAGTGGAAAGCAACTTGGGGAAGGCTAGAGATCAAGATTCATATGGTAGGAATGGAATATCTTGGCCTCAACACAAGAGTAGGTGGTTCTCTCTCAGAACATATGAGTTGGAAGTGTAGATGTGTTCTGATGGCTCTCTCCACGAATGAAGAGGAGGCGGAGGGGTATATATAGCCTCCACACAAAATCCAACCGTTACACACAATTTACCAATCTTGGTGGGACCGAATCAACAAACTCGGTCGGACCAAAATAGTAAACCTAGTGACCGTTAGAATTTTCGGTGGGACTGACATGCAACTCGGTAGGACCGATATGGTTAGGGTTAGGGCATAACGTAATCTTGGTGAGACCGATTACACAAACTCGGTGAGACCGATTTTGGTAATTAGCTAACCAGAGAGTTGGTCAGGCAAACTTGGTGGGACCGATTACTAAACTCGGTTGGACCGATTTTGGTAATAGGTTAACCAGAGAGTTTGCATTGTAATCTCGGTAGTACCGATTGCTCAAACTCGGTGAGACCGATTTTGACAATGGACATACACAGTGAGATTGCAATCCCATCTCAGTGAGACCGAGATCCCTATCGGTTGAACCAATTTGCTTAGGGTTTGGCACTGGCTATGACAAATGAAACTCGGTGGCGCCGGATAGGAAGAATCGGTAGGTCCGAGTTTGGCTTTGGGTTTAGGTCATATGTGGAAGTGGGAAAGTAGCCGAGGGTTTTGGAGCATATCACCAAGCACATGAAGCAAGAGGCTCATTAAGCAACACATCATCCCTTCTTAATAGTATTGGCTTTTCCTATAGACTCAATGTGATCTTGGATCACTAAAATGTAAAATGAAGAGTCTTGAGCTTGAAGCTTTAGCCAATCCTTTGTCCTTAGCATCTTGAAGGAGTTCCCACATCCTTTAGTCCATGCCACTCCATTGTTGAACTTATCTGAAACATACTAGATAAAAGTGTTAGTCCAACAAGAGATATGTTGACATTAATTACCAAAACCACTTGGGGAGCACTTGTGCTTTCACCTGTGTAGGTAGTAGCCCCTGAGACTCTAGGTGATGTCGAAGACGACGACACATGGAGGATCATAGTCCCAGGTATAATTTTGCCGCCTTCATATGCAGGTGGCGAAGTGTCCGGTGGCCAGCCGGACTGATGAATTTGCCGAGCTAAAGCGGCAACTTGACGTGGCAGATGCCGACATCGCACTTGTCAACAAGCGGCTTGACGAGGTGCAAGGTATGTAATTTCTCCGGAGACACCTGGTAAGAGGAGCTTGATGCTAGTATCTTATAACATGTGTGCTTGACGCAGATGGGGCTGCAGCCGTGGAGAAACTTTGGGCAGAGCTTGCCTAGGCTAAAGAACAAGCCAGGAAAAGCGACGCGGCTGCCTTAAAGGCGGTTGAGGAGCTAAAAGCCGAACAGGCTGCTCACTGCCGAAGCAAGGAGAAAATTGCCGAGATAGCTGTGAAGTTGAAGAACGCTGCTGATCGCTGTAAGCTTCTTGAAAAGGAAGACCGGGCAGAGCGGACAGGCCTGGAAAAGGCCACAACGGCGGCCAAGGATGTTCGTTCTGCGATGAGAGCGATGAAGGAGGAGCTGCGTCAGGCCGGAGATATCGCGGCTGGGAAGGCCTTTATGCTGCGGATGAAGTTCGGGGATCCTCAGTATGCTCCGTTGGACCGGATGTGGAGTTCGGCGGACGCGTGTCTGGATTTAGCGGCTACCGCTGCTGATGCGGTTGAACACTTTCGAGATCAGAAGGATCGCGAAGTGGATAAGCTGTTCTGGTCACAGTTCCACAATCCAGAGCGTCCGCTTCCATTGACCGATCGTTTGGCCAAATGGGCCGAGCTCAATAGGTTGTCCGGACTTGCCATGAGGTATGTCGTGGATCATCTGTGGCCGAAAAGGCCAAAGCCGAACAGTTATTTTAGCTTGGTGCAGCAGTTCCTTGGTGCGGTGCCGTATATCAACGCGATGAAGAGGTCAGCGTGCGTGGAGGGTGCGCGGATGGCCCTTGCCCGTGTCAAGACATACTGGGCGGAGATGGAGGCCACCGCCGTTGCAGCCCAAGATTCGGGCAAAAGCTGAGTACCTGTCGAGCACTACTTTCAAGAAGTCCTGGAGGGCGCTCGTTTAATAGAGACGCAGTGCTCGAAGGATGTTATGTTCGAATAACATGTATTCTTATTGAAAATGATATTTTGCTGAAATGTAGAAGCTTTTTATACTTGTGCCTGCAAGAATTATAATACCTCCTGTGCGGCCGTTTACGTATATGTATATATAACATGAAAGATGGCAGTCGTTGGCTTCAGCCCCTCGCATATAATGCGGTGGTGTTAGCAGAAGGCGCATTATCACACTTGATCCAACGTCTTGGTGCATTAAGGAGGTGGTAGCGCAGCGAACTAGGCAACCAGACTATAATGCTTTATCACTTTCACTTAGCCATAGGAGTTTGACCGTGGAGCTACTATATAGCCCCTGGTGGCGCCGCGCTTGCCCGAATTCGGGGCGCGTGTGTGCCTGGTCGGGAAACGGCCCTTCGTCAATGCGGAGGAATCCCGAAGATTCTGATAAGTCACCGAGTGGTTGACCAGTCTCGCGCTACATCATGACAGTCAGTTTTTGGCTTTCTCTACTGAGGTGCTCGCCTGGCTGAACCGGGGCACAATCGCAGTAGTTCTCCTGGTGCCGCCTTAGCCGATAGAGCGGAACGTAAGGCAACAAAACACAGGAGCAGTGCAAACCCAACATTTGACCAAAGACATGATTCAGAGCTGATGCATATAAGGCCAAACTCGCGACACCGAACACTCCCTAAGGTATTCGGTCTTTATGATTGTGAACGGGCTGAATAGTGTCCTTTGTAATAAGCCCATAGTGTCCAGGTACGTGCGATATTCTGACATGGACACATGCCAAGATGTCAGCCCCCTTCTCGGTTGTACGGAGAATCCGGGGGATATTTATCAACGAGAGACAGTAAAAAAGGTTTACGCAGGGTCTTAATCTAAAGAGAATCCTTGGAACGGGTCCCTGCTGCACGTATGCGCCCGTGTCTCCGTGTGCCTTGTCCTGGACGGGTGTAGCACGATGTTCATCTGTAAAAGAGAGGAACTTAGTTGAAAAAATAGTCGTGCAAAAATGTACGTTATAATAAATAAACGAAGTATAATTGTAGAATTGAGTTTTGTTGCTGCTTGCGCGGAGCCCCTTTGTCCGAGTAATGGGCCACGGGTAGGCTAAACCGGGATCCAGAACCTTTCAAGACATCGGGACAGGCTTCGCCCCTCAAGAATCCCAAGAAGGAGGGCCGACTACCCACTCGCGGCCGAATCCCAGAGACGGCTATGAAATAAGCCGACTCCCAGCTGGCGGCTTCCAGAGAAGCGGACTATGGGGAGTCGGCCCGCGACTCCAACCACCCTCTGCCCTCGCGAAGAGGGATGGGACGGGGCGTGGCCTTAGTACGGGCCACGCCCACCCCTTACCAAGGGCAGACATGGCTACAGTGCGTCGTACCGATGGAGATCTCCGTCCGGCGCGGAACTGTTGCCATGCCAGCCCTAACATCAGCCCCAGGTGGCGGAACCCTGTGCCCACGTTGGCTTGCCTGTATGGCCGGGAGACGGCGGGCCACAAGACGGACCCCGTGGGAGTCAGCCTCCAGGAGTCGGCCGGCTCCTCCCACGGGCCCCGCACGCCATTTACCAGACAAGACGGGGAGTGGCAACATTGATCGCCCGTCGGGCGGCGGCACTGTTGCCATGACCCCATGACCAAGCCAGCGTCATTAGAAGCACGACTACAGTAGCCCGCAGTCGGCGGGGCCCGCCGGCCGGCGGGCCCCAGAAGTCGGCGGAGAAGACGGCGGCCTGAGAAACAGACGGCTGGGACCGCGCCCAGCCGGATTACCATTGTACCCCCGGGGGGTAGGCCTATATAAACCCCCCGGGGCACCCATGCAAAGGGTTTGATTCTTTAGACACTAGACCAGAGAACACGAAGGGGGAGAGAGCTAGCCTTGCCTTCTCCTACCTTTAGGAAACAGCTCAAGGAGCAACCTTGTATACACTTCGCAATAGTGATCATGCGGAGACCCCGCAGAGCAGCAGTAGGGGTGTTATCTCCCGGGAGAGCCCTGAAGCTGGGTAAGTTTCGCCGGCGTGCATGTCTACGCCTCATCCCGCTTCCAGGCACCGACGACATTCTACTCGCCCCCACCATGATAAGCCATCCTTTGGCATATGTCGCATCCAACCCCCGACATTTGGTGCCCACCGTGGGGCAAGGTGCATCGTCGTCCGGAGACCTGCTCTCGACGGGAACCCTTTTCCTCCCCGGCGAGCGCAGCCAGCCCGACACGCCAGAGGGAGTTTGCGCTGACTCGCTGAACGGCGCCGAGATCGCCTGCGCAGCCAGCTGCCTCACCGAACTTGTCGGCGAGGTTCGCCTCTCCGACGAGCCTGCATCCGATGCAGGCACCGGCGGCCCCGAGAGCCTTCTCACGGGTCTCCTCGACGGACTCCATGTTGTCGGCGAGCCTGCCGCTGACCTGGAGTCCGTAGGCTCCACCGACCCGATGCTGGTCGATTCCGACACCACGTCAGTCGACGCGTTCCACACCAACGTTGTAGTCTACGACGAGCCACTCCCTCGCGCGGAGAGCGGCGGAAGCTCCGTCACAGAAGTGCTTGTCATCGGCCATGGCGAGCACTCCGACGGAAGAGCTCATGACCCGCTCGATGTGGCACTGCAAGACCTGGAAGCGCCCATTCCAGAGGATGCTGACGCCGAGACGCTGGAGGCACGCCGCCTCCAGCTCGTCGAAGGCACAAAGAAGTTGGCAAGCATGAGACGCTTGTCAGAAGCCTACCAGCGGGAGATGGATCGCGCTGTGGGCGGCTCGCCAGCCCCAGTGGGGCCTAGCCGCCTAGGCGCGGTCCGGCAACGCGACGCGGACATCGCCAGCATGTTCGGGGCCAATCGCCCCGTATACACCACGCCCGCAGAGAACATCCGAGCCACCCAGGCGGCGGCAGACGAGTTGGACAACCTCGAAGGCGAAGAGCGCCGACTAATGATGGAGCGAGTCCAGCGACTCCTCGACGCGGCTGCCGCGCAGAACGCGGCCGGCTGCCACACCGAGGCACCACAACGGCAGAACGACGACCTGCCACCCCGCCGAGATCAAGGTGCGATGTCTCGGACGCCGACTGGCGGCGTCCGTGGGAGGAAAGACAAGGATCCAGCTGCTAGTCGCAGTCGGACTCACATCACCATCGAGCGCGACCAAGACGGCCGCCCGAGAGCAGTGGAGCGGCGCAACGACTATCTGCCTCCTCCACCTCGCAGAGAAGGCGAGTCTCCCCACCACCTGTTGAGCATCCGACTCTCGGAGGTCGCCTCAGCCGCCGAGAAGGAGTCAGAGAGAATGATGACTGCAACCGGATCGACCGACTCCATCGATCCCTGGTGTTGGAAGAAGAAGACGAGTTGGGTCCGCCGTGTTTCGGCCCCCGCATCCGAGATGAGCCCTTTCCCAAAGGGTTCACTCTTCGCAGAGATACTCCCAAGTACACCGGCTCCGTGAAGCCGGAAGATTGGCTGGTTGACTACGCCACGGCCGTCGACATAGCAAGCGGCAACAAGCGTGTCGCCGTGAAGTACGTTCCACTCATGCTCCAGGGCACGGCCCGGACATGGTTGAACAGCCTGAAGCCCCGTAGCATCAACAGCTGGGTTGACTTCACAAAAGCTTTCATCCGCAACTTTACAAGAATGTACAAGAGGCCTCCCAAGCCTCGCCAGCTCTCCTTGTGCGTGCAGGGCCCCAACGAGTCGACTCGCGACTACCTCACGCGTTGGGCCGAGCTCTGAAACTCCTGCGAGGGCGTGCATGAGGTGCAGGCCATCGAGTACTTCACCCCCGGGTGCAGAGAGGGCACCCTCCTCAAGCACAAGCTCCTCTGCGACGAGCCAGAGACCCTGGACGAGCTGCTGATCATAGCAGACAAGTACGCCACAATCGACTCTTCCATGAAGACGGAGATCCAAGTTCGCACAGCAGGCAAAGTGGCCCCTCAGGCTCCCAGAACTCCGGCCGGAGACGCCAGTCGGCGACAACAGCAGAACGACCTCAAGCGCAAGGCCCCGCAGCCGGCTTCCAGTAGCCGGCAGGTGGCGACAGTCGAAGACCAGCAGCCGGAGGGGCAGCCTCCACCCAAGCGGCAGAAGGGCGGCAAGTCCAACTGGTTGCCGGCTTTCTCCTACGAGCAGACTCTAGATGGCCCATGCAAGTTTCACAGCGGCACGAAGCCGTCAAATCACACCACCCGAAAGTGTCATTGGCTCACCAGGATTGCCAAGGGAGACGGCCTGATGCCTCCTCCGCCTGCTGGGCAGCCGCCTCCACCCCAGCAGCCGCCTGCCAGGCCAGTCGGCGCAGTACAAGACGAGTACCCAGAAGAGCATGGGGCCTATGTGGTGTTCACTAGTGTGGCAGACGACAAACGCAGCAAGCGGCTGCAGCAGCAAGAGGTGAATGCAGTGGCGTCGGACACCCCAGAGTTCATGCACTGGTCCGAGAAGCCTATCAGCTGGAGCAGAGCTGATCACCCAGAGGTGATGCCGAGCCCAGGCTCCTACGCCTTGGTCTTGGAGGCCACCTTTGCCACCGATAAGCGGGCCGCTCGTTTCTCACGAGTGCTGATAGACGGAGGCAGCAGCATCAACATCCTGTACAAGGATACCATGGAGAAATTAGGAATCAAGCAAAGACAGCTTCAGAGCAGCCGGACTGTATTCCATGGCATTGTCCCTGGCCTTTCCTGCTTCCCAATCAGCAAGATTTTGATAGATGTCCTCTTTGGAGATAAGAGTCATTTCCGCCGAGAGCCAGTCTGGTTTGAAGTGGTGGACCTTGAGAGCCCGTACCACGCACTACTTGGCCGACCTGCTTTGGCCAAGTTCATGGCAGTCCCCCACTACGCCTACCTCAAGATGAAGATGCCGAGTTCCAAGGGGATTCTGACTATAGCCGACGACTACAGAAAGTCGTCCGCTTGCACGGCCGAGAGCAGCCGGCTGGCCGAGTCCCTGGTTATTGCAGCCAAGAAGCGGCTTCTTGATCGGGTTGTGGCGATGGCCGGCAAGCAGCCAGAGATGTCGCCCAACCCCAAGGAGTCGGAAGCTGAGGGCTCGTTCAAGCCAGCAAAGGAGACGAAGAAGATACCCTTGGACCCAGAGCACCCGGAGAGGTACGCTGTCATAGGTGCAAGACAACAAATAGGAAGGCGAGCTCGTCGATTTCCTCCGTGAGAATCGGGACATCTTTGCATGGCCCCCCAAAGACATGCCGGGTGTACCGACGGAATTCGCCGAGCACAAGTTACATGTTCGGACTGATGTGAAGCCCGTCAGGCAGCCCTTGCGCCGCCTGTCAGAAGAGAAAAGAAGAGTTGTTGGAGAGGAGATCGCCCGGCTCCTTGCAGCCGGCTTTATCATGGAAGTGTTTTTTCCAGAGTGGCTAGCAAACCCAATCTTAGTGCTGAAGAAGAACAAGCAGTGGCGGATGTGTATTGACTACACAAGCCTCAACAAGCCTGCCCCAAGGACCCGTTTGCTTTGCTGAGAATCGATCAGGTGATAGACTCCACAGCCGGATGCGAGCTGTTGAGCTTCTTAGATGCCTATCAGGATATCACCAGATCAAGCTGGACCCGGCAAACAGACTGAAGACTGCATTCATCACGCCGTTTGGAGCCTTCTGCTACCTGACGATGACGTTCGGCTTGAGGAATGCCGTCGCCACCTTTCAACATTGCATGCAGAAGTGCCTCCTCAAGCAACTCGACAGAAATGCCCACATCTACGTGGATGATGTGGTGGTGAAGACGGAAAAGCGCGGAACTCTGTTGGAAGACCTCAAGGAGACCTTTGAAAACCTGCGCCGATTCCAGATCAAGCTCAACCCCGAGAAGTGCGTCTTCGGAGTACCAGCCGGCCAACTCCTCGGCTTCCTGGTCTCCGAATGCGGCATAGAGTGCAACCCCGTGAAAATCAAGGCCATCGAGAGGATGGAGGTACCCAGCCGACTGTTGGATGTGCAAAGATTCACTGGCTGTCTGGCATCCATCAGCCGGTTCATCATCGGCTAGGCGAGAAAGCTCTCCCCTTGTACCAGCTCATGAAGAAGACCAATTTTTTGAGTGGAACCACAAGGCGGACGAGGCCTTTCTCCAGCTGAAGAAGATGTTGGTTACTCCCCCTGTGTTGGCGGCTCCGACTCCCAAAGAGCCCATGCTCCTGTACATCGCCGCCACCAGCCGGGTAGTCAGCACAGTCATCGTAGTTGAGCGCAAGGAGGAAGGCAAGGCACTGCCTGTCCAGAGACTGGTATATTACCTGAGCGAAGTACTGTCGACCTCCAAGCAGAACTACCCCCACTACCAGAAGATGTGTTACAGTGTGCACTTTGCCGCCAAGAAGCTGAAGCCTTATTTCCAAGAGCATCCAATCACTGTGGTCTGCACAGCCCCACTAGCCGAGATCATTGGAGGCCGAGATGCGTCTGGACGAGTGGCCAAATGGGCCATAGAGTTGGCCCCCTACACGATCTACTATCAACCTCGCACCACCATCAAGTCGCAAGCACTGGCCGACTTCCTCGTCGACTGGGCCGAGACCCAGTACCTGCCGCCAGCGCCCGACTCCACCCATTGGCGGATGCATTTCGATGGCTCCAAGATGCGCACTGGCTTGGGAGCCGGCGTTGTTCTCACTTCTCCTAAAGGCGACAAGCTCAAGTATGCGCTGCAGATCCATTTCGCCGCCTCCAACAATGTCGCTGAGTATGAGGCGCTCATTCACGGGCTCCGGCTTGCCAAAGAGCTTGGCATTCGCCGGATCCTGTGTTATGGCGACTCCGACTTGGTGGTCCAATAGTCATCTGGCAACTGGGATGCCAAGGACGCAAACATGGCAAGCTACCGCTTCCTCGTGCAGCAACTCAGCGGATATTTCGAGGGGTGCGAGTTCCTCCACGTGCCAAGAAACGACAACGACCAATCAGATACTTTGGCACGAATTGGCTCCACCCGCCAAGCAATACCATCCGGCGTCGCTCTTCAGCGCCTCCTCAAGCCGTCTATCAAGCCTTCACCAGAGTCAGATTCCATTTTTGTGCCGGCTCCCCCTGAAGAAGTCGGATCCGACTCAAGAGCCCTAGCAGACGGCACAAAGATCCTTGCAGACGACTCCAAGAACGCCGCAGTCAAACCCGGCCCGAGGACTGCGGCGACCAGACCGAAGACTCCAGAGCTCGGCCCGAGGATTGCACCAGTCGGCCCGAAGACTTCAATGATTCAGGAAGCGGCCGCGGACTCCGGCCCGCCTCCTCCCAGCCCAGCCGCCCTCGTCCAAGTTGCAGTTCTGGCAGTTGAAGAAATAGCAGCACCCTCATGGGCACGACCCGTGCTCAAATTCCTGGTGAACAAGGAGCTGCCAACTAATGAAACCTTGGCTCGGCAAGTACACCGCCGGGCGGTAGCATACACCATAGTCAACAGAGAGCTAGTCAGGCACAACGTCACTGGTGTTTACCAGCGCCGCGTCGAGCCGGAGCAAGGCCAAGCAATTCTCAGAGACATCCATCAAGGCGAGTGCGGCCACCATGCGGCCTCAAGAGCACTCGTCGCCAAAGCTTTCCGGCATGGTTTCTTCTGGCCGAGTGCCCTAGAAGAGGCCAAAGAGTTGGTCCAGAAATGCAAGGGGTGCCAGAAGTTCCGCTCCAAGCCGCATCAGCCGGCTTCTCCGCTCAAGACCATCCCAGTCGCCTGGCCCTTTGCAGTTTGGGGCTTGGATATGGTGGGACCATTCAAGACGGCACGAGGTGGCCTAACTCACCTACTTGTCGCGGTGGACAAGTTCACCAAGTGGATAGAAGTAAAGCCCATCAAGAAGTTGAATGGTCCGACTGTCGTGACTTTCATCTCCGACATTACAATTCGATACGGCATACCGCACAGCATCATCACCGACGACGGCACCAACTTTGCCAAAGGCGCTTTGGCCCGTTTTTGCGCGACGCAGGGCATCCGACTGGACTTAGCGTCCGTTTCCCACCCGCAGTCAAACAGCCAGGTGGAGCGGGCGAATGGCCTCATCCTGTCCGACATCAAGCCTCGGCTGATCGAACCGCTGGAGCGTTTGGCCGGCTGTTGGCTTGATGAGTTGCCAGCCGTCCTCTGGAGTCTGCGCACGACTCCGAACAAGTCGACCGGCTTCACGCCCTTCTTCCTCGTCTACGATGCTGAAGCCGTCATCCCAACGGATATAGAGTTCGACTCCCCGCGAGTCACGATGTACACCAAGGAGGAAGCAGAAGAAGCACGACAAGATGACGTCGATCTGCTGGAGGAGGGCCGGCTGTTGGCTCTCAGCCAGTCCAGCATCGACCAGCAGAGCCTGCGCCGATACTACAACAGGAAGGTCAGGCCGAGATCTTTCCAAGAGGGCGACCTTGTGCTCCGACTGATCAGCGAACAGCCAGCCAACACAAGTTGTCGGCGCCTTGGGAAGGCCCCTTCATCATGAGAAAAGTGTTGGGCAACGACTCCTACTACCTGATCGACGCTCAGAAGCCCCGAGCATGCAAGAGGGACGACTCCGGCAAAGAGACGGAACGACCATGTAATGCAAATCTTCTCCGAAGATTTTACAGTTAATGCAGTATGGACCATGATACCCTTTTGTATTGAAGTACTAAGACTTCGGGCCCCCCGAGACGAGCTTGGGGACTGCCCTTTTTGTTATCTGTATGATAAGTATTATGCCTCCGAGTATGCTACTCGGCACCGGGCTCGACTAGTCAGCCCGGGGACTCATCGGCTTGCGCTATGAAAACGTTTCCTGCAGTCGGACAAGTAGTGTGTGGCGCCTAAGCCGTCTCTTGTCAGAAGCCGCAGCTCGCAGAGCGACTATCCGGTGGGCAGGAGTAAGGAAGAATGGGCGCCCACATGAAAAATGGCTAAGGACTCAAAGCGTAAACATAGGTTAAAACCGGCTTTCCAGCCGTTCCTTGCAAAACTGACTCTTGAGTAGTCGGCCTGCCGCTTTCTATCCGACTTGCTGAGAAAACTCTAGAATGGCTAAGTACTTGCCTTCCCAAAGTAGCCAAGTATTTGATCCAGCGGCAGTCCGCAGAGCGGCTGTCCGACTGGCAAAGACGGCATCTAAGGGAAGGCGGCAAAGAAAAAAGCCAGAAGAGCAATAAGCAAGAAATGATAGAACCTAGATAAATATTTACATAACATAGGCCCTTGGCCGAATCCTCGAACGGAGGTTCAAAATACACCCCGCGGGTGGAATTGTGCGACTTAACAAAGTTTTCCGAGAAACTACTAAAACAGATAAATAAAGACAAGGCGGCGGCCTACGAAGCAGCAGACGGGTTTGGAGGCTCGGAGGAGATGGCGGTGTCGGACGTTGGGGCGGCCGGCTGGGCAGTCTCGGCTTGACCGCCTCCAGCGGCAGTCGGCTCGGTTGGGCGTGGCTCGTTGCTGGAGGCACGGTCGAGCTGAGGCTGATCGCCCGCTCCGTCTTCTGGCGCCTCCATCTCGCCTCCGACCTCCGCCTCGCCTCCCTCCTCGGCGCTGGAGCCGATCACCTCCGCCGAGTCCTCGTCATAATCCGGGTTCATCCCGAACCACTCCGGAGGCTCCTCCTCGCCATTGTCAGCATGCTCAGGAATGAAGACATCAGTATCAGCGTACTCGGTGATCGCCGCTGCGCGCATGACAAGGGCGTCCTCCACGGCTGCCAGCTCCGGCTGGGCCTCGGCCCGGAGCATGGCCAGCTGGTCCAGGTCCAAGTCTGGATACCACGCCTTGACAAACTCCAAGGCCTAACGCGCTCTAGCCCGTGCCGAGGAGCCTTTCCAAGCCTCCAGATGGCCTGCTGCGACCTCCAGCCAGTCGGTAGTCCGGCTGGGAGTGCACAGAATCGGCATGTCTAGCCACAAGGCAGCAATCGCCTGGGGGCCGACACGTTGAAGCCGGCGCAGCATCCGATGAGCCGACCGCAGGCGAGCCTCAATGCTCAGAAGCTGTTCATCGAGTGCCCGGGGGGCATTGGCGGCAACCTCCTCGCCAGCTGCTCTCCGCGCCTCGCGATCGGCCTCGATGGCTTGGGTAGCAGCTTGCGTGTGGCCCGGGAAGAAGTCTACCAAGACAAAAAGAAGCAAGTTAGGAAAAGTTAGAGTCGGCCCGACCTGAGGTCGGCGGCTCAAATAAAGAGAGTAAAGAAGACTCACCATCGACGATATCCTCAATCTCATGAAAGCCGGCGGTCAGCATCGCCTCCTTGTCGGTCCAGGAGGAGCGCTCGGTCTCAAACTTGGCCAGGAGCGCAGTCTCTTTCCTCTCCGCCTCCTCCTGCGCCTTCTTGAGCAGCTCCTTCTGCTCCGCCAGCTGCGTAGCCAGCAGTTCGCGCTCGACGACGAGCTCGCTGCACTCTGCCTCCTTGGCACGCAAGGCGGTGTTGGCTTCGCCCAGCTGCTGCTGAAGAATGGCGTTCGCCTCTGAAGAAAGAAGAAAAAAGATGTAAGTCACCAGCAAAGAAGGTCGCCGGGAAGATCCGGCCCGACTGCTCAGCAGTCGGCCCGAATTTCGGGGACTACAGCCCGCGGGTGCGCCAGCACGCACCCGCGAAGAAGAGGGAAAACTCACTCCGGCTCTCCGACAAGTCGGCAGTCCGCCTGCCCAGCTCCTCAACGTTGCGGTTGAAGGTGGTGACCCGGAGGTTGTGGTAATCCTGTGATAAATATTTCAAAAAAGAGTTTGGAACTCTCCAGTGGAGTTCCGACCCGCCTGCTCAGTAGCCGGCCCGGAACTCGGGGACTACACCCAGTGGGTGCGCTGGCGCGCCCCCACAGAGAAGAGCAGGAAGAAACAAAGTCAGAAGAAAACATACCCGGATGGCTACTCGCGACGCCAGATGCGCTTTCGTGCAGTTCTGGAGGGCGTCGCCCTCAGCCCGCAGCTTCGCCTGGACGTCCAGAAGCATCTGGTTCAGCGAGCCTGTGCCGCCCCCCCGCGCCCACCCAACGGGTGCGGCGCTCGTTGCCTCGACGTCTGGGATGGCTGAGCTGGCGGCACCGGCCTCCAGAGGGCATGGCGCCGAAGTCGCCTTTTCAAGACGGCGGCGCATTGGCGAGGCGACTTGGAGGAGCAGCTGCGCCACGGCCTCGTCACTAGTCGGCAGCACCGGAAGGTCCGTCGGCTGTTCACCTCGCGCGTTCCCAGATGGCGGTGGAGGCAGCGGTGGCGGCATGACCGTGCTCGACTCGGAGACCTCGCCGCCCTCCCTCTCCTTGATGGGATGATCACCGCCGGCTTCCCCAATC
This sequence comes from Aegilops umbellulata, assembly GCA_032464435.1. Taxonomy (NCBI): domain Eukaryota; kingdom Viridiplantae; phylum Streptophyta; class Magnoliopsida; order Poales; family Poaceae; genus Aegilops; species Aegilops umbellulata. The sequence continues at coordinate 346,598,916 of CP136056.1, read as the reverse complement.
TGCTCCGTGAAATCTGGCGGCGGTGCCGAGTTCAGCGGGATGACGTACAACGCCGACTGGCGGCGCGGCTTCTTCGGCCCGCTGTTTTGCCGCGACGGCGGCTTCGGCTTCCTCCAGCTTCTTCTGAGCGGAGGCGGCCGCCTTCTCGGCCTCCGCCTTCTCCCGGCGGGCGGCTTCGTCCTTGTCGCGCTTCTCCTGCGCGTTCCGCTCCGTCGCCTCCCGGAGGTCGGGGGCGGGGTCAATGCGCCGAGTGGCGGCAGACGACTCTGCCGACCCCTTGATGGAGGCGGCGGTAACCCTCCCAAGGGTGAGGGGAGCCCTGGAACGGGGATAGCATATAAAGGATTTGGACAAAATCCACCAGAAGATAAAACAAGACAAAAGACAGAAGCACTTACCCAGAGGATAGCGGCGGTTTCTTCACTTCCCCGCGGAAGCGCTGGGCGCTCGCAACCGCCTCTTCCCGCTTGGTCATGGCGGCCGCCCCCTTGAACTTCTTCTCCTGGCAACCAGTAGAGCTCGGCCCGGCCCGGCGTTTCCTCGCGCCGCCTAGACCGCCCAAGGCGGCTGACGAGCTCGCGCCGTGGTGGCCGGCTCTTGCTTGGTGGCGCGGGGCGACTTCTCCATCATCACCAACGGGCCAGTTGGCAAAGGTGGCCGAGGGCCTGAGGCCGCCTTTCTCTCCTCCGCCGCCTCCGTCGGTGTCGGCCTCCATCGCCGCCGCCCCTAGGTCGGGGTCATCGACGTCACTCTCCGCTCGGTCGGGGGCGAACTGGTGGGCCGACCCCGCGGAGCCGGCCGAGGGTTGGACGAGTGGATTCTGACTCGAAGGCTAAAAAGATAAGGAGTCGGATTTGGCTGCAAAAGAAGAAGAAGAAGAAAGTCAACTTACAACCGGCGGGGGGTTGGCGCGCGAGTACGGCTCCATGCCGAACTGCCAATCCTCTGAGAGGCCGCAGTTCGCGATGAAATTCACCGTGTCCGCCACCTCCGCGTGGGGCATGTCCTTGGTGCACATCCGACTGGGGTCCCGGTGGCCGCTCATCTGACAGATTAGATGAGGCCGGCCTTGGAGTGGGAGGACTCGGCGCGCCACGAAGGCGGCCAGCAAGTCGGCCCCAGTCAGACCCTCCGATCGCGTCAGCACTCGGAGTCGCGCGACGGCGGCGGCACCAGCCGGAGTCAGCGTCTTGGCACGGTAGGACCAGCTGGGGAGCCTCCCAGCCGGCGCGTCGGCTTCGTAAGCCGGCAGATTGACCCAGTCGCCGTCTAGGGCGATGTTCTTCACATAGAAGTAAGAGCGCTGCCACATCTTCACCGACTTGATCAGCTGGATGGCAGGGAATGTGTTGTCGACCGCCGTTCTCTGCATCGTAATGAAGGCGCCGCACTGGGCTGGCACGCCGGCGACGTGCGTGCCGAGCTTGGACTGAAAGAACTCCCCCCACAGCTCGATGGTGGGGAGAACGCCGAGGAAACCCTCACACAAAGTGGTGAAGGCCGCCAGTAGCACCACCGTGTTCGGTGTGAGGTGGTGCGGCTGGAGGCCGTGGAACTCCAAAAACAAGCGGAAGAATCCGCTCGCCGGCAGCCCCAGGCCGCGCATGAGGTGCGAGCGGAACACGAGCTGCCCGCCCTCCTCCGACGCCGGCGTCACCTCCTTCGTCGGCGGGGCACGGGCCCGCACTAAGTGCGCGCCGGGGAGGCGATGCGTCTTGCGGAGGAATTCAATGATGTCGTCGTCGATCTCGGAGCCGTCCCACACGCTAGAGCGCACGGCGGCGGGCGCGGCGGCAGAGGGCGAGCTCATCGCTACAAGCAGGACGTGGTTCGGCGCGGCAGCGGCTGGAGGAAGAAGAAAGAGGAAGAGGCAAAGGGAAACGGGGGAGAGGGGGCGCGCGTGCTTCGCCGCCCCGCTCCCTCCGCCTACTTATAGGCCTGTAGGCTGAGGAGCCGAGGGGGCGTCGTGGGATTAACTGTGCCCACACCCCCACGACCCCCACGATTTACCACACGAGTTACTGCGTGCAGTTACTGCGCAGGAATCCCAACCGCCCGCACGGCCGCAGCAGATCCGCTCGAGGGCCGAGGCGCGGTAATGGCGGGTCCCACCTGCGGGCCTGTCCCGTCGCGCGCGTGGGCTGGCAGACTGGCCCGGCCACGTGGCGCCGCCTGGCGGGCCCGCAACGGGCGGCTGCTGGGAAGCTTACCGGCACGCCGTCTGAAGCCCGCCGCAACTTTCAAAACTCTTTCAAGAAACGAGATGGCCTTCGACAAGTTCGACTCCGGATAGTCGGCTCGCTTGACATGGCCTGAGCAAGATCGCCTCCTGACAGTCGGCTTGAAGGAATGTGGCGGGCAAGGCCTAGATCTAGCTACCGGAAGGAAGAAACTGTTGAGGCTCCTCGACTTATCTCCCTCGACGCCTCACCAGCTTCGGGGACTACTGTCGGAGTAATGGGCCATGGGTAGGCTAACCCGGGACCCAGAACCTTTCAAGACATCGGGACAGGCTTCGCCCCTCAAGAATCCCAAGACGAAGGGCCGACTACCCACTCGCGGCCGAATCCCAAAGACGGCTATGAAATAAGCCGACTCCCAGCTGGCGGCTTCCAGAGAAGCCGACTATGGGGAGTCGGCCCACGACTCCAACCACCCTCTGCCCTCGCGAAGAGGGACGGGACGGGGCGTGGCCTCAGTACGGGCCACGCCCACCCCTTACCAAGGGCAGGCATGGCTACAATGCGTCGTACCGATGGAGATCTCCGTCCGGCGCGTCACTGTTGCCATGCCAGCCCTGACATCAGCCCCAGGGGGCGGAACCCTATGCCCACGTCGGCTTGCCTGTACGGTCCGGAGACGACGGGCCCCGCTTGTCGGCGGGGGTACAGAAGACGGCGTGAGCGCCCCAAGACGGACCCCGTGGGAGTTGGCCTCCAGGAGTCGGCCGGCTCCTCCCACGGGCCCCACACGCCATTAACCAGACAAGACGGGGAGTGGCAACAGTGATCGCCCGTCGGGCGGCAACACTGTTGCCATGACCCCATGACCAAGCCAGCGTCATTAGAAGCACGGCTACAGTAGCCCGCAGTCGGCGGGGCCCGTCGGTCGGCGGGGCCCATCGGCCGGCGGGCCCCAGAAGTTGGCGGAGAAGACGGCGGCCTGAGAATCAGACGGCTGGGACTCGCGCCCAGCCGGATTACCATTGTACCCCCGAGGGGTAGGCCTATATAAACCCCCCGGGGCACCCATGCAAAGGGTTCAATTCTTTAGACACTAGACAAAAGAACACGAAGGGGGAGAGAGCTAGCCTTGCCTTCTCCTACCTCTAGGAAACAGTTCAAGGAGCAACCTTGTATACACTTCGCCATAGTGATCATGCGGAGACCCCGCAGAGCAGCAGTAGGGGTGTTATCTCCCCGGAGAGCCCTGAAGCTGGGTAAGTTTCGCCGGCGTGCATGTCTACGCCTCATCCCGCTTCCAGGCACCGGCGACGTTCTACTCGCCCCCACCATGATAAGCCATCCTTTGGCATATGTCCCATCCAACCCCAGACACCCTTGTGTAAGGATGTATAACCATCAAACCGTTAGTAAATCTATAGTTACGCCGGACTCGTCCAGCCGTGTCCGTGGTCTTAACGACCTATTAGGCGCTCTGGTTGGTGGGGCAGTTTTAGTGTGTGGCTGTCCAGGCAGCCGCACAGTCTTCCGCACGTAGGGCGCGCTCAATGTTTCCCTTTACTGAGATGATGCCTTGTGGACCGGGCATCTTAAGCGTGAGAGATGCATAGTGCGGTATTGCGTTAAAGCGAGCGAAAGAGTCGCGTCCCAATAGTGCTTGATAACCACTTTGAAATGGAGCGATGTGGAAGGTCAGCTTTTCGCTATGGAAGTTATCGGGTGAACCAAACGTAACTTCTAGTAGGAGGGAGCCCGTGCAATGAGCCCCTGGGTCTGGTGTTATTCCTTTAAGGGAAATATTGCTATGGCTAATGTTTGTTGGGTCTATCCCCATTTTGCGGACTGTGTCCTGATATATCAGGTTTAGACTGCTTCCGCCGTCCATCAGGACTCGCGTGAAATGGTATCCGTCGATTATCGTGTCTAATACCAAGGCAACCCAGCCTGCGTGCCGGATACTTTCGGAGTAGTCCCGATGGTCGAAGGTGATCGGTTTTGACAACCAGTGGCGAAACTCCTTTGTGATAGGCCGTATGGCACGTATCTCTGTGAGCGCCACTTCGTTTCTTCCCTTTGTCACGTGTAGTACGTTTACTATTTTGACTTCTTGTGGGAATTTCTTTTGTTCCCCAGTGCTTTGTTTGTGGGGTTCGTCATCGTCTTCACTTGGTATATCCAGCCCCTGGTGTTCGGCGTTGAGTTTGCCGGATTGCTTGAAGACCCAACATTCTATGTGGGTATGGTTTGCAGGCTTCCCAGGGGTGCTGTGGATTTGACATATCTTGTCCAGGATTTTATTTAGGTTAGACAGTTCGTCCCTGTTATCTTTGAGGGGCAGCTTTTGCTTACCCTGCCGAGAGCTTTTGAATGCGGCGCTAACTACCATGCTCTTCGGACTGTTTCCCTTATTCCGGCACTGGTCTTTGTTGCATCGTGGCTTCCCGTTTCCATCCCTGATTTAGGACGTACTTGGGTCGCTGGTGCTGCATCTTGCCAACCAGCTGTCCTCGCCCGCACAAAAGCGGGTCATGAGGCTTGTTAATGTGGCCATTGTTCTTGGCTTTTCTTGGCCGAGGTGTCTGGCGAGCCATTCATCTCGAACGCTATGTTTGAAAGCCGCTAAGGCTTCGGCGTCCGGACAGTCGACTATTTGATTCTTTTTAGTGAGAAATCTATTCCAGAGCTTCCGGGCTGACTCTCCGGACTGTTGAGTTATGTGACTCAAGTCGTCTGCATCCGGTGGTCGGACATAAGTCCCTTGGAAGTTTGCCCGAAAAGCGTCCTCGAGCTCTTCCCAACTTCCAATGGTGTTTTCGGGAAGGCCTTTAAGCCAATGCCGGGCGGGCCCTTTGAGCTTGAGGGGTAAGTATTTGATGGCGTGGAGGTCATCTCCTCGAGCCATGTGGATATATAGGATATAATCCTCAATCCAGACCCTCGGGTCTGTGGTTCCGTCATATGCCTCTATGTTTACGGGTTTGAATCCCGTTGGGAATTCATGGTCCAGCACCTCATCGATGAAACATAGGGGGTGTGCGGCACTGTCGGATTTCGGGTTCCGGCAGACCCTTGAGGTTCGAACTCTGGGGTGCGCCCGGAGGTTACGCCCTTTGCCTACCCGCTCCCCTTCGCCTCGCAAAGATCTAAGCAATGGAAAACACAGCACAAGAGACATAGGGTTTATACCGGTTCGGGCCACCGTTGTGGTGTAATACCCTACTCCAGTGTGGTGTGGTGGATTGCCTCTTGGGCTGGTGATGATGAACAATACAAGGAAGAACAGCCCTGCGAGGGTCTGTTCTTGGCCGGGGCGATGAACTGCTAGGAGGAGTTCAGTCACCCTTCTCTCTCTCTCTCTCTCTGATCTGATTGCCCATCGATCTCTCTCTACCCTGGGGGTGGCTAGTCCTATTTATAGGCAAAGGCCCTGGGCCTCTTCCCAAATATTGAGCGGGAAGGGCGCCAACAATTGGCCATTTTGAAGGGGAACATATGGTACACTTATCCTGACTAAAGTTGGTCCTCGCCTGCCAAAAGCTCTGGTGGTGACGCTGGCTTGGGCTCCACAATGACTTCTTCCTTGTCGCGGGGCTGGTCTTGGTCTCGTTGCACCGAAATGGGTGCCTTTGCTTGATACCCTCACCTGCGCTTGCTCCCTTTGCACCAAAGAGGAAAGGGAGGGCACTGCGCGGGCTGGCGCCCGCCTGGCGCCCTTGGTCGTCATGGCTTGCGTCACGGGCACCTCGTGAGGTACCCCGCCTTGATCTCTCCGCCTCCTCGTGAGCCAGCCTGATGAGGCCGTGCCTGAAGAAGCTTTGTGTCGTCCGCCCCGCGAGGCTCGGCCCCTCACGAGGGCCTTGGGTCTGTGTTGATGAAGATGGGCCGTGCTGGGCCCCCCTTTGAGCCACGCCGCACGCCGCATGCAGGCAAGTCTGGGGACCCCCGTTCCCAGAACACCGACAGTAGCTCCCGGGCCCAAGGTGCGCCCGGACTTGGCCGTGCAAGGAGGCGAAAGGGCAAGGGTGAAGCGCCGCGGGCCCTAACAGCCTGCGGCCTTGGGCGCCGTGTGGCGGTTGATTTGGACATGGGCGTCTCCACTTCCCCACGACGCCTTGGCAACTGCGCGGATTGGACAAGTCCCTGCATGCAAAGCAGGTCATGATTACCTGCGATCGTGGAGGTCGGCGGTTGGCCTTCGCCGACCATAAATACGGAACGGCACGCGCCCTTCCAATCCATCTATTCTTGCTTCTCCTTCTTCCCTGTACTTATTCCGTCTTGCTGCAATGGCTCCGTCGAGGAGGTTCTCGGCCGTAGAGAAGGGGAAGGCTCACCAGGTTGAGCCCGCCTCTCCCTTGCCCAAGCGTGGACGTGGGCGCCCCCGCAAACATCCTGTGGCCACCACGGCGGCTCCCCGCAGCCGTGGAGATGGTTTCCAGCACGGTGTCGGGCGGACAGTTGCGGTCGGGGGGCGCGCTTTGGTCGCACGTCCCCCTAGGCCGCGCTTCCACGCTGTAGAGGTGCTACCGGAGTTCGTTGTGTGGTCGGCGGAGCCGACCAATGCCCGGCTTCAACTCCCTCGCTTCCTCCTCGGCGAACTCCCGGCTGGCGCCCCGGGCGGCCTCTGGCTTCAAGCGGACGACTGCTGCAGCCGGGCCTCGTGGGCTTCACTGGAGGTCTCCTCATCCGGGAGCCTGGCCTTGACCCGTGGTTGGCAGACGTTTGCCCACGCACGTGGCCTGAGCCGTCGGTGCACCCTGCACTTCAAGTTTGACGGCGATGCCACCCTCTACGTGAGGGTGTTTGGGGAAGATGGTCGCCGCGCAGGGTGCTGCCCTGAGGACGACAACAGCGGCCGGGGACCCAGCCCCGGCGATGACGGAGAGGACAGCGCTGGCGTTGCTGGTGGCGCTCAGGGTTCCCCAAGCTTCTCCAGTTCTTCTTCAGGCGGCGACTCTTCTAGCAGCGGCCGCGGCCAGCCCCCATGCCGCCGCGCCTGCTTGGAAGGTGGTGGCGCGTCTGCCCGTCGTTGTCGGCGTTCTGGGAATGGGGGTCCCCAGACTTGCCTGCCTGCGGCCTGCGGCGTGGCTCAAAAGGGGCCTCAGCACGACCCATCTTCATCAACACAAGACCCAAGACCCTCGCGAGACGCCAAGCCTCGCGGGGCGGACGACACGGCGCTTCCTCAGGCACGTCCTCGTCAGGATGGCTCACGAGGAGGCGGAGAGATCAAGGCGGGGTACCTCGCAAGGTGCCCATGACGCAAGCCATGACGACCAAGGGTGCAGGCGGGCGCCAATCCGCGCAGTGTCTCCCTTTCCTCTTTGGTGCAAAGGGGGCAAGCGCAGGCGAGAGGATCAAGCAAAGGCATCCATTTCGATGCAACGAGACCAAGACCAGTCCAACGGTGGTAAGGAGGTCATCGTGGAGCCCAGAACGGCGTCACCACAGGGCCTTTGGCAGGCGAGGACCAACTTTAGTCAGGATAAGTGTACCCGATGTTCCCCTTCGAATTGGCCAATTGTTGGCGCCCTTCCCGCTCAATATTTGGGAAGAGGCCCAGGGCCTTTGCCTATAAATAGGACTAGCCACCCCCAGGGTAGAGGCATCGAGCAATCTAGAGACACCATCGAGAAACCAGTTAGAAAGACTTAGGCAGCACAAAGAGAGAGAGAAGGGCGGCTGAACTCCCCTAGCAGTTCATCGTCCCAGCTAAGAACAGGCCCTCGCGAGGCTGTTCTTCCTTGTATTGTTCATCATCAGCCCAAGAGGCAATCCACCCACCACACTGGAGTAGGGTATCCAACATTTGGCGCGCCAGGTAGGGGTGCGCCGGAATTTGTCTTCCACCGCTCCGCTCTCCTCCGACCGTCGTGTCCATGTCTGACGCTCGTCGGGCCCGTGGCGAGCGCCGGGCCGCCATCGCTTCCCGCGTCGCCTAGACGGCTCCCGTCGGTGGGCGTCCTCGTCGTTCCCCATCGCCCGCCGTCAACGCCGCCACCGGCCCGGCGAGGAACGAGCAGCAAGCGCCATCCCAGCATCTGCCTGTGCGACAAGGTGACCGCACCGCTACATCAACACCTCCGGTCATCGCGGCCCTCCTGGGCGGCTCGCAGGCGCCGCCCACAAGTCGCCACGTCAAGCCGTTTGTCCACCGGGTCAGCGCCGTTTCTGCACGGCAGGGGGCTCCCACGGATCGGGTGGCGCGCAAGGTCGGTCTGACCTTCAGCTCGGAGGACCGCCCCGCCAACTTGGCCGGCTTGGGCGCGCTCCCCGTGTTGTGCACCCCCACCATCTGCCAGGTGGCCGTCACCAGAACCATCGACGGCGGCGCGGGCCTCATTGTGCTTTCAGTTGAGACCTTCAATCTCCTCTGCATACCCCTGGAGCGGCTGCAACCCAGTCGGTCTTTCTTGGGCGTTGGGGGCGGGTCATCCAGCTCCTTGGGACAGATCCGGATCCCAGTAACCTTCGGCACCTACGACAACTTCCGCACGGAGATGGTCGACTTTGACATCGCCCCCATCGGCCTTCCTTACTGTCACATCCTAGCTAGCTCATGCATTAGAGTGTGCATCATGTTTACTTTTGACAGGAATTTGAAATGGGGAAGGCAGAACCCCCAGCACCCCTCCTGAAATCAACTAGGGTTTGCTAAAAATATTTTCAATGAACCTGAAATGCCCTTCTAAAATGTTCACCCTCTTTGTCTTGGATTAAAACCTCTGGCAAAAATGGTGCATATTTTTCTAGGTCAACAGAAGGTCATTGAATTAATGCATTAGTATTTGAATTTGGGCATTTAAAATTTATAAAATATTTCAAATGCTCAAATATTTCCAAACCAAAATGTTCCTTGCTGGAAATATTCCAGCTAAGGACCAGATGAAGTTTGGTGATTTTTAGACGTGTTTTGGTATTTTTAATAAGTCCACAAAGTTACAGAAAAATAGAAAAAGGAAAAGCAGAGGGAAACTTACCTGGCGCCTAACCGGCCCACCTGCCGGCCCAGCCCAGCTCCCGCGCCAGCGAGCTGCTTGGCTTGGCCAGGCAGGCGCGCAGGTGCTCGACGCCGGCACCAGCACGCGCCACGCAGCTCCTCGCTGCCCTGCTTCACCTCCTCGCCGCCCCGCTGGCCTGGACGCGTTCCACGTCGCCGCCCCGAGCCCCTGGACACGCCCACTCGCCCTGCCTCGCCTCCCTCGCTCCCCTTCGCCATGGCTGACGCCACCGTCACCGCTCCGCCGTCGTAGCCATAGCCACCGTCGTCCCCGCGCCACCCGACCGTGTCCACGAGCTCCGCCACCCTCCTCTTCTTCGAGCAGGACGAGCCCCGAGCGCTCGCCCGCTCTGGAATCGCCCCCGACCCCGTCTTCCCCAACTCCGGCCGCCGAGATCGCCATCATCGCCCCGCTCAACTCCGACCTTCCCCGAGCCCGCCTCGACGCTCGCTGCAACCACCGTGAGCCTGGCCACCTTCCCATCCTCCCCGTTCTCTCTCTCGAGCCCCGTAGCGATTACATGTAGCTCATCCGCACGCGCCGCCGCGGAGCTCGTCGCCGACGAGGCTCCGACCACCCAACGGCCGCACCACCTTGTCCACTAGCCTCACCGCACACCCAGGGGCCCAACGCACCACTCCACGCGCCTCGCCGTGCCCCGTAGCCCCGGTTTCACTTTCACCCGAGCCCCGGCACCGCCAAACTCGTCGCCGGCGCCAACTCCGGCCACCCCGACCCCAACCAACTCCACCAAGAGTTGCGGGTCAGCTCCAGCTCCACGTAGATGCCCTCCGCGCCCCATTTGGTGGCCGGAACGGCCAAATCCACTTTGCTCCGCCGCGTCTGGCCTCGCCGGCGGCTAGACGCCGGCGAGTTGACCTTGACCGTTGACTGGTGGGCCCTGGTTGACTCTGTTGAGTCAATGACAGGTGGGGCCCCCTTCTGTTAATCACCAGATTAGCTTAAAACTAATTAAATGAGTTTAATTAATCACTAACCCCCTGGGCCCACTGGTCAGTTGACCTGGACCGGCTGTTGACTTGCTGAGGTCAGCATGACCTCATGCTGACGCAGTAATTTAATTTACTGGAATTAATTTTATACAGGAAAATCCAGAAATTAACCCAAACTTCAAAAATTCATAGAAATTAATCTATAACTCCAAATGTAAAGTTTTATATATGAAAAATGATCAGAAAAATCCAAACTATCCATTGGTACTGGTTTCATGCATGTCAGAACAAGTTAAACCTGCTGTTTAGGCAATATAAGATTATGCACCATTAGGCTATGTTAAATGAGCTACCATTTGAACCTTTGGTTCAAATGAGTTCATTCCTTTCTGGTTTAACTTGCATTAGGTCAGGACACATCCATAATGCCATGTCATAGCATGCATCATATTGTTGCATATCATCATGAGTTGATTGTGTTCCGATGTGTTCTTCGTGGTAGGTTCTGCCTCCGAGGATATCCACGAGTATCCAACTGAAGGGCAGTATCCCACTACTACTCCATCAGGCAAGCAACCCATTGATCATTCCGATACAAACCCATGTTCTCGCTTCTGCCCTTGTTTACTGCATTAAGACAACGCGTTTCAAACTGCTGTGTGTTGCGGTAGTTGAACCCACTTCCTTTGCATGACCTGTCATTGCCACAGTAACTAGATGAAACCCACTAACATGTGTAGGAGTTGATTGAGCCAATACATGTGTGTGTGTTCCTACCATGCTATGCTTGCTATGCTTAGAGTTGTGTCAGGTCTGGTTCATCGGGATGATGAACTGGAGTGAAAGGTTGTGTCGGTGACAAGAGTGAAGTGTTGAATACGATTTGGTAAAGGAATCGATGAGAGGCCATGTAGGAGTACATGGTGGGTTGTTTCATTGAGGCCGTCCTTAAGAACTGAGATCTGTGTTTGTGATCCATGATACAGTTACTACCACACATTGGGCCCTGAAATATGACCCCGCTCGACTTCTTATCCACCCTTGTCCTCTGTCCAGGAGTTGCAAGTAGTTTCTGGTGTTTGTAGTATGCTGGGGGCCGCACGCGGCGCTGACCATCGGGGTGGGCTGTGTTGCGGTAGGCACGTGGCACGGTGTACCGACTCGCCCGTTTGGTGTCTCAGGAACCCTGTTCGCATCGTTCGGGGCCGTTAGTGGAAACCTCGGCCGGACTCCCTGCGGATGGAACCCGAATAGGCGATAAACCTGGACTAGAGACTTGAGTGTTTAGGTAGGTCGTGGTCTACACCCACGTCGGCTTTCGCTTGAAGTCTGCCGAGCACATGTCGTGTGCAGACGCTAAGTGGTGGAAACATGTGTGAAGAAGTACACCCCTGCAGGGTTATAAATGATCTATTCGAATAGCCGTGTCCGCGGTAATGGACTTCTGGGTTGCCTATAACATTTCATAGACAAGTAAATGGATTCTGCTAAAAATCTCAAGATAAGTGTGAGTACCGCGGATGGCCCGCTCGTAGGATGGCGAGAGAGGATCCACGGTGGAGTATTGTGATGGTGATAGTGGACTCGTGTGCGACAAATGATTTACAAGTGGTGTCTATCGTAGGATAGCTTAGCCAAGAGTCAAAGCTGGCTTGCTGCAATAACCCCACTACCTTCTTGAGAATGTGCATGTATAGTAGGTTCCTGTTGTAAGACTTGCTGAGTACCTTCGTACTCATGTTGCTTTAATCATGTTTTTCAGACGACTGCACCAACCCCTCTGATGGGTTCTATGTAGACCTCGACGTTGACGAGTGACTTATCACCAGGTGGTGATCCAAGACTTGTGAAGGGTCGTTGTAGATAGACAGGCTTCGTCAAGCCTTCTTTCTTTCTAGTGTCTGTACTCAGACTACTTTGCTTCCGCATGTGCTTGTATGTTTGTATGACTTGAGTGTTGGGTCATGTGACCCCTATCTGTATGGATGATATGTATGGCTCCTCGGAGCCTTCTAAATAAAGTACTTGAGTCGTAGAGTACTGTTGTGATGCCATGTTGTATTTACTCATATCGGGCATATTGTGTGTATGATTGAAATGCTTGGTATGAGTGGGATCCGACTATCTAGTTGTTTATCCTTGGCAGCCTTTCATATGGGGAAATGTAAGTCTTGTGCTTCTGAGCGATAGTAGTCCGCTACAGCCCGGTTCACCGGAGTCCTGCTAGCCCAGCACTACTGCTTGGACACTTGACTGGCCGGCATGTGTTTCACGTCGTTCCTATGTCTGTCCCTTCGGGGAAACGTCACGCGCTGTTATTCGGAGTCCTGCCTAGCCTGCTATAGCCCGGGTTACCGGAGTCCTGTTAGCCCAGTGCTACAGCCCGAATAAATACGTTGATGACCGACATGCTCGATGTGATTCATGTATGCCTGTCCTCATAGGCTAGCGCCGCTTTGGGTTCACGACTAGCCATGTCGGCCCGGGTTCTCTGTCATATGGATGCTAGCGACACTATCATATACGTGAGCCAAAAGGCGCAAACGGTCCCGGGCCAGGTAAGGTGGCACCCGTGGGAGTACCGTGCGTGAGGCCGCAAAGGGATATGATGTGTTACACGCTGGATCGATGTGGCATAGGATCGGGGTCCTGACAGCGTTGGCATCAGAGCCGGACTGCCTGTAGGTTCGCTAAGCCAACTGGTCGATGTCGAGTCCAGTAATGCTTTAGTTATATGTAGGGGAATTGATTGTGGGAGGGAACGTAAGGCTCTTTTACTCCTTTACCTTATGCCCTGTATTCTGAGTCATTCTCCTCTCATTCTACGTGGGTTAAGGACTAGGCTCTCTTCTCTCTATCAGGTTCACGTGTTACTAAATCCGTAGTAACTTATAGGATTGTTGGATATAACCCAGTTCAGTTCTACTAAAGTTTAGTATGTTGCCAATTGAACCAGAACCTTGATATGTTGTTGTTGAGTGGTTTCGCAAACTGTTGTGGATGTCTCAAGTCTTTTTCTGAGCATTTACAGCCGTTATGATGTCCAATTTCTTCCAGAAATTCTAATGCCTTTGCACTATTTTGTGCTTTCAGATGGCTACCCGTCCCCAAAACCAAGTGGTTCGTCTGACCCGTTGCATCGGTATATGTGGTCATACCGCCATGTCGGTTCGAGTGATGGTTGAGGCAGGTTACCGATGGTACCCTGAATACACCATCGAAGAGCAGTTTAGAGATTTCAACCAGAGCCAATATCTGTGCACGGTCAGGATATATCCATCTTATCCCGGAGCCACGGAACCACTCCACTGTTCTTATGGACTCGGGATCACTATTGGGATGTCCGTTCAAGATGCAGCCTACTCGATGATGACCATTATGCGAGCTAGAACTGCCTTGTTGAGCAACACTGAATTTCGCTACATGCCAGCATCCCTCCCTGGGGCGCATGGTTACCTTCAGGGCATGTACAGTGATGCATCCCATGAGGACTCACTCCTTTGCACCACTACTGAGATGTTGGAAGATAAGGACCGTGAAAACCGGGCCTTGCGTATGGAGCTCTTTAATGCTCGTGCTGATCATTGGGCCACCTTGACGAGGTTTGCACCTGCTGTGCAAGCCGGATTCATGGACATGAGAGATTTGTATCCTGTGCGGGCTAGTCTGCCAGACTTCATGGAATGGCGTGAGGTGGGAGGTATCACTCCTCCTCGTGGCCCTCTTCTGCCGCCATCTGTTGGTCCAAGGCCGCACCCAAGTCCCTATGGTCCACAAGCACCGCAGGACCGTTTGTTCCCAGATGACCATGTTCCGCTTCCAGGTCTGGGTGGTGACTTCTATGAGGACTTCTACGGAGCCGTCTGAGCTAGTAGTAGTCTCGCTAGTATTGTAATAGTTGTATGTCCACCGTCCTGCGTGATTGTGGAATATAACTTAGTGTGTATCAATTCCGGAGGTGTAGAAAAATAATGTATAGGAGCTTGGAATGCCTCCGATGAGATGTAATGTCTTTCGTCTTAGTTGTACTTCAGCTTGAGCTTGTACTAAACTATGTATGATGTGTATGACCGTTGGTATATATATGGCAGTTTCTATATTACCATGTCATACGGATGATCATCTCTGCATTCCTTGTTATCCATTACATTCCGCACTTCCTTGGCCAGATTTTGCCATCCTGGTTTAAATCATTGTTTTGTTTTCCTAGGATGGTCAACCCCCGCAGCAACCCTGCTGCTCCGGAGCAGGGAGAAGCTAGTGCACCTAGAGAGGAAAGTCTGCCTCAACCACCTTCTCTGGCCGAAGTGATGCTGGAGGCAGAGCGCAACAGGCGCGACACCAACCGCTTGTTAGAGCGGATTGAGCAGAACACTGCACGCCAGCAGAGGATCAATTCAGTGTCCATCAATGACTTTGTCAAGCTGTACCCGCCAAAGTTCAATCATTCCATCGAACCTCTCGATGCGGATGACTGGCTCCGCAGCATCGCCCACAAGCTATGTTCTGCCAACGTGGCTGAAGATGATAAAGTCACCTTTGCTGCCTATCACCTCAAAGGCCCTGCCAGCCTTTGGTGGGAGAATTATGAAGCTATGCGTCCGGTCGGCCAACTCACTACTTGGGCTGATTTCAGTGCCGCTTTTCGTGAGCATCATATTCCGGAAGGTCTCATGGATCGCAAGAGGGAGGAGTTCTGTAACTTCACCCAGGGGAAGCTGACTGTGGATGCATACAGTCGCGAGTTTGGGAAGCTTGCACGCTATGCTCCTGAAGAGGTATCCACCGACGCCAAGAAGCAGGCAAGGTTCCGCAAGGGACTTAGCCCTGAGCTCCATCGTGACCTTCATCTGCATGAATGCACTTCCTTTCCGAAGCTATTCAATAAGGCCATCAGTGCCGAGACAGGGCAGAATGATTTTGAAGCTTCACGCAAGCACTCCCGTGACTATGGTTCTTCATCCGGTTTTGGATCGCAGAAGCGCCGGGTCTGGATCCCAAATTCTGCTATGCCACCCAGGTATACTCCGAGGCCATCCTTTGAGGCGCCTCGTCCCAACCAACAGGATGTGCCGCCCAAGACTTTTGGTGGCCCCACTGCCAATACTGCTCCACGCCCTAATATGATAACTTGCTTCAAGTGTGGTGAGCCGGGCCACTACGTCCGTGAGTGTCCCCAGAACAACCCCAGCCAGTTCGGAAAGTCTGTTGGACGTGATAAGTCAACAGCGAAGGTGCTTGTCGCCAAGCCAGCCACCACTGCTCGTGGCCATGTCAACTACGTTTCAGCTGAAGAGACTCAAGAGGACCCCAACGTCGTTCTCGGTACGCTCCTTGTTAATTGCCATCCGGCAACTGTTCTCTTTGATACTGGAGCATCTCATTCATTTATTTCTGAGAGCTATGCTCGATTGCACAACACTACCTTTAGTGACATGCCCACCTCCATGGTAATTCAAACCCCTGGTTCTAAGTGGCAAACCTCTAGAATCAGCCATGGAAATGAAATTCTTGTTGACAGATTGGTCTTCCTTGCGTCACTAATAGCTCTCAAGTCTTCAGACATAAACATCATCTTGGGTATGGACTGGATGTCAGCTCATTACGCCAAGATTGATTGCTCAACTAGAACTGTCCAACTTACCCATCCATCGGGCAAGACAGTCAACGTTTTGACCCGAGTGTCGGAACGTCAGCTCTATTCTCTAAATGCCAACCCCCTTCCAGACCTTGAAGATATTCCGGTAGTCCGTGACTTTCCGGATGTCTTTCCAGAGGAACTGCCAGGTGTTCCACCTGACAGAGATGTCGAGTTCGTAATAGACCTTGTTCCAGGAACCGTCCCAATCTCTAGGAGACCTTATAAGATGGCACCCCTAGAACTAGCTGAGCTTAAGAAACAACTCGATGAGTCCTTGCAAAAGGGTTTCATCCGTCCTAGTTCATCTCCATGGGCTTGCCCCGTCCTCTTCGTCAAGAAGAAGGATGGAACGGATCGAATGGTTGTAGATTACCGACCTGTCAATTTGGTCACCATCAAGAACAAGTATCCGCTCCCCAGGATCAACGACCTGTATGACCAGCTCGCTGGATCCTCAGTCTTTTCCAAGATGGATTTGAGGTTGGGCTACCATCAAATCAAAATCAAGAATGGGGACATTCCCAAAACGGCCTTCGTCACTCGTTACGGCCAATACGAGTACACCGTCATGTCCTTCGGTTTAACCAATGCTCCAGCCACCTTCTCTCGGTTAATGAACTCGATCTTCATGGAGTATTTGGATAAATTCGTCGTGGTTTACCTCGATGATATACTCATCTACTCCAAGAATGAGGAAGAACATGCCGAACATCTAAGGCTAGTATTGATGAAACTTCGAGAGCATCGCCTTTATGCCAAATTCTCCAAGTGCGAATTCTGGTTGCCAGAAGTGACCTATCTGGGCCATGTAATCTCTGGCAAGGGCATTGCTGTCAATCCCGAGCGAGTTCAAGCTGTCCTTGACTGGACTCCACCTGAAACGGTCAAGCAAGTTCGGAGTTTTCTTGGTTTGGCGAGCTATTGCCGCCGCTTCGTCGAGAATTTCTCCAAGGTTGCTAAGCCTCTAACTGAACTCCTCAAGAAAGATAAAAAGTTCGAGTGGACCCCACAGTGTGAGTTCAGCTTTCGGGAACTGAAAAGACGCCTGACATCTGCTCCCGTACTGGTACCACCAGATTTCTCTAAGGACTTTGTTATCTATTGCGACGCCTCGCGACAAGGACTAGGTTGCATACTCATGCAAGATCGTCATGTGATTGCCTACGCATCTCGACAGTTGCGTCCACATGAGGATAATTATCCCACTCATGATCTAGAGCTTGCAGCAGTAGTCCATGCACTCAAAACCTGGCGACACTACCTTCTGGGTAATCGTTGCGAAATTTACACTGATCACCAAAGTTTGAAATATATCTTCACCCAACCGGATTTGAATCTCAGGAAAAGACGTTGGGTCGAGTTGATCTCAGATTATGACTTAGGAATAACTTACACCCCAGGCAAAGCCAATGTCATGGCTGATGCAATAAGTCATAAATCTTATTGTAACAATCTGGTGTTACAACAAGGTCAACCACTTCTCCACGAGGAATTTCGTAAGCTTAACCTTCACATTGTTCCTCGAGGATTCCTTTCCACCCTGGTGGCGAAATCTAACCTTACGGATCAAATCATAGCTGCCCAGAAGCGCGATAAGGGCATATCTCGGATTAAGGAGAACATCGCTAGCGGAGTTGCTAAATGTTTTTCCATGGATGAACGAGGTGTTGTCTTCTTCGAGAACCGCTTGGTGGTTCCCAAGAAACAACATTTACGACAATTGATCCTTAAGGAAGCTCATGAATCCCCTCTCACCATTCATCCCGGTAGTACTAAAATGTATCAAGACCTACGCCAGAGGTTTTGGTGGACTAGGATGAAGAGAGAAATCGCTCAATACATTGCTAGTTGCGACGTCTGTCGTCGTGTCAAAGCAGAGCATCAACGGCCCGCTGGCACCCTTCAACCATTGGAGATTCCTGAATGGAAATGGGATAAAATCGGTATGGATTTCATCACCGGGTTTCCCAGAACCAAAAGAGGGAATAATGCTATCTTCGTTGTTGTCGATCGTCTCTCCAAAGTAGCCCACTTCTTACCTGTTCGCGAGAGCATAACCGCTAGCCAGCTAGCTGATTTGTACATCTCTCGAATAGTGTCTCTCCATGGTGTCCCATTGGAAATTAACTCAGACCGTGGAAGTCTTTTCACCTCTCGATTTTGGGAAAGTTTCCAAAATGCTTTGGGAACTCGACTTTCCTTTAGCACCGCCTTCCATCCTCAATCAAGTGGTCAAGTAGAACGAGTCAATCAAATTCTGGAGGATATGCTCCGAGCTTCTGTCATCTCTTTCGGTATAAATTGGGAGAAGTGCCTACCATTCGCCGAGTTCGCTTATAACAATAGTTATCAAGCTAGCTTGGGCAAAGCCCCTTTCGAAGTTCTCTATGGACGAAAATGTCGAACGCCTCTTAACTGGTCAGAAATCGGCGAGAGACAACTCTTTGGCCCGGACATGATCCAGGATGCAGAAGAGCAGGTTCGCATTATTCGTGAGAAGTTGAAAACCGCCCAATCCCGACAAAAGAGTCAGTATGACCGCAAGCATAAGCCCATGGCTTATGAAGTCGGCGAGATGGCTTACCTTCGGGTTACACCTTTAAAGGGAACCCATCGATTCGGTATCAAAGGCAAATTGGCTCCTCGTTACATTGGACCTTTTCGCATTCTTGCCAAACGAGGAGAAGTTGCCTACCAGCTGGAACTACCTCCGCATCTCTCCAGAGTTCATGACGTCTTCCACGTTTCTCAACTCAGGCGTTGCTTCTCGGATCCTATCCGTGGAGTGGACCACGAAACGCTTGATCTCCAAGATAACCTCACCTATCGAGAATACCCCGTTCGTATCCTTGATCAAGCCGAGCGTACCACTCGACGCCACAATATCAAGTTTCTCAAGGTTCAATGGTCACACCATTCCGAGCAAGAAGCTACATGGGAAAGGGAGGATCGTCTTTGACTCGAGTACCCCACCTTCTTTCCAAAGGAACCTAAATCTCGGGACGAGATTCTTTTGAGTGGGGGTGAGTTGTCACATCCTAGCTAGCTCATGCATTAGAGTGTGCATCATGTTTACTTTTGACAGAAATTTGAAATGGGGAAGGCAGAACCCCCAGCACCCCTCCTGAAATCAACTAGGGTTTGCTAAACATATTTTCAATGAACCTGAAATGCCCTTCTAAAATGTTCACCCTCTTTGTCTTGGATTAAACCTCTGGCAAAAATGGTGCATATTTTTCTAGGTCAACAGAAGGTCATTGAATTAATGCATTAGTATTTGAATTTGGGCATTTAAAATTTATAAAATATTTCAAATGCTCAAATATTTCCAAACCAAAATGTTCCTTGCTGGAAATATTCCAGCTAAGGACCAGATGAAGTTTGGTGATTTTTAGACATGTTTTGGTATTTTTAATAAGTCCACAAAGTTACAGAAAAATAGAAAAAGGAAAAGCAGAGGGAAACTTACCTGGCGCCTAACCGGCCCACCTGCTGGCCCAGCCCAGCTGCCGCGCCAGCGAGCTGCTTGGCTTGGCCAGGCAGGCGCGCAGGTGCTCGACGCCGGCACCAGCGCGCGCCACGCAGCTCCTCACCGCCCTGCTTCACCTCCTCGCCGCCCCGCTGGCCTGGACGCGTTCCACGTCGCCGCCCCGAGCCCTTGGACACGCCCACTCGCCCTGCCTCGCCTCCCTCGCTCCCCTTCGCCATGGCTGACGCCACCGTCGCCGCTCCGCCGTCGTAGCCATAGCCACCGTCGTCCCCGCGCCACCCGACCGTGTCCACGAGCTCCGCCACCCTCCTCTTCTTCGAGCAGGACGAGCCCCGAGCGCTCGCCCGCTCTGGAATCGCCCCCGACCCCGTCTTCCCCAACTCCGGCCGCCGAGATCGCCATCATCGCCCCGCTCAACTCCGACCTTCCCCGAGCCCGCCTCGACGCTCGCTGCAACCACCGTGAGCCTGGCCACCTTCCCATCCTCCCCGTTCTCTCTCTCGAGCCCCGTAGCGATTACATGTAGCTCACCCGCACGCGCCGCCGCGGAGCTCGTCGCCGACGAGGCTCCGGCCACCCAACGGCCGCACCACCTTGTCCACTAGCCTCACCGCACACCCAGGGGCCCAACGCACCACTCCACGCGCCTCGCCGTGCCCCGTAGCCCCGGTTTCACTTTCACCCGAGCCCCGGCGCCGCCAAACTCGTCGCCGGCGCCAACTCCGGCCACCCCGACCCCAACCAACTCCACCAAGAGTTGCGGGTCAGCTCCAGCTCCACGTAGATGCCCTCCGCACCCCATTTGGTGGCCGGAACGGCCAAATCCACTTTGCTCCGCTGCGTCTGGCCTCGCCGGCGGCTAGACGCCGGCGAGTTGACCTTGACCGTTGACTGGTGGGCCCTGGTTGACTCTGTTGAGTCAATGACAGGTGGGGCCCCCTTCTGTTAATCACCAGATTAGCTTAAAACTAATTAAACGAGTTTAATTAATCACTAACCCCCTGGGCCCACTGGTCAGTTGACCTGGACCGGCTGTTGACTTGCTGAGGTCAGCATGACCTCATGCTGACGCAGTAATTTAATTTACTGGAATTAATTTTATAAAGGAAAATCCAGAAATTAACCCAAACTTCAAAAATTCATAGAAATTAATCTATAACTCCAAATGTAAAGTTTTATATATGAAAAATGATCAGAAAAATCCAACCTATCCATTGGTACTGGTTTCATGCATGTCAGAACAAGTTAAACGTGCTGTTTAGGCAATATAAGATTATGCACCATTAGGCTATGTTAAATGAGCTACCATTTGAACCTTTGGTTCAAATGAGTTCATTCCTTTCTGGTTTAACTTGCATTAGGTCAGGACACATCCATAATGCCATGTCATAGCATGCATCATATTGTTGCATATCGTCATGAGTTGATTGTGTTCCGATGTGTTCTTCGTGGTAGGTTCTGCCTCCGAGGATATCCACGAGTATCCAACTGAAGGGCAGTATCCCACTACTACTCCATCAGGCAAGCAACCCATTGATCATTCCGATACAAACCCATGTTCTCGCTTCTGCCCTTGTTTACTGCATTAAGACAACGCGTTTCAAACTGCTGTGTGTTGCGGTAGTTGAACCCACTTCCTTTGCATGACCTGTCATTGCCACAGTAACTAGATGAAACCCACTAGCATGTGTAGGAGTTGATTGAGCCAATACATGTGTGTGTGTTCCTACCATGCTATGCTTGCTATGCTTAGAGTTGTGTCTGGTCTGGCTCATCGGGATGATGAACTGGAGTGAAAGGTTGTGTCGGTGACAAGAGTGAAGTGTTGAATACGATTTGGTAAAGGAATCGATGAGAGGCCATGTAGGAGTACATGGTGGGTTGTTTCATTGAGGCCGTCCTTAAGAACTGAGATCTGTGTTTGTGATCCATGATACAGTTACTACCACACATTGGGCCCTGAAATATGACCCCGCTCGACTTCTTATCCACCCTTGTCCTCTGTCCAGGAGTTGCAAGTAGTTTCTGGTGTTTGTAGTATGCTGGGGGCCGCACGCGGCGCTGACCATCGGGGTGGGCTGTGTTGCGGTAGGCACGTGGCACGGTGTACCGACTCGCCCGTTTGGTGTCTCGGGAACCCTGTTCACATCGTTCGGGGCCGTTAGTGGAAACCTCGGCCGGACTCCCTGCGGATGGAACCCGAATAGGCGATAAACCTGGACTAGAGACTTGAGTGTTTAGGTAGGTCGTGGTCTACACCCACGTCGGCTTTCGCTTGAAGTCTGCCGAGCACATGTCGTGTGCAGACGCTAAGTGGTGGAAACATGTGTGAAGAAGTACACCCCTGCAGGGTTATAAATGATCTATTCGAATAGCCGTGTCCGCGGTAATGGACTTCTGGGTTGCCTATAACAGTTCATAGACAAGTAAATGGATTCTGCTAAAAATCTCAAGATAAGTGTGAGTACCGCGGATGGCCCTCTCGTAGGATGGCGAGAGAGGATCCACGGTGGAGTATTGTGATGGTGATAGTGGACTCGTGTGCGACAAATGATTTACAAGTGGTGTCTATCGTAGGATAGCTTAGCCAAGAGTCAAAGCTGGCTTGCTGCAATAACCCCACTACCTTCTTGAGAATGTGCATGTATAGTAGGTTCCTGTTGTAAGACTTGCTGAGTACCTTCGTACTCATGTCGCTTTAATCATGTTTTTCAGACGACTGCACCAACCCCTCTGATGGGTTCTATGTAGACCTCGACGTTGACGAGTGACTTATCACCAGGTGGTGATCCAAGACTTGTGAAGGGTCGTTGTAGATAGACAGGCTTCGTCAAGCCTTCTTTCTTTCTAGTGTCTGTACTCAGACTACTTTGCTTCCGCATGTGCTTGTATGTTTGTATGACTTGAGTGTTGGGTCATGTGACCCCTATCTGTATGGATGATATGTATGGCTCCTCGGAGCCTTCTAAATAAAGTACTTGAGTCGTAGAGTACTGTTGTGATGCCATGTTGTATTTACTCATATCGGGCATATTGTGTGTATGATTGAAATGCTTGGTATGAGTGGGATCCGACTATCTAGTTGTTTATCCTTGGCAGCCTTTCATATGGGGAAATGTAAGTCTTGTGCTTCTGAGCGATAGTAGTCCGCTACAGCCCCCCCCCACTACCTCGTGCTCAGGTAGGTTCTCTCCAGGGAGGGACTGCACAAGCTCTCTCCCATGTGGGAGGGCCCATTCAAGGTTGCTCATGTTTCCAGGCCAGGCTCCGTGCGCTTGGAGACTCAGGAGGGGGAGCCGATCCAGAACGCATGGAACATCCAGCACCTCCGAAGGTTCTACTCCTAAAAGGCCCAGAGCCTGTGAAGAAGGCAAACGCCTGTGAAGACTATCCATTTTTGGAAAAGGCCCAGAGCCTGTGAAGAAGGCAAGCGCCTGTGAAGACTATCCCTTTTTGGAAAAGGCCTAGAGCCTGTGAAGAAGGCAAGCTCATGTGAAGACTATCCCCTTTTGGAAAAGGCCCAGAGCCTGTGAAGAAGGCAAATGCCTGTGAAGACCATCCCTTTTTGGAAAAGGCCCAGAGCCTGTGAAGAAGACAAACGCCTGTGAAGCTGCCGTGTTTCGAAAAAGGCCCGGAGCCTGTGAAGAAGGCAACTGCCTATGAAGCTCATTACCCCTAGGAAGAAAGTCCCGGAGCCTGTGAAGAAGGCCAACGCTTGTGAAGCTCGCCGCCCGTGACACTCTCACGTAATAATGAGTGGGGCTGTACACGCCCCGGAGTCTCAGGAGCGCCGGCCTCAGGCCCTGGGGCTCCCTCCCACGCCCAGTGGCAGCACTTAGCTCCGCGCTGGTGAGAAGACGTCGAAGACTAGATTATATGCCGGACGCGGCTTTTTCATTTGCTTTCCGAAGTTGGCTTGCTTTGTTTGCAGTTGAAGTCTTATTGAAATTATTGCCGTCATTGGTTTATATTTCGTTGATTTTCACTCCCCCGTTTTGATTCCTCTTGCAAAAGGCCTCGCGAGGGAGGGCATCCAAACGGCCTCGCGAGGGTTCCTGTTCTAATCGTTCTAAGGTTTCACGACCCGGGTCCATTGCGGGAGCACCCCTCCAGTCCATGCCCCTCGGGCACCGCGACACACACACAGGGCCTGGGTCGGTCGCCCCCCCACGGCTGGGGCCGGGAACTATTTACGTGCAGACACACAGCCGAAAAGCGCGAAAGCTAAATCAAGGTAATTGTTCACAGCAGTAATCCCCAACACGCCCCCACGGGGCTCCATGCAGCTATTCTCTTTTACGCAGGAAACAAAAGGGAAAGAAAGGACAAGCCCGGCGCGGCTCGCCTCGCTCCGGCCGGCGGAGGCGACCCGGGAAGCCTCCGGGGCTCAGGCAGACTCCCTCTCGCGCTTCACCGGGGCGCGGCGACGGGCGGACGAGCCGCCGCCTCCCAAGCAAGCGCGACGGCGTGGGGGCTGACTGCGGCCACCGCTAGAGGAGTCGCCTGAAGAAGAGTTGATGAAGCTTGGGGAACCTCGGGCGCCGCCATTCGCGCGGGCGCTGTCTCCTCCATCGTCGTCGGAGCGGGGCCCCCGGCCGCGGTCGTCATCCTCAGGGCAACACCCCACGCATCGACCATCTTCCCCAAACACCCTCACATAGAGGGTGGCATCGCCGTCAAACCTGAAGTGCAGGGTGCACCTATGCTCCAAGCCGCGAGCACGGGCGAACGCCTGCCAACCACGAGTCAAGGCCAAGCTCCCGGTGGCGGAGACCTCCAGTGCAGCCCACGAGGCCCGGCTGCAGCAGCCATCCGCGTGAAGCCAGAGGCCGCCCGGGGCACCAGCAGGGAGCTCACCAAGGAGGAAGCGAGGGAGATGGAGCCGGGCACCAGTCGGCTCCGCCGCCCAAATGACGAACTCCGGCAGCACCTGCACAGTGCGAAAACGCGGCCTGGGGAAGCGCGCAACCTAGGCGCGTCCCCCGGCCACAGCGGCTCGCCCGCCACCGTGCTGGGAACCGTCTCCATGACCACTGAACGCTGCCGGGGCGGCCACGGGATGCTTCCGAGGGCGCCCTCGATCGCGCTTGGGCGGAGGAGAGGCAGGCTCAACCTGGTGGCCTTCCCCTTTTCCGCAGCCGAGATCCGCCTCGATGGAGCCATGGACGAGAAGGAGAAAGCAAGGAGAGATGGACTGAGAGGGCACGCGCGGTGCCGTACTTATAGCTGGCGAAGGCCAACCATCGACCTCCATGATCACAGGTAATCATGACACAATTTGCATGCAGGGACTTGTCCAATCCGCGCGATCCTCGAGGCGTCGGGGGGAAGCGGAGACGCCCATGTCCAATCAACCGCCATGCGGCACCCAAGGCCGCAGGCTGTTAGGGCTCACGGCGCTTCGCCCTTGCCCTTTCGCCTCTCAGCACGACCAAGTCCAAGCGTGCCTTGGGCCCGGGGGCTACTGTCGGCGTTCTGGGAACGGGGGTCCCCAGACTTGCCTGCCTGCGGCCTGCGGCGTGGCTCAAAAGGGGGCCCAGCACGGCCCATCTTCATCAACAAGACCCAAGACCCTCGCGAGGGGCCAAGCCTCGCCGGGCGGACGACACGACGCTTCCTCAGGCACGGCCTCGTCAGGCTGGCTCACGAGGAGGCGGAGAGATCAAGGCGGGGTACCTCGCGAGGTGCCCATGACGCAAGCCATGACGACCAAGGGTGCAGGCGGGCGCCAGTCCGCGCAGTGTCTCCCTTTCCTCTTTGGTGCAAAGGGGGCAAGCGCAGGCGAGAGGATCAAGCAAAGGCATCCATTTCGGTGCAACGAGACCAAGACTAGTCCAACGGTGGGAAGGAGGGCATCGTGCAGCCCAGAACGGCGTCACCACAGGGCCTTTGGCAGGCGAGGACCAACTTTAGTTAGGATAAGTGTACCCGATGTTCCTCTTCGAATTGGCCAATTGTTGGCGCCCTTCCCGCTCAACATTTGGGAAGAGGCCCAGGGCCTTTGCCTATAAATAGGACTAGCCACCCCCAGGGTAGAGGCATCGAGCAATCTAGAGACACCATCGAGAAACCAGTTAGAAAGACTCAGGCAGCACAGAGAGAGAGAGAAGGGTAGCTGAACTCCCCTAGCAGTTCATCATCCCAGCTAAGAACAGGCCCTCGCGAGGCTGTTCTTCCTTGTATTGTTCATCATCAGCCCAAGAGGCAATCCACCCACCACACTGGAGTAGGGTATTACACCACATTGGTGGCCCGAACCAGTATAAACCCTGTGTCTTTTGTGTTGTTCTTTCAGTAGTTAGATCTTTGCGAGACGGAGAGGTAGAGGGCATAATCTCCGCGCGCACCCCAGAGTTCGAACCTTAAGGGTCTGCCGGAACCCAAAATCCGACAGCCGTCGCGCCTCGGTCAAGCGCGAGAGGGAGTCTGCTTGAGCCCCAGAGGCGGCTCGAGTCTTCCCTGCAGGCCGGTGTGGGGCGAGCTGCGCCCGATTTGCTCTTTCTTTTCCTTTTTCCTGCGTAAAAAGGCAGTAGCGTGGAGCCCCGCGGGGGCGTGTTTTGGGTTATTGCTGTTAGTCATCGCTTTGCGTTCGTTATCGTGCTTTCTGGCTACATGCCCGCCAGTGGATAGTTCCCGGCTCTAGCCGTAGTGTGGGGCGACGGACCCAGGCCCTGTGTTCGTGTCGCGGTGCCCGTGGGGCATGGACCGGAGGGGTGCTCCTGTAATGGGCCCAGGTCACGGAGCCTTTGAACGACTAGGACAGAAACACTCGCGAGGGTGCTCGGCTGCCCCCCTCGCGAGGCCTTGCACAAGAGAAATCGAGTCAGGAGAGTGAACAGGCGAAGAACCACAAGTCAAGGTCGATAACAGCTTCAATAAAACTCCGGAAAGCAAAATAAACGAACCAACCGCGGAAAGCAAATGAACAACCCAACTGCGAAAAGCAAATGAAAAAGCCGCGTCCGGCACCTAATCTAGTCTTCGACGTCTTCTCACCAGCGCAGAGCTAAGTGCTGCCACTGGGCGTGGGAGGGAGCCCCAGGGCCTGAGGCCGGCGCTCCTGAGACTCCGGGGCGTGTACAGCCCCAACTGATTATTACGTGAGAGTGTCACGGGCGGCGAGCTTCACAGGCGTTGGCTTTCTTCATAGGCTACGGGCCTTTCTCGGGGGAAGCGAGCTTCACGGGCGTTTGCCGTCTTCACAGGCTCTGGGCCTTTTCCAAAACGCGACGGCTTCACAGGCATTCGCCCTCTTCACAGGCTCTGGGCCTTTTCCAAAACGCGACGGCTTCACAGGCGTTCGCCCTCTTCACATGCTCTGGGCCTTTTCCAAAACGCGACGGCTTCACAGGCGTTCGCCCTTTTCACAGGCTCTGGGCCTTTTCCAAAAAGGATGATCTTCACAGGCAGTCGTCTTCTTCATAGACTCTGGGCCTTTTCCAAAAAGGATGATCTTCACAGGCAGTCGCCTTCTTCACAGGCTCTGGGCCTTTTTAGGGTTAGAACCTCCGGAGGTGCTGGATGTTCCATGCGTTTTGGATCGGCACTCCCTCCTGAGTCTCCAAGCACGCGGAGCCAGGCCTGGAAACATGAACAACCTTGAACGGGCCCTCCCACATGGGAGAGAGCTTGTGCAGTCCCTCCCTGGAGAGAACCTACCTGAGCACGAGGTCTCCTACCTCGAGGGTTCTGGGGCAGATGTTGCGGCAGTGATATCGCCGCAGTGCTTGTTGGTACCTCGCTGCTCGCAGCGCGGATTCTCGGCGACATTCCTCCCCCAGCACAAGGTCCATCCCCCGCATGGCGTCCTGCTGCGCCTCGTCGAACGCTAGGACCCGTGCGGAGCGACGTCTGACCTCGTGAGGGAGGACCGCTTCAGCTCCGTAGACCAGGAAGAATGGGGTCTCTCCTGTCGGCTTGGTCGCGGTGGTGCGGATGGACCACAACACGGACTGAAGCTCATCATACCAACCTCTGCCGCAGGCCTCCAGCCTCTTCTTGAACGTCCTGGTCTTGAGGCCCCTCAGGACCTCTGCGTTGGCCCGCTCGGCCTGGCCGTTGCTTCGGGGGTGCGCCACCGAAGCGTAGTATATCTGCGTTCCAAGGTTAGCACAATATGTTTTGAAGAGGTTACTGGTGAACTGCGAACCGTTGTCTGTGATGATGCGGTTCGGCACCCCGAACCGGCTCACGATGCCCCTGATGAACTTGACCGCGGAACCCGCGGGGATGGTGCAGACAGCCTCCACTTCAGCCCACTTGGTGAACTTGTCCACAGCAACGTAGAGGTAGCGGTAGCCCCCTGGCGCCCGAGGAAACGGGCCCAGGATGTCCAGCCCCCAGACTGCGAATGACCACGAGAGGGGTATAGTCTGCAGGCCTCCTGCCGGCTGATGGATTTGCTTGGCGTGGAACTGGCAGGCCTCGCAAGCCTTCACCAGTTCGACGACGTCGTTGAGTGCGGTGGGCCAATAAAACCCACTGCAGAACGCCTTGCCGACGAGGGTCCGTGATGATGAATGATGCCCGTATTCTCCACCATGTATGTCTTCCAGCAGTTCCCTTCCTTGCTCCCTGGAGATGCAGCACAGGGATACATCGTTTGGTCGCTTCCGGTAGAGCTCTCCATCCTTGATGCAGTATGCCGTGGCCTGCCGTGCCATGCGCTCTGCTTCCTCCTCCTTCTCCGGCAGGGTCCCTTGCGTTAAGTAACACCAGAGCTCTGTGATCCAGCACCCCTCCTGAGGCTCCATCGTCAGGAGCAGGCATGCTCCTGAGGCCGGGCCACAGACCGGGGCTCCCGAGGCTGGTGGCTGGGGGAGCTCATCCCGAGGCTGAGCCGTGTTTGACAATGACGGCAGGGTTGAGGGCTTGAAGAACCGTTCCTCGAAGATGCCAGGCTCCTGAGGTAACCGCCTGGATGCTTGCCTGGCGATGTTGTCGGCCTCCTGATTGGTGCCACGGGGCACATGCTGCAACTCCAACTGCTTCTCCATCTTGCAGACCTCTGCAAGGTAGGCTTCCATGTGCTCATCTTTCGACTCGTACACCTTGTTGGAGAAATTGACAAGGAGCTACGAGTCGCCCTTGATGGTGAGGCGTTTCACCCCCAGTGCAGCCGCGGCCTTCAGGCCCGCTATTAGACCTTCATACTCTGCTATGTTGTTGGAGACCTTCTCACCTTGGTGGAAATAGAGCTGTACAGCGTAGTAGAGCTTGTCCTGAGTGGGCGATATAAGCACCGCCCCAGCCCCGGCGCCATGCCTGGAGAACGCCCCATCGAAGTACATGACCCAGCCTTCCGGCGCTTCGCTTCCCGGGGAGAGGGATCGATCCTTGTCGGCCTTGAGGCCTGGTGCCTCCGTCCATTCTGCCACAAAATCCGCTAAGGCTGCTCCCTTGATGACTCTGGTTGTGCTGAATTCGATCTGAAACGCTTGCAGTTCTATGTTCCACTCAGCGACCCTCCCGGCCGAGTTAGGGCTCCTTAGCACTCTCTCCAGGGGGTATGACGAGACGACCTTGATGGGGTGACCCTGAAAATAGTGCCGCAGCTTACCCGAGGCCACCAGCAGCGCGAGGAGTAGCTTCTGAGGCATGGGGTACCGTGCCCTCGTGTCCCGCAGCACTGTGTTGACGAAGTATACTGGGTGCTCAACGAGGTTGGGTGCGTCAGTGCTGGCGACGCCTTCCGAAGACCATGGCGCCTCCTGAGGCGATGAGGCCTCCGGAAGCTGGCCATCTGGGAGAGGGGCTCCTTCCGGCTTCGGTGCACTCCCCTGCGGTGGCTGACCCTCCCCAGCCCTGGTGGCGGTTTCTGTGGGCCTTCCTTGTTCCTGTTTTGCCCTGTCTCGGGCTGCTGTCGTGGTTTCGACTCGACGCTCCTCCCTAACCGCCACCAGGGCGGCACTGGCGGAGTAGGGAGTGGAGGCGAGGTAAAGCACCAGGGGTTCTTGAGGGCGCGGAGCCACCATGACCGGAGGGCTGGTCAGGTATCTCTTGAGATCTTGGAATGCCTTGTCGGCCTCTTCAGTCCATTCAAAGGGCCCCTTCTTCTTCATTAGCTAGAAGAAAGGCAGCGCTCGCTCCCCCAACTTGGAGATGAAACGCCCTAGCGCGGTCACGCGCCCAGTGAGTTTCTGCATTTCTCTGAGGGTCTTTGGCGGGCTCATGTCCTCGACCGCCTTGACCTTGTCCGGGTTAGCCTCAATGCCACGGTGGGACACGAGGAAACCCAAGAGCTTGCCTGAGGGGACTCCGAACACACACTTCTCCGGGTTGAGCCGGAGTCTCACTGCGTCGAGGCTCGCGAAGGTTTCCTCCAGGTCTTGTATCAGGGTCTTGGCCTCCCGAGACTTCACCACAATGTCATCGACGTAAGCCTCAACGTTCTTCCCAAGCTGTGGGCCCAAGGTGATGTGCATCAGCCGCTGAAAGGTCGCCCCTGCGTTGCGCAGCCCGAATGGCATGTATGTGTAGTAGTACACCCCATACGGGGTTAGGAAGGCTGTCTTATCGACGTCTTCTACCGCCATCTTGATCTGGTGATACCCAGAGAAGGCATCCAAGAAGCATAGCAGGTCGCATTCTGCGGTGGAATCAACGATCTGGTCGATGTGTGGGAGCGGGAACGGATCCTGCGGACATGCCTTGTTGAGGTTGGTGAAGTCGACACACATACACTCCTTCCCCCCTTTCTTTGGCACAACGACAGGGTTGGCCAGCCAATCCGGGTATCGAACCTCGCGAATGACCCCAACGGCCTCTAGTTTGCGGGTCTCTTGGATGATGAAGGCCTGCTTTTCTGTGGATTGCCGCCTTGCCTTCTGCTTCACAGGGCGCACGTTGGGGCACACGTTGAGGTGATGCTCGATTACGCTCCTAGGGATCCCTGCCAACTAGTCGGGCTCCCAAGCGAATACCTCCTTGTTCGCGCGCAGGAACTTGACCAGGGCCTCCTCCTGCTCGGGCTCGAGGTTGGCGCCTATGGTGAAAGTGGCGTTGGTGGACCCGTCCTCGTCGACGGGTATCTGCTTGGTTTCTGCCTTGTCTTGGGTGAACAACTGTTTCTTCTTGGCAGGTGCAGCCCCCTTGGGCTCGGGGGTCTCCGAGTCGGCGGGCTGCACCGATGCCGCCGTCTTGAAGGTGAGCTTGAGCACTAGCAGCGCATCCCCGGTGTCCCCGTGCGGTGAGGACACCACCGCTCCCAGGCATCTTCATGAGGTTGTACGCCGGGTGCGTCGCGGCCATGAATTGGGCCAGCGCTGGATAGCCGAGGATGGCGTTGTAGGGGAGGCCGATGGGGGCGATGTCAAAGTTGACCAGCTCCGTGCGGAAGTTGTCGTAGGTGCCGAAAGTCACTGGGAGCCGGATCTGTCCCAAGGAGCTGGATGACCCGCCCCCAACGCCTGAGAAGGGCCGGCTGGGTTGCAGCCGTTCCACGGGTATGCAGAGGAGGTTGAAGGCCTCAACCGAGAGCACGCTGAGGCCCGTGCCGCCATTGATGAGGGTTCTGGTGACGGCCACCTGGCAGATGGGGGGGGGGGGTGCACAGCATGGGGAGCGCACCCGAGTAGGCCGAGTTGGAGGGGTGGTCCTCCGAGCTGAAGGTCAGGCCGGCCTTGGGCGCCACCCGGTCCAGGAGAGCCCCCTGGCGCGTGGAAGCGGCGTTGACCCGGCGGATGAACGGCATGATGTGGTGACTTGTAGGCTGCGCCTGCGAGCCACCCAGGAGGGCCGCGACGACCGGAGGTGTTGGTGCAGCGTGGTGGGCGAGGAAGAGGCCGCGGAGCTCTTCCCAGGAGGCCACGGAGGCTGCCGGCAGGTGGAGCAGCCATGCGCGCGGGGTCTCCAGTGAGGGCCATGGGAAGCCAGTTGGCCATGACCCTTTCATCACCTCCAGCTTCGAGGATGGCGCCCTCATACGCCAGCAAGAAGGCCAGCAGATTAGTCGCGCCACTGTAGCGCGGCGTCGTCGTCGGCTTGAACTTGTCCGGCCACTGTGCCCGTTGCAGGGCTGGGGCCAGGGCTCGGAGCCCCCTGGCCCCCCGTGCTGGCGCCGGCGGCCGGAGTGGGCGACGCGCTACTCATCACGAAGCAGGTTGGGGCGGTGGCGAAAGGGAAAACTCCGGTGCACCCCTACCTGGCGCGCAAAATGTCGGATTTCGGGTTCCGGCAGACCCTTGAGGTTAGAACTCTGGGGTGCGCGCGGAGGTTACGCCCTTTGCCTACCCACTCCCCTTGACCTCGCAAAGATCTAAGCAATGGAAAACACAGCACAAGAGACACAGGGTTTATACTGGTTCGGGCCACCGTTGTGGTGTAATACCCTACTCCAGTCTGGTGTGGTGGATTGCCTCTTGGGCTGGTGATGAACAATACAAGGAAGAACAGCCCCGCGAGGGTCTGTTCTTGGCCGGGGCGATGAACTGCTAGGAGGAGTTCAGTCACCCTTCTCTCTCTCTCTCTCTCTCTCTCTCTGATCTGATTGCCCATCGATCTCTCTACCCTGGGGGTGGCTAGTCCTATTTATAGGCAAAGGCCCTGGGCCTCTTCCCAAATATTGAGCGGGAAGGGCGCCAACAATTGGCCATTTTGAAGGGGAACATATGGTACACTTATCCTGACTAAAGTTGGTCCTCGCCTGCCAAAGGCTCTGGTGGTGATGCTGGCTTGGGCTCCACAATGACTTCTTCCTTGTCGCGGGGCTGGTCTTGGTCTCGTTGCACCGAAATGGGTGCCTTTGCTTGATACCCTCGCCTGCGCTTGCTCCCTTTGCACCAAAGAGGAAAGGGAGGACACTGCGCGGGCTAGCGCCCGCCTGGCGCCCTTGGTCGTCATGGCTTGCGTCACGGGCACCTCGTGAGCCAGCCTGATGAGGCCGTGCCTGAAGAAGCTTTGTGTCATCCGCCACGCGAGGCTCGGCCCCTCGCGAGGGCCTTGGGTCTGTGTTGATGAAGATGGGCCATGCTGGGCCCCCCTTTGAGCCACGCCGTAGGCCGCAGGCAGGCAAGTCTGGGGACCCCCGTTCCCAGAACGCCGACAGGCACCCCTGTATTTGGGTGTGCCGTGGTGTTCGAATATATGCTGTGTTGCATTGCTTGCTAGAGCTTGCTTTCTTGGCCCGTAGATAGATCTGGCTGGGCCATCTTTTTGATGCGAATCCTCACGTGGATCACGTGCTGGCTTGTGTGTGGCATTGTTTGCCGCTCTGTGTTGGCCATGAGGTCGTCTATCCGACCGGATGGTTGCTTTGTTTTTTTGATTGCGGGGGCTCTAAGGCCTCCTCGTCAAATTCGGGCAGTAGCTTTTGCTTCGGGTAGCTCTTTGTGTGGCGACTGCCGCCATATTTGTCTGCGGTGTTGAGTACTTTGCTCCATCTGATTCTGAGTGCATCTTCCGCAGTCTTGAGCTTCCGCCTCTGCTTTTTCAGGCTACGCGCAGTGGCGATGAGCCTTTTGTGGAGGTTCTTCTTCTCCAGGAACTTGTCCGGCGTGAGGTCATCCGGACTATTATCTTTGCTAGGGATGGGTTGTTCGGTTTGGTTATCTAAGTTGCCTTGTTCGGACGGTTGATTGATGCCATGTTCGTCGTCCGCCAGCTTGCCCTGCTCTATGGCTGGGTCTGTATGACTGCTGTCTCTATCGAGGCGGGGTTTGGAGCGGCGCTTACGCCGCCGCTTTGACTGTTTTTCGAAGGAATGATCCTTCGTTGCGTCCTCCCGTTCCTCGTCGTTGCTTCCTTTGGGTGTATCCACCATGTATACATCGTGGGATGAGGTGGCTGTCCAGTGCCCTGTAGGCGTTGGTTCCTGTTCGTCTCGTGCATCGTCGTCCATACCGTCGATGCCTTCGGAGTCGAAGTCGAGCACGTCGGTTAAGTCATCGACAGTGTCTATGAAATGGGTGGTGGGTGGGCGTCGAATTTCTTCGTCGTCCGCATCCTAATCCTGCCGGTCATAATCCGGCCAGGACTCCCCTCACAAAGAGAGAGATTTTAGTGAATTCAGTCTGTCGCCAAATGGCGAGTGCTAAAAGATATCCGCGGCAGTGAACTCCATGATTGGCGCCCAGTCAGATTCAATTGGCAAGGGTGCGGAGGGTTCAGAGTCCGGCAATGTGGAGTCACAGGCCTCGCGAAGGGTGGGGTTGGTGTTTGGCTCGATCACCGTTGAGGCTGCGGCATCCGTGGCGGGGTCTAGCCACCCGCCCTCGGTCGGTGCAGTTGGCTCCGAATTAAAGGTCAGAGCGGACACGGGTGCGGCCTCCAGGACACTGTCTGACGGCAGAGTTAAATCTTGCCCGTGATGATAGTGCAACGCACTCGGTCGGGGCTCGAATCCGTCGAAGATCAAGTCTCCGCGGATATCGGCCATGTAGTTTAAGCTTCCAAACCTGACCTGATGGCCAGGGGTGTAGCTTTCAATCTGCTCCAGATGGCCAAGCGAATTGGCCCGCAGTGCAAAGCCGCCGAATACAAAAATCTGTCTGGGGAGAAAAGTCTCACCCGGGCCGCATCGCTAACGATGATCAAAGGAGCCATCAAGCCTGATGATGAAGACACAGAGGAACTCTCAATGTAAGCACCAATGTCGGTGTCAAAACCGGCGGATCTCGGGTAGGGGGTCCCGAACTGTGCGTCTAGGCGGATGGTAACAGGAGACAAGGGACACGATGTTTTTACCCAGGTTCGGGCCCTCTCGATGGAGGTAAAACCCTACTCCTGCTTGATTAATATTGATGATATGGGTAGTACAAGAGTAGATCTACCACGAGATCAGAGAGGCTAAACCCTAGAAGCTAGCCTATGGTATGATTGTTGTCGTCCTACGAACTAAACCCTCCGGTTTATATAGACACCGGAGGGGGCTAGGGTTACACAGAGTCGGTTACAATGGGAGGAGATCTACATATCCGTATGGCCAATCTTGCCTTCCACGCCAAGGAAAGTCCCATCTGGACACAGGACGAAGTCTTCAATCTTGTATCTTCATAGTCCAACAGTCCGGCCAAAGGTCATAGTTCGGCTATCCGGACACCCCTAATCCAGGACTCCCTCAGGGAGTATAAACTTTACCATTCTGTTTGGGAACCGCCTATAATGTGTGTGACATGGAATATATCGCCATCTCTTAGTTGTTATGTTGACAATGAAAGTATACCGCTCAAAATATAATTTATCTCTATTTTAAAACCGAGCTCTGGCACCTCTACAAATCCCTGCTTCCCTCTGCGAAGGGCCTATCTATTTACTTTTATGTTGAGTCATCACCCTCTTATTAAAATGCACTAGCTGGAGAGCACAACTATCATTTGCATTCATCACTAGTAATGTATGTTGGGTGTGACTATGATTGGATCTCTTTTACCATGAATTACAATGTCTAGTCAGTCCTTAATCTTTAAAGGTGCTCTGCATTTATGTTTTGCGGTCTCAGAAAGGGCTAGCGAGATACCATCTAGTTATATCATATTATGATTGTTTTGAGAAAGTGTTGTCATCTGAGATTTATTGTTATGGCTTGCTAGTTGATTATGCTATTGATATGAGTAATTGTGAGACCTGAGAATTATTGCAAATGTGGTTAGTTATGATATATGCTGAAAACTTGAATGCTGGCTTTACATAGTTACAACAACAAGAGCAAACATAGTTTGTAAAAGTTTTTCTTTTTCTCTTTCAGTTTGTCAAGTGAATTGCTTGAGGACAAGCAAGGGTTTAAGCTTGGGGGAGTTGATACGTCTCCGTCGTATCTACTTTTCCAAACGCTTTTGCCCTTGTTTTGGACTCTAACTTGTATGATTTGAATGGACTAACCCGGGCTGACGCTGTTTTCAGTAGAATTGCCATGATGTTGTTTTATGTGCAGAAAACAAAAGTTCTCGGAATGACCTGAAACTCCATGGGATGTCTTATAAAAAATAATAAAAAATCCTCGCCAAAGATGAAGACCAGGGGGCCCACACCCTGTCCACGAGGGTGGGGGGAGCCCCCCTCCTAGGGTGCGCCCCCTACCTCGTGGGCCCCCTGGAGACCCTCCGACGCCAACTCCAACTCTATATATTGCCTTTCGGGGAGAAAAAAAATCAGAGAGAAGAAATCATCACGTTTTACGATATGGAGCCGCCGCCAAGCCCTAAAACCTCTCGGGAGGGCTGATCTGGAGTCCGTTCGGGGCTCCGGAGAGGGGGATTCGTCGCCGTCGTCATCATCAACCATCCTCCATCACCAATTTCATGATGCTCACCGCCGTGCGTGAGTAATTCCATCATGGTGGACGGTGATGGGTTGGATGAGATTTATCATGTAATTGAGTTAGTTTTGTTAGGGTTTGATCCCTAGTATCCATTATGTTCTGAGATTGATGTTGCTATGACTTTGCTCTGCTTAATGCTTGTCACTAGGGCCCGAGTGCCATGATTTCAGATCTGAACCTATTATGTTTTCATGAATATATGTGAGTGTTGGGGAACGTTGCAGAAAACAAAAACTTTCCTACGGTTTCACCAAGATCCATCTATGAGTTCATCTAGCAACGAGTGATCGGATGCATCTAGATACCTTTGTAGATCGTGAGCGAAAGCGTTCACTAGAACGTGGATGATGGAGTCGTACTCGCCATGATCCAAATCACCGATGACCGAGTGCCGAACGGACGACACCTCCGCGTTCAACACATGTACGGAGCGGATGACGTCTCCTCCTTCTTGATCCAGCAAGGGGGAAGGAGAGGTTGATGGAGATCCAGCAGCACGACGACGTGGTGGTGGATGCAGTTGTCACGTGCAGCAGGGCTTCGCCGAGCATCTACGCGCGAGAGAGGTGTGACAGGGGAGAGGGAGGCGCCAGGGGTCAAGGGTGCGGCTGCCCCTCCCTCCCCCCTTTATATAGGCCCCCTGGGGGGGCATCGACCCTTGGGAGATCCAATCTCCAAGGGGGCGGCGGCCAAGGGGGGTGGAGTGCCCCCCAAGGCAAGTGGGCGCCCCCCCACCCTAGGGTTCCAACCCTAGGCGCAGGGGGTGGGCCTTGGGGGGTGCACCAGCCCACTAAGGGCTGGTCCCCCCTCCCACTTCAGCCCATGGGGCCCTCCGGGATGGGTGGCCCCACCCGGTGGACCCCCAGGACCCATCTGGTGGTCCCGGTACAATACCGGTGACCCCCAAATCACTCCCGATGGTCGAAACTCCACTTCCTATATATAATTCTTTACCTCCGGACTATTCCAAAACTCCTCGTGATGTCCAGGATCTCATCCGGGACTCCGAGCAACATTCGGGTTACTGCATATACATATCTTCACAACCCTAGCGTCACCGAACCTTAAGTGTGTAGACCCTACGGGTTCAGGAGACAGGCAGACATGACCGAGACGGCTCTCGGGCAATAACCAACAGCGGGATCTGGATACCCATGTTGGCTCCCACATGCTCCACGATGATCTCATCGGATGAACCACGATGTCGAGGATTCAATTAATCCCGTATACAATTCCCTTTGTCAATCGGTATTTTACTTGCCCGAGATTCGATCGTCAGTATCCCAATACCTCGTTCAATCTCGTTACCGGCAAGTCACTTTACTCGTACCGTAATGCATGATCCCGTGATCAAACACTTTGATCACATTGAGCTCATTATGATGATGCATTACCGAGTGGGCCCGGTGATACCTCTCCGTCAAGCGGAGTGACAAATCCCAGTCTCGATCCGTGTCAACCCAACAGACACTTTCGGAGATACCCGTAGTCTACCTTTATAGTCACCCAGTTACGTTGTGATGTTTGGTATACCCAAAGAACTCCTACGGTATCCGGGAGTTACACGATCTCATGGTCTAAGGAAAGGATACTTGACATTGGAAAACTCTAGCAAACGAACTATACGATCTTGTGCTATGTTTAGGATTGGGTCTTGTCCATCACATCATTCTCCTAATGATGTGATCTCGTTATCAATGACATCCAATGTCCATAGTCAGGAAACCATGACTATCTGTCGATCAATGAGCTAGTCAACTAGAGGCTTACTAGGGACATGTTGGTGTCTATTATTCACACATGTATTACGATTTCCGGATAACACAATTATAGCATGAATAAAGACAATTATCATGAACAAGGAAATATAATAATAATGCTTTTATTATTGCCTCTAGGGCATATTTCCAACAGTCTCCCACTTGCACTAGAGTCAATAATCTAGTTACATTGTGATGAATCGAACACCCATGGAATTCTGGTGTTGATCTGAAGGAAATATGCCCTAGAGGCAATAATAAAGTTATTATTTATTTCCTTACATGTCATGATAGATGTTTATTATTCATGCTAGAATTGTATTAACTGGAAACATAATACATGTGTGGATACATAGACAAACAGAGTGTCACTAGTATGCCTCTACCTGACTAGCTCGTTAATCAAAGATGGTTATGTTTCCTAACCATGAACAAAGAGTTGTTATTTGATTAACGAGGTCACATCATTAGTTGAATGATCTGATTGACATGACCCATTCCATTAGCTTAGCACCCGATCGTTTAATATGTTGCTATTGCTTTTATCCATGACTTATACATGTTCCTATGACTATGAGATTATGCAACTCCCGTTTGCCAGAGGAACACTTTGGGTACTACCAAACGTCACAACGTAACTGGGTGATTATAAAGGAGTACTACAGGTGTCTCCAAAGGTAGATGTTGGGTTGGCGTATTTCGAGATTAGGATTTGTCACTCCGATCGTCGGAGAGGTATCTCTGGGCCCTCTCGGTAATGCACATCACTCGAGCCTTGCAAGCATTGCAACTAATGAGTTAGTTGCGAGATGATGTATTATGGAACGAGTAAAGAGACTTGCCGGTAACGAGATTGAACTAGGTATTGGATACCGACGATCAAATCTCGGGTAAGTAACATACCGATGACAAAGGGAACAACGTATGTTGTTATGCGGTCTGACCGATAAAGATCTTCGTAGAATATGTAGGAGCCAATATGGGCATCCAGGTCCCGCTATTGGTTATTGACCGGAGACGTGTCTCGGTCATGTCTACATTGTTCTCGAACCGTAGGGTCCGCACGCTTAACGTTACGATGACAGTTATTATGAGTTTATGCATTTTGATGTACCGAAGGAGTTCGGAGTCCCGGATGTGATCACGGACATGACGAGGAGTCTCAAAATGGTCGAGACGTAAAGAATGATATATTGGAAGCCTATGTTTGGACATCGGATGTGTTCCAGGTGAAATCAGGATTTTACCGGAATACCGGGAGGGTTACCGGAACCCCCCGGGAGCATAATGGGCCAACATGGGCCTTGGAGGAGAGGTGAGAGGGCTGCCCTCATGGGCTGCGTGCCTCCCCCCTTCCCCTAGTCCTATTAGGACTAGGAGAGGTGGCCGGCCCCTCTCTCTCTCTCTCCCCCTTGAAGAATCCTAGTCCAACTAGGATTGGGGGGGGGGAATCCTACTCCCAGAGGGAGTAGGACTCTCCTGGCGCGCCAGGCTTGGCCGGCCAGCCCCTCCCCTTGGCTCCTTTATATACGGGGGCAGGGGGCACCCCATAGACACACAATTGATCATTGAGATCTTTCCTTAGCCGTGTACGGTGCCCCCTTCCACCAAATTCCACCTCGGTCATATTGTTGCAGTGCTTAGGCGAAGCCCTGCGCCGGTAACACATCAAGATCGTCACCACGCCGTCGTGCTGACAGAACTCTTCCCCGACGCTTTGCTGGATCGGAGCCCGGGGATCGTCATCGAGCTGAACGTGTGCCAAGAACTCGGAGGTGCCGGAGTAACGGTGCTGTGATCGGTCGGATCGCGAGGAGAACGTACGACTACTTCCTCTACATTGTGTCAACGCTTCCGCTTCGGTCTACGAGGGTACGTAGACAACACTCTCCCCTCTCGTTGCTATGCATCACCATGATCTTGCGTGTGCGTAGGAATTTTTTTGAAATTACTACGTTCCCCAACAGTGGCATCCGAGCCTAGTTTTTTATGGTTTGATGTTATTTGCACGAGTAGAACACAAGTGAGTTGTGGACGATACAAGTCATACTGCCTACCAGCATGTCATACTTTGGTTCAGCGGTATTGTTGGACGAGACGATCCGGACCAACCTTACGCGTACGCTTACGCGAGACCGGTTCCCTCGACGTGCTTTGCACATAGATGGCTTGCGGAAGACTGTCTCTCCAACTTTAGTTGAACCGAGCGTGGCTACGCCCGGTCCTTGAGAAGGTTAAAACGGAGTCTATTTGACAAACTATCGTTGGGGTTTTGATGCGTAGGTAAGATGAGTTCTTGCTTAAGCCCGTAGCAGCGACGTAAAACTTGCAACAACAAAGTAGAGGACGTCTAACTTGTTTTTGCAGGGCATGTTGTGATGTGATATGGTCAAGACATGATGCTAAATTTTATTTTATGAGATGATCATGTTTTGTAACCGAGTTATCGGCAACTGGCAGGAGCCATATGGTTGTCGCTTTATTGTATGCAATGCAATCGCGATGTAATGCTTTACTTTATTACTAAACGGTAGTGATAGTCGTGGAAGCATAAGATTGGCGAGACGACAATGATGCTACGATGGAGATCAAGGTGTCGCGCCGGTGACGATGGTGATCATGACGGTTCTTCGGAGATGGAGATCACAAGCACAAGATGATGATGACCATATCATATCACTTATATTGATTGCATGTGATGTTTATCTTTTTATGCATCTTATCTTGCTTTGATTGACGGTAGCATTATAAGATGATCTCTCACTAAATTATCAAGAAGTGTTCTCCCTGAGTATGCACCGTTGCGAAAGTTCTTCGTGCTGAGACACCACGTGATGATCGGGTGTGATAGGCTCTACGTTCAAATACAACGGGTGCAAAACAGTTGCACACGCGGAATACTCAGGTTATACTTGACGAGCCTAGCATATAACAGATATGGCCTCGGAACACGGAGACCGAAAGGTCGAGCGTGAATCATATAGTAGATATGATCAACATAGTGATGTTCACCATTGAAACTACTCCATCTCACGTGATGATCGGACTTGGTTTAGTTGATTTGGATCACGTGATCACTTAGAGGATTAGAGGGATGTCTATCTAAGTGGGAGTTCTTAAGTAATATGATTAATTGAACTTTAATTTATCATGAACTTAGTCCTGGTAGTATTAGCATATCTATGTTGTAGATCAATAGCTCGCGTTGTTACTTCCCTATG
The DNA here is from genome assembly GCA_032464435.1 of Aegilops umbellulata. Taxonomy (NCBI): domain Eukaryota; kingdom Viridiplantae; phylum Streptophyta; class Magnoliopsida; order Poales; family Poaceae; genus Aegilops; species Aegilops umbellulata. The sequence goes on along the minus strand of CP136056.1, from coordinate 346,558,412 downwards.
TTTATTTTGATATGTTCCTAGAGAAAATTGTGTTGAAAAATGTTAGTAGCAATGATGCGGATTGGATCCGTGATCTGAGGTTTATCCTCATTGCTGCACAGAAGAATTATGTCCTTGATGCACCGCTAGGTGACGGACCTATTGCAAGAGCAGATGCAGACATTATGAACGTTTTGCTAGCTCAATATGATGACTACTTAATAGTTTAGTGCACCATGCTTAACTGCTTAGAATCGGGACTTCAAAGACGTTTTGAACGTCATGGAGCATATGAGATGTTCTAGGAGTTGAAGTTAATATTTCAAGCAAATACCCGAGTTGAGAGATATGAAGTCTCCAACAAGTTCTATAGCTAAAAGATGGAGGAGAATCGCTCAACTAGTGAGCATGTGCTCAGATTGTCTGGGTACTACAATCGCTTGAATCAAGTGGGAGTTAATCTTCCAGATAAGATAGTGATTGACAGAATTCTCTAGTCACCATCACCAAGTTAGTAGAACTTCGTGATGAACTATAATATGCAAGGGATAACGGAAAATATTCCCAAGCTCTTCGCGATGCTAAAATCAGCGAAGGTAGAAATCAAAGAAAAACATCAAGTGTTGATGGTTGACAAGATCACTAGTTTCAAGAAAAGGGCAAAAAGGAAAGAAGGGGAACTTCAAGAAGAACGGCAAGGAAGTTGCTGCTCAAGTGAAAAAGCCCAAGTCTGGTCCTAAGCCTGAGACTAAGTGCTTCTACTGCAAAGGGACTGGTCACTGGAAGCGGAACTACCCCAAGTGATTGGTGGATAAGAAGGATGGCAAAGTGAACATAAGTATATTTGATATACATGTTATTGATGTGTACTTTACTAGTGTTCATAGCAACCCCTCAGTATTTGGTACTAGTTCAGTTGCTAAAATTTAGTAACTCGAAACGGGAGTTGCGAAATGAACAAAGACTAGTTAAAGGGCAAGGTGACGATGTGTGTTGGAAGTGGTTCCAAGATTGATATGATCATCATCACACACTCCCTATACTTTCGGGATTAGTGTTGAAACTAAATAAGTGTTATTTGGTGTTTGCGTTGAGCATGAATATGATTTGATCATGTTAATTGCAGTACAGTTATTCATTTAAGTTAGAGAACAATTGTTGTTCTGTTTACATGAATAAAACCTTCTATGGTTATACACACCAACGAAATTGGTTTGTTGGATCTCGATCGTAGTAATACACATATTCATAAAATTGAAGCCAAAAGATGCAAAGTTAATAATGATAGTGCAACTTATTTGTGGCACTGCCGTTTAGGTCATATTGGTGTAAAGCGCATGAAGAAACTCCATGCTGATGGGATTTTGGAATCACTTGATTATGAATCACTTGATGCTTGCGAACCATGCCTCTTGGGCAAGATGACTAAAACGCCGTTCTCCGGAACAATGGAGCAAGCAACAGATTTGTTGGAAATCATACATACTGATGTATGTGGTCCGATGAATATTAAGGCTCGCGACAAGTATCATTATTTTCAGAACTTCACAGATGATTTAAGCAGATATGGGTATATCGACTTAATGAAACATCAGTCTGAAACGTTTGAAAAGTTCAAAGAATTTCAGAATGAAGTGGAGAATCATCGTAACAAGAAATAAAAGTTTCTACGATATGATCGCAGAAGTAAAATATTTAAGTTACGAGTTTGGCCTTCAGTTAAAACAATGTGAAATAGTTTCACTACTCACGCCACCTGGAACACCACAGTGTAATGGTGTATCCAAACGTCATAACCGTACTTTATTGGATATAGTACAATCTATGATGTTTCTTACCGATTTACCAATATCGTTTTGGGATCATGCATTAGAGACAGCTGCATTCACGTTTAAAAGGGGCATCATCTAAAGTCCGTTGAGACGACACAATACGAACTATGGTTTGTCAAGAAACCAAAGTTGTCGTTTCTTAAAGTTTGGGGTTGCGATGCTTATCAGAAAAGGTTTCATCATGATAAGCTCAAACCCAAACCGGAGAAATGTGTCTTCATAGGATACCCAAAGGAGACAGTTGGGTACACCTTCTATCACAGATCCAAAAGGCAAGACATTCGTTGCTGAGAATGGATACTTTCTAGAGAAGAAGTTTCTCTCGAAAGAAGTGAGTGGGAGGAAAGTAGAAAACTTGATAAGGTAATTGTACCTTCTCCCTTATTGGAAAGTAGTTCATCACAGAAATCTGTTCTTGTGACTACTACACCAATTAGTAAGGAAGCTAATGATGATGATCATGTAACTTCAAGATCAAGTTACTACCGAATCTCGTAAGTAAACTAGAGTGAGATCCACACCAGAGTGGTACGGTAATCCTGTTCTGGAAGTCATGTTACTAGACCATGATGAACTTGCGAACTATGAGGAAGCGATGATGAGCCCAGATTCCGCGAAATGGTTAGAGGCCATGAAATCTGAGATATGATCCATGTATGAGAACAAAGTATGGACTTTGATGGATTTGCCCGATGATCGGCAAGCCAAAGAAAATAAATGGATCTTCAAGAGGAAGACGGACGCTGATAGTAGTGTTACTATCTACAAAGCTATAATTGTCGCAAAAGGTTTTCGACAAGTTCAAAGTGTTGACTACGATGAGAGTTTCTCACTCGTATCTATGCTTAAGTCTGTCCGAATCATATTAGCAATTGCCGCATTTTATGAAATCTGGCAAATGGATAAACAAAACTGCATTCCTTAATAGATTTATTAAAGAAGAGTTGTATATGATGCAATCAGAAGGTTTTGTCAATCCTAAAGGTGCTAACAAAATATGCAAGCTCTAGCGGTCCATCTATGGACTGGTGCAAGCATCTCGGAGTTGGAATATACACTTTGATAAGTTGATCAAAGCATATAGTTTTATACAGACTTGCGGTGAAGCCTGTATTTACAAGAAAGTGAGTGGGAGCACTACAACATTTCTGATAAGTATATGTAAATGACATATTATTGATCGGAAATAATGCAGAATTATTCTGTAAAGCATAAAGGAGTATTTGAAAGGAGTTTTTCGAAGAAGGACCTCGGTGAAGCTGCTTACATATTGAGCATCAAGATCTATAGAGATAGATCAAGACGCTTGATAAGTTTTTCAATAAGTACATACCTTGAAAAGATTTTGAAGTAGTTCAAAATGGAACAGTCAAAGAAAGAGTTCTTGCCTGTATTACAAGGTGTGAAATTGAGTAACACTCAAAGCCCGACCACGGCAGATGATAGAAACAGAATGAAAGTCATTTCCTATGCCTCAGCCATAGATTCTATAAAGTATGCCATGCTATGTACCAGATCTATTGTATACCCTGCACTGTGTTAAGCAAGGGAGTACAATAGTGATCTAGGAAGTAGATCACTGGACATCGGTCAAAATTATCCTTAGTAAAATAAGGATATGTTTCTCGATTATGGATGTGACAAAAAGGTTCGTCGTAAAAGGTTACGTCGATGCAAGTTTTGACACTAATCTAGATGACTCTAAGTCTCAATCTAGATACATATTGAAAGTGGGAGCAATTAGCTAAAGTAGCTCCATGCAGAGCATTGTAGACATAGAAATTTGCAAAATACATAACGGATCTGAATGTGGCAGACCCGTTGACTAAAACTTCTCTCACAAGCAAAACATGATCACACCGTAGTACTCTTTGGGTGTTAATCACATAGCGATGTGAACTAGATTACTGAATCTAGTAAACCCTTTGGGTGTTGGTCACATATCGATGTGAACTATGGGTGTTAATCACATGGTGATGTGAACTATTGCTATTAAATCACATGGCGATGTGAACTAGATTATTGACTCTAGTGCAAGTGGGAGACTAAAGGAAATATGCCCTAGAGGCAATAATAAAGTTATTATTTATTTCCTTACATGTCATGATAGATGTTTATTATTCATGCTAGAATTGTATTAACTGGAAACATAATACATGTGTGGATACATAGACAAACAGAGTGTCACTAGTATGCCTCTACCTGACTAGCTCGTTAATCAAAGATGGTTATGTTTCCTAACCATGAACAAAGAGTTGTTATTTGATTAACGAGGTCACATCATTAGTTGAATGATCTGATTGACATGACCCATTCCATTAGCTTAGCACCCGATCGTTTAGTATGTTGCTATTGCTTTTATCCATGACTTATACATGTTCCTATGACTATGAGATTATGCAACTCCCGTTTGCCAGAGGAACACTTTGGGTACTACCAAACGTCACAACGTAACTGGGTGATTATAAAGGAGTACTACAGGTGTCTCCAAAGGTAGATGTTGGGTTGGCGTATTTCGAGATTAGGATTTGTCACTCCGATCGTCGGAGAGGTATCTCTGGGCCCTCTCGGTAATGCACATCACTCGAGCCATGCAAGCATTGCAACTAATGAGTTAGTTGCGAGATGATGTATTATGGAACGAGTAAAGAGACTTGCCGGTAACGAGATTGAACTAGGTATTGGATACCGACGATCAAATCTCGGGTAAGTAACATACCGATGACAAAGGGAACAACGTATGTTGTTATGCGGTCTGACCGATAAAGATCTTCGTAGAATATGTAGGAGCCAATATGGGCATCCAGGTCCCGCTATTGGTTATTGACCGGAGACGTGTCTCGGTCATGTCTACATTGTTCTCGAACCGTAGGGTCCGCACGCTTAACGTTACGATGACAGTTATTATGAGTTTATGCATTTTGATGTACCGAAGGAGTTCGGAGTCCCGGATGTGATCACGGACATGACGAGGAGTCTCAAAATGGTCGAGACGTAAAGAATGATATATTGGAAGCCTATGTTTGGACATCGGATGTGTTCCAGGTGAAATCAGGATTTTACCGGAATACCGGGAGGGTTACCGGAACCCCCCGGGAGCATAATGGGCCAACATGGGCCTTGGAGGAGAGGTGAGAGGGCTTCCCTCATGGGCTGCGTGCCTCCCCCCTTCCCCTAGTCCTATTAGGACTAGGAGAGGTGGCCGGCCCCTCTCTCTCTCCCCCTTGAAGAATCCTAGTCCAACTAGGATTGGGGGGGGGGGGGAATCCTACTCCCAGAGGGAGTAGGACTCTCCTGGCGCGCCAGGCTTGGCCGGCCAGCCCCTCCCCCTTGGCTCCTTTATATACGGGGGCAGGGGGCACCCCATAGACACACAATTGATCATTGAGATCTTTCCTTAGCCGTGTACGGTGCCCCCTTCCACCAAATTCCACCTCGGTCATATCATTGCAGTGCTTAGGCGAAGCCCTGCGCCGGTAACACATCAAGATCGTCACCACGCCGTCGTGCTGACGGAACTCTTCCCCGACGCTTTGCTGGATCGGAGCCCGGGGATCGTCATCGAGCTGAACGTGTGCCAAGAACTCGGAGGTGCCGGAGTAACGGTGCTGTGATCGGTTGGATCGCGAGGAGAACGTACGACTACTTCCTGTATGTTGTGTCAACGCTTCCGCTTCGGTCTACGAGGGTACGTAGACAACACTCTCCCCTCTCGTTGCTATGCATCACCATGATCTTGCGTGTGCGTAGGAAATTTTTTGAAATTACTACGTTCCCCAACATGATCATGTTTTGCTCTAGGGAGAGGTTTAGTCAACGGATCTGCTACATTCAGGTCCGTATGCACTTTACAAATATCTATGTCTCCATCTTGAACATTTTCACGAATGGAGTTGAAGCGACGCTTGATGTGCCTGGTCTTTTTGTGAAACCTGGGCTCCTTGGCAAGTGCGATAGCTCTAGTGTTGTCACAGAAGAGTTTGATGGGCCCCGACGCATTGGGTATGACTCCGAGGTCGGTGATGAACTCCTTCACCCAAATTGCTTCATGTGCTGCCTCCGAGGCTGCCATGTACTCCGCTTCACATGTAGATCCCGCCATGACGCTCTGCTTGCAACTGCACCAGCTTACTACCCCACCATTCAAAATATACACGTATCCGGTTTGTGACTTAGAGTCATCCAGATTTGTGTCGAAGCTAGCGTCGACGTAACCCTTTACGACGAGCTCTTCGTCACCTCCATAAACGAGAAACATTTCCTTAGTCCTTCTCAGGTACTTCAGGATATTCTTGACCGCTGTCTAGTGTTCCTCGCCGAGATTACTTTGGTACCTTCCTACCAAACTTACGGCAAGGTTTACATCAGGTCTGGTACACAGCATGGCATGCATAATAGAACCTATGGCGAGGCATACGGGATGACACTCATCTCTTCTATATCTTCTGCCGTGGTCGGACATTGAGCTGAGCTCAATTTCACACCTTGTAACACAGGTAAGAACCCCTTCTTAGATTGATCCATATTGAACTTCTTCAATATCTTATCAAGGTATGTGCTTTGTGAAAGACCTATGAGGCGTCTTGATCTATCTCTATAGATCTTGATGCCTAATATATAAGCAGCTTCTCCAAGGTCCTTCATTGAAAAACTCTTATTCAAGTAGGCCTTAATGCTGTCCAAGAGTTCTATATCATTTCCCATCAAAAGTATGTCATCTACATATAATATGAGAAATGCTACAGATCTCCCACTCACTTTCTTGTAAACGCAGGCTTCTCCATAAGTCTGTGTAAACCCAAACGCTTTGATCATCTCATCAAAGCGAATGTTCCAACTCCGAGATGCTTGCACCAGCCCATAAATCGAGCGTTGGAGCTTGCACACCTTGTCAGCATTCTTAGAATCGACAAAACCTTCCGGCTGCATAATATACAATTCTTCCTTAAGGAAACCATTAAGGAATGCCGTTTTGACGTCCATTTGCCATATTCCATAATCGTAGAATGCAGCAATTGCTAACATGATTCGGACGGACTTCAGCTTCGCTACCGGTGAGAAAGTCTCATCGTAGTCAACCCCTTGAACTTGTCGATAACCCTTAGCGACAAGCCGAGCTTTATAGATGGTCACATTACCATCCGCGCCTGTCTTCTTCTTAAAGATCCATTTATTTTCTATGGCTCGCCGCTCAACGGGCAAGTCAGTCAAAGTCCATACTTCGTTTTCATACATGGATCCTATCTCGGATTTCATGGCTTCCAGCCTTTTGTCGGAATCCGGGCCCGCCATTGCTTCTTCATAGTTCGAAGGTTCACCGTTGTCTAACAACATGATTTCCAAGACAGGGTTGCCGTACCACTCTGGTGCGGAACGTGTCCTTGTGGACCTATGAATTTCAGTAGGAGCTTGATCAGAAGCATCTTTATCATCATCATTAATATCCTCTCCAGTCGATGCAGGCACCTCAGAAATGTTTTCTTGAGTTGCGCCATTTTCCGGTTCAAGAGGTAACACTTCATCAAGTTCTACTTTCCTCCCACTTACTTCTTTTGAGAGAAACTCCTTCTCTAGAAAGGATCCATTCTTGGCAACAAAGATCTTGCCTTCAGATCTGAGGTAGAAGCTATACCCAATAGTTTCTTTAGGGTATCCTATGAAGACGCATTTTTCCGATTTGGGTTTGAGCTTTTCAGGTTGAAGTTTCTTGACATAAGCATCGCACCCCCAAACTTTTAGAAACAATAGCTTAGGTTTATTCCCAAACCATAATTCATACGGTGTCGTCTCAACGGATTTCGACGGAGCCCTATTTAAAGTGAATGCGGCAGTCTCTAAAGCATAGCCCCAAAAAGATAGCGGTAAATCGATAAGAGACATCATAGATCGCACCATATCTAATAGAGTGCGATTACGATGTTCGGACACACCATTACGCTGAGGTGTTCCAGGCGGCGTGAGTTGTGAAACTATTCCACATTTTCTTAAGTGTGTGCCAAATTCGTGACTCAAGTATTCTCCTCCACGATCTGATCGTAGAGACTTGATCTTTCTGTCACGTTGATTTTCAACCTCACTCTGAAATTCCTTGAACTTTTCAAAGGTCTCAGACTTGTGTTTCATTAAGTAGATATACCCATATCTACTCAAGTCATCAGTGAGGGTGAGAACATAACGATAGCCACCGCGAGCCTCAACACTCATTGGACCGCACACATCAGTATGTATGATTTCCACTAAGTTGGTTGCTCGCTCCATTGTTCCTGAGAATGGAGTCTTGGTCATTTTACCCATGAGGCATGGTTCGCACGTGTCAAATGATTCATAATCAAGAGACTCTAAAAGTCCATCTGCATGGAGATTCTTCATGCGTTTGACACCTATGTGACCAAGGCGGCAGTGCCACAAGTATGTGGGACTATTGTTATCAACTTTAATTCTTTTGGTATTCACACTATGAATATGTGTATCATCACGTACGAGATTCATTAAGAATAAACCATTAACCATCGGAGCATGACCATAAAACATATCACTCATATAAATAGAACAACCATTATTCTTGATTTAAATGAGTAGCCATCTCGAATTAAACGAGATCCAGACACAATGTTCATCCTCAAACTTGGCACTAAATAACAATTATTGAGGTTTAAAACTAATCCCGTAGGTAAATGTAGAGGTAGCGTGCCGACGGCGATCACATCGACCTTGGAACCATTCCCGACGCGCATCGTCACCTCGTCCTTCGCCAGTCTCCGTTTATTCCGCAGCTCCTGCTTTGAGTTACAAATGTGAGCAACTGCACCGGTATCAAATACCCAAGAGCTACTACGAGTACTAGTAAGGTACACATCAATTACGTGTATATCACATATACCTTTTGTTTTGCCGGCCTTCTTGGCCGCTAAGTATTTGGGGCAGTTCCGCTTCCAGTGACCACTTCCCTTGCAATAAAAGCACTCAGTCTCGGGCTTGGGTCCATTCTTTGGCTTCTTCCTGGCAGCTTGCTTGCCGGGCGCGGCAACTTCCTTGCCGTCCTTCTTGAAGTTCTTTTTACCCTTGCCCTTCTTGAACTTAGTGGTTTTATTCACCATCAACACTTGATGTTCCTTCTTGACTTCTACCTCTGCTGATTTCAGCATAGCAAATACTTCAGGAATGGTCTTTTCCATCCCCTGCATATTGAAGTTCATCACAAAGCTCTTGTAGCTTGGTGGAAGCGACTGGAGGATTCTGTCAATGACCGCATCGTCCGGGAGATTAACTCCCAGCTGAGTCAAGCGGTTATGTAACCCTGACATAGTGAGTATGTGCTCACTGACAGAACTATTTTCCTCCATCTTATAGCTGAAGAATTTGTCGGAGACTTCATATCTCTCGACCCGGGCATGAGCTTGGAAAACCATTTTCAGCTCTTCGAACATCTCATATGCTCCGTGTCTCTCAAAACGCTTTTGGAGCCCCGGCTCTAAGCTGTAAAGCATGCCGCACTGAACGAGGGAGTAGTCATCGGTACGTGCCTGCCAAGCGTTCATAACGTCTTGTTCTGCAGGGAGAACAGGTGCGTCACCCAGCGGTGCTCGTAGGACATAATCTTTCTTGGCAGCTATGAGGATGATCCTCAGGTTCCGGACCTAGTCCGTATAGTTGCTGCCATCGTCTTTCAGCTTGGTTTTCTCTAGGAACGCATTGAAGTTGAGGACTACATTGGCCATTTGATCTACAAGACATATTGTAAATATTTTAGACTAAGTTCATGATAATAAAGTTCATCTAATCAAATTATTTAATGAACTCCCACTTAGATAGACATCCCTCTTCTAGTCATCTAAGTATAACATGATCCGAGTCAACTAGGCCGTGTCCGATCATCACGTGAGACAGACTAGTCAACATTGGTGAACATCTTCATGTTGATCGTATCTTTTATACGACTCATGCTCGACCTTTCGGTCTTCTGTGTTCCGAGGCCATGTCTGTACATGCTAGGCTCGTCAAGTCAACCTAAGTGTTTGCATGTGTAAATCTGTCTTACACCCATTGTATGTGAACGTTAGAATCTATCACACCCGATCATCACGTGGTGCTTCGAAACAACGAACTGTCGCAACGGTGCACAGTTAGGGGGAACACTTCTTGAAATTATTATGAGGGATCATCTTATTTACTACCGTCGTTCTAAGTAAACAAGATGCAAAACATGATAAACATCACATGCAATCAAATAATAAACGTGACATGATATGGCCAATATCACATAGCTCCTTTGATCTCCATCTTGGGGCTCCATGATCATCTTTGTCACCGGCTTGACACCATGATCTCCATCATCGTGTCTCCATGAAGTTGCTCGCCAACTATTACTTCTACTACTATGGCTAACGCGTTTAGCAATAAAGTAAAGTAATTTACATGGCGTTTCTCAATGACACGCAGGTCATAAAAAAATAAAGACAACTCCTATGGCTCCTGCCGGTTGTCATACTCATCGACATGCAGGTCGTGATTCCTATTACAATAGCATGAACGTCTCGTACATCACATATAGATCATTCATCATTCATCACAACTTTGGCCATATCATATCACAAAGCACTTGCTGCAAAAACAAGTTAGACGTCCTCTAATTGTTGTTGCAAGTTTTATGTGGCTGAATTAGGGTTCTAGCAAGAACGTTTTCTTACCTACGTGAAAGCCACAACGTGATTTGTCAACTTCTATTTACCCTTGATAAGGACCCTTTTCATCGAATCCGCTCCAACTAAAGTGGGAGAGACAGACACCCGCCAGCCACCTTATGCAACTAGTGCATGTTAGTCGGTGGAACCGGTCTCACATAAGCGTACGTGTAAGGTTGGTCCGGGCTGCTTCATCCCACAATACCGCTGAAGCAATATAAGACTAGTAGCGGCAAGAAAGTTGACAAATCTACGCCCACAACAAATTCTGTTCTACTCACGCAAGAAGAACTACACATAGACCTAGCTCATGATGCCACTGTTGAGGAATGTTGCAGAAAACAAAAATTTTCCTATGGTTTCACCAAGATCCATCTATGAGTTCATCTAGCAACGAGTGATCGGATGCATCTACATACCTTTGTAGATCGCGAGTGGAAGCGTTCACTAGAATGTGGATGATGGAGTCGTACTCGCCGTGATCCAAATCACCGATGACCGAGTGCCGAACGGACGGCACCTCCGCGTTCAACACACGTACGAAGAGGATGACGTCTCCTCCTTCTTGATCCAGCAAGGGGGAAGGAGAGGTTGATGGAGATCCAGCAGCACGACGGCGTGGTGGTGGATGCAGTTGTCACGTGCAGCAGGGCTTCGCCGAGCGTCTGCGAGAGAGAGAGAGGTGTGACAGGGGAGAGGGAGGCGCCAGGGGTCAAGGGTGCGGCTGCCCCTCCCTACCCCCCTTTATATAGGCCCCCTGGGGGGGCGCCGGTGTTGGGGAACGTAGTAATTTCAAAAAAAATTCCTATGCACACGCAAGATCATGGTGATGCATAGCAATGAGAGGGGAGAGTGTTGTCTACGTACCCTCGTAGACCGAAGCGGAAGCGTTGACACAACGTAGAGGAAGTAGTCGTACGTTCTCCTCGCGATCCGACTGATCACAGCACCGTTACTCCGGCACCTCCGAGTTCTTGGCACACGTTCAGCTCGATGACGATCCCCGGGCTCCGATCCAGCAAAGCGTCGGGGAAGAGTTCCGTCAGCACGACGGCGTGGTGACGATCTTGATGTGTTACCGGCGCAGGGCTTCGCCTAAGCACTGCAACGATATGACCGAGGTGGAATTTGGTGGAAGGGGGCACCGCACATGGCTAAGGAACGATCCGTAGATCAACTTGTGTGTCTCTGGGGTGTCCCCTGCCCCTGTATATAAAGGAGTCAAGGGGGAGGGGCTGGCCGGCCAAGCCTGGCGCGCCAGGAGAGTCCTACTCCCTCTGGGAGTAGGATTCCCCCCCCCAATCCTAGTTGGACTAGGATTCTCCAAGGGGGAGAGAGAGAGAGGGGGGTGCCCACCTCTCCTAGTCCTAAAAGGACTAGGGGAAGGGGGGGAGGCGCGCAGCCCATGAGGGCAGCCCTCTCACCTCTCCTCCAAGGCCCATGTTGGCCCATTATGCTCCCGGGGGGTTCCGGTAACCCTCCCGGTATTCCGCTAAAAATCCTGATTTCACCTGGAGTGCATCCGATGTCCAAACATAGGCTTCCAATATATCATTCTTTACGTCTCGTCCATTTCGAGACTCCTCGTCATGTCCGTGATCACATCCGGGACTCCGAACTCCTTCGGTACATCAAAATGCATAAACTCATAATAACTGTCATCGTAACGTTAAGCGTGCGGACCCTACGGTTCGAGAACAATGTAGACATGACCGAGACATGTCTCTGGTCAATAACCAATAGCGGGACCTGGATGCCCATATTGGCTCCTACATATTCTACGAAGATCTTTATCGGTCAGACCGCATAACAACATACGTTGTTCCCTTTGTCATCGGTATGTTACTTGCCCGAGATTCGATCGTCGGTATCCAATACCTAGTTCAATCTCGTTACCGGCAAGTCTCTTTACTTGTTCCGTAATACATCATCTCGCAACTAACTCATTGGTTGCAATGCTTGCAAGGCTTTATGTGATGTGCATTACCGAGAAGGCCCTGAGATACCTCTCCGACAATCGGAGTGACAAATCCTAATCTTGAAATACGCCAACCCAATATGTACCTTCGAAGACACCTGTAGAGCACCTTTATAATCACCCAGTTACGTTGTGATGTTTGGTAGCACACAAAGTGTTCCTACGGTAAATGGGAGTTGCATAATCTCATAGTTAAAGGAACATGTATAAGTCATGGATAAAAGCAATAGCAACATACTAAACGATCGGGTGCTAAGCTAATGGAATGGGTCATGTCAATCAGATCATTCAACTAATGATGTGATCTCGTTAATCAAATAACAACTCTTTGTTCATGGCTAGGAAACATAACCATCTTTGATTAATGAGCTAGTCAAGTAGAGGCATACTAGTGACACTCTGTTTGTCTATGTATTCACACATGTATTATGTTTCCAGTTAATACAATTCTAGCATGAATAATAAACATTTATCATGATATAAGGAAATAAATAATAACTTTATTATTGCCTCTAGGGCATATTTCCTTCAGTCTCCCACTTGCACTAGAGTCAATAATCTAGATCACATCACCATGTGATTAACATCAATAGTTCACATCATCATGTGATTAACACCCATAGTTCACATCGATATGTGACCAACACCCAAAGGGTTTACTAGATTCAGTAATCTAGTTCACATCGCTATGTGATTAACACCCAAAGAGTACTACGGTGTGATCATGTTTTGCTTGTGAGAGAAATTTAGTCAACGGGTCTGCCACATTCAGATCCGTTATGTATTTTGCACTTTTCTATGTCTACAATGCTCTGCACGGAGCTACTTTAGCTAATTGCTCCCACTTTCAATATGTATCTAGATTGAGACTTAGAGTCATCTAGATTAGTGTCAAAACTTGCATCGACGTAACCTTTTACGACGAACCTTTTTGTCACATCCATAATCGAGAAACATATCCTTATTTTACTAAGGATAATTTTGACCGATGTCCAGTGATCTACTTCCTAGATCACTATTGTACTCCCTTGCTTAACACAGTGCAGGGTATACAATAGATCTGGTACATAGCATGGCATACTTTATAGAATCTATGGCTGAGGCATAGGAAATGACTTTCATTCTCTTTCTATCATCTGCCGTGGTCGGGTTTTGAGTCTTACTCAATTTCACACCTTGTAATACAGGCAAGAACTCTTTCTTTGACTGTTCCATTTTGAACTACTTCAAAATCTTTTCAAGGTATGTACTTATTGAAAAACTTATCAAGCGTCTTGATCTATCTCTATAGATCTTGATGCTCAATATGTAAGCAGCTTCACTGAGGTCCTTCTTCGAAAAACTCCTTTCAAATACTCTTTTATGCTTCACAGAATAATTCTACATTATTTCCGATCAATAATATGTCATTTACATATACTTATCAGAAATGCTGTAGTGCTCCCACTCACTTTCTTGTAGATACAGGCTTCACTGCAAGTCTGTATAAAACTATATGCTTTGATCAACTCATCAAAGCGTATATTCCAACTCCGAGATGCTTGTACCAGTCCATCGATGGATCGCTGGAGCTTGCTCACTTTATTAGCACCTTTATGGTCGACAAAACCTTCTGGTTGTATCATATACAACTCTCCATTAAGGAATGCAGTTTTGTTTATCCATTTGCCAGATTTCATAAAATGCGGCAATTGCTAACATGATTCGGACAGACTTAAGCATAGATACGAGTGAGAAACTCTCATCGTAGTCAATACTTTGAACTTTGTCGAAAAAACCTTTTTTTCGACGATTCTAGCTTTGTAGATAGTAACACTACTATCAGTGTCCGTCTTCCTCTTGAAGATCCATTTATTCTTAATTGCTTGCCGATCATCGGGCAAGTCAACCAAAGTCCAAACTTTGTTCTCATACATGGATCATATCTCAGATTTCATGGCCTCAAACCATTTCACGGAATCTGGGCTCATCATCGCTTCCTCATAGTTCGCAAGTTCGTCATGGTCTAGTAACATGACTTCCAAAACAAGATTACCGTACCACTCTGGTGCGGATCTCACTCTGGTTTACCTACGAGATTCGGTAGTTACTTGATCTGAATTTACATGATCATCATCATTAGCTTCCTCACTAATTGGTGTAGTAGTCACAAGAACAGATTTCTGTGATGAACTACTTTCCAATAAGGGAGAAGGTACAATTACCTTATCAAGTTTTCTACTTTCCTCCCACTCACTTCTTTCGAGAGAAACTCCTTCTCTAGAAAGGATCCATTATAAGCAACGAATGTCTTGCCTTAGGATCTGTGATAGAAGGTGTACCCAACAGTCTCCGTTGGGTATCCTATGAAGACATATTTCTCCGATTTGGGTTCGAGCTTATCAGGATGAAATTTTTTCACATAAGCATCGCAACTCCAAACTTTAAGAAACGACAGCTTATGTTTATTGCTAAACCATAGTTCATACGGTGTCGTCTCAACGGATTTAGATGGTGCCCTATTTAATGTGAATGCAGCTGTCTCTAATGCATAATCCCAAAAACGATAGTGGTAGATCGGTAAGATACATCATAGATTGTACTATATCCAATAAAGTATGGTTATGACGTTCGGACGCACCATTATGCTGTGGTGTTCCAGGTGGCGTGAGTAGTGAAACTATTTCACATTGTTTTAACTGAAGACCAAACTCGTAACTCAAATATTCGTCTCCACGATCAGATCGTAGAAACCTTATTTTCTTGTCACGATGATTTTCCACTTCACTCTAAAATTCTTTGAACTTTTCAAACGTTTTAGACTTATGTTTCATCAAGTAGATATACCCATATCTGCTCAAATCATCTGTGAAGGTTAGAAAATAATGATACTTGTCGCGAGCCTTAATGTTCATCGGACCATATACATCAGTATGTATGATTTCCAACAAATCTGTTGCTTGCCCCATTGTTCCGGAGAACGGCGTTTTAGTCATCTTGCCCAAGAGGCATGGTTCGCAAGCATCAAGTGATTCATAATCAAGTGATTCCAAAATCCCATCAGCATGGAGTTTCTTCATGCATTTTACACCAATATGACCTAAACGGCAGTGCCACAAATAGGTTGCACTATCATTATTAACTTCGCATCTTTTGGTTTTAATATTATGAATATGTGTATCACTACGATCGAGATCCAATGAACTATTTTCATTGGTGTGTATGACCATAGAAGGTTTTATTCATGTAAACAGAACAACAATTGTTCTCTAACTTAAATGAATAACTGTATTGCAATTAACATGATCAAATCATATTCATGCTCAACGCAAACACCAAATAACACTTATTTAGTTTCAACACTAATCCCGAAAGTATAGGGAGTGTGTGATGATGATCATATCAATCTTGGAACCACTTCCAACACACATCGTCACCTTGCCCTTTAACTAGTCTTTGTTCATTCTGCAACTCCCGTTTCTAGTTACTAAATTTTAGCAACTGAACTAGTAACAAATACTGAGGGGTTGCTATGAACACTAGTAAAGTACACATCAATAACATGTATATCAAATATACTTATGTTCACTTTGCCATCCTTCTTATCCGCCAATCACTTGGGGTAGTTCCGCTTCCAGTGACCAGTCCCTTTGCAGTAGAAGCACTTAGTCTCAGGCTTAGGACCATACTTGGGCTTTTTCACTTGAGCAGCAACTTGCTTGCCGTTCTTCTTGAAGTTCCCCTTCTTTCCTTTTGCCCTTTTCTTGAAACTAGTGATCTTGTCAACCATCAACACTTGATGTTTTCCTTTGATTTCTACCTTCGCTGATTTTAGCATCGCGAAGAGCTTGGGAATATTTTCCGTTATCCCTTGCATATTATAGTTCATCACGAAGTTCTACTAACTTGGTGATGGTGACTAGAGAATTCTGTCAATCACTATCTTATCTGGAAGATTAACTCCCACTTGATTCAAGCGATTGTAGTACCCAGACAATCTGAGCACATGCTCACTAGTTGAGCGATTCTCCTCCATCTTTTAGCTATAGAACTTGTTGGAGACTTCATATCTCTCAACTCGGGTATTTGCTTGAAATATTAACTTCAACTCCTAGAACATCTCATATGCTCCATGACGTTCAAAACGTCTTTGAAGTCCCGATTCTAAGCTGTTAAGCATGGTGCACTAAACTATTAAGTAGTCATCATATTGAGCTAGCAAAATGTTCATAATGTCTGCATCTGCTCCTGCAATAGGTCCGTCACCTAGTGGTGCATCAAGGACATAATTCTTCTGTGCAGCAATGAGGATAAACCTCAGATCACGGATCCAATCCGCATCATTGCTACTAACATTTTTCAACACAATTTTCTCTAGGAACATATCAAAATAAACACAGGGAAGCAACAACGCGAGCTATTGATCTACAACATAGATATGCTAATACTACCAGGACTAATGTTCATGATAATATTAAAGTTCAATTAATCATATTACTTAAGAACTCCCACTTAGATAGACATCCCTCTAATCTTCTAAGTGATCACGTGATCCAAATCAACTAAACCATGTCCGATCATCACGTGAGATGGAGTAGTTTCAATGGTGAACATCACTATGTTGATCATATCTACTATATGATTCACGCTCGACCTTTCGGTCTCCGTTTTCCGAGGCCATATCTGTTATATGCTAGGCTCGTAAAGTTAAACCTGAGTATTCCGCGTGTGCAACTGTTTTGCACCCGTTGTATTTGAACGTAGAGCCTATCACACCCGATCATCACGTGGTGTCTCAGCACGAAGAACTTTTGCAACGGTGCATACTCAGGGAGAACACTTCTTGATAATTTAGTGAGAGATCATCTTATAATGCTACCGTCAATCAAAGCAAGATAAGATGCATAAAAAGATAAACATCACATGCAATCAATATAAGTGATATGATATGGCCATCATCATCTCGTGCTTGTGATCTCCATCTTCGAAGCACCGTCATGATCACCATCGTCACCGGCGCGACACCTTGATCTTCATCGCAGCATCGTTGTCGTCTCGCCAATCTTATGCTTCCACGACTATCACTACCGCTTAGTAATAAAGTAAAGCATTACATCGCAATTGCATTGCATACAATAAAGCGACAACCATATGGCTCCTGCCAGTTGCCGATAACTCAGTTACAAAACATGATCATCTCATACAATAAAATTTAGCATCATGTCTTGACCATATCACATCACAACATGCCCTGCAAAAACAAGTTAGACGTCCTCTACTTTGTTGTTGCAATTTTTACGTGGCTGCTACGGGCTTAAGCAAGAACTCATCTTACCTACGCATCAAAACCACAACGATAGTTTGTCAAATAGACTCCGTTTTAACCTTCTCAAGGACCGGGCGTAGCCACACTCGGTTCAACTAAAGTTGGAGAGACAGTCTTCCGCAAGCCATCTATGTGCAAAGCACGTCGAGGGAACCGGTCTCGCGTAAGCGTACGCGTAAGGTTGGTCCAGATCGTCTCGTCCAACAATACCGCTGAACCAAAGTATGACATGCTGGTAGGCAGTATGACTTGTATCGCCCACAACTCACTTGTGTTCTACTCGTGCAAATAACATCAAACCATAAAACCTAGGCTCGGATGCCACTGTTGGGGAACGTAGTAATTTCAAAAAATTTCCTACGCACACGCAAGATCATGGTGATGCATAGCAATGAGAGGGGAGAGTGTTGTCTACGTACCCTCGTAGACCGAAGCGGAAGCATTGACACAACGTAGAGGAAGTAGTCGTACGTTCTCCTCGCGATCCGACCGATCACAGCACCGTTACTCCGGCACCTCCGAGTTCTTGGCACACGTTCAGCTCGATGACGATCCCCGGGCTCCGATCCAGCAAAGCGTCGGGGAAGAGTTCCGTCAGCACGACGGCGTGGTGACGATCTTGATGTGTTACCG
The DNA here is from genome assembly GCA_032464435.1 of Aegilops umbellulata. NCBI lineage: Eukaryota > Viridiplantae > Streptophyta > Magnoliopsida > Poales > Poaceae > Aegilops > Aegilops umbellulata. Next base: position 346,540,004 of record CP136056.1, on the reverse strand, counting down.
GCGCAGGGCTTCGCCTAAGCACTGCAACGATATGACCGAGGTGGAATTTGGTGGAAGGGGGCACCACACACGGCTAAGGAACGATCCGTAGATCAACTTGTGTGTCTCTGGGGTGTCCCCTGCACCTGTATATAAAGGAGTCAAGGGGGAGGGGCTGGCCGACCAAGCCTGGCGCGCCAGGAGAGTCCTACTCCCTCTGGGAGTAGGATTCCCCCCCCCCCAATCCTAGTTGGACTAGGATTCTCCAAGGGGGAGAGAGAGAGAGAGGGGGCGCCCACCTCTCCTAGTCCTAATAGGACTAGGGGAAGGGGGGAGGCGCGCAGCCCATGAGGGCAGCCCTCTCACCTCTCCTCCAAGGCCCATGTTGGCCCATTATGCTCCCGGGGGGTTCCGGTAACCCTCCCGGTATTCCGCTAAAAATCCTGATTTCACCTGGAGTGCATCCGATGTCCAAACATAGGCTTCCAATATATCATTCTTTACGTCTCGTCCATTTCGAGACTCCTCGTCATGTCCGTGATCACATCCGGGACTCCGAACTCCTTCGGTACATCAAAATGCATAAACTCATAATAACTGTCATCGTAACGTTAAGCGTGCGGACCCTACGGTTCGAGAACAATGTAGACATGACCGAGACATGTCTCTGGTCAATAACCAATAGCGGGACCTGGATGCCCATATTGGCTCCTACATATTCTACGAAGATCTTTATCGGTCAGACCGCATAACAACATACGTTGTTCCCTTTGTCATCGGTATGTTACTTGCCCGAGATTCGATCGTCGGTATCCAATACCTAGTTCAATCTCGTTACCGGCAAGTCTCTTTACTCGTTCCGTAATACATCATCTCGCAACTAACTCATTGGTTGCAATGCTTGCAAGGCTTTATGTGATGTGCATTACCGAGAAGGCCCTGAGATACCTCTCCGACAATCGGAGTGACAAATCCTAATCTCGAAATACGCCAACCCAATATGTACCTTCGGAGACACCTGTAGAGCACCTTTATAATCACCCAGTTACGTTGTGACGTTTGGTAGCACACAAAGTGTTCCTACGGTAAACGGGAGTTGCATAATCTCATAGTTAAAGGAACATGTATAAGTCATGGATAAAAGCAATAGCAACATACTAAACGATCGGGTGCTAAGCTAATGGAATGGGTCATGTCAATCAGATCATTCAACTAATGATGTGATCTTGTTAATCAAATAACAACTCTTTGTTCATGGCTAGGAAACATAACCATCTTTGATTAATGAGCTAGTCAAGTAGAGGCATACTAGTGACACTCTGTTTGTCTATGTATTCACACATGTATTATGTTTCCAGTTAATACAATTCTAGCATGAATAATAAACATTTATCATGATATAAGGAAATAAATAATAACTTTATTATTGCCTCTAGGGCATATTTCCTTCAGCCGGCCCTTGGGAGATCCAATCTCCAAGGGGGCGGCAGCCAAGGGGGGTGGAGTGCCCCCCAAGGCAAGTGGGCGCCCCCACACCCTAGGGTTCCAACCCTAGGCGCAGGGGGTGGGCCTTGGGGGGCGCACCAGCCCACTAAGGGCTGGTCCCCCCTCCCACTTCAGCCCATGGGGCCCTCCGGGATGGGTGTCCCCACCCGGTGGACCCCCGGGACCCATCTGGTGGTCCCGGTACAATACCGGTGACCCCCAGATCACTCCCAATGGCCGAAACAGCACTTCCTATATATAATTATTTACCTCCGGACTATTCCGAAACTCCTCGTGACGTCCGGGATCTCATCCGGGACTCCGAACAACATTCGGGTTACTGCATATACATATCTTCACAACCCTAGCGTCACCGAACCTTAAGTGTGTAGACCCTACGGGTTCGGGAGACAGGCAGACATGACCGAGACGGCTCTCGGGCAATAACCAACAGCGGGATATGGATACCCATGTTGGCTCCCACATGCTCCACGATGATCTCATCAGATGAACCACGATGTCGAGGATTCAATTAATCCCGTATACAATTCCCTTTGTCAATCGGTATTTTACTTGCCCGAGATTCGATCGTTAGTATCCCAATACCTCGTTCAATCTCGTTATCGGCAAGTCACTTTACTCGTACCGTAATGCATGATCCCGTGATCAAACACTTTGATCACATTGAGCTCATTATGATGATGCATTACCGAGTGGGCCCGGTGATACCTCTCCGTCAAGCGGAGTGACAAATCCCAGTCTCGATCCGTGTCAACCCAACAGACACTTTCGGAGATACCCGTGGTCTACCTTTATAGTCACCCAGTTACGTTGTGACGTTTGGTATACCCAAAGCACTCCTACGGTATCCGGGAGTTACACGATCTCATGGTCTAAGGAAAGTATACTTGACATTGGAAAACTCTAGCAAGTCTATAGTCACCTACTATGTGTTATGATCCGGCAACCCCGAAGTGACAATAATCGGGACCACTCCCGGTGATGACCATAGTTTGAGGAGTTCATGTATTCACTATGTGCTAATGCTTTGTTCCGGTTCTGTATTAAAAGGAGGCCTTAATATCCCTTAGTTTCCAATAGGACCCCGCTGCCACGGGAGGGTAGGACAAAAGATGTCATGCAAGTTCTTTTCCATAAGCACGTATGACTATATACGAAATACATGCCTACATTACATTGATGAATTGGAGCTAGTTCTGTGTCACCCTATGTTATGATTGTTACATGATGAACCGCATCCGGCATAATTATCCATCATTGATCCGATGCCTACGAGCTTTCCATATACTGGTTCTCGCTTATTTACTTTCCTGCTGCTACTGTTACAATCACTACAAAACACCAAAGATATTACTTTGCTTTCTTTACTCTCTTGTTACCGTTGCCACCACTATCATATCACTTTGCTACTAAACACTTTGCTGCAGATACTAAGTTTCCAGGTGTGGTTGAATTGACAACTCAGCTGCTAATACTTGAGAATATTCTTTGGCTCCCTTTGTGTTGAATCAATAAATTTGGGTTGAATACTCTATCCTCGAAAGCTGTTGCGATCCCCTATACTTGTGGGTTATCAGAAGCCACCCCGTGAAGAACATGATGACCACGAGAAGACCGCTCGAGCTACTTCATATGGATCTTTTCGGTCCAAACGCCTACAAGAGTCTCGGTGGTAACTCATTCGGTTTAGTCATTGTCGATGACTTTTCATGATTTACGCGGGTGTTCTTTCTTGATGATAAATCACAGGTACAAAAGATCTTCAAGAACTTTGCTAGGAAGGCCCAAAATCAATTCGAAGTGAAGATCAAGAAGGTTCGTAGCAACAACGGAACGGAGTTCAAGAACGCCAATGTGGACACCTTTCTTGACGAAGAAGGGATTTCACACGAGTTCTCGGCTACGTACACGCCTCAACAAAATGGAGTTGTTGAGAGGAAGAATCGGACTCTTATTTAGATGGCAAGAATGATGCTTGATGAGTACAAGACGCCAAAACACTTTTGGGTGGAAGCGGTTGAGACAGCTTGTCATGCAACGAATCATCTATATCTTCACAAGCTACTCGGCAAGACGGCATACGAGCTTCTCACCGGTAACAAACCCAAAGTTGGATACTTTCTAGTTTTCGTCTCAAAGTGCTATATTCTTGATAAGCATCGTCATTCTAAATTTGTTCCTAAATCTCATGAGGGTTTCCTACTTGGTTATGGATCAAACTCTCAACACATACCGTGTCTACAACAATTTCACCTGAAAGGTTGAAGAGACTATAGATGTGAAGTTTGATGAATCTAATGGCTCGCAAGTAGAGAAATTGCCAATTGATGTAGGTGACAAAGACCCTTCTGAAGCAATCCAAGACTTGTCTATTGGCAAGATTCGTCCAACGGAGGTGAAAGAGAGTACCTCATCCGTCCAAGTGGAAGCTTCTACCTCACGACAAGGTGAACCAAGAGTTGACACAGAGGCATCCACACGTGGGACACGCAAAGATGAAGAAAACAAGGAAGTACACCAAGATGAACCTCATCAAGCTCCTTCTCCACCTCGACAAGAGAACGACAATGTTAACAATGAAGAAGGCCAAGAGGAAGAACAAGATGTTCCATCCCGACCCAAACAAAAGCTCTCACGAGTTAGAGTAATAGTCTCAAGAGACCATCCCGTCGAGCAAATCTTCAATGATTCCAAACCGGGAGAATCACTCGCTCAAAAATTTGTTTGGCTAATTTTTGTGAACATTATTCATTCATCTCTAGCATTGAACCTATGAAGGTTGAAGTGTTGGGGAACGTAGTAATTTCAAAAAAATTCCTACGCACACGCAAGATCATGGTGATGCATAGCAACGAGAGGGGAGAGTGTTGCCTACGTACCCTCGTAGACCGAAGCGGAAGCGTTGACACAACGTAGAGGAAGTAGTCGTACGTTCTCCTCGCGATCCAACCGATCACAACACCGTTACTCCGGCACCTCCGAGAGTCTATAGTCACACGAGTAAAGAGACATGTCTCCGGTCAATAACCAATAGCGGGACCTGGATGCCCATATTGGCTCCTACATATTCTACGAAGATCTTTATCGGTCAGACCGCATAACAACATACGTTGTTCCCTTAGTCATCGGTATGTTACTTGCCCGAGATTCGATCGTCGGTATCCAATACCTAGTTCAATCTCGTTACCGGCAAGTCTCTTTACTCGTTCCGTAATACATATTCTCACAACTAACTCATTGGTTGCAATGCTTGCAAGGCTTTATGTGATGTGCATTACCGAGAAGGCCCTGAGATACCTCTCCGACAATCGGAGTGACAAATCCTAATCTCGAAATACGCCAACCCAATATGTACCTTCGGAGACACCTGTAGAGCACCTTTATAATCACCCAGTTACGTTGTGACGTTTGGTAGCACACAAAGTGTTCCTACGGTAAACGGGAGTTGCATAATCTCATAGTTAAAGGAACATGTATAAGTCATGGATAAAAGCAATAGCAACATACTAAACGATCGGGTGCTAAGCTAATGGAATGGGTCATGTCAATCAGATCATTCAACTAATGATGTGATCTCGTTAATCAAATAACAACTCTTTGTTCATGGCTAGGAAACATAACCATCTTTGATTAATGAGCTAGTCAAGTAGAGGCATACTAGTGACACTCTGTTTGTCTATGTATTCACACATGTATTATGTTTCCAGTTAATACAATTCTAGCATGAATAATAAACATTTATCATGATATAAGGAAATAAATAATAACTTTATTATTGCCTCTAGGGCATATTTCCTTCAGTCTCCCACTTGCACTAGAGTCAATAATCTAGATTACAAAGTAATGATTCTAACACCCATGGAGTCTTGGTGCTGATCATGTTTTGCTCGTGGAAGAGGCTTAGTCAACGGGTCTGCAACATTCAGATCCGTATGTATCTTGCATATCTCTATGTCTCCCACCTGGACCAAATCCCGGATGGAGTTGAAGCGTCTTTTGATGTGTTTGGTTCTTTTGTGAAATCTGGATTCCTTTGCCAAGGCAATTGCACCAGTATTGTCACAAAAGATTTTCATTGGACCCGATACGCTAGGTACAACACCTAGATCGGATATGAACTCCTTCATCCAGACTCCTTCATTAGCTGCTTCCGAAGCGGCTATGTACTCAGCTTCACATGTAGATCCCGCCACGACGCTTTGTTTAGAACTGCACCAACTGACAGCTCCACCGTTTAATGTAAATACGTATCCGGTTTGCGATTTAGAGTCGTCTGGATCAGTGTCAAAGCTTGCATCGACGTAACCGTTTACGACGAGTTCTTTGTCACCTCCATAAATGAGAAACATATCCTTAGTCCTTCTCAAGTACTTAAGGATGTTCTTGACCGTTGTCCAGTGATCCACTCCTGGATTACTTTGGTACCTGCCTGCTAAACTTACAGCAAGGCACACATCAGGTCTGGTACATAGCATTGCATACATGATAGAGCCTATGGCTGAAGCATAGGGAACATTTTTCATTTTCTCTCTATCTTCTGCGGTGGTCGGGCATTGAGTCTTACTCAACTTCACACCTTGTGCCACAGGCAAGAACCCTTTCTTTGCCTGATCCATTTTGAACTTTTTCAAAACTTTGTCAAGGTATGTGCTTTGTGAAAGTCCTATTAAGCGTCTTGATCTATCTCTATAGATCTTAATGCCCAATATGTAAGCAGCTTCACCGAGGTCTTTCATTGAAAAACTCTTATTCAAGTATCCCTTTATGCTATCCAGAAATTCTATATTATTTCCGATCAGCAATATGTCATCCACATATAATATCAGAAATGCTACAGAGCTCCCACTCACTTTCTTGTAAATACAGGCTTCTCCAAAAGTCTGTATAAAACCAAATGCTTTGATCACACTATCAAAGCGTTTATTCCAACTCCGAGAGGCTTGCACCAGTCCATAAATGGATCGCTGGAGCTTGCACACTTTGTTAGCTCCCTTTGGATCGCCAAAACCTTCTGGTTGCATCATATACAACTCTTCTTCCAGAAATCCATTAAGGAATGCAGTTTTGACATCCATTTGCCAAATTTCATAATCATAAAATGCGGCAATTGCTAACATGATTCGGACAGACTTAAGCATCGCTACGGGTGAGGAAGTCTCATCGTAGTCAATCCCTTGAACTTGTCGAAAACCTTTTGCAACAAGTCGAGCTTTATAGACAGTAACATTACCATCAGCGTCAGTCTTCTTCTTAAAAATCCATTTATTCTCAATTGCTTGCCGATCATCGGGAAAGTCAACCAAAGTCCACACTTTGTTCTCATACATGGATCCCATCTCAGATTTCATGGCCTCAAGCCACTTTGCGGAATCTGGGCTCACCATCGCTTCTTCATAGCTCGTAGGTTCATCATGGTCTAGTAACATGACTTCCAAAATAGGATTACCGTACCACTCTGGTGCGGATCTTACTCTGGTTGATCTACGAAGTTCAGTAGAAACTTGATCTGAAGTTTCATGATTATTATCATTAGCTTCCTCCCTATTTGATGTAGGTGTCACAGAAACAGATTTCTGTGATGTACTACTTCTCAATAAGGGAGTAGATACTGTTATCTCATCAAGTTCTACTTTCCTCCCACTCACTTCTTTCGAGAGAAACTCCTTCTCTAGAAAGTTTCCGACTTTAGCAACAAAAATTTTGCCTTCGGATCTGTGATAGAAGGTATACCCAACAGTCTCCTTTGGGTATCCTATGAAGACACATTTTTCCGATATGGGTTCGAGCTTATCAGGTTGATGCTTTTTCACATAAGCATCGCAGCCCCAAACTTTAAGAAACGACAACTTTGGTTTCTTGCCAAACCACAGTTCATAAGGCGTCGTGTCAACGGATTTTGATGGTGCCCTATTTAACGTGAATGCGGCCGTCTCTAAAGCATAACCCCAAAAAGATAGCGGTAAATCGGTAAGAGACATCATAGATCGCACCATATCTAGTAAAGTACGATTACGACGTTCGGACACACCATTACGTTGTGGTGTTCCGGGTGGCGTGAGTTGCGAAACTATTCCGCATTGTTTCAAATGTAGACCAAACTCGTAACTCAAATATTCTCCTCCACGATCAGATCGTAGAAACTTTATTTTCTTGTTACGATGATTTTCCACTTCACTCTGAAATTCTTTGAACTTTTCAAATGTTTCAGACTTGTGTTTCATTAAGTAGATATACCCATATCTGCTTAAATCATCAGTGAAGGTGAGAAAATAACGATATCCACCACGAGCCTCAACATTCATTGGACCACATACATCAGTATGTATGATTTCCAATAAATCTGTTGCTCTCTCCACAGTCCCGGAGAACGGTGTTTTATTCATCTTGCCCATAAGGCACGGTTCGCAAGTGCCAAGTGATTCATAATCAAGTGACTCCAAAAGTCCATCAGTATGGAGTTTCTTCATGCGTTTTACACCGATATGACCTAAACGGCAGTGCCACAAATAAGTTGCACTATCATTATCAACTCTGCATCTTTTGGCTTCAACATTATGAATATGTGTATCACTACTATCGAGATTAAGTAAGAACAAACCATTCTTTAATGGTGCATGACCATAAAAGATATTACTCATATAAATAGAACAACCATTATTCTCTGATTTAAATGAATAACCGTCTCGCATCAAACAAGATCCAGATATAATGTTCATGCTCAACGCTGGTACTAAATAACAATTATTTAGATCTAATATTAATCCCGAAGGTAGATGTAGAGGTAGCGTGCCGACCGCGATCACATCGACTTTGGAACCATTTCCCACGCGCATCGTCACCTCGTCCTTAGCCAATCTTCGCTTAATCCGTAGCCCCTGTTTTGAGTTGCAAATATTAGCAACGGAACCAGTATCAAATACCCAGGTGCTACTGCGAGAATTAGTAAGGTACACATCAATAACATGTATATCATATATACCTTTGTTAACCTTGCCATCCTTCTTATCCGCCAGATACTTGGGGCAGTTCCACTTCCAGTGACCAGTCTGCTTGCAATAGAAGCAATCAGTTTCAGGCTTAGGTCCAGACTTGGGTTTCTTCTCTTGATTAGCAACTTGCTTGCTGTTCTTTTTGAAGTTCCCCTTTTTCTTCCCTTTGCCCTTTTTCTTGAAACTAGTGGTTTTGTTAACCATCAACACTTGATGCTCCTTTTTGATTTCTACCTCCGCGGCTTTCAGCATCGCGAAGAGCTCGGGCATAGTTTTGGTCATCCCTTGCATATTATAGTTCATCACGAAGCTCTTGTAGCTTGGTGGCAGTGATTGGAGAATTCTGTCAATGACGCAATCATCTGGAAGATTAACTCCCAGTTGAATCAAGTGATTGTTATACCCAGACATTCTGAGTATATGCTCACTGACAGAACCGTTCTCCTCCATCTTACAGCTATAGAACTTATTGGAGACTTCATATCTCTCAATCCGGGCATTTGCTTGAAATATTAACTTCAACTCCTGGAACATCTCGTATGCTCCATGGTGTTCAAAACGTCGTTGAAGTCCCGGTTCTAAGCTGTAAAGCATGGCGCACTGAACTATAGAGTAGTCATCAGCTTTGCTTTGCCAGACGTTCACAACATCTGGCGTAGCTCTTGCACCAGGCCTGGCACCTAGCGGTGCTTCCAGGACGTAATTCTTCTGTGCAGCAATGAGGATAATCCTCAAGTTATGGACCCAGTCCGTGTAATTGCTACCATCATCTTTCAACTTTGCTTTCTCAAGGAACGCATTAAAATTCAACGGAACAACAGCACGAGCCATCTATCTACACAACATAGACAAGCAAGATACTATCAGGTACTAAGTTCATGATAAATTTAAGTTCAATTAATCATATTACTTAAGAACTCCCACTTAGATAGACATCCCTCTAATCCTCTAAGTGATCACGTGATCCAAATCAACTAAACCATGTCCGATCATCACGTGAGATGGAGTAGTTTTAATGGTGAACATCACTATGTTGATCATATCTACTATATGATTCACGCTCGACCTTTCGGTCTCCGTGTTCCGAGGCCATATCTGTTATATGCTAGGCTCGTCAAGTTAAACCTGAGTATTCCGCGTGTGCAACTGTTTTGCACCCGTTGTATTTGAACGTAGAGCCTATCACACCCGATCATCACGTGGTGTCTCAGCACGAAGAACTTTCGCAACGGTGCATACTCAGGGAGAACACTTCTTGATAATTTAGTGAGAGATCATCTTATAATGCTACCGTCAATCAAAGCAAGATAAGATGCATAAAAGGATAAACATCACATGCAATCGATATAAGTGATATGATATGGCCATCATCATCTCGTGCTTGTGATCTCCATCTTCGAAGCACCGTCATGATCACCATCGTCACCGACGCGACACCTTGATCTTCATCGCAGCATCGTTGTCGTCTCGCCAATCTTATGCTTCCACGACTATCACTACCGCTTAGTAATAAAGTAAAGCATTACATCGCGATTGCATTGCATACAATAAAGTGACAACCATATGGCTCCTGCCAGTTGCCGATAACTCGGTTACAAAACATGATCATCTCATACAATAAAATTTAGCATCATGTCTTGACCATATCACATCACAACATGCCCTGCAAAAACAAGTTAGACGTCCTCTACTTTGTTGTTGCAAGTTTTACGTGGCTGCTACGGGCTTAAGCAAGAACTCATCTTACCTACGCATCAAAACCACAACGATAGTTTGTCAAATAGACTCCGTTTTAACCTTCTCAAGGACCGGGCGTAGCCACACTCGGTTCAAATAAAGTTGGAGAGACAGTCTTTCGCAAGCCATCTATGTGCAAAGCACGTCGAGGGAACCGGTCTCGCGTAAGCGTACGCGTAAGGTTGGTCCGGATCGTCTCGTCCAACAATACCGCTGAACCAAAGTATGACATGCTGGTAGGCAGTATGACTTGTATCGTCCACAACTCACTTGTGTTATACTCGTGCAAATAACATCAAACCATAAAAAACTAGGCTCGGATGCCACTGTTGGGGAACGTAGTAATTTCAAAAAAAATCCTACGCACACGCAAGATCATGGTGATGCATAGCAACGAGAGGGGAGAGTGTTGTCTACGTACCCTCGTAGACCGAAGCGGAAGCGTTGACACAACATAGAGGAAGTAGTCGTACGTTCTCCTCGCGATCCAACCGATCACAGCACCGTTACTCCGGCACCTCCGAGTTCTTGGCACACGTTCAGCTCGATGACGATCCCCGGGCTCCGATCCAGCAAAGCGTCGGGGAAGAGTTCCGTCAGCACGACGGCGTGGTGACGATCTTGATGTGTTACCGGCGCAGGGCTTCGCCTAAGCACTGCAACGATATGACCGAGGTGGAATTTGGTGGAAGGGGGCACCACACACGGCTAAGGAACGATCCGTAGATCAACTTGTGTGTCTCTGGGGTGTCCCCTGCACCTGTATATAAAGGAGTCAAGGGGGAGGGGCTGGCCGGCCAAGCCTGGCGCGCCAGGAGAGTCCTACTCCCTCTGGGAGTAGGATTCCCCCCCCCCCCCCAATCCTAGTTGGACTAGGATTCTCCAAGGGGGAGAGAGAGAGAGGGGGCGCCCACCTCTCCTAGTCCTAATAGGACTAGGGGAAGGGGGGAGGCGCGCAGCCCATGAGGGAAGCCCTCTCACCTCTCCTCCAAGGCCCATGTTGGCCCATTATGCTCCCGGGGGGTTCCGGTAACCCTCCCGGTATTCCGGTAAAATCCTGATTTCACCTGGAGTGCATCCGATGTCCAAACATAGGCTTCCAATATATCATTCTTTACGTCTCGACCATTTCGAGACTCCTCGTCATGTCCGTGATCACATGCGGGACTCTGAACTCCTTCGGTACATCAAAATACATAAACTCATAATAACTGTCATCGTAACGTTAAGCGTGCGGACCCTACGGTTCGAGAACAATGTAGACATAACCAATAGCGGGACCTGGATTCCCATATTGGCTCCTACATATTCTACGAAGATCTTTATCGGTCAGACCGCATAACAACATACGTTGTTCCCTTTGTCATCGGTATGTTACTTGCCCGAGATTCGATCGTCGGTATCCAATACCTAGTTCAATCTCGTTACCGGCAAGTCTCTTTACTCGTTCCGTAATACATCATCTCGCAACTAACTCATTGGTTGCAATGCTTGCAAGGCTTTATGTGATGTGCATTACCGAGAAGGCCCTGAGATACCTCTCCGACAATCGGAGTGACAAATCCTAATCTCGAAATACGCCAACCCAATATGTACCTTCGGAGACACCTGTAGAGCACCTTTATAATCACCCAGTTACGTTGTGACGTTTGGTAGCACACAAAGTGTTCCTACGGTAAACGGGAGTTGCATAATCTCATAGTTAAAGGAACATGTATAAGTCATGGATAAAAGCAATAGCAACATACTAAACGATCGGGTGCTATGCTAATGGAATGGGTCATGTCAATCAGATCATTCAACTAATGATGTGATCTCGTTAATCAAATAACAACTCTTTGTTCATGGCTAGGAAACATAACCATCTTTGATTAATGAGCTAGTCAAGTAGAGGCATACTAGTGACACTCTGTTTGTCTATGTATTCACACATGTATTATGTTTCCAGTTAATACAATTCTAGCATGAATAATAAACATTTATCATGATATAAGGAAATAAATAATAACTTTATTATTGCCTCTAGGGCATATTTCCTTCATGAAGAAGCATTGGAAGATCCAGATTGGATAAACGCCATGCACGAAGAGCTACACAACTTTGAGAGAAACCAAGTGTGGACATTGGTCGAGAAGCCCGACAACAACCACAACATCATCGGTACCAAATGGGTGTTTCACAACAAGCAAGATGAAGATGGACAAGTCATTCGCAACAAAGCATGTCTCGTCACCCAAGGCTACACTCAAGTCGAAGGTATGGACTATGGTGAGACATATGCCCCCGTTGCTAGACTTGAGTCTGTTCGCATCTTACTTGCCTATGCAAATCACCATGATATTACCTTGTACCAAATGGACATTAAAAGTGCTTTTCTAAATGGTGAAATTGAGGAGGAATTTTATGTTAAACAACCTCCCGGCTTTGTTAATCCTAAGAAAACCGATCAGTTTAACAAACTTCACAAATCTCTTTATGGTCTTAAACAAGCTCCTACACTACTACAGGATGCTGCTAACGCGACACTACGATCAGAGACCCTTCGACGAAACTGTGTGCGATGCCATAATCACAAACGGTGGTGTAAAAAACCTTCAAAAAGGTGCAAAACATTTGCGATGGAGGATGCATCAAACACGGTTCAGATTTTAGTTGTGTGTGCGATGCAGGGCATACGGTTCAACTCAATTAACTATTTGCGATGAGGAGGAACAAAAGAAACGGGCAGCCAGATGAAGGTGTGTGCGATGTACAACATACGGTTCACTCGGATGAACTGTTTGTGATTAGGCAACACAAAAGAAATGGTCAACCAGATCAAAGGTGTGTGCGATATACGGCATGCGGTTCACTCGGATGAACTGTTTGCGTTGAGACATGAGAACAGAAACGGTTCAAATGAACAAGATGTGTGTGATACGAGGCAAACAGGTATGTAACCGGAAACGTGTGCGAAGACCGATAAAACACAGATGATTACTGCTAACAAGCCGTGTGTGTTGTGAGCAAAAGATTGCTGGTATACAATTGTGAGTGGTTGATGAAAACATCACCGATAGGTTCCATTGTTTAGTCCGTGTGCGATGTGATTTTCTTTGTCTGCACAACATCTACGTTCTGTCTACAGAGCATCAACATATATACTTAAAAAGACAACATTGCATAACCAAATTAAGCATACAATTACACAAGTGACTATGCACATAACATTTCCACACACCAAAGTAAGCAATTACATGCATACTAAAGTAGGAGAAACGAGGATATAATCATCTACTTATTGTTGCGACAACGCTTGCCATTGCTCTGCTTCCGGCTGGATCCCTGGCCATTTTGGGGAAGGAGGCACTTCCTCATGTCAACGATCCTCCTGTACATGTCATAGCTCGTGTATGCCTCCTTGGCCGCGTACACGACATGAGCTTTGTCGAGTTTCTCCATCCAGGCCGAGTGCCAGCCACGCTTGTCCTTGTTGCATGAATCCTTTATGTCTCTGTAGTAGGGGTCGATGATGGCCTCGGCGAGGTGAACCAATGAGTCCTTCTCATGCTCCTTGCTACCCCAGATCTTGTATTGGCCCTGGATGTCGACAAGATTCTGGCAGGCGATGCATGAATTCTTGAGCGCCTTTACATCGTTGGTGATGTCCACCATACCAAACATGTAGTGGGGGTTGTTGACAAACCTGGCGAAACGCTCGCAAGGCCTTGTGGCCAGGCAGTAGTGGTAGACAAGGACGTGGTGGCACACACACATCTGGGCGACGACGACCTTGGGACGAGACCCGGCACGAGCGCGGGTGTACTTGAGTCGAACTCGACCACCTTGTACTTCTCCGTGGCAAGCAACAACTCCATGATGTGGATGGATTGCTCCACTAGACCGGGTCATTGGTGTACACCACCGAGAGGTCCATGAACCTTCTGTGGATGTCCACCACGACACGCATGGTGAACTGCTGCTCGTCATCGGCAGCTACTCGGAGCGCCATTGGAGCCACGCAGGATACCCTCTAAGAATTTCTCGTGGTGGGTGTGCTTCTTGCAATGGTGGGGCGCAATCAAAAGGTTGAAGAGACACAAGGGTTAAATGGCCACTGTAATAAATGGCGGCCGGCCGGCCTGTAATCGTCACGTCTTGTCACAGCATTCATAGCGGAGGATTCCAGTGCACGCTTGACGACACCGCACCGCACGCGTGGGCTCGAAGAGGCGCCAAATGTACCATAGGTGAGCCTGTTCCCCCACTACCGCGTTGTTTACCATGCAAGATCCCCGCCCGGCTAGTTTGGCCACGCGTCGGCTAGAAGAGGGACAAATCGTGGGCGTTTATTGGCAAAAGGCTTTGTAAAAATGAAGTGTGTGGAATGACTTCGATCATAAGTTTACCCGTGGGTGATGAGGTCAAAGTTACACAGAAGGGTGATGATGGACACTCGATCGTGTGCGATAATTAATTCTACGCTCTATAGTGCACACGGTGGAAGAAACCAACTGTGTGCAATAATGTCGAAGATCGCAGTCGAGTTAGCTGTACAGATCATGTGATGTGAGATCGACAAGGTAAACTGATTCGAGAATGGTTAATAAAATCTAATACCATTGCATATTAAGGTCAAAATAGTGATAGCAATATACGATTCTCATACGATGCCATTTCAACGATTGTACCACAAAAGCTAGAAATGTTACAAGGTTCAAATTCCAGAGTTATATGGCTCAAATTCGAAGATTACAAGGTTCAAATTAATATTAGCAATGAAATTCAGCTCATCAGCTGCAAATGCTCGCGCTGATCCGCTGAACATGGATATCAGAGAGGTTCAAACTAATATCACCGCTTCTAAGTTTGGTTTGGAAACCTCATAATTTTTGCAAAGGGGTCAGCCATTGAGAAGTCATGTATGGGGTTGACACGATGACTTCCGATTACTCTGCCATCTGAAGTTCCAAAATGAAATTCAGCATTTTTGGGGCCTACTCCATTCTGCCGCAGGCGCCGGCGCTGATCAACAAACCATTCATTTTTGCGAAATAAATGTAGGGCAAACCTCATTTCCGCCAGCACCCTTGCTCTGAGAACAAAGAACTTGGCGAATATAATCTCCGGTAAGGTCCCTCGGTAGGAGTTCAAAGTAATTTCTGAGAGATGCAGATCTAGGCATTCGACGTAATTGTTATATTGTATCACATTATCCACCACTGAGCCTAATCTTATCTATGAAAGAAGAAAACGTGTTAGTGCCTACGTGCAGTTTTGAACATTACTACAGGCCTATCTGGTTTGCAGGATTTGTAAAATGCACTAACATGCCATCTTCGATCTGACATGATTAACATGGGCATTTGATTACATTCTAGAAAAATGTAGCCTTCTTCATAAGAGGTTGGAGTGGATGAAAAGTTCCCTAAGAAAACTAGTACAGATGAATCCAAAGGAGAAATGCTTATTGATTGTAACCATATGGATCAAGCAACCAATATGGGGGGGACATGTATGTACTGAAATCCTCTAAAAGAATCCTTCAGAAATCTTAGTACATTGTCATTGTAAACTTGGAAAAAGGTTTCACAAATTGAACTCCCTTATGGTTAACATTTAACAGGAAAGGAACATCAACTCGATATATATAGCCTCTCCAGGCACAGAAAACATCTCAGGAAACTGACAACTTGCTCCAGGTTGGGGCTGATAGATTCTAGTGCCAAGACCTTCACTGTGCGCAGTTTTGGAGTCAAGCTTGTCAGAATCATTTTCTGAATGGCAACGAATAAACATCTTCTAAATTAGAAATAATGTTAATTTGTAGAAGGAGAGGTGTAAGGCGGCTGTTGTACCTGAACGGGTGTGGATCTAATAACAAGTTCGGAGTATTTGTCAGACGAGTAGCCCACCACTGTCAATTTCGGTGCAGAAATGACATTGATTCTTATTGGACCTTCTTGATCAACTACAAGTAATCTCTCAAGTGCAGGTGTGTCCTCAATGACAATACTGTGGTACACATCTTGTGATGTCTTCCTGCCGCACCAGCAACACACATAAATAGTCCGGAGAGTCATGGAGGTGATGTGGAAGGTACTTAACCCATTGATCGTCTGAAGACGAAGGTACTCAAGTGCAGTACAGCCACGGAGCAGGCGCTCCATGTCACCGTTTGAGAGGCATACGACGACGAGCTCGAGGTGCTTCAATCATGGTAGAATAAGAGCGGGCGCGTCATTAAGGGGGGGATGGCAGTTCCTGAACTTGGTGACGTGCAGCGTGGGCGCGAGGTGGAGTGCGAACATTGGCAACGACCGCATATGCCCATCATCAAAAGTTGGCTCCCCGAGCTGATCTAGGGCGGGGGATCGGAACCAGTCATCAAGCTTGGCTCGGTCCTTGCCGTTGGAATGGAACTTGCCCATTCTAAGGCCTTTGGTTGGGCCAAGGTGACTGTCGAGGATCTTGGAGAACGCATCCAAGCTTTTGTGATAGCCATGGCAGAGCTCGTGGTTGTCGATGAGGTCGAGAGGGCTGGAGTTCCATAGGAAGCGCCACCGCCAGGAAAGGACGGTTGTCCGCGCCCCATATTTGATTGGGAGGAGGGAGATGCTGACTCTCAACATATCATCTGGGAGGCTGCTGATGAAGTCTAGGCCTGCTGTACTCGCTTGCGGTTCTAGCTCGCCCCGCCTCTGCTTGTTGGCAGCCCCGTTCTCCACCTACAAAGTCTCCTTGCCAGCAGCGCTTTCTGATAGAAATGGGAGTACAGGGAATATTTAGTTAAAACAGGGCAATAGAAAAGTGTATTGGTAACTAGAAGTTATTAGGTAGGAATATAGTAAGAAAAGGGAATACCAATTGGTTGCTTAAATACTACACAATTCATTTCACATTGCTGGGTAAGTCAACATGTAGATAGTTGAAAATAAAACTTACTTCGAACAAAGTCTGGACGGATGATTTTGTCGGGGAAGTTAGCATATATCTCATGACCAGGCCCTTTTATGTCCAGTGCAATTTTAGTGCCAGCTTTCAGTACATAAAACTTAGAAATTTCTTTCCAAAAGCCAGTGCCAAAATAGGAGTCACCACGTTCATCAAGTCTTACAGTAGCAACGATTGTAAACCATGGTTTGTGTGGAGTATGACATCCGTGCAGCCTTGATCTATGTAGAGGGAAAAATTGTGCATTACATAATCTATTGCATAGCAAGGGACGTGCTGCAGAAAATGGTAGGATTGTTAAAGAAAATATGGTAACATGTAAATATGGGCCCAAATTGAAACAACTGTACAACAGTTGAAATCGAAGGAAAAAATCTATAATTAAACAGATAGGGTAAACATGATGTCATGGAAATATGAGAGTAATCGAAAGAACAATACATCATTAATTTTCCTAATATAGAAAGAAGAGGGGAAAATCCCCTTTGACGTATATGGTGCATGTGTCACCTTTTATCCAAATGTAGCAATATTTAGAATATGTTCGGGAAAGTAGGCCATGCCAACCGATTCAGGGTGAGATTGAACATACCGCGCGCGTCCTCAAGTTATCTGGTACGGTGAGATGGAATCTCTGATGGAGGTTGCAAAGTCCTGAAGTGTCGGCGCACTGTACATTCTATGAATCTATGAATGAAAGAAAACCCTCAAATCAGCTCAAATAAAAATGAATTCACGGAGATTTCCGCCGGGTGATTAAAGGAGGCAGATAAACTGGGATAAGAGATGAGATAATATTTCATTAAATTAGTTACCTTGTCGTCCATGAGAAAGAACCCTTAGTACGACAGATTCCCCAACCGAGCAGAGCTGGGTCGACCGCGAACAGCGTCGAGAAAGTCGATGGCGATAGGCGACGGCAAGCGGAAGTGGCAAAATGCAGTGGGCTTTGCCGAAAGCCTGGCGGCGGCGGCAGCCTTCGAGCTAAGTGTTTACCGCCGTGATAGGCGGTGCCATGGCATAGACACGGAGGAGCTTGTGCAAGTGTGAATGGGGAACTTACTGGAGGGGGTGGCGGGCGGGTGAGGGTTTTTGTGACGTGGGTATGGTGAGGGTTTCCTTTTTCTTTTTTAAATTGGGTGGTGAGGGTTTTCTGTCCCACAAAGAATTTTTGGGGCAATGGTTTTCTAGAGCAAACCGTGTGTGATTGATGCAACAGGAAAAATGGAAGTCATTGCACACGGTTCCAATTTTGGGAACCATGTGTGATTGACGTACTACCTCCGTCCTGGTTTATTGGTCCCCCTTTGTAATATTTACCAAATTTTGACCAAATATTTAACATACTTAGACATAGATAATAAGCGTACACGTACATAAGCATAGTTCCACCATAAGTACATAGTTCAACCGTCATTAAGCATACTCAAGCGTACATAGTTCGATCCATCCAACATCTCATCTCACATGCCGAGACGATCCTGAAGCTTCTCCAGGTACTCAGCGTACACGTCGTGCGCCACCCTGCGTGAATACTTCTGCTTGAAGGAGCCAATGGCCCGTCCTCTTGCATGCACCAGAACACTTAGATACGCGTCATGAAGCTTCTAGTTGCAAAATGGGCATCGATAGCCGCCGTTCCAGGTCCTAATACACCTGTTATGCATTCCCTCATAAAGCTCCCTCAGGATTTGCCTATTGTACCTCCTCTGGCCATCTTCATCCTCGTTGTCCACATCGTCATACAACACCTATACAAATAGTAAAACAAATTTTGCATCAAATCAATGATTACATGCCGTGAAGTAGGATTAGGAATTTATGGCAATTTATTTATACATATCCAGAGATCATGGTTCGATTTTTAAGCACAGTCGTCTATGTACAGACCAATCTTGAAGAAAATAATGGCACAAACATATCTAGGTTATTCAAAATCAATTGTCAAGTCCTGGCTAGGAATTATTAGCATGAACACTAACCCTAGTCGGATTACTAGCAGAAATCATTTGCACAGATGAAACAACTAATCACTTATCACCCGTACCATTCAAACAATCAATACACTACATGGATCTAATGAAACTTACTCAAATTTCATGGATTGGGAGAACATAACCATATGATTTCTATTCCAAAGGGGGGGGGAGGAGTAACTAGAGAAACCCTATGATCTATTTGACACATAAATGGGTATAGATGACTAACCAGCTGTCCGTCCTCGTCAGAGTCGTCTCCGGAGTGGTCGTCCGAGTCGGTGTGGAACTCCGCCTCTGGCTGTGGAAGCTCGACGCCGTCGATGATGTCAGGGTGCAGCGATAACTCGCCAGCGGTGACAGCAACCTTTGTCTCCATCTCCATGCCGTGCTCCGGTGCTTTAGCAGCCCAGCCGTCGCCACTCCCTCCGATGGCGCTTCGGTGACATCCTCATACACTAACGGCTTTGAGGACTGAGAGCGGCGTCGAGGATGCAAGCGGAGAGAGAGGATTGTGTGTGTGGAGAGGATGGGGGGTGCGGCTGCTCGGGCGCACCATTAATATGGAGTAGTGGGAGTTGTGGGAGAGAGGCGGGCGGTGGTCAAACCGATGGCTCAACTCCCGGTGAGCCTGCGCACCGGACTGCTGGCATGCCTACCAAAGTTTCACACAGCTACTTGCACGCCTCCTGATGACACTGCGTAGCAAGCACACCTCCGTCAATTCACACACCTGCACGCACGCCTCCCTGTCTGCCTGCACGGCGGACTGCTCGCATGCGTCCCGTCAACTCACGCCTGCTCACACGGCACACAGGTCACGCGGCGGCACGTATATTGTTTTTCTATTTGGATGATTAATGTTGCCGCTTTATTGCTTAACACTACTGCAGGATGCTGCTAACGCGACACTACGATCAGAGACCCTTTCACGAAACTGTGTGCGATGCATTATTCACAAACGGGGATGTAAAAAACCGTCAAAAAAGGTGCAAAACGTTTGCGATGGAGGACGCATCAAACACGGTTCAGATTTTAGTTGCGTGTGCGATGTAGGGCACACGGTTAACCTGTTCGAACTGTTTGCGATGAGGCAGAACAACAGAAATAGGCAGCCATATCAATATGTGTGCAATATAGGGCATATAGTTCGCTCCAATGAACCGTTTGCTATTAGGGAGTGCAACATAAACGGTTAGCCAGATCAAGGTGTGTGTGATATAAGGCATACGGTTCACTCGGACGAACTGTTTTTGATTAGCGAACGCAACAGAAACGGTTCAACTTAACAAGATGTGTGTGATACATGGCAAACAGCCAACTCGGATGAACTGTTTGTGATGAGAATTTACAACACAGACGGTTAATACACTTAGTTCGTGTGCGATTCTGTGTGTACAAAAAACTTTAAAAAAATGCAAACTAGTTGCTTGCGGTTGGTAGGAGTATCGCACACGATGCGTCTGCGAGTACTCGTGTGCGATGATTAGTAAGTTACACATGAATTTCCTTATGTTAACACTTGTGTGATAAATAACACGTGTCACCGGATACTGTATTTGTGTTGTGTGTGTGCTCCACTTAGTCTTCCCGTGCTCCACATGGGTGAATTGTAAAATCCACGCCTATTCCCTCACCGGCTTCCCGCCACCAGGTAACGGCTTGCTGCATATAACCCAGGCGGCAACACACCGCCGCAACACTCTGCGAAGATCTAGTCCTCACCAATCTACCATTAGTTATTCCAAGCATGCCAGTCAACGACCAAAGCTTGAACATGGACGCCTACCTGCGTTACATCTTCAACGAGGAGAACGAGCCGGAGCAGGTCGGGGAGCAAGAGATTCATCGGCTGGTGCAGGCACCATGGCCCATCGGCAGCGATATCGGCGCCACAGTCCTTGGGAGCACAATCAACATATTGCAGAGGAGGTGTGCTGAGCAGTTTTCCATCCACCATGCAAAAGATCCAGAGCTGCTTGACGGCATGATCGACGACCCACCCGAAGAACCGTCGTCACCAGTGCTCATCGAGAGCCTGATGCCCTGCAAGGAATGGGCAGAGGACCTGTGTGATTCAGTCAAGACAAAGGTAGCCTGCGGCGGCCGTGTCAACCTCGATCCCGATGATGTGGTGGCCAGGCTCGAGCGCATCCTTGGCGGAGTTGACGTCCCCGACGAAGTAGAACATTGCCAACGTGATATCTTGAGGATGTAGGTGATTGACGGAATTTGCTACCAGGCCAGAGACATGGAAATGGAGCGGTTTCGTGGAGTTGTCATGCGCGCGATTGCACGCTGTCAAGCTCTTCTGGAAGAGGTCCAGCAGCCCCAACAGCCTCCCAGCGCCAGCAGCTCCGTAGGCGGAGGCGGGTCGGGACACTAGGAGTGAACGGCCACAAGGGTGCTATGCTGATCATGGAGTCCGAGAAGACCATCGTCGGAAGGCAGTCAACTCAGGCTTTTAGCTTATATTTTATTATAATTGTGTGCATATGTAGGTCGTGAGTGTTCTGGGCCTTGCCGCATTTGGCATTTTAAATTATCCTAAATATGTAAGACAATTATTAAGAATTATTAACCGTTGCCATTGTAACTTTGCCTCAACGGCGAGCAGAGCACGCGTAGGACGCCAGAGTGGAGCGCACCGCAGCCACCTCAACGGTGAGCAACCACGCGGTCAACCTTCTGCCATCAATAAATTTTGAACTTATTTCTTGTCACATTGCTGATTACAACGCAATAAGTAATTGCAAATCTATTCACACCTATCAAACTAATATGTGTTCACACTTAGCACCGGGCTATAAAAACTACCCACTCGAAAATTACTTCGCAGTTCCTCTCCTCATCACTCACAAAACTGGTTTGTTCTGTCAAGTCGTTCCGCCATGACCGGTAGAGGAGTTTAGGGTGGACATATAACCAGGCAGCAAAGACCAAGGCCGCGGAAGCACTAGAGAGGTCCCGCCGCGAAGCCGCAGCCGCAGCCGCAGCCGCAGCAAAGATGTCCCGACGCGCTGATGTCTACTACACAACCTTCTTCTTGTAGACGTTGTTGGGCCTCCAAGTGCAAAGGTTTGTAGGACAGTAGAAAATTTCCCTCAAGTGGATGACCTAAGGTTTATCAATCTGTGGGAGGCATAGGATGAAGATGGTCTCTCTCAAACAACCCTGCAACCAAATAACAAAGAGTCTCTTGTGTCCCCAACACACCCAATACAATGGTAAATTGTATAGGTGCACT
Organism: Aegilops umbellulata; assembly: GCA_032464435.1. NCBI lineage: Eukaryota > Viridiplantae > Streptophyta > Magnoliopsida > Poales > Poaceae > Aegilops > Aegilops umbellulata. The sequence goes on along the minus strand of CP136056.1, from coordinate 346,517,637 downwards.
AGTTCGGCAAAGAGATGGTGATACAAGTTCAATATGGATGATAGATATAGGTTTTTGTAATCCGAAATTATGAAAACAGCAAGGTAACTAATGATAAAAGTGAGCACAAACGGTATTGCAATGCTTCGGAACAAGGCCTAGGGTTCATACTTCCACTAGTGCAAGTTCTCTCAACAATAATAACATAATTGGATCATATAACTATCCCTCAACATGCAACAAAGAGTCACTCCAAAGTCACTAATAGCGGAGAACAAACGAAGAGATTATTGTAGGGTACGAAACCACCTCAAAGTTATCCTTTCTGATCAATCTATTCAAGAGTCCGTAGTAAAATAACACGAAGCTATTCTTTTCGTTCGATGTATCCTAGAGCTCGTACTAGAATAACACCTTAAGACACAAATCAACCAAAACCCTAATGTCACCTAGATACTCCAATGTCACCTCAAGTATCCGTGGGTATGATTATACGATATGCATCACACAATCACCAACACAAAGTACTTCAAAGAGTGCCCCAAAGTTTCTACCGGAGAGTCAAGACAAAAACGTGTGCCAACCCCTATGCATAAGTTCACAAGGTCACTAAACCCGCAAGTTGATCACCAAAACATACATCAAGTAGATCACATGAATATCCCATTGTCACCACAGATAAGCACATGCAAGACATACATCAAGTGTTCTCAAATCCTTAAAGACTCAATCCGATAAGATAGCTTCAAAGGGAAAACTCAATCCATTACAAGAGAGTAGAGGGGGAGAAACATCATAAGATCCAACTATAATGGCAAAGCTTGCGATACATCAAGATTGTGCCAAATCAAGAACACGACAGAGAGATATCAAACACATAGCTACTGGTACATACCCTCAACCCCAAGGGTGAAGTACTCCCTCCTCGTCATGGCGAGTGCCGGGATGATGAAGATGGCCATCAGTGAGGGATACCCCCTCCGGCAGGGTGCCGGAACAGGGTCCCGATTAGTTTTTGGTGGCTATAGAGGCTTGCGGCGGCGGAACTCCCGATCTAGGTTATGTTCTGGAAGTTTGGGTATATATAAGAGTTGTTGGCGTCGGGAACTAATTAGGGGGGGTCCACGAGGCGGCCACGAGGTAGGCGGGCGCCCCCCCACCCTCGTGGCGGCCTCGGGACTCTTCTGGTCCATCTCCGGTACTCCATGGGCTTCTTCTGGTCCAAAAACAATCTTCGTGAAATTTCAGGTCAATTGGACTCCGTTTGGTATTCCTTTTCTGCGATACTCAAAAACAAGGAAAAACAGAAACTGGCACTGGGCTCTAGGTTAATAGGTTAGTCCCAAAAATCATATAAAGCAGCATATAAATGCATATAAAATATCCAAGATGGATAATATAATAGCATGGAACAATAAAAAATTATAGATAAGTTGGAGACGTATCAAGCATCCCCAAGCTTAATTCCCGCTCATCCTCGAGTAGGTAAATGATAAAAAAAGAATTTTTGATGTGGAATGCTATATAACATATTTATTTTTCTTTATTGTGGCATGAATGTTCATATCCGAATGATTCAAGACAACAGTTTAATATTGACACAAGAATAATAATACTTCAAGCATACTAACTAAGCAATTATATCTTCTCAAAATAACATGGCCAAAGAAAGCTCATCCCTACAAAATCATATAGTTTGGCCATGCTCCATCTCCGTCACACAAAATATCCAAATCATGCACAACCTCGGTTTCAGCCAAGCAATTGTTTCATACTTTAGCGTTTTCAAAAAAATTCAACTTTCACGCAATACATGAGCGTGAGCCATGGACATAGCACTATAGGTGGAATAGAGTGGTGGTTGTCGAGAAGACAAAAAGGAGGAAGATGGTCTCACATCAACTAGGCGTATCGATGAGCTATGGAGATGCCCATCAATAGATATCAATGTGAATGAGTAGGGATTGCCATGCAATGGATGCACTAGAGATATAAATGTATGAAAGCTCAACAAAAGAAACTAAGTGGGTGTGCAACCAACTTGCTTGCTCACGAAGACCTAGGGTATTTGAGGAAGCCCATTGTTGGAATATACAAGCCAAGTTCTATAATGAAAAATTCCCACTAGTATATGAAAGTGACAAAATAAGAGACTCTCTATCATAAAGACCATGGTGCTACTTTGAAGCACAAGTGTGGAAAAAGGATACTATCATTGTCCCTTCTCTCTTTTTCTCTCTTTTTATTTGGCCTTTCTCTTTTTTTACTCACACGGGACAGTGCTCTAATAATGAATATCATCACACTTTTATTTATTTACAACTCAAAAATTACAACTCAATACCTAGAACAAAATATGACTCTATATGAATGCCTCCGGCGGTGTACCGGGATGTGCAATGAACCAAGAGTGACATGTATGAAAGAATTATTAAAGGTGGCTTTGCCACAAATACGATGTCAACTACATGACCATGCAAAGCAATATGACAATGATGGAGCGTGTCATAATAAACGGAACGGTGGAAAGTTGCATGGCAATATATCTCAGAATGGCTATGGAAATGCCATAATAGGTAGGTATGGTGGTTGTTTTGAGAAGCTAAATGGTGGGTTTATGGTACCGGCAAAATTTGCGCGGTACTAGAGAGGCTAGCAACAGTGGAAGGGTGAGAGTGCGTATAATCCATGGACTCAACATTAGTCATAAAGAACTCACATACTTATTGCAAATATCTACAAGTCATCAAAACCAAGCACTACATGCATGCTCCTAGGGGAAGGGTTGGTAGGAGTTAACCATCGCACGATCCTGACCTCCACACAAAGGATGACAATCAAATAAATACCTCATGCTTCAAATTTGTTACACAACGGTTACCATACATGCATGATACGAGACTTGCAAACCTCAACACAAGTATTTCTCAAATTCAAAATTACTCTACTAGCATGAATCTAATATCACCATCCTCATATCTCAAAACAATCATCAAGCATCAAACTTCTCATAGTATTCAATGCACTTTATATGAAAGTTTTTATTATATCCCTTTTGGATGCCCATCATATTAGGACTAAATTCATAACCTAAGCAAATTACCATGCTGTTCTAAAAGACTCTAAAATAATATAAGTGAATCATGAGAGTTCATCTATTTCTTCAAAATAAAACCACCACCGTGCTCTAAAAGGATATAAGTGAAGCACTAGAGCAAATGCCAAACTACTCCGGAAGATATAAGTGAAGATCAATGAGTAGTCGAATAATTATGCAACTATATGAAGACTCTCTAACATTTAAGAATTTCAGATCTTGGGATATTATTAAAAAAGCAAGCAAAAAAAATAACACAAAATGACGCTCCAAGGAAAACACATATCATGTGGTGAATAAAAATATAGCTCCAAGTAAGGTTACCGATGAACGAAGATGAAAGAGGGGATGCCATCCGGGGCATCCCCAAGATTAGGCTCTTGGTTGTCCTTAAATATTACCTTGGGGTGCCTTGGGAATCCCCAAGCTTAGGCTCTTGGCACTCCTTATTCCATAGCCCCTCGAATCTTTACCCAAAACTTGAAAACTTCACAACACAAAACTTAACAGAAAACTCGTAAGCTCCGTTAGTATAAGAAAATAAATCACCACTTAAGTACTGTTGTGAATTCATTATAAATTCATATTGGTGTAGTATCTACTGTATTACATCTTCTCTATGGTTTATACCCTCCGATACTACTCATAGATTCATCAAAATAAGCAAACAACACATACAAAATATAATCTGTCAAAAACAGAATAGTCTGTAGTAATCTGTATCATTCGAGTACTTCTGTAACTCCAAAAATTATTAAATAAGTTGGTGGACGTGAGTAATTTTCCTATTAATCTTCTTCAAAAAGAATCAACTTAAAATCACTCTTCTGTAACAAATGACAGCTAATCTCGTGAGCGCAAAGTTTCTGTTTTTTATAGCAAGATCGCAAAGACTTCACCCATGTCTTCCCAAAGGTTCTACTTGGCACAAACACTAACCAAAACATAAAACCACATATAAAAATAGGCTAGATAGATTATTTATTACTAAACAGGAGCAAAAGGCAAAGAACAAAATTGGCTTGCCTCCCAACAAGCGCTAACGTTTAACGCCCCTAGCTAGGCATGGTGATTTCAATGATGCTCGCATAAAAGATAAGAATTGAAACATAAAGAGAGCATCATGAAGAATATGACTAGCACATTTAAGTCTAACCCACTTCCTATGCATAGGGATTTTGTGAGCAAACAACTTATGGGAACAATAATCAACTAGCATAGGAAGGCAAAACAAGCATAACTTTAAAATGTTTAACACATAGAGAGGAAACTTGATATTGTTGCAATTCCTACAAGCATATATTACTCCCTCACAATAATTTTCAGTAGCATCATGAATAAATTCAACAATATAACCATCACATAAAGCATTCTTTTCATGATCTACAAGCATAGAAATTTTATTACTCTCCACATAAGCAAAATTCTTCTCATTCGGAATAGTGGGAGTATCATAAGAGACTCGAATACTATAAATTGTTTCCAGATTAAAAGAGTAATGTTCAGAAAAAGGGTAATCATAATCATGACAAGTTTTACAAATATAACCATCACTACTTTTTATAGCATAAGTGTCATCACAATAATCATCATAAATAGGAGGCATGCTATTATCATAATAAATTTGCTCATCAAAACTTGGGAGGGTAAAAATATCATCTTCATTAAACATAGCATCCCAAAGCTTGGGAAAATCATTAATTGCAGCAATAAATTCTCAAACATGTCATTCTCATCAAACATATCATCCCTAATCTTGGACCTTTTCATATCATAAGCATATTCACTCTCATCATTAATAGTATGGATAGCACCAATAGGATAGCAATTATCATCATCACAATGAGTAATAGGAGCAACATCATTTGGGAGGGATACCTTTTTACCTTTGCTTATCTGTCTTTTCTTTTTATTCTTCACATTATGTGTGGGTTTAATCCTCTTTTTGGAGCTCCTTATTAATGAGATTGGTTGAATAGAAGGCTCCTCCTCGTTAACCGATTCATCATAAGAAATAATAGGAGGATATTGGGGAGTCTCTTCCCTTTCATTAGTATTCTCTTCATCTTCTATTTGTTTTCTTGTCTTCATGTAATTGGCAATATAAGGATTTTCAATACAATTCACCGCAAAATACATAAAAATTTCTTCTATATCAAAATCAAGAACTCTCTCAAGGGCAAATTCTGGAATATTCTTAGTTATACGTTTCATTTATTCATAACCCAAAAGCAAACTAAGTTCATTATGATGTGCAAGGGAAATCAAATCATCACAATTTTTGGACACGATTCGATCATGAAACAATTTGCATTGGATATTTAAATGACCACGTTCATTGCAAAGTTCACAAGGATGGCTAAGAAAATTTAAATTTTCAGCACAAACATCTAGCCTTTCTTGCAACCATTTAGTTTCTAAATACTTGTGCCTCTTGCAAAACCTATCTTCCCTATTTGGTGTGTAATTGCAAACTCTATGCACTCCACAAAAATTGACATGCTTACAAGAGACATTTTCATCATGACTCACTACAAAAAAATACACTTCCGTGATGATACGTGTTTGTCACAGTAGGTCGCATTTTTTGTCATGCATGTACATCCATGACAAATTTATGACAGAATCAAGATAGTCATACATGTGCTGTCATAGAAGTGTTCCATGACATTACCAAAATTATCATCATGGAAGTGTCCACTTCCATGACGATAAATCACGCGTCACAGAAGTGCTTTCGTCAAGGGTGACCGACACGTGGCATCCACCGTAACAGAACACCGTTAAGCTATCGGGTCGGGTTTTGGATCCAATAACCCGTTAACAGCCCTGACCAATGGGAATTTTCCACGTGTAAAATTCTTATTGGCCGGACAAAACACGCGTCAGCTCGTCAGTGGGTCAGATAGGCGCCTATGATACATCGACACGTGGCATGGCCCAACAGAGGCCCATTCCTGTGAAAAGGCCGGCCCGTTTGACTTGGTCAAAAGGTGGCGGGCCGGCCCATGGAAAGCCTGTTAATGGCCTGTTCGCATATAGCCCATTTACAGGCCACTAACCCAAGGCCCGTTACGCCCTATCCGAATTAGGCCCAGTAGCGTCATCTGGGCCATCCAATATGATTCCATCCCGTTTTCACTTCTGGCCCATGCATGGCCCATGACATCTTTCGGCCCATATGAGGACCTATCTAACTCTTGGCCTATTAATGGCCCGTGGTGAAATTGGCCCGTAATGAACAGTGTATCACTTTACACCCATTAACGCCCCGTGGTGAAACTAGCCCGTAATGAACAGTGTATCACTTTATACCCATTAACAACCCGTTATTCCGTTGGGTCGTTTCCAGCCCATGTTATTGTCAGATTTCGGGTTCCGGCAGACCCTTAAGGTTCGAACTCTAGGGTGCGCGCGGAGATTCTGCCCTCTACCTCTCCGTCTCGCAAGGATCTAAGCTACCAAAGGAACAACACAAAAGACACAAAGTTTATACTGGTTCGGGCCATCGATGTGGTGTAATACCCTACTCCAGTGTGGTGGGTGGATTGCCTCTTGGGCTGATGATGATGAACAGTACAAGGGAGAACAGCCTCGCGAGGGTGTGTTCCAGCTGGGACGATGAACTGCTAAGGGAGTTCAGCCGTCCTTCTCTCTCTCTCTCTCTCTCTCTCTCTCTCTCTCTCTCTCTCTCTCTCTCTCTCTTTCTTTGCTCTGATCTTGGGTACCCGATGCCTCTACCCCTGGGGGTGGCTAGTCCTATTTATAGGCAAAGGCCCTAGGCCTCGTCCCAAATATTGCGTGGGAAGGGCGCCAACAATTGGCCAATTCGAAGGGGAACATACAGTTTTCTTATCCTGGCTAAAGTTGGTCCTCGCCTGCCAAAGGCTCTGGTGATGACGCTGGCTTGGGCTCCATAGTGACTTCCTCCTTGTCGCGGAGCTGGTCTTGGTCTCGTTGCACCAAAATGGGTGCCTTTGCTTGATCCTCCCGCCTGCGCTTGCCCCCTTTGCACGAAAGAGGAAAGGAAGGACACCGCGCGGGCTGGCGCTCGCCCGGCGCCCTTGGTCGTCATGGCTTGCGTCATGGGCACCTCGCGAGGCACCCTGCCTTGATCTCTCCGCCTCCTCATGAGCCAGCCTGACGAGGCTGCGCCTGAGGAAGCACCGTGTCGTCCGCCCCGCGAGGCCTGGCCCCTCGCGAGGGTCTTGGGTCTTGTGTTAATGAAGTTGGGCCGTGCTGGGCCTCCTTTGAGCCGCGCCGCAGGCTGCAGGCACGCAAGTCTGGGGACCCCTGTTCCCAGAACGCCGACAGTAGCCCCCGGGCCCAAGGCGCGCCCGGACTTGGTCGTGCCGAGGGGCAAAAGGGCTAGGGCGAAGCGCCGCGGGCCCTAACAGCCTGCGGCCTTGGGCGCCGCGTGGCGGTTGATGGGACGTGGGCGCCTCCGCAACCGCGCAGGTTAAAGGCGCGGTGTCTGCCCAGGCCTTGCTCTTCTCTTTCTCCTGTCGCTGCCCAGATCCCCTTTCTTGCGCCTCTCCTTCCTTCCTCCAAACTCCCAGATCTGCTCCCCTGTGACCTTGGAAGACATGGCGTCGCGTCAGCCTCCTGCTGAAGCTTGGTTCTCGCCGGCCCTGGACTCGCCGAATGTGTCAGAGGCGAGCCTTGCCCGGCTGTGCCGGATGGCGGCGGCGTGGGGCATTGACGGGGCGCGGGTGTTCAAGGTCGTCTCCGCCACCCCTGAGGGCCGAGGAAGCACCTTCTACCCTCTCTTCGTAAGCTCCATTACTGCGGGCCTGGTGCCTCCTTTCTCCGAGTTCTTCCTCTCTGTCCTCCACCACTATGAATTGCAAGCCCTGCATCTCCACCCCAACTCCATCCTCCTCCTGGCGATCTTCGCCTACTACTGCGAGGCTCATGTGGGGGTGCAACCCTCAGTGGCCTTGCTGCGCCACTACTTCTACCTCCGGGTCACCCGTGGTTTCCCTTCTGCATGCGCGAGCTTCGTCGCGTGTGGTGGCGCCATTGCCATCTCAAATCCCGGGAAGAGGATTGAGGGCTTCAGGAGCAAGTGGGTCTTGGTGGACACCGGACGCATCCACCCTCGACTGATTCTACCCACGGAGCAGCCCGTGAGTTCCGGCGACTGGTCCCGGGCGGAGCTTACGGACCCCCGCGCGAAGCCGGTTCTGGAGAAGATGGACGCGGACGTAAAGCCGGCCGACACGGCGGCGGCGAGGCTGACTGGCGCGTCGCTGCTGAGGGAGTTCCTGGAGCACCAGCTGGCCCCGCTTCGGCGGTACTCACCTCCGATGTGGAGGCCCCATCCGAGCCCCACGGCCTTGGGCGACGAGGATATGACCGCGACACTCCAATCCCTGGTCGGGGGCGAGGTGGCATGGTTGGAGGGCGCGCCTGCGCCCTCGTTCCTTGGCGACGACTTGAAGTGGGTGGTGGAGTCGATGCCCGTCTTCAACGGGGACGGGCCAGTGCCCGCGGTGGCTCCCGAGGGACTGGTGGACGTGTTCTTCGGCGACCCCAGCGGAGAGAAGGGAGAAGAGGAGAGGGAGGAGGGCCCTGACTCTGAGGCAACCGACGGGGAGTCGAGGGCTCCCCTCCCCCGGCGCAAGTCCCGTACTCTTCGCCTTTCGTCAAGGGATGATGATGAGGTTGACGACGTGCTGGGTAGGGGGAGCTCGCCCCCGATCCCGAAGAAGGGCAGAACCGGGCTGATCCCCCGCGGGTCCGCTCCGGCTCCGGGGCGATCCGCAGACTCGCCCTCTGCGCCTGAGGCTGATCCCTCCACCCGGCTTTCTGGCTTCAAGTATGGCCGAAGGCTGCTCGAGTTCTCCAGCGATGACCCGTAAGTGCTTGATCCTTCGTATTTTCTTTCTTGTTCCGCCGCTGGGGCTTGATGTTTGATTCTCTTTGGATAGGCTGGCGCCCGTGGCGAAGAAGCCGAAGGGGGCTCCCAAGGCCTCATCCGTGGCGACGCCTCCGCCTGCAGGGGAAGGCGACCGTGACGCACGCGCTTCTCCTGCCCGGTCATCCTTGCGCGGCCTTGCCGAGCTGGCTGGGGCGAGCCCAGCCCCCATGGCCCAGGTGCCCCCTGAGGTGACTCCGCCTGCTGCCGGCACCATGGTCGTTGGGACGCAGCAGACTCGGCCTCAGGATGCTGTGGTCTCGTCGCCGCTACCTTCTCCTCCCATTCCACCGTCCGCTGCTCCCCCAACTCCTCCTGCTGCCTCGGAGCGCGCCGATGCTTCCCCGTCTTCTTCCACCGTCCTGGAGCATGCCGTTGCTGAGCTGGACTGGCTGCGGCAGGATCTTCTTGGCACTAATCCTCGCCTGGTGGCCGGGCGCCTGGAGCTGGCTTCGGGGTGGATCCGCTCCGACGCCTCGATTCGGGCGGCGCTGGTTCAGGCCTCGACGGCCTGTGACGGGGAGAGGGAGGCCACTCTCGAGGCTAAGGCTGCCCGAGACGCGGCCCTGGGAGAGGTGGTTGGAGTCCGTGGACGCTGCAAGGAGCTGGAGGATGAGCTTCAGGGCCTGCGGGACCAGCTCGCGAGGGAGGTCCGCCTTCGCCAGGAGCAGGAAGAAGGCGCGAAGGCTCGCGAGACGGCCATCGAGGATCGGGAGGCCAAGCTCAAGAAGCGCCGCGACCGCCTAGACGCGCTGAAGAAGGAGCTGGAGGTGACGAAGGCCAAGCTGGACTGCAAGGCCCGGGTTCTTGCCGAGGACCGCATGGCCTTCGCAGATATGGAGAAAGATGCCCGTGCTTCGCTGAAGATGCTCTACGAGAGCGGCCTGGAGAGCCCGCTGGCCGGCGACGAAGATGGCCCCGCCAAGCTGCTTCCTTTCCTGGTTCGTGCCCTTGGGGATGTCGCCCTTGGCCTCGGCCCCATGGCCAAGGCCGAGGCGCGAGTCTTGTCCTCTGCTGCACTGACTCGGGTCTTCGCCCACATCTACCTTCGCGATCCCAAAGCAGACCTCGACGGCCTGTTAGAGCCGGTGAGTGGCGAGGGTGCTGCTGCTGCTGTCGAAGCCGTGAAGGGGCGCGCTGAGGCGTTGCTGCGGAAGTTCCGGGCCTTCAGCACCAAGCTGAAGCAAGGCGCCGCCGGCCCTACTGCTCCACGAAGCGAGGCCACTCCGCGCTGCCCCACCGCCGACAAGTGACTCCGCTACCGCTCCTGTTCTTCTTTTACTTCCTGCACATGCATCACGCCTCGGGGAGGCATTTAAACTTGCGTTTGGTACTGAGACGACAGTATGGACTGTAATATTTGCTTTTAATTTCTTTGAGTTTTATGCTTTTCCTCCCTACTTGCTTGCGTTCTACGCTCGCAGAGCCCGGCCGCGCGCGTACCTCACCCAGCATTAGCCCCGACCGAAAACCAGGACGAGACCAAAGGAGTGAGGGGCTACGTGACAAGTTAGGCTCCTGAGTCGCGATGCTCAGGAGTCCTCCTTGGCGCACGAACAACAAGTAGGGAAGTGTGATGTAGGTGTATCTTCTGTTCTACGTCTGCAGAGCCCGACTCCGCGCGTACCTCACCCAGCATAGCCTTTTGGAACTAAGGAGTGAGGGGCTACGGAGCCAGTTAGGCCCCTAAGTCGCGATGCTCAGGGGTCCCCCTTGACGCGCAAATAGCGGGCGGTGAGGTGAGATGCGAGTGGGACCACCGTTCTACGTCTGTAGAGCCCGGCCCCGCTCGTAGCTCACCCAGCATAGCCTTTCGGAACTAAGGAGTGAGGGGCTACGGGACCAGTTAGGCCCCTGAGTCGCGATGCTCAGGGGTCCCCCTTGACGCGCAAACGGCCTTCATACCTTGGCTCCACTTGGGGAGAGACGCGTGACGAACGAGGCCCGAGGGGCCTGGCTGGGTGGCGTACGCCTGGGCGTGACCCAGTCGTAGCCCCCGTGCCTAGCCCCCTCGCGCGGCGCTCCCGAGGGGAGGCGTTGCGATGAGGCTAGACACTGAGCTCTAGGCTCCCTGAGGTTGATGCGGCCCGGAGGCCACCCTCAGTTGTTTATCACCAGCACGGAGCATAGCGCTTCCGTATGTGTACGGGCATAGCCGCTCCTCGGTAGTGTCGTCAGCCAGCACGGAGCATGGTACTTCCACTGGCACGTGGGAGGGGGCTCCCCTCCGAGAGGAGCCCCCGGGGCGTGTACAGCCCCGCCCTGACACGTGGCCGGCACGGTAGGGCTAGGTGAGGTGTATCTGGGCACCCGTGAGCCAGCGCGGGACTCACGGGTCCCTACCTCTAGGCAGGTTGCGCCTGGCACTGGGCCGTATCTTGAGATGTGTTCCTGCAGATTGGGTTAGATGCCGGCACTCTACGTCCTCGGGTCCCAGCCCTCGAGCTTGTCTCAGCCGTCGCTGGTATGCCAGGTCACGATGCCGTGGACAAGGCCAGAGGGTGAGGGCTGGAGAGCCGGTAAGAGCCCTGAGTCGCGATGCTCAGGTACCCCCCCTTTAACGTGCAAGTGGTCGACATTGGGAAGAAGAGGTGCCGTGAATAGGCATCAAGTAATCAAGCCTGCTAGGCGAATGCATAGTTGGAAATAAACGCAAGGAAGATGCACACCACTTGGCCTGGCTCGAGCGGCCTGGGGATGATGCAGCCCAAGGGGCGCCCCCAACAAAGCAAGCTAACGATCGAAAACTAAACTAAAAAAAGGATACATGCCGCAGGGACGGACCCACGCGGCCTGGGAATGAAGCTGCCCTGAGGGGCGGTCCCAGCCGGAAATGAAGCTTGAAAGATGTCACCTGGGGTTGTCGCGGACGAAGTGGTGTTGGTGTAGCAGACTCGGTGGGCTGCGGGAGTCGATCCTCACGAGCCCCCAGGCCCAGGGGCCTAAGGAGGCTCCGGAGGCGCTGGTGGCTCCTCGCAAATCATCTCCATCTCCGCCAGGACTGCGGAACGCCTGTCTTCCTGAGTCTCCACGATGCCCCTCATGAGGCGTTGGTACGCAGCAGCCGCGCTCGGCAGGCCGTAAGGCATGCGAGCATAGCTGTGGGGTGGACCTCCACAATGCCCCACTTGTGAGGGCCAGAGGCGTTCCGTCGTGGCGACTTGATTGAGCCCTGGTACGTCGATGCAGATGCGCAGCCCACCATCCTCGCTTGGATGGGGGGCCGCAGCTGGTAGACAGCGGCAACCTCTCATGATTCTTGATTCTTGTAGTTCTCGAATGGCCTGGTTAACGAACTCCTGCTAGTCTGACTCTCCTTGCCTTGCTCCTTCTTGAGGGAAACGTGCTTCGAGGCACGCCTCCACGTGGTGCCCAAGCGCCTCCCTCGTGACCCCGGCTAGGTCGGTGGCCCTCTAGGTGAGAGCCCCCGAGCCCTGCCTAAGGAGGGCGCTGGGCGCGCTTTCCTATGCGATGGATGGAGGGTCCCCTTGGGCAGACACGGGCCCTGAGGGGCCTGCCTCCTGAGGGGCTGAGCCTGACGATGTCTTCTTCTTCTTGGGGGTGATCTCGGGAAGCCTCCTGCTTCCGCGATCTGGGTCTTCTAGTGACGCGGCCTGAAAGGCTTGCTCCAGGGAACACACTGCATCCTTTTCTTCACACGGCACCGTGATGACTCCGCCACTTCCTGGCATCTTGAGGACGTTGTAGCCATGATGAGTTACGGCCATGAACTTGGCCAGCGCCGGGTATCCAAGGATGGCGCTGTACGATAGGGGGATGTGAGCGACGTCGAAGTCGATGAGCTCGGTGCGGTAGTTCTTGCGGGCCCCGAAGGTGACAGGGAGGCGGACCTGCCCAATCGGGATCGTGGAACCGTCGGTGACTCCGGAGAAAGGCTTGGTTGGCTGAAGCTGGTCGTAGGGCACATGGAGATTGTTGAATGTTTCCACGGACAGGACGTTGAGCCCTGACCCACCGTCGATGAGGGTCCTGGTGACCAGTACGTTGCTGATGACTGGAGAGCAAAGCATCGTGAGGACCCCGGCCGTGGCCGCACACTTCAGCTGATCCGCCGAGCTGAAAGTGATGGTGCACGCCGACCACCTGAGAGGGCGCGTTGCTTCGAGCCTGGGGAGGACTACATTCACTTTGCGGGAAAACTGCTTGAAGATGCGTTGGGAGGCTGGGGCTTGAGCTCCGCCCAGGATGCAGGCAATTGCACGCGGCTCCTGGAAGCCCCCAGCCCCCTCGTCTTGGTGGCGGTCCTCGTTCCTCCTTGGCTGAGGTGGCAACGGGGGAAGGCCTGCATTGCCCTGCACGCGATCCTCACGAGGCTGATCCCTCCAATCCCCCTCGCGAGGCAGGTCCCGCCAGCGGTCCTCGCGAGGTTGATCACGCCACCCTTGGCGCGGGCCGCGATCTTCCCAATGTCCTGGGTTTCTTCCTCCTCCTCGGCCGTAGCCCCGGTCAGCGCGGTCAGGGCGTCGGCCGATCCTTCCTTCTTGCACGGCGCGGAGCTCTTGGCATTCATTGGTGTTGTGGGTGTGGAGGTCGTGGTACACGCAATATCGGCTGCCCCTGGAGGATTCGGGCAGATCCTTGCCCCGCTTGGTGTCAGGCTCTGCAGCGAGCACGGCAGGCCCCTTGCGCTTCACGTCCTTGGCCTTGGGTTTCTTCTCTTCTGGGTCTGCAGCGGGCAGCTCGAGGAGGGAGAGACGCCCCTCCTCAGCCCTGGCGCACTTGGTCGCTAAGTTGAACAGCTCCAGGGAGGTGCACAGGTCTTCATGCATCGCCAGCTCCTCCTTCATCTTGACGTCGCGCACGCCGTCGGAGAAGGCTGAGATGATGGCTTCCTCGGACACCTTGGGGATCTTGAGTCGCGCGCTGTTGAAGCGCTGGATGTACTTTTGAAGGGTCTCTCTGGGTTGTTGCTTGATGCGGCGCATGTCGCTCATGGCGGGCGGCCGGTCGCGAGTACCTTGGAAGTTGGTGATGAAGCGGGTGCGCATCTGGTCCCAGGAAGAGATCGTGCCTGGGGCCAGGTTAAGGAGCCAGGTACGAGCCCCTTCCTTGAGCGCCATGGGGAACCAGTTCGCCATGACCTTTTCGTCCCCGCTGGCAGCTTCGATGCCCAGCTCGTAAAGCTGGAGGAACTCGGCGGGGTCAGTCGTGCCGTCGTAGCGAGGAGGCAGGTCTGGTTTGAACTTGCCGGGCCACGCAACGCTGCGCAGCTCGGTGGTGTATGCGCGACAGCCGGCCGTGGCCACGGGAGGCTTCGGTCGAGGGTGAGCTTGGCCTTGAGGGTCCCCATGCGCTGCAGCCGGAAGCAGCGCGAGGTCTTGACGTGCCAGAGCTTGAGCAGGGTCGCGACGAGCCAGAGCAGGGAGCGCTCGGGCAGCCTCTTGCGGTCGAGGGACTTCTTGGCAGCTCCGTTCTTGCTGGGCTGGCGCCTGACGGAGCGGGTTCCGCCCAATGGCCATGCGCCTTGGAGCCATGGCATCTTCTTGGAGGGGGGGCGGCTGGTACGCCACCGGAACTTCATTGCCAGCGCGTGGTGGGGTGCGGCGCAGCGGAGCGGACGGTGCAGGAGAGCCCCCTGCGGCGCGGACGAGCTCGGTGATGCGGTCGAGCCACTCTTCATAGACGTCGTCGACGGGACGGTAGCGCAGGATCTCGTTTGCCGCGATGAGTGCTGCTCGAGCCTCCAAGGGCGCGCGGAGCGCGTGGGACGAAGAGCCAGCTGGCGTGAGCGACGGAGTAGCGGTGCGGCCATCTCGCCGCACGGACGGGTGCTGAGACGACGCTTGCTGCTCGTTCCCCGCCGGGCTGGTGGCGGTGTTGACGGCGGGCAACGGGGAACGACGAGGACGTCCGCCGACGGGAGCCGTCTGGGCGACGCGGGAGGCGATGGCAGCCTGGCGCTCGGCGCGGGCCCCACGGGCGTCGGACATGGACGCGACGGTCGGCGGAGAACGAAGCGGTGGAAGACAAATTCCAGCGCACCCCTACCTGGCGCGCCAAATGTCGGACTCTAGGGTGCGCGCGGAGATTCTGCCCTCTACCTCTACGTCTCGCAAGGATCTAAGCTACCAAAGGAACAACACAAAGACACAAAGTTTATACTGGTTCGGGCCACCGATGTGGTGTAATACCCTACTCCAGTGTGGTGGGTGGATTGCCTCTTGGGCTGATGATGATGAACAGTACAAGGGAGAACAGCCTCGCGAGGGCGTGTTCTAGCTGGGACGATGAACTGCTAAGGGAGTTCAACCGCCCTTCTCTCTCTCTCTCTCTCTCTCTCTCTCTCTCTCTCTCTCTCTCTCTTTCTTTGCTCTGATCTTGGGTACCCGATGCCTCTACCCTGGGGGTGGCTAGTCCTATTTATAGCCAAAGGCCCTGGGCCTCGTCCCAAATATTGAGCGGGAAGGGCGCCAACAATTGGCCAATTCAAAGGGGAACATACAATACTCTTATCCTGGCTAAAGTTGGTCCTCGCCTGCCAAAGGCTCTGGTGATGACGCTGGCTTGGGCTCCACAGTGACTTCCTCCTTGTCCCGAAGCTAGTCTTGGTCTCGTTGCACCAAAATGGGTGCCTTTGCTTGATCCTCCCGCCTGCGCTTGCCCCCTTTGCACAAAAGAGGAAAGGGAGGACACCGCGCGGGCTGGCGCTCGCCCGGCGCCCTTGGTCGTCATGGCTTGCGTCATGGGCACCTCGCGAGGCACCCTGCCTTGATCTCTCCGCCTCCTCATGAGCCAGCCTGACGAGGCCGCGCCTGAGGAAGCACCGTGTCGTCCGCCCTGTGAGGCCTGGCCCCTCGCGAGGGTCTTGGGTCTTGTGTTGATAAAGTTGGGCCGTGCTGGGCCTCCTTTGAGCCGCGCCGCAGGACGCAGGCAGGCAAGTCTGGGGACCCCCGTTCCCAGAACGC
Source organism: Aegilops umbellulata (assembly GCA_032464435.1). Classification (NCBI taxonomy): domain Eukaryota; kingdom Viridiplantae; phylum Streptophyta; class Magnoliopsida; order Poales; family Poaceae; genus Aegilops; species Aegilops umbellulata. The sequence goes on along the minus strand of CP136056.1, from coordinate 346,501,715 downwards.
CGACCGTTATCTTTCGGCCTTCTCAGAGCCCATTTATTCTTGGGCTCATTTCCAGCATTCGTTTACTTACGGCCTGTTACTGTCATTTTCTGCTTGTGGGCCAAATTCAGCCCGTGGTTAAAGTCGGCCCGTTTGTGGTCCGTTAATACGTTGGACCGTTTTCATAGCGTCATCAAATACGGCCTATTAACGATGGCCTGTTACGGTCGGCCCATGAACGGACGATTCCAACTCTAGCCCGTTTACGGCCATAATGCGGCCTGATATTAGCCCATGTTTGGCAAATCGATCATACGGCCCGTATAAGGCCCATTGATGATACGGCCCATAGAAGGCCCATTGTTTCTATGGCCCGTAGAAGGCCTACTGTTTCTATGGCCCGTAGAAGGCCCACTATTTCTACGGTCCGTAGGAGGCCCAGTGTCACTACAGTAAATATTGGCCCATGGTTATTGTGGCCTAGTTTTAAAAAAATAGGTTATTGCATCCACTAGTTAACCGCGGAAAAAGAACTGCAATGACTACAAGCAAACAAATAAACAAGACAACAAGGAAATAAATAAGCAAGCAACTAACGCTAGGCTATCACGGCTATTACACATATTACATCCACTGGGCATCAAAGTTCACCACAAGTGCAAATATAGGGAACAAAGCAGCATATCGTATAGACTGGCCGTCAAAATTGGCCACCAGTGCAAATAAACGCAGCAGCAAAACAAGAGCATAACTGAAACAACTTCAGAAGAGCTCAAGAAACGTTATCCTGGGTATCCACAATGCTGGCAATAAGCTTAGCAAGCTGATTAGCTTTGTCCTGTTTGGCGCTAAAATCCTCCAACGCTTGTTGTTGCACCATAAAGTATGCATCTGAATGCTCTAGGGACTTCCCCAGTCCTTCCGGTTCTTGTCGCAGCACAACTGATCGATGTCTTTCAGCTTGTAGTTGAGACTCAAGAAACCGAACTGATTCAGACAGTGAGTTTGAATAGCTTGTGCAAGCGGTAGTGGCCAGTAACTCCAACACTAAACCAAGACAGGATGTGTCACTATCCTGAACCTTATCTGCATTACTTCCCTTACCGTTGCTTAATAAGGCACTCTTCCCCAATATTCTGTCAGCATTCTAAAAGAAGAAACAAGCGGACAGATAACAAGTTTAGCATGTACTAGTATATGAAACTCATTTCGGTGAACCAGTTCTTTAGTAAGGTGGACAGGATTAAACTACCAAGTCTTCTATTTCCAAGTACTAGTACATAATAAAAGCATCAAACAAACATATATCTATGTCCTATGGTAGCAATGGAATCTTAAATTAGAACAGTTGTTCTTCAGGTTTAGGCACTTGTTCTACATGAACAGAGTACAGTAAGACGCACGAATATAATACTTAAAAATAGAAAATGAGCTCATAGACCTTACCACATTCTTGGTTCGGGACCAGTACAGAACAAGGCGTTCCTAGTCATCGTCCAGTAAATGTGTCTCAGGAGAACGTAAGGGAATTTGATGAGTTTCTTTACCGGTGAAGTACCTTTTCTTCAGGTAATTCCGATACTGCCACCAAGCATTCTTGAAGATAGCAGAGGTATTAGCACATGTTACCTCATCCTGAGTTTCCAAATCAGTCCTTCTCTGTAGAGAAAAATGGGAAAATTTGCTGTATTATAACCATCATGGAGGTAGGATGTATGGGACGAAGCAAAGTAATTGCCATGAATAACATTACTTACACATAACTCCTGGACAAACACCTGCAACTGGCTTTTCCTTCATCTTCAGTATAATATTTCCAAGATGGGAAGATACACACATACGATTTAACAACATCAAATGCGATAGATGCTAAACTATGACTAGCTGGTTGTGCTTCCTCCACATGAATAGGCGTACTAACTGGTGGAGTTAGGGTTCGCCGTGATAGTACTGGCCCTTTGGGCACTGGAGCTGCCTTACTAACTGCTCTTGTTTGGGAGCTCTGTGGTGGAGATGGTGCTGTGTCAACAGGAACTGGGTTACTATCGGCTGGGGTTGGGGTTAGATTGGGTGAAGCTGGTTCTCTGTCCATCGCAGTAGGGGTACAATTTGCGAGAGTTTGGGTTATGTGTGGTAGGGCTGGTTCTTGTGCATGTACAACCGGGGTGCTATCTCCACCAAGAGATAGCACTGTTTTATTTGAAGACCGTGTTTTTAGTCCGCTAGATACTGGCATCACCCGCTCCAATTCAAATGCCTGATAAACAGGAAACATAGTTGAATGTACAGACATTGTATGAGAGACAAATGCAATAGATAGTGTGGAAAAAAGAGGGCATGAAATAGTTGACATGTATATTGTTTAACTAAAACGGATAGCATGACATAATTTCACATATATGATGTCTATCTAAACTGGATAGCATAGCATAACATAATTCAAAGATATGATGAATAACTAAACAGGATCGCATGACATAATTCACCTACATGTTATCTAAGTAATCAGGATCGCATCATTTAATTCACATATGTGATTTATATGCTAAACAAAGGGCATTCGATATGATGTCTGAACTAAGAACATGGTTTTGAATATTGTGTATATGATGTCTAAACTATGCAATGCAAGACACCGTATGCATGATATGAGCAGTATAACCGTGCCAAGTTAGAGCATACACCTCAGTGGGGGAATAGGACTGGTCATCTGTCTCTGAATCCATCTATGAGGAGCTATCGGGACCCAACAAGAGATCTGCTTCGACAGGTAGCACTGTCTGCTCTGAAGGCCTTATTTTCACTCCAGATTTTTCCATCTCCCACCCAAATGGCTGATTCACAGGAAGAGTAGTTTAATGTACAAACATTGTCGAAAAATGGAAATGTAATGAAGAAAAGGATGGGCAAGATATCATTCAAATATATGATGCCTGGTTAAACAGGATGGCATTGCACATTTCACATATATTATGGCTGGCTAAAAGACATGAGATTGCATAATTCCCATATATGATATAGAAACTAAACAGGTGGCATTACAGAACATGTCTAAACTAAGCAGATGACATATATGATGTCAAAAGTAGGCACTGCAAGGCAACATATGTATGATATGACTAACATCATCATGCCAAGGTAGAGCAAACACCTTGGGGGCTAAATAGGAGTGGTCAGCGGCGTCCGAATCCGCCTCAGAACAGATATCTTCCTATGGATTACAATCTGGAGAGGGGTGGGGAGGGTTTGCCATTGAACCCACCATGGAGCGATGTCTGCATGACATTGTATTGCCGCGCAAAACTCTTCTCTTTTTCTCTACAAGTTCAGCATCACTGTGTACAATATCTGACATGCATATGACAAAAATATGGTGAGATTATGTAAGGAGAGCATGCAGAAATTTAGAGTGATGGTAACAACCAGTGGATCGATGTTTTTCCGTTGAACCAAAATAGCCCTAATGGATCGACGTGAATGTATAGTAATAAGTGATGCAACAAGTGTACAACCTCTTTGCCGTAGCCGTGTCGACCTCAGCATCATTGGGTTGGTCACTGAAGCAGTTGAGGCAGAGGTGGCTGTCGGAGGTGTGGAGGAAGATCTGAGGAATCTGTAGACGGCGTCCAGGGCACTGCTCTGTTGTGATGGATCGTTCTGTCGTTGGAGCAGCTCCGGTGAGCCGTAAGACGTCAAGGTTGAAGCACTACAAGACATACATCGTCAATCTCAAGTGGGATTCTAATAGCATCTCCAATAGATGATGTAAAATAGATGTAAAATTAACATCACCAAAAACCACCTGACTACAACAGATGATGTAAAAACTGTTGACTCTGAACTTAACTGTCAAAACTGAAATTTACTATGAAATCTGAATGCTACTGTCCAAACTGAACGCAATGGTAGGAGAGAGGCACTTGACATGTAGTTTAGGGAGGGCCTGCAGTTCATCTTCAACCTGCACTCCCCTGATCCGCCAGCCACCACCGGCCGAACCGCCGGCCCCAGCGCCGCCTCGCCGCCCCGAAACAACTCGCCACCGCCGCCCCGACCAGCCCTCTAGGCCCCCGCCCCCACCCTGAACCCTAAGATAGATAGTGGGGTACCTCTTCGGCGAGCCCCCGTCCCAGCTGCGGTGGTTCTTCCTTAACTCCGGCGAGCCCCCCCAACCCCTGAAAATCGACTGACCCAAAAGTCAATTCAGTCGACTTAAGTGTGGCTTAATCGGAGCAGAGCAGCAGCACGAGCGAGGGGGAGAGCAGCAGCAGCAGCTGGGCGAGCAAGCGATCGAGCGAGAGCCGGAGCAGCAGCAGCAGATCCGGCTGGTATGGCCGCCGCCGCTGAAGGGGCATCGCACTGGGGGAGAGCCGCCGTGGAGATGTCGCCCGCGGCGCCGGCTTCAAGGTAGCCGCTCCATGGGGGTGCGAGATGGAACACCGTCGGCGCCTGGAGGTCGAGTTAAGGAGAAGGTGCGGTGCGATGAGTGTACAACCTCTTTGGTGGTGCCAAGTAGGCCTCGGCTTCGTCCGAGGAGTCGGTGAGGATGTTGCGGTTCCGGTGGAGCAGGTTAAGGCGGCGCTATGGGGATGGAGCAGCTGCGATAGACGAGGCGATCGTCAGAGCAGCTCCTTGGAGGTGGAGGACGGGGCGGCTGAACCGGCGGGACGACGAGATGGACGACGGATCCTCATCCTGGGAGGTGGACGGGGGACGCCGAGCTGTTGTGGTGGACGACGTCGTCAGGGAAGAGGCTCCGGATGGGCAGCGGTGATGTGGCGGACGGAGGAGGGTGGGGTTTCACGGTTGGACCGGAGAGGTTATGGCGGCCTGGGATTTCGAATGGCGAAAAGGGGGCGATGGGAGGGGTGAAGCATGACTTAGGAACGCGCTTTTCCAAAATGTAGGGTGTGTTACAAAAGTACCCCCCACCGATTTGAACTAGCGGCCCTTTCGGCTCAGGGTTAGAAGGGGGATTTCACGTGTCGGGATTTGGCAGCAGGAGGGAGTTTTCACGCGCATTGTAATTTCGGGATAACAAGGCACGGGTTGTGAAGGCGCCAGTTTTGGGAGCACGATATCTGAATTTTCGGGATATAACAAGACGCGGGTTGAATTTTAGGGACAAGCCTGACGTGTAGTAATATTGTACTTGTACGTACCAAATCAATTCGCACTTCCCTCAACCAAAAAGAAAATGAAAAAAAATAAAACTATTCACACCACACAAAGAGAGAGTCTTGCCCCATTTTACTATACAAATGCTATTCAAAGATACTCCCTCCTTCCATCTATATAGGGCCTAATGCATTTTTCGATGCTAACTTTGACCAAATATTAGAGCAATGATATATGCCATGCAACTTACACAAAGCACACCGTTAAATTTGTTTGTGAAAGGTTCTTTCAATGATATAATTTTCACATTGTGCATGTCATGTACTATTAATCTTGTCAATAGTCAAAGGCGGTCTTAAAAATCTCATTACGCCCTATATGGATGGAAGGAGGGAGTATGAATCCATGTTATATCCGATTAATTTTTTTCGCTTGTTGTATAATGCATGTAACCTACTCATACCAACATTTTAGTGCATTCCAAATGTCTATACTACCGCTGCAATTCGAACTAAATTTGAATTCGTTTCTCTATTTCAATAAGAATCTACAATCATGATTGTTGCCAACTTCAACCATCATAGTTTCCTTGCTATCCGCCAGATATAAATCAGACGACCTATAATGCAGGATGGCAGGCACACCATCATCAACAACTCCGTTTTTATAAGAGTAGAGATAAAATATATTAAATGTAGTATACCATGTTCATAACCACACCATGTGTATCACCATTATATATATTCACACATCCGTCGGTTTGAAACACTATGATAAATTCTTCAAATATCCGAATTCGCTTTTTATAATGAAGAATATATGATCTCTATTCGTCTTTTACACCCACACAACCCTCTAATCTTTGTAGCTAGCGCTAACTTTCTCTTGTGCATGCACACGCTCGCATCCCTCTCACCCTCCCTCAGCATTCTCTAGCTCCATCGCGCAAATTTGTCTTTTCACTTTAGGTCGTTCACCCATGGTGTGTGTAGGCCCCCAGCTCCTTCTTTACGGCACACATCGACCGATATGCCTCTCTAGCCAGGTGTGCCTAGCACAAACACAAGCTTCCCCTCTTCTCTTGTCACCGTCCATGCCTCACTCCCACCACTCTTTTCATCGTTCTCGTACTCGCACACTCCTCCCCCTCGATATAGTATGCCTCTCATACCACCTCCTACATGCATCCCTCTCTCTCTATCCTTCTCCTCGTGCCTCATTTGCTTCTAACACACACATGCATGTATACCGATCGATCTCCCAACATATACCTAGATCGACTTTAACTACCCCCCCATCGATCGACGTACCTCGCAAGTTATGTCTCTCCTTTCTCTTACAAAGGGCGATTGATCTTCCTATGTAGTTATGTCTACTTACCACAGCCACATTGTCCCCCCTCATCATTCGTGCATGCCTCCTGACCCGTCTCTCACACGCACGTGCACAGACAATAAGAAGCCATCTCCTCTCTTATTGATATTGCGGGCGTGCCCTCCGTTTGTCTAGCAAGCCTATCCCACCATTTGTTAGAATCAACTCCACTACCACCCCCTCCAACAATCTAGCCCAGTCTCTCTCCCAACCTTATTCATCTCCTGCACATATGCATGGATGCCAATCGATCTCCCTTAATACATGAGGCAGATCGATCTCCTTAATACATGAGGTAGGCCTCTCTCCTCCTCCACACATATACCAGCAATTGTACCTCTATAGTTAATTGGGCCTCCCTCTTCCCCCACCACATACCGATAGTCGAGCGCTGCAGGTAGGTATCCATGCCACAGAGACAAACTGCACATGTCCCATCTCACGTTCCAATAGGCCAGCCACTCTATTTCTTTGACGCGGGCACACACAAATTTGATGGCACTCTTTATCGATCGCACACGCACACACACACACACATCATCCCTCTCTTCAATTCTATGGACACCTCAAGCCGATCATACCTCCACTCACTTCTCGTGGATCGCCCCCTCTATATATATGTTATATCCAAGACTCTATTTCACACACATTGCATATGTTAAATTTTTTGATTGACCCCCCCCACAAAAAAAACTCTCAAGAACCCACACACTATATCTCTCTAGGTTTGTATCTCTCTCACACAACCCCATGTAGGTGGTGTACATATACAAGAAGAGAATAGGTGCACCGTGCACGTACTCATGCTTAGTGCCCAGCCACACCCGTGCGGGTACACGGTGGAGCTCATTTCTTTACGAAATGGCAGCCCATGTGCTAATTTGAACGCCTGTAGCGGTTGTTTACCTAGGGAGGTCGTGTACCACGCGTGCACGAAACAAAGTTCGACTTGATGCGTTGCCGCGTTATTTTTAAATAAAGTTATAGCGCTCAATGGCACATACGCAGAATATAAAATGATTTTTATGGAGGAAAAGGTAGTCCGCTCTTCAGAGTATCTCACACAAGGCTCCGGTGGCCTCTCTCTCTCTCTCTCACCGTTGGTCACTGATCTGGCTGCATCCTGTCCGCCGGGGGAAAGGGAGTGCGGTGGTCTCTCTCTCTCTCTCTCTCTCTCTCTCTCTCTCACCGTTGGTCACTGATCCGGCCGCATCCCATCTGCCGCGGGAAAGGGAGTGCGGTGGCCTCTCTCTCACCGTTGGTCACTGATCCGGCCGCATCCCGTCCGCCGGGGGAAAGGGAGGAAGTGCATCATTTCTCCGTTCGACGACGCCGAGGCAGCATGTCCTGATCTACGGTACACGCCGTTCTCTCTGACCAAGCTCTGGCACGGCAGGGCCTACGCCACCTGCTCGCAGATTCCGCCCACCGCCGCTCACCTAGTTACATCCCGGCGACCTCTAGGTATCCCCTTTGGCCTTGCTCCACTGCCCGTTTTCCCACGTCGCTGCATGTGGATCTTCCATAGTTCTTTGCCCAAAACGTAGCTCGTCCAGCGTACTTTCCATATTGCATTCTCGTCCTCACACCGTTTTAGACAAACACAACCATGTTGTTATCTTCCCTTAGGACAAGGAATATGCTTCTTTTTTGTCGTCGCATGTGTCATCAACTGTTATTGGCCAGTAATTGTTTCCTTTCTACCTCTTTTTTGCAAACAGGGCTATCCATTTCACCTTGTTGCTATTGCGACCTTTTGGTGAACGACACAAATCACTTTTTTCTTAAGAGTGTTTTGTGCAGTTGTACTAAAATGTCACACGGGCAACGTCTCTACATTTCAGTGCGACTGCACAAAGGGAGATTGGTTTTTCTCTATCCTCCTCATCCAACTCCAAGCCTAATCTTCTCCAACTAGTTAGTCTTAAGAGAGATTGCAAAGGTGACCGTCTTCTATTTGTGTGTTTATTGTTTCATCAACAGTCCTCTATTATCGTAATCACACTTGATATCTTTGGAACAGGGACGCTCAGCTCTATTTTAGTGGAACTGCACAAAATGATCGGAATGTTGCATGCTCCAGACAACTACTTTTTTCCCAACATGCCTTGTTGATTTAGACAGAGCTGGGGGGACGTTGCTGCCAATGAAAGCATGGATCAATTTTAATTTAACACCTTCTCACAACTTTGTCTTCAGTTGTGATGTAATTATTAGCTCTGATATGCTAATAATTGACATGCATTAGCAAGGAAGTTAGTTTTTTATTGTTTCCGAAAGAGCATCGATGGCATGACACGCGAAACAAAAGCTGAAAGCTCACACCATTGTACAATTTCATGTCGCTGGAAAATTATTTGTATAGTACGTCAATTATGTAAACAAATGATGGAAGCTTGATAGCATTGCCAGCAGCCTCTTCATCATCCGGGTCCATGTGCCATGCACAAAATTATACTCCTTCGTTCCTAAATATTTGTCTTTTTAGAAATTTTAAACGGGCATATTTTAGAGTGTAGATTCACTCATTTTGCTTCGTATGTGTACTCCCTCCGTTCCTAAATATTCTATTTGTCTTAATAGAGATTTCAACAAGTGACTACATACGGAGCAAAATGAGTGAATCTACACTCTAGAATATGTCTATATACATCCGTATGTGCCAGTCCATTTGAAATCTCTAAAAAGACAAATATTTGAGTAGTCACTCGTTGAAATCTCTAGAAAGACAAATACTCCGGAGTATATTTAAGAACCGAGGGGGTAGTGCACAACCGCATGGGAGACTAGCCCGGTCGTTGCGCCGCATTAATAGTGAGTAATGAGCAGTCAAATCATAAGCCCCACCTTTCCCACTGTATGTTGCTCTGAAGAAGCAACCATCAATACACTCTTATTTGAATCCGCTCATACTACTCCATCCGTCACTGTTTATACAGCGTGCTTCAGAAAAAAGAAAAAAAATCTATGGGACCAAGGCGACTATGGATCGGCCTGAAAAATAGCACTGGTAGTTATAGCATGGCGTCTATTACTAGAGGGAATAATGCGTACACACATACATGCAGTGCTTCCACCCCGGGTACACACATGCATGCACTCCGTAGTAGTACAGTACATGGAGAGAAAATTGTGGACTTGATTGCGGTTACCACGCCCTAATTAATTGAGCATTAAACCAAACGCGTCTAAAGTCTCTTTGGTGGTGGAAATGCATTGAGAGAAATGCATAATAATGAAGCGCGCCCTGTAAACTGTGACGGAGGGTGGAGTAGTATTAAGGTGCAAAACCAAGTACGTGTACTACTGCGCTTGGCTCTTCGCCCCTTCGTGAAGTCGAACAATGATGGTACTCTGCATGTTGGGTACTATAGTGTATGCCTCTGGCAATCTGACACCGAATGGACTGATGCATGTCCACCGAGGGTAGGTTGCATTAGTCAAAAGGCGTAAGCGAGCTTCACCTTGTCCTGCACGCTTCTCCTCGTTCTGCGAGTTGACGGGACGCACCAAAAAGTAGTGCTAGTCCATACTCCCTCCTTTCCGGTTAATATGGCTTAATCTTTTTTGCAGGTAAATGAGAGAGATTTATTCATATATAAGAGTTCTTAGGACGATCAGCCAAGACACTGGTCACTATGAAGCGAGGTACCCCGCAAAAAAAGAAGTAGGAAGCGAGGTGTTTCATCAAGCCAGCTCTCGGCCACATTCAAAGTGCAGCAAGCACGGTTCGCACGAAGATGCGCCGCAAGGTTTGCTGACCTGTTTACATGCTGAACAACAAAAAAAGAGGAAATATTACTGAGTGCTACTATTTGTAACAGGATATGAGCCAGAATTAAGCGAGAATTGTGGCAGTGTTCCATGCAATCAACTTCCATTATCACATGCGAGAACCCTCGAAGAGAATCAAATGTGTTGAAGATTGCTTTATCACATTTTAAAATTATAATAAGAGTGCAGACGCTCCTCCATCCGGTTCCTAGTACTAGTATAGTACGTACCTTTATGGACTATAGTAGTGGTACTAGTAAACTTTGCGCTTGGCTGTTCGGGAAGTCGAACAATAATAACACTAGTAGTATAGTGTATGCTTCTGGCAATCTGACACCGAATTAACTGTTGCACGTCCACCGCCTGAGCGAGGGAGAGCTTGCATTAGTCAAAAGTTTCTCCTTGTCCTGCGAGCCACCGCGCGCAAGCTTCTCCCGTCCTGCAACCTTCTCCTCGTTCGGCAAGTTGACGGGACACAACAAAGTAATGCTAGTCCATGCTGCCTCCTCTCCGGTTAATATGGCTTAATTTCAAACGAGATAAATACACAGTCTGTCACTGTATATTTGTAAAAATACGGTCAGTGGACTTCATAATACGCTCATTGCGCTCAATATATATATTTTCCGGTGTTCATACGGTCACTAGCTCACCCTAACTGAGTATGTGTGTGCATGCACGTGTAGGTTGAGCACTTGAGCGTGACCGTGTGTGTTCCGTCGTGTGCTCGGACATGCATGCATTAGGGCATCGCGCGCGTTTTTGCGTCCATGTGTACGTGCGACTGTTGCATACACGTAGGGGGAGTACGTGTAGGGGCCACTAAGGAGCAGTCAAATCACACAGTAAGTTAGTCGGAAGAAGCAACCATCATTTCACTCTTGAATGGCACGTACGCAATATAAAATGGTTGATATGGAGAGAAAAAGAAAACCACTATATATACACTAGCAGGAGCCTAAGCTACAAGCCTGCTTGCTTAGGTTGCTCTCTTCACAAGCATAGAACGACGGGCTTGATCCCGCAGCTGGGGGAAGGGAACAATGTTCTGCGTAGACGCGATCGACATCAGCGAGGGAGAAAACCCACAGTCGATGCGTCCCAATCGGGGGTCACCGCGGTATGGGCCGATGCCGCATCCCAGCCGCCCTTCTAGCTATAGCCCAACGTCCCAGGTAGTCCATCTTCCTTTTGGAGCCGGCTTGCTCCACTGCCGTAGCTCCATCTCCATGTCAATATTTCTCTAATTCTACCGGCTTCTACTTGTGATGAGTTTATGTCCCATGAACTAGTGCCAGTACTATTATTCTAATCACACTTCTTCAATATCTTTGCCATCAGGGATGCTCAGGTCGATTTTAGTGGAACTGCACAAAAGCATCGTATGATCCGAGGGTGCCAGCCGTCTTTCCTTTGACAGGTTCTACCTGAGCAGGAAATTAAATCATGTTTAGGGTTTAGGGTTTAAGTCGTAGTGACCCCATCAGTAGTTTTTCTATCGTACATGCTCTCACAACTTTTTTCTTTAGTTGTGAAGTAAATATTGGCTATGATCTGTGAATCATTGAGATGCATCAGCATGCGTGTTAGTTTTCCTTTGTATTTGATGGAATGTTGTAACGGGGCAACCTTGGAATAGGAATGAAAATGGAGTGGAAAAGTTTCCGTTTTTCCAGAGAAAAAATGGAAATGGAGAGAAACCAACGTTTCCTTTTGTTGGATCGCGCCATCGAGCAAAACCAACGTTTAAATCACGTCTGTCGTGTTCGTGTCTCACCCTTCTCCACGGCTCGACCCCACACGGTCGCTCGGCATGCCACTCACCGCAAACCGAGTAGTAGACCATAACTTTCCTGCCTGCTTGTCGATGGATCGCGCCATGGAGTACTAGCACTACTGGAAGAGATTGACGAGTTGGGGGAGGACAGCTAGCTGTAGCACGGACTCCCAAGAACTTTTTACATGCATGTTGTAGCCGGCTATTGCGACCTTTGAACGCGGAGCAGCCGCATGCACCCGGAAGCGGCGGGCGCGACGCTCTCTCGGCCGGCGCGCTGCTTCAATGCCGGTGCCAGTGGGAGGTCGCGTCCGCTCTGGCCGGGCATGAATGTGGCACTGACCGTTTCGGGCGAGAAGCACGCGCGGGTGATGAAGAGGGTTCGGGTTGGTCAGGACCGGCCGTGGTAGCGGTCCGGACATGCGCAAACAAGAGATGTTGTACATTAATATTGCTGCATATATAATTAACAACATAAATAATGTGCCAGTTGGACAAACATGATTGGAGATGGAGATGGAATTTTACGTAAACACGGATATACATGTCTATGTCTATGTGTGTGTGCGTGACGACTCTCGCGACCTGGAAGCGGGGGCGTGTTTTTGATCGAGTTTTCTTTCTTGGTACGTTAGAAAATTAGTTTGTCTAATTCACATCTAGATGTTATTTAAGGATATCACATCTAAGCTCCCACAAGTATATAATGTAGCAACAAGAAAGAAAAAAAACTAGGAATAGACCACAAATAGAGTGGACATCAACTTATATGTGACATAACTATGTCACATCTAGATGTGTCCTAGACAGACCCTTAAAAAATTGTCCGTCGGTTTTCGTTTCTTTTTTCCAGGAACACGCGTATTCTATTTAAAACCACTACTACGGAGAGATTTTTTACTCCATTATAGCCTCTTGTTTGATAGAGTTTCTCGCATCTCGCTCTCTCACCCTCTCCATATCAAAACAAGATGACAGTGTCCACTCTATCTCTCTCCTCACCAGTGGTCACAGATCCGGCCGAATCCCGTCCGCTGCGGGAGGTGAGGAGGTGCAGCGTTGACGTTGTCGCCGTCGGCGATGGAGGAAGCCGATGCGCACCATCCTCTCGGAGGCGGCACTGGCGCGGACGAAGATCCTCCGCGTCCTTGTTCGCTCCCGTCGTGTGGGCAGATCCCGCCCGCCCGCCTAAACGACATCTCGCCCACCTGAGATATAACTTCTTGTACTGGTCCAGCTCCCCAGGTCGCTGCGTGTGGGTTTTCTTCTATGCGACTACTCCCCAGGTCCCCATGGATAATAGTTAGGGTTCGTCGGCTGGTCCAACATCACCTACTAGTACTACTATTATATAGGAAATGCCACTCAAAAAGTTGTCCTGATTTATGCCTCGGTGGAGGTATACATGTTGTTTCGACAAAAAGTACATGGTGGTTGTGCGGTCATTGTCCATATGGTGGTAGTACTATCACTAGTTAAATGAAGAAATGCTTTTTTTCTCGGGTATCCTGGTTTAGTTCCCATCAAGATAATTATGATGCTTCTGTTTGTTGGTGTACTTTTCATTAATTCTTATTGAAAATTGAGATGTCTTTGCTAACCCTTTTTTATATTTTTGGAAACAGCGATGCGTGTCTCCATACCCGGGCATGTCTTCCTCAATTTTAGTGGAACTACACAAAATTGAATGGCCATTGTTGTTCCGCCTCACTATCCTCTGCCACGTGGTTCTTCCTTCCTCGAGCTTGATTACTGAGAAGAAATAGACCACAGTGAGGATTTTTCGAACTTCTTAGGTGCCTCACCCAAACTTGATGCCAAATGGATGATGCATCACCGCGATGACCTATCGATGCTCATGGTTGTGCCTCATGGTTGTGTCGGCTGGTGAAGCTGATCGATTTTCGACGAAAAACAAGCTGTCTTCCATCAGTGCTCCTTGCTTGTTACTCACAAAGATGATATCCTTCGTCAGTTCACATTGGTTGCGTTGGAGACGCGGTCGTCTTTCACGTTGGTGCAATTTTATCACACAATTGGCTATGAACCAAATGTTTCCTCGAAGAAGGATCGACGTTGGTACTAAGAGCATAAGTTTTGTATTGATTTCTAAGCCTTCTCACAACATTGTCTCTAGCTCCCCTGTAATTTTATTTGTCCAGCTATTAACTTTGATTTAAAAAATGGTGTGGACTAAAAACCCGGATGGACGTAGTAGCCCTCCATTTTTATTTACTCTGCATATTAGATTTGACTGAAGTCAAACTTTGTAATACTCTCAAACCTTTCCGATAATTGAAATTCAATTTCTTTATTTGTACACACTCTCACACGTTTCCGATAATTTGGCGCATGTGTGGTTGTTCACTTAAGGGAGGGTAGTGTACCACACGTGAAGGATAGGAAGTGCGACCAGGACACGTGGGCGTGGATCGTTAGTTCATCGGAAGTAGTACTAGTTTTCTTCACTGTACATTAAATAAAGAGTTTCGTTTCGTACTTACACAATTTAAAACGATTGTTATGGAGAGAATAAGAAAACCACTCCACTATATTTTAGTCGTATACACGAGAGTACTCTATGGATGCAGCTTCATTGACTTAGTGCACCTGCCTTTGGATTTATGACAGGTGGGCCCAAAATGTGGCTGGCTCACCTGTCATACAACCAAAAGGAGGTGCAGTGAAGGCACCGGAGCTCAGTCCGTACTACAGTAGTATATATATATAAGCGGGAGCCTCAGCGCTTGTTCGCTAGAGTTTGCACTCTACACACGCTCGCCGCACTACATATATGTTACACGCTGGAGGCTCAGCGTTCATTTGCTAGGGTTTGCTATATTCACAGTCTCTCACCCTCTCTTCACCAGATCTAAACAAGACTGCGTTGGCCTCTTGTCTCTCTCTCTCCCCTCACAACTGGTGAAGGAGGCGTCCGTGTCCCGTCGCACCAGGAAGGGGAGGAGGTGCATCGTTCACTCTATCGCCTTCGGCAAGGGAGGCAATCCACTGCCGGCTGCACTGTTCTCTTTCACCCAGCGCCTGTGCGGGAGGGCCACTCACCCCTTCTTCCTTGCTGCCGTACGTAGTGTGGGCAGATCCGGCCTCCCGCCGCACGCCTTGATACATCCCGACGACCCTAAGGTATAAGTTTCTTTGAAACCATCGTTGCTCTAGTTGCATGTGGATCTTTTTCGATCTATAGTCGAATCTAGGTCTTGGTTCAAAGAGGAAAGAAGGGTGCGGTGGGCTGGAGTAATAATCTAGGACGTGGTTCAATGAGGAAAGGAGGGGCGGAAAGTAGTATAGACTGGCTATCCAGCCACTTTGTAGGTCAAAAAGGGAAAAAGGGGGTAACCTAGTACACACATCTGTAAGGAACCGATCTCTTTGTTGAAAAGGGAAAGAAACTGGGGGGTCGGGTAGTTTGTGCACGACTAGATTTGCTGCCCTCACATAGGAAGAAGGTTCAAAGAGAACAAATATGGGACCCGCGCATATATGATGCTTGGCTACATACTCTGCATCACCCATTTATACGTGTGGACGTACATGGTGCTGGCATGTCCCATGCAGTTATTTTGCTGTTGTTAATCTCAGAATTAACTACTGATCTGTTTTAAAAGAATTTCTCTGTTAATATGAATCAATGCAACTGTTTTAGAAATGCTACTGTCCTATACTTTGTTTTCCATCAAGATGAGGTAGATTCTTCTTCTTGTGGCCGCATGTTTCATCCTCCTTTATTGGCCAGTAATTGTTTTCTTTTTTGCCTCTTAAAACAGGGATATCTATTCAACTTGTTGCTATAGAAAACTTAAATGTCACACCGGCAACTTTGCTTGATTTCAGTGCAACTGCACAAAACTTGATTGGATTTCCTATTCGTGTTGGTAGATTCGTATTTTATGTTGGTCGTCTCATGAAAGGTCAGTACAAGCCTTCATCCACATGATTGTGCAGTGTGCTTTGAGATGATGTGCTACTTGTATTGGTACTGTTTTAAATAAATGATGAATTGAAGCTATTGTATTGCTGTCTTTTCCCATTAAGTAGTGAACAAAAATGGGACCTACCCAGACATGATGCTTGTTGCTTTGTTACAACAAATTCAGCATCACCTCCTTTATAAGCCAGTAATTGATGCCACTCTCAGAATTAACTACTGAATCTTATTTCAAAACTGCAACACTTGTTAGGGATTGGCGGGATTACCTTTTTTGTAGTCGCATGTTTCATCCTCCTTTATTAGCCAGTAATTGATTCCTTTTTTGCCTCTGTTTATACAGGGATATCTATTCAACTTGTTGCTATTGTGACATTTTGCTTCGCTACGCAAAACACTTTGCTTGATTTCAGTGCAACTGCAGAAAACGAGATTGGATTTCCTATTCGTGTTGGCAGATTTGTACGTGATCTTGTGTGCGTCATGACAGGTTGGTACTTGCCTTCATCCACATGATCATGCAGTGTGTTTTGAGATGCTGTGCTACTTGTATTGGTACTGTTTTAAATAAATGATGAATTGAAGCTATTGTATTGCTGTCTTTTCCCATTAAGTAGTGAACAAAAATGGGACCAACCCAGACATGATGCTTGTTCCTTTGTTACAACAAATTCAGCATCACCCCCTTTATAAGCCAGTAATTGATGCCACTCTTAGAATTAAATACCGAATCTTATTTCAAAACTGCAACACTTGTTAGGGATTGGCGGGATTACCATTTTTGTGGCCGCATGTTTCATCCTCCTTTATTGGCCAATAATTGATTCCTTTTTTGCCTCTGCTTATACAGGGATATCTATTCAACTTGTTGCTATTGCGACATTTTGCTTTGCTACGCGAAACACTTTGCTTGATTTCAGTGTAACTTCACAATACGAGATTGGATTTCCTATTTGTGTTGGCAGATTCGTATTTTATAGTTGTCGGTCTCATGAAAGGTCAGTACAGGCCTTCATCCACATGATTGTGCAGTGTGCTTTGAGATGTTGTGCTACTTGTATTGGTACTGTTTTAAATAAATGTTGAATTGAAGCTATTGTATTGCTGTCTTTTCCCATTAAATAGTGAACAAAAATGGAACCAACCCAGACATGATGCTTGTTACTTTGTTACAACAAACTCTGCATCACCCCCTTTATAAGTAGATGGAAGCACATACTGTTGTTGTGCCCACTCTACCCTAGAACTGTTTATGCTTTTCGTTAATCTAATGCCGCTGGTAAAATTAAGCAATGCCACTCTCTGAATTAATTAACTACTGAATCTTAGTTCAAAACTGCAGCACATGTTAGGGATTGGCGGGATTACCATTTTTGTGGCCGCATGTTTCATCCTCCTTTATTGGCCAGTAATTGATTCCTTTTTTGCCTCTGTTAAAACAGGGATATCTTTTCAACTTGTAGCTATTGCGACATTTTGCTTCGCTTAATTTTGGTGGAACTGCACAAAATGAGACTGGATTTCCATATATGTGTTGAGATCTCTTTGAGATCTTCCTCACGAGTTGTTTCAAATCTTGGTCTTGAATGGTCAGTACCGACCTTCCTCCGAATTAACTACTAAATCTGAGTTCAAAACTGCAAACACTTGTTAGGGATCTGCAGGAGTACCATTTCTGTTAGGGATCGGCCGGAGTACATGTTTAAGAAATGTATTGTTCAGATAATGTCTCTGTTATTATATACCAGTTACAGACTTACAGTGTTTTACAAATGGTACTATCCTGCTTTGTAGTTCTTTCTACATGTTTAACCAAGGTATTGTTAAGATAGTGTCTCTGTTAAAATGAATCAGTCGCATTGTTTTAGGAATGATACTTTTCTGCTTTTTCGTTCTTTATACATCTTGAAACAAGGCATTGTTAAGATAATGTCTCAGTTAATATGAATGAATCACACTGATTGAGAATTGCTACTCTCCTGCTTTGTTTCCCATTAAGATAAGGTAGATCAGTAGATGTTTTTCTTCTAGGAGTACAAGTCATCAACCATTATTTCTCAGTAATTGTTTCCCTTATACCTTTTGTTGCTTACAGGGATATCAAAACTAAAGCTCGGTTTTATTCCGACTTTGATTTTAGTTCAACTGCACAAAAGGAGCCAATGTGTCCAAGGCAAACTGCTCCATTACTAGGTCCAGTTGGTCGTTCCACTTTTTAGAAAGAAGCAGTCATTGTTTGCGCTACATTACAGAAGGAATGACCGAGAAGCTTTACAGAGTATTAGGCCTTCCACTATGTAGGCCAAAAGAGGTGCCAATTTCACCTTTTCTTAGTTTGGCACCGAATCCCTCCATTGCTACAGCCGGTGCCATAAATATTAGACACCAATGACATGTCTAGTCTGCAGAGACCATTGGCAATTTAACAACACGTGGAGTGCCCTGGGCAAGAAGTGCCCAAACAAGTACAAGAAGCGACATGACTCCACGATCATAGGCATTATATATTTTGAATGGGAAAAGCTTGTCAAAGTTTAATCATTGATGTTAGCAAGAAGCGACAGGACTCCACGATCATAGGCATTACATATTTTGAATGGGAAAAGCTTGTCAAAGTTTAATCATTGATGTTAGCAAGAAGACATTAGTTTAATATATTGGAATTGGAAAACCTTGTCAAAATTTGCTCATTGATGTTAGCCAGAAGACATGCATTTGATATTTTTGAGTGGGACGCCCTTGCTGTGAGCAGCGTCGAGTGTTTTTTCCTATTCTTGTGTTTAGTTTAGAAGTAAATAGTTACTCTGCTGAGATATTCTTGTGTTAAGAGTTTGTTCTGAATATTGTCTATGTAATGCCAGGCCTTGTGTTTGATTGCAAAGTTGAGCTTGGAATGTTGTGGCATGCGGCATCACGTGCTGTTCACCATGCCTCCTGAGAATAATGCTCCGTATTGTTTTGCATGTTGATCTAATGCCAGTGATTTGCTTGTTAAGAAGATCATCCTCTTCTGTTGTTTCCATGCTTAAGAAGTTCATCGTCTGATGTTTCATTCATAGCCTATACGAAAAGTCGGGTAGGTTAGATGTGAAACCATATGATCTTCCGACCAACTCATGATATTAGGCCGTGATTGGATCGTCGTTTTCCAACCAAAACCGCTTGTAAAACTGACGCTTGAAAATTAAAGCAGATGGTCTCGGGCGAAGGCGCTTGGTTGGTTGATTTCAACTAGTAAAATATTGTAAGTACTTGACACACGGTAAAAACGCTGAACGACACTCGGACGATTGCTAATCCAGCCGTTAGCTGCTTTTTTAGCATTGCCCATGGATGGCATGATACGCACGTCGTGCATGTATCATCTGGTAATGTCGTCCATATAGCAGTGCTCATAAAATATACACTGGTCTCTCAAATTACACGTGTAACCCGCCGGTTTTACTTACAAACCTCGGGCACTCGGTTTCTATGCCTGTATTTTATGCGTTGTTTTTGATGATGAGTAAATTACACTTGTATGTTAATACAAGTTTGAAATAAACCAGAGCTCCCAAGCGCGGCCTTACCGTTTCATGCCGTCTCAGTTTCTTGAAGGTGCTCATAGGTGTACGATGATCCTGGCTTCCTGAATGAGTAGCGGGCGTTGTATCAGACCATCCGTAGGGCCCGCGAGGCCCTCTTCGTTGTCCTTCGAGTTGTTGTGCTCGCCGTGGCGCCGAGCATTGTTAACATCATCAACGAACATGAGGATTCAGGAGATGACTTTATTTTGACTGGATGACACTAGGGACCCACTAGGGCCATAGCCGTACGTATGCAAGTGCCTCCTTCTATGTACAACTATATATATTTTGCTTTCTCCTGGTTTCCTGACATCACGGTCCCACACCATTGTCAACCTATGTAGTCAATATAAACGAGAGAATTGCACAAGGTGCGGCCGACAGCTGGGACCAAGCAGCTCGAGCAGTATTTGTGTTTTTGAGGCGTGAGCAATGCAGAGTTTTTCTTGGCGATGATTTCGTTGTTGTTCAGAGGAGAGCAGGGTATTAACTGGGCGGGCCATGGCCCATCTAGCCCAGGCCAGATATCCAGCCCAGATACTAATTTTTTCAAGACGAAAATGGCTAGCCCAGCTATACGTCTTTTTGAGGAATACCCAGGCAAGGTCAACTTGTTATTCTCCGCCCCGCTGGGCTGCAAATCTTTCCTAGGAGGGATGCATTAGGCTTAACAGGAAAATGGGCTTTAAAAATAATAAATGGGATGTAATTATAAAAACTGGGAGTAACTATAAAAAAATGCACCAAACACGAAATTAGTTTATAAAAAATTATTTATGATTTTGAAAATCTTAAATTTTCATTGTTGCACGCGCAATGTTTCATTGGATTTTTACGTGAATACAAATTTATATTTAATCTGACCAGAAATTTTGGGATAAAAATATTTCGGAGCCCATCAAAATGTGGGAAATTTTATTGAATTCTGTCTTCAACGGTTGGTTGAAATTATTAATCATTGTCCTAGCTAGAAAATGGGATGTACTTTTAACAAACTGTAAATGGGTTGTTGTAAATTCCATTAGAATTCCAAAATCGGCTGTACATTCTTACAAAACGCAAATGGGCTATAAGTTCTCTACCACACACTTGTGGGCCAACTTATTATAGTCAACACACGGTTCTAGCAGCAGTGGCCGTTGGATGTCTATCCAATGGATGTCGTGCTTCTTCTTCAATCTCGGACATTCTTAGCTTCGGCCGCCCAAAAAATGATTCCTCCCCCTGACAGTAGTGACCGTACGATGTACATCCAATGGCTGTAGTGCTTCTTCAACCTCTGGTCTTCTTGGTCCAGCCGCCCAAAGCAGCGCCGGTCGTGCCGCCTGCTCCTGCCTCCCGTGGCCGGCTGTGATGCAGCGGAGGCCTCACCGCCCCCATACTACTCCCACCGCTGGCCAGGCCATTCATCCACACACCCACACCCCCTATTATTCTGCGGCGACGGCAGCCTCACACCGCAGCCAAACCAGTGAACCCTCGTACTCCTCAACGCGCGGGCTTCCACTGCTGCGTCTTCCCCGGCTCCGCGTCGTCCCCTTCCTAGGCCTCGCCGTCGTCCAGACCACCGCCCTGGTGCTCTCGGCGCGGCATGGTCAACATGGTCAACGACCGACTTCCATCGGAAGAGTACTATACGTGGAGAGGCTGACAGCTGGGTCCAGGCGGCCGCAAGGAAGTGCCTCCTTATTACGCGCGAAATAATTATTCCTCCACCTTACAGCAGGGACCCACCGGACGTGCCACCTTATTTTGCAAAAAAAATGTTTCCCCCCTGACTGCTAGGACCCACCGGACGGGCCAGCGTATTTTGTGAAAAAACGTTCCCCCCGCTGTCAGCTCGGACCCACCGGAAGTGCCTCCTTATTACGCACAAAAAATGAATACTCCCCTGCTAGCTGGGACCCACCATGGTGGGAGGCTGACTTGTGGGCCTACTAAGTTGACTGGGACGGGGGCCTTTGTCAACTTTAGTCAATATGAATGATTCTAGCTCCAGTGACCGTACGATGTCCATCCAATAGCCGTAGTGCTTCTTCAACCTCTGGTCTTCTCGCTCCAACCGCCCAAAGCAACGCCGGTCGTGCCGCATGCTCCTGCCTCCCGTGGCCGGCTGTGCTACTGCGGAGGCCTCACCGCCCCCTACTATTCCAACCGCTGGCCAGGCCCTGCGGCGACGACAGCCTCACACCGCAGCCGAACCAGTGAACCCTCGTACTCCTCTCCGCGCGGGCTTCCACTGCCGCGTCTTCCCCGGCTCCCCGTTGTCCCCTTCCTAGGCCTCGCCGTCGTCCACCGCCCAGGTGCTCTCGGCGCGGCGTGGTCAACATGGTCAAGGAACGACTTCCATCGGACGCGGACTGTACGTGAAGAGGCTGACAGCTGGGTCCACGGCCGCAGCAAGGAAGTGCCTCCTTATTACGTGCAAAATAATTATTCCTCAACCTGACAGCGGGGACCCACTGAACGGGCCACCGTATTTCGTGAAAAAAACATTTCCCCCCTGACTGCTGGGACCCACCAGCTACACCTTCGCACACAAGGAAGTGCGTCCGAAAAAAAACGATTCGCCCCCGTGACTGCTGGGACCCACCAGCTACATCTTCGCATGCAAGGAAGTGCTTGACAGTCAGGACCCACCTGGTCAAAGCGTATGTAGCGTTTGTCATTCTGGTCGCGAATGTGTACGTACATATGTACTGGTCGATGTAGAGGCGCGCACGTGTCGCAGTAGAGGGGCGCACATAGCATGTACACATACGTACAACGGTCAGGGTGCAAGAAAGAAAATACGGCCACGTATGTGTACATACGGGCGGGGTCTCGAACGCCTACTCGCGCATATGTACGGCGAGGGCTCGTGTACATGGCTGGGCCGGAACGGAGAAATAGCATCGTCGTCATGTTCATGGGGAGGCAACGGAATGCGTCGTGTTCATCGGGAGGGCTTGGACGGAACAGGTGATGGAAACGAGGCCCGACGTACTGCAGAACGAAGGAAACGGCCTTGTGTTCGATCGGCCATGTTCGAAACGGGATCCTGTTCATCGGGAGGGGTATGGCGTACCGCAAAACGGAGGAAACAGACCTCCTATGGTCGAAATGGGGGTCCTGTTGATCGGGACGGGTGTGGTGTACCGCAAAACGGGACTCCATGGGATATTGTTCATCTCCACCGTCGACCTCCTCCAGCCTCCACGGGCTCCTGTTCATCCAGCCTCCACGGGCTCCTGTTCATCCAGCCTCCACGGGCTCCTGTTCATCCAGCCTCCACCGCGCGCTACTCCACCGGCTACTGTTCAACCACCCCTCCACCGTCTACTGTTCATCCAGCCCTCCACACCACAGGGTCCTGTTCAACCACCCCTCCATGGGCAACCCTCCACCGTCTACTGTTCATCCAACCCTCCACACCACGAGGTCCTGTTCAACCACCCCTCCACGGGCACCCCTCCATTGTCTACTGTTCATTTAGCCCTCCACACCACGGAGTGCTGTTCATCCACCCCTCCACGGGCACCCCTCCACCATCTACTGTACATCCCGCCCTCCACCACACCGCGGGGTCCTGTTCATCTAGAGGCAACGCCACCGCTCACTGTTCATCCAACCCCCCGTAACGCTCACTGTTCATCCCATCGATCGGCTTCAGTTAGCAGCAGTAGCGAAGGAATCGCTCGATCGGGTTCAGTTAACAGCCATCGATCGATCGCTCGGTTTCAGTAACGCGTAGCCTGTAGTGCAATCGCTCGGGTTCAGTTAGAGCCCAACGCCTCGCTCGGGTTCAGTTAGAGCCAATGCCTCGCACACACGTGCGTACGTGTATGAGAGAAACGCGCATTGCTCGGCCCCTGACCTCCCACCGTAACCAGGAACTCCCCAAATTTTTCCTCCCCCTCGCTTCTACCATGGTTTTTGCCGTCATGGACGGCCCGAAGAATGTCATGCAGCTGCGTCTCCGGCCCGCCCAGGACGAAAAGCCCATTTTCTGTCATGATTTTTTGTCATAGAAGTAGGAGCCCACCACATCTATGATGATACCGGGTTTTGTCACAATTATCGTCATAGAAGTGTCATATGTATGATAGAATTTTTTTTCCTTTGGCCCAAAATGTCACGGATGTGTATTTTTTTGTAGTGACTAGTGCAATCATCATTAGTACCATGGATATTCAAAGAGTTCGTACTAACAACATTGCAATCATGCTCATCATTCAAAGATTTAGTGCCAAACATTTTAATGCATTCTTCTTCTAACACTTTGGCACAATTATCGGAATCCTTATTTTCATGAAAGATATTAAAAAGATGAAGCATATGAGGCACCCTCAATTCCATTTTTTGTAGTTTTCTTTTATAGACTAAACTAGTGATAAAACAAGAAACTAAAAGATTCGACTGCAAGATCTAACGATATACCTTCAAGCACTCACCTCCCTGGCAACGACGCCAGAAATTGCTTGATGTCTACTACACAACCTTCTTCTTGTAGACATTGTTGGGCCTCCAAGTGCAGAGGTTTGTAGGACAGTAGCAAATTTCCCTCAAGTGGATCACCTAAGGTTTATCAATCCATGGGAGGTGTAGGATGAAGATGGCCTCTCTCACACAACCCTGCAACCAAATAACAAAGAGTCTCTTGTGTCCCCAACACACCCAATACAATGGTAAATTGTATAGGTGCACTAGTTCGGTGAAGAGATGGTGATACAAGTGCAATATGGATGATAGATATAGGTCTTTGTAATCTGAAATTATAAAAACAGCAAGGTAACTAATAATAAAGCTGAGCACAAACGGTATTGCAATGCTTCGAAACAAGGCCTAGGAATCATACTTTCACTAGTGCAAGTTCTCTCAACAATAATAAGATAATTGGTTCATATAACTATCCCTCAACATGCAACAAAGAGTCACTCCAAAGTCACTAATAGCGGAGAACAAACGAAGAGATTACTGTAGGGTACGAAACCACCTCAAAGTTATCCTTTCTGATCAATCTATTCAAGAGTCCATAGTAAAATAACACGAAGCTATTCTTTCCGTTCGATCTATCCTAGAGTTCGTACTAGAATAACACCTTAAGACACAAATCAACCAAAACCCTAATGTCACCTAGATACTCCAATGTCACCTCAAGTATCCGTGGGTATGATTATACGATATGCATCACACAATTTTAGATTCATCTATTCAACCAACACAAAGTACTTCAAAGAGTGCCCCAAAGTTTCTACCGGAGAGTCAAGATGAAAACGTGTGCCAACCCCTATGCATAAGTTCATAAGGTCACCGAATCCGCAAGTTGATCACCAAAACATACATCAAGTAGATCACGTGAATATCCCATTGTCACCACAGATAAGCACATGCAAGACATACATCAAGTGTTCTCAAATCCTTAAAGACCCAATCCGATAAGATAACTTCAAAGGGAAAACTCAATCCATTACAAGAGAGTAGAGGGGGAGAAACATCATAAGATCCAACTATAATAGCAAAGCTCGCGATACATCAAGATCGTGCCAAATCAAGAACACGAGAGAGAGGGATCAAACACATAGCTACTAGTACATACCCTCAGCCCCAAGGGTGAACTACTCCCTCCTCGGCATGGAGAGCGTCGGGTGATGAAGATGGCCACTGGTGAGGGATCCCCCTCCGACAGGGTGCCGGAACAGGGTCCCGATTGGTTTTTGGTGGCTACAGAGGCTTGCGGCGGCGGAACTCCCGATCTAGGTTATGTTCTGGAAGTTTGGGTATACATAAGAGGTGTTGGCGTCGGGAACAAGTCTGGGGGGTCCACGAGGCGGCCACGAGGTAGGAGGCACGCCCAGGGGGTAGGGCGCCCCCACCCTTGTGGTGGCCTCGGGACTCTTCTGGTCCATCTTTGGTACTCCGTGGGCTTCTTCTGGTCCAAAAACAATCTTCATGAAATTTCAGGTCAATTGGACTCCGTTTGGTATTCCTTTTCTGCGATACTCAAAAACAAGGAAAAACAGAAACTGGCACTGGGCTCCAGGTTAATAGGTTAGTCCCAAAAATCATATAAAACAACATATAAATGCATATAAAACATCCAAGATGGATAATATAATAGCATGGAACAATCAAAAAATTATAGATACGTTGGAGACGTATCACGCACCACAGAGCCCTCGAACGAGCTCTCATGGGCATGTGAGGGCTCTCAAAAGCGCATTCGCTGCGTCGGCCATCACGACGAGCCGGCGTTCCTGAAGTCCTTCTCCGACAATGACACATTCTCGCTGGCGTCACTATGCAGCAGGAGCTGGTCGACGACTTGATGAAGCTGCTCAAGATCAGCGATGCCTCGTTTGACAAGGCGACCGGCCTCGTCGAGCAACTCATGGATGACAATGCGAAGCTCCTCAAGTTGGTCGCCAAGAAGGAGGAGGAGGCCGCCGGCTAGAAGATGCTGCATGAACAGAGCAGTGCCTCGGAGATGACACCGAAAGCGGTCATCGAGGACCTGATGGGTGGCTTGAGGAAGCTCCGGATCGAGCGCGAGCAGGAGGTGGAGGAATCCATGGCTGCTTTCAAGCAAAGTCATGAGGAATTGAAGAAGGAGCTGGAGGATTTCGCCGCCCGGCGATCCATCAACGAGTAGAGACAGTAGCGACCCAGACCGTTGTCCGCAATTTCCTTCTTCTCTTGCCCCCGTGTCTTCCGGGCTTTGCCGCATGTGGCATTTTAAATTATTCGGAATATGTAAGACAATTATTATCTGCGCCATTGTAAATTTGTCGTCGTATTATCGGTTGCCATTTTATTTGTGGTCGTATTATCTGTTGCCCTATGTGGAAAATTAAATTAGGGCGGAATACGAGTTGAAAACATGAACAAAGCAAATGCTGCCATGGGATCACAAGCAAACTCCCTTCGTCCAGGTGCTTTAATTAACCCATCAATGGAGAAGTTGTGAGCGAGGCGGGCGGCGGCTGGTGCATGGAGGTCAAAGAGCTCGCTTCCCGGTGAGCATGGGCGGCCTTGCTACTCGCACATGTCCCGTCAAGCCTGCGAGGTGGACAGGATGCACGCGTGCTGTCGAGCCTGCGTGGCGGACTGCTCACACGCATCCCGTCGAACCTGCACGGCGGACTTCTCGCGCTCGTCCCGTCTAATCAAACAGCTGCACGCACGCCACCGAGTATGGTTAAATTTCGACATGGTAAATATAATACAACCGTTTGCGATATTAACGTGTCAGCTTTTTGTTTCAAAAAGGACTTCGTTGGCTACTAATGTGTGCGCCTCTTCTCAAACTGGATGATTTTTTACCACGACATATATGTGATTGCCATGTCATGAAATCATGCCAAGTTTCATGTTTTTGGGTGACTTTTTTATTTACTGGGATTTAAAAACCGAGATTCTCATTGTTTCAGGACGACGACAAGTTTGTAATTCATTCTCATTCCTTAAACGTGACCTAAACATGCACCCAATGACACATGTATGATTTCCCACCCATTTTGCTTCACTAGAGCATGTGGTTGTAGTTCAAATTTGAATTATGGACTACATCAAATGCATAGAAAACTTAGTAATTAGTAATATATACAATGGACAAACGAACCCTGAATAGTTTCAAATTTCAGCCCGACACTCCTGTTATTCTATGTTGCCTGTAGAAAACAAAGTTCAAGGCGAGAAGAGGCAACGATTATCCTTTCGCCCACAAGAGGGGCATGTTTCCCAACCGGAACCACGAGGGTTGCGATAGGCTCCGGTTTGTAAAAGGCTTGTAATATAGCTTCGCCCAAATTGGACAATTATATATACCATGTAGTGACACCATGCCAAGTTTCATGATTTCCTGGTGAGTTTCGGATTTACAGACATTTAAAACCGAGATTCGCAATGTTTGTGGCCAGGCCAGGATGGTGAGACAGTTGAATTCGTTCCCATTCGTTCCATGGGACCTAAACATGCACCCCAAGGAAACATGTACGTTTTTCTAGCCATTTTGGTGCACTGGAGCATGTATTTGTAGTTCGGATTTGAATGATGGACATTAAATGCCTAGAAAACTCAATTAATGAATAAAAAAGGTCAAACGAACCCTGAATAATTTCAAAGTTCAGCGTGAATCTCCAGTTGTTCCGTGTCGCGTGTAGAAGAAAATATGAGGATAGAAGAGGGAGTGATTATTGTTTTGCCCACAAGGGGACACATTTCCCTATCGAAACCACGAGGGTTCTTGCGACAGGCTCCGGTTTGTAAGAGGTTTGTAATAAAGCTTGGCCCAAATTGGCAATGTTTTTACCACGACATATATGTGCCATGACGTGACACCATGTCACCTTTGATGACTTTCTGGTGAGTTTAGGATTTATGGGGACTTAAAAACCGAGATTCGAAATATTTGAGGACGAGCTAGGACACCGGTACGGTTGTAATTCGTTCCCATTCCTGGCATGAGACCTAAACATGCACCCAAGGACACAGGTATAATTTTTCTAGCCATTTTGGTGAACTGGAGCATGTATTTGTAGTTCAGATTTGAATTATGGACATTAAATGCCTAAGAAACTCAATTAGTGTATAAAAAGGCCAAATGAACCCTGAATAAGGTTAAATTTCAGCACGGATATCCTATCGTTCCATGTTGCCCGTGGAAGAAAATACAAGGCGAAAAGAGGCAGTGATTACGTTTCGCCCACAAGGGGAACACGTTTCCCTATCAGAACCACGAGGCTTCTTTGAGAGAAGCTCCTGTTTTTGTAAGAGGTTTGTAATAAAGCTTGGCCCAAATTGGACAATGTTTTTACCACGACATATATGTGCCATGACGCGACACCATGCCACCTTTGATGACTTTCTGGTGAGTTTAGGATTTATGGGGACTTAAAAATCGAGATTCGAAATGTTTGAGTACGACGCATGACACCAGTATGGTTGTTATTTGTTCCCATTCCTGGCATGGGACCTAAACATGCACCCAAGGACACATGTATAATTTTTGAAGCCATTTTGGTGAACTGGAGCATGTATTTGTAGTTCAGATTTGAATTACAGACATTAAATTCCTAGGGAACTCAATTAGTGTATAAAAAGGCCAAACAAACCCTGAATAAGTTTAAATTTCAGCACAGATATCATGTCCTTCCATGTTGCCTGTAGAAGAAAATACAAGGTGAAAAGAGGCAGTCATTACATTTCACCCACAAGGGGGACACGTTTCCCTATCGGAACCACGAGGCTTCTTTGAGAGAAGCTCCGGTTTGTAAGAGGCTTGTAATAAAACTTGCGCCACAATGGACGAAAAAAATTCCTCGACATATAAGTGCGATGTCGTGACACCATGGCAGGTTTCACGATTTTCAGCTTAGTTTTGGATTTAAGGGGATTTAAAAACAGAGATTCTTCTCACGAAATGTTTTCAAATAGCACACGGTTCACTCACGAAAGCCGATATTCAATGAAAACTTCGTGGAAACCATATTTTAAAGTTTCATAAAAATCTGAAAAAACATGTGGGATATTAAGAAGGTGATGTTTTATTGCGACACAAAATTTCAAGTTGAAAAACATTACGAGATGTGAGCTATGAAAAAGACAAATTCCGCCCTGAATAGTGACATTACTATTTGGCACTATTCAACACTGATTTTGTCTTTTTCATAGCTCACATCTCTTAATGTGTTTCAACTTGAAATTTTGTGTGCCAATAAAACATCATCCTCTTAACATCCCACATTTTTTGAAACTCCAAAACATCTTTTTCTCGTGGTTTTCACTGGTTTCCACCGAATGTTGGTTTTCATATGATACCCCCCCCCCCGGCGCTGCGTGCGTGATCTGAGTCCAGCGTTCTTACTGGCCAGAACCCAAACCCCACGGATCGTACGTGTGCACCGTAGGATGCTCCCAGATCGAGCGGCAACCCTGAGCCCTTTCGACAGCACATGCAGTACATGGGTAAGCACTGTGCGCATGCGTTGTGTAGCTCACGCTTCCTTCTCTACTAGGTTTTCATTCAAAACAGGCTACCGTTTCTCGCCACTCCTCTCATTGGTTTCCCGCCTCTTCTCCCAGATATGCATGATGTAGGTGTTCGTTTGATAGTTCATCTCATCCAAAATCAATTAGTTATAATAAAACTATTTTAAGATTCATGGAATTGTGCATTGTAAAGGTAAAAACAAACAATGACAATTCATTTAGAACAAAAAGGTTTGGGCAATTAAGATATGGAAGATTCTAGAGAAGAAAGGAGAAGTTCTTATGTTTTGAGGTTTGTGCATTATGCTTAAGTTTAACCATAGAGTCTTCTAGATTGTACATGTGGCAGAATCTGGTGGAATGTACCGTCAGATTGGTTTCATCCAACGAGCAACTTTCATAGTTATTTGCACACTATATAGGTGTATAGATGTGTATATATATATATATATATATATATATATATATATATATATATATATATATATATATATATATATAGATGTGTCCCATGCTAGACAAAATAAATTTTGAGCACATGTGTGGGACGACCCCCCCCCCCCCCCGCTGTGGCCTCGAAGTTGGGAAACTGACATCATAGGTATTGAACCAGGCTTGGAGTCGGGTACGATGTTTGGTTTGTAATGTACTTGGCGTGGCCCATCGAAGTTGTGCATTTGGGATTTAAACACATCATACACCATCGTGCCCATACATATTTTCGGGCCGCATGCAGTGTATAAGGGGTCTTCTGATCGACCACATCTCCCTTGTGCAGTTTTTTGTGACGACACGGATATTTGTGGGCTCCCCGAGTGTATATATATCATCCCTTTGACCGATAATGATGGGTATGTGTTGGCCATGAATGGATTCCTCCTAGTTCATTTAGGGCCGGTCACCGTCAAATGTCGGTCAACCAAAGCTCGAGCTCATGCGTTGTCAGGATTCCCTCCCAGATGCTCGGATTGCCGGGTTTGACCTACATCAAACCCTGCGTACGTATCTCGTCCTTAACTACCTTGCCTTCATGGCTGTTGTCTTTATTGAGAGGTAGGCACCACATCTAAATTGTACATTATTCTATATTCAAAACACACATCACCCCTTCCCAACGTACATCATTTCGGGCCGCATGCAAGAGGTGCTGGTTTTGTGGTCCCTCTCGTGCGATGTTTATGATGGTTCAATCTATTGGCCTAAGCGGTTTATCGACAACAACAACTTTCATTTGACCAAACGAAATATTCATTGGTCTGTCTTATGGTAGGTCATGGCGACATGCATGTATGACCAAAGTATCGATCATTACGTGCATCCGCCCCGCTGACATGAAGTGGGAGGAGGCGGGCCAAGCATCCTAGCTAGGTACAACATTATGTCATTATATATATCCTAGCTTGGTGGTTGTTAGGGTGCTTTCGGGTTTGCGAGGCAGCTGCCACCAAAGTTATGCATTGTGTATTTAAAGTTTTAAACATCCCCAATATTCGTACATATATTTGGCCACTTCCAGGTGGTTCTTGACTTCTGGCCCCTCTCATCGATCTTCAATGACGCGCCCAACCGTGGGCCCGCGGGGTCAAAGTTGTGCATTGGAATTTTGAACATCACATACCACCCTTTTCACTCATATATATTTGGGCCACATGCTGGTGTGGCTGTCTTTTGACCCTCCCTAACGTTATTTTTTGTTGCAAAGACTCTGATGACCCTCAACGGACATGGGGTATAATATCTTAACTGTGTGCGATACAAGTGCAATGCGAATCACCACGACCACGGAAGCGTGAGCAAATTAAGATGGAGGTACTGGCTCAACCATGTGCGATGCAAGTGCGCTGCAATCACCACAACCAAGGAAGCGCGAGCAAAGGGTGGAGGTACTGGCTCAACCGTGTGCGATGCAAGTGCGTTGAAATCACCACGACCGCGCAAGCGCGAGCAAAGGGTGGACGTACTAGCTTAACCGTGTGCGATGCAAGTGCACTGTAAAACCACCACATGTGGAAGCTAAAGGCGGGTAAGTTTATTTGGAAATTAGGACGAACCGTGTGCGATAGACCAGCTAGCTAGAAATATAAAAAACAAACTAGCCGCCTTGAGCATTGCAAAAATTGGCGGATCCGCGCCAC
Source organism: Aegilops umbellulata (assembly GCA_032464435.1). Taxonomy (NCBI): domain Eukaryota; kingdom Viridiplantae; phylum Streptophyta; class Magnoliopsida; order Poales; family Poaceae; genus Aegilops; species Aegilops umbellulata. The sequence continues at coordinate 346,470,077 of CP136056.1, read as the reverse complement.
TTTTCCTTATTATCATACACGCATATTGTTATTGGACCGTGCACGATCTTGGGCACTCCCGCCCCGCATCAATTCCTTTACCCAAATTTTAGTAGCCGCCGTACTTCAACCGTCGCCCACACTCCTCCAGCACCGACCTTATAGTAAAATTGCAGTAGTCGAGGCATTTGAACCGTCGCCCTCCCTCGTCCACCACCATCTCCACCCACCATTACTAAAATTTTCAGTAGCCACAACGTATCCTCAAAGACCACCCCCCTCCACAGTCCCCCACCCGCCCCCTCCCCCCTTCGAACCCTAGCTCGCGGCCGCCGGCGGCGCCACCGCCAACCCTGCCGGTCTGCCTGTTCCTCCTAGCTTAGATAATAAAGTTCAGGTTATCCAGCAATTCCCATACCGTCGCCCCACTCCCCTGAGTTTTTAGATGAGGCCTGCGGTGTCCCTCCCCGCCAGATCCACATCCCCTGCTCCAGAATGTCGCAGCCTAAGCTCGACCACGTATCTCGGGGAGCCCGATGAGCGTTCGGCCAAGAAGAGGTTTATCATGGCCTCTCCGGCGGACATTGGCGAGGTGGCCGCCGTTTTCCCCGACCTGTCGATCCCGGAGCAGCACATCATCGCGGAAGCTGGTGAAGACGTTGGCTACGTTGCCATGCTGAAGGCTTCATGTTAGCGGGCTAGCATATTACTGTATCTCGGGAAAGCTGGCTACGACATCAAGCTCGTCCACACCGACGGCTTCATGTGGGCCATGTCACAGGTTAAGTGGTCCATCCCCAACCCCTCTGGTTCAACCGCCGTCGATCTCTTCGACGGCCCTGCCACTGATCTCCTCCGCCAAGCGGTCAAGGAGTTGCGAGCTTTATACGCCATCGAGCCCATTTTGTCACTTCTGGAGGACACGTTCTACGGCGGCGGCTTGGGATTCTCAATTTCCAAGTTAGATCTCATCGACCACGACCACGAGGAGGGCACCCACGAAGGTTCTTCCAAGGTGAAACAACCCATCTGTGACATCACAGAGCGCACCATGGGTCTGTGCTCTTCCAATTGGAAGGATCCCGTCCAGGAAATGTGAGGCAACATTTCTATCAGCAAACCTTACCTTTTCTAGCTTGCCAACCCGTACCCTTTGTTGTAGTAGCATTTGCCCTGCGGTGCTTTAACTGTGCCGTGTTTAATTATTTCAATTATGCAAAAATGTATTGTTCAATAGGTCTATGTGATGTTTAAGTATGAATTGTCCACTTTAGTTCCACGAATGGCCATATTTGGTTGTCTATAGTGAGTTGATGCCTTGTTTATCTGTATTTGGTTGTTAGGTTGGTTGGAGTGAGCATTTTTTCAGTTATCAAGCAGATGCCTTGTTTATCTGTATTTGGTTCTTAGTTTGGTTGTAGTGAGTATTTGTCCAGTTATCAAGCAGATGCCTTGTTTACCTGTATTTGGTTGTTAGGTTGCTTTTTTAGCATTTGTCTAGTTATCAAGAAGATGCCTTATTTATCTGTATTTGGTTGTTAGGTTGCTTTTTTAGCATTTCTCCAGTTATCAAGCAGATGCCTTGTTTATCTTTATCTGCTTGTTAGGTTGGTTGCAGTGAGCATTTGTCTAGTTTTCAAGCATATGCCCTGTTTATCTATATTTGCTTGTTAGGTTGGTTGCAGTGAGACTCTGTCCAGTTTTCAATGGCTATATTTGGTTGTTATATTGTCGATGTACAAAACTAGGGGCACCTTTTTGCACCCCTTTACCTGTGCACGGGCAGTCAGAGCCGCGCCCGCGACCACACCCAGCAGAGCAAGGGAGGTGAGCCAAGGTAAGACCGAAGCCCAAGATGGCCAGAGCAACACCAAGGCCAAGACCACAAAGATCGGATGGACGAAGCAGGTTTCCCCGGCAAGGACCCTTGCCGGGGGCAGTCTCAGCCGCCCCGGCAAGACCCTTGCCGGAGCAGCTCGCCCACGCCAGCCGAGCGTGCCACCCTCGAGCCCACCAACACTTGACAAAAGCATTGGGACAGGGCTCGGGAGGCACCTCTGTGGTGGCATGCAGATCTTTGTGAAGACATATTCAAGATCAAATGAGGATACGAAGGCAGCCATCCTCACCAAAGGAAGCCCACCAGACCCCCGGCAAGATCCTTGCCGGGGACGACAGCGCGCCACGATAAGACCCTTGCCGGGCCACACGGCAAGACTCTTGCCGGGCCACCCGGCAAGGCCCTCGCCAAGGACGCCAGCGGGACCACCGCCAGGCCCGCACCAGCCAAGCCTCCACCGCCGTTTGCATGCAGCTGCCGACCCGACCAGCTGGGCATGCACCTGCGTGGCAACATGCAGCCCTTCATGGAGGCTCCACCACTGCGCCACCTCACCTGCCTGCCTGCCTACATGGCACCGCATACATCGCTGGCCAGGGCGCATGTCGAAGCTTGGAGGAGCGGCGACGGACGGGACGGGCCTCGCCCCCGTCCCCGATAAAGTGAAGGGACACCTAAGCGATGCATTGAATGCACCTTGTCCTGTAATACGAGAGATAACCTCGTGCCACTGTAGACCTTTCCACCTCCCGTGTGCCACTGCGGCAGCCCCTTTTTCCGATAAAAGGAGGCCCGAGGCGACCAGGAGAAGGATTCGGCTTTTTGGAGCTCGTTACACTCCGTAGCTTGCTCAAGAACTCAGAACACATCCACCAAAGCAGGACTAGGGTTTTACGCATCCTCGCGGCCCGAACCTGGATAAACGAACCGCGTGCTCTCTGCTAGACCCGCTCTTCTCTCAACCCTGCGCCCCGCAACCGCCATAGGGATTCTTGTGATCCCATAGGTGTCGTTCCCCACCGACATCTTTGGCGCGCCAGGTAGGGGGCACGTTTGTGAGAATCTGGTCTGGTAGTTAGCCTAGCGGTTCTTCGTCGGCATGGCCCCTAAGAAGAATACGACCATGGCGATCGGCTTGTTAGGGGCCGAACGGCCCGTGCCGGTGCGGACGAGCGGCGGACCGGTCGCGGACAGGACTCGGGTCGCGGCCCACAAACACCAGCTCCACCCAGGCAGTCGGAGCGTAGCGAGCGGCGTCGTTCGCGCACCCGATGATCATCCCCACGCTGCCGGACCCAAAGATGGAGCTGGGCCCCCTGCCGGTGGCGCGGGGCCCTCCGGGGGTGTCGTTGCGCTGACTCCGGGCGACGCGGCGACCTCCGGGACACATACACCGGCGACCACTGCGCGTTCTTCCCATGGTGTGCGCGCCGAACAACGTCACCACATTGGTGCGCTGGGCACCGCCGTGGGAAGAGCCCTGTGTGTCATCAGCAAGACAAAGGAGTTCAACACGCTCGTCGAAGCACTGGTGAAGATGGCACACAGCCGCTGGGTCGTGACAGAGCTCCTTCTAACATAGTTAGAAGTCGAAGCGCACCTCGATCCACTCAGCTGTCGCCGCCACCCACGCCAGCGGAAGCCTTAGCGCGCGCACAGCTGCTCCTCGATTTCCCTCCTGCTGCAGAAAAGCTTGATGAGTGGAGGCCACCATCCGGAGCCTCATCGCCGTCGCGAATAAAGACGATTCGCGACAGGCGGGGTCCTCGGGTCGGCGCTCCACCGACCCACCACATGCTGGCGCTGGGAGGACCGGGGGAGCTGCGGCCACAGAGCACTCTCCTCCCCCTCGCCAGCCGCCGCGGGCGTCGGCCCGTCGCGACGATGCTGGTGATAACATCTCGGCCCGGCCTCCTCGCCAGCAAGCGGAGAAAATCAGGTCCCGGCAAGTACTTTCCTACCGAGCCCCCCGCGGCTGCCGGCAAGGGTATTGCCACGGACGCTGAGCCTGCCCAAGAGCAACTGGCTCCGGTGGGGCGCCAGGCCCTGGCCGTAGAGACAACCGCTCCCATGGCGGAGGAGATGCCTTTGGTCCTTGCCATCGAGCCTCAGGCTCCGGCATGGGCGCAGCATACCATCCAATTCCTCCAAACAGTGGAGCTTCCTGAGGAGCAGGAAGAAGCGGTGAAAGTAGCCCGTTGGTCCGCCCTGTACCAGTTCGTCGATGACGTCCTGTACCTGAGAAGGCCGAACGGTGTGAAACTCAAGTGCATACCCCGGGAGGAAGGACTAGAGCTGTTGGCAGAGATACATGGAGGCATATGTGGCTCCCACATAGGGTCAAGGGCCCTTGCTGGGAAGGCGTTCCGGCAAGGTTTCTTCTAGCTCACCGCCCTCTAGGATGCGACGACACTAGTCACCAAGTGTGAAGCGTGCCAGTTCCATTCAAAGAAGCTTCATCAACCAACTCAAGCCCTTCAAACAATCTCTCTCTCCTGGCCATTCTCGGTATGGGGGCTCGATATACTGGGCCCTTTCCCACGCACCGTCGGGGGCTTTGAGTACTTGTATGTTGCAATCGACAAGTTCACAAAGTGGACAGAGGTGGAAGCAGTGAGGAAGGTGACTGCTCAGTCAGCCGTCAAATTCTTCAAAGGTCTGGTCTGCCGTTTTGGTGTGCCAAACAAAGTCATCACCGACAACGGCACACAGTTCACAAGCCACACCTTCATGCAGTACATCCGAGACCTCGGCAGCAAGGTCTGTTTTGCTTCCGTGGCACATCCACGGAGCAACGGCCAAGCGGAGAGGGCAAATGCTGAAGTGTTGCGAGGCTTGAGAACGAAGACCTTTGACAAGGTGCACAAAGAGTGGAAGGCGCTGGATTGATGAGTTGCCGGAAGTTCTTTGGTCGATCAGAACGACGCCAAATCGAGCCACCGGCTAGACACCTTTTTCCCTGGTATACGGGGCAAAAGTAGTTCTCCCCATGGAACTCATATACGGGTCACCTCGAGTGCTCTCTTATGATGAGCTTGAGCAAGAGCCGTTGCGCCAAGATGATGCGATGCTCCTTGAGGAAGATCGTCTTCGGGCGGCTGTGAGAGCGGCACGCTACCAGCAAGCCTTGCGCCGCTACCATAGCCACAAGGTTCATGCCCGAAGCTTTGAGGAAGGCACCTTGTTCTTCGGCGCATTTAGTCAGCCAAGAATACCAACAAGTTGACGCCAAAGTGGGAAGGCCCTTATCGAGTAATACGAGTCACCAGGCCCGACGCAGTCTGCCTGGAGACCGAAGATGCCGTCCCAGTGAGCAACTCCTGGAACATCGAGCATCTTCGCGAGTTTTACCCATAAGGCGCGATTTGCCAGGCCTCCCGGTAAGCCACCCTTTTGTACAAGCTTTGCCGGCAAGGCATGTGACCCTTTGTACAAAGCCAGGCACATACCCTGAGCATAGATAAATGAAGCGCTGGCGCCCTAAGTTATAGCATGCATGCTAGGTCGAGTCTCGTCCTTGGTTAGGGTTGATAGTGCTTAGCGGCGGCTAACCCATAGCTTAGAGTTCGAGTGCGCGTCTCTCTGTTCTTCTCTGTCTTCTTTGGTTGGCAGGGCACATGAATATGCTTGCCGAGCTGCTTTGGAAGAAAGGGGACGGACCGGCGTCCGGGCCCTGATAAGCCAGTATTGCCGGGGGCTATAGGAGCAAAGATCCACCCACGGCAAGCCAAGGTTGCCGGGGGCTATAGATTCAGATAAGTTCTCTATCCCTTATCATCCGTTTCTTTATGAACTGAGGTATGTGAAACCTCGTTTTATCCTTAGGCTACCGTGCTCCCCTCATTCCGGACCCTAGGACTCGTTTCCTGGGACCGAGTTTGGTCGTAGTCACGACAGCAAGGAAATGAAACGAGGAGCCTAAGCCCACCTCATCCCTGCCTCCGCCAAGCGCGTGAGAAAGGTCAAGCGAAGTGTGGGGACGGCAAGGCCTGTTGCCGGGCGAGAAAACCTTTATCTTAAAGGTAACAAGGATTTACCCCTTGTCGTGGGTTTTACCTGCGAACGAAAAACCCGACAAACATCCCTTTTTCATTAAAAAAACATCCCGTACACGTACAGTTCATACGAAATGAAAAACATGAACAAGGGGATTACAAGTTCTAAAGTTAACAAAGGCCCGAAGGCTTACAAGACTAAAAAGAGACAAGATGCCCGTAATCCCTTTCTTGTCCCTCTCCTCACGAGGCAGGTCAAGGAGGCGAAAAGGGCAAAAGGGGTGCCTAGGCGTGCTACGAGCAGCAGAAGACACCGAGAGGACACCTCGGCGGCCGCCCATGGGCAGACCGGTGATGACGGTGCTGGGAAAAGAGCTGGAAGACGAGGCGGCAGGAGCGGCGGTACGTGACGAAGGCGCCGGTGCCTGCGTACTCTGAGTTGACGGCCTTGCCGCCCGCCCTCTTCCTCTTCCGCAGCCTCCCGACGCTAGCTGCCCAAGGAGACGGCCCTGAGAAGTTCAAGGAGCTGGCCCCGCCCCCGGCAAACCCCTCTAGAGGAGAGGCCAGGTGTAGATGCTGCTGCTGCCGCACCCACCCAGGTGCGGGGCGTCCGACGCCTAGTCGGACTCGTCCCCGCTATCTGCCCTGCTGTACTCCTCGTCACTTTCGCTTGAGGAAGAGCTTCCATTGTCAGAATCTCCATCGGAGGAGCTCTCCACGCAGAACTTCAGGCGAGTCCCGAACTCCCCGAAGACATTGACGGAGAGTAGGCCGTCTTCCATCAATTTGAAGTAGAGGATGATCCCTGCCGTCAGGCTGTGGATGCGAGTGAACGTCTTCCACCCACGATGGAGATACATGACTCGAGGAGCCGGGAAGTCAACGTCGACCCGCGTGCCCCCGTTCCCGCAACCCCTCATGTGCAATCTGAGGGATTGGGGCCGGTCACGCTCCATCTCCAGAGCAAATGGGGCGGGAAGACAAAGACGGCGACACGGAGGCCGGCACAGCCTAATGAAGAATTCGCGGGGCTGGTCTCTGACATGGCCTTCCATCGGGAAAGGCACCATGGGCATGGGCAAAGCTGGCGCGCCGCCCCGCCCTACTCTTCCCCGAGCACTGCGACCTCTACCCCGGCCTCGCCCCTCCCCTTCCCCTCGCGGCCGGCTCTGCCAGCACGGGCGCAGGAGGAGGAGGGACGCGTTGTCGAGCAGCGACCCTCGTCGCCACCGTCGAAGGACCGGGATTCCCTTTCTCCATGACGAATTAAAGGAAGGAGCGGAAGCAAAGGGAGGTAGGAGATGGAAGAATGTGGGGTGCCATCTCCCCTTCCCACTCTTTATAAAGGAACGGGGTTGGGGCTCGGCCGCCCCGCTCGGCCAATCAAGACACGGGAGGCGCAGGGAACCATGACCGACCCGCTGCCACAACCAGCGATGACCCGGTTTCCCGCCTCCACTGTTTGCCACCCCGAGCGCATGAAAGACGCGTGGCAGACGTGCATAACCGAGGGGACAGGTGAGACGACCTCTCCCGACCCCGTGATCATGGGGAGTGGACGTCTTGAAGACCGCGTCCTGGCCCCATTCAGTAAATGAGCCATGCCTGCATGCCTCCCTTGTCATAGCCCTCGCTTTGGCCTTGCTTGTCATTGCATCATCATCTTGCATCATGTTTAAATTTCTCAGGAACTTGAAATTGGGAATTCCTAAACCCTAGCATTAAAGGAATTCACTAGGTTCAACCAAAACATTTCCAGTAAATCCAAATGGCTTTAAAAAATGTTCATCATTCTTGGAAAAAGCTAGAAACAGTAACCAGTGGTGATGCACATTTTTGCATGACATATTTGGGCTCTGGATTAAATCATACTCTATTTGCATTTTGGCATTTAAATGCTATCAAATATTTTAAATGTTCAAATAATCATAAACTAAAATGTTTACTGTAGGATATATTCCCAACAGTGATCATGAGTAGTTTCATGATTTTTGGAAGTGTCTAAGTATTTTTAATAAAGCCAAACACAGTTGCAGAAAATAGAAAACAGAAAGAAAATGCAAATAGGAAAGCACTTACCTGGCGCTCACCTGACAGCCCATCTGGCCGGCCCAGCCCACCAGGGGCAGGGAGGTCTTCTTCCTCCCGCTAGTCCGATGCACAGCGTGTGCCCGACGTGCGCACGGCCACCGCACGCCACCTCCTACTTCCGCCGACGCTGGGGCTGGCTGGAGACGCCATGCACCCCCGACCTCTCTGGCCTGTCCACTCCTCCTCTCCCCTCCTCTGTCTCTCTCGCCGTTCCCCACCACAGCCGAGTGTGCTCGCCACCGCTGACCGCCGTAGCCATGGCCACCGCCTCCCCCTCGCCTCTCCGACATGCCCAGGGGCTCCGCCACCGTCGCCTACGCCTCCATGTTGACTCATGCGACTCCATACGCTGACGAACGCCGTCTTCGCCTTCGTCTTCAACCTCGGGCACCCGAGCCGTCTCCGGTCGATTCGGTGCCGCCACGACCTCCCCGAGCTCGCTGACCCCCTCTTCAGCACCGCTGTGAGCTCCTACGCCCCTCGCCCCTCTCCCCGTTGATGTGTTCGCCGTCTAGCCGTGTTTTCCACCTCGGCCGAAGCTCGCTGCCGCCGTCCATGGCGCCACCGCGGCCACAACTGCTGCCACTCGTGTCCAAGCCCATCAGCGCGCTCAGCGCACCCATAGGAGCACGATGCACTCACCATCTCCTCCCCTAGTGCTCCGTAGCCCCGTTTCCATCGATGGCCGAACCACGGCCGCCGCAAACCTCGTCGCCGGCGCTACTCCGGCCACTCCCCGGCCGCGCCACCACCACGGTTGGATGCGGACGAGCGCCCGCATCCCGTAGCTGTGCTCCGCGCGCCAATCGGCGCTCCGTAGGCAAAACCCGCACCGCCCCGCCGCGTCTGGCCTCGCCGGCGGTTAAACGCCGGCGAGTTTGACCCCATTTGACCATGTTTGACCCCTTGTGGGCCCAGGTTGACTTCCCCCCGAGTCTATGACAGGTGTGCCGGCCTGTTAATTGGGTTAGGATTAGTGTTAACTAAATATTAGTTAGACTAATGACCTGACACGCGGGACCCACTGGTCAGTTTGACCTAGACCGCGCCCTGTTGACTTGCTGACGTCACACCGACGTCATGCTGACGTAGTAAATGCTTTTCTGGTTTTTCTTATTCAGAAATGATTTAGAAATTCCAGAAGATAGTTAAAACTTCTAAAAATCATAGAAATTCAACCGTAACTCCAAATGAAATAATTTATATATGAAAAATGATCAGAAAAATCCAAAGAATCCGAATATGGAATTTTCATGCATGTTTGAACAAGTTAACCTCACTGAATAGGAAAATTCATGATTATGGAATAAATGGTAATTAGTTTTGGAGTTGGAATTTGCTATAGGTTTGAATTCCACTTCAATGAATATGACTAACTATTGCACTAGGTCAATTCCGTACTTTAATATGACATATCATTCATATGAAGGTTGTCGTGGGTTTGTCACGGCAGATGTCCTAGCGAAAGGACTTAGTCGTGGAGCCATCGCAACGGGTTAACTCGAAAGGGTTAAAGCGGACAAGGGACACAGGGAGTTTATACTAGTTCGGCCCCTTCGATGAAGGTAAAAGCCTACGTCTAGTTTGTGATGGAATTGATGGGGTTTCGATGACTAGGGAGCAAACAAGCTTCGCCTAGGCCTCGAGTTATTGTTGTCTGTCCTGAACCGCTATCGGGTTGTCCCCTTATATACACGGGCGACACCCGTCGGTTCATAGAGTCCCAATCTCCGGTTTATATTCGTATCCGGGTTGGTCTCTCCCTATTCCTAACTTATAATACAAGTTTATATACACGCCGGTTTACGGCGATAGATACTGAACCGACTGCGGCCTTGGGCCTTTGTCTAGCCTCTGGGCTTTAGCACCTTTAGATTACTGATGAAGTCAACCCGGCCCACTTAGGCCGGTTTACGCACAGCAGTAATATCCCCAACATTAGGCCCAGATTGATTTGAACAGGTTCATGTCAATCCTTAGCCAAAATATTTGTCTTCATCATCTTCCTGTATCTGTTGAACCGTCGTGTCGTCATCTTCTTTGGTTGCGGTAAACCGGCATGACGTCATCATGAAGCTGGCTTTTATGATGCCTTCTTTGTTTAATAGATCTGCAATAATCAAGGCGACAACTCCGAAATTTGTGGCTCCTGGATTCGCGCGCCTGACACATGTCCTTTGCCTTATAAATAGGGCCGAAGAGTCATTTCCTTTTCTCTCCTTCATCCCCTTTCTCTTCGTCTTCTCCGCGCCACCAGCCCCGGAGCTCCGCCGCCGCTGCTGACCTCTGCATCCTCTTGGGCCGCTGCATCGACCTGACCGTACCAGAAAACCGCGGCGTCCTTCCGCGTCTCCCCCGGCTCCGGTAAGATCTCTATTTTTATCAATCTGGATCCATACTAGGGTTTCGCGTTCTTGCCGTGTTCTTGCTCACTGCTCATGTTCCTGCTCATACCTCTAGGTAGATCCAAGAAATCCCACTGTGATTTACCAATGGGCCTTTAGCATTCGTCTTGTAGATTCATGGTTAAGTTCATAGATCCAAATAACCTTTCTGCTCTTTGAATCAATATTGTTCCACCTTGAGCTTTTAAATATTTTCCTTTTTCTGAACTGGCTTTAGATCCGTCGTTTGTAGAGAAGTCTTGTGAAATCTGTTTCTGTCTTTGTATACCCTTGATTACCTTCAATGTTCAGATCCGGCGGTTTAACCTTGTCGTAGAAAATGTGAAGGACTAGTATATATCATTAGTCCCCTTGTTTGAACCGCCAGATGTCGCCACCTTACATAACTCCGGTTTGGATAGGACTGCCTTCGGTTTAAATAGATATGCATCCAGTTTAATCAAACATATACTTGAACCAAAACTACTTATCTTGTAGATTTCCTCATGGCCAAGCAAATATATGAATGCAACTGGGTTCCTTCCCGTGTTACGGAAACACAGTTGAACAACTTAGTTCTCACCGGCGCTTTAAGCAGTAAAAACACCGTCCACTGGAGAGTCCCAGGCACAGAATGTCCTCCCACCCCTGAAGAGGGAGAGGTTGTTGTTTTTGCGGATCACCTGGCCCGAGGCTTTAGTCCGCCCGGTTCAAAGTTTTATCGGGATGTCTTAGCCAATTTCCAACTGCGCCCACAAGATACCGGTCCCAACTCTGTCACTAATATATACCACTTCCAAGTGCTTTGCGAAGTGTACCTCCAAGAGGAACCCACAGTGGAATTGTTCCGAGATTTCTTTCACTTGAACCGTCGCACAGAGTTTACTGATGGCCCCAATATGGAACTGGGTGGTATGGCAATCCAAAAGAGGAAAGAAGTCACTTATCCTCATGCGAAACTGCACAGTCATCCCCAGGAGTGGAATAATTCCTGGTTCTATTGCAAAGACACCTCCCCTGCTGAAGAGAATCCCTTGCCTGGTCTCCGTACGGAACGGCTTAGCAACACTCACCCTTTTCCTCAGAGGTTAACTGGCAAAGAGAGGAGTTAGTACGCTCCCCAATTGTCCAAGCTCAGAGCTTTCCTAGCCAACGGTTTAACTGGAGATGATCTTGCCCGTTGTTGGATATCTTGGAGTATACTGCCCCTCAGCCGACGCTCCGGTTTGATGTGTGAATATACGGGCAGTGTTGACGATCCGCTGCGACATGTAAACACCCAGCTTACTGATGAAGAAGTCACAGAAGCTGTAAAGAAAATTTTGAATGAACCGGAGCACGTCTGCGCTCGTACCGGCCTGCTTCCTTTTTGCGCCATCAACAAACCGCCAGCTGTAAGCCTGCATTTTTCCTTTGTACTAGCCTTGATGCTATTGTACTTGTTTATTACTGATGCCAACATCTGTGTGATGCAGGGTAATGATCCGTTTTGGAGCAAGAAAATCCCACAAGAGAAAACCGATAAACCGGACAGACCAGTCCGTCCCAAGACCAAGGTTGTTAAGAAGTCTGCTCATAAAAGAAGAACCACCGCTTCCTCTGATCCGCCCGCTGATGATGATGTGGGTAATCTAGACCTTGAGGCAGAACTTGATTCCCTCGGTTTACTTTTTGTACACCTTATTGATGATAATATTTGCCAGGATGATGCTGAAGCTAGTCATGCTAACGATGTAGAGGTAATTGTTCTTTCCTCTGACTCAAGCCTTCCGCCTTCACATAAAATCCGTCGGACAAACCACAAAGTTAAATTTTCTCATCCCCTTTCTTATTTGGATCCCAACTTTCTTATGAAGACCCATCTGCATGAGGTGCGCCGCACAACTCGACACAGCGGTCAGGTAGTTACCTCTGCCAGTTTACCGAACAATCCGGTTCGAAGACGTCATTCAGAGGTCTCTAATTTGCTTGTCAGTATTCGTCCTAAAGCGGGCCGTTTTCGTCAACCGCTTAATCCGTCTGACTCCGATTATCAGGTCAGCTCGCACTCCTCTTCTGGCGAGTCAACTGGCACCCAACTGCCTCCTCTTAAAACCGTGGTTGGGTAAGCTTGCACTTATCATAACATTGTTGATTTTTGTAGTTTTCAACATGTACTGTCTTTGATTTTGCTGCTTCTTTTTAGGGCCAAACCGAGGCCAAGTAAGAAAGCTCACCTGGATAAGGCAGCTGAAGAAGATGCTGCTCCTGAACCGGATGTTACCCCAAACATTGAAGCGGTCATCCATGAAGATATGGTTAATGACCCGCTAGTACGAGATGAAGTTGTTACTGCTGATGAAGGTTTTGTTAACACCTCCGGTCCTGCTGACCAGCCAGCCAGTCCCATCCGGATTGAGAAAACCACCAGCCCTTCCAGACCTGCCGATAAACCGACTACGCCGGTTCAAACCGGCGAGTCTAAGGATGATGAAGTTATAATCATTGGCATTGGTCGTTCTGAACCGGGGAATCCCGTCGCCTTAGCCAAGCATACTGCCAAAGAAGAAATTTCTGCCATGAGTAAAGGCAAATGGGATGTTGATCTGGCAACATATACTGCTCTGGGCGCCCAAGATGTGCATTCTGGATACTTGAACTGGCTGTATACTAGCCGCGATTATGAAGCTAATCTGGTAAAGTTGATGAAAGAGAAGGTTGAGGTAACTTCCATGAATTTGTTCCTGCTTATCACCATTATAGCCCCCAAGGGCCGGTTCAACCTATCATAGTTGAATCGGGTCTTGACATAAAAAATTCCATGCTTCAAAATTCCTTGATATAGCTCCCAAGGGTCGGTTTAACTTGATGTAGTGAAACCGAAACTTTAATCTTCATACCGTGGCATCAGAAACTTATCAGAGCAAATAGCCATTAGCCCCCAAGTGCCAAGTTGAATATTTGTATTGAGCTTGGGACCTTGACAATTAACTGATAGCTATAGATCAAATAAGCATTAGCCCCCAAGTACAAAGCGCATAACTTGTTATGTGGTTGGTACTTCATTGTTCATGTTTGCTGTTAAACCGTATAACTGTCGGAATGCAGGCTGAAGTAAGGGCCAAAGAAAACCAAGTTGTCGACCTTCAAGAGAATTTGAAAACCCAACAGGCTGAAACCTCCAAGGCAAAGGAAGAGCTAACCAGCGCTTTAAGCAACATGGAGCAGCTGAAGGAGGACTTCAAGAAGGAATGGGCTAACTGGGCCACAGAAAAGGCCGCTTTAACCAAGAAGATTGAAAATGCGGAGGCTGCCCTAAAACCGGTAACTGATGAATTAATCAGCGTAAAGCGACAAGTGCACGCCATGACTGCCGCCATCTTTGGTAAGCTTCTTCCAACTTGTATAATAATAGTGATCCTCTTATAAAACAGCCCGGTTTGTAAACTGTTGATCATGTTTACAGGCACTCGTATTAACCACTTGGGGTCAGACGTGCGGATGAAACTGAAAGCCGCCTACACCTTAATCGAACAGCTGTACACTGGAGCGCAGCGGATTATCGCAACTGCGTCACACAATAATCCAGCACCCACTTTGATCCTAGATACTTTGAAGAGACTGTCAATGCTCCCTGCTCGGATTGATGAGCTAAAAAAGTCTGCTGCTCGAACCGGAGCCATTAATGCCTTAATCCGGGCAAAAGCATGGGTGCCCAATTTTGATCCTGTTGAAGCGGCTCAAGGCTATCCCAGCTTGAAGGAGGATGGCTTAGAATTCAGCAAAGAGGATTTAAGAGAGATAAACCGGGCGGTGCACCCTCTGGCCTGGCAATTGGTGGAGGAAGCAAATTTGTCGCATTATCAAGCTCAGTATAATGACCAGAACAAAAGAGTGGCTGCACCAATCCCTGAAGCGGAAAACCTGATTCCTCCAATCCGTAAGCATACTTACGCCCCTGATATTGAACCGTCTTCACTGATCCATGAAGAGGCTATCTTTCAAGCATTAATGGGAATCGACTGGACCACTGTTGACTTCCAGCCGCTGGATAGAGACGAGGAAGCTGAAGCGGCGCAGGATGATCCAGAACAATCAAGCCGGGGTGGCCAGCAGGCGTAAACCGAAGGCATCTTTATTGATCTTCCTTGTTATATCTTGTCAAGAAAACAATTATCTCATTTGGGCTCCAAATCGCCTTGTAATAGGATATACAATACTTTTTGCTTCCTGAGATGCCTTCGTGCATCTATGCTGATACCTTTATTTGGAAGGTCAATATTGCCAACTTATATCTCCTGCAATCATAAAATTTTAAACTACCAGGGCGGTTGTACCGCCATCCGGTTTATGAATCTTTATGTAGATACGCCAGGAGACTTGCCAATATGATCAAGTTTTGTGATACGAAATACCTACCATTTATTGGGCACGAAGTAGGCGCGTAGCCAGTCTTGAAACGGGGGTTTGATGACCCTAAACCGTCATGAGAGAAAGCAGCTCCTGTATATATAACGCCGGCTTACTGTGTAAACCGTGCTTTGATCATAATAGCCTTTTGTTACTCCCAAAAAGGATGTGAACAGAAAAAATTAAACCGGGCAAATAATCTTTGGTTTAAAAAATGGACCGTGTTCCGCCAATTTGGCTGTTTGAACCGGTACAAAGCATTGTCGGTTTAAAAAACTCAACTAAGATAAAATAGCAACTCCTTAAGAAAAGCTATTTAAAGAAAAATCAATGATAAAACTTTTTGCAAAAAGAGAGGCTGTGCTGAGCCGGTCAGATGGTGTTACCATGGTCAGATGCAACCAAGCTCCCCAAAGGTGTAGCTATGGTGCCAGTCGGCCAGGTCCCCAAATGACTCGTGGCATTACGCCGGTCAAGTGGCATGGCAATGGTTCGGGTTCGACCAAGCCCCCAAGTGACTCTAAGGCCTGTAGGCCTGACCAAGAGGCGTGACCGGTTCAGACTTGACCATGTCCCCAAGTGATCTGGTGGCTTTCGCCGATCAAGAGGTGTTGCATCGGTTCGGACACGACCGAGCCCCCAAGTGATCTGGTGGCTTTCGCCTATCAAAAGGTATTGCATCGGTTCAGACATGACCGAGCCCCCAAGTGATATTGATAATATTTGCAAGGGGTAAACCGGAGGTCGTTTTAAAATAGAACAACTCCGTGTAACCACACATGATAGAAACGAACAGATACCCCACTTTAGCCAAGGATCCGGTTTATTATATTAAGAATATATACATTGTCATAATATGTACATAAGCAGAGCCAATGGCTCAGGTGTAGTAAGGCCGAAGATGAGCTATGTTCCATGGCCTGCTGGTCTCCTCTTCTGACTTACGTGAGTCCTTATGCTCTCGAATATCAATCAGATAGTATGATCCGTTGTGCAGATTTTTGCTGACCACGAACGGTCCTTCCCAAGGTGGAGATAACTTATGCATATCGGTTTGATCTTGAATGAGTCTAAGCACCAAATCTCCTTCTTGAAAGGTTCTGGTTCTGACCCGACGGCTGTGATAGCGACGAAGATCTTGTTGATAAATCGCCGAGCGGGCAGCTGCTGAGTCTCGCTCTTCATCCAACCGGTCTAATGCATCTTGCCGGGCCATCTCATTGTCCGCTTCAACATAAGCCGCAAGCCGAGGTGAATCGTGACGTATATCACTAGGGAGAACCGCCTCTGCTCCATAAACCATGAAGAACGGCGTGTATCCAGTTGATCTGTTGGGCGTGGTATTGATGCTCCATAATACAGAGGGTAATTCTTCGACCCAACAACCCGATGTTCTCTGCAAGGGAACTATAAGCCGGGGTTTGATGCCTCTCAAGATCTCCTGATTAGCTCTTTCTTCTTGACCATTGGACTGCGGGTGTGCCACCGATGAAACATCAAGGCGAATGTGCTCCCGTTCGCAGAACTCTCTCATGGCACCCTTAGACAAATTGGTACCATTGTCTGTGATGATACTATGTGGAAAGCCAAACCGGAAAATCACCTTTTTAATGAACTGAACAGCAGTGGCTGCATCACACTTGCTAACGGGCTCTGCCTCCACCCATTTTGTAAATTTATCAACCGCCACCAGGAGGTGGGTCTTCTTGTCTTTGGACCTTTTGAAAGGCCCAACCATATCCAGCCCCCAGGTTGCAAACGGCCAAGTAATTGGAATCATCCTCAATTCCTGAGCCGGAACATGAGCGCGTCTTGAGAATTTTTGGCAACCATCACATCGCCTGACCAGATCCTCCGCATCAGCATGGGCAGTCAGCCAATAGAAACTGTGGCGAAACGCCTTAGCCACCAAAGACTTTGAACCGGCGTGATGACCACAATCTCCTTCATGGATCTCACGCAAAATTTCACAGCCTTCCTCACGAGACACACAGCGTTGAAATGCTCCTAATACACTGCAATGATGCAACTCGCCATTGATGATTGTCATGGACTTGGACCGCCGTATTATTTGTCTGGCCAGAGTCTCATCCTCTGGTAACTCGCCCCGGTTCATGTACGCTAGGTAAGGAAGTGTCCAATACGGAATGACGTGGAGTGCCGCCACCAACTGAGCCTCTGGATCAGGAACAGCCAAATCTGCTTCTCCAGGTAGCTAAACCGATGGGTTGTGTAATATGTCGAGAAAGACATTAGGCGGGACCGGTTTACGCTGTGACCCTAGTCGGCTCAAAGCGTCCGCCGCTTCATTCTTCCGACGGTCCACGTGGTCCACCTGATAACCCTTGAAATGACCAGCAACGACATCCACCTCACGACGATATGCCGCCGTGAGTGGGTCCTTAGAATCCCAAGTACCAGACACTTGTTGAGCTACCAGGTCCGAGTCACCGAAGCACTTAACTTGGCTTAAGTTCATCTCTTTAGCCATCCGGAGACCATGGAGCAAGGCTTCGTACTCAGCTGCATTGTTAGTACAAGGGAACATTAAGCGGAGAACATAACAAAACTTGTCACCTCGTGGGGAAGTTAATACGACTCCAGCCCCCGAGCCCTCCAATTGTCGTGATCCGTCAAAATGGATGGTCCAATATGTGTTATCCGGCTTCTCTTCAGGGGCTTGCAGCTCTGTCCAGTCGTTAATAAAATCGACAAGTGCTTGGGACTTCACCGCCGTCCGAGGCACGTATTTCACACCGTGTGGCCCAAGTTCTATGGCCCACTTGGCAATCCGACCTGTTGCTTCACGGTTCTGGATGATATCACCTAAAGGGGCAGAGCTGACCACTGTGATGGGATGCCCTTGGAAATACTGCTTCAGCTTCTGGCTTGCCATGAAAACTCCATATACCAGCTTCTGCCAATGCGGATATCTTTGTTTAGACTCAATAAGCACTTCACTGATATAATAAACCGGACGCTGCACAGGGTACTGTTTGCCTGCCTCCTTCCGCTCCACCACTATAGCTACACTGACCGCACGAGCATTAGCAGCGACATACAACAATAATGGTTCTTTGTCAACGGGGGCGGCGAGTACAGGCGGATTGGCCAATTGCCGCTTTAAATCCTCCAAAGCCTGATCCGCGCCAGAACTCCAGATAAACTGATCCGTTTTCTTCAACATCTGATACAACGGGATCACCTTCTCACCGAGGCGATTGATAAACCGGCTCAACGCGGCAATCCGGCCAACTAAGCGTTGAACATCATTAATACATTTCGGTTTAGCCAGAGAAGTGATAGCCGTGATCTTCTCCGGATTAGCCTCAATTCCCCTATTGGACACCAGAAAACCCAATAGCTTGCCTGCTGGTACACCAAAGACACATTTGGCCGGATTGAGCATCATCTTGTACGTCCTCAGGTTATCAAAGGTTTCCTTCAAGTCATCGACCAAAGTCTCCTTCTTCCTTGATTTAACAACAATATCATCCACATAAGCATGCACATTACGGCCAATCTGTTTGTGGAGACAATTTTGCACACACCGTTGATAGGTTGCCTGGGCACTTTTGAGCCCAAAAGGCATAGAAACATAGCAGAAGGCTCCAAAAGGAGTTATGAACGCCGTCTTCTCCTGGTCCTTTACTGCCATTTTGATCTGATGATAGCCGAAATAAGCATCCAGGAAACACAAACGCTCGCAACCCGCCGTAGCATCAATAATCTGATCAATACGGGGGAGGGCAAAAGGATCTGCGGGACAGGCTTTGTTAAGATCAGTATAATCCACACACATGCGCCAGGTGCCGTTTTTCTTAAGGACTAGCACCGGATTAGCAAGCCACTCAGGGTGGAAAACCTCAACAATGAAGCCAGCTGCTAAGAGCCTGGCCACTTCTTCTCCAATAGCTTTTCGCCTCTCCTCGTTGAACCGACGGAGGAACTGTTTCACCGGTTTGTGTTTAGGATCCACATTAAGAGTGTGCTCAGTGAGTCGCCTCGGTACACCAGGCATGTTAGAAGGCTTCCATGCAAAGATGTCCCGATTCTCACGGATGAACTCGATGAGCGCGCTTTCCTATTTTGGATCCAAATTGGTGCTGATACTGAACTGCTTGGACGAATCGCCAGGTACGAAGTCAACAAACTTAGTCTCAGCGGCCGATGTAAATTTCAGGGCCAGATCATGCTCTGTAGTAGGCTTCTTTAAAGGATTCATATCAGTCGGATCAACATTGTCTTTGTAATACTTGAGTTCCTCGGTACTACAAACCGATTCTGCGTAAGCTGCATCTCCTTCTTCGCATTCCAAAGCGATCTTGCGGCTTCCGTGAACCGTGATGGTCCCCTTATGACCTGGCATCTTGAGTTGCAAGTAGACATAGCAGGGTCGTGCCATGAATTTCGCATAGGCCGGTCTACCGAACAGGGCGTGATACGGGCTTTTGATTTTCACCACCTCGAATGTTAGCATCTCAGACCGGGAATCGTGTTCATCTCCGAAAGCCACTTCTAATGCTATCTTTCCCACGGGGTATGCTGACTTGCCAGGTACCACACCATGAAAAACCGTATTTGAAGGCCGGAGTTCCTTATTCGTCAGCCCCATTCGACGAAAAGTCTCATAGTATAGGATGTTAATGCTGCTACCTCCGTCCATGAGTACCTTAGTGAACTTATAACCTCCAACCTGAGGTGCCACCACTAAAGCCAGCTGACTCGGATTGTCAACCCGGGGAGGGTGATCCTCTCTACTCCATATGATTGGTTGCTCTGACCAGCGCAGATACCGGGGCACGGCCGGTTCAACAGAATTAACTGCCCGCTTCTGGAGCTTCCTATCCCGCTTGTCCAAGCTAGTGGTGAATACATGGTACTGCCCACTATTTAGCTTCTTTGGATTGCTCTGGTAACCCGACTGCTGCTGTTGCTGATTGTTACCACCCTGGTTACTCTGATTATGCTGGTTGTTATGCCCGCCCGGGTTACCATTAAATCCTGAACCGGAATTTCCACCACCGTGACTCCACCACCGTGACTTGGTCCAGACCCAGAACCTCCACCAGAGCTGGGGTCATACCGGAAGGCATTGGAATTCTTGAATTCGTGCATGATATAACAATCTTTCCAAAGGTGGTTTGCCGGTTCCTCCCTTGTTCCATTCTTTGGACAGGGCTGGTTTAACAGATAGTTCAGGCGTTCCGGATTGGGACTGGGCCCTCCACTGCGGTTTTTGCCCTTCCGTCGCTGGCCTCTGTTCTGTGCGTTAGTATTGGCCACAAAATCCATGTTGCCATCCACTTTACGCTTGCCTCCCCCACCGTTTCCAGCTGAGTGATGGTGCTGACCTCTGAAGTTGTCGTTCTTCTTTCCCTTCCCTGTCTTTTCATCATCAGACTCGGGATCCTTGGTACTATCAGAATCAGCGTATTTTACCAAAGCGCCCATGAGGGTTCCCATGTCAGTACAATGGCGTTTCATTCGTCCTAACTTCAACTTCAAAGGTCCAAACCGGCAATTGCCTTCCAAGATTACAATCGCGGTGTCTGCATTGATGCAGTCTGAAGAGTGCAGAACTCGTGAGACCCTGCGAACCCAATGAGTCGTCGATTCTCCTTCCTCCTGGACACATGCAGCTAAATCCACTATTGACATGGGCTACTTACACGTGTCTTTGAAACTATTGATGAACCGGTCTCTCAGCTGGGCCCATGAATTGATAGAATTGGGCGGCAAGCTTTTTAACCAGGTGCGGGCTGTCCCTTCAAGCATCATGGTAAAATATTTTGCACACGCCGCTTCATCAACATCAAGCATCTCCATGGCCATCTCATAACTCTCCACCCACGTCTCTGGGGGTTGATCCGCCGTGTAGTTCGGCACCTTGCGCGGGCCTTTAAAATCCTTGGGCAGGCGCACATTGCGTAACACAGGGACAAGACAAGGCACTCCCAAAGCGCTAGACGTGAGCCCCGGTTCAACCAAAGTGGTGGGACGAACCGGCGTGAACTGATGAGTCTGATACTGTGCTGCTAACTCAGCTTCCCTGCATGCTCGGGCCCGGTCTACCACCTCCTGGGCATCGGGAGCCAGATTGTTGCCGCGGGGTGCTTCATGCCGCGCGTTACTTGACACGGCTTGTTCCTCCATACGCCTGCTATAACTCTGAGCCGGACGTGGGGTAGAATGAATCCGGTCGCGGCTGTATGAGTATGCTTCCTGTTGGATCAAGGCCGTCCTGAGGAGCTCCTTAACCCGGCGCGTTTCGATCGCCTGTAATGAATCACCTTCAACCGGAATAGCCTCTAGCCGTGCCGCAGCTGCAATGAGGTTATCCATCGGATTGGAATAGTGACCCGGAGGTGTAGGCACGGCTGCGGTACACCAGCATTATGACGAGGCAGATCTATTAAACGGGGTTGAACCAGTGCTCCTGCTGCAGGTGCCTCCGCCCGGTTCACTACCGGCGGATTATTGATTCCCGCTTCAGGGGTGTTGAAAAGATTCCTTCCTTCAAAAACTGAGGGTAACCGAGATCGGTATTTCCTCCTCATGACTTACTGTGAGGCGTTCTGGTCTAGCATGAGTTTATAAGCTTGGGCATCCAAAGCGGCCCGCTCCATGGTCATCCTGACCTCTTCTGCTGCCAGATCCGCTTTGGCCTGGGTAATCTGCTCTCTCACCTTTGCGATCTCCGCGTTATGAGCATCCTGATCCACCGGATTAGCCTCCGCCATGAGTGCAACCAATGCGTCGAATAGATCTGATAACACTTGAACCGGCGGGCGCACCGAGCCTCCTGGTCCGGCAGCCGTCGCTGCTGCTGAACCGGAAATCATCGCCGCGGCTGTCGATGAGTGAGGTGCTGCTTGTGTACCGGCCATGAATATCCCAACCCGGTTGGGCAGATCGGAGGGGTCCGGAATACTGTCGCCATCGGAACAGCCCCCAATCCGGCCATCTTGTAGCTGATACAAGGACTCAGTCTCTCCGATCGATGACTCGCCGCCAGAGTAAACGACGGTTTCACCACCAGATCCTGATCCATCCTCATAGCTTCCTCCATGGATAACTCCCACGAAGGCACGCTTCACGGCCGGTTTAACCCGGGCAAGTCGTGCACGCTGAGCTGTCTCGACGAGGTCGGTGCAGGTGTCCAGCTCAGGGCCCGGTTCACCGATCTTGCCGATGAAGACATGTATGCCACCAAAGGGGACCCGGTACCCGTACTTAATTGAGCCGGCCTCGGGGCCCCAGCCTGCGTTGTCGATGTAGATCTTGCCGCGACGACTCTTGGTCATCCGGCCCATGGCGTATCCCTCGAGTCCTTCAAAGCGGCCCTCCAAGAACTTGAAACCATCGTGCGATAGCCCCACGATGGGCGCCAACTGTCGTGGGTTTGTCACGGCAGATGTCCTAGCGAAAGGACTTAGTCGTGGAGCCATCGCAACGGGTTAACTCGAAAGGGTTAAAGCGGACAAGGGACATAGGGAGTTTATACTAGTTCGGCCCCTTCGATGAAGGTAAAAGCCTACGTCTAGTTTGTGATGGAATTGATGGGGTTTCGATGACTAGGGAGCAAACAAGCTTCGCCTAGGCCTCGAGTTATTGTTGTCTGTCCTGAACCGCTATTAGGTTGTCCCCTTATATACACGGGCGACACCCGTCGGTTCATAGAGTCCCAATCTCCGGTTTATATTCGTATCCGGGTTGGTCTCTCCCTATTCCTAACTTATAATACAA
Source organism: Aegilops umbellulata (assembly GCA_032464435.1). Taxonomy (NCBI): domain Eukaryota; kingdom Viridiplantae; phylum Streptophyta; class Magnoliopsida; order Poales; family Poaceae; genus Aegilops; species Aegilops umbellulata. Next base: position 346,447,650 of record CP136056.1, on the reverse strand, counting down.
GTTTATATACACGCCGGTTTACGGCGACAGATACTGAACCAACTGCGGCCTTGGGCCTTTGTCTAGCCTCTGGGCTTTAGCACCTTTAGATTAGTGATGAAGTCAACCCGGCCCACTTAGGCCGGTTTACGCCCAGCAGTAATATCCCCAACAAAGGTGCATTGCATTGATTGTGGTTCCTTTTGTGTTTGCCGGTGGTTGTTCCCTCTTAGTAGACGATGTTTCCGACGACGTGATCGATGACACCGATGAAGAGTTATATTATGTTCAGAAGTGCCAGGCAAGCAAAACCCCCTTGGTCATTCCGATACAATCCCACTCTCTCGCTCCCGCTCTCTTTTTCTGCATTAGGACAACAACATTTCAACTGTTACATGTTGCGGTAGCTGAACCCCTTTCCTCTGCATGACCTGTCATTGCCACAGTAAATAGATAAAACCCACTAGCATGAGTAGGAATTGTTTGAGCCCTGATGTGCCTACTCATTCATGCTTGTTGTCATGCCTGCTACTGCTTAGAGTTGAGTCAGGTCTGATTCATCGGGAATGAATTGGAACATGGTGAACATGTCCTACCGTTGAGAGCTAAGTGTGTGAACACGATTTGGTAAAGGTAGCGGTGAGAGGCCATGTAGGAGTACATGGTGGGTTGTCTCATTGCAGCCATTCTCAGGAATTGAGTTCTGTGTTTGTGATCCATGAATAGTTACTACCACACATTGGGTTCCGGTAACTCGACCCCTCTCGACTTATTAATCAACTCGATCTCTGTCCAGGAGTTGCAACTAGTTTCTGGTGTTTGTAGGTAGTGTTAGTAGTCTACCAAGTGGCACCCGGTACAGGTGGGCTTGGGACAGACTAGGCATAGTGGCATGGTGTACCAAGTGGCACCCGGATGGTGGGCTTGGGAACCCTGCACACATCGTTTGTGGCCGTGAGCGACACCCCGGCCGGATCTCCTTGCGGATGGAACCCGAATAGGCGATAAACCTGGACTGGAGACTTGTGTGGTTAGTCAGGTCGTGGCCGACTCCCTCGCCAGGCTTCCGCTTGAAGGTTGCTGAGGTACATGACGTGTACATGGTGGTAAGTGGCGAGAGCGTGTGTGAAGAAGTACACCCCTGCAGGGTTATCATTACCTATTCGAATAGCCGGATTCCTCGGATATGGAAACTTGGACCCCTTGCATAGTTCATAGACAAGTGAAAGTGGATACCCTAAATGCGCAAGATAAGAGTGAGTGCTATGGATGGCCTTCTCGTAGGGAGACGGGAGCGGATCCATAGTGGTGTATTGATATGGTGAATATGTGGACTCGTGTGCGCCACCTCAAAAGAGTTACTAGCAGTCATAGTTTAGGATAGCCACTGAGTCAAAGCTGGCTTGCTGCAGTCAAACTCCACCATCCCCTTTGTTGATACCGATGCATATGTAGTTAGTTCTGATGTAAGTCTTGCTGGGTACATTTGTACTCACATTTGCCTATTTTATGTTTTTGCAGAGAGACGTCAGTCTCGCTAGTAGTTCCGCGTGGACTTCGACGTTTAGCTTGATACCTCAGCTACGATCTTGTGCCCTCGGCATGGTCTTGTAGATAGTCATGCTTCTCAGCCTCTTTCATTTGTAGATGTCTGTACTCAGACAAGTAAGCTTCGGCATGTGCTTTGACTTGTATGCTCTGAATGTTGGGTCATGAGACCCATGTTTGTAATATCTCGCTCCTCGGAGCCTAATGAATAAATACTTGAGTCATAGAGTTATGTTGTGATGCCATGTTGTATTTACACATATCGAGCATATTGTGTGTATGATTGAAATGCTTGGTATGTGTGGGATCCGACAATCTAGTTGTTTATCCTTGGCATCCTCTCTTATGGGGAAATGTAGTCTAGTGCCTCCTTGAACCATAGTAGTCCGCTACAGCCCGGTTCACCAGAGTCCTGCTAGCCCAGCACTACTGTTCAGGACACTTGACTGGTCGGCATGTGTTTCACTTCGTTCCTATGTCTGTCCCTTCGGGGAAATGTCACGCGGTGACATCCGGAGTCCTGCCTAGTGTAACGCCCTCGATGCGGCTATATCTCCCACGTGTCGAAGCACGACTTAGAGGCATAACCGCATTGAAAGCAATGTCGCAAGTGAGGTAATCTTCACACAACCCATGTAATACATAAGGGAAAAAGATACATAGTTGGCTTACAGTCGCCACTTCACACAATACACAAATAAACATCCATCATACAAATTACACTCAAAGGTCCGACTACGGTACCAAAAAGAAAGAAGACTACCCCAAATGCTACATAGATCCCCGAATCATCCCCAACTGGGCTCCATTACTGATCATCAGGAAAAGACACATAGTAACGACCACGTTCCTCGTCGAACTCCCACTTGAGCTCGGTTGAAGCATCTGCACTGGCATCGTCGGCACCTGCAACTGTTTTGGTAGAATCTGTGAGTCACGGGGACTCAGCAATCTCACACCCGCGAGATCAAGACTATTTAAGCTTAAAGGTAGGATAGGGTTGTGAGGTGGAGCTGCAGCAAGCGACTAGCATATATGGTGGCTAACAACGCAAAGGAGAGCGAGAAGAGAAGCAAAGCACGGCCGTGAAGCTAGAAATGATAAAGAAGTGATCCTAGAACAACCTACGTCAAACATAACTCCAACACCGTGTTCACTTCCCGGACCCCGCCGAGAAGAGACCATCACGGTTACACACGCGGTTGATGTGTTTTTAGTTAAGATCAACTTCGGGTTTTCTACAACCGGACATTAACAAATTCCCATCTGCCTCATAACCACGGGCACGGCTTTCGAAAGATAATACCCTGCAGGGGTGTCCCAACTTAGCCCATTATAAGCTCTCACGATCAACGAAGGATAATCCTTCTACCGGGAAGACCTGATCAGTCTCGAAAGCCCGGACTACAAGACGTTTCGACAGTAATAAAACAAGTCCAGCAAAGCCGCCCGATTGTGCTGACAAATCCTGATAGGAGCTGCACATATCTCGGTCTCAGGGCCCAGCCGGATTGTCCAAACTTCCAGTAGGCCAGTCCAGAGTTGCCCCTGGCGACCATCGGCGGCTGACAGTTTGGACCAACACTCGAAGGAGCACTGGCCCGGGGGTTAAAATAAAGATGACCCTCGGGCTCGCGAAAACCCGGGGGAAAAAGGCTTAGGTGGCAAATGGTAAAACCAAAGTTGGGCCTTGCTGGAGGAGTCTTATTCAAAGCGAACTGTCAAGGGGGTCCCATAAATCACCCAACCGTGTAAGGAACGCAAAATCAAGGAACATAACACCGATATGACGGAAACTAGGGTGGCAAGAGTGGAACAAAACACCAGGCATAAGGCCGAGCCTTCCACCCTTTACCAAGTATATAGATGCATTAATTAAATAAGAGGTATTGTGATATCCCAACAACTAAACATGTTCCAACAAGGAACAACATCTCCATGTTCCAACACGGAACAAACTTTATCTTCACCTGCAACTAACAACGCTATAAGAGGGGTTGAGCAAAGCGGTAACATAGTCAATCAACGGTTTGCTAGGACATGGATGGTTAGAGGCTGACATGGCAATATGGGTGGCATGATATAGCAAGTGGTAGGTATCACAGCATAGGCATAGCAAAAGAGTGAGCAACTAGCAAGCAAAGATAGAAGTGATTTCGAGGGTATGGTCATCTTGCCTGCAAGGTTCTCAGAGTTGTCGAAAGCTTGATCCTCGTAAGCGTTCTCAACAGGTTCCTCGTTCACGTACTCGTCTCCCGGCTCTACCCAAGACAAGAAGACAAGCAAAGGAACAACTATCAACCACGATGCAATGCGCAAGCAACATGATGCAAAACAAGGCATGATATACGAGATGTGATATGCAATGCGTATGCGTGCTCCGGAAGGAAAAAGATGATCGAGGCATAATCTTGGCAAACCAAGTATGCCTCTGGAAAGATGAGGTGATTTCGGTTGAAATCAATATAAAGATCACCGGAATCGGATGCACGGTTTGCAAAAGACAAGCAAAACAAGAATGACAATAATCTGCCATTAACAGGATGATGCTACTTAGCAAGCAACAAGAAATTAAGCTACACCCAAACGTAGCAACAAAGCATATGACAGTAATCTACTAAAGATGCTTGACAAAAGGTGAACACTGAGCTACGGCTAAATCACATCATAACAGGTTCAAACAAGCATGGCAAAAGTGCAAAAGATAACAGGTTCACAGACTTAGTGAAAATAACAACATGCCAGAAATTAACAACAGGATGACATGTTTAGATCAAGCAAACAACATGCTACAGGAATAGGACATAGCAAAATAAGGCATGGAATGAATCCAATCAAAGCACTTGACAAAAGTCCCTTACTGACCATAAGCCAAAAAGGCCCAGAAAATATAATAGCACCCATGTCAAATAAGCAAGTTACGTTACAGGTTTCAGACTTAGCAGAAAACTGGACATGTCAAAAACAGATAACAAGTAGGCATGTTTACGAGCTCGATGCACTCACTACAGAGCATTGCATGATAAACTAAGCATACATCCATCAAGAAGACATGGCATAGAAGCTAGAAAAGGCAAGGACAACATCATAGCATGCAAGGATCGACTACAACAAGCTTGGCAAAATCGAATAACATGTAAACAATCTGCTAGTAACATTTTATAGCAAAAGTAGAGCTCGATTGACTCAAGCTACGCCACTCCATAATTACAAAAATAGGCATGGATGGAGAGAGAAAATCCATATGCCCAAAACACTCTTACTGATCATGCTCAAAAGAGGCATAGATCTCTCTGAAACAACATGAACACATGGCATAAAAATAACAGCAGGCAAGGACTTAGTGAAATTACTAAGTCCCTGAAATCAGCAACATTATGTGCCCTAGTTTGCATGCTTGTGCTAGTCACCACAAAGATCACAAAAATACATGGCATAAACCTCTGGAAAGATAGCATGGCATATTTCAAAACACATGTAGGACTCAACCTCATAGGGTGCACACATCAATCATGGCAAAAATGACAAAAGTGCAAGTTCTGAAACAGATCTGAAACTAACATCACATAGCCCTATTCTAACAGCATTTCGGGCATCAAGATGAGCTCAAATAAAAATGATGTAATGAGACGAAATGATGTACTCGTCGAGTCGAACAATTTGATATGCTATAGGCGCAAAACGAGGCGAGGAGGCGCGGGAGAGGGAGCTCGGGACGGCGCGGGGCCGCGGCAGAGCGGGGACGGCGGCGAGCGGCGGGGCTCGGCGGGGCGCGCCGGGCGGAGGTCGTCGCCGGCGGGAGGAGCTGCGGCGGCGGCGGACGGCGCCGGGCGGCGGCGGGCTGCTCCGGGCGGCGGCACGGAGGCGGCGGGGCGCGGGCGCGCGGCGGAGGCGGCTCGGGCCGCGGGGGCTGGGAGCGGGCTCGGCGGGCCGCGGGCGCGGGGACGGCGGCGGGGACACGTGTCGCGCCCGGATTCGTCCGGCGCGATGGCTGGGCGTGTCCGGCGGCGGAGTGGACACGTCCGGCGGCGGGAGGAGGAAGAGGCTAGGGTTAGGGGCGGATTTGATCCGGAATTTCGGAGGAGAGGGTCTATTTATAGGTAGAGGGGGCTAGGAAGCTCCAAATGGAGTTCGGTTTTCGCCCACACGATCGTGATCGAACGGCGATGGACATGGGAGTGACTTAGATGGGTTATTGGGATGTTTTGGAGGGGTTTTGGGCTGCAACACACACGAGGCCTTCACGGTTACCCGGTTAACCGTTGGAGTATCAAACGACCTCCGAATGACCCGAAACTTGACAGACGGTCTACCGGTGCTATACCAAGGCCGCTTGACAAACCTCAGTCCATTCCGAGAAGGTTTAATACCCGCTCACGGAAAAAGGTAAAAGAGGACGCCGGGGGACATAGGAGCGCCGGATTGCAAAACGGACAACGGGGAAAATGCTCGGATTCATGAGACGAACACGTATGCAAATGCGATGCACATGATGACATGATATGAAATGCATGACAAAGACAAAATGCAAAAGGAAGGAAAACCCAACCACGGAGGGAATATCATATCACATAGCCGAAAATGGCAAGAGTTGGAGTTACAAATATGGCAAGTTACATCCGGGGTGTTACAACACTCCACCACTACGAGAGGATCTCGTCCCGAGATCTAGGACTGAAAGAACTCTGGATATTCGGAACGGAGGTGGTCCTCGCGCTCCCAGGTGGCTTCTCGGTCTGAATGGTGTGACCACTTCACTTTCAGGAATTTGATTGACTTGTTGCGAGTCTTGCGCTCAGTTTCTTCAAGAATAGCAACGGGATGCTCATGATAGGACAAATCTTCTTGAAGATCAATCTCTTCGAAGTTGATGGTGCGCTCAGGCGTCTTGAAGCACTTGCGAAGCTGTGACACGTGGAAGACATCGTGCACATTTGCCAAGTTGGGGGGAAGCTCAAGTTGATAGGCGAGATCGCCTCGTTTGCCGATGATCTTGAAAGGACCGACGTATCTAGGGGCAAGTTTCCCTTTGATACCGAAGCGACGAGTGCCTTTCATTGGAGAGACGCGGAGGTAGACATGGTCTCCGATCTCGAATGCCACATCACGATGTTTGCTATCGTAATAGCTCTTCTGGCGCGATTGCGCGGCTTTGAGGTTCTCACGAATGACCTTGCACATTGCCTCAGGCTCTGAGATCAAATCATTGCCAAGAAGTTGGCGTTCGCCCGTCTCAGACCAATTGAGAGGAGTACGGCATTTTCTGCCATAGAGAATCTCGAATGGGGCTTTGCCCGAGCTGGCTTGAAAGCTGTTGTTGTAAGAGAACTCCGCATATGGAAGACAATCCTCCCACTTCATGCCGAAAAAGATAACACAAGCCCTGAGCATATCTTCAAGAATTTGGTTGACACGCTCGACTTGTCCACTAGTTTGAGGATGGAAAGCTGTGCTGAAGCGAATGTTTGTGCCCATGGCCTTCTGAAAAGAATCCCAAAACTTGGAGGTAAAGATGTTGCCACGGTCTGAAGAAATCAATTGTGGAATGCCATGCAAAGAGACAATTCTGGAGGTGTAGAGCTCTGCCAGCTGCGCTGCTGTGATAGACTCTTTGATAGGAAGAAAATGAGCCACTTTGGTGAGTTTGTCGATGACGACGAAGATAGCATCATTTCCACGCTTGGACTTAGGAAAACCAGTCACGAAGTCCATTTCGATATGATCAAACTTCCATTCTAGAATGGCAAGAGGTTGGAGTAGACCAGCTGGTCGTTGGTGTTCTGCTTTCACCCTTCTGCAGACATCACATTCATTCACGAATTGAGCAATCTCTCGCTTCATTCGAGTCCACCAATATGACTGCTTGAGGTCATGGTACATCTTCGTACTTCCAGGATGAATTGACAGAAGAGAATTGTGCGCCTCGTTCATAATGACTTTACGAAGATCACCCTTTGGAACCACGATCCGGTCCTCGAAGAAAAGAGTATCTCTATCATCAACGCGATAGCACTTGTATTTGGAAATGCCCTTGTCAATACCACGTTTCACCTTCTTCACCATTGTATCCATCAGTTGTGCCTCACGAATTTGATCTTCCAAAGTAGGAGAGACGATGAGGTTGGCAAGAAAACCTTGAGGAACAACTTGGAGATTCAACTTGCGGAAAGCTTCACAAAGATCCGGTTGAAAGGGCTTGAGGATTAAGCTGTTGCAATAAGCCTTCCTGCTCAAAGCGTCTGCAATCACATTAGCCTTGCCTGGAGTATATTCAATACTCGGATTATACTCTTGAATCATTTCGACCCATCGAGTCTGCCTGAGGTTGAGGTTGGGCTGAGTGAAGATGTACTTGAGACTCTTGTGATCGGTGAATATGTCCACCTTCCTTCCCAACAGGAGATGTCTCCATGTTATTAGTGCGTGGACAACTGCCGCCAACTCAAGATCGTGAGTGGGGTAGTTCTTTTCGTTGGGCTTCAACTGACGAGAGGTATAGGCCACAACCTTCTTCTCTTGCATTAACACAGCACCGAGACCTTGAAGAGAAGCGTCACAGAAAACTTCATAAGGCTTGGAATCGTCAGGAGGAGTCAACACTGGAGCAGTGACAAGTTTCTCTTTGAGAGTGTTGAAAGCAACGTCACACTCAGGAGACCATACATACTTCACATGCTTCTGGAGGAGCTTGGAAAGAGGCTTTGCAATCTTTGAGAAATTCCCAACGAATCTTCGACAATAGCTTGCAAGTCCAAGAAAACTGCGAAGCTGCTTGACATTCTGAGGAGGTTCCCAATTCACGACTGCAGACACCTTCTCAGGATTAACAGCAATGCCCTTGGCAGAGATGATATGCCCAAGGTAAAGAACTTCATCAAGCCAAAATTCACATTTGGAGAACTTCGTATATAATTGATACTCTCTGAGCTTGTCGAGCACCAATCGCAAATGCATGGCATGATCCTTCTTATTCTTGGAGAAGAACAAAATATCATCGAGATAGACCAAGACAAATTCATTGGTGTAGGGGTTGAAGATGAAATTCATCAAACGAGTGAAAGTTGGAGGAGCATTGACAAGGCCGAATGACATGACAGTATATTCATAAGAACCAAAACTTGTTCTGAATGCTGTCTTGGGAATATCTTCTTCACGAATGCGAATCTGATGATACCCCATACGAAGGTCAAGCTTGGAGAACACCTTAGCACCTTTAAGTTGCTCAAATAGCTCATTGATGTTGGGAAGTGGGTACTTGTTCTTGATTGTCTTCTTGTTCAATGGACGGTAATCGACGCAAAGTCGATCCGTGCCATCCTTCTTCTGGACAAAAAGAACACCACAACCCCATGGAGAAGAACTCGGTCTGATCAAACCCAGACGCTCTTGTTCATCGAGCTGTTTCTTCAATTCCTTCAGCTCTTTAGGTCCAAGCTTGTATGGACGCTTGCAAACGGGTTCCGTGCCAGGCTCAAGATCAATAACGAATTCAACTGGCCGGTGAGGAGGCATACCCGGAAGCTCTTCTGGAAAAACATCTTGGTACTCACAAACGACTGGAATTTGAGAGATAGGATCCAATTCACCCTTCTCATTGAGAGAAAACAACCGAATGGTATCATCACGAGCGGCATAGATGATCACATCGTTAGAAGAGTGAGTCAATTGAATTTCCGTGGCAGCACAATCTAGCTGAGCCTTGTGCTTAGAAAGCCAGTCCATCCCGAGAATAAGATCAGTATCAGAGTCACCAAGAACCATAGGTTTAGCCAGAAATCTATAGTCGCCCATCTTGATAGAAACATCTGGAGCCATCATCTTGGTATTCATGAACAAACCCGGAGAGGAAACCGCCATTGGCTTGGGCAGATCGACAGTATGCAAATTGTTCATGGATGCAAAAGGTCTTGAAATGAAAGAATGCGATGCTCCAGTATCAAATAAGACTTTTGCAGGAATATCATTAACAGGAAGATTACCCATGATCACTTCAGAAGAATCCTCCACTTGAGCTGCATTCATCATGTTCACCTTTGCAGACTTGGAATTATGCTTGACCACTGCATTACTGGAAGATCTCACAGGAGGAGGAGGCGGAAGGCGCCTTTGGTTGAAGCACTTGTTCGCATAGTGACCCTTTTGCTGACATTTGTTGCAAGTCACCTCTGAGAGCGGACGATGATAAGGAGCATTTGGCCTTGGAGCTTGATTCTGAGACTTGTTCTGATAGCCAGGGTTGGGTGGGTGGGAAGATCCACGACCACCTTAGTTCTTATGTTGGTAAGGCTGACGGAACGGAGGAGGAGGAGGCAACCAGAACTTCTGTTGCTTAGCTGCCACAAGTGAGGAAGAAGAAGACTGAACCGCGTCTCTGACTCTCTTCTTAGAAGCCTCACACTTGAGCTGAGCAGCTTCTTGTTTTAGCGCCATGTTGTAGAATTCATCATACTTTAACGGCTCAAAAAGCACGAGAGCTAGTTGCAAATCTTCTCTGAGACCACGCCTGAATTGGTAGATCATACTCTTCTCATCAGGGATGTCTTGCTTCGCAAAACGAGAGAGCTTCTGGAACTGAGTGTTGTATTGATACACAGACATGTTGCCTTGCTTGAGATTGCGGAATTCCTCACGCTTACTCTCAACAACACTTTCTGGAATGTGATGAGCTTGGAAGTCACAGCGGAAATCATCCCAGGTAATCTCACGACCTCCTCTGGAATCTTTGTATTGTTGGAACCACTCAGCAGCTTGATCTTTGAGTTGAAACGAGGCAAACTTGAAAAAGTCCTCAGGTCTGACATTGCTACATTCGAAGTGCTTGTAGATATCCACGAGCCAATCATCGGCGTCTGTGGCCTCGACACAGTAGCTGAAAGTCTTTGGCTGATTTGCAAGGAACTGATTGAGGGTAGCAAAATGCGGCTGATTGTTGCCTTGGCCTTGATTTCCTTGATTACCTAGCCCTTGGTTGCGATCTTGCAAGAGCCGAATCAGAATCTGAGCGTTGGCATTTGTGGCAGTCATCAGGGCTTGCCATGCCTCCGGAGGCGGAGGTGGTGGTGGAGGGTTAGCCTGACTTCCTTCATTGCGTTCTGGATTCTGACGCGTTGGCGGAGCCATCCTGAAGAGGGTGACATCCATTAGCATCTTGACAGATATATATTCAAGCTGAATCAAAGGAACGAAATTGCAACATATAGTCTTCACAATAAACATCCGAACGAGAATGAACGAATGAATTCCAAAGTAAAGCATCACACTTCCATAAGCTGAGAAGCCACTTAGAAAAAGGTATGGAATAAAATCAACAAGGTACGGATGTGAACAAATATTTGGTAAGGATTACCCAATCACGAACCAAATATCTGCGGGAAGAAATACTAGAGCTACATGAATTCCCACTTATAAACTCCCGAAACTTTCTGGTTATGCAATCAGGTATTGGGGATACAGGGGACACAAAATATATCACCCAAACTAACAATACCTAGATCCGGATGTATCCATCCCTCAACACATAACCAAGAAATCCTCAGAAATCATCTACCTCAACCTTCAAAAAACATCCGTTATACGAGTTATGGCAATACTCTCGCACTCGCCTCAGTACTGGGCTATCAGGGTTATCTCACCAACAACTGTACAAAAGAGATTTTCGATGTCGGCGTACTAAACTCAGGTATTCCAGAACTATAACGATAAAATTATGACGACAACACCTCGGAGCTCAACTCCCCGGGACACCTCCACTAAACCCCTGCTGACAGGAGGCACCAAGACAATGTTGTCATCATAAAACCATCGGAACGATTCTAAGATACCCGCGTGATCCTAAATTTTTTTTAGTGAAATTTGAGAAGAGAAGAGTCAAAACTCTACGTCAGGATGCCTTACCAGAGCGATTAGGAGACTGGGAAGTAAAAAGAATTCCTGAACTCTCCGATATATAATTCCTAAATGACTCAAAACATTTTTCTAGACACAACTCGGCCGCTAAAAACGATCAAACAGTGGGGCTCCTAAGGTCGGGGAAGGCTCTGATTACCAACTTGTAACGCCCTCGATTTGGCTATATCTCCCACGTGTCGAAGCACGACTTAGAGGCATAACCGCATTGAAAGCAATGTCGCAAGTGCGGTAATCTTCACACAACCCATGTAATACATAAGGGAAAAAGATACATAGTTGGCTTACAGTCGCCACTTCACACAATACACAAATAAACATCCATCATACAAATTACACTCAAAGGTCCGACTACGGTACCAAAAAGAAAGAAGACTACCCCAAATGCTACATAGATCCCCGAATCATCCCCAACTGGGCTCCACTACTGATCATCAGGAAAAGACACATAGTAACGACCACGTTCCTCGTCGAACTCCCACTTGAGCTCGGTTGAAGCATCTGCACTGGCATCGTCGACACCTGCAACTGTTTTGGTAGAATCTGTGAGTCACGGGGACTCAGCAATCTCACACCCGCGAGATCAAGACTATTTAAGCTTAAAGGTAGGATAGGGTTGTGAGGTGGAGCTGCAGCAAGCGACTAGCATATATGGTGGCTAACAACGCAAAGGAGAGCGAGAAGAGAAGCAAAGCACGGTCGTGAAGCTAGAAATGATCAAGAAGTGATCCTAGAACAACCTACGTCAAACATAACTCCAACATCGTGTTCACTTCCCGGACCCCGCCGAGAAGAGACCATCATGGTTACACACGCGGTTGATGTGTTTTTAGTTAAGATCAACTTCGGGTTTTCTACAACCGGACATTAACAAATTCCCATCTGCCTCATAACCGCGGGCACGGCATTCGAAAGATAATACCCTGCAGGGGTGTCCCAACTTAGCCCATTATAAGCTCTCACGGTCAACGAAGGATAATCCTATGACCGGGAAGACCCGATCAGTCTCGGAATCCCGGACTACAAGACGTTTCGACAGTAATAAAACAAGTCCAGCAAAGCCGCCCGATTGTGCCGATAAATCCTGATAGGAGCTGCACATATCTCGGTCTCAGGGCCCAGCCGGATTGTCCAAACTTCCGGTAGGCCAGTCCAGAGTTGCCCCTGGCGACCACCGGCGGCTGACAGTTTGGACCAACACTCGAAGGAGCACTGGCCCGGGGGTTAAAATAAAGATGACCCTCGGGCTCGCGAAAACCCGGGGGAAAAAGGCTTAGGTGGCAAATGGTAAAACCAAAGTTGGGCCTTGCTGGAGGAGTCTTATTCAAAGCGAACTATCAAGGGGGTCCCATAAATCACCCAACCGTGTAAGGAACGCAAAATCAAGGAACATAACACCGATATGACGGAAACTAGGGTGGCAAGAGTGGAACAAAACACCAGGCATAAGGCCGAGCCTTCCACCCTTTACCAAGTATATAGATGCATTAATTAAATAATAGGTATTGTGATATCCCAACAAGTAAACATGTTCCAACAAGTAACAACATCTCCATGTTCCAACACGGAACAAACTTTATCTTCACCTGCAACTAACAACGCTATAAGAGGGGCTGAGCAAAGAGGTAACATAGCCAATCAACGGTTTGCTAGGACATGGATGGTTAGAGGCTGACGTGGCAATATGGGTGGCATGATATAGCAAGTGGTAGGTATCGCAGCATAGGCATAGCAAAAGAGCGAGCAACTAGCAAGCAAAGATAGAAGTGATTTCGAGGGTATGGTCATCTTGCCTGCAAGGTTCTCAGAGTTGTCGAAAGCTTGATCTTCGTAAGCGTTCTCAACAGGTTCCTCGTTCACGTACTCGTCTCCCGGCTCTACCCAAGACAAGAACACAAGCAAAGGAACAACTATCAACCACGATGCAATGCGCAAGCAACATGATGCAAAACAAGGCATGATATGCGAGATGTGATATGCAATGCGTATGCGTGCTCCGGAAGGAAAAAGATGATCGAGGCATAATCTTGGCAAACCAAGTATGCCTTTGGAAAGATGAGGTGATTTCGGTGGAAATCAATATAAAGATCACCGGAATCGGATGCACGGTTTGCAAAAGACAAGCAAAACAAGAATGACAATAATCTGCCATTAACAGCATGATGCTACTTAGCAAGCAACAAGAAATTAAGCTACTGCACCCAAACTTAGCAACAAAGCATATGACAGTAATCTACTAAAGATGCTTGACAAAAGGTGAACACTGAGCTACGGCTAAATCACATCATAACAGGTTCAAACAAGCATGGCAAAAGTGCAAAAGATAACAGGTTCACAGACTTAGTGAAAATAACAACATGCCAGAAATTAACAACAGGATGACATGTTTAGAGCAAGCAAACAACATGCTACAAGAATAGGACATAGCAAAATAAGGCATGGCATGAATCTAATCAAAGCACTTGACAAAAGTCCCTTACTGACCACAAGCCAAAAAGTCAAATAAGCAAGTTTCGTTATAGGTTTCAGACTTAGCAGAAAACTGGACATGTCAAAAACAGATAACAAGTAGGCATGTTTACGAGCTCGATGCACTCACTACAGAGCATTGCATGATAAACTAAGCATACATACATCAAGAAGACATGGCATAGAAGCTAGACAAGGCAAGGACAACATCATAGCATGCAAGGATCGACTACAACAAGCTTGGCAAAATCGAATAACATGTAAAAAATCTGCCAGTAACATTTTATAGCAAAAGTAGAGCTCGATTGACTCAAGCTATGACACTCCATAATTACAAACAAAGGCATGGATGGATAGAGCAAATCCATATGCCCAAAACACTCTTACTGATCATTCTCAAAAGAGGCAAAGGTCTCTGTGAAACAACATGAACACGTGGCATAAAAATAACAGCAGGCAAGGACTTAGTGAAATTACTAAGTCCCTGAAATCAGCAACATTATGTACCCTAGTTTGCATGCTATTGCTAGTCACCACAAAGATCAAAAAAATACATGGCATAAACCTCTGGAAAGATAGCATGGCATATTTCAAAACACATGTAGGACTCAACCTCATAGGGTGCACACATTAATCATGGCAAAAATGACAAAAGTGCAAGTTCTGAAACAGATCTAAAACTAACATCACATATCCCTCTTCTAACAGCATTTCGGGCATCAAGATGAGCTCAAATGAAAACGATGCAATGAGACGAAATGAAGTACTAGTCTAGGCGAACAATTTGATATACTATACGCACGAAACGGAGCCACGGGTGCAAAGTTATGATGCGATGAACATGCAACAAATAATCTGCGGAAATAAAATACTTAGACGAAATTTGGGGCTCGGGAAAGTCAACCTCCGGTTGGATCTGAGATCCGGCGGCCGAGCTCGCCGGAGACGGGCGGCGCGGCGGGCGGAGGGGCGCCGGCGGGGCGGGGCCGGCCGGATCTGCCGGAGAAGGAGGCGAGGAGGCGCGGGAGAGGGAGCTCGGGACGGCGCGGGGCCGCGGCAGAGCGGGGGCGGCGGCGAGCGGCGGGGCAAGGCGGGGCGCGCCGGGCGGAGGTCGTCGCCGGCGGGAGGAGCTGCGGCGGCGGCGGACGGCGCCGGGCGGCGGCGGGCTGCTCCGGGCGGCGGCGCGGAGGCGGCGGGGCGCGGGCGCGCGGCGGAGGCGGCTCGGGCCACGGGGGCCGGGAGCGGGCTCGGCGGGCCGCGGGCGCGGGGACGGCGGCGGGGACACGTGTCGCGCCCGGATTTGCCCGGCGCGGCGGCTGGACGTGTCCGGCGGCGGGAGGAGGAAGAGGCTAGGGTTAGGGGCGGATTTGATCCGGAATTTCGGAGGAGAGGGTCTATTTATAGGTAGAGGGGGCTAGGAAGCTCCAAATGGAGTGCGGTTTTAGACCACACGATCGTGATCGAACGGCGATGGACATGGGAGTGACATAGCTGGGTTATTGGGCTGTTTTGGAGGGTTTTGGGGCTGCAACACACACGAGGCCTTCACGGTTACCCGGTTAACCGTTGGAGTATCAAACGACCTCCGAATGACCCGAAACTTGATAGGCGGTCTACCGGTGCTATACCAAGGCCGCTTGACAAACCTCGGTCCATTCCGAGAAGGTTTAATACCCGCTCACGGAAAAAGGTAAAAGAGGACGCCGGCGGACATAGGAGCGCTGGATTGCAAAACGGACAACGGGGAAAATGCTCGAATTCATGAGACGAACACGTATGCAAATGCGATGCACATGATGACATGATATGAAATGCATGACAAAGACAAAATGCAAAAGGAAGGAAAAACCAACCACGGAGGGAGTATCATATCACATAGCCGAAAATGTCTAGAGTTGGAGTTACAAATATGGCAAGTTACATCTGGGGTGTTACACCTAGCCTGCTACAGCCCGGGTTACCGGAGTCCAGTTAGCCCGGTACTACAGCCCGGGTTCACACGCTGTTGACCGACATGCTCGAAGTTGATTCATGTATGCCTGTCCCCATGGGTTAGTGCCGCTTTGGGTTCACGACTAGCCATGTCAGCCTGGGTTCTCTGTCATATGGATGCTAGCGACACTATCATATACGTGACCCAAAAGGCGCAAACGGTCCCGGGCCAGGTAAGGTGGCACCCGTGGGAATACCGTGCGTGAGGCCGCGAAGTGATATGATATGTTACATTCTAGATCGATGTGGCTTAGGATCGGGGTTCTGACAGCTTTGGTATCAGAGCCTGACTGCCTGTAGGATTACCAAGCCAAACTGGTCGAAGTCGTGTCTAGAAATGCTTTATTTATATAAGGGAATTGATTGTGAATGGGAACGTAAGGCTCTTTTTACTCCTTATCCTCATGACCTTCTGATCTGAGTCATCTTATCTTTTCTACGGGGTTAAGAACTAGGCTTCTCTTCTATCTCTCAGGATGACGTGTTACTAAACCGTAGTTGCCTAGGATTGTTGAGTTCAAGCCTCAGTTCAGTTCCTACTACTTCCATATGTTCATAGTTGGCCTTAGAACCTTGATATTTTGATGTTGAGTGGTTATGCCACCATTTTGCCGGATGTCTCAAATCATTTTGAGCATTTACAGTCGTTATGCTGTCCGAGTCATCCCAGGTTTCTAAACAGTCTGATGCATCTGCACATCCCTTCCTCCCGTTCTTGATGTCCTTTTGGGCCAGATTAAGCACACTAATCGGTGAGTTGAGGTACTCTATTGCCTCGCCATATATGTTGGAGTTGTTATTATGACACTAGGGTATCTTAGAGTTAGTAGTCTAGCCATGTTTTGTGTTCCCAGTGTGATGAATCTGGCCATCATTCCCAAAAGCATCTCGTGATGTTACTTAGTAGTAGGTATTCTACTCCTGGGTTTCTGAACCCGAGATTCACCCTACTTCATGCTGTTAGTATTTGCTAGTTCCCTTAAGATATTAGTAACCTTTGCATTAGTCCTCGAGGTCCGTGGTAGTTCCTTCTTCCAAATACTACGAACCGCTTATGGCAGAAGTTCTTTTTAACCAAAAGCCCACAATCAGAGTACTCTTGAGGAGTTCTCCATCCATAATTGTGATTCTGCCAGTTCTACCTTTCTGCATGGGTTATCTGGAAGAAACCTGTTGAACTTGGTTCAACATATTAATCTATGCATCCACAACTCAGAAAGATATATGTCGTCTTGAGTTGTCCCTCTTCATTTGTATTCCGGCCATCGTCTATCAATTGAGAGTCAGGAGTAATTGTGCATCCGTGTTATCAATGCTTATTATTCTTGTGGTCCATTAAGCCATTCTATTTCAGAATGACTAGGAGAAACAAACTCCAGTACCTTGTCCACTTCGAGGATTGGTTCAAAGTAGTTGTATTCCGCAAATCAAATGCCAATCTAGCTTTTGATTCTGTTCTACCCTGAAGTATTGCCCTCTTGATGTCGGGAATGTCATGATAATTGCACCAACTCTTATAAATTCTTGATGCAGTGATACTTCTCGCCATCATCATTCGCTCCTTGCTTCCATGTTGTTGCAACCGGAATACCGACAAGTGAACCGTGATGTGTGAAATCAACACTCCTAGCAACTAGTTGCTTGGTACTAAATGGACAATATTCTCATTCTTAGCGTGTTGGTTATTGAATCATCATTCTACGATTGATCGTGCTACCTAGTCCTTATTTCTGGTGCACTCTTCGATCAATGAGTTAGGATTTTGTCAATCCCTCACTCTTTTGATCATATCATCTTGCCCTAAAAAGCAAAGTTGTTCTCGATCTTAGTAACATATCGGTGGTTCGTGAAGTTCCGAATATCTTCTCGGAAGTGTTACCAGGTTGTCACCTGACCGCTATGTTGAGCTCGTGATCAAGTTGGTTTTCCTCTAAACCACCCCTTCTCCAAGAATCTGTGTTGGATACCCCTGAACTAGTTGGTTAAGCTTTGCCGAATTTGGTTCTTTCTGAAGGGATATCTTTGTGTTTGTGTGTGTGTTGAAGAAACATGATATCTTCACCAATTGGTCCTCATGATCAGTTGTTGGATCTATTGTCTTGTCAAAACTTTGACTTGAGTATGGGCTATCGTCAAGTCAAATCAGAACCAACGATGTTCGTAATGTTGTCTTACTCGTGGTTAATCCCTCAAGCATACACCATTACCTCTTTTGGTCTGACCAATACTATCACCGTGTTCACATGATGGTGGAAGTCCAGTGATATGGAAATTCCGATGAGGTGTTGTTGAGCCCATCAGCAGCATTTTGTCTCCCCCATGATTCATGTTGAACATCAACCTAGTGTTGAAAACCTTGTAGGCAATGCCTTCATGTTCCATTCATGAAGCTTATACTTGGATGGAAGAAGTGACTTCCTCGAATTCATGTGCTTTAGGTGTAAGTTGCCGCCATGAATTTGAGAAAGGTTTGTTTTTGCTTCCTCTGGTACCATCCCAAGTCAGCCATGCATGTGCGAAGTATGCTATGGTCTGATAGGCTCGCAACCTTCATTCCATATGTGTTCCCAGCACACCAAGCCACTGATTGATTTGTTCAAGATAAAGGAGTCTGTTCTAAGGTCATTACTTTAGACTTCCGCGCGGAGACTTTGATATCATTAATGATGGTTCCCTACCAGAACTTGGTAGTACTTTGTTGTAAGACTACCATGTGATCATGCTTGTCTGGGACAACATGTTCACAGGTTTGTAGCAGAACCAGGTCATGTTTTGGAGCTTGCTATCGTAGTTCATCTCCCGAGAGTCTCGCAACGTTATCTCGTCGACTTGTGTTGCAACCTTTCTTTTCTAGACATGTTGTCTGAAAAATCCTATTACCAGCTAGATCTGAATCTCAGGAAGATATGATGGCTGGAACATTTCCAAGATCTATGATGTAGGTCCCGACGAGGTTGATGTTCTGGCCGACACACCTAGCCAGAAGATCTATTATTGTAGTATCTTGAACGAGCAATTCGACCATCTTCTCCATGAGGATTTGGTATGACTTATTTCACAAGTTGTTCCTTATGGATTTTGTGCTCCCGAAGTCCGACCTTTACCTGATGGCCATGTTGATGCTTTTAAGCATTGACCGTGGTACCTAGTACATCAAGGAGAACATTAGAAGCGGAGTTGTCGTGGATTTGTCACGGCAGACGTCCTAGTGAGAGGACTTAGTCGTGGAGCCATCGCAACGGGTTAGCTTGAAGGGGTTAAAAGTGGACACAAGGACACGGTTTTTATACTAGTTCGGCCCCTTCAATGAAGGTAAAAGCCTACGTCTAGTTGTGATGCGATTGATGGGTTTCGAGGGCTTAGGGAGCGATAAGCTTCACCTAAACCTCGAGTTCTTCTTCTCTGTCCCCAAACCGCCGTCGGGTCGTCCCCTTATATACACGGGTGACGCCCGTCGGTCTGTAAAGTTCCGACCTCCGGCTTATAAACGTGCCCGGGTCGGTCTCTCTATTCCTAACTTACAACACAAGTTTACCCCAGGCCGGTTTACACCATAAACCTTTAAACCGATTATAGGCCTTGGGCCCTTCTGTTTCTCCTTGGGCTTTAACATCTCGGGTCTATTGACGGAGGTAACCCGGGCCCTGCAGGCCGGTTTACCCCAGATAGCAATATCCCCAACATTAGGCCCCAGATTGATTTGAACAGGTTCATGTCAATCCTTAATAAAAAATTTCTGTCTTTCAAATGTCTTCCAGTAACTGTTGAACCGCCGTTTTCTTCGTCTCCTTTTACTGTGGTGAACCAATATGACGTCAGTGCGAAGTTATCGTCTCCTTTTGCTAATCCGCAAGAATCAGGGCGACGGCCGGGCTCCCGAAATCTCCGGCCCCTGGATTCGCGCGCCTGACACGCGCGCCGCGCCTTATAAAGAGGACTTGAAGGCCATCTTCCTTTCCTCCCTTTCGTCTCCTTCTTCGTCTTCCTCGCGACCCAGACCTCGGAGCTCCGCCGCCGCCGTCAGCCACCGCATCAACCCCGGCCGCTGCATCAACCTGATCGGTCCAGAGCACCGCGGTGACCTTCCGCATCCGTTTGGATCCCGGTAAGGCCTCTGTTCTTCTGCTTTTAGATCTGTTCTAGGGTTCGTCATCCTGTTACTGTTTCTTGTTCATCCCCATAGCAGCTTTTGCGAACAGATGATGATACCTGTATCGTGATTTGTAGTCCCTCTCAGCAGTCGCCATAAATCTGTACTCATCTCCTGAGATTTCACTCTTTTTCCTGCTTGTCGAGCTTACGTTGTTCTGCTGTGAGCCAAACTTCATACTTTTATTTCTTTTTCGCCCTAGCTGTAGATCCATTGCTTTGAAAGAATCCGTACGGGATCTGTTTCTGCTTTCATATTCACAACTGTTAGATCTGGTCGGTTTAACGCTTAGCAAAACGAACAAATCGATCCACACATCCATTAGTCCCCTTGATGAACCGCTGGTTGATATCATTGCAGATAACCTGACTCTATATAAGAGCATCCTCGGTTTACACTCACACTTGTTCTTAAACCGGAACACCTTTGTCTTGTAGATTTTCTCATGGCAAAACAGGTGTACGAATGCAACTGGGTTCCTTCTCGCATCACTGAGACCCAACTGAACAACTTAGTTCTGACTGGCGCTTTGAACAGCAAAAATGCCATTCATTGGAGGGTTCCAGGAAACGAATGTCCTCCTACCCCACAAAATGGAGAAGTGGTGGTGTTTGCGGATCACCTGGCCCGGGGTTTTAATCCACCCGGTTCAAAATTTTATCGGGACGTCCTGGCTAACTTTAAGTTGCGCCCACAAGATGTTGGTCCAAACTCAGTCACGAATATCTGCCATTTTCAAGTGCTTTGCGAGGCGTACTTCCAGGAGGAACCTACTGTAGAGCTGTTCCGGGATTGCTTTCATTTGAACCGACGTACTGAATTCACCGACGGCCCTAATATGGAACTGGGTGGTGTGACGATTCAAAAGAGGAAAGAAGTGACTTATCCTCATGCCAAGCTGCATAGTCATCCGCAAGAATGGAATCATACTTGGTTCTATTGCAAGGATACTTCCCCTGCTGAAGAAAATCCACTGCCCGGCTTCCGTCCGGAGAGGCTTAGCAATACCCACCCCTTCCCCCAAAGGCTAACCGCCAAAGAGAGGAGTAAGTATGCCCCTCAGCTGTCCAAGCTCAGAGCCTTCATGGCTAACGGTTTGACAGGGGTAGACCTTGCCCGCTGCTGGATTTCATGGAGCATCCTGCCCCTTAGCATCCGCTCCGGTTTAATGTGCCAATACACGGGCCGGGTTGATGATCCTTTGAGGCACTGCAACATTCAGCTAACGGAAGACGAAGTCACCGAAGCTGTGAAAAAGATGCTGAATGAACCGGAATATGCTTGCGCCCGAACCGGCCTGCTTCCATTTTGTGCCACAAACAAGCCACCTGCTGTAAGCACTTCCCCTTTGTCTGTTATAGAATTTATGATCTCCTTATACACATATTGCTAACTCCAGTTCTTTCTGACACAGGGAGATGATCCATTTTGGAGCAAGAAGTTTCAAGAGCCGACCGAAAAGGTAACCCGACCCAAGACGAGGGTGAAGAAGCCCGCTCAGAGGAAAAGGAACACCGCTTCCTCTACTCCGGATTTAGAGGAGGATGATGTGGGTAATCCGGACCTCGGGGTAGACCTCGATTCAGTTGGTTTGCTTTTTATACGTCTTATTGATGATGATATTTGTCAGGACGACGCTGAAGCGAGCCATGCCGAAGGCCCAGAGGTAACTATTCTTTCTTCTGATGCCGTTCCTTTGCCTTTGAAAAAACCTCGCCAAGCAAACCGGAAAATTAAATTTTCTCACCCTCTTGCTTACTTGGATCCCAAATTTCTTGTGAAGACCCAGCAACATGAAGCTCGACGCACCACCCGGCATAGCGGCCAGGTAGTCACCTCCGCCGGTTTACCGAACAGCCCGGTTCGGAAACGCCGCTCAGAGGTCTCCGATTTACGCGCTAGCTTTCCTCCTAAAGCAGGTTTAACTCGTCAGCCTCTAAATCCATCTGACTCCGATTATCAGGTCACTTCCCATTCATCTTCCGGTGAATCTTCAGCCACTCAACTGCCACCGTTGAAGACAGTTATTGGGTAAGTTGGACCGATCAGGACATATCTCTGTATGGGTCTCTTAATCCATCTTATACCGTTTTTTCAATCTTTGGGCTTTTTCCAGGGCTAAACCTAGACCGAGCAAGAAGGCTCGTCTGGATAACCCGGCTGAAGGAACCGCCGCTCCTGAACCGGGGAAAACTCCTGGTGCTGACGCTCTGGGTCGTGAAGATACTCAGAATTATCTATCTCCGCAAGATGACACCTGCGCTGAAGAAAGGACTATCGAACCTGCCAGCCGTACTGATCCGCCTGCCAGTCCTGTTCGGGTTAAGGAATCCATCCCCCCTTCTGGAACTGTTGATAAACCGACAGGGCCACTGCAGAGCAGCGATTCCAAGGATGATGATGTTGTGATTACTGGCATCGGTCACTCTGAACCGGGGAACACTGCTACTTTAGCCAAGCATACTGCCAAGGACGAAATCTCGGCCATAAAGGGCAAATGGGACCTTGACTCCTCTACGTACGCCGCTTTAAGCGCCCCGGATCTTTATTCTGGGTACCTGAACCGACTGTACACCAGTCGGGATTATGAAGCTGGCATGATCAAGATGATGAAGGAGAAACTTGAGGTAACTCCCTTGTGCTTCATTCCATTGCAACTTAGCTTATCAATATTTCCAAACCGAGATGGTAAACCGGATCAGGCTGCCTTGACAATTAAGGTCCGGTTTAGAAAACCCAAGGCTTCAACATAGGTCATAACCAGAAAACGTCATCAGATAACCATTAGCCCCCAAGTGCCAAGTTTAAATACTTGTATTAATCTTGGGACTTTTTGTAATGGAAAACTTGCGTTAAAATCAAGTATGCATTAGCCCCCAAGTATCGAGCACATAACTTGCTTGTGTGGTTGATACTTCCAAACCGTGCAATATTTTCTGAACACTGTTGACGACCTGCTGCAGGGGGATCTGAAGACCAAAGCGAAACAAGTCTCGGACCTTCAGGAAATCTTAAAAACCCAACAGGCTGAATCTGACAAAGCGAAGGATGAATTGGCCAATGCCTTAACCGTTATGGAACAGCTGAAAGAAAGCCGCAAAAAAGAACAAGCTGATTGGGCTACTGAGAGAGCTCTTTTGACGAAGAGGGCTGAAATGCCGAAGCTGTTCTTAAACCGGTGGTCGATGAATTATCCACCGTGAAGCGACAGATACACTCCATGACCTCTGCCGTCTTCGGTAAACTTTTCGACGCCCTTCTTCCAATTTGTACCTTGTCCGCTACATCCTATGTCCGGTTTGTAATCCATCTTGAAACACTGCAGGCTCATGTATTGGACACTTGGGTTCTGATGTGCGGATGAAACTCAAAGCTGCTTATACTCTGATTGAACAGTTGTACACCGGAGCACAAAGAGCTATCACCACTGCATCGCATAACAACCCTGCGCCGTCTCTGATTCAAGACACGTTAAAGAGGTTGTCCATGCTTCCAGCCCGGATTGAAGAGTTGAAAAGATCAGCTGCTCGAACTGGAGCCATCACTGCCTTGATCCGGGCCAAAGCGTGGGTACCAGATTTCGATCCTGTCGAAGCGGCCCAAGGATACCCCAGCTTGAAGGAAGACGGTTCAGACTTTGGTGAAGACGATTTGAGGGCGATAAACCGGGCGGTGCGCCCCCTAGCTTGTCAATTGGCTGAGGAAGCAGATCTGTCACATTACCAAGCCCAGTATGATAACTAGAATAAGCGAGTAGCTGCCCCGGTCCCTGAAGCAGAAAATCTTATTCCTCCAATCCGTAAGCATACCTATGCCCCTGACATTGAACCGTCTTTGCTGATTCATGAAGAAGCTGTCTTTCAAGCGCTAATGGGAATCGACTGGACCACTGCTGATTTCCAGCCAATGGGTAGCCAAGAGGATGCGGCGCAAGATGATCCCCAGCCTTCGAACCGAGGCGGCGAACAGGCGTAATCAACGCTCCGGTTCACCTTGATTGGTGACGTTTAATCCGTCAACGAACAATATACTCAGGCACTACGTTGCCTTGTAATAAGATAGTTTAATACCTCTGCATTTGAATGTGCCTTCGCGCACGGGTACTGATGCTCTTTCCCATGACGTTTTCCAACTTTGTTTCCTGTCTTTATTGAGTACACAAGATCTTTCGACCCTATGAACCGTGCTGCGCCTTTGCCAAACCGGGCAACTTGCCTCCGGGTTAAAAAACGGACCAGGCTATGTCAGCTGAATCGGTTTAAAAATACTTGATGTTCCGAAGAACAAAAAACACCACAATAAAGGCAGAAAAACAAAAACCAAATATGAAAAAGGCAACGCGATAGTAAAACGCATGCAAATAGTGGTTGCTATGAACCGTTCAGAAGGCGTGACCATCGTCAAGACAAAATAAACCAAGCCCCCAAGAGGTGTAGCTACGGTTTAGGTCGACTAGGTTCCTAACTGAATCGTGGCAAATATGCCGGTCAAATGGCATTGCATTGGTTCGGATTCGACCAAGCCCCCAAGTGACTCAGTGGCCAAGGGCCGATCAAGTGGCATTGCGTTGGTTCGGACACGACCAAGCCCCCAAATGATTCATTGGCTAAAAAGCCGACCAGAAGGCATTACCATCATCAAGACATGACCGAGTTCCCATAAGGCGTAATCTTCGGTTCAAGTCGATTAGGTCCCCAACTGATTCAGTGGCAAATGTGCCAGCCAGAAGGCATTACCGTCTTCAAGACGTGACCAAGCCCCCCGGAGGTGTAGCTACGGTTCAGGCCGACTAGGTCCCCAACTGACTTTATAGGGATAGCTATGTTCTCTTTGGTTCAAATACGACCTATGTTTGAACAGGAAGCCCCGTGTTTGAATAGCTATGTTCTCTTTGGTTCGAATACGACCTATGTTTGAACAGGAAGCCCCGTGTTTGAATAGCTATGTTCTCTTTGGTTCGAATACGACCTATGTTTGAACAGGAAGCCTCATGCTTGAACCGGGATATTGACCCGGATATTAAGAGCTTCACAGCCTTGTAGGAGACATCTTCCCTTGATCCGGCTTTTAAACCGGAATCTATAATCTGAACTTCTGTGAAGCGACCTCCAGGGGTAAATACACATGATGTGAAGAACAGCAGAGACCCCGCTTTACTCGAGGCTCCGGTTTATTGTATTAATCATAATATATACATGGTCATGATATGTACATAAATAGAGCCCAAGGCTCATGTATAATAAGGTCGAAGATGAGCTATGTTCCACGGCCTGCTGGTCTCCTCCTCTGATGTGCGTGAATCCTTGCGCTCTCGAATATCAATCAGGTAATATGACCCATTATTCAGATTCTTGCTGACCACAAAAGGTCCCTCCCAAGGCGGGGATAATTTATGCTGATCAGACTGATCCTGGATGAGCCGAAGCACCAAATCCCCCTCCTGAAAGGTTCTGGTCCTAACCCGACGGCTGTGGTAACGGCGAAGATCTTGCTGGTAAATCGCTGAACGGGCAGCTGCCAAGTCACGCTCCTCATCCAACAAGTCAAGAGCGTTCTGCCGTGCCTGCTCATTGTCCGCTTCAACATATGCTGCCACGCGAGGTGAGTCATGTCGTATATCACTTGGGAGAACCGCCTCTGCTCCATAGACCATAAAAAACGGCGTAAACCCCGTGGATCTGTTAGGCGTGGTGTTGATGCTCCATAATACAGACGGTAGCTCCTCCACCCAACAACCCGGCGTCCTTTGCAAAGGGACCAGAAGCCGGGGTTTGATACCTCTCAAGATCTCTTGGTTCGCTCGTTCTGCCTGACCGTTAGACTGTGGGTGCGCTACCGAAGAAACATCAAGCCGTATATGCTCCTGTGCACAGAACTCTTTCATGTCCCCCTTGGATAGATTGGTACCATTATCTGTGATGATGCTGTGTGGAAAGCCAAACCGGAAGATCACCTTCTTTATAAACCGAACCGCCGTGGCAGCATCACACTTACTGACAGGTTCTGCCTCCACCCACTTTGTAAACTTGTCAACCGCCACCAGTAGGTGGGTCTTCTTATCTTTGGAACGCTTAAAAGGCCCAACCATATCAAGCCCCCAAGTCGCAAACGGCCAAGTGATTGGAATCATCCTCAATTCTTGAGCCGGTACGTGTGCTCGTCTGGAAAATTTCTGGCAACCATCACATAACCTGACCAGGTCTTCTGCATCAGCATGAGCAGTTAACCAGTAGAAACCGTGGCGGAACGCTTTAGCCACCAATGATTTTGAACCGGCGTGGTGGCCGCAATCCCCTTCATGTATTTCTCGTAATATCTCGCACCCCTCCTTAGGGGATACGCACCGTTGCAGCGCTCCTGACATGCTGCGATGATGTAATTCTCCTTTGAAAATGGTCATAGACTTGGACCGTCGTACGATCTGTCGAGCCAAGCTTTCATCTTCTGGCAACTCACCCCGGTTCATATATGCCAGGTAAGGGAGCGTCCAATCCGGGGTGATGTGAAGAGCCGCCACTAATTGAGCCTCCGGATCAGGAACCGCCAACTCCAGCTCACCGGGCAGCTGTACCGATGGGTGATACAATATATCCAAGAAAACATTGGGTGGGACCGGTTTACGCTGAGAGCCCAAGCGGCTTAAAGCGTCCGCTGCCTCATTCTTTCTGCGGTCCACATGGTCCACTTGATAGCCTTTGAAATGCCCAGCCACCATATCTACTTCACGTCGGTATGCGGCCATGAGCGGGTCCTTAGAATCCCAGGTGCCAGATACCTGCTGAGCCACCAGATCCGAATCACCAAAGCACCTAACTCTGCTCAGGTTCATCTCTTTAGCCATCCGAAGACCATGAAGCAAAGCTTCATACTCAGCCGCATTATTTGTGCAGGGGAACATTAAACGGAGGACATAACAAAACTTATCTCCTCGTGGGGAAGTTAAAACGACTCCAGCCCCCGAGCCTTCCAATTGCCTGGACCCGTCAAAATGAATATTCCAATAGGTGTTATCTGGCTTCTCCTCAGGCGCTTGTAACTCTGTCCAATCGTTTATGAAGTCGACAAGTGCTTGTGACTTTATAGCCGTCCGGGGCACGTATCTTAAACCGTGCGGCCCAAGCTCGATAGCCCACTTAGCAATCCGACCGGTCGCCTCCCGGTTCTGTATGATGTCACCCAAAGGAGCAGAACTGACCACCGTGATAGGGTGTCCTTGAAAATATTGCCTCAGCTTCCGGCTTGCCATAAAAACACCATATACCAGCTTCTGCCAATGCGGATACCTTTGTTTGGACTCAATAAGTACTTCACTGATATAGTAAACCGGTCGCTGAACCGGATGTTCCTTTCCAGCCTCCTTTCGTTCTACCACCATCGCCACACTAACCGCTCTGGCATTCGCAGCAACATATAACAGGAGTGGCTCTTTATCTACAGGGGCTGCCAAAACTGGTGGATTGACTAGCTGCCGCTTCAAGTCCTCAAACGCTTTATCCGCCTCCGCACTCCAGACAAATTGATCCGTCTTCTTGAGCATTTGATACAAGGGGATCGCCTTTTCACCGAGGCGACTGATGAACCGGCTTAACGCTGCAATCCGTCCGGCCATGCGCTGAACATCATTGACGCATTTCGGTTTGGCCAGGGAGGTGATGGCTGTGACCTTTTCCGGATTAGCCTCAATTCCTCTATGGGATACTAAAAACCCCAACAACTTGCCTGCAGGCACACCAAAAACACATTTCGCCGGGTTGAGCATCATTTGGTACACTCTCAAGTTATCGAAAGTCTCCTTCAAATCGTCAACCAGGGTCTCCTTCTTTCGTGACTTGACCACAATATCATCCACATAAGCATGCACATTACGACCAATGTGCTTGTGGAGGCAATTTTGCACACACCGTTGATAAGTAGCCTGCGCACTCTTAAGCCCGAAGGGCATAGACACATAGCAGAAGGCTCCAAAGGGAGTAATGAACGCCGTCTTCTCCTGGTCCTTAACTGCCATCTTGATCTGGTGATAACCCGAATAGGCATCCAAAAAACTCAAACGCTCGCAACCTGCTGTTGCATCAATGATTTGATCAATCCGGGGGAGAGCAAAAGGATCCGCTGGACAAGCTTTATTCAAGTCTGTGTAATCCACACACATGCGCCAGGTGCCGTTTTTCTTAAGAACCAGCACCGGATTAGCAAGCCATTCGGGATGAAAAACCTCAATAATAAAACCAGCTGCCAGGAGCCTGGCCACTTCCTCACCAATCGCTTTACGTCTTTCTTCGTTAAACCGCCGTAAGAACAGCTTTACCGGCTTATACTTAGGATCCACATTAAGGGTGTGCTCAGCGAGTTGCCTCGGTACACCAGGCATGTCAGACGGCTTCCATGCAAAGATGTCCCGATTCTCACGGATGAACTCGATGAGCGCGCTTTCCTATTTTGGATCCAAGTTTGCACTGATGCTGAACTGTTTGGATGAATCGCCAGGCACGAAGTCAACAAGCTTAGTTTCGGCCGCTGACTTGAACTTCAAGGCCGGATCGTGGTCCGTAGTTGGCTTTTTTAATGAAGTCATATCCTCCGGATCAACACTGTCTTTGTACTGCTTTAGCTCCTCCGTAGCACAAACCGATTCTGCATAAGTCGCATCTCCTTCCTCGCATTCCAAAGCGATTCGACGGCTGCCATGAACCGTTATAGTGCCCTTGTAACCCGGCATCTTAAGCTGCAGATACACGTAGCAGGGCCGTGCCATAAATTTCGCATAGGCTGGCCGTCCGAACAAAGCGTGGTACGGACTTTGGATTTTAACCACTTCGAACGTCAGCGTCTTTGATCTGGAATCGTGACTATCGCCAAAGACCACTTCAAGGGCTATCTTACCGACCGGATATGCAGACTTGCCAGGCACCACCCCGTGGAACACGGTATGGGTCGGTTTGAGATCCTTATCCACCAGTCCCATGCGACGGAAGGTCTCATAATACAAGATGTTAATGCTGCTCCCTCCGTCCATGAGCACCTTGGTGAGCTTATAACCTCCCACCTGAGGCGCTACCACCAGTGCTAACTGACTCGGATTGTAAACCCTGGGAGGATGATCTTCTCGGCTCCATATGATAGGCTGTTCCGACCAACGTAGATAGTGAGGCGTGGCCGGTTCGACAGCACTGACTGCCCGCCTCTGAAGCTTTCTATCTCGTTTATCCAAGCTTGTAGTAAAGACATGATACTGTCCACCACTCAACTGTTTCGGGTTGTTCTGATAACCTGATTGCTGCTGTTCGTAACCACTCTGATTACCTTGATTATTTCGGCTGTCCTGTCCGCCCGGATTACCCTGGAACCCTGGACCGGAATTTCCGGCACCGTATCCTGATCCGGAACCTGAACCACCGCCGGAGCTGTGATCATATTGGAAAATGTTTGAGCTTTTGAATTCCTTCATGATATAACAATCCTTCCAAAGATGGGTTGCTGGTTCCTCTTTTGTTTCGTGCTTCGGACAGGGCTGGTTTAAGAAAAAGTTCAAACGCTCCGGATTAGGACCGGGATTTGCGCGGAAACTTGGCTGTTTCCCCTTACGCCGCTGGCCTTTATTCTGTGCACTTGTGCTGGCCACCAAGTCCATGCTCCCGTCCGGTTTACGCTTACCTCCGCCTCCATTACCTGCCGGCCGATGTTGTTGGCCCTTGGTGTTGCTATTCTTCTTTCCCTTCCCTGCTTTGTCATCACCAGAGTCAGGATCCTTGGTACTGTCAGAATCCGCATACTTCACTAAAGCGGTCATGAGCGTTCCTATATCTGTACAATCACGCTTCATCCGGCCCAGCTTTAGCTTCAAAGGGCCAAACCGACAGTTGCTTTCCAACAGCACCACGGCGGTGTCTGCGTTGATGCGATCTGACGAGTGCAAAACTTCTGATACCCGCCGTACCCAATGGGTAGTTGACTCCCCTTCTTGCTGGACGCAGGCTGCTAGGTCAACTATCGACATTGGCTGTTTGCACGTGTCCTTGAAATTCTTGATAAACCGGGCGCGCAATTGGGCCCATGAACTAATTGAATTAGGCGGTAAGCTCTTTAGCCAAGTCCGGGCCGTTCCTTCTAACATCATAGTAAAATACTTGGCACACGCCGTGTCATCCACATCCAGCATCTCCATAGCCATTTCATAGCTCTCCACCCATGTCTCCGGAGGCTGATCTGCCGTGTAGTTTGGTACCTTGCGGGGGCCTTTGAAGTCTTTGGGCAGGCGTACGTTGCGTAAAGCGGGAACAAGGCACGGTACTCCCAAAGAACTGGAGACCACCCCCGGTTCAACCGTAGCCGCTGGGAAGATAGGTGTAAGCTGACGAGCCTGATGCTGTGCTGCTATTCCGGCCTCCCGCGCACGGGTGCGATCCACACTCTCCTGAGCATTGTCGACGCCTGCCGGGTTGTTGCCGCGGAGCGCTTCACGCCTGGCATTGCTTGAAACAGCCGGCTCCTCCATACGCCTACTATGGCTCCTGCTGGGGCGAGGGGTGGAGTGAATCCGATCACGGCTTTGTGAATATGCTTCTTGTTGGGCCAACGCGGTCCTAAGGAGCTCCTTGACCCGGCGTGTCTCTACATCCTGCGGTGAATCGCCTTCGATCGGAATGGCTTCCAGCCGAGCTGCCGCCGCGACGAGGTTATCCATCGGGTTGGAATAATGATCTGACGGTGTTGGCACGGCCGGTGGTGTACCAGTGTTGTGACGAGGCAGGCTTATTATCCGGTGCTGAACCGGGGCGCCAACTGTCGCCTCCGCACGGTTTACCCCCGGGGTGTTGAAGAGATTTCGGGCGTCGAGGGCTGCAGGCAATCGAGATCGGGATTTCCTCTTCAGGACTTCCTGAGCCGCATTCTGGTCCATCATGAGCCTGTAAGCCTGTGCATCCAAAGCGGCGCGCTCCGCCGTCATCCTGATCTCTTCTGCTGCCAGCTCCGCTTTAGCTTGAGTGATCTGCTCTCTCACTCTGGCAATCTCAGCATTATGAACCTCCTGATCCACCGGGTTGGCTTCCGCCATGAGCGCTGCCAGTGCGTCAAACAGGTCTGACAAAACTTGGGCTGGTGAACCCGTAGGGCCTCCCGCCCGCGCAGCCGTTGCTGCTGCCGATCCGGAGATCGCCGCTGCTGCAGTTGATGATCGTGGCGCCGCCTGTGTTCCAGCCATGAAGATCCCAACCCGATAGGGCAGATCAGAGGGGTCCGAATACTGTTGCCATCGGAGCCGCCCCCAATCCGATCATCTTGTAGCTGGTAAAGAGATTCGGTCTCCCCGGTCGACGTTTCATCGCCGGAGTAGATGGCGGTTTCGTCACCAGATTCGGATCCTTCCCCGTAGCTTCCTCCGTGGATGACTCCCACGAAGGCGTGCTTCCTGGTCGGTTTAGCCAGGGTCGATCTCGTGCACTGAGCTGTCTCGACGAGGTCGGCGCAGATGCCTAACTCGGGGCCCGGTTCTCCGATCTTGCCGATGAAAACATGGATGCCGCCAAAGGGGACCCGGTACCCGTGCTCGATCGAGCCGGCGTCGGGGCCCCAGCCTGTGCTGTCGATGTAGAGTTTTCCGCGGCGGCTCTTGGTCATCCGTCCCACAGCGTAACCCTCGAGTCCTTCAAAGCGGCCCTCCAAAAACTTGAAACCATCTCGCGATAGCCCCACGGTGGGCGCCAACTGTCGTGGATTTGTCACGGCAGACGTCCTAGTGAGAGGACTTAGTCGTGGAGCCATCGCAACGGGTTAGCTTGAAGGGGTTAAAAGTGGACACAAGGACACGGTTTTTATACTAGTTCGGCCCCTTCAATGAAGGTAAAAGCCTACGTCTAGTTGTGATGGGATTGATGGGTTTCGAGGGCTTAGGGAGCGATAAGCTTCACCTAAACCTCGAGTTCTTCTTCTCTGTCCCCAAACCGCCGTCGGGTCGTCCCCTTATATACACGGGTGACGCCCGTCGGTCTGCAAAGTTCCGACCTCCGGCTTATAAACGTGCCCGGGTCGGTCTCTCTATTCCTAACTTACAACACAAGTTTACCCCAGGCCGGTTTACACCATAAACCTTTAAACCGATTATAGGCCTTGGGCCCTTCTGTTTCTCCTTGGGCTTTAACATCTCGGGTCTATTGACGGAGGTAACCCGGGCCTTGCAGGCCGGTTTACCCCAGATAGCAATATCCCCAACAGGAGTGCTAAATGTCTCTCGGTCAATCATCCTGATTTGCTTCTTTGGCATTGCTAAGGAAAAATCTGAGAAATTGATGTCCTCCTTTGCATCTGCATCCTCCATCACCGTTCATCATGGTAGTATGATGTGTTGCCAGGATCCCCGGCACGGATGTTGGTAAAACCTTGATGAATACGGAAATGCTCAGGTTCTTGAAAGAATGCTCAGTCACTAGGTTATATCCTTGGTATCAACTGGGTTGTTCTATAACCATAGTTTCCTTTCCAAACTGAGTATGCCATCCTCTCGAATTCATTCAAACGATCAATTGTGATTTGCCTCAGGCTGGTATGAAGAGTTTCAATGATCTATGGATCAAAAGTAATTCTTTTGCCACTTAAGGTAATAATTCTACTAGTCACCTCCCCCAAGGTGCCCCGTTGTGGAATCATGGCAATCAATCTCCTTGCTACTTTGAAACCATGCACCATCCTACTCCAGCGTGGAATTGTTGCCTACCAAATTAAACCTTCGTCCATTGTTTCTTCCCTTCCTCTCGATGTGTCTTTTGTGTCTCAGCTCAAGATATGTTTCAACATCTCGCTCCATGAGTTGATCTTGAGTTACCCGATCTTTGAGAAGATCGTTTTCTGTAGAGTTTCTTCCTATCATCATCGTGTTGGATGAAGATCTCGAAAGCAAAGATGTCAAGATTAATTTGAAGCAATAAATCAACATCTTCGAGGAGGACAGTCGGATCATGAAGGTCGTGTTAGCTTTGTGTCCCCTCTGTCTTCTTACTCCACGTCTTGAATCTCGGGACAAGATTCTTGTTTAGTGGGGGTGAGTTGTCACAGCCCTAACTGCGGCCTTGCTTGTCATTGCATCATCATCTTGCATCATGTTTAAATTTCTCAGAAACTTGAAATGGGGATTGCCTAAACCCTAGCATTAAAGGAATTCACTAGGTTCAACCAAAATATTTCCAGTAAATCCAAATGGCTTTAAAAAATGTTCATCATTCTTGGAAAAAGCTGGAAACAGTAACAAGTGGTGATGCACATTTTTGCATGACATATTTGGGCTCTGGATTAAATCATACTCTATTTGCATTTGGGCATTTAAATGCTATCAAATATTTTAAATGCTCAAATAATCATAAACTAAAATGTTTACTGTAGGATATATTCCCAACAGTGATCATGAGTAGTTTCATGATTTTTGGAAGTGTCTAAATATTTTTAATAAAGCCAAACACAGTTGCAGAAAATAGAAAATAGAAAGAAAATGCAAATAGGAAAGCACTTACCTGGCGCTCACCTGGCAGCCCATCTGGCCGGCCCAGCCCACCAGGGGCAGGGAGGTCTTCTACCTCCCGCCAGTCGGATGCACAGCGCGTGCCCGACGTGCGCACGGCCACCACACGCCACCTCCTGCTTCCACCGACGCTGGGGCTGGCTGGAGACGCCACGCACCCCCCGACCTCTCTGGCCTATCCACTCCTCCTCTCCCCTCCTCTGTCTCTCTCGCCGTTCCCCACCACAGCCGAGTGTGCTCGCCGCCGCCGACCGCCGTAGCCATGGCCACCGCCTCCCCCTCGCCTCTCCGACATGCCCAGGGGCTCCGCCACCGTCGCCTACGCCTCCCTGTTGACTCATGCGACTCCAAACGCCGATGAACGCCGTCTCGCCTTCGTCTTCAACCTCGGGCACCCAAGCCGTCTCCGGTCGATTCGGTGCTGCCACGACCTCCCCGTGCTCGCTGACCCCATCTTCAGCACCGTTGTGAGCTCCTACGCCCCTCGCCCCTCTCCCCGTTGATGCGTTCGCCCTCTAGCCGTGTTTTCCACCTCGGCCGAAGCTCGCTGCCTCCGTCCATGGCGCCACCGCAGCCACAGCTACTGCCACTCGCGTCCGAGCTCATCAGCGCGCTCAGCGCACCCATAGGAGCACGATACACTCACCATCTCCTCCCCTAGTGCTCCGTAGCCCTGTTTCCATCGATGGCCGAACCACGGCCGCCGCAAACCTCGTCGTCGGCGCTTCTCCGGCCACTCCCCGGCCGCGCCACCACCACGGTTGGATGCGGACGAGCGTCCGCATCCCGTAGCTGTGCTCCGCGCGCCAATCGGCGCTCCGTAGGCAAAACCCACACCGCCCCGCTGCGTCTGGCCTCGCCGGCGGCTAAACGCCGGCGAGTTTGACCATGTTTGACCCCATGCGGGCCCAGGTTGACTTCCCCCCTCCCTCGAGTCTATGACAGGTGGGCCGGCCTGTTAATTAGGTTAGGATTAGTGTTAACTAAATATTAGTTAGACTAATGACCTGACACGCGGGACCCACTGGTCAGTTTGACCTGGACCGCGCCCTGTTGACTTGCTGACGTCACACCAACGTCATGCTGATGTAGTAAATGCTTTTCTGGTTTTTCTTATTCAGAAATGATTTAGAAATTCCAGAAAATAGTAAAAACTTCTAAAAATCATAGAAATTCAACCGTAACACCAAATGAAATAATTTATATATGAAAAATGATCAGAAAAATCCAAAGAATCTGAATATGGAATTTTTATGCCTGTTTGAAAAAGTTAACCTCACTGAATAGGACGAATCATGATTATGGAATAAATGGTAATTAGTTTTGGAGTTGGAATTTGCTATAGGTTTGAATTCCACTTCAATGAATATGACTAACTATTGCACTAGGTCAATTCAGTACTTTAATATTACATACCATTCATATGAAGGTGCATTGCATTGATTGTGGTTCCTTCTGTGTTTGCCGGTGGTTGTTCCCTCTTAATAGACGATGTTTCCGACAACGTGATCGATGACACCGATGAAGAGTTATATTATCTTCAGAAGTGCCAGGCAAGCAAAACACCCTTGGTCATTCCGATACAATCCCACTCTCTCGCTCCTGCTCTCTTTTACTGCATTAGAACAACAACGTTTCAACTGTTACATGCTGCGGTAGCTGAACCCCTTTCCTCTACATGACCTGTCATTGCCACAGTAAATAGATGAAACCCACTAGCATGAGTAGGAATTGTGTGAGCCCTGATGTGCCTACTCATTCATGCTTGTTGTCATGCCTGCTACTGCTTAGAGTTGAGTCAGGTCTGATTCATCGGGAATGAATTGGAACGTGGTGAACATGTCCTACCGTTGAGAGCTAAGTGTGTGAACACGATTTGGTAAAGGTAGCGGTGAGAGGCCATGTAGGAGTACATGGTGGGTTGTCTCATTGCAGCCATTCTCAGGAACTGAGTTCTGTGTTTGTGATCCATGAACAGTTACTACCACACATTGGGTTCCGGTAACTCGGCCCCTCTCGGCTTATTAATCAACTCAATCTCTGTCCAGGAGTTGCAACTAGTTTCTGGTGTTTGTAGGTTGTGTTAGTAGTCTACCAAGTGGCACCCGGTACAGGTGGGCTTGGGACAGACTAGGCACAGTGGCACGGTGTACCAAGTGGCACCCGGATGGTGGGCTTGGGAACCCTGCACACATCGTGGGGCCATGAGCGACAGCCCGACCGGATCTCCTTGCGGATGGAACCCGAATAGGCGATAAACCTGGACGAGAGACTTGTGTGGTTAGTCAGGTCGTGGCCGACTCCCTCGCCAGGTACATGACATCTACATGGTGGTAAGTGGCGAGAGCGTGTGTGAAGAAGTACACCCCTGCAGGGTTATCATTATCTATTCAAATAGCCGGATTCATCGGATATGGAAACTTGGACCCCTTGCATAGTTCATAGACAAGTGAAAGTGGATACCCTCAAATGCGCAAGATAAGCGTGAGTGCTATGGATGGCCTTCTCGTAGGGAGACGGGAGCAGATCCATAGTGGTGTATTGATATGGTGAATATGTGGACTCGTGTGCGCCACCTAAAAGAGTTACTAGCAGTCATAGTTTAGGATAGCCACTGAGTCAAAGCTGGCTTGCTGCAGTCAAACTCCACCATCCCCTTTGTTGATACCGATGCATATGTAGTTAGTTGTGATGTAAGTCTTGCTGGGTACATTTGTACTCAC
The DNA here is from genome assembly GCA_032464435.1 of Aegilops umbellulata. Taxonomy (NCBI): domain Eukaryota; kingdom Viridiplantae; phylum Streptophyta; class Magnoliopsida; order Poales; family Poaceae; genus Aegilops; species Aegilops umbellulata. The sequence goes on along the minus strand of CP136056.1, from coordinate 346,411,373 downwards.
GTTTGCCTATTTTATGTTTTTGCAGAGAGACGTCAGTCTCGCTAGTAGTTCCGCGTGGACTTCGACGTTTATCTTGATACCTCAGCTATGATCTTGTGCCCTCGGCATGGTCTTGCAGATAGTCAGGCTTCTCAGCCTCTTTCATTTGTAGATGCCTGTACTCAGACAAGTAAGCTTCGGCATGTGCTTTGACTTGTATGCTCTGAATGTTTGGTCATGAGACCCATGTTTGTAATATCTCGCTCCTCGGAGCCTAATGAATAAATACTTGAGTCGTAGAGTTATGTTGTGATGCCATGTCGTATTTACACATATCGAGCATATTGTGTGTATGATTGAAATGCTTGGTATGTGTGGGATCCGACAATCTAGTTGTTTATCCTTGGCAGCCTCTCTTATGGGGAAATGTAGTCTAGTGCCTCCTTGAACCATAGTAGTCCGCTATAGCCCGGTTCATCGGAGTCCTGCTAGCCCAGCACTACTGTTCAGGACACTTGACTGGCCGGCATGTGTTTCACTTCGTTCCTGTGTCTGTCCCTTCGGGGAAATGTCACGCGGTGACATCCAGAGTCCTGCCTAGCCTGCTACAGCCCGGGTTACCGGAGTCCTGTTAGCCCAGTGCTAAAGCCCGGGTTCACACGTTGTTGACCGACATGCTCAAAGTTGATTCATGTATGCCTGTCCCCATGGGTTAGTGCCGCTTTGGGTTCATGACTAGCCATGTCGGCCCGGGTTCTCTGTCATATGGATGCTAGCGACACTATCATATACGTGAGCCAAAAGGCGCAAATGGTCCCGGGCCAGGTAAGGTGGCACCCGTGGGAATACCGTGCGTGAGGCCACAAAGTGATATGATGTGTTACGTGCTAGATCGATGTGGCTTAGGATCGGGGTCCTGACATCCCTCCCTTTACTGGGAAGGCGCGAGCCGCCTCTTTACTACGATGTGACGCATGCATGTGAAAACCGCCCCACGCATGCCGCACACGTCATGCACGCCCCTCCACGGCGCGCCGCATGCGTGGGTCGTGGTAAGCAGAGCACGCGAAAAATCTTACCTCGGTAAACACCACTCTGCCTGCCCATGCATCATTTTGGGTCTGACCCAACAACGTGTTGCGCTTATGTGTGGCCCATGCCCGGGGGCTCCTGTCGGTGTACAAAACTAGGGGCACGTTTTTGCACCCCTTTACCTGTGCACGGGCAGTCAGAGCCGCGCCCGCGACCACACCCAGCAGAGCAAGGGAGGTGAGCCAAGGTAAGACCTAAGCCCAAGATGGCCGGAGCAACGCCAAGGCAAAGGCCACAAAGATCAGATGGATGAAGCAGGTTTCCCCGGCAAGGACCCTTGCCGGGGGCAGCCTCAGCGGCCCCGGCAAGACCCTTGCCAGAGCAGCTCGCCCACGCTAGCCGAGCCAGCCACCCTCGAGCCCACCAACACTCGACAAAAGCATTGGGACAGGGCTCGGGAGGCACCTCTGTGGTGGCATGCAGATCTTTGTGAAGACATATTCAAGATCAAATGAGGATAGGAAGGCAACCATCCTCACCGAAGGAAGGCCACCAGACCCCCGGCAAGATCCTTGCTGGGGACGACAGCGCGCCACGACAAGACCCTTGCCAGGCCACACGGGAGGACTCTTGCCGGGCCACCCGGCAAGGCCCTCGCCAAGGACGCCAGCGGGACCACCGCCAGGCCTGCACCAGCCAAGTCTCCGCCGCCGTTCGCATGCAGCTGCCGCCCAACCAGCTGGGCAGGCAGATGCGTGGCAACATGCAGCCCTTCGTGGAGGCTCCACCATCGCGCCACCTCATCTGCCTGCCTGCCTACATGGCACCGCATGCATCGCTGGCCACGGCGCGTGTTGAAGCTTGGAGGAGCGGCGACGCACGGGACGGGCCTCGCCCCCGTCCCCGATAAAGTGAAGGGACACCTAAGCGATGCATTAAATGCACCTTGTCCTGTAATAAGAGGGATAACCTCGTGCCACTGTAGACGTTTCCACCTCCTATGTGCCACTATGGCAGCCCCTTTTTCCTATAAAAGGAGGCCCGAGGCGACCAGGAGAAGGATTCGGCTTTTTGGAGCTCGTTACACTCCGTAGCTAGCTCAAGAACTCAGAATACATCGACCAAAGCAGGACTAGGGTTTTACGCATCCTCGCGGCCCGAACCTGGATAAACGAACCGCGTGCTCTCTGCTAGACCCGCTCTTCTCTCAACCCCGCGCCCCGCAAACGCAGTAGGGATTCTTGTGATCCCATAGGTGTCGTTCCCCAACGACATATACTAGTCATTTATGCCTTGTTTATTTCAGTCATTCACAATGTTGGTTCATTATGTGCAAGTCGCAACTATGCCTGATACGTCTCCAACGTATCTATAATTTTTGATTGCTCCATGCTATATTATCTACTATTTTGGACTATATTGGGCTTTATTTTTCCACTTTTATATTATTTTTGGGACTAAGATATTAACCGGAGGCCCAGCCTAGAATTGCTGTTTTTTTGCCTATTTCAGAGTTTCGGATAAACAGAATATCAAACGGAGTCCAAATGGAATGAAACCTTCGGGAACGTGATTTTCTCATCAGATAAGACCCAGGAGACTTGGACCCTCCGTCAAGAAAGCCACGAGGCGGTCACGAGGGTGGGGGGCGCGCCCCCTGCCTCATGGGCCCCTCGTAGCTCCACCGATGTACTTCTTCCTCCTATATATACCTACGTACCTCCAAACGAGCAGATACGGAGCCAAAAACCTAATTCCACCGCCGCAACCTTCTGTACCCACGATATCCCATCTTGGGGCCTGTTCCGGAGCTCCGCCAGAGAGGGCTAGCATCATGGAGTGCTTCTACATCATCATAGCCCCTCCGATGAAGTGTGAGTAGTTTACCTCAGACCTACGGGTCCATAGTTAGTAGCTAGATGGCTTCTTCTCTCTTTTTGGATCTCAATACAATGTTCTCCCCCTCTCTCGTGGAGATCTATTCGATGTAATATTCTTTTTGCAGTGTGTTTGTTGAGACTGATGAATTGTGGGTTTATGATCAAGTCTATCTATGAATAATATTTGAATCTTCTCTGAATTCTTTTATGTATGATTGGTTACCTTTGCAAATATCTTCGAATTATCAGTTTGGTTTGGCCTACTAGATTGGTTTTTCTTGCCATGGGAGAAGTGCTTAGCTTTGGGTTCAATCTTGTGGTGTCCTTTCCCAGTGACAGAAGGGGCAGCAAGGCACGTATTGTATTGTTGCCATCGAGGATAACAAGATGGTTTTTTATCTTATTGCATGAAACTATCCCTCTACATCATGTCATCTTGCTTAAGACGTTACTCTGTTTTTAACTTAATACTCTAGATGCATGCTGGATAGCGGTCGACGAGTGGAGTAATAGTAGTAGATGCAGGCAGGAGTCGGTCTACTTGTCTCGGACGTGATGCCTATATACATGATCATACCTAGATATTCTCATAACTATGCTCAATTCTGTCAATTGCTCAACGGTAATTTGTTCACCCACCGTAGAATACTTATGCTCTTGAGAGAAGCCACTAGTGAAACCTATGGCCCCCGGGTCTATTCTCATCATATCAATCTCCATCACTTTAATTTTGCTTTGCTTTTTTTACTTTGCCTTTTACTTTTCACTTTGCATCTCTATACCAAAAATATTCTCTATCAGATCTCACTCCCGTAAGTGACCGTGAAGGGATTGACAACCCCTAATCGCGTTGGTTGCGTTGAGCTATTGTTTTGTGCAGGTACGAGGGACTTGCGTGTAGCCTCCTACTGGATTGATACCTTGGTTCTCAAAAACTGAGGGAAATACTTACGCTACTTTGCTGCATCATCCTCTCCTCTTCGGGGAAATCCAACGCAGTGCTCAAGAGGTAGCAATGTCGCTCGACTACATCAATACCAGTTTGAACGACTATATTTGGTTCCAGTTATTCCTGGTGTAGTTAACACATGCCCTTTATTTCAGTTTTACACATTTATCCAGTGTGATGTTTAAGCATTACCTACGTTCTATTCATTTTCAACAATACCAGTTTGAATTGCAATATTTGATGGTTGTTAAGCCTACCGTCGGTAACATTGCCTTCCATTTTATATCTGCTTTAACAGCATGCTGAAACCAACACATTCAAGCTATCATTTGGATATGATGTTGTTTACCTTTGCTATATTTGTTTGATGTTAAGATTGTTGTACTTATCATGCCTTTACACTAGTTATGCAGGACAACAACGGGAGTGGCCACCATTTTCCGCTGAGGTTAGCTTCATTCCTCGGCTTGTACTCCCCCCATCGTTCCATAATGTAGTGCATATAGATCCAGGCCTGGAAACTTGTTAGCTTCTAATACTGACTTGTTGCTTGTAGGTACATATGCCCTTGGCAAGGATCCACGCATTGACCCTTTTTGCGTATGGGGCAATGAGATATTGATGAACAAGCATCAAGTGAGGAAACTGATAAGGATTATTAGCAAAAAGATACGAATGGTGGCAAGCAAATTATTTGCTTATGCTCTATCCAACACAGCAGTGAGCTGTAGGATGGTAACTACAAAGTCTACAACCTTCTCTTTTTACTGCCCATAATGAGTTGTTAGACAATAATGTCTGAATCTTTTTCGTTCCCAGTGGTTCCCGAAGCAGTTCACTCAAGATTACCTCGCAAAGTACATGATTGGTGGACACGCAATGAAGGTTAGAGTATTTCATCCAGACTACAATGAGCATCGAGAAGTCCTAATGAAGACAGTGAAGGATGGACGGGCAACCATCACAAGAGGTTGGCCTAGAGTCGTGCCCGCCTTACGCATGGACGAGGGCACAATATGGGCATTCCGTTTCACCTTCTCCAGCAACCAGAATGTCTTTCGCCTCTCTCTTTACAGTCTTTAGTACAACTGTGGTTCATCATTCTTTACTTGGTGCTTTTGTAGTTCTTCAGTATATGTACCTGTGCATTGAATTATGGATTTGTGGTTGAACCTATATTTGTAATAAACATGGTTGGATATGAAATAAGTGATTGCCTACTTTCAAATTTAAAACATGTGACTTTTAAATTAGGGATTACACTGCACACGGTTTGCGAAAGCGAAACGTCTGCGATATACGTGGAGATCAGAAACGTTTCTAGGATCCACTACGTGTGCGATCAATCTCCACTGCACACACGACTTTCTCTTGAAAACTGTTTGCGTTAGGCCACCTTGCGCAAACGTTTATCACATAAAAAGTGTGTGTGATGGACAGACTTTGCCACACAGTTTCTTCTATGCACCATGTGTGATGCATTCAATAATGCAAACGATAAAACTATTAATACGTGTGCAATGGTAACACTATCACAAACGATTTAACGGGAAAAATTGTGTGTGATGTACCTGTGAATGGAAACGTTTTCCTTGGAGCAATTGTGTGGGATGTACATACGAACGGAAATGTTTAGCGGGGACTGACCGTGTGGGATGTACTTGCGACCGGAAACAATTTTGCCATATAATTGTATTTTTAGCTCTATTGTACGTATTTCTGTATTTGAGCGCTCGCCGGTCGCGCACGACCTTATTTTGCCAAACGTGTGTGTGCCAGGAGGGCATATCCCCGACGGTTTCTGGGTCATGTGGGAAGGACCCCCCTATTACCCACACTCACTTGGCGACAGTTCCAAATGTTGTCGCGGAAAGGGGTTAACCGTTTGTTTAGGACCGACGCGCACCAGTGTAACCGAAGCATGGCACGTATCCATTGTTGGTCGAACACTCACGGTTCGAATAAATAATCCGTTTGGGATATTGGTTCCCAATTATTAATAATCTCCCGTCTGTAATTAGATAAAGATTACATCAAAACTGGTCTCAAATTTGACAAAAAAGTACAATGCCACTTTGTATTGGTGTCCATATTATAACGCGATAAGTTTCATGAACTTCAAATAAGTTTTGGATGTACTAGAATTTAAAAATCAAGATTCTCAATGTTTGAAATTTGTTGCACGGGGAGTAAACATGCACCCAGTGAGACACGTGTGTTTTTGCAATCCATTTAGGTGCACTATCACGTGTGCATGTAGCTCAAATTTGATTTTTGCACATTATATCCGTAGAAAATCAATCAATTAATGTACTAAAACGTCTTAATGATCTCTGTGATTTTTTTGAAATTAAAACGTCTGGTGGTGGCGGGTGGCTCGCAGTACACTACTAGTTGTGAGCCACCGAGTGGGTTTGGCCGGTTTGTTAGGCAGTCCGGTGCCACATCAGAGTCGTGAAATCGCTATTTAAAACATTACACAACCCTTTCATACATACATGTTTTGGCCACATGCAGTCGATGGTTGTCCTTGTCGGCATTCTGGGAACAGGGGTCCCCAGACTTGCCTGCCTGCGGCCTGCAGCGTGGCTCAAGTGGGGGCCCAGCGCGGCCCATCTTCATCAGCTCAAGCTCAAGACCCTCGCGAGGGGCCAAGCCTCGCGGGGTGGACGACAAGAGGCTTCCTCAGGAGCAGCCTCATCAGGCAGGCTCGCAAGGAGGCGGAGAGATCAAGGCAGGGGTACCTCGCGAGGAGCCCGTGACGCAAGCCATGACGATCGAGACCAGGCGGGCGCCGGCCTGCGCAGTGTCCTTGTTTCCTTTTCGGTGCAAAGGGGGCAAGCACAGGCCAAGGCATCGGGCAAAGGTTACCATTCCGGTGCAACGAGACCAAGACCAGCAGAGCGGCAGGACGGAGGTCACCGTGGAGCCCAAGACGGCGTCATCACCAGCGCTTTTGGCAGCCAAAGACCACCTTTGGTCAGGATAACTTGTACTAGATGTTCCCCTTCAAAATGGCCAATTGTTGGCGCTCTTCCCGCTCATTATTTGGGAAGAGGCCCAGGGCCTCTATAAATAGAGCTAGCCACCACAGAGTAGAGGCAGCTGGTAAGAGCGAGTCAGAGCTAGAAAACTAGATAGAGAGCCCGAGTAGAACACATCACACCAGCTCAAGAACACCCCTCGCGAGGCTCTTCATCCCTTGTACTGTTCATCATCATCCCCCGAGGCAATCCACCACACCACACACTGGAGTAGGGTATTACACCACAACGGTGGCCCGAACCAGTATAAACCTCGTGTCCCTTGTGTTGTTCATCGTTTCCAGCTTAGATCACGCGAGGAGATCGGACGTAGATCGGTAGGGGAGAGATCTTCTCGTGCACCCCAGAGTTCGAAGCTTAAGGGCCTGCCGGAACCCGAAATCCGACATTTGGCGCGCCAGGTAGGGGTGCGCCGGAGTTTTCCCTCCTGACGACTCGCTCTCCACCAACACCGCGTTTTCTCCCTCATGGCGGATGGCGCGCCGCCTGCTCCGACAGACGATGCCGGCGCTCGGGCCTGGGGGCTCCGAGCCTTGGCCCCCACCTTGCGACAGGTGCAGTGGCTGCGCAAGTTCAAGCCTGAGATGCCACCGCGTTACAATGGCACGGTAGATCCGCTGGTTTTCCTGCTGGCGTATGAAGAGGTCGTCTTCAAAGACGGGGGCGATGACCGGGTGATGGCCAACTGGTTACCCATGGCCCTCACTGGCGTCCCGCGCATGTGGCTCCTACACCTGCCGGCTACTTCTGTGACCTCCTGGGAGGAGCTGCGCGACCTCTTCCTCGCCCGTCATGCTGCACCAGCGCCACCCGTCGTCGCAGCTCTCCTGGGTGGCTCCCAGGCACCGCCCTGGAGCCGCCATATCAAGCCGTTCACCCGCCAGATCAGCTCTGCCTCCGAGCGCCGAGGAGTACCCCCGGGTTGGGTGGCGCCCGAGGCCGATCTAACCTTTGACTCAGATGATCACCCCTTCAACCCCATCGGTTCAGGCGCGCTCCCGATGCTGTGCACCCCCACCATCTGCCAAGTGGCTGTTAGCAGGACCCTCATCGATGGCGGTGCCGGCCTCAACGTGCTCTCGGTGGAGGCCTTCAGTCTCCTCCACGTGCCGCTGGAGCGGCTCCAACCCAGCAGGCCCTTCTCGGGCGTCAGAGTCGGTTCCACCGCCTCCTTGGGGCAGATCCGCCTCCCAGTGACCTTCGACACCTACGACAACTTCCGCACGGAGCTGATCGGCTACGACATCGCCCCCATCGGCCTCCCCTACAACGCCATCCTCGGCTATCCGGCCTTGGCTCGGTTCATGGCAGCGTCTCACCCGGCGTACAACCTCATGAAGATGCCCGGGAGCTGCGGCGTCCTTACCGTGTCAGGGGACACAAGGGATGCGCTGTAGGTGCTCCAGCTTGCTTTCAGGGCGGCCGCGGTGGCGCAGCCCACTAACACCAACGTCCTTGAGCCCAAGGGGGCTGCGCCGGCTAAAAGGAAGCAGTTATTCACCCAAGACAAGGTGGAAACCAAACAGGTACCAGTCAACGAGGACGGGTCCACTGACGCCACCTTCACCATTGCGGCCAACCTCGAGCCCGAGCAGGAGAAGGCCCTGGTGAGGTTTCTGCGTGCGAACAAGAAGGTGTTCGTGTGGGAACCTAATCAGTTAGCAGGGGTCCCGAGGGATGTAATTGAGCATCACCTCAACGTGTGCCCCAACGTGCGCCCTGTGAAGTAGAAGGCGAAGCGACAGTCCATAGAGAAACAAGGCTTCATCGTTCAAGAAACCCGGAAGCTAGAAGCGGCAAGAGTCATCCGCGAGGTCCGCTACCCAGATTGGCTGGCTAATCCGGTCGTTGTGCCGAAAAAGGGGGGAAAGGAGCGCATGTGCGTCGACTTCACCAACCTCAACAAGGCCTACCCACAGTATCCATTTCCGCTCCCCTGCATTGACTAGATAGTCGACTCCACCGCAGAGTGTGACCTGCTCTGCTTCCTGGATGCCTTCTCGGGCTATCACCAGATCAAGATGGCGGTGGAGGACGTGGAAAAGACAGCTTTCCTGACCCCGTGTGGAGTGTACTGCTACACGTGCATGCCATTTGGGTTGCACAACACGGGCGCAACCTTCCAGCGACTGATGCACATCGCCTTGGGCCAGCAGCTCGGGAGGAACACTGAAGCTTACGTCGATGACATTGTGGTGAAGTCTCGGGAGGCAAAAACCCTGATACAGGACCTGGAGGAAACCTTTGTGAGCCTCAACAAAGTGGACCTACGGCTCAACCCGGAGAAGTGCGTGTTAGGAGTCCCCTCGGGCAAGATCCTGGGTTTCCTCGTGTCCCACAGGGGCATCGAGGCCAACCCGGAGAAGGTCAAGGCAGTTGAAGATATGAGCTCGCCGAGGACCCTCAGAGATATGCAGAAGCTCACCGGGCGTGTGACCGCGCTAGGGCGCTTCATCTCCAAGCTGGGGAACGAGCGCTGCCCTTCTTCAAGCTGATGAAGAAGAAGGGCCCTTTTGAATGGACCGAAGAGGCTGACAAGGCATTCCAAGACCTCAAGAGGTACCTTACCAGCCCACCACTGATGGTAGCTCCATGCCCTTGGGAGCCCCTTGTGCTCTACCTTGCGGCCACCCGTACTCCGCTAGCGCTGCCCTGCTGGCCATCAGGGAGGAGCGCCAGACCAAGGCTGCAGCGACCGCCTAGGCAGAAGTTGTCGGCCTTCTGGGAACAGGGGTCCCCAGACTTGCTTGCCTGCGGCCTGCGGTGCGGCTCAAAGGAGGCCCAACACGGCCCAACTTCATCAACACAAGACCCAAGACCCTCGCGAGGGGCCAGGCCTCGAGGGGCGGACGACACGGTGCTTCCTTAGGCGCGGCCTCGTCAGGCTGGCTCATGAGGAGGCGGAGAGATCAAGGCAGGGTGCCTCGCGAGGTGCCCATGACGCAAGCCATGACGACCAAGGGCGCCGGGCAGGCGCCAGCCAGCGCGGTGTCCTCCCTTTCCTCTTTGGTGCAAAAGGGACAAGCGCAGGCGGGAGGATCAAGCAAAGGCACCCATTTTGGTGCAACGAGACCAAGACCAGCTCCGCGACAAGGAGGAAGTCACTGTGGAGCCCAAGCCAGCGTCACCACCAGAGCCTTTGGCAGGCGAGGACAAACTTTAGCCAGGATAAGAGTATTGTATGTTCCCCTTCGAATTGGCCAATTGTTGGCGCCCTTCCCGCTCAATATTTGGGACGAGGCCCAGGGCCTTTGCCTATAAATAGGACTAGCCACCCCCAGGGTAGAGGCATCGGGTACCCAAGATCAGAGCAAAGAGAGAGAGAGAGAGAGAGAGAGAGAGAGAGAGAGAGAGAGAGAGAGAGAGAGAAGGGCGGCTGAACTCCCTTAGCAGTTCATCGTCCCAGCTGGAACACGCCCTCGCGAGGCTGTTCTCCCTTGTACCGTTCATCATCATCAGCCCAAGAGGCAATCCACCCACCACACTGGAGTAGGGTATTACACCACATCGGTGGCCCGAACCAGTATAAACTTTGTGTCTTTTGTGTTGTTCCTTTGGTAGCTTAGATCCTTGCGAGACGGAAAGGTAGAGGGCAGAATCTCCGCGCGCACCCTAGAGTTCGAACCTTAAGGGTCTGCCGGAACCCGAAATCCGACAGAAGTGAAGCAAAGCTAAGAGGGCCTCGCGAAGACTGCAACCACGGCCGAAAGGGAACAACCGCAGCAGGAGAACACGCCTGGAGCAGGAGAGGCCGCTCCGAGCGACCAAGCGCTGGAGGCTCTGCCATCTCAGGAGACACCTCAGCCTCTGGAGGACGCAGGCTGCCCCGGCACCCTCGACCTCGTCGAGCACCCCGTGTACTTTGCCAGCACGGTGCTACGGGATGCAAGGGCGCGGTACCCCGTGCCACAAAAACTCCTCCTCGTGCTATTAGTGGCCTCACGCAAGCTGTGGCACTACTTCCAAGGCCATCCTATTAAATTCGTCTCAGCGTATCACTTGGAAAGAGTACTCAGGAGCCCCAACTCAGATGGGAGGGTTGCTGAATGGAACATTGAACTACAGGCATTTCAGCTACAATAATTCAGTACGACCAGGGTCATCAAGGGAGCCGCACTTGCGGATTTCGTGGCAGAATGGGCCGAAGCGCTGGGTCTCGAGGTAGGCGAAGACCGATCACTTTCCCCAGGGAGTGAAGCACCGGATGGCTGGGTCATGTACTTTGATGGGGCGTTCTCCCGACACGGTGCGGGAGCCGGCGCAGTGCTCGTATCCCCTACCCAGGCCAAACTCGTACAACTCTGATTCCAGCACGGAGAAAAGGTCTCTAACAACATAGCGGAGTACGAAGGCCTAATAGCAGGCTTGAAGGCTGCAATTGCCTTAGGGGTGAAGCGCCTCATCATCAAGGGCGATTCGCAGCTCTTCGTCAACTTATCAAACAAGATATACGAGCCAAAGGACGAACACATGGAAGCCTACCTCACCGAGGTTCGCAAGATGGAGAAACAGTTCTGGGGGCTGGAGTTGTAGCATGTGCCTCGCGGCACCAATCAGGAGGCCGATAACATTGCTAGGAGGGCATCTAGGCGGCTGCCTCAGGAGCCTGGCATCTTCGAGGAGCAGCTCTTCAAACCCTCAGCGGTGCCGTCAGTGTCAAGCACGGCGCAACCAAGGGAGGAGCTCCCTCAGCCACCTGCCTCAGGAGCCCCGGTCTGCGGCCCGGCCTCGGGGCACGCCTTCTCCTGGCGTTGGAACCTCAGGAAGGGTGTTGGATCCCGGAGCTCAAGGACTACCTGATGCAAGGGACTCTGCCGGAGAACGAGGAGGAGGCGGAGCGTGTGGCGCGGCAGGCCACAACTTATTGCATCAGGGACGGAGAGCTCTACAGGAAGCGACCAAATGACATGTCCCTCCGCTGCATCTCCCGAGAGCATGGGAAGGAGCTGTTGGCGGACATACACGGCGGAGACTACAGGCACCATTCGTCATCACGGACCCTCGTCGGCAAGGCATTTCATAGTGGATTCTACTGGCCCACAGCGCTCAACGACGCCGTCGAGCTGGTGAGGGCTTGTGGGGCCAGCCAGTTTCACGCTAAGCAGATCCATCAGCTTGCGGGGGGTCTTCAGACTATACCCCTCTCCTGGCCATTTGTAGTTTGGGGGCTGGACATTCTGGGCCCGTTCCCTCGGGCGCCAGGGGGCTATCGCTACCTCTACGTCGCTATGGACAAGTTCACCAAGTGGGCTGAGGTGGAAGCCGTCCGCACAATGCCAGCAGGCTCTGCGGTCAAGTTCATCAAGGGCCTCGTGAGCCGATTTGGGGTGCCCAACCGCATCATCACCGACAACGGTTTGCAGTTCACCAGTAATCTCTTCAAAACGTACTGTGCTAACCTTGGAACGCAGATATGCTACGCTTTGGTAGCACACCCCCGGAGCAACGGCGGGCTGAGCGAGCCAATGCGGAGGTCCTGAGGGGCCTCAAAGCCAGGACCTTCAAGAAGAAGCTGGAGGCCTATGGCAGGTGCTGGTACGACGAGCTCCAGTCCATGATGTGGTCAATTCGCACAACTGCGACCAAGCCGACTGGCGAGACCCCGTTCTTCCTCATCTACGGAGCAGAGGTTGTTCTCCCTCACGAGGTCAGGCGTCGCTCCGAACGGGTCCAGGCATTCGACGAGACGCAGCAGGACGCCATGCGGGGGACGGATCTCGTGCTGGGGGAGGAACGCCGTCGAGAAGCCGCACTGTGAGCGGCGAGGTATCAACATGCGCTGCGACGATACCACTGCCGCAACATCCGCCCCAGAACTCTTGAGGTAGGGCATCTCGTGCTCAGACAGGTTCTCTCCAGGGAGGGGCTGCACAAGCTCTCTCCCATGTGGGAGGGCCCATTCAAGGTTGTTCATGTCGTCAGGCCTGGCTCCGCGCGCTTGGAGACCACGGAGGGGGTACCCATCTAGAACGCGTGGAACATTCAACATCTCTGGAGGTTCTATCCCTGAGCGAGGCCTAGCGCCTAGGAAAGGCCCGGTGCCTATGAAGAAGGCAAACACCTGTGAAGCTGCCGTGTTTTGGGAAAGGCCCAGTGCCTGTGAAGAAGGCAAACGCCTGTGAAGCTGCCGTGTTTTGGGAAAGGCCCGGTGCCTATGAAGAAGGCAAACGCCTGTGAAGCTGCCATGTTTTGGGAAAGGCCCGGTGCCTGTGAAGAAGGCAAACGCCTATGAAGCTTCTGCATTTCGGAAAAGGCCCGGTGCCTGTGAAGAAGGCCAATGCCTGTGAAGCTCGCCGCTCGTGACACTCTCACGTAATAGTGAGTGGGGCTGTACATGCCCCAGAGTCTCCGGAGTGCCGCCCTCAGGCCTCGAGGGCTCCCGCCCACGCCCAGTGGCAGCACTTAGCTCCGCGCTAGTGAGAAGACGTCGAAGACTAGAATAGGTGCCGGACATAGCTTTTCCATTTGCTTTCTGCAGTTGGCTTGTCTATTCCCGTTTAAAGTTTTATTGGAGCTGTTGGCGTTCCTGGCTTGTGACTCTCTATCTTTTTCACTCGCTTGCCTCGTTTTCTCTCGCACAAGTCTCGCGAGGGAGGTTCGCGGGCGCCCTCGCAAGTGTTTTTCTGCCCCGATCGTTTGGAGCTTCCCTATTCGAGTCCTCTTCGGGAGCATCCCTCCCAGTCCGTGCCCCACGGGCATCGCGACACGAGCGTAGGACCTGGGCCGATCGCTCCCACAACCAAGACCGAAAGTTACCCCTCCTACTAATCATTGCAGGGCACGAAGCGCGCGACGAGGCCACGGCCTCGGGAGGCAAGGACCGCGTCGCGCCTCATCGAGATAAAATTATTCCCGTACATGGGTGCACGGCGCGGAAACACATCGCAGAAATAACGAAAGTCGCGCGATGGTTAACAACAGAAGTTCTAACACGCCCCCGCGGGGCCCAATACTACCTTCTATTTCTACGCAGGAAATGAAGAAAAACAAAATGGGCGCGGTTCGTCCTACACCAACCCGTGGCGAAGGTTCGAGCTGCTCCTGGGGCTCAGGCGGATCCCTCCTCCCGCTTCACCGGGGCGCGACGGCGGGCTGACCCGCTACCTTCACCCAGGCGGGCGCGACGGCGCGGGGGCTGGTCGCGGCCACCGCTGGAGGAGCTGCTGCCTGAGAGGGAGTCGCCGAAGCTTAGCAAGCCCCAAGCACCGCCACCTGTACGCATGTCGCCGTCTTCATCCTGGTCAGCACCGGGGCTGGGCGGGCGGCCGCGGTCGTCGTCTTCGGGGCAGCACCCAGCACGGCGACTGAGGGAGTCCTGGATTAGGGGGTGTCCGGGTAGCCGGACTATAACCTTTGGCCGGATTCTTGGACCATGAAGATACAAGATTGAAGACTTCTTCCCGTGTCCGGATGGGACTTTCCTTGGCGTGGAAGGCAAGCTTGGCGATACGGATATGTAGATCTCCTTCCGATGTAACCGACTCTGTGTAACCCTAGCCCTCTCCGGTGTCTATATAAACCGGAGGGTTTTAGTCCATAGGACGAACAACAATCATACCATAGGCTAGCTTCTAGGGTTTAGCCTCTCTGATCTCATGTACATCTACTCTTGTACTACCCATATCATCAATATTAATCAAGCAGGAGTAGGGTTTTACCTCCATCGAGAGGGCCTGAACCTGGGTAAAAACATTGTGTCCCTTGTCTCCTGTTACCATCCGCCTAGACGCACAGTTCGGGACCCCCTACCCGAGATCCTCCGGTTTTGACACCGACATTGGTGCTTTCATTGAGAGTTCCTCTGTGTCGTCGCCATCAGGAAGGATGCCTCATCCCATCTTCAAATATGGCACTGTTGCTGAGGGAGCTTTGGCTGTCGGCCAAACTCTCCGGCTAGGTGGTTTTCTTATGACCGCCTGTTCAGTCGCTACACCGACGATGACCTCTCGGGTCATCAAAAGCAATCTTCACGTCGACTTGGAACTCACCGACCAGTTAGATCCGATGGAGCTCTCTTCCCTAAACGAGCTCTTGGATCGCATCGCCGCCCCGGGAGTCGCTATAGACTACGATCAGATCGGGCCTAAACCTGATCTGAGAGAGATTAACTCTCCCCGGGCCAACCATCACGTTGAAGTGGTGGAGGAACGACGCGGCGACCCTTCATCTATCTTAAGGACTATCTATGTCCGGATTCCCAATCCCTCCAAGCCGGATACCCGCGGAGGGGAGGAAGTCACTCAAGCCCTGAACATAGAGTCAGGCAGCGGGCTAGATTCATTAGACAACATCCAAGAATCCAGGATTCCGAGTTCGGTAGCTCCTTGGCCCTTTAATCTCCGATTGGGTGAGGTTTCGGATTCAATTCCACCCACCCACCCAAACATAAGCGATCTATCCCAGATCAGGCAAGAGCCCAAAGAAACAGTATACCATTACTGGGCCAGATTCCTCCTAGTCATCAACAGGATAAAGGACTGCCGTGAGGAAGACGCGATTTCATTCTTCTGCAATAATTGCACGGACAAGGGAATCCTCAATGCCATAAGTCACCGCGAAATTACATGCTTCGCTGACTTGGCGTCCATAGTACGAAAGTATTGTGCGATGGAAAGCGCCTGGAAAACCAACACAAAATTCTGGGACAATCCGGCCCTGAATACAAACCTAGTCTGAAATAAAAGGGTGCATTATCGCCAGGCACCCGGGTTAAACACCAAAAAGCAAAAGCCCTCTACAGGCGTGGAATCGTACTGGAAGGATGGCTCAATGGATCCTGTAAAATTCATAGTGCAGAGGGCACCACACCAACTCATAGCCTTAGAGCATGTTGGATACTCCGGCAGGTGGCCAAAAGTGGCGAAGATCTTCTAAACCCAGAAGCCACAGAGTACCAACCCTTGGATACCAGTACGGTATTAACAGTCTTCGAGACTTTCGCATCAAATAATATGCGAAAATGAACACTCCGCAGCCTTGCCGAAGTCTGCCACGTGGCAACAATAAACCCATGGAGTGACACGGCTATTACTTTTAATGCCAGTGACGAACCTAAGTTCCGAACAGCCCGAGCTCCAGCCGCATTGGTCCTTAGTCCAATAGTGGACGGCTTTCGACTCACCAAGGTACTCATGGATGGTGGCAGCGGATTGAACCTCATTTATGAGGAAACCCTTCAAAAAATGGAAATAGACTGGAACCGCATTGAGCGAAGCAGCACAACCTTTAGAGGAATAATCCCCAGTCAGGAAGCGCGCTGTACAGGAAAAATCACACTAGATGTGGTGTTCGGCACGCCGGACAATTATAGGTCCGAGGAGGTGACGTTCCAAGTGGCCCCGTTCAGTAGCAGATACCACGCTCTATTAGGGCAGGAGGCGTTTACAATCTTCCAAGCCATACCCCATTACGGGTACATGAAGCTCAAAATGCCCGGACCCAAAGGAATCATCACTCTCGCCAATGATCCAGACACAGCACTCCGCGCCGAAAATAAGATAGCCACACTAGCCCTCGAGGCATGATCCGAAGCCCTAGCGGCTGAGGAACTGACTGCGCTGCGATCCACGGTGAACAGGGACGACGTGATACTCAATAAAATATCCAAGTCCACCTCCTTCAAACCAGCGGACGAGATAGTCAAATTCCAAGTCCATCCAACGGACCCTACAAAAACAGCTTCCAACGGGGCACAGTTAACCCCTGATGTAGACGCCGCACTACGAGAGTTCCTACGCGAGAACTGGGACATTTTTTCCTGGCACCCTTCAGACATGCCAGGAATCCCACGCAGGCTGGCCGAGCATAGCCTAAATATTCTAAAAGGATTCAAGCCAGTCAAGCAGGCTCTTCGGCGTTTCTCCGAACCTAAGAGACAAGCCATGGGAGAGGAACTAGCTAAGCTATTGGAGGCCGGATTCATCCGAGATATAAAACATCCAGACTGGCTAGCAAACCTGGTGATGGTACCAAAGAAGGACAAATCCTGGCGCTTGTGCGTCGACTTTAAGGACCTCAACAAGGCTTGCCCAAAGGATCCCTTCCCCCTCCCCCGCATCGATCAAATTATCGATGCTACCGCAGGACACGATTCATTGTGTTTCCTCGACGCATACTCCGGCTACCATCAAATTAAGATGGCAGAGCCAGACCAAGCTGCAACAGCATTCATCACACCATACGGCCCCTTCTGCTTCAACACAATGCCCTTCGGGCTCAAAAACGCCGGCGCAACACATCAGCGCATGATTCAGACATGTCTGGCAAACCAGATCGGCAAAACAGTGGAGGCATACGTAGATGATGTGGTCGTCAAAATCAAACATGTCGAATCTCTAGTAGACGACTTGAGGCTCACGTTCGTCACCTCCGAACATATGACATCAAGCTCAACCTGGAAAAATGCGTCTTCGACGTACCAGCAGGAAAGTTCTTGGGCTTCATCGTATCCGGCATAGGAATCGAAGCAAATCCGGCTAAGATCCGAGCTCTGTCACAATTGGATATCCCAAAAGACCTCAAACAAATACAAAAATTTACTGGATGTGTGGCGGCTTTAAGCCACTTTATCTCCCGCCTGGGAGAAAAGGCATTACCACTTTATAGCCTCCTTTGGCGCACCGAACACTTCGAGTGGACGGATGCCGCCACTGCCGGACTGGAAGAAATAAAAGCCATATTGGCAACCAACCCAGTCCTGGCCGCGCCAAACACTGGCGAACCAATGCTATTATACATTACTGCAATTCATCAAGTTGTAAGCGCAGTGCTCATCGTCGAACGGGAAACGGACGGACATAAATTCCCCCTTCAAAAACCGGTTTACTACGTATCCACTGTCCTTGCCCCATGCAAATCACGGTACCCGCATTATCAAAAGATAGCGTACGCGGTATTCATGGCATCCCAAAAACTGCGACACTACTTTCAAGAGTGTTCGATAACGGTAGCCTCGGAAGTGCCACTCAATGATATCATAAACAATCGCGACGCGACGGGCCGAATTGCCAAATGGGCCATCGAGATCCTCCCATTCGATATAACTTACAAGCCACGACAAGCTATTAAGTCACAAGTATTGGCCGACTTCATCACAGAATGGACGGAAGCCGACCCCTAAAGAGTACGGCACATATTCCAACTGGATCATGCACTTCGACGGCTCCAAAATGTTGGCTGGTCTGGGGGCGTTGTTCTGACGTCCCCAACAGGAGATACAGTTCAATACGTACTCCAGATAATGAATACGGACTCCAACAACGCAGCCGAATACGAGGCCCTTCTACATGGTCTCCGGATGGCAGTATCCATGGGCATTCAACGCCTAGAGGTGCGCGGGGATTCGAACCTCGCGATATCCCAAATAAATGGAGACTTTGACGCCAAGGATCCAAAGATGGCAGCTTATCGCAATGCCGTCCTAAAAATGTCAGCTCGGTTCGAAGGGCTCGAATTTCACCATATAGCCCGGGAAAACAATCAGGCGGCAGATATCCTGCACGCATCGGCGCTAAACGCGATGCCGTCCCCCCCAACATCTTCTTGGAGAGGTTGTTCAAGCCATCAATATTATGGAAAGGAGAACCCGGAAATAACATATCGGACCGAACCGCACTGCCTGATACCGAACAATCCGACATAATTGGAGGCTCCGCCAACGAAATAATTTCTTCAGCCCACATAGTTATGGCCGTCATCGCCCCATGGACAGAACCATTCCTAGCCTACCTAACTAGGCAGGAACTCCCCGAGGACCAAAACGAGGCACGCTGCATAGTGCGGCGATCTAAAGCCTATAAAGTCCATGAGGGAGAGCTTTATAAGAAAAGCACCACCGGAGTCCTTCAAAGGTGCATCTCCGAAGAGGAAGGGCGGAATCTTCTGGCTGAAATCCATGCCGGACTCGGCGGTTGATACGTCTCCGTCGTATCTACTTTTCCAAACACTTTTGCCCTTGTTTTGGATTCTAACTTGTATGATTTGAATGGAACTAACCCGGACTGACGCTGTTTTCAGCAGAATTGCCATGGTGTTGTTTTATGTGCAGAAAACAAAAGTTCTCGGAATGACCTGAAACTCCACGGAATATCTTAGAATAAATAATAAAAAATCCTTGCCAAAGATGAAGACCAGGGGCCCCACACCCTGTCCACGAGGGTGGGGGGCACGCCCCTCCCCCCTGGGCGCGCCCCCCTACATCGTGGGCCCCCCTGGATGCCCTCCGACGCCAACTCCAACTCCATATATTGGCTTTCGGGGAGAAAAAAATCAGAGAGAAAGTTTCATCGCGTTTTACAATACGGAGCCGCCGCCAAACCCTAATCTCTCTCGGGAGGGCTGATCTGGAGTCCGTTCGGGGCTCCGAAGAGGGGGATTCGTCACCGTCATCATCACCAACCATCCTCCATCACCAATTTCATGATGCTCACCGCCGTGCATGAGTAATTGCATCGTAGGCTTGCTGGACGGTGATGGGTTGGATGAGGTTTATCATGTAATCGGGTTAGTTTTGTTAGGGTTTGATCCCTAGTATCCACTATGTTCTGAGATTGATGTTGCTATGACTTTGCTATGCTTAATGCTTGTCACTAGGGCCCGAGTGCCATGATTTCAGATCTGAACCTATTATGTTTTCATGAATATATGTGTGTTCTTGATCCTATCTTGCAAGTCTACTATGTGTTATGATCCGGCAACCCCGAAGTGACAATAATCGGGACCACTCCCGGTGATGACCATAGTTTGAGGAGTTCATGTATTCACTATGTGTTAATGCTTTGTTCCGGTTCTCTATTAAAAGGAGGCCTTAATATCCCTTAGTTTCCAATAGGACCCCACTGCCACGGGAGGGTAGGACAAAAGATGTCATGCAAGTTCTTTTCCATAAGCACGTATGACTATTTACGGAATACATGCCTACATTATATTGATGAACTGGAGCTAGTTCTTTGTCACCCTATGTTATGGCTGTTACATGATGAACCACATCCGGCATAATTATCCATCATTGATCCGGTGCCTACGAGTTTTCCATATACTGGTTTACGCTTATTTACTTTTCTGTTGCTACTGTTACAATCACTACAAACATACCAAAAACATTACTTTTGCTGTCTTTACTTTTGTTACCGTTACCACCACTATCATATTACTTTGCTACTAAACACTTTGCTAGAGATATTAAGCTTCCAGGTGTGGTTGAATTGACAACTCAGCTGCTAATACTTGAGAATATTCTTTGGCTCCCCTTGTGTCGAATCAACAAATTTGGGTTGAGTACTCTACCCTCGAAAACTGTTGCGATCCCATATACTTGTGGGTTATCAAGACCTTTTTCTGGCGCCGTTGCCCGGGAGCATAGCTCTATTCTTTGAGTCACTTGGGATTTATATCTGCTGGACACTATGAAGAACTTGAAAGACGCTAAGACAAAAATTTATCCCTCAACTACGAGGGGAGGTAAGGAACTGCCATCTAGCTCTGCACTTGATTCACCTTCTATTATGAGTAAGCTAGCGACACCTAAACCTACTACTGCTATGAATTCTGATATGTCGCATGTTATTGATGATGCCACTTCTGCTATGCATGATACTTATGATGAAACTACTTCTATGCTTGATACTACTGTGCCACTTGGTGAATTTCTAGATGAGCAAATTTCTAAGTCTAGAGAAAGAGAAATTAGTGAACCTGAACACGATGATGTTAGTGATGATGAACCTATGCCTGTTATTCCTGAGGGTTATCTTTTTAATAATGAATCTTATGAAGCTATTCTTGCTTGTCCAGATAAACCTGAACGTAAGAGGTTACTAATTAAGTGGAGTAAGGAATCTTTTAGAGGTAGGATGAGACCCGACCCTGCTTTTGCTACTTCACCTATCTGTGTTCCTGATCAGGATTATTATGATATTACTGTTGATCCAGATATAATTACTTTGGTTGAATCTGATCCTTTTTATGGCTATGAATCTGAAACTGTTGTGGCACATCTTCGTAAGTTAGATGAAATAGCTGCCCTGTTTACTAATAATCTGAGATCGCGTCACTTTTATATACTCAAAATATTTCTGTTATCATTAAAGGGTGATGCTAAGAAATGGTTTAATTCTCTTGATCTTGCCTGTGTGCAAAGTCCCCAGGATATGATTTATTACTTTTCTGCTAAATATTTCCCTGCTCATAGGAAACAAGCTGCTTTGAGGGAAATATGCAATTTTGTGCAAATTGAAGAAGAGAGTCTCCCACAAGCTTGGGGGAGGCTTCTCAAGTTACTTAATGCTTTGCCTCATCATCCTCTTAAGAAACCTGAAATATTTGATATCTTTTATAATGGACTAACTGATGCTTCCAGAGATTACCTGGATAGTTGTGCTGGTTCTCTTTTCAGGGAAAGAACACCGGATGACGCTGAAATTTTATTGAATAATATGTTGGCAAATGAAAATAATTGGGCACCTCCTGAGCCACCTCCGAGCCAACTCCTGAGCCAATTACTGAGCTTATTCCTAAACCAACTCCGAAGAAGAGAGGTGTTCTATTTCTCAGTCCCAAAGATATGCAAGAGGCAAAGAAATCTATGAAAGAAAAAGGTATTAAAGCTGAAGATGTTAAGGATTTACCTCCTATTGAGGAAATACATGGTCTTAATTTACCGCCTGTTGAAGAAGTATATGATCTCAATTACTTATTTACTGAAGAACCTCCCGATATCTCGACACAGGTAGTAAAGGTAATTTCTCTCTATAGATATGATAAAGTTGAAGTCCCTCCTACTAAAATTGCTAGTCAGTGCTTGGATGAGTTTGATGACTTTATGTTTAAACAAGATGACTTTAATGCTTATTTTGTTAGACAATTAAAGAAGAATACCTTTATGATTAAACGCTTGAGTGATTATATGGATAATATTAGAGGTGAACTTAAACTTGTTAGCAAACATGCTTCTATGGTTACCACTCAAGTAGAACAAGTACTTAAAGCTCAGAAAGAAATGCTTGATGAAATGAATAGTAAGAAAAATGATTATGCTGTTAGAGTGGCTACTAGAACTGGTAGAATGACTCAGGAACCTTTGTATCCTGAAGGCCACCCTAAGAGAATCGAGCAAGATTCTCAAAGAAATAATATTGATGCACCTAGTTCTTCTAAAAGGAAGAAAAAGAAAAATGATAGAACTGTGCAAACTTCTAGTGAACCTATTGCTGAACCACCTGATAATCCAAATGATATCTCTATGTCTGATGCTGAAACACAACCTGGTAATGAACATGAACCTGGTCAAGATGTTAATGATGATGTTCATGATGATGCTCAACCAAGTAATGATAATGATGTAGAAGTTGAACCTGCTGTTGATCTTGATAACCCACAATCAAAGAATTAACGTTATGATAAAAGAGACTTCGTTGCTAGGAAACATGGTAAAGAAAGAGAACCATGGGTTCAGAAACCCATGCCTTTTCTTCCGTGACCATCCAAGAAAAAGGATGATGGGGATTTTGAGTGCTTTGCTGAAATGATTAGACCTATCTTTTTGCGTATGCGATTGACTGATGTGCTCAAAACAAATCCTTATGTTAAGTATATGAAGGATATCATTGCTAATAAAAGAAAGATACCGAAGGCTAAAATTTCCACCATGCTTGCTAATTACACTTTTAAGGGTGGAATACCATAGAAACTTGGAGATCCAGGAGTACCTACTATACTATGCTCCATTAAAAGAAATTATGTTAAAACTGCTTTATGTGATCTTGGAGCCGGTGTTAGTGTTATGCCTCTCTCTTTATATCATAGACTTGACTTGAATAAGTTGACACCTACTGAAATATCTTTGCAAATGGCTGACAAATCAACTGCTATACCTATCGGTATTTGTGAGGATGTGCCTGTTGTGGTTGCAAACGTTACTATTTTAACGGACTTTGTTATTCTTGATATTCCCGAGGATGATAGTATGTCTATTATTCTTGGAAGACCTTTCCTTAATACTGCAGGGGCTGTTATTAATTGCAACAAAGGCAATGTCACTTTTCATGTTAATGGTAATGAGCATACGGTGCACTTTCCGAGGAAACAACCTCAAGTTTATAGTATCAACTCTATTGGAAAAATTCCATCGATTATATTTGGAGGTTTTGAATTTCCTCTTCCTACTGTCAAAAAGAAATATGATATACTTATTGTTGGGGATGTCCATATCCCCGTTGAGGTAACATAGTGTTATTCGAAATTTCTCCTGTTCCATGATTATCGGAATGAGTTTGTTAACAAGACTTGATCAACCTTGTTAGTGGATTCTTTTTTATGAGCATGAGATGGATGAAACTAGAAGCACAACCTTTTGTACCCTCTTTATACTTTTTGTTCTTTAGTAGAAATAAAGTAAAATAGTATTTTTCTGTCTGTTTCCTGACTTATCCGTGCAATATAAAAATATCCCAAAAATAAAAGTCCTCAGAATGCCATGCCAATTTAATATGATTTTTTCGGGAATATTTAAGGATTTTTAGTGCAAAAATTACCGCGGGGGGAGCTGCTACCTGGTCACGAGGGTGGAGGGCGCGCCCTCCCCCCTGGGCACGCCCCCTGCCTCGTGGGCCCATGGTGGCCCTCCTCCACTTATCCCTGCACCCATCTTCTTCCTCTGCCTCGCACAAACCCGAAAAACCAACTCAAGCTCGTGTTCCAGCAACTTTTGCTGCGATTTTCGATCTCTTTGCTCAAAGCACCTCTCGCAAAACTGCTTGGGGAGATTGTTCCTTGGTATGTGACTCCTCTATTGGTCCAATTAGTTTTTGTTCTAGTGCTTTATTCATTGCAAATTTGTGCTGCATAGGTGACCATGTTCTTGAGTTTGCATGTCAAATTTATATGGTTCCAAGTAGTTCTAATGCTTGATATATGCTCTAGGCACTTGTATGAGTAGTTGCTATCAATCTTATTGAAGTTGGTTCACTTTTGTTTGAAGTTACTAAAAATTTCAGATTGTTTCAGAAATAATGAAGAGACTTTTGAGGGGCTCGTCGAGCCGAAGTTCTAAGGAGAAACAAAAGGAAGAAGAACAGAAGCCCAAATTTAATTTGCCTCGTATCACGGAGGTCTGGCCGTGTGAATGGCCTTCCGATGACTTCTTGAGGAGTGCCGGGATTTATGAAGATTTCTATCTATTGATTGAGAACGCCGGCCTCACCAACTTCCTCCGCGACCAACGTCATCAGTATCTCTTACTCACAAATACTTTTGTGCAGAACTTCTACTTTTTCCCTAAGAAATCACCTCCAACAGTAGAGTTCCATTTATATGATGTTGCTAGGGAGATGACATTAGCTGCATTTTGCGAGGTTTGCAAAATACCTTTCGAGGGTTCTTTAGATGAACCACACCGTGATGAAGTGGAAGCTTATATTGACACTATCACTGTGGGAGAAACCAGGAAGGTTTCTGATGCAAGAATTACTAGCATACATTTCCCTGTTTTACGCTACTTTGCCTTATTTGCTAGTCGTTGCTTGATTGGTCGCCGGAACTGTGGGAACCTTAGTATTCCTGATATTATTATTTTTCTCCATGGTTTATACCGCAATAACTCTGTTAGTATGGGTGGAATTGTTGCTAGACGGTTGAATATGAACCGTACTAAGGGCCCCATCTTTGGAGGCATTTATGCTTCACGCCTAGCTGAACATTTTGAAATACCTATTAGGCATGAGGAGAAAGAAGAAACAACGCTGCCCCGTGCTTATTTAGATTATAAGAGTATGGTAGCGCATGATTTTCTTGTTAAGAATCGCGAAGGGGCGCTTAAATATAAATTGTACTTTGATAAACATCACCCTGAGACTATTACTTTGCCTTCTCCCTCTTTGTTTAATTTGTTTGCAGGTACTTACATTGTTCCATGGGCGGCTGTTCAAGCCTATCGGAATCCTGCACCAGCCTTGGAACCAGAGCCTCCACGAATGTCTGTTTACTCTTGGGTTCCTGAGGCGGTTGCCAGCCAGTGAGAGTCAGAGTCCTCTTCATCACATTATGATCCCAACTATTCTTCATCGTAGTACGACCCCAGTTCACCTACGGATATCAGCCAGGTTATCCCTGGCAATAGACCAACTTAGGCCAAAAGCCTAAGCTTGGGGGAGTACGTATTTCCCACCGACATTACATTCATGTTCACACACACTCATTGCTAGATGTCGGTGCTCATACTCTTTCATTGTAATATCCATGTTAGTTTAAATTTATTTTCCTAGCTTTCTTCTTGTGTGTTTGATAAACCTTAAAAAACAAAAAAATTAGTTAGTCTACTTTCCATGCTTGTAGTAGAATTAAAAAGAAAACCCAAAAATATTTCCCGTCCTTCTTTTGCTTGTTGGGAGCTTTCCCGTGTAAATAGTTTTTTTTCTTCTTTTCCTTTCTTTGGGGGTCGAGAAGACTATATTGAAAATGCTTAGTGGCTCTTATATGCGTGATTGTTTATTTAACTTAGAGCCCATATTACTTGTCTTCTCTCTTGAGTTGAATGCTTGCAGATTCCAGCTTAGTCCAATGCACGTGCACTCTTATTATTATATACACCGTTCAGTCGTGAAAGTGAAAGGCAATAATGATGATATATGATGGACTCATTGGGATGATGAAAGCTGGTATGAACTCGACCTCTCTTGTTTTTGTAAATATGATGATTCATCGTTCTTGATTCAGCTATTATGAAGTAAACATATTTGCAATGACATTTAGAGATTATAGTTGCTTGTGCCATGCTTGATTAGCTATGAGTTATAATGGTTAACCTTGCGTGCCAACATGCTATTGAGATTATTATGATGTGGTATGATAGGATGGTATCCTCCTTTAAATGAATTGAGTGACTCGACTTGGCACATGTTCACACATGTAGTTGAATCAAATCAACATAGCCTTCATGATATTTATGTTCATGGTGGATTATATCCTACTCATGCTTATATTCAGTGTGAAT
Organism: Aegilops umbellulata; assembly: GCA_032464435.1. Classification (NCBI taxonomy): domain Eukaryota; kingdom Viridiplantae; phylum Streptophyta; class Magnoliopsida; order Poales; family Poaceae; genus Aegilops; species Aegilops umbellulata. The sequence goes on along the minus strand of CP136056.1, from coordinate 346,385,504 downwards.
TAATTTTATTGCATGTTTACGACTGTTGTCGCTCTCTCAGTTGGTCGCTTCCCAGTCTTTTGCTAGCCTTCACCTGTACTAAGTGGGAATACTGCTTGTGCATCCAAACTCCTTAAACCCCAAAGTTGTTCCATATGAGTCCACTATACCTTCCTATATGTGGTACCTACCTGCCGTTCCAAGTAAATTTGTATGTGCCAAACTCCAAACCTTCAAATGAAATTCTGTTTTGTATGCTCGAGCAACTCATGTGCAACTATGGCTGCCTATATCTTCCATGCTAGGTGGGTTATTCTCAAGAGGAGTGGACTCCGCTCCTCATTCACGAGAAAGGGCCGGTAACCGGGATGCCCAGTCCCATGATCCAAAAAGATCAAAGCAAATCAAAATAATTAAACAAAACTCCCCCTGGGACCCGTTGAATGTTGGAGGCACTTGTTGTTTCGAGCAAGCCATGGATTGACGCTTGTGGAGGAGGGGGAGTATAAACCTTTACCATTCTGTTTGGGAACTGCCTATAATGCATGTAGTATGGAAGATACAACCATCTCATAGTTGTTGCGTTGACAGTGAAAGTATGCCGCTCAAAATATTATTTATCTCTATTTCAAAAATCGAGCTCTGGCACCTCTACAAATCCCTGCTTCCGTCTGCGAAGGGCCTATCTATTTACTTTTATGTTGAATCATCACCCTTCTTATTAAAAAGCACCCGCTGGAGAGCACACTGTCGTTTGCATTCATTATGATTAGTTTATATTGGGTATGACTTGACTGGATCTCTTTTACCATGAATTAAAATTTTTAGTCGGTCCTTGTTCTTTAAAGGTGCTCTGCATTTATGTTTTGCGGTCTCAGAAAGGGCTAGCGAGATACCATTTTGTTATATCATGTTATGATTATTTTGAGAAAGTGTTGTCATCCGAGTTTTATTATTATGGCTCGCTAGCTGATTATGCTATTGATATGAGTAATTGTGAGACCTATGTGTTATTGTGAGTATGGTTAGTTCATAATAATTGCTGAAACTTGAATGCTGGCTTTTCATGTTTACAACAACAAGAGCAAACAGAGTTTGTAAAAGTTTTTCTTTTTCTCTTTCAGTTTGTCAACTGAATTGCTTGAGGACAAGCAAGGGTTTAAGCTTGGGGGAGTTGATACGTCTCCGTCGTATCTACTTTTCCAAACACTTTTGCCCTTGGTTTGGACTCTAACTTGTATGATTTGAATGGAACTAAGCCGGAGTGACGCTGTTTTCAGCAGAATTGCCATGGTGTTGTTTTATGTGCAGAAAACAAAAGTTCTCGAAATGACCTGAAACTCCATGGAATATCTTAGAATAAATAATAAAAAATCCTCGCCAAAGATGAAGACCAGGGGGCCCACACCCTGTCCACGAGGGGTGGGGGCGCGCCCCTCCCCCCTGGGCGTGCCCCCCTACCTCGTGGGCCCCCCTGGATGCCCTCCGACGCCAACTCCAACTCTATATATTGGCTTTCGGGGAGAAAAAAATCAGAGAGAAAGGTTCATCGCATTTTACGATACGGAGCCGCCGCCAAACCCTAATCTCTCTCGGGAGGGCTGATCTGGAGTCTGTTCGGGGCTCCGGAGAGTGGGATTCATCGCCGTCGTCATCATCAACCATCCTCCATCACCAATTTCATGATGCTCACCGCCGTCCGTGAGTAATTGCATCGTAGGCTTGCTGGACGGTGATGGGTTGGATGAGATTTATCATGTAATCGAGTTAGTTTTGTTAGGGTTTGATCCCTAGTATCCACTATGTTCTGAGATTGATGTTGCTATGACTTTGCTATGCTTAATGCTTGTCACTAGGGCCCGAGTGCCATGATTTCAGATCTGAACCTATTATGTTTTCATGAATATATGTGTGTTCTTGATCCTATCTTGCAAGTCTATAGTCACCTACTATGTGTTATGATCCGGCAACCCCGAAGTGACAATAATCGGGACCACTCCCGGTGATGACCATAGTTTGAGGAGTTCATGTATTCACTATGTGTTAATGCTTTGTTCCGGTTCTCTATTAAAAGGATGCCTTAATATCCCTTAGTTTCCAATAGGACCCCGCTGCCACGGGATCCTAGGACACAAGATGTCATGCAAGTTCTTTTCCATAAGCACGTATGACTATTTATGGAATACATGCCTACATTATATTGATGAACTGGAGCTAGTTCTGTGTCACCCTATGTTATGACTGTTACATGATGAACCACATCCTGCATAATTATCCATCATTGATCTGGTGCCTACGAGTTTTCCATTTACGCTTATTTACTTTTCCATTGCTACTGTTACAATCACTACAAAAATACCAAAAACATTACTTTTGCTGTCTTTACTTTTGTTACCGTTACCACCACTATCATATTACTTTGCTACTAAACACTTTGTTGCAGATATTAAGCTTCCAGGTGTGGTTGAATTGACAACTCAGCTGCTAATACTTGAGAATATTCTTTGGCTCCCCTTGTGTCAAATCAACAAATTTGGGTTTAATACTCTACCGCCGAAAACTGTTGCGATCCCCTATACTTGTGGGTTATCAGCGGTCACCACGCTGTAGCCCGGGCGCTTGTAGGCAAGGCCTTCCGTACAGGCTTTTATTGGCCGACGGCCCGGGCAGACGCTCAGGACTTAGTCCAATGCTGCGTCGGTTGCCAGCTTTTTGCAAACCAAAGCCATATGCCACCCACCGCCCGCCAAACCATCCCCATTACCTGGCCCTTCGCGGTCTGGGGGCTTGACATGGTTGGACCCTGAGGGAGTCTTGGATTAGGGGGTGTCCAGATAGCCGGACTATACCTTCAGCCGGACTCCTGGACTATGAAGATACAAGATTGAAGACTTCGTCCCGTGTCCGGAAGGGACTTTCCTTGGCGTGGAAGGCAAGCTTGGCGATACGGATATGTAGATCTCCTACCATTGTAACCGACTCTGTGTAACCCTAACCCTCTCCCGTGTTTATATAAACCGGAGGGTTTTAGTCTGTAGGACAGAACAACAATCATACCATAGGCTAGCTTCTAGGGTTTAGCCTCCTTGATCTCGTGGTAGATCTACTCTTGTACTACCCATATCATCAATATTAATCAAGCAGGACGTAGGGTTTTACCTCCATCAAGAGGGCCCGAACCTGGGTAAAACATCGTGTCCCCTGCCTCCTGTTACCATCCGCCTAGACGCACAGTTCGGGACCCCCTACCCGAGATCTGCCGGTTTTGACACTGACAGACCCCTTAAAGGAGGAACCCACAAGCAAAAATACTTGCTGGTCATGGTGGATAAGTTCACCAAATGGATAGAAGCCAAGCCTGTTAAGACGGCCTAATCCGGACAGGTGATAGACTTCATATCCGGGGTCGTACACCGTTACGGCGTCCCCCACAACATCATCATTGATAACGACACGAACTTTACGGTCGAAGAGGTGAAACTCTGGTGCAAAAACATGGGCATCAAGCTCGATTATGCTTATGTCTATCACCCACAAACTAACGGTCAGGTCAAGCGAGCAAATGGTCTAATAATGAGTGGCATCAAACCCAGATTAGTGCGGTCCCTCAAGGAATCTAACACGCACTGGGTAGAGGAGCTCAACTACATACTGTGGGGGCTGCGGACCACGCCGAACCGCACTACCGGATACACACCATTCTTCATGGTATACGGCGCAGAGGCAGTTCTGCCCTGCGACATAATTCATGACTCACCTCGAGTGCGCATGTACGAAGAAAGAGAAGCCGAGCTCGATCGGCAGGACAGTCTAGACACATTGGAGGAGGAGCGTGACGTGGCAAAAACCCGTTCCGCATTCTATCAACAGCAGGCTCGAAGATACCAAAGCAGAGAAGTACGGGCCAAAACTTACAATGTCGGCGAGTTAGTTCTACGCCTGCCGGATAAGAAAAAGGACAAACTAAAGCCCAAGTGGGAAGGTCCCTTTATTATTGACCAAGTCCTGACTAGTGGGGCATACCGTCTGCGGAATGCATCGGATAATTGACTCGAACCGAGCCCATGGAACGCAGCCCGACTCCGAAGATTCTACGCCTAGCGCCGGACTCTGTGTTCGTCTCCTTCCTCTGTCCATTTTTTATACGCTATCTGTCTTATATTTCTCTCCTTCTCCCCTTCTTTTCTTCCACAGCCTTTAAGGGCCCATCTGCCTTGTTCGCACACAACTGACGCGCTATCCGCGCTCATTATACCTGGGGGCTTCTTTTACAGAAGCTTATTCATACGGGCTTCATGCCCAACACATGTGTTATACTTCCGCATGTATCCTTTATTCACCATTATATGCATCGATATGACTTAAGTTTTGGCCAAGCTGGGTTGCCTGGCTCTTGTATTTATGCCCTACGTTCCCGTTAATTCGGCTAGGGCATAAGGGGAGCACCTCTGCGATTGTTACTGTCGGGTCAGCCGGATGTGTACCTCAGACTGGGTGAAGCCGAAAGCTAGGGTTCTTAAGGGAATATTCGGTTGGTGAACTAAAGATGATTTCACACCTTTTACTTATGTGCCCCCAGCTATTTTCTTTCTCTGCGTCTCTTTTCGCAGTTCGGATATGCACTTTAGGGCATGCCTCCCAGGGAAAGGAACCCCTAACGAAACTATTCTCCCTGGAATATGTTTCTTACTAACCATGTAATATAACACAACTAGTTGGGCACTTGTCTGTTCAAGCACTAATGACCCCTACGCCTGGTCTCCATGCATGCGCCGGTTCTTACATAACCGAGAGGGTATTCGCATACACTCCGGAACGTCGGGTCCCGAGGTTGAAGCGAAAAGGTCTGCCACGACAAACGATCTACAATCCGGCTAGAAGGCATTATACATGTCACTTCAAATTACATAGTCAATTTGACTGGTTGAATTCCTCTTCAATACCATCCAATAGGCTGTCTAGTTTACAGTCCTCTTGGGAATACTTTGCGGCCAATTCTACCTGGCCGTATACTAAGCTTACAGGGATCTCCTTCCAATCGGGCCCCACAGGTCCGACCTTGGCCATATGGTTTGGGTCAGCCTTCGTGTATCGCGTCTTCACCATGGCCCAGGCTTCCCTGGCACCTTGACGGCAGGCCGATATCTTCCACAATCGGAAGCGCTGTCGTGCTCCCTTCAGCTTCTCCGCAGGATCTCCAAGTCCTTCGGGCACGGAGACGGACAGCCACAAGGCCTGGTCAACGCCTTGCATCACCTACCGAACTCGTTCGTGCAGTTGTGAGAGGTTGGGGAGAAGGTCACCTGTAGAACCGGGCATTTCCTCTGAAGGACGCCCTGTCAGCATACCTACAGACATAACTCTGTCAGTCGACTTCCTCGCCGAACTCTTTTTCGAAGTTCGTTCAAGCACTTACTAAAAATGCCGCGTCGAAGCCGCCGATTCTCCTTCACGGAGTCCGACAGCTAGGCACGGACATCCTTTAGTTCCACACCCAGCTGGGTGTTGGCATCTTGGAGATTATTCTTCTCCTACCTCACCTTTGTAAGCATGCTCTCGCCAGCCTTTAACCGGCGTAGGAGTTGTTGCCTATCCGGATCTACTCCGGCTCCATCTGCAATGTTATTGTCAGATTCGCACACACGCCGCACTTTATATGATACTTATCATTTGAAGCATATAGTACCAGTGGGGGTCTTCTTGGGCTCCCCTGCTGCGGCTAGTGCAGCCTCAAGTTGGGCTCTGCACTCTTCTAGCTCATGGGACAGTTGGGTATTCTTTTCCGTAAGAACCTGCATAATAAATGATCCTTAAATCAGTTATTCTTACTGTTTCAAGTCTCAGGGGCTACTGGTATACATAATCACCAAATTTTCTCACCCGTATGTCCTTTACATACTACTCTGCGTCTATGGTTAGACCATTTTGAGCGGCATGGAGGTACGCATCTCCCGAATTGAAGGCATCCAACGCCTCCTGGGAGAAACATGCGTCGCGAAGAGCTGTCCGGCGACGCTTGTGGTTCATGGCGCTCTCCACCTCGGAATTGGTGGCAGACAGCCTGTCTGCATCCTCTATTGGAGGAGCATCTGGTGCGCGCCTCGTGTTTGCCTCCGCTTCCGGACCCTGCCTTGGAGCCTGGCTGGTGGAGGCGCGATTGGCAATCTCTCCGGATATAGTCCGACGAGCGCTCTTTTTTCTAAAGAGAGCGTGGGTGTTAGTATGCATCTGAGAAAAATATATCGTAATAAGATAGCGCAACATACCATTGCACTGGCGTCTCAATCCGGACCGCACTTCTTTTCAGCCTGTCGGGCCTCGCGGCCCCTTGTTGGCTAGTCACCACAGGATCATTGTTCCGCCTCGAGGGCCTCCTCTGCAAAACACCGTTGGTATGCGGCAATCAAGAATATGCGAGGATGGATCCTTTTCAAAGCGCTGGGACTTCGGTCTCAGTTACCTGCGAGGCTGGAAGTAACCCAGGATAGTCGGCCGTAATGGCCATCAAGGCATTATCGCTACTCAATTGATGAAATATCCCATCAATTAGCTCCACAGATATGTCCAGGTCCTCCTGGGAGGCCGGGTCGAGGGACCTTTCCGGATCCTCGGGTTGTGGAGGAGGGTTGCTTATCTCCCTCACGGCCTTGTGTAGCTCCTGCGCAAGATGAAATACTTAACGATGGGAATATGGAACGGATAGGCTAGAAAAGGTATTAACTAACCCAGTCTGGAGGATTGTACATAGAAAATCCACCCTGTGGATTGACGCGGAGGAACTCCTCCTCTTCTCCCTTGTACAAAGTGGACAAGATCTTTGCTAGAGCGGCAACTGATTCCGGCCCCTTACGGCCGCAGCAGGTGGCGTCGTCCTCCCCGTTGAAGTCCCACATGGGGTGGCCTCTATACTGGAGTGGCTGCACCCCCCTCATAATGCATATGTCCATGACCTCGATCATGGTTAATCCGGATTGAGCCAACGACCTTATCCGGCTCATCAGGTAAAAAAAGTCCTTATCGTCTTCCTCCTGGGGGCTCCGTGGGCGCCAGCTCAGGCGCTTCTTCAAAGGAGCATTGACGAACTCAGGAAGGCCGATCCGAATAGGATCAGGGAGGGGGGCGTCGTATACATAAAACCATTCGGAAGGTCAGTCTTCAGACGTCTTCTTTGGGGTTCCGGATAGGTATCCGGTCCCGGCGATGCGCCATATTTCGGCTCCGCCCACTTGATATACTGACCCCTTCTGAGAACGGGGCACGAGGCAGAATAGCTTCTTCCACAGCGTGAAATGAGCCTTGCAGCCCAAAAACAGCTCGCAAAGGGCTACGAAGCCCGCTATGTGCAGTATGGAGGCCGACGTAAGGTTGTGCAGCTGGAGGACATAGAACTCCAGAAGCCCTCAGAGAAACGGATGGATCGGAAATCCGAGCCCCCTTACCAAAAAAGGAACAAGGCATACCCACTCTCCTTTGGAGGGATTGGGAAGGCTCTCCGCTTGCTCTCCGCCATTATAAGTGGCGAGCCTGGCTCGAACCGGGACCATGTATGCTGGGGGAAGGAATCCCTTGGTCTGAAGCGTCACTAGCTTGCTGTGCGGGACGGCGCATCTCTCCCAATCTCCGGGCTGGGGGCTGGGAAGGCGAGAGGAGGAGCTGCGATGACTGGCCATGATAGAATGGATCTTTGTCAGATGCGCTCCGATGAACGCTTGCTAAAGGAAGATGGTGCGATTTGGATCCAAATCCTCGTCTCTTTAAATAGGCAGCTCATTTACACAGCCAGGGGGGTAAATGTAAAAGCACCCTGGCTCTTTGCATTCGTTTGACGCGTGGAAGATGGCCATTATTGGGCGCGGAAGCCAAGAAGCGCAGTATTCACGGGAAGCCGGACACTATTCAATAGGTACACGGAATTTGGAGAAGAACCCGCCTTGCAATGCCGAAGACAATCTGCGCGCCGGACTCATCGTCATTGAAGCCTGGATTGGGGGCTACTTAGGGAGTCCTGGATTAGGGGGTGTCCTGGTAGCCGGACTATAACCTTTGGCCAGACTCTTGGACCATGAAGATACAAGATTGAAGACTTCTTCCCGTGTCCGTATGGGACTTTCCTTGGCGTGGAAGGCAAGCTTGGCGATACGGATATGTAGATCTCCTTCCGATGTAACCGACTCTGTGTAACCCTATCCCTCTTCGGTGTCTATATAAACCGGAGGGTTTTAGTCCATAGGACGAACAACAATCATACCATAGGCTAGCTTCTAGGGTTTAGCCTCTCTGGTCTCGTGGTAGATCTACTCTTGTACTACCCTCATCATCAATATTAATCAAGCAGGAGTAGGGTTTTACCTCCATAGAGAGGGCCCGAACCTGGGTAAAAACATTGTGTCCCTTGTTTCCTATTACCATCCGCCTAGACGCACAGTTCGGGACCCCCTACCAGAGATCCGCCGGTTTTGACACCGACAGCGACCGTCTTCCCCGAACACCCTCACGTAGAGGGTGGCGTCGCCATCGAACTTGAAGTGCAGCGTGCACCGCCGGTTCAAGTTGTGCGCGCGGGCAAACGTTTGCCAGCCGCGGGTCAGGGCCCCATTCCCAGAAACAGAGACCTCCCGAGAAGCCCAGGAGGCCCTGCTGCAGCAGCCGTCTGCTTGGAGCCAGAGGCCGCACCGGGCACTGGCTGGCAGTTCACCTATGAAGAAGCAGGGGAGCTGGAGCCGGGTGCTGGTTGGGTCCGCCGACCAAACAACGAACTATGGCAGCACCTCCGCAGAGCGAAAGCGCGTCCTAGGGGGCAGCGCAGCCACGGTATGCCCCCCATCGACAACCGAACGCTCACCACCGCGCAGGGAACCACCTCCATGGCCACGGGAGGCCACTACGGGAACCGTGGAATACTTGCAAGGGGGGCCTCGGCCGCGCTTGGTCGGGTGGAGTCAGGCCCTGCCTGGCGGGCCTTCCCTTTCTCCGCGGCCGAGAACCTCTTCGGAGCCATGGAAACGGCGAGTGGCCGAGAACAAGAAAAGGAGTAGCAGGAAGGAATGAACTAGGGCGGCTCACGCAGCCCTGTACTTATAGTCGGAGAAGGCCAACCGCCGAGCACCACGATCGCAGGTAATCATGACCGGTTTCTCTGCATACAGGGACTTGTCAAGTCGAGCAGTCGCCAAGGCGTCGTGGGAAGCGCAGTCGCCCACGTCCAATCAACCGCCACGCGGCGCCCAAGGCCGCAGGCTTTTGGGGCCCGCGGCGCTTCGCGCTTGCCCCTTCGCTACCTTGCTAGGCCAAGCCCGCGCGCGCCTTGGGCCCAGGGGTTACTGTCGGCATTCTAGGAACGGGGGTCCCCAGACTTACCTGCCTGCGGCCTGCGGCGTGGCTCAAGTGGGGGCCCAGCACGGCCCATCTTCATCAGCTCAAGCTCAAGACCCTCGCGAGGGGCCAAGCCTCGCGGGGCGGACGACACGAGAATTCCTCAGGAGCAGCCTCATCAGGCAGGATCGCGAGGAGGCGGAGAGATCAAGGCAGGGGTACCTCGCGAGGAGCCCGTGACGCAAGCCATGACGATCAAGACCAGGCGGGCGCTGACCTGCGCAGTGTCCTTGTTTCCCTTTCGGTGCAAAGGGGGCAAGAACAGGCCAAGGCATCGGGCAAAGGTTACCATTCCGGTGCAACGAGACCAAGACCAGCAGAGCGGCAGGACGGAGGTCACCGTGGAGCCCAAGACGGCGTCATCACCAGCTCTTTTGGCAGCCGAAGACCACCTTTTGTCAGGATAACTTGTACTAGATGTTCCCCTTCAAAATGGCCAATTGTTGGCGCCCTTCCCGCTCATTATTTGGGGAGAGGCCTAGGGCCTCTATAAATAGAGCTAGCCACCATAGAGTAGAGGCAGCTGGTAAGAGCGAGTCGGAGCTAGAAAACCAGATAGAGAGCCCGAGTAGAAAACATCGCACCAGCTCAAGAACACCCCTCGCGAGGCTGTTCATCCCTTGTACTGTTCATCATCAGCCCCTGAGGCAATCCACCACACCACACACTGGAATAGGGTATTACACCACAACGGTGGCCCGAACCAGTATAAACCTCGTGTCCCTTGTGTTGTTCATCGTTTCTAGCTTAGATCACGCGAGGAGATTAGATGTAGATCGGTAGGGGAGAGATCTTCATGTGCACCCTAGAGTTCGGACCTTAAGGGTCTGCCGGAACCCAAAATCCGACATTCCTACACAACACTGGATACTCGCGTGTGACGCTTTCTGTGGGCCTGCGAGGTCGTCGTCCATCACTTTGACGAACAGCTGGCAGTGAGGTTAATTTGACCAGCAAGGTAGAATCTTTTTTGTTTGTGTTATGGTGGTATATAGTACGCGTAGAAGAGGTGGGAGGGGACTAGCATATATACTATACGTACGCATCCGTGAACAAGTACACCTCACTTAGTGTCGGGACTTTTTGGTTTCCAAGGCACCTGCCACATCAAAATTGTGAAATTGGCTATTCAAATATCACACAACACCTTTTTGGGCCACATGCATATCCTAGCTAGGACACTCACATGTGACGCTTCCATCTGTGGGCCCACGAGGCCATAGTCGATGCATGCATGCATCACTTTGACCAACATCAGGAGAGGTTAATTAATTTCACCATCGATGAGGATTCTTTTGGGTTGTACATATATTACGGCAGGAGCATATAGTATGCGGTGAAGAGGGGGGAAGGGGACCATCATATGTAGTATGCTTGCTGAACCTCGCTCTGTATGGGTGCATGGTTTACGGTTTTTGAGGCATGTGGCACATCAAAGTTGTGCATTTTGGGTATTCAACATATATATGTTTGGCCCACATGCAAAGCGGTGGTGGTTGTCCTCTCGCGCCCACTTAAGCAGTTATCAGCGATGTCGATGCTTTCCACCTGTGGGCCCACTTGGTCCATCACTACTTTTTGCCTGACAACAAGAGAGGTTAATTTGACTTAGGAGGGGAAACCCATTATTTGTTTTGCCGTGCCTCTTCACTGGGGGAACCCATGATTTGTTTTGTCGAGTCCCTTTTGTAGTGTAGTGAGAATATGTCCAGTTTTAATTGCTATGTCTGGTTGTTTGCAGTATGCCTTTTTTATTTCAGTTGTTCACAATGTAATGCTCTATATGTGCAATTATTTACTGTGCAGTACATTTCATCAATCCAGTTTTAAACATACCGATAGGAATGCATATATTTGCTTGCTGTTAAGCCTGTTATAGCTAGCATATGCCTCTTTTAAAGTTTTTTGATTGTTCGGTTGTTTGCAGTTAACATATGTCCAGTTTCAAATGCTATCTTTGGTTGTTCGTAGTATGCCTTGTTTATTCCAGTTATTCACAACATTATGTTCTATATGTGCAAGTATGAATTGTGCGGTTCAATTTCATCAGTACCAGTTTCAACAATACCACTATGAATGACTACATTTGGTTGCTGCATCTTGTAGTTAACACGCCTTTCCATTTTTATTTAACAATAACCAGTGTACTTAGACCGGCACAATACCAGTTTGAATGACTATTTTCTTGTTGTTAAATGTTAGGCCTATTGCAGTTAGCACACCTGTCCACTTGTTTTGCTTTACTAGCGTGCTTAAACCTGCACACTGAAGCTATCTTTTGGAGATTATTTTGTCTGCCATGGATAATTTTTGGTTGATGTTTAGCCTGTTGTGCTTAACATGCTTCTCTATGTACCTACACGGGACAATTTCGGGAACGACTGTTCTTTTCCATCAAGGTTAGTTTCATCCCATGGCTTATATCTGCTCACTGTTCAGGATATCGGTAGCTAGTACCATATAGGCCGGCGGCTGATAAGGGACTAATCGGTGAATCGGACTTTTAACTGAATATATCTGCAACCCATTTATCGTTAGGTTAACTAGGGCCATATGTAATATATCTGAGGCTACATAGCAACATGCACTGTACTTAATGTCTAAATATGCAATCCTAGGCTACATAGCAACAAGGAAGAGTGTTACATTAATGTTCTAATGATAGCTAGATATACGTAGAAGAGCAGCAGTAGTAACGACAACAACACAACCCTGTGTAGAAACTCAACTTAGCTAGAGGTTAGAGTTAGTTTCTAGCTCATGACTAACCTTGAACTAACTCCATCCAAAGAGTTGTTTGGATGGCAGGGTTAGATTGACAATAAATGCACTAGGAGAACTAGCTCCAATTAGCACCTCTTGGGTTGGATAGTTTTTTGGATGGGTTATAGATGCAACTAGATCAAACTAGCCCTCATGTTTAGATATACTTTAGGGCTATTTGAGCCTAAACTAGCTCAAACTAACTATAACCCATGGATACAACAACAGTTAATCAGACGATAATTTGTAAGAATGCACTAAATTCCTTCCGACCCATAATATAAGATGTTAATTCATCTAATATGTGAGTATATTGGATGTTATAAGATACTCCCTCCGTTCCTAAATATTTTTCTTTTTAGAGATTTCAAATGGACTACCACATACAGATGTATATAGACATATTATAAAAGAGTGCCGTACTACATCATATTGCAATTGCTGTTTTGCTTCTAATATTAACTTGGTGCTTTTAGGTACATATGTCATTGGTAAAGATCCGCGCATCGACCCATTCTGCGTATGGGGCAATGAGATATCGATGAACCGGCATCAAGTGAGGAAGCTGATAAAGATTGTTAGTAAAATGGGTTCAGAGATGGCAATTAAACTATTTGTTTACACTTTATCCAATGTAACATCAGAAATTTTCAATTTGGAATGTTATACATAGGTCATCCATGCATATCATATTTTATTGCATTTTTGTTCTGCAATCCTCGAAATCCTAAGCAACTCAAGGATCCTCGGAGAGAGTTGGGGATTTCCCAGTTTTCATATTTGAATTTTATCAAATATTGAAACGAGGATTTTGATTTTAATTATTTTCTCTCCGAAAATATTTCGTATTAAAATATAAGAGAGGAGATAATATGAATTCTCCAAAATAATTGAAATATTGGAGGAAAAACGTTAAAATCATTTACTTGATTTTATTTGAGTTTATTTAGATTTTATTTGCATTAGAAAAATTGCACGTTTTCAAAATTGCATTTTAGGGCCAAGAAAATGTTCATCTCGTTCTAAATATTTTATTTAGACGGTGAAAATTTGTTTTGGCATTTTTAGATTTTTGTTTTATTTTCTAGGATTTTATTTCTGTCGGTGAAATTATTAAAAAAAGAGTTCCGCCGGCTGGGCCGAAACCCAGCCAGGCCGCCAGCCCGCCCGAGCCGCCATTGCCCCGCGCGCGTGCGCCGCCCCGCCGCCGCTCGGACCGGAGTGCGAGCCGGACTCCGCCTACCGCCGCGCCTTGCTCCCTCCCCTAAGTCGCCGCCCCGCCCCCTTTGTAAGCCGCTACCCCGCCGCCCCAAACCACCACCACCGCAGTCACCGCCGCCCCGAGCCGAGCCGCCGTCGCCCACGCTTGCCACCGCCGCCCCCTGCCGCGCCTCGCCGCCGCCGCAGCCGAGCGCCGCCGTCGCCGCCAAGCCCCGCCGCCCATGAGCCGCTGCTCCGCCGCCCGACCCCGCCTCGCCGGAGCCCCTCGTCGGAGGTACCGCATCGGATCCGAGCCTCCGGTTTTTTAAGAACCATTCGGTTTTTTAGAAAACCCTAGATTCATTTTTTTTTGGTTCGCCGATTTTTTGGTCAATTCTTCTAGCTAGCGGACGTTCGTCCGCACGTTCATTTTAACGAACGGTTTTCGCCCGTTAGTTACAGCTAACGAATGCTTGTTCGTTAGTCTGTTCATCAGTTTTCTTTTTATCGGATTTATCTGCGATTATTCTCGATCGCGATTTCGGATCCGATCTTAGTTTCTGTTTATCTTTTCGCTCGTTAGTCGGAATCAGGCGATTCAAGCGCCTAGATCTTCGTCTCGAGACCCTCTTTCTATTTAATCAACTTAAACAAGATATTAGTACTGTAAAATTTGACCTTAGTTCAGATTAGTAAACGGATCTGGTTTCCTTCGTTGTTTGAGTTTAGTTGCTCCGTTTGATTTGATTCTTTTTGCTTACCGGAGTTCTTAAGTTGAACTTTCTGGTCAACCTCTTTTATTTGAGTGTTGCTTGTGCATCTTTGCTTGTTGCTTATTTATGTTATCGTTTGTTTGCGATAGAATTCCCGTAGTGCGAAGCGTGTTACCACGAGTCTCTAGGATTCGCGGATCATCAGCAAGGCAAGTAACACATTGATCATACTCTTTTCATACCCAGTTTTTATGCATTAGTTCAATCCTCAAACATTGCATGATTAGGATGTCGTTAACATGTGGGTTGGGAAGTAGTTTTGAGGTAGAACCTATTGCCCTGTTACTATCAAACCCTTGGGAGTTACTCCTACACATTGCTTATATTATTTTGCTATGCTCGTAGACGTGGATTGGGTTTGAGTGAAATCCATGACAGGTGTGAGATTGTTAATTAATGGTTCAACTTAAGGTGGCAACTTAAATTAACATCTGGGTGGATTGAGGCACCTGGGGAACCCAATGTTGTCTGTTTTTTGGAAATCCCGGGGTACCCGTGTGATCTTCCTATGGACCGCCACCCAGGCTCAAAGGGAACTGATGTGATTCATGCTAGAAACTTTCGTGTGCAGCCACAAGCTATTATGGGATCTAGCATCGTTGATTAAGTTATGTGAAGCTCTTGAAGAGGTAGATCAACAGGTAGTGGGTTTTGTAGGTTTGGTATGGTCTACCCGGAGTAGAGAGTTAATGTTTCTGAAAGACTGTGTCTCGGTCATCCATTTCTCAAACACCATGTAGTGCGAGAAATCCAACAGAGGCGATCGAGTCTTGTGGGGAAAAGTGCGCAAACCTTTGCAGAGTGTACCATGTAATCATGGTTAGCCGTGTCCCCGATTATGGACAATTTTGAGTATCTAGTACTTGGTTTATCACATGTATCTCATCACTCTTAATTAATATTGTTGGGTTGTTAATTACTTTAATTGGGATTGAGTTGGGGGTACCTTCTCAATGTTGTTCAACCACCATGATAGTTAAATTAAAATCTATTCCTTTGATGTAGGGAAAAATTGGCTTTTCGCAAAACTATAACCATAGAGCTTTCCACCAGCCATATATGCATGTAGTGATAGCATTATTCTGTTTATGCTCTACTGTGTTATATTGCCAGCATATTCCACGTGCTGACCCATTTTCGGGCTGCAACGTATTATGTTGCAGACTTTTCAGACGAGGAGTAAGGTTCGTTAGGTCGTTGCCGTGCAGCTCAGCTATGCCGTTGGAGTTGATGGACTCACTTTATCTTCCAAGCCTTCCGCTGTTATCGCATTAGATGGCCTTAAGCCATATTATTGTAATAAGTTCTCTCTTGAGACATTCGATGTAATAAGTGCGTGATTGCTACTCTGTTATAATTCCTTCGAGTACTGTGTGTGTCAGCATTACTGATCCAGGGATGACACTGAAGCACAGAGACTTGACCATCTGAGGCCGGGTCGCTACAAGATGGTATTAGAGCACACGCTGAGTGTAGGACACGACCACTAAGATAAACCATAGGTCACACTTCTCTACTCATTTCTGACTCCTCTCCATTTTTTACTCTTTAGGATGACGGAGATGAAGAACAAGTTTGCCCAACCGGATGAAGACACACCTTTTGGATGCCACTTGAAGGAAGTCACTAGGTACTTGAACATTGGAATACCAAGCTTCACTGGGACGTACAACGCTACTTTACCTGAAGAGGAGCGCTGGATGATTCAAGTACAAGTTCCAGGAATGACATTCTCGCCAACTTCTAAACCCATAGAATTTTCTTCCGAAGCACCCTCCTGGAGTCTAGGCAAGAGCATGGCAGCCCACATTACCATGGGACGCATTGGAGAAGTCTACAACAAGGAACTCAAGGACACTATCTACCAAATATGTGGGCGCCGAGACGAGCAATGGGAAGTAATCAGCACCAGGAAGGATAGATCCATTGCAGCTTTCATCCAGGAGTTAAACCAGCACATTCGATGTCAGGAGAACCAGATGTGCGCAGACATGATGGACTTGAAGAAGGCGAAGACTAGGATCATCAAGCTGGAGGAAGAAGTCAGGTTTACACGCGATGGATATGAGGAGGAAATCAAGACACTACTGGAAAAGAATGACGACCTGATTAAGAAGATCGGAGTATTCATGGGAGGACCAGCACCGGGAGAAGAAGACGACGATCCCACTTGCCCGGACAACTACATCATCATCGACGACACCGATTCCGATCCGAGCGAAGATGACTTCAAACACGAAGCTGGAGCAGACATCATGGAGTCTTCCACCGATCAAAATTTCTAGATGACCACCAAATATTAGTAGTATTTCCCCATGTATTTAGTAGTAGTTGAGCACTTTTGCGATAGTCTAGATCGTTGTATGCCCTTGCTTGATTGATTGAGTGAAATGATTGTGTTTTTCTCATGTGCATACGAGTAGTGCTTTCTCATTAGACCTTTTTCTATTCTGATCTCTTCCATCTAAACCCATCAGATGCCTCTGAGACATGACACCGGTTTTGCTTTCCCACCGGAGCTCACCCAGTTGATCTAGCAGCATAATGCTTTGATGCAATTGCTAGTTCAGAACCAGGGCAACAACAACAACAACAACAACAACAACAACCCGCCGCCAGTGGACAACCTAGCCCGTTTTCTAAGGTTACAGCCGCCGGTGTTTTCCAGTAGCACCGATCCTATAGTTGCTGATGATTGGCTACGCCGTATTGGAAGGGAGTTGACCACCGCAGGTTGCACAGATGCTGAGAAGGTGAGCTTTGCCGCACATCAATTGGATGGACCAGCAACCTCTTGGTGGGAGAATTACACGGCTACTTTTCCTGTAGCCAATATCACTTGGGACCAGTTTCAGCAAGCTTTCCGCACAGCCCATGTCTCAACTGTAGCTATGCAGATGAAGAAGTGGGAATTCTGCAACTTACGCCAAGGGAACCGTACTGTGGCTCAGTACGTGGATGATTTTAGCAAGTTATCTCGCTATGCCCCTGATGATGTGGCCACAGATGCCGTGAAGCAGGAGAAGTTTATGGAAGAGCTGAATGATGAGATGAGCATGCAGTTGATGGTAGCAACCTTCAACAACTACCAGGAGTTGGTAGATAAGGCCCTTACGATTGAAGGGAAGCAGCAGCAGATTGAGAGCCGTAAGAGGAAGTACGGACAAGGGAAGTATAACTCAGGAGCTCAGCAGAAGCCTCGCTTAACCCCGAACTCGGGAGGACTTGTTCATAACTATGGAATTCACAACCAGACTAGAGGAGGATCGCATAACCACAATGGTGCTAAGAATGGAAATAACAATAATCAGAACCGCTCCAACCCAGCCACACCCGCCAAAAGAGACCTAAGTCAAGTTACTTGCTTTAAGTGCGGGAAGACAGGGCACTATGCCAATGATTGCCCTGAAGGAAGGAACGGAAACGGAAATGGGAGCGCTGGAAAGAAGCCTAATCCATTCAACAAGGGACAAGTGAACCACGTTAACGTGGAGGATGTTGAAGAGCAGCCGGACGCGGTAATAGGTAAGTTTTTGTTTAAGTCATTTACCGCTCTTGTTCTTTTCGATACTGGTGCATCACATTCATACATATCAAGGGGATTCGTGGATAAGTTTAAGCTACCAACCCAAACCCTTAGGACCCCTCTCTTAGTGAGTTCACCTGGAGCAGAGTACATGGCTAGCCGATGGTGCGACTAGATACCCTTAACCATTGGTACACATGTTTTTCCATCCGACCTAATTATCTTGGAGTCACAAGGATTGCATGTGATATTGGGTATGGACTAGATGTCAAAGTATGGAGGAAGCATTGACTGTGCTAGTAAGTTGATTTATCTCACCACCCCGGAGGGAAAAAGGATTAAGTATATCTAGGCATGTGCCTAGGAGGAGCCAAGTGAATGCCCTTACGGGAGTTGTTCAGGAGGAAGTGCCTGTAGGCTGTAGTGAAGGATTATCCGGATGTTTTCCAGAGGAGTTACCGGGCATGCCACCGGATCGAGACATTGAGTTTCTGATAGAGCTATTTCCAGGTATAGGGCCAATATCCAAGAGACCCTATCGGATGCCCGTTAATGATCTGGAGGAAATTAAGAAACAAATCAAGGAGCTATTGGAGAAAGGTTACATTCGAAGGAGTTCATCACCTTGGGGAGCACCAATGCTTTGGTTGAGAAGAAGGACAAATCCCTAAGGATGGTTGTTGATTATCGGGCTTTGAATGAAGCGGCGATTAAGAACAAGTACCCACTGCCGATGATCAATGATCTGTTTGATCAGCTGGAAGGAGCCAAAGTGTTTTCAAAGATTGATTTGCGATCGGGATACCATCAGTTGAAAATTCGAGAGAAGGATATACCAAAGACAGCGTTCACCAGGCGGTATGGATTATACGAGTATACGGTCATGTCGTTTGGACTGACTAACGCCCCTGCCTATTTCATGAGCATGATGAGCAAGGTGTTCATGGAGTATTTGGACAAGTTTGTTGTGGTGTTTATTGATGATATTATGGTATACTTGAAGAATGAAGAGGAGCACAAGGAGCATTTGCGTTTAGTTCTCGAGAAACTCAGGGAACACCAGTTATATGCCAAGTTCAACAAATGCGAGTTTTGGTTGAAGGAAGTTGGATTCCTTGGGCATGTTATATTCGGAGAAGGAATAGCAGTAGACCCCAGCAAGATTCAGTCAGTCAATGAATGGTTGGCACCAACTTCAGTTAGTGAGATCCACAGTTTCCTTGGACTCCCAGGATACTACCGAAGATTCATCGAGAATTTTTCCAAGATTGCGAAGCCAATGACTGAACTATTAAAGACGGATACTAAGTTTAAATGCACAGAAGATTGCGAGGCAAGTTTCCAGGAGTTTAAGAAACGTTTGACTACAGCCCCAGTGCTAACACTGCCAGATATACATAAGGAGTTCCAAGTGTATTACGATGCCTCTCGCTTAGGACTTGGATGTGTGCTTATGCAGGACGGAAAAGTTGTTTCGTATGCCTCACGACAACTAAAACCTCATGAGTTGAACTATGCCACACATGACTTAGAGTTAGCAGCAGTATTGCATGCATTGAAGACTTGGAGACATTACCTTATTGGAAACTGTTGTGGTGTGTACACGGATCATAAGAGTTTGAAGTACATTTTCACACAGAAGGAGCTGAACCTTAGCCAGAGGAGATGGTTGGAGCTTATAAAGGATTATGATATGAAGCTACACTATCATCCAGGAAAGGCCAATGTCGTAGCAGACGCTTTGAGCCAGAAGAGTTTTGCTAATATCCTTGAAAGTAAGGGACTGCCGGAGTTAGCAAAGGGTATCATGGAAGTTCGATTGGAGATTGTTCCAAGAGGATTCGTTGCAACAATGGAGGTTCAGTCGACATTGTTGGGCAAGATTCGAGAAGCTCAGAAGGATGATGAAGAGATTGCCGAAATAAAGGAGAAGATGAGCAAAGGAAAGGCCAAAGGTTTTCGCGAGGATGAGCACGATACCTTATGGTTTGAGGACCGAGTTTATGTGCCCAATAATCCAGAGATCAGGAAGTTAATACTTCAGGAAGCTCATGACTCACCATACTTGATACATCCCGGAAACACCAAGATGTATTTGGATTTGAAGGAACATTTCTGGTGGACTGGTATGAAGAAGGATATTGCCGAGTATGTAGCCGTATGTGATGTATGTCAGAGAGTGAAAGCAAAGCATCAGAAGCCAGCAGGACTGTTACAGCCTATGCCGATACCCGAATGGAAGTGGGAAAAATTTGGCATGGACTTTATCACCGGATTGCCCAGGACCAAGGCAGTATATGATTCAATATGGGTAGTAGTTGATCGCTTGACCAAAGTGGTTCACTTTATCCCAGTGAAAACTACCTATACAAGTGCGAAGTTGGCCAAGATATACATGTCCAGGATCGTATGTCTGCATGGAGTTCCGAGGACCATCGTATTAGATCAAGGAACACAGTTTACCTCAAAGTTTTGGCATCAGTTACACCAGACTTTGGGTACGAGGTTGGAGTTCAGTACAACATTTCACCCGCAGACGGATGGACAAACCGAGAGAGTCAACCAGATACTGGAGGATATGTTGAGAGCCTGTGCGCTAGATTATGGATCTAGTTGGGATGACAATTTGCCTTACGCAGAGTTCTCATACAACAATAGCTACCAAGCCAGTTTGAAGATGGCACCATTTGAAGCTCTGTATGGACGAAGGTGCAGAACGCCGTTGATGTGGGATGAGGTAGGAGAGTTACATAGATTCGAAACGCAAGGAGGTAACCTATGAAATTGGAGATAGAGTATATCTGCGAGTATTACCCTTGCGAGGAGTGAAACATTTTGGAGTTAAGGGAAAGTTAGCCCCAAGATTTGTGGGACCGTAGCATGTTTTGGAACGGATGGGAGAAGTTGCCTACAAGTTGGAATTACCTGAGGGATTGTCAGGAGTGCACGACGTGTTCCACGTTTCACAACTGAAGAAGTGCCATGCTGAGATGGCCGATATACCGTTAAGAGATATAGTACCCTTGGAGGCGATTCAGTTGGACAGTGATTTGACTTATGAGGAGAAGCCAGTTAAGATTCTTGAGTTTGCCAGCCGAGTCACCCGCAACAAGGTTATCAATTTTTGCAAAGTACAGTGGAGCCACCACACCAAGGATGAAGCCACCTGGGAACGAGAGGATGATCTACTCAAAGACCACCCGCACCTATTTTCTAGCCAACCCGAATCTCGAGGGCGAGATTCAGCTTAAGGGGGGTAGGTTTGTAACATCCCAAATTTTCAATTTGGAATGTTATACATAGGTCATCCATGCATATCATATTTCATTGCATTTTTGTTCCGCAATCTCGAAATCCTACGAAACTCAAGGACCCTCGGAGAGAGTTGGGGATTTCCCAGTTTTCATATTTGATTTTTATCAAATATTGAAAAGAGGATTTTGATTTTAAGTATTTTTCTCTTCGACAATATTTCATATTAAAATATAAGAGAGGAGATAGTATGACTTCTCCAAAATAATTGAAATATTGGAGGAAAAATATTAAAATCATTAACTTGATTTTATTTGAGTTTATTTGGATTTTATTTGCATTTGAAAATTGCACGTTTTCAAAATTGCATTTTAGGGCCAAGAAAATGTTCATCTCGTTCTAAATATTTTATTTAGACGGTGAAAATTTGTTTGGAATTTTTAGATTTTTATTTTATTTTCTAGGATTTTATTTCTGTCGGCGGAATTATGTAAAAAAAAGAGTTCCGCCGGCTGGGCCGAAACCCAGCCAGGCCGCCGGCCCGCACGAGCCGCCACCGCCCCGCCGCCGCTCGGACCGGAGTCCGAGCCGGACTCCGCCTGTCGCCGCGCCTTGCCCCCTCCCCTAAGTCGCCGCCCCGCCCCCTATATAAGCCGCCACCCCGCCTCCCCAAACCACCACCACCGCAGCCACCGCCGCCCTGAGCCGAGCCGCCGCCGCCGCCTGCCGCGCCTCGCCGCCGCAGCAGCCGAGCGCCGTCATCGCCGCTTGCCGCCACCGCCGCCAAGCCCCGCCGCCCGCGAGTCGCTGCCCCGCCGCCCGACCTCGCCTTGCCGGAGCCCCTCGCCGGAGGTACCGCACCGGATCTGAGCCGCCGGTTTTTTTAAGAACCGTTAGGTTTTTTAGAAAACACTAGATTCGTTTTTTTAGGTTTGTCGGTTTTTTCTCGGTTCTTCTAGTTAGCGGACGTTCGTCCATACATTCGTTTTAACGAACGGTTTTCGCCCGTTAGTTACAGCTAACGAACACTCGTTCGTTAGTCTGTTCGTCAGTTTTCTTTTTATCGGATTTATCTGCGATTATTCTCGATCGCGATTTCGGACCCGATCTTAGTTTCTGTTTATCTTTTTGCTCGTTAGTCAGAATCAGGCAATTCAAGCGCCTATATCTTCGTCTCAAGACCCTCTTTCTGTTTAATTAACTTAAACAAGATTTTCGTACTGTAAAATTTGACCTTAGTTCAGATTAGTAAATGGATCTTGTTTCTTTCGTCGTTTGAGTTTCGTTGCTCCGTTTGATTTGATTCTTTTTGCTTACCGGAGTTCTTAAGTTGAACTTTCTGGTCAACCTCTTTTATTTGAGTGTTGCTTGTCCATCTTTGCTTGTTGCTTATTATGTTATTGTTTGTTTGCGATAGAATTTCCGGAGTGCGAAGCGTGTTACTACGAGTCTTTAGGATTCACGGATCATCAGCAAGCCAAGTAACACATTGATCATACTCTTTTCATACCCAGTTTTTATGCATTAGTTCAATCCTCAAACATTGCATGATTAGGATGTCGTTAACATGTGGGTTGGGAAGTAGTTTTGAGGTAGAACCTATTGCCCTGTTACGATCAAACCCTTGGGAGTTACTTCTACGTGTTTCTTATATTATTTTGCTATGCTCGTAGACGTGGTTTGGGTTTGAGTGAAATCCATCACAGATGTGAGATTGTTAATTAATGTTTCAACTTAAGGTGGCAACTTAAATTAACATCTGGGTGGATTAAGGCACCTGGGGAACCCAATGTTGTCTGTTTTTTTGGAAATCGCGGGGTACCCGTGCGATCTTCCTATGGACCGCCACCCAGGCTCAAAGGGAACTGAGGTGATTCATGCTAGAAACTTCCGTGTGCAGCCACAAGCTATTATGGGCTCTAGCATAGTTGATTAAGTTACGTGAAGCTCTTGAAGAGGTAGATCAGCAGGTATTGGGTTTTGTAGGTTTGGTATGGTCTACCCGGAGTAGAGAGTTAATGTTTCTGAAAGACTATGTCTCGGTCATCCGTTTCTCAAACACCATGCAGTGCGAGAAATCCAACGGAGGCGATCGAGTCTTGTGGGGAAAAGTGCGCAAACCTCTGCAAAGTGTACAATCTAATCATGTTTAGCCGTGTCCCCGGTTATGGACAATTTTGAGTATCTAGTACTTGGGTTATCACATGTATCTCATCACTCTTAATTAATATTGTTGGGTTGTTAATTACTTTAATTGGGATTTAGTTGGGGGTACATTCTCAATGTTGTTCAACCACCATGATAGTCAAATTAAAATCTATTCCTTTGATGTAGGGAAAAATTGGCTTTTCGCAAAACTATAACCATAGAGCTTTCCACCAGCCATATATGCATGTAGTGATAGCATTATTATGTTTATGCTCTACTGTGTTATATTGCCAGCATATTCCATGTGCTGACCCGTTTACGGGCTGCAACATATTATGTTGCAGACTTTTCAGATGAGGAGTAAGGTTCGTTAGGTCGTGGCTGTGCAGCTCAGCTATGCCATTGGAGTTGATGGACTCACTTTATCTTCCAAGCCTTCCGCTGTTATCTCATTAGATGGCCTTAAGCCATATTATTATAATAAGTTCTCTCTTGAGACATTTGATGTAATAAGTTTGTGATTGCTACTCTGTTATAAATCCTTCGAGTAATGTGTGTGTCAGCATTACCGATCCAGGGATGACACTGAAGCACAGAGACTTGACCATCTGAGGTCGGGTCGCTACATCCAAGACAACTGCGAACTGCGGGATGGTAAGTAAGAACTCTGCAACCTTCTTTTTACTGCCCATAATGAGTTGTATTAGATGACAATGTCTGAATCTTTTTCCTTTGCAGTGGTTGCCAAAGCAGTTTACTCAAGATTACCTCTCAAACTATGTGATTGGTGGGCATGCAAAGGTTAAAGTATTTCTAACAGAACACGATGATTATCTAGGTGTTTTCATGAAGACCGTGAAGGATGGGCGGTCGGCCATCACCAGAGGTTGGATCAGAGTCGTGTGTGCCTTCTGCATGGAGGAGGGCACAATATGGGCATTCCGCTTCACCTTGTTCAGCAACTAGAATATATTTCGCCTCTTTCTTTACCGTCTTTAATAGTACAATTATACAACTATGGTTCATCATTATTTATTTGGTTCTTATGTAATTCTTGAACATATGTACTTATGAATCGAATAATGCATTGGTTGTTTGAACCTGATGGATATGAATAAAGCTGTAGCATACATTCAAATTCAAATTAAAATCCAAATCTGGTACAATTTGAAAAAGCAGCAATTAAATTATAGTGAAATTACGCTCTCCAGGTTGTTACGGCACACACGGTTGGTAAAACACAAACGTTTGCGATATGCACCCTAATCCGAGATGGTTCACAAAGAGGAAACGTGTGCAAGCATGCACACAGTTGCCATTTGCAAAGCGTGTGCAATGTCAGACAATATCACAAACAGCGCGGGCAAACGAAATAATTGTGTTAGTTGCCTTATCGTACACGATTCGCAACCATGAACTGTTTCTGATGAAGTATGCATCATAAACATTGCACCACAGAATAGCATGTGCGATAGTTGTCGTGTACGACGATGTTACGATGGTCCGGCATTTCGTAATCCTATACGACACTCGTACGACAATTAGCTAATCTTCTTAACAGTGAACCATTTGTGATGGTCCGCGCATCATACACGTTCTATACTAGTGAACCGTTTGTGATGGGCCGTGCATCGTAAACGTAGCACCACAGAATACCGGCTGCGATGGCAATGCGAGCAGAAACGGGTAGGAGTACTGTAGGGGCCCTATCCCCGACGGTTTCTAGGTCGTGTGGGAAGGACCCCCCTATCGCCCACACTCACTTGGCGAGGGTTCCAAATGCCGCCGCGGAAAGGGGTTAAAAACCGTTTGTAGCACCTACGCGCACCAATGCTAGAGTGTGGTATAAATGGTTGACCAAGTTCCTTATTGAAAAAGGCTTTGAGATTGGAAAAATTGATTCTACTCTTTTTACTAAAACGGTTAATGGAGAATTATTTGTGTGCCAAATTTATGTTGATGATATCATATTTGGTTCAACTAACCCCCATTTTAGTGAAAATTTTGGAAAGCTAATGTCGGAGAAGTTTGAGATGTCTATGATGAGTGAACTCAAATTCTTTCTTGGTTTGCAAATCAAGCAAACTAAGGAGGGTACCGTTATCTCTCAAACAAAGTACACCAAGGACTTATTCAAGAAGTTCAACATGCAAGAATGCAAAGGTATGAATACACCCATGCCTACTAGTGGACATCTTGACTTGACCAAGGATGTTGAACCGGTTGACCAAAAGGTTTACCACTCTATGATTGGTTCATTGTTATATCTTTATGCCTCCCGTCCCGATATTATGCTAAGTGTGTGCATGTGTGCACGATATCAAGCGGCCTCCAAAGAATGTCATCTTAAGGCTGTGAAAAGGATAGTGAGATACTTAATTCATACACCAAAATTTGACATTTGGTATCCTAAGAGGTCTTCTTTTGATCTTGTTGGGTACTCCGATTCAGACTATGCCGGAGACAAGGTTGATAGAAAGTCCACTTTGGGTACTTGTCAATTTCTTGGTAGATCTCTTGTGTCTTGATCCTCCAATAAACAAAACTCGGTATCCTTATCCACCGCCGAAGCGGAATACATTGCGTCTGGCTCTGCTCAATTACTTTGGATGACCCAAACTCTTAAAGATTATGGGATCTATGTGAAACATGTTCCATTGCTTTGTGACAATGAAAGTGCTATTAAGATTGCTCACAATCCCGTGCAACATTCTCGAACTAAGCATATTGAAGTTCGTCATCATTTCATTCGGGGACATTGATCTTAAGCATGTTCATACCGATAAGCAATTGGTGGATATATTCACCAAACCGCTTGATGAGAAAGTATTTTGCCGTTTGAGAGGATAATTGAACATCATTGATGCTTCAAACTTGGAGTAGAAACTCCATTTGGATACATGCAAGGCATGAGCCTTTGACTAATCCTTGATATTTCTCTTATGATGATAATCATATGTCTCGGATATATTTGCACCTTTGCATGCTATCTAACCCTTGTAGGTACTTGGATGAATCTAAATCTATGAGATTGCAAATCACTCACATCTTGAGCAATCTCTACATCACCAAGTCTCTACAATATGGTGGATGAAGACAAGGAAGCATGAAACCTTTCAGCATATCCTTTGACAATTTCATTTGATATCAAAGTTCATGATTGTCATTGTGGATACACAAGTGCTCTTCCTTGCAAGACTAACCCATGTAGGTAGATGAACTCAGACTACAAGTGGTGATCCCAATCCTTGATGAGCTACATCAATCTAGAGCATCCCACACAAGTTCAACTACATGATCAAGTTCAACACCAAGACCCAAGGTATGTTATTCCATCTTAGAGAAGCTTTACCCCAAGACATGGGTCAAAGCAGCTCAACAAGTTGCAAATACATCAAAATGCTTAAACAAAAATTGGTAACCCCATTTTGAGCTTGAACGATGAGTATGACCTACGATCAAGTGTTCTCACTTGACTCCTCAGTCAATATACTCTAACATAGGTGACTTTGTCGCCGACCAATTCTAGATGAAGTTCTCTAGTGTTTCTCTGTGTTCTTGCATTAGTCTCTTGCATATTCATTCCCTTTCTTAATTCAATTAAAAAAATTCATCTAGATCTCTTTATTTTCTCTGTTATGTTCTGCATTCGTTGCATCCAATTCATTGCAAATCCTTCACTTAATTCCCTGCAAATCCTTGTGAGATCTTATTTGCCTAGTGAGCTGAGATGGCACTTGTTTTGTTTTTGTGTTGAACTCGGGCACACCGGTTTGTCTCTTTCGGTCAAACCGAACCATTTTGGTTCCACCGAAGAAACCAACTCGGTGTTACCGATTTCAATGCTGAGAAGACAATTTGCCATTTGCATCCTGCATATTTGCTCCAGCTCCACTCAATGATTCTTGTCCTCTACCTGCATCACATTATATATGATGCTCTGCCATGTGACTCAAGGACCGAACCTATTTGACTCATACTCCAGAAGATCCCTCTTGGAAATAGATGTCAAAGGGGGGAGAGAGATCACATCAAAGCTTAATCACATCAAAGGGAGATAGAGACCCAGATGCTTGGTGTTCAAGAGGAGAGAAGTCACATGTCATTAAGAGGGTAAAAGACATGTTAGTATTAGTATGATTGGTTGTTATGATTTTGTTTTGATCTAATTTTCCTTTCCCTATCTTCTCCCATTATCCAACATCAGATTTAGGGGGAGCAAGACATCTAAGGGAAGAAAATATTCGAATTCATTGCATATCTTTACTCTTTGGGGACATGTCCATACTCAAATAGAGTACCTAGTACTCACTCACTACATGTCATCCCAATTTTGGTACTCTTGTGGTTTGTTGTTCTTGCTCTTTTTAGTAGATGTTTCTGTGTTATCGAACCGTGTTTACTCAGGTTCATCTCTTCCAAAGCCAGCTCAAGACCACAAGGTAAGTATATGCATCACACTCATGTGCATGAGGATCTCTTGCCGATGTACATACTGTTTGCAAGAAGAACTCATGAGCATGAAGGTACATCTCCTATATTCACACCATTTGCTCTAATACATATGGCCAAGATACATGTAACTCATTGACTTGCTCTGACATGCTTATGCATTCACATGCTCTTATATTCCATATTTACATGATTGCATACATGTAGGGGGAGCCCATGCATGTTACTTGTCCTGACAAAGCTTTACTTGCTATTCTCTATATCTTTATCTAAAGTTTTGATGTATGTTGTCATCAATTACCAAAAATGGGGAGATTGAAAGCACAAGTGCTCCCTGGGTGATTTTGGTAATTAATGTCAACATATCTCTTGTTGGACTAATACTTTTATCTAGTATATTTCAGATAATTTCAACAATGGAGTGGCATGGACAAGAGGATGTGGAACCCTTCAAAATGCTAAGGACATGTATTGGCTCAAGCTCAAGACTCTACATTTTCATTTTAGTGATCCAAGATCACATTGAGTCCATAGGAAAAGCCACTACTATTAAAAGGGGGTGAGGTGTCGCTTAATGGCTTGCTTGCTCAAAATGCTTGGTGATATGCTCCAAAGCCTTCAACCACTTTCTCATGTCCACATATGTCCTAAACCAAAAGTCAAACTCGGCCCCACCGATTTGATCTATCCAGCGTCACTGAGTTCACTTGACATAGCCACTGTCAGAAACCCAAATCAATTCGATCTCACCGATGGGATCTCGGTCTCACCGAGATGGGCTTGCAAACTCTCTGTTGCCTGGTGCAACTATTTTAGTCTTACAGAGACATGCAATCGGTCCCACCGAGTTTGCTTGACCAACTCTTTGTTTTACTTATTACCGAAATCGGTCTAACCGAGTTTGTGTAATCGGTCAAACTGAGTTGAGGTTTTACCCTAGCCTTAGCACATCAGTCCCACCGAGTTGATCATGTCAGTCCCACCGAAAATCCTAACGTTCACATTTTGAACCATACCAGTCTGACCGAGTTTCTCGATTCGGTCCTACCGAGTTTGGTGAATTGTGTGTAACGGCTAGATTTTGTGTGGAGGCTATATATACCCCTCCACCCGTGATGGTGTCACTAGGACTACGCTGGTATTTCCCCCAAGAGGAGAGGATGATGTAGCACAACAACGGTAGGTATTTCCCTCAGTTATGAAACCAAGGTATCGAACTAGTAGGAGAACCAAGCAATCACAACGTAAGCAGCACCTGCACACAAATAACAACACCTCGCAACCCGACGTGTTAAAGGGGTTGTTAATCCCTTTCGGGGTACGACGCCTCAAGAAAGGCAAACAGACGTGAGTAATTTGTAGTAGATTGATAGATCGAACACTAAACTAAATAAATAGAAATAAATTGCAGCAAGGTATTTTTGTATTTTTTTGGTTTAATAGATGTGAATAAAACGCGAAGGAAAAGTAGATCGCAAAGAAAATATATGAGAAAGAAGACCCGGAGGCCGTAGGTTTCACTAGTGGCTTCTCTCGAGAAAAATAGGAAATGGTGGGTAGAAAAATTACTGTTGGGAAATTGATAGAACTTCAAATAATCATGACGATATCTAGGCAATGATCATTACATAGGCACCACGTCCAAGATTAGTAGACCGACTCCTGCTTGCATCCACTACTATTACTCCACACATCGACCACCATCCAGCATGCATCTAGTGTATTAAGTTCGTGGAAAACGGTGTAATGCAGTAAGAACGATGACATGATGTAGACAAGATCCGTTTATCTATATGGGGGTAGATATAAATTTCGTCTTTTTATGCTTAGTAGCAACGATACATACACTACTGCAGGAGACTGCTAACGCGACACTACGATCAGAGACCCTTTGCTGAAACTGTGTGCGATGCAATAATCTCAAACGATGGTGTAAAAAAATCGTCAAAAAGGGTGCAAAACGTTAACAATGGCGGAGCCATCAAACACGGTTCAGATTTTAGTTGCATGTGCGATGCAGGACACCCGGTTAATCCATTCAAACTGTCTCCGATGAGGCAGAACAACAGAAACGGGCAGCCATAACAATGTGTGTGCACTGGAGGACACACGGTTAATCTGTTCGAGCTGTTTGCGATGAGGTAGAACAACAAAAACAAGCATCCATATCAATGTGTGTGTGATATACGACATATGGTTAACTCCGACAAACTGTTTTCAATTAGGGAACACAACAGAAACGGTTCAACTTAACAAGATGTGTGTGATATGCGGTATAACGTTCACATGGATGAACTGTTTGCGATGAGCCAAAAGAACACAAATGAGTCGTGTAAACAAGATGTGTGTGATACGTGGCAAACAACCGACTCGGATGAACTATTTGTGATGAGAAATTACAACACAGACGGTCAATGCAGTTACTTCGTGTGCGATTCTGTGTGTACAAAAAACATTGAAAAATGCAAACTAGTTGCTTGCGGTGGCGGAGTATCGCACACGATGCGTCTGCGAGTACTCGTGTGCGATGATTAGTATGTTACACATATGTTTCCTTATGTTAACATGTGTGTGAATTTGCAATATGGACAGTTAATATGCAAATGCCTTCTGGACATCGGGCACACGCTTAAACTCAATGAACTGTGTACGATACTAATGCTTTCCATGAAAATTTATGAACTTGGGTAATAACATTTGAGTAAAATATGTATAGTGGTTACACTATTCGACAAAAGGAGGATCTTCATAACACGGTTTTAACAACCATATGGTCCATATCTACATAATTAACATAGTAACAACTATCACATTTTAAGAGGCTAAGGGCCAACAACCATATGGTCCATATCTACATACTTAACATATATAGTAACAGCTAGCACATTTTAAGAGGCTGAGGGCCAACAACCACAAGTATCCACTGGAAGCATCTTGATCACGGTGACTCGGCATCTCGTCAATGAAAAGGAAGAGCCCTCCTGTGCCTTGGAAGAGCATGAGTAGAATAGTGTCTCCAATTTTCCAATATGGATGCATTGCCAGGTGAAGCAAGAACTTGTTAATTTGAATGGTTCCATTTTTGCGGGAAATGCAGTACCTTGCAATCCCTTTGGTGTTATTAGCAGACACAAGTGTAATTCGACCACGCCGGGAATTCGATCCAGGAACTGCTATAGGGGGCAATTTGAAGAAAATCTTCTCTCATTATCCAATATCAGATTTAGGGGGAGCAAGACATCAAAGGGAAGAAAATCTTCGAATTCATTGCATATCTTTACTCTTTGGGGACATGTCCATACTCAAATAGAGTACCTAGTACTCACTCACTACATGTCATCCCAATCTTGCTACTCTTGTGGTTTGTTGTTCTTGCTCTGTTTAGTAGATGTTTCTGTGTTATCTAACCTTGTTTACTCAGGTTCATCTCTTCCAAAGCAAGCTCAAGACCACAAGGTAAGTATATGCATCACACTCATGTGCATGAGGATCTCTTGCTGATGTACATACTGTTTGCAAGAAGAACTCATGAGCATGAAGGTACATCTCCTATATTCACACCATTTGCTCTGATACATATAGCCAAGATACATGTAACTCATTGACTTGCTCTGACATGCATGCTTATGCATTCACTTATATTCCATATTTACATGATTGCATACATGTAGGGGAGCCCATGCATGTTACATGTCCTTCCAAAGCTTTACTTGCTATTCTCTATATCTTTATCTAAAGCTTTGATGTATGTTGTCATCAATTACCAAAAAGGAGGAGATTGAAAGCAAAAGTGCTCCCTGGGTGATATTGGTTAATAATGTCAACATATCTCTTGTTGGACTAATACTTTTATCTAGTATATTTCAGATAAGTTCAACAATGGAGTGGCATGGACAAGAGGATGTGGAACCCCTTCAAAATGCAAAGGACACATATTGGCTCACATTTTCATTTTAGTGATCCAAGATCACATTGAGTCCATAGGAAAAGCCAATACTATTAAATGGGGGTGAGTGTTTCTTAATGGCTTGCTTGCTCAAAATGCTTAGTGATATGCTCCAAAGCCCTCAACCACTTTCTCTTTTCCACATATGTCCTAAACCAAAGTCAAACTCGGCCCCACCGATTTGATCTATCCGGCCCCACCGAGTTCACTTCACATAGCCATTGCCAGAAACCCTAATCAATTCAGTCTCAACGATGGGATCTCAGTCTCACCAAGATGGGCTTGCAAACTCCTTGTTTCCTGGTGCAACTATTTCGGTCTCACCGGGATATGCAATCAGTCCCATCGAGTTTGCTTGACCAAATCTCTGTTTTACTTATTACCAAAATCGGTCTAACCAAGTTTGTGTAATCGGTCAAACCGAGTTGAGGTTTTACCCTAACCCTAGCACATCGGTCCCACCGAGTTGATCATGTCAGTCCCACCAAAAATCCTAACGTTCACATTTTGAACCATATCGGTCTGACCGAGTTTCTCGATTCGGTCCCACCGAGTTTGGTGAATTGTGTGTAACGGCTAGATTTAGTGTGGAGGCTATATATACCCCTCCACCCACTCTTCATTTGTGGACAGAGCCATCAGAAGGTGCCTACAATTCCAACACTCATTTTCTGAGAGAGAACCACCTACTCATGCGTTGAGACCAAGCTATTCCAATCCAACCACAGGAATCTTGATCTCTAGCCTTCCCCAAGTTCTTATCCACTCAAATACTCTTTCCCAAATACAAATCTGTGAGAGAGAGTTGAGTGTTGGGGAGACTATCATTTGAAGCACAAGAGCAAGGAGTTCATCATCAACACACCATCTATTTCCTTTTGGAGAGTGGTGTCTCCTAGACTGGTTAGGTGGCACTTGGGAGCCTGCGACAAGATTGTGGAGTTGAACCAAGGAGTTTGTAAGGGCAACGAGACCGCCTACTTCGTGAAGATCTACCCTAGTGAGGCAAGTCCTTCGTGGGTGATGGCCATGGTGGGATAGACAAGGTTGCTTCTTCGTAGACCCTTCGTGGGTGGATACCTCCATGGACTCACGCAGCCGTCACTACTGCAAGATGCTGCTAACGTGACACTACGATCAGAGACCCTTCGAGAAATTGTGTGTGATGCAATAATTGCAAACGGTGGTGTATGAAAACCATCAAAAATGTATAAAATGTTAGCAATGATGGATGCATCAAGCACGGTTCAAGTTTTAGTTGTGTATGCGATGAAGGGCATACAGTTCAGTTCAATTAACTGTTTGCGATGAGGAGGAACAAAAGAAACGGGAAGCCAGATGAAGGCGTGTGTGATACACAGCATACGGTTCACTCGGATGAACTGTTTATGTTTAGGCAACGCAAAAGAAACGGGCAGCCAAATGAAGTTGTGTGCGATATACAACATACGCATCACTCGGATGAATGTTTGTGATTAGGCAACACAAAAGAAACGGTCAGCCAGATCAAGGTGTGTTCGATATACGCATGCGGTTCACTCGGCCCTTGTCGTCAGTGTGTGACCTCTGTGGTAACCGTTCGCTCCCCAGGCGCCTCTTTGTGTACCATGGCAACCGTCCACCGCCTCTTCGCCTTTTATTCCCTCTCGATTTGGAACTGTTGTCGCACGCTCTTCCTCCCTCCATTTGCCTTCACCCTTGCTTCTGCCATTGTTTGATCATCTTCTCCATGGAGGGAATAGGCCGGAAATGACCCCGTTATTCTTACCCCAATCTGAATGACGACATGGTGGAGGAACTCATTGATCGATGCGACGTCATCACCTCGGCTAGCATGGCAGATTCGTTCAAGACCATTCTCGACTCAACTAATAACATCATTACAAGGAACCCAAGGGTCTAGGAGTGGTTTGATCTCCCCTATATTCTCCGTCGTGACCCTGCTGACTGGCACAGGGACGAGGGAAGCCTCTCCTTGTGCAAGTTGATGCCGCTTGATAATGATACATATGATGTTAAGATGCCATCGCTTGATGGCAAGGCTTGGGCAGGCGCAAATGGAGATTGGGTTGTTTATATTGGGTACAACTGCGAGTGGGAACTTGTAAATGTGTACACTCGTCACCGGGTTCCACTTCCAAAAATCTCAGACTGCTGCCCAGAGGTTGAGTAAATCAGTATTGTACGTGAGTTCAAATACGATCATGGTGACGGTCGTCTACGGAAGATAGCAATTTGTCGAGTTCCAAACCGCTCTTGAGATTACACGAACTATGAAGTTGTTTCTATCTTCGACAAGCTTGTTTCCGTCCTTACTTCCACGCCTCGATGGATATTGCTCAAAAATCAATTTCTGTACACGGATGAGTATGGTGATGCAATTCAATATGAGGGTCTTGTGTTTGCTGCCACCACTCATGGCACTGTTTTTGCATGGAATCCTGATGCTTTCGGTATGTATGTGTTCCACCGTAATTATAATTGTTTCATCCACATGCATGCGGGTTAGCTAGTTTCCCTTTACTAATTAAATAACCTTCTTGTGTTTCCAAGGTCCTGTGAACATTCCACCACCTATACTTGAAAAATTTTATAACCAAGGGGGAGATGACGATGCTGCTGATCACGAGCATGAGGACGAGTAGGACCCATATACTCAGTGGTGCCTGGCAACTTATTCCAATGGATCACCTCTTCTTGTCTGTATACACGGCACTGCTGATGTTAGTAAGGAAGCAGGTGTTGTCTCGCATGGTCGCACTCTCTGGACCTATTCCAACATCTGTTGTAGGGTATTCGGGATGGATACTAGTGTACTAGCGCCAACACCTTCTCCCTGGTTTAGTATTGAAAGTCTTGGAGGAAACTCGCTCTTCCTTGGACAAAACTATCCAATGATGATGGAAGGTGATCCAGATGTTGTTGATACAACGATACTACCATTTATGAGAAGTAACTATATCTATACCTTAGACATTGCTATGCTTTCCTACCATCCCAATATGTGTCTTGACATAGGCCGCTTCAGCCTGGATGATCAGTCCTACGCTGGTCTCGAGATTGACAGTAGCTGGCCCTTCCAAGAGAATCACTTCTGGTTCAAAGCAAGCGTTTCCAACGCCGACGAGTGGTTGAGCTGAAGTTCATTTCATCGCTTTGTTATTTGTTGTGTGAGAAAAACTTTACTTTACTAGAATGTTTTGTTGGAAATGATCTATAATCCAACGTGTATCCTCATTGTCATTGTGGGTTGATGACTTGTTTTATGTAATCAATGGTACATTTGCATATGCATCCATTAACTCACGCATGCTAGTGGTGTCCATATGAACAGTGCTAGTGATTTTAGTTGCAAAAATTAGATAGTGCTAGTGATTTTTAGCTGCATATTTTGACAAATCCCAGTGTTACAAGGTTGGCAAATGGCAATGTTACTAGATAAACAAACATCAATCTTTCCAGTTTGACAAATGGCAACATACCCAAAATGACAGATATGCAAATCTTACCCAATTGTTTGTACGTGATTGCACACGGGTCATGCAAAACAACCGTTTGCGTTGAAGGGATGCAGAAATCCCGTTCGGCACATTTTCCCTTGGCTTCCTGGGGAAGCTGTCGGTTTGCATACGGGTGTTCTAACTAAAACGTTTGCGATGAGTCTTTTATATTTAAAAACCATTGACGTTTTTTTCAAAAGAAAATCGTTTGATAAGTCTGTACATTAAGAGAGAAAAACGCAAGTTTGTTCAAACCATATCTTTCATTCAGTCACACTGTGAATTTAGATTCATATGATCGAGAATTCGAGATACAATATTAAACCCCAAAAAAACTATTTCCGGCGGCGGCGGAGGCGGCGTACAGAGCCGTCATTGTCGTCCTCCGGGACGCCGTTGTTGAAGTCTTCAAGGCAGCACAAAATGTTCTTTACTTGTAAATCAAACATCATGTCGTCGCGTGATACGTCTCCGTCGTATCTATAATTTTTTATTGTTCCATGCCAATATTCTACAACTTCCATTTACTTTTTGGCAACTTTTTATACTATTTTGGGACTAACATATTGATCCAGTGCCCAGTGCCAGTTCCTTTCTGTTGCATGTTTTTGGTTTCACAGAATATCCATATCAAACGGAATCCAAACGGGATAAAAACGGACGGAGAATATTTTTGGAATATTTGGAGAATTCCGGAAGAAAAATCCACGCGAGACGATGCCCGAGGTGGCCACGAGGCAGGGGGGCACGCTCCTGACCCTCGTGGGCCACCCGTAAGGCGGTTGATGCCCTTCTTCGGCCGCAAGAAAGCTAATTTTTGGTAAAAAAATCACGGCAAAGGTTTTAGTCCAATCGGAGTTACGGATCTCCATATATATATACGAAACGGTGAAAGGGCAACAGACCAGAACGCAGAGACAGAGAGAGACAGAGAGATAGATCCAATCTCGGAGGGGCTCTCACCCCTCCCACGCCATGGAGGCCAAGGAACAGAGGGGAAACCCTTCTCCCATCAAGGGAGGAGGTCAAGTAAGAAGAAGACGAAGGGGCCCCCTTTCCCCTTCTCTTCCGGTGGCGCCGGAACGCTGCCGTGGCCATCATCATCATCACCGTGATCTACACCAACACCTCCGCCATCTTCACCAACATCTCCATCACCTTCCCCCCTCTATCTACAGCGGTCCACTCTCCCGCAACCCGATGTACCCTCTACTTGAACATGGTGCTTTATGCTTCATATTATTATCCAATGATGTGTTGCCATCCTATGATGTCTGAGTAGATTTTCTTTGTCCTATCGGTGGTTGATGAATTGCTATGATTGATTTAATTTGCTTGTGGTTATGTTGTTGTCCTTTGGTGCCCATCATATGAGCGCGCGCGTGGATCGCACCCTAGGGTTAGTTTTATGTTGATAGGACTATGTATTGGAGGGCAAGAGTGACAGAAGCTTCAACCTAGCATAGAAATTGATGCATACGGGATTGAAGGGGGGCCAATATATCTTAATGCTATGGTTGGGTTTTACCTTAATGAACGTTAGTAGTTGCGGATGCTTGCTAATAGTTCCAATCATAAGTGCATAGAATTCCAAGTAAAGGATGACATGCTAGCAGTGGCCTCTCCCACATAAAACTTGCTATCGGTCTAGTAAAGTAGTCAATTGCTTAAGGGACAATTTCGCAAGTCCTACCACCAATTTTCCACACTCGCTATATTTACTTTATTGCTTCTTTACTTACAACAGCCACTAGCTTTTATTTACGTGCTCTTTATTTTCTTGCAAACTTATCCAAAAACTCCTAAAAGTACTTCTAGTTTCATACTTGTTCTAGGTAAAGCGAACGTCAAGCGTGCGTAGCGTTGTATCGGTGGTCGATAGAACTTTAGGGAATATTTGTTCTACCTTTAGCTCCTCGTTGGGTTCGACACTCTTACTTATCGAAAACTGTTGCGATCCCCTATACTTGTGGGTTATCAAGACCTTTTTCTCGCGTCGTTGCCGGGGAGCAATAGGGTGGGGTGAATATTCTCGTGTGTGCTTGTTTGCTTTATCACTAAGTAATTTTATTTGCTGTTCTTAGTTGTTTTGTATCTTTAGTTATGGGTAGGAAACACAAAATACCAAAAAAATTAGTTGTACCTACTGAACCAATGGTTGAAGAACCACTCAAAATCTACCACACTGCTGAAGCTTATTACTTGGATCATCTTCAATCCCTATGTGCTCGTGCTGAAACCCCAACTAGCTTAGTTGAGGGCAGATCTTTAGATGAGCATGCTTGTTATGTTCGACACTACATATCTGAAAAAGGGAAAATTTTACTGGGTCAAATTCATCGTTTGCAATGCTATGCTTGGAATGTATGTGAAAATATATGATATTACTTGTTGTTGTGAAGACCCTAAGAAACACCTTCCCTACCAATGGTTATTTAGTGATAATGGAATCGTATCTTCTTATGCTAAAGGTGTTTATAGTTACTATGATGTTCAACAAATTGAAGAATTTGTTGCTTTTAAGGGTGCTTATGAAATTGCTTCTTTGATTGAAACATATAATGCTACTCTTTACAAATCTGAAAATCTTGCCATACTTAAATATTGCTATGATAATTATGCCTCTAATGCCTATGTTGAACCATATACTGAGGACTACCCCGCTGTCCAAGAAGAGATTAATATTTTGCGGGAATCTATGGAAGAAGAAGTTGATGAAACTGTGAGCTCATTGGATGAAAAAGATGAGGAGGAGAGTGAAGAACAAAAGGAGGAAGAATGGATTGATCACCCGTGCCCACCTTCTAATGAGAGTAACTCTTCAACTCATACATTGTTTAATTTCCCTTCGTGCTTACCGAAGGATGATTGCTATGATGACTGTTATGATCCCTTTGATTCTTTTGAAATATCCCTTTTTGATGATGCTTGATATGCTTGTGGCCAAGATGCCATTATGAATTATGCTTATGGAGATGAACTTGCTATAGTTCCTTATGTTAAACATGAAATTGTTGCTATTGCACCCACGCATGATAGTCCTATTATCTTTTTGAATTCTCCCAACTACACTATATCGCAGAAGTTTGCTTTTATTAAGGATTATATTGATGGGTTGCCTCTTACCGTTGCACATGATGATTTTGATGAGTATAATATGCATGTGCTTGCTGCTCCTACTTGCAATTATTATGAGAGAGAGGAACTATATCTCCACCTCTCTATGTTTCCAACATGATAAAATTGCAAGAAACTGTATATACTATGCATTGGCCTTTACTTTGTGTGCATGAATTGTTATTTTATGACATGCCGATGCATAGGAAGAGAGTTAGACTTCGTTGTTGCATGATATATGTTGCTTTTTGCTCACTACTAAATTACAAATCATTGCTAATTAAAATTGGCTTTGATATACCTTGGGATCCGGGTGGATTCACTACTTGAGCACTATATGCCTAGCTTAATGGCTTTAAAGAAAGCACTGCCAGGGAGACAACCCGGAAGTTTGAGAGAGTCATTTATTTCTGTTGAGTGCTTTTATATAGTTTAAAAACAAAAAAATAAAGAGGTGAGCCTAAAACTTTTCAAAAAGGAAAGTGAAAGTGAGAGAGACAAGCATTGTTGAAGTGGGGGAGCTCCTTGAACTTTGTTCTTGCTCACGGAAACTTTGTGAATCTTAATTACAGAGACTTTTCAACAAAAATAATTATCCCCTTTTACAATTCCATTGTATTATAAAAATAATGTGCCAAGGTTCGCCTTTAGGATGTTTACGATTCTTGTTGGTTTGTACGGTGCAGGACAGAAACTTTGGCTTTAGTGCATGATTTTACATTGTTTACTGGAACGTCAAATGGTTCTGATTCTTTTTGCACTGTCTTTATATACAAATTGTTTATTTTTCCTAATTTTTGCAGAATTTTAAAGTATCATAAGTATGGTGAATGTTCAGATTATTACAGACTGTTCTGTTTTTGACAGATTCTGTTTTTGATGCATAGTTTGCTTGTTTTGATGAAACTATCAACTTATATCAGTGGATTAAGGCATGAAAAAGTAATACTACAGTAGACACAATGCAAAAACAAAATATGAATTGGTTTGCAACAGTACTTAGAGTAGTTATTTGCTTTATTATACTAACGGATCTTACCGAGTTTTCTGTTGAAGTTTTGTGTGGATGAAGTGTTCGATGATCGAGAAGGTTTCGATGTGAGAAGAAGGAAGAGAGGCAAGAGCTCAAGCCTGGGGATGCCCGAGGCACCCCAAGTAAATATTAAAGTATACTCAAGCGTCTAAGCTTGGGGATGCCCCGGAAGGCATCCCATCTTTCTTCAACAAATATCGGTATGTTTTCGGATTCATTTCATTCATGTGATATGGGCAAATCTTGGAGCGTCTGTTGCATTTAGTTTTCATTTTTATTTTATGCACCATGATGGTATGAGATAGTCCTTGGTTGATTTGTATAATGCTCTTTGCACTTCACTTATATCTTTTGAGTATGGTTTTCTAGAATGCTTCATGTGCTTCACTTATATCATTTGAAGTTTGGATTGCCTGTTCTCTTCACTTAGACAACTGCCATTTGTAGAATGCTCTTTTGCTTCACTTATATTTGTTAGAGCGTGGGCATATATTTTGTAGAAGGAATTAAACTCTCTTGCTTCACTTATATCCATTTAGAGAGATGACATGAACTGGTCATTCCCATGGTTAGTCAAAAAATCCTACATAAAACTTGTAGATCACTGAATATGATATGTTTGATTCCTTGCAATAGTTTTGCGATATAAAGGTGGTGATATTAGAGTCGTGCTAGTTGAGTAATTATGAAATTGAGGAATACTTGTGTTGAGGTTTGCAAGTCCCGTAGCATGCACGTATTGTGAACCGTTATGTAACGAAGTCGGAGCATGAGGTGTTCTTTCATTGCTTTCCTTATGAGTGGCGGTTGGGGACGAACGATGGTCTTTTCCTACCAATCTATCCCCCTAGGGGCATGCGTAGTATTACTTTGCTTCGAGGGCTAATAAACTTTTGCAATAAGTATATGAGTTCTTTATGACTAATGTGAGTCCATGGATTATACGCACTCTCACCCTTCCATCATTGCTAGCCTCTTCGGTACCGTGCATTGCCCTTTCTCACCTCGAGAGTTGGTGCAAACTTCGTTGGTGCATCCAAACCTCATGATACGATACGCTCTATCACACATAAGCCTCATTATATCTTCCTCAAAACAGCCACCATACCTACCTATCATGGCATTTCCATAGCCATTCCGAGATATATTGGCATGCAACTTTCATCATCATCATATACATGACTTGAGCATTTATTGTCATATTGCTTTGCATGATCGTAAGATAGCTAACATGATGTTTTCATGGCTTGTCAGTTTTTTGATGTCATTGATATGCTAGATCATTGCACATCCCGGTACACCGCCGGAGGCATTCATATAGAGTCATATATTTGTTCTAGTATCGAGTTGTAATATTGAGTTGTAAGTAAATAAAAGTGTGATGATCATCATTATTAGAGCATTGCCCCAGTAAGGAAAGGATGATGGAGACTATGATTCCCCCACAAGTTGGGATGAGACTCCGGACTTTTAAAATAAATAAAAGAGGCCAAAGAAGCCCAAATAAAAAAAGAGGCCAAAGAAGCCCAAAGAAAAAAAGAGGCCAAAAAAGCCCACCAAAAAAATAAAAAAATAAAAAAATAAAATAAAAAATGAGAGAAAAAGAGAGAAAGGGCAATGTTACTATCCTTTTACCACACTTGTGCTTCAGAGTAGCACCATGTTCTTCATATAGAGAGTCTCTTGAGTTATCACTTTCATATACTAGTGGGAATTTTCATTATAGAACTTGGCTTATATATTCCGATGATGGGCTTCCTCAAATGCCCGAGGTCTTCATGAGCAAGCAAGTTGGATGCACACCCACTTAGTTTTCAGTTTGAGCTTTCATATACTTATAGCTCTAGTGCATCCGTTGCATGGCAATCCCTACTCCTCGCATTGACATCAATTGATGGGCATCTCCATAGCCCTTTGATTAGCCGCGTCAATGTGAGACTTTCTCCTTTTTTGTCTTCTCCACACAACCTCCATCATCATATGCTATTCCACCCATAGTGCTATATCCATGGCTTACGGTCATGTATTGCATGAGAATTGAAAAGGCTGAAGCGCGTTAAAAAGTATGAACCGTTTGCTCGGCTTGTCATCGGGGTTGTGCATGATTTGAATGCTTTGTGTGGTGAAGATGGAGCATAGCCAGACTATATGATTTTGTAGGGATGAGCTTTCTTTGTCTATGTTATTTCGATAAGACATAATTGCTTGGTTGGTATGCTTGAAGTATTATTGTTTTTATGTCAAATGATAGACTATTTCTTTGAATCACTCGTGTCTTAATATTCATGCCATGATTAGACATATGATCAAGATTATGCTAGGTAGCCTTCCACATCAAAAATTATCTTTTTTATCATTTACCTACTCGAGGATGAGCGGGAATTAAGCTTGGGGATGCTGATACGTCTCCGTCGTATCTATAATTTTTTATTGTTCCATGCCAATATTCTACAACTTCCATATACTTTTTGGCAACTTTTTATACTATTTTTGGGACCAACATATTGATCCAGTGCCTAGTGCCAGTTCCTGTCTGTTGCATGTTTTTGTTTTCGCAGAATATCCATATCAAACGGAATCACAACGGGATAAAAACGGACGGAGAATATTTTTGGAATACTTGGAGAATTCCGGAAGAAAAATCCACGCTAGATTGTGCCCGAGGTGGCCACGAGGCAGGGGGCGCGCCTGCCACCCTGGGCGCGCCCCTGACCCTCGTGGGCCACCCGTAAGGCGGTTGATGCCCCTCTTCGGCCGCAAGAAAGCTAATTTTTGGTAAAAAATCACGGCGAAGGTTTCAGTCCAACCGAAGTTACGGATGAAAGGGCAGCAGCAGACCAGAACGCAGAAACAGAGAGAGACAGAGAGATAGATCCAATCTCAGAGGGGCTCTCACCCCTCCCACGCCATGGAGGCCAAGGACCAGAGGGGAAACCCTTCTCCCATCTATGGAGGAGGTCAAGGAAGAAGAATACGAAGGGTCCCCCTCTCCCCTTCTCTTCCGGTGGCGCCGGAACGCTGCCGTGGCCATCATCATCATCACCACGATCTACACCAACACCTCCGCCATCTTCACCAACATCTCCATCACCTTCCCCCCTATATCTACAGCGGTCCACTCTCCCGCAACCCGCTGTACCATCTACTTGAACATGG
Source organism: Aegilops umbellulata (assembly GCA_032464435.1). NCBI lineage: Eukaryota > Viridiplantae > Streptophyta > Magnoliopsida > Poales > Poaceae > Aegilops > Aegilops umbellulata. The sequence goes on along the minus strand of CP136056.1, from coordinate 346,343,287 downwards.
TGCTTTATGCTTCATATTATTATCCAATGATGTGTTGCCATCCTATGATGTCTGAGTAGATTTTGTTTCTCCTATAGGTGGTTGATGAATTGCTATGATTGATTTAATTTGCTTGTGGTTAAGTTGCTGTCCTTTGGTGCCCATCATATGAGCGCGCGCGTGGATCACCCCCTAGGGTTAGTTGTATGTTGATAGGACTATGTATTGGAGGGCAAAGTGACATAAGCTTCAACCTAGCAAACAAATTGATGCATACGGGATTGAAGGGGGACCATTATATCTTAATGCTATGGTTGGGATTTACCTCAATGAACGTTAGTAGTTGCGGATGCTTGCTAATAGTTCCAATCATAAGTGCATAGAATTCCAAGTAAGGGATGACATGCTAGCAGTGGCCTCTCCCACATAAAACTTGCTATCGGTCTAGTAAAGTAGTCAATTGCTTAAGGGACAATTTCACAACTCCTACCACCACTTTTCCACACTTGCTATATTTAATTTATTGCTTCTTTACTTACAACAGCCCCTAGCTTTTATTTACGTGCTCTTTATTTTCTTGCAAACTTATCAAAAAACTCCTACAAGGTACTTCTAGTTTCATACTTGTTCTAGGTAAAGCAAACGTCAAGCGTGCGTAGAGTTGTATCGGTGGTCGATAAAACTTTAGGGAATATTTGTTCTACCTTTAGCTCCTCGTTGGGTTGGACATCGCGCGGTCGACGGGCAGGGCGTGGGAGGACGGCAACTAGCGCTCTGAGAGGTAGCGGTTGATGGCAGCGTCCCATGCCACTGAGGGGGGCGCGCGCACGGGCACATGCATGGCTGGTGCAGCCAAACGCATGGGGGCCGGCGCCACGGTGGGTGTAGGGGCGTGCATGGGCACGGGCACGGGCGCTGGCGCTGGCATGTACACCAGCTCGGGCAGGTCCGCGGAGACCTCACTGACGCTCGCGGCTTCCAACTCTGCGATAGTGCTCGGCGACCAGCATGTCAATGCTACGGGGATGGTCACTGGCTCGGACGCGAGGATGGGAGCTGGGATTGGAGCGGGGGCAGCAACCGCCGCGGCCAGCTCGTTCTGGGCCATGTCCATGAGGCCCCATTCCTCCTTATTTTCTATCTCCTCCGGCTCGGAGTCGACTTCACCAAACTTGAAGACTAGTGGCAGATGATCATTCTGCGCCATGGCATTGGTGGAGGTCTACGAGAGGGAGGGGAATGGGAGGCGAACGTAAGGCCGCCCGTATTAAACAGCGGCTCGGGCACCATTAGTGGAGAGGAAGGCGGGCGGCCATGGAAGTCAAAGGGCTCGCTTCCCAGTGAGCCTGCGCAGCATACAGCTCGCATGCTTCCCTGTGAGCCTGCACATTGGAGGATAGCTTGCACGCCTCTCGGTCAGCCTACGCACCGGACTGCGCTCGCATGCCTCCCGTTCAGTAAAGGTCAAGCAGCTGGCCGCATGACACCTCCTATAGCCATTAAAACCAGGACACATGGCGTCACGTGAATGGTTAACAGAACGCACACGGTTTGAATTCTACAAACGTTTGAGATATTAAAGGGGCAGCTATTTTTTCAAAATGCCTTTGTTGGCTGTCAATATTCGAGTGCGCCTTCTGTCAAAATGGACATGAAAAATGCCACAACATGTCGGGTGCTATTCCATGATAGCATGCCAAGTTTCATGAATTTCAGACGAGTTTTGAATTTACTAGAATTTAAAAACCAGACATCTCAATGTTTTGCCGGCAATCAACGGTGCCCTGGTGTTTGAAATTCATTCACATTTCTTGCATGGGACCTAAGCATGCACCCAAGGACACATATTTGATCTTTCAACCAATTTATATGCACTGGAGCATGTGCATGTAGTTCAAATTTGAATTATGCACATAAATGCATTGAAAAATCAGTTAATCTTTACCTAATATTAAAGGGAGGAGACTTTCATAGTTCTCCATACGTCATCCTTTTATATCCGTTGATTTTGTGTTAAATCATATAGATCGACAACTGAGATTTATTACCTCTCTATACCCCGTACGTGCTAACACGGCTTGGGCTACATTCGAATTCCTTATTGAAACGTTCTTTCTGACACCTTCGTTCCCATGCAGGTACAAGAAGAAAAACTAAAACAGAACCTGATCTACTCATACACAGAAAGAAAATTGGAAACAACACTCCACGCACTTGGACCTAGCCTCGCATTGTAATAAACATTGTAACCAATTATAAATCTAACTCAGATAGTGAGCCATGCATCTTCATATATATGTCAAGTAGGGATGTCCCGACAAACGATCTGTACGTACCCCTGGCAACTCTGCTCTCGGTGACTTGCACGAGCGGCAGTGACGACAGCCTCGAACGGGGAGCAGCTGGCACGAGAGCTCCGATGGTGACGAAAATGGTTGTCTGCTATTTCCAGACTTGCATGAGTGGTAGTGGAGACAACCATGCACATGGAGTGGCTTGGACGAGCGGAGATGGTGTAGGCCATGCTCACATGCTGGTACCACCGCACTCAAACATCCATGATCGCGGCGTCAGCGCCTCTGCGCGTGCGAGGTCGAGTAACCGACCAACAAATGGGGAGGAACGGAAGAACACGAGGAGTGAGAGTCGGAGGGAGAAGGACGGATGTGATGGATTGCTTCGGAGGATAAATTCATCACACACGATGCGCAAATTATGGGGCTGCAAGTTCGGCTGGGCTCTTCATGAGGTGGCCGTCTCTATCGCAAAGATTTGCAGCTAAAGGAGTTCAACAGAGGTGGCCGAATTCAACGCTGTGCTCGGCACGCAGTTGCGTGAGGAAGGAGAGGGCATCTTCTTCATTTTTTTCCTTTTTAGGGGAAGAAGAGGACATCTGATCGCCATGCTGCTACAACCGGTTCATGGGATGGGCTCTGTTCTTCAGGCTGTGCTTAGGCCCAACAAGGTAAGCCCAAGTTTCTTTCCTTTTCCTGTTTATACTGTTTGTTGGGAGTAAGCAACAATTCTCAGATTCCAGCTTATACTAGCACTCCATGTGAGCCCGTTGTTTGCCCATAACTCACTATGTCATGCTTTTGGGTAAAATAATGCACCTCCGTCTAGATGGTGAGATAATGGCAATAATGTAAATTAAGTAAGAAACTAGCGATTAATTGGCAATTACCTTCTTTTATTTTGTTCTACATATAATTACGGACCATAGTACCACTTTGTGGTCTGTTCCAAGGGAATTTTATAAATGTTTATTTGTGTTGCACCAAGCAAGACGAGTGAGATAACTTTAAATTAAGTTAGGTTGGCAATTCTTCGGAGATTCCGTTACTAAAATGTATCAAGTGATGTAGCCAGTGTTTCTTTGAAATCCCTTAGTAATTTTCACTAGTTCAAAGATGATATATGATATATTATCAGCAAGAGCTCTTTGCTGTTTAATTTGTGTGTGTGTGTGTGTTCTTCTCCTTTTTCACGTGGTCATCATCTATAGAATTTTACTTTATAATTAGTGCAGTTATGATGACAATTTGTTAGAAGCTAAGGGAAATACTATCTTCACGTGTTTAATTTGTGGTAGCATTTGCAATATCAGTATTCAGAGTCCGACAGTTCCACTTCAAAGGAAAGATAAACTGACGTAGTAGAAGATAGATTGGGATCTACACCTCAGTAGTCCATCATGGTAGGTAAAATGTCAAATTTATTTTGTAACCGTTGCAACGCACGAGAATTTTTGCTAGTGCATAAAAATATTCAAACGAACCCCGAAAAATCCCAAAAATTGACACAACACTCCTGCGGTTCTATCTTGACACGAGAATTTTTTTGAAAGCAATAGGAGGCAATGCATATCGTTTCGTCCCCAAAGGTGGGACGTACGTTCCCTACCCAAACCATCATGCTTGTTGTGAGAAGCTCTGCTTTGTGAGAAGCCTATACCCGAAGCTTCCCCGAATGGGACAATTTTTTTACCACGACATGTTGATGCCGCTCCATGATAGCATGCCAAGTCTCATGAATTTCAGATGAGTTTTGATTTACTAGAATTTAAAAACCAGGCATCTCAATGTTTTGCCGGCAATCAACAGTGCCCTGGTGTTTGAATTTCATTCTCATCTCTTGCATGGGACCTACAAATTACCCAAGGACACACATGTGATTTTTCAACCAACTTAAGTGCATTGGAGCATGTGCTTGTAGTTTAAATTTGAATTATGCACATAAAATGCCTAGAAAACCCAGTTAATGTAGGTAGATGAACTCAGACTACAAGTGGTGATCCCATCCTTGATGAGCTACATCAATCTAGAGCATCCCACACAAGTTCAACTACATGATCAAGTTCAACACCACCACCCAAGGTATGTTATTCCATCTTATAGAAAGCTTTACCCCAAGACATGGGTCAAAGCATCTCAACAAGATGCGAATACATCAAAATGCTTAAACAAAAAATGGTAACCCCATTTTGAGCTTAAACGATGAGTATGATCTACGGTCAAGTGTTCTCACTTGACTCCTCAGTCAATATACTCTAACATAGGTGACTTTGTCGCCGACCAATTCTAGATGAAGTTCTCTAGTGTTTCTCTGTGTTCTTGGATTTGTCTCTTGCATATTCATTCCCTTTCTTAATTCAATTAAAAAACTTCATCTAGATCTCTTTATTTTTTCTATTATGTTCTGCATTCGCTACATCCAATTCATTGCAAATCCTTCGGTTAATTCCCTGCAAATCCTTGTGAGATCTTATTTGCCTAGTGAGCTAAGATGGCACTTGTTTTCTTTCTGTGTTGAACTCAGACACACCGGTTTGTATCTTTCGGTCAAACCGAACCATTTCGGTTCCACCGAAGAAACCAACTTGGTGTTACCGATTTTAATGCTGAGAAGACAATTTGCCATTCGCATCCTGCATATTTGCTCCAGCTCCACTCAATGATGCTTGTCCTCTACGTGCATCACATTATATATGCAGCTCTGCCATGTGACTCAAGGACCGAACCTATTTGACTCATACTCTAGAAGATCCCTCTTGGAAATTGATGTCAAAGGGGGAGAGAGAGTTCACATCAAAGGGAGAGAGAGACCCCAGATGCTTGGTATTCAAGAGGAGAGAAGTCACATGTCTTTAAGAGGGGAAAAGACATGTTAGTATTAGTATGATTGGTTGTTCTGATTTTGTTTTGATTTGATTTTCCTTTCCCTATCTTCTCCCATTATCCAATATCAGATTTAGGGGGAGCAAGACATCTATGGGAAGAAAATATTCGAATTCATTGCATATCTTTACTCTTTGGGGACATGTCCATACTCAAATAGAGTACCTAGTACTCACTCACTACATGTCATCCCAATCTTGGTGCTCTTGTGGTTTGCTGTTCTTGCTCTGTTTAGTAGATGTTTCTGTATTATCTAACCTTTTTTACTCAGGTTCATCTCTTCCAAAGCCAGCTCAAGACCACAAGGTAAGTATATGCATCACACTCATGTGCATGAGGATCTCTTGCCGTTGTACATACTGTTTGCAAGAAGAACTCATGAGCATGAAGGTACATCTCCTATATTCACACCATTTGCTCTAATACATATGGCCAAGATACATGTAACTCATTGACTTGCTCTTACATGCTTATGCATTCACATGCTCTTATATTCCATATTTACATGATTGCATACATGTAGGGGGAGCCCATGCATGTTACATGTCCTGACAAAGCTTTACTTGCTATTCTCTATATCTTTATCTAAAGTTTTGATGTATGTTGTCATCAATTACCAAAAATGGGGAGATTCAAAGCACAAGTGCTCCCTGGGTGATTTTGGTAATTAATGTCAACATATCTCTTGTTGGACTAATACTTTTATCTAGTATATTTCATATAATTTCAACAATGGAGTGGCATGGACAAGAGGATGTGGAATCCCTTCAAAATGCTAAGGACACGTATTGGCTCAAGCTCAAGACTCTACATTTTCATTTTAGTGATCCAAGATCATATTGAGTCCATAGGAAAAGCCAATACTATTAAAAGGGGGTGAGGTGTTGCTTAATGGATTGCTTGCTCAAAATGCTTGGTGATATGCTCCAAAGCCCTCAACCGCTTTCTCATTTCCACATATGTCCTAAACCAAAAGTCAAACTTGGCCCCACCGATTTGATCTATCCGGCGCCACCGAGTTCACTTGAAATAGCCACTGCCAAAAACCCAAATCTATTCGGTCTCACCGATGGGATCTCGGTCTCACCGAGATGGGCTTGCAAAGTTTTTGTTGCCTGGTGCAACTATTTCAGTCTCACCGAGATATGCAATCGGTCCCAGTGAGTTTGCTTGACCAACTCTTTGTTTTACTTATTACCGAAATCAGTCTAACCGAGTTTGTGTAATCGGTCAAACTGAGTTGAGGTTTTACCCTAGCCCTAGCACATCAGTCCCACCGAGTTGATCATGTCAGTCCCACCGAAAATCCTCATGTTCACATTTTGAACCATATCAGTCTGACCAAGTTTCTCGATTCGGTCCCACTGAGTTTGGTGAATTGTGTGTAACGGCTAGATTTTGTGTGGAGGCTATATATACCCCTCCACCCGTGATGGTGTCACTAGGACTACGTCGGTATTTCCCCCAAGAGGAGAGGATGATGTAGCACAGCAACGGTAGGTATTTCCCTCAGTTATGAAACCAAGGTATCGAACCAGTAGGAGAACCAAGGAATCACAACGTAAGCAGCACCTGCACACAAATAACAACACCTCGCAACCCGACGTGTTAAAGGGGTTGTTAATCCCTTTCGGGGTACGACGCCTCAAGAAAGGCAAACGGACGTGAGGAATTTGTAGTAGATTGATAGATCAAACACTAAACTAAATAAATAGAAATAAATTGCAGCAAGGTATTTTTGTACTTTTTTGGTTTAATAGATGTGAATAAAAACGTGAAGGAAAAGTAGATCGCAAAGCAAATATATGAGAAAGAAGACCCGGGGGCCGTAGGTTTCACTAGTGGCTTCTCTCGAGAAGATTAGCAAATGGTGGGTAGACAAATTTCTGTTGGGAAATTGATAGAAGTTCAAATAATCATGATGATATCCAGGCAATGATCATTACATAGGCATCACGTACAAGATTAGTAGACCGACTCCTGCCTGCATCTACTACTATTACTCCACACATCGACCGCTATCCAGCATGCATCTAGTGTATTAAGTTCGTGGAAAATGGTGTAATGCAATAAGAACGATGACATGATGTAGACAAGATCCATTTATCTATATGGGGGTAGATATAATTTTCATCTTTTTATGCTTAGTAGCAACGATACATACACTACTGCAAAAGACTGCTAACGCGACACTACGAGCAAAGACCCTTTTCTGAAACTGTGTGCGATGCAATAATCTCAAATGGTGGTGTAAAAAAACCGTCAAAAAAGGTGCAAAACGTTTACAGTGGCCGAGCCGTCAAACACGGTTCGGATTTTAGTTGCGTGTGCGATGCAGGACACACGGTTAATCCATTCAAACTGTCTGCGATGAGGCAGAACAACAGAAACGGGCAGCCATAACAATGTGTGTGCAATGCAGGACACACGGTTAATCCGTTCGAGCTGTTTGCGATGAGGTAGAACAACAGAAACAGGCATCCATATCAATGTGTGTGTGATATATGACATATGGTTAACTCGGACGAACTGTTTTCGATTAGGGAACACAACAGAAACGGTTCAACTTAACAAGATGTGTGTGATATGCGGCATACCGTTCACATGGATGAACTGTTTGCGATGAGCCAAAAGAACACAAACGAGTCGTGTAAACAAGATGTGTGTGATACATGGCAAAGAGCCGACTCGGATGAACTATTTGCGATGAGAAATTTCAACACAAACAGTCAATGCAGTTACTTCGTGTGCGATTCTGTGTGTACAAAAAACATTGAAAAATGCAAACTAGTTGCTTGCGGTGGCGGAGTATCGCACACGATGCGTCTGCAAGTACTCGTGTGCAATGATTAGTATGTTACACATATGTTTCCTTATGTTAACATGTGTGTGAATTTGCAATATGGACAGTTAATATGCAAATGCCTTCTGGACATCGGGCACATGCTTAAACTCAATGAACTGTGTACGATACTAATGCTTTCCATGAAAATTTATGAACTTGGGTAACAACATTTGAGTAACATATATATAGTGGTTACACTATTCGACAGAAGGAGGATCTTCATAACACGGTTTTGACAGCCATATGGTCCATATCTACATACTTAACATAGTAACAACTATCACATTTTAAGAGGCTAAGGGCCAACAACCATATGGTCCATATCTACATACTTAACATATATAGTAACAGCTAGCACATTTTAAGAGGCTGAGGGCCAACAATCACAAGTATCCACTGGAAGCAGCTTGATCATGGCGACTCGGCATCTCGTCAATGAAAAGGAAGAGCCCTCTTGTGCCTTGGTAGAGCATGAGTAGAATAGTGTCTCCAATTTTCCAATATGGATGCATTGCCATGTGAAGCAAGAACTTGTTAATTTGAATGGTTCCATTTTTGCGGGAAATGCAGTACCTTGCAATCACTTTGGCGTTATTAGCAGACACAAGTGTAATTCGACCACGCCGGGAAATTGATCCAGGAACTGCTACACGGGGCAATTTCTATTGACATGTAGAATAAAAAACAATTATAACATATCCTTGAAGATATATATAGTTTATGAGCATCAACATTAAAATAAGACTTTTTACCAGCGCTTTGTGCACACAATTGGTCTTGTTCAGTGTGTGCACCATAGGTCTAATTAATCCCATCCAAAATCAAGCGTTCATACGATGTGCTATCTTTGTTAGATTATCAATAAAGTTTATGACATGCTTCAAGTCCTTCTAGTGAAATTTGGTACGCTTAGTAACATACAGATCGTTCACTATGCATCCAACATATCCTGCTTAAAAGGTGGAAAGGTAATATTTATTCAGAACATGGCAGAAGAATATATAGTGCGCATAAATTGGTAAATAGAATTTGTTACTACCTAGGAACGGAGTCAGAATATGATATCACAATTGGTTGCTTAAATAGTGATCAATTGGTTGCTTAAATAGTAATATGACAACAAGGAGAAAGTTGAAAGGACACTAACCTTGATCAGACTTTGATCGGCTGATGATGTTGGGAAGTAAACATCCATGTTAATTAGACTAGGCTGTGGTGCACGCACTAGAATTTTATTGCCAGCTTTCAGTTCATGACACTTAGACATTTTTCTCCAAAGGTCCGCATTAAAATATGAGTGACCATCTTTATCAATTTTTATGGTAACCATCATTGTAAATCCATGCTGCATTCTCAATACGACATCCTGGGAGTCATCAGCAAAGTAAAGCCCAAGATTTCCTTCTACTCCTGTTCTTGCAAAGCAAGGGATGTACTGCTTGAAATGAAAATTAAGATCGTAAATTAGATATATTGAAATAACAGAGCAAGATGCAAATATGGGAGTAACTGATAGAACAGATCCATATATATATATATATATATATATATATATATATATATATATATATATATATATATATATATGAAAGCAAAGTACAAAAATATAGAATTATAAATAGATAATGTAACAAAGATATTATGCAAATATATAGATAATGTAGCAACACACGGTGTATGTTCAAAAATTTAGGCCATGCCAACCGTGGTAGGTTGAGACTGAACATACCGAGCGCTCCCTAAAGTCATCCGAAATGGTGAGATAGAACTTCGTTTCCGACTGGCCACGACCACAGTTGCCCGATTTGTGCTCGCACTATGGACATATGAATGAACACCCACGAATCAGCTAGAACAAAAATTATTCCACGATTATTTCCACCGGTTGATTAACAGCGACAGACTGACTGCGATAAGAGATGAGTGAATATTTTGCTAATTAAGTTGATTGCCTTCTCCATGAGAAAAATCCCCGACCCAATCCCGTAGAAAACCCCAGTCGACCAGAGTCTAAAATGTCGGTGCAGATAGGCGGCGGAAAGCAGTGGAGGCGAAATCCGGTGCCGTTTGGAGCGCGACCTACGACCGCCGCCAACAGTCGTCGAGCTTAGGGTGCAGAGTTGCGGAGGAGTCGGCGGCGAGTGAGTGGGGACGAAATGGGCGAGGGTTTTTGTTGGCGTTCTGGGAATGGGGGTCCCCAGACTTGCCTTCCTGTGGCCCACGGCATGGCTCTGCGAGCGGGCCCGTACGACCCATCTTCACCGACAAATACTCAAGACCCTCGCGAGGCGGATGACACAAGACCTCCTCGGGAGCATCCTCACATGGTTGGCTCGCGAGGGACAGAGAGATAAAGGCAAGGCAAACCTCACGAGGTTCTCGTGACGTGAGCCATGACGATCAAGATCAGGCGGGCACCAGGCGGGCGCCAGCGCGCACAGTGTCCTTGTTTCCTCTTTGGTGCTAAGGAAGCAAGCGCAGGCGCGGAGTACCAAGGCGTCAAGCAAGTTTCCATTTCAGTGCAACGAGACCAAGACTAGCAGGACAGCAAGACGGAGGTCACCATAGAGCCCAAGGCAGCGTCACCACCAGAGCCTTTTGCAGGTGAAGATTGCTTTTGTCAGGATAAGCTGTACTAGTTGTCCCCTTTCAAATTGGTCGTTGTTGGCTCCCTTCCCGCTCAATATTTGGGGAGAGGACCTGGGCCTCTATAAATAGGACTAGCCACCATAGTAGGAGGCATCTAATCTTTAGCCAATCCTTAGCCATACACCGAGCACAAGAATACCTCAACCTCAGGAGGCTGTTCTTCCCCTTGTAACTGTTCATCCTCAGCCTAAGAGGCAATCCACCACCACCACACTGGAGTAGGGCATCACACCACAACGGTGGCCCGAACCAGTATAAATCTTGTGTCCCTTGTGTTGCGAGTTCGTCGAGTTAGTCCTTGAGATCTTAGAGAAGCTAGGATGTGGATCTGTAGGGGTAGATCTTCGTGTGCACCCAGTGTTCAAACCTTGAGGGTTTTGCCGGAACCCGTGATCCGATAGTTTTCTTTCACTTTTGCATGTGTGAGTGAACACACACGGTTCACAGAGGCGACAGAGATGAATCGTGTGCGATAGTAAATCACCAAGATTGAATGGGAATCCAAATTTCCTTTGTCCTTCATCCATGAGTTTTTTTCTACGATGAACATAAACCCTGCTAATCGTCGTGTTCAAATTTGACACTATTCCGGGTTCATTTACAATATTTAGGGGATTATGTGCATTTTATAGGCATTAATGCACGTAATTCAAATTCAAACAATCGGTGCATGAAAGGGTGCACAATAACGGTCTGGAAAAACCATACTCGTGGTATTTAGTAATTTCTCAAGCCTTTTACAAGGAATGGGCACATATTTCAATGGAATGCGTGGCAATAGTCAATCACAAACACGTCATTTACTGGGTTATCAACTATAGAACAATGAAATATGTGCTTGAAAAACATGATGGCTGGCATGGTGCCATGGTATGGCCTCACCATGCCCTGGTTAAAAGTTGAGAAGGTTTGATTTATGTCGTCATGCACGCCCTTCATAAATCAAACCATCACCGAGGAAGTTCAATGCTTTCGAGAGGGAAATCACCAAGATTGAAGGGGAATCCAAATTTCCGTCCTAGTTTGTCATTCAGTTTTTTTCCAACGATGAACACACCGCCTCAAATGCAATGTGTTCAAATTTGACATTTTTCTGAACTCATTTACCATATTGAGGTGATTATGTGCATTTTCTAGGCATTAATTATGCACATATTTCAAATTCGAACAATCGGTGCATGAAAAGGTGCACAAGAACGGTCTGGAAAACCATGCTCGTGCTATTTAGTTCATTCTCATGCCTTTTACAAGGAATGGGCAGACATTTCAAGGAAATGTGTGGCAATAGTCAACCATAAACGCGTCGTTTACTGGGTTAACAACTATACAAAAATGAAAGACATGCTTGGAAAAACATGACGCCGGGTGTGGTGCCATGGTATGACCTCACCGTGCCCTGGTAAAAATGTCGTCATGCACGCCTTCTATAAAACGAACCATCACCGAGGAAGTTTCATGGTTTCGAGGGGGAAATTACGAAGATTGAAGGGGGATCCAAATTTCCTTTGTCCTTTGTCCACGAGTTTTTTTCTATGATGAACATACAACCTGCAAATCACTGTGTTCAAATTTGGCACTTTTCTGGGTTCATTTGCCATATTTAGGGGATTATGTGCATTTCCTAGGCATTAATGCACATAATTCAAGTTCAAACAATCGGTGCATGAAAGGGTTCACAATAACGGCCTGAAAAACCATGCTCGTGCCATTTAGTAAATTCTCATGCCTTTTACAAGGAATAATGGATAGATATTTCGATGAAATGTGTGTCAATAGTCAACCACAAATGTTTGTTTGTTGGGTTTTCAACTATAGAAAAAATGAAATAAATGCTTAAAAACATGATGCCTGGCATGGTGACATGGTATGACCTCACCGTGCCCTCGTAAAAATTTGAGAAGGTTTGGCTTATGTCGTCATGCACGCCCTTGATAAATCGAACCATCACCGAGGAAGTTCCATTCTTTCGAGAGGGAAAATCACCAATATTTAAGGGGAATCCAAATTTCTGTCCTAGTTTATCATTCAGTTTTTTTCCAACGATCAACATACCGCCTCAAATGCAACGTGTTCAAATTTGACATTTTCCCGGGCTCATTTACCATATTTAGGGGATTATGTGCATTTTCTAGGCATTAATGGACATTATTCAAATTCAAAAAATTGGTGCATGTAAAGGTGCAAAAGAACGGTCTGGAAAACCATGCTAGTGTTATTTAGTACATTCTCATGCCTTTTACAAGGAATGGGCAGATATTTCAAGGAAATGTGTGGCAATAGTCAACCATAAACACGTCGTTTACTCGGTTAACAACTGTACAAAAAATGAAACACATGGTTGGGAAACATGACGCCTGGCGTGGTGCCATGGTATGACCTCACCATGCCCTGGTAAAATTGGAGAATGTTTTCCTTATGTCGTGATGCACGCCTTTCATAAATCGAACCATCAACGAGGAAGTTTCATGGTTTCGAGGGGAAAATCACCAAGATTGAAGGGGGGTCCAAATTTCCTTTGTCCTTTGTCCACGATTTTTTTCTATGATGAACATACAACCTGCAAATCACCATGTTCAAATTAGGCACTTTTCCGGGTTCATTTCCGATATTTAGGGGATTATGCGCATTTCCTAGGCATTAATGCGCATAATTCAAGTTCAAACAATAGATGCATGGAAGGGTCCACAAGAACGGCCTAGAAAACCATGCTCGTGCCATTTAGTAAATTCTCATGCCTTTTGCGAGGAATGGACAGATATTTTGATGAAATGTGTGGCAATAGTCAACAACAAATGTTTGTTTGTTGGGTTTCCAACTATAGAAAAAATGAAATAAATGCTTAAAAAACATGACGCCTAGCATGGTGCCATGGTATGACCTCACCATGCCCTGGTGAAAATTTGAGAAGGTTTGGCTTATGTCGTCATGCACGCCCTTCATAAATCAAACCATCACCGAGGAAGTTCCATGCTTTCGAGAGGGAAATCCCCAAGATTGAAGGGGAATCCAAATTTTCTTTGTTCTTTGCCCTGGAGTTTTTTTCTACGACGAACATACACCCTGCAAATCACCGTGTTCAAATTTGGCATTTTTTCGGGCTCATTTACCATATTTAGGGGATTATGTGCATTTTCTAGGCATTTAGCGCATATAAATCCAATCCAGCTACAGGTGCACGGGTGTCATGTGAGGGACGTGGATTGCCGTTTGATCGCGGCGCATCCAATGGTGCACACGTGCGATCCGCGTGGCCGGGGTTCCGGCTAATCATAACGCAACACACTACGCACACTGTTACCGGAAGCGACGGAGATGAACCGTGTGCGATAATGAATGAGCAAAATTGTAAGGGAAGCCAAATTTCTGTTGTCGTTTATCGTTGAGCTCTTTAATACCACCGCACTATACGGCTGTCCGGCCCCTCCGTCCCAGAGCTCTCTCCAGGCATCGTCCATGGCACCGCAGCGCAGAGTAACTGGTAAGGAAGCAATGACATCCCGCCGCGCCGTGTTCCTCGCCGCTCACGACCGCACACATGGTAAGGAAGCGATGGCATCTCGCCGAGACGAGTTCATCGCCGTCGGCGGCCAGACAGTTATATGGGCGGACTTTGAGGATGCCATGGCCAAATGGGTGGTGGATCTAGAGGCGGCCAAAGCCGCATAGAAGGAGCAGAAAAGGCAGAAAGCATTCAAGAAAAGAGAGTCCCGCCGCCGCAAGAAAAAAGAGGCCGCACGCCATGGTGAGTAGAACATGGTGGAGATCAAAGCACAGTGGGCTGCCGCCTACAAGGCCGGGAAGGATAACGCCGGCGTCTGGCCAGCATGCCCTGAGGGTAGCATGTGAGAAGTAGTTTAAGTTTGTAGTATTAGAGCAAATTACCAGTAGTACTTTAAGTTTGTAGTATTACCGTACAATGTCGGTAAGAGCATCCTTTGAGGGCTTTGAGCATTGATTAGCATGTGTGCCCATGTGTGTTTTTTTGCGTTAATCATTAGAAGATCATAAGACACACGGTTTCTATGCTGTACCCGTCTGCGTTGTTACCTGTGCGATATTTCCTAATAAACTAGGCGTACCGTTGACCGAAAAAAATCAAGTACACGTGTACATTTTTTGGGAGACTGGATCTGCCAACTTTCTTTTTTCTCGCACACGAGTATTTTACGTGCTTCGTCTGCGTTGTGTGTTTCCCCCGCCGAAGTTTCAAGTTTCGCACCGAAATTTTCATTAGGCGCGCGATTTCAGAATATTTCCTCCAACCACATCCCCTTCCCCTTAGTATCTGTGACACCCCAAATTTTGGCCTTGTTTTAATAAATTAAAATTTTGCCAGGAAAATTAAAACTTTTATTTTCTGGACTCCCTTTTGATTCTTGAACCATTTTTCTCCCTTGTTATTATGGAGTTTTTCCCCAAGGAGAAAACTTTTCAAATATGTTATTGGACTTGCTTAAATCTCTCAAGAAAAACTCTTCTTTTATTAGTGGAACTAATTACATAATTAATTTACTTAATCTTTATTTTCTTGAAAAATGGTTTTCCAAGGTTACATGGCCATATTCGAACTACAACCATTTGATAAATTCACTTAAAACTCCAACCAAAATTTGGGAATGTATATTTTTAAATCCCTTTTATACAAAAATATCTTTTGTTCATGAAATATTTTGAGTTCTACACCCAATTTTCTTCTCTAGTCCAGAGTGCAAGTTTGCACTACAACTCATTTAAATACTTCTTTCTAGCCTCCACCAAAATTATGGGATGTTAGTAGTATCATATGATTCAACTTTATGCAAAACCCAGTGGTGTTCTTTGAAAGATTTGAGTGAAACAACCTCTTTTTCATTCTGGTCCAACATGATGGTTTGTACAGCAACCATATTCTTGCTTGCTCCTTTACCCTTGAGCTTTCTCCTGCTTGTATTGCACCCTACCAAACCCTTAAGTCTAGGAGAGTGGACCCATTGGATGATTCTAAGTGCTTGCAATCATGCCCTCTTCTTTCTGTCAAAAACTAAAGTTTTGCAAAACTTGCACTAACAAGTTTTTGCTTTTGTCCAACTAGCTTCACCACCCCCTTATCCATCCAAAGAGACACTGATCTAGAGAATTTGGCCACCCCAAGTAAAGCCTAGGTGCCTGTGGCATTTCGGCAAACACCCTGAGTGCATAGCCAGATTTGGCAAGATTTCAAGTTTGCATTGTGGACTTGAGCCCCTGACCTATCCACCATGTCCCTTGATCCCCTTACTAACCCTAGACTAGTCCTGTTTCTTGCCAGCCCCGCTCTAGCACTCTAGGCTACCCCAGCATATTGTCGAACACGTCCCGGGGGTGCTCTGGGCGCGCCCAGAGCGTGCGTTTGGCACGCACGTGCGCCCGAGCCGCCGCGTCTCGCCCCGCACCCGTTTCGGCCCTTGGCCGACAGCAGCTAGCACGCCACGTATCCTCCTGCACCGCCACGCCACCCCGACCACCCTGGCACACTACAGCATCGCCGTCAGGGCATTGTTGGTGGCACGCCGGCGTCCGCAGGGGCTCCAGCCCCGGTTGGCGCCGCCCGAGCCACCCCGGCTCGCCACCTGCCCCTGGGTGTCACGCAAGCTTATCCCCTCGCTCGTCGGCTAGCTCTCGTCGCCTCCACGTCGCCCTGCAAGCTACAGAGAGAAGGTTCGCCGGCATCCTAATCCACCGCCGCGGAACAAACCTCGTCGCGCTATAACAAGAGGCCTCGAACCCATCCGAGCGCACAGGCGACCTGAGAGCCACCCCCTTGGCACCCCCACAGCCCGCAATCGTCGGGGAAAGCCGTCTTCCCCGACTCCGGCCAGTTTGGCCACCACCACCTCCCGGCTCCGTTCGGCGCAACCAGGACCTCCCCCTCTCCACTCTCTCCACCGGAAGCTCTCTCTTTCCCCCGTGAACCTGTCCCCCTGCTCGATTTTGATCGGGAGCCACCGTAGCCCCAAACCCACTTTGCTCCCGAATGCCTACTCCGCCGCGAAGCTCGCCGCTGGCAGCTCACTCCGTCCCCGCCGACCCAACGACCACCAGGACAACCGCCCCGGTCTTGCGGATCCATCCCGACCCTCTGGAGCCCGCAGGAAGCCACCGTTCGCCGGCGTTGATCGCCGTTGCCTCGCCGCCGTTCGGGCAGAGGAAGAAGAGGGAGAGATAGACCAGTCAAACCTGACCAGTGGGCCAGGCGGGCCCACTGTCAGTGACTCATGCGCCGTCCACGCTGGATTAAGTGGAAGCGTAAATCCAAAATACGCTTTCGACGTGTACGTGTTTTTTCCAAACGTTTTCTTTTCTGTTTTATTTTAAAAAAATCAGAATTTGACTAAACTTTGACTGGCTATATCTTTTTAAATAAAACTCCAAATGAGTTGATTCTTTTTCCTGCCTCTCTCAAATTTTGTCTAGTTTATTTTAAGATTTATTTGAAAATATTTCAGACAACCTTTTTGTCCTGTTTTGGAAATGTGTGTTAATTCAAAATATTTTGAATAGGATTTTTGGAGAGAGAAGAAAAACTTTCAAAAGTTTTGGAGTGCACCCTGCCTTTCCACACCTTGAAGGCAAGCATCTTGAACCCTGGCATAATATTTTCATGTGTTGGTTGACACGATTATAACACCACCTTATTTCGGAGAACTCGTTATTTTATGTGGTGATACGATCATTTGCATGAATGCATATTAGTCATTTCCCTTACTATTGGGAATGGACATGCTTGTGATAGTGATCATCCTCGTATGCCTTTCGTGCCTACCGGAAGGGAAAACGGGAAAGTCTCTGTCTTGGGTAGGCCCGAGCTTGTCCCTAGTTCCTCGTCGAGACGAGCGTGTCCGGCATGGCATGAGGGGTATGATGAGTGGTGATTCTGTCTGTTGGATGAAATATATCTGTTATACATTGTCATGCAGGAAAATTTATAAACCTCCTGAGTCGACCTTAGATCGAGTCTTGTTACAGTAACCCCCATACTTGTTTTGTACTACCACTTGTCCCTGCCGCAGTAGGTTACGGTTCAGTAAGTCGTCAACCCCTTTCCAGCATGCACCGTACAGAGAGGCCATGGTGGAAAATATCGGTTGTAGCCGGTGGACATGCCACCTGGTCAGGGGGCATGGGTGTTTCTGGTTGGGACCGAGAGGGGAGGCCACCCCTTAGAGCGCTCGATATAAATTTGATCCCATGCTACGCGAGGTTGTAGCCTCCCCACTTAGAGTTTTGCTTAACAAGTGTCGTGGGTGATTCCAGACGCCGGTAAGTTAAGCTGGTGTGTGCATGTTAGGTGTGTTTTCAACTAAAAGGCCGTAGACGGAATTAGTCCCGATGGACTAAAGGAATCCGTTACTCGTGGGTAAAGAGTACACCCTCTGCAGAGATTAAACCTATTCGAATAGCCGTGTCCATGGTTAAGGACTACAGTCTGGGTCAGGTCAAGTGTCGGTCTTTGGAGGAGAAACTACTAAACCAGAACTTGGATCGTGATTTGTGACTTGTGATGATTATGATGATTACGAATTATTCTTATTATGGACTAACCCCTTAATATTATTTGAAGTATTGAGTATCCCTGGGAGGTTCTACCTCCTGGATATTCATTGTGATTATTATTTCCTTTATAAGCCCTTTATGTGGTGTCGCTCAGACGCCCGACTGTGGCATGCTCGTTATTTTCTTTATAAGCCCTTTATGTGGTGTCGCTCAGACGCCCGACTGTGGCATGGTTGTTATTTTCTTTATAAGCCATTTATGTGGTGTCGCTCAGACGCCCGACTGTGGCATGCTTGTTATTTTCTTTATAAGCCCTTTATGTGGTGTCGCTCAGACGCCCGACTGTGGCATGCTTGTTATTTTCTTTATAAGCCCTTTATGTGGTGTCGCTTAGACGCCCGACTGTGGCATGATCGTTATTTTCTTATAAGCCCCTTTGTGGTGTCTCTTAGACGCCCGACTGAGGCATGCCTCATATCATGGTCCTTTCGAGGCGTCGCTTCAGACACCCGATCGGTACATTTTATTTCTACCCCATTATTGCTTATTCATGTTGCTTATAAATTACCTGCTTGCATGCATCAGAGATTTTATTTTATGACTGATGATGTGATCATAGAATATTTTAGCGCATGATTATCATTTATATTATACCCATGTTCTTAATGTTTGCATGTACATTCAAAGTACTCACTGGATTGTCCCTGACTATTGTCTTGGCCAGATTTCTTGCATGGAGAGGAGTGTTGCGATGATAGCCCCGGAAACAAAGCAACAGTGATATCAGCCTCGCGAAGATAGGAGTTAGCCTGGTCAGCTGTTCCTGTGGGCAATGGAGATCCATAGACACTGATGATCCACAAACTGCTTCCGCCATCAACTACTAGAAATCATTTGTTGTACACCCAGGCCAGAATGGTCTTGTACTACAGATTCTTGTAATTTGCTTGGAATTTCTGTATCAAGTTGGTGCCTTATCATCTAACAGTAATCCTGGGGCTGGTGAGCACAACGGCCACTTTTCTGGAAATTAATACCCGAAAAACCGGTCGTGACAGACTTGGTATCAGAGCCAGGCTGACCATTAGCTAATCCAATCTTAGCTAGGTCAATAAACTTAGGCAAGCCAACCCACCAGACCATAACCAAACCCATCCAAGCTTCTCGTGCAAGATAGCCACACAGTGACCCGACACCTTTTGGCAGTCGGTGCCCAACCTATCAACCTAGCCTGTCGATCACGCACCAGTGACCCGCACCCAAGGCGTCTCATTCGCAAGCGTGCGAAGGAAGACTCCGTCCCCTTTTTCCTATAAAAAGGGCACGCTAGCCTCAACCCAGCACAGCACAGCCGCTACCCGAAACCGAGCCACAATGCCTGGCCCCGTCATGCACAATGAGACCACAGCAACCAACCTTGGAGGCTTTGTGACCATACTCGCAAACCTCACCCGTCGTGCCTATGCGTTAGAAGAGCCCCCAGAATATGTTGTGTACCAAGGAACCATGAGTGGTGAGAGCCGACAATTCTGGGCCACTGTACACAACTACGGTAGGGGTCTAGCGCCCGAGCGCCCCTACAGGTTCACCGAAAGGACAACTTCCTTTGAGCCACAAGCCATCCAACTAGCTGCTCGAGAAGCTATAGTTCATCTCCGGCACTTGTCGCCCAGAGTTAACTGTCGCTCGTTCCACTACTACCCCAAACGTGAAGGGTATGGTAGACCTCCCCAAGTTGCCAACGGAGATCACGAGACAGATCCTGCATTGTTGCACCTAGTGCGCTATGTAGGTGCACTAGAGGGACTGTTCGATCAAATCACCATTGATCTAATCGCAGCTCGTGGAGAGCTGGTTCGTTGAGCCCCGGCGAGAGAAGAGAACGAGCCCAATGCCGACAACCCAGTCGTGTTGTTTGGACACCCGATCGAGTCCCTGAGGTCTGCCCCAGCCGTCGGCCAAGGTGCTTTGACGACCCCAGAAGTGTTTCGTCGCCTCTTGGGAACACACTCCAACGGGGTTGTGGGCCAACAATCCCCGAGATGGTCATCATCACTACCCCGAGCCTGCAGCCCCTCAACCCACTCCAGCAAATTCTGACGGTGATACCCGTGGAGAGGCCTCGACATCCACAAGGCACGCCCACTTGGATGTAAACGAGGTAGACTAAGTCACTCGAGTAGTGTCGAGTCTCAGTGTATTCCCCGCTTTGTAATCGTATGACTATGTAAATAAACGCCGCCTGTTGTCATGCCTCAAGTAGCTTTGCATGGATATGCCAGTATGCGGTATAAGATTTCTATCCCAAACACAGTTACCAAAAACCTCCCCGACAACCCCCACAGTGATACGTCACTTTAGTGAAATGTGTGTATATGTGGCTTGACCCCGACCCTTGGAGTTGAGCTGGCAAATTCATTACCTTTCACCACGGTATAACAACCCAGCTCCAGTGCTATAAAAAGGCCACCACGTGACCTTGCCAAGCACCCCTCATATTGTGCACCATCCTCACAACTATTTCTTGCCATGTCGAGCCCTAGTATTTATCTGAGAACTCCAGATGCAACCCCGGGTAGTTTTGTCAAGATATTGTGGGATTTTACCTGCAGTACCATGGGCGCTACTCAGCCACCCCAGTACGAGCTGTTCAAATCGAGAATCACCCAGTCCACCTCGAGATATTGGGCAGCAGTACACATCCCTCCCGTAAACTCAAACCAAGACCCAACGGAGGTCTCCTTCATGGGGAAATCTATGCCAACCCCACACATGGCCATAGAAGCTGCGGCATACGAAGCGCTTTCTCGCCTTCGATTCGCGTTACCCTATGCCAGCGAACGAGGGTGTTATTACTTTCCCAGCCTGCAGCACCCGGAGGAGTAACATCTTTTCCTGGTGGACGAATTGAGAGAGACCCGGTACTGGCCAACCTTGTCCAATACGTCATCACTCAAGAACGTTTAACCCAACGCGTGATGGGTTACCTTCAGAGCCTCGCAGATTTAAATCCTCAGATCGCCATCGGCAGAACTCTGAGGCCCGACCAAGAAAGACGCATTCATCGACTGGTCAATCCACTTTCCCCGATAGAAGAGGAGTGTATCCCAGTACCAGATACATTTTCTAGGGACCCCGTCCAGTTACCGTTTGCATTATAGACGTCGCTGCTGTGTTTATTATTGCAGCATTTATTTACAAGTTGTAACTTATGAATGGTACCCCGAGTTTGCGTAGCAAGCCAATCTTTTAGTTTCTATTAATGTGAGTGGTTTTGCTGCGGTTTGACTCTATTGTATTACTGTTTTCTCTCGCGAATAATCCTGGAGTGAGATTTATTTTCCCTGAATTGCTGCATCTGCACCTTCTCACGACGTGGATTATTTTATTTCACGCAACACCACGGCAGCAGACTCACAACCATAATCATTCGAACACATACACTGTTTGCAAAAATTTGCAACGGTGTTACATCAAACTAGGCATCCCCGAACAACAGTTAGCACCCGGCACACCCCACCTACTCCTCGTGATCACCACCACCGCGGAGCGCTAACACCCGAGCAGCAGCATCGCGACGATCATCGAGGATCATCGCGCACAGGAGCACGGAAAGCCCCAGTAGTGTCGCCAGCCATCCGCATATCAGGATCGCGAACCAATCCGGCATCGCCTTCGCCATTAGAGCCTCACCCGAGCTTCTGTAAACAGAAATGGAAGAGGAAGAAGGAGAAGGAGAAGCGAGGCCAGGTGTGAGGAAGAAGAGAGGAACACCTCGGCCGTTTTATAGCTCGCGCTCAGTGTACGGTGGGCGAAGTCCACCAACGCCGCTCGTCGCCCGATCGCTGGTGTTCGGAGACGAATCCGCGAGCAGTGCCGACAGCAAGCTGGCCCGCGAGGTGAGTGCACGCTGCCCCGGCAGCTAGCACGCCGCGCACTACCGCGGTACAGCCTAGATACCCTACGCGCTAAACGTCGCTGGTAGAGAAAGCGCGGGAAAGCGCGTGGGAGAGAGGAAGAAGAAAGAGCCAGATGAAGGAGAAGAGGTTGACAGTGGGCCCTGGGTCCACCTGTCAGCCAGAGGGAGAACTGTGCCCTCGGGTATGACCAGCGTATTTATTAAATTTAGAAATTATTCTACATTTAATGTATCCATCGTAGAAATCTCTCGTAGATTTCTCCACGCAGCGCCAGTATCCACACTGTGGTTTTACACCACTTATTTCCCTCTCACTGTAGCCACATTTTTACTGCATACAATTTTTTCTTAAAACAGCTTTTAACAAATCTCGAGGATGAGATTTTTCTTAAGGGGGGGTAGTGTTGTGACACCCCAAATTTTGGCCTTGTTTTAATAAATTAAAAATTTTCCAGGAAAATTAAAACTTTTATTTTCTGGACTCCCTTTTGATTTTTGAACCATTTTTCTCCCTTGTTATTATGGAGTTTTTCCCCAAGGAGAAAACTTTTCAAATATGTTATTGGACTTGTTTAAACCTCTCAAGAAAAACTCTTCTTTTATTAGTGGAACTAATTACATAATTAATTTACTTAATCTTTATTTTCTTGAAAAATGGTTTTCCAAGGTTACATGGCCATATTTGAACTACAACCATTTGATAAATTCACTTAAAACTCCAACCAAAATTTGGGAATGTCATGTGATATTTTTAAATCCCTTTTATACAAAAATATCTTTTGTTCATGAAATATTTTGAGCTCTACACCCAATTTTCTTCTCTAGTCCAGAGTGCAAGTTTGCACTAAAACTCATTTAAATACTTCTTTCTAGCCTCCACCAAAATTATGGGATGTTAGTAGTATCATATGATTCAACTTTATGCAAAAACCCAGTGGTGTTCTTTGAAAGATTTGAGTGAAACAACCTCTTTTTCATTCTGGTCCAACATGATGGTTTGTACAGCAACCATATTCTTGCTTGCTCCTTTACCCTTGAGCTTTCTCCTGCTTGTATTGCACCTTGCCAAACCCTTAAGTCCAGGAGAGTGGACCCATTGGATGATTCTAAGTGCTTGCAATCATGCCCTCTTCTTTCTGTCAAAAACTGAAGTTTTGCAAAACTTGCACTAACATTTTTTTGCTTTTGTCCAACTAGCTTCACCACCCCCTTATCCATTAAAAGAGACACTGATGTGGGGAATTTGGCCACCCCAAGTAAAGCCTAGGTGCCTGTGGCATTTTGGCAAACACCCTAAGTGCATAGCCAGATTTGGCATGATTTCAAGTTTACATTGTGGACTTGAGCCCCTGACCTATCCACCATGTCCCTTGATCCCCTTACTAACCCTAGACTAGTCATGTTTCTTGCCAGCCCCGCTCTAGCACTCTAGGCTACCCCGGCATACTGTCGAACACGTCCCGGGTGTGCTCTGGGAGCGCCCAGAGCGTGCGTTGGGCACGCACGTGGGCCCGAGCCGCCGCGTCTCGCCCTGCACCCGTTCCAGCCCTTGGCCAACAGCAGCTACCACGCCACGTATCCTCCTGCACCGCCACGCCACCCCGACCACCCTGGCACACTACAGCGACGCCGTCAGGGCATTCTTGGCGGCACGCCGGCGTCCGCAGGGGCTCCAGCCCCGGTCGGCGCCGCCCGAGCCACCCCGGCTCGCCACCTGCCCCTGGGTGCCGCGCAAGCTTATCCCCTCGCTCCCTGCAAGCTACAGAGAGACGGTTCGCCGGCATCCTAATCCACCGCCGTGGAACTGACCTCGTCGCGCTATAACAGGAGGCCACGAACCCATCCGAGCGCACAGGCGACCTCAGGCCACCCCCTTGGCACCCCCACAGCCCGCAATCGTCGGGGGAAAACCGTCTTCCCCGACTCCGGCCAGCTTGGCCACTGCCACCTCCCGGCTCCGTTCGGCGCAACCAGGACCTCCCCCTCTCCACTCTCTCCACCAGAAGCTCTCTCTTTCCCCCGTGAACCCGTCCCCCTGCTCGATTTTGATCGGGAGCCACCGTAGCCCCAAACCCACTTTGCTCCCGAATGCCTACTCCGCCGCGAAGCTCGCCGCCGGCATCTCACTCCGTCCCCGCCGACCCAACGACCACCGGGAGAACCTCCCCGATCTTGCGGATCCATCCCGACCCTCTGGAGCCTGCGGGGAGCCACCATTCGCCGGCGTTGATCGCCATTGCCTCGCCGTCGTTCGGGCAGAGGAAGAAGAGGGAGAAATAGACCAGTCAAACCTGACCAGTGGGCCAGGCGGGCCCACTGTCAGTGACTCGTGCACCGTCCATGCTGGAGTAAGTGGAAGCGTAAATCCAAAATACGCTTTCGACGTGTACGTGTTTTTTCGAAACGTTTTCTTTTCTGTTTTATTTAAAAAAAATCAGAATTTGACTAAACTTTGACTGGCTATATCTTTTTAAATAAAACTCCAAATGAGTTGATTCTTTTTCCTGCCTCTCTCAAATTTTGTCTACTTTATTTTAAGATTTATTTGAAAAAAATTCAGACAACCTTTTTGTGTTGTTTTGGAAATGTGTGTTAATTCAAAATATTTTGAATAGGATTTTCGGAGAGAGAAGAAAAACTTTCAAAAGTTTTGGAGTGCACCCTGCCTTTCCACACCTTGAAGGCAAGCATCTTGAACCCTGGCATAATATTTTGATGTGTTGGTTGACACGATTATAACACCACCTTATTTCGGAGAACTCGTTATTTTATGTGGTGATACGATCATTTGCATGAATGCATATTAGTCATTTCCCTTACTGTTGGGAATGGACATGCTTGTGATAGTGATCATCCTCGTATGCCTTTCGTGCCTACCGGAAGGGAAAACGGGAAAGTCTCGGTCTTGGGTAGGCCCGAGCTTGTCCCTAGTTCCTCGTCGAGACGAGCGTGTCCGGCATGGCATGAGGGGTATGATGAGTGGTGATTCTGTTTGTTGGATGAAATATATCTGTTATACATTGTCATGCAGGAAAATTTATAAACCTCCTAAGTCGACCGTAGATCGAGTCTTGTTCCAGTAACCCCCATACTTGTTTTGTACTAACACTTGTCCCTGCCACAGTAGGTTACGGTTCAGTAAGTCGTCAACCCCTTTCCAGCACACACCGTACAGAGAGGCCTTGGTGGAAGATATCGGTTGTAGCCGGTGGACATGCCACCTGGTCAGGGGGCATGGGTGTTTCCGGTTGGGACCGAGAGGGGAGGACACCCCTTAGAGCGCGCGATATAAATTTGATCCCATGCTACGCGAGGTTGTAGCCTCCCCACATAGAGTTTTGTTTAACAAGTGTCGTGGGTGATTCCAGACGCCGGTAAGTTAAGCTGGTGTGTGCAAGTTAGGTGTGTTTTCAAATAAAAAGCCGTAGATGGAATTAGTCCCGATGGACTAAAGGAATCCGTTACTCGTGGGTAAAGAGTACAACCTCTGCAGAGATTAAACCTATTCGAATAGCCGTGTCCATGGTTAAGGACTACAGTCTGGGTCGGATCAAGTGTCGGTCTTAGTGTCGGTCTTCGGAGGAGAAACTACTAAACCAGAACTTGGATCATGATTTGTGACTTGTGATGATTATGATGATTACGAATTATTCTTATTATGGACTAACCCCTTAATATTATTTGAAGTATTGAGTATCCCTGGGACGGTTCTACCTCCTGGATATTCATTGTGATTATTATTTCCTTTATAAGCCCTTTATGTGGTGTCGCTCAGACGCCCGACTGTGGCATGCTCGTTATTTTCTTTATAAGCCCTTTATGTGGTGTCGCTCAGACGCCCGACTGTGGCATGCTTGTTATTTTCTTTATAAGCCCTTTATGTGGTGTCGCTCAGACGCCCGACTGTGGCATGCTTGTTATTTTCTTTATAAGCCCTTTATGTGGTGTCGCTCAAACGCCCGACTGTGGCATGCTTGTTATTTTCTTTATATTTCAGCGCATAATTATCATTTATATTATACCCGCGTTCTTAATGTTTGCGAGTACATTCAAAGTACTCACTGGCTTGTCCCTGGCTATTGTCTTGGCCAGATTTCTTGCATGAAGAGGAGCGTTGCAATGACAGCCCCGGAAACTAAGCAACGGTGATATCAGCCTCGCGAAGATAGGAGTTAGCCTGGTCAGCTGTTCCTGTGGGCAATGGAGATCCATAGACACTGATGATCCACAAACTGCTTCCGCCATCAACCACTAGAAATCATTTGTTGTACACCCAGGCTAGAATGGTCTTGTACTACATATTATTGTAATTTGCTTGGAATTTCTGTATCAAGTTGGTGCCTTATTAGCTAACAGTAATCCTGGGGCTGGTGAGCACAACGGCCATTTTTTTGGAAATTAATACCCGAAAAACCGGTCGTGACAGTATGCCCCCTCCCCTACCGGCATCTCAAACCGCCGCCGCCGCCACCACAACTTCAACCACATCTACATTCTGCTTGGATCCAGTCAGGTAACCCACCGATCTCTATCACGTCCCCGGCCTGATTGCTTAAATGGCGCCTGCGAAACATCCTCATGCCTCCAAATCCCCCCCCCCGCTAGGAGCGGATGGCGGTCCATGGTGCGATGGCTGCTATGCGTGTTGACCCGGAGGAACACCTCGCCTCTGTCTCTGCTGCCAACATGGTGCAGGCTCTGGCCCAGATGAAGTCCCCCAGCGACTACCCCCCAGGACTTAACAGGTAAGATCTGACCAGCTAAATCTTACCAATACCACTTGCAACGGCTATGATTTGTACGTTTGATGTATTAAGCATGTTCATGCCTTGTTTATTTCAGTACTGCACACTGTGTGATGTTCAAATATTACCGTGTTCATCTCAATTTCATCAATACCAGCAACAAACTTACAATACATGAGTCAGGATATCACTAGAGATGCTGCCCATTTGCTATTTTTAGTGGATGCTAACACTGTTTTACTTAACATGCCTGTCCATGTTCTTAGGCAGGGTCATAACGACCAATGCTTTTGTTTGACATCGAGGTGAGATGCATCCCACGTCTTACAATATTTCACATAATTTGTGCAATTGCTGTTTAACTTCTACCATTTACTGGTTGCCTGTAGGTACACATGTCAGTGGCACTGATCCATACCTCAACCTGGAGGAACAGCTCGCCTCTGCCGTCACTGACTTTGGGCGAGCTCTAGCCAAGATGAAGTGCCCCAACAACTACCTCTCAGGACTTACCAAGTATGTACTCACCAGTTCAATCTTACCAATACCAGTTGCAATTAATGGCTATGTTCTGTACGGTCGATGTATTAAGCATGTTCTAGTAAACATGCCTAACACGTTTTTGCTACTTTCCCTACCTTTTTATAGACATCTGGGGCATCCTCTGCTCTGGCAGCACCTGACTTGTGATGTTTAACTATGCCAATTGCAGTTTTATCAGTACCGGTTTCAATGTCTATTAAGCATGTTGCAATTAACAGTTGAATCCATTTTTAAACAGTTGTATTTCAATGGCTACAAACTTACAAAACATGACTTAGGATGTTGTTAAGCCTGTTGCAATTAACAGTTGTATCCATTTTTTAATCTGTCCATTTGCTACCATGCTACTCTCCGCAATGAAGATATACTAGAGGTACTGCCCCATTTGCTATTTTTGGTGGATGCTAACCCTGTTGTACTTAACATGCTTGTCCATGTACTTACACAGGGTCATAACGGCCGATGCTGTTGTTTGCCATCAAGGTTAGCTGCATCCCATGTCTTACAGTATTTCACATCATTTTTGCAATTGCAGTTATACTTCTACCATTTACTGGTTCCCTATAGGTACACATGTCAGTGGCACTGATCCACGCTTCGAGTCGGAGGAACAGCTCGCCTCCGCCGCCGCTGACTTTGGGCGGGCTCTGGCCAAGATGAAGTGCCCCAGCAACTACCTCTCAGGACTTACCAAGTATGTACCCACCAGTTCAATCTTACCAATACCAGTTACAATTAATGGCTATGTTTTGTACTGTTGATGTATTAAGCATGTTGTAGTAAACATGCCTAACATGTTTGAGCTATTTTCCCTACCTTTTTATAGACAACTGGGCCATTATCTGCTCTAGCAGCACCTGCCCTGTGATGTTTAACTCTGCCAATTGCATTTTTATCAGTACCGGTTTCAATGGCCATTAAGCCTGTTGCAATTAACAGTTGTATTCATTTTTAAAGAGTTGTATTTCAATGGCTACAAACTTATAAAACATGAATTAGGATGTTGTTAAGCCTGTTGCAATTAACAGTTATGTCCATTTTCTAATCGGTCCCTTTGCTACTGCGCTACTCTTTCGAAATGAAGATATCACTACAGAGGCTGACGTTTTATTACCATTTGCTATTTTTGGTGGACGTTAACCCTGTTGTAGTTAACATTGGCTTTCCATGTACTTATACAAGGCTACAATGACGATGCTGTTGTTTGCCGTCGAGGTTAGCTGCATCCCATGTCTTATACACCATCTATTCCTAAATATAAGTATTTTCAGAGATTCCAATATAGACTACACAAGGAGCAAAATGAGTGAATCTAGATTCTAATCTAAACTATATCTATAATTCTATATACATCCGTATGTAGTTCATCTTGAAATCTAAAAAAATTACTTATACTTAGGAACATAGGTAGTTGTATTTTACATCATTTGTGCAATCTCAGTTTAGCTTCTAACATTTACTGGTTGCTTGTAGGTACATATATGGGCGGTACTGATCCACGCTTCGATCCCTTTTGCGTATGGGGAAATGAGATATTCATGAACAAACGTCAAGTGAGGAAACTAAGAAAGATTGTTAGGCGGAAGAAACGGGTGATAGGAATTAAGCTCTTTATTTACACTTTGTCGAAGACAACAGTTAACTTTGGGATGGTAAGTAATGTGTTGCCTCTTGCCCCTACCCTCAACAAGTTACTCTTTTTGTATATCTGATATTTTTCTCTTTTCAGTGATTTCTGAAGCTATTTACTGATGACTACCTTGCAAACTACATGACCGGAGTGGAGGCAACTAAGGTTAAAGTATATAATTCATGCTACCATGATAATGCTCTAGAAGTCTTCCTGAAGGCGGTGAAGGATGGGCAGGCGATCGTCACAAGGGGTTGGACAAAAGTGGTTCGTGCTTATGGCATGCAGGAAGGCACATTATGGGCATTCCGCTTCTTCAACACCGTCGGCAGTCAAAATGATTTACACTTATCTCTTCACCTTTACTTCCTTTAAATAATGTGGTTCATCATAGTTAATTGCTGCCTAATCCTGTAATTACTGAACATATTGTACTGGCAATTTTATTTATGGATTCGTTGTTGAACCATTGTGCTGAGAATTTGCATTGCATGTTTCATATTTCAAAATTTCCAATTAGAATAATAAATTATAGGCAAAAATAAAAAGAGAACAGACGGTCATGGAACTTTGCAAACGGTTCTGGCAGTAAAAGCGCTTGTGATGGATAGCCCAATGCCACATAGTTTTCTACATCAAATCATGTGTGATGTAGTTAATGAAAGCAAACAGTTAAGCAAGGCAGAGCATGTGTGATAGTTACACCTTTCACACACAAGCGTATACATAAAATTGTGTGGGATGTACATCCGAACGGAAAAGTTTTCCCTGGATTGACTGTGTGGGATGTACATAAGAACGGAAACGTATTCCTTGGATTGACTGTGTGTGATACACATACGAACGGAAATGTTTTTCTGGGATTCACCATGTGGGATGTACAGACCTACGGAAATGATTCGGTTTCGATGCCTTGCCAGATCGCACATGACCCCAGCCAGGGTCCCAGGAGGGCCTATCCCCGACGATTTCAGTGTTGTGTGGGAAGGACACCCTATCGCACACACTCACTTGGTGACAGTTCCAAATGCCATCGCGGAAAGGGGTTAAAAACCGCTTGTTTAGGACAGACGCACACCAATGATATGTGTCGGTTCCCTTCTGTCACTGGGATCAAGCACCGTAAGATCGAACCCACTACCGGGCACCTCTTCCCATTGCAAGACAAATAGATCAAGTTGGCCAAACAAAACCCAAATACCGGAGAAGAAATACGAGGCTATAAGAGATCATGCATATAAGAGATCAAAGAAACTCAAATAAGTTTCATGGATATAAAAAGATATAACTGATCATAAACTCGATGTTCACCAGATCACAACAAATGCACCGCAAAAAGGACTTACATCATATGGATCTCCAAGAGACCATTGTATTGAGAAACAGAAGAGAGAGAGGAAGCCATCTAGCTACCAACTACGGACCCGTAGGTCTACAAAGAACTACTCAGGCATCATCGGAGAGGCACCATTGGAAGTGGTGAACCCCTCCGTGATGGTGTTTAGATTGGATCTAATGATTCTGGACTCTGCGATGGCTGGATAAATATTTCGTCGACTCCCCTAGGGTTTCTGGAATATTGGGGTATTTATAGAGCAAAGAGGCGGTCCGAGGGAGTCCTGAGGTGGGCACAACCCACCAGGGCGCGCATGGCCCCCCTGGCATGCCTGGTGGGTTGTGCCCCCCTCGGGGCACCCCCCAGGTGCAACCAAGGTCCATTGCCTTCCTTCTGGACCATAAAAAATTATCGTGGAGTTTCGTGGCATTTGGACTCCGTCTGATATTGATTTCCTGCGATGTAAAAAACATGGAAAAAACAGCAACTGGCACTTGGCACTATGTCAATAGGTTAGTACCAAAAAATGATATAAAATGATTATAAAACATCCAAGATTGATAAAAAACAAAATGGAACAATAAAAAATTATAGATACGTTGGAGACGTATCAGCATCCCCAAGCCTAACTCCTTCTTGTCCTCAAGTAGGTAAGTGATAAAAACAAATTTTTTGATGTGGAGTGATGTTTATCAAGTCATATCATATTCTTTTCTTCATAGCATGGACATATGGACTTTTATGTGATTCAAAGCAATAGTCTAGTTTTGACATAATAATTTAGATACTCAAGCATATCAACAAGCAACCATGTCTTTCAAAATATCGACGCTAAAACAAGTTATCCCTAGCCCATCATGCTCAAACATTGATCCATTCATGAAAAACACTCGAATATTAGCTACACCCAATACTTACTCACGATCATATTGTCTCCTACTTGGTGATTTTATAAGAGAAGATGGAGAATCAAATCCAAAAGTAAAAATTGCATAAATTAAAAGAAAGGCCCTTCGTAGAGGGAAGTAGGGATTTGTAGAGGTGCCAAAGCTCAAAGCGAAAAATTAGAGATAAAAACATTTTGGGAGGTGTATCCATCCCACCAATGAAAACGACGTAGAGCTACAAACACTTTCCATGCTAGATATGCCATAGGCGGTTCCCAAACAGAAAATAAAAGGTATTCCTTTTTCCACCATTCTTTCACTTTCCATGGCTAGACGTATCCACGGTTTCCCTCCATACCAACACTTTCCAAGGAATTTATTATTGGACAACATAAAGTAAATACATTTTTTGCATTTCGGGACTGGGAATCCCTAAAACCTTTGCCTTACTCTTGTGCAATAACAAGTGAATAAACACTCATCGTGAGAATAACACATCCAGTATGGAAAATATTAGCCACCCGTTACCGTTCCGCGAGCGAAACAAAATACACAAAAGAGAAGTTTATTTTGAAAATTCGAGATGGCACATGAAAATTTGCTTAGAACGACACGAGAATACAGCATATAGGTAGATATAGTGGACTCATATGGCAAAACTGGTTTAAAGGATTTTGGATGCACAAGTAGAGGTCATACTTAGTGCTTAATGATGGCTAGCAAAAAGATTGAGAAGCGACCAACCAAGAAACGAATAATTTCGTAAAGCGAGCATTAAGCATAAGTAACACCGAATAATGCACCACAAGTAGGATATAATTTTCATCGCCATGATTATTGACTTTCGTGCATGCATAGGGAATCACAAACCTTAACATCAATATTCTTACTAGAGCATAATTACTCATCACCATAACTCACATATCACATCATCATATCTCAAAACTATTACTAAGAATCAAGTTTATTTTGTCCAATGATCTTCATGACATTCTTATTTATTTTATTCTTCTTGGATATCTATCACCTTGGGACTAATTTTCATGTGTTGCTTTTCATAAGCTCAAACAAATATAAGTGCAGATCATGAGCATAACGAATTTTCTTTCTCTCAAAATAATTTAAGTGAAGTAAGAGAGAATTTCTTCAAAATTTTACTAACTCTCAAATAAATCTAAGTGAAGCAAGAGAGCATTTCTTCAAAAGAAAAACTAAGCACACCGTGCTCAAAAAGATATAAGTGAAGCAATAGAGCAAGTCCTAGCTCATAAAAGATTTAAGTGAAGCACAGAGAGCAATTCTAACAAGTCATGACATAAGTTTGGCTCTCTCAAATAGGTGTGTCTAGAAAGGATTGATGACTTAAAATACAAAATAAAACAAAGACACTTATCATACAAGACGCTACAAGCAAAACCATATCACGTGACGAATAAAAATATAGCCTCGAGTAAAATACTGATGGTCGTTAGAAGAAAGCGGGGATGCCACTCGGGGGCATCCCCAAGCATAGTTGGTTGCTCATTATTGGATAATAGCTTGGGATGCCGGGGCATCCCCAAGCTTAGGCTCTTTTATCCTTCTTTCATCCATCGTAAGATAACCCAAAACCTGAAAACTTCAATCACACAAAACTCAACAAAACCTTGGTGAGATCCGTTAGTGAAAGAAAGCAAACCACTACTATAAAATGATGTGTCAAACCAATTCATATTTTGTTTTCATATTATATCTATTGTATTCCAACTTTTCTATTGCAGAAACTCATCAAATAAAACCATAGAGCTATCAAAATAAGCACACAACACAAAGAAAACAGAATCTGTCAAAACAGAACAGTCTGTAGCAACCTGGAACTTTCGAAATTTGACTCGAAAATTCAGCCAAATTAGGAAGACCCGGGTAATTTGTATATTAATCTTCTGCAAAAAGAATCAGTGTGAAAGCTCTTTTTTGTGATTTATGAAAATTATTTTCGTGAGCATAAAGTTTCTGACTTTTTCAGCAAGATCAAACAATTATCACTCAAGAAGATCCTAAAGGTTTTACTTGGCACAAACACTAATTAAAACACAAAAACACAATCATACCAGTAGCATAATTGTGTAAACACACAAGAACAGAAAGTAAAAAGCAAAAATAACTTTTTTTCATTGGGTTGCCTCCCAACAAGCGTTGTCGGTGTACTAAAGTAGGGGTACCTTAGTACCCCAAACTTGTGCATGGGCAGTAGTAGCCTCCCGCGGCAAGGCCTGCCAGGGGAGCGACAAGAGTCTCCACGGCCCTTTCCGGGCCGGACGAAGGCCAAGTGATCGAGCCTAGAAGACCAAGCCCCGGCAAGAGGAGCTTGCCGGGTCGAGAAGGCAAGGTCCGGCAAGAGGAGCTTGCCGGGCCAAGACGACAAGGCCCCGGCAAGAGGAGCTTGCCGGGACTACTAAGACGAAGCACTAAGGCCCCGGCGGGAGGAGCTCGCCGGGACGGCCAAGCCAAGGCACCCCAAGAGAAGCCCGCCGCGGCACGCCGCGCGCCCCGGCAAGGCCTGGCGGGCGGCAAGCTCCCAGGTGCGGCAAGGCAACTACCGCGGCAAGCCACTTGCCGCGGCAAACCACCATATCAGGCCCGCGCTCCAGCTCACTTGCCCACGCGTCGTTCTGGGGCTTCCCTGGAGGCACGTGGCGGGACGCCGCGCAACCTGAGACGTGCGGTGGCATGCGACGATGGTAGAGTCGTCCCCATGGCGAGCGGAGGCGCTCCTAACGGTCCACCTCGGCACTGTTCAGGCGATCCAGATGGGCATTTAATGCCCTTGTCCCCCGCCGTCAGAGTTAGGTTCGATAGCACTGTGCGGCCACTATTCACACAATTCCTTGCCATTTTTACCCTCACCTACGTCGCTCCCTGTGGCAAACCCCTTGGCATATAAAAGGAGGCCCATGCGCACGTAGAAGGGGGATCGGACCCAAGAGGCCCTCGCCTACGTCCAGCTCCAGCTTACTGTAGCTTCTTGCGCTCCAGAGCAAGAACCCGAATCAACCAGACATGCAGCAGTAGGGTTTTACGCATCCATGCGGCCCGAAGCTGGGTAAAATCGTTGTGCGTGTGTGTCGCCTCGATCTGCTCTTTGTGCATCCTCGCCCCCGCCGAACCGACAAGGGGCTCCGTCCCCATAGGTGCTCGTGGAGGCAGATATCCCCCGACATCTTTGGCGCGCCAGGTAGGGGTGCGTCGAGGTTGTGCGAATCAGATCCGGCGTCCGTGCAAGCCAGACTCTCATCGTCTGCGCCAGCATGGCGCCGAAGAAGAAAGCTCCGGAGGTGACCGGCCCGTCAGCGTTGAACCCACCGCCCATGGAGCAGACGGGTGGTGGGGAGGACACCGGCGGAGGAACGGGCACCGCCGAACCAGTTCTTGGTCCCGCGGCGTCCGAGCTCGCCCCGCGCCCCTCGCAGGAGGCGCGAAACCAGCAGCGCCATGGTACCCATGGTACCATACGCTCGCTAGACCCGAGCCACGCTGGTGGATCCCAGGGCGCTCAGGACCGGCATGCGATCCAGCGTGCCGGGACGAGCGTCGCGCGGCTGCCTGGACCGGGTGCTGCTCCTTCTAACGTGGTTAGGAGTTCGAGCACATCCCGCTCCTCGCGCCGCTCGCCGCCTCTGCCCACCACCCCAGCGGAAGCTCTCGCGCGAGCTCAGCTACTCCTAGACTACCCTCCAACGGCGGACAAGCTCGACGGCTGGAGGGCAACCATCCAGAGCCTCATCGGTTTCGCCAACGGTGACACTCCGCGGCAGCACAGCGCGTCGCAGCCGCAGCCAGTCACCCAGGCGAGAACCGATGGCGCCAAGCATGGCGGGGGTGCGACCACCATGCACTCCCCGCCCCAGAAGCCACGGTCACCGACTCGCCGGGCTCACCTCGACGACGATTCTACCGCGTCGTCGAACCCGCGAACTCGCCGCGACCAACGCCAAGTCCTACACGAACGAAGGGAAGAAGACGCTCGAACCCGCATCGAGCGCAGAAGAGAGGCGCGGCGTCAATCAGACCAGCGCGTTGGGCCCACTAGAGACATGCACGCGCCGGGGGAACCGGGCGAACTGCCGTATTCGGTAGGTTGCCCTGCGTTAACCCGCGAGCTGCGGCAAGTCCAGTGGCCCAGCACAAAGAACTTCAAGCCCGACGTGCCCGAGAAGTACGACGGCAAGTCGCATCCGTCTGAGTTCCTTAGCATCTACACCATTGCGGTGCAGGCTGCCGGGGGACGGGACGATAAGATCCTTGCCAACTACTTCCCGCTGGTACTCAAGCCCAACGTCAGATCCTGGCTCATGCACTTGCCGGACGGCTCCATCTCCTCCTGGCCAGATCTATGCCATCAGTTCATGGGCGCCTTCACGGGCGGCCACAAACCCCATGGCCAGGCAAGCGACCTTCATCTGCTTGTTCAGAAGGAGGGGGAGCCTTTGCGCAAGTTCATCCAGAGGTTCAGCCGTGTGCACTACAACATCCCAGACGTCCACCCTGCCGCGGTGATCAGCGCGTTCCATCAGAACGTGCGTAACCGCAGGATGCGGGAGGAGATGGCGATGTGCAAAATCAAGGAGGTCAGCGAGCTTTACGCTCTGGCCGACAAGTGTGCGCGCACTGAGGAGGGGAGGCGGCTCCCCGGAGAAAGTGTTGGAGAAGGAGACTCCGACAGTGAAGGTACCGCCCCGGCAAGGAGAGGCCGGCGGCGAAACGGCAAGAAGAAGAAAAACCCAGAAGTACTGGTTGTCGAGAAGTCCGGCAGCGAGGGCTCCGCCAAGAAAGCCCAGGCGGGAGGCCCCGGCAAGGAGGTTGCCGGGTGCGCCAACTGCCGGGCGGTGGCGGCAGCCGATAAGCGGGACGGTGCCGACAAGAAGTACTGCAAGATCCACCGCACCAGGGGCCACGACCTCCAGAGTTGCAAGCAAGTCGAGCGACTCGTCGACCTGCAAAAGGCCGAGTACGCACGACGTGACAAGGAGAGGGCCCAAACGGGTGGCGGAGGATCCGGCACGAAGCGTCCCGGCCCGGGGGAGCGCCGCGGCAAGGACAAGCAGCGGCAAGCAGACAGACCTCCCCGGGGCCGCGACAAGAGCGAAGACGAAGACGACGACGAAGACATGGAAGACCCCGAGACCAGCGAGTAGGAGTTCCAGAAAGCCACTGAGGTCTTGTGTGTGGACGGCGGTGCCTCCCTGCACGCCTGCCACCACCAGCTCAAACGGTGGGTGCGGGAGGTCAATGCAGTGGAGCCACCCGTCAAGTCACGCAGACCCCTGAGATGGTCCAGCACGCCTATCATCTTTGACATTGAGGACCACCCTGATCGCACAACCGCGGTCGCGTGCTTGCCGATGTTGGTTTCCCCAACGATCCGCAACCTCAAGGTCACTAAGATGCTAGTTGACGGCGGGGCCGGCTTGAATCTGATCTCCTCTGCCGTTCTCCGGAGACTCCAAGTCCCCGACAGCGAGCTCGAAGAAACCGGCACATTCCAAGGAATCAACCCGGGAAGGAGCAAGCCGAAGGGAAAGATCACGCTGCCGGTAACATTTGGCAGCGAGCTGAATTTCAGAACTGAGAAGGTCACCTTTGACGTCGCCGACCTTCCGTTGCCTTACAACGGGATCCTCGGCCGACCAGCACTCGCCAAGTTCATGGCGGCCTCTCACTACGCATATAACATGCTCAAGATGCCCGGCCTGATAAGCGTCATTTCTGTCCCCGGCGACAAGAAAGATGCCCTTATCTGTGCCGACCAATTATACCGGGACGCAACAGCGGCAACGGCCCACGGTCCGCTCGCCGCTGGAGCTTCCGGGGGAAAGAAGAAGTCCGGCAAGTGCTCTGGCACCCACTCCGGCAAGCGCCCCTCTTCGGAGTGCTGCGCTGCCGTCGAGGACGTGCCATCGAGCCCCGCCGGCAAGAAGAAGTCCGGCAAGTGCTCTGGCGCCCATTCCGGGAAGCGCGCCTCTTCGGAGTGCTGCACTGCCGTCGAGGACGTGCCATCAAGCCCCGCTGGCAAGAAGACCAAGCCCGGCGAATGCTCTGGCGCCCACTCCGGCAAGCGCGCATCTTCGAAGTGCTGCGCTGCCGTCGAGGACGTGCCATCGAGCCCCGCCGGCAAGAAGGCCAAGCCCGGCGAATGCTCTGGTACCCACTCCGGCAAGCGCGCCTCTTCGGAGCGCTGCGCTGCCGTCGAGGATGTGCCATCGAGCCCCGCCGGCGAACACGAGAAGACGACGGCTGCTCCACCCGCGACCAAGAAGGTGCCCGCCCAGGAGGACGGCACTGGTGGTACCTTCACCATCGGTGCCACTCTCGGCCCCAAATAGGAAGGCGCGCTCGTTGCTTTCCTGCGGGCGAATGTCGATGTGTTTGCCTGGCAACCATCTGACATCCCCGTCCCAGGGAAGTGATTAAGCACCACCTTGCCGTCTGTCCTCATGCGCGGCCCGTCAAGCAAAAGGTCAGGAAACAAGCGGTGGAGCGCCAAGAGTTTATCGCGGAGGAAATCAAGAAGCTGGAAGCAGCGGGCCTTGTCAGAGGCGTGCTCCATCCGACGTGGTTGGCCAATCCTGTCGTCGTGCGCAAGGCAAACGGGAAGTGGAGGCTTTGCATCGATTTCATCGATGTCAACAGAGCTTGCCCTAAAGATCCATTTCCCTTGCCGCGCATTGACCAGATTGTTGACTCCACGGCCGGATGCGACCTGCTTTCATTCCTTGACGCCTACTCCGGGTACCACCAGGTCTTCATGGCCGAAGAAGACGAAGAGAAGACTGCGTTCATCACTCCGTGCGGCACGTACTGTTTTGTGTGGATGCCTTTTGGACTGAAGAACGCGGGCTCGACATTTGCGAGGGTTGTCCACACTGCTTTTGAGCCACAGATCCACAGAAATGTGGAGGCCTACATGGACGACATTGTGGTCAAGAGCAGAGACAAGACAACCTTGGTACAAGGCTTGGAAGAGACCTTTGCAAACTTGCGCAGGATCAGCCTCAAGCTCAACCCCGAGAAGTGCGTGTTCGGAGTTCCCTCCGGCAAGCTTCTCGGGTTCTTCGTGTCTCAGCGTGGGATCGAAGCCAACCCCGACAAGATCAAGGCCATCGAGCAGATTGAA
The DNA here is from genome assembly GCA_032464435.1 of Aegilops umbellulata. Taxonomy (NCBI): domain Eukaryota; kingdom Viridiplantae; phylum Streptophyta; class Magnoliopsida; order Poales; family Poaceae; genus Aegilops; species Aegilops umbellulata. The sequence goes on along the minus strand of CP136056.1, from coordinate 346,304,912 downwards.
GCACCAACGCGTGTCAAGGACGTGCGAAGACTTGCCGGCTGCGTGGCGGCTCTCAGCAGATTTATTTCCAGGTCCGCAGAACGCGCCCTGCCGTTTTTCAAAATCTTGAAAAAGGCGGGTCCAGTAAAATGGACTCCGGAAGCGGAGGCTGCGCTGCAACACTTGAAGAAATACCTGTCCTCCACCCCTATACTTGTCGCGCCTAGACCACAAGAGAAGTTGCTGCTCTACCTAGCGGCAACCAATCAAGTGGCTAGTGCTGCATTAGTTGCGGAGAGGGAAGCTGATGACGAGCCAGCAGCCACGGCAAGCGCGTCCGACGGCAAGCAGGGGGCTTCCCCGACAAGCTCTCGCCCCGGCAGAGGCGGATCCGCGCAAGCGCAAGGGGAAGTGCAGAGGAAGAGGATGGTGCAGTGCCCAGTTTACTTCGTCAGTTCCCTCCTACAGGGGGCTAGGTCGAGGTACTCTGGTGTGCAAAAATTGCTCTTCGGCCTCCTCATGGCCTCGAGGAAGCTGCGCCATTACTTCCAAGCACACGAGATCACAGTGGTCACTCGCTTTCCGCTTAAGAGGATACTGCAGAATCCCGAAGCGACAGGCAGGATTGTCGAGTGGGCACTAGAACTGTCAAGCTTTGGCCTCAAGTTCGAGAGCACATCGACCATCCAGAGCCGAGCATTGGCAGAATTCATAGCAGAGTGGACGCCGACACCAGACGAAGAAATTCCAGAGACGAGCATCCCCGGCAAGGAAGCAACCAAAGAGTGGCTGATGTACTTTGATGGTGCCTTTTCGCTGGAAGGCGCCGGTGTCGGCGTGCTGCTCATCGTGCCCACCGGAGAGCACCTCAAGTACGTCGTCCAGATGCACTTTCCCAAGGAGCAAGCAACCAACAATACGACAGAGTATGAAGGTTTGCTCGCCGGTCTCAGGATCGCGGCGGAACTTGGGATCAAGAAGCTCATTGTCAGGGGTGACTCGCAGCTCGTCGTCCGCCAAGTGAACAAGGATTACCAGTGCCCGTTGATGGAAGCTTACGTTGATGGAGTGAGGAAGCTGGAAGAGCGCTTTGATGGCCTGCAAATGGAATACGTTCCAAGAGCAGAAAACGACATCGCCGACGGCCTGTCAAAATGCGCCGCACTAAAGCTACCTGTGGAACCAGGGACCTTTGTGCTCAAGCTGACTCAGCCATCCGTGACGCCATCGACTGGGCCAAGCAAGAAGAGAAGACCGGTCTCTGACGGCTCTCCCCCGGCAGAGCTTCCCGAAGCCGCCGCCAAGAGAGTCCCCGAGATCGACGCCAAGAGTGCTGAGGAGCTGCCTGCTCCGGCAAGCCCCAGGGTTTGCCCCGACGAAGCAGGCGCTCCCGGCAAGCCACGCCCCGGCAAGCTTGCCGAGGAACGTCAAGCTCCGGCTGGGCCCCAGGTCCTCGCCGTAGAAGCTGATGTTCCCGCAGCCGCCGGCATGCCTTTGGTCCTCGTCGCCGAGCCCCAGGCTCCGACGTGGGCACAACAGATCGTCCGTTTTCTCCAGACGGGAGAGCTTCCCGAAGAACAAGAAGAAGCTGAAAGAGTAGCCCGGCAGTCCAGTATGTACCAGTTCGTCGACAGCGCACTATACAGAAGAGGACGCAATGGGTTGAAATTGAAGTGCATCCACCGGGAAGACGGACAGAGGCTGTTGGCGGAGATACACGGAGGCATATGTGGGCACCACATTGGCGCCAGAGCACTTGCCGGAAAGGCGTTCCGGCAGGGCTTCTTCTGGCCCACAGCCCTCCAGGATGCAACTGCACAAGTAACCAAGTGTGAAGCGTGCCAGTTCCATTCCAAGAAGATACACCAGCCAGCTCAAGCTCTCCAGACGATCCCTTTATCCTGGCCCTTCTCGGTCTGGGGGCTCGACATCCTCGGCCCCTTCCCCCGATCCGTCGGGGGTTTTGAGTACTTGTTCGTTGCCATCGACAAGTTCACAAAGTGGCCAGAAGTGGAACCAGTGAGGAAGGTGACCGCCCAGTCCGCGATCAAATTCTTCACGTCGATTGTTTGCCGCTTCGGGATCCCCAACAGGATCATCACCGACAACGGTACGCAGTTCACAAGCCACGCCTTCATGCAGTACACCCAAGATCTCGGCACCAAGGTCTGCTTCGCTTCTGTTGCTCATCCCCGGAGCAACGGTCAAGCGGAAAGGGCCAACGCTGAGGTACTGCGCGGGCTCAAGACCAGAAGTTTTGACAAGCTGCTCAAGCGCGGACGGAACTGGATCGAGGAGCTGCCGGCGGTTCTTTGGTCGGTCAGAACGAGGCCAAATCGAGCCACCGGCCAGACACCATTTGCTCTAGTCTATGGAGCAGAAGCAGTTACCCCCACGGAACTCGTATACGGGTCACCTCGAGTGCTCGCTTATGATGAGCTTGAGCAAGAGCGGTCGCGTGAAGATGACGCACTGCTCCTCGAGGAAGATCGTCTCCAGGCCGCTGTGCGATCCCTCGCTACCAGCAAGCTCTACGTCACTATCATAGCCGCAAAGTTAAGGCCAGGAGCCTCGAGGAAGGTGACCTTGTTCTTCGGCGCGTTCAGTCGGCCAAGATACACAACAAGTTGACGCCGAAGTGGGAAGGCCCTTACCGGGTGAAACGAGTCACGAGGCCCGGCGCCGTCCGCCTCGAGACCGAAGATGGTACTCCGGTGAGCAATTCCTGGAACATTGAGCATCTTCGCAAGTTTTACCCGTAAGGCGCGGTTGTCGGACCCTGTCCGGCAACCAACTCTTTGTACAAAAGTCTTGCCGCAGACGCATGTAATCCTTTGTACAAAGCCAGGCGCAGACCCTGGCCGCAATTACGCGCTGCCCCCCCCCCCCCAAGTTTTAGCATGCATGCTGAGTCGAGTCTCGTCCTTGGTTAGGGTCGATAGTGCCTAACAGTCGCTAACCCCTAACTTGGAGGTCGAGTCCGCGTCTTTTTCCCGTCCTTTCCCTTTGGCTCGCGGGAACCGCCTACCCTTGCCAAGTCGCTCAAGGACGAAGAAGGGGAGAAGGATGAGCCAGCACCCGCCTCCCGACAAGCCAGAGTTGCCGGGGGCTGCAACCTCAGATAAGTCTTTACATCCCTTATCATGCATTCTCTCGTGAGCTGCGGAATGTGAAAACCTTGCTTCCTCCTAAAAAGCTGTCGTGCTCTCTTAAGCGGCAAACCCCGGAGCACGTTCCCGGGGCCCGCTTCGGATAGTAGCCGCGGCGGCAAGGGGAGGAAGCGAGGGGTCAGAACCCGCCTTCTCCTTGCCTCCGCCTAGAGCGGGAGGAGGGCCAAGAGGCGCGGGGGACGGCAGGGTCCGTTGCCGGGCGGGGAAGTGTCTATCTTAACGATGCAAAGGGTTCACCCCTTGCCACGGGACGTACCCGCGAGACAAATGATCCGGCAAACAACCCCTTTTCCATTAAAAACATTCCACTCAGGTACAGTTCAGAGAGAATGAAAAACATGAAAGATGGGATTACAAGATTTTAATGCAACTAAGGCCCGAGGGCTTACAAGATGAAAAGAGATAAGATGCCCGTAATCCCTTTCTTGTCTCTCTCCTCAGGAGGTACGGCATGGAGGCGAGAAGGGCAAAAGGGGCGCCTAGACGAGCTACGGGTGGCAGAAGACGCCAAGAGAGCGTCCGAGGCCCCACCCCGGAGCTCCGGAGGCCGGAAGAAGACGGCGACGCCGAAAGCGGAGCTCGAGAAGGAGGCGGCGGGACGTCGACACGCTGTCGAGGGCATCTAGCCCTCGTACTCCGAGTTGACGGCCTTGCCGCCAGCCTCTTCCGCAGCCTCGCCACTCCGGCCGAGAAGACGAAGCCCCGGCAAGAGGAGCTTGCTGGGCCGGAGAAAAGAACCCAGTGGGCGTCGCCGCGAGCAGGGGTGGTGACGGCGTCTGGGGCGAGGTTGGAAGACGAGGCAGCGGCCTTGCCGCCCGTCCTCTTCCTCTTCCGCATCCTCCCTATGCCAGGCGCCCAAGGAGACGACCCCGGGGAGTTCACGACGCCAGCGACGCGGACGATGGGGGCCGCCGGTGCCACGCGGAGCTGCGGCTAGCGCCTAGTCATGCCCGTCACCCCGGCGACCGCCCGCCCTCGTCGTCGCTATCGCTCCCCTCCTCGTCACTCTCGCTCGAGGAGGAGCCTTCGCTGTCGGAGGAGCTATCCACGCAGCACCGGGCCCGGGTGCCAAGGTCCCCGAAGACCTTGGCGGAGAGCAGGTCGCCCTCCATCAGCTTGAAATGGAGGGTGAACCCCGCCGTCAAGCTGTGGATCCGGGCGAACGACTTCCACCCTCGGCCCAGACACATCACGCCGGGGGCTCGGGATTCGACGTGGACTCGCGTACCACTGATCCCGCAGCCCCTCATGCGCAGCCTCAGCGTCTCGTGTTGTTCCGCCTCCAAGACGTCCGCGAAGGGGGCCGGGAGGCGGAGGCGACGGCGAGGCACCCGGCGCAGCCTGATGATGAACTCGCAGGGGTCGTCCCCGAGATGAACCGCCGGGGGAAACGGGGCCGCCGGCGGAGGCGAGGCCGGCGCGCCGCCCTGCCCGCCTCGAGCGCCTCGGCCCCGTCCACGGCCTCGTCCACGACCTCGCCCCCTCCCCCTTCCCCTTACGGTTGGCTCCGCCGCCGTGGGTGCAAGGGGAGGAGGGGCTCGCTGCCTGGCGGCAACCCTTGCCGCCATCGAAGAAGGACCAGGGTTCCCTTCCTCCATGACAGCTGGGTAAAGGGGACCAGGGATCTAAGAGAAGGAAGAAGGAGTGCGGACCCTCGTCATCCCCTTCCGCTCTTTATAAAGGGGCGGAGTGGGGGCTCGGCCGCCCCGCCCAACCAATCAAAGCTGAGGAAGGGCAGGCGACGGGGCCGACCCTCTACTTCGACCCGCATCGGCCCGGCTTCCTGCCTCCACCACCGCGACCCCAAGCGCATGGAGGACGCGTGGCGGGCGAGCAGGGCCGAAGCGACTGATGAGGCGCCCTCTCTCCCCCCCACTCGAGAGTGGGGGCGGACGTTTCGCTTCTCCAATTAAAAGAGATCGTGCCCGACGTGACGCATGCCTGCGGGCCTCGAGCCCCGCGCACGCCACCCACGTCATGCACGCCTCGCACGCCTCGCCTCCCCCACGACGCCGCGATAAGCGCGCGCCACTTGGGGAGGGTGCGACGAGCACGGAGTTAAGGAGCGGCGCAACCGAGGCCACGCGTGCCCGTGCACTGTTAGGGCCTGGCCCAACAACGCTCGGCACTGTGTATGGCCCAGACCCGGGGGCTCCTGTCGGTGTACTAAAGTAGGGGTACCTTAGTACCCCGAACTTGTGCACGGGCAGTAGTAGCCTCCCGCGGCAAGGCCTGCCAGGGGAGCGACAAGAGTCTCCACGGCCCTTTCCTGGCCGGACGAAGGCCAAGTGATCGAGCCTAGAAGACCAAGCCCCGGCAAGAGGAGCTTGCCGGGTCGAGAAGGCAAGGTCCGGCAAGAGGAGCTTGCCGGGCCAAGACGATAAGGCCCCGGCAAGAGGAGCTTGCCGGGACGACTAAGACGAAGCACTAAGGCCCCGGCGGGAGGAGCTCGCCGGGACGGCCAAGCCAAGGCACCCCAAGAGAAGCCCGCCGCGGCGCGCCGCGCGCCCCGGCAAGGCCTGGCGGGCGGCAAGCTCCCAGGTGCGGCAAGGCAACTACCGCGGCAAGCCACTTGCCGCGGCAAACCACCATATCAGGCTCGCGCTCCAGCTCACTTGCCCACGCGTCGTTCTGGGGCTTCCCCGGAGGCACGTGGCGGGACGCCGCGCAACCTGAGACATGCGGTGGCATGCGACGATGGCAGAGTCGTCCCCGTGGTGAGCGGAGGCGCTCCTAACGGTCCGCCTCGGCACTGTTCAGGCGATCCAGACAGGCATTTAATGCCCTTGTCCCCCGCCGTCAGAGTTAGGTTCGATAGCACTGTGCGGCCACTATTCACACAATTCCTTGCCATTTTTACCCTCACCTACGTCGCTCCCTGTGGGAAACCCCTTGGCATATAAAAGGAGGCCCATGCGCACGTAGAAGGGGGATCGGACCCAAGAGGCCCTCGCCTACGTCCAGCTCCAGCTTACTGTAGCTTCTTGCGCTCCAGAGCAAGAACCCGAATCAACCAGACATGCAGCAGTAGGGTTTTACGCATCCATGCGGCCCGAAGCTGGGTAAAATCGTTGTGCGTGTGTGTCGCCTCGATCTGCTCTTTGTGCATCCTCGCCCCCGCCGAACCGACAAGGGGCTCCGTCCCCATAGGTGCTCGTGGAGGCAGATATCCCCCGACAAGTGTTATAGTTTTACGAGCTAGGTATAAGATTTTATTGATGCTCACATGAAGGATAATAATGAAAACAAAAACAGAGCATCATAAAACATGTGACAAACATATTTAAGTCTAACATATTTCCAATGCATAGGAATTTTATAGGAAAACAAATTAGCAAGACAAGCAAGATCTAGCATATGCATGGAAGAAAACAATAGCAATCTCAACATGAAGAGAGGTAATTTAGTAACATGAAAATTTCCATAACCATATTTTCCTCTCTCATAATAATTACAAGTAGGATCATACTCAAATTCAACAATATATCTATCACATAAAATATTCTCTTGATGAAGCACATGCATGCAAAGTTGACTCTCTTCCAAAATAGTGGGATTATCATCAAATAAAGTCATGACCTCTCCAAACCCACTTTTATTAAAACTTTCATAAGATTGAACACTCTCCAAATATGTGGGATTATTTTTAGCTAAAGTTGACACTCTTCCAAGCCCACTTTTAATATTATTGCAAACATTTTCATGGCTTAAATAAATTTTCAAGATCATGTGAATCCTCACCCTAATCATGATCATTGCAACAAGTAGTGGTATGTCGGTGTACAAAAGTAGGGGCTCTCCTTTTGACCCCTTTACTTGTGCACGGGCAGTCAGAGCCGCGCCCGCGACCACACTTAGCAGGGCAGAGGAGAGAAACCGGAGAGAAGCCGGAGCACAAGACAATCAAGGCAGCGCCAAGACTAGAGACACAAAGAACAAAGGGGCGAGGTGGACTCCCCTGGCAAGGCCCTTGCCGGGGCAGCCTCCACGGCCCCGGCAAGAGCCTTGCTGGGGCAGATTTCCCAACACCAGCAGAGCGAGCCACCCTTGAGCCCAAGGGTTCCAAACGCCGCCAACAACTACATTGGAACCAAGGCTTGGGAGGCACCTCCCTGGTGGTATGCAGATCTTTGTCAAGATCATAAATACACGAGATGAGATGAGGACCAGAAGACGACAACCCTCGGCGGGATCGTAGCCGAGGAAATCCACAAGACCCCTGGCAAGATCCTTGCCGGGGACGACCATGATGCCACGACAAGACCCTTGCCGAGGCCCCGGCAAGACCCTTGCCGAGGACACCAGCAAGGCCACAGCCGGGCCCATGTCTGCCAAGATGCCACCACCCTCCCCATGCAGCTGCTAGCTCAAACTGCTGAGCAGACACCTGTGTGGCGACGAGCGGCCTCTACACCGACCCAGCAAGCACCTGCGTGGTGGCATGCAGATCTTCGTGAAGGCTCCACCACCGCGCCAGCCCAGCAGCCAGCCAACGTGGTGCAGCGACGCTTCGTCAGCTCGGACGAGCGTCAGAACCAGACGAAGCGGCGACAGCTGGGACGTGCTTCCTGGCCGTCCCTAATAAAGTGAGAGGGGCACATCGGCAGCACATTAAATGCGTTTGTCCGACGGTGCCAGAAGATAGACTCATCCACTGTACACCTTTCCACCTCCTGTGTGCCACTATGGCAACCCCTTTTTGTTTATAAAAGGAGGCCCGAGGCGTCCAGGAGAAGGATTCGGATCTTTTGGGCAAGTTACACCCCGTAGCTAGCTCAAGAACACAAGAACACTGAAATACATCCACCAAAGCAGGACTACGGTACTACGCATCTCCGCGGCCTTAACCTGGGTAAACGATTCGTGTGCTTCCTGTCAGACCCGAACTTTGCACAACCCCACGCCTGCCAACCGTAGAAGGAATCCCAGTGATTCCATAGGTGTTGATTTCCCCCGACATCTTTGGCGCGCCTGGTAGGGAGCGCAGTTGTGGAAACCTGGTCTGATCGGAGTAGCGGCTTCACGGCGGCCGCCGTTCCAAGGAAGAACATGACCGAGCTTGACGGCACCATCTGCAGATGTGGTGGACGCCTGTGCAACGACAGAAAAGCGAAGTCGTGCGAAACTTTAAGAAATTTCTTTTTATATATAAGGTTATTGTCCTCGAAGGTCCTGCCCCATGTATGGAAACCTGCACGCAAAGGGGCCCTTCCTCTATTTGCAACGCCCTTGCTCTGTATCAAGTCCGCTCAACAGCCCAAGCGGTCGCCTCGAGAACGGCATGGTAGCCTTCCGCAATTGGCAACGCTCTCGATTATGACTCGAGTCAAGCTCGACAGTTCGAGCGGCCGCGTTGAGAGCGGTAAGGTGGTTCGCCTGGCAGCAAGCACACCCGGAGGCCACTGGGGATCCATGCTCAAGGCGCCGCGGCCTGGGTTTACACACCGACAAGCCTACCCGATTAACATAGGGTGGACATACAAAGGGGGGATTGAACAGGAAAATAACACGCATTGTCTCAAAAGTGCTACAGAGTTAAATTACATCAATTGTTGCTGCGTTTCTAACTAAAGATAAAAATTGTCTTGGTCATGAACCTGCAGCGGCGGTGAGAAACGGGGTGCCTAGTCCCGGCGCGGGCCCTCTATCCTCAGAATTCCATCGATGCGGCTGATGATGGGCTCGATACGCTCCTTGAGCACCGCGAGGCGCATCCTTCGGCAAGCTCTCCAGCACAGTGTCGAAGTCGAGGTTGGGATTCCAGTGCGCCACCTTGGTGAGGACCTTGGTCATGGCACTTCAGCAAAGCCTCCGGGCCTCATCGGCCAAAGAGGCCGCCCGATTGGAGTGGAGCTGCTCCAGGGCCCCGAAGACACCCTCGAAGAATAGGGTCAGCTTGGCGTTGGGACTCACATTGCGCTCTGGGCTGTACCTCGCATTTGGCATCCCCATGGTAGCCAGCTGCGTGGTGATCCTGCCGGCGACGTCTTCGAGGCGGCCGATCCAGCGGTTCTGGCCCTCCACAAAGTCCTTGTGGTTGGCGGTTTCGTTCTTCCGCAGCTGCTTCTCAACCTCCAAATCCTTGGCTAGGGTCTCCTCCCAGGCCTTGGCCTCCGAAAACGTCTTCTCAAGGCCCTCCAGTTTTAGCTTCAGGTCTTTGATGGAGTCGTTGGCCTTGGAAAGCTGCTCAGCCTTGCCGAGGACTATGCCCTGCGCCTCCACCAGGGCACCGTTGAGAGTGTACTTCTCCTTGGCCAGCTTCAGGGCCGGATCCTTCAGCCCATCCCGCTCCATTTCCAGCTCTTTCACCTTGCCGACATGAATCAGATCCTGGGCATTGAGTGCCTCCTTATGCCTCTGCTCCAGCTCCTGGGTCTGCTGCACGACGAGCTTCTCCACCTCTTTGTCCTTGACGTGGAGCGTTGCGGCGAGCTTCTCCTCACGAGCGGCATTGTCCTCCTCCTGGGAGTTCAGCGCGGCCTAGTGTTGGGATCGAGCGGCCTTGTCCTTGGCGGTCTGGTTCTTCGCCGTCTCCTCGGCCTTCTTGATGTCGGCCTGCTTCATGGCGAGCTCCACCTTGCACTTGTCCAGCTCGTTCTAGGCGGTCTTTTGCTTCTCACAGGCCTGGCGGAACCAAGCCTGCGTCTCGGCGACACGCCCCTCATGGTCCACCTCCGCCTTGTCTACCACTGCCATCCTGGACTTGGCCTTGTCCAGGCGGGCGCGGTGAAGCTCCTGAAGCTTCCGAAAGTTGGCGCCCATGGCCTGGAGGAGCCACTCTTCCTGGGAACCGCCATCGTCAGCATTCGGCTCATCAACAACTTCCATCCCGGCGGCGGCAAGCACCTCCTCGTTGAACACCTCTCCCTCGGTGGGCGCCCTGGTGCTCGCCGTCCCTGGGAGGTGGATGAACATGTCGTCGCTCACCTTCAGATACCTGCCGGAGCCAGAGGCAGCGGAGAAGGAAGGTTGTTCGTCAACCACCTCCTCCTTGGCAGCGGCCTTGCCGGCCTCCTCCGCAGCAGCCTTGCCAAGCTCCCTGGCGGACCCCTTGGCGGCGCCCTCAGCAGCATCCTTGGCGGCCTCCTCAGTGGCGATCTTCTCGGCCTCCGCCGCGACATCCTTGGCGACATCCTCGATGACGGTCACTACAAAAAAAAGTCACATCTGTGACATTTCGGGCCGAACAAAAATTTTTCTGTCATACTTATGACACTTCTATGATGATAATTGTGACAAAACCCGATATCATCATAGATGTGGTGGGGTCCTACTTCCATGACAAAAAATCATGACAGAAAATGGGCTTTTCGTCCTGGGTGGGCCGGAGACGCAGTTGGATGACATTCTTTGGGCCGTCCATGACGGAAAAAACCGTGGTAGAAGCGAGGGCGAGGAAAATATCGAGGTGTTCCCGGTTAGGGTGGGTGGTCGGGGACAAGAGATGTGTGTTTCTCTCATACACGCACGCGCGTGGGTGCGAGGCGTTGGGCTCTAACTAAAACCGAGCGGTTGCACTGCAGGCTACGCATTACTGAACCTGACCGATCGATCAATGGCTGTTAACTTAACCTGATCGAGTGATTCCTTCGCTACTGCTGCTAACTGAAGCCGATTGATGCTGCCTCTGGATGAACAGTGAGTGTTGCTGGGGGGGTTTGGATGAACAGTTCCCGGTGGGGGTGGATGAACAGGACCCCGTGGTGTTGCCTCTGGATGAACAGGACCCCGGTCGATCGAGCCGGTTGGGGATGGATGAACAGGACCCCGTGGAGGGCAGGATGAACAGGACCACCCCGTGGAGGGCAGGATTAACAGTAGATGGTGGAGGGCTGGATGAACAGTAGCCCGTGGAGAGGTGGTTGAACAGGAGCCCGTGGAGAGGGCTGGTTGAACAGTAGCTGGTGGAGTAGCACGCGGTGGAGGCTGGATGAACAGGTGCCCGTGGAGGCTGGAGGAGGTCGACGGTGGATGAAGAGTAGCCTGTGGAGGCTGGAGGGGGTCGATGGTGGAGATGAACAGTATCCCGTGGAGTCCTGTTTTGCGGTACTCCACACCCCTCCCGATGAACAGGACCCCCATTTCGACCGTAGCGCTCAAACACAAGTCCGTTTCCTCCTTTTGCGGTACGCCACACCCCTCCAGATCAACAGGACCCTCGTTTCGACCGTAGGAGGTCCGTTTCCTCCATTTTGCGGTATGATAGACCCCTCCCAATGAACAGGATCCCGTTTCGACTATGGCCGGTCGAACACAAGGCCGTTTCCTCCATTATGTGGTACGCCAGGACTCGTTTCCATCGGCTATTCCGTCCAAGCCCTCCCGATGAACCCGACGACCCATTCCATTCCGACCCAGCCGGTTGGCTCCCCATGAACACGACGACGACGTTGTTTCCCCATTCCGACCCAGCCATGTACACGAGCCCTAGCCGTACGTATGCGCGAGTAGGCGTTCGAGACCCTGCCCGTATGTACATACGTGGACGTATTTTCTTTCTTGCACACTGGTCGTTGTACGTACGTGTACATGCTACGTGCGCGCCTCTACTACGACATGTGCGCGCCTCTACATTGACCAGTATGCACGTACACGTTCGCGACCAGAATGACAACGCTACGTACGCTTCGACCAAGTGGGTCCCGACTGTGAGGCACTTCTTTGCCTGCGAAGATGTAGCTGGTGCGTCCTAGCAGTCAGGGCGGTGAACCATTTTTTTTTGGCCGGACGCACTTCCTTGTGTGCGAAGATGTAGCTGGTAGGTCCTAGCAATCAGGGGGCAACGTTTTTTCGCGAAATACAGTTGCATGTCCGGTGGGTCCCTGCTGTCAGGTGGAGGAATAATTATTTTGCGAGTAATAAGGAGGCACTTCCTTGCGGCCGCCGTGGACTCAGCTGTCAGCCTCTCCACGTAAAGTACTATTCCGATGGAAGTCGTTCCGTGACCACGTTGACCACGCTGCACCGAGAGCACCATGGTGGTGGACGATGGCGAGGCCTAGGAAGGGGATGACGCGGAGCAGGGGAAGACGCGGTAGTGGAAGCCCGCGCGGACAGGAGTACGAGGGTTCACTGGTTCGGCTGCAGTGTGAGGCTGCCGTCACCGCAGGGTCTCGCCAGCGGCGGGAATAGTAGGGGCGGTGAGGCCTCTGCGACAGCACAGCCGGCCACAGGAGGCAGGAGCATGCGGCACGACCGACGCTGCTTTGGGCGGCTGGAGCATGAAGACCAGAGGTTAAAGAAGCACTACGGCCGTTGGATGGACATCGTACGGTCACTGGAGCTAGAATCTTTCATATTGACTAAGTTGACAAAGCACTCCGTCCCCGTCAACTTAGTAGGCCCACAAGTCAGCCTCCCACCAAGGTGGGTCCCAACTAGCAGGGGGAGTATTCATTTTTTTGTGCGTAATAAGGAGGCACCTCCGGTGGGTCCGAGCTGACAGCGGGGGGGGGGGGACATTTTTTTGCGAAATAAGTTGAACCGTTTGGTGGGTCCCAGCACTCAGGGGCGAAACGTTGTTTTCGCCAAATACGGTGGCCCGTCCGGTGGGTCCCTGCAGTCAGGTGGAGGAATAATTATTTTCCGCGTAATAAGGAGGCACTTCCTTGCGGCTGCCGTGGACCCAGCTGTCAGCCTCTCCACGTACAGTACTCTTCCGATGGAATTCGTTCCTTGACCACGTTGACCACGCCACGCCGAGAGCACCAGGGCGATGGACAACGACAAGGCCTAGGAAGGGGATGACGCGGAGCCGGGGAAGACGCGGCAGTGGATGCCCACGCAGAGAGGAGTACGAGGGTTCACTGGTTCGCTGCGGTGTGAGGCTGCCATCGCCGCATAATAACAGGGGGAGTGGGTGAGTAGAGGGATGGACTGGCCAGCAGTGGGAGTAGTAGGGGCGGTGAGGCCTCCGCCGCATCATAGCCGGCCACGGGAGGCAGGAGCTCGAGGCACGACCGGCGCTGGTTTGGGCGGCTGGAGCAAGAAGACCAGAGGTTGAAGAAGCACTACAGCCGTTGGATGGACATCGTACGGTCACTGGAGCTAGAATCGTGCATATTGACTAAGTTGACAAAGCCCTCCGTCCCCGTCAACTTAGTAGGCCCACAAGTCGGCCTGCCACTATACTGGGTCCCAGCTAGCAGGGGGTATTCATTTTTTGTGCGTAATAAGGAGGCACTTCCTTGCGTGCGAAGATATAGCTGGTGGGTCCAACCTGTCAGTGGCGGTAACATTTTTTTCGCGAAATACGGAGGCCCTTTCGGTGGGTCCCTGTCGGTGTCAAAACCGGCGGATCTCGGGTAGGGGGTCCCGATCTGTGCGTCAAGGTCGGATGGTAACAGGAGACAAGGGGCACTTTATTTTACCCAGGTTTGGGCCCTCTCGATGGAGGTAAAACCCTACTCCTGCTAGATTAATATTGATGATATGGGTAGTACAAGAGTAGATCTACCACGAGATCAAGGAGGCTAAACCCTAGAAGCTAGCCTATGGGTATGATGATGGTTATGATCTGTTCGTCCTACGGACCACAACCCTCCGGTTTATATAGGCACCGGATAGGGTTAGGGTTACACAGAGTCGGTTACATTGGTAGGAGATCTTGAATATCCGCATGCCTAGCTTGCCTTCCACGCCAAGGAAAGAACCTTCCGGACACGGGACGAAGTCTTCATTCTTGTATCTTCATAGTCTTGGAGTCCGGCTGAAGATATAGTTCGGCTATCCGAACACCCCCTAATCCAGGACTCCCTCAGTAGCCCCTGAACCAGGCTTCAATGACGACAAGTCCGGCGTGCAAATTATCTTCGGCATTGCAAGGTGGGTTCCTCCTCCAAATTCTTCAAGAAGATAATAAACACCAAAAAATAGTGTCCGGCTCTGCAAAACAAGTTCCCACGTATTGCCATATAGAGAATAATACAAACACAAATCAAATCTCGTGACGTATTCCGCGGTGCGTCATAACACTGCGACCAAGCCTTATGTATGGATTATTTTTTGTTGTTCCACCACAGCACGTTCAACGAGGCGGTTTCCTTGGCACGTCTTGTCGAAGCAGAGATCGTGTGCCCCTTTTAACGGGATTCTCATTAATGCGGACGTGGGTAACCCAACCGCGCCATTTACCATGGCGTGTGAGCGGCAAGCGAGTTTTATTAGGTAGGTGGGGACGCATAACGGCATCAGCCTATATAAGGGGATAAAGATCCACCTCTTTCACCTACACCTTCTTCCTCCTTTGTCCATCCATCTCCTGCGCACTCAAGCTCCAACGCCCAAGTTCGCTCTTTCTTCCCCAACCTGCTCCAGCGATGTCCGGAGCGGGTGGCAAGTGGATGGCTTCCTCCGTTACGGAGGGTCAAATCAAAAAGCTTAGGAAGGCCGGATATCTGTCCAAGGACATCCCGCACCGGCTTCCCGAGGCAGGGCAGCTTCTTCCCACCCCAAGGCCCCATGAGAGGGTAGTTTTTCTCCCCCATTTCCTCCGCGGACTGGGTTTTCCACTTCACCCTTTTGTCCGGGGGCTCATGTTCTACTACAGCCTAGACTTCCACGATCTGGCCCCGAACTTTATCCTCAATATCTCGGGGGTTATCATCGTGTGTGAGGCCTTTCTCCGCATCCGCCCCCACTTCGGCCTCTGGCTCCAGACGTTCAACGTCAAGCCCAAGGTGGTGTCCGGCACCCAGGCGGAGTGCGGAGGTGCTATGGCCGGCAAAATGGCCAACGCACTCTGGTTCGATGGCTCCTTTGTGGAGTCCTTAAAGGGGTGGCAGGCAGGGTGGTTTTACATCACCGAGCCACGCGACTCGAAATGGGTCGCGGCCCCTGAGTTCCGATCCGGACCCCCCACGCGGCTCATGTCCTGGAAAGAGACGGGCCTATCGTGGGGCAACGAAGAAGAAGTGACCGGACTGCAAACTTGCATCTGGTCCCTGATGAACAAGCCCATCCGGCATGTCAACATCATCCAGGTCATGTTCGTTCGCCGGATCCTCCCGTGCCAAGAATGGGAGTTCACTTTGTGGGAATTCGACCCGGCGCAGCACCAAACCCTCAATAGGCTCTTCGACACGACATATGAAGACGTCTGGAAGGTGCTAACCAAAGGCGCCGAGTGCCCCACATCCGCTTCCGAGGACCGCGGATACAGCTCGCAGCGCAACGCTGGCGAGGTAGGCTATTTATACCTTTCACAGGTTCGTTAAGCTTTTCTACATAGATTAACTCTATATGGGATCTAAAAACTCCCTTTGCCTTTGACAGGCGTGGCTGAAGATAGCCAGACCAATCAACTGTCCGGCTCCTCTGCCCGATGACCCAGCCCCAGCTCTCTTAGAGAAGCTGCTGGCTCCGGCGCCCTATGTGGTGCCGGAGGAGAAGGTCAAGAAGAAGAAGACCACCGGGACTCGAAAGAGTGCCTGCAATGTGGTGGTGTCGAGCTCGTCATCTGGCGAGTCCGCGACGCCCTCCTCTCGTGAAAACGAGGAGGAGGAACAAGGAAGCTCTACCCCTCCATCAAGGGGAGCGAAAAAGAAGAAGGCCGCCCCAACAGGGGAGGCCGAGGGGTTGAGGAAAAGGAAGACCCCTCTGCCGGACTACTCCCCCAACGCCGACGAGGGCGGAAAGGAGTTCGGACAGAACCAAGCGTCCGGCGACATCGTAAGTATTCACATACCAGAATGACTCATAGTATCTTCAAGTGCGCAGCTTACCCTAATGTCGAATGCTATTTGCGCAGCCCGCCCCGAGCCGCACTTGATGATTCATCGAGCGGCTCCCTGGATTCGTCGGACATGAACTCTGTCCCGCCCGCAGTCTCCCCCAGCGGGGCGGACGACGCCGAAGCGGCATCCCGCCGAACAGGGCAGGAGGAGGTGGTCCTCGAGGAGCCGCAAGGCAATCCTCAGGACCCCAGGAGTAAAGGGGATGAAACCCCCCAGGGCTCCCAGTCCGGCTTTGTGCCGGACACCACGCCGGACTCAACCGTCCTGGCTCGCGGTGGGCGAACTCCTTCCAAGAGGAGTAAGCCATCTGAGCCGGCGACCTCTGTCCAACCAGAGGCGCCGGATAGTCTGTTGGAGGCGCTTGAAGGCGCCACCATCGACGAGGAGCACCGTACTGTTATGAGTGCGGTGGTCCAAAGGGTTCAGTTCGCCAAGAGCGGACTGAATGAAGCTTGCGCTAGCCTTCTAACAGGCTTCCAGGTAAGCAAAAAATATGCTAAATTCAATACCGCATAGACAGTAGCCCCTGATGCTCTGTTCGGTGTTCGGAAAGAAAAGCCGAATAGAGGATCCAACAATTTTCGGAGGAGTCTAATAAAAAGTCTAATATGCGTATGCAGGCTTCCCTGCTGTCCACCGCTGCACTGACTGCGCAGGTGGAAGTCCTGAAAAAGGACCTCGAGCAGTCCGAGCAAGAGCTCGGCCTTGCCAAAAGGCAGCTCGTGGAAAAGGAAGGTAAGAAATACGCCTTAGAAGAAGAGAAAAAAAGGTGCCTATAGAGAGGCTTCATTGCAAAAAGAAATAACAGGATTGTACTGCTTATTGTAGGGGCCACAACCGAGGTGGCAACCCTGAAGCAGGCGCTGGCTGAGGCCGAGAAGAAAGCGGCCGAGGAGCGTGCCGAGCGAGAAAAGCTTGGGGTCCAAGTCGGCGAGGTGCAGCAAGAGTTGCAAGCTCTCATGAAGAAACATGAGGGTTTGGATCTTGAGGCAAAAACGCAAGCATCCGAGCTCGCGTTGGCTGTTGAGACCACCAAGAGTGCCAAGGCCGAAGCCCAAAAGGCCCTCCAAGAGTTGGAGGATGTGAAAAAGATAGCAGCGGGTAAGGCATTCTTAATGCAAAGTAGGAATATAAAGGTGAAATACCTATTACTTACCCGAATCCGGAGTTCTCCAGGGGCGTTCCTCGATCTTCCCCGCAGCGCATCCGACGCCGCCGCATTCTACCGAGCTGAAGAGGACAGCTCGACGGAGAGTGTTCTGGTCTCAGTATTCTAAGGCTGGACACCCTTTGCCCTTAAGCGATCAGCTGAAGCAGCTGGCCGATCTCCACAAGGCGGCCGAAAAAGCCATGAAGGGCTTACTAGTTCGGCTGTGGCCTGGAGAGGCCCTGCCTGGGAGCAACTACGGGCTGGTGCGGCGGCTGGTGGAGGCCTGTCCACGGCTTGAGGTCATCTAGTGCTCCTTCTGCATAGAAGGTGCCCGGAGGGCCCTTGCCCGTGTAAGGGTACACTGGCGCAAGCTGGACGGAGAGAAGCTGGTGAAGGACGGGTCGCCGCAGGGGAAGGAGCATCGCAAGCCCGAGAACTACTAAAAGGAAGTTCTCGCTGGAGCTCGCCTTGTCGCGGATGAGTGTGCCAAAGATGTAATATTTCAATGAACTCGCTCGTTTGTATCCTGTGCGCTGAAAACTTGATCATATGCGCTTAAGCAATGCTTTCTGAATTTAAAATATTATTTTCTGTGCGGCCGTTTATCAATAACTGAGAGATGGCGAGTCGTCGGCTTCTGCCCCCATGCAACTAGTGCTGGGGTGTTCGGGATAAACCTGAGGGCTCTTGTTCCCATAGTTGGGTCCTTCGAGGGAGGCGCTCAGCACAGCGAACCAGGCAATCGGACTATAATGCTTGAACACTCTCACTTAGCCATGGAACGTTATAATTTTAAATTTCGGCAAAGCCCCTAGTTCGGAAGGCCGAATTCAGGGCACTATCCACGCCTTTAGACGGACTTAACCAGCTCTCCGCTCGAAGCGGCATAAGCCTTTAGGGACTCGAAAAACCTCTCGAACAGCTACCGGTCTCGCGCCTTATCATGACAGTCTGTTTTAGCTTTCTCCACTGAGGTGCTCACCCACCTGATCTGGGGCACAATCGCAGTGGTTCTCCTAGTGCTACCTTAGCCGATAGAGCGGAACGTAAGGCACCAAAACATAGGAGCCGGGCAAACCCAACATATGACCAAAATCATGACTCGGAGCCGATGCATATAATGCTATAAGTTCGGGGTGCCGCACTTGTGAAAGTGGACGGACTTCTCACACCAGATAGAAGGGTAATAAAGCCCCTGGCGTGGTTTGCCGTACCATGGTGTACGGGTGCGATCATGTTATTTGAGTAAACATATGTATATTAAAAGAAGATAATGCAAAAAATAGACGAAAAGCTATGCATTATTTATGAGGAGGCTGTTTATTCAAGCCGAACGATACAAGTAGTGCGAAAAAAATTTAGACTATTTAACATGTCTTGACCAGGCGCAGGCCGCGGAATTTAGAAACAGATATATCGCTTGAAATAGAGACCACCTGAGAGTTCCATGATGCGGCGTTGTTTTGTCTGCTTTCCTTGGTCCTGTATCGTCTGTGCGGCAGCGAGGCCGAACACTGTATCCAGAGTATGGAGTCCTGAAAGAAAAGAAGAACCCGGCAGCCCCTAGTACGTTTGACGCCGTATTGTTGGCATGCCGTTTTATCTGACCCTTCCCCTATGCCCATGGAATTGTAAGGGCGTAATTGTGTACTCGAGGTACTAGCTCCGCTATGTAGCGATGGCTGGGGTTGGGGCCGTATTGCTACGCGTGCTCTGAACGCGCCAGTCGGTCTTGCTACGGGTTACTCCGGGCGCGTTTTGCTTTGTCCTGCTTTGTAGCGGCCAGACTCGAGAGCTGCCTTAACATGCTGCTTTGTACCTCTGCTGCGAGGGCCGCCGTGTGTTCCTCCGTACAGATGGAGCGTTCGGTGTTTCCGCTGACCGTGATTACACCTCGAGGGCCTGGCATCTTGAGCTTGAGATATGCGTAGTGCGGCACCGCATTGAATTTAGCGAATGCGGTTCGTCCAAGCAGAGCATGATAGCCACTACGGAACGGAACTATGTCGAAGATTAACTCTTCGCTCCGGAAGTTGTCCGGAGATCCGAAGACCACATCAAGTGTTATGGAGCCTATGCAATTGGCCTCTACACCTGGGATGACGCCTTTAAAGTTCGTCCTTGTGGGCTTGATCCTTGATGGATCTATGCCCATTTTCCGCACTGTATCCTGGTAGAGCAGGTTCAGGCTACTGCCGCCGTCCATGAGGACTCTTGTAAGGTGAAATCCGTCAACGATTGGGTCAAGAACCAATGCGGCGAAACCGCCGTGACGGATGCTAGTGGGGTGATCCCTTCGATCGAAGGTGATCGGGCAAGAGGACCATGGGTTGAACTTTGGGGCGACTGGCTCCATCGCGTATACGTCCCGTAGCGCACGCTTCCTCTCCCGCTTGGGAATATGAGTCCCGTATATCATGTTCACCATCCGCACTTGTGGGGGAAACCCCTTCTGTCCGTTGTTGTTCGGCAGCCTGGGCTCCTCTTCGTCATCGCTGTCTAGCCCCTTGTTTTTGTTTTCGGCTCTTAACTTGCCTGCCTGCTTGAACACCCAACAATCCCTATTGGTGTGATTGGTTGGCCTTTCGGGGGTGCCGTGAATCTGGCACGAGCGGTCGAGTATTCGGTCCAAACTGGATGGGCCCTGGGTATTCTTTTTGAATGGCTTTTTCCGCTGACCGGATTTATGGCCTCTGAATCCGGCGTTTACTGCCGTATCTTCATTGTTGTCGCTGCTGACGCGACATTTCTGTTTATTCCATCGCGACCTGCCATTTTTGTCCTTGGTATCTGAATTACCTTGCTTCTTCAATAAGTTGTTGCTGCGAGCTAGCCAGCTATCTTCGCCCGCGCAAAAGCGGGTCATGAGTGTCGTGAGGGCTGCCATGGATTTCGGCTTTTCTGTCCCAGGTGCTGGGCAAGCCACTCGTCACAGATGTTATGCTTGAAGGCTGCTAAGGCCTCTGCATCCGGACAATCGACTATCTGATTTTTCTTTGTTAGGAACCGTGTCCAGAATTGCCTGGCTGATTCTTCTGGCTGCTGGATTATGTGGCTTAGGTCGTCGGCGTCCGGTGGCCGTATGTAGGTCCCCTGGAAGTTGTCGAGGAATGCGGCCTCCAGGTCCTCCCAAGAGCCGATCGAATCTGCGGGGAGGCTGTTAAGCCAGTGCCGGGCTGGTCCCTTAAGCTTAAGGGGTAAATATTTGATGGCGTGCAAATCATCGCCACGTGCCATGTGGATGTGGAGGAGATAGTCCTCAATCCATACTGCCGGATCTGTCGTACCATCGTACGACTCGATGTTGACGGGTTTAAAACCCTCTGGGATTCTATGATCCATTACTTCGTCTGTGAAGCATAGTGGGTGTGCGGCACCCCTGTACTGGGCTATGTCTCGACGCAGTTGGGAGGAGCTGTGCCTGTTGTGTTCGACCCGGCCGGATTTATTGTGTCCGGAGTGAAAACTATCACGTGCCGTCGGGCGTCCGCGCGATCCATAGATCGATCTTGTTTGCCTTGCTTTGTCCTCCAGGACGTCTCGCAGGTCTGGTTCGTGTTCCAGTGCCTTGGTAAAGCGGCTGCGGGGCATGGCTTGTTTGGATGTTCGACAGGCATCTCTGTCGCGGCCGCGAGGTGGCCGATCTGCCATGTCTTGGGCTTCCTCCTCTGATTGGGGTAGCGGACTGCGCTTAGGATAGTTTTTGGAGGGGCGTCCGAGCTCGTGCTCTTCGGCCGCAAGGACTTCAGTCCATCTGTCAGCTAGCAAATCTTGATCAGCTCTAAGTTGTTGCTGCTTTTTCTTTAGGCTGTTCGCCGTGGCTAAAAGCCTGCGTTGAAAGCGCTCTTGTTCGGCGGGGTCTGATGGTACGACGAATTCATCGTCGCCGAGGCTTGCCTCATCTTCGGAGGGAGGCATGTAGTTATCGTCCTCGACCTCTCGCTCTGCCGCTCTCTCATGAGGGCGGTCTTCACCATCTTCTTGTGCCGAATCCTGCTGGTTTTGGTGCTCTTCGGCGCTGTCCGGGGTAGTATTATCTCCCGTGCCGGAATCACCATTTCTGCTGTGGCGGGATTTGGAGCGGCGCCGCTGACGTCGGTGTTTTGGAGGCTTTTTCGAAGTGCCATCCTCCGCTGTTCCATCGCCATCTCCATCTTTTGGAGCATCCACCATGTATATGTCGAATGACGAGGTGGCGGTCCAGCGCCCTGCAGGTGCTGGTTCTTGCTCGTCTCCTCCTTCGTCGTCCATACCGTCGAAGTCTTCGGAGGCGAGGTCGAGCATGTTGGATATATCGTCGACAGTGGCTATTAAGTGGGCGGTGGGTGGGCTTTGAATTTCTTCGTCGTCCGAATCCCAACCTCGCAGGCCATAGTTCGGCCCGGGCTCTCCTGACAAAGAGAGAGACTTGAGAGAATTCAGAATATCACCAAAAGGTGAATACTGAAAGATGTCCGCGGCGGTGAACTCCATTACAGGCGCCCAATCTGATTCGATCGGCGGGGGCACGGACGACCCGAAGTTCGGAGAAGAGTCCGGCTCCTTGGAGTCACAGGCCATGCGGAGCGCGGGGCTCGCGTTCGGCTCAATGGCCTTTAAGATCGCAGCCCCCGAGGTGACGTCCAACCGTTCATCTTCAAAGAACGCAGCGGGCTCCGAATCGAGGATCGGGGCCGGAGCGTATGTGGCCTCCAGGACACTGTTCGGAGGCAGAGCTATATCATGCCCCTCGAGATAGTGCGGCGTGCTTGGCTGTGGCTCGAATCCGTCGAAGATCAAGTCTCCGCGGATATCTGCCATGTAGTTTCGGCTTCCAAACCTGACTTGATGGCCAGGGGCGTAGCTCTCGATCTGCTCCAGATGACCAAGCGAGTTGGCCCGCAGAGCAAGGCCGCCGAAGACGAAGATCTGTCCGGGGAGAAAAGTCTCACTCTGGACCTCATCGTTGTTGATGATCAAAGGAGCCATCGGGCCTAAAGGCGACAACACAGAGGAACTCTCAATGAAAGCACCAATGTCGGTGTCAAAACCGGCGGATCTCGGGTAGGGGGTCCCGATCTGTGCGTCAAGGTCGGATGGTAACAGGAGACAAGGGACACATTATTTTACCCAGGTTCGGACCCTCTCGATGGAGGTAAAACCCTACTCCTGCTAGATTAATATTGATGATATGGGTAGTACAACAATAGATCTACCACGAGATCAAGGAGGCTAAACCCTAGAAGCTAGCCTATGGGTATGATGATGGTTATGATCTGTTCGTCCTACGGACTACAACCCTCCGGTTTATATAGACACCGGATAGGGTTAGGGTTACACAGAGTCGGTTACATTGGTAGGAGATCTTGAATATCCGCACGCCTAGCTTGCCTTCCACGCCAAGGAAAGAACCTTCCGGACACGGGACGAAGTCTTCAATCTTGTATCTTCATAGTCCTGGAGTCCGGCTGAAGATATAGTTCGGCTATCCGAACACCCCCTAATCCAGGACTCCCTCAGTCCCAGATGTCACATGGAGGAATCATTATTTTGCGCGTAATAAGGGGGCATTTCCTTGCGTGCGGCCGTGGACCCAGCTGTCAGCCTCTCCACGTATAGCCCACTTCAGATGCATGTCGATCGTTGACCACGTTGACCAGGCCACGCCGAGAGCACCAGGGCGGTGGACGACGGCGAGGCCTAGGAAGGGAAAGACACGGAGGCAGGGAAGACTTGGCACTTGTTTCCCACGTGGAGGGGAGTACGGCTGTATGAGGGTTTACTAGTTCGTATGCCATCGCCGGAGAATAACAGTAGGTGTGGGTGAGTAGAGGGATGGCTAGGCCAGCGATGGGAGAACGGTGGGGCGATGAGGCCTGCACGATAGCACAGCCGACCGCATGGAGGAGAGATCAGGCAGTCCTACCGGCGCTTGTTTGAGCAGCTGGAGCAGGAAGAGCAGCGATTGAAGAAGCACAACGGCCGTTGGATGGACATCCAACAGTCACTGCTTGTGCGTCAACCTTTTTTTAGGAAAGCCTCAAATCTGTGGAAAACATCATACAACCCATCTGCCATTATTTCTAATAATTTATAGCCCATTTGCTAATTCTAAAGGTTTTTTTGGAGCCCATATTCTTTTTGTTAGCATTACAGCCCATACTGTGGCCACGGTTAAAAAATTATACAAAATTTTGCATATTTCGGTGCGGTCCGAACTGTTTTTAATCCCAAAATTTCGAGTCACATTCAAACTGATTTTAAAAATAAATGTATATCAATATAAAATCCAACAAATTGTCCATGCATAAAAATCAATGCAATTTAAAATCTCGAAATGAAAAAAAGAAATTTGAAACTAATTGCCGGTTTGATGTGTTTTAAAAATGTACAACCCATTTCTCATTACTGATAGGCCATTTTCTCGGCCAGCCGAATGAAGCTCTCATCATCTTGAAAGATTTGCAGCCCAACAGGCCTGACAAAGCGACTTGGCAAATCACAAAAAACTGGGTTGTGGGCATGGACCCAGCTGCGGCCGTGGACCCAGCTGTCAGCCTCTCCACGTATAGTACTCTTCCGATGGAAGTCGGTCGTTGACCATGCCGCACCGAGAGCACCAAGGCGGTGGACGACGGCGAGGCCAAGGAAGGGGACGAGGCGGAGCCGGGGAAGACGCGGCAGTGGATGCCCATGCGGAGAGGAGTATGAGGGTTCACTGGTCCGGCTGCGGTGCGAGGCTGCAGTCGCCGCAGAATAACACGGGGTGTGGGTGAGTAAAGGGATGGCCTGGCCAGCGGTGGGAGTAGTAGGGGGTGGTGACGCCTCCGCGGCATCACAGCCGGACACGGGAGGCAGTAGCACGCGGCATCACTGGCGCTGGTTTGGGCGGCTGGAGCAAGAAGACCAGAGGTTGAAGAAGCACTACTGCCGTTGGATGAACATCGTACGGTAACTGGAGCTAGAATCGTTCATATTGACTAAGTTGACAAAGCCCTCCATCCCCGTCAACTTGGTAGGCCCACAAGTCAGCCTCCCACAATGCTGGGTTCCAGCTGGCAAGGGGAGTATTCATTTTTTTGTGCGTAATAAGGAGGCACTTCCTTGTGTGCGAAGATAGATGGTGGGTCCGACCTATCAGCAAGGGGCACGTTTTTTTCGCGAAATACAGAGGCCCTTCCGGTGGGTCCCAGATGTCAGGTGGAGGAATCAAAGACTTGAGAAGGCGTACAGAACAAGCTAGTGTACCAATAAAGAGACATTGCTGAGTTTTAGAAAAAAGAGAGACGTGCTCCTGTAGCTGGTTCGAATACAAACCTAGACTATGACTATATATGGTGCTATGCTACTCTGCAAGTAATGAAATTGACATATCCAACGTTCGCTTCTCCTCTTCTCTACATACTCTGCCTAGCATCAGAAGCTCTGGCCGCAGCAACCATGTCCGCTGGCTGCTCGTCCACCTGCTCTTCAGCAGGCAACAAGCAAATATGCGCCAAGTCGCCACCCGTACCATCGCCTGTGGGTCTCATCACACCCCCGCGGGCACGCGCACCGCGGCCGGTTGCTCATCGCAACCCGCTGCCGTTAGTGTGGTGCCACTGCTGCAAATCACGCAGAGTCATCCGTCGCGTCTCAACCACAATCCTCAACCCTGGCCGAGTCTTCTACAAATGCCCGAATCATGGGGTAATAATATGTTTAAGTGTTGTTCTGCTGCTTTCAGTTGCTGTAGTTTGGTTGATGATCTTCCAATTTGATTCGTGCAGAAAAGGGAAGATTCGTGTGATTTGTATTTCTGGGAAGTTTCTGATGTGGGGGGTGCAACTATGCTGATTATTTGGTTAGCCGAGGAATCCCAATGCCAGCAGGTTGGGGTGTTGGACAAGTAACTGAAGGAACAACAGAAGAGGAAGATGCAGAGCAGAAGGTTAAAGATGTAGTTCCTCTGATCATGGCCAAGCAACAACTGCTGAACAACCTTGACAGCAATGAGGAGATGAAAGAGCTTGTGAAGATAATGGGCAAAATCGATGTGCTCTGTAGGATGATTGTCTCTTTATTTGCAGTGTATGTAGCACTCGTGATGTATTCGGTGGCTATAACATGAGCACTTTGTTGAAACTAGTAATGAATGAAACCTGTGTAGAAGGTTGGGCGTAGTGTTGTGAACATCTAATGATTTCTATTCACGGAAATCAAGGGGTATCCCCTTTTCCTCATAAATAAATAAATAGCAGAGGCCCTTTTGGTAATAAATAAATAAATTAGCAGAGGATCTGTCGGGTCAGCTTTGTTCTCGTTCGAAGACGTCGAGCAAATTGCAGTCCAACAGCAAACTATGTCATCAAATTCAAGTTTCACAGCAAAATATGAGTACAACTAAACAACAATGTCATCATGTTTTAGTCATCATACAATCACCAAACACAAACCAGCATACATAACAAGTGATTTTCTCATAGGAAAATACTAAACAACATGTTCATCAGGTTTCAGTTGTCATAGCAAACACAATTTCACATAGTAGATAAAAAACGTCTTCTGACAGGCAAATATGACAAAAGTAAAGTAATCATCATCCGCAGCAGCAGCGTCAACATCTTCTCCATGTGTATCAGTCTGAATCGTAATTCCCCATGGTCTCATCTTCTTCTTCGTACTCAACTCTTGTTGTCCACAACACGACAGGCAATCTTTTCGCCGGCATCATTAATGTGATGGTTCTCAAAGATATTAGGAACGTGTGTCTTATCTTGTACATCAGGAGCAATGAAAGCATCATCTTGTTGTGCAACTTCATTAAATGAATTCCTCTGCTCAAACCTTTGCACTACTCTCCAGTCATCGCTACGTGCAAATGTGTCTTCCAAGAAAAATATTTGTGTTGCTTGATTTGCCAAAATAAAAGGCTCGTTGGTATGGTACGCCGCCTTGACATTGATGGATTTGAAATAATCATCAGCTCAAGGTTTTGCGATCCTGGAAAACTGGTTATACCAACGACAACACAACAAAACCACACACCGATGATCCTCGAAACTGGAGATATACTGCAACTGAACAATGTCTGTTATGTTAGCATACATTTCAGTTGTCTCTTTGTCATACGTATCCGTGCTCATGATGGCACTGTTTTGTGTCTTCCTGCCTTCGTCTCGTGCAAGGGTGTTCTAGCGCACATCTCCAACAACGCAAGATTCATAATGTCTTACCCGAGTATCAGGACCCATTGCTAGTGAGTAAAGGGCATCATCAACTGCCTGCCCATTCTCCCGCATCTTCTTAACCTATGATTAGAAAATAGACAAGCTGATCATCTTATGTACTCAATATATTAAAAAACTGACAGTGCAATTCAAAAGCTTACATGGCTCGTGAACCATTTCGCAAATCCTACCATAACTAGTTTGTCAATGTTTCTTGGATTTTGCGGCAGTAACTCCTTTTTGTTGATGCTGCACAACATAGTGATCGCGTCAAACATCTAAATATATAAGAATGTGCTGCAAGTTTAGTAGATTATGATGTATAAGCTGCAGTACTTAGCACTTACTTGATATAAGGTAGTATCTCAGGATAGTTATTAAACACATACCAAACCATTTTGTCCAAATCTTTAGGTTTGTCCTCTTGTCGACTCT
This sequence comes from Aegilops umbellulata, assembly GCA_032464435.1. NCBI lineage: Eukaryota > Viridiplantae > Streptophyta > Magnoliopsida > Poales > Poaceae > Aegilops > Aegilops umbellulata. The sequence goes on along the minus strand of CP136056.1, from coordinate 346,278,256 downwards.
TCCCTGTAACTCGAACAGAATAATCGAAAACATTGAGCCCGGGATTGTCTTCATCCACGTCTTTGCTAAGCTGATCAGCTGTTTCAATGTATTTTGAGCAGAATGTCAACGGTTCTGTAGCAATGTAGGCCTCTGCAGTGGAACCCTCGGGTCTAGCTCTATTCCTAACATAGCCCTTGAAAGTGCCTAGCCGCCTTTCAATAGGGTACATCTAGCCATACTGTACTGGACCTCAAAGTAGTGCCTCATCAGGTAGGTGAACAGTCAAATGCACCATCACATCAAAGAAGGCTAGAGGATATATCTTCTCAAGGTCCCATAGGATAGTTGGTATCTTGTCTCTAAGACGCTCCAAAGCATCTACCTAATATTTCTACTGCAGAGTTCCCTGAAGAATTGTCCCAACTCTGCAACTGCTCTGCATAAGTCAGGGCGGCCCAATCGTCTAAGGATAACAGGTAAAACCCTTTGAAGTAGGACGTGGCAGTCATGAGTTTTCAACCCTTGTACATTGTCTCCATCTGCACTGACTCTCCTTTCAGGGTTGGAAGCAAATCCATGTGGGAATCTCACACGTGACAGGACCTTGCAAAATTCTTTTCTTTTTACCTTGTCCAAGACGTACACAGCTGGTGCCATATCCCATGGTTTACCTTCATCTTGCACCTGCAAATCCTGTCTGATACCCAAGTGTGTCAAATCAATCCTAGATTTTAAGTTATCTTTCGTCTTGCCTTCAATATTAAGAAGTGTGCCGATAATGTTGTCACATATATTTTTCTCGATGTGCATCACATCAAGATTATGCTGCAGATCCAAATCTTTCCAATACTCCAAGTCCCACAAAGTGGACCTACGGGTAAACAATAATCTCTCTTCTGCCCTGCCACGCTTCCTTTTCCCGCTACCATTATCAGGATGGTTTCCTTGTGTAATATGCCTGACCTTCTCTAATTTCACTTGCAACTCATCGACGGTGAGCCTCTTTGGTGCATCACGGTTTTCATGCTTTGCATTGAACACATGTCTTCGGTATTTTCTAGGATGCAGCTTGTCCTTGGCAAGGAAACGGCGGGGTCCAATGTAACAGATCTTGCTAAGTATTGCGTATGACAGCGGATTCCTGTCACAGCGAACACATGCATTGTAACCATGTGTCGTTCGCCCTGACATAGTGCCCAAAGGCATATAATCATGGATGCACCAAATTATAACAGCACACAAAAACAAATCAGCTGGTGGGCTGCTATATAGGTCTCAAGTGAGAACACCCCTCCATAGTTGTTGAAGTTCCTCCACAAGAGGCTCCATGAACAAATCAAAATCCTTTCCAGGACTTTTTGGACTTGAGATGAGCAAGGGCATCATGTAGTTTGATTCTTTGGTGCAGACATTTGGAGGAATGTTGTAAGGGATAACAAGCACTGGCCACATGTTATATGTGGCGCTCTGGTGGCCAATGTGTTAAATCCATCTGAAGCTAAGCCAAGTCTAACGTTTCTCAGGTCAGCAGCATGCTTCTGATTGAAGCTTTTCCACTCACTACCATGTGATGGATGGCTCATTACATTCTGATCTCTGTACTCCTGGTTCCTAGAATGCCACAATACATCCTCTCTTGTTTCAGCATCATGAAACAACCTCTGCAATCTTGGTGTACTTGGAAAATGTCTCAGAACATTATGAGGAATCCTCTTCACAGCATCGCCATCTTTCCATCTTGATGATTTGCATTTCGGGCATTTACTTAAGTTGGCATAATCCTTCCGGAATAGAACAAAATTATTCTTACAAACATGGATCATATCATATCCAATTCCAACTGCACGAAGGAAATTCTTCATTTTACTGTAGGTGTGTGGCAGCTCAGACGCATCTAGGAAAGCTTTGCGAAAAGCAGCCAACATCGCACCGAATGATTTGTTGGTCATCCGCTCAGATGTCTTCACCTGAAGAAAGGTGACCATAGCTGAGAATACTGACAGCTTATTTCCTGGGGTGACAGCCACATTGCATTGTTCCAACATGCGGGCCCACCATTTTTCTTCTACAGGTGAAAGTTCACGGAATGCACGAGCATTTCGTAGCATTGTTTCAGTGTTGGTCAAACTCACTGGCTCCGCCACAACCTCCTCCTCCTCTTCCACCTGAGCATCAAGCAGATCAAGATGGTGATCTGCTGCTTCCACGTAGTCAATAACATTGACGTTCACAACTTCACCATGATGAACCCACCTAGTATATGTGACCGACATCCCATACAAGTGTAGATGATTTTGCACAGTTGACTGGGGTCTTGTAACTGAATTCATACAACTACTACACGGGCAGAGCACATCTAATTTTGGACCACCGTACTCAGCTCTGATAAAGTTCATGAAGTTTTCAACCCCCTCGACATATGCAGCGTAGAATCTTCGAGTAGAAGTTATCCAAGTCATGTCCATCTGTTAGACATACAAATTAGTTCTTCTACTAGATATTACAGGAAAAACATATATGCTTTTTTATGAAGTCCATAAGAAAATACCTAGTTCGATGTCTAAAGCTATGGCAAGATATTTGGACGAGCAGATCTAAGTAATGAAATATATGTAAAGCTAATTCAGCAAACAGATTTGAGTGCTAAATTATGGCAGGCTGTTTTAGCAGTTAATGAGGCCGAGCACACAGCCATCCAACTATCGAAGGCCATCGCAGCAACAAAGATCGAGTATAAAACGGTGTAGAGCTATTTCACCTAACAGATTGGCTACTAGACCATGGCAATCTACGTCACAATAAATATATGGCAGGATATTTTAGCAACTAATCGTCCTTGGCATGCCATCTCAGCTAAGCAGATTGAGTGTAGAACAGGGCAAGGAAGCTTCTTAAGCAGAGCATATTGACTATAAACTACTTCGGCAAACAGTGAGATTAACATCGTCTATCAGCTAACATTCAGCGCTACACCGACATGCACGGGGCCTCAGTCTAGAATGCGCGTACCATGGGAAAAGCTGATCGCCATGCGTCCCCACACGAACGTCGCCAGCGGTGGCGGCGGTGACCGCCATGCGCCTCCACAAGAACGTCGCCAACGGTGGCGGCGCAGCTAGAGGACGACAGTATACAAGAGCGTATTGTGGGAGCGAGAGTATGTCGTGCGTCCCCTCGACGAACCACGGCGCCGACGTATCGGTGTGGCTGGGAGGGCGGCTTTGGTGGAGCGAATGGAGTGGAGGGGGACGGGGGGAGGGGGGTTTGGGGAATATTATTGGCTAGTTGGCCGAAGGGCGGTTGAATCTAGGATTTGGGTGGAATTTTTGGGTGGGGGGAGGATTTTCGCATGGTGGGCGGGGGGAGTTTGGCCCATGGCCGGTTTCTCCAAGTGTAGTCCCACGTGTCAGTGAAGAGGCAAGCCGAAGCACGTTTCGTTTGCGTGAGCCGTGTGCAGGACCAAACGTGTGTGGGGTGCAATGCGAACGCGACAGGGGTGTTGTGAGTGTACCGCCTTTTTCCTTTTAAACTAGGTGCTTCGCCCCCTAAAAAAAAACTTGTTGCTTCGCGCGATCCATCGATACTACTACTAGTAATCCAGTAATCCCGACTAAAACGGCGCGACCGGGTCTTTTCCCGCGCGATATGCTGGGAGGTTGGCTTAGTTGGGCTTTTTAGGACGAGTAATGCTACACCTACGTAGTCCCAGTTATGTAATTAACATAATTTGAAACGTGTGAGCTGTTGATTGTAGATTGGGGGGAGGGAGGGGCCCACCACCATGAAAATCAGGGGAGGAGAGAGAGAGGCAATTTATGTTAACCCTTTCGTAGGTTCCCGTAGATGTAGCAAAATGTGAAATGCGTGAATGTGCATTTGCAGATAAGGCCTTCCCTCGTTCATCCTTTTCTGCCACAAGATCTTGATCTTTCGTGCAACACACGGGCATCTTGCTAGTACTCCTACAATATACTATATTATTGTGAAAGTTCATATACACCGGCCGAGATTAATGCAAACACGGCCGATTTTCATTACATTTCGAACTTTTATAGGACATAAAAATAAAAGAAACCCGACCCTAAACCTATTCTACAACGACGACCGACATCCTCCATCTGCGATCTCCATGTACGGGGGCGGGGTTCAAGACCCGTGAAGTGAAGGTGTGGTCTCCGGCGAGGAAAAGTAGAACACAGGAGACGGACCGGCCAGTTGGCACACCATGCCCTGCCGCCTCCCATGCCCTACTCATCCTCGGAGGAGTCCCCGACCTCGGCGGTGCCGGACGTTGGACGGCGGCAAGTAGGACGCGTGGCTGACGGTGCTCCCATCGTCGGCAGCCAGCGTGGCCACCGCTTGTGCGGCGACTTGAGCGAGGGCGGTGACCTCGAGCTCCATCCCCGAAGACAAGCTCTCTCGCAGAGCGTTCGCGCTTGCGGTCATGGCAGATGTGGTGCCAGGTAGGAGGACGATGCACTATGGTGTGGAGGTTAGCTGGGCGTTGCCGCTTTAAGTAGCGCATTCCGGTGAGGCCAAGCATCCTGGTGCGTCACTAAGTCGCCGGAGTTGGTTCCTCGGGCACCGAGCCTCTTAACGACGACATACGGACGGACGGCATGAATGCGGGCAGCTGGCGCCGGCTAGGAACGCACCACGCGATGGCGCGACGGACGAGGGTGTTTGGTGTGCCAGGGTAGTAAGCTGCGGTCGTGGCAACGTTGGAGATGCCCTTTGCTCAGATGCGATCGACGCATGTCATTGAAAAAGCAAGATGACCCGTCATGGTCCCAGGTCCTGAGGATGCAATTGGCCGTGGTACACCACTCCACGGACGTGTCCCAGCGCCCCGTGCATCCTCGACGAGCCGGGTGTTGGGGTGTGTTTGGATTGTGGCCAAAGTGCACCTTACCAAAATTTTGGTCATGACCCAAAGATTTGTCTTTGTTGGGATGGTTGCCATTTTTTGGAGGTTTTTGTCATGACCAAAAAATGGATGGTTGCCATTTTTTGGCATGCCAATGAACTCTAGCCAACTCTAGTTCATTTTTTTTTGCCGATGTTGGCCAAATCATGGGCAACCAAAACCTCAACCAAAATTTTGGCTACCCAATGCTTTGATGGGGCAACCTGGGCACAAAGCAAACATACTGTTGGTCGTGCCACATCACTAATGCCACCCTCGGCACACTGAAACCGACCGTGTCTAGCAACGACGAGCATGTCGCTCATCGTGCTCGCTGTGTCCAGAGGCAGTCCTGGAGCTGCGCCACGTTGTTGGCCGCCATGACCCACATGAATGGTTGCCGGTGGCGAGGAGGTCGTGGGCCAGCTCCTCCATTGGACTAGTTTGCGCTACGTCTTACCGGCAGGTGTGCCCCACATGTCAGTTTCCCTGTTTTCCCGGCCATATTCGAGCGTTAGTGCTCCGTGTTGCGCATTAGGCCTTTCACTATGTAGGCCAAGCGAGACAACTTATTGTTTATTTGATCCGTTCAAGTATAATCATGTGGCGTTTGCTTATTTCTCATTCCTCTCCAACCCTCTTCTCCATTGATCATGTCGCCCTCTGGTCGAGTCCATCCTCCCGCATGCCTCATTTGAACATTCCGCCGAGTATCATTCGCATGTGGGCCTAGACCATGCTTGTATTTCCAATGTTTATTTGTAATTTGTCCGACATGCATACAAACAAACGGTTCGTTTGAAGTTTCACTTTGCCTCCACTATGTGTCGCTTCGCGTCTTAGTTTTGACATCTCATTCGGTTCATGCCCCGACACATGTTAAAGAGATCGATTAATGTTTAGAGATCAATTGCATGTCATGCAAGGAGATAAAGGTTTGGTCTGTTTCTATGAGAGAAATGATCCGCGGGGGGGGGGGGGGGGTCTATGGGGGTCAGAGAGAGTATATTGTACGTTCATAAGCGAAATGAACTTATTGTACCCACCCTAGTCCTCTTTCAATCAATCTCCGGACTCCGAGATGAAATCGAGAGAGAACGAGTGGGGGCATGTGTGATACCTAAGGCCCCGCATGTCAGTTACTCAATGGGTTCGGCCACGTCAGGGGATCCTCATCCGTAGTATACTCCCTCTATTTTTATTTACTCCGCATAAAATGACGCCGGCGTGGGAGGGGGAGGGACGTCGGTTTGCTCTCAACTGCGGTCCCACAAGCGAGCGAAAACGCAAGACGAAGCGCGTTCCATTCGGTGAGTGACGTGGAGGGTCCAGCGTGCCGGGCTACAACGCGAACGCGACATGAGCGATGTACAGTCCAAACCGATTGACCGGTCGTCACCGGAACCACTATTCACACCAGAATCTTCGCTGCTCGGCCTACGCCAGCCACTGCCTTAAAACCACACCTAATATCCAGTCCCTTCCCCCACCTTTCGATCCCCTAGCCCGCATCAAGCGTCCCCTGTTCGCCGGAAATCCATGGTGCGCCGCAAGATCACGTACTACAAGATGCTAACGCCGGAGCACCGTGCAGAAATCGCGGCGGCGGTCGGTGCCAAAGACCTCCGTTCCCAAGCTCGCTTTGCGGCGGGCCAATCCCCGAGTTGTCTGGAGCCAAGCTACGAGGAGGAGGAAGCCGATCCAATGTTCATGGCGGAGGTCGCGGCGCAGAAGGCCCCCGATGGGTATGAGACGATGGACGTCGACTTCGTGCCAACGTCCGAGTCCCCCATGGTGCAGGCGGACCAGTTGTTCAACCTGGCAATACTAAAGGAGGACCGGGAGGCAGAGGCTCAACTCGACGTGGAGCGCGCGCTTGCCGCTGCCATCAAGGCTCTCCTGCAGGCGAAACCAGATGTCGTGGATGTGAACCGGGCGGCAGAGGCTCAACTTGAGGTGGAGCGCGCGGATGCCGCTGCCATCGAGGCCCTCCTGCAGGCGGAACCGGACGTCCTGGACTTGAACCGGGCGGCAGAGGCTCAACTCGATGCGGAGAGTGCGGATGCCGCTCTCATTGAGGCCCTCTTGCAGGCGGAACTGGACGTCCTGGACTTGAACCGGGCGGCGGAGGCTCGGCTCGACGCGGAGCGCGCGGATGCCGCTGCCATCGAGGCCCTCTTGCAAGCGGAACCGGACGTCCTCGACTTGAACCGGGCGGTGCTCTCATCCGTGCAGAGCGCCCGCACGCTCCGCGTGAACGAGTAGCTAGAGGCCGAGGACAACCACGGTGCGGAGACACACGTCAGCAGCTATGGCAAGTTAGCGCCGGCAGCCAAAGACGATGAGGCCATCTCGTTCCGCGAGCAGTGATAGTTTTTCTTTATGTTGTTGTTTTTATGGATCTTTTGCTGTGTAAAAGCATATACTATTATGCAACTCGCCTGACTTGGGTCAGTCTACCATTTCAGGCGGTTGGATGAATATCCTACGTCTCCTAACCCTTCTTGCTCACCTGTTCTTCTTCCCCAACAGACCACCGCACGGGCCGTACGGATACTCCCCAACATGCGGTTGGATAAACATACTCTATGAACAAAAATTATGTGCCAGCGGTAGGATGGCTGAGTTTGGTTTGTTCACATGCGACAGCATGTGTCAGTGAGGGTGCGTTCCCTTGGTTTGGTTTGCGGCGTGCAGGAGCGACCGTGCATGTGAGGGTGCAGTGCGACCGCACGTGCAGGAGCGACCGTGTGAGGGTGCGGTGCGACCGCGACAGCCGTGCGCAAGTGTACCTCCTTTTCATTTTGAAAACTTTAGGCAAGCTTGGCAAAAATGTGTGGCGAAGTATGCCAATGCAAGGCCTAGACCCAAACAGGATAAGTACGTAGTACTACGTACTACGAGTACTAGTGTTAAAAAAGAAGGGAGGGGTTTTCCTTCGCAGGATTAATTGATACAAATCCTTGTTTCACGTGTCAATTAATGTGTATTTGTTTCTCCACAGCCCAAAGAGCTAACCATCTCACTCCTCATCGCTTGATTAATGCAGCGCCATGCAAACCAACCTTCTCACTTCCGCATGCATGTAGGGGATATTAATGTCCTAGGTTGCTATGACGAGGCAAACCCCATCAATTTTGCCTCGATTAGTGTTAGTGGCCTTTTGCAAATTGTAACTTTGATATACTAGCCTTGTGTACAAAAAAATGGAGGTAGTAACTATATTTGACTTCCTTCCCCATTGCGGTGACGTCGACGGTATCTCGAACGTTGTGGTTTGGCGAAGTGCGTTCGACGGAGAACACCATTGAGGGAGACCACGGTAAGTCATTCGCAAGTACTGCCTACAAGCCGAGACAACCGCCTTATTTGCATCCAGGAAGTCCGTTGAACCAAAGGACGCGTAAATGTACTAGTACTACTCGTACACAATAGCGTCGTCCGTCCAGCTTAGTGCGGTGAGATGGTTTATCGAAGAAGACGATGGAGAAGCGGAGTCAACGAAGAGTGAAATGATGGTTGCGTCGTCCGTACTTTGTGATTTGACGCCTCACTTCTTTGTGATTTGTGATAGAAGGGACAGGGGAGTAGACTCTGTCCTCTATACTATACATGCGTCCAAGCACAGGAGAACGAGGAGAGAAGTTGCATTTTTCTATTCCTTCAATAAATCAATCAATCAGGGAGCTTCAGTTCCATCCTTTTGGCTTTGGCAACACCGTCCACAATGGTTCCCACGATGCCAAAAGCTATTTTCACATTTGGATACACATTGTGGATGCCCTTAACCGTACCACTTGGTTTTGCTCCTGTGTGCTATCTATACAAATCTCAATTATATTGATCTAAAAAATTATAGAATCAAGATTAGTAAAAAGGAGGTGATTTTGCTTTTCTTATTTTTAGAGGGCATTGTCCTGGCGGTTTGCTAACATGCGGTCCCACGTGTCAGTGCTTCACCAAGCCGATCTGCTTCCCACATGAGGCAGAACAACGGCAGAAGCAACACGTGGTTAACTTGAAGAGGATGAGGGAGAAGCGGATTCAGCAATGAGTGAAATGATGGTTGCTTCGTCCCTCCAACTTCTTTTTTAGCATTATTACTTCGTCCCTCCAACTTAACTGCGGGAAAGGTGCATCTTTGTGATTTGACGCCTCATTGCTCATTACTACGCCGGCGCCATGACTGGGTGCTTCACCCCGGCTGCTCTGCACTATATTCTGGTATGGCACGTGGACCCGGTAGCTTGATGCCCCACATGTCGGTGAAAGGGACTAGAAGATTTATGAAAGCGAGCGCTCCACTGTTACGACGGAGGAGTACACGACACGACGGCCCAGTGAACTATCACTTGTACTGTATATAGTACTATAGTTTTGTTGTTTCGCACGATCCATTGATACAAACCCGATTAAACAGGAAAGGGCGGGATTTTTCCCGCGAGGTATATGATACTGGCCATACATTTCAAAGGCAATTTTAATGTATGCAAACTGAATAATTAAGTAACAATATGATATCTAGTAAAACTAAAAATACATATGATTTATTGTGTTAGAGTATAGTAGTAGTGTTGTATTGCATAGTTGTTAGATGTAACTTGCGAGAACGTGTAGAGATGTAGTTTTCGAGGGCCTACAGATAGAAAAGCGTAATATGTTCACCGAACTTCAGAATAAGCTGATTACGGTCACTATATACGTTTTGCGCTGATTATACCGTCACTTGCTCACGGTTCATCATCGGATTGCACTCTGGTGACCGGCCAAATAGTCTGCGTGGCACCATGTTGACTAGTTAAATTGAACACGTTCCTTGTGGGTCCCACCTATCAGTTCGCATAGGGAAAAGGTCAAATAACCACAAATTTATGCAGGCGCGACAAGACTCCACCCCGTGCGTGGGAATCACCTGGTTGTGTATGTGTCTGTCAGGGCCTGATGTGTGCGCATGCATGTGTAGGTTGAGCACTTGAGTGTGAGAGTGTTGCGTGCGTGTGTGCGTGTGAGTGTTGCGTGCATGCGTGGTTGCGTGTGTACGTGTGAGTGTTCCTTGCATGCGTGGGTGGATGTGTTTGTGTGAGTGTTGCGTGCATGCAGTTCGTGTGCATGCGTGCGTGTGTGTATAATCACCACGCCAGCTCGTGTGTGTCAAAACAGACGGCTCAGCATACCAATACAAGGCCACCTTGTCCGCTATGCCTGCGGTCATGACTTCGAACCACCGTCCAATATTTTTTTGTCGTTTGTTTTCATTCTTACTAGCAAGATGCCCGTGCGTTGCACGCAACATCAAGATACATTTGTATGACTAGTTTATCTTGTGAGAGAAAAGGATGAACGAGGGAAGGCCTTATTTGCAAATGTGGAGAGGTGTGTGGGTACCTTTTTGCAAAATTGTCATAGTTTCTTTCCTATCTGTCAGATATAAATCGGACGGCCTATATTCCAGGATGCCAGTCACACCATCATCACCAACTATGTTTTTTATAAGAGAGTATTTTATCCCTACTCTTATAAAAAGCATAGTCGGTTATGATCGTGTGCCTTCCATCCTGCGATATAGGCCGTCCAATCTATATTTGACAGATAGGAAGGAAACTATGGCAATTTTGCAGAAACATACCCACACCCCTCTCCACACTTGCAAATGAGGCCTTCCTTTGTTCATCCTTTTCTCCCACAAGATAAACTACTCATACAAATGCATCTTGATGTTCCTGCAACGCATGGGCATCTTGCTAACATTTTATAAGAGTGTAGATGTAGAGTAGATACAAGCCGACAGGTGGGCCTGATGGTAGTGAGATAATGTGATGCAACACTAGAGGTGCCACGTGGAGCGTTTAACTGGTCAACTAGTCGTGTCTTGAGCAAATAAAGAGTTGTACGGTGAGCCCGTGACTGTATAATAACCACAAAGCGTAAATGGTGACCGTAATGAGTGGATTCTGAAGTTCAATGTGCGTATCGTGCTTTCGCTTCAAATTCACGAGAGAAAGATGAAACATGCATGAATGTGCTGGGGGCTTACTTTTAGAGGACCTGGAGATGGTTTGTTTGCGTACGTAAAAGGGGCGTAGAGGGGGGGTATGCGACGGAGAGAGAGATGCTCTTCGTTTCTCTTTATTATGACTAACTTTATATATAGTATAAAAATATACAAATTCACAGTGCGGAATAAATATCATTGTGGGCACCATGCAATGCAAGCGTTCATACTCCTCCATATAACTTTGTCATGTTGTATATATGTAGAAATACTAAAATATTTTTTTGGCCACACTTTATTCAAAAGGAATGTTGTACGCGAAATAAACGTGAAGAGAGGGCTTTTTAGATCAATGGGGTACGTGATGTAACATGTGTGAATGTGTAGTTGATGCATTTGGCAGGGCCTAGAGAGGTATGTGTGTGTATTACGTATTCGAGAGAGGCATGGATAGAGGGGGCGACAGGGGGGTGTGGGAGAGATAGCACGAGAAATGAGAGTGGTCTAATAACTCCGCCCCGTGAAACCTATCGGCACGTCGTCCAAAGGTCTAAACCATGGTAGGTTTGTAGCTTCATCTAGACGCCACACAACCGCCTCCAAAAACACTCATACACAATGGCCACCTAAGCACACATGCGCGCGACCGAAATTGCTCCCGCCCACTATTTGGGACACCTGGGATTACCATCCTACCCCCGACCCACAGTAGGTCCGAAATTTAAGACGGGGGCAAAGTTTGTACTTTCCCCAAATTTTAAACAAGCGCGCCCCATCTTCTATTCTAAAAATCCAAAAACAAGCGCGTCCCAGACCAAAACATGGTTCTCCCCCTCCCCCCCGCCCACCCGTCCGATTCCGCATTTGTACTCCGTGGGTGCAAAAACTACCTCTCCACCAGCCGCGAAACTCTGGCGTCCTCCGTCCGCCATCCCATTCCACCCATCAACCACCGCCCTCCTCCATCACGCCAGAGCCGATACCCCAACGTCGTCGTCCACCTCAACCTCAATCGCAACGCTCTCCATGGCTAGTAGTTGAAGCCGAGGCCGAGCCGTCCGTACCCGAGCCAGTTCAACCACGTCGTCCTGCGCCTCACCACTGCCGCTCCAACTTCGCCACCCTCCACCGCACCGGAGCTGTTCCTGCTAAGCAGTCCTTCGCCGCCTCGAATTTGCTTCCCCTCTGCCGACATACGGCCACGGAAACACAATCAACAATTTGGCCATGGGTTTGTCCAAGCCTGCACCCTCCAGAACATCGGTTTCCCCGGCAAAAAGAAGAAGATCGGCGCGACATGTGGAGGCGACCACACCGGCAACCGAAAATGGTACTCCTCTTCCCTTATTCGTGTAAATCTTACATGTCTGCTTGCACGGTATTCATCCCATAGAAGACACTAGTTGACCGCTTCTTCTTGATACTATATGTTCCTAGTAACTCACGATGCACAAGGTTTCTCCTCATATACTATTTCACCTTAGCTGGAGGTCCGTCGCCCCCCTGAATTTCAATTCCTGGTTAGTTGATTCCAATTAACGGAAGCATTCCCCGATGTAACAGGCGCTACTCCGCCTATTACGCCGGGAAAGCAACGCCTCGGTGTTTATCTTAGGGGCGTGTGAGGCCTAGAGCTACTGGTACCCGATTTGGAGGTCGGCCGGGATTAAAGGGATGGCCTAGGGGCATTGCCAAGCACGGCGGTGGTGTGAGGTCGAGGGGAGGGCGGGGCGACAGAGGCAGGGGTCTGGGCCGGTGGTCGCTGGCGGTTCGAGAAAGATTGTCAACAGTGACTGGCGGGAGGTAGATGAAGGCCATCTGCCCGTTGCTTATAGATCAGACGGTTCATTAAAAATGGACTGACCAGTTTATTTTCAGTCGACTATTATCTTGATATGACCACATGTGGTGGTGTGCTGGAGGAGTACCTGCATTTCCTGTGCTCATATATTACAAAATCATACGGAGTAGAATCTAATTTTGTTTTCCATGCAATGTTGTAGAGCTATCATATGTCTCCTGTCATTTATTTTTCAGCCACCTACTATCTGCTACTTTTACAGTGCACTAGTTCTGCACACACTTCACCCATACTCTCACTATTGTGTTTTTATGCAAGGGTATTTCAGACTCTGCTACTATGAGAGAAGCAAAAAAGAAAAGAGAGAAGTTGCTCCAGCATCGTATGCGGATAGGCCAGACATTGTTCAGCCTTGTAATAGGTGCAGTGTTAGCAGATGGAGACGGTAAACGCAGATCTGGAGTTGATGACCTCGCTCGCAATGAACCACCATCCCAGGTGCTTGCATTAACTTCGTGGTGTCATATGCGGTTGCATGTTCCATATGGTGTCTAGCTTGTATTCAAAAGGCCGAAGTCGGTCTTTATTAAGATAAGGAAAGATATTTTTTACATGAACCACCATCCCGTGAGCACCAGAAGACAAATAGCTAGTCAGGGCACTGACCGAGCCAGTGACAAGCCCAGCAAAGAGAGGCATCACCTGGAAGCCAACTAAAAAGCCGCGATGGTGGCGAAGAAGCCCGCCTCCCACTAGGCTCTCAGGTCCTAGATGATCATGCTCACCACTCCAGCCGGATGTGTAGCTTCTATTGCTTCCAATTTGGTTAAATTGCATCTGCTTAGCTTACACATTATACCTTTGAATATGACATGCCTTTCTGTTTTTGGTACATACTAGTACATCTGTGTATTAACCATGTTCTTACATCAAACTAATGTTCTTGTGTATCCCTCATCAATCACTTATGATGAGGCAGTCAGGCAAGTGGAATACTCCTCATTTAAAGAATGCAGCGTCAGCCTCCCGACATGATTCTCAAGAAATAGCAAGGCTAGATGAAGATAGTGAACGTAGCTCTGTAGTTGATTACCGCATTTCCCCTACACTAGCATCACAGGTGCTTGCTCTAACTTGGCAGCGTGATATGTGGTTGCATGTTGCATATGGTGTCTAGATTGCAATTCTTCCAATCTGGTTAAACTGCATGTGTTATTCTACTTAGCTTATACATTATACCTGTTAATGTGACATGCCTTTCTGTATTTAGTACATAGTACATCTGTCTATTAAGCATGTCCTCACATAAAACTATTGTTTTTTTGTATCCCGCATAAATCAATATGACGAGTGTCACAGCCCTAGCATTGGCCTTGCTTGTCATTGCATCATCATCTTGCATCATGTTTAAATTTCTCAGAAACTTGAAATGGGGACTGACCAAACCCTAGCACAAAATGAATTCGAATAGGCTCAAATAAAATCACTTCCCATAAACCCAAAGTGACTTCAGGAAAAGTCCATCATTTTTTAAACTGGTGAAAACCTCTGACAAAAATGGGTGCATATTTTCCCTAGGTCATTTCAGGTTTTTGGATTAAATCATAAGTATTTGAATTGGAGCATTTAATGGCTATAAATATTTTAAATGCTTCAATAATTCTGAAAAACATTTGAGGGCTGTTAGTAAACATTTTAAAAGTGCCCACAAATTTTCTCAGGAGTTTTAAAAATGGTTTAGTATTATTACTAAATCAAAAACAGAAAAGCAAAATAGAAAACATAAAGTAAAGAGAGAGGGAAACTACCTGGGCTTACCTCCTATGTGGCCACCTGGAGCCCAAGTGGTTGGCCTAGCCCACCTCCTCGGCTCCCTGTCGTCTTCCTCCCCGCGCCAATAGGCAGCGCGCGTGACCGACGCACGCACGCACGTGCCCGGCAACCTCCTGCCTGCCTAGCTGCCCCCTCGTCGCCCTGGACGCCTCCCGCGACGCCACGCAGCCCTCTCGACCCTCTCTTACTCTCCCCCGACCTCGTCCCCTCCTCTGTCCCGCTCCTCTCTCCACCGAACGGAGCCGTCGCCACCGTCGCCGTTCGTCGTGGCCACCGACCTCCCCACGCAAAGCCAGATAGCCCACGAGCACCGCCTCGCCGCGACGCACCTCTACACCCAGCCCCACGAGCCCGGACGCCTTAAAGAGAAGCCTTCGAGCTCGTCTCCTACCTCGGACCCGCCGGTCGCCGTCGCCCGATTCGTTGAACTCCGGTCGCCTCCGAGCTCGCTGACCACCTCTTCCTCTCCACTGTGAGCTCCTACGCCTTCCCTCTCTCTCCCCGTGCTCGATTTCGCCGCGTAGCCGTCGCCTCTGTCGATCCCGAGAACCCGTCGCCGCCGGTCGTGTCGCCGTCGTGGCTATAACTCATGGAGCATACCACCGTGCTCAGCGCGATGCCAAAAGCCCAAAACCCCCACCCACTGCTCCTGCCATTCGCTGTAGCGTCGTTTCCGCCGACGCCCGAACTCCGGCCGCCGCCGCGAGCTCCGTTCCGGTGAGCTCCGGCCAGCCCAGCCCCAGCCGCCGCCACCGTTGGATGCGGCGCACCTTCAGCTACCCGTAGACGCAAACCACACGCAAAACCGAGCCCTGAAGCGAGTTTCCGGTGAACTTCCGACGCCAATCTTGTCGTCGCCGGCCTAATTCCGGCGATGATGACGTGGCGTTATCATTAGCGGCTAATCCCCCAATTAGCACACTAACAAACACAGACCGCGGGCCCCACCACAGGGTCAAACCCAGTCAGCGCCAGTTTTGACCGTGGTTTAGTCCCTGGGTCAATGACACGCGGGTCCCACCAGTCAGAGTTGACCCTGGTCAACTTGGCTGACCTACTGACGTGGAAGTGACACAATGCTGATGTCATTAATCATTTTCTCGTTTAAAACTAATTCAGGAAATTCCAGGAAATGTTTAAAACTTCTAAAATTCATAGAAAATAATCCGTAGCTCAGATTGAAATAAGTTATATATGAAAAGTGACCAGAAAAATCCAATCTATCCATCTGTACTGGTTTCATGCATGTTAGGGCAACTTAACCTTTCTGTTTAGGTCAAACATGTTAATGCACTTATATGAACCCATAACTTGAGTTTGTATTTGAATCTTTGGTTCAAATAACCTCAAACCCACCTGGTTGTAGTTGCATTAGCCCCACACACTCATATTGCCATGTCATGATCATGCATCATATTGTGCATTGCATTGATTGTGTTTTCTCTCTGTTGCCGGTATTTATTCCCCCTCAGTAGACGTTGATCTGGCGATGAGTTCGATGACACCGATGAAGAGCTATACTATCTTCAGAAGTGCCAGGCAACCAAAACCCCCTTGTTCATTCCGATACAATCCCACTCTTTTGCTCCTACTCTCTTTTACTGCATTAGGACAACATCGATTCAACTGTTACATGCTGCGGTAGCTGAACCCCTTTTCCTCTGCATGACCTGTCATTGCCATAGTAAATAGATGAAACCCACTAGCATGAGTAGGAGTTGTTTGAGCCCTGATGTGCCTACTCATTCATGCTTGTTTGTCATGCCTGCTACTGCTTAGAGTTGAGTCGGGTCTGATTCATCGGGAATGAATTAGAATATGGTGAACATGTCCTACTGTTGAGAGCTAAGTGTGTGAACACGATTTGGTAAAGGTAGCGGTGAGAGGCCATGTAGGAGTACATGGTGGGTTGTCTCATTGCAGCCGTCCTCAGGAACTGAGTTCTGTGTTTGTGATCCATGAACAATTACTACCACACATTGGGTTCCGGTAACTCGACCCCTCTCGACTTATTAATCAACTTGATCTCTGTCCAGGAGTTGCAACTAGTTTCTGGTGTTTGTAGGTAGTGTTAGTAGTCTAGCAAGTGGCACCCGGTACAGGTGGGCTTGGGACAGACTAGGCACCATGGTCGGGTAAACCAAGCGCCGCCCATTTGGTGGGCTTGGAACCTTGTACACATCGTTTGGGGCCGTGAGCGACACCCCGGCCGGATCTCCTTGCGGATGGAACCCGAATAGGCGATAAACCTGGACTAGAGACTTGTGTGGTTAGTCAGGTCGTGGCCGACTCCCTCGCCAGGCTTCTTCTTGAAGGTTGCCGAGGTACATGACGTGTACATGGTGGTAAGTGGCGGGAGCGTGTGTGAAGAAGTACACCCCTACAGGGTTATCATTATCTATTCGAATAGCCGAATTCCTTGGATATGGAAACTTGGACCCCTTGCATAGTTCATAGACAAGTGAAAGTGGATACTCTAAAATGCGCAAGATAAGCGTGAGTACAATGGATGGCGTTCTCGTAGGAAGACGGGAGCGGATCCATAGTGGTGTATTGATATGGTGAATATGTGGACTCGTGTGCCCACCTCAAAAGAGTTACTTGCGGTCGTAGTTCAGGGTAGCCACCGATTCAAAGCTGGCTTGCTGCAGTTAAACTCCACCACCCCCTTTGTTGATACCGATGCATATGTAGATAATTCTGATGTAAGTCTTGCTGGGTACATTTGTACTCACGTTTGCTTATTTATGTTTTTGCAGAGAGACTTCAGTCTCGCTAGTAGTTCCGTGTGGACTTCGACATTTAGCTTGATACCTCAGCTACGATCTTGTGCCCTCGGCAGGATCTGGTAGATAGTCAGGCTTCTCAGCCTTTTTCATTTGTAGATGTCTGTACTCAGACATGTTAAGCTTCCGCATGTGCTTTGACTTGTGTGCTCTGAATGTTGGGTCATGAGACCCATGTTTGTAATATCTCACTCCTCGGAGCCTAATGAATAAATACTTGAGTCGTAGAGTCTTGTTGTGATGCCATGTTGTATTTACACATATCGAGCATATTGTGTGTATGATTGGAATGCTTGGTATGTGTGGGATCCGACAATCTAGTTGTTTATCCTTGGCAGCCTCTCTTATGGGGAAATGTAGTCTACTGCTTCCTTGAGTCATAGTAGTCCGCTACAGCCCGGTTCACCGGAGTCCTGCTAGCCCAGCACTACTGCTCAGGACACTTGACTGGCCGGCATGTGTTTCACTTCGTTCTTGTGTCTGTCCCTTCGGGGAAATGTCACGCGGTGACATCCGGAGTCCTGCCTAGCCTGCTAGAGCCCGGGTTACCGGAGCCCTGTTAGCCCAGTGCTACAGCCCGGATTCGCACGCTGCTGACCGACATGCTCGAAGTTGATTCATGTATGCATGTCTCCATGGGTTAGTGCCGCTTTGGGTTCATGACTAGCCATGTCGGCCCGGGTTCTCTGTCATATGGATGCTAGCGACACTATCATATACGCGAGGCAAAAGGCGTAAACGGTCCCGGGCCATGGTAAGGAGACACCCATGGGAATACCGTGCGTGAGGCCGCAAAGTGATATGAGGTGTTACCGGCTAGATCGATGTGACTTGGAATCGAGGTCCTGACAGCTTTGGTATCAGAGCCTGACTGCCTGTAGGATTACCAAGCCAAACTGGTCAAAGTTGTGTCTAGAAATGCTTTAGTTATATAAGGGAATTGATTGGGAAAGGGAACGTAAGGCTCTTTTTACTCCTTTACCTTATGCCCTTCTGATCTGAGTCAACCTCTTCTTTTCTACGGGGATTAAGAACTGGGCCTTCTCATCTATCTATCAGGATGACGAGTTACTATGATAGAGACTTATAGGATTGATGGATTCAAGCCTCTGTTCAGTTTCTACTACTTCCATGTGTTCATAGTTGGTCTCGGAACCTTGATATTGTGTTGTTGAGTGGTCATGCCACCATTTTGAGCAATTACAGCCGTTATGTTGTCCGAATCATCCCAGGTTTCTAAATAGTCTGATGCATTTGCAAATCCCTTCTTTCCGTTCCCGATGTCCCTTTGGGCCAGTTCAACCACACTAATCGGTGAGTTACGGTACTCTGTTGCCTCGACATATATGTTGGAACTATTATTATGACCCTAGGTGTTTTAGGGAGTCACCTAGTAATATAGCCATGTTTTGTGTTCCCAGTGTGATGATTCTGGCCATCATTCTCGAAAGCATCCCGTGATGCCATTTAGTTAGTAGGCATTCTATTTCTGGGTTCTTGAACCCAAGATTCACTCTACTTACTTCCTGTTGGTAGTGTTGCTCGTTCCTTAGGATATTAGTAACCTTTGCATTAGTGCTCGAGGTCCGTGGTAGTTCCTTCTTCCAAACACTACGAACCGCTTATGGGAGAAGTTCTTTGAACCAAAAGCTCACAATCAAAGTACTCTTGAGGAGTTCTCCATTCATAATTGTGATTCTGCCAGTTCTACCTTTCTACATGGATTATCTGGAAGAAATATGTTGAACTTGGTTTGACATGTTAATCTATGCATCCACAACTCAGAAAATTATATGTTCCTTGAGTTGTCCCCCTTTAATTGTATTCCGACCTTAGCCTATCAGTTGATAGTCAAGAGTATGTGTGCATTCGTATTTATCGGTGCCTTTTATTCTTGTGGTCTGTTAAGCCGTTCTATTCTGGAATGACTAGGAGAAACAAACTCCAGTATCTCATCCATATCTAGGAGTGAGTCAAAGCAATTGAATTCCGCGGAGCAAAATGCCAATCTAGCTTTTGCTCTGTTCTACCGTGGAGTGTCACCTTCTTTCTTATCAAGAATGCCATGAGAATTGCACCATCTCTTATGAATTCTTGATTTAGTGATACTTACTGCCATCATTGTTCATTCCTTGGTTCTGTGCTGTTGTAACCGGAATGCCGGCAAGTGAATCGTGATGTGTGAAATCTATATCCTAGCAACCGTGTTGCTTAGTAGTTAATGGACAATATTCTCATTCTTAGTATGTTGGTTATTAAATCATCATCCTAAGATTGATCGTGCTACCTAGTCCTTATTTCTAGTGGACTCTTCGATATGAGTTAGGATTGTGTCAATTCCTCACTCTTTTTGATCATATCATCTTGCCCTGAAAAGCAAGATTGTTCTCGAGCTTAGTAACAAACCGGTGGTTCCTGATGTTCCGAATATCTTCTCGGAAGTATTACTAGGTTGTCACCTGACCGCTATGTTGGGTTCGTGGTCAAGTTGGTTTTCCTCTAAACCAACCATTCTCCAAGAATCTATGTTGGATATCCCCGAGCTAGTTGGTTAAGCCAAACAACAACTTGGAGAGTTGGAAGAAAAGCTTGTCTGAATTAGTTCATTCCAAAGGGATATCCTTGTGTGTGTGTGTGTTGAAGAAAGATGATATCTTCATCGATTGGTCCTCATGATCAGTTATTGGATCTATTGTCTTGTCCAAACCTTGATTTGAGTATGGGCTATTGTCAAATCAAATCAGAACCAACGATATTCATAATGTTGTCTTACTCATGGTTGACCCCTCGAGCATGCACCATTATATCTTAGGGTCTGACCAGTGCTATCACCTTGTTCACATAATGGTGGAATTCCAGTGATATGGAAATCCCGATGAGTTGTTGTTGAGCCCATCAGCAGCATTTTGTCTCCTCCATGATTCATGTTGAACGTTGAGCTAGTGTTGGAAACTTTGTAAGCATTGCCTTCGTATTCCGTTCATGAGGTATATGTTTTGGTGAAAGAAGTGACTTTCTCCAAGTTCACGTGCATTAGGTGTAAGTTGCCGCCATGAATTCGAGAAAGTCAATGTTGTTTCCTCTGGAATCATCGCAAGTCAGCCATGCACGTGCAAAGTATTCTGTGGTATGTTAGACTGATCATCTTCGTTCCATATGAATTCCTAGCACACAAGCCACTGAGTGATTTGTTCAAGGTAAAGAAGTCTAATTTAAGTGCACAAGACTTTGATATCCTCGATGATGGTTTCCCACCTAAACCCGGTAGTATTTTTATTATAAGACTACTATATGGTCACGCTTGTCTGGGACAGCGTGTTCACATGTTGTAGCAAAACTGCACATGTTTTGGAGCTTGCTATCGTAGTTCATTTCCTGAGAACCTTGCAACGTCATCTCGTCGATTTGTGTTGCAATCCTTCCTTTCAGACATGATGAGTCTGGAATATCCTGACCCCAACTAGATCTGAATCTCAGGCATATATGATGGTTGGAACATTTTCCCAAGAACTATACTAATGGTCTCTCTGTAACCCGGTAAGTGGATGTCGTGGCCAACACACCCAGTTGGAAGACCTATTATTGTGGTATCTTGATTGAGAAAGTTGGCCACCTCCCCATAAGGATTTTGTAGGATTTGCTTCCGTAGTTTTCCTTATGGATTCTTGTGCTCCCGAAGTCTGACCTTTACTTGATGGCCATGTTGAGATTTTAAGCATGAAAATGGTAGCTAGAACATCAAGGAGAACATTAGAAGCGGAGTGCTAAATGTCTCTCGGTCGATCATCCAGATTTCATTCCCTTGGCCTCGCTAAGGTGAAATATGAGAAAGTGTTGTCTTCCTTTGCATCTACATTGTCCATCACTATTATCATGGTAGTAAGATGTGTTGCCAGGATCCTCGGCACGGATGTTGGTAAGACCTTGATGAGTATGGAAATGCTCAAGTTCTTGAGAGCACACTCAGTCACTAGGTTATATCCTCGATATCAATTGGGATGTGCCTCCTGTTTGCCGAGTTGTTCTATAACCATAGTTTCCTTTCCGAACTGAGTATGCCATTTCCCCGAACCCCTTCAAATGATCATCGTGAATTGCTCGATCTCCGAGGAGATCGTTTCCTGTAGAATATCCTTTCATCGTCATTGAGTTGAGTGAAGATCTCGAGAGCAAGGATATTAAGATCAACATGAAGCAAGGAATCAACGTTCCTATGAAGGGCACTTGGATCATGAAGATTGTGCTAGCTTTGTATCCCCTTTGTCTACTTACCTCACGTCTTGAATCTCGGGACGAGATTCTTGTTTAGTGCGGGTGAGTTGTCACAGCCCTAGCATTGGCCTTGCTTGTCATTGCATCATCATCTTGCATCATGTTTAAATTTCTCAGAAACTTGAAATGGGGACTGACCAAACCCTAGCACCAAATGAATTTGAATAGGCTCAAATAAAATCATTTCCAATAAACCCAAAGTGACTTCAAGAAAAGTCCATCATTTTTTAAACTGGTGAAAACCTCGGACAAAAATGGGTGCATATTTTCCATAGGTCATTTCAGGTTTTTGGATTAAATCATAAGTATTTGAATTGGAGCATTTAATGGCTATAAATATTTTTAATGCTTCAATAATTCTGAAAAACATTTGAGGGCTGTTAGTAAACATTTTAAAAGTGCCCACAAATTTTCTCAGGAGTTTTAAAAATGGTTTACTATTATTACTAAATCAAAAACAGAAAAGCAAAATAGAAAACATAAAGTAAAGAGAGAGGCAAACTACCTGGGCTTACCTCCTATGCGGCCACCTAGAGCCCAAGTGGCTGGCCTAGCCCACCTCCTCGGCTCCCTGTTGTCTTCCTCCCCGCGCCAATAGGCAGCGCGCGTGGCCGACGCACGCCGGCACGCGCCCGGCCACCTCCTGCCTGCCTGCTGCCCCCTCGTCGCCCTGGACGCCTCCCGCGACGCCACGCAGCCCTCTCGACCCTCTCTCACTCTCCCCCGACCTCGTCCCCTCCTCTGTCCCACTCCTCTCTCCACCGAACGGAGCCGTCGCCATTGTCGCCGTTCGTCGTGGCCACCGACCTCCCGACGCCCAGCCAGCTAGCCCATGAGCACCGCCTCGCCGCGGCGCACCTCTACGCCCAGTCCCACGAGCCCGGACGCCTTGAAGAGACGCCTTCGAGCTCGTCTCCTACCTCGGACCCGCCGGTCGCCGTCGCCTGATTCGTTGAACTCCGGTCGCCTCCGAGCTCGCTGACCACCTCTTCCTCTCCACTATGAGCTCCTACGCCTCCCCTCTCTCTCCCCGTGCTCGATTTCGCCGCGTAGCTGTCGCCTCTGTCGATCCCGAGAACCCGTCGCCGCCGGCCGTGTCGCCGCCGTGGCTAGAGCTCACGCACGTCGCGTCTGAGCATACCACCATGCTCAGTGCGATGCCAAAAGCCCAAAACCCCCACCCACTGCTCGTGCCGTTCGCTGTAGCGTCGTTTCCGCCGACGCCCGAACTCCGGCCGCCGCCGCGAGCTCCGTTCCGGTGAGCTCCGACCAGCCCAGCCCTAGCCGCCGCCACCGTTGTATGCGGCGCACCTTCAGCTACCTGTAAACGCAAACCACGCGCAAAACCGAGCCCCGTAGCGAGTTTCCGGCGAACTTCCGCCGCTGATCTGGTCGGCGCCGGCCTAATTCCGGCGATGATGACGTGGCGTTATCATTAGCGGCTAATCCCCTAATTAGCACACTAATAGACACTGACCGCGGGCCCCACCACAGGGTCAAACCCCAGTCAGCACCAGTTTTGATCGTGATTTAGTCCCTGGGTCAATGACACGCGGGTCCCACCAGTCAGAGTTGACCCTGGTCAACTTAGCTGACCTACTGACGCAGTAGTGACACAATGCTGATGTCATTAATCATTTTCTCGTTTAAAACTAACTCAGGAAATTCCAGGAAATGTTTAAAACTTCTAAAATTCATAGAAAATAATTCGTAGCTCAGATTGAAATAAGTTATATATGAAAAATGACCAGAAAATTCAATCTATGCATCTATACTGGTTTCATGCATGTTAGGGCAACTTAACCTTTCTGTTTAGGTCAAACATGTTAATGCACTTATATGGATCCATAACTTGAGTTTGTATTTGAATCTTTGGTTCAAATAACCTCAAACCCACCTGGTTGTAGTTGCATTAGCCCAACATACTCATATTGCCATGTCATGATCATGCATCATATTGTGCATTGCATTGATTGTGTTTCCTCTCTGTTGCCGGTATTTATTCCCCCTCAGTAGACGTTGATCCGGCGATGAGTTCGATGACACCGATGAAGAGCTATACTATCTTCAGAAGTGCCAAGCAAGCAAAACCCCCTTGTTCATTCTGATACAATCCCACTCTCTGGCTCCTGCTCTCTTTTACTGCATTAGGACAACATCGATTCAACTGTTACATGCTGCGGTAGCTGAACCCCTTTTCCTCTGCATGGCCTGTCATTGCCACAGTAAATAGATGAAACCCACTAGCATGAGTAGGAGTTGTTTGATCCCTGATGTGCCTACTCATTCATGCTTGTTTGTCATGCCTGCTACTGCTTAGAGTTGAGTCGGGTCTGATTCATCGGGAATGAATTAGAATGTGGTGAACATGTCCTACTGTTGAGAGCTAAGTGTGTGAACACGATTTTGTAAAGGTAGCGGTGAGAGGCCATGTAGGAGTACATGGTGGGTTGTCTCATTGCAGCCGTCCTCAGGATCTGAGTTATGTGTTTGTGATCCATGAACAGTTACTACCACACATTGGGTTCCGGTAACTCGACCCCTCTCGACTTATTAATCAACTTGATCTCTGTCCAGGAGTTGCAACTAGTTTCTGGTGTTTGTAGGTAGTGTTAGTAGTCTACCAATTGGCACCCAGTACAGGTGGGCTTGGGACAGACTAGGCACCATTGCCGGGTAGACCAAGCGCCGCCCGTTTGGTGGGCTTGGAACCTTGTACACATCGTTTGGGGCCGTGAGCGACACCCCGACCGGATATCCTTGCGGATGGAACCCGAATAGGCGATAAACCTGGACTAGAGACTTGTGTGGTTAGTCAGGTCGTGGCCGACTCCCTCACCAGGCTTCCGCTTGAAGGTTGCCGAGGTACATTACATGTACATGGTGGTAAGTGGCGGGAGCGTGTGTGAAAAAGTACACCCCTGCAGGGTTATCATTATCTATTCGAATAGCTGGATTCCTCGGATATGGAAACTTGGACCCCTTGCATAGTTCATAGACAAGTGAAAGTGGATACTCTAAAATGCGCAAGATAAGCGTGAGTACTATGGATGGCGTTCTCGTAGGAAGACGGGAGCGGATCCATAGTGGTGTATTGATATGGTGAATATGTGGACTCGTGTGCCCACCTCAAAAGAGTTACTTGCAGTCGTAGTTCAGGGTAGCCACCGAGTCAAAGCTGGCTTACTGCAGTTAAACTCCACCACCCCCTTTGTTGATACCGATGCATATGTAGATAGTTCTGATGTAACTCTTGCTGGGTACATTTGTACTCATGTTTGCTTATTTATGTTTTTGCAGAGAGACTTCAGTCTCGCTAGTAGTTCCGTGTGGACTTCGACGTTTAGCTTGATACCTCAGCTACGATCTTGTGCCCTTGGCAGGATCTGGTAGATAGTCAGGCTTCTTAGCCTTTTTCATTTGTAGATGTCTGTACTCAGACATGTTAAGCTTCCGCATGTGCTTTGACTTGTATGTTCTGAATGTTGGGTCATGAGACCCATGTTTGTAATATCTCGCTCCTCAGAGCGTAATGAATAAATACTTGAGTCGTAGAGTCTTGTTGTGATACCATGTTGTATTTACACATATCGAGCATATTGTGTGTATGATTGGAATGCTTGGTATGTGTGGGATCCGACAATCTAGTTGTTTATCCTTGGCAGCCTCTCTTATGGGGAAATGTAGTCTAGTGCTTCCTTGAGCCATAGTAGTCTGCTACAGCCCGGTTCACCGGAGTCCTGCTAGCCCAGCACTACTGCTCGGGACACTTGACTGGCCGGCATGTGTTTCACTTTGTTCCTGTGTCTGTCCCTTCAGGGAAATGTCACGCGGTGACATCTGGAGTCCTGCCTAGCCTCCTACAGCCCGGGTTACCGGAGTCCTGTTAGCCCAGTGCTACAGCCCGGATTCACACGATGCTGACCGACATGCTCGAAGTTGATTCATGTATGCCTATCTCCATGGGTTAGTGCCGCTTTGGGTTCACGACTAGCCATGTCGGCCCGGGTTCTCTGTCATATGGATGCTAGCGACACTATCATATACGCGAGCCAAAAGGCGTATACGGCCACGGGCCATGGTAAGGTGACACCCGTGGGAATACCGTGCGTGAGGCCGCAAAGTGATATGAGGTGTTACCGGCTAGATCGATGTGACTTGGAATCGGGGTCCTGACAGTGAGACACCTTCAGTATATGCAGTGTGATATTAGTTGCACCTTTGATATGATTTATAGCGTGCCCTGCTTCTAATTTGTTGAAATGCCATTTATGATGGGACACTTTTAACTTGGCAGAGTCATATTGGTTGCATCTTTCACGTGGTGTCTAGCTTGCATTGCTTCTTATTTGGTGAAATGGTTTCTGCTTAGTTTACACAAACAGTTGTGAATATGCCACGACGTCCTGTTTTCATATTATTCCATCCTGGAATCATGTGTTTTCCTTACATCAAAGTAGTGATTGTCAGTATCATGCACGAATGAGTTCTGAAGAGTGAATTTTATTGCTTTTTCTTGTCGGTTTTACTTGACAATTCAAAATCAATAAAGCGGAAGGAAGTTAGCAAGGCAGCGGATGAAGGTGCTCCTTCCAAATGGAGGGCCTCTACAGATTCTACTCCTCCATCCCCCCCAAGATGATTTCCAAGACAACACATGCATAGACACTCAACGTAGCTGTGTCGGTGATGAGCACGTCTCCCCTAGTGCACCATAACAGGTGCTCCCTCTAACTTGGCACTGTTATATGTGGTTGCATGTTATGTATGATGTCTAGCTTGTATTGCTTCTAATTTTGTTGAATTTCATCTGCTTACTTTACACATTATACTTGTGACTAAGACACATGTTCCCGTTTCTAGAACATACAATATTTTTCTATCACACCATGTTCTTACATCAAAGTACATTTGTTCTGAAGAACTAAATTGTTATTCGTTTTTCTTGTCGGCTTGACTTAACATGGGACAGAGAAAGAGGAAGCAAGATAGAACGATAGGGAAAGGGAAGCGGAACAATCCTGCAGATTCTGTTGGTACTGATGGTGCAATAGAAGGTCAAAGTCCAGCAGAAAATTGTACCGACAGGGTATCCCATGCTACACGAGCTGCAGAACAAGCCAAACAGAAACAAATAGTTGCCACCAAACAAGCACAGACAACCCTAGTTGTTGCAACACCTTCCACAGTACCACCAACTGCATGATTTACTCGTTCGTCAACTCAGCTAGCAGCACGTTCCCAAGCTCCCTTGCCACCTGACACTACTTCCGAAGCACTCTTGACACAAGATGAGTTGGCAAGATCAGATGAACTTTGTGAGCTTCAACAACAAGAAGGTAGTTGCTGGAGTCAAGTTACAGTTGCATGCTTCTTTATATGTAGTCTCATAGTTTGATGTACACTAACACTTCCTATGTTTGTTGTTGGACTAGCACCTAGGTGCGAGAGGAAACAAACATCAGGGATAATGCTCGATAGGTTAACTAAATCTAGAGGAGGAAGAATGGAGATCCGTTTTGAGGCAGGTTTAAAAAGGCCACGTGATGCTACAGAGTCAGCCAAGTTAGTATCAGAGGCAGCGGTTGCTGTTAGGTGTCATATACGTATCCTCCCAACATGAATTCAGTACATGAATGACAAAGACGAAACCCAGTTCAACACCTTCCTCGACCATTTATTTGTAAGTATGGTTATGTATGGAAACTAGTAATATCGTCTTGCTCTGTCCAATACTTTCTAGGTTGCTGATAATGAGACTCCCATAATTTTCAACAGATGAGGTTCAAGTTGGATAGCCAAGATGATGCAACCAGACAAGCTTGCACCCATGTTTTCAAGTCTTCTCTGCGACAGTATCGGTATAACTTGAGGAAAACTCACTTTGAAGGCAAGGCTAACAGTGAACATGCCCAAACATCTCCAGTGGAAAATATACCTGATGAAGACTGGAGAGGCCTCGTTAAACACTGGTCCGATCCGAAGTATCAGGTACATTATATATATATGTCATCGGATCACATGTTGAAGTCCTATTTACGCATGTGCCACACAAATCTATCTTCTTGTAGGTGAACTGTTCAGAGAACAAGGCCAACCATAGGAAAGTGAAATTCCAACAGACGACAGGATCTCGTAGCTATATTGCACACTGCGAGGCACTTGTAATTAGTTGTTGTTTCACTCTTTTCGCTGTACAATATTATCAGATCTATGTTGACTTGTTCCATATGCAGAGGAAAGTACGCAAGGACCAAAAAGTACCTGAACCAAATGCTGTGGAAATCTTCAAGGACTGTCACACCAGCAAGAAGAAGGGCATGACTACACCAGTCAAAGCCGCTATTGTAAGTCCTTAATCCTCATGCCTTTTAACTACTACTTACTCTGACTTGTGCCTTGAACTGCATGGTTTGCAGCTAATGTCTATTACTCTTCTCAATTTTATACACAATTGTCTTAGCGTATCATTGCAACTTACAAGGTTTAAAAGAGAGGAGTGATGTTCCTTTGATCTTGACCTGTAATCTAGTTCTGTGCTGGACTTGCCCACACAACGTTACAATTGCATGTTTGTCTGTTCTCAGTTGTTTTGCGATATTAATGATGTCATTCTATGCTTACTGTATTATAAACTTTGTCTCTTTATCCTTAGACCTCAATACAATGTGAAGAAATAGACAATACGTTAGCGATGGTACATGGTCATATGTTTGGAACCTGGTTTTATTATGTACTTTGCAATAAAATAAAACTATTATTTTAAATGGGTTCACCAGAATAAGTTCTATATATAGATCAAAGCTATTTTGTTTGGTTTTGCTGCCTCCTTAATATCTTTTGTTCTGGTACTACTAATGTAAAACCACAACTTTTCAGTGAGCTATGGAAAAAATGGTGGAACCGCCACCTTCTGAAGGTGGCGAGGCAACTATAACCGCAATGTCAGCTCTTGCTGCAGTGGGTCAGTACATGTCCACTAACAGTGCCAAAAGCACGTTCCTGTGTAATACTGCCTTGGTTGTTAAGGCAATCTCATCCAAACTGCCTCATGATCAAGATGTGCAAGCTCAAAACAATGTTGTATCTGCGCTCCAGACACAAGTCCATTCCCTAACAGAGACCCTTTGTGAAAGAAGGAGAGACATTGTTCGATGTTGTCAAGATATGCATGGTTTTGAAACCAGACTATCAGACATTTGCTATGTTGTTCAGGAGCCTAGGAGAACTGAAGGCGAAAGTTATGGTGCTCCATCGGACAATACAACATGAAAATGTAACAGTCAGGTCAAATGAACTGAGCTTCTGAACTTCTGGTGGTGCATTTATCTGCTAGACTGTTAACTTTTTATGCCAACCTTGCTTTTGTTTTATAGTTGTAATTTGTTTTGGTGCGATACAAAATTTGTTCATAACGTGCAGCCACCGGCTGAAGAAAACAGCAAGCCATTTTTGTATAGTGTAGGGTGTTCCCTATATTTGCACTGGTGGCGAACTTTGATGCCCACTGGTTGTAATTAACATGGGCCTCCTATGGGACGTAGAAACAATGGGCCTTCTAAGGGCCGTAGAAACAATGGGCCTTCTACATGGCATAGAAACAATGGGCCTTATATGGGCCGTAGACACAATGGGCCTTCTATGGGCCGTATCATCAATGGGCCTTCTACGGGCTTATGATCGGTTGGCCAAACATGGGCCAATAATAGACCACATTATGGCGGTAAATGGGCTAGAGTTGAAATCATCCATTCATGGGCCAAAAATAGCGGGACATCGTTAATCGGCCGTATTTTGATGACCCTATGAAAACGGCCCAACATATTAACGGGCCACAAACGGGTCGACTGTAACCACGGGCTGAATTTGGCCCACAAGCAGAAAATGACAGTAACGGGCCGTAAGTAAACGAATGTGGAAATGAGCCCAAGAATAATATGGGCCCCGAGAAGGCCGAAAGATAACATGGGCTGGAAACGGCCCAACAGAATAATGGGCCGTTAATGGGTATAAAGTGATACACTGTTCATTACGGGCCAGTTTCACCACGTGCCGTTAATGGGTATAAAGTGATACATTGTTCATTACAGGCCAGTTTTACCACGGGCCGTTAATGGGCCGAGAGTAATAAGGGCCTCATATGGGCCGAAAGACGTCACGGGCCATACATGGGCCGGACGTTAAAACGGGCTGGATTATATTGGACGGCCTAGATGATGCTACTGGGCCTAATTCGGATAGGCCGTAAACGGGCCCTGGGTTAGCGAGTTGTAAACGGTCTATATGCGAAAAGGCTGTTAACAGGCTTGTCGTGGGCTGGCCCGCCACCTTTTGACCAAGTCAAACGGGCCGGCCTTTTCATAGGAATGGGCCTCTCTTGGGCCGTGCCACGTGTCGACGTATCATAGGCGCTTTGGGTCCAATGAGTGGATGACATCTATCCCAACGGCGAGCCGACACGTGTTTCCTCCAGCCAATGCTGATTTTACATGTGGAAAATCCCCATTGGTCGGGGCTGTTAACGGGTTATCAGATCCAAAACTAGACCCGATAGCTTAACGGCGTTCCGTTACGGTGGATGCCACGTGTCGGTCACCCTTGATGAAAGCACTTCTGTGACGCGCGATTTATCGTCATGGAAGTGGACACTTCCGTGATGACAATTTTGGTAATGTCATGGAACACTTCTACGACAGCACAGGTATGACTACCTTGATTCGGTCATAAATTTGTCATGGATGTACGTGCATGACAGAAAACGTGACCTACTGTGACAAACACGTATCATCACAGAAGTGTATTTTTTTGTAGTGGGTGTCTATGTCCTCCCGGTCCGCTGAGGGAGGGTCTGGATATCAAGAAGGGGATGAGGCGAAACCAAAGCCAAGATTCAAAAAGAAAAAGAATAGTGATAGCAGGCAAATCACTTAGCCGTGCCGGGCTAGGAAGAAGAGGCCCCCTCCCCGCCAACATCTGGCGCCGAGGCAAAGCCACCAACGCCCGAGTTTGCCTCCTCCTCCTCCGTGTGCATGGGCTCGGTGCTTGGCGCCCTTGCCGGGGACGCCCCTCGGGGCGGCGTGGTCGATGGGGGCGACGTGTTGGGGGTAGCCCTCAGTCGCTCCTCTTGCTGCTGTCCTCCTCCTGCAACTACAGCAAGGTCAGCGCCAAGGGATCATACCCCCAACACACGTTGATGAGGGGTGAGTGATGAGCTTATGTTGGGGGCTGTGTCGGGGGCTTCTGTCCGGGCTGCTCAACACCACCAGCGGTGTACCAAAAGTGCCTGCCGGGGGCTGGCCGCCCGCCGAAGCCCTGGCCCTCTTCACCCTCTGGGCCAGCGTCTCCGCATCCCTGCAAAGATGAGAACAAATCAAGATAAGCAGCATAGTTTGAGGAGACGGAGATGACAAAAAAAGAGCAAGATACTTACTCTCCACCTCCTCTTCTGCTGCCTTCCTCTTCCTCCTTGGGCTGAGGGACCCGAAGTCGAAGACGACCTCCACGTCGACGTCTGCCGAAGGAGGGGAAGAAGGTGGAGTCTGGACACACTTGGACGAAGAAGAGGCAGTTGATTTCTTCTTCGCCACCACAGCCTTCACCAACTTCCTCGCCGCCACGGCCCCTTTCTGGAGCGCGAACCCCTCCTGGGTCTGCTGTGGTTGCGAAGCCCTGCCGGGCCGGCTCGCTAGAGCTGGCCCGTCGCAGGACTCTCCCTCTCCCCGTGATAGGGGGATCGATAGTCTCAGCCTCCTCCTCCGACGACTCGTCGACCACATCCTCGATGAGAGGGGCCCGGTGCCGGCGCTCTAGCCTCCCCAACGGACTCCACCCACTGGGCAAGCTCATTTTCCTCCGCGGCCACCGCAGCCTTATCCTCCACGCCGTCGGCGCTGCCGGCTGTAAGTGCATCTAGTGCCCCTTAGTGATTTTGGTGTATTGAAGACTTATAGGTTAAGCATCTGATGTGTTTATGAGTGTACACAGGTCTATAAGTCTATGAGGAGTTTGATATTTATAGTAAAAGTCGACCCCTAAAAATGAAGTTCTTCGACTGAAGACTTTGATATTCTGAAGACTTTCCGAAGACTTTTTGAAGACTTTGAAAGTGAAGAAATTGGTGTGACCTTGAAGACTTGGTATTCGTTCGAGGAACGTGAAGCGTGAAGACTTGTTTTCGTAGTTTCATTTTTCTCTTTCTTGAGTCATAGGAAACACCGTACTATTAAAGGGGGTCGAGGAAATACTAAGGAGAAAATTTCCATGTGATGCTCAACTCAAATCCTACACCTGCCAATCCCTTCGAGTGAAGCCATTGGAAATCTCATACAGTTCAGTCAATTTCTCCAGTGACAGAGACGCAGTTCTTTTGGTCACTGAGAACTTTGCTCTTACTGAGGAGTTAGGAATTCTCCAGTGCGAATTGCCTACACAGTGAGGAACATGATAGCCCTGAGGAATTTGTACTCCAAATTTCCGACAGTTGCTGTGCTACGCGCCAGCTGTCCTAAAATATCTTGTCCACCTAACGGTCATATCATTGAAGGGCATTTATGTCTTATCATGTCGGGCTACTCCCTAGGATATAAATAGCCGCCCCCTACAACCACTAGCTAGTTGGCTGCTCCGCGAGAACTTGACACTTGTCATTTGAGAGCAACCCATCCTCCGAGGACTTTGAGCGAAAATCATCAAGTGAGGAAAATCCAAACCCCAAACCCAAAACACCTACAAACCCAAAGTGATTGAGCATCACTGAAGAAATTGATCCTGCGTGGATCCGACGTTTGTTACCTTTGAAGACTGTGCTTCTTCCAGACGGTTAGGCGTCAAGGTCTAGAGCATCCAAGAGGAATTGTGGATCACCGAGTGATCAAGTCTGTGAAGGTTTGGAAGTCACCTGAAGACTTACCACGAGTGATTGGACGAGGACTGTGTGTCCTTAGTTCAAGGAGAATATGGTGAGGACTTGGTGTCCCGAGCTGCGTGCTCAGGACTGGGTGTCCGGGACTGTGTGTCCTCGAGTTTAAATACTCAGCCGCTCCAACCAGACGTACAACTGAGACAGCAGTTGGAACTGGTCTACCAAATAATTGTCTTCACCAAGCTTACTGGTTCCATTTCCTCAACACATTCATTTCCTCATTACTGTGTTGTCTATTTGTTCATATCTGTGTTTGAAGACTTTGACTGAAGACGTTCACAAATTCCTCAGTTTAGTTTCTTCAGTCTGTTTGTCTTCATCTAGAGTTATCCTGTGCCTACGCTTTCTGTACTCTGTGTTTGTCCTCATTTCATCATGATGACCATGCATGTAATCTGTTATGTTTACTTCTGAGTACTTATTCCGCTGCTAGTATTTCTTCGCTAAGGAATTTCCTCACGAGCAAATTCCTCAGTGAAGAATTTCATAAAAATCGCCTATTCACCCCCCCTCTAGTCGATATAACGCACTTTCAATTGGTATCAGAGCGAGGTACTCCCTTGTTCTGTGTGATTTTGGTTTAACCGCCTGGAGTTTTAGTTATGTCGACCGCAGATATGAAGAAAGTGTCGTGCCCCATCTTTGACGGTCACGAGTATCCCAAATGGAAGGCGATGATGAAGAAGCGTCTCATGGTGATGGACAGCGAGCTATGGACCGTCACTGAGATTGGTCTGACAGATCTGTGCCAGATGGCGGAAGCTGATGACATTCGCAAGTACACTCAACTCAACCTCACAGCGAAGGCCGTCATCTGCTCCAGTCTGTCTCGAAACCAGTTCAGAAACATCATGCATCTCGATCAGGCGAAGCTTGTCTGGGACCGTCTCTCTGATGTCTATGAAGGCCATCGAACCCGTCATTCAAGGAATCGCTCAAATCGATGACATTCGAACCAGAATCATCATCTTCCTCACCATGCCTCATGGCAGATGGTATACAGGTAACTGAATGTTACCTATCTGAGTCTAGTGATGAAGAATTTGGTGATGAATTTGGACCCAGTTATGTCAAACTTGCTTCCCTTGCTGCTAAACAACAAAGAGCTTTGAAAAATGCTAATGATATGCTTAGTAAGAGCAATGATATGTTGGGTGAAGAAATGGATCAGTCACAAGCCTTGGCTGAAAGTCTTCAGAGACTTCATTCTAAGTATGACTCCCTTCAAGGTCAGCATAACTCTCTCTTGTCCGATTTTGAGAAGATGAGAGTGAGTTATGAAGATCTTCAGAAGGAGCGCGATTCATTACTTGCTCAACAAATCAGCGCTGCTCAGGAAGAATTTATTCCTCCATGTTTAAAATGCATTGAACGAGAATCTGCTAATTCTTCACCTGAATGTTCAAATGCTTCAAATGTTACAAATTCTTCACCTGTCTCTGCTATCACTAATTCCTCATCTGAGGACATTGCTAGTATCACTGACGATGCAGGATTGAAGGAATTGTACATGACAGGCATGTACAAAAGCCTCAAAGGGCATCAGGCTCTTTGTGATGTGCTTAAAAAGCAGATCCTCAACAAGAACCCTAGGAAAGAGGGTATTGCCTTTGAGAGGAAACTCAATGCTGATGGTACTTATTGGAAGCCTGAGCAGTACCCCAAAACCTCATGGGTTGCTGCAAAGGGACCTCTAGTTGATCCATCTGATTTATCTGGCTATACATGTGAATCTTCTCATTCTTCTGATGAGTCATTTGACTCCAACTATAAACTGTTCAAAAATCAGAATGGTGAAGTATTTGCTAGATATGTTGGCACTAACTGCAGGAACGGTTCCCCTATGAAGAAAATCTGGGTTCCCAAAAGCTGCCTTGAAAGTCTTCAGGTGAATGTCCTCATGACACCACATCTGAAGAAAAGGAACCCCAGATCTAATTCTTCATATGGACCAAATTCTTCATATGGATCCAAGTCCTCATACAGACCAAATTCCTCAAGAGGATCAAATTCCTCACATGGATCAAAGTCCTCATATGAACATCATCGTGCTAACAACTCTGTTTCGCAGGGAAGAGTCAAGGGCTATGAATATGAGCATTATTCTTCAAATTATTATGTTCATAAGTCCTCGAAGAATTTCTCTGCTTATTCATATGCTTACCCTAACCCCTCTTATGTGAAACGAAATGGTTTGGCTGCTTTGCCACCATTCTCATATGGAGCTCGCAGAATGATGAACTCTTTGCCACCCCTTCAGATGTGGGTGGTGAAGAAAAAGAATTAATCTCTTCTGTAGGGTCAGGTCTCCAGACGTACTGTAACGTCTGAAGAATTTGCTGGGGACCTGACAAAAATGCCTGAAAGGACGCAGGCTAACCATGATGAAATGAAATTTCATTTCACACGTCCTCCCTCTGTTTTATCGGTTCTACTTCTTGATGAAATTGATCTGATGAATTGTGATATCATATTCTTCACCACTGAAGTATATGAGGTTCGTAAGTTGCACTAATTCATCTGCAGGATGATCAACCCAAAGCCACTGAATGGGTACTTGATAGTGGATGTACAAATCACATGACCGGTGACAAGAATCTGTTGATGAATGCTCCCTTATCAGCATCACACATGAAGCATATCATCTTCGCTGATAAAAGAAAAAGTCAGGTATTGGGTCTAGGTAAGGTTGCTATCACAAAGGATCGACACATGGACAAAGTCATGCTTGTTGAGTCCTTAGGATACAATCTTATGTCTGTCTCAATGCTTTGTGATCTCGATATGGTTGTTGTCTTCGGCAAGTATCGTTGTGTTGTGATTATGGAAGCTGACAAATCCAAAGTCTTCGAAGGCTTTAGGAGAGAAGACTTGTATATTGTTGATTTCTCTGCAGATTCACAACCTGCCGTGTGCCTACTTGCAAAAACTTCGGAAGGATGGCTATGGCATCGACGACTTGGTCATGCAGGCATGAGGAATCTGCACACGCTTGCGAAGAAGAAGCATGTCATTGGCATTGAGAATGTCAAATTCCTCAAGGATCACTTATGCGGTGCCTGTGAAGCTGGAAAGATGACCAAGGCCAAGCATCCAGCGAAGACTATCATGACCACTACTCATCCATTCGAATTGCTTCACATGGATCTCTTCGGTCCTAACCATTATTCCTCTGTCTCTAATGAAGCATCTCAATATGGTTTTGTTATTGTTGATGATTACTCTCGTTACACATGGGTACACCTTGTCTGTTACAAAACTGAAGTGCAGGAAGTCTTCAAACGATTTTCCTCGAGGGCTTCAACTAACTTTGGTGTGAAGATCAAGCACATCAGAAGTGACAATGGCACTGAGTTCAAGAATTCGGGTCTCGATGACTATCTTGATGAACTTGGTATTACTCATGAATTATCTGCTCCTTATACTCCTCAACAGAATGGCGTCGTGGAGCGCAAGAAGAGGACTCTTGCTGAGATGGCTCGCACTATGCTCGATGAGTACAAAACCCCTCGTCGTTTCTGGGTTGATGCAATTGATACTGCGTGACATAGCACCAACAGAGTATATCTTCACAAATTCTTCAAGAAGACTGTCAGGGATATACCCCGCGGTGTAAACCGGACGGAAGTTAACCAGGCCGGACTTGGCGATATTCGTCTGGTGACCCGCCCAGACCTGGCGGTTTACCAGCAACCCGTCGGGACGTTGTAACTCACTGGTAACCCGATGGACGGGTCAGAGGAGCGACAAGACCCGGTAGCCCGTCTGGCGGTTCATGAAGGCCGGTTCAACTATTATGGGCCGGTTTAAGAGGAAAGGAATATTTGCCTTACAAGGAGTTAAGACCAGGACTTGTATCCGGTTTGTATTAAGAGATAGACTAGTCCTAATCCTAATAAGACTCCACATGTAAACCGCCCCTTCAACATATATTAGGAGGGGCAGGGCTCCCCAAAGAGGGAGGAGTTAGAAGCTACAAGCAATAAACAATCTCTAGGGTTAGACACAAAGAACCGGTAAACCGACGACTCCCTCATGAGCATAATGAGATCTAGCCTCAAACAGCATGTAGGGTTATTACCGGATGATGTTTCCCGGGGCCCGAAGCTGTCTAAATCCTTGTCTTGCGTGTTGATCCGCCCTGCGTCTCTCGTCCCGCTCAACCCCTCTCAAGCTACCACATAGATGCGTTGGCCTCGCGACTAAGTCCTTACACTAGGACATCTGACGTGACAAGTCCACGACAGTTGGCGCCCACCGTGGGGCCTGCGCACGGTGGTGTTGAGTTTTGAAGGGATCTTTTTAGGGTTCGAGAAGCTCGCAATTGATGTGGTGAAAAGAGTCTGCACGGAACGATCGTGGAAGAAAGCCTGCCGCCGGACAACCTTGGGTAGAGCGGGCACAGCCATCGTTCTGTGAATCGAGATTGTAACTAATTTTGGAGTTGGCAGATACGGGATCCGAGTTCGGGAAAACTAGGGTTGGAGCGTTCTGTGAGCCGCCGTCGCCGTAAACCTGGTGATCCATCAATCCGAACAGAGGCCAGCCCCAATTCGGTTTCCTATGCAATCAAACCATCAGGATTACCTGCGCTGTGTCTTGGTCAGTTGTCAAATCACCGAGACAGTCAAATTCTACTACGGTGCACTGTTTTGCTGATTTAAAACTCTGAGGCATCAAATCATAAGTTATTGGTGCTACAACACGTTGGGTAAAGGCCAAAGATAATTCCATCAACCACAAGTACTACTTGGTGATCACGTGGCTTCTCAAAGGTGTGCATTGTTTCATGCATATATACCACGTTCGTCTTACTCCAGCTCATGTGCGCGTCAGTGTGTTTTCTGGTCAATGGAAAGTCAAACTGGCACGCCACCACATCGGACCTACGGCGCGGGAGTAAGAATCAGTGGCGGCAGGATCCGTCGCAGCAGCAGTGCACTCCTGAGAGCCGCCGCTCGTCGCCTCCACTGTGACCCGCCACGTCGCTCCGTGCCTCGCTGCTGGACCGTCGCGCCCACGCACTCTGACTCCGAGTGGGCCTCTGCTCCAACCTGTTCCAACTCGGCCTCGCTCTGGCCTGCCCTCGCTTCATCTACCCGCCTCGCATTATCATCAGGCACTTCACCTCCACCGGTCCTTGCTCCTGCAAAGATATAAGGGAGACTGGTTTGAAGAAAAGTCAGGGTGAACAGCACGTGTGTTGAGAAAGGAAATCATGGACGCTGTATATACGGACCATCGGTCCTCCGAAAAAATCAGGATCATTACAAAAAGGTGTCGCCTAAGGGGGCGCGTCAACATCACTTTTGCACCGGTGTTTGTCCGTGCTATGATGCTCAACGGATACACGTGCAAGTCGCCGCCCCGACGTTCGGATTACATCCGTCCGCACCACCTTACAACGCCACGGACGACTCGCCCGTCCGCCCTCGCCGCTGGTTCATGCGTCCGCGCCGGTTTACAACACGGAGGGCAACTTGTTCATCCGCACCGGTTTACCACACTGCGGCCGGTTCTCCATCTGCGTCGGCTTACAACACCTGCGGCTGACTCTCCGTCTGCGCCGGTTTATAATGCCCGCAGGCAACTCTCCGTCCGCGCCGGTTTACAACTCCCGTGGCCGACATTCGTCCGCACCGGTTTACAACACCGTGGCTGACTCGGCCGTGATTAACTTCAGCTCCACCATGGTGATCATCAACTCTACGGTGGATAACCCCTGACATGATATATCAGGTGATATCCATCCTATATATTTTATATTATATATTGCTTTCTTTAAAAAAAAGAGCAGTTACTCTGCTTTGCAATATTTTATGCAGGACAATTATTCATTATAAACATGGTTTATACCATGGGTACGGAGCACGCGCTGGCAACGTCCTGCCCGGTGATCATCCGTGCCATATTACACGGTGAATGGATGCGTGCAAGACGTCGCCCTTATGGCCCGGACTACATCAGCTTGCCGGGACCACGCCTGCATTTGACTCGCCCGTCCGAACCGGTTTACAACACCACGGCCGGCTCATCTGTCTGTGCCGCTTCTGATGCTGCGGTCGTTTTGTCGTCCGTCTCTCACGGCCTGGTCTACATCAACATACCGGGCCGCACCTGTCTGCATGAGCTGTTTATTGGGTATGAGCAAGTCAGAGCTTGGGTAGCCCGGTTTTCTTTCAAATTGGAGGCAAATTATCATCAACCGTCGTCTGCACTGGATGGCTCAATGGGCAGGCGCACAAGTCGCTGTCACTATAGTTCGGTTAAGCTTCAAATCGCCAGTTGGAAGGAACAATTGGCCGAGTTGCTGACATGGCTCATACGGGGTCATTTCTAACTCGCCACAGTCATCTCAATCTTCTGTGGATATATACCTTATGCTATGGTCAAGTACGGAGAATCTCAAGACAACTCCTTGAGTCATCTTAAGACTCGGGGGCTATGATGATATGACACAGTAAGTCTTGCCAGTTTTCAGCCGGTTTAAGAAACCCAGGACGATGGAGGGAAAGATAACCCGGTCTCGGAGGCTACTGTTATATTGATGAAAATTTAAAGGCCATCAGAAAATTCCCGGCTTAGAAAGAATATGACAGTTACACAATCCCGGCAAAACGAAGAAGTTTCGGATTGTCAGAAAGGATTCCGGTTTGAAATCTGGCTGAAGGGAAGTCAGTTTCACTGAAGTTCTCAAATATCCGGTTTACAATCCGGTTCAATGGAAATCTGTTCTCCCACAAAGCTCTAAAGTGCTCAGATCCGGTTTAACAATGTCCGGTTCAAAAAGGGATTCACTTCTTGCAAATTCGAGTTTAAAGGCCGTCAGAGAATTTCCGGCTGAAAATGAAGATTCCGGTTTAAGATCCGGTTCAAGGGAAGGATGTCTCCCACAAAGCTTTGAAGCTCTCAATATCCGGTTTAAAATCCCGGTTCAAGAAGAATTTATCTCTTGCAAAAAGTTAAAAATTACCAAAGAGGACCTACTGCCATGATGCACGGTTCAAACATGGGTATCCCGCCTTATTGGCCTAACATATTATTGATCACATGGGGGCTTCTGCTTTATAAAGCGGGGTATCTATTCTTTTATATCATAGGTGGTTACATGGAGTTGTTTTAAAACAACATCCGATTTACGCCTTGCAAGTCTTAACAAGATCACTTGGGGCTTCCTGTTCAAACATAGGTCGTATTCGAACCAAAGAGAACATAGCTGTCCTTATAAGGTCATTTGGGGGCTCGGTCATGTTTTGAACCGATGCAATACCTCTTGGCCGGTGAAAGCCACCAGAGTCATTTGGGGGCTCGGTCGTGTCCGAACCGATGCAATACCTCTTGGCCGGCGAAAGCCACCAGAGTCATTTGGGGGCTCGGTCGTGTCCGAACCGATGCAATACCTCTTGGCCGGCGAAAGCCACCAGAGTCATTTGGGGGCTCGGTCGTGTCCGAACCGATGCAATACCTCTTGGCCGGTGAAAGCCACCAGAATCATTTGGGGACACGGTCACGTCTGAACCGGTCACGCCTCATGGTCGGCCTACGGGCCTTAGAGTCATTTGGGGGCTTGGTCGAACCTGAACCATAGCAATGCCACTTGGCCGGCGTAACGCCATGCGTCATTTTGGGGTCCTGGCTGACTGGCACCATCGCTACGCCTTCGGGGGGCTTGGTTGCGTCTGACCATGGTAATTCCATCTGACCAAGCTCAGTAGAGCTCTTCTTTTGCAAAAAAGTTGTTGCCATTGCTTTTGCTTTAATAGCCTTTTTTGAGAAGTTGTTATTTTATTTGTGTTTTTTAAACCGACAGTATTTTGTACCGGTTCAAACAGCTAAATTGGCGGAACACGGTCCATTTTTAGACCGGAGATTATTCGCCCGGTTTGATTTTCTGTTACCATCCTATTATGGAGTAAACCGGTGTTTATCAACCCGGCTCGGCTTTCAACTACAAGTTGTGAGTACATGATCAAGTTATAATCCGGAGATTATCACCCCGGTCTGGTTTGACTACAAGTCACCAGTATTATATATGGTTAATCCGGTGTTTACCACAGCCCGGTACGGTTTTATCATAAACCGGTACAATATGGAAGGAGTTATCAGTACTCAAAATTTGGGTTATTACC
This sequence comes from Aegilops umbellulata, assembly GCA_032464435.1. NCBI lineage: Eukaryota > Viridiplantae > Streptophyta > Magnoliopsida > Poales > Poaceae > Aegilops > Aegilops umbellulata. The sequence goes on along the minus strand of CP136056.1, from coordinate 346,237,634 downwards.
CCTATTACAAAAAGTTGGTCAACCAACGATGTGATTCAATGTCACAGGTATGATATATTTCATATTTGATTATTCTTAAGTGCAGCCTTGGTTATAAACCTAGGTTATATGTTGGGCATTATGACCCGTCCGGCGGTAAACCGCCAGGACACTTTAAACTTGTTATACGCAGAAACAGGTTGCATAAGGTATGATGATAAATTATCCGGTGTTTATTAAACCGGCCTGGCTTTCGATTATAAATCGCCAGTCTATGATAAGAAATTGTCCGGTGTTTATTAAACCGGCCTGGCTTTGGACTATAAGTCGCCAGTATATATTTGGAATTATGCGCTTATAAATCATTGGGTTATTCAAATAGCCAAACTTGGCTGAATTTTGATTATGGTATTGAATGAATAATGTTTTCATACCAGATTATATTATTCAAATAGCCAACATGGCTGGATTTTTATTATGGTTATTAATATTATGATTAAGGTTTTCAAAGTCGCTTTAGCGCAATGGTTATCATTTTCTACGATTGAAGGAATAGTCCCGAGTTGCTGCAGGCTTACAACCCGGCACTTGGGGGCTACATTATTCAAAGTTAAGATTACATCAAATATGCAAATCTCATGTCGTTGCAAGCATGCACCATGACACTTGGGGGCTAATGCAAAGTCATTGTTTTGCTCACCTTATTGAAGACCCGACTCATCACATTATAATGAGCCGGCCCTTGGGGGCTACCAATTGCTCCTGTCAACTATTCAAGGTACAAAGCTTTTTATCTATTATATTGAAGGGTCTACTGCTCAGTTGGTAAAGCACAAGGCTCTTAACCTTGTGGACATGGATTCAAGCCCCATGATGAGGGGTTACATCATATGATGTTATTTTCATTGAAGTATATATCAAGTCCCAGCTCAATATTATCTTACTAAGCCGGCCCTTGGGGGCTACACATCGTTGCTCAAATCTACATGATTATATTTACAAAGTCCCTGCTCATTATTGCATAAATGACCCGGCCCTTGGGGGCTACACTGGTTGAAGTTTTATGAGTATAAAGCAATTTCAAGTCCCTGGTTGCTGCAAGCATGACAACCCGGCACTTGGGGGCTACATATATGGAGTATTCAGTTTTTATTAGTAACTGAGATGAACAAAATGGATTTCTTCAAAGTGGCAGTAATTATATGGAAACAAGTCTATTATCATCACTTTGTTCTGTTCAAGACTTGAGGGCTACAGGTAATATGGATATAAGGGAGAAAAATCTTCAAATTCTCAGTTCTGAGCAATAATTATAAACCGGTGTTGGTGACGATTATGACTCGGTGCCATCCATATTTACAATCTGGCAATTTTGGTAATATTAATCCGGCAAATTTTACATCTTCAAACCGGCTGAATATCAGATGAGTATGTCAAGACCAATATCTCTTAAACCGGCGCTTTGGAACCCGACTCAAGTGGACTATTCTTCATAATATTTTTCTGTGAGAAACCAATGTCAGCAAATTGAGTATGAAGCTGGTTATTGACCCGGATTTTCTAGAAGGAGGAAATGACAAGGACTTAAGGACGATCAGGTGCCGGTTTACAAAAATTCTTAACCCGGAGCACAACCTGTCGAATTTGTTCTGGTGTTTATTTGCAGCATAAGTTTACCATGGATAAATCCAAGCTAAACTTGGGGGCTAATGTCGGGGATATACCCCGCGGTGTAAACCGGCCGGAAGTTAACTCGGCCAGACTTGGCGATATTCGTCTGGTGACCCGCCCAGACCTGGCGGTTTACCAGCAACCCGTCGGGACGTTGTAACTCACTGGTAACCCGACGGACGGGTCAGAGGAGCGACAAGACCCGGTGGCCCATCTGGCGGTTCATGAAGGCCGGTTCAACTATTGTGGGTCGGTTTAAGAGGAAAGGAATATTTGCCTTACAAGGAGTTAAGACCAGGACTTGTATCCGGTTTGTATTAAGAGATAGACTAGTCCTAATCCTAATAGGACTCCACATGTAAACCGCCCCTTCAACATATATAAGGAGGGGCAGGGCTCCCCAAAGAGGGAGGAGTTAGAAGCTACAAGCAATAAACAATCTCTAGGGTTAGACACAAAGAACCCGTAAACCGGCGACTCCCTCATGAGCATAATGAGATCTAGCCTCAAACAGCATGTAGGGTTATTACCGGATGATGTTTCCCGGGGCCCGAAGCTGTCTAAATCCTTGTCTTGCATGTTGATCCGCCCTGCGTCTCTCGTCCCGCTCAACCCCTCTCAAGCTACCACATAGATGCGTTGGCCTCGCGACTAAGTCCTTACACTAGGACATCTGACGTGACAAGTCCACGACAAAGACTGCCTATGAACTCCTCACTGACAAGAAACCCAATGTGAGTTATTTCAAAGTCTTCGGTGCTAAATGCTGGATTAGAGATCCTCATCACAACTCTAAATTTGCACCAAAAGCACATGAAGGTTTCATGCTTGGTTACGGAAAGGACTCGCACACCTACAGAGTCTTCAACAATGTTCTTCACAAGATTGTTGAAACTGTAGATGTGCGGTTCGATGAAACTAATGGCTCGCAAAGAGAGCACCTACCTTCTGTGTTAGATGAACCAGCACCTGAGAAATCGATCAAGCACAAGGCTACTGAAGATATCATTCTTACTAAAGAATTTGCTGAAGAATTCGTTCCAGAATGTGAAGAACGTCGAGCTGATGCACCTGAAGAAAATGCTGAGGAAATTGATGGTGAAGAAAATGCTGATCAAATTCCTCAACGACAACCAACTCACCCTCGCGTTGCAAAAGAAGTGCAAGTGGAGAATATCATCGATGACATTAGAGCACCAGGTCCTCTCACACGCTCAAAAGCTTCACATCTATCTAACTTTTGTGGGCACTTTGCTTTTGTCTCTATCACAGAGCCCACTAAGGTAGATGAAGCATTTCTGGAGCCTGAGTGGATTCAGGCCATGCAAGAAGAATTACATCAGTTCAAGCTCAACAACGTATGGGAACTGGTCAATCGTCCCGATCCTCGCAAGCATAACATCATTGGTACAAAGTGGATCTACCGCAACAAGCAAGATGAAAATGGTGTTATGGTGAGGAATAAGGCACGACTAGTAGCTCAAGGCTACACACAGGTTGAAGGAATTGATTTCGATGAAACTTTTGCACCTGTTGCTAGACTTGAAGCTATTCGCATTTTACTTGCTTATGCTAACCATCATGATATCATCTTATACCAAATGGATGTGAAAAGTGCATTCCTCAATGGTAAGATTGAGGAAGAAGTATATGTTGCTCAACCCCCAGGTTTTGAAGATCCAAAACATCCTGACAAAGTCTTCAGACTTAACAAGGCCCTCTATGGCCTCAAGCAGGCCCCACGGGCGTGGTATGACACATTGAAGGAATTCTTCATGAAGAAAGGCTTCACACCCGGTTCACTCGATCCCACTCCTTTTACTAAATCATATGATGGTGAACTGTTTTTGTGCCAAATATATGTTGATGATATCATCTTTGGCTGTACTGACCAACGTTATAGTGATGAATTTGCCTATATGATGAGTGAAGAATATCAAATGTCTATGATGGGAGAACTGAAATTCTTCTTAGGTCTACAAATTCGTCAACAGCAGAATGGGATATTCATATCCCAGGAGAAATACCTCAAGGATGTCCTGAAGAAATTCGGCATGCAAGATTGCAAAGGTCTCAAAATTCCTATGCCCACAAATGGTCATCTATGCACTGATGAAAATGGTACTGACTTCGATCACAAGGTATACCGCTCCATGATTGGCTCTTTATTATACTTATGTGCATCTAGGCCAGATATAATGCTTAGTGTTTGCATGTGTGCACGATTTCAAGCTGCACCGAAGGAATCACACCATTCGGGTGTGAAGCATATTCTTCGATATCTAGCTCACACACCAACACTAGGATTATGGTACCCCAAGGGCTCAGACTTTGACCTCATTGGATATTCTGATTCTGACTATGCTGGTGACCGTGTGGATCGCAAGTCAACATCTGGTATTTGTCATTTCCTCGGACGATCCTTGGTCTGTTCGTCCTCGAAGAAACAGAACTGCGTATCACTGTCTACTGCTGAAGCTGAGTACATTGCTGCTGGTTCTTGCTGTGCTCAACTACTATGGATGAAGCAAACACTCAAGGACTATGGAGTCAACGTGAAGAATGTGCCTCTCCTCTGTGACAATGAGAGTGCCATCAAGATTGCTCACAACCCAGTTCAACACTCGAAGACAAAGCACATTCAGATTCGTCATCATCTTCTTCGTGATCATGTGTTGAAGGGCGACATTTCTATTGAGCATGTGAAGACTGAAGAACAGCTAGCCGATATCTTCACTAAGCCCTTGGATGAGAAGAGTTTTAGCAAGTTGCGGTGTGAGCTAAATATCTTAGAATCTTCGAATGTACTTTGAAAATGCACTCATCCTAACACTTATGCATAATTGATGACTTAGATGTGCAACACATGAAGAAACGTTTTTCTTCAATCAATGAAGAATAACACTCTAAGTGTGAAGAAATTAACGAAGAATTTGATTCTCAGAACCCTACGACAATTGTACGCGGTGTCTGAAATCATCATTCTTACACGGTGGGTTACGCCACCACAAAAGTTGAAAATCCTCAATTTGAGTTTTTCCTCATTTTTGAAATTCCTCAGTTTTTTCAAATTCTTCAACTTTACAAATTCTTCATTTTTGCCGTCGTTTTTCTTCATTGGATTGAGTTTATGTCCTCTACAGCATTCACTTATAGCTATTTCTTCAAGTTTGAACTTTTCTGCTAAGTGAATGTGATCGGACCCTTCCCCTCTATGCTATACTCAATCCAGTCTATTCACAAATTCTTCATGTGCGTCCTATTTGAAACTCGTTCAAATTCTTCATCGTGTCCTTGTCAGCTGAAGAAATTGCGAACGGAACGTTAAAACTGATCTTATCCAAACTTTCGTTTTTGCCACTCAAACCGTTCCACTTCCCACGATGGATTATTTTACTCACCCACGATCTTACACGATCTTCACTACACAGTACGTGGGTGACACATGTCAAGTGAAGGAGAACGGCTAGGGGCATGTTGGTCCTAAATCTTCGGACAAGCAGTTTTTCACTGCGGCTATAAATACCCCTTCGTCGCCATCCTCACTTTATTTACCCCGCTCGATCTCACTTTCCCCGCTCGAGCTTCCAAACCCTAGCGCCGCCGCTACTCCATTGTCGCCGGTGAGGAAGAGCTTCACTGCCTCGACCTCGTCGCCGACGTACTCGCGCTGACTGCGGAAATCTTCACCTCCGCCGCCGCCGTAGACGTCTTCCTCCGCCAAGTTAGGGCGTGGAAGATCTGCATTGACGAACTTCACTGTTCCAACTCACAGTTCGTCGTGTTCTTCATTCAGGGTAATTAAAAGCTATTTTTACTGCCCTCCTTGATTCGAAGTTTTTCTACAAAATCTTCAAAGGTGTTTTATTCTTCAATCCTCACACACAAAACACCTCACTTGTTCTCTGTTCTTGATTCATTTCCCTAAGTCTAAATTTCTTCAAGATTCCTCAATTGTGTGGATTCTCAATCTATACAACTCTGGAACCTAAGATATATGGAGCTTAGTGAAATTCCTCAAGACGAATCTGGTCAAATTCCTCAAAACTTGTTCTTTATGAAAAACCCTCTGAGAACGCATATGACCTCTTCAAATTCCTCGCAACTATACTCTGTTCACAGGTACACATGTCCGCTGCTAAATCCTTAGGTTCTCATCAACTTAACTCATTTGCAGCGTTCCTCGAAGAAAAGTTGCATACTTCTTCAGAGAATTCCATTGTCCAAATTCCTCATCTGAAGAAAATGGCTGAAGGTAAAAGGCCACAGAAAGGAGGAAAGAGACCAGAGGTCATGACTGCATTTGAAATCCCTGAGGACATTTATGTTGGGTACTGCACACCTCCTGAAGAAGATAGAAATCAGCGCAAGGTGCGCATACAGAAGATTGAAAGGAGATGGGCAAGAGAATGGAGGGAGTACAGATGGGCAATTCGCAGTAAACCCTCCATGTCAACGCCCTCCATTGGCACCTGGCCAAGTAGCTGATCCCTCTAGCATCAGAAGAGGTGAGGAATTTCCTCAAGAATGGGCCAAGCGCCAGCGTAAACTGCAAAAGCAAGCAAAAGAAGCAGTGAGGAAATTTAATGAAGAATCTGCTGCTGCTGCTACTGAGGCTTCTGCCAAGCCGAGGAAATCAATGATGAAGAAGCCTGCTCATAAGCCAAGTGCTTCACCTTAAATGCCCTCACGGCCAAGTTCCTCAGCTGCGCCCTCATGGCCAGAATCTTCAAAATATTCAAAGCAAATTCCTCATGCTGCTCCTACTCCCACAAAGTCCTCAGCTCCTGTGCATCGGGCCTCATGCCAAAGGACTACAGGCATCTCTATTGCCACTGGAGTCTCCGCTCGTTCTTCGGTTGCACCAAAATCCTCAGCTGGACCCTCGTTACTGAAGAAAAAGGCTACCGCTAGACGCGGCACTCGCCCAAGTCCAAAGAAGCAAGTGGTCTTCTCTGTTCCATCTGATGATGATGATGCTGATGAAGAAGAACTCACTGAAATCATCAGGGACCGCCAAGAAAGGGCTGCTAAAGCCAAAGGCACACCTGTGCCCCTGCTTTTGGATCCAAGGGCGATCCTAGACTATATTGATCTTTGGCACAAGGATCCCAACACTCCTATGCCTGATTTTAAACTGACACGTGGCCAAAGTCACATGATGACTCACTTCATCCAAGAGGAGAAGTGGAAATATGATCGGGCCAGAGAGATCAAGAAGACCCAGTACCGCAAAGAGAAGTTACTGAAGAAAAATGTTGTTAAGATGACTCCTGATGAACTTGTCAAGATGCAAGCTGAGATCAAAGCCCTCAGCGACAATTTTGACTCGTACTATGCTGACTGGCAAGGAGCCAAAGTCCGATTTGTGAGGCTAACTGATACTTTCACCAAGGGCAAAGCCTCAACACAAATTCCTCAAGCTAAAGTATCTGTCCAACCCACTGAAGAACATGCCAGCACTGCTGATGATGTTCAGACTGCTGAAGAAAATGCCAGCTTGAAGGCTGATGACTCTGCTCCAGCCACTGACGAAATTGCCAGGGCATCCACTAGTGGTGCGCCTGAAGAAAATGAAGAGATCAGGGCAACTGCATCAGTTGTGCCTGATGAAAATGAACCAGATTCCTCAGCTCCACCTGCACCAACTCCAACTCCAATTCTTCCCTCTGCTTTAGATGTGAAGAAAAACAAGGCTGCAGAGCGAGCTGCTGTGAAGAAAAGGAAGGCATCAGCTGCTTCAGAATCTTCAGCTCCCAAGAAGATGAAGCCAATGACAAGCTCATTTGCAAATCCTATTGATGCCATTCCTATCTCCTCCATGCCATCAAAGGACCTTGTTCCTTTTGGTGAAGATTATGCGATCCCAAGTGGATCTGATGAAGAAACTCAGTCTGCTGCTTCCTCAGAGCAGATTGATGAAGAAATTGAAATGGATACAATCCCTTCAACCCCAATAGTTTCATCACCAATGCCTCAGTTTGATGCTGAAGAGGCTGGTGTTGAAGAAATTGATGATGAAGATGTGGATATTGGCAGCACAACTCCAATGATGAATGACGACTTTTGGGAAAGTCTGCATCCAAATTCCGCACTCTTCACTCCTCTGCAGCAAATTCCTCACTCCCCTTCACCAACCGTGCAAATGGGCTCCAAAGAAACTCATCCCACTGCATCTGTGAATGAAGAAATTCCAGCCACTAGTGCTGAAGAAACTGCTGCTGAAACTGAAAAGGTGACTGCACCTGAGGAGGAACTAGAAATTCCTCAGCCTGAAGAACCTGAGCTTGTGATTCCTGAGGTTGTGATGCAACTCACTGACACTCCTATGCCAAGGCCAAAGGATCCATTATCAAGGAAATAGAAATTCAGGGCTGAAGACTTCTATGGCGAGCACGTTTTCTTCACTGAATACAATCCTTATGACTCTGCTCGCATAAGGAAGAGGCGTTTCTGGACAGCCAGCCAAGCAAATTTTTATTCCTCAGTACTTTTCAACAAAGACAAAGTCTTCGACCATGCACATATTCCTCACGTCGATATGGAGTCTATGTCGTGCTTCACGCCAGTCCTCAGTGTTCTTCACGACGCTGGGCTACTTAATTTCTGCACTGATATATGCGATTGGAATGAAGAACTTATTCTTTAGTTCTATGCAACACTGCACATCACAGGCAATGCTGAAGACATAAATTCATGGGTTCTGGACTGGATGACTGAGAACACACATTACAAGGCCCCAGCAACTGAATTGCTTCGCTGCCTTTCTCTTAGTCCACCCACTGAAGATGCGCGTTGCGTGTATGATGAACCTGAACTGTCAAATCACTATATGCAAGTGCTCATGAAGCCTCTGAAGCCAGGGCAATCATCTCGTACCAAATTCCTCATCAAGGAATTGTTGTATGTGCCTAGGACTGTCTATCGCATTCTCACGAAGACAATAAGTCCCATCAAAGGACACGATTCTTTTGATGAAGAAATTGTTGGCATCATGAAGAATATGTTTTTCAACATCATACATGGCGTTCCCATAAACTTCCATGATTTCTTCATGAGGACTCTGGCCAACATTGCTATGTCACCATTTGAGCTGAAGCCTTATGCACCTTGGATTATGAGATTCATCAGGACAAGGTCTTCACTCAACTACAAAGCTGAAACTCTCAACCACTGCAGCTACTTGCCTCCTATTGAAGTCCTCAAAAGGACATTTTCCTCAGCTGATGAAAAGGGCAAGGCCACTGCTGTGATAGATGAGGGCATTCGTCCATTGGATGGTCAATTCCGCAAGGCTGCTTCTTATTCCACCAATGATGACTCTGCCACACATGATTCTGCTGCTAACACTGCCAAGCCAAATCCTCAAGCCACAGCACCCAGGGTGATGACTGATCGTGAGTTACTCCTCAGTCTTCATCAAAAGGTTGATCGCAATCACAAATGGGTCAGGCGTCAGTTTGGTTCAATTCTTCACAACATGACTGCCACATATAATGCAGTGAAGAAAAACTATTACTACCTTCATGAAACCTTCAACCGCACCTGGGCTGTTCTGTCTCAAGTATATAGTGCTGAAGATTTGGAGAACATGGGCCTCAAAGAAGAATTTGCCTGGTCGGCACCTTCGCCGAAGAAATTCAAGAAGGTCAAGGTTCCTTCTCTGGTGGCCAGTTCATATTCTTCATCGCGCGACACTGATGAAAATGAAGACTTGGAGGACACTGCAGCAGGCCCTACTTCAACAACCGACCCCAACAACACTGGCGCTCCTCCATCAACTTGAATATCTTCAGGGGCGTTAGACCTCAGTTTCGATCCTTTTGGTCATTTGATGACAAAGGGGGAGAAATCTGAGTTAGTCTTCAAGCGGGTCTATAATAAGGGCATATTTTTTTTAAGTTGCAACTCTCGTTCTTCCGAAACTTTTATTGGATCGAGTTGTAATCTTAAACCCTATGGTGCTCGGTGCTCTGATACTTCGATACATGCTTGAGCTCTGATACTTTTGATGCGCTATTCTGCATGCTTATTCCTCATTAATGTTATCGTACGCATGCTGAATTGCATCAAGCACCATATTTCATCATGCATTTCAAATTCTTCATATCATATATCAAATGCGTGTATGAATTACAAGATATAGGGGGAGATCTCCATGATTCAACTCTTCAAGTGTGCATTGCTTCAAAAGCAAATTCCTCACTATGCACATCTTCAGGGGGAGTTCTTCTATATCTTGCAATCAAATTCCTCAATATTAGTTTCTACACTTCATATATTTATCCCCGTTGAAAACTTAACCTATATTGTCATCAATCACCAAAAAGGGGGAGATTGTAAGTGCATCTAGTGCCCCTTAGTGATTTTGGTGTATTGAAGACTTATAGGTTAAGCATCTGATGTGTTTATGAGTGTACACAGGTCTATAAGTCTATGAGGAGTTTGATATTTACAGTAAAAGTCGGCCCCTAAAAATGAAGTTCTTCGACTGAAGACTTTGATATTCTGAAGACTTTCTGAAGACTTTGAAAGTGAAGAAATTGGTGTGACCTTGAAGACTTGGTATTCGTTCGAGGAACGTGAAGCGTGAAGACTTGTTTTCGTAGTTTCATTTTTCTCTTTCTTGAGTCATAGGAAACACCGTACTGTTAAAGGGGGTCAAGGAAATACTAAGGAGAAAATTTCCATGTGATGCTCAACTCAAATCCTACACCTACCAATCCCTTTGAGTGAAGCCATTGGAAATCTCATACAGTTCAGTCAATTTCTTCAGTGACAGAGACGCAGTTCTTCTGGTCACTGAGGACTTTGCTCTGACTGAGGAGTTAGGAATTCGCCAGTGCGAATTGCCTACACAGTGAGGAACATGATAGCCCTGAGGAATTTGTACTCCAAATTTCCGACCGTTGCTGTGCTACGCGCCAGCTGTCCTAAAATATCTTGTCCACCTAACGGTCATATCATTGAAGAGCATTTATGTCTTATCATGTCGGGCTGCTCCCTAGGCTATAAATAGCCTCCCCCTACAACCACTAGCTGGTTGGCTGCTCCGCGGGAACTTGACACTTGTCATTTGAGAGCAACCCATCCTTCGAGGACTTTGAGCGAAAATCATCAAGTGAGGAAAATCCAAACCCCAAACCCAAAACACCTACAAACCCAAAGTGATTGAGCATCACTGAAGAAATTGATCCTGCGTGGATCTGATGCTTGTTACCTTTGAAGACTGTGCTTCTTCCAGACGGTTAGGCGTCAAGGTCTAGAGCATCCAAGAGGAATTGTGGATCGCCGAGTGACCAAGTCTGTGAAGGTTTGGAAGTCACCTGAAGACTTACCACGAGTGATTGGACGAGGACTGTGTGTCCTTAGTTCAAGGAGAATACGGTGAGGACTTGGTGTCCCGAGCTGCGTGCTCAGGACTGGGTGTCCGGGACTGTGTGTCCTCGAGTTTAAATACTCAGCCGCTCCAACCAGACGTACAACTGAGATAGCAGTTGGAACTGGTCTACCAAATCATTGTCTTCACCAAGCTTACTGGTTCCATTTCCTCAACACTTTCATTTCCTCATTACTGTGTTGTCTGTTTGTTCATATCTGTGTTTGAAGACTTTGACTGAAGACTTTCACAAATTCCTCAGTTCAGTTTCTTCAGTCTGTTTGTCTTCATCTAGAGTTATCCTGTGCCTACGCTTTCTGTACTCTGTGTTTGTCCTCATTTCATCATGATGACCATGCATGTAATCTGTTATGTTTACTTCTGAGTACTTATTCTGCTGCTAGTATTTCTTCGCTAAGGAATTTCCTCATGAGCAAATTCCTCAGTGAAGAATTTCATAAAAATCGCCTATTCACCCCCCCTCTAGTCGATATAACGCACTTTCACCGGCCTCCTTGGCGAGCTCCGCCTCCGCCGCCCTGGTGGCGATGTAGTTCAGCTCCGCCTGGCTAGTGTCCTGGACGAGCCATGGTTCGGCGCGGACGTACTTCTCCTCCAAGGTATCGAAGAGCTCCTGCACCTGATCCGCCGGCGGCTCAGCCCAATTTGGGACGAGGCCTTGCACGTTGAACTCCGGCATCATGGCGATGATGTCGTTTCGGCGCGAGTTATTGCTCAGCGGGACCACCCCCGCCGGCAACCCAAACAAGAGCCCCTTGGAGACCTTGCCGGCCTTCGCGGCCTTGCCGGACCGCTCGACCTTGCCATCACGGTTCACGTTGAGCTGGAAGAGCCGCCGGCAGAAGTGGGCGTGCCCTATCACCGTGAGGTTGTGGTCCAAGCCGGGGCGAAGCCTCATGGTATCGACCGCATTCGTGAAGAGCTAGGCCGGCCTCCCCTTGTTGTTTAGAGGAGCAATTCGGCGGCGGATGAAATCTGCCCCGATCATCTCAAGGGTGAGCCCGGCCTCGGTGAGACGAAGAATCCTGGTGGTGGCGACCGTGAGCTTCTTGTCATTTGCGTCGACATCACTCCAGTCGTTTCTACGGACCGGCGGCGCGTGGCGGACTCGGCAAAAATCCTGCGGATCCTCCTCTTCAGTCAAGCACCACCGGCCCCGCCACTCCTCCCACCTCTCCTTTTGGGCGCCTTCTGGATATGTCTTTTTCTCTTGGGTCCTTGGGGTCCAGGCGACACAACCGGAAATGGCGCCTCCCTTTTGGATGCGAGGGAAGAAGTAGTGGCAGAAGAGCGCCGTGTTGGGATGCACTCCGGCAAAGCCCTCACAGAGATGAGCAAAAAGGTCCATGCACGCCACAACATTTGGAGTAAAATCTAGAAGGCGGAAGCCATAGGTGTGCATGACATCATTGAAGAAATCGGAGAAAGGGGGACAGAGCCCGCAGGAGAAGTAATCGACGAAAAATGGGTACCGATTGGGCTCGGCTTCGGCAAAAGCGGTGGGGATGACGCGCTTGGCTGGATGCCCTGTCGTCTTGCCCCCCCCGTCTTGCACCCCCACAGGTGTTTGATGTAGTCCCGGAGTTCAACCGCATCGACCGTCGACGGAAAGTAGGCGTGCTGCGTCCGCCGCACCGCCAACTCGCTCTCCGGCGACTCCTTCTCCTCGGCGTCCTTGGCTGCCCCCTTCCCTCTGCTGGTCTTGGGCACCATGGCGGTTGAGGAGGACAAAGGCACAGCGTCGGCGAGGGGGAGCAAGAGCTTGAGAGGGAGGAAGAAGGGGACGGCGGTTCCAAGATTGGAGAAGGCGCGGGGGGTAAATGAGCAGCGCACCCACGGTTATTCCTTTTTAGGGGAAGGCGCGGGCCGCCTCTTTCCCCATTAACTGTGATGTGATGCATGCATGCGGAGACCGCCCCACGCATGACCCCCACGTCATGCACGACCCTCCACGTCGCGCGTTCAACGCAGGTCGTGGGGAAGCGCAGCGGACGAAAAAGTTACTGCGGTAAAATCCGCCCCACCTGCCCGCGCACCGTTCTGGGCCTAGCCCAACAACGCGTCGCGCTTATGTGTGGCCCAGGCCCGGGGGCTCCTATCGGTGTACAAAAGTAGGGGCTCTCTTTTTGACCCCTTTACTTGTGCACGGGTAGTCAGAGCCGCGCCCGCGGCCACACTTAGTAGGGCAGAGGAGGGAAACCGGAGAGAAGCCAGAGCACAAGACAATCAAGGCAGCACCAAGACCAGAGACACAAAGAGCAAAGGGGCAAGGTGGACTCCCCCGGCAAGGCCCTTGCCGGGCAGCTTGCCCAACACCAGCAGAGCGAGCCACTCTTGAGCCCAAGGGTTCCAAACGCCGCCAACAACTACATTGGAACCAAGGCTTGGGAGGCACCTCCATGGTGGTATGAAGATCTTTGTCAAGATCATAAATACACGATATTAGATGAGGACCAGAAGACGACGATCCTCGGCGGGATCCTAGCCAAGGAAATCCACAAGACCCTAGCAAGATCCTTGCCGGGGACGACCACGATTCCACGGCAAGACCCTTGCCGGGGCCCCGGCCCCTTGCCGAGGACACCAGCGGGGCCGCAGCCGGGCCATGTCTGCCAAGACGCCACCACCGTCCCCATGCAGCTGCTAGCTCAAACAGCTGAGCGGACACCTCCGTGGTGACGAGCGGTCTCTGCACTGACCCAGCAAGCACTTATGTGGTGGCATGCAGATCTTCGTGAAGGCTCCACCACCGCGCCAGCCCAGCAGCCAGCCAACGTGGCGTCGCGACGCCTCGTCAACTTAGATGCGCGTCGGAACCAGGCGAATTGGCGACAGCTGGGACGTGCTTCCTGGCCGTCCGCAATAAAGCGAGAGGGGCACATCGGTAGTGCATTAAATGCATTTGTCCGATGGTGCCAGAGGGTAGACTCATCCACTGTACACCTTTCCACCTCCTGTGTGCCACTATGGCAACCCCTTTTGTCTATAAAAGGAGACCCGAGGCGTACAGGAGAAGGATTCGGATCTTTTGGGCAAGTTACACCTCGTAGCTAGCTCAAGAACACAAGAACGATGAAATACATCCACCAAAGCGGGACTAGGGTATTACGATCTCCACGGCCCGAACCTGGGTAAATGATCCGTGTGCTTCCTATTAGACCTGCTCTTTGCACAACCCCGCACCCACCAACCGTAGAAGGAATCCCAGTGATTCCATAGGTGTCGATTTCCCCCGACATGGTCATAGCAAAATTAGCATCCCCAAGCTTGGGGTTTTTCATAGTATTAACACAATTGACAGTAATAGAATTTATAGTAAAATCATTGCAATCATGCTTTTCATTCAAGGAGCTATCATGAATCACTTTACAAATTTCTTCATCACAATTTTCAGATTCAGGAATCTCAAGCAGAACTTCATAGAGATAATCTAGTGCACTCAAATAGCTAGCAATTGGTTCATGATAATTGGATCTCTTAAAAATATTAGCAAGTGGATGAGGATCCATAACAATAGAATTTTAGCAATCGAAGATGCAAGCAAATAGAAGGCACATGGCAACACAAGAAAACATGAGATCTGACGAGAAAATGGCAAACAAAAAAGAAGGGGAATAAAATGGCAAATGGTTGTGAAGTGGGGGAGAGGAAAACGAGAGGAAAATAATGTAAATTGCGCGGAGATGATATTTGTGATTAGGAACCTGGTATGTTGAAGATGCTCCCTGGCAACGGCGCTGGAAATTCTACTTGATGGTGTCGCTAGGACTACGTCAGTATTTCCCCCAAGAGGAGAGGATGATGTAGCACAACAATGGTAGGTATTTGCCTCAGTTATGAAACCAAGGTATTGAACCAGTAGAAGAACCAAGCGATCACAACATAAGCAACACCTGCACACAAATAACAACACCTCGCAACCCGACGTGTTAAAGGGGTTGTCAATCCTTTTCGGGGTCTAGCGCCTCAAGATAGGCAAACGGATGTGAGGAATTTGTAGTAGATTGATAGATCGAACGCTAAACTAAATAAATAGAAATAAATTGCAGCAAGGTATTTTTGTATTTTTTTTGGTCTAATAGATCTGAATAAAAATGCGAAGGAAAAGTCGATCGCAAAGCAAATATATGAGAAAGAAGACCCGGGGCCTGTAGGTTTCACTAGTGGCTTCTCTCGAGAAAAATAGCAAACGGTGGGTAGACAAATTACTGTTGGGAAATTGATAGAACTTCAAATAATCATGATGATATCCAGGCAATGATCATTACATAGGCATCACGTCCAAGATTAGTAGACCGACTTCTGCCTGCATCTACTACTATTACTCCACACATCGACCGCTATCCAGCATGCATCTAGTGTATTAAGTTCATGGAAAAACGGAGTAATGCAATAAGAACGATGACATGATGTAGACAAGATCCATTTATCTATATGGGGGTAGATATAGATTTCGTCTTTTTATCCTTAGTAGCAATGATACATACATGTCGGTTCCCCTTCTGTCACTGGGATCAAGCATCGTAAGATCGAACCCACTACCGGGCACCTCTTCCCATTGCAAGACAAATAGATCAAGTTGGCCAAACAAAACCCAAATATCGGAGAAGAAACACGAGGCTATAAGAGATCATGCATATAAGAGATCAAAGAAACTCAAATAATTTTCATGGATATAAAAAGATATAACTGATCATAAACTCGAAGTTCATCACATCCCAACAAACACGCCGCAAAAAGGACTTACATCATATGGATCTCCAAGGGACCATTGTATTGAGAATCAAAAGAGAGAGAGGAAGCCATCTAGCTACTATCTACGAACCTGTAGGTCTACAAAGAACTACTCACGCATCATCGGAGAGGCACCAATGGAAGTGGTGAACCCCTCCTTGATGGTGTTTAGATTGGATCTGGTGATTCTGGACTCTGCGGCGGCTGGATGAATATTTCGTCGACTCCCCTAGGGTTTCTGGAATATTGGTGTATTTATAGAGCAAAGAGGCGGTCCGGGGGAGTCCCGAGGTGGGCACAACCCACCAGGGCGCGCCTGGTGGGTTGTGCCCCCCTCGGGGCACCCCCAGGTGCAACTAGGTCCCAATGCCTTCCTTCTAGCCCATAAAAAATCATCATGGAGTTTCGTGGCATTTGGACTCCGTCTGATATTGATTTCCTACAATGTAAAAAACATGGAAAAACAGCAACTGGCACTTGGCACTATGTCAATAGTTAGTACCAAAAAATGATATAAAATGACTATAAAATGATTATAAAACATCCAAGATTGATAATAAAACAACATGGAACAATCCGAAATTATAGATACATTGGAGACGTATCAAGCCACTCTTCATTTGTGGAGAGAGCCATCAGAACGTGCCTACACTTCCAGCATTCATTTTCTGAGAGAGAACCACCTACTCATGTGTTGAGACCAAGATATTTCAATCCAACCACAAGAATCTTGATCTCCAGCCTTCCCCAAGTTTCTTTCCACTCAAATCATCTTTCCACCAAATCCAAATCTATGTGAGAGAGTTGAGTGTTGGGGAGACTATCATTTGAAGCACAAGAACAAGGAGTTCATCATCAACACACCATCTATTGCCTTTTGGAGAGTGGTGTCTCCTAGATTGGTTAGGTATCACTTGGGAGCGCTCCGATAAGATTGTGAAGTTGAACCAAGGAGTTTGTAAGGGCAAGGAGATCACCTACTTCATGAAGATCTACCCTAGTGAGGCAAGTCCTTCGTGGGCGATGGCCATGGTGGGATAGACAAGGTTGCTTCTCCGTGGACCCTTCGTCGGTGGATCCCTCCGTCGACTCGCGCAGCCGTTACCCTTCGTGGGTTGAAGTCTCCATCGTGGATGTACAATAGCACCACCTATCGGAACCACGCCAAAAATCTCCGTGTCTCCAGTTGTGTTTGCACACTCCAATCCCATCCCTTTACTTTCTTGCAATTTGCATGCTTTACTTTCCGCTGCTCATATACTCTTGCCATTCTTGCTTGAAATGTATTGTGAATGTTTAAACTTGTGCTAAAACTCCACCTTGACTTGAAGAACTTAAAAACTGCTACTTTTTTTTGTTGAGGGTCTAATCAACCCCCCCCCCTCTAGACACCTCTTCTCGATCCTTTCAGTAAGAGATAACCAAGAGTGGAGCCGGTGGAGACGAGGATGTGTTATGAGAGTTCCTTCCCTTTGAGAGGAGGTATGTCACAGCCCTAGAAATCTCTTTGTAATTAGTGGCATTGCATCCATGCATCATTTTTAATTTCTATTAATTTTGAAATGGGGATTGATCCAAACCCTAGCACCAGATCAAATCAACTAGGTTCAAATAAAAATATTCTCAATGAACCCAAAATGCCTTTGGAAAAGTTCATGATTTTTTATAAAGGTGAAAACCTCTGGCAAAAATGATGCACCTATTTCTAGGCCATTTCTGGACTCTTGAATTAAATTGTTAAGTATTTGAATTTGGGCATTTAAACACTATAAATAATTTAAATGCTCAAATAATGCTGAAATTAAACGTGGGCCACTAGAATAATCCATAGAGTGTCCACAAATTATTGCAGCATTTTACAAAGTGCTTTAGCATTTTTTAATAAAGCCAAACATTTACAGAAAAATAGAAAACAGAAATAAAAGAGAGGGAGAGAGAGGACTACCTGGCCCACCTACCAGTAGCCGGCCCAGCTCGCTGGCCCAGCCCACCTAGCGCCTCCTGTCGTCTTCTCCACCGCGCCAGGAGGACGCGGGCGTGTGCCCGACGCACGCGCGGCCACCTCCTGCTTGCCGACGAGCCCCTGGACGCGTGGACGAATCCCTTGTGCCGTCCCGATCCCGCTGACCGCTTCGCTCACTCTCCCCCACGGCTCTCTCTCCTCTGCTCCCTCTCTCCCGCCCGGACCGAACGCGTTCGTCGCCGCCGCTCACCATAGCCACGGCCGCCGTCCACCACTCGCCTCGCTGACCAGTCCAGAAGGACCGCAGTGTCGTTCTCATCACCTACACAGAGCCAAGCTACGTCGGACGCCCTGCATCACCGGCTACCTCGTCTTCTTCTACCTCGGGCACCCGAGATCGCCATCGACGATTGGCTCCGTCCAGACCATCCCCGGCCTTGCTGTCCGCTCCAGGAGACTCGCCGTGAGCCCCTCTTCCTTTTCCCTCTTCTCTCGTGCTCGTGCTCGTCCCCTAGCTCCATTTCCCACTGCGGCCAAGAGCATCTCGCCGCCGGCCATGGTGTAGCCGTGGCCATAGCAGCGCAAGCTCACCACGGAGCACGTCACTGTGCTCAGGAAGTCCCCAGGAACCTAATGCACACACTCACAAGCTCTGACGTGCACCGTAGCACCAACCCCGCAATCACCCGAACTCCAGCGCCGCCACGAGCTCGACTCCGGCGAGCTCGTTCCACCCCAGCCCTCCCCCTTGGCTCTCTGGATGCGCAAGAGCGCGGGCTCCCTCCTGGTGCCCTCAGCGCGACCAGCCGCAGCCTGTAGCACCGCCCCGACAAACTCCGACGAACCACCGCCATCCTTTAAGGTCACCGGCAACTTGATCCGGCGACGCCGACGTGACGTGATTAGTTTAGGTCTAATCCACCCACTAATTACCACCGCACCCACTGACACCTGGGCCCCGCTAACTAACTAACCCTGGATTAGCTCTTGTTTAGATTAAACTAACCCTACGGGCCCCACAGGTCAGTTTGACCTGGCCACGTCACACGTTGACTCGCCCCACGCGCCAGAATTGACCCAGTTGACATGGCCGTTGATTGGTCCCACATGTCAGCGACCTAAGCAGCTCCGTGTCACTGACGTGTGGCCCCCCACACGTCATGTTTGACTCTGGGCGACCCCGTTGACTTGCTGACATCACACTGACGCCAGGCTGACGCAGTAAACCCCTTTTCTGGATTTATTTTTTATATAGGAAATTCCAGAAAATGTTGCAAACTTCTAAAATTCATATAAATTCAACCGTAGCTCAGATTGAAAAGATTTATATATGAAAAATGATCAGAAAAATCCAATCTATCCATATGTACCATTTGCATGCACGTTACAACACTTTATCCATGCTGTTCTAGTGAAACAAGATAATGCACCATTATGACTATATACATGAGCTCACATTTGAATCTTTGATTCAAATGGGTTCAAATCACCCTGTTCTTTTATGCATTAGCTCAAAAACATTCATTTCTCCATGTCATGATCATGCATCATATTGTCGCATTGCATTGATTGTGTCCCTCTTTGTTTGCCGGTAATTGTCCCCTCTCGATAGACGTGGTGCCAACGATGAGATCGATGACACCGATGAAGAACTATATTATCTTCAGAAGTGCCAGGCAAGCAAAACCCCCTTGTTCATTCCGATACAATCCCACTCTCTCGCTTCTGCTCTCTTTTACTGCATTAGGACAACAATGATTCAACTGTTATGTGCTGCGGTAGTTGAACCCCTTTCCTCTGCATGACCTATCATTGCCACAGTAAATAGATGAAACCCACTAGCATGAGTAGGAGTTGTTTGAGCCCTGATGTGCCTACTCATTCATGCTTGTTGTCATGCCTGGTACTACTTAGAGTTGAGTCGGGTCTGATTCATCGGGAATGAATTGGAATGTGGTGAACATGTCCTACTGTTGAGAGCTAAGTGTGTGAACACGATTTGGTAAAGGTAGCGGTGAGAGGCCATGTAGGACTACATGGTGGGTTGTCTCATTGCAGCCGTCCTCAGGAACTGAGTTCTGTGTTTGTGATCCATGAACAGTTACTACCACACATTGGGTTCCGGTAACTCGACCCCTCTCGACTTATTAATCAACTTGATCTCTGTCCAGGAGTTGCAACTAGTTTCTGGTGTTTGTAGGTAGTGTTAGTAGTCTACCAAGTGGTACCCGGTACAGGTGGGCTTGGGACAGACTAGGCACAGTGGCACGGTGTACCAAGCATAGATCTACCCGTCGAGGTGGGCTTGGGAACCCTGCACACATCGTTTGGGGCCGTGAGCGACACCCCGGCCGGATCTCCTTGTGGATGGAACCCGAATAGGCGATAAACCTGGACTAGAGGCTTGTGTGGTTAGTCAGGTCGTGGCCGACTCCCTCGCCCGGCTTCCGCTTGAAGGTTGCCGAGGTACATGACGTGTACAGGGCGATAAGTGGCGAGAGCGTGTGTGAAGAAGTACACCCCTGCAGGGTTATCATTATCTATTCGAATAGCCGGATTCCTCGGATATGGAAACTTGGACCCCTTGCATAGTTCATAGACAAGTGAAAGTGGATACTTTAAAATGCGCAAGATAAGCGTGAGTGCTATGGATGGCGTCCCCATAGGGAGACGGGAGCGGATCCATAGTGGTGTATTGATATGGTGAATATGTGGACTCGTGTGCGCCACCTCAAAAGAGTTACTTGCAATCGTAGTTCAGGATAGCCACCGAGTCAAAGCTGGCTTGCTGCAGTTAAACTCCACTACCCCCTTTGTTGATACCGATGCATATGTAGATAGTTCTGATGTAAGTCTTGCTGAGTACATTTGTACTCACGTTTGCCTATTTTATGTTTTGCAGAGAGACTTCAGTCTCGCTAGTAGTTCTGCGTGGACTTCGACGTTTAGCTTGTTACCTCAGCTACGATCTTGTGCCCTCGGCAGGATCTGGTAGATAGTCAGGCTTCTCAGCCTTTTTCATTTGTAGATGTCTGTACTCAGACATGTTAAGCTTCCGCATGTGTTTGACTTGTATGCTCTGAATGTTGGGTCATGAGACCCATGTTTGTAATATCTCGCTCCTCGGAGCCTAATGAATAAATACTTTGAGTCGTAGAGTTATGTTGTGATGCCATGTTGTATCTACTCATATCGGGCATATTGTGTGTATGATTGAAATGCTTGGTATGAGTGGGATCCGACTATCTAGTTGTTTATCCTTGGCAGCCTATCATATCGGGAAAGGTAGTCTAGTGCTTCTGAGCGATAGTAGTCCGCTACAGCCCGGTTCACCGGAGTCCTGCTAGCCCAGCACTACTGCTCGGAACACTTGACTGGCCGGCATGTGATTCACTTCTCTCCTTTGTCTGTCCCTTCGGGGAAATGTCACGTGGTGACATCCGGAGTCCTGCCTAGCCTGCTACAGCCCGGGTTACCGGAGTCCTGTTAGCCCAGTGCTACAGCCCGGATTCACACGTTGATGACCGACATGCTCGATGTGACCCACGTATGCCTGTCCTCATAGGTTAGCGCCGCTTTGGGTTCACGACTAGCCATGTCGGCCCGGGTTCTCTGTCATATGGATGCTAGCGACACTATCATATACGTGAGCCAAAAGACGCAAACGGTCTCGGGCCAGGTAAGGTGGCACCCGTGGGAGTACCGTGCGTGAGGCCGCAAAGTGATATGATGTGTTACATGCTGGATCGATGTGGCTTAGGATTGAGGTCCTGACAGCGTTGGTATCAGAGACTGACTGCCTGTAGGATTACCAAGCCAAAGTGGTCGAAGTTGTGTCTAGAAATGCTTTAATTATGTAATGGAATTGATTGTGGAAGGGAACGTAAGGCTCTTTTTACTCCTTTACCTTATGCCCTTCTGACCTGAGTCGTCCTCTTCTCTTCTACGGGGATTAATAACTAGGCCTTCTCATCTATCTATCAGGATGACGTGTTACTAATCCATAGGCTTATAGGATTGTTGGATTCAAGCCCTGATCAGTTTCTACTACTTTTAGTTTGTTGTCAGTTGTACCAGAACCTTGATATGATGTTGTTGAGTGTCTATGCAAACTGTTGTGAATGTCTCAAATCTTTTTCTGAGCATTTACAGCCGTTATGTTGTCCGAGTCATCCCAGCTTTCTACATAGTCTGATGCATTTGCAAATCCTTTCCTTCCGTTCCTGATGTCCTTTTGGTCAGAATATGCACACTAATCGATGAGTTGAGTTACTCTATTGCCTTGACGTATATGTTGGAGCTATTATTATGACCCTAGGTGTCTAGAGTGTCATCTAGTAATCGAGCCATTCTTGTGTTCCTAGTGTGATGATTCTGGCCACCATTCTCGAAAGCATCCCGTGATGCCACTTAATAGTAGGCATTCTACGCCTGGGTTCTTGAACCCGAGATTCACCCTACTTACCTCCTGTTGATAGTGTTTGCTAGTTCCCTTAGGATATTAGTAACCTTTGAGTTAGTCCTCGAGGTCCGTGTATTTCCTTCTTCCAAATACCATGAACCATTAAGGCAGATGTTCTTTGAACCAAAATATCACAATTAGAGTACTCTTGAGGAGTTCTCCATTCATAATTGTGATTCTGCCAGTTCTACCTTTCTGCATGGGTTACCTGGAAGAAACCTGTTGAACTTGGTTCGACATATTAATCGATGCATCCACAACTCAGAAAGTTATATGTTCCTTGAGTTGTCCCCCTTCAGTTATATTCCGACCTTCATCTATCAATTGATAGTCAAGAGTATGTGTGCGATCGTGTTCATCGGTGCCTACTATTATTGTGGTTCGTCAAGCCGTTCTAGTTTAGAATGACTAGGAGAAACAAACTCCAGTACCTCATCCATATCTAGTATTGGGTCAAAGCAATTGTACTTCGCAGATCAAAATGCCAATCCAGCTTTTGTTCTGTTCTACCCCGGAGTATTACCCCCTTTATGTCAGGATGGTCATGAGAATTGCACCATTTCTCATGAATTTTTGACGCAGTAATACTTCTTGCCATCACTGTTCATTCCTCGGTTCCGTGTTGTCACAACCGGAATGCCGACAAGTGAACCATGATGTGTGAAATCAATACTCCTAGCAACCGTGTTCCTTGGTAGTAAATGGACAAAATCCTCATTCTTAGCGTGTTGGTTATTGAATTATCATTCTAAGATTGATCATGCTACCTAGTCCTTAATTCTGGTGCACTCTTCGATCAATGAGTGAGGAATTTCAACCCCTTGCTTATTTGATCATATCGTCTTGCTTTGAAAAGCAAGATTGCTCTCGAGCTTAGTAACATATCCGTGGTTCGTGATTCTCCGAATATCTTCTCGGAAGTATTACCAGGTTGTCACCTGACCGCTATGTTGAGCTCGTGATCACGTTGGTTTCTTATAAACCACCCCTTCTCCAAGAACTTGTGGTGGATACCCCTGAGCTAGTTGGTTAAGCTAAACAACAACTTGGAGAGTTGGAAGATAAAAGCTTGCCTTACTTAGCTCATTCCAAAGGGATATCCTTTTGTGTGCGCGTGTGTTGAAGAAAGATGATATCTTCATCGATTGGTCCTCATGATCAGTTGTTGGATCTATTGCCTTGACAAAACTTTGACTTGAGTATGGGCTATCGTCAAGTCAAATCAGAGCCAACGATGTTCATAATGTTGTCTTACTCGTGGTTGATCCCTCGAGCATACACCATTACATCTTTGGGTCTGACCAATGCTATCACCGTGTTCACATGATGGTGGAAGTCCAGTGATATGGAAATTCCGATGGGTTGTTGTTGAGCCCACCAGCAGCATTTCGTCTCCCCCATGATTCATGTTGAACGCTACACTAGTATTGGAAACTTTGTAAGCAATGCCTTTGTGTTCCGTTCATGAAGCTTATGCTTGGATGGAAGAAGTGACTTCCTCTAATTCATGTGCATATGATGCAAGTTGCCGCCGTGAATTTGAGAAAGCTTGTTTTGTTTTCCTGGAATCATCCCAAGTCAGTCATGCATACGTGCAAAGTATTTTGTGGTCTGGAGACTTGCAACCTTCATTCTATATGTATTCTTAGCACGTCAAGCCACTAATTGATTTGTTCAAGGAGAAGTAGTTCCTTCTTAAGAGCAAGACTTATACAAGTACTTCGTTATCCTCGATGATGGTTCCCCACATGAACTCGGTAGTGTTTTGTTGTAAGACTTCTACGTGATCATGCTTGCCTTGGACATCATGTTCACATGTATGTAGCAGAACCAGCTCATGTTTTGGAGCTTGCCATCGTAGTTCATTTCCCGAGAATCTCGCAACGACATCTCGTCGGTTTGTGTTGCAAACTTTCTTTTCCAGACATGCTGTCGGAAATATCCTGTCTCCAACCGGATCTGAATCTCAGGCAGATATGATGGTTGGAACACTCCCAACATTTGCATTTTGTTCCCAGCTTGCACTCCATTGTGCCAATTTTCCATGGGATGGCCTTCTCAGCAGTTACTGTCCAGGTTCATCTTCAAAGGTGGACTTACCATGGGTCCCCTCCATTTCCGGTGATAAGCAAAAGTCATCCATTGCGTTCTCTTCAACAAGGTAGTCCACATCATCCAACCTAGTCCGAGTATGCCATTTCTTCGAGCTCTTTCAAATGAACGTTTGTGATTGCCTTAGGCTGGAATAAAGAGTTCCAATGATCTCAGAATCAAAAGTAATTATTTTTTTTTGAAACTATTTACTGCAAGGCAACAGCCTCACAGTATTTTATTAAACAAAATAATAGAGTCTTAGTTACAACTAACTGAAGAAACAAGAAAGGAGAAATACTTACAAAAAGAAAACTATTAGAGGTCAGCTATCCAAGATATTAAACTATCCTTATATTTACATTTAACCCTGTGAGACAGAAGAGAAATGTCATGAATGAAGTTCCTTCTCCAAGCACGAAATGAAGGTTGCTCATTCCTGAATATCTTCCCATTCCTTTGTGTCCAAATATTCCATGTAGCGGTGAAAACCACCTCAGAGAAGAAAGGGTGTCCAAAATCCTTCCTAGCTGCTTGAGCCAAATCATATGTGGTTTGGTTTGGTTGTGGCGTCCAAGATATCACAAGGTAGTTCCAAACCCTGTGGCTGTAGTTGCAAGCAAAGAAAAGATGAGCCCGATCCTCATGATGAGCAAGATTGCAAAGCACACAGGTGTCATCCTGGATGATCCAATGTCTTCGTTGCATCATATCTCTGGTGTTCAAACGATCCATTAACAGAAGCCAACCAAAAACCTTTATCTTTAGCATGCAAGAACTCTTCCAAATCCACTTGAAAATTGGATCCACCACAAGCTGAGAGAAACAAGAGTTATAGTATATCTTTGCCATATAATCTCCAGACTTGGAAGGCCACTTCCACACGTCCTTGATCTCCCCATTCAAAGTGACCAAAGGCAGGAGTGCCTGCAACTGTATGAGCTCAGAAAAAGCCTCTTGCGATAATGGTAGATGAAAATTCGCCAAGATGTCAGGCCGCACAAGGAACTCTTTGATGGTAACAGCATTGTCCACGGCAAATGAGTGGAGCCTTGGGAAAGAGTCCTGCAACAACACAACATGTGTTCCCAGCTGCCAACGATCAAGCCAAAAAAGGACCGTATCACCAGCATGAACATGGGGAACTGCCAGGTTGGAGAACTTTGGGAATAAGCGCATAATATCGCGCCACCAAAAGGAACCACAGACCCTGGTGCTTTGGGGTGGAGAAGATGCGTAATAGGTATCCCAGATTAGAGAAACCCAAGGCACGTCCACTTTGTTGAAGAACTTGAAGAGGTGTTTAATAAGCAAAGCTTCATTTTGGATGGTCAAGTCCATAACACCCAGACCACCAAAACCCTTAGGACGACAGACAAGATCCCAAGCAGCCAAAGATTGACGTGGGTTATCTGTATTACCCCTCCACAGGCACTGTCGCATGATCCTCTCAAGCTGCTGAATAATGCCCTTTGGAAGTGAAAGGGTACACAAAAAATATATTTGCATGGAGCACAACACGGACTGAACAAGTTGCAAGCGACAACCTTGATTAAGAAAACAGGAAGATGCAGACAGACGACGCTCAATGCGATCCACCAGAGGCGTCAGCTCGTTAATGGTGGGCCTTGAAGTTCCCATGGGCAAACCTAGATATGTGAATGGCAGCGTGCCAACATCGCACCCCAGCAAAGCAGCCACTCTTGCTCCTTCATCAACGCTCATATTTATTGGAATGAGTGAAGATTTGGTGAAGTTGACTCGCAAGCCAGTTGACTCCGCAAAAGTTCCAAGCATCTCGTTCAAGGCAACGAGTTGATCATCAACCGCCGGCAACACAATTAGTGTGTCATCGGCATACCGCACTATTGGGTAATCATTTGAGTTGGACGGAATTGGGAGAGTAAGGATACTCCTGGCGCGCATCTCATTAACAACAGACTGCAACAAGTCAACTGCAATCACAAAGAGTAACGGAGATAGTGGGTCTCCTTGGCGCACTCCTGTTCTGCAAACAAAGTGCTTCCCTGGTACGCCGTTTAGAAGAACAGAAGAAGATCCTGTGGATAAAATAGAATTGATCCACCCAGTCCACCTGGAGTCAAAACCCTTGTATTGCAAAATTTTGAGAATTAGATTGTGTTCAATTGTATCAAAGGCTTTCGTGAAATCCAGCTTGAGTAAGACAATGGGACGTTTGGAAGCTTTGCATTGATGTATATACTCAAAGCACCAGGCTAGGCAATCTTGTATAGAACGAGACCGAAGAAAGCCATATTGATTACGGTGGATGCAGCGAAGGATCGCTTTCTGAAGACGGTTTGCAAGCAGCTTAGTCAGAAACTTCAGGCAAGTGTTGGTCAAAGAAATTGGTCGGAAGTCTCCGACAACTTCAGGACTTAACTTCTTTGGTATAAGAGTAATTAATGAGTTGTTCAGACATTCCAAGTTACACTTCCCCTCATGGAAATCCTTAGCAAGTTGCATGAAATCATCCTTGATAATTGGCCAACACTTCTTTAAAAACAGCCCCGAGAAGCCATCGGGTCCGGGTGCACGGTCAGGAGGCATGTTCTTAATGATAGCATCAACCTCAGAATCCGAGAAGGGCTGAGATAGGTCCTGAAGGCCATCAACTCTAGTAATTAAAGCGTCCAAATCAAAACCCATGCGAGTTCCTTTTGCATTACCCATTCTCTGATTAAAATCCGACCAAAACATGCTGGCAAGCTGCTGATGATCCGAAACCACATCCCCATCAGAATTCCTCAGAGACGAGATGGTGTTTCTCCTAAACCTTTCCGTGGCCATGGCATGAAAAAATTTGGAGTTTTCCTCGCCAACTTTAATGTTACGGATGGTACAACGCTGCTTCCAATAAACATACTGCCAATGAAGAATATCTTCCAAGTGCAACTTCACAATTCGCCTGAAATTAAACTCAGGCCGCGATAAACACCTGAGCTCCTCCAGTCCATCAAAGTAAAGGATAACCTTGTTGCAATCAACAATTAAAGCATTGATTGTCGACAAACTCATGTGCCATTTCTTGAGGGCATACCTCAACGCTTTAAATTTGGCGGAAATCTTGTGTGTCGTCGATTGTCTTGCCACAGGTTTGTTCCAGACATTGGCCACACAGTCAAAGAAACCAGGCAGGTCAATCCAATAATTCTCAAAGCGAAAAATTTTAGCTTTTGGAATGACAGTGGCAATCGAGACGACGCATGGGACATGATCAGAAGCCGTGCGCGCTAGCGGCAGGACAGTCGTGTTAGGATGGTCAAAGGTCCATGCCACTGAAGTAAAAAACCAATCAATCTGTTCCAGTAATGGATTAGTTTGCATGTTTGACCAGGTAAACTGTCGACCTTTAATTGGTAACTCAATGAGACCCAGATGCCCAATTACTTCATTAAACAGAAAAATGTCATTGACATTACCCCCAGGCTGATTTCTGTTATCCAATGATCTCATGAAATTAAAATCGCCCAACAACAACCAATTATCATCACAGTTAATATCAAGATTATAAAGCCATTGCACGAAATCATCCCGGGAAGGGCCCTGACACGGACCATACACTGACACGAGCGTCCAAATTTCAGAAGTGTGCTTCGATTGGAATTCAATAATGATGCCAAAATGCCTTGCCTCAATTAACTTTCCTTCAAAGAAAGATGAATTCCAAATAACGATCATGCCAGCGGAAGCACCAACCGAAGGTACATAGGAAAAATTATCAAAACGCCGTGGACAAAACTTCCTAATGAACCTATGATCAATATGCATGCGTTTCGTTTCTTGCAGACAGATAACTGAACAACCACTTTCGTCAATTTTCTGCTTAACTGCTAATTGCCGCGCTTCAGAATTAAGACCACGCACATTCCAACATAACACCTTCCAATCTTTAAACCTTGTCTGATTCATTACAAACCAAAATAAAAAGCATAGATAACAGTAGATCATGCAATGACATACATCGAGCCACCAAACAGGGAGCAGATAACCTAAACAGGGAACTGAAGAACAGATAAATGACGTTTGAAAAGGTACGCCATGAACCATTGAGCCATTCAGTGAAACTAGACATCGGAACCCTTGCTGCTGGTGGGTGTAGCAGGACCAGCCTCAAGCTTGTCCTTGGAGATCTTCTCAGGTGCAATTCTCAGACGAGCTCCAATGCGCTGAAGATCAGAAATTGGCGTTGGTGGAGGTACTGACAGCTCTTCCTCTGGCTGTGCTGAGCTAGTTCGGCGCTTCTTGAAAGAGAGCTGGTTGGTGCCTTGATTGGGGCCTCTGCTTGAAGATTTATGATAACCATCCCGGAGTGCCCTTAAGCATGCACTGCGATGTACCTCAGAGTCCACCACAACCTTAGTGGCCTTAACAGTCTTGGGCTTACGACCATGTTTGTTTCTGACCTCTGGCATTGCAGAGAACTGAAAGGATTCACTGACAGGCTCAGAGAGATCACCAAAGCCATCAAAACACAAAGCGCGAGCAACAGGCCTTTTAACTGGAGCTATTTGACGAGGACAGAGTGAAGTTGGTCCAGGTGCCGGCAGCAAAGACAAGCTGACATCATTCCCATTGAAGCAAACATCCCAAGAGCTCTTGGACAGAAGCAGAGAGCACAGATTAGTCTTGAACACACACTTTGGAATTTCAGCAGAAAAGATGGCTGGCTTAAACTTGCAGAAGGAACGCTGCCACTGCATCTCAGGCGGGATCACAGGACCAAAGACAGTTAGAACTCGCCCAACATTGAGAGGGGGCTGAACCGGATGCTGCAGAACCACAAATTGCTCTTCAGGCTGCAGATCATTAACAGAATCATTTGATACTTCCAGAACAATAGATTCCTGAGACAGGTTCTCATCCACTTGATTTTCCTCAATTACCTCCTGTGGTGCATTAAGGTCCTATGGATCCGCATGAATTTGAGGCTCATGCTCCTGCGGAGGTGGAGGCAACTCATCCCAACCAATCTCAGGAAATTCAGGCATAACCCAGTTGTGATTATGGAACTGCAGATGCCCAGGGAGAGGATGAGGATTGCCATCAAAGGGCATCGGGTCCTCGTCAGGTGGCAAGATGTCAGCAAAGTCAGCAGAGAAGATGTAGATTGGAGCAGACCATGAAATCCGAGAACCACCAAAATCTGCAAACTCCCGATAGACCACATCCCGCGGCACCAATGTCGTTGCCGGGAAAGAGACGTACGCCAGGGTACGAACAAGTAACGGATCGTCCTGGTGCCAGTGGTGGAAACGGCCAAAGGTACTGATTGCATCGGCAATGTATTGAGTTCGCCGATAGTCCAGAGGTATCCCAACAATCATAACCCAACCCCTACGAAAACCCTGAACAGCTCTGAAATTGATTCCTTCATCATGCGGCACAAATCTCACAAATCTGTTATTATCTAGCTCAAACGGGGGGTGATCAACTAGAGCCTGCCTAGCAAGAGGACTGCGAAAGCGGAGAAGACCCACTCCTTGAATCCACGGTTGAGCATCAAGAACAGCACGACCAAGATTGTTAACAACAAAATCACTAACCATGTTTCTGAAGAGCCCAACTTCTTCAGGCAAAGGGGCAGGCTCGACGATGGCAATGGCGTATTCCTCATGCTGACGATCCGGAGCAACTGCAGGAGAATAGAAGGTGCGTGGCAGACGCCACTGTCCACCATCAATGATCTCGAACCCCGGAGGCACGAAAGGCGTGGGATCAAGGGGGAAGGTAGCCATCGCAGGAAGTTCCTCGGTCGGAGCCGCAGCAGATGATGCGGCAAAGCAGGTTGGTGGCGTCGAAGAGGATGGTGGTGGTGGTGTGATGGGCGGCGGCTCAGCGGGTAATGGCGGAGGCGATGATGGTGTTGCAGGCGTGATGGGACTTGGCAGAGACCCAGCTAGTCTATTAGCATGGGAAACCGAGGCGCCAGGCGAGGAAATCCCAGCGGACCCGCCCGGGGAAGTAGGATTGACCTTCGGGACCCACTTGTAAGAGGGAGAGGGAGAATGCGCAGCGTCGGAGCATCCTTTTGCACGATGGCCAAGGCGAAAGCATCTACGGCACCTAATAGGACTGGTGCACGAATTGGCATAATGCAGCAACGATAAACAATTATGACATTTCCATACCTTGAACACCATATCATCAATAAGATCATTAAAATGGGTAGCCTGGTCCGAAACATCCGGAATTTGGTTCTCCGTAACCGCCACGGGAGAAATCTCAACTGAGTCACCAGAAAAATCCGAAATATCTTGAGAATGATGTGCCAGAGGCTGGGCCATAATACAATCAACCAAGTCACCAGGGCCATTGAGGGCAGAAGAGAAATGTTGGGCTGGCGACTCAAACTGGGCCAGGCATCCATGCTGGGCTGGCGACACAGTCAGGGCCATGCATCCATGTTGGGCTGGAGATTCTGGTGCAACGTTCACAGGCGTGACCGAAACATGAGATGATGCCTGCTTAGATCGAACTAATTGGTTGGGTGTTGATCCGGAATTATCGGCATGGTTTCTGGCCGGAAAGCTGATCGTTCCGAAAGAGATGGGTGGCGTCGCCACCGTCCACTGGAGATTCATCACCGGCGGTGGGGGCAAGATGACCTTCTCATGGGGATTCATATCATATCCGGCCTGAGAGATCACATCCACCTGAGGCTGGTCGGCAGGATACCTATAACCCTTGCAAGCAGGATATTGATGGAAAGTGGCGAAAGAAAGCTTCTTCCTGATTGACGAACTCGACCTTAAGGAAGATTTAACCGGTGGCTTATGCATAGCTAGCAAACCCAAAGTGGCACGCTTCTTAGATGGACTCACAAGAATCCACTCAGCGTCACACTCCTTTTTCCAGATCTTAAATTCACGAGTCCAGTTAGGGCCACCATTGCCCCAAAGATGAAAATAGCATTTGAATTGTGGACACGCGAACGATCTTAACTGGAGAATGCATAGGCCAAATTGCTTGCATGAGACAAAAAAAGAGAATACCTTGTCTCGGATGAGTTGCACATAAAATTCAATTGCAGAACCGCCAATCGCTGATTCCAAAGCAGCCGCCACAGAATCCTCATTAAGATGGAAGATATGTCTGCTGAACGACACAACCATGATAAAATGTCCCGTGTCATCCGTGGAATGAATAGATCTCCCACAATGCTTGAGAACCTTGTCCGCGAAAATGGCGCCCACCGAGAAATCCAAATCCAACGTCGATCCACTGGCAGGACCCATATGGAATGAGTATAGACGTGTAGATCAGGTGACGCCGGAGTAGATGGGTGGATCAGAAACAAAATTCACTGGCTAGAAGAGAAGATCGCCGGAAAACCCTAGGCCGGAGGTGGGAGGGTGGGTGGGTGCGCAGAGCAAAGTAATTCTTTTTGCCAGTTAAGGGATTATTTCTGCGAGTCACCTTCCTTAAGATGTCTCATTATGGTATCATGGCAACTCAAATCCTCGCTACGTTGACATCCGTTCACCACCCTCTTAGGTGTGGAATTGTTGTCTACCTAAGGAACCCTCGTCATCTGTTCCACTCCATCCCTCTATATGAATGTATCGTGTCTCATCTCGACAGATGTCGCTATGTCTCATTCTGTGAGTTGATCGTCGGTTGCTCGACCTTCGAGAAGATCGATTCCTCGAGAGTTTCTTTTCTTCCGTTATCATGTTGGATGGAGTTCTCAGAGCAAGACATCGAGACAAAGGTGGTGATCGTGTCAACGTTTCTATGAGGTGCAACTTGGATCATGAAGACCGTGTTAGCTTGTGCTCCCTCTGTCTTCTTACCTCACGTCTTGAATCTCGGGATGACATTCTAGTTTAGTGGGGGTGAGTTGTCACAGCCCTAGAAATCTCTTTGTAATTAGTGGCATTGCATCCATGCATCATTTTTAATTTCTATTAATTTTGAAATGGGGATTGATCCAAACCCTAGCACCAGATCAAATCAACTAGGTTCAAATAAAAATATTCTCAATGAACCCAAAATGCCTTTGGAAAAGTTCATGATTTTTGATAAAGGTGAAAACCTCTGGCAAAAATGATGCACCTATTTCTAGGACATTTCTGGACTCTTGAATTAAATTGTTAAGTATTTGAATTTGGGCATTTAAACACAATAAATAATTTAAATGCTCAAATAATGCTGAAATTAAACGTGGGCCACTAGAATAATCCATAGAGTGTCCACAAATTATTGCAGCATTTTACAAAGTGCTTTAGCATTTTTTAATAAAGCCAAACATTTACAGAAAATTAGAAAACAGAAATAAAATAGATGGAGAGAGAGGACTACCTGGCCCACCTACCTGTAGCCGGCCCAGCTCGCTGGCCCAGCCCACCTGGCGCCTCCAGTCGTCTTCTCCACCGCGCCAAGAGGATGCGGGCGTGTGCCCGACGCACGCGCGGCCACCTCCTGCTTGTCGACGAGCCCCTGGACGCGTGGACGACTCCCTTGTGCCGTCCCGATCCCGCTGACCGCTTCGCTCACTATCCCCCACGGCTCTCTCTCCTCTGCTCCCTCTCTCCCGCCCGGACTGAACGCGTCCGTCGCCGCCGCTCACCATAGCCACGGCCACCGTCCACCACTCGCCTCGCCGACTAGTCCAGAAGGACCGCAGCGTCGTTCTCATCACCTACGCAGAGCCAAGCTACGCCGGACGCCCTGCATCACCGGCTACCTCGTCTTCTTCTACCTCGGGCACCCGAGGTCGCCATCGACGATTGGCTCCGTCCAGACCATCCCCGGCCTTGCTGTCCGCTCCAGGAGACTCGCCGTTAGCCCCTCTTCCTTTTCCCTCTTCTCTCGTGCTCGTGCTCGTCCCCTAGCTCCATTTCCCACTGCGGCCGAGAGCATCTCGCCGCCGGCCATGGCGTAGCCGTGGCCACAGCCGCGCAAGCTCACCACGGAGCACGTCACTGTGCTTAGGAAGTCCCCAGGAACCTAACGCACACACTCACTCGCTCTGACGCGCACCGTAGCACCAACCCCGCAATCACCCGAACTCCGGCGCCGCCACGAGCTCGACTCCGGCGAGCTCGTTCCACCCAAGCCCTCCCCCTTGGCTCTCTGGATGCGCAAGAGCGCGGGCTCCCTCCTGGTGCCCTCAGCGTGACCAGCCGCAGCCTGTAGCACCGCCCCGACAAACTCCGACGAGCCACCGCCGTCCTTTAAGGTCGCCGGCAACTTGATCCGGCGACGCCGATGTGGCGTGATTAGTTTAGGTCTAATCCACCCACTAATTACCACCGCACCCACTGACACCTGGGCCCCGCTAACTAACTAACCCTGGATTAGCTCTTGTTTAGATTAAACTAACCCTACGGGCCCCACATGTCAGTTTGACCTGGCCATGTCACACGTTGACTGGCCCCACGCGCCAGAATTGACCCAGCTGACATGGCCGTTGACTGGTCCCACATGTCAGCGACCTAAGCAGCCCTTTGTCACTGACGTGTGGCCCCCACACGTCATGTTTGACTCTGGGCGACCCCGTTGACTTGCTGACGTCACACTGACGCCAGGCTAACGCAGTAAACCTTTTTTCTGGATTTATTTTTTATATAGGAAATTCCAGAAAATGTTGCAAACTTCTAAAATTCATATAAATTCAACCGTAGCTCAGATTGAAAAGATTTATATATGAAAAATGATCAGAAAAATCCAATCTATCCATCTGTACCATTTGCATGCATGTTAGAACACTTTAACCATGCTGTTCTAGTGAAACAAGATAATGCACCATTATGACTATATACATGAGCTCACATTTGAATCTTTGATTCAAATGGGTTCAAATCAACCTGTTCTTTTATGCATTAGCTCAAACACATTCATTTCGCCATGTCATGATCATGCATCATATTGTCGCATTGCGTTGATTGTGTCCCTCTTTGTTTGCCGGTAATTGTCCCCTCTCGATAGACGTGGTGCCGACGATGAGATCGATGACACCGATGAAGAACTATATTATCTTCAGAAGTGCCAGGCAAGCAAAAACCCCTTGTTCATTCCGATACAATCCCACTCTCTCGCTTCTGCTCTCTTTTACTGCATTAGGACAACAACGATTCAACTGTTATGTGCTGCGGTAGTTGAACCCCTTTCCTCTGGATGACCTGTCATTGCCACAGTAAATAGATGAAACCCACTAGCATGAGTAGGAGTTGTTTGAGCCCTGATGTGCCTACTCATTCATGTTTGTTGTCATGCCTGCTACTGCTTAGAGTTGAGTCGGGTCTGATTCATCGGGAATGAATTGGAATGTGGTGAACATATCCTACTGTTCAGAGCTAAGTGTGTGAACACGATTTGGTAAAGGTAGCGGTGAGAGGCCATGTAGGAGTACATGGTGGGTTGTCTCATTGCAGCCGTCCTCAGGAACTGAGTTATGTGTTTGTGATCCATGAACAGTTACTACCACACATTGGGTTCCGGTAACTCGACCCCTCTCGACTTATTAATCAACTCGATCTCTGTCCAGGAGTTGCAACTAGTTTCTGGTGTTTGTAGGTAGTGTTAGTAGTCTACCAAGTGGTACCCGGTACAGGTGGTCTTGGGACAGACTAGGCACAGTGGCACGGTGTACCAAGTGTAGATCTACCCGTCAAGGTGGGCTTGGGAACCCTGCACACATCGTTTGGGGCCGTGAGCGACACCCCGGCCGGATCTCCTTGCGGATGGAACCCGAATAGGCGATAAACCTGGACTAGAGGCTTGTGTGGTTAGTCAGGTCGTGGCTGACTCCCTCGCCCGGCTTCCGCTTGAAGGTTGCCGAGGTACATGACGTGTACAGGGCGATAAGTGGCGAGAGCGTGTGTGAAGAAGTACACCCCTGCAGGGTTATCATTATCTATTCGAATAGCCGGATTCCTCGGATATGGAAACTTGGACCCCTTGCATAGTTCATAGACAAGTGAAAGTGGATACTCTAAAATGCGCAAGATAAGCGTGAGTGCTATGGATGGCGTCCCCGTAGGGAGACGGGAGCGGATCCATAGTGGTGTATTGATATGGTGAGTATGTGGACTCGTGTGCGCCACCTCAAAAGAGTTACTTGCAATCGTAGTTCAGGATAGCCACTGAGTCAAAGCTGGCTTGCTGCAGTTAAACTCCACTACCCCCTTTGTTGATACCGATGCATATGTAGATAGTTCTGATGTAAGTCTTGCTGAGTACATTTGTACTCACCTTTGCCTATTTTATGTTTTGCAGAGAGACTTCAGTCTCGCTAGTAGTTCCGCGTGGACTTCGACGTTTAGCTTGTTACCTCAGCTACGATCTTGTGCCCTCGGCAGGATCTGGTAGATAGTCAGGCTTCTCAGCCTTTTTCATTTGTAGATGTCTGTACTCGGACATGTTAAGCTTCCGCATGTGTTTGACTTGTATGCTCTGAATGTTGGGTCATGAGACCCATGTTTGTAATATCTCGCTCCTCGGAGCCTAATGAATAAATACTTTGAGTCGTAGAGTTATGTTGTGATGCCATGTTGTATCTACTCATATCGGGCATATTGTGTGTATGATTGAAATGCTTGGTATGAGTGGGATCCGACTATCTAGTTGTTTATCCTTGGCAGCCTATCATATGGGGAAAGGTAGTCTAGTGCTTCTGAGCGATAGTAGTCCGCTACAGCCCGGTTCACCGGAGTCCTGCTAGCCCAGCACTACTGCTCGGAACACTTGACTGGCCGGCATGTGATTCACTTCGCTCCTTTGTCTGTCCCTTCGGGGAAATGTCACGTGGTGACATCCGGAGTCCTGCCTAGCCTGCTACAGCCCGGGTTACCGGAGTCCTGTTAGCCCAGTGCTATAGCCCGGATTCACACGTTAATGACCGACATGCTCGATGTGACCCACGTATGCCTATCCTCATAGGTTAGCGCCGCTTTGGGTTCACGACTAGCCATGTCGGCCCGGGTTCTCTGTCATATGGATGCTAGCGACACTATCATATACGTGAGCCAAAAGACGCAAACGGTCCCGGGCCAGGTAAGGTGGCACCCGTGGGAGTACCGTGCGTGAGGCCGCAAAGTGATATGATGTGTTACATGCTGGATCGATGTGGCTTAGGATCGGGGTCCTGACAAGGTACGTCTCGGTTAGAGCGGTGTGGAGGCACAGTGCTCCCCAAGAAGCCACTAGGGCCACCGTATTCTCCTCACGCCCTCACACAATGCGAGATGTCGTGATTCCACTATTGGTGCCCCTGAAGGCGGCGACCGAACCTTTACAAACAAGGTTGGGGCTATCTCCACAACTTAATTGGAGGCTCCCAACGACACCACGAAGCTTCACTATAATGGAATATGGCTCCAAGGTGACCTCAACCGTCTAGGGTGCTCAAACTCCCAAGAGTAACAAGATCCGCAAGGGATTAGTGGGGGGAATCAAATTTCTCACTGGTGCACGTCGGTCCTAAACAAACTATTTTTTACCCCTTTCCGCAACGACATTTGGAACCGTCGCCAAGTGAGTGTGGGCGATAGGGGGTGTCCTTCCCACACGACCCAGAAACCGTCGGGGATATGCCCTCCTGGCACACACGTTCGGCAAAATGAGGTCGTGTGCGACCAGCAAGCACTCAAATACAGAAATACGTATAGTAGAGCTAAAAAATACAATTATACGGCAAAATTGTTTCCGGTCGCAAGTACATCCCACACAGTCAGTCCCCGCTAAACGTTTCCGTTCGTATGCACATCCCACACACTCGCTCCAAGGAAACGTTTCCGTTCACAGGTACATCACACACAATTTTTCCCGTTAAATCGTTTGCATTATTGAATGTAGCACACATGGTCCGTAGAAGAAACTGTGTGGCAAAGGCTGGCCATGATACACAATTTTTATGTGGTAAACGTTTGCGCAAGGTGGCCTAACGCAAACAGTTTTCAAGAGAAAGTCGTGTGTGATTGTTCATTGATCCAACACGGTTTATTCCTAGAATCTGTGTGTGTTTCCTGAGGTCATTAGCAGGCTAATTGCCCTATTATTAACAATCCATTTATTAATCTAATTGACATTCATATTAAGCACACAATATATTTCATTTCCATATTAAGGAAGCAGAATTTCATAATTGAAATACATCAGAGTACAACATGATATAGCTTCAGCACTCAGCTACCGCATTACACAACTGCACCAGCAGCAAGTTCCACATGCAACATGTAGAACCTTTCGAAATTAGCATCATAGATGGTATATAGACAGATGCATCTCATCTGGAAAACTGCTAAAGCGGAAAGCGAATATTGAGCCTTCATTCATGTTGAAGGTCTTTGCAACTTTAGGCCAGTGTCTGTGGATGATTGACCGTCCGTCCTTCGACCTCTTCAGGAACACTTCAATATTGAACCATGGGTGTTGTATGAAAACCTTCCTTGCCTCCTGACCATAGAGGTGGTTTGAGAGGTAATCATCAGTGAACTGCTTTGGAAAGGCCTGAAAACAAGGATGTGCATAAATATCTTCTCTATATTGGAAATGGGGAAAAGGAATTAAAAAAAGGCAAGGTATAATAGTTAGCACCATCTTGTAGTGAACTGGTGTCTTGTTCATTGTGCAGACAAAGATCTTGTTGTTTTTTGTCGCTAATTTCTTTATCCTAACAATCTTTCTGACTTTCTTGATTTGATTGATATTCATGGGCAACTCATTTCCCCATATGCAAAAAGGGTCAAACAATGGGTCAAAACCTCTGATAGCAGGACCTACATGTGCAAGACCAAATTGTTAAAACACAAAATATTAGAATGGTTCCTGCAATTGCACAATAATGTGCTATTAGACAACGGACCATGCACATGCTAACCTCGATTGTAAACCTCAGTGCTTCCCATTGTTTCCCTACAACATATAAGGTAGTTAGTCATCAGGTTAAGTAAGGGTTTGCATGCTATCAGTAAAATATGTTGATGAAAAATAAGCACATTGCAGATTCATCAGATTAATTGAAGCCACACGAAAAACCCATTCACCCTAACCAAACATGATTATGAACTAGGAAATATAGCACTTGTATATGTTTCTCATGTATTAAGTGCAGCCAAATTCGATTTATTCCTCACATGCACAACAATACAAAATTCTACCCATGATAATTGGACATCGCATTGCAGAATTGAACCAAGCAGTTAACTAAACACCACAACAAATGAACCAAACATTAACTAAGCACCACATTGAACAATATAGCATTGAACCAAGCAGTTAACTAAACACCACAACAAATGAACCAAACATTA
Organism: Aegilops umbellulata; assembly: GCA_032464435.1. NCBI lineage: Eukaryota > Viridiplantae > Streptophyta > Magnoliopsida > Poales > Poaceae > Aegilops > Aegilops umbellulata. Next base: position 346,199,055 of record CP136056.1, on the reverse strand, counting down.
ACTGAGACCACATTGCACAATATAACATACTCCTAATAGAAGATCAGAGAATTAACCAAACAGTTAACTACAGCCAATTGTATTTGTTTCTCATGTATTTACTACATCCAAATTCAATTTATTCCTCACATGGTATACAATAACAGAATGCACCCACAATTTTGTAAAGATAAATTCGATTTATTTCTGACATGGAAGACAATACAAAATTGCAGCCTGAAGAATTGAACATCACATTTGCAGAATTGAACCAAACAGTTAACTCAAGACGACAACTAATTAACAAAACAGTTAATAAGTGAGCACCATACTGCACGACATATAGAACATATACACTAGAGCAACAGATTGCATGGTGAAATTAGATAGCACAATTCACTAGATTTTGTGAAGGAAAGGCGGGAGCAACACACGCAACGGGTAAACCGAGCATGCTTAACCGGCGTAGCTAGCAATTGGAAAGGTGCTCCTCCAAGATCTGGGGGTCGGCACGAATGGCAGCCATCGTGACCTCATCCGCGCGTGTGACGGCGATTTGCTTCTCCGTTGCCAAATGCTCCTTGAGTTCCTGGCTATACTGCGTGCACCATGGCTTAGGCCGGCGCTTATTTTGTGGAGGGGTCACTGATTTGGGTGGAAGGTGTCGCGCTCGCACCGGCGGTCGGGGCATGTGTGATGTGGAAGGAGGAGGAGGATGGGGGTCGGGTGTGGATTACCTGCCTGGATAGAGGAGGCCGAGCAGCGTGAAGGAGGGTCGCCAGCGAGGAGGCGGCGGCGTTGCAAGCAAGGAGTGAATGTTTCAACTTGGAAAGGAAGGCGGAAAGAGGGGAAATGTAGCTTTTGGTAAGGGGGAGGGGCAGGGAGGTAGATATTTCTGGGGAAGCCAAAAATTTGGAATCGCTTCAGCCAAAAAAATGGCGCGCAAAGTGTCATCACACATGGTCCCTTATTCAGAACTGTGTACAATATGTGGACATCACAAACGATTCAAATAGCTTAAACCGTGTGTGATGAGTTTGAACGTTAAAAGTTTTGGTTCGAATTTCCATGGTTACAGTGTTCATCCACGTCATTGCATAATTTGGGTACACAAAGGAGACTACAGCACACCCACACTTCTTAATCGAGCAAGTTCAACAATTAAACAGAGCTAGCTGTCCTAAACATTACTCTAAAAAATTAAAGACTGGTGCTCTTAATTAAACAAAACATAAAGTACTACTACGGCTGGTGCTCGTCGATCTCCGCCTCCGCCTCCATGTCTAGCTCGCGCCCGACGGCCTCTTGGGGAAGGGGCTCCATGGCATCCATCGCACCATACTCGGCAAGCATCTCGCCATCCGCGTCCGCCATCTCTTTGGAAAAGCCCACCACGAGTTGGGCGTGGGTGGACGCGATCTTGGCTTGGACGGGCTCTGTCGTCGCAATGTATGCGGCGGAGGAACGGACGACTGCTCAAATGCTCCTGGCGATTGCCAGCTCTTCGGCCGTGGGTTGCCGACCGTTGTCGAAGAAGCTTCGTTCGATTTGTGTGGTGACCGCCAGGAGCTGGGCGTGGGCGGCCTCCATTAGGGCTAAGGACGCCGCTGCGGAACGGACAGATGTTGTGCCTCTCTCGCCAATTGCTATCCCCGAGGCAGATGTTGCTGCCTGATACGTCTCCAACGTATCTATAATTTTTTATTGTTCCATGCTATTATATATTCTGTTTTGGATGTTTAACGGGCTTATTTATACACTTTTATATTATTTTTGGGACTAACCTATTTAACCGGAGGCCAAGCCCAAATTGCTATTTTTTGCCTATTTCAGTGTTTTGCAGAAAAAGAATATCAAACAGAGTCCAAACTGAATGAAACCTTCGGGAACGTGATTTTCGGAACGAACGTGATCCAGAAGACTTGGAGTGGACATCAAGCAACCAACGAGGCAGCCACGAGGTAGGGGGCGCGCCCACCTCCCCCAGGCGCGCCCTCCACCCCCGTGGGACCCTCGTGGCTCCACCGACCTACTTCTTCCTCCTATATATACCTACGTACCCCCAAACTATCAGAAGCGACCACGAAAACCTAATTCCACCGCCGCAACCTTCTATACCCGTGAGACCCATCTTGGGGCCTTTTTCGGCGTCCTGCCGGAGGGGGCATTTATCACGAAGGGCTTCTACATCAACACCATAGCCTCTCCGATCATGTGTGAGTAGTTTACCTCAGACCTTCGGGTCCAGTTATTAGCTAGATGGCTTCTTCTTTCTCTTTGGATCTCAATACAAAGTTCTCCTCGAGTCTCTAGGAGATTTATTTGATGTAATCTTCTTTTGCGGTGTGTTTGTCGAGATCCGATGAATTGTGGGTTTATGATCAAGATTATCTATGAACAATATTTGAAACTTCTCTGAATTCTTTTATGTATGATTGGTTATCTTTGCAAGTCTCTTCGAATTATCAGTTTGGTTTGGCCTACTAGATTGATCTTTCTTGCATTGGGAGAAGTTCTTAGCTTTGGGTTCAATCTTGCGGTGACCTTTCCTAGTGACAACAGAGGCAGCAAGGCACGTATTGTATTGTTGCCATCTTGGATAAAAAGATGGGGTTTATATCATATTATATGAGTTTATCCCTCTACATCATGTCATCTTGCTTAAGGCATTACTCTGTTCTTATGAACTTAATACTCTAGATGCTTGGTGGATAGCGGTCGATGTGTGGAGTAATAGTAGTAGATGCAGAATCGTTTCGGTCTACTTGTCACGGACGTGATGCCTATATTCATGATCATACCTAGATATTCTCATAACTATGCTCAATTCTATCAATTGCTCGACAGTAATTTGTTCTCCCACCGTAATACTTATGCTATCTTGAGAGAAGCTACTAGTGAAACCTATGGCCCCCGGGTCTATTTTCCATCATATTAATCTCCCGTTATTTGCATTACTATTTACTTGCTTTCTTTACTTTTACTCTTTATCATAAAAATACCAAAAATATTATCTTATCATCTCTATCAGATCTCACTCTCGTAAGTGACCGTGAAGGGATTGACAACCCTTTATCATGTTGGTTGTGAGGTTCTTATTTGTTTGTGTAGGTACAAGGGACTTGAGCGTGACCTCCTACTGGATTGATACCTTGGTTCTCAAAAACGGAGGGAAATACTTACGCTACTTTACTACATCACCCTTTCCTCTTCAAGGGAAAACCAAGGCAGTGCTCAAGAGGTAGCAAGAAGGATTTCTGGCGCCGTTGCCGGGGAGGTGTGTGCCAAATCAATTCATACCAAGTACCCATCACAAACTCGTATCCCTCGCCTTACATTATTTGCCATTTGCCTCTCGTTTTCCTCTCCCCCACTTCACCCTTGCCATTTTATTCGCCCTCTCTTTCCGTTTGCCTCTTTTTAGCCTGCTTCTTGTTCGCTCGTGTGTTGGATTGCTTGCTTGTCACGATGGCTCAAGATAATAATAAATTGTGTGACTTTGCCAATACCAACAACAATGATTTTCTTAGCACTCCGATTGCTCCTCTTACCGAAGCTGAATCTTGTGAAATTAATCATGCTTTGTTGAATCTTGTCATGAAAGATCAATTCGCCGACCTTCCTAGTGAAGATGCTACTACCCATCTAAATAGCTTTGTTGATTTGTGTGATATGCAAAAGAAGAAAGATGTGGACAATGATATTGTTAAATTGAAGCTATTTCTGTTTTCTCTTAGAGATCGTGCTAAAACCTGGTTTTCTACTTTGCCTAAAACTAGTATTGATTCTTGAAATAAGTGCAAAGATGCTTTTGTCTCTAAGTATTTTCCTCCCGCTAAAATCATCTCTCTTAGAAACGATATTATGAATTTTAAGAAACTTGATCATGAACATGTTGCACAAGCTTGGGAGAGGATGAAATTAATGATACGTAATTGCCCTACTCATGGTCTGAATTTATGGATGATTATACAAAATTTCTATGCCGGATTGAATTTTGCTTCTAGAAATCTTTTAGACTCGGCCGCGGGAGGCACTTTTATGGAAATCACTTTAGGAGAAGCTACTTAACTCCTAGATTATATTATGATTAATTATTCTCAATGGCACACTGAAAGATCTACTAGTAAAAAAGTGCATGCGATAGAAGAAATTAATGTTTTGAATGGAAAGATGGATGAACTTATGAAATTGTTTGCTAATAAGAGTGTTGCTTATGATCCTAATGATATGCCTTTGTCTACTTTGATTGAGAATAATAATGAATCTATGGATGTGAATTTTGTTGGTAGGAATAATTTCGGTAACAACGCTTATAGATGAAACTTTAATTCTAGGTCGTATCCTAGTAACTCCTCTAATAATTATGGTAATTCCTACAGCAACTCTTATGGAAATTTTAATAAGATGCCCTCTGATTTGAGACTAGTGTTAAAGAATTCATGATTTCTCTAAAGAATTTCAATGCTTTGCTTGAAGAAAAATTGCCTAAGATTGATGAATTGGCTAGGAACGTGGATATACTTTCTCTTGATGTTGCTTCTTTGAAACTTAGATCTATTCCACCTAAGCATGATATCAATGAGTCTCTCAAAGCCATGAGAATTTCCATTGATGAGTGCAAAGAAAGAACCGCTAGGATGCGTGCTAAGAAAGATTGCTTTGTGAAAGCGTGTTCTTCTAGTTTTTATGAGAATAAAGATGAAGATCTAAAAGCTATTGATGTGTATCCTATTAAATATTTGTTTTGCAATATGAATCTTGGTAATGATGGGACTGGAGATGAGTCAACTTTAGTTAAAAGGCGTCCCAGAAATTCGAAGTTTTTAGATCTTGATGCAAAAATTGTTAAAAGTGGAATTGAAGAGGTCAAAACTTTAGATAGCAATGAACCCACTATTTTGGATTTCAAGGAATTTAATTATGATAATGGCTCTTTGATAGATTGTATTTCCTTGTTGCAATCTATGCTAAATTCTCCGCATGCTTATAGTCAAAATAAAGCTTTTACTAAACATATCATTGATGCTTTGATGCAATCTTATGAACAAAAACTAGAGTTGGAAGTTTCTATCCCTAGGAAACTTTATGATGAATGGGAACCTACAATTAAAATTAAAATTAAAGATCATGAATGTTATACTTTGTGTGATTTGGGTGCTAGTGTTTCCATGATCCCAAAAACTTTATGTGATTTGTTAGGTTCCGTGAATTTCATGATTGCTCTTTAAACTTGCATCTTGCCGATTCCGCTATCAAGAAACCTATGGGAAGAATTAATGATGTTCTTATTGTTGCAAATAGGAATTATGTGCCCGTAGATTTCATTGTTCTTGATATAGATTGCAATCCTTCATGTCCTATTATTCTTGGTAGACCTTTCCTTAGAACGATCGGTGCAATTATTGATATGAATGAAGGGAATATTAGATTCCAATTTCCGTTAAGGAAAGGCATGGAAAACTTCCCTAGAAAGAAAATTAAATTACCATATGAATCCATTATGAGAGCCACTTATGGATTGCCTACCAAAGATGGCAATACCTAGATCTATCCTTGCTTTTATGCCTAGCTAGGGGCGTTAAACGATAGCGCTTGTTGGGAGGCAACCCAATTTTATTTTTAGTCTTTTGCTTTTTGGTTCTGTTTAGGAATAAATCTTTGATATAGCCTCTGGTTAGATTTGTTTTTGTGTTTTAATTAGTGTTTCTGCCAAGTTAAACCTATAGGATCTTCTTGGATGATAGTTATTTGATCTTGCTGAAAATTCCAGAAACTTTCTGTTCACGAAAACAATTGTTAAAAATCACCAGAATGTGATAAAATACTTATTCCAATTGAAGCAGGTCAATAAACAAATTGTATAGGTCTTACTATTTTGGTTTATTTTTCTGAGTTCCATAAGTTTGCATTAGTTACAGATTACTACAGACTGTTCTGTTTTTGAAAGATTCTGTTTTTCGTGTGTTGTTTGCTTATTTTGATGAATCTATGGCTAGTAAAATAGTTTATAAACCATAGAGAAGCTGGAATACAGTAGGTTTAACACCAATATAAATAAATAATGAGTTCAATACAGTACCTTGAAGTGGTGTTTTGTTTTCTTTCGCTAACGGAGCTCACGAGATTTTCTGTTAAGTTTTGTGTTGTGAAGTTTTCAAGTTTTGGGTAAAAGATTTGATGGATTGTGGAAAAAGGAGTGGCAAGAGCCTAATCTTGGGGATGCCCAAGTCACCCCAAGGTAAATCCAAGGACACCAAAAAGCCAAAGCTTGGGGATGCCTCGGAAGGCATCCCCTCTTCCGTCCTCACCCATCGGTAATTTACTTGGAGCTATATTTTTTCACCACATGATATGTGTTTTGCTTGGAGCGTCTTGTGTGATTTGAGTCTTTGTTTGTTAGTTTGCCACAATCATCCTTGCTGTACATACCTTTTGATGGAGACACACATGATTCGGAATTTGTTAGAATACTCTATGTGCTTCACTTATATCTTTTGAGCGATATAGTTTTTGCTCTAGTGCTTCACTTATACCTTTTAGAGCACGGCGGTGGTTGTATTTTATAGAAATTATTGATCTCTCATGCTGCACTTATATTATTTTTAGAATCTTAAACAGCATGGTAATTTGCTTTAATTGTAAAATTAATCTTCCATATTGAGTTCATTGAATATTATGAGAAGTTACATACTTGATAAGTGTTTTGAGATATAAAGGTGGTAATATTAGAGTGTGCTAGTTGAGTAATTGTGAAATTGAAAAATACTTGTGTTAAAGTTGGCAAGTCCCATTGCATGCACGTATGGTAAAAGTTGTGTGACAATTTTGACACATAGATGTTCTTTTATTGCTTTCCTTATGAGTGGCGGTCGGGACGAGCGATGGTCTTTTCCTACCAATCTATCCCTCTAGGGGCATGCGTAGTAGTACTTTGCTTCGAGGGCTAATAAAATTTTGCAATAAGTACATGAGTTATTTATGACTAATGTGAGTCCATGGATTATATGCACTCTTAACCTTCCACAATTTTCTAGCCTCTACGGTACCGCGCATTGCCCTTTCTCACCTTGAGACTTGGTGCAAACTTCGCTGGTGCATCCAAACCCCGTGATATGATACGCTCTATCACACATAAGCCCCCTTATATCTTCCTCAAGACAGCCACCATACCTACCTAGCATGGCATTTCCATAGCCATTCCGAGATATATTGCCATGCAACATATTGCTTCGCATGATCATGTAGTTGACATCGTATTTTGTGGCAAAGCCACCGTTCATAATTTTTTTTCATACGTGTCACTCTTGACATCGCATATCCCGGTACACCGCCGGAGGCATTCACATAGAGTCATATTTTGTTCTAAGTATTGAATTGTAATTGTTGAGTTGTAAATAATAAAAGTGTGATGATCATCATAATTAGAGCATTGTCCCATGTGAGGAAAGGATGATGGGGACTATGATTCCCCCACAAGTCGAGATGAGATTCCAGACTAAATAAAAAAAGAGGCCAAAGAAAAAAAAAGAGAAAGAAGGCCCAAAAGAAGAAAAAAAGAGAAAGAAAAAAATGGCAGAAAAAGAGAGAAGGGACAATGTTACTATCCTTTTTCCACACTTGTGCTTCAAAGTAGCACCGTAATCTTCATGATAGAGAGTCTCCTATGTTGTCCCTTTCATATACTAGTGGGAATTTTTCATTATAGAACTTGGCTTGTATATCCCAATGATGGGCTTCCTCAAAATGCCCTAGGTCTTCGTGAGCAAGCAAGTTGGATGCACACCCACTCAGTTTCTTTTGTTGAGCTTTCATATATTTATAGATGTAGTGCATCTGTTGCATGGCAATCCCTACTCCTCTCATTAACATTAATTGATGGGCATCTCCATAGCATATTGATTAGCCGCGTCAATGTGAGACTTTCTACCTTTTTGTCTTCTCTCGTAACCCCCATCATTATACTTTACTCCACCCATAGTGCTATATCCATGGCTTGCGCTCATGTATTGCGTAAGAGTTGAAAAGGCTGAAGCGCGTTAAAAAGTATGAACCAATTGCTCGGCTTGTCATCGGGCTTATGCATGATGAGAACGTTTGTGTGACAATATTGAAACGTAGCCTAACTATATGATTTTGTAGGGATAAGCTTTCTTTGGCTATGTTATTTTGATAAGACATAATTGTTTGGTTAGCATGTTTGAAGTATTATTGTTTTTATGTCAACATTAAACTTTTATCTTGAATCTCTTGGATCTAAATATTAATGCCACAATAAAAATATATACATTGAGAACTATGCTAAGAAGCATTCCACATCAAAAATTCTGTTTTTATCATTTACCTACTCGAGGACGAGCAGGAATTAAGCTTGGGAATGCTTGATACATCTCCAACATATCTATAATTTTTTACTGTTCCATGCCATTATATATTCTATTTTGGATTATTAATGGTCTTATTTATACACTTTTATATTATTTTTGGGACTAACCTATTAACCGGAGGCCCGGCCCAAATTGCTGTTTTTTGCCTATTTCAGTGTTCCGCAGAAAAAGAATATCAAATGGAGTCCAAACGGAATGAAACCTTTGGGAACATGATTTTCGGAATAAACGTGATTCAGAGGACTTGGAGTGGACGTCAAGGAACCAACGAGGCGCCCACGAGGTAGGGGTGTGCGCCCACCTCCCCCAGGCGCGCCCTCCACCCTCGTGGGCCCCTCGTGGCTCCACCGACCTACTTCTTCCTCCTATATATACCTACATACCCCCAAACCATCAGAAGCAACCACGAAAACCTAATTCCACCGTCGCAACCTTCTGTACCCGTGAGATCCCATCTTGGGGACTTTTCCAGCGTCCTGTCAGAGGGGGTATGATCACGGAGGGCTTCTACATCAACACCATAGCCTCTCCGATGATGTGTGAGTAGTTTACCTCGGACCTTCGGGTCCATAGTTATTAGCTAGATGGCTTCTTCTCTCTCTTTGGATCTCAATACAAAGTTCTCCCGATTCTCTTGGAGATCTATTTGATGTAATCTTCTTTTGCGGTGTGTTTGTCGACATCCGATGAATTGTGGGTTTATGATCAAGATTATCTATGAACAATATTTGAATCTTCTCTGAATTCTTTTACGTATAATTGGTTATCTTTGCAAGTCTCTTCGAATTATCAGTTTGGTTTGGCCTACCAGATTGATCTTTCTTGCATTGGGAGAAGTGCTTAGATTTGGGTTCAATCTTCCGGTGTCCTTTCCCAGTGATAGCAGGGGCAGCAAGGCACGTATTGTATTGTTGCCATCGAGGATAAAAAGATGGGGTTTATATCATATTGCATGAGTTTATCCCTCTACATCATGTCATCTTGCTTAAGGCGTTACTCTGTTCTTATGAACTTAATACTCTAGATGCATGCTGCATAGCGGTCGATGTGTGGAGTAATAGTAGTAGATGTAGAATCGTTTCGGTCTACTTGTCATGAACGTGATGACTATATTCATGATCATACCTAGATACTCATAACTATGATCAATTCTATCAATTGCTCGACAGTAATTTGTTCACCCATCGTAATACTTATGCTATCTTGAGAGAAGCCACTAGTGAAACCTATGGCCCCCGGGTCTATTTTCCATCATATTAATCTCCCGTTATTTCCATTACTGTTTACTTGCTTTCTTTACTTTTACTCTTTATCATAAAATACCAAAAATATTATCTTTTCATCTCTATCAGATCTCACTCTCGTAAGTGACCGTGAAGGGATTGACAACCCCTTTATCGCGTTGGTTGCGAGGTTCTTATTTGTTTGTGTAGGTACAAGGGACTTGAGCGTGACCTCCTACTAGATTGATACCTTGGTTCTCAAAAACTGAGGGAAATACTTACGCTACTTTACTGCATCACCCTTTCTTCTTCAATGGTAAACCAACGCAGTGCTCAAGAGGTAGCACTACCATCACCTGAGAAGCAACATCGGCCATTTGGGCTGCCTTTGCCACCCGGTCGCAAATTGCGGCCGCGCTCATGCACCTTGTTAGCATGCGCATGGCGGCTGCGCCCGCGCTCTCGCCGGAGTGGGGCACCGAAGTTGCCCTCGCGACGTGGGTCCACGTGCCCATCTTTCACCGGCGACGACTGAACAGTGAAATGATATTTGGGGAGCGAGCTAGTGTGCTTGAGACGCCAGTTGTGGACTGTAGCCGATGCACCTTCTCGCGTAAGCCATAGGCGTAGTATACACTGACGGTGCTCCAAGATAATTTGTACTACATCTCACATAGTTGTTGATAATAAATTGTGTGCGATCTACTTGATTTTTCATCTTGATTTGAATTACATAATGGGGTCACAGCGGCAATAGACGGTGTTTGAATTGCTAGACCTTTTATCTGGAGTGAACATGCAACCATATGTGTGTCGTAAAAGAATTGGATTTTTTTCAGGGTTCGCTTAAACATTCTATACATTAAATCGGTTTTCTAGCCATTTCAGGTGAACAATTCAAATTTGAACTACATGCACATGCTCTAGTGCATATAAATTGGTTGAAAAATCAAATCTGTGTCCTTGGGTGCATGCTTAGGTCCCATGCAAGAAATGGGAATGAATTTCAAACACCGGGGCACCGTTGATTGCCGGCAAAACATTGAGATGCCTGGTTTTTAAGTTCTAGTAAATCCAAAACCCGTCTGAAATTCATGAAACTTGGCATGCTATCATGGAGCGGCATCAACATGTCGTGGTACAAATTTTGACCATTTGGGGCAGGTTTGGGTATATGCTTCTCACAAGCCGGAGCTTCTCACAACAAGCATGATGGTTTTCGGTAGGGAACGTCCCACCTTTGTGGACGAAACGATATCCATTGCCTCTTATTGCTTTCAAATTTTTTTCTCGTGTCAATATAGAACAAAAGGAGTGTCGTGTGAATTTTTATGATTTTTCGGGGTTCGTTTGGACATTTTTATGCATTAACTGAGTTTTCAATGCATTTATGTGAATAATTCAAATTTGAACTACATGCACATGCTCCAGTGCATATAAATTGGTTGAAAAATCAAATATGTGTCCTTGGGTGCATGCTTAGGTCCCATGCAACAAATGGGAATGAATTTCAAACACTAGGGCACTGTTGATTGCCGGCAAAACATTGAGATGCCTGGTCTTTAAATTCTAGTGAATCCAAAATTCTGTTAACCATTCACGTGATGCCACGTGTCTTGGTTTTAATGGCTGTAGAAGGTGTCGTGCGGACAGCTGCTTGACCTTGACTGAACGGGAGGCGGGCGAGCGTCGTCTGGTGCGTAGGCTGACCGAGAGGCGTGCAAGTTGTCCTTGAGTGCATAGGCTCACCGGGAAGCGTGCAAGCTGTACGCTGCGCAGGCTCACTGGGAGGCGAGCCCTTTGACTTCCATGGCTGCCCGCCTTGCTCGCATCCTCTGCATTAATGGTGCCCAAGCCACAGTTTAATTTGATTTTTAAATATAAAACACTCATCGCAAACGTTTTAGTTAGAACACCCATATGCAAACCGACAGCTTCCCCAAGAAGCCAAGAGAAAATGTGCCGAGCAGGATTTCTGCAGCTCTTGATCACAAACGTTTTAGATAGAACACCCTTATGCAAAGCAAGAGCAGCGCAGGATTTGTGCATCCCTTCAACGCAAACGTTGGATGACCTATGTTGAACCACATACAAACAATTTGGTAAGATTTGTCAATCCTTGTAACACTGCGATTTGTCAAAATATGAAGCTAAAAATCACTAGTAGTATCTAATTTTTGCAACTAAATTTCAGTAATTAAGCATAGATTTCATTCATAGATTAAGCAGTCGTTCTTAATTTATACAAACAGTTCAACTCGACAGCTGAACCGACCAAACTTTTCCCCAATTGTTGCCAACCACGTACTGAAATAGCTAGTTCAACTATATATACTAGCTAATTTTAAGTATGTTGTACAGTTCCACCACATCTATAGTCAGATGAACTGAACAAAATAGCCCCTAAATACTACTACTACAGCGGAGGGGCTTTGTACTACTTCCGACTGCCTCTCCTCTGCCGAGCGCGCTCAGTAAGAGGTGGCGGTGGAGGAGCCTACCGACGAGCTGGGAAACCGCAATGAGGTGCCTGCCGCTAATGCAGCTTCAGCGACGCTCGCCTCGAACGCCCTCTGCCGCTCCAGACGACCCCTCTCGAAGCAATGGTTCTCCTCGTAGATCTCCTGATTCCTCGCCTCTGAGACAGCGTGTGCCGCTGCCACTACGGCGGTAAGGCTCTTTGCGTTCTTGATGAGGCGCTCCTCCTCCTCCCGCACGAACTCGGTGTAGCGCGCAAGGTCGTTGTCGCACGGGCATCCACCTCTGCCTCCCGCCTTCGAGCGGCGGTGGCGGAGCGGGCGATGACCCCGGCGGTCGACGGTGGGCTGGCGGCCACGGCGGCCGACGATAGGGTGGCGGCGATGACCACCACCTCCCGCCTTCGGGCCGCGGTGGCAGAGCGGGTGATGGCCACAGTGGCCGATAGTGGGATGGCAGCCACGACGGCCATCTCCCGCCTTCGGGCCGTAGCGGCGGAGCGGGCGATGGCCCTGGCTTTCGATGGTGGTGTGGTGGCAACGGCGGCCGGCAACAGCTGCCCACTGGCACCGGTGGCGGAGCGTGTGGTGGGTGTTCCGCGCACACCCAACTACGTCGGGGACTGCGCCGTCGTCGTGGTGTAGCCTCCTAGCTAGAGCTGTCCTCTGATGACGGCGGAGTGGCTGAGCGACAACGACAAACCGGTTCCATTGGCGAATGTGGGAGAAGCAGACGAGATAAGCTACAGGGATGGAGGGGAAAATGCGACGCAGGACTCACCGTCCATGAGGGTTTTTATAGCAGGCCGGTAATCATTGGGATTTTGGGGGATTTCACCGAGTCGGGCGGGAAGCTTGCATAGGAACCTGCGAGGTTGCGCGGGAACGGGCTCACCGATGATTCATTGGCGCCACCGTTTGGCAAAAAGAACGCCCCCGTGCGCTGCGCAAGCTTGCGCTGTAAGCCATCTGCGGCAGCGGGGTGACAAGACGTGCGAGAGGAGGACGAAAGGCCACATACACATACGGTTAATAAAAAAACGTTTGCGATTTATTTACCTACTATACCACCGTCCTGGTTTATAAGTATGATTTAACTAATAAAATATGAATGCATGTCACCAAAGATTATATAGTTGGATTTGTATTTGAACATAGTTTCCAATTATATAATTTTTTAAAACATGCATTAACATTTTGTTGGTTAAATTTGAGGGCAAAGTATGGCACGGAATATAAAGGAGACTATACACTAGATGGAGGTGGTACCACACGGCCGCTCTCTACACAGCGACGCAACTGTCGGCCGGCTTGTAGGCGACCATTTGCTGCGTGTTCAACTGCTCCATGCGTGTGGTTGCTTGCGGTTCAGGCGGCCGCGGCGCGCTCTGCTCGCTCCCTGTCGCGTGCGCTCTGCTCTCGTGTCCCTCCGGGTGCTCTGCCCTCGTCCCTCCATGCGTGCTACCAGTGTTTTGGGCCAGTGCACGATCATGCACGTTCGTGTGCAAGCGGTTGCGCCGGGCGCGGCGCGATGATGCAGTTACCCACTGCAAAAACTGCCATGTGAACGCGCCGAGAATCCACGCCGCCCGGCCCCCTATTATTCCTGTGGCCATTTACCTTCATCTCTCGTCTCACACGTAACAATAAGCACACCCACGAGGACACATACAGAGAGGACATCCAGCGGTTCCAATGGCGCTCCCAGCGGCCGACGACGACAATGGCGGGCAGTTCACCAAGCATCACGTAGTGGACAACCATGTGAGGGAGAATGCCCTCTCGATGGTGTACATGAACGATCCGGTCTCGGTGGAGAGCTCCATCCAAACTATGGAGCAGTTCCTTGCCGAGGACAAGTACCAAGTGGTCGGCTTCGACCTCGAGTACACCATCGGACGTGCCGGGCATGATCAGAAGGTTGCTGTTGCCCAGTTGTTCGTGCGAAATGACGTCCTCGTCTACCACTTCCACCTTGCCACCAGGCCTTGCGAGCGTTTCTTCAGGTTTATCAAGAGCTCTGACTACAGTTTCGCTACGGTGGACACCACCAACAATCTAAAAGCGCTCAAGGTTTCGGACTTGAAATGCCCGAATCTTGTCAACATCCAGCACCACTATAAGGTCTGGGGTGCCAACAAAAGCAAAGTGAACTCCCTGGTTGACCTTGCCTCGGCCATCATCGACCCCTACTACGCGAAGATGAAGCAAGAGAGCAATAAGGACAAGAACGCCTAGCACAGTGTGTGGCATAAGAGACTGGATGAACAACATGTCCAGTACGCGGCCATGGACGCGTACACAAGTTACGAGATGTACAGGCAGATCGTTGACATGAGGAACTATCTTCTTCCTGACCCAGACGAGGGATCGAGCCACATAGCAATGGCGGGAGCATCACAAGAAGTAGATGACTAGACAATCGTTTCTCCTCCTTTAGAATGCATGCAATTGTTTATTGAGGTGCGTGCGAATGACCTGTATAGTCACTTATGTAATTGGATGTTTATTTCAGTTATATATATATACATGTTATTCTACTGTAGACAAAGCAATTCACATGGCTTATTAGCAGCAATTGTCTGTGTTATTATTGGTCTTCACACACATTTCAGATTACGGACTTGTTTGTCGCGTATCACACACATCTTGTTCAGTTGAACCGTTTCCATTGTGTTGCCTAATCACACACAGTTCATCCCGGTGAACCGTATGTTGTATATCGCACACGCCTTCATCTCGCTGCCCGTTTCTTTTGTGCCTCCTCATCACAAATAGTTCTTGAGCAGAACCCTATGCCCTGCGTCGCACACGCAACTAAATTCTGAACCGTGTTTGATGCATCTGTCATCGCAAACATTTTGCACCTTTTTTGACGGGTTTTTTACACCACCGTTTGTGATTATGGCATCGCACACATTTTTGTCGAAGGGTCTCTGATCGTAGTTTCACGTTTGGACCATCCTGCAGCAGTGTCCCTTTGTGGAAGTATAGATCGGGGCCTTCTCAACCAATCCCTAGAAAATCAAGTTTGATTGGCTAGGGGGAGAGATCGGGCCAAAATAGAGGTTTGAGCAACAATGGAGCTTGGGGAGGGAAGAGGTGGTCCTCTTGGGGAAGAAGACCCCCTTTATATAGTGGGAGAAAAGATCCAACCTTATCCCCTCTCTCAGCCCGCGCGACGCGGTACTACCGCACACGACCGTGGTACTAACGCTTACGAGGTAGTGACCAGATGAGGGACTGTTGTATAGGGCAACGAGCGGAAGAACCGCCGGAGTAGTACTACCGCACGCCCCTACGGTACTACCGTAAGGCAGGTATCAACTCGCATTGGAAATGCATAGAAGTAATAAATTACTTCCGTAACAACTTCCACTGAGGTTCGAACCGTGCAAAAGTCTGGCACGGTAGTACCAGACAGACGTCGCGGTACTACAGCATAAGGGCGGATGTAAAAAATTACATCCGCGCCTACTTCCGCATGCATCAGCGTCAGGGCTGGAGGCAGTGGTACTATGGCTCACAAGGAGCGGTACTGCCGCTGGCCCCTGCGTACTACCGCTCCCTTGAGCAGTACTACCGCACGCCACAGAGGCTTTAGCACTTGGTTGCCTTCATATCGCAGAGACATGGATAAACGGACGGTGCTCCATCAAAGCGAAGGAAAGGTGGTGCAAAGGAATAGATGTGTATGTGTTGATTCCACCCTAACCTTTCTGAAGTGGACCCCTCTTAACAGCACGGCTTTCCCACCGAAAAGAAACATAGAGAACAGCCGTCTTCGATAGGCTCCGAGGGGCACTGAATCGTCTTGTGCCTAGACATGAGATATCTAAAATGCTCAATGCACACGATTAGTTCGCAAATGCATTGTCATCAATCACCAAAACCACTTAGGGAGAAATATGCCCTTACAATCTCCCCCTTATTGGTGGATTGATGATAATACAAGATTTGCACATAGAGATATATAATGAGCATAAGCAAACCCAAAATCTATAAAATATAGACAGGCTCCCCTAGATGTGTGCATTCTATAGGTATCCTTTGGACTGCAAAACACACACACTAGGATCAACACTCCCCCTATATTTTATAGACAAGGCAATCCTTGCAATAAGATAAGTGACACTAAGCATGGAAGCAAGGTATAGGAAGTGAGCATGAAGATAAGGGCACAAGAAAAAATAAAATCACAAGCTACTAATCTTACTTGACAATAAAAGGATAAGAGTGATGGCATATGTCTCACACCATATGATAGAATAAGTCTCCTGGTCTCACACGCAAATAACAGAAACCAAAGCAACGACGAAGGTTCAACGAAAGCAAGGAGACAAATCAAAGTACTCGCAAATCCTACACTCTCTCCCCCTTTGTCATAGAGACACCAAAAAGGTAGAGAGGACACCTAAGACACAGATGGTAGCTCCCACTGTAGTGGTCACCCACAATCTCCTCCTCTGAAGCAGCAGGAATGGACTCCTCATCTGACTCAGCCCACTGATAGCCCTTCTTCTTCATCCAAGTAGCCTCAGGTGTGATGGTCTTCTCAGACCCACTCGAGAAGTGCTCGCCAAGATTCCTCAAGATCCGCTTGTCGCACTGGCGACTCTCCTTCTTAGCAACGTGAGTCTGGTACTGCCCCTTGGCCTGTATGGAGAATAGAGTCTTCACCCTGTCCTTGAGCTTCGAAGCCCAAGATGACTCAACAGAGGGAGGCTCATACTCCTCAAGACTATCCTCATCCTCCTCCTCTGCAATCTCATCTTCATCAACATCCATGCGGGCATTCTCTGCCTCAGCCCGGGTAGTGGTGTTAGCCCACTTGTTCTTCTGTCATAGTCTAATGGGCTCATGGCGAATCCAGTTGGGAGCATGAAACTCCTCACCCGGAAAGAGCTTCTCCCAAGTCTTCTGAATCAAGAGGTGCAAGTAGGGTCCATATATGGGAACCTTACGATGGAACACAGCAGACTGAAGCTCACACCACATGATGTGAGAGACATCAAGTGGTCCAGGTTGTTGAAGACGCGCATCCTCACAAATAAGCATCATGTCCACAAGATAGGAGTGCACCTTGTCCATCTCGCCCATGCGAGGAAGAAGAGAGTTGCGAAAGATTCGGTGTATGTTGTCGAGAAATGGGTTCAGCACATAAGACTTCTTGCCCTTGGGTAAAATCTTCTCAACCAGGTATGGTTGAAGCTTGTTCTTGGAAGCAGACTCTGGATTGGCATGCGGGTGGATACCGATGGGCTCATCTAGCCCCTCAGCACGAACGTGCAACAGATCCATGAACTCCTTCCACTCAGCAGTCATCTTCTTTCCATTTGTCATCGAAGTCATGCTCCGCTTCACATCCGAGTGGAAGTGGGCAAGCAAAAACCTGAGCCACAACCTCCGGGTCATAGTCAAGGTGGAACGAGATGATCTCCTCAATACCAAACTACTCCACCAAATCCAGAGGCTCACCAAAATATGCCTTGTTCTTCCTCGGATGCTCCATGTCAATCCACTGAACGGGTACGTTGATGTTCTGCTTGGCCTTGATCACATCTACGAAGATGAGATTTTGTTGCTTGGTCCAAAACAAGTCATTGCCCCTTATGTGTTCCCTAGGCTTGATGTAGGGGTTGATCTTCCTTCGAAGCTAAAACTCTACTTGATGCATTTCTTCCAAGCTGACAACTAGCTCCTTGGTCTTGGTGGCCGTTCTATTGAAGTTGCGTTGCGGGGCATTGAACCCCTCAGGAGCTTCTTTGTTGCGAAGACGCTTTGAGTTCGTATCAGGATGGGATTCGAGCGCCTAGCAATAGAACCGGAGCCACCACCTATGACACGCAATGCAAACACACATGAAGAGCGAGAAGGATTATTGCAGAGACCAACGCCAATAAAAGAAACAAAATAGAAATGAGATTGGATGTGACAGAACAAAATAATTTTTAAGTCAAGTGGTAGTACTGTAACTGGGCGCGGAGTTAAAATTTTACTACTGCTCTGACCGCGGTAGTACTGCGCCGGGTCGGCGCAGTAGCACTGCACTCAGGGCGGAAGTAAAATTTTATATCCGCGCACCGGGCGGTAGTACTGCTCCAGGCAGAGCGGTAGTACCGCACTGGGCGGATCTCACGCGAATGGATCTGAGAACATCGTAAAGATAAATCGTACTACCTTTGATCAAAACTACATTGTTGTATCACACCAAATAGCATATCTACTGCACAAGCACTCTCCAACCATCTCCTCTTGCAAAGATTTAGCTAAAAATCACAAGACCAACTCATATTTCCCCCAAACCTATATGCAGAATAAAAAGGCAAATAGATAAGGACTAGGGGAGATACCGGGGTCCATGGCAAGAGGGAGAGGTGGGGAACAAACCCACCCATTGAAATGAGAAGAGGGTGGCCGGAGACGGAGACCCGGCGAGGTCCTCCGGCGTCATTCTTGGGTAGGAGAGAGAGACGTGAGGGGAAGAGATGAATGGGTATGGGGGAGTTGGAACTCCCCCTGCCCGCGCTTAACACCCGCGCGGTCTGGGCAGCGCGGTAGTACCGCAGGTCATCGTGGTAGTACAGCCCGAGCGGTAGTACCGCACTTTGGGCGATAGTACTGCTCTTCCAGCGGCAGTAAAAATTTCCTGCCGCGCTGGAGGCGGTAGTACCATGCCGTGGTCGCAGCTGTGCAAGCACAGGAGCCACCTGTTAGTGTCAAAACCGGCCGATCTTGGGTAGGGGGTCCCAAACTGTGCGCCTGAGGATCGAAGGTAATAGGAGACAAAGGGGACATGATGTTTACCCAGGCTCGGGCCCTCTTAATGGAGGTAAAACCCTACTTCCTGCTTGATTGTCTTTGATGAGTATAAGGGTTACAAGAGTTGATCTACCTCGAGATCGTAATGGCTAAACCCTAGCTGTCTAGCCTATGGAAATTCTGATAGTCTCTATGAACTAAACCCTCTGGTTTATATACACGGAGGGGTCTGGGGTTACACAAAGTTGGCTTGTGAAGGAAGGAAATCACATATCCGGACATCAATCTTGTTGTCCACACACAGGAGAGTCCTACCCGGACACGGAGGAAGGCCTTCCGCCTTGAATCTTCACGGCCCATCAGTCCGGCCCATATCAAATAACATGGACACCTGAGGACCCCCTAATCTCCCTCAGTAGCCCCCGAACTGGCCTTCTAAGGTTGGTTCTTCAACATACACTGGACAGACAATAGTTCGGCCCTAGATTTCTTGTTCCGCGTTAATGATTCCTTCCTTATCGCCTCGATTTCCATTTGCTTGGGCGAATGCGAACGATCCACAGTTTTTTGTTTAAGAAGGTAAACACTCTGCCCAATGGGGACAACGCCTATATAAAGAAGTCAAATCCTCCAAGTGTCATCCACATCGCGCAGGAAAAACGCCAAGTTTAGACACGAAAAAGCTTCCAAACAAGGCCAGCGCCCTAGGTTCCTCCTCGCGCCCCCATGGCCCTCAAGAGGGTGATTGGCAGAGTTGTTCAGTGCCTCATCTCCAGCTGAGTCGACACCAGACGCAGGGATATATTCCCCTCGCAGATCTAGTCTCTGTTCGAGTGGGATTGGCCCCCATTGGCAACGATGTAATTGTCGAAAACTTCCCCAATCCTAACAAGGAGGAGAGGGTGTGCTTTGTTCCATTCCTTCTACGGGGCTTAGAATTTCTGATCCATCCCTTCCTCAGGGGTTTATTGGATTTTTATGGCATCCAGCTGCACAACCTCACCCAGGTTCGCTTCTGCACATCTCAGGTTCCGTTGCCCTCTGCGAGCTGTTCTTAGGCATCAAGGCCCATTTTGAAATATGGAGGAAGTTCTTTTGCCTTATTCCCCACCATCGAGGAGGCTCTATATTTGAGGTAGGCGGCGCCGAAGTATGGCGCATAGTCGGATCCGAATACCCCGTTGGAACTCCCAAAGAGATATATCCACAGTGGTCCTCGGAGTGGTTTTATATGGACAACATTCCACTGTGGATCCAGTTTGGCGCGGCCTCCCTGAGTTTTCCAGTGCTCATTTAAAGAAGCGCCTCAACTGGCGTCCCCGGAATCCCAAGGAGGAGGACAGTGCGGAAATAAAAAGGTTGGTCAGCAAGGTCAGATTACTAGCCCATACCAAGCTCTCTTGTCGAGATTTATGGCCATTGCAATAAAGAGGTGCGTTCAGCCTTTCCAGTCTAGAGTAACTCCCTTATGGTGCTACAATAGAGAAGACGACACATCTCGTTACAGACGCAAGGGTCCGGATACCCCTGTCGAACTGGCCACGATCTTGGCCGATCTGTAAGGGTGAAAAAGAAGACTACCTCCACTTAAACTGTCGAGAAGGCTATTCTATGTACAACCCCATTGAATGGGTAAGACTTCGATTACCTGTGTTGCTTTATTGTTGTCACAGTTTACTAATCAAATTTGTTCTTTGTTGCCGTAAAACAGTCATGGAGGAAGATGATTGAGGAAGTTCACTGTCCCGCCCACAGCCAGAGGATCACAACCATCGCGAGGACCCTGGCTTCTGCAAGGATCCAGATATATACATAGAGTTTGATGATGGGGTGTTTTATCAGGCGAGCCTTGACGGCTCGGAAGTGGCCATTACAGCCGACTACCCCCCGCCCCTATCCCTTCTCCATCGTAAGTATTCAAAGAGCTTTCAAAAAGGAAGTCCCTACTTGCACCTTTGTCCATTGTACTAATCCGTACTCAACAGGATCGGCGCCCGGCAGACCGCACCTCCTCAAGGGCGGCCCCTTCATGGGATAGTCATTCAAAATGAAAGGAGGATGGGGGCACCATAGAACCCTCACCGTCTTCAAAAAGGTATGTTTGTTTAATACGTGCCTAGGAACGAGTTGGATTATTAAAGCTCCCTTCTATCTTTGATTCAGGAGCCCTGCTAGCCGAATGTCAGCCAATCCGGTACTGGACTCGACAACTAGGATGAGGGCTGATGCAGTGCCAATTCCACCACCTCATGAAGATTCAGATGGCGTATCTGTCACGAACTCCAAGGTGGAGAGCGTAATGAATCACTGTCGATTGAAAGAAGCCATGCACACTCCAGCTTTATCTGAGCAAGAATTTACCGCACTCAGTTCGGTGGATGCATATATCCGAGCCGCTCGAGATGGACTTGCTGGAGTCACTCAGCTGTTTTCGAAGAATATAGAGGTAAAACTTTATGCAATTTTGATAGACATACACCAGTAGCCCTCGAGACATAAAGTGGTGAAGCCAACCGATAAAGGATCGATATTACCTGCATGTTCTCAAAGACAAGAACACTATGCTAGCCCAGGAGCTGAACACAAACCAAACGCAGCTGAATGCCGTCATCGCCGAACTGGCGGAAATGAAAAAGGCCGCAATGAACACATCCAAGGGGAAAAACGAGGAGGAAAAAGACAAACAAACCGGGGCGGAGCCGATAATGTCAGCCGGATTCGTAAAGAGTCAAGCTGGCCTCCCCTTATTGTGCAGCGGGGCGATCCGGCGGCGAATGAAATCCGCCCCAATCATCTCGAGGGTGAGCCCAGCCCGGGTCAGCCGGAGAATCCTGGTGGTGGCGACAGTAAGCCTCCCGTCGGCGGCGTCGACATCACCCCAATCATTGCCGCGGACCGGCGGCACTCGGCGGACCTTGCAAAATTCCGGCGGGTCTTCATCTTCAATCCAACACCACCGGTCACGACATTCGTCCCACCTCTCCCTCACGGCACCATTCGGGTACGCCTCCTTGGATCTTGGGATCCAGGTGACACAACCAGCGACGACACCTCCCGTTTGGATTCGAGGATAGAAGTAATGGCGGAAGAGCGCCATGTTGGGCTGCACTCCGGCAAAGCCCTCGCAAAGATGCGCAAAGCAAGACATGCACGCCACCGCGTTCGGAGTAAAATCCAAGAGGCGAAAACCGAAGGTGTGCATGATGTCGCATAAGAAATCAGAGAAAGGAGGGCATAACCCGGAAGAAAAGTAGTCAACGAAGAAGGGGTACCGATTTGGGGCAGGATCGACACAAGCGGCAGGAATGACGTGCGTCGCCGGGTGTCCCGAGTTCTCCCCCCCCCCTGTCTTCACTCCCCACAGGGGCTTGAAAGAGGCCCGGAGCTCATGAATGTCAACCGTCGAGGGGAAGAAGAAGGCGGACTTCGTCTTGTCCCCCAACAGCACGCTCTCCGGCGGCTCCATGGTCCCAGAGCCCTTAGCCACCCCTTGCCCTTGGCGGATTTAGGCGCCATGGCGGCCAAGGAGTCTAGAGGGTTGAGGAAGGGGGGTGGCGAAGCCGCGACGGCGGGTGGCGGCGAAAGCTTGCAAGGGAAGGAAGAAAGGGAACGGCGGCTCTGAGATTGGAAAAGGCATGAAGGAAGAGGAGAAAGTGAGCAGCGCGCCCGCGGTTATTCCTTCTTATGGGGGAGAACGCGGGCCGCCTCCTTTCACATTAACTGTGATGTGACGCATGCCCGCGGGAAGCAACCCCACACATGCCGCCCACGTCACACACGCCTCCCCACGCCGCGCCACGCACGGGAAGCGTGGGAAGCGCAGTGCGCGAAGCAACTTACCGTGGTAAAAACCGCCCCGCCTGCCCGCGCATCGTTTTTTTGGGCCTAGCCCAACAACGCGTTGCGCTTATGTGTGGCCCAGGCCCGGGGGCTCCTGTCGGTGTACAAAAAGGGGGGGTACACTTTTTGTACCCCTATGACTGTGCACGGGCAGTCTGAGCCACGGGCGCCGCCACACCGAGCACGACAAGGGAGGTAAGCCAAGGTAAGGCCGAAGCTGAAGAGAGGCAGAACGATGCCAAGACCAAGACCACGAAAGAGCAAAGGGGACAGAGCAGACCCCCCCGGCAAGGTCCTTGCCGGGGGGAAGCTTTAGCTAACCCAGCAAGACCCTTGCCGTGGCAGCTCGCCCCACACCTATGGAGCGAAGCCACCCTTGAGTCCACTGCCCCCATGGGGCAAGGATTCGGGAGACATCCCCGTGGCGGCATGCAGAACTTTGTGAAGACATTCAAGATCAGATACCCACTTAAGAAGGAGATGATCCTTGGCGGGATCCCAACCAAAGAGGACCACAAGGCCCCCAGCAAGTGCCTTGCCGGGGATGACAGTGGGCGCCACGGCAAGGCCCTTGCCGGAGCCCCAGCAAGGCCCTTGCCTAGGACATCCGTGGGGCCACCATCAGGCCCGCACCAGTCGCACCCCCACCGTCATTCGCATGCAGCTGCCGACCTAACCAGTTGGGCAGGCACCTGCATGGCGGCGTACAGATCTTCGTGGAGACCCACCACTGCACCACCTCAGCTGCCTGCCTGCCTACATGGCACCACAAGCACCGCTGGCCAGGGCGCGTGTCGACGCAAGGGGGAGCGGCGACGGACGAGACAGGGCTCTCCCTCGTCCCCGATAAAGCAAGGACACCTAAGCAAGGCGCATTAAATGCGCCTTGTCATGTAATGCGAGGGGTAACCTCGCATTACTATACCCTTTCCACCTCCTGTGTGCCACTGTGGGAACCCCTTTCCTATAAAAGGAGGCCCGAGGCGACCAGGAGGAGGATTCGGCTTTTTTAGAGCTCTTGACGCCCATTGCTATCTCAAGAACACAGATAAATAATCCACCAAAGCAGGAGTAGGGTTTTACGCATCCTCGTGGCCCGAACCTGGATAAAGGAACCGTGTGCTATCTGTTTGATCCGCTCTTCTCGCGACCCCGCGCCCCGCAACCGTAGTAGGGATTCTTGTGATCCCATAGGTGTCGTTTCCCACCGACAACGAATCATGTCTGTCTCTCTCAAAAGGTGTGTACAGCATGGATGATTGTGGTAAACTAAAAAGCAAAGACTCAAGTCATACAAGACGCTCCAAGCAAAACACATATCACGCGGTGAATAAAAATATAGCTCCAAGTAAAGTTACCGATGGACGAAGACGAAAGAGGGGATGCCTTCCGGGGCATCCCCAAGCTTTGGCTTTTTTGTGTCCTTAGATTATCTTGGGGTGCCATGGGCATCCCCAAGCTTAGGCTCTTGCCACTCCTTGTTCCATAATCCATCAAATCTTTTACCGAAAACATGAAAAGTTCACAACACAAAACTTAGCAGAAAATCTCGTGAGCTCCGTTAGCGAAAGAAAACAAAACACCACTTCAAGGTACTGTAATGAACTCATTATTTATTTATATTGGTGTAAAACCTACTGTATTCCAACTTCTGTATGGTTTATAAACTATTTTACTAGCCATAGATTCATCAAAATAAGCAAACAACACGCGAAAAACAGAATATGTCAAAAACAGAACAGTGTGTAGTAATCTGTAACTAACGCAAACTTATGGAACTCAAACAAATCTACGAAAATAGGACAACATGGACAATTAATTTAGTGATCAGCTCCAATTGGAATCAATATTTTGTCATGTTCTGGTGATTTTTAACAATTGTTTTCGTGAACAGAAAGTTTCTGGAATTTTCATCTAGATCAAATAACTATCATCCAAGAAGATCCTATAGGTTTAACTTGGCACAAACACTAATTAAAACACAAAAACAAATCAAACCAGAGGCTAGATCAAATATTTATTTCTAAACAGAAACAAAAAGCAAAAAAACTAAAATAAAATTGGGTTGCCTCCCAACAAGAGCTATCGTTTAACGCCCCTAGCTAGGCATAAAAGAAAGGATAGATCTAGGTATTGCCATCTTTGGTTTTAGGGAAGAAAAGAGCAAAGTTATCATCTATGGAATTAATCTTTCTATTTTTATAAAGCACGTGTCTATTAATGGTAGAAGAAAGATTAAGCACGTTACGGATATTTGCATCTAAGCTAGCCTTCATCTCTTTGATAGATTCGTTTTGGTAGGAGAGCAAAAGAGATGTAGATTCAACTTTCTCATTTATTGGGTGCCCAAATATGGTCTTCATCTTTTCATAAGTATCTACGGCATCCCCTTCAATAAAACCTTCTTCAAATATAGAATCGAAGACATGCTTAAACGAAGAAGGAAGGGCAACATAAAAACTCTTTGAGTAAATCTCAATTTGGTATTGGGGCACATAGCTAGCCCGAATCCTTAATAGTCTATCACAAGCATCTTTTAAAGATTCATCGAGTAAATAACAAAAAATTCCGGAATCATCTTCATCAAAATTATTAAGACTCTCATTGATAACTCCAGCAGGTTTTTCCATAGTATCTTTATTTATGAGTTTAGATAGAATAGTAGGATTGTCTAAAGTTCTAAAACTCGGGAGAGAAACCCCAACCCTTTTTGATTCTGACATGGCAAAAGGAAGGCGAGCGAAAAAGAAAGGGTGAATAAAATGGGAAGGGTGAAGTGGGGGAGAGGAAAACGAGAGGCAAATGTCAAATAATGTAATGCGAGGGATACGAGTTTGTGATGGGTACTTGGTATGTCTTGACTTGACTTGACTTGGCGCGAATATCCCCGGCAACAGCGCCAGAAATCCTTCTTGCTATCTCTTGAGCACTGCATTGGTTTTCCCTTGAAGAGGAAAGGGTGATGTAGTAAAGTAGCATAAGTATTTCCCTCAGTTTTTGAGAACCAAGTTATCAATCCAGTAGGAGATCACGCACGAGTCCCTCACACCTACACAAACAAATAAGAACCTCGCAACCAACGTGATAAAGGGGTTGTCAATCCCTCAATGGTCACTTACGAGAGTGAGATCTGATAGATATGATAAGATAATAATTTTGGTATTTTTATGATAAAGAGAAATAAAGATGCAAAGTAAAATAAAAGGCAATAGAAATAACTAAGTGTTGGAAGATTAATATGATGGAAAATAGACCCGGGGGCCATAGGTTTCACTAGTGGCTTGTCTCAAGATAGCATAAGTATTACGGTGGGTAGACGAATTACTGTCGAGCAATTGATAGAATTGAGCATAGTTATGAGAATATCTAGGTATGATCATGAATATAGGCATCATGTCTGCGACAAGTAGACCGAAACGATTCTGCATCTACTACTATTATTCCACACATCAACCGCTATCCAACATGCATCTAGAATATTAAGTTCATAAGAACAGAGTAATGCTTTAAGTAAGATGACATGATGTAGAGGGATAAACTCATGCAATATGATATAAACCCCATCTTTTTATCCTCGATGGCAACAATACAATACGTGTCGTTTCCCTTTCTGTCACTGGGATCGAGCACCGCAAGATTGAGCCCAAAGCTAAGCACTTCTCCCATTGCAAGAAAGATCAATCTAGTAGGCCAAACCAAACTGACAATTCGAAGAGACTTGCAAAGATAACCAATCATACATAAAAGAATTCAGAGGAGATTCAAATATTGTTCATAGATAAACTTGATCGTAAACCCACAATTCATCGGATCTCTACAAACACACCGCAAAGAAGATTACATCGAATAGATCTCCAAGAAGATAGAGGAGAACTTTGTATTGAGATCCAAAGAGAGAGAAGAAGCCATCTAGCTAATAACTATGGACCCGAAGGTCTGAGGTAAACTACTCACACATCATCGAAGAGGCTATGGTGTTGATGTAGAAGCCCTCCGTGATCAATGCCCCCTCCGGCGAAGCGCCGGAAAAGGCCCCAAGATGGGATCTCACAGGTACAGAAGGTTGCGGTGGTGGAAATAGGTTTTTGGCTCCATCTTTGATAGTTTGGGGGTACGTAGGTATATATAGGAGAAAGAAGTACATCGGTGGAGCAACGTGGGTCCCACGAGGGTGGAGGGCGCGCCTGGGGGGTAGGCGCGCCCCCTGCCTCGTGCTCTCCTTGTTGATTACTTTGCGTAGACTCCAAGTCCTCTAGATGGCGTTCGTTCCGAAAATCATGTTCCCGAAGGTTTCATTCCGTTTGATATTCTTTTTCTGCGAAAAACTGAAATAGGCAAAAAAAACAGCAATTTGGGTTGGGCCTCTGGTTAATAGGTTAGTCCCAAAAATAATATAAAAGTGTATAATAAAGCCCATTAAATATCCAAAACATAATATAATATAGCCCATTAAATATCCAAAACATAATATAAAAGTGTATAATAAAGCCCATTAAATATCCAAAACATAATATAATATAGCATGGAACAATAAAAAATTATAGATACGTTGGAGACATATCATCGTCATCCTTCGAAGAGTGCTTCTCTAGGGTAGTATTGGTGAGGATATATAGCCTCACCGCTCTTAGCCACTTGCTGGAGTACCCAACATGCCCAAAGGCTATGCGTTGGTTCGGTGCTCGGCGTAGTATGTATCTAACATGGCTTGTCGAGCAGTTCATCAAGGACTGTTCTATATCCCGTAAAGGGTATGTTTTTCTTGTCAATGGGCTTGTGGTTGGATGTTTCATAAGGGTGCATCAGTTTTGCCCGTACGGTGGTTTGCTTAAAGGCAGGGGGTTCCCATCGGGCTGTCTGGGCCTTCCATGCGCTTTCCATTGCGCGGTACTTCTGTACTATGTGTGTCAAGTCTGCGAAGTACTGTATGCGGCAGTGGTTGAGGGCGTTGAGAATTTCGTCATCCGTACAGTTACAGCAAAAAATTGAAACCGCGTCGTCATTGCAGCAATCTTTAATCTTGTTTTTAACAAGGAGGAATCTGGCCCAGAAGTGATGGACTGTTTCCTGAGGTTGCTGCCGAACGTACATTAGGTCACATATGTCTAGAGGCCCTGAATTGCTTGGGGAGTATTGCTTGCAGAGGGTGGGCGGGCTAAAATCCGAACCCTGACCCACGATTAGATCCGGAGTTTGAAGAATCTCCGAGGTCACCAGTTCAGGATCAGCAGGGTCCTGAAGACTTCCGGGCTTAATGCCTGATCCTATATTCGGGGGACATGAAGTCTCCTCCTAATGCTGGGTATCCGGCTCGCAGGGCTTAGAGATCCAAACATGGTGGTGCTTAACTTAGGGGGAGAAGCGTTCTCAGATCTTTCCTCAACGACTGCTACCAGATGGGTGATCGGCGGGGACTTGATTTCCCTCTGATCGGGTATAAGACCAATCCAATCATAGTATGTCGCGACTCCTAGGGCGGCGATGCGATCTAGCAGCTCATTCAAGGACAAGACATCTGCCGGATCCATCTTTTCAGAGTGTTCGAGGCTGATGCGGAGATGATGTTTGGCGATTGTGGGGGCCGCCGTTGGCTTGATGGCCGAGCGAGCGCCGATGGTAAAACCGCCGAGCTGGAGGACCTGTCCTGGAGTTAGGGCTCTTCCAAAAGTAATATCGTCATTAATGACAAGGCGAGCCATCGATCCTTCTATCAACAACACAAAGGAACTCTCAATGAAAGCACCAATTTCGGTGTCAAAACCGGCTGATCTCGGGTAGGGGGCTCCGAACTGTGTGTCCGCGGATCGAAGGTAATAGGAGACAAACGGGACACAATGTTTACCCAGGTTCTGGCCCTCTTAATGGAGGTAAAACAATACTTCCTTCTTGATTGTTTTTTATGAGTATAAGGGTTACAAGAGTTGATCTACCTTGAGATCATAATGGCTAAACCCTAGTTATCTAGCCTATGGAAATTCTGATATTCTCTATGAACTAAACCCTCTGGTTTATATACACACCGGAGGGGTATGGGGTTACACAAAGTTGGCTTGTGAAGGAAGTAAATTACATATCCGGACATCAATCTTGCTGTCCATGCATAGGAGAGTCCTACCCGGACACGGGGGAAGGCCTTCCGCCTTGAATCTTCACGGACCATCAGTCCGACCCATATCAAATAGCCCGGACACCCGAAGACCCCCTAGTCTAGAACTCCCTCACCACCCACCTCCAGCGGTAGTGCCATGGAAGTACCGCATGCCCAAGAAAGTGCAGGTTTTGGCAAGAGAGAAATAAAAAGGCCTTTGCAATACAAACATGCTAAGGGAATTTGGAAGACACGAAGGCACGAAGATAAATCAAAGAGCTTCAAGCAAAAGGACACATAAGAGAGAGCACAAATGAAGCAACTTAACCACGAACAAGGTCCAAAAGGTAAGCAAGGAGAAAATGAGGACCAAACATCGAACCAAAACCTCTCATGAAGAGAGGGCGGTGGCCGGAGCCACCTATGTTTGAGTCAATTGGTATGGCACCGCATAGAATTATCCTTGGGCCCATGACCAAAACTCATCTTTGAAGCAACAAGTGCCATAAAAAATGGCGAATGTGAAAGAGTTGATCGATTTATGCATAATGGGGGAGGGAGAGTTCATTGAGAGAAAAACACTCCCCCTATGCCCATGCCTACACCTAAACAAGACAACATGATGAGTATGGTGGGTTCATTGCTCAAATCGATTATATTTAGCTCATGCCTTAACTCGCGAAATCTTGAGTGTTGACATAGTTAAGATCAATCTCCCCTCGCCTAATGTGATCCCGGATGAAGTGATACCTAATCTCAATATGCTTCGTCTTGAAGTGTTGCACCAGGTTGAGAGAAATCTTGATGGCACTTTCATTGTCACACCAAAGAGGCACTTTGTCACAAATGACACCTTAATCCGTTAAAGTTTTCCTCGTCCGTAGAAGTTGAGCACAATAACTACCGGCGGACACATACTCGGCTTTGGTGGAGGAGAGAGACACACAACTTTGCTTCTTAGAAGACCAACTCACCAAAGAGAAACCAAGAAATTGGCACCCTCCGGAAGTTGACTTCCTATCCACTTTGTCTCCCGCCCAATATGATTCCAAAAATCGCACGAGATTGAAGTTTGCTCCTCTAGGGTACCATAAGCCAAAGTTTGGGGTATGAGCCAAATATCGAAAGATTCGCTTGATCGCCACATAGTGGCTTTCCTTAGGTGAGGCTTGAAACCGTGCACAAATTCCCACACTCAACATGATATTCAGTCTAGATGCACAAAGGTAAAGCAAGGAGCCAATCATAGAACGATATACCTTTTGATCCACCGCTTTACCATTGGGATCAATGTCAAGTTGGCATTTGTTAGGCATTGGTGTAGAAGCCGGCTTGACATCACTCAACTTGATCTCTTGAACATTTCTTGAGTGTATTTGGCTTGGTTGATGAAGATTCCTTGTCTTCTTTGTTTGACTTCGAACCCGAGAAAGAACTTCAACTCTCCCATCATGAACATCTCAAACTCCATGGTCATGAGTGCGGCAAACTCCTCATTGAAAGCTTTGTTAGGAGAACCAAAGATAATATCATCAACATATAGTTGGCATACAAACAACTCCCCTTTGACCTTCTTAGTAAAAAGAGTGGGGTCAATTTTCCCAATTTCAAACCCATGATCTTGCAACAACTCGGTAAGTGCTCATACCACGCACGTGGGTCTTGTTTAAGTCCATAGAGCACCTTATCTAGTTGGTACACATGATTGGGGAACTGGGGATCCTGAAACCCCGGGGGTTGTTTGACATACACCAACTCATTAAGAGGACCATTAAGAAAAGCACTCTTCACATCCATTTGTTGCAACTTGAAGTTATGATGAGAAGCATAAGCAAGCAACAAAAGAATATATTCAAGGCGAGCAACGGGAGCAAAGGTTTCACCGTAGTCGATGCCCTCGACTTGGGAGTAGCCTTGTGCCACCAAACGAGCCTTGTTGCGAATGACAATCCTGTGAGCATCTTACTTGTTCTTGAAGATCCATTAAGTTCCAATGACATTATGGTTCTCCTTTGGCCTTGGCACCAATCTCCACACATTGTTGCGCTCAAAGTTGTTGAGTTCTTCATGCATGGCATTAAGCCAATCCGGATCCTCGAGCGCCTCATAGACCTTTTCGGTTCAACACAAGAAACAAACGCATGATGTTCACAATAGTTTGCTAATTGTCTACGAGTGCTTACCCCCTTTCTTAAGCTTACAAGCACATTCTTCATGAGATGCTCTTTGGTAGCGAGCTTGGAAGAAATCTTGGCGGCACGACGCTCCAATTGCTCCTCAAGAGAGAGTTGAGGAGCGGTAACTTGATCATCATGAGTGTCGTCTTGAGCTTGTTCTTGATCTTGAGCTTGCTCTTGATCTTGAACTTGCTCGGAAGCAATAATTTTACCTTGGGCATCAATTGGTGGATCACCACCATCTTGAGGTTGATATTGCCCTTGATCTTGTTCATTTGGTTGAGGGCCTTCACTTTGTTCTTCGGAAGCATGTGGGTCTTGGGTTGGTGATGGTTCCACTTGAGTGGAACATTGTCCTTCTTCTTCGGCCACAAGGGGTTCCTCAATGGGTAGGATATGGCCAACACCCATTCTTCTTGTGGCTTGGGGAGGAATTTCATCACTACATCACAAGTACCACTTTGCTCCACTTGGGAGCTATTATTCTCATCAAACTCCACGTTAATTACACGTCTCCTCAATGAATCATGTGGACTTGTTGAGGACACGGTAAGCATAGAGTTTGTAGAATAACCAACAAATATGTCCTCTAACCTCAAATTTAGACAAACGAACACCTTTCTTGAGAATGAAACACTTACAACCGAACACCCGGAAGTACTTGTGGTTGGGACTATTGCCGGTAAGTATCTCATACGGAGTCTTTTCAAGCCTTTGCGGAGATAGAGCCGATTGGATGCATGACAAGCGGTGTTGATGGCTTTGGCCCAAAAGTTGTACGGAGACTTGAACTCCGCCATCATGGTCCTTTCTACGTCCATCAATGTCCAGTTCTTACTCTCTGCTACACCATTTTGTTGAGGGTGTAAGGTGCGGAATATTGATGCTTGATCCGCTCATCACTAAGAAACTCATCCAAGGTGTAGTTCTTAAACTCGGTGCCGTTGTCACTTCTTATCATCAAAATCTTTGCATTGTGTTGATGTTGAGCTTAATTTGCAAAGTCGATGACAGTTTGTTGGGTCTCACTCTTCCTCTTGAAGAAATACACCTAAGTGTATCTTGAATAATCATCCACAATCACCAAGCAATACTTTCTACCCCAAGACTATCAAAGGATGGAGGCCCAAAGATATCCATGTGAAGGATCTCCAAAGGCCTCATCGAGTAGATGATAGTCATGGGAGGGTGAGCCTTCTCATGTAGCTTTCCTTCGATACAAGCACTGCAAGCACGATCTTTGGCAAAACTAACATTTTTTTGAATGTGCACTGTAGGGAAAACCCCCACAGCCTATCTCTTTATGCCATTCCATAAAGTTACAATATATACAAGGTTATGAAGAATAACCCCAAAATAAAGCCTAACCTATACAAGAAAAGGAAGGAAAATACATCAAGGGGGAGGATAAGTTACCCAACGTACAAGGCTATCCTTGAATCTAGGCTTAATCCTAAAGGAGAGTAAAGATATGTCATGTACAAAAGATCTCCTCTAATGATTGAAGTTGGGTCTGATATGCCTGAAAACTTTAGCATTCCTGATCAGCCAAATATTCCAGCAAGCAGTGCGCACTACTTCAGCAAAAAAAGGCTGATTGAAATCCCTTCTAGCATTAACAACAATGTCTGTCATGTTGTTACCATGGTACCAATCAATCTGAAGGTAATTCCACACACGCTAACTAAAAAGGCTATTGAAAAAGAGATGATCCCTGTCTTCTCTGACCTGCAAATGGCAGAGCACACAAGTGATCCCATCCTCAATATGCCAATGCCTTCTCTCAATCATGTCCTTATGAAAGCACAAGTGCTCCCCAGGTGGTTTTGGTAATTAATGTCAACATATCTCTTGTTGGACTAACACTTTTATCTAGTATGTTTCAGATAAGTTCAACAATGGAGTGGCATGGACTAAAGGATGTGGGAACTCCTTCAAGATGCTAAGGACAAAGGATTGGCTGAAGCTTCAAGCTCAAGACTCTTCATTTTACATTTTAGTGATCCAAGATCACATTGAGTCTATAGGAAAGCCAATACTATCAAGGAGCGATGAGATGTTGCTTAATGAGCCTCTTGCTTCATGTGCTTAGTGATATGCTCCAAAACCCTCAACTACTTTCCCACTTCCACATATGACCTAAACCTAAAGTCAAACTCGGACCTACCGATTCTTTCTATCCGGCCCCACCGAGTTTCACATGTCATAGCCACTTCCAAACCCTAAGCAAATCGGTTCTACCGATAGGGATCTCGGTTTCACCGAGATGGGATTGTAATCTCTCTGTGTATGTCCATTACCAAAATCGGTCTCACCGAGTTTAGGCAATCGGTACTACCGAGATTACAATGCAAACTCTCTGGTTAACTTATTACCAAGATCGGTCCAACCGAGATTAGTAATCGGTACCACCGAGTTTGCCTGACCAACTCTCTGGTTAGCTAATTACCAAAATCGGTCCCACCGAGTTTGTGTAATCGGTCACACCGAGATTACGTTATGCCCTAACCCTAACCATATCGGTCCTACCGAGTTGCATCTAAGTGCCACCGAAAATCCTAACGGTCACTAGGTTTGCTGAATCGGTCCGACCGAGTTTGTTGATTCGGTCCCACCGAGATTGGTAAATTGTGTGTAACGGTTGGATTTTGTGTGGAGGCTATAAATACCCCTCCACCTCCTCTTCATTCATGGAGAGAGCCATCAGAACACATCTACACTTCCAACTCATATGTTCTGAGAGAGAACCACCTACCCTTGTGTTGAGGCCAAGATATTCCATTCCTACCATATGAATCTTGATCTCTAGCCTTCCCCAAGTTGCTTTCCACTCAAATCTTCTTCCCACCAAATCCAAATCATGTGAGAGAGAGTTGAGTGTTGGGGAGACTATCATTTGAAGCACAAGAGCAAGGAGTTCATCATCAACACACCATTTGTTACTTCTTGGAGAGTGGTGTCTCCTAGATTGGCTAGGTGTCACTTGGGAGCCTCCGACAAGATTGTGGAGTTGAACCAAGGAGTTTGTAAGGGCAAGGAGATCGCCTACTTCGTGAAGATCTACCGCTAGTGAGGCAAGTCCTTCGTGGGCGATGGCCATGATGGGATAGACAAGGTTGCTTCTTCGTGGACCCTTCATGGGTGGAGCCCTCCGTGGACTCACGCAACCGTTACCCTCCGTGGGTTGAAGTCTCCATCAACGTGGATGTAGGATAACACCACCTATCCGAACCACGACAAAAACATCCTTGTCTCCAATTGCATTTGAATTCTCCAAACCCTTCCCTTTACATTCTTGCAAGTTGCTTGCTTTACTTTCCGCTGCTCATATACTCTTTGCATACTTGCTTGATATGTATTGTGTATGTTGAAATTGTGCCTAAACTCCACTTAAACCGAAAAAGTTTAAAAACTGCAACTTTAGCACTAAGTGTCTAATCACCCCCTCTAGACACATCTTCTGAAGATCCCACAAGTGGTATCAGAGCTTTGGTCTCCATTGCCTTGGTTTAATCACCATTGGAGGAAGATGGATGAGTCTACTTTGGGGAGTCTTAGACATAGAGTGCCTATTCTTGATGGAGAGTATTTTCATGAGTGGAAAAATGAGACGCTTGTAATTTTCAATCAATATCATTTGAACAAGTACATTGCTAGTCCTTGTGCGCCTCATGTTGATCCTATGCATCCCACCCTAGATGAAGATATTGACATGATTCGCAATCTTAGAACTGTTGAGCTCATCATTAGAGGATTGCCTAAAAATCTAATTGCTAGCTTGCCTACTCTTAATTGTGCCTATACTATATGGAAATTTCTTGAGGAACGATTTCCTGATTATTCCTTGAAAAGTCTAGATGAAATTCTCCATAAATATATTGCCTTGAGTAAGATGAACTCTAGTGATCCTAGTTTTGGTGATTGTCTATTTGAGCTTACCAATCTCATGCGTGCTAAAGGAAATGTTGGAATCATTAGTGATATCATATCCGAAGCTATTAGAATTCATAAAGGTAACCACTTTGATGATCATTTATCTAATGAATTACCCTCTCTAGGATATGATCAATCACAAGATGATGTTGAACATGGATACTATGATGAAGATGATGATAGTGACTTCGATCTTGATGATGCGATGAGACATTTTGGTCTTATGGCAAATCTTCGGGGATATGTGTCAGGAGGAAAGGAATGGGTTCTTGACAGTGGATGTACTAATCATATGATCGGAGATGAAGAGATGTTCCGTGAGCTTGCTGAAAATGACGGCCCTCGAAAATATGTCACGTTGGGTGATAATTCAAAGGGTAAGGTGGTTGGCCTTGGTAAGGTGGCCATCTCACACGATAGCTCCATACAAAATGTCATGCTCATTGAATCTCTTGGATACAACTTACTTTCAGTATCTAGACTTGCTGATTTCGGTTTGAATGTCCTATTTACTGAGGTAGATTGCCAAGTGTTTCGTCGAGAAAATCATAAAATGGTCTTTACCGGTATACGTAGAGGTGATCTTTACATTGTCGATTTCTCTAAAAAGGCACAACCTAAAACTTGCTTTATCGCTAAATCCTCAAAAGGTTGGTTGTGGCATAGACGACTAGGTCACGTTGGCATGAGAAACCTTGACAAGCTTATTAAAGGAAATCATATCCTTGGAGTTAACGATGTCATATTTGATAAGGATAGACTTTGCAGTGCTTGTCAAGCAGGTAAACAGGTTGGAGGAAGGCATCCCGTGAAGAACATCATGACCACAAGGAGGCCACTCGAGCTACTTCATATGGATCTTTTTGGTCCCAACGCCTACAAGAGTCTCGGTGGAAATTCTTTTGGTCTAGTTATAGTTGATGATTTTTTAAGATTTACGTGGGTGTTCTTTCTTGATGACAAATCGCAGGTCCAAAAGATCTTCAAAAACTTCACTAGGAAGGCCCAAAATCAATTTGAAGTGAAGATCAAGAAGGTTCGCAGTGACAACGGAACGGAGTTCAAGAATGCAAATGTGGACACCTTTGTTGACGAAGAAGGGATTTCACACGAGTTCTCGGCTACGTACACACCTCAACAAAATGGAGTTGTTGAGAGGAATAACCGGACGCTCATCGAAATGGCGAGAACGATGCTTGATGAGTACAAGACGCCGAAGCACTTTTGGGCAGAAGCGGTTGAGACAGCTTGTCATGCAACAATCGTTTGTATCTTCACAAGCTACTCGGCAAGACGGCATACGAGCTCCTCACCGGTAACAAACCCCAAGTTGGATACTTTCGAGTATTCGGCTCAAAGTGCTACATTCTTGATAAGCATCGTCGTTATAAGTTTGCTCCTAAATCTCATGAAGGTTTCCTACTTGGTTATGGCTCAAACTCTCACACTTACCGTGTCTACAACAATTTCACCCGAAAGGTTGAAGAGACGATAGATGTGAAGTTTGACGAATCTAACGGCTCGCAAGTAGAGCAATTGCCAATTGATGTAGGAGACAAAGACTCTTCAGAAGCAATCCAAGACTTGTCTATTGGCAAAATTCGTCCAACGGAGGTGAAGGAGAGTACCTCGTCCGTCCAAGTGGAAGCTTCTACTTCACGACAAGGTGAACCAAGAATCGACACGGAAGCATCCACAAGTGGGACACACCAAGATGAAGAAGACGAGGAAATACATCAAGACGAACGCCAACAACCTCCTTCTCCACCACTACAAGATAACGAAAACGCCAACAATGAAGAAGAAGAACAAGATGAAGAAGATGTTCAATGAAGACCCAAGCAAAAGCTCTCATGAGTTCGAGCAAGAATTTCTAAGGACCATCCCGTCGAGCAAATCTACAATGATATTCAAACCGGGAGAATCACTCGCTCAAAAACTCGTTTAGCTAACTTTTGTGAAAACTATTCATTCATCTCTACCATTGAACCTATGAAGGTCGAAGAAGCATTGGAAGATCCGGACTGGATAAACGCTATGCATGAAGAGCTACACAACTTTGAGAGAAACCAAGTTTGGACATTGGTTGAGAAGCCCGACAACAACCACAACATCATTGGTACCAAATGGGTGTTTCGCAACAAGCAAGATGAAGATGGACAAGTGGTTCGCAACAAAGCACGTCTCGTCGCCCAAGGGTACACACAAGTCGAAGGTATGGACTATGGTGAGACATATGCTCCTATTGCTAGACTTGAGTCCATTCGCATCTTACTTGCCTATTCTAATCACCATAATATCACCTTGTACCAAATGAACATTAAAAGTGCTTTTCTAAATGGTGAAATAGAGGAGGAAGTTTATGTGAAACAACCTCTCGGCTTTGTCAATCCTAAGAAACCAAATCATGTTTACAAACTTCAGAAAGCCCTTTATGGTCTTAAACAAGCTCCTAGAGCATGGTATAAATGCTTGACCAAGTTCCTTATTGCAAGTGGTTTTGAAATTGGAAAAATTGATTCCACACTTTTTACTAGAAGAGTCAATGGAGAACTATGTGTATGACAGACTAAGGCATAGCCTAGTGGTGGGAAGGGGCTGATGCCTTCCCACCCACCCAGGTCCAAGGCATGGTACTTGCAATTTGGGGTTGTTGCACCAATTATACTGTAGGGGGTTCCCTTACAGTCTTTCAGTAAAAAAACTATGTGTATGCCAAATTTATGTTGATGATATCATATTTGGTTCAACTAACCCTCTTTTTTGTGAAAAGTTTGGAAAGCTAATGTCGAAGAAGTTTGAGATGTCTATGATGAGTGAACTCAAATTCTTTCTCGGTTTGCAAATCCAGCAAACTAAGGAAGGAACATTTGTCTCTCAAACAAAGTACACCAAAGACTTATTCAAGAAGTTCAATATGCAAGAATGCAAAGGTATGCCCACAGCCATGCCTACTAGTGGACATAATG
The DNA here is from genome assembly GCA_032464435.1 of Aegilops umbellulata. NCBI lineage: Eukaryota > Viridiplantae > Streptophyta > Magnoliopsida > Poales > Poaceae > Aegilops > Aegilops umbellulata. The sequence continues at coordinate 346,161,220 of CP136056.1, read as the reverse complement.
ATTTGACCAAAGATGGTGAACCGGTTGATCAAAAGGTTTATCGCTCTATGATTGGTTCATTGTTATACCTATGTGCCTCACGTCTCGATATTATGCTAAGTGTGTGCATGTGTGCACGATATCAAGCTGCTCCTAAAGAATGTCATCTTAAGGCCGTGAAAAGGATAGTGAGATACTTAATTCATACACCAAATTTTGGCATTTGGTATCCTAAGAGGTCTTCTTTTCATCTTGTTGGGTATTCCGACTCGGATTATGCCGGAGACAAGGTTGATAGAAAGTCCACTTCGGGTACTTGTCAATTTCTTGGTAGATCTCTTGTGTCTTGGTCCTCCAAGAAACAAAACTCGGTATCCTTATCCACCGCCGAAGCGGAATACATTGCCGTTGGTTCATGTTGTGCTCAATTACTTTGGATGACCCAAACTCTTAAAGATTATGGGATCTATGTGAAACATGTTCCATTGCTTTGTGACAATGAAAGTGCTATCAAAATTGGTCATAATCATGTACAACATTCTCAAACTAAGCATATTGAAGTTCGTCATCATTTCATTCGAGATCATGTTGCTAAGGGTGACATTAATCTTAAGCATGTTCGCACCGATAAGCAATTAGCAGATATATTCACTAAACCACTTGATGAAAAAGTGTTTTGCAGGTTGAGAGGTGAATTGAACATCATTGATGCTTCAAACTTGGAGTAGGAACTCCATTGGATACATGCAAGACATGAGCTTATGACTAATCCATAATATTTCTCTTAAGATGATATTCATATGTCTTGGATATATTTGCACCTTGCATGTTATCTAACCCATGTAGGTACTTGGTTGAATCTAATTCTATGAGATTGCAACTCACTCACATCTTGAGCAATCTCTACATCACCAAGTCTCTACACAATGGTGGTTGAAGACAAGGAAGCACAAATCCATTCAAACATATCCTTTGACAAATTCTATGTTGAGCTTCATGATTGTCATTTTTGGATACACAAGTGCTCTTCCTTGCAAGACTAACCCATGTAGGTAGATGAACTCAAACTCCAAGTGGTGCTCCCAACTGTTGATGAACTACATCAACCTTGAGCACCCACACAAGTTCAACCACATGAGCAAGATCCACACCACCACCCAAGGTATGTTATTCCATCTTAGAGAAGCTTTACTCCAAGTCATGAGTCAAAGCAACTCAACAAGATGTGAATACATCAATTGTTGGGGAACGTTGCAGAAAATTAAAATTTTCCTACGGTTTCACCAAGATCCATCTATGAGTTCATCTAGCAACGAGTCATGGGAGAGAGAGATTGCATCTACATACCACTTTGTAGATCGCGAGCGGAAGCGTTCAACGAACGGGGATGAAGTAGTCGTACACACCGTGATCCAAATCACCGGAGATCCTAGCACCGAAAGCACGTCACCTCCGTGTTCAACACACGTACGGTCAGCGTAACGTCTCCTTCTTCTTGATCCAGCAAGGCAAAAGGAGAGGTTGGGGAAGAAGACTCTAGCAGCAGCATGACGGCGTGGTGATGGTGGAGCCGCAGTACTCCGACAGGGCTTCGCCGAGCTCTACGGAGGAGGAGGATGTGTTGGAGAGGGAGAGGGAGGCGCCAGGGCAAAAGTGTGTTGCCTCCCCTCCCCCCCTTTATATAACCCCTTGGGGGGGGGGGCACCGGCCCTAGGAGATGGAATCTCCTAGGGGGGGCGGCGGCCAGGGAGGGGACTTGCCCCCCAAGCAAGGGGGGCGCCCCCTTTAGGGTTCCCTCCCCCAAACCCTAGGCGCATGGGCCTTTGGGGGGGAGGCGCACCAGCCCACTATGGGCTGGTTCCCTCCCTCATACAGCCCATGGGGCCCTCCGGGATAGGTGGCCCCACCCGGTGGACCCCCCGGGACCCTCCGGTGGTCCCGGTACAATACCGATAACCCCGAAACTTGTCCCGATGTCCGTATGACGACTTTCCATATATAAATCTTTACCTCCCGACCATTCCGAAACTCCTCGTGACGTCCGGGATCTCATTCGGGACTCCGAACAACACTCGGGTTACTACATATACATATCTTCACAACCCTAGCGTCACTGAACCTTAAGTGTGTAGACCCTACGGGTTCGGGAGACATGCAGACATGACCGAGACGACTCTCGGGCAATAAACAACAGCGGGATCTAGATACCCATGTTGGCTCCCACATGCTCCACGATGATCTCATCGGATGAACCATGATGTCGAGGATTCAATTAATCCCGTATACGATTCCCTTTGTCAATCGGTATTTTACTTGCCCGAGATTCGATCGTCGGTATCCCAATACCTCGTTCAATCTCGTTACCGGCAAGTCACTTTTCTCGTACCTTAATGCATGATCCCGTGATCAAACACTTTGACCACATTGAGCTCATTGTGATGATGCATTACCGAGAGGGCCCGGTGATACCTCTCCGTCAAGCGGAGTGACAAATCCCAGTCTCGATCCATGTCAACCCAACAGACACTTTCAGAGATACCCGTAGTATACCTTTATAGTCACCCAGTTACGTTGTGACGTTTGGCACACCCAAAGCACTCCTACGGTATCCGGGAGTTACACGATCTCATGGTCTAAGGAAAGGATACTTGACATTGGAAAACTCTAGCAAACGAACTATGCGATCTTATACTATGTTTAGGATTGGTTCTTGTCCATCACATCATTCTCCTAATGATGTGATCCCGTTATCAAATGACATCCAATGTACATAGTCAGGAAACCATGACTATCTGTTGATCAACGAGCTAGTCAACTAGAGGCTCACTAGGGACACGTTGTTGTCTGTTATTCACACATGTATTACGATTTCCGGATAACACAATTATAGCACGAATAAAGACAATTATCATGAACAAGGAAATATAATAATAATGCTTTTATTATTGCCTCTAGGGAATATTTCCAACAGTCTCCCACTTGCACTAGAGTCAATAATCTAGTTACATTGTGATGAATCGAACACCCATAGAGTTCTGGTGCTGATCATGTTTTGCCTTAGGGAGAGGTTTAGTCAATGGATCTGCGACATTCAGATCCGTGTGCACTTTACAAATTTCTATGTCTCCATCTTGAACATTTTCACGAATGGAGTTGAAGCGACGCTTGATGTGCCAGGTCTTCTTGTGAAACCTGGGCTCCTTTGCAAGTGCAATAGCTCCAGTGTTGTCACAAAAGAGCTTGATTGGCCCCGATGCATTGGGTATGACTCCGAGGTCGGTGATGAACTCCTTCACCCAAATTGCTTCATGTGCTGCCTCTGAGGCTGCCATGTACTCCGCTTCACATGTAGATCCCGCCACGACGCTTTGCTTGCAACTGCACCAGCTTACTGCCCCACCATTCAAAATATACACGTATCCGGTTTGTGACTTAGAGTCATCCAGATCTGTGTCGAAGCTAGCGTCGACGTAACCTTTTACGACGAGCTCTTCGTCACCTCCATAAACGAGAAACATTTCCTTAGTCCTTTTTAGGTACTTCAGGATATTCTTGACCGATGTCCAGTGTTCCTTGCCGGGATTACTTTGGTACCTACCTACCAAACTTACGGCAAGGTTTACATCAGGTCTGGTACATAGCATGGCATACATAATAGAACCTATGGCTGAGGCATAGGGGATGACGCTCATCTCTTCTATATCTTCTGCCGTGGTCGGACATTGAGCTGAGCTCAATTTCACACCTTGTAACACAGGTAAGAACCCTTTCTTAGATTGATCCATATTGAACTTCTTCAATATTTTATCAAGGTATGTGCTTTGTGAAAGACCTATGAGGCGTCTCGATCTATCTCTATAGATCTTGATGCCTAATATATAAGCAGCTTCTCCAAGGTCCTTCATTGAAAAACTCTTATTCAAGTAGGCCTTAATGTTGTCCAAGAGTTCTATATCATTTCCCATCAAAAGTATGTCGTCTACATATAATATGAGAAATGCTACAAAGCTCCCACTCACTTTCTTGTAAACACAGGCTTCTCCATAAGTCTGTGTAAACCCAAACGCTTTGATCATCTCATCAAAGCGAATGTTCCAACTCCGAGATGCTTGCACCAGCCCATAAATCGAGCGTTGGAGCTTGCACACCTTGTCAGCGTTCTTAGGATCGACAAAACCTTCCGGCTGCATCATATACAATTCTTCCTTAAGGAAACCATTAAGGAATGCCGTTTTGACGTCCATTTGCCATATTTCATAATCATAGAATGCGGCAATTGCTAACATGATTCGGACGGACTTCAGCTTCGCTACCGGTGAGAAAGTCTCATCGTAGTCAACCCCTTGAACTTGTCGATAACCCTTAGCGACAAGCCGAGCTTTATAGATGGTCACATTACCATCCGCGTCTGTCTTCTTTTTAAAGATCCATTTATTTTCTATCGCTCGCCGTTCAACGGGCAAGTCAGTCAAAGTCCATACTTCGTTTTCATACATGGATCCTATCTCGGATTTCATGGCTTCCAGCCATTTGTCGGAATCCGGGCCCGCCATTGCTTCGTCATAGTTCGAAGGTTCACCGTTGTCTAACAACATGATTTCCAAGACAGGGTTACCGTACCACTCTGGTGCGGAACGTATCCTTGTGGACCTTTGAATTTCAGTAGGAGCTTGATTAGAAGCATCTTGATCATCATTATTAATTTCCTCTCTAGTCGGTGCAGGCACCTCAGAAACGTTTTCTTGAGTTTCGCCATTTTCCGGTTCAAGAGGTAATACTTCATCAAGTTCTACTTTCCTCCCACTTACTTCTTTCGAGAGAAACTCTTTCTCTAGAAAGGATCCATTCTTGGCAACAAAGATCTTGCCTTCGGATCTGAGGTAGAAGGTATACCCAACAGTTTCTTTAGGGTATCCTATGAAGACGCATTTTTCCGACTTGGGTTCGAGCTTTTTAGGTTGAAGTTTCTTGACATAAGCATCGCATCCCCAAACTTTTAGAAATGACAGCTTAGGTTTCTTCCCAAACCATAATTCATACGGTGTCGTCTCAACGGATTTCGACGGAGCCCTATTTAAAGTGAATGCGGCAGTCTCTAAAGCATAGCCCCAAAAAGATAGCGGTAAGTCGGTAAGAGACATCATAGATCGCACCATATCTAATAGACTGCGATTACGACGTTCGGACACACCATTACGCTGAGGTGTTCCAGGCGGCGTGAGTTGTGAAACTATTCCACATTTTCTTAAGTGTGTGCCAAATTCGTGACTCAAGTATTCTCCTCCACGATCTGATCGTAGAAACTTGATCCTTTTATCACGTTGATTTTCAACCTCACTCTGAAATTCCTTGAACTTTTCAAAGGTCTCAGATTTGTGTTTCATTAAGTAGACATACCCATATCTACTCAAGTCATCAGTGAGGGTGAGAACATAACGATAGCCACCGCGAGCCTCAACACTCATTGGACCGCACACATCGGTATGTATGATTTCCAATAAGTTGGTTGCTCGCTCCATTGTTCCTGAGAATGGAGTCTTGGTCATTTTACCCATGAGGCATCGTTCGCACGTGTCAAATGATTCATAATCAAGAGACTCTAAAAGTCCATCTGCATGGAGCTTCTTCATGCGTTTGACACCTATGTGACCAAGGCGGCAGTGCCACAAATATGTGGGACTATTGTTATCAACTTTAACTCTTTTGGTATTCACACTATGAATATGTGTATCATCACGTACGAGATTGATTAAGAATAAACCATTAACCATCGTAGCATGACCATAAAACATATCTCTCATATAAATAGAACAACCATTATTCTCGGATTTAAATGAGTAGCCATCTCAAATTAAACGAGACCCAGACACAATGTTCATGCTCAAACTTGGCACTAAATAACAATTATTGAGGTTTAAAACTAATCCCATAGGTAAATGTAGAGGCAGCGTGCCGACGGCGATCACATCGACCTTGGAACCATTCCCGACGCGCATCGTCACCTCGTCCTTTGCCAGTCTCCGTTTATTCCGCAGCTCTTGTTTTGAGTTACAAATGTGAGTAACTGCACCGGTATCAAATACCCAAGAGCTACTACGAGTACTGGTAAGGTACACATCAATTACATGTATATCACATATACCTTTGGTTTTGCCGGCCTTCTTGTCCGCTAAGTATTTGGGGCAGTTCCGCTTCCAGTGACCACTTCCCTTGCAATAAAAACACTCAGTCTCGGGCTTGGGTCCATTCTTTGGCTTCTTCCCGGCAACTTGCTTACCGGGCGCGGCAATTTCTTTGCCGTCCTTCTTGAAGTTCTTTTTACCCTTGCCCTTCTTGAACTTAGTGGTTTTATTCACCATCAACACTTGATGCTCCTTCTTGATTTCTACCTCTGCTGATTTCAGCATAGCATACACCTCAGGAATGGTCTTTACCATCCCCTGCATATTGTAGTTCATCACAAAGCTCTTGTAGCTAGGTGGAAGCGACTGGAGGATTCTGTCAATGACCGCTTCCTCCGGGAGATTAACTTCCAGTTGAGTCAAGCGGTTGTGCAACCCAGACATTTTGAGTATGTGTTCACTGACAGAGCCATTTTCCTCCATCTTACAGCTAAAGAATTTGTCGGAGACTTCATATCTCTCGACCCGGGCATGAGCTTGGAAAACCATTTTCAGCTCTTCGAACATCTCATATGCTCCATATCTCTCAAAACGCTTTTGGAGTCCCGGATCTAAGCTGTAAAGCATGCCGCACTGAACGAGGGAGTAATCATCGCAGCGTGACTGCCAAGCGTTCATAACGTCTTGTTCTGCAGGGAGAATAGGTGCGTCACCCAGCGGTGCTCGTAGGACATAATCTTTCTTGGCAGCTATGAGGATGATCCTCAGGTTCCGGACCCAGTCCGTATAGTTGCTACCATCGTCTTTCAGCTTGGTTTTCTCTAGGAACGCGTTGAAGTTGAGGACTACGTTGGCCATTTTATCTACAAGACATATTGTAAATATTTAGACTAAGTTCATGATAATAAAGTTCATTTAATCAAATTATTTAATGAACTCCCACTTAGATAGACATCCCTCTTCTAGTCATCTAAGTATTACATGATCCGAGTCAACTAGGTCGTGTCCGATCATCACGTGAGACGGACTAGTCAACATCGGTGAACGTCTTCATGTTGATCGTATCTTCTATACGACTCATGCTCGACCTTTCGGTCTTCTGTGTTCCGAGGCCATGTCTGTACATGCTAGGCTCGTCAAGTCAACCTAAGTGTTTTGCGTGTGTAAATCTGTCTTACACCCGTTGTATGTGAACGTTAGAATCTATTGTTGGGGAACGTAGCAGAAATTCAAAATTTTCCTACGTGTCACCAAGATCTATCTATGGAGAAACCAGCAACGAGGGGAAGAAGAGTGCATCTACATACCGTTGTAGAACGCTAAGCGGAAGCGTTCAAGTGAACGGGGTTAATGGAGTCGTACTCGTCGTGATCCAAATCACCGATGATCCTAGTGCCGAACGGACGGCACCTCCGCGTTCAACACACGTACAACCCGGTGACGTCTCCCATGCCTTGATCCAGCAAGGATAGAGGGAGAGGTTGAGGAAGACTCCATCCAGCAGCAGCACAACGGCGTGGTGGTGGTGGAGGAGCGTGGCAATCCTGCAGGGCTTCGCCAAGCACCTGCGGGAGAGGAGGAGGTGTCATGGGAGGGAGGGAGGCGCCAGGGCTTCAGGTGTGTCTGCCCTCCCTCCCCTCCACTATATATAGGGGCAAGGGAGAGGGGGGAGGTGCAGCCTTGCCCCTTCCTCCAAGGAAGGGGTGCGGCCAAGGGGGGGAGGAGTCCATCCTCCCCAAGGCACCTCGGAGGTGCCTTCCCCTTTGAGGACTCTCCCTTTTTTTTCTTATCTCTTGGCGCATGGGCCTCTTGGGGCTGGTGCCCTTGGCCCATATAGGCCAAGGCGCACCCCCTACAGCCCATGTGGCCCCCCGGGGCAGGTGGACCCCCCCGGTGGACCCCCGGAACCCTTTCGGCACTCCCCGTACAATACCGATAAAGTGCGAAACTTTTCTGGCGACCAAAATAAGACTTCCCATATATAAATCTTTACCTCCGAACCATTCCGGAACTCCTCGTGACGCCTGGGATCTCATCCGGGACTCCGAACAACATTCGGTAACCACATACAAACTTCCTTTATAACCCTAGCGTCATCGAACCTTAAGTGTGTAGACCCTACGGGTTCGGGAGACATGCAGACATGACCGAGACGTTCTCCGGTCAATAATCAACAGCGGGATCTGGATACCCATGTTGGCTCCCACATGTTCCACGATGATCTCATCGGATGAATCACGATGTCAAGGACTTAATCAATCCTGTATTCAATTCCCTTTGTCTATCGGTACGATACTTGCCCGAGATTCGATCGTCGGTATCCCGATACCTTGTTCAATCTCGTTACCGGCAAGTCTCTTTACTCGTTCTGTAACACATCATCCCGTGATCAAGTCCTTGATCACATTGTGCACATTATGATGATGTCCTACCGAGTGGGCCCAGAGATACCTCTCCGTTTACACGGAGTGACAAATCCCAGTCTCAATTCGTGCCACCCAACAGACACTTTCGGAGATACCTGTAGTGTACCTTTATAGCCACCCAGTTACTTGTGACGTTTGGCACACCCAAAGCATTCCTACGGTATCCGGGAGTTGCACAATCTCATGGTCTAAGGAAATGATACTTGACATTAGAAAAGCTTTAGCATATGAACTACACGATCTTTGTGCTAGGCTTAGGATTGGGTCTTGTCCATCACATCATTCTTCTAATGATGTGATCCCGTTATCAATGACATCCAATGTCCATGGTCAGGAAACCGTAACCATCTATTGATCAACGAGCTAGTTAACTAGAGGCTTACTAGGGACATGGTGTTGTCTATGTATCCACACATGTATCTGAGTTTCCTATCAATACAATTCTAGCATGGATAATAAACGATTTATCATGAACAAGGAAATATAACAATAACCTGTTTATTATTGCCTCTAGGGCATATTTCCAACAGTCTCCCACTTGCACTAGAGTCAATAATCTAGTTCACATCGCCATGTGATTAACATTCACAGGTCACATCGCTATGTGACCAACATCCAAAGAGTTTACTAGAGTTCATAATCTAGTTCACATCACTATGTGATTAACACTCATTGAGTTCTGGGTTTGATCATGTTGCTTGTGAGAGAGGTTTTAGTCAACGGGTCTGAAGCTTTCAGATCCGTGTGTGCTTTTCAAATATCTATGTCATCTCCTAGATGCAGTTACCACGCTCTATTTGGAGCTATTCCAAATAACTGTTCTACTATACGAATCCAATTTACTACTTAGAATAATCTGGATTAGTGTCAAAGTTTGCATCGGCGTAACCCTTTACGACGAACTCTTTTACCACCTCCATAATCGAGAAAATTCCTCAGTCCACCAGTTACCAAGGATAACCTTGACCGCTGTCCTATGATCCATTCCTGGATCACTCTTGTACCCCTTGACTGACTCATGGCAAGGCACACTTCAGATGCGGTACACAGCATAGCATACTTTAGAGCCTACGACTAAATCATAGGGGACGACCTTCGTCCTTTCTCTCTATTCTGCCTTGGTCATGTCTTGAGTCTTGCTCAATACTCACACCTTGTAACACAGCCGAGAACTCCTTCTTTGCTGATCTATTTTGAACTCCTTCAAAATCTTGTCATGGTATGTGTTCGTTGGAAAGTACTATTAAGCGATTTTGATCTATCCTTATAGATCTTGATGCTCAATGTTCAAGTAGCTTAATCCTGGTTTTCCATTGAAAACACTCTTCAAATAACCCTATATGCTTTCCAGAAATTCTACATCATTTGTGATCAACAATATGTCAACAACATATACTCATCAGAAATTCTATAGTGCTCCCACTCACTTCTTTGGAAATACAAGTTTCTCATAAACTTTGTAAAACCCAAATCTTTGATCATCTCATCAAAGCGTACATTCCAACTCCGAGATGCTTACTCCAGTCCTTAGACGGATTGTCGGAGCTTTGCATACTTGTTAGCATCTTTCAGGATTGACAAAAATCTTCTGGTTGTATCACATACAACCTTTCCTCAAGAAAAACGTCGAGGAAACAATGGTTTTTGACATCCTATCTGCACAATTTCATAAATAATGTAGTAATCGCTAACATAATTCCAACAGACTCTTAGCATCGCTACGAGTGAGAAAGTCTCATCGCAGTCAACTCCTTGAACTTGTCGGAAAACATCTTAATGACAAGTCGAGCTTTCTTAATGGTGACATTTACCATCATTGTCCGTCTTCCTTTTAAAATCCATCTGTACTCAACAGCCTTACGACCATCGAGCCGTTCTGCCAAAGTCTACACTTTGTTTTCATACATGGATCCTCTCTCAGATTTTATGGCCTCGAGCCATTCATCGGAATCCGGGCCCACCATCGCTTCTCCATAGCTCGTAGGTTCATTGCTGTCTAGCAACATGACGTCCAAGACAGGATTACGTACCACTCTGAAGTAGTACGCATCCTTGTCATCCTACGAGGTTTGGGAGTGACTTGATCCGAAGTCTCATGATCACCATCATAAGCTTCCACTTCAACTAGTGTAGGTGTCATAGGAGCAACTCCTGTGCCCTTCTACACACTAGTTGAAGTGACGGTTCAATAACCTCATCAAGTCTCCACCATCCTCCCACTCAATTCTTTCGAGAGAAACTTTTCCTCGAGAAAGGACCCGATTTGAGAAACAATCCCTATTGCTTTCGGATCTGAGACAGGAGGTATACCCAACTGTTTTGGGTGTCCTATGAAGATGCATTTATCCGCTTTGGGTTCGAGCTTATCAGCCTAAAACTTTTCACATAAGCGTCGCAGCCCCAAACTTTTAAGAAATGACAGCTTAGGTTTCTCTAAACCATAGTTCATACGGTGTCATCTCATCGGAATTACGTGGTGCATTATTTAAAGTGAGTATGGTTGTCTCTAATGCCTAACCCATGAACGATAGTGGTAATTCGATAAGAGACATCATGGTATGCATCATATCCAATAGGGTGCAGTTATGATGTTCGGACATACCATCACACTATGGTGTTCCAGGCGGTACTAGTCGTGAAACAATTTCCACAATGTCTCAATTGTGTACCAAACTCGCAACTCAGATATTCATCTCTATGATCATATCATAGATATTTTATCCTCTTGTCACGACGATATTCAACTTCATTCTGAAATTACTTGAACCATTCAATAATTCAGACTTGTGTTTCATCAAGTAAATATACTCAGTACCTACTCAAATCATCTGTGAAGTAAGAGCATAACGATATCCACTGCGTGCCTCAACACTCATTGGACTGCACACATCAAAATGTGTTACTTCCAACAAGTTGCTTTCTTGTTCCATTTTACTGAAACCGAAGCTTTCAGTCATCTTGCCCATGTGGTATGATTTGCATATCTCAAGTGATTCAAAATCAAGTGAGTCCAAACAGTCCATCTGCATGGAGTTTCTTCATGCGTATATACCAATAGACATGGTTCACATTACTCAATCCTTTTTCCAAAAATGAGTGAGTCCAAAGATCCATCAACATGGAGCTTCTTCATGCGTTTTATACCAATATGACTTACATGGCAGTGCCACAAGTAGGTGGTACTATCATTACTATCTTTATATCTTTTGGCATGAACATGTGTATCACTATGATCGAGATTCAATAAACCATTTATTTTAGGTGCGAGACCATTGAAGGTATTATTCAAATAAACAGAGTAACTATTATTCTCTTTAAATGAACAACCGTTTTGCGATAGACATAATCCAATCATGTCTATGCTCAACGCAAACACCAAATAACAATTATTTAGGTTTAACACCAATCTCGATGGTAGAGGGAGCGAGCGATGCTTGATCACATCAACCTTGGAAATACTTCCAATACATATCGTCAGCTCACCTTTAGCTAGTATCCGTTTATTCCGCAGCTTTCATTTTGAGTTACTAACACTTAGCAACCAAACCGGTATCTTATACCCTGATGCTACTAGGAGTACTAGTAAAGTACACATTCTCATAATGTATATCCAATATACTTCTATCGACGGCCTTCTCATCTACCAAGTATCTAGGGTAATTCTGCTCTAGTGGCTGTTCCCCTTATTACAGAAGCACTCAGTCTCGGGTTTGGGTTCAACCTTGGGTTTCTCCACTAGAGCAGCAGCTGATTTGCCATTTCATGAAGTATCCCTTCTTGCCCTTGCCCTTCTTGAAACTAGTGGTTTCACTAACCATCAGCAATTGATGCTCCTTCTTGATTTCTACTTTCGCGGTGTCAAACATCGCGAATATTTCAAGGATCATCATATCTATCCCTTTATAGTTCATTACGAAGCTCTAGCAGCTTGGAGGCAATGACTTTGGAGAAACATCACTATCTTATCTGGAAGATCAACTCCCACTCGATTCAAGTGATTGTTGTACTCAGACAATCTGAGCACAAGCTCAACGATTGAGCTTTTGTCCCTTAGTTTGCAGGCGAAGAAAATCGTCGGAGGTCTTATACCTCTTGACGTGGGCACGAGCCTGAAATCCCAATTTCAGCCCTTGAAACATCTCATATGTTCCGCGACATTTCAATAATGTCTTCAGTGCCTCAATTCTAAACCATTTATCATTACCGAACTATCATGTAGTCATCAAAACGTGTATGTCAGATGTTCGCAACATCCACAGACCACGTTCGAGGTCCAGCACACCGAGCGGTGCATTAAGGACACAAGCCTTCTACTGTCCGCATAATTGCTACTATCAACTTTCAACTATATTTTCTCTAGGAACATATCTAAAACAGTAGAACTAAAGCGCGATCTTACGACATAATTTGCAAAGATCTTTTGACTATGTTCAGGATAATAAAGTTCATCTTATGAACTCCCACTCAGATAGACATCCCTCTAGTCATCTAAGTGATTACATGATCCGAGTCAACTAGGCCGTGTCCGATCATAACGTGAGACGGACTAGTCATCATCGGTGAACATCTTCATGTTGATCGTATCTACCATACGACTCATGCTCGACCTTTCGGTCTCTTGTGTTCCGAGGCCATGTCTGTACATGCTAGGCTCTTCAAGTCAACCTAAGTGTTTCATGTGTGTAAATCTGTCTTACACCTGTTGTACGTGAACGTAAGAATCTATCACACCCGATCATCACATGGTGCTTCGAAACGACAAACTTTCGCAACGGTGCACAGTTAGGAGGAACACTTTCTTGAGATTTTAATGAGGGATCATCTTATTTACTACCGTCGTTCTAAGCAAATAAGATGTATAAACATGATAAACATCACATGCAATCAAACAGTGACATGATATGGCCATCATCACTTTGCTCCTTTTGATCTCCATCTTCGGGGCTCCATGATCATCGTCGTCACCGGCATCACACCATGATCTCCATCATCATGATCTCCATCATCGTGTCTTCATGAAGTTGTCACGTCAACTATTACTTCTACTACTATGGCTAACGCTTTAGCAATAAAGTAAAGTAATTACATGACGTTTATGTTGACACGCAGGTCATAAATAAATTAAAGACAACTCCTATGGCTCCTGCCGGTTGTCATACTCATCGACATGCAAGTCGTGATTCCTATTACAAGAACATGATCAATCTCATACATCACATATACCATTCATCACATACTTTTGGCCATATCACATCACATGGCATACCCTGCAAAAACAAGTTAGACGTCCTCTAATTGTTGTTTGCATGTTTTACGTGGCTGCTATGGGTTTCTAGCAAGAACGTTTCTTACCTACGCAAAACCACAACGTGATATGACAATTGCTATTTACCCTTCATAAGGACCCTTTTCATCGAATCCGATCCGACTAAAGTGGGAGAGACTGGCACCCGCTAGCCAGCTTATGCAACTAGTGCATGTCAGTCGGTGGAACCTGTCTCACGTAAGTGTACGTGTAAGGTCGGTCCGGGCCGCTTCATCCCACAATGCCGCCGAATCAAGATTGACTAGTAATGGTAAGCATATTGAACACAATCAATGCCCACAACTACTTTGTGTTCTACTCGTGCATAGAATCTACGCAATAGACCTAGCTCTGATACCACTGTTGGGGAACGTAGCAGAAATTCAAAATTTTCCTACGTGTCACCAAGATCTATCTATGGAGAAACCAGCAACGAGGGGAAGAAGAGTGCATCTACATACCGTTGTAGATCGCTAAGCGGAAGCGTTCAAGTGAACGGGGTTGATGGAGTCGTACTCGTCGTGATCCAAATCACCGATGATCCTAGTGCCGAACGGACGGCACCTCCGCGTTCAACACACGGACAGCCCGGTGACGTCTCCCATGCCTTGATCCAGCAAGGAGAGAGGGAGAGGTTGAGGAAGACTCCATCCAGCAGCAGCACAACGGCGTGGTGGTGGTGGAGGAGCGTGGCAATCCTGCAGGGCTTCGCCAAGCACCTGCGGGAGAGGAGGAGGTGTCATGGGAGGGAGGGAGGCGCCAGGGCTTCAGGTGTGTCTGCCCTCCCTCCCCTCCACTATATATAGGGGCAAGGGAGAGGGGGGAGGCGCAGCCTTGCCCCTTCCTCCAAGGAAGGGGTGCGGCCAAGGGGGGGAGGAGTCCATCCTCCCCAAGGCACCTCGGAGGTGCCTTCCCCTTTGAGGACTCTCCCTTTTTTTTCTTATCTCTTGGCGCATGGGCCTCTTGGGGCTGGTGCCCTTGGCCCATATAGGCCAAGGCACACCCCCTACAGCCCATGTGGCCCCCCGGGGCAGGTGGACCCCCCCGGTGGACCCCCGGACCCCTTTCGGCACTCCCCGTACAATACCGATAAAGTGCGAAACTTTTCTAGCGACCAAAATAAGACTTCCCATATATAAATCTTTACCTCCGGACCATTCCGGAACTCCTCGTGACGTCTGGGATCTCATCCGGGACTCCGAACAACATTCAGTAACCACATACAAACTTCCTTTGTAACCCTAGCGTCATCGAACCTTAAGTGTGTAGACCCTACGGGTTCGGGAGACATGCAGACATGACCGAGACGTTCTCCGGTCAATAACCAACAGCGGGATCTGGATACCCATGTTGGCTCCCACATGTTCCACGATGATCTCATCGGATGAATCATGATGTCAAGGACTTAATCAATCCCGTATTCAATTCCCTTTGTCTATCGGTACGATACTTGCCCGAGATTCGATCGTCGGTATCCCGATACCTTGTTCAATCTCGTTACCGGCAAGTCTCTTTACTCGTTCCGTAACACATCATCCCGTGATCAACTCCTTGATCAAATTGTGCACATTATGATGATGTCCTACCGAGTGGGCCCAGAGATACCTCTCCGTTTACACGGAGTGACAAATCCCAGTCTCAATTCGTGCCACCGAACAGACACTTTCGGAGATACCTGTAGTGTACCTTTATAGCCACCCAGTTACTTGTGACGTTTGGCACACCCAAAGCATTCCTACGGTATCCGGGAGTTGCACAATCTCATGGTCTAAGGAAATGATACTTGACATTAGAAAAGCTTTAGCATACGAACTACACGATCTTTGTGCTAGGCTTAGGATTGGGTCTTGTCCATCACATCATTCTTCTAATGATGTGATCCCGTTATCAATGACATCTAATGTCCATGGTCAGGAAACCGTAACCATCTATTGATCAACGAGCTAGTTAACTAGAGGCTTACTAGGGACATGGTGTTGTCTATGTATCCACACATGTATCTGAGTTTCCTATCAATACAATTCTAGCATGGATAATAAACGATTTATCATGAACAAGGAAATATAACAATAACCTGTTTATTATTGCCTCTAGGGCATATTTCCAACAGTCTCCCACTTGCACTAGAGTCAATAATCTAGTTCGCATCGCCATGTGATTAACATTCACAGGTCACATCGCCATGTGACCAACATCCAAAGAGTTTACTAGAGTTCATAATCTAGTTCACATCACTATGTGATTAACACTCATTGAGTTCTGGGTTTGATCATGTTGCTTGTGAGAGAGGTTTTAGTCAACGGGTCTGAAGCTTTCAGATCCGTGTGTGCTTTACAAATATCTATGTCATCTCCTAGATGCAGTTACCACGCTCTATTTGGAGCTATTCCAAATAACTGTTCTACTATACGAATCCAATTTACTACTTAGAATAATCTGGATTAGTGTCAAAGTTTGCATCGGCGTAACCCTTTACGACGAACTCTTTTACCACCTCCATAATCGAGAAAATTACTCAGTCCACCAGTTACCAAGGATAACCTTGACCGCTGTCCTATGATCCATTCCTGGATCACTCTTGTACCCCTTGACTGACTCATGGCAAGGCACACTTCAGATGCGGTACACAGCATAGCATACTTTAGAGCCTACGACTAAATCATAGGGGACGACCTTCGTCCTTTCTCTCTATTCTGCCTTGGTCATGTCTTGAGTCTTGCTCAATACTCACACCTTGTAACACAGCCGAGAACTCCTTCTTTGTTGATCTATTTTGAACTCCTTCAAAATCTTGTCATGGTATGTGTTCGTTGGAAAGTACTATTAAGCGATTTTGATCTATCCTTATAGATCTTGATGCTCAATGTTCAAGTAGCTTAATCCTAGTTTTCCATTGAAAACACTCTTCAAATAAACCTATATGCTTTCCAGAAATTCTACATCATTTCTGATCAACAATATGTCAACAACATATACTCATCAGAAATTCTATAGTGCTCCCACTCACTTCTTTGGAAATACAAGTTTCTCATAAACTTTGTATAAACCCAAATCTTTGATCATCTCATCAAAGCGTACATTCCAACTCCGAGATGCTTACTCCAGTCCTTAGACGGATTGTCGGAGCTTTGCATACTTGTTAGCATCTTTCAGGATTGACAAAAATCTTCTGGTTGTATCACATACAACCTTTCCTCAAGAAAATCGTCGAGGAAACAATGGTTTTTGACATCCTATCTGCACAATTTCATAAATAATGTAGTAATCGCTAACATAATTCCAACAGACTCTTAGCATCGCTACGAGTGAGAAAGTCTCATCGCAGTCAACTCCTTGAACTTGTCGGAAAACATCTTAATGACAAGTCGAGCTTTCTTAATGGTGACATTTACCATCATTGTCCGTCTTCCTTTTAAAATCCATCTGTACTCAACAGCCTTACGACCATCGAGCCGTTCTGCCAAAGTCTACACTTTGTTTTCATACATGGATCCTCTCTCGGATTTTATGACCTCGAGCCATTCATCGGAATCCGGGCCCACCATCGCTTCTCCATAGCTCGTAGGTTCATTGTTGTCTAGCAACATGACGTCCAAGACAGGATTACGTACCACTCTGAAGTAGTACGCATCCTTGTCATCCTACGAGGTTTGGGAGTGACTTGATCCGAAGTCTCATGATCACCATCATAAGCTTCCACTTCAACTGGTGTAGGTGTCATAGGAGCAACTCCTGTGCCCTTCTACACACTAGTTGAAGTGACGGTTCAATAACCTCATCAAGTCTCCACCATCCTCCCACTCAATTCTTTTGAGAGAAACTTTTCCTCGAGAAAGGACCCGATTTGAGAAACAATCCCTATTGCTTTCGGATCTGAGACAGGAGGTATACCCAACTGTTTTGGGTGTCCTATGAAGATGCATTTATCCGCTTTGGGTTCGAGCTTATCAGCCTGAAACTTTTCACATAAGCGTCGCAGCCCCAAACTTTTAAGAAATGACAGCTTAGGTTTCTCTAAACCATAGTTCATACGGTGTCATCTCATCGGAATTACGTGGTGCATTATTTAAAGTGAGTATGGTTGTCTCTAATGCCTAACCCATGAACGATAGTGGTAATTCGATAAGAGACATCATGGTATGCATCATATCCAATAGGGTGCAGTTATGATGTTCGGACATACCATCACACTATGGTGTTCCAGGCGGTACTAGTCGTGAAACAATTTCCACAATGTCTCAATTGTGTACCAAACTCGCAACTCAGATATTCATCTCTATGATCATATCATAGATATTTTATCCTCTTGTCACGAAGATATTCAACTTCATTCTGAAATTACTTGAACCATTCAATAATTCAGACTTGTGTTTCATCAAGTAAATATACTCAGTACCTACTCAAATCATCTGTGAAGTAAGAGCATAACGATATCCACTGCGTGCCTCAACACTCATTGGACTGCACACATCAAAATGTGTTACTTCCAACAAGTTGCTTTCTTGTTCCATTTTACTGAAACCGAAGCTTTCAGTCATCTTGCCCATGTGGTATGATTTGCATATCTCAAGTGATTCAAAATCAAGTGAGTCCAAACAGTCCATCTGCATGGATTTTCTTCATGCGTATATACCAATAGACATGGTTCACATTACTCAATCCTTTTTCCAAAAATGAGTGAGTCCAAAGATCCATCAACATGGAGCTTCTTCATGCGTTTTATACCAATATGACTTACATGGCAGTGCCACAAGTAGGTGGTACTATCATTACTATCTTTATATCTTTTGGCATGAACATGTGTATCACTATGATCGAGATTCAATAAACCATTCATTTTAGGTGCGAGACCATTGAAGGTATTATTCAAATAAACAGAGTAACTATTATTCTCTTCAAATGAACAACCGTTTTGCGATAGACATAATCCAATCATGTCTATGCTCAACGCAAACACCAAATAACAATTATTTAGGTTTAACACCAATCTCGATGGTAGAGGGAGCGAGCGATGCTTGATCACATCAACCTTGGAAATACTTCCAATACATATCGTCAGCTCACCTTTAGCTAGTATCCGTTTATTCCGCAGCTTTCATTTTGAGTTACTAACACTTAGCAACCGAACCGGTATCTTATACCCTGATGCTACTAGGAGTACTAGTAAAGTACACATTCTCATAATGTATATCCAATATACTTCTATCGACGGCCTTCTCATCTACCAAGTATCTAGGGTAATTCTGCTCTAGTGGCTGTTCCCCTTATTACAAAAGCACTCAGTCTCGGGTTTGGGTTCAACCTTGGGTTTCTCCACTAGAGCAGCAGCTGATTTGCCGTTTCATGAAGTATCCCTTCTTGCCCTTGCCCTTCTTGAAACTAGTGGTTTCACTAACCATCAGCAATTGATGCTCCTTCTTGATTTCTACTATCGCAGTGTCAAACATCGCGAATATTTCAAGGATCATCATATCTATCCCTTTATATTTCATTACGAAGCTCTAGCAGCTTGGTGGCAATGACTTTGGAGAAACATCACTATCTTATCTGGAAGATCAACTCCCACTCGATTCAAGTGATTGTTGTACTCAGACAATCTGAGCACAAGCTCAACGATTGAGCTTTTCTCCCTTAGTTTGCAGGCCAAGAAAATCGTCGGAGGTCTTATACCTCTTGACGTGGGCACGAGCCTGAAATCCCAATTTCAGCCCTGGAAACATCTCATATTTTCCGTGACATTTCAAGAATGTCTTCGGTGCCTCAATTCTAAACCATTTATCATTACCGAACTATCATGTAGTCATCAAAACGTGTATGTCAGATGTTCGCAACATCCACAGACCACGTTCGAGGTCCAGCACACCGAGCGGTGCATTAAGGACACAAGCCTTCTACTGTCCGCATAATTGCTACTATCAACTTTCAACTATATTTTCTCTAGGAACATATCTAAAACAGTAGAACTAAAGCGCGAGCTTACGACATAATTTGCAAAGATCTTTTGACTATGTTCAGGATAATAAAGTTCATCTTATGAACTCCCACTCAGATAGACATCCCTCTAGTCATCTAAGTGATTACATGATCCGAGTCAACTAGGCCGTGTCCGATCATAACGTGAGACGGACTAGTCATCATCGGTGAACATCTTCATGTTGATCGTATCTACCATACGACTCATGCTCGACCTTTCGGTCTCTTGTGTTCCGAGGCCATGTCTGTACATGCTAGGCTCTTCAAGTCAACCTAAGTGTTTCACGTGTGTAAATCTGTCTTACACCCGTTGTTTGTCAACGTAAGAATCTATCACACCCGATCATCACGTGGTGCTTCGAAACGACAAACTTTCGCAACGGTGCACAGTTAGGGGGAACACTTTCTTGAGATTTTAATGAGGGATCATCTTATTTACTACCGTCGTTCTAAGCAAATAAGATGTATAAACATGATAAACATCACATGCAATCAAATAGTGACATGATATGGCCATCATCACTTTGCTCCTTTTGATCTCCATCTTCGGGGCTCCATGATCATCGTCGTCACCGGCATCACACCATGATCTCCATCATCATGATCTCCATCATCGTGTCTTCATGAAGTTGTCACGTCAACTATTACTTCTACTACTATGGCTAACGCTTTAGCCATAAAGTAAAGTAATTACATGACGTTTATGTTGACACGCAGGTCATAAATAAATTAAAGACAACTCCTATGGCTCCTGCCGGTTGTCATACTCATCGACATGCAAGTCGTGATTCCTATTACAAGAACATGATCAATCTCATACATCACATATACCATTCATCACATACTTTTGGCCATATCACATCACATGGCATACCCTGCAAAAACAAGTTAGACGTCCTCTAATTGTTGTTTGCATGTTTTACGTGGCTGCTATGGGTTTCTAGCAAGAACGTTTCTTACCTATGCAAAACCACAACATGATATGTCAATTGCTATTTACCCTTCATAAGGACCCTTTTCATCGAATCCGATCCGACTAAAGTGGGAGAGACTGGCACCCGCTAGCCACCTTATGCAACTAGTGCATGTCAGTCGGTGGAACCTGTCTCACGTAAGTGTACGTGTAAGGTCGGTCCGGGCTGCTTCATCCCACAATGCCGCCGAATCAAGATTGACTAGTAACGGTAAGCATATTGAACACAATCAACGCCCACAACTACTTTGTGTTCTACTCGTGCATAGAATCTACGCAATAGACCTAGCTCTGATACCACTGTTGGGGAACGTAGCAGAAATTCAAAATTTTCCTACGTGTCACCAAGATCTATCTATGGAGAAACCAGCAACGAGGGGAAGAAGAGTGCATCTACATACCGTTGTAGATCGCTAAGCGGAAGCGTTCAAGTGAACGGGGTTGATGGAGTCGTACTCGTCGTGATTCAGATCACCGATGATCCTAGTGCCGAACGGACGGCACCTCCGCGTTCAACACACGTACAGCCCGGTGACGTCTCCCATGCCTTGATCCAGCAAGGAGAGAGGGAGAGGTTGAGGAAGACTCCATCCAGCAGCAGCACAACGGCGTGGTGGTGGTGGTGGAGCGTGGCAATCCTGCAGGGCTTCGCCAAGCACCTGCGGGAGAGGAGGAGGTGTCATGGGAGGGAGGGAGGCGCCAGGGCTTCAGGTGTGTCTGCCCTCCCTCCCCTCCACTATATATAGGGGCAAGGGAGAGGGGGGAGGCGCAGCCTTGCCCCTTCCTCCAAGGAAGGGGTGCGGCCAAGGGGGGGAGGAGTCCATCCTCCCCAAGGCACCTCGGAGGTGCCTTCCCCTTTGAGGACTCTCCCTTTTTTTCTTATCTCTTGGCGCATGGGCCTCTTGGGGCTGGTGCCCTTGGCCCATATAGGCCAAGGCGCACCCCCTACAGCCCATGTGGCCCCCCGGGGCAGGTGGACCCCCCCGTGGACCCCCGGACCCCTTTCGGCACTCCCCGTACAATACCGATAAAGTGCGAAACTTTTCTGGCGACCAAAATAAGACTTCCCATATATAAATCTTTACCTCCGGACCATTCCGGAACTCCTCGTGACGTCTGGGATCTCATCCGGGACTCCGAACAACATTCAGTAACCACATACAAACTTCCTTTATAACCCTAGCGTCATCGAACCTTAAGTGTGTAGACCCTACAGGTTCGGGAGACATGCAGACATGACCGAGACGTTCTCCGGTCAATAACCAACAGCGGGATCTGGATACCCATGTTGGCTCCCACATGTTCCACGATGATCTCATCGGATGAATCACGATGTCAAGGACTTAATCAATCCCGTATTCAATTCCCTTTGTCTATCGGTACGATACTTGCCCGAGATTCGATCGTCGGTATCCCGATACCTTGTTCAATCTCGTTACCGGCAAGTCTCTTTACTCGTTCCGTAACACATCATCCCGTGATCAACTCCTTGATCACATTGTGCACATTATGATGATGTCCTACCGAGTGGGCCCAGAGATACCTCTCCGTTTACACGGAGTGACAAATCCCAGTCTCAATTCGTGCCACCCAATAGACACTTTCGGAGATACCTGTAGTGTACCTTTATAGCCACCCAGTTACGTTGTGACGTTTGGCACACCCAAAGCATTCCTACGGTATCCGGGAGTTGCACAATCTCATGGTCTAAGGAAATGATACTTGACATTAGAAAAGCTTTAGCATACGAACTACACGATCTTTGTGCTAGGCTTAGGATTGGGTCTTGTCCATCACATCATTCTTCTGATGATGTGATCCCGTTATCAATGACATCTAATTCCCATGGTCAGGAAACCGTAACCATCTATTGATCAACGAGCTAGTTAACTAGAGGCTTACTAGGGACATGGTGTTGTCTATGTATCCACACATGTATCTGAGTTTCCTATCAATACAATTCTAGCGTGGATAATAAACGATTTATCATGAACAAGGAAATATAACAATAACCTGTTTATTATTGCCTCTAGGGAATATTTCCAACATCTATCACACCCGATCATCACGTGGTGCTTCGAAACAACGAACTGTCGCAACGGTGCACAGTTAGGGAGAACACTTTTCTTGAAATTATTATGAGGGATCATCTTATTTACTACCGTCGTTCTAAGTAAACAAGATGCAAAACATGATAAACATCACATGCAATCAAATAATAAACGTGACATGATATGGCCAATATCACATAGCTCCTTCGATCTCCATCTTGGGGCTCCATGATCATCTTGCCACCGGCTTGACACCATGATCTTCATCATCATGATCTTCATCATCGTGTCTCCATGAATTTCCTCGCCAACTATTACTTCTACTACTATGGCTAACGCGTTTAGCAATAAAGTAAAGTAATTTACATGGCGTTTCTCAATGACACGCAGGTCATACAAAAATAAAGACAACTCCTATGGCTCCTGCCGGTTGTCATACTCATCGACATGCAAGTCGTGATTCCTATTACAATAGCGTGAACATCTCATACATCACATATAGATCATTCATCATACATCACAACTTTGGCCATATCATATCACAAAGCACTTGCTGCAAAAACAAGTTAGACGTCCTCTAATTGTTGTTGCAAGTTTTTACGTGGCTGAATTAGCGTTCTAGCAAGAACGTTTTCTTACCTACGTGAAAACCACAACGTGATTTGCCAACTTCTATTTACCCTTCATAAGTACCCTTTTCATCGAATCCGCTCCAACTAAAGTGGGAGAGACAGACACCCGCCAGCCACCTTATGCAACTAGTGCATGTTAGTCGGTGGAACCGGTCTCACGTAAGCGTACGTGTAAGGTTGGTCCGGGCCGCTTCATCCCACAATACCGCTAAAGCAAGATAAGACTAGTAGCGGCAAGAAGAGTTGACAACATCTACGCCCACAACAAATTGTGTTCTACTCGTGCAATAGAGAACTACGCATAAACCTGGCTCATGATGCCACTGTTGGGGAACGTTGCAGAAAATTAAAATTTTCCTACGGTTTCACCAAGATCCATCTATGAGTTCATCTAGCAACGAGTCATGGGAGAGAGAGATTGCATCTACATACCACTTTGTAGATCGCGAGCGGAAGCGTTCAACGAACGGGGATGAAGTAGTCGTACACACCGTGATCCAAATCACCGGAGATCCTAGCACCGAAAGCACGGCACCTCCGCGTTCAACACACGTACGGTCAGCGTAACGTCTCCTTCTTCTTGATCCAGCAAGGCAAAAGGAGAGGTTGGGGAATAAGACTCCAGCAGCAGCACGACGGCGTGGTGATGGTGGAGCCGCAGTACTCCGACAGGGCTTCGCCGAGCTCTACGGAGGAGGAGGATGTGTTGGAGAGGGAGAGGGTGGCGCCAGGGCAAAAGTGTGTTGCCTCCCCTCCCCCCTTTATATAACCCCTTGGGGGGGGCGCCGGCCCTAGGAGATGGAATCTCCTAGGGGGGCGGCGGCCAGGGAGGGGACATGCCCCCCAAGCAAGGGGGGCGCCCCCTTTAGGGTTCCCTCCCCCAAACCCTAGGCGCATGGGCCTTTGGGGGGAGGCGCACCAGCACACTATGGGCTGGTTCCCTCCCTCATACAGCCCATGGGGCCCTCCGGGATAGGTGGCCCCACCCGGTGGACCCCCCGGGACCCTCCGGTGGTCCCGGTACAATACCGATAACCCCGAAACTTGTCCCGATGTCCGTATGACGACTTTCCATATATAAATCTTTACCTCCGGACCATTCCGAAACTCCTCGTGACGTCCGGGATCTCATCCGGGACTCCGAACAACATTCGGGTTACTGCATATACATATCTTCACAACCCTAGCGTCACCGAACCTTAAGTGTGTAGACCCTACGGGTTCGGGAGACATGCAGACATGACCGAGACGGCTCTCGGGCAATAACCAACAGCGGGATCTGGATACCCATGTTGGCTCCCACATGCTCCACGATGATCTCATCGGATGAACCACGATGTCGAGGATTCAATTAATCCCGTATACGATTCCCTTTGTCAATCGGTATTTTACTTGCCCGAGATTCGATCGTCGGTATCCCAATACCTCGTTCAATCTCGTTACCGGCAAGTCACTTTTCTCGTACCGTAATGCATGATCCCGTGATCAAACACTTTGACCACATTGAGCTCATTGTGATGATGCATTACCGAGAGGGCCCGGTGATACCTCTCCGTCAAGCGGAGTGACAAATCCTAGTCTCGATCCATGTCAACCCAACAGACACTTTCAGATATACCTGTAGTATACCTTTATAGTCACCCAGTTACGTTGTGACGTTTGGCACACCCAAAGCACTCCTACGGTATCCGGGAGTTACACGATCTCATGGTCTAAGGAAAGGATACTTGACATTGGAAAACTCTAGCAAACGAACTATGCGATCTTATGCTATGTTTAGGATTGGGTCTTGTCCATCACATCATTCTCCTAATGATGTGATCCCGTTATCAAATGACATCCAATGTCCATAGTCAGGAAACCATGACTATCTGTTGATCAACGAGCTAGTCAACTAGAGGCTCACTAGGGACACGTTGTTGTCTGTTATTCACACATGTATTACGATTTCCGGATAACACAATTATAGCACGAATAAAGACAATTATCATGAACAAGGAAATATAATAATAATGCTTTTATTATTGCCTCTAGGGCATATTTCCAACATCAAGATGCTTAAACGAAAAATGGTAACCCCATTTTGAGCTTAAATGATGAGTATGACCTATGATCAAGTGTTCTTACTTGACTCCTAAGTCAATATACTCTAACATAGGTGACTATGTCACCGCCCAACTTTAGATGAAGTTCTCTTGTATTCTTTTCTGTGTTATTGCATTTGTCCCTTGCGTATTTGTTTACTTCATCTAGAACTTTCATTCTTTTCTGTTTGTTTTTGTTCTGCATTTTCTGCATCCAATTCTTTGCAAATCTTTCAGATAATTCATTGCAAATCTTTGTGAGATCTTACTTGTCTAGTGAGCTGAGGTGACAAGTGCTTTTCTCTGTGATGAACTCGGTTTCACCGATTTGTAGTTTTCGGTCTAACCGAATCCTTTCGGTACCACCGAAACATGCCACTCGGTGCCACCGAACAACAGGAAAAATAGTTTGCCACATGTTCTATATTTCTTCTAATCCAGCTCCACTCAACGAATCTTGTCCTCTACAAGCATCACAGTTTTATCCATTGCTTTGTGCTGAGTCTCGAGGACCAAACCCATTCGACAGATTCCAGAAAGCCCTTCTTGGAAATTGATGTCAAAGGGGGGGAGAGAGAGATCACATCAAAGCTTATCACCTACAAGGAAGAAAGTATTAAGGGGGAGAGAACACTCAAGGATCCCAGATGCTTGATGTTCAAGAGGAGAGACGCCACATGTCTTTTGGGGGGAAAGACATGTTCATATGTGCTTATTTGCATTAAGCTCTATCCATTTGTATCTTTCAGCTCTGATTTTCTGTTCCCTATCTTCTCCCAATATCCCATACCAGATTCAGGGGGAGCAAGACATCTAAGGGAAAGAAGTCATTCAAATTCATTGCATATCTTTACTCTTGGGGACATGTCTAATCCAATGTAGTACCTTGTACTCACTCTCTACATGTCATCCCAGTCTTGGTATTCTTGTGGTTTCTTTTGTTTGCTCTGGCTAGTGGATGTATCTGTGTTATCTAACCTTGTTTGTGCAGGTTCATTCCATCCTAAGCCAACTCAAGACTACAAGGTAAGTATATGCATCAGAATCATGAGTATGAGGAATTCTTGCTTATGCACATACTGTTTGCAAGAAGGACTCATGAGCATGAAGTAATTTTCCTTAATAATCTTTTGCTCTGATGCATATGGCCAAGATACATGTAACACATTGCCTACTCTGTCATGGTTATGCTCTCACATGCTTCTATACTTCATATTCACATGATTGCATACATGTAGGGGGAGCCTATGTTTGTTACATGTCCTTCCAAAGCTTTACTTGCTATTCCTCATATCTTTATCTAAAGCTTTGGTGTATGTTGCCATCAATTACCAAAAAGGGGGAGATTGAAAGCACAAGTGCTCCCCAGGTGGTTTTGGTAATTAATGTCAACATATCTCTTGTTGGACTAACACTTTTATCTAGTATGTTTCAGATAAGTTCAACAATGGAGTGGCATGGACTAAAGGATGTGGGAACTCCTTCAAGATGCTAAGGACAAAGGATTGGCTAAAGCTTCAAGCTCAAGACTCTTCATTTTACATTTTAGTGATCCAAGATCACATTGAGTCTATAGGAAAGCCAATACTATCAAGGAGGGATGAGGTCTTGCTTAATGAGCCTCTTGCTTCATGTGCTTAGTGATATGCTCCAAAACCCTCAACTACTTTCCCACTTCCACATATGACCTAAACCTAAAGTCAAACTCGGACCTACCGATTCTTTCTATCCGGCGCCACCGAGTTTCACATGTCATAGCCACTGCCAAACCCTAAGCAAATTGGTTCTACCGATAGGGATCTCGGTTTCACCGAGATGGGATTGTAATCTCTCTGTGTATGTCCATTACCAAAATCGGTCTCACCGAGTTTAGGCAATCGGTACTACCGAGATGACAATGCAAACTCTCTGGTTAACTTATTACCAAGATCGGTCCAACCGAGATTAGTAATCGGTACCACCGAGTTTGCCTGACCAACTCTCTGGTTAGCTAATTACCAAAATCGGTCCCACCGAGTTTGTGTAATCGGTCACACTGAGATTACGTTATGCCCTAACCCTAACCATATCGGTCCTACCGAGTTGCATCTCAGTGCCACCGAAAATCCTAACGGTCACTAGGTTTGCTGAATCGGTCCGACCGAGTTTGTTGATTCGGTCCCACCGAGATTGGTAAATTGTGTGTAACGGTTGGATTTTGTGTGGAGGCTATAAATACCCCTCCACCTCCTCTTCATTCGTGGAGAGAGCCATTAGAACACATCTTCACTTCCAACTCATATGTTCTGAGAGAGAACCACCTACCCTTGTGTTGAGGCCAAGATATTCCATTCCTACCATATGAATCTTGATCTCTAGCCTTCCCTAAGTTGCTTTCCACTCAAATCTTCTTTCCACCAAATCCAAATCCTGTGAGAGAGAGTTGAGTGTTGGGGAGACTATCATTTGAAGCACAAGAGCAAGGAGTTCATCATCAACACACCATTTGTTACTTCTTGGAGAGTGGTGTCTCCTAGATTGGCTAGGTGTCACTTGGGAGCCTCCGACAAGATTGTGGAGTTGAACCAAGGAGTTTGTAAAGGGCAAGGAGATCGCCTACTTTGTCAAGATCTACCGCTAGTGAGGCAAGTCCTTCGTGGGCGATGGCCAAGATGGGATAGACAAGGTTGCTTCTTCATGGACCCTTCGTGGGTGGAGCCCTCCGTGGACTCGCGCAACCGTTACCCTCCGTGGGTTGAAGTCTCCATCAACGTGGATGTAGGATAGCACCACCTATCCGAACCACGACAAAAACATCCTTGTCTCCAATTGCGTTTGTATTCTCCAAACCCCTCCCTTTACATTCTTGCAAGTTGCTTGCTTTACTTTCCGCTGCTCATATACTCTTTGCATGCTTGCTTGATATGTATTGTGTATGTTGAAATTGTGCCTAAACTCCACTTAAACCGAAAAAGTTTAAAAACTGCAACTTTAGCACTAAGTGTCTAATCACCCCCCCTCTAGACACATCTTCTCAAGATCCCACACCTTAGTGTTTAACCTGTCCATGATCATCATCCAAGCAAACACCTTCATTTTCATTGTGCAAGAGCTGGACCAAATCCAATTCAGAAGAGGATTAAAAGGCAGATTCAAATGCATTTGGATGTGAAACCGGGGTATAGGGTTTGTCAGTTCCATGCGAGAACCACACATCCTTGGATTCAGGTTTAGCCTCATGAAGCAACGGCAGGTTTTTAAGAGAAAGAAACTCCATGTAAGCTAGCTCATATAGTGGTAGATTAAAACAGGAAATTAGATCAAAACAATCCAAGCCCTCTTTAAAAGTTGACAGAGCATCTTTGCAGTAAGAAAAGAGCCTTGGAAATCTTTGCTGCAAAGGGATAACAGGATTTCCTAACTGCCATTTGTCAGACCAGAACAAAGCATTATCCCCCTGATTGATCTAATCCAAGTCACCTCTCTAAAATGATCCACCAACTTCAGAATATCCTTCCACCAAAATGATCCACATGAAGATGTACCCTGTGGTACAACTCCATGATAGTAGGAATTCCAAACTAGATTAACCCAAGGCACTGCAGCCTTATTAAAGAATTTGTTCACATGCTTGAGAAGAAGAGCCACATTCTGAATTCTAAGATTCAAAATTCCCAACCCACCTTTGCTTTTAGGCCTGCATATGAGCTCCCAAGCAGCCAGAGATGGAGCAGGCTCTTGCCTGTTCTTTCTCCATAAACACTGCCTCTGAATTCTTTGCAACTGCTTTAAAATTCCAGGATTAATGAGCAGACTGCAGAGAAAAATATGGGCAGAGGGGACAAAGAAGAGTTTAAATACTATAGCCTCCCCCCTTGAGCCAAAAAGGAGGAGCTAGCAGTCATTCTCCTTTCCATGCAATCCACCAAAGGCATAAGATCTGTCATTTTAGGTTTGGTGGTGCCAACAGGAAGGCCCAGGTAAGTAAAAGGCATAACTACAACTTGACAACCAAAGATGTCAGCCAATATCTTTGTCTCCTCCAGAGAAACATTAATGGGTATCATGCAAGACTTGTGGTAGTTTACATCAAGTCCAGTGGATTGGGAGAAAACCAGCAGCATTCTCTTAAGAGCCAGCAGGCACAATAATCAAAGTGTCATCAGCATACTGTATGATAGGATAATCTTTATCATGGCATGGAACTGGCATCTGCAGATCACCCTTAGCATACATCTCATTAACTACTGATTGTAACAGATCAGCAGCCAGCATAAAGAGAAGAGGTGAAACAGGATCACCTTGCCTGACCCCCTTTTTGCACAAAAAACTGTTTTCCAGGTACACCATTAAGCAGCACAGAAGAAGAGCAAGAAGTCAAGAGCTCCTAGATCCAGCCAATCCATTTGTTATTAAAACCTTTAAACTTCACGATCTCAAAAATAACAGAGTGCTCAATGGAGTCAAAAGCTTTTTCAAAATCAAGTTTAAGAATGAGGATTGGCCTCTTAGATTGATGGCACTAATGCAAATACTCCAAAGTCCAGCCAATACCATCCTGAATTGTTCTTGATTTAATGAAGCCATACTGGTTTTTATGAATGCATTCCATAATGAGATCTTGATAACCTATTGGCAACAATCTTAGAAAGGAATTTAACCCCCATGCCAGTCAAAGACAAAGGTCTAAAATCCCCCACTCCCTCAGGAGCTAACTTTTTAGGAATCAAAGTAATATAAGAGGAATTTAAGTTAGCTAGATGAGTAGTACCATCATAGAACTGCTGAGCAAGAGCAAGAAAATCCTTTCTAATAATAGGCCAACATTTCTTGAAGAAAAGACCATTAAAACCATCAGGGCCAGGGGCCTTGTCCACAGGCATATATTTCACCACATTTTCAATCTCCTCTGTTCTGAAGGGCTTGGTTAAAGAATCTAAGCCTGAAACATGTTTAAGGAGGGATTGCAAATCAAACCCCATATTGATTCCCCTAGAAGTGCCCATTCTCCCCTTGAAAGCAGACCAAATAATTCCTTCCATCTGACTGTGTTCAGAGATTATAGTGCCATCTTGCAGCTGAAGACTAGCAATGGAGTTCCTTCTGTGCCTTTCAGTAGCCATTACATGAAAGAACTTAGTATTCTCCTCACCCACTTTAATATATCTTATGGTGCACCTTTTTTCCAGTACAGAAACAGTAAATGCAGCACATTTGTTAGTCCACGGACATGGTCCCCCTTGAGAAGACTTTGCAAAGATCTCATATTGACGTGGGCTAAACGGCGATGCCAAAGCCATCCCACGTCAACTTTAGCCATTAGGCATGTCGCGGTCTTAGTGGGTCGCTCCAAAAAGTTAATCACATAAAGACCGTTCTCGACATGCCCAACAAAGGCTACTTTAAGAGTCTTGCTCCACAAGAGGGCCACGAAATCAATATCAAAGAAAGTGGCAAAGCCCATGAGTGCACTACAAAAAAATACACTTCCGTGATGATACGTGTTTGTCATAGTAGGTCACGTTTTCTTTCATGAATGTACATCCATGACGATTCTATAATAGAATCAAGATAGTCATACATGTGCTTTCATAGAAGTGTTCCATGACATTACCAAAATTATCATCACGGAAGTGTCCACTTCCATGATGATAAATCGTGCGTCATAGAAGTGCTTTCGTCAAGGGTGACTGACACATGGCATCCACCGTAACGGCTCGTCGTTAAGCTATCTGGTCTGGTTTTTGATCCGGTAACCTGCTAACAACTCGGACCAGTGAGGATTTTCCACGTGTAAAATTCTCATTGGCCGGAGGAAACACGTGTTGGCTCATCGTTGGGACAGATGCCATCCATTCATTGGACAGGAGGCGCCTATGATACGTCGACACGTGGCACGGCCCAACAGAGGCCCATTCCGGTGAAAAGGCTGACCCATTTGACTTGGTCAAGAGGTAACGGGCCGGCCCACGGAAAGCATGTTAACGGCTTGTTCGTATATAGCCCATTTACGGCCCGCTAACTCACTATCCGTTACGGCCTATCGGAATTAAGCCCGGTATCTTCATCTGGACCGTCCAATATGATTCCAGCCCATTGTAACTTCCGGCCCATGTATGGCCCATGATGTCTTTTGGCCCATACAAGGCCATTTGTAACACTTGGCCCATTAACGGCCCGTGGTGAATCTGGCCCGCAATGAACAGTGTACCGCTTTATACCCATTAATGGCCCACTATTCTATTAGGCCATTTCCAACCTGTGTTATCTTTCGGCCATCTCAGGGCCCATTTATTCTTGGGATTATTTCCATCATTCAGTTACTTACGGCCCATTACTGGCCTTTTCTGCTTGTGGGCCAAATTCAGCCCGCGGTTACAATCGGCCCGTTTGCGGCCCGTTAATCCGTTGGACTGTTTTCATAGCGTGATCAAATACAGCCGATTAACGACGACCCATTATGGTCGGCCCATGAACGGACGATTCCAAATCTAGCCCGTTTACGGCGCATAACGCAGTCTGTTATTGTCCCATGTTTGGCCGATCGATCATACGGACCGTAGAAGGCCCATTGATGCTATGGCCCGTAGAAGGCCCATTGATGCTACGGCCTGTAGAAGGCCCATTGATGCTACGGCCCGTAGAAGGCCCATTGTTTCTACGTTCCTTAGAAGGCCCATTGTTTCTACGGCCGTAGGAGGCCCATGGTAACTAAAGTAAATATGTAGCCCATGGTTATTGTGGCCTTGTTTTAAAAAATAGGTTATTGTGGCCACTAGTAAACCGCGGAAAAAGAAATGCACTGACTACAAGCAAACAAATAAACAAGACAACAAGGAAATAAATAAGCAAGCAACTTATGCTAGGCTACCATGGCTATTACACATATTTTATCCACTGGGCATCAAAGTTCGACACCAGTGCAAATATAGGGAACAAAGCAGCATATTATATACACTAGTTGTCAAAGCTGGCGACCAGTGCAAATAAACGCCGCAGCAAAACAAGTCCAGAACTGAAACCACTTCAGAAGAGCTCAAGAAACAATATCCTGAGTACCCATAATGCTAGCAAGATGCTTAGCAAGCTTATTAACTTTCTCTTGTTTGGCGCTTAAATCCTCCAGCACTTGCTATTGCACCAGGAAGTATGCATCTGAATTCTGCAGGGACTTCCTTAGTCCTTTGGCTTCCTGTCGCATAACATCTGATCGATGTCTTTCAACTTGAAGTTGAGACTCAAGAAGCCAAACTGATTCAGGCAGCGAGTTCGAAGAGCTGGTGCCAGCAGTAGTAGCTAGTAACTCGAACACTACATCAAGACATGACTTCGGGGTTGTCTCAGTGTCCTCAATATAGTTTTTATCAGCTTTCTTGGAGACCAACAGGGATGTCTCACTATCTTGAACCTTTTCTGCATTACTTCCTTTACCATTGCATAACGGGGTACTCTTATCCAATATTTGATCCACGTTCTAAAAGAGAACCAAACAAACACATCATAGGTTTACCATGTTGTATATGAAACTCATTTTGGTAAACCGGTTCAGTAGTAAGGTGGACAGGATAATAGCATGAAACAAACATATATCTATGTAGTATGGTCACTGTATGGTCTATATCATTCTAGTTTATGTTGCCAAATCAAGATAAAGACAGTTCAAATCATATTTATTTAAGACAAAAGCAACATAGACAGAATATAAGTGTGGGAAACTACACAGCAATAACAACACTTGTAATGTGCATGGCATGAGAACAGTTAATTCAATTGAAACTGAAATCAACATAGAGCAAGTTACAACAGCAAACACGTTAAAGAAACAGGTTCAAAACATACCTGTTGCGCCATTGGAGTTTCAATTGCATCCTTCAAATTTGAAATTAGTTGGTATGAGTAAATATAATGATGCAAGAGCAAAGTAGTATGAACCATACCTACGGAACCTGACCTGAGAACAATTCTTCTTCTGCTTTAAGCGTTGACTTGGGGTTTGGAGTGGTGGTGCTCGTGCTTTGGGCACTGCAGTTGCCTTACTAACTGCTCGTGTTTGGGTGCTCTGTGGTGGGAGACGGTGCTGTGTCAACTGGAACTGGGTTACTATCTGCTGGGGTTGGGGTTAGAAGGGGTGTAGCTGGTTCTCTGTCCAACTAGGTAGGGGTACAATCTGCGTGAGTCTGGGTTATGTGTGGCGGGGCTGGTTCTTGGGCAAGTACAACTGTGGTTCTATCTGCATCGACATGTAGCACGATCTTTTCTAAAGACCGTGTTTTTACTCCCACAAATACTGCCATCACCCCCTCCAATTGAAATGGCTAATAAACAAGAAAAGTAATTGAATGTACAGACATTGTAAGATAGATAGGTGCAATGGATAGTAGGGAAGAAAACAGGGCATGAAATAATTCTCATTTTCGTTGTCTAACAAAACAGAATAGCAGGACATAATTTCACATATATGATGGCTAATTAAATAGGATAGCATGACACAATTTCACATGTATGATGGCTAACTAAACAGGATAGAATGACATACTTCAAAATATGATGACTATGTAAACAGGATGACATGATATAACTATACAATGTGTCTATTAAAGTGGTTGGCATGCCATAAATCGCAAACATGCCGTCGATGGAAACATGATGGCATGATATAATTCACGGATAGAATGACATAATTCAAAATATGATGACTATGTAAACAAGATGAGATGATATAACTATATTATGTCTTTAGAAAATGGGTTGGCATGCCATAATTCAGATACATGCTGTCTATGTAAACATCATGGCCTGATGTAATTCAAATATATGATTTATATACTAAGCAAGTGAGCAGAGGGCAATCGCATATATGATGTGTAAACTAAGGAGATGGCATTCAATATTGTGTATATGATGTAGAAACTAAGCATTGCAATACAACATATGCATTATATGAGTAATATAACCCAGCCAAGTTTGAGCATACACCTCAGGGGGATAATAGGACTGGTCATCTGCCTCTAAATACTCCTCTGAAGAGCTATCTGTAACCAGCAAGATATCTGCTTCAGCAGGTAGCATTGTCGCTCTGAAGACCTTGTTTTCACTCCAGATTTCTCCATCACCAATTCAAATGGCTGATGCACAGGAAGAGCAGTTGAATATACAAACATTGTCGACAAATGCAATGAGAAATACAAAAAGGACGGCATGATATAATTCACATATATGACACTTGGCATTGCATAATTCACACATATAATATCTTGCAACAAGGTGGCATTGCATAATTCACGTATATGGTAATTAGACACTAAACAGGTGGCATTCACAAAAAGCATGTCTAAACTAAGCAAATGACATAGTAATGCAAGATACCATACGCACAATATGAGCAACATAACCCTGCCAAGTTAGAGCATGCACCTCGGGGGGGGGGGGAATAGGACTGGTCATCTGTCTCTGAATCCTCCTCTGAGGAGCTATCTGTAACCAGCAAGACATGCGCGCTTTGTCAGATAGCATTGTGCTCTGAAGACCTTGTTTCCACTCCAGATTTTTCCATGACCGTGCCGAATGGCTGATGCACAGGAAGAGTAATTGAATGTATTAAAACTGTTGACAAATTTAACACGTAATAAAAAAATGATGGCATGATATAATTCACATATAAGATGACTGGCTAACCAGGGTGGCATTGCAAAATTCACATATATGATGCCTGGATAAACAAGATGGCATTGCATGATTCACATATACGACAAAGAAACTAAACATATGGCATGCACACAAAGCATGTCTAAACTAAGCAGATGACATATTTGATGTATAAAGTA
The DNA here is from genome assembly GCA_032464435.1 of Aegilops umbellulata. NCBI lineage: Eukaryota > Viridiplantae > Streptophyta > Magnoliopsida > Poales > Poaceae > Aegilops > Aegilops umbellulata. The sequence continues at coordinate 346,125,872 of CP136056.1, read as the reverse complement.
AGCAATGCAAGGCACCATATGCATGATATTACCAACATCAGCATGCCAAGTTAGAGCAAAGACCTCAGGGGGTAAATAGGAGTGGTCTTCTCCTTCTGAATCCCCCTCAGAACAGTTATCTTCCTCTTGATTACAATCCAAAATGGGTGGAGGGGGGTTGCCTTTGAGCCCACCATGGAACGACGTCTGCATGAAATTTTATTGCCACACAAGGCTCGTCTCTTTTTCTCTACATGTTCAATTTCATTGTGTACAATAACTAACATGCATAGGAATAAAACATAGTGAGATTATGTAAGGAGTGCATGCACAAATCCAGAATGATGGTAGCAAACTGTGGATAGACCCAAAACCAATGATAGCAGGCAGATAATAGCTTTAGTTAAAAATACAGATAATGGTGTCAGTGTTCTGGGAACCGGGGTCCCCAGACTTGCCTGCCTGCGGCCCACAGCGTGACTCCACCAGCGGCCCCGTACGGCCCATCTTCACCAGCAACCACTCAAGACCCTCGCGAGGGGCCAAGCCTCACGAGGCGGACAACACAAGACCTCCTCGGGAGCAGCCTCACCGGGCTGGCTCGCAAGGGGCGGAGAGATCAAGGCAAGGGGAATCTTGCGAGGTTCCCGTGACGTAAGCCATGACAACGAAGGCCAGGCGGGCGCTAGCGCGCAGTGTCCTCGTTTCCTCTTTGGTGCTAAAAGGGCAAGCGCAGGCGAGGAATCCCGAGGCATCAGGCAAAGGTTTTCATATCGGTGCAATGAGACCAAGACCAGAAGGACGACAGAGACAGAGGTCACCATGGAGCCCAAGACGGCGTCACCACCAGAGCCTTTGGTAGGCGAAGACCATCTTTAGTCAGGATAGCTTGTACTAGTTGTTCCCCTTCAAACTGGCCGTTGTGGCATCCCTTCCCGCTCAATATTTGGGTGGAGGACCGGGCCTCTATAAATAGGACTAGCCACCACCATAGGAGCCGGATCATCTTGGACTAGACTATCCTCACCCACACAAGCTCACCAAGCACAAGAACACCTCTCCTCAGGAGGCTGTTCTTCCCTTGTACTGTTCATCCTCAGCCCAAGAGGCAATCCACCACACCACACTGGAGTAGGGTATTACACCACGACGGTGGCCCGAACCAGTATAAATCTTGTGTCCCCTTGTTCTTTGGGTTCGTCGAGCTAGGCCGTGAGATCTTGATGCGAGCGAGCTAGAGGGGGGAGAGATCTTCATGCGCACCCCAGTGTTTGAACCTCAAGGGTTTTGCCGGAACCCGAAATCCGACATTTGGTGCGCCGGGTAGGGGGTGCGCCGGAGCCTCTCCTCCACCAGTCGATCCGCCGACGCTCCACGGTTCCGATGTCCGGCGACCCGAGGACCAACGCCGACCGCTGGGCAGCTTGGCCAGCCCGGGCGGCGTCGTCCGCCCAGGAAGACCTCAACTCCGCGCCCCAGGCGGTACGCGCACCGCCAAACGTTGCAGGCCGCGGGCGGCGCGGTCAAACACCATCCACCCTTACTCCACGACAAGTGTGGGAAGCCGCAAGGGCCTCAAGCTCCGCTGCGGCCACGACGCCGCACGCCGACAGGAACAAGCAAACATGAGGGCCACGCTCACGGTGGCTCGGGAGCTGCTGCGATGCCAGCTGATGGAGAGCGGCCGGGATGCATTGCTGCTGCGCGCCGCCGAGCTACTGGACGCCGAAGCCTCGGGGGCACTGCCATTATGCTCCCTGCTTACGCCTCAGGCCGCGACCGGATCGCACGGCGGGCCTCGCCGCGCCCGCGTGCCCCCGGGCGCGTTAGGAGTTTTCATCGACATAGGCGCAACCAGCAGCACCGGACGCCCAATCGTGCTCGCGCCACCTCAGACAAGCGCAGGCACAAGCGTTGCCACCCGTGGCCCCAGCGGGGTGCCGCCCTACCATCCTCAGAGCGACGCGCTGGGCCGGGCAACGTGGAGTGTGGGACACTTCAGAGAGGTCTTCGAGGTGGCGGCCTCGGGGGCCTACTTGCCGTGCATGATGGACCAGGAGTACACGCCGGAAGACGACCCTGGCACGTTCCTTGAGCCGGGCTGGGAGGAGGAGGCACTAGAAGCTGAGGCCTTCCAGGAGCCATTCGAGGGCCACATCAACCACGCCTGTGACAACAGCTATAGGATACCGCTAATCTCTCAGGAGCAAGCTTACGCTAACCACGGGTCGCAGGTGGATCAGGTCACAGCAGCAGACGATGGTCCTAGCTCGACAGCCCCCCTTCCACCTGGAGGAGCGCACTGGGGGACGCAGGGAAGGAGCCGGGAGCAAGGCCCCTCCCCACATCACGCGGAGCAAGGTGTTACCCGGAGGTAGGCCCTCTGTCGGGAGGCGCTGGTGAGCCTTCCCCCCGGCAGAGGACCCGTGGTCACCGAGGGCACCGCTGGCATCCCCTTTGCCCCTTTGGAGTCGTCCTGGTTTTCGGACGCCCCCAACGGTGGTCGAGGGCGGCGCAAGGTGGGGCTCTTGTCTGGTGATATGAAGTAAGGCTCGCGCCTGTGAAGGTCTCCGCTCGTGACACTCTCACGTAATAATGAGTGGGGCTGTACACGCCGCGGAGCCTCAGGAGTGCTGCCCTCGGGCCTCGGGGGATCCCTCTCACGTCCTAGTGGCAGCACTTAGCTCCGCGCTGGTGAGAAGACAAGAAGACTAGACTAGGCACCGGACGCGGCCATTTGCTTTTAACCTCTTTTCTCTAGCCCTGTTTTGTGGCTTTGGATTTAAGTTTGAAGTTGAGTTTTCATTGGTGTGCGCGGGGGGTGTATTTTATTGTTTGTGCGATTTCTTGCAATCTGGTTCCTTGCCTCGATTCGGAGTCTGCACGTGCTGCCTCCCCCCTTGCGATCCCCTCGCGAGCGGGGGCTGGGCGTGGCACTCGCGTGCTACGCGAACATCCCTTCATGGCTGGCGCTTGCTTCTCGTGAGGCCCTCTCGGACGGATCGGCAGGCCCCTCGGAAGCTCAAAACCTCACGAGCCGGTTTGGAACTGGCCCTCACTAAGGTAAACTGCAGCAGTAAGCTCACGACGGGACTCGCAGGCCTGTAAAAACACATCTCCAGCTTGGCTTAAGGAATAGAGGCAGTAATCTGTTTACATGAGGGGCTCCCCCACCCAAAATGCTCTTACAACTTTCAGGGCCATGCCCGAGCTTTCACATCCAGGGTCAACGACAAGGAAGCACGGGCTCAATCTGTCGGTGTACAAAAAGAGGGGGTACACTTTTTGTACCCCTATGACTGGGCACGGGCAGTCTGAGCCACGGGCGCCGCCTGTCGGATCACGGGTTCCGGCAGACCCTTAAGGTTCGAACTCTGGGGTGCGCGCGGAGATCGTGCCCTCTACCTCTCCGTCTCACAAGGATCTACACTACTGCAGGAACAACACATGAGACACAAGATTTATACTGGTTCGGGCCACCATTGTGGTGTAATACCCTACTCCAGTGTGGTGGGTGGATTGCCTCTTGGGCTGATGAGGAAGAACAGTACAGGTGAACGGGCTCGCGAGGGCCTGTTCTTGGCTTGGGGATGAACTGCTAGGGGGAGTTCGATCGCTCTTCTCTTTCTCTCTCTCTCTCTCTACTTGCTCTATATACTGAATCAGATGCCTCTACCCTGGGGGTGGCTAGTCCTATTTATAGGCAAAGGCCCTGGGCCTCTTCCCAAATATTGAGCGGGAAGGGCGCCAACAATTGGCCAATTTGAAGGGGAACATCTGGTACACTTATCCTGACTAAAGTTGGTCTTCGCCTGCCAAAGGCTCTGGTGATGACGCCGGCTTGGGCTCCACAGTGACTTCCTCCTTGTCGCGGAGTTGGTCTTGGTCTCGTTGCAGCGAAATGGGTGCCTTTGCTTGATCCTCTCGCCTGCGCTTGCCCCCTTTGCACCAAAGAGGAAAGGGAGGACACTGTGCGGCTGGCGCCCGCCTGGCACCCATGGTCGTCATGGCTTGCGTCATGGGCACCTCGTGAGGTACCCCACCTTGATCTCTTCACCTCCTCGCGATCCAGCCTAAGGAGGCCGTGCTGGAGGAAGCGCCGTGTCGTCCGCCTCGCGAGGCTTGGCCCCTCGCGAGGGTCTTGAGCCTTGTGTTGATGAAGATGGGCCACGTTGGGCCCCCACTCGAGCCACGCCGCAGGCCGCAGGCAGGCAAGTCTGGGGACCCCCGTTCCCAGAACGCCGACAGTAGCCCCCGGGCCCAAGGTGCGCATGGACTTGGCCGTGCCGAGAGGCGAAAGGGCAAGGGCGAAGCGCCGCGGACGCCGCGTGGCGGTTGATTGGACGTGGGCGTCTCCACTTCCCGATGACGCCTCAACGATCGCGCGGATTGGACAAGTCCCTGCATGCAAACCATGTCATGATTACCTGTGATCGTGGAGGCCGGCGGTTGGCCTCCGCCGGCTATAAGTACGGCACCGCGCGTGCCCTTCCAGTCCATCTCTTCTTGCTTCGTCCCCCGCCTCAGTTCTTGCTCCGTCTTGGTGTGATGGCTCCGATTTGCCGGTTCTCCGCGGCGGAGAAGGGAAAGGCTCCTCAAGAGGTACCTGACCCGCTCCCACCGAAGAAACGGCCCGCCTTGCGCGTCCAAGACGAGGAGAATCGCCTGGTGGTGCCGAGGCCTTGGTACGAGCGGCCTCCGTCGGGGTTCCCGCTTCCCTTGTATGCCCACACCGAGGGCTCCGGAAGAGGAGATGCCGATCCCCTCGGCCAGCGCCGTCGGCGGCGCCGGAGGGTCACGAAGGTGTTGGTTGTTCCTCCTGGAGTCCACGCCGAGGGCTCCTTCCGCGAGCTCGTGCTCCACGCCGCCATGCCTCCGCGGACTTGGATCCGCCTTCCTCCCTTCTTCGCCTCCGCCTTCCTGCAGGTGAGACTCATGGAGCTGTGGCTGCAGCACGCCGACTGCTGCACTCCTGCGACCGGGGCAGAGATTGCGATCACCGCCCCGGGCGAGGTCTTCATGACTCGTGGCTGGGGTGAAATCGCTGGGTGCTGCAGAACGAAGGGCGCCCTTATGATCCACCTGGACTACGACGGCGCTTCGGTGATGTTCTTCAAGGTCTTCAACGCGAACGGTCGCCGGCTGGAGTGCTGCCTCGGGGGAGGCGGCCAGGACCCTGCCACACTGACAGCTGGGCCCGCCAATCGCCCCCTGGACAGCTCGGCAAGCGACGGGAGCACTGGAGGATCCAGCGATCCCAGTGAGGTCTTCGCGACGCCGGAGACGAGCGACGACAGCTACGAGCCCGCGAGCCGACGCCGCTCCCGGAGCAGGGCAGGCTCGCTTGGTCGCCATCGATCCTGATCTGGATGGGGTTGGCGCCGGCGCCTGCCGGCCCACTGTTGATGATGGCATCTTTTGCAGGGGCGCGTGTAATTAGCACCTTTTAGGATTCGTTCCCTGCGAGGAATCACATTGTGCCCCGTAGGGGCTTGTAAGGTGGCTGTGATCCTTTTTGTTAATATGTAACCCTTGCTATGGATTTGTGCGAATCGCGAATTCCGTCATAGTTTGGTTCCCCCTTTCGCACCTCGGGAGGGCTTGGTGCTCTGCGTCGACAGGTCCCAGTCCCAAGGCGGCGTCAGCCGTCGCTGGTATGCCAGGTCGCGATGCCGTGGTCAAGGCCAGGAGGTGAGTGACCCGGGGTCCGGTAAGAGCCCCTGAGTCGCGATGCTCAGGAGGTCCCCTTTGGCGCCCAAGCAGCCGTCGCTAGGTGAGAAAGGGAAGCAACGTCGCTAGTACGGAGTCGCTCTCGGTGCGGGGGTAGTGCCACGGTATCCAACGCTTTGGATGGTGACTTATCTTGAGGATCGGAGATTGCCCTTAGCATGCCGCCGGGTCCGGGGGGTAGCTTGAGTGGAGTCACTGGCCGAGGTCCTCGCGTGCCCCTTCTCCCTCGCCTCTGCTCCCCTTTTCTACTCTACGTCCTCGGGTCCTGGCCCTCGAGCTGGTCTCAGCCGTCGCTGGTATGCCAGGTCGCGTTGCCGTGGTCAAGGCCAGAGGGTGAGGGCTGGAGAGCCAGTAGGAGCCCTGAGTCGCGATGCTCAGGCACTCCCCCTTTAACGTGCAAGCGGCTCGCGCGGGCAAGGGCGAAGGGAACGCCGTGAGGGCCTTGGCTAGCGCGGTTCCCCCTATGGGCCCTGCAGATTCATCACAAAAAAAAGAAGACGGGGTTGCCATAGCAGCGATTAGTTGACTGTTAGTCGCTCAGGAGCTCGCCGGTTGGAGTGGGTGAGGTGTGTCTGGGCACCCGTGAGCCAGCGCGGGACTCACGAGGCCCTACCTTAAGGCAGGTTGCGCCTGGCGCTGGGCCGTACCTTGAGATGTGTTCCTGCAAAATCTGGTTAGATGCCGGCACTCTACGTCCTCGGGTCCTGGCCCTCGAGCTTGTCTCAGCCGTCGCTGGTATGCCAGGTCGCGATGTCGTGGACAAGGCCAGAGGGTGAGGGCTGGAGAGCCATTAAGAGCCCTGAGTCGCGATGCTCAGGCACCCCCCTTTAACGCGCAAGTGGTTGACATGAAGAAGAAGAGGTGCCGCGGACGACATCGAGTAATGATGCATAATTGGAAATAAGCGCGGAAGGGATACATGCCGCTGGGCCTAGCCCGAGTGGCCTGGGGATGATGCAGCCCGAGGGGCGCCCCCAGCAAAGCAAGCTAGTGACTGAGAAGATAAAAAGGGATACATGCCGCAGGGACAGACCCACGCGGCCTGGGAATGACGCAACCCTGGGAGGGCGCTCCCAGCTGAGAATGAAACATGAAAGATGTCACCTGAAGACGTTGTCGGTGCAGTGGCGTTGGTGCAGTGGCATTGGTGCAGCAGACTCGGTGGGCCGCGGAAGCTGATCCTCACGAGCCCCCAGGACCGGGGGCCTCGGGAGGCTCCGGAGGCACTGGTGGCTCCTCGTGAGCAGCCTCCATCTCCGCCAAGGCTGCGGAACGCCTGCCTTCTTGTACCTCCAAGATGCTTCTCATGACGCGCTGGTACGCCGCAGCCACGCTCGGCAGGCCATAAGGCATGCGAACATAGCTGTGGGGTGGTCCTCCGCAGCACCCCACATGTGAGGGCCAGAGGCACTCCGTCGTGGCGATCTGATTGAGCCCTGGTACGTCGACGCAGATGCGCAACCCACCATCCTCGCCTGGATGGGGAGCCATAGCTGGTGGGCGACGGCAACCTCTCATGATCCTCGACTCCTGTAGTTCTTGAATGGCCTTGCTAACAAACTCCTGCTGGTCTGACCTTCCTCCCCTGGCTTCCTTCGGAGGGAAGTGTGCTTCGAAACACGCCTCCACATGGTGCCCCAGCGCCTCCCTCGTGACCTTCGCGAGGTCGGTGGCCCTCCAGGTGAGAGCCCCCGAGCCCTGCCTAAGGAGGGCGCCGGGCGCGCTTCCCTATGCGATTGAAGGAGGGTCCCCCTAGGCAGACGCGGGCCTTGAAGGGCCTGGCTCCTGGGGGTCTGAGCCTGACGTTGTCTTCTTCTTCTTGGGGGTGGTCTCAGGAAGCCTCCTGCTTCCGCGATCTGGGTCTTCTAGTGACGCGGCCTAGAAGGCTCGCTCCAGGGCACACACTGCATCCTTCTCTTGACATGGCACCGTGATGACGCCGCCGCTTCCTGGCATCTTGAGGACGTTGTAGCCATGATGAGTCACGACCATGAACTTGGCCAGCGCCGGGTACCCGAGGATGGCGTTGTACGGCAGGCGGATGTGGTCGACGTCAAAGTCGATGAGCTCGGTGCGGTAGTTGTCGTAGGTGCCGAAGGTGACTGGGAGGCGGACCTGCCCGATCGGGACTGTGGAACCGTTGGTGACTCCGGAGAAGGGCTTGGTTGGCTGAAGCTGGTCATAGGGCACTTGGAGGCTGTTGAACGTTTCCACAGACAAGACATTGAGCCCTGCCCCTCCGTCGATGAGGGTCCTGGTGACCAGAACATTGCTGATGACTGGGGAACAAAGCATTGGGAGGACTCCGGCTGTGGCTACGCACTTGAGCTGGTCTGCTGAGCTGAACGTGATGGTGCGGGCCGACTACCTGAGGGGACGCGTTGCTTCGAGCTTGGGGAGAACTGCATTCACTTCGCGAGCAAACTGCTTGAAGATACGTTGAGAGGCTGGGGCTTGAGCTCCGCCCAGGATGCAGGCGATGGCGCGAGGCTCCTGGAAGGCCCCAGCCCCCTCGTCTTGGTGGCGGTCTTCATTCCTTCTCGGCTGAGGCGGCAATGGCGGCAGGCCTGGGTTGCCATGAGGGCGATCCTCACGAGGCTGATCCCTCCAGTCCCCCTGCGAGGCGGGTCGCGCCAGCGGTCCTTGCAAGGTTGGTCACGCCATCCTGGACGTGGGCCGCGGTCTTCCCAGTGTCCCGGGTTCCTTCCTCCTCCTCGGCCATAGCCCCGGTCAGCACGGTCAAGGCATCGGCCGACTCTTCCTTCTCGCACGGCGCGGAGCTCTTGGCATTCATTGGTGTTGTGGGTGTGGAGGTCGTGGTACGCACAGTACCGGCTTCCCCTGGAGGATTCAGGCAGATCCTTGCCCCGCTTGGTGTCCGGTTCTGCCGCGAGCACGGCAGCCCCCTTGTGCTTCACGTCCTTGGCCTTGGGCTTCTTCTCTTCTGGGTCTGCGGCAGGCAGCTCGAGGAGGGAGAGGCGTCCCTCCTCAACTCTGGCGCACTTGGTCGCCAGGTTGAACAGCTCCAGGGAGGTGCAGAGGTCTTCATGCATCGCCAGCTCCTCCTTCATCTTGACATCGTGCACGCCATCGGAGAAGGCCGAAATGATGGCTTCTTCAGACACCCTGGGGATCTTGAGGCGCCCACTGTTGAAGCGCTGGATGTACTTCTGCAGGGTCTCTCCAGGTTGCTGCTTGATGCGGCGAATGTCGCTCACGGTGGGAGGCCGGTCGCGGGTACCTTGGAAGTTGGCGATGAAGCGAGTACGCATCTGGTCCCAGGAGGAGATCGTGCCTGGGGCCAGGTTCAGGAGCCAAGTGCAAGCACCTTCCTTCAGCGCCATGGGTAACCAGTTCGCCATGACCTTCTCGTCCCTGCTGGAAGCTTCGATTCCCAACTCGTAGAGCTGGAGGAACTCCGTGGGATCAGTTGTGCCGTCGTAGCGAGGAGGCAGGTCCGGCTTGAACTTGCCGGGCCACGCGATGCTACGCAGCTCGAGGGTGTAGGCGCGGCAGCCAGCGGTGGCCGCGGAGGTTTTGGTTGAGGGAGAGCTTGGCCTTGTGGGTCCCCTTGCGCTGCAGCTGGGAGCAGCGCGGGGTCTTGACGTGCTGGAGCTGGAGCAGGGTCTCAGCGAGCCGGGGCCGGGAGCGCCCGGGCGGCCACCTGCCGTGGCGGGTCTTCTTGGCAGCTCCGTTCCTGCTGGGCCGGCGCATGACGGAGTGGGTTCCGCCCAGGAGCTGCGCGCCTTGGGGTCATGGCATCTTCTTGGAAAGGTGGCAGCTGGAACGCCCCCGGGGCTTCATTGCCCATGCGGGGCCGAGTGCGGCGCAGTGGTGCGGAAGGCGCGGGAGAGCCCCCTGCGGCGCGGACGAGCTCAGCGACGCGGTCGAGCCACTCCTCGTAGACGTCGTCAATGGGGCGGTAGCGCAGGAGCTCGTTCACCGCGAGGAGCACAACTCGAGCCTCCAAGGGCGCGCGCAGCGCGTGCGACGATGAACCGGCTGGGGGTGAGCGATGGAGTGGCGGTGCGGCCGTCCCGCCGCACGGACGGGTGCTGAGAGGACGCTTGCTGCTCGTTGCCCGCCGGGCCGGTGGCGGCATTGACGGCGGGCGACGGGGAACGACGAGGACGCCCACCGACAGGGGCCGTCTGGACGGTGCGGGAAGCAATGGCGGCCCGGCGCTCAGCGCGGGCCCGACGAGCGTCAGACATGGATGCGGTGGTCGGAGGAGAGCGAAGCGGTGGAAGACTGATTTCGGCGCACCCCTACCTGGCGCGCCAAATGTCGGATCATGGGTTCCGGCAGACCCTTAAGGTTCGAACTCTGGGGTGCGCGCAGAGATCGTGCCCTTTACCTCTCCGTCTCGCAAGGATCTAAACTACTGCAGGAACAACACATGAGACATAAGATTTATACTGGTTCGGGCCACCATTGTGGTGTAATACCCTACTCCAGTGTGGTGGGTGGATTGCCTCTTGGGCTGATGAGGAAGAACAGTACAGGTGAACGGCCTCGCGAGGGCCTGTTCTTGGCTAGGGGATGAACTGCTAGGGGGAGTTCGATCGCCCTTCTCTTTCTCTCTCTCTCTCTCTCTACTTGCTCTAGATACTGAATCAGATGCCTCTACCCTGGGGGTGGCTAGTCCTATTTATAGGCAAAGGCCCTGGGCCTCTTCCCAAATAATGAGCGGGAAGGGTGCCAACAATTGGCCAATTTGAAGGGGAACATCTGGTACACTTACCCTGACTAAAGTTGGTCTTCGCCTGCCAAAGGCTCTGGTGAGGACGCCGGCTTGGGCTCCACAATGGCTTCCTCCTTGTCGTGGAGTTGGTCTTGGTCTCGTTGCAGCGAAATGGGTGCCTTTGCTTGATCCTCTCGCCTGCGCTTGCCCCCTTTGCACCAAAGAGGAAATGAAGGACACTGCGCGGCTGGCGCCCGCCTGGCACCCTTGGTCGTCATGGCTTGCGTCATGGGCACCTAGTGAGGTACCCCACCTTGAGCTCTCCGCCTCCTCGCGAGCCAGCCTAAGGAGGCCGTGCTGGAAGAAGCGCCGTGTCGTCCGCCTCGCGAGGCTGGGCCCCTCGCGAGGTTCTTGAGCCTTGTGTTGATGAAGATGGGCCACCTTGGGCCCCCACTCGAGCCACGCTGCAGGCCGCAGGCAGGCAATTCTGGGGACCCCCGTTCCTAGAACGCCGACACCGCCGCACCGAGCCCGGCAAGGGAGGTAGAACCAAGGTAAGGCTGAAGCCAAAGAGAAGCGGAACGACGCCAAGACCAAGACTACAAAGAGCAAAGGGGACGAAGCAGGCCCCCCGGCAAGGTCCTTGCCGGGAGGCGGCTTTAGCAAACCCGGCAAGACCCTTGCCGTGGCAGCCTCGCCCCACACCTACGGAGCGGGTCACCCTTGAGTCCACTGCCCTCATGGGGCAAGGATTCGGGAAGCATCCCCGTGGTGGTATGCAGATCTTTGTGAAGACATTCAAGATAAGGTGCACACTTTAGAAGATGACGGTCCTTGGCGGGATCCTAGCCAAGGAAAACCACAAGGCCCCCGGCAAGAGCCTTGCCGGGGATGGCAGCAAGCGCCCCGGCAAGACCCTTGCCGGGGCCGCGGCAAGGCCCTTGCCGAGGACTGTTGGGGAACGTTGCAGAAAATTAAAATTTTCCTACGGTTTCACCAAGATCCATCTATGAGTTCATCTAGCAACGAGTCATGGGAGAGAGAGATTGCATCTACATACCACTTTGTAGATCGCGAGCGGAAGCGTTCAACGAACGGGGATGAAGTAGTCGTACACACTGTGATCCAAATCACCGGAGATCCTAGCACCGAAAGCACGGCACCTCCGCGTTCAACACACGTACGGTCAGCGTAACGTCTCCTTCTTCTTGATCCGGCAAGGCAAAAGGAGAGGTTGGGGAAGAAGACTCCAGCAGCAGCACGACGGCGTGGTGATGGTGGAGCCGCAGTACTCCGACAGGGCTTCGCCGAGCTCTACGGAGGAGGAGGAGGTGTTGGAGAGGGAGAGGGAGGCGCCAGGGCAAAAGTGTGTTGCCTCCCCTCCCCCCCTTTATATAACCCCTTGGGGGGCGCCGGCCCTAGGAGATGGAATCTCCTAGGGGGGCGGCGGCCAGGGAGGGGACTTGCCCCCCAAGCAAGGGGGGCGCCCCCTTTAGGGTTCCCTCCCCCAAACCCTAGGCGCATGGGCCTTTTGGGGGGAGGCGCACCAGCCCACTATGGGCTGGTTCCCTCCCTCATACAGCCAATGGGGCCCTCCGGGATAGGTGGCCCCACCCGGTGGACCCCCCGGGACCCTCCGGTGGTCCCGATACAATACCGATAACCCCGAAACTTGTCCCGATGTCCGTATGACGACTTTCCATATATAAATCTTTACCTCCGGACCATTCCGAAACTCCTCGTGACGTCCGGGATCTCATCCGGGACTCCGAACAACATTCGGGTTACTGCATATACATATCTTCACAACCCTAGCGTCACCGAACCTTAAGTGTGTAGACCCTACGGGTTCGGGAGACATGCAGACATGACCGAGACGGCTCTCGGGCAATAACCAATAGCGGGATCTGGATACCCATGTTGGCTCCCACATGCTCCATGATGATCTCATCGGATGAACCACGATGTCGAGGATTCAATTAATCCCGTATACGATTCCCTTTGTCAATCGGTATTTTACTTGCCCGAGATTCGATCGTCGGTATCCCAATACCTCATTCAATCTCGTTACCGGCAAGTCACTTTTCTCGTTCCATAATGCATGATCCCGTGATCAAACAATTTGATCACATTGAGCTCATTATGATGATGCATTACCGAGAGGGCCCGGTGATACCTCTCCGTCAAGCGGAGTGACAAATCCCAGTCTCGATCCATGTCAACCCAACAGACACTTTCAGAGATACCCGTAGTATACCTTTATAGTCATCCAGTTACATTGTGATGTTTGGCACACCCAAAGCACTCCTACGGTATCCAGGAGTTACACGATCTCATGGTCTAAGGAAAGGATACTTGACATTGGAAAACTCTAGCAAACGAACTATGCGATCTTATGCTATGTTTAGGATTGGGTCTTGTCCATCACATCATTCTCCTAATGATGTGATCCCGTTATCAAATGACATCCAATGTCCATAGTCAGGAAACCATGACTATCTGTTGATCAATGAGCTAGTCAACTAGAGGCTCACTAGGGACACGTTGTTGTCTGTTATTCACACATGTATTACGATTTCCGGATAACACAATTATAGCACGAATAAAGACAATTATCATGAACAAGGAAATATAATAATAATGCTTTTATTATTGCCTCTAGGGCATATTTCCAACAAGGACATCCGCGGGGCCACTATCGGACCCGCACCAGTCGCGCCTCCACCACCGTTCGCATGCAGCTGCCGACCCAACCAGCTGGGCAGGCACCTGCGTGGCGGCATGCAGATCCTCGTGGAGACCTACTGCCGCGCCACCTCAGCTGCCTGCCCGCCTACATGGCATCGCAGGCACCGCTGGCCAGGGCGCGTGTCGACGCAGGAGAGAGCGGCGACGGACGAGACGGGGCTCTCCCCCACCCCCGATAAAGCAGGGACACCTAAGCAAGGCGCATTAAATGCGCCTTGTCATGTAATACAAGGGATAACCTCGCATCACTGTACCCTTTCCACCTCCTGTGTGCCACTGTGGCAGCCCCTTTCCCTATAAAAGGAGGCCCCAGGCGACCAGGAAGAGGATTCGGCTTTTTGGAGCTCCTCACGCCCCATAGCTAGCTCAAGAAAACAAGCATATAATCCACCAAAGCAGGAGTAGGGTGTTACGCATCTTTGCGGCCCGAACCTGGGTAAAGGAATCATGTACTGCCTGCTTGATCCGCTCTTCTCACGACCCCCGCGCCCTGCAACCACAGAAAGGGATTCCCGTGATCCCATAGGTGTTGTTTCCCACCGACATCTTTGCCGCGCCAGGCAGGGGCTGCGCAGTTGTGAGAATCGGCTCTAGCAGCTAGTTCGACGCTTCTTCATCGTCATGGCACCCAAGACGAAGACGACGGTGGCGGTTGGCCCGTCGGACGCCGGGCATCCCGTCCCGACGCGGGCGAGCAGCAGACCGGTCGCCGAAAGGACTCGGGGCACTGTTCGCGAACACCAACACTGTCCCAGCAGCCGGAGTTTGGGAGGCGGCGATGTTCGTGCGCCCGGTAACGGGCCGCACGCCACCAAATCCAAAGACAGGGCCGGTCCTCCGCAGGTGGCGCGGGACCTTCCGAGGTCGCTGCTGCCCCGCCCGCTGGCGGCGCGAGGGCCTCCAGGGCTCCCACTCCAGCGCCGACGCCGCGCTCCTCTAAAGCGGCGCGCGATGAGCGGCGTCATCACCCCGAAGACCCCGAGCGTGGCCGCGGGAAAAGCCTCGAGCGCCACTCCCGGGATGTAGAAGACCTGCCCGCTCGCCGAGGCGCTGGTGAAGACGGCGTGCGACCGCGCGGTCGTGATAGAGATCCTTCTGACATGGTCAGAAATCAAAGCACGTCATGATCCGTGCAGGTTTCGCTCCCACCGACGCCAGCAGAAGCCCTGGCGCGCGCGCAGCTGCTCCTCGATTTTCCTCCCACTACGGGGAAACTTGACAAATGGAGAGCCACCATCTGAAGCCTTGTTGCGGTGGCCAACAAAGATGATCCGACCCCGACGGAGCCCCTGGGTCGACGTTCCGACGGAATCCCGCGTACCAGTGGCAGAAAGGCTGGCGGCGCCGCGACCACGGTGCGCTCGCCTCCTCCTCGCCCGGTGCCACGGACACCAGTCCGTCGCGATGTTGCGGGCGACGAAATCTCCATAGCGTCGTCCGACCCATGGACCCACCAGGACCAACGCTGGGTCCTTCGGGATCGGGAGCATGAAGACGCTCGGACCACCATCGAGCGCCGGCGCGGAGCGCGCTACAAGTCAGATAGCTGAGCGGGGCCTGCTGTGGACCACCCGGCACCGGGGAGCCCTGGGGACCTGCCTTACGAGGTAGGCTGCCCGGCTTTTACCCGTGAGTTGCGGCAGTTCCAGTGGCGCACTCACCGCACTTTCAAACCTGACGTGGGCGAGAAGTACGGTGGCAAGACCCACCCATCCGAGTTCCTCAGCATCTACACCATCGCGATGCAGGCTGCCGGAGCTCGTGACGATAAGGTGCTTGCAAATTACTTCCCGTTGGCTCTTAAACCCAACGCCATGTCATGGTTGATGCACTTGCCGGTAGACTCCATTTCCTCCTGGTAGGATTTGTGCCATGAGTTTGTGGGCGCCTTCACCGGCGGTCACCAAGCTCATGGCCAAGCAAGTGATCTCCACGTCATTCCCCAGAACGGAGGCGAGAGTCTCCGCAAGTACATCCAGAAGTTCAGCCGGGTACAGTACAACATCCCAGTTGTTCACCCCGCCGCCATCATCAGCGCGTTCCATCAAAACGTTCGGAACCGCAATATGCGCGAAGAGCTAGCGATGAGCAAGGTGAAAGATGTCGCGGAGCTCTATGTTCTCACGGACAAATGTGCCCGGGCCGAGGAGGGGAGGAAGTACCCGGCGAAGATGCCAGCGTGGAAACCGACTCCTCTGAAGAGGATACCGCCGCCCCGGCGAAGAAAGGCCGACACCGCAACAGGAAGCGCAAAGGGAAAGCTGTGCTTGCCGTCGAGGGGTCTGACGACATCGGCTCCGCCAAGAAGACCAAGGCAGGTGACCCCGGCAAGGAAATTGCCGGGTGTGTCGCCTGCCAGGCCTTGGCGGTTGCCGAGAAGCCAGGCAACTCTGACAAGCGATATTGCAAGATCCATCGCACCAAAGGCCATGCTCTCCAAGACTGCCGGCAGGTTGAGCTCCTCGCTGAGAAGCAGAGGGCTGAATACGAGAGGCGGGACAAGGAGAAGGGCCAAGACGGTGCTGAGGGATCCGGCAAGAAACGCGACCGCCAGGCGGGCCGTCGCGGCAAGGATAAGCAACAAGAGAGGCCCGCTCGGGGCCGTGACAGAAAGCCAGAAGATGACGATCACGAAGAGGACGACAAGTCCGGCGACCAAGAGTTTCAGAAACCTACAGAGGCCATGTGCGTTGACGGCGGCGCTTCGCTGCCTGCCTCTCGGCGTCGGCTTAAACAGTGGGTGCGAGAGATTATAGCAGCAGAGCCGTCGCTCGATGCCAGAAGGCCGCTGAAGTGGTCCTGCACTCCTATCATTTTTTACTCTGAGGACCACCCTGATCGCACTACTGCGGTCGGGTGCTTGCCGTTGTTGGTTTCACCGACAATACACAACCTCAAGTTGACAAAAATGTTAGTAGATGGCGGGGCCGGTCTGAACTTGATCTCGCCTACCGTGATCGAGAAGCTGCAGATCCCTGATGGAGACCTCGAAGAAACGGGCACGTTTCAAGTGGTCAGCCCGGGGAGAAGCCAACCCAAGGGAAAGGTCACGTTGCCCGTAACTTTCGGGACCGACCTGAACTTCACGACGGAGAGGATTGTGTTTGATGTTGCCAAGATCCCCTTGCCCTACAACGGGATCCTTGACCGCCCAGCGCTGGCCAAGTTCATGGCAGCGTCACACTACGCCTACAATACCCTGAAGATGCCAGGGCCCATGACGATCATCACCATCCCCTCCGATAAGAAGGATGCGCTGATTTGCACTGACCAAGTGTACCAGCAAGCAGTCGCAGCAGCTGCCGCCGCTGGGGCGCTCGCTCCTGCTGCCGAGATCCCGGGGGGGAAAGGAAGAAGAAGGCCGGTGAGACCTCGAACACCCACTCTGGCAAGCGCACCTCTTCGGAGTGTAGCACTGTCGTCGAGGACGTGCCAGAGAGCTCCGCCAGCGGAAGCAAGAAGTCCAGGGCCACGCCGCCGGGAACCAAGAAGGTTTCCGTCGACAAGGACGGCACGGGAGGAGCTTTCACCATAAGCTCCACCCTTGACGACAAATAGGAAGACGCGCTCGTCACCTTCCTGCGGGCGAATGTCGATGTGTTTGCATGGCAAGCTTCCGACATCCCCGTCGTTCCCAAGGAGGTGATTGAGCACCACCTTGCTGTCTGTCCTCATGCGCGGCCCGTCAAGCAGAAGGTCAGAAAGCAAGCTTTGGAACGACAAGAGTTTATCACTGAAGAAATCCGGAAACTGGAGGCAGCGGGTTTGGTAAGAGGAGTGCTCCATCCGACGTGGTTGGCCAATCTGGTCGTGGTGCGCAAGGCAAATGGGAAGTGGAGGCTGTGTATTGATTACACAGATATCAATAAGGCTTGTCCTAAAGACCCCTTCCCGTTGCCGCGCATCGACCAGATTGTTGACTCCACGGCTGGGTGTGATCTGTTGTCATTCCTCGATGCCTACTCCGGCTACCACCAGATCTTCATGACGAAAGAAGACGAAGAGAAAACAGCATTCATCACGCCCCATAGCTAGCTCAAGAACACAAGCATATAATCCACCAAAGCAGGAGTAGGGTGTTACGCATCTTCGCGGCCCGAACCTGGGTAAAGGAATCGTGTACTGCCTGCTTGATCCGCTTTTCTCACGACCCCCGCGCCCTGCAACCACAGAAAGGGATTCCCGTGATCCCATAGGTGTCGTTTCCCACCGACATCTTTGGCGATCACGAAGAGGACGACGAGTCCGGCGACCAAGAGTTTCAGAAAGCTACAGAGGCCATGTGCGTTGACAGCGGCGCTTCGCTGCATGCCTCTCGGCGCCGGCTTAAACAGTGGGCGCAAGAGATTACAGCAGCAGAGCCGTCGCTCGATGCCGGAAGGTCGCTGAAGTGGTCCAGCACTCCTATCATTTTTGACTCTGAGGACCACCCTGATCGCACTACTGCCGTCGGGTGCTTGCCGTTGTTGGTTTCACCGACAATACGCAACCTCAAGGTGACAAAAATGTTAGTAGATGGCGGGGCCGGTCTGAACTTGATCTCGCCTGCTGTGATCGAGAAGCTGCAGATCCCTGATGGAGACCTCGAAGAAATGGGCACGTTTCAAGGGGTCAGCCCGGGAAGAAGCCAACCCAAGGGAAAGGTCACGTTGCCCGTAACTTTCGGGAGCGACTGTCGGCGTTCTGGGAACGGGGGTCCCCAGACTTGCCTGCCTGCGGCCTGCGGCGTGGCTCAAATGGGGGCCCAGCGTGGCCCATCTTAGACAACACAAGGCTCAAGACCCTCGCGAGGGGCCAAGCCTCGCGAGGCGGACGACATGGCGCTTCCTCAAGCACGGCCTCCTCAGGCTGGCTCGCGAGGAGGCGGAGAGATCAAGGCGGGTGCCTCACGAGGTGCCCATGACGCAAGCCATGACGACCAAGGATGCCAGGCGGGCGCCAGCCCGCGCAGCGTCTCCCTTTCCTCTTTGGTGCAAAGGGGGCAAGCGCGGGCGAGAGGATCAAGCAAAGGCACCCATTTCGGTGCAACGAGACCAAGACCAGTCCAACGAAGGGAAGGAGGTCACCATGGAGCCCAGGACGGCGTCACCACAGGGCCTTTGGTAGGCGAAGACCAACTTTAGTCAGGATAAGTGTACCATATGTTCCCCTTCAAATTGGCCAATTGTTGGCGCCCTTCCCGCTCAATATTTGGGAAGAGGCCCAGGGCCTTTGCCTATAAATAGGACTAGCCACCCACAGGGTAGAGGCATCGAATCCAGCATCTAGAGAGAGAAGAGGGTGATCGAACTCCCCCTAGCAGTTCATCCCCTAGCCAAGAACAGGCCCTCGCGAGGCCGTTCCCCCTTGTACTGTTCTTCTTCATCAGCCCAAGAGGCAATCCACCCACCACAAACTAGAGTAGGGTATTACACCACCATGGTGGCCCGAACTAGTATAAACCTTGTGTCTCTTGTGTTGTTCTTGCAGTAGTTAGATCCTTACGAGACGGAGAGGTAGAGGGCACGATCTCCGCGCGCACCCCAGAGTTCGAACCTTAAGGGTCTGCCAGAACCCGCGAATCCGACATTTGGCGCGCCAGGTAGGGGTGCGCCGGAATCTGCCTTCCACCGCTCCGTCCTCCCCCGGTTGCCGCATCCATGTACGGCGCGCGTCGAGCTCGCGCCACGCCAGCGGCCCTCGCCGGCGGACGTCCTCGCCGTTCCCCGTCGCCCGCCCTCAACACCGCCACCGGCCCGACGGGAGGCAAGCAGCAAGCACCACCCCGGCGCCTGTCTATGCGATCGGGCGGCTGCAGCACGACGTCGACGCTCCCGGTTGTCGCGGCCCTCCTGGGCGGCTGGCAGGCGCCACCAACAAGCCGCCACGTCAAGCCGTTTGCCCGCCAGATCGGCGTTGTTTCCGCACGGCAGGGGGCTCCCACAGACCGGACGACGCGCGAGGTTGGCCTGACCTTCAGCTCGGAGGACCACCCCGCTAACTTGGCCGGCTCGGGCGCGCTCCCCCTGTTGTGCACCCCAACCATCTGCCAGGTGGCCGTCACCAGAACCCTCGTCAATGGCGGCGCGGGCCTCAGCGTGCTTTCGGTCAAGACCTTCAACCTCCTCCGCATACCCCGGGAGCGGCTGCAACCCAGCCGATCCTTCTCAGGCGTCGGGGGCGGGTCGTTCGACTCCTTGGGATAGATCCGGCTCCCGGTGACCTTCGGCACCTACGACAACTTCCGCACGGAGGTGGTCGACTTCGACATCGCCCCCATCGGCCTCCCTTACAACGCCATCCTCGGCTACCCGGCACTGGCTCAGTTCATGGCCGCCACGCACCCGGCGTACAACCTCATGAAGATGCCTGGGAGCAGCGGTACCCTCACCGTGCACGGAGACACCAGGGACGCCCTGGGAGTACTCAAGCTCGCCTTCAGGACGGCGGCATCAGCACGGTTCGCCGACGCGGGGACCCCTGAGCCCAAGGGGGCTGCGCCTACCAAGAAGAAGCAGTTGTTCACCCAGGACAAGGCAGAAACCAAGCAGATACCCGTCGACGAGGACGGGTCCTCCAGCGCCACTTTCACCATTGGCGCCAACCTAGGGCCTGAGCAGGAGGAGGCCCTGGTCAAGTTCTTGCGGGCAAACAAGAAAGTGTTTGCTTGGGAGCCCGATCAGTTGGCAGGGATCCCCAGGGACGTCATCGAGCACCACATCAACGTATGCCCAAATGTGCGCCCCGTGAAGCAGAAGGCCAGGCAGCAGTCCGCAGAGAAGCAGGCCTTCATCGTCCAAGAGACCCGCAAGTTAGAAGCCGCTGGAGTCATTCGCGAGGTCCGGTACCCAAATTAGTTGGCCAACCCTGTCATTGTGCCCAAGAAAGGGGGGAAGGAACGCATGTGCATCGACTTCACCAACCTCAACAAGGCATGCCCGCAAGATCCGTTCCCACACCCTCGCATCGACCAGATCGTCGATTCCACCGAGTGCGACCTGTTGTGCTTTTTGGATACCTTCTCCGGATATCACCAGATCAAGATGGCGATAGAAGACGTTGAGAAGACCGCCTTCTTGACCCCGTGCGGGGTATACTGCTATACATGCATGCCATTCGGACTACGCAACGCAGGGGCAACCTTTCAGCGGCTGATGCACATCACTTTGGGCCCACAGCTCGGAAAGAATGTTGAAGCATAAGTCGATGACATTGTGGTGAAATCTCGAGAGGCCAGGACCCCGATACAAGACCTGGAGGAGGCCTTCGCGAGCCTCGACGCAGTGAACCTGCGGCTCAACCCGGAGAAATGTGTGTTTGGCGTTCCCTCGGGCAAGCTTTCGGGATTCCTCGTATCTCACCGTGGCATCGAGGCCAACCCCGAGAAGGTCAAGGCGGTCGAGGACATGAGTCCGCCAAAGACCCTCAGAGAAATGCAGAAGCTCACTGGGCGTGTGACCGCACTAGGGCGCTTCATCTCCAAGTTGGGGGAACAAGCGCTGCCCTTCTTTCAGCTGATGAAGAAAAGGGGGGCCTTTGAATGGACTGAAGAGGCAGATAAGGCGTTTCAAGATCTCAAGAGGTACCTAACCAGTCCCCCTGTCATGGTGGCTCCGCGCCCTCAGGAGCCCCTGCTGCTTTACCTTGCCGCCACTCCCTACTCCGCCAGCGCGGCCTTGGTGGCGGTTAGGGAGGAGCGCCAGGCCAAGACCATAGCGGCAGCCCGAGGCCAGACAAGACGGGAACAGGGAAAGCTTGAGGAAGCCGAAACTATAGATGAAGAGAGTCAGCTGCCGAGGGACGCACCAGAGACAGGAGAGGCAGCATTCCCGGATGGTCCGCCTCCCGAGGCCACAGCATCTCGTGAGGTGCCTTCACCTCCCGAGGGCGCCGCGACCCAAGATGCTCTCAGCCTAGTTGAGCACCCGGTCTACTTCGTTAGCACGGTGCTACGGGACGCGAGGGCACGATACCCAATGCCTCAGAAGCTCCTCCTCGCGCTGCTGGTGGCCTCGCGCAAGCTGCGGCACTACTTCCAAGCTCACCCGATCAAGGTCGTCTCATCGTACCCCCTGGAGAGGGTGCTCAGGAGCCCTAACTCAGCCGGAAGGGTCGCTGAGTGGAACATAGAGTTGCAAGCGTTTCAGCTCGAGTTCAGCACAACCAGGGTCATCAAAGGAGCCGCATTGGCGGATTTCGTGGCGGAATGGACAGAGGCGCCAGGCCTCAAGGACAACGAGGATCGTTCCCTCTCCCCAGGGAGCGAGGCGCCAAAAGGCTGGGTCATGTACTTTGACGGGGCATTCTCCAGGCACGGCGCGGGGGCTGGTGCTGTGCTGATATCACCCACTCAGGATAAGCTTTACTATGCAGTACAACTCTGTTTCCAGCACGGAGAAAAGGTCTCCAACAACATAGTCGAATATGAGGGACTGATAGCCGGGTTGAAGGCCGCAGCGGCCCTGGGAGTGAAGCGCCTCACCGTCAAAGGCGACTCGCAGCTCCTAGTCAACTTCTCCAATAAGGTGTCTGAGCCGAAGGACGAGCATATGGAGGCCTACCTGGCGGAGTTCCGCAAGATTGAAAAGCAGTTCTAGGGGTTGGAGCTGAAGCACGTGCCCCGTGGCACCAACCAAGAAGCTGACGACATAGCCGGACGGGCGTCCAGGCGGCTACCGCAGGAGCCCGGCGTCTTCGAAGAGCGGCTCTTCAAGCCTTCAGCGCAGCCAACGCTGTCAAGCACGGCTCAGCCTCGAGAGGAGCTCCCTTAGCCGCCAGCCTCGGGAGCCCCGGCCTGCGGACCGCCCTCAGGAGCACGTTTGCTCCTGACGATGGAACCTCAGGAGGAATGCTGGATCACAGAGGTCCAGAATTACCTGACACATGGGGCCCTGCCAGAGAAGGAGGAGGAAGCAGAACGTGTGGCGCGGCAGGCCACGGCATACTGCATCAGAGACGGAGAACTCTACCGGAAGCGACCCAACGACATATCTCTGCGCTGCATCTCTAGGGAGCAAGGAAGGGAACTACTGGGGACATACACGGCGGAGACTGCGAACACCACTCATCATCACGAACCCTCATCGGCAAAGCATTCCGTAGTGGGTTCTATTGGCCCACCGCGCTCAACGACGCGATCGAATTGGTAAAGGCTTGTGAGGCCTACCAGTTCCATTCCAAGCAGATCCATCAACCAGCGGGGAGCCTGCAGACTATACCCCTCTCGTGGCCATTCGCAGTTTGGGGGTTGTATATTCTGGGCCCGTTCCCTCAGGCGCCAGGGGGCTACCGTTACCTCTACGTAGCCATTGACAAGTTCACCAAGTGGGCAGAGGTGGAGGCTATCCATACCATCCCCGCAGGCTCCGCGGTCAAGTTCATCAGGGGTATCGTGAGCCGGTTCGGGGTGCCGAACCGCATCATCACAGACAACGGTTCGCAGTTCACCAGTAATCTCTTCAAAACATACTGTGCTAACCTTGGAACGCAGATATGCTACGCTTCGGTGGCACACCCGCGAAGCAATGGGCAAGCCGAACGAGCCAACGCGGAGGTCCTGAGAGGCCTCAAGACCAGGACGTTCAAGAAGAAGCTGGAGGCCTGCGGCAGGGGTTGGTACGACGAGCTCCAATCCGTGTTGTGGTCCATCCGCACAACCGCGACCAAACCAACCGGGGAAACCCCGTTCTTCCTGGTCTATGGAGCCGAAGCAGTCCTTCCTCACGAGGTCAGGCGTCGCTCCGCACGGGTCCTGGCATTCGACGAGGCGCAGCAGGACGCCATGCGGGGGATGGACCTCGTGCTGGGGGAGGAACGCCGCCGGGAAGCCGCGCTGCGAGCGGCAAGGTACCAGCGGGCGCTACGACGATATCACTGCCGCAACATCCTCCCCAGGACCCTCGAGGTAGGAGACCTCGTACTCAGGCGGGTCCTCTCCAGGGAAGGGCTACACAAGCTCTCTCCCATGTGGGAGGGCCCGTTCAAGGTTTTTCATGTTTCCAGGCCTGGCTCCGTGCGCTTGGAGACTCAAGAGGGGGAGCCGATCCAGAACGCGTGGAACATCCAGCACCTCCGGAGGTTCTACCCCTAAAAAGGCCCAGAGCCTGTGAAGAAGGCAAACGCCTGTGAAGATCGCCTATTTTTGGAAAAGGCCCTGAGCCTGTGAAGAAGGCGAACGCCTGTGAAGATCGTCTCCTTTTGGAAAAGGCCCTGAGCCTGTGAAGAAGGCGAATGCCTGTGAATCTCATTACCTCTAAGGGAAAAGGCCCAGAGCCTGTGAAGAAGGCGAATGCCTGTGAAGCTCATTACCTCTAAGGAGAAAGGCCCGGAGCCTGCGAAGAAGGCCAATGCCTGTGAAGCTCGCCGCCCCGTGACACTCTCACGTAATAATGAGTGGGGCTGTACACGCCCCGGAGTCTCAGGAGCGCCGGCCTCAGGCCCTGGGGCTCCCTCCCACGCCCAGTGGCAGCACTTAGCTCCGCGCTGGTGAGAAGACGTCGAAGACTAGACTAGGTGCCGGACGCGGTTTTTTCATTTGCTTTCCGCATTTGGCGTGTTTTACTTGCATTTGAAGTCTTATCGAAACTATCGCCGTTGTTGATTTGTGGTTTGTCGATTTTCGCTCCTCGTTTTGATTTCCTCTCATGAAAGGCCTCGCGAGGGATGGGACTCGAACGCCCTCGCGAGCGTTTCTGCTCTAGCCGCTTAAAGGTTTCACGGCCCGGGCTCTCTACAGGAGCACCCCTCTGGTCCATGCCCCTCGGGCACCGCGACATGCACATAGGGCCTGGGTCGGTCGCCCCCGGCTGGGGCCGCAAACTACCTACGCGAGGGGAAATAGTTGAGAAGCGCAACAACAAAATCAAGGTAATGGCTACAACGGCAATGATTCTCAACACGCCCCCACGGGGCTCCATGCAGCTGTCTTATCTTACACAGGGAGCAAAAGGAAAAGGAAAGGGCGAGCCCGGCACGGCCCGCCCCACATCGGCCTGCTGAGGCGACACCGGATGCCTCCGGAGCTCAGGCGGACTCCCTCTCGCGCTTCACCGGAGCGCGACGACGGGCGGATGAACAGCCACCCCGCAAGCAAGCGCGGAGGCGAGGGGGCTGGCTGCGGCCACCGCTGGAGGAGCCGCCCGAAGAGGAGTTGGCGAAGCTTAGGGAGCCTCGGGCGCCGCCAGCAGAGTGGGCGCTGTCTCCTCCATCGTCATCCTCAGGGCAGCATCCTGCGCGGCGACCATCTTCCCCAAACACCCTCACGTAGAGGGTGCCGCCGCCGTCGAACTTGAAGTGCAGGGTGCACCGCTGGCCCAGGCCGCGCGCGCGGGCAAACGTTTGCCATCCGTGGGTCAGGGCCCCATTCCCAGAAGGGGAGACCTCGAGCGAAACCCAAGAGGTCCTACTGCAGCAGCCGTCAGCCGGGAGCCAGAAGCCACACCGGGCGCTGGCCAGCAGCTCGCTGATGAAGAAGCGAGGGAGATGGAGCCAGGTGCTGGTCGGGTACGCCGACCAGACGACAAACTCCGGCAGCACCTCCGCCGAGCGAAAGCGCGGCCTGGGAGGCCGCACAACCACAGCCTGCCTCCCCATGGCAACCGAGCACTCACCACCACGCGGAGAATCACCCTTGTGCCCACGGGGAGCCATAGTGGGGGCCGCGGGATGCTTGCGGGGACGTCCCCGGCCGCGCTTGGCCGGAGGGGAGTCGGGCCCCGCCCGACTAGCCTTCCCTTTCTCCGCGGCTGAGAACCTCTTCGGAGCGATGCGAGCGGCGGCGGCAAAGGAGAGGAAGGAGAAGATAAGCGGGAAGGGGTGGACTGAAGGAGCTTGTGCGGCCTCGCACTTATAGCCGGAAGAGGCCAACCGTCGAGCACCACGATCGCAGGTAATAATGACCCGTATCTATGCATGCAGGGACTAGTCAAGTCACGCAGTTGCCAAGGCATCGTGGGGAAGTGGAGATGCCCACGTCCCGTCAAACCGCCATGCGGCGCCCAAGGCCGCAGGCTGTTAGGGCCCGCGGCGCTTCGCCCTTGCCCTTTCGCCTCTCAGCACGGCCAAGTCCATGCGCACGTTGGGCCCGGGGGCTACTGTCGGCATTCTGGGAACGGGGGTCCCCAGACTTGCCTGCCTGCGGCCTGCGGCGTGGCTCAAATGGGGGCCCAGCGTGGCCCATCTTCGACAACACAAGGCTCAAGACCCTCGCGAGGGGCCAAGCCTCGCGAGGCGGACGACATGGCGCTTCCTCAAGCACGGCCTGCTCAGGCTGGCTCGCGAGGAGGCGGAGAGATCAAGGCGGGTGCCTCACGAGGTGCCCATGACGCAAGCCATGACGACCAAGGATGCCAGGCGGGCGTCAGCCCGCGCAGCGTCTCCCTTTCCTCTTTGGTGCAAAGGGGGCAAGCGCGGGCAAGAGGATCAAGCAAAGGCACCCATTTCGGTGCAACGAGACCAAGACCAGTCCAACGAAGGGAAGGAGGTCACCATGGAGCCCAGGACGGCGTCACCACAGGGCCTTTGGCAGGCGAAGACCAACTTTAGTCAGGATAAGTGTACCAGATGTTCCCCTTCAAATTGGCCAATTGTTGGCGCCCTTCCCGCTCAATATTTGGGAAGAGGCCCAGGGCCTTTGCCTATAAACCTATAAATAGGACTAGCCACCCACAGGGTAGAGGCATCGAATCCAGCATCTAGAGAGAGAAGAGGGCGATCGAACTCCCCCTAGCAGTTCATCCCCTAGCCAAGAACAGGCCCTCGCAAGGCCGTTCCCCCTTGTACTGTTCTTCTTCATCAGCCCAAGAGGCAATCCACCCACCACAAACTAGAGTAGGGTATTACACCACAATGGTGGCCCGAACTAGTATAAACCTTGTGTCTCTTGTGTTGTTCTTGCGGTAGTTAGATCCTTACGAGACGGAGAGGTAGAGGGCACGATCTCCGCGCGCACCCCAGAGTTCGAAGCTTAAGGGTCTGCCGGAACCCGCGAATCCGACAGCGACCTGAACTTCAGGACAG
This sequence comes from Aegilops umbellulata, assembly GCA_032464435.1. NCBI lineage: Eukaryota > Viridiplantae > Streptophyta > Magnoliopsida > Poales > Poaceae > Aegilops > Aegilops umbellulata. The sequence continues at coordinate 346,099,735 of CP136056.1, read as the reverse complement.
AGAGGATTGTGTTTGATGTTGCCAAGATCCCCTTGCCCTACAACGGGATCCTTGGCCGCCCAGCGCTGGCCAAGTTCATGGCGGCGTCACACTACGCCTACAATACCCTGAAGATGCCAGGGCCCGTGACGATCATCACCATCCCCTCCGACAAGAAGGATGCGCTGATTTGCGCTGACCAAGTGTACCAGCAAGCAGTCGCAGCAGCTGCCGCCGCTGGGGCGCTCGCTCTTGCTGCCAGGATCCCGGGGGGGAAAAGGAAGAAGAAGGCCGGTGAGACCTCGAACACCCACTCCGGCAAGCGCACCTCTTCGGAGTGTAGCACTGCCGTCGAGGACGTGCCAGAGAGCTCCGCCGGTGGAAGCAAGAAGTCCAGGGCCACGCCGCCGGGAACCAAGAAGGTTTCCGTCGACAAGGACGGCACGGGAGGAGCTTTCACCATAAGCTCCACCCTTGACGACAAATAGGAAGACGCGCTCGTCACCTTCCTGCGGGCGAATGTCGATGTGTTTGCATGGCAAGCTTCCGACATCCCCGGCGTTCCCAAGGAGGTGATTGAGCACCACCTTGCTGTCTGTCCTCATGCGCGGCCCGTCAAGCAGAAGGTTGGAAAGCAAGCTTTGGAACGACAAGAGTTTATCACTGAAGAAATCCGGAAACTGGAGGCAGCGGGTTTGGTAAGAGGAGTGCTCCATCCGACGTGGTTGGCCAATCCGGTCGTGGTGCGCAAGGCAAATGGGAAGTGGAGGCTGTGTATTGATTACATAGATATGAATAAGGCTTGTCCTAAAGACCCCTTCCCGTTGCAGCGCATCGACCAGATTGTTGACTCCACGGCTGGGTGTGATATGTTGTCATTCCTCGATGCCTACTCCGGCTACCACCAGATCTTCATGACGAAAGAAGACGAAGAGAAAACAGCATTCATCACCCCATGTGGTACATATTATTTTATACGGATGCCTTTCTGGTTGAAGAGTGCTGGATTGACGTTCACGAGGGCGGTCCAGATTGGTTCACCCTGGGCCTCTTCCCAAATATTGAGCGGGAAGGGCGCCAACAATTGGCCAATTTGAAGGGGAACATCTTGTACACTTATCCTGACTAAAGTTGGTCTTCGCCTGCCAAAGGCCCTGTGGTGATGCCGTCCTGGGCTCCATGGTGACCTCCTTCCCACTGTTGGACTGGTCTTGGTCTCGTTGCACCGAAATGGGTGCCTTTGCTTGATCCTCTCGCCCGCGCTTGCCCCCTTTGCACCAAAGAGGAAAGGGAGACGCTGCGCGGGCTGGCGCCCTCTTGGCACCTTTGGTCGTCATGGCTTGCGTCATGGGCACCTCGTGAGGTACCCGCCTTGATCTCTCCGCCTCCTCGCGAGCCAGCCTAAGGAGGCTGTGCTTGAGGAAGCGCCGTGTCGTCCGCCTCGCGAGGCTTGGCCCCTCGCGAGGGTCTTGAGCCTTGTGTTGGTGAAGATGGGCCACGCTGGGCCCCCATTTCAGCCACGCCGCAGGCCGCAGGCAGGCAAGTCTGGGGACCCCCGTTCCCAGAACGCCGACAGTAGCCCCCGGGCCCAAGGCGCGCACGAACTTGGCCGTGCCGAGAGGTGAAAGGGCAAGGGTGAAGCGCCGCGGGCCCTAACAGCCTGCGGCCTTGGGCGTCGCGTGGCGGTTGATTTGGCGTGGGCGTCTCTGCTTCCCCATGATGCCTCGACGATCGCGCGGATTGGACAAGTCCCTGCATGCAAATCGTGTCATGATTACCTGCGACCGCGGAAGCCGACGGTTGGCCTTCGCCGGCTATAAGTGCGGCGCCGCGCGTGTCCTTCCAGTCTATCTCCCCTTGCTTTCTCCTTCGCCTTGATTCTTGCTCCGCCTTGCCGTGATGGCTCCGATTCACCGGTTCTCTGCAGCGGAGAAAGGAAAGGCTCCTCATGAGGGACCTGACCCGCTCCCGCCGAAGAAACGACCTGCCTTGCGCGGGCTGGGACAAGGAGAACCGCCTGGTGGTGCTGAGGCCTTGGTACGAGCGGCCTCCGCCGGGATTCCCGCTTCCCTTGTATGCCCATGTCGAGGGCCTTGGAGGAGGAGATGCCGATCCCCTCTTCCAGCGCCGTCACCGGCGCTGGAGGGTCACGAAGGTGTGGGTCGTTCCTCTAGGTGTCCACGTCGAGGGCTCCTCCCGCGAGCTCGTGCTCCACGCCGCCATGCCTCCGCGGACTTGGATTCGCTTTCCTCCCTTCTTCACCTCCGTCTTCCCGCGGGGGAGACTCCTGGAGCTGTGGCTGCAGCACGCTGACTGCAGCACTCCTGCGACCGAGGCAGAGGTCGCGATCATTGCCTCGGGCGAGGTCTTCATGACTCGCGGCTGGGGCGAAATCGCTCGGCGCTGCAGAACAAGGGGCGCCCTCACGATCCACCTGGAGTACGACGGCGCTTTCGTGATGTTCTTCAAGGTCTTCGACGCGAACGGTCGCCGGCTTGAGTGCTGCCCCGGGGGAGGCGGCCAGGACTTTGCTACGGCGACGGCTGGGCCCGCCAACCGCCCCCTAGACAGCTCCACAAGCGATGGGAGCACCGGAGGATCCAGCGACTCCAGCGAAGGCTTCGCGACTCCGAAGACGAGCGACGACAGCTACGAGCCTACGAGCCAACGCCGCTCCCGGAGCAGGGCAGGCTCGCTTGGTCGTCGCCGGTCCTGATCTGGATGGGGTTGGCGCCGGTGCTTGACGGCCCACTGTTGATGATGGCATCTTTTGCAAGGGCGCGTGTAGTTAGCACCCTTTATGATCCGTTCCCTGCGAGGAATCACATTGTGCCCCATAGGGGCTTGTAAGGCGGCTACGATCCTTGTTGTTAATATGTAACCCTTGCTATGGATCTGTGCGAATCGCAAATTCCATCATAGTTTGGTCCTCCCATTCGCACCTCGCGAGGGCTTGGTGCTCTGCATCGACAGGTCCCAGTCCCAAGGCGGTGTCAGCCGTCGCTGGTATGCCAGGTCGCAATGCCGTGGTCAAGGCCAGGAGGTGAGCGACCCGGGGTCCGGTAAGAGCCCCTGAGTCGCAATGCTCAGGAGGTACCCTTTGGCACCCAAGCAGTCGTCGCTTGGTGAGAAAGAGAAGCAACGTCGCTAGTACGGAGTCGCTTTAGGTGCGGGGGTAGTGCCACGGTAGCCAACGTTTTGGATGGTGACTTATCTTGAGAATCGGGGATCGCCCCCAGCGCGTCGTCGGGTCCGGGGGTAATTTGAAAGGAGTTGCTTGACGAGGTCCTCGCGTGCCCCTTCTCCCTCGCCTCTGCTCCCCTTTCTGCTCTACGTCGTCGGGTCTCGGCCCTTGAGCTGGTCTCAGCCGTCGTTGGTATGCCAGGTCGCGATGCCGTGGACAAGGCCAGAGGGTGAGGGCTGGAGAGCCAGTAGAAGCCCTGAGTCGTGATGCTCAGGCACCCCCCATTAACGTGCAAGCGGTTTGCGCGGGCGAGGGTGAAGGAAACGTCGTGAGGGCCTTGGCTAGCGCAGTTCTCTCTATGGGCTCTGCAGATTCATCACAAAAAGAAGATGGGGCTGCCATGGCAGTTATCAGTCGATCGTTAGTCGCTCAAGAGCTCGTTGGTCGGAGTAGGTGAGGTGTACCAGGGCACCCGTGAGCCGGCGCGGGACTCATGAGGCCCTACCTCTTAGGCGGGTTGCGCTTGGCACTGGGTCGTATCTTGAGATGTGTTCCTGCAAAATCTGTTTAGATGCCGACACTCTACGTCCTCGGGTCCTGGCCCTCGAGCTTGTCTCAGCCATCGCCGGTATGCCAGGTCGCGATGCCGTGGACAAGGCCAGAGGGTGAGGGCTGGAGAGCCAGTAAGAGCCCTGAGTCGCGATGCTCAGGCACCCCCCACTTTAACGTGCAAGTGGTCGACATGAAGAAGAAAAGGTGCCATGGACGGCATCAAGTAATCAAGCATGATGCATAATTGGAAATAAACGCGGAAGGGATACATGCCGCTGGGCCTAGCCCGAGTGGCCTGGGGATGATGCAGCCCGAGGGGCGCCCCCAGCAAAGCAAGCTAGCGACTGAAAAGATAAAAAGGGATACATGCCACAGGGACGGACCCACGCGGCCTAGGAATGATGCAACCCTGGGAGGGCGCTCCCAGCTGGGAATGAAACTTGAAAGATATCACCTGAAGATGTTGTCGGTGCAGTGGCGTTGGTGCAGCAGACTCGGTGGGCTGCGGAAGCCGATCCTCACGAGCCCCCAGGCCCAGGGGCCTCGGGAGGCTCCGGAGGCACTGTTGGGTCCTCGTGAGCAGCCTCCATCTCCGCCAGGGCCGTGGAACGCCTGTCTTCTTGCGCCTCCAAGATGCTCCTCATGATGCGCTGGTACGTCGCTGCCACGCTCGGCAGGCCATAAGGCATGCGAACATAGCTGTGGGGTGGTCCTCTGCAGCGCCCCACTTGTGAGGGCCAGAGGCGCAGCCCACCATCGTGAGGTACCCGCCTTGATCTCTCCGCCTCCTTGCGAGCCAGCCTAAGGAGGTCGTGCTTGAGGAAGCGTCGTGTCGTCCGCCTCGCGAGGCTTGGCCCCTCGCGATGGTCTTGAGCCTTGTGTTGGTGAAGATGGGCCATGCTGGGGCCCCATTTGAGCCACGCCGTAGTCCGCAGGCAGGCAAGTCTGGGGAACCCCATTCCTAGAACGCCGACACCTTTCTTGTCCCTCTCTTCAGGAGGCAGGTCAAGGAGGCGAGAAGGGCAAAAGGGGCGCCTAGATGAGCTACGGGTGGCAGAAGACACCAAGAGAATGTCTCGGTGGTCGTCCAAGGGCTGGATGGCGATGGCTGCGCCGGAGGCAGAGCTCGAAGACGAGGCGGCAGGACGTCAGCACGCGTCGAAGGCGTCGTGCCCACGTACTCCGAGTTGACGGCCTTACCGCCCGCCCTCTTCCTCTTCTGTAGCCTCCCAACGCCAGCCGCCCAAGGAGACGACCCCGAGAAGTTCAAGGAGCCGGCGACACGGATGATGGGGTCACCGGTGCCGCACGGAGCCGCGCCCAACACCTAGTCGGACCCGTCATCCTGCCGCCTACCACCCTCGTTGTCGCTGCCGCTGTCCTCCTCGTGACTCCCATTCAAGGAGGAGTCTTCGCTATTAGAGGAGCTCTCCACGCAGCACCTTGCCCGAGTCCCGAAGCACCCGAAGACCTTGACGGAGAGGAGACCGCCCTCCATCAGCTTGAAATGGAGGGTGAGCCCCTCCGTTAGGCGGTGGATGCGGGCGAATGTCTTCCACCCTCGACCAAGATACATCACATTAGGGGCTGGGAAGTCGACGCGGACTCGTGTACCGCTGATTCCACAACCCCTCATGTGTAGCCTCAGGGTCTCAGGCGGGTCCAGCTCCATCTCGCTCGCGAATGGAGTCGGGAGACGAAGACGACGGTGAGGCGGCCGCCGCAGCCTGATGAAGAACTCGCAAGGGTCGTCCCCAGTGTGGCCCTCCATGGGGAGTGGAACCGCCGGCGGAGGCGAAGCCGGCGCGCCGCCCCGTCCTCCTCTTCCCCGAGCACCTCGGCCTCGCCCATGGCCTCGCCCTCTCCCCCTTCCCCTTGCGGCTGGCTCTGCCGCCGCAGGAGCAGGAGGAGGAGGGACGCGTTGTCGAGTGGCGACCCTCGTTGCCACCGTTGAAGGACCAGGGTTCCCTTTCTCCATGGCAAATGAGAGGGAGGGGAGCAGAAGCTGAAGAAGCGAGATGGAGGAATGCAGGGCACCGACCCCCCCCCCCTCTTTATAAAGGAGCAGGGTGGGGGCTCGACCGCCCTGTTCCTCCAATGAAGACGTGAATGGCGCAGGAGACCGGGCCGATCCGCCGCCCCAGCCCGCGACGGCCCGGCTTCCTGCCTTCACCAACTGCCACCCCAGGCGCATGAGCGCCGCGTGGCGAACGTGCAGGACCGAAGCGACGGGTGATGTGACTTCTTCCCGCCCCGTGATTAAAGGGGGTGGGCGCCTTGAAAGACCACGCCTCGGCCCCGCCCAGTAAATGGGTCGCGCCTCCACGCCTCCCTCCATTTATGGGGAAGGCGCGAGCCGCCCCCTTTTACTATGACGTGACGCATGCGTACAGAGATCAGCCTCACGCATGCCGCCCACGTCATGCATGCCTCCCCACGACGCGCCATGCGCGGGAAACATGGGAGGCGCAGCGCGCGAAGAAACTTACCGCGGTAGAAACCGCCCTGCCTACCCGCGCACCGTTCTTGGGCCTGGCCCAACAACGCGTTGCGCTCATGTGTGGTCCACGCCTGGGGGCTCCTATCGGTGTACAAAAAGAGGGGGTACACTTTTTGTACCCCTATGACTGTGCACGGGTAGTCTGAGCCACGGGCGCCGCCGCACCAAGCCCGGCAAGGGAGGTAGAACCAAGGTAAGGCTGAAGCCAAAGAGAAGCGGAACGACGCCAAGACCAAGACCACAAAGAGCAAAGGGGACGAAGCAGGCCCCCCCGGCAAGATCCTTGCCGGGAGGCGGCTTTAGAAAACCCGGCAAGACCCTTGCCGTGGCAGCCTCGCCCCACACCTACGGAGCGGGTCACCCTTGAGTCCACTGCCCCCATGGGGCAAGGATTCGGGAAGCATCCCCGTGGTGGTATGTAGATCTTTGTGAAGACATTCAAGACCAGGTGCACACTTTAGAAGATGACGGTCCTTGGCGAGATCCCAGCCAAGGAAAACCACAAGGCCCCCGGCAAGAGCCTTGCCGGGGATGGCAGCAAGCGCCACGGCAAGACCCTTGTCGGAACCCCGGCAAGACCCTTGCCGGGGCCGCGGCAAGGCCCTTGCCGAGGACACCCGCGGGGACACCATCGGACCCGCACCAGTCGCGCCTCCACCACCGTTCGCATGCAGCTGCCGACCCAACCAGCTGGGCAGGCACCTGCGTGGCGGCATGCAGATCCTCGTGGAGACCTACCGCCGTGCCACCTGAGCTGCCTGCCCGCCTACATGGCATCGCAGGCACCGCTGGCCAGGGTGCGTGTCGACGCAGGAGAGAGCGGCGACGGACGAGACGGGGCTCTCCCCCGCCCCCAATAAAGCAGGGACACCTAAGCAAGGCGCATTAAATGCGCCTTGTCATGTAATACGAGGGATAACCTCGCGTCATTGTACCCTTTCCACCTCCTGTGTGCCACTGTGGCAGCCCCTTTCCCTATAAAAGGAGGCCCCAGGCGACCAGGAAGAGGATTCGGCTTTTTGGAGCTCCTCACGCCCCATAGCTAGCTCAAGAACACAAGCATATAATCCACCAAAGCAGGAGTAGGGTGTTACGCATCTTCGCGGCCCGAACCTGGGTAAAGGAATCGTGTACTGCCTGCTTGATCCGCTCTTCTCACGACCCCCGTGCCTTGCAACCACAGAAAGGGATTCCCGTGATCCCATAGGTGTCGTTTCCCACCGACACAATCGGACATATCGCTCACCGCGTCCTCCGGTTCACCCTCAGACACGTCGTTGGCATCGTCGTCACCATTGCCGGCATCACCGTCACCGTTGCCGGCATCGCCCACACCTTCGTCGACCACGTCACCCTCATCCGCCGCAACCACCACCGCGTCATCATCAGAGGTGAAGGCCCTGAGTAGAGCATCCACATTGTCTTCTACCCAGCGCGCCAGGTCGCCCTGGATGGCCTCAGGCACAGGGGCGATGGCGGCGTCAAAATCAAAGTTGGGGTAGGTGTTCTGGAGGTGGTTGAAGACGCGGGAGAACGCGCGCCTGAGCAGGCCGCGGCTCCTCTCTTCAACAGGCTCGCGAGCCCTCTCGGATCGATTCTCCAGGCGTGTCACCACATTGGTGAAGAAAAGTAGGTGACTGGCGTAATCATCCGAATGAGGATGAGGGGGATCTTCGTCGCAGATGGTGCCCAGTGCCACATTGGCTCTGATCCTGAGGCTTTGGAGCATGGGGCCGTGCACGTGCTCCAGCGTCTGCCGCTGGAGCACTTCCTCCCTGCTCTGCTGCGCGAAGGACTCGGCGCTGGCTACTCGCTGCTGAAGAGAAAGCAGCTCGGCACGGGCGGAAGCCAGCTCAGCTTGCACTGAGATCAGAGCGGCTAAGGCGGCTTTCTCGCGATGTCCCATCTCAGCCAACCTTGACTCGAGGGCAGTAGTCCTGCCCACGAGACCCGCGCCTCCGGTCTCCGGTGGTGCTTGCCCCCTGCGTCCACTCTTGGGGCAAGTTCGGCGTCGGGGACAAGGAGGGGAACCACGGTGATGGGGTTCTTGCGAGGCCCCTCAAGGCTGACTGGACGCAGCCCCCATTCATCGAAGGGGGGCATCTGCCCCGCGAACTCCACCCTGTTCGAGTAGCAGTATAGGAGACAACCCTCCTGCGGTAGATCGTCTGGCGAGGGGTCGCCCGTCAAGACCTCGAGCACCGTCCTTCGTGCCTCGGGCGGGAGCCCCGACTCCTGAAGCCTCACGCGATCCTGGCCGCCGGTCAGGGTCCACATCGGCTGGGAATGGCGCTGGAGTGGGGCGATGCGGCGTCGGAGGAACTCCTTCATCACCTTGGGCGCAATCACGCCGAGATCATTCAGCCTCCTCAGCCGGAACCAGATGAAGGCAAGGCGAGAGCCCGTGAGCTTCTTGTGGCCCCAGCCGGAGCTGGGGACAGCGAGCGATGACAGAGGTGAGAGCAGGGGGCTGAGCACTCCGACATCCACATACACCTACCATGATCAAAACCCGCTCGCAAAATGCGGGAGCTCAAAATCAATCCCCGAGCCGGCCGTCGCCGCTACAGTCTGGAAGCTTAGGCACCCCCAGCACTGCAGGGTGTCGATCAGGTGCAGCGAGAAGAAATGGCGCAGGAGGGGCATGGAAGGGGCAATGCCCACCATGGCCTCGCAGACAAAGGCAAAGACGGCGAGAAGGGCGACAGATTGGGGATCTAGGTGCAGCATATGGATCTGATAATGGGAAAGCACGTCATTGAAGAAGGCGGAGAAGGGAGGAACCAGGCCGGCCCACAGGGCGTCAATGAAGAACTGGACCTCAGTGGCTGCCCTATCGATAGTCGCACGGGACGCAGGCCAGGCCACCGTCCCTCCCCATTCATTGAAGCTGGTGGAGAGTGTCGGGCGGAACTTGTCCATGGCCTCTTGATTGAGTACCACCGATCGACCAACGGCGGGCTCAATGGCCGGGGGTGAACTGACTGAGGACCGGGCTTCTTCCCTTTCTCCGTTCACTTCGGTGCCATGGCAACAGAGAGGACTGAGCTCAGGTCGGATTGGGAAAGGAAGCAGAGGAGTTGGGGAGTGTGTTGCTAGCAACGAGGGAATAACCGTGTAGGACGCCATGGCAGCCTAGTCAGGCGGATATCAAGGCTGCGTGGGGAAGCCGGGCTGCCCACGTCCCATCGATCACCACGCGTCGACCAAGGCCGCATGTTGTTGGGGCCCGCGGCGGTCCACACTTGCCCTTTAGCTTCGCCTCGAAGCCAAGTCCGAGCGCGCCTTGGGCCTGGGGGCTACTGTCGGCGTTCTAGGAATGGGGGTCCCCAGACTTGCCTGCCTGTGGCCCATGGCGTGGCTCCACCAGCGGCCCCGTATGGCCCATCTTCACCAGCAACCACTCAAGACCCTCGCGAGGCGGATGACACAAGACCTCCTCGGGGGCAGCCTCACCGGGCTGGCTCGCGAGGGGCGGAGAGATCAAGGCAAGGGGAACCTCGCGAGGTTCCCGTGACATAAGCCATGACGACCAAGGCCAGGCAGGCGCCAACGTGCGTAGTGTCCTCATTTCCTCTTTGGTGCTAAAAGGGCAAGCGCAAGCAAGGAGTCCCGAGGCATCAGGCAAAGGTTTCCATATCGGTGCAACAAGACCAAGACCAGAAGGACGGCAAGACGGAGGTCACCGTGGAGCCCAAGACGGCATCACCACCAGAGCCTTTGGCAGGCGAAGACCACCTTTAGTCAGGATAGCTTGTACTAGTTGTTCCCCTTCAAACTGGCCATTGTGGCATCCCTTCCCGCTCAATATTTGGGAGGAGTACCGGGGCCTCTATAAATAGGACTAGCCACCACCATAGGAGCCGGATCATCTTGGACTAGACTATCCTCACCCACACAAGCTCACCAAGCACAAGCACCTCTCCTCAGGAGGCTGTTCTTCCCTTGTACTGTTCATCTCAGCCCAAGAGGCAATCCACCACACCACACTGGAGTAGGGTATTACACCATGACGGTGGCCCGAACCAGTATAAATCTTGTGTCCCCTTGTTCTTTGGGTTTGTCGAGCTAGGCCGTGAGATCTTGATGCGAGCGAGCTAGAGGGGGGAGAGATCTTCGTGCGCACCCCAGTGTTCGAACCTCAAGGTTTTTGCCGGAACCCGAAATCCGACAAATGGCTCCTTTAATATTTGTTTGCACCCAACATGAAAGTCATAGTAGACACCCGAGATTAACCAGATAGTAGACAAATAGTACTGATTGTTGCCCAATATGTACCCCACAACCATTTAAAAACTCAAGTTTCAGCATTAGTTTGGACCTGACTCGGAGTCTAATGACTGAACACGACAATAAAGTAGCAAGTCATCATATTAAGCGATGCATAACGTAAGCAGACACGAAAGAGTGTGACATCTCTTGCGGACCCGTGTAGTCCTTAAGGTCATCTTCTCAGTTGATGATGGTAATGCAGTTGTCGTGGCTGCTGGCAGCGGGGAAGAAGATCTGAGGCGGCAAAAGACAGTCTAGAGAGTGGATCCCTGCTGTGGTGAACCCTTCCGTCGTTGGAGCAGCTGAGCTGGGGTGGAACACAACACAGCAGAAGCAGGACAAACCACACAAGGTTTTCTTTGAGACATATCTGTAGCAGAAGCAATTGTGTAAGGGCTTGTTTGAATTTGAGGATTCTAACAATGCAGGGATAGGAAATAGATACGAATGGGATAGGAATGCACGTGCAAAATAGAGAATTAAAAAACACAGAATTTCTGCCAATCTGGGTGTTTGGTTCACAAGAATTGGAAGATCATAGGATGCAAAGAAGCATGGTGAGATTAAGTCAAACCACAAGGAAATGTACGGTTATAATGCTATTATGCTACTATCTCTTAGTCTTGTGCTTCATGAATAGGAATTTGAAAAGGAGGACAAGTGGAAATTAAAATTCCTACGCTTTTTCTTTCAAGGAGACACTAAAGGAACAAATCCTATAGTTTTCCTTTGCTCCATTCCTTTGAACCAAATGCATGAATAGTAGTACCATAGGAAACTTTCCAATTCCTATGTTTTTCCTTCACTTTTCCTTTCAAGCACTGGCGATTCTAGTAGGAAGGCTTGAGCAAGGAAAACCCTACACTCAAAAAAATGTTTTTGTGCTACTTCTACTACTTTGGACCCAGGCCACTGCCCTACTAGCTCAACTCCCAGGCCCATCGACAAATGCACAGCTCAAATGCATAGAGATAAATAATGATGGCATTCAAGAGAGTCCATCATAGATAGCTAAGTTGCCTGGTATTTCACATTACTAAGTGTGCTCAGTGGACAATATGTATAACATGTAGAGTAAAAAGAGATGCAACAAGTGTACAACCTCTTTGGCGAAGCCATGTCGATCTCAGCGTGATTGGGTTGGGTGGCGAGGATGCTCCGGCTGACTTGGCTGTCGGAGGAGGGGAAGAAGATCTTAGGGGTCTGGAGATGGAGCCCGGGGTACTGCTCCGCTGTGATGGAGGGTTTCGTCGTTGGAGCAGCTCCCGTGAGTTGTACGACGCCGAGGCTGAAGCAGGACAAGAGAGACAACGTTAACCTGAGTGGAATTCTAATAACATCTCCAATAGATGATGTAAAATACATAACCACAAAGTGCTAGATGTAAAATACATCAGCCGCTCATCTCTGAACTTAACTGTCGAAACTGAATTTAACTGTCAAAATTGAACTTAACTGCTCAAACTAAATTTTGCTGTCGAAACTGAATTTTACTGTCGAAACTGAATGCACTAGTAGCAGAAAAGCAGTAGCAGCAGCGTGTGCGAGATCCAGGGCAGTTGGTCATGTAGCAGCATCAGTATCGCAAGCAAGAGCAAGAGCGAGAGCAGCAGCGCGAGCAAGAGCAAGAGCAAGAGCAAGAGCAAGAGCAGACCAGGCAGGGGACCGAGAGCAAGAGCAGAGCAGCAGCGCGAGCGAGAGCTAAAGCAGCAGCAGCTCCTACTGATGTGGACGTCACCGCCGAGGGAGCGACGCCGTGGAGGAAGTGGCCGGTGATGCCGTCGTGGATGGAGTCGCGCCATGTCGGCTCGGGGCCGAGCGCCAGCAGCACCATGAGATCGAATCAAGAAGAAAATACAGCGATTAGTGTACAACCTCTTTGGTGGCGCCGATTAGGCCTCAGCTTCATCCAAGGAAATAGTGATGATGCTACTCTTCCGCTGGTGCAGGTGAAGATGGCGGTGTGCGAATGGAGGTGGAGCGAAAGACAAGGGGAACACCGGGGCAGCTCCTTGGAGGTGGAGGACGGGGTGGCTGAACCGGTGGGACGACGAGATCAACGACGGATCCTCATCCGGTACGGTGGATGAGGGACGTCGAGGTGTTTCTGTGGACGACGTCGGCGGCGAAGAGGCTCCGGCTGGGTGGCAGATGGAGGAGGTGTGGGGCTTCACGGGTTTTCGCGGCTTCGGTGTATGAATGGGTGGGCGGATGGGATGGGAGTGGGGAACCATGGCTTAGGTACGCGCTTGTCTGAAATGTGGGGTAAGTTACGAAAGTACCCCCACTGATTTGAGCTAAGCGGTTCTTTCGGTTTAGGGGTATCACGGGCATTTTGCGTGTCGGGATTTCGCGGGAGGTGGGAGTTTTCATGCGCGTTGAAATTTTGGGATAGCAAGGCGCGGGTTGAGATGGAGGGAATTTTCGGAGCACAACGAGACAAAGATATATCTTAAATATTTCGGGGTAACAAGGCGCGGGTTGAAGAGGCGGGAGTTTCGCAGCATGATAGATAGAGATGCTAGCTTGAAATTTCGGCATAACAAGGCGCGGCTTGAAATTTGGGGAGAACAAGCTTAACGTGTACCCAAAAAAAGACAATCCGCACCTCATCACTAGAGAGAGCCATGTCCCTTTTTACTATATTACTAGAAATGCATTCAAATACAACAAAAAAATAAAAAAATCGGGACAACAAACATAACGTGTACAATACCAAAACAATTTGCACTTCCCTCAACAATAAAAAACAATGTGTGTTGTCTAGCATATGGACTAAATTTGAGTACATTTTCCCTGTTTGAATGGGATTTTACTCGGGTTAGTTGTACAACCATCTAAATATTATCTTCACAACACATGACATGAATATAGGAGAAGTAAATTCCTATATAAATACGAACTACATGTACATACGATCTCAAATTCAAATATATGTACCCATTTTATGTTGAATTCAAATCATAGTACATGTATGATCTAGCTAGATGTTCGGAATCTAAGCCATGTATGATACTACGTACAATGTGTTTAACACGCACAACACACGCACAAACACCATTTAGACTAGTAAGGTACACGTGCATTGCACGCATGAGATTTGGCAACCAAATTATGAATAAATACCACATTATAGCATGTAAGCATTGAGTCATCTATGCATGATGTAGACGTTTGTTTAATTCTTATAGTTCATTTCATTCAAAATCATCTAGTTTTATAAGAAAGCTAATCTATTTTAAGATTTATGGAATTGTGCGTTGTAAAGCATAAAGTAAAAACAAATAATGGCAAATCATGTAGAAAAACATTTGGGCAATTCTTATATGGAAGATTCTAGAACAAAGAAGAAGTGCTTGTGTTTTGAGGTTTGTGCATTATGCTTAAGTTCAACCATGGAGTCTTCTAGATTGTACATGTGGCAAAATCTGGTGGAATCTAGATGATATCCAACGGCCAGTAGTGCTCAAATTTGCCATCTCTCCACCATCGGATTGGCTTCATCCAACGACCATCTTTCAAAGTTAAAGTTATCTGCACACTATATAAAAACATAAAATATAATATAATATATATATAGGGGTATAAATATAGATATGTGATGCGAAAGCCACCCATCATCTCCAATTAGAATAGTGTGTCCATGCACAGATGCAATGTGGCCAAACGATGTCTGCCATCGATATCTCAAATACAAATCAGTCTGACCTTGTTCAATGTGTATACAGTACAACATGCTCGTTTCCAAACCACACCGCGCATATCTCAGTTATATTCATGCATGCATGGGTTTCAAACATCATGATCTCTTATTCAAATACTTGAATTCTATTTTACATTGATTATGGCGTCACCTAGTCTTTTACACCCACACAGTCATCTTGTCTTTATAATTGTACCATTAACTTTCTCTCATGCATGCATGCACACACAGTACCAGTCGGCATTATCCATCGCACACATGCAATCTTTTTCTTTAGGTCGGTCTCCCATGCATGCACACACACACACACACCTCCCCCTCCATCATATTGGGCATTCTTTATCTCTCACGCAACGATCGATGTTCCTCTATGTGTGTGTATATATCTAGGTCTTTCACAGTTTTCCACACAAACCGATCAATCTATATATCTAGTGAGGTCTCACCCTCTTTCCCATGTCCACATCAATCAATCTATACCTCTCTATATAGGATTACATAGCTAATGCACCCACATTAATTATATATCCAACGTCCCCCTCTCATCATCCATGCCTTCCGCTTCATCTCTCAGACGCGCACACAGTGGCGAAGACAGGGGCAGCAAGCCCCCCCCTAACATCACTATATATCGAGGCTAATATGAATGTGATCATTAGACAATTGCTGGTGAAATGGTTTAAGTTGATGAATTGGCCCTCCTCATAAAGGATTAGCAATGCTTGGCCCCTAGCTCATTTATTTTTCATGGCTCCACCATTGCGCGCAACAACGCACGTTCGCGCCCCCTCTCTTTAAATATCAATCTCGCACTTGTGCACTCCTTCATAGTCTCCCTCCACATGGCCCCTCGCACCATCTTCTAGCCCCCCACCAGATTTTGCGACATGTACAATCTAGCAGACTCCATGGTTGAACTTAAGCATAATGCACAAACCTCAAAACACAAGTGCTTCTCCTTTGTTCTAGAATCTTCCGTATCATAACTGCCCAAACTGTTTTTCTAGTTGAATTTCCATTATTTGTTTTCACTTTATGCTTTACAATGCACACTTCCATGAATCATAAAATAGATTAAGGGCTTCTTTGATTCAAAGGATTCTCAAAGGAATTTTGGAGGATTCTAATCCTTAGGAATTTTTCATATCTTGGTTGTTTGATTCGTAGGATTGTAAACCATAGGAATTTTTCCATAGGATTCATTTGCACTAGATTTCATAGGAAACATCCCATCCACTCAAACCTCTTTGAAAGAATCCAGCGTTTTATCTATGCACAATCAAACACTCGTACAATCCTATAGGATTCAAGACGACATTCCACTCTAATCCCATGTTTTTCCTATTCCCGCGTTTTGGAAATCCTATGAATCAAAGAGGCCCTAGCTTTTTTATAAAAACTAATTGATTTTGAATGATATGAACTATAAGAATTAAACGAACGTCTACATCAGGCATATATGACTCAAAGCTTACATGCTATAGTGTGGTATTTATTCATAATTTGGTTGCCAAATCTGATGCATGCAATGCACGTGTACCTTACTAGTACTTCGAGTATGTGCAAAACACGTAAATTAGAATTCCAATGGCACGCTACATAGTGTCTCTCTTACAGTTCATGAAGCCACGTGGCACATGTGGAGGCGTTGTCGCAACCTCCTTGTGTGGATTGATCACAGTGACATGCTGCTGGTTCCAAAAGAATGTACTCGTCCTCTTTGAGGCACACTGGCGGTACATGCACGAAGCGAAGATGTGTACGCATGCCACGCACGTACTCATTCCCTTGCACGCACACGCGGGTACAGGGGGGACGCATTTTTGTACGAAGATCCACCCCATGTGATAATTTGACGCATGTAAATTCCTTCACTTCATTGATGGTCAATTAATACAGCGCATGCAAATTGAGTGGACGTGAGGGAGGAAGAAAGACATTACTACTCCACTGCGTGCATGCGAGTAGTTAAATCATAGGTTGCTACTTCCATTGGTCTCCTTCGTATTTTGTGTCATTTTTTAACCATTTTTTTAAGTAACATAATATTTATGCATGTCATAAAAAGTGGCACAAAAAAGGGGGCCAATAAACTAGGACGCAAGCAGCATGATCTTTTTTACCAGGGCTACTGTTGGTGGCCTTTGTATTTAAATATGGACGGAGTGGAGTAGTACTATCTTTATCTTAGCCTCGTAGGGCTCTCCCAGCGCCTAGGCTCGGCTCCCCACCTCGCCCACCGGATCTTGCCATGGAGGATCCCACCATGGATAATCCCTTAGATCCCGAGATCCCACGGGCTGCCCTCTCGCTAGGGCTAATGCAAGAGATCATATTCACGCAGTCGACTGCGGAGGAAAGAATGTGCATGCCTGCGCAATGGCATGAGCAGCTGGTGCAACTGTTCAAATGGGCGGTAGGAGAAGCCAAATCCCGGGACCAGTTGCGGCGGCGCCGCTGGGCATGCATCGTAGGCGAGGTGAGCTGCCCTCCTTCCCCGCCAACGATGTAGTGACCTATAGTCGGTTGCTGCTGCAGTGAACTTGCAACGCCATGTCGGTTTGCAACCTTGACAATCACTCCATCTATATGTGTTGTATTCCTGTGAAAATACTTGGTCATTTGGAAAAAGATGGTAATTGATTTATCACTAGATTTAGAATGCTAGGTCGTGACAATCAACCGAAGCCACAACCAGAAGTCTCCATCGCGTAATACTTTACGGTCGGTCGCACCAACAGACGGTCGGTCGGACCCGCGTCTCACCGAAGGGACACGCATCGGCTTGCTCTAACATGTACGACCAGTTACATCACTGACTTGTGCGACCGCATTTGAGCAGCGTAGTACTCCCTCTATCTCAGTTTACAAGTCTTGCACATGTACCTAGGTCGTTAATTTGACCAACTTAATAAGAGGCATACATTACAAAAAAATATCATTACAAACTTCAAATATTCTATTTTTTTAATGATGTATTTTTTTATGTTAAACAATTTATTTTATACAAGTTACATTGACGACCTAGATACACGTGCAAGCCTTGTAAACTGAGATAGAGGGAGTACTTGAAATTTATGTTCCACTAAACTCATTGGGAGCCGTTTCGGGCCTCGAAACCAAAACCATCAATTAATCTTTACCTTGTTCCCATCACATTCCAAAGTACTAGTGCTACAATTAAGTGCAAGCCTGCTCACACCTACTAGTACATACCAAACCTGAACGTGTTCCCATTATGCAGGTTTTAGTACTAGTGCTAGTACTTAGGTTATAAAAGGGGAACTACCTAATGGAAAATTACTCTACCTTCCTCCTCATAAGTCCTTCTTCTTCGTCCATCCTTGCCATGGCCGGTGTGCAGAGCTCTAGGTCGACAACTACTCATAACAAGGAGCGGCAACCAAGGCTACGGAAAAAAAGAGGGCTCGCTGCCTCGCAGAGACCTCGAAAGATCTCTCACGGGCAGGCGATGGCTCCCAGGAGCGCCCTAGCCGCGGAGGCGAACATGCCGATCTAGCGGCGCTGGAGTCGTTATCCTTCGACAGCATGCCCAGTCAACTCAATAAGCACCTCAATAAGCAGAAGGAGTTCATCCACGGCTTGGTGGAGCTACTGAAGGAGAGCCTCGACGACATGCCCGATGAGCTCAATGAGTAGGGGGAGTTGACCGCCGGCTTGGTGATGATGCTGAAGAAGAGCAATGCCTCGGAGAAGAAGGCGACCGGTGAAATCCTACAACTTCAGGTGGACAAGGCGAAGCTCTGCCATGAGCTCGACGTGCCGAAGGAGGAGAACGCCGGCTGGAAGAACTTACATGAGAATAGTAGTTCCTCGATGAAGATGTTGCATGCCCTCGTCATGGAACAGAAGGAGGAGTTGGCGAAGCTCCGCATCGAGCACCCGGCTGCTGTCAAGGTACGTAATGCGGCCGTGGAACAAATGATGAAGGCTCGCATTGAGAAATCCCGCGTCATGGACAGAATGAAGAAGATGGCAGAGGATACGCGTAAGGAGATGGAGGTCATGGAGGCAATGAAGAAGCAGTTACGACTCCGCGGCCAGCAACCCTTCATGTAGTAGAAAGCAGCGCCTCAGACTTGTGTGTGCATCTTCCTTCTTTTTTTGGGGGTGATAATCTTCCTTCTTCTTTTGCTCATGTGTTTCTTCTTTTGCTTCGGGTGTTTCGCCGCACGTGTCATGTTCTCTGCGAGGCATGAATAGAACAATGCTAACAATGAGATGACTAGCAAATTAGATCATTTTTACCGCCATATGGCACTGGGCTGCCGTGTTTCGTGCTCCTTCGTCGTACTCCAGTGGAAAACTTGAGTATGCCACATGGTTCTTTGCTCCTCCTCAGGTCGTCGGCACATTTATACGAGCAGTCCAATCACAAGGCCTGCCTTCCAGCAGTAATGAGCCGTCAAATCACAAAGGCCCTCACCTCTCTTGAAACCGACCAAGGTAGACTGCCCCGCCCTCTAGCCTTTTAAAAAATGTATACATTTGCACAATAGTAGTATCGATGGATTGTGCCATGGAGCAAAACTAACAGGATGAAATTAAAGAAAAAAAGTGGTACATATAGAGAGCGCTCGTCGCCAAATTATGCATATAGTACTATTAAAAAGCTAGTACGTGCTTAAATGGGGTGCTAAATTCTATTGAAAAAATTAGCATACCTATTTAATTCTTGGGTTCTTATTATTTATGCTGCTAGTTGCGTATCACTACTCATTTTTTCCATTAGAAGTTACAACTACTCAAAAATGCCATCGATCTGTGAGATGCCTGCTCAGAAATGCAATTAGATATCTCAAAAATGTCATCGTTAAGTTAGATGTTTGCTAAAAAATGCCATTAGACATTGTTATTTTCACGTCAAATCCATTGACCATGTTATATGACAAAAATAAGCCTATTCTCACAATGATAAGTGTGGCCCCGCTTGTCAGGAGTAACCAAGCCAATAATATTATAGGAAAATAAGAACGCTGTTGGGATCAAGTAGGCCCCACACTTTATTTTACTGTAGTGAGATAGAGAGAGAGCTGGCATGTTGGTACATTGGTATTTATGTCATTATAACATGGCAAAAGAGATTTGAGTCACAATAATGGTGTCCAGCACAACACACCCCTCAAATAAAACTAAGCACCCTGATATTCTTTGACAAAACTAAGCACCCTGAAATTCTTTGACAACTAAACTGTTGGCTAGATGATGTTGGCCATATATACGTACATATATAACGTGAAGAAACAAGTGGTAGTACTATACCAACTAAAAGATGAACTATAAGAAATACTAGTATGTACATACTGAAGAGTTAAAGTAACGAGAAGGAACATAACATAGTTCTGTTGGGGGCGCAGCACAACACACCCCTCAAATAAAACTAAGCACACCTGAAATTAAACTAAGCAACTAATCCGGTAGACACTGCATTAGAACCACCATGAGCAATGACACTGCCACCTTACTCGGACTCCTCGTCCACGTGCTCGACTTCGTCCTTGTCCCTCTTCCTCTTGGGCGATACTTCTTTGCTTGAACCGCACACTTGGATCTTGCTCTTCACCCAACCCTTGTAGATATTGAAACTAAGGTAGCCATCCATTGCAGCGTAGTGGATGTGGTCTATATCTAGTACATTCCACTGCCATGCATGATGAAACTTGTACGGAGGTTTCTTCAGTTTACCATACGAAGGATGAACCATGGCTCCTGCCAGGGTCAGCATTGGAGGCTGATCACAGGAGGACACCAGCCCATTCTTCTGGAGGTTGAAGGGGTTGCCTACAATGAGGCCTATCCGACCCAAGACTCTTCTGTCGTTCGTATAGTATACAGTAACGAATTTGACTAGGCCGCCCTTGAGGAAGTTCTTAGATTCCTCGCACTCAACGTCGGCATGGCATATGTGGTAGACCAAGCATAAGTCATGCACACAAACCTGGATCATAGCGGGCTTCATCTTCTCTTCCTCCTTTAGATTCTTCTCTTTGTCCAGGGTTGTGGTGTACTCAACATCTAGCCTAGCGACCCACTCATCATTTGAGTTTTGGAACATGTGTCTGAAGCGAGCAAGGCATCCTATCACCGTCGCGGAAGAACGGGTGTAGATGACGTCGAACTCATCGCCGGTGATGGTTCTAACCTTGTACTCGCCGCCGATTATGGAGATTTGGGACACCATGGATTTGCGAGGAGGGTTAGGATTAGTGAAAATGTCGTAATGTGAAAGGACGGGACGACTAGGAGCGAACTGCCGTAATGTTAAAGGAAGTTCGGGGACAAGTAGGATCGAACTGCCAGTGGTTTTTTGATTGTAAAAATGCTGAGTGGGGCGTGCGAATGGCAGGGTAGTGGCTTGCCTGGTGGATAAATGGATTCATGCACAGTACTATGGGGGCCCAATTAGATGTCATGTCTACTCGATGCCCAATTAAATGGCTTTGGATGTCATGTCAAGCGTCAGGAAAATTACAGGTGATACGAAGCTTTCCATTCTCCCATGATATGGGCTTCCGAGAGCCATTGGATCTGAGATCGAACGGTTGCATGGCGTTATTCAAGACCTATGGGTGAATATCCTATCCTGGAGGGTTATTCTGTAAATTTTTAGCAACTTAGCATGCCACCGTTCGATCTCAGATCCAAGGGCTGCCAACAGCCAGTATCATGGTCGCGCCTACCACGACCGTCGCCTCACTCGCACCCTTGGAGATTTAACATGGTGTGTTAGGCTATCTGATGTTGGCATGTCATACATGGTCATCACTTAGTCACTCATACAACAAGGTTAGCTATAAGGTTGTCTATAAGTGTATTTTTTTACTTCTATCTATATCTTTCTTCATAGTATTTACTGCATTTGCCAAGGAGTGACCTCTTCCAATGAAATGGTGCTTAGATGAGGTGCTAAGGGCATTAAATGGCTTAGTAACTCAAGTCCCCAATGCATAGGTTCTTAGTTTTTTGTTGCTAAGTTTGCTTCATTTAGTTAGCTATAGACTCAAAATTGTCTTTTCACCTAGGTACACGCACTTAGCACCATTTCTTCCTGGGTCCACCAAACTAGTCTCTCTCTTCTTAATTAACTTGCCACGTCAGACTTTATGCCTATGTGGCAGGCTTAGCACCTGTACGAGTAAGTACAATAGTGGGCTATAACGCCGCTTACATGGCATTTTTGCATATGTGGAGGAAAGAGGCAAGGAAAGAGTGGAGGAGTGGGCTCTCATGCAAGAGCCAGCCTCTACATGGTGGAGCATTGGGAGAGGTATACCATGGAGGTGGTCAGGAATCAGGAGACTCACGCCGGTCGTTGCACCGCAGTTAAAACGATAATGGCAAGTCAAATCACGGGGCCCCACCTGTCCAGCGGTAACTCGCTGTCAAATCACACAGTCATACGTTTGCAGCAGCCTACTCCCTCATCTTCTCGCGTCTCTGTCGGACCGACTAGGCGGAACTGCCCCGCCTACCGCGTGGGAAAAGCCCCGCCCTCGACTTTTAAATAGTACATCATACTAATTTTGTATCCATGGATTGCGCCATGGAGCAAAGCCTCAAGAAAACGGCGGTACACATGTATGGAGTATACAGCACGCCTGTCGCATTCGCGTTGCAGCCCATACGGTCGGTCCGGCACGCCGCTCTCCAAATGGAATGCGCGTCATATTGCGTTTGCACACACATGTGGGACCACAATTGAGAACCGGCCATAGGCACACTCCCCGGCCCCGCAAGTCGGCTGAGTTAATAGAAGAGAGAGACGAGCGATAGTACTAGAGAGGTGTTGTACAGACGTTGGTGCCTTGACGATCCCTGCATGACATGGAAGATCATTTCGTCCATGCATGTGACCAGACTCCGGCAGACACGCCTGGATTGGCTATCATCTACATATAGTGCAGGTTGTGTTGTACAGGGTTGTAGTTCTGATGAGAAATCTAAAAAAGATTTCTTGTCATCTCACAATATTAGGTGTCATGTGCTTCGGATCACTACGAGGGTTAAACAGCGACAGCTGAGTTCCTCCAAGGCGCTGGTCATTGGGGGCACATGCACGAAGACTACTCGGCTGCCATCTAGGTCAAGCCGGCTATGTTAATTAGGATGTCTATCGATGGACCCCTTTTCTACGAGTTTATCTTTAATTTGAGCTTTGATCCTCATCTAGTTTGTCCGTCAGGATTCATGTTGTCTCCATGGGGCAGTGAGGTTATGGTTTCTTGTCACGTGGCATTTTTTCATGTTATATGTTATAATCCGGTGCTTTAGATCAAAATGACGACAACTGCACCTCCGGGGCACGTGCATGAAGACCTCTCAACAATCATTGACGAGGTCAAGCCGGCTCAGGTAAACAAAGGAAAACTAGTACTCCACTATATAGGCAGGAGCCTCCGCACTTGCTTGCTAGTGTTGCTCTCTTCACACTGTCTCGTCCTCTCCAGATCTAAACACGACAGCGGTGGCCACACACTCTCTCTCTACTCACCACTAGTCACAGATCCAGCCAGATCCTCTCCGTCGGGGAAGGTGAGAAGGTGCAACGTTCACGCAGTCATCCTCGCGACAACTCTTACCCACTGCCGGCGCGTCCGGGTCAGCGTGCCTTCCCGTTCTCTCCCAAGCACCGCTGGCTAGGGAGGGCCTCCGACCCCTTCTTCCTTGTTGTAGAAGTGTGGGCAGATCCGGCCTCCCACCGCCCGCCTAGCGACATCCCGGTGAGCCTCAGGTATAACCCTTTGAAACCGGCCTTTCTCTACTTCCCGAGCTCCTAACGTCACTACATTTGTATCTTTTACTATTTCTCAGCTCCCCTCGTAGATAAGATCGATCGGTTGTTCGAAAGCCACCTAATTTTTTACTGTTAAGAGGTAAAACTAGTTCATGCACTCGAATCTAGTACTACTTGGTTCAAACAAGGAAGAAAGGGGGTGGGGGTGGGGGAAGATTTGTTACCTAAATCTAGGACTAGGTCGAAAGAGGAAATAATGCGGGCGAAAAGTAGCAGATACTAGTTATCCAATTGGTCTCTTGGTCTAATAGGGAAACAAAGGGAAACGTGGTACAAACTCAATATAAACCGATCTATTTGTTGAAAAAGGAAAGAAAGTGGGGACTAGGGGATAAGTCAACAGAGTAAGTCCAGCACTAGATTTGCTAGCCTCACACAGTATAAGGTGGCTATACCGAACAAAAATGGGACCAACCCAGATATCATGTTCTGATGTTTGTTGCCTCGAGCCACTCTTATGTAATGCCACTGGTAAAATGTAGCAGTCGCACTGTTAAAAGTAAGACACGTTAAACCAATGTTGTTTTCAATGTAATGCCTCCAGTAATATGAATCAATGGCACTTTTTTCATGTCCTGCTAAATTTCCCATTAAGATAAGTTTCTTCTTTTCGTTAGAAATGCAACTGTCCTGGTCCGCCTACTCTCCTGTGCCCAAATACCAACTCTGTAGCAGATGTTAATGTAATGTTGCTGGTAAAATGAAGCAATGGCACCATTAAAGTAATGTCGTATTTAACGGTTGTCATAGTTAATCCTAATGCCCACACTAATATCTAGCAATGCTGCTGCTTTAGAAATTGCTACTGTCCTTGTAGGATTGCCATTCAGATAAGGAACATGCTTATTTTCATTTGATGTATGTTTCATCACTTGTTAGTCACCCTCCTTTCCACCTTTTTGTGCAAACATAGATATACATTTCACGATTGATCTTAGTTGAACTGCACAAATGATATCCAAATTATAGTTGAACATTCTAGGAGCTTCACAACCAACCTTGATGTTGCTCAGTTTTATTGCAACTAATTAAGAAGAAGCTCTGTGGGTTTTGTTTTCTGATGGAAATGGAACCGGGGCTAGAGCCCTTTTCTTAAAAAAATGAAGAAGAAGCTACTATCTCATGGGACATTGCTTCATTTTAGGTGAACTGCACCAAAAGGTCCCATGAATTGAATCATCCATGTTGGTGACTAGTGTCATCCCTTCTACGATGGCGTTGACTGCAGATATGGTTCCCATCACGAGGTATGTTCCTTTTTGGTCTGACCGTTTGCCAAAGATCCTGCATGTTGAGTCTGCTCTTGTGCTACTGTTTTGGCACTGCCATGATAAAGCAGTAATGTTATTATTTTGCACCTTAATCTGGTGGCACTATTAATTTGAGGCAATGTTTTGGCACCGCTAGTGCTACTGATTTTTTTATATATTGAAAGAGGGGGTTTCTTCCGATTTCATTAAAGAAACCCAACCATAGAGAACCATTATCCGACAACATCTCAGTGTAAACGGGCAGTTATGCAACTACTACTAGAACGGACTGAGTACTAGCAGGAGACAAGTTCGCCACATAAGCTAGGCAGGTAGGGGGACGCAGCACCAGCTCGACCAAGTTTGGATTACAACCCAAATGCTACCACAGAAACATCAGGGGGAAGATAGGGACTGAAAGAGCCAGCTTCAGCATCCCAGTCTAAGCACCCCCGGCCTCCATCCTTGCGGCGCACGGTACACCTTGTTTGCCACCTGCTCGACCCTAGTGCCACTGATAAAATGAGGTAATAATGCAGTTAAAATAGAGCGAGTGTCCTCTCTATCATTTCATTTCCAATGTACATAAAGAAAGTGCTTCTCTTTGTTAGTATATGTTTCATCAACTAGTCCCATTGTTAATGTTTAAGCGTTTTTACAAACTGGGGTGCTTAAATTTAGTTGATCTGCACAAAAATAGAGATTGGAATGTCTCAAGGCCCCTCCTTGTACTACGTTGTACACTGATGTTCATCACTGGCAGAAGTTGTATCGAGGAGACTTGGGTCGATTTCCAGTATGAGGCGTCGCAGGGCCCATCTCGCCCTCGCAGCATGGCATACTATGATACTATCGCAATATTTTCTTATATTTATTAGTGTATGCTTCATCAACTAGTGCCACTATAATGTAATCACACTTTTTCATTTTCTATGCAAACAGGGTCATTCAACTGCATTTTGGTGGAACTGCACAAATGTACGGATGGAACCGACATATATGCAGAGTGCGAGGTGTGCCAAGTAAAAATTACCGACACACACCATGCTCCATGCATGCATTGGCATCCACCACCACCAGTGGGATGTGTGGCGCTCTCTGTGGACGGATCTTTCTCGGCAGCAAATCCTCTAACCAAATACTAGTAGCTTATATTGGCAGTTTTCTAGGGAGTACTCTTTTCTGAAAGAAGCACCAATCTAGTTTTCTTTATTTGTACACAGTTTCACAACTTTGACCCAAAGGTCCAGAGCTATTTTAGGGTGATTGGCGTAGTACTCGGAGACTGATTTTAAGCATGACTTTCATTAGCTGTCACACTGATTGTAAGCATGAGTAGATGGAAGATTAGGTTAGTGCGAAGCTTACCTTAAACCCTACCGCCGCCGTTGAAACGAGGCGAGCGTCGAGGGAACCATGGAGAACAGCGGAGAAGAGACCTCGCGCCATGCGGCCTCCTCTTGCGGTGGGAGAATGAATACTCTTGTGGCTCCGGCTGGCTCTGCACCCTCACGAACGACACGGCATACTCAATCGATTCGTTATCCTCTAGGTGCTCGACCTTCGACCTGTACACCCACCACCTCCGCCTGACTTTTGCCTCGGGCGAATCTGTCTGCTCCATCGCCCAGAGGAGATACTCGATGAACTCGAAGCACTGCGGCATGACTGCCGCCGAGGAGTACATCGCCACCGTCTTGCTCTTCCGCATACATTGCCACATGGCCCTCATCGTCCTCAAAATCTCCTACTCATTGTCAAACCGAGTAAGGATCTCCTTCCACCTGGCTAACTTTGCCTGGTCGCCACCGACGATCTGCCCTATTTGCTGCTGCATCCTCTCCATAGATGTCCTTTTGAGTGGTCTGGTGCTAGCTTTGGAAGATGGGGGAGAGACGGTGGTCTTGCAATAGAGAAGAAGGAGAGGCGAGACGGTGGTTTTGCAATGGAGAAGATGGAGAGGAGACGGGTGGTTTTGCAATGGAGAAGAGGGAGAGGCGAGACAGTGGTTTTGGAATGGAGATGATGGAGAGTAGAGGAGGTGGTTTTACAATGGAGAAGAGGGAGAGGAGCGTGCGGCAGCGATTTAGGATTGGATGAGAGGGTCGGCGTGCTATGACTGGATCAAAATCAAAATTAGTTTACCCTTCAATTAAAAAATCGACCCCACATTAACTAGTCTCCCTTTTATTCTGGGTCATAATTGACCATGATTTTCGCAAATAAAATATATGTTATACGTTGCAAAAATAATATAATTTGAAAGTACATTCAAATACGAACCAAACGATACAATTTTTGGTAACATGCATTCACTTTTTGCTAGTCAAATACAGTACGTGGTCAAACTTTGACCCAAAATACGCAAGACAAAAAATACTTCCAAGACCAGCACCGCTCCTCTCCTCTTAAACAACCTCTGCTCCTCTCTTGTTCCAATCTAAATCCAGCATTGCTCCCCTCCTCTTCCATTTCAAAACCACCACCCATCCTCTCCTGTTCCAATCCAAAACCAGCATCGCTCCTCTCCCATTCTAATCCAAAACCAATGCTGCTCCTCTCCTCTTCCATCCAAAAACCACCGTCGACGAGTGAAGGTCTTGTGGAGAAGTAGATCAAAGGAGGAGTACAATCGATACATGAGGATCGCAGACGGCGACCCTATGAAGCTAGCTAGGATATTGGAGATACAGTCTTGGTTTGATAACAAGGACCAACTAGCAGCGACGGCGGCATCTGTGGCCAAATATCTACAACAGAGCGAAGGCGGCGATACTCCCAAAGGGAGTCGCGCGGGAGTACATAGAGCTCCTCCTCTGGGCCATGGAGCAAACAGATTCACCGAATCCGATTGTGAGGGAGCGGTGGTGGGAGTATCGATCCTAGATGGATCATCCACCAGAGATTGAAGGATCGAGCATCTACAGGGTGCCGTTTGTGAGGGTGTCGTGCCAGAGCGAGCCGGTGGAGTCTTCATCGACCGAACCCAGCTGTAAGAGGAGAAAAGCAGTTGGCCCGACGACGCTTCCCCACCATCCTCTCCCTCGCCGTTCACATCGTCTCACGAGGCGGTTGTCTGCCGCCGAGGAATAGGACGGGACTACCCCCCAGCCCAATAGTCGGGCAGGTTGTGAATTGTCAGGAGGTTCTTAGGGTTGTCAGTATTTGCAGGTTGTGAATTTGTCATGCCCTCGATGCGGCTATATCTCCCACGTGTCGAAGCACGACTTAGAGGCATAACCGCATTGAAAGCAATGTCGCAAGTGAGGTAATCTTCACACAACCCATGTAATACATAAGGGAAAGAGATACATAGTTGGCTTACAGTCGCCACTTCACACAATACATAAATAAACATTCATCATCCAGATTACACTCAAGGTCCGACTACGGAACCAAAATGAAAGAAGACTACCCCAAATGCTACACAGATCCCCGATCATCCCAACTGGGCTCCACTACTGATCATCAGGAAAAGACACATAGTAACGACCACGTTCCTCGTCGAACTCCCACTTGAGCTCGGTTGAATCATCTGCACTGGCATCGTCGGCACCTGCAACTGTTTTGGTAGAATCTGTGAGTCACGGGGACTCAGCAATCTCACGCCCGCGAGATCAAGACTATTTAAGCTTAAAGGTAGGATAGGTTTGTGAGGTGGAGCTGCAGCAAGCGACTAGCATATGTGGTGGCTACAACGCAAAAGAGAGCGAGAAGAGAAGCAAAGCACGGACGTGAAGCTAGAAGTGATCAAGAAGTGATCCTAGAACAACCTACGTCAATCATAACTCCAACACCGTGTTCACTTCCCGGACTCCGCCGAGAAGAGACCATCACAGTTACACACGCGGTTGATGTGTTTTAATTAAGGTCAACTTCGGGTTTTCTACAACCGGACATTAACAAATTCCCATTTGCCTCATAACCGCGGGCACGGCTTTCGAAAGATAATACGCTGCAGGGGTGTCCCAACTTAGCCCATTATAAGCTCTCACGGTCAACGAAGGATATTCCTTCTACCGGGAAGACCCGATCAGTCTCGGAATCCCGGACTACAAGACATTTCGACAGTAATAAAATAAATCCAGCAAAGCCGCCCGATTGTGCCGACAAATCCTGATAGGAGCTGCACATATCTCGGTCTCAGGGCACATCCGGATAAGTCAAGCTACGAGTAAAACCAGGCCTCGAGTTTCCCCGCGGTGGCCCCGCAGGTTGCTCGTTTCGGGCCAACACTCGAAGGAGCACTGGTCCGGGGGGGTTAAAATAAAGATGACCCTCGGGCTTGCGAAAACCCAGGGGAAAAAGACTTAGGTGGCAAATGGTAAAACCAATGTTGGGCCTTGCTGGAGGAGTCTTATTCAAAGCGAACTGTCAAGGGGGTCCCATAGATCACCCAACCGTGTAAGGAACGCAAAATCAAGGAACATAACACCGGTATGACGGAAACTAGGGTGGCAAGAGTGGAACAAAACACCAGGCATAAGGCCGAGCCTTCCACCCTTTACCAAGTATATAGATGCATTAATTAAATAAGAGATATTGTGATAACCCAAAGTAATCATGTTCCAACATGGAACAAACTTCATCTTCACCTGCAACTAGCAACGCTATAAGAGGGGCTGAGCAAAGCGGTAACATAGCCAAACAACGGTTTGCTAGGACATGGATGGTTAGAGGTTCGACATGGAAATATGGGTGGCATGATATAGCAAGTAGTAGGTATCGCAGCATAGGCATAGCAAAAGAGCGAGCATCTAGCAAGCAAAGATAGAAGTGATTTCGAGGGTATGGTCATCTTGCCTGCAAGGTTCTCAGAGTTGTCGAAAGCTTGATCCTCGTAAGCGTTCTCAACAGGTTCCTCGTTCACGTACTCGTCTCCCGGCTCTACCCAAAACAAGAACACAAGCAAAGGAACAACTATCAACCACGATGCAATGCGCAAGCAACATGATGCAAAACATGGCATGATATGCGAGATGTGATATGCAATGCATATGCGTGCTCCGGAAGGACAAGGATGAACAAGGCATAATCTTGGCAAACCAAGTATGCCACTGGATAGGTGAGGTGATTTCGGGTGAAATCGATATAAAGATCACCGGAATCGGATGCGCGGTTTGCAAATGACAAGCAAAACAAGAATGACAAGATTCTGCCATTAACAGCATGATGCCACTTAGCATGCAACAAGAAATTAAGCTACTGCACCCAAACATATCAGCAAAGCATCTGACAGTGATCTACTCAAGATGCCTGACAAAAGATGAAAACTGAGCTACGGCTAAATCACACCACAACAGGTTCAAACAAGCATGGCAAAAGTGCAAAAGATAACAGGTTCACAAACTTTGTGAAATCAACATGCCAGAAATTAACATCAGGATGACTTGTTCAGAGCAAGGAAACAACAAGCTACAGGAACAGGACATGGAAATATATGGCATGGCCTGATTCTACTCAAAGCATAGAACAAAAGTCCCTTACGGACCATGAGCCAAAAAGATCAGAAAATACAATAGCACCCATGTCAAATAAGCAAGTTTCGTTACAGTTTTCTGACTTAGCAGAAAACTGGACGTGTCAAAAACAGATAACAAGTAGGCATGTTTACGAGCTCGATGCACTCACTACAGAGTCTTTCATGATAAACTAAGCATACATTCAACAAGAAGACATGGCATAGAAACTAATCATGTCAAGAACAACATCATAGCATGCAAGGATCAACTACAACAAGCTTGGCAAAATCGAATAACATGTAAACAATCTGCCAGTAACATTTTATAGCAAAAGTAGAGCTCGATTGACTCAAGCTATGGCACTCCATAATTACAAACAAAGGCAGGGATGGATAGATCAAATCCATATGTTCAAAACACCCTTACTTATCATGCTCAAAATAGGCATAGATCTCTCTGAAACAACATGAACACATGGCATAAAAATAACCGAAGGGAACGACTTAGTGAAATTACTAAGTCTCTGAAATCAGCAACAATATGATCCTTGGTTTGCATGCTTGTTCTAGTCACCACAAAGATCACACAAATACATGGCATACACCCCTGTAAAGATGTCATGGCTTATTACAAAACACATGTACGACTCCAATTCATAGGATGCACACATCAATCATGGCAAAAATGACAAAAGTGCATCTACTGAAACAGATCTGAAACTAACATCACATAGCCCTCTTCTAACAGCATTTCGGGCCTCAAGATGAGCTCAAATGAAAATGATGCTATGAGATGGAATGATGTACTCATTGAGGCGAACAATTTGACATATTATACGCACGAAATGGAGCAGTATGCAGCAAGTTATGATGCAATGAACATGCGCTTAAAATATGCCAGGAAAAGACTTAGTGGATCTCGGGGGGAGGAGAAAAGTCAACTTCAGATCGGATCTGGGATCTGGCGGGCCAAGGCGGTGGCGCGAGCTCGCCAGAGTCGCGGGGCGGCGCGGGCGGAAGGCAGGTGGCGGCCGGCGGCGGAGGACGGCGGGGCGGCGGAGAGGCGCGGCTGCGGCGCGGCGGGAGCGCTCGCCGGCGATGGGGCGGGGCGCCGGCGCGCGCGGCTCCGGCGGGCGGCGCTGGACACGGGGGCTCCAGCAGGGGCGGCGGAGGCGACTCGGGCCGGGCGGGCCCGCTACGGGCTCGCCGGGCCGCGGCGGTGGGAGGCGGCGCTGGCCACGTGGCACGCTGTCACTGGCTGCGGGCGGCGGCGCGGACGCGTCCGGCCCGATCCGGACGTGTCCGGCGGCGCGGAGAGGAGCGGGGGCTAGGGTTAGGGTGGATTTGATCCGGGATTTGGAAATGAGGGGTCTATTTATAGGTAGAAGGAGCTAGGAGGCTCCAAATTGAGCACGGTTTTCGCCCACACGATCGTGATCGAACGACGATGGACATGGGAGTGGCTTAGATGGGTTATTGGGCTGATTTGAAGGGGTTTTGGGCTGCAACACACACGAGGCCTTCATGGCTACCCGGTTAACCGTTGGAGTATCAAACGACCTCCGAATGACCCGAAACTTGACAGGCGGTCTACCAGTGCTATACCAAGGCCGCTTGGCAAACCTCGGTCCATTCCGAGAAAGTTTAATACCCGCTCACGGAAAAAGGTAAAAGGGGACGCCGGGGAACATAGGAGCGCCGGATTGCAAAACGGACAACGGGGAAAACGCTCGGATGCATAAGACGAACACATATGCGAATGCGATGCACATGATGACATGATATGAAATGCATGACAAGGACAAAATGCAAAATGACAGAAAATCCAACCACGGAGGAAATAACATATCACATAGCCGAAAATGGCAAGAGTTTGAGTTACAATTATGGCAAGTTACATCCGGGGTGTTACAACACTCCACCACTACGAGAGGATCTCGTCCCGGGATCTAGGACTAAAAGAACTCCGGATATTAGGAACGGAGGTGGTCCTCGCGCTCCCAGGTGGCTTCTCGGTCTGAATGGTGAGACCACTTCACTTTCAGGAATTTGATGGACTTGTTGCGAGTCTTGCGCTCAGTTTCTTCAAGAATAGCAACGGGATGCTCATGATACGACAAATCTTCTTGAAGATCAATCTCTTCGAAGTTGATGGTGCGCTCAGGCGTCTTGAAGCACTTGCGAAGCTGTGACACGTGGAACACATCGTGCACATTTGCAAAGTTGGGGGGAAGCTCAAGTTGATAGGCGAGATCGCCTCTTTTACCGAGAATCTTGAAAGGACCGACGTATCTATGGGCAAGTTTCCCTTTGATACCGAAGCGACGAGTGCCTTTCATTGGAGAGACGCGGAGGTAGACATGGTCTCCGATCTCGAAAGCCAAATCATGGTGTTTGCTATCATAATAGCTCTTCTGGCGCGATTGCGCGGCTTTGAGATTCTCACGAATGACTTTACACATATCTTCAGCCTCTGAGATCAAATCGTTGCCAAGAAGTTGGCGTTCGCCCGTCTCTGACCAGTTGAGAGGAGTACGGCACTTTCTGCCATAGAGAATCTCGAATGGGGCTTTACCCGAGCTCGCTTGAAAGCTGTTGTTGTAAGAGAACTCAGCATATGGAAGACAATCCTCCCACTTCATGCCGAAAGAGATAACACAAGCCCTGAGCATATATTCAAGAATTTGGTTGACACGCTCGACTTGTCCACTAGTTTGAGGATGGAAAGCTGTGCTGAAGCGAATGTTTGTGCCCATGGCCTTCTGAAAAGAATCCCAAAACTTGGAGGTAAAGTTGCTGCCACGGTCTGAAGAAATCAATTGTGGAATGCCATGCAAGGAGACAATTCTGGAGGTGTAGAGCTCTGCCAGCTGCGCTGCTGTGATCGACTCTTTGATAGGAAGGAAATGAGCCACTTTAGTGAGCTTGTCGATGACGACGAAGATGGCATCATTCCCACGCTTGGACTTAGGAAATCCAGTCACGAAGTCCATTTCGATATGATCGAACTTCCATTCTGGAATAGCAAGAGGTTGAAGTAGACCAGCTGGTCGTTGATGTTCTGCTTTCACCCTTCAACAGACATCACATTCATTCACGAATTGAGCAATTTCTCGCTTCATTCGAGTCCACCAATACGACTACTTGAGGTCATGGTACATCTTCGTACTTCCAGGATGAATTGATAGAAGAGAATTGTGCGCTTCGTTCATAATGACTTTACGAAGATCAACCTTTGGAACCACAATCCGGTCCTCGAAGAAAAGAGTATCTCTGTCATCAACGCGATAGCACTTGTATTTGGAAATGCCCTTGTCAATACCACGTTTCACCTTCTTCACCATGGTATCCATCAGTTGTGCCTCACGAATCTGATCTTCCAAAGTAGGAGAGACTATGAGGTTGGCAAGAAAACCTTGAGGAACAACTTGGAGATTCAACTTGCGGAAAGCTTCACAAAGATCCGGTTGAAAGGGCTTGAGGATTAAGTTGTTGCAATAAGCCTTCCTGCTCAAAGCGTCTGCAATCACATTAGCCTTGCCTGGAGTATATTCAATACTCGGATTATACTCTTGAATCATTTCGACCCATCGAGTCTGCCTGAGGTTGAGGTTGGGCTAAGTGAAGATGTACTTGAGACTCTTGTGATCGGTGAAAATGTCCACTTTCCTTCCCAACAAGAGATGTCTCCATGTAATTAGAGCATGGACAACTGCCGCCAACTCAAGATCGTGAGTGGGGTAGTTCTTTTCATTGGGCTTCAACTGACGAGAGGTATAGGCCACAACCTTCTTCTCTTGCATTAAGACAGCACCGAGACCTTGAAGAGAAGCATCACAGAAAACTTCACAAGGCTTGGATTCGTCAGGAGGAGTCAAAACTGGAGCAGTGACGAGTTTCTCTTTGATAGTGTTGAAAGCAACGTCACACTCAGGAGACCAGACATACTTCACATGCTTCTAGAGGAGGTTGGAAAGAGGCTTTGCAATCTTTGAGAAATTCTCAACGAATCTTCGGCAATAGCTTGCAAGTCCAAGAAAACTGCGAAGCTGCTTGACATTCTGAGGAGGTTCCCAATTCAAAACTGCAGACACCCTCTCGGGATTAATAGCAATGCCCTTGGCAGAGATGATATGCCCAAGGTAAAGAACTTCATCAAGCCAGAATTCACATTTGGAGAACTTCGCATAGAATTTATACTCTCTGAGCTTGTCGAGCACCAATCGCAAATGCTTGGCATGATCCTTCTTATTCTTGGAGAAGACCAATATATCATCGAGATAGACCAAGACGAATTCATTGGTGTAGGGGTTGAAGATGAAGTTCATCATTCAAGAGAAAGTTGGAGGAGCATTGACAAGGCCGAATGACATGACAGTATATTCATAAGAACCAAAGCTTGTTCTGAATGCTGTCTTGGGAATATCTTCTTCACGAATGCGAATTTGATGATAACCCATACGAAGGTCAAGCTTGGAGAACACTTTAGCACCTTTAAGTTGCTCGAATAGCTCATTGATGTTGGGAAGTGGGTACTTGTTCTTGATTGTCTTCTTGTTCAATGGACGGTAATCGATGCAAAGTCGGTCCGTGCCATCCTTCTTCTGGACAAAAAGAACACCACAACCCCAAGGAGAAGAACTCGGTCCGATCAGACCCAGACGCTCTTGTTCATCGAGTTGTTTCTTCAATTCCTTCAACTCTTTTGGCCCAAGCTTGTATGGACGCTTGCAAACGGGTTCTGTGCCAGGCTCAAGATCAATAACGAATTCAACTGGCCGATGAGGAGGCATACCCGGAAGCTCTTCTGGAAAGACATCTTGGTACTCACAAACGACTGGAATCTGAGAGATAGCATCCAATTCGCCCTTCTCATTGAGAGAAAACAACCGAATGGTTTCGTCACGAGCGGCATAGATGATCACATCGTCAGAAGAGTGAGTCAATTGAATTTCCCTGGCAGCACAATCAAGCTGAGCCTTGTGCTTAGAAAGCCAGTCCATCCCGAGAATAAGATCAATATCAGAGTCACCAAGAACAATTGGTTTAGCCAGAAATCTATAGTCGCCCATCTTGATGGAAACATCCGGAACCACCAAACTAGAGCTCAAGCGTTTACCAGGAGAAATGTCAGCCATGGGTCTATCCAAATTAGAAGACGTGAAATCATGCTTGGCAAAAAACGGTCTTGACATGAAACAATGCGAAGCACCAGTATCAAATAAGACTTTTGCAGGAATATCATTAACTGAGAGATTACCCATGATCACTTCAGAAGAATCCTCTGCTTGAGCTGCGTTCATCATGTTCACCTTGGCATGCTTAAGATTATGCTTGACTACTGCATTGCTGGAAGATTTCACAGGAGGAGGAGGCGGAAGGCGCCTTTGGTTGAAGCACTTGTTCGCATAGTGACCCTTTTGCTGACATTTGTTGCAAGTCACCTCTGAGAGCGGACGATGGTAAGGAGCATTTGGCCTTGGAGCTTGGTTCTGAGACTTGTTCTGATAGCCAGGGTTGGGTGGGTGGGAAGATCCACGACCACCTGAGTTCTTCTGCTGATAAGGCTGACAGAACGGAGGAGGAGGAGGCAACCAGAACTTCTGTTGCTTAGCTGCCACTTGTGAGGAAGAAGAAGACTGAACTGCATCTCTGACTCTCTTCTTAGATGCCTCACACTTGAGCTGAGCAGCTTCCTATTTCAGTGCCATGTTGTAGAATTCATCATACTTTAACGGCTCAAAAAGCACGAGAGCTAGTTGCAGATCTTCTCTGAGGCCACGCCTGAATTGATAAATCATGCTCTTCTCATCAGGGATGTCTTGCTTAGCAAAACGAGAGAGCTTCTGGAACTGAGTGTTGTATTGATACACAGACATGTTGCCTTGCTTGAGGTTGCAGAACTCCTCACGCTTAGTCTCAACAACACTTTCTGGAATGTGATGAGCTTTGAAGTCACGGCGGAAATCATCCCAGGTAATCACACGACCTCCTCTGGAATCTTTGTATTGTTGGAACCACTCAGCAGCTTGATCCTTGAGTTGAAAAGAGGCAAACTTGACAAAGTCCTCAGGTCTGACATTGCTACATTCGAAGTGCTTGTTGATGTCCACGAGCCAATCATCGGCGTCTGTGGCCTCGACACAGTAGCTGAAAGTCTTTGGCGGATTTGCAAGGAACTGATTGAGGGTAGCAAAATGCGGTTGATTGTTGTCTTGGCCTTGATTTCCCTGATTACCTTGCCCTTGGTTGCGATCTTGCAAGAGCTGAATCAGAATCTGAGCGTTGGCATTGGTGGATGTCATCAAGGCTTGCCATGCCTCCGGAGGCAGAGGTGGTGGCGGAGGGTTAGCCTGACTTCCTTCATTGCGTTCCGAATTCTGACGCATTGGCAGAGCCATCCTGAAGAGGGTGACATCCATTAGCATCTTGAAAGATATATATTCAAGCTGAATCAAAGGATCGAAATTGCAACATATAGTCTTCACAATAAACATCCGAACAAGAATGAACGAATGAATTCCAAAGTAAAGCATCACACTTCCATAAGCTGAGAAGCCATTTAGATAAAGATATGGAAATCACCATCTGCCTCGAAACAACTCGAATATCACAACTGAAAACAAAACAAAGGATTGGCTTGCAGAATAAGCCGGAACAAACATATGATAGATCCCATATCGTATCATGTGTCTGTTGGAAAGATATTCTAGGAGCTACTTGAATTCCCACTTATAAACTCCCGAAACTTTCTGGTTATGCAATCAGGTGTTGGGGATACAGGGGACACAAAATATATCACCCAAACTAACAATACATAGATCCAGCTGTATCCATCCTTCAACACATAACCAAGAAACCTTCGGAAATCGTCTACCTCAACCTTCGAAAAGCATCCGTTATACGAGTTATGGCAATACTCCCGCACTCGCCTCAGTACTGGGCTATCAGGGTTATCTCACCAACAACTATACAAAAGAGATTTTCGATGTCGGCGTACTAAACTCAGGTATTCCAGAACTGCAACGATAAAATTATGACGACAACACCTCGGAGCTCAACTCCCCGGGACACCTCCACTAAACCCCTGCTGACAGGAGGCACCAAGACAATGTTGTCATCATAAAACCATCGGAACGATTCTAAGATACCCGCGTGATCCTAAAAAAATTTTTTAGTGAAATTTGAGAAGAGAAGAGTCAAAACTCTACGTCAGGATGCCTTACCAGAGCGATGAGGAGACTGGGAAGTAAAAAGAATTCCTAAACTCTCCGATATATAATTCCTAAATGACTCAAAACATTTTTCTAGACACAACTCGGCCGCTAAAAATGATCAATCAGTGGGGGCTCCTAAGGTCGGGGAAGGCTCTAATACCAACTTGTCACGCCCTCGATGCGGCTATATCTCCCACGTGTCGAAGCACGAATTAGAGGCATAACCGCATTGAAAGCAATGTCACAAGTGAGGTAATCTTCACACAACCCATGTAATACATAAGGGAAAGAGATACATAGTTGGCTTACAGTCGCCACTTCACACATTACATAAATAAACATTCATCATCCAGATTACACTCAAGGTCCGACTACGGAACCAAAATGAAAGAAGACTACCCCAAATGCTACACAGATCCCCGATCGTCCCAACTGGGCTCCACTACTGATCATTAGGAAAAGACACATAGTAACGACCAGGTTCCTCGTCGAACTCCCACTTGAGCTCGGTTGAATCATCTGCACTGGCATCGTCGGCACCTGCAACTGTTTTGGTAGAATCTGTGAGTCAGGGGGACTCAGCAATCTCACGCCCGCGAGATCAAGACTATTTAAGCTTAAAGGTAGGATAGGTTTGTGAGGTGGAGTTGCAGCAAGCGACTAGCATATGTGGTGGCCACAACGCAAAAGAGAGCGAGAAGAGAAGCAAAGCACGGACGTGAAGCTAGAAGTGATCAAGAAGTGATCCTAGAACAACCTACGTCAATCATAACTCCAACACCGTGTTCACTTCCCGAACTCTGCCGAGAAGAGACCATCACGGTTACACACGCGGTTGATGTGTTTTAATTAAGGTCAACTTCAGGTTTTCTACAACCGGACATTAACAAATTCCCCTCTGCCTCATAACCTTGGGCACGGCTTTCGAAAGATAATACCCTGCAGGGGTGTCCCAACTTAGCCCATTATAAGCTCTCACGGTCAACGAAGGATATTCCTTCTACCGGGAAGACCCGATCAGTCTCGGAATCCCGGACTACAAGACATTTCGACAGTAATAAAACAAATCCAGCAAAGCCGCCCGATTGTGCCGAACAATCCTGATAGGAGCTGCACATATCTCGGTCTTAGGGCACATCCGGATAAGTCAAGCTACGAGTAAAACCAGGCCTCGAGTTTCCCCGCGGTGGCCCCGCAGGTTGCTTGTTTCGGGCCAACACTCGAAGGAGCACTGGTCCGGGGGGGGGGGGTTAAAATAAACATGACCCTCGGGCTCGCGAAAACCCAGGGGAAAAAGGCTTAGGTGGCAAATGGTAAAACCAATGTTGGGCCGTGCTGGAGGAGTCTTATTCAAAGCGAACTGTAAAGGGGGTCCCATAGATCACCCAACCGTGTAAGGAACGCAAAATCAAGGAACATAACACCGGTATGACGGAGACTAGGGTGGCAAGAGTGGAACAAAACACCAGGCATAAGGCCGAGCCTTCCACCCTTTACCAAGTATATAGATGCATTAATTAAATAAGAGATATTGTGATAACCCAAAGTAATCATGTTCCAACATGGAACAAACTTCATCTTCACCTGCAACTAGCAACGCTATAAGAGGGGCTGAGCAAAGCGGTAACATAGCCAAACAACGGTTTGCTAGGACATGGATGGTTAGAGGTTCGACATGGCAATATGGGTGGCATGATATAGCAAGTGGTAGGTATCGCAGCATAGGCACAGCAAAAGAGAGAGCATCTAGCAAGCAAAGATAGAAGTGATTTCGAGGGTATGGTCATCTTGCCTGCAAGGTTCTCAGAGTTGTCGAAAGCTTGATCCTCATAAGCGTTCTCAACAGGTTCCTCGTTCACGTACTCGTCTCCCGGCTCTACCCAAAACAAGAACACAAGCAAAGGAACAACTATCAACCACGATGCAATGCGCAAGCAACATGATGCAAAACATGGCATGATATGCGAGATGTGATATGCAATGCATATGCGTGCTCCGGAAGGACAAGGATGAACAAGGCATAATCTTCGCAAACCAAGTATGCCACTGGATAGGTGAGGTGATTTCGGTTGAAATCGATATAAAGATCACCGGAATCGGATGCGCGGTTTGCAAATGACAAGCAAAACAAGAATGACAAGATTCTGCCATTAACAACATTATGCCACTTAGCATGCAACAAGAAATTAAGCTACTGCACCCAAACATATCAGCAAAGCATCTGGCAGTGATCTACTCAAGATGCTTGAAAAAAGATGAACACTGAGCTATGGCTAAATCACACCACAACAGGTTCAAACAAGCATGGCAAAAGTGCAAAAGATAACAGGTTCACAAACTTGGTGAAATCAACATGCCAGAAATTAACATCAGGATGACATGTTCAGAGCAAGGAAACAACATGCTACAGGAACAGGACATGGCAATATATGGCATGGCATGATTCTACTCAAAGCATAGAACAAAAGTCCCTTACGGAACATGAGCCAAAAAGGACAGAACATACAATAGCACCCATGTCAAATAAGCAAGTTTCGTTACAGTTTTCAGACTTAGCAGAAAACTGGACATGTCAAAAACAGATAACAAGTAGGCATGTTTACGAGCTCGATGCACTCACTACAGAGTCCTTCATGATAAACTAATCATACATTCAACAAGAAGACATGGCATAGAAGCTAATCATGTCAAGAACAACATCATAGCATGCAAGGATCAACTACAACAAGCTTGGTAAAATCGAATAACATGTAAACAATCTGCCAGTAACATTTTATAGCAAAAGTAGAGCTCGATTGACTTAAGCTATGGAACTCCATAATTACAAACAAAGGCAGGGATGGATAGAACAAATCCATATGTTCAAAATACCCTTACTGATCATACTCAAAAGAGGCATAGATCTCTCTGAAACAACATGAACACATGGCATAAAAATAACCGCAGGGAACGACTTAGTGAAATTACTGTCTCTGAAATCATCAACAATATGATCCCTAGTTTGCATGCTTGTGGTAATCACCACAAAGATAAGAAATATACATGGCATACACCCCTGTAAATATGTCATGGCATATTACAAAACACATGTAGGACTCCAATTCATAGGATGCACACATCAATCATGGCAAAAATGACAAAAGTGCATCTACTGAAACAGATCTGAAACTAACATCACATAGCCCTCTTCTAACAGAATTTCGGGCATCAAGATGAGCTCAAATGAAATGATGCAATGTGATGGAATGATGTACTCATCGAGGCGAACAATTTGACATATTATACGCATGAAACGGAGCAGCATGCAGCAAGTTATGACGCGATGAACATGCGCTTAAAATATGCTAGAAAAAGACAGTGGATCTCGGGGGGAGGAGAAAAGTCAACCTCAGATCGGATCTGGGATCCGGCGGGCCGAGGCGGCGGCCCGAGCTCGCCGGACTCGCGGGGCGGCGCGGGCGGAAGGCAAGCGGCGGCCGACGGCGGAGGACGGCGGAGAGGCGTGGCCGCGGCGTCGGGCGGAGGCGCAACGCGGCGGCGGCGCGGCGGGAGCGCTCGCCGGCGATGGGGTGGGGCGCCGGCGCGCGCGGCTCCGGCGGGCGGCGCTGGACGAGGGGGCTCCCGCGGGGGCGGCGGAGGCGACTCGGGCCGGGCGGGCCCGCTGCGGGCTCACCGGGCCGCGGCGGTGGGAGGCGGCGCTGGCCACGTGGCACGCTGCCACTGGCTGCGGGCGGCGGCACGGACGCGTCCGGCCCGATCCGGACATGTCCGGCGGCGCGGAGAGGAGCGGGGGCTAGGGTTAGGGTGGATTTGATCCGGGATTTGGAAATGAGGGGTCTATTTATAGGTAGAAGGAGCTAGGAGGCTCTAAATTGAGCACGGTTTTCGCCCACACGATCGTGATCGAACGACGATGGACATGGGAGTGGCTTAGATGGGTTATTGGGCTGATTTGAAGGGGTTTTGGGCTGCAACACACATGAGGCCTTCACGGCTACCCGGTTAACCGTTGGAGTATCAAACGACCTCCGAATGACCCGAAACTTGACAGGCGGTCTACCGGTGCTATACCAAGGCCGCTTGGCAAACCTCGGTCCATTCCGAGAAAGTTTAATACCCGCTCACGGAAAAAGGTAAAAGGGGACGCCGGGGAACATAGGAGCGCCGGATTGCAAAACGGACAACGGGGAAAACGCTCGGATGCATAAGACGAACATGTATGCGAATGCGATGCACATGATGACATGATATGAAATGCATGACAAGGACAAAATGCAAAATGACGGAAAACCCAACCACGGAGGAAATAACATATCACATAGCCGAAAATGGCAAGAGTTGGAGTTACAATTATGGCAAGTTACATCCGGGGTGTTACAGAATTATGTTTTGTGTTGCGTATTTTGAGAGTACTTTTAGATATGAATGTCTTTTGAATTTCAGATTTGCAGTATTGAGCATATGAAGTATTTTATGAATTCTAGAGATCTATTTTTAGCACTTAAAAAATGTAGTTTCATAGGAGTATAAAAGTGCAGACAATGTGATTCTCAGAGAAGAAACTGCAAGTTTCAGTTTCAGATAAGAAACTGCAAGTTCAGTTTCACATAAGAAACTGCAACTTTCGGAGGTAGAGCATTTATATTAACACGGCCTTTTCAAACAGGGATAACATCATGTTGGAAATTTTATTCATGGTTGAAAATGGAACCACCAGCCAGTTAACATCTTGTTGATCAACATTCATGCATAGCACATCTTCATATGATGCACAGTAAAAAAAGATATGCTATTTTCAAAATGCCCACACAATGTCGAGTGTGCGAAAAACAGAGAAAACGAGGGACGAAGTTTTGGCAAGTGTTGGACATGGTGTGCATAGATGACAATGGGGACCCATATGTCAATAATGGCAGAGGCAAAAAATTTGGAGATATTTTCCTGCATCAGGTGGAATCGAACCCGGGTGGAACAGCGGTCGGGTAGTGTTACTTGGCCACTGGTCTAGTTCAGTAGTTTCACTACAAATAAGGCACTGCCTCAGGTGGTCCGATCTCGTCCTGCGCCTTTGTGCGCTCGCCGCGGCGCCGCTGTCTGTCGTTGTGAACATGCTAAACAAACGAGAGGAATCTGGAGAGGACTGTACGTGGAGAGGCGGATAGTAGGGACCCACCAGGTCTATGGCCGTATGCAAGCAAGTGCCTCATTGAAAAAATACTTCCTCCTAATGCTATACCGACGTTGGGGCCCACGGGTTTGTCAACATAGTTACATTTTTCAGGTTCTTCAACGTAGTTACTAAAGGAGATAAATTTACAATGAAGCTGGGGAACTGGCAGGTATCATTTATTATCACTGGGGCGGCACGTATCAGCTCGGTTGTGGGCTGCCCCGTCTAGGGTTTCTTTTTTAGCATGCGCAGCCCACGACATGCCAGTTTGTATTTTCTTGAGGGTCTTCATGTATCAACCGGCCTATGGACCTCCCATCCGAGGTTTTATTTCTCCTGAAACATCAGCAGCCCAACTTATATTTTTTTGAAGAAAACGCAGAGGTTTGTTCT
Organism: Aegilops umbellulata; assembly: GCA_032464435.1. Taxonomy (NCBI): domain Eukaryota; kingdom Viridiplantae; phylum Streptophyta; class Magnoliopsida; order Poales; family Poaceae; genus Aegilops; species Aegilops umbellulata. Next base: position 346,057,239 of record CP136056.1, on the reverse strand, counting down.
ATTTTTTATATAACAATAGGAGCGCCTGGTCCAACTTATGTTTCCCTTCTAACTATATTATGTATATTTAAATTGTTTTATATATTATTATATATTATTGTCATTGTCATCATATATTTAACAGATACTTACATATGTAAGAAAACAATATCCCACATCTTATTAACTTATAAAAATAATTTCTTAACAATAAAATCCAGGACTTTTTTGGCAACGAAAATCCTAGTGATTGTGTTCAAAAGCTTGGTAAGATTTAAGGACCAATGTAATAATAAATCACTTATTATTTAAATATATTCATAACAAAATGCTCAACCCTTGTTTATTGTTTGATAACATTGCAGCGCCCAACCCAACATTATAATTAGAATTAGCCCAGCAAAATCATGTATTTCGAGAAAGTGCAAATGGCCTGTAATTTTTTAGGAAAAAAATAAATGGGCCGCATGGACGCTACATTATTTGTTCACCTAGCCCAACAAATGGACTGTAATTCTAAAAAAAGAGATCAAATTGACTGTAAATTCTGAAAAAATGGGTTGAATACGTGCCCATTTTGGGAGGCTGAAATGTGGGCCAATAGGTCGAAGCCGACGCAAGTCATTGTCAACTTAGTCAACAAATGATTCTGACGTCGTTAGCCGTTGGATTTACATCCAATGACCGGCATCCATCTTCAATCTCTCTTCTTCTTCCTCCAGCGCCGCCGGGACCACCTGCTCCCGCCTACTGCTGCTAGCAGCTCTGCTTAGCACGCTTTGCTGTGAAGCGCTACCCCACCGCCGGTTAGGCCATCCCTCCACCCCTCCACACCTCATGTTCTTCCCCACCGACCGCCGAACCACACCGCACCAGAACCAGTTAACCCGCATACACCTCTCCGTCTGCGACTCCACTCCCGCGTCTTCCCATCTCTGGCTCGTTGTTGTCCGGGGCCTCGCTGTCGTCCACCACCTTGGATGCGCTCGGCGCGGCGTGGTCAACATGGTCAACGAACGACATCCATCGGAAGTGGACTATGCATGGAGAGACTGACAGCTGGGTCCACGGCTGCACATAAGGAAATGTCTCCTTATTACGTGCAAAATAATGATTCCTCCACCTGACAGCTGGGACCCACCGGAAGGGCCTCTGTATTTCGCGAAAAAAATGTTCTCCCTGCTGACAGGTCAGACCCACCAGCTATATCTTTGCACGCAAGGAAGTGCCTCCTTATTATGCACAAAAAAAATGAATACTCCCCCTGCTAGCTGGGACCCGCCATAGTGGGAGGCTGACTGGTGGGCCTACTAAGTTGACGCGCATGGAGGGCTTTGTCAACTTAGTCAATATGAACGATTCTACCTCCAGTGACCGTACGATGTCCATCCAACGGTCGTAGTGCTTCTTCAACCTCTGGTCCTCTTGCTCCAGCCGCCCAAAGCAGCGCCGGTCGTGCCGCCTGCTCCTGCCTCCCGTGGCCGGCCGTGCTACCGCGGAGGCCTCACCGCCCCCTACTACTCCCACCGCTAGCCAGCCCATCCCTCCACTCACCCACACCGCCTGTTATTCTGCGACGACGGCAGCCTCACACCGCAACCAAACCAGTGAACCCTCATACTCCTCTCCGCGTGGGAATCCATTGTCACGTCTTCCCCGGCTCCGCGTCATCCCCTTCCTAGGCCTCGCCGTCGTCCACCGCCTTGGTGGTCTCGGCGCGGCGTGGTCAATGTGGTCAACGAACGACTTCCATCGGAAGAGGACTGCACGTGGAGAGGCTGACAACTGGGTCCACGGCCGCAGCAAGGAAGTGCCTCCTTATTAAGCGCAAAATAATGATTCCTCCACCTGACAGCAGGGACCCACCGGACGGGCCACCGTATTTTGCGAAAAACATTTCCCCCTGACTGCTGGGACCCACCAGCTACATCTTCGCAAGCAAGGAAGTGTGTCCATATTATGGGTAAAATAATGATTCGCCCCCTGACTGCTGGGACCCACCAGCTCCATCTTCACATGCAAGGAAGTGCCTGCCAGTCGGGACCCACCTGGTCGAAGCGTACGTAGCGTTGTCATTCTGGTCACGAACATGTACATACATACTGGTCGATCGGTCTGTCTGCAGGCTGCAGCAATGAACCGTGGCCGTGTAAGGAAGGGCACGTGTCATAGTAGAGGAGCGCACGTAGCATGTCACTCAGTCCCGTTAATATCGTGTACACGTACGTATAGCGGCCAGGGTGAAATAAAGTAAATACAGCCACGTACGTACATACGGACGGGGTCTCGAACGCCTACTCGCGCATACGTACGGCCAGGGCTCGTGTACATGGCTGGGTTGGAACGGAGAAACTGCGTCCTCGTCGTGTTCATGGGGAGACAACGGAATGCGTCTTGTTCATCGGGAGGCAACGGAATACGTCGTGTTCATCGGGAGCCAACCAGCTTGGACGGAACAACCAATCGAAACGAGGCCTTGCATACCGCAGAACGTAGGAAACGGCCTTGTGTTTGACCGGCCATGGTCGAAACGGGATCCTGGTCATCGGGAGGGGTCTGGCATACCGCAAAACGGAGGAAATGGACTTCTCTTGGACCTCCTACGGTCAAAATGGGGTCCTGTTGATCGGGAGGGGTGCGGCATACCGCAAAATGGAGGAAACGGACTTGTGTTGGAGCGCTACGGTAGAAACGGGGTCCTATTCATCGCGAGGGGTGTGGCTTACCGCAAAACGGGACTCCACAGGATACTGTTCATCTCCACCATCGACCTCCTCCAGCCTCCACGGGCTACTATTCATCCACCGTCGACCTCCTCCAGCCTCCACCTGCAAATGTTCATCCACGGGCTCCTGTTCATCCAGCCTCCACCGCTCCTCCACCGGCTACTGTTCAACCAGCCCTCTTCACAGGGTCCTATTCAACCACCCCTCCATGGGCTACTATTCATCCAGCCCTCCATCGGCTACTGTTCAACCAGCCCTCCACGACGTCCTGTTCATCCAGCCCTCCATGGGGTCCTGTTCATCCACCCCCAACCGGCTCGATCGGGGTCATGTTCATCCAGCGGCAACGAGCTCTACTACCACGGGTTCCTATTCATCCAACCCCCCACTGGGAACTGTTCATCCACCCCCCCCCAACAATGCTCCCTGTTCATCAAGAGGCAGCATCGATTGGCTTCAGTTAGCAGCAGTAGCAAAGGAATCACTCGGGTTTAGTTAACAGCAAGGGATCGATCGGGGTTCAGTAACGTAGCTAGTGCAATCGCTCGGGTTCAGTTAGAGCCCAACGCCTCGCTCGGGTTCAGTTAGATCCCAACGCCTCGCACCCACGCGCGTACACGTAGGAGAGAAACGCGCAAACCTCCATGCATCGCTCAGCCCCGACCACCCACCGTAACCGGGAACTCCCCGATATTTTCCTCGCCCTCGCTTCTACCATGGTTTTTTCCGTCATGGACGGCCCAAAGAATGTCATGCAGCTGCGTCTCCAGCCCGCCCAGGACGAAAAGCCCATTTTCTGTCATGATTTTTTGTCATAGAAGTAGGAGCCCACCACATATATGATGATATCGGGTTTTGTCACAATTATCGTCATAGAAGTGTCATAAGCATGATAGAAAAATTTTCGTTCGGCCCAAAATGTCACGGATGTGTCTTTTTTTTGTAGTGGTGCAAGTTGACGAACGGAAAGTAAGTTGTATGCAAGGGACTCAACAAGCATGACTTTCTTGATCGTGGGATCATGAGAAATGACAACCTTGCCAAGACCCAATACCTTAGAAGAGGAGGCATCACCCCATTCGACATTGGTGGGCATAGATGAAACCTTGTGCACATCCACCACCAAGTCCTTGCTCCCGGTCATATGATTTGTGGCTCCACTATCGAGCAACCATGATCCCCCACCGGAAGCAAACACCTACAAGAGATCAATGCTTGGTTTAGGTACCCATTTTGTAATGGGTCCTTTTGTGTTAGCAACAAGGGTCTTAGGAACCCAAATAGACCATTCAATGTACTCATAAGAAGAACCAACAAATTTGGCATAAACATGCCCATCACTAGCACGGCATAACACATAAGAAGGGTTAAAGTCGCCGGCTTTGTTGGAAGGAGTGGCGTTGCCCTTCTTGACACCACCACCCTTCGCATTGTTCTTCTTCTCCTTAGGAGTACCCTCTTGTCGGTGTCAAAACCGGCGGATCTCGGGTAGGGGGTCCCGAACTATGCGTCTAAGGTTGATGGTAACAGGAGATGGGGGACACAATGTTTACCCAGTTTTGGGCCCTCTCTATGGAGGTAATACCCTACTTCCTGCTTGATTGATCTTGATGAATATGAGTATTACAAGAGTTGATCTACCACGAGATCGTAATGGCTAAAACCCTAGAAGTCTAGCCTGTATGACTATGATTATATTTCTTGTCCCTACGGACTAAGCCCTCCGGTTTATATAGATACCGGAGGGGACTAGGGCTGTACAAAGTCGGTTACAGAGAAAGGAATCTTCATATTTGGATGCCAAGCTTGCCTTCCACGCCAAGGAGAGCCCCATTCGGACACGGGAGAAAGTCTTCGGTCTTCGTATCTTCATAGCCCATCAGTCCGGCCCATGTCTAACAGGTCGGACGCCCGAGGACCCCTTAGTCCAGGACTCCCTCAGTAGCCCCTGAACCAGGCTTCAATGACGAGGTGTCCGACGCGCAGATTGTCTTCGGCATTGCAAGGCGGGTTCCTTCTCCGAATACTCCAACACAGTCTTCGGACGCAACGAACGTGTCCGGCTCTGCAAAACAAATCCCACACACAACCACCGAGAGTATAATATTTCACGAGTCCCATCCGCTAACAACTTTTGATAATGTGATACCACGTCATCACCCGGTCATTATTTCGAACCGGTTTTCGGCCTGCCACTTCGAGATGCGGTCTCATTGGCACGTCTTGTGAAAGCAGAGGTCGTGTCCCTTATTGCGGGATCCTCATACGGGAATGGGTAATCTAACCGTGTCGTTTGCACAGCCCTTGGGAACAGGAGAGTTTTAAGGCGAGTGGGGAGGCGCTTGATATTCACTGCCTTTATAAGGAGATAAGGATTCCCTTCTTTCACCCACGCCTTCTCTCTATCTCTGTCCTCCCATTCTCGAGCTCCAACACCCAGGTCCTCATGTTTCCGCCTTGAGAAAGCACTCGACCATGTCCGGATCTAGAGCGCAAGGCAAGTGGATGGCCTCCTCCGTCAAGGAGAAGGACATCACCAAGCTTCATGAGACCGGGTACCTGGCGAAGGAAATCGCCCACCGGCTCTCGGCCAAGGGGAAGATCATCCCCACCCCGAAGCCCAATGAGAGGGTGGTGTTCATCCCCCACTTCGTCCGCGGGTTAGGGTTTCCTCTCCACCCTTTCGTCCGCGGACTAATGTTCTATTACGGGCTAGATTTCCACGATCTAGCCCCAAACTATTTCCTCAACATCTCGGCATTTATTGTCGTGTGCGAGGCCTTCCTCCGCATTCCACCCCACTTCAGACTGTGGCTTAAGATTTTCAACGTGAAGCCAAAGGTGGTGGATGGTCAACACGCGGAGTGCGGAGGTGCCATGGTGAGCAAGATGCCCAATGTCACATGGCCCAAGGGTACTTTTGTGGACACCATCAAAGAGTGGCAGAAACTATGGTTCTATATCGCAGAGCCCTACGACGCCACCTAGGCCGCGGCTCCCGAATTCAAGTCCGGAGCTCCAATGCGGCTCATCTCCTGGATAGAGAAGGGCCCGAATTGGTCCTTGTCGGTGTCAAAACCGGCGGATCTCAGGTAGGGGGTCCCGAACTGTGCGTCTAGGCGGATGGTAACAGGAGACAAGGGACACAATGTTTTTACCCAGGTTCGGGCCCTCTCGATGGAGGTAAAACCCTACTCCTGCTTGATTAATATTGATGATATGGGTAGTACAAGAGTAGATCTACCACGAGATCAGAGAGGCTAAACCCTAGAAGCTAGCCTATGGTATCATTATTGTTGTGTCCTATGGACTAAACCCTCCGGTTTATATAGACACTGGAGGGGGCTAGGGTTACACAGAGTCAGTTACAATGGGAGGAGATCTACATATCCGTATTGCCAAGCTTGCCTTCCACGCCAAGGAAAGTCCCATCCGGACATGGGACCAAGTCTTCAATCTTATATCTTCATAGTCCAACAGTCCGGCCAAAGGTTATAGTCCGGCTATCCGGACACCCCCTAATCCAGGACTCCCTCGGTAGCCCCCAAACTACGCTTCAATGACGATGAGTCCGGTGCGCAGATTGTCTTCGGCATTGCAAGGCAGGTTCTTCTCCAAATTCCGTATACCAGCTAAATAGTGTCCGGCTTCTTGTAAATGTTGCGCTCCTTGGCTTCCACGCCCAGTAATGGCCACCTTCCACGTGTCAAGCAAATGTGAAGAGCCAGGGTATTTTTACATTTACCCCCCAAGCTATGTAAATGAGCTGCCTATTAAAGAGACGAGGATTCAGATCCAAATCCCGCCATCATCCCTTAGCGAGCATTCATCGGAGCGCATCCGACAAGATCCATTCCATCATGGCCAGTTGACGCAGCCCCTCCTCTCGCTTCCCCAGCCCCAAGCCTGGAGATTGGGAGAGATGTTCCGTCCCGCACAGCAAACTAGTGACGCTTAAGACCAAGGGATTTCTCCCCCCAGCCTACACGGTCCCGGTTCGAGCCGGACTTGCCACCTGTAATGGAGGAGAGCAAGCGGAGAGCCTTCCCAATCCCTCCAAGGGAGAGCGGGTATGCCTTGTCCCTCATTTGATAAGAGGGCTCGGATTTCCAATTCATCCATTTCTCCGGGGGCTCCTGGAGTTCTACGGCCTCCAGTAGCACAGCCTTACGCCTGCCTCCATATTGCACATCACGGGCTTCGTAGCCCTTTGCGAGCTGTTTTTGGGCTGCGAGGCTCATTTCGCGCTGTGGAAGAAGCTGTTCCGCCTTGGGCCCCGTTCTCAGAAGGGGTCAATATATCAAGTGGGCGGAGCCGCAGTGTGGCGCATCGCCGGGACCGGATATTTATCCGGAACCCCAAAGAAGTCGTCCGAAGACTGGCCTTCAGAATGGTTTTATATAGAAGACGTCCCCCTCCGGATCCTATTCGGATCGGCCTCCCTGAGTTCGACAATGCTCCTTTGAAGAAGCGCCTGAGATGGCGTCCACGGAGCCCCCAGGAGGAAGATGACACGGACGTTCTTTACCTGATGAGCCGGATAAGGTTGTTAGCTCAATCCAAATTGACCATGATCGAGGTCATGGTCATATGCATTATGCGGGGTGTGCAGCCGCTTCAGTATAGAGGCCGCCCCATGTGGGATTTCGATGGGGAGGATGACGCCACCCGCTGCGGCCGTAAGGGGTCGGAATCGGTTGTTGCTCTAATAAAGATCTTGTCCACTTTGTACAAGGGAGAAGAGGAGGAATTCCTCCGCGTCAATCCACAGGGCGGATTTTCTATGTACAATCCTCCGAGCTGGGTAAGCTGACACTTTTTCTTGCCCATCCGTTCCATATTCCCATAGTTAAGTATTTTATCTTGCGATTTCAACGCAGGAGCTGTGCAAGGCTGTAAGGGAGATAAACAACCCTCCTCCACAACCTGAGGATCCGGAACGGTCCCTCGACCCGGCCTACCAAGAGGATCCGGACATATCTGTGGAGCTGATCGATACGGTATTTTACCAATTGAGCAATGACAACGCCTTGGTGGCCATTACGGCCGATTATCCTGGGCTACTTCTAGCCTCACAGGTAACTAAGACCGAAGTCCCAGCACTTCGAAAAGGGTCCGTCCTTGCGTATTTTTGATTACCGTATACCAACGGTGTTTTGTAGGGGAGGCCCTCGAGGCGGAATACCGAGCCTGCGGCGACTAGCCAACAAGGGGCCGCGAGGCTAGGCAGGCTGAAAAGACACGTAGTCCGGATTGAGACACCGGCGCAGCGGTATGGCGCGTCGTCTTATTCCAAGATATTATTCTCACAGGCATACTAACGCCCGTGCTTTCTTTACGAAAAAGAACGCTCGCCGGACTATATCCGGAGAGGTTGCCAATCGCGCCTCCACCAGTCAGGCTCCAAGGCCGGATCCAGAAGCGGAAGCGAATACGAGGCGCGCGTCGGACGCTCCTCCGACAGAGGATGCGGACAGACTGTCCGCCACAAATTCCGAGGTGGAGAGTGCCATGAACCACAAGCATCGCCGGACCGTTCTTCGTGACGCTTGTTTCTCCCAAGAGGCATTCGATGCCTTCAACTCGGGAGATGCGTACCTCCGTGCTGCTCAAAATGGTCTAGCCGGAGCCACGGAGGAGTATGTAAAGGACATACGGGTGAGAAAATTTGGTGATTATATATATATATATCAGTAGCCCCTGAGACTTGAAACAGTTAGAATAACTGATTTAAGGATCATTTGTTATGCAGGTTCTTATAGAAAAGAATACCCAACTGTCCCATGAGCTGGAAGAGTGCAAAGCCCAACTTCAGGCCGCACTAGCCACCGCAGGGCAGCCCAAGGAGACCCCCCTGGTAATATATGCTTCAAATGATAAGTATCATGTGAAGTGCGGCGTATATGCAAATCTGACAATAAAACTGCAGATGACGCCGGAGTAAATCCGGATAAGCAACATCTCCTACGCCAGCTAAAGGCCGGTGAGAGTGTGCTTACAAGGCTGAGGCAGGAGAAGAATGATCTCCTAGATGCCAACACCCAGCTGGGCATGGAACTAAAGGATGTTCGTGCCCAACTGTCGGACTCCGTTAAGGAGAATCGGCGGCTTCGACGCGGCATTTTTAGTAAGTGCTTGAATGAACTTTGAAAAAGAGTTCGGCGAGGAAGTCGGCTGACAGAGTTATGTCTGTAGGTATGCTAATAGGTCGTCCTGCGGAGGAAATGCCCGGTTCTACGGGTGACCTTCTTCCCGAGCTCTCACAACTGCACGAACGAGTTCGGCAGGTGATGCAAGGGGTCGCCCAGGCCTTGTGGCCATCCGTCTCTGTGCCCGAAGGCCTTGGAGAGCTTGTGGAGAAGCTGAAGCGAGCGCGACGGCGCTTCCGGTTATGGAAGATGTCGGCCTGCCGTCAAGGTGCCAGGGAAGCCTGGGCCATGGTGAAGACGCGGTACACGAAGGCTGACCCAAACCACATGGCCGAGGTCGGGCCTGTGGGGCCCGACGGGAAGGAGATCCCTATGAGCTTAGTGTACGTCCAAGTAGAATTGGCCGCAAAGTAATCCCAACAAGACTGTAGACTAGACAGCCTGTTGGATGGTATAGAAGAGGAATTTAACCTGTCAAATTGACAATGGAATTTAAAGTGACATGTATAATGCCTTCTAGCCGGATTGTAGATCATTTGTCATGGCGGACCTTTTCGCTTCGACCTCTGGACCCGACAGTCCGGAGTGAATCCGAATACCCTCGCGGTTATAGAAAACCGGGGCATGCGTGGAAACTAGGCGTAGGGGTCATTAGTGCTTGAATAGACAAGTGCCCAACTAGTTATGTTATATTACATGGTTAGTAAGAAATATCTTCCAGTGAGAATGTGTCGGCGTTCTGGGAACGGGGGTCCCCTGACTTGCCTGCCTGCGGCCGGCGTGGCTCGAGTGGGGGCCCAACGTGGCCCATCTTCATCAACACAAGGCTCAAGAACCTCGCGAGGGGCCAAGCCTCGCGAGGCGGACGACACGGCGCTTCCTCAAGCACGGCCTCCTTAGGCTGGCTCGTGAGGAGGCGGAGAGATCAAGGTGGGGTACCTCACGAGGTGCCCATGACGCAAGCGATGATGACCAAGGGTGCCAGGCGGGCGCCAGCCCGCGCAGTGTCCTCCCTTTCCTCTTTGGTGCAAAGGGGGCAAGCGCAGGCGAGGGGATCAAGCAAAGGCACCCATTTCGGTGCAACGAGACCAAGACCAGCTCCGCGGCAAGGAGGAAGTCATTGTGGAGCCCAAGCCAGCGTCATCACCAGAGCCTTTGGCAGGCGAAGACCAACTTTAGTCAGGATAAGTGTACCAGATGTTCCCCTTCAAATTGGCCAATTGTTGGCGCCCTTCCCGCTCAATATTTGGGAAGAGGCCCAGGGCCTTTGCCTATAAATAGGGCTAGCCACCCCCAGGGTAGAGGCATCTGATTCGGTATCTAGAACCTGAGGTAGAATCCCGCATTCAGAGAGAGAGAGAAGGGCGATCGAACTCCCCCCAGCAGTTCATCCCCTAGCCAAGAACAGACCATCGCGAGGTCGTTCTTCCCTGTACAGTTCTTCCTCATTAGCCCAAGAGGCAATCCACCGCACCACACTGGAGTAGGGTATTACACCACAATGGTGGCCCGAACCAGTATAAACCATGTGTCTCTTGTGTTGTTCCTGCAGTAGTTTAGATCCTTACGAGACGGAGAGGTAGAGGGCACGATCTCCACGCACACCCCAGAGTCCGAACCTTAAGGGTCTGCCGGAACCCGTGATCCGACATTTGGCGCGCCAGGTAGGGGTGCGCCGGAATCAGTCTTCCACCGCTTCGCTCTCCTTCGACCACCGCATCCATGTCTAACGCTCGTCGGGCCCGCGACGAGCGCCGGGCCGCCATCGCTTCCCGTGCCGTCCAGACGGCCCCTGTCGGCGGGCGTCCTCGTCTTTCCCCGTCGCCCACCGTCAACGCCGCCACCGGCCCGGCGGGGAACGAGCAGCAAGCGTCCTCTCAGCACCCGTCCGTGCGGCGGGATGGACGCACCGCCACTCCGTCGCTCACCCCAGCCAGTTCTTCGTCGCACGCGCTGCGCGCGCCCTTGGAGGCTCGAGCTGCGCTCCTCGCAGCGAACGAGCTCCTGCGCTACCGCCCCGTCGACGACGTCTACAAGGAGTGGCTCGACCGCGTCGCCGAGCTCGTCCGCGCCGCAGGGGGCTCTCCCGCGCCTTCTGCACCACTGCGCCGCACTCCGCCCCGCATGGGCAATGAAGCCCCGGGGGCGTTCCAGCCGCCACCTTTCCAAGAAGATGCCATGGCCCCAAGGCGCGCAGCTCCTGGGCGGAACCCGCTCCGTCATGTGCCGGCCCAGCAGGAACGGAGCTGCCATGAAGTCCCGCGACCGCATGAGGCCGCCCGGGCGCTCCCGGCTCCGGCTCGCCGAGACCCTGCTCCAGCTCCGGCACGTCAAGACCCCGCGCTGCTCCCAGCTGCGGCGCAAGGGGACCCGCAAGGCCAAGCTCTCCCTCAACCAAAACCTCCCGCGGCCACCGCTGGCTGCCGCGCCTACACCCCCGAGCTGCGTAGCGTCGCGTGGCCCGGCAAGTTCAAGCCGGACCTGCCTCCTCGCTACGACGGCACAACTGATCCCACGGAGTTCCTCCAGCTCTACGAGCTGGGAATCGAAGCTGCCAGCGGGGACGAGAAGGTCATGGCGAACTGGTTCCCCATGGCACTGAAGGAAGGTGCTCGCACTTGGCTCCTGAACCTGGCCCCAGGAACGATCTCCGTGCGCACCCCAGAGTTCGAACCTTAAGGGTCTGCCAGAACCCGTGATCCGACATTTGGTGCGCCAGGTAGGGGTGCGCCGGAATCAGCCTTCCACCGCTCCGCTCTCCTCCGACCGTCGCATCCATGTACGGCGCACGTCGAGCTCGCACCACGCCAGCGGCCCTCGCTGGCGGACGTCCTCGCCGTTCCCCGCCGCTCGCCGTCAACACCGCCACCGGCCCACCGGAAGGCGAGCAACAAGCACCACCCCGGCGTCTGCCTATGCGACCGGGCTGCCGCACAGCAACGTCGACGCTCCCGGTCGTCGCGGCCCTCCTTGGCGGCTCGCAGGCGCCACCAACGAGCTGCCACGTCAAGCCGTTTGCCCGCCAGATCGGCGTCGTTTCCTCATGGCAAGGGGCTCCCACGGACCGGGCGGCACGCGAGGTTGGCCTGACCTTCAGCTCGGAAGACCACCCAGCTAACTGGGCCGGCTCGGGCGCGCTCCCCCTGTTGTGCACCCCCACCATCTGCCAGGTGGCAGTCACCAGAACCCTCGTCGATGACGACGCGGGCCTCGGCATGCTTGCGGTCGAGACCTTCAACCTCCTCCGCATACCCCGGGAGCGGCTGCAGCCCAGCCGATCCTTCTCAGGCGTAGGGGACGGATCGTCCGACTCCTTGGGATAGATCCGGCTCCCGGTGACCTTCGGCACCTACGACAACTTCCGCACGGAGATGGTTGACTTCGACATCGCCCCCATCGGCCTCCCTTACAACGCCATCCTTGGCTACCTGGCACTGGCTCAGTTCATGGCCGCCACGCACCCGGCGTACAACCTCATGAAGATGCCCGGGAGCAACGTTACCCTCACCATGCACGGAGACACCGGGGACGCCCTGCGAGTACTCAAGCTCGCCTTCAAGACGGCGGCATCGGCGCAGCCCGCCGACGCGGGGACCCCTGGGCCCAAGGGGGCTGCACCTACCAAGAAGAAGCAGTTGTTCACCTAGGACAAGGCAGAAACCAAGTAGATACCCGTTGATGAGGACGGGTCCTCCAGCGCCACTTTCACCATTGGCGCCAACCTGGGGCCTAAGCAGGAGGAGGCCCTGGTCAAGTTCCTGCATGCAAACAACAAAGGGTTTGCTTGGGAGCCCGATCAGTTGGCAGGGATCCCCAAGGACGTCATCGAGCACAACCTCAACGTATGCCCAAATGTGCGCCCCGTGAAGCAGAAGGCCAGGCAGCAGTCCGCAGAGAAGCAGGCCTTCATCGTCCAAGAGACCCGCAAGTTGGAAACCGCTGGAGTTATTCGCGAGGTCCAGTACCCAGATTGGTTGGCCAACCCTGTCGTTGTACCCAAGAAAGTGGGGAAGGAACGCATGTGTGTCGATGTAACACCCCGGATGTAACTTGCCATATTTGTACTCCAACTCTTGCCATTTTCGGCAATGTGATATGATATTCCCTCCGTGGTTGGGTTTCCCGTCATTTTGCATTTTGTCCTTGTCGTGCATTTCATATCATGTCATCATGTGCATCGCATTCGCATACATGTTCGTTTCATGAATCCGAGCATTTTCCCCGTTGTCCGTTTTGCAATCCGGCGCTCCTATGTTCCCCGGCGTCCCATTTTACCTTTTTCCATGAGCGGGTATTAAACTTTCTCGGAATGGACCGAGGTTTGTCAAGCGGCCTTGGTATAGCACCGGTAAACCGCCTGTCAAGTTTCGGGTCATTCGGAGGTCGTTTGATACTCCAACGGTTAACCGGGTAACCGTGAAAGCCTCTTTTGGGTTGCATCCCAAAACCCCTTCAAATCAGCCAAATAACCCATCTAAGCCACTCCCATGTCCATCGTCGTTCGATCATGATCGCGTGGCCGAAAACCGTGCTCAATTTGGAGCTTCCTAGCTCCTTCTACCTATAAATATGTGCTCCCCGTCCAATTCTCGCAGTCCAAACCCTAGCCCCGCTCCTCCGCGCCGCCGGACGCGTCCGCACCGCGCCGGACGTGTCCACCGGCCACCTCACTCCGGCATTCTTATTCTCGGGATGGACTGGCTTTCTAAGCACAAGGCTCAGCTTGATTGTGCAGCCAGGGAAATTCAATTGACTCACTCTTCTAACGATGTGATCATCTATGCCGCTCGCGATGAAACCATTCGGTTGTTTACTCTCAATGAGAAGGGCGAATTGGATGCTATCTCTCAGATTCCAGTCGTTTGTGAGTACCAAGATGTCTTTCCAGAAGAGCTTTCGGGTATGCCTCCTCATCGGCCAGTTGAATTCGTTATTGATCTTGAGCCTGGCACGGAACCCGTTTGCAAGCGTCCATACAAGCTTGGGCCAGAAGAGTTGAAGGAATTGAAGAAACAACTCGATGAACAAGAGTGTCTGGGTCTGATCAGACCGAGTTCTTCTCCTTGGGATTGTGGTGTTCTTTTTGTCCAGAAGAAGGATGGCACGGACCGACTTTGCGTCGATTACCGTCCATTGAACAAGAAGACTATCAAGAACAAGTACCCACTTCCCAACATCAATGAGCTATTCGAGCAACTTAAAGGTGCTAAAGTGTTCTCCAAGCTTGACCTTCGTATGGGTTATCATCAAATTCGCATTCGTGAAGAAGATATTCCCAAGACAGCATTCAGAACAAGCTTTGGTTCTTATGAATATACTGTCATGTCTTTCGGCCTTGTCAATGCTCCTCCAACTTTCTCTTGAATGATGAACTTCATCTTCAACCCCTACACCAATGAATTCGTCTTGGTCTATCTCGATGATATATTGGTCTTCTCCAAGAATAAGAAGGATCATGCCAAACATTTGCGATTGGTGCTCGACAAGCTCAAAGAGTATCACTTCTATGCGAAGTTCTCCAAATGTGAATTCTGGCTTGATGAAGTTCTTTACCTTGGGCATATCATCTCTACCAAGGGCATTGCTATTAATCCAGAGAGAGTGTCTGCAGTTTTGAATTGGGAACCTCCTCAGAATGTCAAGCAGCTTCGCAGTTTTCTTGGACTTGCAAGCTATTGCCGAAGATTTGTTGAGAATTTCTCAAAGATTGCAAAGCCTCTTTCCAACCTCCTCCAGAAGCATGTGAAGTATGTCTGGTCTCCTGAGTGTGACGTTGCCTTCAACACTATCAAAGAGAAACTCGTCACTGCTCCAGTTTTGACTCCTCCTGACGAATCCAAGCCTTATGAAGTTTTCTGTGATGCTTCTCTTCAAGGTCTCGGTGCTGTGTTAATGCAAGAGAAGAAGGTTGTGGCCTATACCTCTCGTCAGTTGAAGCCCAACGAAAAGAACTACCCCACTCACGATCTTGAGTTGGCGGCAGTTGTCCATGCATTAATAACATGGAGACATCTCCTGTTGGGAAGGAAAGTGGACATATTCACCGACCACAAGAGTCTCAAGTACATCTTCACTCAGCCCAACCTCAACCTCAGGCAAACTCAATGGGTCAAAATGATTCAAGAGTATAATCCGAGTATTGAATATACTCCAGGAAAGGCTAATGTGATTGCAGATGCATTGAGCAGGAAGGCTTATTTGCAACAGCTTAATCCTCAAGCCCTTTCAACCGGATCTTTGTGAAGCTTTCCGCAAGTTGAATCTCCAAGTTGTTCCTCAAGGTTTTCTTGCCAACCTCATAGTCTCTCCTACTTTGGAAGATCAGACTCGTGAGGCTCAACTGCTGGATACCATGGTGAAGAAGGTGAAACGTGGTATTGACAAGGGCATTTCCAAATACAAGTGCTATCGCGTTGATGACAGAGATACTCTTTTCTTCGAGGACCGGATTGTGGTTCCTAAGGGTGATCTTCGTAAAGTCATTATGAACGAGGCGCATAATTCACTCCTATCAATTCATCCTGGAAGTACAAAGATGTACCATGACCTCAAGCAGTCGTATTGGTGGACTCGAATGAAGCGAGAAATTGCTCAATTCGTGAATGAATGTGATGTCTGCAGAAGGGTGAAAGCAGAACACCAACGACCAGCTGGTCTACTCCAACCTCTTGCTATTCCAGAATGGAAGTTTGATCATATCGAAATGGACTTCGTGACTGGTTTTCCTAAGTCCAAGCGTGGAAATGATGCCATCTTCGTCGTCATCGACAAGCTCACCAAAGTGGCTCATTTTCTTCCTATCAAAGAGTCTATCACAGTAGCGCAGCTGGCAGAGCTCTACACCTCCAGAATTGTCTCCTTGCACGGCATTCCACAATTGATCTCTTCAGACCGTGGCAGCATCTTTACATCCAAGTTTTGGGATTCTTTTCAGAAGGCCATGGGCACAAATATTCGCTTCAGCACAGCTTTCCATCCTCAAACTAGTGGACAAGTCGAGCGTGTCAACCAAATTCTTGAAGATATGCTCAGGGCTTGTGTTATCTCTTTCGGCATGAAGTGGGAGAATTGTCTTCCATATGCTGAGTTCTCTTACAACAACAGCTTTCTAGCGAGCTCGGGCAAGGCCCCATTCGAGATTCTCTATGGCAGAAAGTGTCGTACTCCTCTCAATTGGTCAGAGACGGGCGAACGCCAACTTCTTGGCAACGATTTGATCTCAGAGGCTGAAGATATGTGTAAAGTCATTCGTGAGAATCTCAAAGCCGCTCAATCGCGCCAGAAGAGCTATTATGATAGCAAACACCGTGATTTGGCATTCGAGATCGGAGACCATGTCTACCTCTGCGTCTCTCCAATAAAAGGCACTCGTCGCTTCGGTATCAAAGGGAAACTTGCCCCTAGATACGTCGGTCCTTTCAAGATTGTCGGTAAAAGAGGCGATCTCGCCTATCAACTTGAGCTTCCCCCCAACTTTGCAAATGTGCATGATATGTTCCACGTGTCACAGCTTCGCAAGTGCTTCAAGACGCCTGAGCGCACCATCAACTTCGCAGAGATTGATCTTCAATAAGATTTGTCTTATCATGAGCATCCCGTTGCTATTCTTGAAGAAACTGAGCGCAAGACTCGCAACAAGTCTATCAAATTCCTGAAAGTGAAGTGGTCTCACCATTCAGACCGAGAAGCCACCTAGGAGCGCGAGGACCACCTCCGCTCTGAATATCCGGAGTTGTTTCAGTCCTAGATCTCGGGACGAGATCCTCTCGTAGTGGTGGAGTGTTGTAACACCCCGGATGTAACTTGCCATATTTGTACTCCAACTCTTGCCATTTTTGGCAATGTGATATGATATTCCCTTCGTGGTTGGGTTTCCCGTCATTTGGCATTTTGTCCTTGTCGTGCATTTCATATCATGTCATCATGTGCATCGCATTCGCAAACGTGTTTGTTTCATGAATCCGAGCATTTTCCCCGTTGTCCGTTTTGCAATCCGGTGCTCCTATGTTCCCCGGCGTCCCCTTTTACCTTTTTCCGTGAGCAGGTACTAAACTTTCTCGGAATGGACCGAGGTTTGTCAAGCGGCCTTGGTATAGCACCGGTAAACCGCCTGTCAAGTTTCGGGTCATTCGGAGGTCGTTTGATACTCCAACGGTTAACCGGGTAACCGTGAAAGCCTCTTTTGGGTTGCATCCCAAAACCCCTTCAAATCAACCAAATAACCCATCTAAGCCACTCCCATGTCCATCGTCGTTCGATCATGATCGCGTGGCCGAAAACCGTGCTCAATTTGGAGCTTCCTAGCTCCTTCTACCTATAAATAGGTGCTCCCCGTCCAATTCTCGCAGTCCAAACCCTAGCCCCGCTCCTCCGCGCCGCCGGACGCGTCCGCACCGCGCCGGACGTGTCCACCGGCCACCTCACTCCGGCCAATCAGCGCCCGCCACATCGCCATCCCCGTCGCCTCAGCCACTCCCGCGCCGCCACGTCACCGCCGCCCGTTCCCCGCGTCGCCGCGCGCCACCGCGCGGGCCCGCCGGGGCCCGACCGCGGCCCTCCCCGGCCTGAAGCCGCCGCCGCCGCTCCCGCGGAGCGCCGCGGGCCCCGCCGCCCACGCCGCGCCTCCGCCGGCCGCCGCCGTTCGCCGCCTCGCCGCTGCCCGCTCGCCGCCGCCGCCTCCCGCCGTCCTCGCCGGCGCCCGAGGCGCCCCGCCCGCGCCTGACCGCGCCGGCTGGCCGCGGCCCTCCGCCGCCCGGCTCCGGCGCCGGCCGCGCCCGCCGTCGCCGCCACCTCGGGCCCCGTGCGCGCCAGATCTGGATCCAGCCCTAGGTTGACCCCGTTATTTTCACAGTCTTTTTCTGATGCTATTTTTATGCATTGTTCATCGCCTCATATCTCTGTATCCGTGGCGCCGTTTTGGGTGTGTAATATGTCGGATTGTTCGCCTCGGTGAGTACATCATTTCATCTCATTGCATTATTTTCATTTGAGCTCATCACGATGCCCGAAATGCTGTTGGAAGAGGGCTATGTGATGTTAGTTTCAGATCTGTTTCAGTAGATGCACTTTTGTTATTTTTGCCATGATTGATGTGTGCGTCCTATGAACTGGAGTCCTACATGTGTTTTGTAATAGGCCATGCTATCTTTCCAAGGGTGTATGCTATGTATTTTTGTGATCTTTGTGGTGACTAGCACAAGCATGCAAACTAGGGATCATATTGTTGCTGATTTCAGAGACTTAGAAATTTCACTAAGTCATTCCCTGCTGTTATTTTTATGCCATGTGTTCATGTTGTTTCAGAGAGATCTATGCCTCTTTTGAGCATGATCAGTAA
Source organism: Aegilops umbellulata (assembly GCA_032464435.1). Lineage (NCBI taxonomy): Eukaryota > Viridiplantae > Streptophyta > Magnoliopsida > Poales > Poaceae > Aegilops > Aegilops umbellulata. Next base: position 346,039,048 of record CP136056.1, on the reverse strand, counting down.
GGATGTTTTGAACATATGGATTTGCTCTATCCCTCCGTGCCTTTGTTTGTAATTATGGTGTGCCATAGATTGAGTCAATCCAGCTCTACTTTTGCTATAAAATGTTGCTGGCAGATTGTCCACATGTTATTCGATTTTGCCAAGCTTGTGTAGTTGATCTTTACATGCTATGATGCTTTTCTTGCCATGTAAAGCTTCTATGCCATGTCTTCTTGATGGGTGTATGCTTAGTTTATCATGAAAAGCTCTGTAGTGAGTGCATCGAGCTCGTAAACATGCCTACTTGTTATCTGTTTTTGACATGTCCAGTTTTCTGCTGAGTCTGAAAACTGTAACGAAACTTGCTTAATTGACATGGGTGCTATTATATTTTCTTGTCCCTTTTGACTCATGGTCAGTAAGGGACTTTTGTTCAATGCTTATAGTAGATTCATGCCATGCCATATTTTGCTATGTCCGATTCCTGTAGCATGTTGTTTCCCTGCTCTACACATGTCTTCCTGATGTTAATTTCTGGCACGATAGTATTTTCACCAAGTCTGTGAACCTATTATCTTTTGCACTTTTGCCATGCTTGTTTGAACCTGTTATGGTGTGATTTAGCCATAGATCAGTGTTCATCTTTTGTCAAGCATCTTGAGTAGATCACTGCCATATGATTTTCTGATATGTTTGGGTGAAGTAGCTTAATTTCTATTGCATGCTAAGTGGCATCATGCTGTTAAACGCAGAAATATGTCATTCTTGTTTTGCTTGCCATTTGCAAACCGTGCATCCGATTCCGGTGATCTTTATATCGATTTCAACCGAAATCACCTCACCTTTCCAGTGGCATACTTGGTTTGCCAAGATTATGCCTTGTTCATCTTTTCCTACCGAAGCATGCATATGCATTGCATACCACATCTCGCATATCATGCCATGTTTTGCATCATGTTGATTGCGCATTGCATCGTGGTTGATAGTTGTTCCTTTGCTTGTGTTCTTGTCTTGGGTAGAGCCGGGAGACGAGTACGTGAACGAGGAACCTGTTGAGAACACTTACGAGGATCAAGCCTTCCACAACTTTGAGAACCTTGCAGGCAAGATGACCATACCCTCGAAATCACTTCTATCTTTGCTTGCTAGATGCTCGCTCTTTTTCTATGCCTATGCTGCGATACCTACCACTTGCTATATCATTCCACCTAAATTGCCATGTCAAACCTCTAACCATCCATGTCCTAGCAAACCGTTGATTGGCTATGTTACCGCTTTGCTCAGCCCCTCTTATGGCGTTGCTAGTTGCAGGTGAATATGAAGTCTATTCCTTGTTGGAACATCATTATGTTGGGATATCACAATATCTCTTATTTTAATTAATGCATCTATATACTTGGTAAAGGGTGGAAGGCTCGGCCTTATGCCTGGTGTTTTGTTCCACTCTTGCCACCCTAGTTTCTGTCATACCGGTGTTATGTTCCTTGATTTTGCGTTCCTTACACGGTTGGGTGATTTATGGGACCCCTTTGACAGTTCGCTTTGAATAAGACTCCTCCAGCAAGGCCCAACTTTGGTTTTACCATTTGCCACCTAAGCCTTTTTCCCCCGGGTTTTCGCGAGCCCGAGGGTCATCTTTATTTTAACCCCCCCGGGCCAGTTCTCCTTCGATTGCTGGTCCAAACTAGAGCCCTTTGCAGCGCCACCTTGGGGCAACTTGAGGACTGGTTTTAGTTGTACGGACTGCTCATCCGTATGTGCCCTAAGACCGAGATATGTGCAGCTCCTATCAGGATTTGTCGGCACAATCGAGCGGCTTTGCTGGTCTTGTTTTACCATTGTCGAAATGTCTTGTAGTCCGGGATTCCGAGACTGATAGGGTCTTCCCGGTAGAAGGAATATCCTTCGTTGACCGTGAGAGCTTATAATGGGCTAAGTTGGGACACCCCTGCGGGGTATTATCTTTCGAAAGCCATGCCAGCGGTTATGAGGCAGATGGGAATTTGTTAATGTCCGGTTGTAGAAAACCCGAAGTTGACCTTAATTAAAAACACATCAACCACGTGTGTAACCGTGATGGTCTCTTCTCGGCGGAGTCCGGGAAGTGAACACGGTGTTGGAGCTATGTCTGACGTAGGTTGTTCTAGGATCACTTCTTGATCACTTCTAGCTTCACGACCGTGCTTTGCTTCTCTTATCGCTCTCTTTTGCGTTGTTAGCCAGCATATATGCTAGTCGCTTGCCGCAGCTCCACCTCACAACCCCATCCTACCTTTAAGCTTAAATTGTCTTGATCTCGCGGGTGTGAGATTACTGAGTCCCCGTGACTGACAGATTCTACCAAAACAGTTGCAGGTGCCGACGATGCCAGTGCAGGTGATGCTTCCGAGCTCAAGTGGGAGTTCGACGAGGAACGTGGTCGTTACTATGTGTCTTTTCCTGATGATCAGTAGTGGAGCCCAGTTGGGACGATCGGGGATCTGTATAGCTTTTGGGGTAGTCTTATTTCATTTTGGTTCCGTAGTCGGACCTTGAGTGTAATCTGGATGATGAATGTTTATTTATGTATTGTGTGAAGTGGCGACTGTAAGCCAACTATGTATCTCTTTCCCTTATGTATTACATGGGTTGTGTGAAGATTACCTCATTTGCGACATTGCTTTCAATGCGGTTATGCCTCTAAGTCGTGCTTCGACACGTAGGAGATATAGCCGCATTGAGGGCGTTACAAGTTGGTAATCAGAGCCTTCCCCGACCTTAGGAGCCCCCACTGATTGATCGTTTTTAGCGGCCGAGTTGTGTCTAGAAAAATGTTTTGAGTCAATTAGGAATTATGTATCGGAGAGTTTAGGAATTCTTTTTACTTCCCAGTCTCCTCATCGCTCTGGTAAGGCATCCTGGCGTAGAGTTTTGACTCTTCTCTTCTCAAATTTCACTAAAAAAAATTTAGGATCACGCGGGTATCTTAGAATCATTCCGATGGTTTTGTGATGACAACATTGTCTTAGTGCCTCCTGTCAGCAGGGGTTTAGTGGAGGTGTCCCGGGGAGTTGAGCTCTGAGGTGTTGTGGTCACAATTTTATCGTTGCAGTTCTGGAATACCTGAGTTTAGTACGCCGACATCGAAAATCTCTTTTGTACAGTTGTTGGTGAGATAACCCTGATAGCCCAGTACTGAGGCGAGTGCGGGAGTATTGCCATAACTCGTATAACGGATGCTTTTCGAAGGTTGAGGTAGACGATTTCCGAAGGTTTCTTGGTTGTGTTGAAGGACGGATACAGCTGGATCTAGGTATTGTTAGTTTGGGTGATATATTTTGTGTCCCCTGTATCCCCAACACCTGATTGCATAACCAGAAAGTTTCGGGAGTTTATAAGTGGGATTCAAGTATCTCGTAGGATATCTTTCCAACACACACATGATACGATATGGGATCTATCATATGTTTGTTTCCGGCTTATTCTGCAAGCCAATCCTTTGTTTTGTTTTTAGTTGTGATATTCGAGTTGTTTCGAGGCAGATGGTGATTCCATACCTTTATCTAAATGGCTGCTCAGCTTATGGAAGTGTGATGCTTTACTTTGGAATTCATTCGTTCATTCTTGTTCGAATGTTTATTGTGAAGACTATATGTTGCAATTTCGATGCTTTGATTCAGCTTGAATATATGCCTTTCAAGATGCTAATGGATGTCACCCTCTTCAGGATGGCTCCGCCAACGCGTCAGAATCCGGAACGCAATGAAGGAAGTCAGGCTAACCCTCCGCCACCACCTCCGCCTCCGGAGGCATGGCAAGCCTTGATGACAGCCACCAATGCCAACGCTCAGATTCTAATTCAGCTCTTGCAAGATCGCAACCAAGGGCAAGGTAATCAAGGAAATCAAGGCCAAGGCAACAATCAGCCGCATTTCGCTACCCTCAATCAGTTCCTTGCAAATCAGCCGAAGACCTTCAGCTACTGTGTCGAGGCCACAGACGCCGATGATTGGCTCGTGGACATCAACAAGCACTTCGAATGTAGCAATGTCAGACCTGAGGACTTTGTCAAGTTTTCCTCTTTTCAACTCAAGGATCAAGCTGCTAAGTGGTTCCAATAATACAAAGATTCCAGAGGAGGTCGTGTGATTACCTGGGATGATTTCCGCCGTGACTTCAAAGCTCATCACATTCCAGAAAGTGTTGTTGAGAGTAAGCGTGAGGAGTTCCGCAATCTCAAGCAAGGCAACATGTTTGTGTATCAATACAACACTCAGTTCCAGAAGCTCTCTCGTTTTGCGAAGCAAGACATCCCTGATGAGAAGAGCATGATTTACCAATTCAGGCGTGGCCTCAGAGAAGATCTGCAACTAGCTCTCGTGCTTTTTGAGCCGATAAAGTATGATGAATTCTACAACATGGCACTGAAACAAGAAGCTGCTCAGCTCAAGTGTGAGGCATCTAAGAAGAGAGTCAGGGACGCAGTTCAGTCCTCTTCTTCCTCACTAGTGGCGGCCAAGCAACAGAAGTTCTGGTTGCCTCCTCCTCCTCCGTTCCGTCAGCCTTATCAGCAGAAGAACTCAGGTGGTCGTGGATCTTCCCACCCACCCAACCCTGGCTATCAGAACAAGTCTCAGAACCAAGCTCCAAGGCCAAATGCTCCTTATCATCGTCCGCTCTCAGAGGTGACTTGCAACAAATGTCAGCAAAAGGGTCACTATGCGAACAAGTGCTTCAACCAAAGGCGCCTTCCGCCTCCTCCTCCTGTGAAATCTTCCAGCAATGCAGTGGTCAAGCATAATTCCTAGTCTGCAAAGGTGAACATGTTGAATGCAGCTCAAGCGGAGGATTCTTCAGAAGTGATCATGGGTAATCTCTCAGTTAATGATATTCCTGCAAAAGTCTTATTTGATACTGGTGCATCGCATTCTTTCATTTCAAGACCTTTTGTGGCTATGCATGATTTGGTTGCTAAAGTTTTGCCGAGACCTTTGTCTATTGTTTCTCCGGCGCGACTGTTGTCTTCTCGAGCTTATGTCTCGGATGTTTCCATCAAGATGGGTGACTATAGATTTCTGGCTAAACCAATTGTTCTTGGCGACTCTGATATTGATCTTATTCTCAGGATGGACTGCCTTTCTAAGCACAAGGCTCAGCTTGATTGTGCAGCCAGGGAAATTCAATTGACTCACTCTTCTATCGATGTGATCATCTATGCCGCTCACGATGAAACCATTCGGTTGTTTACTCTCAATGAGAAGGGCGAATTGGATGCTATCTCTCATATTCCAGTCGTTTGTGAGTACCAAGATGTCTTTCCAGAAGAGCTTCCGGGTATGCCTCCTCATCGGCCAGTTGAATTCGTTATTGATCTTGAGCCTGGCACAGAACCCGTTTGCAAGCGTCCATACAAGCTTGGGCCAAAAGAGTTGAAGAATTGAAGAAACAACTCGATGAACAAGAGCGTCTGGGTCTGATCAGACCGAGTTCTTCTCCTTTGGATTGTGGTGTTCTTTTTGTCCAGAAGAAGGATGGCACGGACTGACTTTGTGTCGATTACCGTCCATTGAACAAGAAGACTATCAAGAACAAGTACCCACTTCCCAACATCAATGAGCTATTCGAGCAACTTAAAGGTGCTAAAGTGTTCTCCAAGCTTGACCTTCGTATGGGTTATCATCAAATTCGCATTCGTGAAGAAGATATTCCCAAGACAGCATTCAGAATAAGCTTTGGTTCTTATGAATATACTGTCATGTCTTTCGGCCTTGTCAATGCTCCTCCAACTTTCTCTCGAATGATGAACTTCATCTTCAACCCCTACACCAATGAATTCGTCTTGGTCTATCTCGATGATATATTGGTCTTCTCCAAGAATAAGAAGGATCATGCCAAACATTTGCGATTGGTGCTCGACAAGCTCAGAGAGTATCAATTCTATGTGAAGTTCTCCAAATGTCAATTCTGGCTTGATGAAGTTCTTTACCTTGGGCATATCATCTCTGCCAAGGGCATTGCTATTAATCCAGAGAGGGTGTCTGCAGTTTTGAATTGGGAACCTCCTCAGAATGTCAAGTAGCTTCGCAGTTTTCTTGGACTTGCAAGCTATTGCCGAAGATTTGTTGAGAATTTCTCAAAGATTGCAAAGCCTCTTTCCAACCTCCTCCAGAAGCATGTGAAGTATGTCTGGTCTCCTGAGTGTGACGTTGCTTTCAACACTATCAAAGAGAAACTCGTCACTGCTCCAGTTTTGACTCCTCCTGACGAATCCAAGCCTTATGAAGTTTTCTGTGATGCTTCTCTTCAAGGTCTCGGTGCTGTGTTAATGCAAGAGAAGAAGGTTGTGGCCTATACCTCTCATCAGTTGAAGCCCAACGAAAAGAACTACCCCACTCATGATCTTGAGTTGGTGGTAGTTGTCCATGCATTAATAACATGGAGACATCTCCTGTTGGGAAGGAAAGTGGACATATTCACCAACCACAAGAGTCTCAAGTACATCTTCACTCAGCCCAACCTCAACCTCAGGCAAACTCGATGGGTCGAAATGATTCAAGAGTATAATCCGAGTATTGAATATACTCTAGGAAAGGCTAATGTGATTGCAGATGCATTGAGCAGGAAGGATTATTGCAACAGCTTAATCCTCAAGCCCTTTCAACCGGATCTTTGTGAAGCTTTCCGCAAGTTGAATTTCCAAGTTGTTCCTCAAGGTTTTCTTGCCAACCTCATAGTCTCTCCTACTTTGGAAGATCAGATTCGTGAGGCTCAACTGCTGGATACCATGGTGAAGAAGGTGAAACGTGGTATTGACAAGGGCATTCCCAAATACAAGTGCTATCGCGTTGATGACAGAGATACTCTTTCCTTCAAGGACTGGATTGTGGTTCCTAAGGGTTATCTTCGTAAATTCATTATGAACGAGGCGCATAATTCACTCCTATCAATTCATCCTGGAAGTACAAAGATGTACCATGACCTCAAGCAGTCGTATTGGTGGACTCGAATGAAGCGAGAAATTGCTCAATTCGTGAATGAATGTGATGTCTGTAGAAGGGTGAAAGCAGAACACCAACGACCAGCTGGTCTACTCCAACCTCTTGCTATTCCAGAATGGAAGTTTCATCATATCGAAATGGACTTCGTGACTGGTTTTCCTAAGTCCAAGCATGGAAATGATGCCATCTTCGTCGTCATCGACAAGCTCACCAAAGTGGCTCATTTTCTTCCTATCAAAGAGTCTACCACAGCAGCGTAGCTGGCAGAGCTCTACACCTCCAGAATTGTCTCCTTGCACGGCATTCCACAATTGATCTCTTCAGACCGTGGCAGCATCTTTACATCCAAGTTTTGGGATTCTTTTCAGAAGGCCATGGGCACAAATATTCGCTTCAGCACAGCTTTCCATCCTCAAACTAGTGGACAAGTCGAGCGTGTCAACCAAATTCTTGAAGATATGCTCAGGGCTTGTGTTATCTCTTTCGGCATGAAGTGGGAGGATTGTCTTCCATATGCTGAGTTCTCTTACAACAACAGCTTTCAAGCGAGCTCGGGCAAGGCCCCATTCGAGATTCTCTATGGCAGAAAGTGTCGTACTCCTCTCAATTGGTCAGAGAAGGGCGAACGCCAACTTCTTGGCAATGATTTGATCTCAGAGGCTTAAGATATGTGTAAAGTCATTCGTGAGAATCTCAAAGCCGCTCAATCGCGCCAGAAGAGGTATTATGATAGCAAACGCCATGATTTGGCATTCGAGATCGGAGACCATGTCTACCTCTGCGTCTCTCCAATAAAAGGCACTCGTCGCTTCGGTATCAAAGGGAAACTTGCCCCTAGATACGTCGGTCCTTTCAAGATTGTCGGTAAAAGAGGCGATCTCGCCTATCAACTTGAGCTTCCCCCCAACTTTGCAAATGTGCACGATATGTTCCACATGTCACAGCTTCGCAAGTGCTTCAAGACGCCTGAGTGCACCATCAACTTTGAAGAGATTGATCTTCAAGAAGATTTGTCTTATCATGAGCATCCCGTTGCTATTCTTGAAGAAACTGAGCGCAAGACTCGCAACAAGTCTATCAAATTCCTGAAAGTGAAGTGGTCTCACCATTCAGACCGAGAAGCCACCTGGGAGCGCGAGGACCACCTCCGCTCCGAATATCCGGAGTTCTTTCAGTCCTAGATCTCGGGACGAGATCCTCTCGTAGTGGTGGAGTGTTGTAACACCCCGGATGTAACTTGCCATATTTGTACTCCAACTCTTGCCATTTTCGGCAATGTGATATGATATTCCCTTTGTGGTTGGGTTTCCCGTCATTTTGCATTTTGTCCTTGTCGTGCATTTCATATCATGTCATCATGTGCATCGCATTCGCATACGTGTTCGTTTCATGAATCCGAGCATTTTCCCCGTTGTCCGTTTTGCAATCCGGCGCTCCTATGTTCCCCGGCGTCCCCTTTTACCTTTTTCTGTGAGCGGGTATTAAACTTTCTCGGAATGGACCGAGGTTTGTCAAGCGGCCTTGGTATAGCACCGGTAGACCGCCTGTCAAGTTTCGGGTCATTCCGAGGTCGTTTGATACTCCAACGGTTAACCGGGTAACCGTGAAAGCCTCTTTTGGATTGCAGCCCAAAACCCCTTCAAATCAGCCCAACAACCCATCTAAGCCACTCCCATGTCCATCGCCGTTCGATCACGATCGCGTGGCCGAAAACCGTGCTCAATTTGGAGCTTCCTAGCTCCTTCTACCTATAAATAGGTGCTCCCCGTCCAATTCTCGCAGTCCAAACCCTAGCCCCGCTCCTCCGCGCCGGACGTGTCCACCGGCCACCTCACTCTGGCCAATCAGCGCCCGCCACGTCGCCATCCCCGCCGCCTCAGCCACTCCCGCGCCGCCACGCCACCGCCGCCCATTCCCCGCGTCGCCGCGCGCCACCGCGCGGGCCCGCCGGGGCCCAACCGCGGCCCTCCCCGGCCCGAACCCGCCGCCGCCGCTCCCGCGGAGCGCCGCGCGCCGCGCCGCCGCCTCCCGCCGTCCTTGCCGGCGCCCGAGGCGCCCCGCCCGCGCCTGACCGCGCCGGCTGGCCGCCGCCCGGCTCCGGCGCCGGCCGCGCCCGCCGTCGCCGCCTCCGCCGCGTCCCGCGCCGCCACCTCGGGCCCATTGCGCGCCAGATCTGGATCCAGCCCTAGGTTGACCCCGTTATCTTCACTAAGTCTTTTTCTATTGCTATTTTTATGCATTGTTCATCGCCTCATATCTCTGCATCCGTGGATCCGTTTTGGGCGTGTGATATGTCCGATTGTTCGCCTCGATGAGTACATCATTTCACCTCATTGCGTCATCTTCATTTGTGCTCATCTTGGTGCCCGAAATGCTGTTGGAAGAGGGCTATGTGATGTTAGTTTCAGATCTGTTTCAGTAGATGCACTTTTGTCATTTTTGCCATGATTGATGTGTGCATCCTATGAACTGAAGTCCTACATGTGTTTTGCAATATGCCATGCTATCTTTCCAGGGGTTTATGCCATGTATTTTTGTGATCTTTGTGGTGACTAGCACAAGCATGCAAACTAGGGATCATATTGTTGCTGATTTTAGAGACTTAGAAATTTCACTAAGTCATTCCCTGCTGTTATTTTTATGCCATGTGTTCATGTTGTTTCAGAGAGATTTATGCCTCTTTTGAGCATGATCAGTAAGGATGTTTTGAACATATGGATTTGCTCTATCCCTCCGTGCCTTTGTTTGTAATTATGGTGTGCCATAGATTGAGTCAATCCAGCTCTACTTTTGCTATAAAATGTTGCTGGCAGATTGTCCACATGTTATTCGATTTTGCCAAGCTTGTGTAGTTGATCTTTACATGCTATGATGCTTTTCTTGCCATGTAAAGCTTCTATGCCATGTCTTCTTGATGGGTGTATGCTTAGTTTATCATGAAAAACTCTGTAGTGAGTGCATCGAGCTCGTAAACATGCCTACTTGTTATCTGTTTTTGACATGTCCAGTTTTCTGCTAAGTCTGAAAACTGTAACGAAACTTGCTTAATTGACATGGGTGCTATTATATTTTCTTGTCCTTTTTGACTCATGGTCAGTAAGGGACTTTTGTTCAATGCTTATAGTAGATTCATGCCATGCCATATTTTGCTATGTCCGATTCCTGTAGCATGTTGTTTCCCTGCTCTACACATGTCTTCCTGATGTTAATTTCTGGCACGATAGTATTTTCACTAAGTCTGTGAACCTGTTATCTTTTGCACTGTTGCCATGCTTGTTTGAACCTGTTATGGTGTGATTTAGCCGTAGCTCAGTGTTCATCTTTTGTCAAGCATCTTGAGTAGATCACTGCCACATGCTTTGCTGATATGTTTGGGTGCAGTAGCTTAATTTCTATTGCATGCTAAGTGGCATCATGCTGTTAAACGCAGAAATATGCCATTCTTGTTTTGCTTGCCATTTGCAAATTGTGCATCCGATTCCGGTGATCTTTATATCGATTTCAACCGAAATCACCTCACCTTTCCAGTGGCATACTTGGTTTGCCAAGATTATGCCTTGTTCATCTTTTCCTACCGAAGCATGCATATGCATTGCATACCACATCTCGCATATCATGCCATGTTTTGCATCATGTTGATTGCGCATTGCATCGTGGTTGATAGTTGTTCCTTTGCTTGTGTTCTTGTCTTGGGTAGAGCCGAGAGATGAGTACGTGAACGAGGAACCTGTTGAGAACACTTACGAGGATCAAGCCTTCGACAACTCTGAGAACCTTGCAGGCAAGATGACCATACCCTCGAAATCACTTCTATCTTTGCTTGCTAGATGCTCGCTCTTTTGCTATGCCTATGCTGCGATACCTACCACTTGCTATATCATTCCACCCAAATTGCCATGTCAAACCTCTAACCATCCATGTCCTAGCAAACCGTTGATTGGCTATGTTACTGCTTTGCTCAGCCCCTCTTATAGCGTTGCTAGTTGCAGGTGAAGATGAAGTTTGTTCCTTGTTGGAACATCATTATGTTGGGATATCACAATATCTCTTATTTTAATTAATGCATCTATATACTTGGTAAAGGGTGGAAGGCTCGGCCTTATGCCTGGTGTTTTGTTCCACTCTTGCCACCCTAGTTTCCGTCATACCGGTGTTATGTTCCTTGATTTTGCGTTCCTTACACGGTTGGGTGATTTATGGGACCCCCTTGACAGTTCGCTTTGAATAAGACTCCTCCAGCAAGGCCCAACTTTGGTTTTACCATTTGCCACCTAAGCCTTTTTTCCCCGGGTTTTCGCGAGCCCGAGGGTCATCTTTATTTTAACCCCCCCCCCCCCGGGCCAGTTCTCCTTTGATTGCTGGTCCAAACTAGAGCCCTTTGCAGCGCCACCTTGGGGCAACTTGAGGACTGGTTTTAGTTGTACGGACTGCTCATCCAGATGTGCCCTGAGACCGAGATATGTGCAGCTCCTATCAGGATTTGTCGGCACAATCGGGCGGCTTTGCTGGTCTCGTTTTACCATTGTCAAAATGTCTTGTAGTCCGGGATTCCGAGACTGATCGGGTCTTCCCAGTAGAAGAAATATCCTTCGTTGACCGTGAGAGCTTATAATGGGCTAAGTTGGGACACCCTGCAGGGTATTATCTTTCGAAAGCCGTGCCCGCGGTTATGAGGCAGATGGGAATTTGTTAATGTCCGGTTGTAGAAAACCCGAAGTTGACCTTAATTAAAAACACATCAACCGTGTGTGTAACCGTGATGGTCTCTTCTCGGCGGAGTCCGGGAAGTGAACACGGTGTTGGAGTTATGTCTGACGTAGGTTGTTCTAGGATCACTTCTTGATCACTTCTAGCTTCACGACCGTGCTTTGCTTCTCTTCTCGCTCTCTTTTGCGTTGTTAGCCAGCATATATGCTAGTCGCTTGCCGCAGCTCCACCTCACAACCCCATCCTACCTTTAAGCTTAAATAGTCTTGATCTCGCGGCTGTGAGATTGCTGAGTCCCCGTGACTCATAGATTCTACCAAAATAGTTGTAGGTGCCGACGATGCCAGTGCAGGTGACGCTTCCGAGCTCAAGTGGGAGTTCGACGAGGAACGTGGTCGTTACTATGTGTCTTTTCCTGATGATCAGTAGTGGAGCCCAGTTGGGATGATCGGGGATCTGTGTAGCTTTTGGGGTAGTCTTCTTTCATTTTGGTTCCGTAGTCGGACCTTGAGTGTAATCTGGATGATGAATGTTTATTTATGTATTGTGTGAAGTGGCGACTGTAAGCCAACTATGTATCTCTTTCCCTTATGTATTACATAGGTTGTGTGAAGATTACCTCACTTGCGACATTGCTTTCAATGCGGTTATGCCTCTAAGTCGTGCTTCGACACGTAGGAGATATAGCCGCATCGAGGGCGTTACAGACGACTTCACCAACCTCAACAAGGCATTCCCGCAAGATCCGTTCCCGCTCCCTCGCATCGACCAGATCGTCGATTCCACCGCCGAATGCGACCTGCTGTGCTTTTTGGATGCCTTCTCAGGATATCACCAGATCAAGATGGCGATAGAAGACGTTGAGAAGACCGCCTTCTTGACCCCGTGCGGGGTATACTACTATACATGCATGCCGTTTGGACTACGCAACGCAGGGGCAACCTTTCAGCGGCTGATGCACATCACCTTGGGCCCGCAGCTCGGGAAGAATGTTGAAGCATACGTCGATGACATTGTGGTGAAATCTCGAGAGGCCAGGACCCTGATACAAGACCTGGAGGAGACCTTCGTGAGCCTCGACGCAGTGAACCTGCGGCTCAACCCGGAGAAATGCATATTTGGCGTTCCCTCGGGCAAGCTTTTGGGATTCCTCGTGTCTCACCGTGGCATCGAGGCCAACCCCGAGAAGGTCAAGGCGCTCGAGGACATGAGTCCGCCAAAGACCCTCAGAGAAATGCAGAAGCTCACTGGGCGTGTGACCGCGCTAGGGCGCTTCATCTCCAAGTTGGGGGAACGATCGCTGCCTTTCTTTCAGCTTATGAAGAAAAAGGGGGGCTTTGAATGGACTGAAGAGGCTGATAAGGCGTTTCAAGATCTCAAGAGGTACCTAACCAGTCCCCCAGTCATGGTGGCTCCGCGCCCTCAAGAGCCTCTGCTGCTTTACCTTGTCGCCACTCCCTACTCTGCCAGCGCAGCACTGGTGGCGGTTAGGGAGGAGCGCCAGTCCAAGACCACAGCGGCAGCCCGAGGTCAGACAAGACGGGAACAGGGAAAGCTCGAGAAAGCCGAAGCTGCAGATGAAGAGACTCAGCCGCTGAGGGACGCACAAGAGACAGGAAAGGCAGCATGCCAGGATGGTCCACCTCCTGAGGCCACAACACCTCGCGAGGTGCCCTCACCTCCCGAGGGCGCCACGACCTAAGCTGCCCACAGCCTTGTTGAGCACCCGGTCTACTTCGTTAGCACGGTGCTGCGGGACGCGAGGGCCCGATATCCGATGCCCCAGAAGCTCCTCCTCGCGCTGCTGGTGGCCTCGCGCAAGCTGCGGCACTACTTCCAAGCTCACCCGATCAAGGTCGTCTCATCTTACCCCCTGGAGAGGGTGCTCAGGAGCCCTAACTCAGCCGGAAGGGTCGCTGAGTGGAACATAGAGTTGCAAGCGTTTCAGCTCGAGTTCAACACAACCAGGGTAATCAAAGGAGCCACGTTGGCGGATTTCGTGGCGGAATGGACAGAGGCGTCGGGCCTCAAGGATGACGAGGATCGCTCCCTCTCCCCAGGGAGCGAGGCACCGGAAGGCTGGGTCATGTACTTCGACGGGGCATTCTCCACGCACGGCGCAGGGGCTGGTGCTGTGCTGATATCACCCACTCAGGATAAGCTTTGCTATGCAGTACAACTCTGTTTCCAGCAAGGAGAAAAGGTCTCCAACAACATAGCAGAGTATAAGGGACTGATAGCAGGGTTGAAGGCCGCAGCGGCCCTGGGAGTGAAGCGCCTCACCGTCAAAGGCGACTCGCAGCTCCTGGTCAACTTCTCCAACAAGGTGTACGAGCCGAAGGACAAGCATATGGAGGCCTACCTAGCAGAGGTCCGCAGGATGGAAAAGCAGTTCTGGGGGTTGGAGCTGAAGCACGTGCCCCGTGGCACCAACCAGGAAGCTGACGACATAGCCGGACGGGTGTCCAGGCGGCTGCCGCAGAAGCCCGGCGTCTTCGAAGAGCGACTCTTTAAGCCTTCAACGCAGCCAACGCTGTCAAGCACAGCTCAGCCTCGAGAGGAGCTCCCTCAGCCGCCAGCCTTGGGAGCCCCGACCTGCGGGCCGACCTCAGGAGCACGTTTGCTCCTGATGATGGAACCTCAGGAGGAACGCTGGATCACCGAGCTCCGGAATTACCTGATACATGGGACCCTGCCAGAGAAGGAGGAGGAAGCAGAACATGTAGCGCGGCAGGCCACGGCGTATTGCATCAGAGACGGAGAACTCTACCGGAAGCGACCCAACGACGTATCACTGCGCTGCATCTTCGGGGAGCAAGGAAGGGAACTACTAGGGGACATACATGGCGGGGACTGTGGACACCACTCGTCATCACGAACCCTCGTCGGCAAAGCATTCCATAGTGGGTTCTATTGGCCCACCGCGCTCAACGACGCGATCGAATTGGTAAAGGCTTGTGAGGCCTGCCAGTTCCATTCCAAGCAGATCCATCAGCCGGCGGGGAGCCTGCAGACTATACCCCTCTCGTGGCCATTCGCGGTTTGGGGGTTGGATATCCTGGGCCTGTTCCCTCAGGCGCCAGGGGGCTACCGTTACCTCTATGTCACCATTGACAAGTTCACCAAGTGGGCAGAGGTGGAGGCTGTCCGTACCATCCCCACAGGCTCCGCGGTCAAGTTCATCAGGGGCATCGTGAGCCGGTTCGGGGTGCCGAACCGCATCATCACAGATAATGGTTCGCAGTTCACCAGTAACCTCTTCAGAACATACTATGCTAACCTTGGAACGCAGATATGCTACGCTTCGGTGGCACACCCGTGAAGCAATGGGCAAGCCGAACAAGCCAACGCAGAGGTCCTGAGAGGCCTCAAGACCAGGAATTTCAAGAAGAAGCTGGTGGCCTGCGGCAGGGGTTGGTACGATGAGCTCCAATCTGTGTTGTGGTCCATCCGCACGACCGTGACCAAACCAACCGGGGAGACTCCGTTCTTCCTGGTCTACGGAGCCGAAGCAGTCCTTCCTCACGAGGTCACGTGTCGCTCCGCGCGGGTCCTAGCGTTTGACGAGGCGTAGCAGGACGCCATGCGGGGGATGGACCTCGTGCTGGGGGAGGAACGCCGCCGGGAAGCCGCGCTGCGAGCGGCAAGGTACCAACAGGCGCTACGACGATATCACTACCGCAACATCCGCCCCAGGACCCTCGTGGTACGAGACCTCGTACTTAGGCAGGTCCTCTCCAGGGAAGGGTTGCACAAGCTCTCTCCCATGTGGGAGGGCCCGTTCAAGGTTGTTCATGTTTCCAGGCCAGGCTCCGTGCGCTTGGAGACTCAAGAGGGGGAGCCGATCCAGAACGCGTGGAACATCCAGCACCTCCGGAGGTTTTACCCCTAAAAGGCTCGGAGCCTGTGAAGAAGGCGAACGCCTGTGAAGATCATCTCTTTTTGGAAAAGGCCCGGAGCCTATGAAGAAGGCGAACGCCTGTGAAGATCATCTCTTTTTGGAAAAGGCCCGGAGCCTGTGAAAAGGCGAACGCCTGTGAAGATCATCTCTATTTGGAAAAGGCCCGGAGCCTGTGAAGAAGGCGAACGCCTGTGAAGATCATTTCTTTTTGGAAAAGGCCCTGAGCCTGTGAAGAAGGCGAACGCCTGTGAAGCTCATTACCTCTAAGGAGAAAGGCCCGGAGCCTGTGAAGAAGGCGAACGCCTGTGAAGCTCATTACCTCTAAGGAGAAAGGCCCGGAGCCTGTGAAGAAGGCCAATGCCTGTGAAGCTCGCCGCCCCATGACACTCTCACGTAACAATGAGTGGGGCTGTACACGCCCCAGAGTCTCAGGAGCGTCGGCCTCAGGCCCTGGGGCTCCCTCCCATGCCCAGTGGCAGCACTTAGCTCTGCGCTGGTGAGAAGACGTCGAAGACTAGACTAGGTGCCGGACGCGGCTTTTTCATCTGCTTTCCGCATTTGGCGTGTTTTATTTGCATTTGAAGTCTTATCGAAGCTATCGCCGTTGTTGGTTTGTGGTTTATCGATTTTCGCTCCTCGTTTTGGTTTTCTCCCATGAAGGCCTCGCGAGGGATGGGGCTCGAACGCCCTCATGAGCGTTTTTTTGCTCTAGCCATTTAAAGGTTTCACGGCCCAGGCTCTCTACAGTAGCACCCCTCTGGTCCATGCCTCTCGGGCACCGCGACATACACACAGGGCCTGGGTCGGTCGCCCCCCGGCTGGGGCCGCAAACTACCTACGCAAGGGCAAATAGTTGTGAAAACGCGACAACAAAATTAAGGTAACGGCTACAACGGCAATGGTTCTTAAACACGCCCCCATGGGGCTCGACGCGGTTGTCTTATCTTACACAGGAAGCAAAAGAAAAAGGAAAGGGCGAGCCCAGCGCGGCCCGCCCTGCATCGGTCTACAGAGGCGACACCAGATGCCTCCGGATCTCAGGCGGACTCCCTCTCGCGCTTCACCGGAGCGCGATGACGGGCGGCTGAACAACCACCCCCCAAGCAGGCACGGAGGCGAGGGGGCTGGCTGCGGCCACCGCTGGAGGAGCCGCCTGAAGGGGAGTAAGCGAAGCTTGGGGAGCCTCGGGCGCCGCCAGCAGAGCGAGCGTTGTCTCCTTCGTCGTCGTCCTCGGGGCAGCATCCTGCGCGGCGACCGTCTTCCCCAAACACCCTCACGTAGAGGGTGCTGTCGCCGTCGAACTTGAAGTGCAGGGTGCACCGCTCGCCCAGGCCGCGCGCGCGGGCAAACGTCTGCCAGCCGCGGGTCAGGGCCCCGTTCCGAGAAGGGGAAACCTCGAGCGAGACCCAAGAGGCCCTACTGCAGCAGCCGTCGGCCTGGATCCAGAAGCCGCACCGGGCGCCGGCCGGCAGCTCGCTGATGAAGAAGCGAGGGAGCTGGAGCCAGGTGCTGGCCGGGTCCGCCGACCACACGACGAACTCCGGCAGCACCTCCGCCGAGCGAAAGCGCGGCCTGGGAGGCCGCGCAGCCACAGCCTGCCTCTCCATGGCGGCCGAGCGCTCACCACCGCGCTCACCACCGCGCGGAGAACCACCCCTGTGTCTGCGGGGAGCCACAGCGGGGACCACGGGATGCTTGCGGGGACGACCCCAGCCGCGCTTGTTCAGAGGGGAGTCGGGCCCCGCCCGACTAGCCTTCCCCTTCTCCGCAGCTGAGAACCTCTTCGGGGCCATGCGAGCGGCGGCGGCGAAGGAGAGGAGGAAGAAGAGAAGCGGGAAGGGATGGACTGGCGGAGCTTGTGCGGCCTCGCACTTATAGCCGGAAGAGGCCAACCGTCAAGCACCACGATCGCAGGTAATAATGACCCGTATCTATGCATGCAGGGACTAGTCAAGTCACGCAGTTGCCGAGGCGTCATGGGGAAGTGGAGACGCCCACGTCCTGTCAAACCGCCACGCGGCGCCCAAGGCCGCAGGCTGTTAGGGCCCGTGGCGCTTCGCCCTTGCACTTTCGCCTCTCGGCACGGCCAAGTCCATGCGCACCTTGGGCCCGGGGGCTACTGTCGGTGTTCTGGGAACGGGGGTCCCCAGACTTGCCTGCCTGCGGCCTGCGGCGTGGCTCGAGTGGGGGCCCAACGTGGCCCATCTTCATCAACACAAGGCTCAAGACCCTCGCGAGGGGCCAAGCCTCGCGAGGCGGACGACACGGCGCTTCCTCCAGCACGACCTCCTTAAGTTGGCTCGCGAGGAGGCGGAGAGATCAAGGTGGGGTACCTCACGAGGTGCCCATGACGCAAGCCATGACAACCAAGGGTGCCAGGCGGGCGCCAGCCCGCGCAGTGCCCCCCCTTTCCTCTTTGGTGCAAAGGGGGCAAGCGCAGGCGAGAGGATCAAGCAAAGGCACCCATTTCGGTGCAACGAGACCAAGACCACCTCCACGACAAGGAGGAAGTCACTGTGGAGCCCAAGCCGGCGTCATCACCAGAGCCTTTGGCAGGCGAAGACCAACTTTAGTCAGGATAAGTGTACCAGATGTTCCCCTTCAAACTGGCCAATTGTTGGCGCCCTTCCCGCTCAATATTTGGGAAGAGGCCCAGGAGACACAAGGTTTATACTAGTTCCGGCCACCATTGTGGTGTAATACCCTACTCTAGTTTGTGGTGGGTGGATTGCCTCTTGGGCTGATGAGGAAGAACAGTACAAGGAAGAACGACCTCGCGAGGGTCTGTTCTTGGCTAGGGGATGAACTGCTGGGGGGGAGTTCGATCGCCCTTCCCTCTCTCTAGATGCTCGGTTCGATCCTAGCCTCTTCCCTCTAGATGCCTCTACTCTGGGGGTGGCTGGCCCTATTTATAGGCAAAGGCCCTGGGCCTCTTCCCAAATATTGAGCGGGAAGGGCGCCAACAATTGGCCCATTTGAAGGGGAACATCTGGTACACTTATCCTGACTAAAGTTGGTCTTCGCCTGCCAAAGGCTCTGGTGATGACGCCGGCTTGGGCTCCAAAGTGACTTCCTCCTTGTCGCGGAGTTTGTCTTGGTCTCGTTGCACCGAAATGGGTGCCTTTGCTTGAACCCCTCGCCTGCGCTTGCCCCCTTTGCACCAAAGAGGAAATGGAGGACACTGCGCTGGCTGGCGCCCGCCTGGCACCCTTGGTCGTCATGGCTTGCGTCATGGGCACCTCATGAGGTACCCCACCTTGATCTCTCCGCCTCCTCGCGAGCCAGCCTAAGGAGGCCGTGCTTGAGGAAGCGTCGTGTCGTCCGCCTCGCGAGGCTTGGCCCCTCGCGAGGGTCTTGAGCCTTGTGTTGATGAAGATGGGCCACGTTGGGCCCCCACTCGAGCCACGCAGCAGGCCGCATGTAGGCAAGTCTGGGGACCCCTGTTCCCAGGACGCCGACAGTAGCCCCCGGGCCCAAGGCGCGCACGGACTTGGCCGTGCCGAGGGGCGAAAGTGCAAGGGCAAAGCGCCGCGGGCCCTAACAGCCTGCGGCCTCGGGCGCCGCGTGGCGGTTGATTGGACATGGGCGTCTCCACTTCCCCACGCTCCCTTATTCTGCGCCGCGCTAGGTTGCCGCGCAGTTGTACACAGCCGCCCTTTTCCTTGTTGCTTGACCGTCTCCTGCTCTTCCTCCCTCCGAACTCTGATCCTCGCTTCCGATCCCATCTCGCATCTCCTCTCGTCCGCCCGCCCCCATGGCTCCAAGGAAAGAGAAGGGGAAGAAGCATGCGGCTCCATCTCGCCCGCTGCCGCCGGTGGCGCGTGCTGTCGGCCGCTCAATCATACTCAACCTGGAGTTCCTGGGCAAGCTCAATCCAGCTCTGGCCACCGCCTTCAATGAGTGCGGGAGGACGACGGCGTGGCCTACGTGTCACCTTCCCACTGATAGGATAATCACCGAGGTCCATTACTTTGCCGACGCCTTGTGGCGGGTCTGGTGCCTCCCTTCTCCGATTTCTTCAACGCCGTTCTTGATCATTATCAGATCCACATGATGCACATGGGTCCTGAGTCCATTGCTCTTCTTTCAGTCTTCGCATTTGTTTGTGAGGCGATGGTGGGCATCCCTCCTTCTGTTGCCCTGCTGCGCCACTTCTTCTCCTTGCATCTTGTCGACCCCATGCAATGCTCGGCATGCGTGAGCTTCGTGGCTTCGTCCGAGACCGCGGCCTCTGGTATCAACTTCAACCTCCCTCCGCCTTCAGCCGAGTTCCGCGAGCGGTGGTTGTACATTGATGTTGGGGTGCCCAGCCCCCGGCTCGCGAAGCCGACATCGCCTGCTGTGCCTAATTCGGGCTGGGGCCAGGAGACGCTCGTAAGTCCCCGGCTCGCCTTCGTCTGGCATCGCTTCATGTCCTTGAAGAAGCTTGGCGTAACGGCGCCCAAAGTGGTGAAGGAGTTCCTATTGCGCCACATTGCCCCTCTCCAACGCCATTCTCGTAGAATGTGGGCCTTCAGCGGGCATGGCGACCGCATGAGGCTTCAGGGAGAAGACCTGACGCCCGAGGTGCTGAGGAGGATGCTCTTGGTCCTGACAAGCGATCCCAACCCCGGGGGTGTCCGGCAGGGGGAGCCTTGCTGTACCTCTGCCACAATAGGGATGACTTCGTGAGGCAGATGCCCCCTTTCGACGAGTGGGGGCTACGCCCTGTCGGCCTCCAGGGGCCTCGCGAGAACCCTGTGGTGGTGATTTCCCTTGCGGTCGGCCTGGGTGAATCCTCCTCGAGTGGTGGCGCAGGGAGGCAGGAGACAGCGGGGGTCGAGGGAGCCGCGGACGATGCGACCGCGCCTGGCGATGCTCTTGACGGGGCAGCTCACGAGGTCCGCACTCCCGAGGCCACGGGTGAGGCGTCGCCGCCTCCGGTGCTTGAGGCCGAGGCTCCTGAGCCCCCTGCTGGGATCTCTGACGAGGCAACTGCCCGTGCATTCCAGGCATGCGCCCTCGACGCGAGTGGCCTTGGCGCTCCGTCCTCTTCGCAGGCTGGTTGCTGTGAATCTCTCCTGGGTCGTTTCCGTGTGGACTTTGAGGCCCTCCGGTGAAGATCATCTCTTTTTGGAAAAGGCCCGGAGCCTGTGAAGAAGGCGAACGCCTGTGAAGATCATCTCTTTTTGGAAAAGGCCCGGAGCCTGTGAAGAAGGCGAACGCCTGTGAAGATCATTTCTTTTTGGAAAAGGCCCGGAGCCTGTGAAGAAGGCGAACGCCTGTGAAGATCATCTCTTTTCGGAAAAGGCCCTGAGCCTGTGAAGAAGGCGAACGCCTGTGAAGATCATCTCTTTTTGGAAAAGGCCCTGAGCCTGTGAAGAAGGCGAACGCCTGTGAAGCTCATTACCTCTAAGGAGAAAGGCCCGGAGCCTGTGAAGAAGGCGAACGCCTGTGAAGCTCATTACCTCTAAGGAGAAAGGCCCGGAGCCTGTGAAGAAGGCCAATGCCTGTGAAGCTCGCCGCCCCGTGACACTCTCATGTAATAATGAGTGGGGCTGTACACGCCCCGGAGTCTCAGGAGCGCCGGCCTCAGGCCCTGGGGCTCCCTCCCACGCCCAGTGGCAGCACTTAGCTCCACGCTGGTGAGAAGACGTCGAAGACTAGACTAGGTGCCGGACGCGGCTTTTTCATCTGCTTTCCGCATTTGGCGTGTTTTACTTGCATTTGAAGTCTTATCGAAGCTATCGCCGTTGTTGGTTTGTGGTTTATCGATTTTCGCTCCTCGTTTTGGTTTTCTCCCATGAAGGCCTCACGAGGGATGGGGCTCGAACGCCCTCGCGAGCGTTTTTTTTTGCTCTAGCCATTTAAAGGTTTCACGGCCCAGGCTCTCTACAGGAGCACCCCTCTGGTCCGTGCCCCTCGGGCACCGCGACATACACACAGGGCCTGGGTCGGTCGCACCCCGGCTGGGGCCGCAAACTACCTATGCAAGGGCAAATAGTTGTGAAACGCGACAACTAAATTAAGGTAACGGCTACAACGGCAATGATTCTTAAACACGCCCCCACGGGGCTCGACGCGGTTGTCTTATCTTACACAGGAAGCAAAAGGAAAAGGAAAGGGCGAGCCCGGCGCGGCCCGCCCCGCATCGGTCTACGGAGGTGACACCAGATGCCTCCGGAGCTCAGGCAGACTCCCTCTCGCGCTTCACCGGAGCGCGATGACGGGCGGCTGAACAGCCACCCCCCAAGCAGGCACGGAGGCGAGGGGGCTGGCTGCAGCCACCGCTGGAGGAGCCGCCTGAAGGGGAGTAGGCGAAGCTCGAGGAGCCTCAGGCGCCGCCAGCAGAGCGAGCGTTGTCTCCTTCATCGTCGTCCTCAGGGCAGCATCCTGCGCGGCGACTGTCTTCCCCAAACACCCTCACGTAGTGGGTGCTGTCGCCGTCGAACTTAAAGTGCAGGGTGCACCGCTCGCCCAGGCCGCGCGCGCGGGCAAACGTCTGCCAGCCGCGGGTCAGGGTCCCGTTCCCAGAAGGGGAAACCTCGAGCGAGACCCAAGAGGCCCTACTGCAGCAGCCGTCGTCCTGGAGCCAGAAGCCGCACCAGGCGCCGGCCGGCAGCTCGCTGATGAAGAAGCGAGGGAGCTGGAGCCAGGTGCTGGCCTGGTCCGCCGACCACACGACGAACTCCGGCAGCACCTTCGCCGAGCGAAAGCGCGGCCTGGGAGGCCGCGCAGCCACAGCCTGCCTCTCCATGGCAGCCGAGCGCTCACCACCGTGCTCACCACCGCGCGGAGAACCACCCCTGTGTCCGCGGGGAGCCACAGCGGGGACCACGGGATGCTTGCGGGGACGACCCCGGCCGCGCTTGGCCGGAGGGGAGTCGGGCCCCGCCCGACTAGCCTTCCCCTTCTCCGCTGCTGAGAACCTCTTCGGGGCCATGCGAGTGGCGGCGGCGAAGGAGAGGAGGAAGAAGAGAAGCGGGAAGGGATGGACTGGCGGAGCTTGTGTGGCCTCGCTCTTGTAGCCGGAAGAGGCCAACCGTCAAGCACCACGATCGCAGGTAATAATGACCCGTATCTATGCATGCAGGGACTAGTCAAGTCACGCAGTTGCCGAGGCGTCATGGGGAAGTGGAGACGCCCACGTCGTGTCAAACTGCAACGCGGCACCCAAGGCCGCAGGTTGTTAGGGCCCACGGCGCTTCGCCCTTGCCCTTTCGCCTCTCGGCACGGCCAAGTCCATGCGCACCTTGGGCCCGGGGGCTACTGTCGGCGTTCTGGGAACGGGGGTCCCCAGACTTGCCTGCCTGCGGCCTGCGGCGTGGCTAGAGTG
Organism: Aegilops umbellulata; assembly: GCA_032464435.1. NCBI lineage: Eukaryota > Viridiplantae > Streptophyta > Magnoliopsida > Poales > Poaceae > Aegilops > Aegilops umbellulata. The sequence goes on along the minus strand of CP136056.1, from coordinate 346,016,169 downwards.
GGGGCCCAACGTGGCCCATCTTCATCAACACAAGGCTCAAGACCCTCGCGAGGGGCCAAGCCTCGCGAGGCGGACGACACGGCGCTTCCTCCAGCACGACCTCCTTAGGCTGGCTCGCTAGGAGGCGGAGAGATCAAGGTGGGGTACCTCACGAGGTGCCCATGACGCAAGCCATGACGACCAAGGGTGCCAGGCGGGCGCCAGCACGCGCAGTGTCCCCCCTTTCCTCTTTGGCGCAAAGGGGGCAAGCGCAGGCGAGAGGATCAAGCGAAGGCACCCATTTTGGTGCAACGAGACCAAGACCAGCTCCAGGACAAGGAGGAAGTCACTGTGGAGCCCAAGCCGGCGTCATCACCAGAGCCTTTGGCAGGCGAAGACCAACTTTAGTCAGGATAAGTGTACCAGATGTTCCCCTTCAAATTGGCCAATTGTTGGCGCCCTTCCCGCTCAATATTTGGGAAGAGGCCCATGGCCTTTGCCTATAAATAGGACTAGCCACCCCCAGGGGAGAGGGGCATCTGATTCGGTATCTAGAGCAAGTAGAGAGAAAGAGAAGGGCGATTGAACTCTCCCTAGCAGTTCATCCCCTAACCAAGAACTGACCCTCGCGAGGTCATTCTTCCTTGTACTGTTCTTCCTCATCGGCCCAAAAGGCAATCCACTATGGGGTGCGCGCGGAGATCGTGCCCACTACCTCTCCGTCTCGCAAGGATCTAGACTACTGCAAGAACAACATAAGAGACACAAGGTTTATACTAGTTCGGGCCACCATTGTGGTGTAATACCCTACTCTAGTTTGTGGTGGGTGGATTGCCTCTTGGGCTGATGAGGAAGAACAGTACAAGGAAGAACGACCTCGTGACGGTCTGTTCTTGGCTAGGGGATGAACTGCTGGGGGGAGTTCGATCGCCCTTCCCTCTCTCTAGATGCTCGGTTCGATCCTAGCCTCTTCCCTCTAGATGCCTCTACTCTGGGGGTGGCTGGCCCTATTTATAGGCAAAGGCCCTGGGCCTCTTCCCAAATATTGAGCGGGAAGGGTGCCAACAATTGGCCCATTTGAAGGGGAACATCTGGTACACTTATCCTGACTAAAGTTGGTCTTCGCCTGCCAAAGGCTCTGGTGATGACGCCGGCTTGGGCTCCAAAGTGACTTCCTGCTTGTCGCGGAGTTTGTCTTGGTCTCGTTGCACCGAAATGGGTGCCTTTGCTTGATCCCCTCGCCTGCGCTTGCCCCCTTTGCACCAAAGAGGAAATGGAGGACACTACGCGGGCTGGCGCCCACCTGGCACCCTTGGTCGTCATGGCTTGCGTCATGGGCACCTCGTGAGGTACCCCACCTTGATCTCTCCGCCTCCTCGCGAGCCAGCCTAAGGAGGCCGTGCTTGAGGAAGCGCCGTGTCGTCCGCCTCGTGAGGCTTGGCCCCTCGCGAGGGTCTTGAGCCTTGTGTTGATGAAGATGGGCCGTGTTGGGCCCCCACTCGAGCCACGCTGCAGGCCGCAGGCAGGCAAGTCTGGGGACCCCCGTTCCCAGGACGCCGACAGTAGCCCCCGGGCCCAAGGCGCGCACGGACTTGGCCGTGCCGAGGGGCGAAAGGGCAAGGGCAAAGCGCCGCGGGCCCTAACAGCCTGCAGCCTCGGGCGCCGCGTGGCGGTTGATTGGACGTGGGCGTCTCCACTTCCCCATGCTCCCTTATTCTGCGCCGCGCTAGGTTGCCCCGCAGTTGTACACGGCCGCCCTTTTCCCTATTGCTTGACCGTCTCCTGCTCTTCCTCCCTCCGAACTCTGATCCTCGCTTCCGATCCCATCTCGCATCTCCTCTCTTCCGCCCGCCCCCATGGCTCCAAGGAAAGAGAAGGGGAAGAAGCATGCGGCTCCATCTCGCCCGCTGCCGTCGGTGGCGCCTGCTGTCGGCCGCTCAAGCATACTCAACCTGGAGTGCCTGGGCAAGCTCAATCCGGCTCTGGCCACCGCCTTCAACGAGTGCGGGAGGACGACGGCGTGGCCTACGTGTCACCTCCCCACTGATAGGATAATCACCGAGGTCCATTACTTTGCCGCCGCCTTGTGGGCGGGTCTGGTGCCTCCCTTCTCCGATTTCTTCAACGCCGTTCTTGATCATTATCAGATCCACATGATGCACATGGGTCCTGAGTCCATTGCTCTTCTTTCAGTCTTCGCATTTGTTTGTGAGGCGATGGTGGGCATCCCTCCTTCTGTTGCCCTGCTGCGCCACTTCTTCTCCTTGCATCTTGTCGACCCCACGCAATGCTCGGCATGCGTGAGCTTCGTGGCTTCGTCCGAGACCGCGGCCTCTGGTATCGACTTCAACCTCCCTCCGCCTTCAGCCGAGTTCCGCGAGCGGTGGTTGTACATTGATGTCGGGGTGCCCAGCCCCCGGCTCGCGAAGCCGACATCGCCTGTTGTGCCTAATTCGGGCTGGGGCCAGGAGACGCTCGTAAGTCCCCGGCTCGCCTTCGTCTGGCGTCGCTTCATGTCCTTGAAGAAGCTTGGCGTAACGGCGCCCAAATTGGTGAAGGAGTTCCTATTGCGCCGCATTGACCCTCTCCAACGCCATTCTCGTAGAATGTGGGCCTTCAGCGGGCATGGCGACCGCCTGAGGCTTCAGGGAGAAGACCTGACGCCCGAGGTGCTGAGGAGGGTGCTCTTGGTCCTGACAGGCGAACCCAACCCCGGGGGTGTCCGGTAGGGGGGAGCCTTGCTGTACCTCTGCCACAATAGGGATGACTTCGTGAGGCAGATGCCCCCTTTCGACGAGTGGGGGCTACGCTCTGTCGGCCTCCAGGGGCCTCGCGAGAACCCTGTGGTGGTGATTTCCCTTCCGGTCGGCCTGGGTGAATCCTCCTTGAGTGGTGGCGCGGGGAGGCAGGAGACAGCGGGGGTCGAGGGAGCCGCGGATGATGCGACCGCGCCTGGCGATGCTCTTGATGGGGCAGCTCACGAGGTCCGCGCTCCCGAGGCCACGGGTGAGGCGTCGCCGCCTCCGGTGCTTGAGGCCGAGGCTCCTGAGCCCCCTGCCGGGATCTCTGACGAGGCAACTGCCCGTGCGTTCCAGGCATGTGCCCTCGACGCGAGTGGCCTTGGCGCTCTGTCCTCTTCGCAGGCTGGTTCCTGTGCATCTCTCCTGGGCCATTTCCGTGTGGACTTTGAGGCCCTACGGAGAAAAAGGGAGGCCTTGGGTGACGACTTCCCCTGCCGCTTGCTGAAGCGTCGGAAGTACTTTGCTGTCGATGAGTAAGTCTTCTCCCTTTCTGTTCCTTATCTTGCTTGCCGCATCCGCTGATCCTTGCTCTGCAGGCCTCTGCCTACTGAGCTCGATGAAGTCGTCGGGCCGACGCTCTCCTTGACCCCGTCTCCTCTACTACCCCTGGGTGTCTCGAGCGGCCCTGCCCTTGTGATTTGGGCAGGTGACGGCGCGGACCGCCGCGTAGCGCGCGGCGACTCTCCCGCCCCTGCGATCTCCTTCCGCGGGCCTTCCCTCGACATAGGCAGCCTGCCGTGGGCTCCCCGTTTGGTCGCGGGCTGCGACCGGCTGAGGCACCTCCAGGGCCCTTCTCCTGAGGTTTGGTTGGACTCAAGTCGGGCTTCTGATGCGGCGCGGCCGTCCGTCGGGAAGGCGCCAGCCCCCAGCCCCCTGCCCGGGGCCGGAGCAATGATTCGAGGTTCTCGACGCCTGCTTGGGGCAGATGACGGCGCGGCAGACGTGCTTGAGCGTGCTCGGGAGCGCCGTGCCCGTCGTCACGAATTCCTTCGGAGGGCGAGTGGCGCCGTAGACTTGCTTGGGCAGGAGCTCGCTGAGGAAGACGCACGCCTGGAAGCTGAGGGCTTGCGCTTGGCTATCGAGCGGCGCGAGCTGGAAGCAGCCGCTGCCCTCGCGCGCCGTCAGCGCGTCCTTGACGATGAAGAGGCGAAGGTGTCGCTGCAGGCTTCTCTGGCGGCTCGGTCTCAGGCCATTGAGGAGGCCCGAGGAGCAGACCGACGGCGAGGAGCAGCAGAAGAACAGGCTCGGGAGCTCTTGGCCTGGTGTCGCTCGTTGGAGGAGCAAGCGGAGCTGCGCGAGGCAGCCCTTGCATCAATGGAGGTGGCTTCTCGCGACCCGGCTGAGCTTCGGAAGCGCGAGGAAGCGTTGGTGCTGGAGGCCGCCGAACGCGCTCGCGAGCTCGAGCAGCTGGAGACGAGGGAGTGCCTGGTGACGCAGGCGGAAAACGATGTCGCCGTGCGGGAGACGCGTGTGCTGGAGGAGGTCTGCCGTCGGGTGGCGATAGCACGCCAAGGCCTCGAGCGCGAGTTCAAGGGGAAGCTGGGGATGATCCGAGTCGAAGCTGAAGGTAGAACCGCCGCCTTGAGGGTCCAGCGGGATGAGGCGACACGACGAGCGGACGCCTCCCGGGTCGCCCTTGAGGCAGCGCAGAAAGAGCTGGCCTCCTCCCAGGCCGAGGTGCTCCGCCTACGCCAGCGTGTGGAAGAGGCCGTGGCCGTCGAGCGTCAGAATGCCGACGAGATACGCCAGCGGCAAGTCCTGGAGCACCAGCACGGCCCCATGCTCACCAAGCTCTGGGATAGGGCCAACATTGCCCTGGGCAACATCTGTGAGGCTGCCGTGGGCGAGCCACACACGATCAACTACGCCGGCAACCTACAGTTCTTCACCATCGTGGTGACACAGCTAGAGGCACGATCGGCCAGAGCCGATAGGTTGGTGGAGGAGAGGAGCCGCGCCCTGCTCGGGCGTGCCTTCTCCCGCGTCTTCAGCCATCTTCGAAACATGGATCCCCACTTCGACTTCGACGCCGCCATCGCCCCAGTTCCCCAAGCTGTTCGAGGCGACCTGGCTGAATGGGTGGAGAACAACGTAGATGCTCTCGTCCGGGCCTTCACTTCGGATGACGACGGCGTGGTCGTGGGCGTCGACAAAGGTGGCCTGGTGGAAGACCCCAATGCCGCTGATGGGGGCGCAGACAACGAAGGTGAGTTCAGCGACGCCAGCGACAGCTCGGGAGGCACCTCTGAGGACGCATTGGGGGACTTGTCAGATTGACCATGTACTATCCTCGTCTTTTTACCCTGCATAGATAGAACTCAGGCGTTTGGCCCGACGATTGTGAGAGCATTTTGGGAGGGGAAGCCCCTCATGTATGAACTTGTATCTAATGTATCTGCAGTGATTAAATCGTACGCGCGTCCAACGGTAGGCTGGTTCGCCCTTGTTCCTTGTTGGCTCTGGAGCTGCCTTCTGGAGGGCGTCACGTCCCGGGCGCTGGGTAGTTGAAACCTTGGGAGGCGGGGTCGTTGCCGACAGGAAACCCCGCAGGCTTGGGCCGTCTTCGCAGGCTCCGTGCCCTTTCTCGAGCGAGACGTCTTCACAGGCATTCGCCTTCTTCACAGGCTCTGGGCCTTCTCCCGAGAGGGATGTCTTCACAGGCATTCGCCTTCTTCACAGGCTCTGGGCCTTCTCCCGAGAGGGATGTCTTCACAGGCGTTCGCCTTCTTCACAGGCTCTGGGCCTTCTCCCGAGAGGGATGTCTTCACAGGCGTTCGCCTTCTTCACAGGCTCCGGGCCTTCTCCCGAGAGGGATGGCTTCACAGGCGTTCGCCTTCTTCACAGGCTCCGGGCCTTCTCCCGAGAGGGATGGCTTCACAGGCATTCGCCTTCTTTATAGGCTTCGGGTCTTCTCCCGAGAGGGATGGCTTCACAGGCGTTCGCCTTCTTCACAGGCTCCGGGCCTTCTCCCGAGAGGGTTGGCTTCATAGGCGTTCGCCTTCTTCACAGGCTCCGGGACTTCTCCCGAGAGGGATGGCTTCACAGGCTCCGGGCCTTCTCCCGAGAGGGATGGCTTCATAGGCATTCGCCTTCTTCACAGGCTCCGGGCCTTCATGAGAAAATGATCTCCGCAGGCACCAATGGTCACCTCGCGAGGGAGCGGCAGCGGCAATCTGGGCCGTGCTTAAGCTAGGCCTGGCCCGGCTCGCGAGGGGCTCGCGTGGGGAGGCAACTGTGATGAGATGGTGACCAGAACGCGGGAAACGATTCAAACAAGACCAAACACCCCTTCCCTGGACGCACGCAAAGCTCAGATTCGAATTCAACTTAAAACCAGCGGGGGAAAAAGGTTACAACCAAAGGAAGAAGGCAATGAAAGCAAACAAAAAGGCCGCGTCAGGCACCTAATCTAGTCTTCGATGTCTTCTCACCAGCGCAGAGCTAAGTGCTGTCCACTGGGCGTGGGAGGGAGCCCCAGGGCCTGAGGCCGGCACCCCTGAGACTCCGGGGCGTGTACAGCCCCACTCATTATTACGTGAGAGTGTCACGGGGCGGCGAGCTTCACAGGCATTGGGCCTTCTTCACAGGAACCGGCCTTGCTTCGTATCGCCAGACGAGGGCCCCGCCTTGCACCACACTCTAGTGCCACCAATGATGACCGGAAACCAGGACGCCGCCGGTGGGGTAGAGCGGTCGCCAGCGGTTCCCCCGACGACCACGGGTCCTCCGCCAGGGGCAGGCCCTCAGGCGCCTCCCCAGCGGAGGGCCTATCTTCTAAGAACGCCTTGCTCCGAACGCCGCGGTGGTGATGTAGGATCCCTGCCCCTTTCCTGCAACCCCCCCCCCCCCTGCGTCCTCCTCCCGAGGGGTAGGAGGCCGCAGGGGCGGGGCAGCTGCTTGTCACGGCGACCTGCATCTCCTGTGACCCATGATTAGCGTATGCCTGCTCTTGAGGAATTATTGGTACCCGATAGTCGTTGCCTCCAGTATGACTGACGGAGCCGTCATGGGGTTCCTGGAGGGGCTCGGCCTCTGGCGTCTCGTCCTCCCAGCTGGGGCTGAAGAGTGAGCCATGTTCGCCCCCGTGAGCGTGCCCTTGGTCCATCATGTGGGGCACGTATTCCTCTGGCGCCGCCACCCCGAATGCTGTGCTGTAGTGCTCCATGCGCCATGCAACGTTGCTTGTCGTGCCCACCGCAGGGTGGTGGCGTGGTGGGCCGCTGGTGCCGTGGGCCGCACCGAGCCCCTCTCCTTCATGCGCCGGGGGCGGGGGTAGCGCCACTGCCAGTCTGGTGCCGGCGGATTCGCCGGTGTTGGGGTAGTCTTGAGGCCCGCGCGGGTGCGCGGGGCCCCCTCGTGCGCCGCCCTGAACTTGAGGCGGTAGCTGGACGCAGAAGGGGTGAGCCCCCGAAGCGGCGAAGCCCAGGAGCTCGGCGACCCGCTCCAGCAGCACGTCGCGGCCGCCCTCCAATAGCCTGCACTGCAATAGCTCGCGTGCTACCGTGAGCGCGACCCTTGAGTTTGCCTGTTCTCGGCGGGTGTACGGTGTCGTAGTCGCGGCGTGGTTGGAGGCCCTCGCCGCCGACCGCGCCTGTCGCGGTGTGAGGGTCGCAGAAGGTTGCCCGCGTCGCCCGCGGCCCGCAGCGCCCTGCGGACTGCGCGCTGCCTATGGCGCGGGGTCGCCCGGAGCGGGAGGCTCCACGCAGATGGGCCACGCCACCCATGGGCCTTGGCTGCCCGCCTGGTCGCCGGACATGATAACGACGACGTAACGGGAGACGGAGCGATGGGAAGGCAGATTCCAGCGCACCCCAGAGTTCGAACCTTAAGGGTCCGCCGGAACCCGTGATCCGACATTTGGCGCGCCCAGAGGTCGGATCACGGGTTCCGGCAGACCCTTAAGGTTCAAACTCTGGGGTGCGCGCAGAGATCGTGCCTTCTACCTCTCCGTCTCGTAAGGATCTAACCTACTGCGGGAACAACACAAGAGACACAGGGTTTATACTGGTTCGGGCCACCATTGTGGTGTAATACCCTACTCCAGTGTGGTGTGGTGGATTGCCTCTTGGGCTGATGAGGAAGAACTGAACAGGGAAGAACGACCTCGCGAGGGTCTGTTCTTGGCTAGGGGATGAACTGCTGGGGGGAGTTCGATCGCCCTTCTCTCTCTCTCTCTCTCTCTCTCTCTGAATGCGGGATTCTACCTCAGGTTCTAGATACCGAATCAGATGCCTCTACCCAGGGGGTGGCTAGTCCTATTTATAGGCAACGGCCCTGGGCCTCTTCCCAAATATTGAGCGGGAAGGGCGCCAACAATTGGCCCATTTGAAGGGGAACATCTGGTACACTTATCCTGACTAAAGTTGGTCTTCGCCTGCCAAAGGCTCTGGTGATGACGCCGGCTTGGGCTCCACTGTGACTTCCTCCTTGTCGCGAAGCTGGTCTTGGTCTCGTTGCACCGAAATGGGTGCCTTTGCTTGATCCCCTCGCCTGCGCTTGCCCCCTTTGCACCAAAGAGGAAAGGGAGGACACTGCGCGGGCTGGCGCCCGCCTGGCACCCTTGGTCGTCATGGTTTGCGTCATGGGCACCTCGTGAGGTACCCCACCTTGATCTCTCCGCCTCCTAGCGAGCCAGCCTAAGGAGGCCGTGCTTGAGGAAGCGTCGTGTCGTCCGCCTCGCGAGGCTTGGCCCCTCGCGAGGGTCTTGAGCCTTGTGTTGATGAAGATGGGCCACGTTGGGCCCCCACTCGAGCCACGCCGCAGGCCGCAGGCAGGCAAGTCTGGGGACCCCCGTTCCCAGAACGCCGACAGTAGCCCCTGGACCCAAGGCGCGCATGGACTTGGCCATGCCGAGAGGCGAAAGGGCAAGGGCGAAGCGCCGCGGGCCCTAACAGCCTGCGGCCTCGGGCGCCGCATGGCGGTTGATTGGACGTGGGTGCTTTTGCAACTGCGCAGGGTACTAAAGGTGTGGCATCTGCTCGGGCTTTGTCCCTCTCCTTCTTCATCCGCTGCTCAGATCCCCTTCCTTGCACTTCCTCTCCCTTCCTCCAAGCTTCCAGATCTGCTCCACCCGCTCATCTCAGGTAGCCATGGCGCCTCGCCGGACCCCGGCCGAAGCTTGGTTCTCTCCTGCTTTGGATTCGCCCAACGTGTCGAAGGCGAGCCTCGCCCTGCTGCACCGGATGGCCGCGGCGCAGGGCATTGACGGGGCGCAGATGTTCAAGGTCGGCTCCGATGCCCCTGAAGGCCAAGGGAGCACCTTCTATCCTTTCTTTGTGAGATCCATTGCAGCGGGCCTGGTACCTCCTTTTTCTGAGTTCTTCCTCGCCGTCCTCCGCCATTACAACTTGCAAGCTTTGCATCTCCACCCCAACTCCGTCCTTCTCTTAGCGATCTTCGCCTACTACTGCGAGGCGCATGTGGGGGTGCAGCCTTCAGTGGCCTTGCTGCGCCACTATTTCTACCTCCGGACTTCCAAAGGTTCTCCTTCGGCGTGCGTGGGCTTCGTCGCGTGCGGCAGCTCCATGGCCATCTCGAATCCGGGGAAGAGGATCGAGGGCTTCCGGAGCAAGTGGGTGTTGGTTGATGCCGGGTGCGTCGAACCTCGGTTGGCCCTTCCCACGGAGTCGGCCGTGAGCTCGGAAGACTGGTGCCGGGCGGAGCTCACGGATCCCCGCGCGAAGTCAGTGCTGGCGAAGATGGACGCCGATCTGAAGCCGGCCTACTTGGCGGCGGCGAAGCTGACCGGGGCTTCGTTGCTGAGGGAGTTCCTGGAGCACCAACTGGCTCCGCTTCGGCAGTACTCTCCTCCGATGTGGAGGCCTCACCCGAGTCCCGCAGCCGTGGGCGAAGGGGACGTGACTACGGTCTCCAGTCCCTGGTCGGGGGCGAGGCAGCAATGCCGCAGGGCGCGCCTTCGCCCTTGTTCCTCCGCGACGATTGGGAGCAAGTGGTGGAGTCCATGCCCGTCTTCGACGGGGACGGGCTCGTGCCCGCGGTGGCTCCCAAGGATCTGGTGAATGTGTCTTCCGGCGACTCCAGCGGAGGTGGGGGCGAGGAGGAGCAGGGGGCAGGCCCCGACTCCGAGGCGATTGACGGAGAGTCCAGGACTCCCTCGCTCCAACGCAAGCCCCGTGCTCTCCGCCTTTCGCTAAGTGATGATGATGACGATGACGTGCTGGGCAGCGGGAGCTCGCCTCCGGTCCCGAAGAAGGGCAGGACCGGGTTGATTCCCCGCTGGTCCGCCCTGACTTCGGGGCGAACCGCGGATGCGCCTTCTGCTTCCGAGGTCGACTCCTCCAGCCGGCTCTCCGGCTTCAAGTTTGGCAGGAGACCACCGGAGCTTTCTGCCGACGACCTGTAAGCGCTTGATCCTTGATTCCTGGTTTCTTGTTCCGCTGACGAGGCTTGATGATCACTTCTCCTGAGCAGGCTGGCGCCCGCGACGAAGAAGCTGAAGGGGGCTCCTAAGGCCCCGGCTGCGACGACACCTCCACCTGCAGGGGGGCGACCGCGACGCACAGGCTCCCCCTGCCCACTCGCCCTTGCGGAGCTTGGCTGATCCGGCTGGGGCCGCAGCCCCATGGCTCGGTCGACCCCAGAGGTGCCCTTGTCTGGTGCCGCTGCTACGACTGGGGAGGCGCAGCAGACTCCGCCCCGGGATACTGCAGCCTCGCCGCCGCTACCTTCTCCTCCCGTTCCGCCGGCTGCTGGTTCCGGGACTCCTCCTGCTGCCCCAAAGCGCCCTGATGCTTCCCCGCCTTCTTCTTCCATCCTGGAGCGAGCTGTTGCTGGACTGGACCGGCTGCGGCAGGATCTTCTGGGCGCCGACCCTCGCCTGGTGGCCGGGCGCCTGGAGCTGGCCTCGGGGTGGATTCGCTCCGACGCCTCGATCCGGGCAGCGCTGGTTCAGGCCTCGATGGCCTGTGACGAGGAGAAGGAGGCTACCCTCGAGGCGAAGGCTGCCCGTGACGCGGTCCTGGGAGAGGCGGTTGGAATCCGCGGCCGCTGCAAGGAGCTGGAGGACGAGTTGCAAGGCCTGCGTGGTCAGCTTGCAGAGGAGACCCGCCTTCTCCAAGAGCAGGAGAAGGAGGTGAAGGCTCGCGAGGCGGCGCTCGAGGACCAGGAGGCGAAGCTCAAGAAGCGCCGCAGCCACCTAGGTGCGCTGAAGAAGGAGCTGGAGACGACGAAGGCCGAGCTGGACGCCAAGGCCCGGGTCCTTGCCGAGGATCGCGTGGCCTTCGCGGACATGGAGAAGGATGCCCGCGCTTCGTGGAAGACGCTTTACGAGAGTGGCCTGGATTGCCCGCTGGCTGGCGACGGGGATGGCCCTGCCAAACTGCTTCCCTTCTTGGTGAAGGCTCTTGGAGATGTTGCCCTCGGGCTCGTCCCCACGGTCGAAGCCGAGGAGCGCGTCCTGTCTTCCGCCGCGCTGACGCGGGTCTTCGCCCATGTCTACCTTTGCGACCCCAGCGCCGACCTTGACAGCCTGCTGGAGCCGGTGAGCGGCGAGGGCGCCGCTGCTGCTGTCGAGGCCATGAAGGGGCGCGCGGAGGCGCTGCTGGGGAAGTTCCGGGCCTTCAGCACCAAGCCGAAGCGAGGCGCTGCCGGCCCTACTACCCCGCAAGGCGAAGCCACTCCACGCGACTCCGCTGCCGACAAGTGACTCCGCTATCGTTCCTGTTCTTCTTTCGATTCCTGCGCATGCACGACGCCTCGAGGAGGCATTTAAATTTGCGATTGGAACCAAGGCGACAATATGGGTTGTAATATTCGTTTTTAAGTTCCTTGAATTTTATGTTCCTCTTCCCTACTTGCTTATACTCTATGCCGGCAGAGCCAGGCCACGCGCATGCCTCACCCAGCATCAGCCCCGATCAGAAACCAGGACGGGACCAAAGGAATGAGGGGCCACGTGACAAGTTAGGATCCTGAGTCGCGATGCTCAGGAGTCCCCCTTAGCGCACGAGCAACAAGTAGGGAAGCGCGATGTAGGTGCGTTTCCGTTCTACGTCTGCAGAGCCCGACCCCGCGCGTACCTCACTCAGCATAGCCTTTCGGAACTAAGGAGTGAGGGGCTACGGAGCCAGTTAGGCTCCTGAGTCGCGATGCTCAGGAGTCCCCCTTGACGCGCGAACAGCAGGTGGCGAGATGAAATGCAGGCGGGGCTACCGTTCTACGTCTGCAGAGCCCGACCCTGCGCGTACCTCACCCAGCATAGCCTTTCGGAACTAAGGAGTGAGGGGCTACGGAGCCAGTTAGGCTCCTGAGTCGCGATGCTCAGGAGTCCCCCTTGATGCGTAAACGGCCTTCATACCTTGGCTCCGCTCAGGGAGAGACGCGCGATGAACCAGGCCCGAGGGGCCTGGCTGGGGCGTACGGCTGGGCGTGACCCAGTCGTAGCCCCCGTGCCCAGCCCCCTCGCGCGGCGCTCCCGGGGGGAGGCGTTGCGATGAGGCCAGCCACTGAGCTCGGGGCTCCCTGAGGTTAACGCGGCCCGGAGGCCACCCTCAGTTGTTTATCACCAGCGCGGAGCATAGCGCTTTCGTATGTGTACGGGCATAGCCGCTCCTCGGCAGTGTCGTCAGCCAGCGCGGAGCATGGTGCTTCCACGGGTACGTGGGAGGGGGCTCCCCTCCGGGAGGAGCCCCTGGGGCATGTACAGCCCCGCCCTGACACGTGGCTGGCACGGTAGAGCTAGGTGAGGTGTATCTGGGCACCCGTGAGCCAACGCAGGACTCACGAGGCCCTACCTCTAGGCGGGTTACGCCTGGCACTGGGCCGTATCTTGATATGTGTCCCTGCAAAATCTGGTTAGATGCCGGCACACTACGTCCTTGGGTCCCGGCCCTCGAGCTTGTCTCAGCCGTCGCTGGTATGCCAGGACGCGATGCCGTGGATAAGGCCAGAGGGTGAGGGCTGGAGAGCCAGTAAGAGCCCTGAGTCGCGATGCTCAGGCACCCCCCCCTTTAACGCGCAAGTGGTTGACATGAAGAAGAAGAGGTGCCGCGGACGGCCTCGAGTAATGATGCATAATTGGAAATAAGCGCAGAAGGGATACATGCCGCTGGGCCTAGCCCGAGTGGCCTGGGGATGATGCAGCCCGAGGGGCGCCCCCAGCAAAGCAAGCTAGCGACTGAGAAGATAAAAAGGGATACATGCCGCAGGGACAGACCCACGCGGCCTGGGAATACGCAACCCTGGGAGGGTGCTCCCAACTAAGAATGAAACTTGAAAGATGTCACCTGAAGACGTCGTCGGTGCAGTGGCGTTGGTGCAGCAGACTGGGTGGGCCACGGAAGCTGATCCTCACGAGCCCCTAGGACCGGGGGCCTCGGGAGGCTCCGGAGGCACTGGTGGCTCCTCGTGAGCAGCCTCCATCTCCGCCAGGGCTGCGGAACGCCTGCCTTCTTGCGCCTCCAAGATGCTCCTCATGATGCGCTGGTACGCCGCAGCCACGCTCGGCAGGCCATAAGGCATGCGAACATAGCTGTGGGGTGGTCCTTCACAGTGCCCCACTTGTGAGGGCCAGAGGCGCTCCGTCGTGGCGATCTGATTGAGCCCTGGTACGTCGACGCAGACGCGCAGCCCACCATCCTCGCTTGGATGGGGAGCCACAGCTGGTGGGCGACGGCAACCTCTCATGATCCTCGACTCCTGTAGTTCTTGAATGGTCTTGCTAACAAACTCCTCCTGGTCTGACCTTCCTCCCCTGGCTTCCTTCCGAGGGAAGCGTGCTTCGAAACACGCCTCCACATGGTGCCCCAGCGCCTCCCTCGTGACCTTGGCGAGGTCGGTGGCCCTTCAGGTGAGAGCCCTCGAGCCCTGCCTGAGGAGGGCACCGGGCGCGCTTCCCTATGCGATTGAAGGAGGGTCCCCCTGGACAGACGCGGGCCTTGAAGGGCCTGCCTCCTGAGGGTCTGAGCCTGACGTTGTCTTCTTCTTCTTGGGGGTGGTCTCAGGAAAGTCTGGGAACCCCTACCTGGCGCGCCAAATGTCGGATCACGGGTTCCGGCAGACCCTTAAGGTTCGAACTCTGGGGTGCGCGCGGAGATCGTGCCCTCTACCTCTCCGTCTCGTAAGGATCTGAATTATTGCAAGAACAACATAAGAGACACAAGATTTATACTAGTTCGGGCCACCGTTGTGGTGTAATACCCTATTCTAGTTTGTGGTGGGTGGATTGCCTCTTGGGCTGATGAGGAAGAACAGTACAAGAAAGAATGACCTCGCGAGGGTCAGTTCTTGGTTAGGGGATGAACTGCTAGGGAGAGTTCAATCGCCCTTCTCTTTCTCTCTACTTGCTCTAGATACCGAATCAGATGCCCCTCTCCCCTGGGGTGGCTAGTCCTATTTATAGGCAAAGGCCCTGGGCCTCTTCCCAAATATTGAGCTGGAAGGACGCCGACAATTGGCCAATTTGAAGGGGAACATCTGGTACACTTATCCTGACTAAAGTTGGTCTTCGCCTGCCAAAGGCTCTGGTGATGACGCCGGCTTGGGCTCCACAATGACTTCCTCCTTGTCGTGGAGCTGGTCTTGGTCTCGTTGCACCGAAATGGGTGCCTTTGCTTGATACTCTCGCCTGCGCTTGCCCCCTTTGCACCAAAGAGGAAAGGGGGGACACTGCGCAGGCTGGTGCCCGCCTGGCACCCTTGGTCGTCATGGCTTGCGTCATGGGCACCTCGTGAGGTACCCCACCTTGATCTCTTCGCCTCCTCGCGAGCCAACCTAAGGAGGTCGTGCTGGAGGAAGCGCCGTGTCGTCCGCCTCGCGAGGCTTGGCCCCTCGCGAGGGTCTTGAGCCTTGTGTTGATGAAGATGGGCCACGTTGGGCCCCCACTCGAACCACGCCGCAGGCCGCAGGTAGGCAAGTCTGGGGACCCCCGTTCCCAGAACGCCGACAGTGGCCCCCGGGCCAGGTGCGCATGGACTTGGCCGTGCCGAGAGGCGAAAGGGCAAGGGCGAAGCGTCGTGGGCCCTAACAGCCTGCGGCCTCGGGCACCGCGTGGCGGTTGATTGGACGTGGGTGCTTCCACTTCCCCACAACGCCTTGACGATCGCGCGGATTGGACAAGTCCCTGCATGCAAACCATGTCATGATTACCTGTGATCATGGAGGCCGGCGGTTGGCCTCCGCCGGCTATAAGTACGGCACCGCGCGTGCCCTTCTAGTCCATCTCTTCTTGCTTCCTCCCCCGCCTCAGTTCTTGCTCCGTCTTGGTGTGATGGCTCCGATTCGCCGGTTCTCCCCCTACTGTCGGTGTTCTGGGAACGGGGGTCCCCAGACTTGCCTGCCTTCGGCCTGCAGCGTGGCTCGAGTGGGGGCCCAACGTGGCCCATCTTCATCAACACAAGGCTCAAGACCCTCGCGAGGGGCCAAGCCACGCGAGGCGGACGACACGGCGCTTCCTCAAGCACGGCCTCCTTAGGCTGGCTCGCGAGGAGGCGGAGAGATCAAGGTGGGGTACCTCACGAGGTGCCCATGATGCAAGCCATGATGACCAAGGGTGCCAGGCGGGCGCCAGCCCGCGCAGTGTCCTCCCTTTCCTCTTTGGTGCAAAGGGGGCAAGCGCAGGCGAGGGGATCAAGCAAAGGCACCCATTTCGGTGCAACGAGACCAAGACCAGCTCCGCGACAAGGAGGAAGTCACTGTGGAGCCCAAGCCAGCGCCATCACCAGAGCCTTTGGCAGGCGAAGACCAACTTTAGTCAGGATAAGTGTACCAGATGTTCCCTTTCAAATTGGCCAATTGTTGGCACCCTTCCCGCTCAATATTTGGGAAGAGGCCCAGGGCCTTTTCCTATAAATAGGACTAGCCACCCCCAGGGGAGAGAGGCATCTGATTCGGTATCTAGAGCAAGTAGAGAGAAAGAGAAGGGCGATCGAACTCCCCCCAGTAGTTCATCCCCTAGCCAAGAACAGACCCTCGCGAGGTCGTTCTTCCCTGTACAGTTCTTCCTCATCAGCCCAAGAGGCAATCCATCACACCACACTGGAGTAGGGTATTACACCACAATGGTGGCCCAAACTAGTATAAACCTTATGGTGTAATACCCTACTCCAGTGTGGTGTGGTGGATTGCCTCTTGGGCTGATGAGGAAGAACTGTACAGGGAAGAACGACCTCGCGAGGGTCTGTTCTTGGCTAGGGGATGAACTGCTGGGGGGAGTTCGATCGCCCTTCTCTCTCTCTCTCTCTCTCTCTCTCTCTCTCTCTCTCTCTCTCTCTCTCTCTCTCTCTGAATGTGGGATTCTACCTCAGGTTCTAGATACCGAATCAGATGCCTCTACCCAGGGGGTGGTAGTCCTATTTATAGGCAAAGGCCCTGGGCCTCTTCCCAAATATTGAGCGGGAAGGGCGCCAACAATTGGCCAATTTGAAGGGGAACATCTGGTACACTTATCCTGACTAAAGTTGGTCTTCGCCTGCCAAAGGCTCTGGTGATGACGCCGGCTTGGGCTCCACAGTGACTTCCTCCTTGTCACGGAGCTGATCTTGGTCTCGTTGCACCGAAATGGGTGCCTTTGCTTGATCCTCTCGCCTGCGCTTGGCCCCTTTGCACCAAAGAGGAAAGGGAGGTCACTGCGCGGGCTGGCGCCCGCCTGGCACCCTTGGTCATCATGGCTTGCGTCATGGGCACCTCGTGAGGTACCCCACCTTGATCTCTCCGCCTCCTCGCGAGCCAGCCTAAGGAGGCCGTGCTTGAGGTAGCGCCGTGTCGTCCGCCTCGCGAGGCTTGGCCCCTCGCGAGGGTCTTGAGCCTTGTGTTGATGAAGATGGGCTACGTTGGGCCCCCACTCGAGCCTCGCTGCAGGCCGCAGGCAAGCAAGTCTGGGGACCCCCGTTCCCAGAATGTCGACAGTAGCCCCCGGGCCCAAGGCGCGCATGGACTTGGTCGTGCCGAGAGGCGAAAGGGCAAGGGCGAAGCGCCGCGGGCCCTAACAGCCTACAGCCTCGGGCGCCGCGTGGCGGTTGATTGGACGTGGGCGCTTCCACTTCCCCACGACGCCTCGACGATAGCGCGGATTGGACAAGTCCCTGCATGCAAACCATGTCATGATTACCTGTGATCGTGGAGGCCGGCGGTTGGCCTCCGCCGGCTACAAGTACGGCACCGCGCGTGCCCTTCTAGTCCATCTCTTCTTGCTTCCTCCCCCGCCTTAGTTCTTGCTCCGTCTTGGTGTGATGGCTCCGATTCGCCAGTTCTCCGCGGCGGAGAAGGGAAAGGCTCCTCAAGAGGTACCTGACCCGCTCCCGCCGAAGAAACGGCCTGCCTTGCGCGGCCGAGACGAGGAGAACCGCCTAGTGGTGCTGAGGCCTTGGTACGAGCGGCCTCCGCCGGGGTTCCCGCTTCCCTTGTATGCCCACGCCGAGGGCTCTGGAAGAGGAGAGGCCGATCCCCTCGGCCAGCGCCGTCGGCGGCGCCGGAGGGTCACGAAGGTGTTGGTTGTTCCTCCTGGAGTCCACACCGTGGGCTCCTCCGCATACCCCGGGAGCGGCTGCAGCCCAGCCGATCCTTCTCAGGCGTCGGGGGCAGATCGTCCAACTCCTTGGGACAGATCCGGCTCCCGGTGACCTTCGGCACCTACGACAGCTTCTGCACGGAGATGGTTGACTTCGACATCGCCCCCATCGGCCTCCCTTACAACGCCATCCTCGGCTACCCGGCACTGGCTCAGTTCATGGCCGCCACGCACCCGGCGTACAACCTCATGAAGATGCCCAGGAGCAACGGTACCCTCACCGTGCACGGAGACACTGGGGACGCCCTGCGAGTACTCAAGCTCGCCTTCAAGACGGCGGCATTGGCGCAGCCCGCCGACGCGGGGACCCCTGGGCCCAAGGGGGATGCGCCTACCAAGAAGAAGCAGTTGTTCACCCAAGACAAGGCACAGACCAAGCAGATACCCGTTGATGAGGACGGGTCCTCCAGCGCCACTTTCACCATTGGCGCCAACCTAGGGCCTAAGCAGGAGGAGGCCCTGGTCAAGTTCCTGCGTGCAAACAAGAAAGTGTTTGCTTGGGAGCCCAATCAGTTGGCAGGGATCCCCAGGGACGTCATCGACCACCACCTCAATGTATGCCCAAATGTGCGCCCCGTGAAGCAGAAGGCCAGGCGGCAGTCCATAGAGAAGCAGGCCTTCATCGTCCAAGAGACCCGCAAGTTGGAAGCCGCTGGAGTTATTCGCGAGGTCCGGTACCCAAATTGGTTGGCCAACCCTGTCGTTGTACCCAAGAAAGGGGGGAAGGAACGCATGTGTGTCGACTTCACCAACCTCAACAAGGCATGCCCGCAAGATCCGTTCCCGCTCCCTCGCATCGACCAGATCGTCGATTCCACCGCCGAATGCGACCTGCTATGCTTTTTGGATGCCTTCTCAGGATATCACCAGATCAAGATGGCGATAGAAGATGTTGAGAAGACCACCTTCTTGACCCCGTGCGGGGTATACTGCTATACATGCATGCCGTTTGGACTACGCAACGCAGGGGCAACCTTTCAGCGGCTGATGCACATCACCTTGGGCCCGGGGGCTACTGTCGGCGTTCTGGGAACGGGGGTCCCCAGACTTGCCTGCCTGCGGCCTGCGGCGTGGTTCGAGTGGGGGCCCAATGTGGCCCATCTTCATCAACACAAGGCTCAATACCCTCGCGAGGGGCCAAGCCTCGTGAGGCGGACGACACGGCGCTTCCTCCAGCATGACCTCCTTAGGTTGGCTCGCGAGGAGGCGGAGAGATCAAGGTGGGGTACCTCACGAGGTGCCCATGACGCAAGCCATGACGACCAAGGGTGCCAGGCGGGCGCCAGCCCGCGCAGTGCCCCCCCCTTTCCTCTTTGGTGCAAAGGGGGCAAGCGCAGGCGAGAGGATCAAGCAAAGGCACCCATTTCGGTGCAACGAGACCAAGACCAGCTCCACGACAAGGAGGAAGTCACTGTGGAGCCCAAGCCGGCGTCATCACCAGAGCCTTTGGCAGGCGAAGACCAACTTTAGTCAGGATAAGTGTACCAGATGTTCCCCTTCAAATTGGCCAATTGTTGGCGCCCTTCCCGCTCAATATTTGGGAAGAGGCCCAGGGCCTTTGCCTATAAATAGGACTAGCCACCCCCAGGGGAGAGGGGCATCTGATTCGGTATCTAGAGCAAGTAGAGAGAAAGAGAAGGGCGATTGAACTCTCCCTAGCAGTTCGTCCCCTAACCAAGAACTGACCCTCGCGAGGTCATTCTTCCTTGTACTGTTCTTCCTCATCAGCCCAAGAGGCAATCCACCCACCACAAACTAGAGTAGGGTATTACACCACAACGGTGGCCCGAACTAGTATAAATCTTGTGTCTCTTGTGTTGTTCTTGCAGTAGTTCAGATCCTTATGAGACGGAGAGGTAGAGGGCACGATCTCCACGCGCACCCCAGAGTTCGAACCTTAAGGGTCTGCCGGAACCCGTGATCCGACATTTGGCATGCCAGGTAGGGGAACCCGTCGATCTCCTCCTGGGACCAGATGCGTACTCGCTTCATCGCCAACTTCCAAGGTACCCGCGACCAGCCTCCCACCATGAGCGACATGCGCCGCATCAAGTAGCAACCTGGAGAGACCCTGCAGAAGTACATCTAGCACTTCAACAGTGCGCGCCTCAAGATCCCCAGGGTGTCTGAAGAAGCCATCATTTCGGCCTTCTCCGATGGCATGCACGACGTCAAGATGAAGGAGGAGCTGGCGATGCATGAAGACCTTTGCACCTCCCTGGAGCTGTTCAACCTGGCGACCAAGTGCGCTACAGCTGAGGAGGGACGCCTCTCCCTCCTCGAGCTGCTTGCCGCAGACCCAGAAGAGAAGAAGCCCAAGGCCAAGGACGTGAAGCGCAAGGGGGATGCCGTGCTCGCGGCAGAATCGGACACCAAGCGGGGCAAGGATCTGCCTGAATCCTCCAGGGGCAGCCGGTACTGTGTGTACCACGACCTCCACACCCACAACACCAATGAATGCCAAGAACTCCGCGCCGTGCGAGAAGGAAGAGTCGGCCGACGCCCTGACCGTGCTGACCGGGGCTACGGCCGAGGAGGAGGAAGGAACCCGGGACGCTGGGAAGACCGCGGCCCACGTCCAGGCTGGCGTGACCAACCTCGCGAGGACCGCTGGCGCGACCCGCCTCGCGAGGGGGACTGGAGGGATCAGCCTCGTGAGGATCGCCCTCATGGCAACCCAGGCCTGCCGCCGTTGCCGCCTCAACCGAGAAGGAATGAAGACCGCCACCAAGACGAGGGGGCTGGGGGCTTCCAAGAGCCTCGCGCCATCGCCTGCATCCTGGGCGGAGCTCAAGCCCCAGCCTCTCAACGTATCTTCAAGCAGTTTGCTCGCGAAGTGAATGCAGTCCTCCCCAAGCTTGAAGCAACGCGTCCCCTCAGGTGGTCGGCCTGCACCATCACGTTCAGCTCAGCAGACCAGCTCAAGTGCGCAGCCACAACCGGAGTCCTCCCAATGCTTTGTTCCCCAGTCATCAGCAACATTCTGGTCACCAGGACCCTCATCGACGGAGGGGCAGGGCTCAATGTCTTGTCCGTGGAAACGTTCAACAGCCTCCAAGTGCCCTATGACCAGCTTCAGCCAACCAAGCCCTTCTCCGGAGTCACCGATGGTTCCACAGTCCCGATCGGGCAGGTCCGCCTCCCAGTCACCTTCGGCACCTACGACAACTACCGCACCGAGCTCATCGACTTTGACGTCGCCCACATCCGCCTGCCGTACAACGCCATCCTCGGGTACCCGGCGCTGGCCAAGTTCATGGCCGTGACTCACCATGGCTACAACGTCCTCAAGATGCCAGGAAGCGGCGGCGTCATCACGGTGCCATGTCAAGAGAAGGATGCAGTGTGTGCTCTGGAGCGAGCCTTCCAGGCCGCGTCACTAGAAGACCCAGATCGCGGAAGCAGGAGGCTTCCTGAGACCACCCCCAAGAAGAAGAAGACAACGTCAGGCTCAGACCCTCGGGAGGCAGGCCCTTCAAGGCCCGTGTCTGTCCATGGGGACCCTCCTTCAATCGCATAGGGAAGCGCGCCCGGTGCCCTCCTCAGGCAGGGCTCGGGGGCTCTCACCCGGAGGGCCACCGACCTTGCCAAGGTCACGAGGGAGGCGCTGGGGCACCATGTGGAGGCGTGTTTCGAAGCACGCTTCCCTCAGAAGGAAGCCACGGGAGGAAGGTCAGACCAGCAGGAGTTTGTTAGCAAGACCATTCAAGAACTACAGGAGTCGAGGATCATGAGAGGTTGCCGTCGCCCACCAGCTGTGGCTCCCCATCCAGGCGAGGATGGTGGGCTGCGCGTCTGCGTCGACGTACCAGGGCTCAATCAGATCACCACGACGGAGCGCCTCTGGCCCTCACAAGTGGGGCGCTGCGAAGGACCACCCCACAGCTATGTTCACATGCCTTATGGCCTGCCGAGCGTGGCTGCAGCGTACCAGCGCATCATGAGGAGCATCTTGGAGGCGCAAGAAGGCAGGCGTTCCGCAGCCCTGGCGGAGATGGAGGCTACTCACGAGGATCCACCAGTGCCTCCGGAGCCTCCCGAGGCCCCGGGGCCTGGGGGCTCGTGAGGATCAGCTTCCGCGGCCCACCGAGTCTGCTGCACCAACGCCACTGCACCGACGACGTCTTCAGGTGAAATCTTTCAAGTTTCATTCTCAGTTGGGAGCGCCCTCCCAGGGTTGCGTCATTCCCAGGCCGCGTGGGTCTGTCCCTGCGGCATGTATCCCTTTTTATCTTCTCAGTCGCTAGCTTGCTTTGTTGGGGGGGCCCTCGGGCTGCATCATCCCCAGGCCACTCGGGCTAGGCCCAGCGGCATGTATCCCTTCCGCGCTTATTTCCAATTATGCATCATTACTCGAGGCTGTCCGCGGCACCTCTTCTTCTTCATGTCGACCACTTGCGCGTTAAAGGGGGGGTGCCTGAGCATCGCGACTCAGAGCTCTTACTGGCTCTCCAGCCCTCACCCTCTGGCCTTGTCCACGGCATCGCGACCTGGCATACCAGCGACGGCTGAGACAAGCTCGAGGGCCGGGACCCGAGGATGTAGAGTGCCGGCATCTAACCAGATTTTGCAGGGACACATCTCAAGATACGGCCCAGTGCCAGGCGCAACCCGCCTAGAGGTAGGGCCTCGTGAGTCCCGCGCTAGCTCACGGGTGCCCAGATACACCTCACCTAGCTCTACCGTGCCAGCCACGTGTCAGGGCGGGGCTGTACATGCCCCGGGGGCTCCTCCCGGAGGGGAGCCCCCTCCCACGTACCAGTGGAAGCACCATGCTCCGCGCTGGCTGACGACACTATCGAGGAGCGGCTATGCCCTTACACATACGGAAGCGCTATGCTCCGCGCTGGTGATAAACAACTGAGGGTGGCCTCCGGGCCGCGTTAACCTCAGGGAGCCCCGAGCTCAGTGGCCGGCCTCATCGCAACGCCTCCCCCCGGGAGCGCCGCGCGAGGGGGCTGGGCACGGGGGCTACGACTGGGTCACGCCCAGCCGTACGCCCCAGCCAGGCCCCTCGGGCCTGGTTCGTCGCGCGTCTCTCCCTGAGCGGAGCCAAGGTATGAAGGCCATTTGCGCGTCAAGGGGGACTCCTGAGCATCGCGACTCAGGAGCCTAACTGGCTCCGTAGCCCCTCACTCCTTAGTTCCGAAAGGCTATGCTGGGTGAGGTATGCGCGGGGTCGGGCTCTGCAGACGTAGAATGGTAGCCCCGTCTGCATTTCATCTCGCCACCTGCTGTTCGCGCGTCAAGGGGGACTCCTGAGCATCGCGACTCAGGAGCCTAACTGGCCCCGTAGCCCCTCACTCCTTAGTTCCGAAAGGCTATGCTGGGTGAGGTACGCATGGGGTCGGGCTCTGCAGACGTAGAACGGAGACGCACCTACATCGTGCTTCCCTACTTGTTGCTCGTGCGCTAAGGGGGACTCCTGAGCATCGCGACTCAGGAGCCTAACTTGTCACGTGGCCCCTCATTCCTTTGGTCCCGTCCTGGTTTCCAGTCGGGGCTGATGCTGGGTGAGGCATGCGCGTGGCCGGGCTCTGTCGGCGTAGAGTATAAGCAAGTAGGGAAGAGGAACATAAAATTCAAGGAACTTAAAAACGAATATTACAACCCATAATGTCGCCTTGGTTCCAAACACAAATTTAAATGCCTCCTCGAGGCGTCGTGCATGTGCAGGAATCGAAAGAAGAACAGGAACGATAGCGGAGTCACTTGTCGGCAGCGGAGTCGCGTGGAGTGGCTTCACCTTGCGGGGTAGTAGGGCCGGCAGCGCCTCGCTTCGGCTTGGTGCTGAAGGCCCGGAACTTCCCCAGCAGCGCCTCCACGCGCCCCTTCATGGCCTCGATAGCAGCAGCGGCGCCCTCGCCGCTCACCGGCTCCAGCAGGCTGTCAAGGTCGGCGCTGGGGTCGCGAAGGTAGACATGGGCGAAGACCCGCGTCAGCGCGGCGGAAGACAGGATGTGCGCCTCAGCTTCGACCGTGGGGACGAGTCCGAGGGCGACATCTCCAAGAGCCTTCACCAAGAAGGGAAGCAGTTTGGCAGGGCCGTCCCCGTCGCCAGTCAGCGGGCAATCCAGGCCACTCTCGTAAAGCGTCTTCAACGAAGCGCGGGCATCCTTCTCCATGTCCGCGAAGGCCACACGATCCTCGGCAAGGACCCAGGCCTTGGCGTCCAGCTCGGCCTTCGTCGTCTCCAGCTCCTTCTTCAACGCACCTAGGTGGTTGCGGCGCTTCTTGAGCTTCGCCTCCTGGTCCTCGAGCGCCGCCTCGCGAGCCTTCACCTCCTTCTCCTGCTCTTGGCGAAGGCAGGTCTCCTCTGCAAACTGACCACGCAGGCCTTGCAACTCGTCCTCCAGCTCCTTGCAGCGGCCGCGGATTCCAAACGCCTCTCCCAGGACCGCGTCACGGGCAGCCTTCGCCTTGAGGGTAGCCTCCTTCTCCTCGTCACAGGCCGTCGAGGCCTGAACCAACGCTGCCCGGATCGAGGCGTTGGAGCGAATCCACCCCGAGGCCAGCTCCAGGCGCCCGACCACCAGGCGAGGGTCGGCGCCCAGAAGATCCTACCGCAGCCGGTCCAGTCCAGCAACAGCTCGCTCCAGGATGGAAGAAGAAGGCGGGGAAGCATCAGGGTGCTTCGAGGCAGCAGGAGGAGTCCCGGAACCAGCAGCCGGCGGAACGGGAGGAGAAGGTAGCGGCGGCGAGGCTGCAGTATCCGGGGCGGAGTCTGCTGCGCCTCCCCAGCCGTAGCAGCGGCACCAGACAAGGGCACCTCTGGGGTCGACCGAGCCATGGGGGCTGCGGCCCCAGCCAGATCAGCCAAGCCCCGCAAGGGCGAGTGGGCAGGGGGAGCCTGTGCGTCGCGGTCGCCCTCCCCTGCATGTGGAGGTGTCGTCGCAGCCGGGGCCTCAGGAGCCCCCTTCAGCTTCTTCGTCACGGGCGCCAGCCTGCTCAGCAGAAGTGATCGTCAAGCCTCGTCAGCGGAACAAGAAACCAGGAATCAGGGATCAAGTGCTTACAGGTCGTCGGCAGAAAGCTCCGGTGGTCTCCTGCCAAACTTGAAGCCGGAGAGCCGGCTGGAGGGGTCGACCTCGGAAGCAGAAGGCGCGTCCGCGGTTCGCCCCGGAGTCAGGGCGGACCCGCGGGGAATCAACCCGGTCCTGCCCTTCTTCGGGACCGGAGGCGAGCTCCCGCTGCCCAGCACGTCGTCGTCATCATCATCACTCAGCGAAAGGCGGAGAGCATGGGGCTTGCGTTGGAGCGAGGGAGTCCTGGACTCTCCGTCAGTCGCCTCGGAGTCGGGGCCTACCCCCTGCTCCTCCTCGCCCCCACCTCCGCTGGAGTCGCCGGAAGACACATTCACCAGATCCTCGGGAGCCACCGCAGGCACAAGCCCGTCCCTGTCGAAGACGGGCATGGACTCCACCACTTGCTCCCAATCGTCGCGAAGGAACAAGGGAGAAGGCGCGCCCTTCGGCATTGCTGCCTCGCCCCCGACCAGGGACTGGAGAACCGCAGTCACGTCCCCTTCGACCACGGCTGCGGGACTCGGGTGAGGCCTCCACATCGGAGGAGAGTACTGCCGAAGCGGAGCCAGTTGGTGCTCCAGGAACTCCCTCAGCAACGACGCCCCGGTCAGCTTCGCCGCCGCCAAGTTGGCCGACTTCAGATCGGCGTCCATCTTCGCCAGCACTGACTTCGCGCGGGGATCCGTGAGCTCCGCCCGGCACCAGTCTTCCGAGCTCACGGCCGGCTCCGTGGGAAGGGCCAACCGAGGGTCAACGCACCCGGCATCAACCAACACCCACTTGCTCCGGAAGCCCTCGATCCTCTTCCCCGGATTCGAGATGGCCATGGAGCTGCCGCACGCGACGAAGCCCGCGCACGCTGAAGGAGAACCTTTGGAAGTCCGGAGGTAGAAGTAGTGGCACAGCAAGGCCACTGAAGGCTGCACCCCCACATGCGCCTCGCAGTAGTAGGTGAAGATCGCTAAGAGAAGGACGGAGTTGGGGTGGAGATGCAAAGCTTGCAAGTTGTAATGGCGGAGGACGGCGAGGAAGAACTCAGAAAAATGAGGTACCAGGCCCGCTGCAATGGAGCTCACGAAGAAAGGATAGAAGGTGCTCCCTTGGCCTTCAGGGGCATTGGAGCCGACCTTGAACATCTGCGCCCCGTCAATGCCCTGTGCCGCGGCCATCCGGTGCAGCAGGGCGAGGCTCGCCTTCGACACGTTGGGCGAATCCAAAGTAGGCTTGAACCAAGCTTCAGCCGGGGTCCGGCGAGGCGCCATGGCTACCTGGGACGAGCGGGTGGAGCAGATCTGGAAGCTTGGAGGAAGGGAGAGGAAGCGCAAGGAAGGGGGTCTGAGCAGCGGATGAAGAAGGAGAGGAACAAAGACCGAGCAGATGCCACGCCTTTAGTATCCTGCGCGTTGCAAAAGCACCCACGTCCAATCGACCGCCACGCGGCGCATGAGGCCGCAGGCCGTTAGGGCCTGCGGCGCTTCGCCCTTGCCCTTTCGCCTCTCGGCACGGCCAAGTCCTTGCGCGCCTTGGGCCCGGGGGCTACTGTCGGCGTTCTGGGAACGGGGGTCCCCAGTCTTGCCTGCCTGCGGCCTGCGGCGTGGCTCGAGTGGGGGCCCAATGTGGCCCATCTTCATCAACACAAGGCTCAAGACCTAGCGAGGCGGACGACACGGCGCTTCCTCAAGCACGGCCTCCTTAGGCTGGCTCGCGAGGAGGCGGAGAGATCAAGGTGGGGTACCTCACGAGGTGCCCATGACGCAAGCCATGACGACCAAGGGTGCCAGGCAGGCGCCAACCCGCGCAGTGTCCTCCCTTTCCTCTTTGGTGCAAAGGGGGCAAGCGCAGGCAAGGGGATCAAGCAAAGGCACCCATTTCGGTGCAACGAGGCCAAGACCAGCTCCGCGACAAGGAGGAAGTCACTATGGAGCCCAAGCCGGCGTCATCACCAGAGCCTTTGGCAGGCGAAGACCAACTTTAGTCAGGATAAGTGTACCAGATGTTCCCCTTCAAATTGGCCAATTGTTGGCGCCCTTCCCGCTCAATATTTGGGAAGAGGCCCAGGGCCTTTGCCTATAAATAGGACTAGCCACCCCCAGGGTAGAGGCATCTGATTCGGTATCTAGAACCTGAGGTAGAATCCCGCATTCAGAGAGAGAGAGAGAGAAGGGCGATCGAACTCCCCCCCCCCCCCAGCAGTTCATCCCCTAGCCAAGAACAGACCCTCGCGAGGTCATTCTTCCCTGTACAGTTCTTCCTCATCAGCCCAAGAGGCAATCCACCGCACCACACTGGAGTAGGGTATTACACCACAATGGTGGCCCGAACCAGTATAAACCCTGTGTCTCTTGTGTTGTTCCTGCAGTAGTTTAGATCCTTACGAGACGGAGAGGTAGAGGGCACGATCTCCGCGCGCACCCCAGAGTTCGAACCTTAAGGGTCTGCCGGAACCCGTGATCCGACAGAATGGTTCCGTTAGGGGTTCCTTTCCCTCTGTATGCATGCCCTAAAGTGCATGTCCGGGCTGCGGAAAGAATCGCAGTAAAAACATCTGGGGGCATGTATAGAAAATGGTTAAAAATCGTCTTTTGCTCACCGTCCGAACATTCTCTTAAGAACACTAGATTTCGGCTTCACCCAGTCTGAGGTACACATCCGGCTGACCCAGCAGTAACAATCACAGAGGTGCTCCCCTTATGCCCTAGCCGAATTAACGGGAACGTAGGGCATAAATACAAGAGCCAGGCAACCCAGCTTGGCCAAAACTTAAGTCATATCGATGCATATAATGGTGAATAAAAGGTACATGCGGAAGTATAACACATGTGTTGGGCATGAAGCCCGTATGAATAAGCTTCTGTTAAAGAAGCCCCCAGGGATAATGAGCACGGATAGCGCGTCAGTTGTGTGCAAACAAGGCACAAATGGGCCCTTAAAGGCTGTGAGAGAAAAGAAGGGGGGAAGGAGAGAAATATAAGACAGAGAGTATATGAAAAATGGACAGAGGAAGGAGACAAACACAGAGTCCGGCGCTAGGCGTAGAATCTTCGGAGTCGGGCCGCATTCCATGGGTTCGGCTCGAGTCAATTATCCGATGCATCCCACAGACGATACGCTCCACCGGTCAGGACTTGGTCAATAATTAAGGGACCCTCCCATTTGGGCTTGAGTTTGTCCTTTTTCTTATCCGGCAGGCGTAGAACTAACTCGCCAACATTGTAAGTTTTGGCCCATACTTCTCTGCTTTGGTATCTTCGAGCCTGCTGTTGATAGAATGCGGAACGGGCTTTTGCCATGTCACGCTCCTCCTCCAAGGCGTTCAAACTGTCCTGCCGATTGAGCTCGGCTTCTCTTTCTTCGTACATGTGCACTCGAGGTGAGTCATGGATTATATCGCAGGGCAGAACCGCCTCTGCGCTGTATACCATAAAGAATGGTGTGTATCCGGTAGTGCGATTCGGCGTGGCCCGCAGCCCCTAGAGTACGGAGTCGAGTTCCTCTACCCAGTGCGTGTTAGATTCCTTGAGGGACCGCACTAATCTGGGTTTGATGTCGCTCATGATAAGACCATTTGCTCGCTCGACCTGACCGTTAATTTGCGGGTGATAGACTGAAGCATAATCGAGCTTGATGCCCATATTTTTGCACCAGATTTTTACCTCGTCGGCCGTAAAGTTCGTGCCGTTATCAGTGATGATGCTGTGGGGGACGTCGTAATGGTGTACGACCCCGGATATGAAGTCTATCACCGGTCCGAATTCGGCTGTCTTAACAGGCTTGGCTTCTATCCATTTGGTGAACTTATCCACCATGACCAGCAAGTATTTTTTCTTGTGGGTTCCTCCCTTAAGCGGTCCAACCATGTCAAGCCCCCAGACCGCAAAGGGCCAAGTGATGGGGATAGTTTGGTGGGCGGTGGGTGGCATATGGCTTTGGTTTGCGAAAAGCTGGCAACCAACGCAGCGTTGGACTAAGTCATGAGCATCTGCCCGGGCTGTCGACCAATAAAAGCCTGTACGGAAGGCCTTGCTTACAAGGGCCCGGGCTGCGGCGTGGTGGCTGCCGAGTCCGGCATGAATTTCTGCCAGAAGATTCTGCCCTTCCTCTTCGGAGATGCACCTTTGAAGGACTCTGGTGGTGCTTTTCTTATAAAGCTCTCCCTCATGGACTTTATAGGCTTTAGATCGCCGCACTATGCGGCGTCCCTCATTTTGGTCCTCAGGGAGTTCTTGCTTAGTTAGGTAGGCCAGGAATGGTTCTATCCACGGGGCGATGACGGCCATTATTGCGTGGGCTGAAGTGTTATTTCAATGGCAGAGCCTCCGATTATGTCAGAGTGTTCGGAATCGGGTAGTGCGGTTGAGTCCGGGCTGTTATTGCCGGGTTCCCCTTTCCATACTACGGATGGCTTGAACAGCCTCTCCAAAAAGATGTTGGGGGGACTGCATCGCATTTTGCGCCGATGCGTGCCAGGACAACTACCGCCTGATTGTTTTCCCGGGCTATATGGTGAAATTCGAGCCCCTCGAACCGAGCTGACAATTTTAGGACGGCATTGCGATAAGCTGCCATTTTTGGATCCTTGGCATCAAAGTCTCCATTTATTTGGGATATCGCGAGGTTCGAATCCCCGCGCACCTCTAGGCGTTGAATGCCCATGGATACTGCCATCCAGAGACCATGTAGAAGGGCCTCATATTCGGCTGCGTTGTTGGAGTCCGTGTACATTATCTGGAGTACGTATTGAACTGTATCTCCTGTTGGGGACGTCAAAACAACGCCAGCCCCCAGGCCAGCCAACATTTTTGAGTCATCGAAATGCATGATCCAGTTGGAGTATGTGCCGTACTCTTTAGGGAGTTCGGATTCTGTCCATTCGGCGACGAAGTCAGCCAATACTTGCGACTTAATATCTTGTCGTGGATTGTAAGTTATGTCGAACGGGAGGATCTCAATGGCCCATTTGGCAATCCGGCCTGTCGCGTTGCGGTTGTTTATAATATCATTAAGTGGCACTTCCGAGGCTACCGTTATCGAACACTCTTGAAAGTAGTGTCGCAGCTTCCGGGATGCCATGAATACCGCGTACGCTATCTTTTGATAATGCAGGTACCGTGACTTACATGGAGTAAGGACAGTGGATACGTAGTAAACCGGCTTTTGAAGGAGGAATTGATGTCCGTTCGTTTCTCGTTCGACGACGAGCACTGCGCTCACAACTTGATGAGTTGCCACAATGTATAATAGCATTGGTTCGCCAATGTTTGGCGCGGCCAGGACTGGGTTGGTTGCCAATATGGCTTTTATTTCTTCCAGTCCGGCTGTGGCGGCATCCGTCCACTCGAAGTGTTCGGTGCGCCGAAGGAGGCGATAAAGGGGTAATGCCTTTTCTCCCAGGCGGGAGATGAAGCGGCTTAGAGCCGCTACGCATCCAGTCAATTTTTGTATTTGTTTGAGATCCTTTGGGATATCCAATTGTGACAGAGCTCGGATCTTGAGGCCACTTGGAACGTAACCTCTTCGGACCTGTAATTATCCGGCGTGCCGAACACCACATCTAGTGTGATTTTTCCTGTACAGCGCGCTTCCTGGCTGGGGATTATTCCTCTAAAGGTTGTGCTGCTTCGCTCAATGCGGTTCCAGTCTATTTCCATTTTTTGAAGCGTTTCCTCATAAATGAGGTTCAATCCGCTTCCACCGTCCATGAGTACCTTGGTGAGTCAAAAGTCGTCCACTATTGGACTGAGGACCAATGCGGCTGGTGCCCGGGCTGTTCGGAATTTAGGTTCGTCACTGGCATTAAAAGTAATAGTCGTGTCACTCCATGGGTTTATTGTTGCCACGTGGTAGACTTCGACAAGGCTGCGGAGTGTTCTTTTTCGCATATTATTTGATGTGAAAGTCTCGTAGACTGTTAATACCGTACTGGTATCCCTGTGATGGTGCTCTGTGGCTTCTGAATTTAGAAGATCTTCGCCACTTTTGGCTACCTGCCGGAGTATCCAACATGCTCTAAGGCTATGAGTTGGTATGGCGCCCTCTGTACTGTGAATTTTGCAGGGTCCATTGTGTCATCCCTCCAGTACGGTTCCATGCCCTATAGAGGGTTTTTGCTTTTTGGTGTTTAACCCGGGTGTCTGGTGATAATGCACCCTTTTATTTTGGACTGGGTTCGTATTCAGGGCCGGATTGTCCCAAAATTTTATCTCGGTTTTCCAGGCGCTTTCCATCGCATAGTACTTTTGTACTTTGGACGCCAAGTCGGTGAAGCGTGTAATTTCACGGCGACTTATGGCATTGAGGATTCCCTTGTCCATGCAATTATTGCAAAAGAATGAGATTGCATCTTCCTCGCGGCAGTCCTTGATCCTGTTCTTTACCAGGAGGAATCTGGCCCAATAATGGTGCACCGTTTCTTGGGGTTCTTGCCTAATTTGGGATAGATCGCTTATGTTTGGGTGGGTGGGTGGAATTGAATCCAAAACCTCACCCAATCTGAGACTCAGGGGCCAGGGAGTTTCTGAACTCGGAAGTTTGGATTCTTGGATTTTTCCAATGAATCTGGCCCGCTGCCTGACTCTAGGTTCAGGGCTTGAGTGACTTCCTCCTCTCCGTGGGTATCCGGCTTGGAGGGCTCGGGAATCCGGACATAGCTAGTCCTTAAGATAGATGAAGGGTCGCCGCATTGTTCCTCCACCACTGCAACGTGATGGGTGACCTGGGGAGAGTTAATCTCTCTCAAATCGGGTTTAGGCCCAATCTGATCGTAGTCTATAGCGACTCCCAGGGCGGCGATGCGATCCAAGAGCTCATTTAGGGAAGAGAGCTCCATTAGATCTAACTGCTCGGCGAGTTCCGAGTTGACGTGAAGATAGCTTTTGATGACCCGAGAAGTCATCATCGGCGCAGCGGCCGAACAGGCGGTCATAAGAAAACCACCTAGCCGGAGAGTTTGGCCAACAGCCAAAGCTCCCTTAGCAATAGTGTCGTCTTTAAAGATGGGACGAGGCATCCTTCCTGTTGGCGATGGCACAGCGGAACTCTCAATGAAAGCACCAATGTCGGTGTCAAAACCGGTGAATCTCGGGTAGGGGGTCCCGAACTATGTGTCTAGGCGGATGGTAACAGGAGACAAGGGACACAATGTTTTTACCCAGGTTCGGGCCCTCTCGATGGACGTAAAACCCTACTCCTGCTTGATTAATATTGATGATATGGGTAGTACAAGAGTAGATCTACCACGAGATCAGAGAGGCTAAACCCTAGAAGCTAGCCTATGGTATCATTGTTGTTGTGTCCTACGGACTAAACCCTCCGGTTTATATAGACACCGGAGGGGGCTAGGGTTACACAGAGTCGGTTACAATGGGAGGAGATCTACATATCCGTATTGCCAAGCTTGCCTTCCACGCCAAGGAAAGTCCCATCCGGACACGGGACGAAGTCTTCAATCTTGTATCTTCATAGTCCAACAGTCCGGCCAAAGGTTATAGTCCGGCTATCCGGACACCCCCTAATCCAGGACTCCCTCAGTCCTTGCCAGATGAGCTGATAGCGCTGCAAATGCGCATCCAAAGCATGGTGGACAAAAACATCAAGCGCATCAATGTGATCCAGGTGATGCTAGTTCACCGGATCCTTCCATGCCAGAACCGAACTTGCCCTTTATGGGAATTCGATCCGGAGAAGCACCAAACCTTGGAAAGGCTCTTCAGAACCATGCACGAAGATATCTGGAAGTTGCTCTTCAAGGGCAACGAGACGCCGCCGGACATCACCGAGGACTGCGGGCACGATCTAGCCCATCCCGCCAGTGCGGTAAGTCTTTCACGTTTCAAGGTGTATCCTTTACTTGCTTGTTCAGGGAAGATATCTAAGTATTACCATTTATTATTATTTTTCAGGGCTGGACAAAGAAGGTGGAGCGGATTCGATGTCCGGCTCCACTGCCCGAGGAGCCAGCAATTCCTCTTCTAACGAAGATGTTGGTCCTGGCGCCTTACAATGCACCGAAGAAGAAGGCCAAGAAGAAGGCCAAGGGGGCCTGAAGTGGCCTCCGCCGCAAGGGTGCTTCAGACATGACGTCCAAAGACAACGATACTCACTCCTCCGCCGCCGAAGATGACGAGGAGGAGGAGGAAGAAAGCAGCTCCCCCCTGAGGGGGGAAGGAAGAAGAGGGCGGCCTCCACAAATCTGGAGGCAATGGCGTCCAAGAGGGGGAAGGCCTCCTTCGCGGATAACTCTGTGTGGGACGTTGACAGCAGCCCAGAGCCATGCCCCCGAGAGAAGCCCCTGGCTGCATTGTGAGTACTAAAAAACCCTGATGCGTCCATATATCCGGCCTCTCTACTTCACAATTTTAACATGTTGAATTATGCAATTGCAGTCCAACCCACGGCAGCTCCCTACGATCCTCATTAGGGGATTTGCTAGATTCAAAGGCGATGGCCAGCGAGTCACCACCGACGGCTCACTCTCCCCAGGCCAAGGGCGACGCCGAGGTGCTGTCCTAAAGGACCTTCCCCGGCCAGGGAGAGGTTCAGGAGGTCGTCAAGTGGCGCCAGAGGATGACTCCTCGGCTGTCGGACACATGGGGGAGAAAGCCACCATGGAGACTGGCGATAGGGGCCATATCCAATTCAGCCCCCAGCCGGATACCATCCCGGAGACCTACATGGCTCCGGATTCAAGCGAGCAACCTCCTCCGAAGGGAGGAGGTGTGCCTATCCCGCCGGTGACCTCTGTCCAACCAGATGCACCGGATAATCTGCTGGAAGCGCTACGAGGCGCTTCCATTGTGGAGGAACACCGTATCCTTATGGGTACGGTGGTTGAGAGGGTTCAGTCTGTAAAGAGTGGACTGACCGAAGCCTGCACCAGCCTACTGACAGGCTTTGAGGTAAGCGACACAAAAGAAAAAGTCATAGTATAGACAGTAGCCCCTGAGACACTGTCTGGTGTTCGAAAAGAAAAGCTGGACAGAGGATCAAGTAATTTTCGTAGGAAACTAACTAAATATGTCTTATGTGAATAAGCAGGCATCGTTGCTGGCCACAACCTCTCATGCTGCTGAGATCTCCGGACTAAAGCAGAGT
Source organism: Aegilops umbellulata (assembly GCA_032464435.1). Classification (NCBI taxonomy): domain Eukaryota; kingdom Viridiplantae; phylum Streptophyta; class Magnoliopsida; order Poales; family Poaceae; genus Aegilops; species Aegilops umbellulata. The sequence goes on along the minus strand of CP136056.1, from coordinate 345,982,750 downwards.
CTGGAGCGGGCCGTAGAAGAGATCGGCCTTGTCAAAAGGCAGCTGGAGGACAAGCAAGGTATGTGGTGACTTGTTGTATATTCGGAAAGAATGAATGATGTGTGTTGACTGTAGTGCCATGATATTTGTAGGAGCGGCGACCGGGGTCGAGGTCCTTAAGAAGGCGTTGGCCAAGGCCAAGGAGAAAGCCGCCAAGGAACAAGATGCCCGTGAGAAGCACGAGGACAGGCTTCAAGAGGTCCAGCAGGAGCTCCAGGATGCCGTGAAGAAGTGCGAGTCCTTGGAACGCGATGTTTCGGCTCAAGAGACCGAACTCGCCAAGGCTCGCCAAAGCGCACAATAGGCCTGGTGCCCAAAGCTCCCTCTAGGAGATCCAACAGGCCAAGAAGATCGCAGCAGGTAAGGCTTTTATTATGCAAAGAAAGTATGTGAAGAAGAGGTATCTCTTACTGATCCGGATTTGGAGTTATCCAGGGCGTTTGCGGATTTGCCGCGCAGTGTTTCTGACGCTGCGAAATTCTTCTGACCCGAAGAGGGGAGCTCAACGGAGAAGCTGTTCTGGTCGCAATACCTTGCACCAGAACATCCGGTGCCCTTTAGCAATCAGCTGAAACAGTTGGTCGAACTGCATAGGGTGGTCGAACTGGCCATGAAGGACTTAATAATCCGGTTGTGGCCTGCCGAAGCTGTACCCAGCAGCTACTTCGGGCTCGTGAAGCGGTTGGTCGATGCCTGCCCCCGACTTGACGTTATCAAGCGATTGGTCTGCATCGAGGGTGCGCGGATGGCCTTCGCCCATGTCAAGATGCAGTGGGCGAAGATGAACGTCCTCAAGCTCGCGACCGAGGGACCGCCCGAGGGCAAGGAGCACTGCACGCCTGAGCTATATTTTGACAATGTTTAATACTTTACCTCCTGTGCGGCCGTTTTTATGAAATCTGAGAGTTGGCCAATCGTCGGCTTCTGCCCCCACGTAGGTAGTACGGGGGTGTTCGGGATGGAATCTAAACACTCTTGATCCAATTGTTTGGTCCTTGAAGGAGGTGTTTAGCGCAACGAACCAGGCAATCGGACTATGTGGCTTTATCACTCTCACTTAGCCATAGGAGTTTGACAATGAAAATTTAGGCGCAGCCCCTAGTATCCGAACTGGGGTGCTATAAAACACCTGATCGGGTAAGAACCGATCCATCGCATAATGCGGAAAAAATCGCTAAAGATTTGAAACCTCCGAAGAGCTGACCGGCTCTCACCGCATCATGACAGTCAGTTTTCGGCTTTCTCTACCGAGGTGCTCATCCGGATAAACCATGACACAATCGTAGTAGTTCTCCCTTTACTACCCTAGCCGATATAGTGGAACGTAAGGTAGTAAGCACAGGAGCCGGGCAACCCAACTATTGACCAAAGACATGATTCGGAGCCAATGCATATAATGCTAAATTTGGGGTGCCGAACTATATTATAAAAAGTGTTCGGACTTTGTTGCCATGTTATGGGTCGCTAAGAAGCCCCTGGCAGATTAAAGCGTGCCAAAGTGTACGGTGCAACTTGAAAAGATTACCAAAGAAGGAAAAAGGGGAGTAGTAAGCTAGTGCCGCAGAAGTTTGGGCCGCAAACTGTTTCCATTATAGTTTGATTAATACGTCAAAGCATATTTGTACAAGTGGTGCGATAAGCAACGGGGCTACTTAACATGCCACGACCAAGGGAGAGCTACGTGCGGGTCCTGAAAGCAGGTAGAGTGATCGTTAAAGAGACCACCTAGAAATTCCCTTGTACGCCAGTGCTTCTTGCCATCTTGGTGTATCCGTCCTGTCGAGAGGACCGATGATCAGGTCGTTAGAAGAAGCCTGCGGAAAAGAAACCTGAAAAGGAGAAAAAGGAAAAATTGAAAGTATGTGTGTCCAGGAATGGTCGAGCCGTAGTATGGATCACAAGCTAGTTATGCCTCCGTCTATGCCCATGGTATTTTGCGTGCGTAGTTATGTACGCGTGGTACGAATGCCGCCACTTGGTTGGGACTGGGACGGAGGCCAAATTGCTAATCGAGCTCTTGGCGAGCTGCGCTGTCCTGCTGCATAGTAGTCCGGACTCGTTTGACAGTGTCCGGGAGCACGACCGACGAATTAAGGTTCTGCTTGAGAAGGCTGCTATGTACTTCTGTTGCTAACGCAGCGGTGTGCTCCTCGGTACGGAGGGAGCGTTCCGTGTTTCCATTGACTATTATGACTTATGGCGCCGCGTGGTCCGGGTATCTTGAGCTTAAGATAAGCGTAGTGTGGCATCGCGTTTAAGCGCGCAAATGCGGTTCGTCCAAGCAGTGTGTGATAGCCGTTGCGAAAGGGGACGATATCGAAGATCAGCTCTTCGCTTCGAAAATTGTCCGGGGATCCGAAGACAACCTCGAGGGTGATTGAGCCCGTACAGCGGGCCTCTACACCTGGTATGACTCCTTTAAAGGTAGTCCTTGTGGGCTTAATTCTTGAGGGGTTAATGCCCATTTTGCACACTATATCCTTATAGAGCAGGTTCAGGCTGCTACCACCGTCCATGAGGACTTGAGGTGGAATCCATCAATGATTGGGTCGAGGACCAGTGCGGCTGAGCCGCCATGACGGATACTGGTCGGATGGTCTCTGCGATCAAAAGTGATCGGACAGGAAGACCATGGGTTGAATTTTGGGTCGACTGGCTCCATCACATAGACGTCCCTGAGCGCGCGCTTGCGTTCCTTCTTGGGGATGTGGGTAGCATATATCATGTTCACCGTTTTGACCTGAGGGGGAAACTTCTTCTGTCCCCCTGTGTTCGGTGGCCGAGGCTCCTCATCATCGTCCTTACTTTGCGACCCCTTCTCCTTGTTCTCGGCATTTAACTTGCCGGCCTGTTTAAAAACCCAACAATCTCTGTTGGTATGGTTGGCTGGTTTTTCTGGGGTGCCATGGATCTGGCACGGACGATCGAGTATGCGGTCCAAGCTGGATGAGCCCGAATTATTCTTTTTGAACGGTTTCTTCCGCTGGCCGTACTTGGAGCCACTGAGTCCGGCGTTGACCACCGTGCCATCGGTATTATCACCGTTGTTTTGATGCTTGTGCCTATTGCGTCGAGGCTTGCCGTTGCTATTCCTGGCTTCCGCAGTGCCAGGGTCGCTTACATTGTTGTTGTTGCGGGCTAGCCAGCTATCATCGCCCGCGCAAAAGCGGGTCATAAGTGTCGTGCCATGGACTTCGGCTTTTCTTGGCCGAGGTGTCGGGGGAGCCATTCGTCTCTGATGCTGTGTTTAAAGGCCGCCAGGGCTTCGGCATCCGGATAGTCGACGATCTGGTTCTTTTTGGTTAAGAACCTAGTCCAGAGTTTCCTGGCTGACTCTCTGGGCTGTTGAATTATGTGACTTAAGTCATCGGCATCCAGAGGTCGAACATATGTACCTTGGAAGTTGTCAAGGAAGGCCTCTTCGAAGTCCTCCCAGCTGCCGATGGAGTTTTCGAGCAGACTGTTCACCAGTACCGGGCTGGTCCTTTGAGTTTTAGTGGGAGGTATTTGATGGCATGGAGATCATCGCCGCGGGCCATATGAATGTGAAGAAGAAAATCCTCGATCCATACTGCGGGGTCTGTTGTCCCATCATATAATTTGATGTTTACGGGTTTGAACCCTTTTGGGAATTCGTGCTCCATTACCTCGTCAGTGAAGCAAAGGGGGTGTGTGGCGCCTCTGTATCGGGCCACATCGCAACGTAGCTCGGATGGAGTCCGTCTGCGGTTCTCGGACCAGGCGTGAGTATGATGGTTGCGTCCGACTAGATAGCCGTTGTCGCGTGTCGGGGCGCGTCCTCGTTCTTTAATTTAGCATGATCATCATTGTGCGACTCCTCAAGAGACAAACGATGACCATGCTCTTCCTCAAGCGCATTAGAGAGATCCGATATCTCATCGGCATTGTCACGACTATGCCCTTCCATCTTAGAGATGGTCTCTTCGTGAGCCTCGATCATGTCATTGGCTTCACCAAGTTGTTCCAAGAGAGCAATGAAGTGCTTCTTGGTTTTACCTTTGAGCTTACTCATGAAAGACTCAAATTCATTCTCCTCCTCCTTCGCCCCCTCACTTTCATCAATGCAATTCGTCAAGGAAGGATTATTAGTGATGGTATACTTGATGTTGGGGGTTACCTTGTTGGTGGCTTTAGCCATGAGGCACTTGGTGGTGATATTCTCGTTGGGTGAATCGAAGAGGGACACCCACGGAGTTGTTGCAATGGCAACAGAGGCCATGGAAACTGTCTCACCATCTTCATCTTCATCATCATCCTCATTGTACTCTTCTTGTGCCACCAACCCGTTGGGAGGAGTCTTCTTGGTGAAGTTGTTCTTGTTGGGGAAAGACTTGGCCTTGTCTTTTCGGATAAGCTTGCCACCATTGTCTTCCCTCTTCTTGTAAGGGCAATCCACAACAAAGTGACTCACATTGCCACAATTATAGCACGTCCTCACACGTTGCTTGCCCCTTGGCGCCACTTGAGTTGTTCTTGTTGAAGTTGGGCCTTGTGTTCTTTTTGTTGCCCCAAAATTGGCGTGAAGGAAGAGCCATGTGCTCATGATAGGCATATTTGGTGTCTTCGGGGCAACTCTCCTCTTCTTCCTCTTCATCCTCTTCTTACGCACTAGCCTTAGCCTTCAAAGCAAGGTTGGGCTTCTTTGATTATTGAGCACGCAACACCGCATTGTTGGTGGTCTTGTCCAAGGTTCTCATTGCAACAAACTCATCCAACACTTCACTTGAGGACAAGGCGTGGAAGTCCGACCTTTGATGGATGACAGAGGACATGGCCTTATGGTAAGGCATCATGGCCTTGAGAAACTTGTGCTTGATCCAATTGTCATCCGTATCCTTGCTCCCATGATCTCGGAGTGGGACTGGGAGAGTAGTTAATTTTCGATAAAGATCTCGAGGTTCTTCATCTTCAATCATGGCAAACTCATCGGCTTCATCTTGCACCACTTCAAAGTTTGAGCGTTGAATGCTTGCGCTTCCCTTGTACGAGGAAACAACATGCTCCCATGCTTCCTTGGCCACGGTGAAAGGTCGGAGATGCGCAATATCTTCGGGAGGAATAGCTTCTTGGAGAATGAAGAGAGCGGACTCGTTGAGTTGATGATCCGTGGCTTCTCTAGGAGTGAAGTTGCTTGGATCGTGCGGGTAGAAACCTTGCTCAAAAATTCTCCAAAGATTAGTATAACTATGATTTAAATGACGTTTAAAGCGATACACCAAGTGGCAAAATCCTCATTTTTCACAAGCTTAGGAGGAGGACCAACATGATTCATATGCGTGGAGATAACCGGTCCTCCATATGTAAGGGGAGGTTCAACATGGGCAAAGACGCCACTCCCACTCTTACCACTAGGCAAAGGAACTTGGTCACTACTAGCTTCCCCCTTATTGGAGTTAGCATCCGCCACCTTGTTAGCGGGATCAACCACTTCCAACGGTGCGGCGGATAATTTAAGGCCTTCAAGAAACTCCTTAAACATGCCTTTAACCTCAGTCATCATGGAGGTTTTCAATGTGTCCAAAGCCGCATTGAACTCCTCATGAGAGACCGAGGATCCCCCATCGGCCGTAGACAAGGATGGATTCACACTGGAGTGCTCCTCCCCCTTGTCTACGGTGCCAACCATACTCTTCGAATGGTAAAGTCCTTAATAAAGAGATGAGGCTCTGATACCAATTGAAAGGATCGATATGGTTGACTAGAGGGGGGGTTGAATAGGCAACTAACAATTTTTAGCTTTTTTGACCAAATTAAACTTAGCATCAAAATAGGTTGTCTGAATGTGCAACTAGGTGAGCAACCTATATGATGCAACAACAACAAGCACACAAGCAAGCAAGGGATACAACACAATAAAAGCTTGCACAAGTAAAGGTAAGAGATAACCAAGAGTGGAGCCGGTGGAGACGAGGATGTGTTACCGAAGTTCCTTCCCTTTGAGAGGAAGTACGTCTCTGTTAGAGCGGTGTGGAGGCACAATGCTCCCCAAGAAGCCACTAGAGCCACCGTATTCTCCTCACGCCCTCACACAATGCGAGATGCCTTGATTCCACTATTGGTGCCCTTGAAGGCGGCGACCAAACCTTTACAAACAAGGTTGAGGCTATCTCCACAACTTAATTGGAGGCTCCCAACGACACCACAAAGCTTCACCACAATGGAATATGGCTCTGAGGCGATCTCAACTGTCTAGGGTACTCAAACACCCAAGAGTAACAAGATCCGCAAGGGATTAGTGGTGGAATCAAATTTCTCTTGGTGGAAGTGTAGAACGGGCCTTCTCAACCAATCCCTAGAAAATCAACAAGCTTGATTGGCTAGGGAGAGAGATCGGGCGAAAATGGAGGTTTGAACAACAATGGAGCTTGGGGAGGGAAGAGGTGGTCTTCTTGGGGAAGAAGACCCCCTTTATATAGTGGGGGAAAAGATCCAACCGTTATCCCCTCTCTCAGCCCGGGCGACGCGGTACTACCGCACACGGCCGCGGTACTACCGCGCAGGGTTGCGGTACTACCGCTGCAGGGTGTGGTACTACCGCTTGCACGGTAGTGACTAGATGAGGGCCTGTTGCAGAGGGCAACGAGCGGTAGAACCGCCGGAGAGGTACTACCGCGCCCCCCCTACGGTACTACCGTAAGGCAAGTATCAACTGGTACTGGAAATGCACAGAAGTAATAAATTACTTCCATAACAACTTCCGCTGAGGTTGGAACTATGCAAAAGTACGACACGGTAGTACCGGATAGACGTGGCGGTACTACCGCGTAAGGGTGGATGTACAAAATTACATCCGCGCCTACTTCCGCATGCATCAGCGTTAGGGCTGGAGGCAGCGGTACTACCGCTGGCCCTTGTGGTACTACCGCTCCCTTGAGCAGTACTACTGCAAGCCACAGAGGCTTTAGCACTTGGCTGCCTTCATATCGCAGAGACATGGATAAACGGACGGTGCTCCATCGAAGCGAAGGAAAGGTGGTGCAAAGGAACAGATGTGTACGTGTTGATTACACCCTAACCTTTCCGAAGCGAATCCCCTCTTAATAGTACGGCTTTCCTACGACTCAAATCCATCAAAAAGAAACGTAGAGAACAATCGTCTTCGATAGGCTCCGAGGGGCACCGAATCGTCTTGTACCTAGACATGAGATATCTTAAATGCTCAATGCACACGATTAGTCCGCAAATGCATTGTCATCAATCACCAAAACCACTTAGGGAGAAATATGCCCTTACGAAATCCCTCCTACCTAATACATTATCTTGTGTATTCAATTAACTCACGCCCATTCTTCTGTGTTCCAGATTCGAAATGGTATCTCACTATAAATCTAGCAACAAACCTAATATATCATTTTTCCATGCCAATATCACGTACCTAATAAATCAATTTCACAGTACTAATATATAAAATTTCTCGCTCATATCCGCCACCGGAGGGAGACGCTTGGGGAGGGGAAGAAGCTTCCCGAGGGGAAGAGGGGAAATCTCACCAATTAGCTTCGAGTTGGCGGCGGCAGCGTAGTTCTGGCGGCGAAGAGCAGCGTGGTCGGGCGGCGGCGGCGCTGCTCGTGAGGGGGGGGGGGTGAAAACGAACGGGTGAATCGGAGTTGGTGTTTTTTACTGGACGCAAGGGCAGTTAGAACGTGGATAGTGCTGGCGTGGGCATAACGGGCCATGCCATAGAAAACGGGAGCCCACAGGAAATAAATTCAGAAAACATCTATGGCGTTGAAGAAAAATATTACGCCGGTGGTACGGTCGTATCAATGGCGTATGAAATAAGCGTACGCCAGCACTATTGAAAAAATAGGGATGGCGTTGTTGTGGCGCGTCACCAACATAAGTTGTGGCTAGCACCTTTTCCACTGGTGTTAGTAGTAAAGTGTTCTCTAGGGTTCTGAAATCACCACTATTAATATGAACTAGCATATCTCTAATTCACTTTTCGGACAGATAAGTGGGTGGAGTCGGGTATATAACATTTTCTACTCTCTCGTAGACTTCATGCCACATACACCACTACCGTAGGTTCCCCATGCTGGTTCTCACTACGATAATTAAGGGTTTCCCTGTGGACGCGGCCTCACAGGGGTTCTCTGTTAATTCCCTATCAATTGCAAAGGCGAGAAATTGAGACTTTTACTGTCACCTCTAAATACCTCATCATCCTAACCCTTGCAACGATAGTAATGTACTTCATGGTAACAAGGCATTAGTGTGATTGAGTGCTCCTATCAACATTCACAAAGGCTACTAACTTGAATCATGAACATAAGATATTGGATCGCATCAAGTATCATATAGAATTCATCCATATCGTCGAAAACTAGTACAAATACTCAAACATGTGAACTGCTAACATAAAGGTTAGGGTCAAGTTACAAGCCAATGTTGAGATGGTGAAGGAAGAAGGCATGGCGGTGATGGAGACGGTAGCGTCATTGACAGTGATGGTGGGGATGGTGCCGATGATGGTGGTGGCGGTGCAAGCATTGGCGAAGATGAGGGTGGCACCGACGTGGTGGAGATGCACCGGCCCGAAGGCCGGTGCACGTGGTGGAGCCTCCTCCTCTTCTCTTGGACTTGTCCCTTCCTCTATGGTGGTGGAGCAGCAGTGAAGTTGATCTTGGATGACGGTGACTTGTGTAGGACGAAGATGAGACGACAACGACCAGGGTCAAAGGTGCATATATAGGACACCTCCTTAGTCTCCTCCGTTGCTGAGATGCATCCAAAGGCTTAAGATAATCCAAATCTTCTCCCAAACCCTCACTTATCAGCCAAGGATCATGTGGGATCAAATGCGAACGAAATCAGTTAAGAATCTCGTCTAAAATGGCAACTTTATAGTATGATTTCTCGTGGTACGACCACGCGCGGTTGTACCACACACCATCTTGTGTTCTGGACTCTTCGATATTTTTGTCGTCATTTATTCATACGGACTCTGATTTTGACATTCTTCGACTGCTTGGATTAACGAGAGCGACGCCGATGCGTGAGTGCTATTAGAGCTTGATTTTGAGCCCTTTAAAAAATCACTTTTTCCCCCTCTGAAATGCGTATGGTACTAGAACTCCTGTGTATTGAACCCGTCCTTGGCCCTTTCATTGTATTGGTCCTAAGTTGATCCAAAACACCTCTAAACACAAGAAAACAAAGGGAACTAGTAAAAACCAAATAAAAACACTAATATGCAAATGCAATGCTCATAATGGAAAGTGTAAAAATAGATAATCATGCATAATGGACGCATATCTGGTTCACTAGGACATGATATATGCAGAGAACATGCAATAAATGAGCTAAAATGCATAAAATGTAGATCCATCAGTGCGCGGCCAGGGGGCACCCGTGTGGCATGGCCGCGTGCCCCCCGGGCACCGCCTTACTCCCATTCGTTCGCCTATAAATCTCATAAGTCAAGAAACCATCGATACCATTGTTCCTGATTTTTACACAATCGCAATTTTCTGTTCAATGGCGACCTATTTCGGCGCCTACCTAGAGGGGGGATCCATCATCGGAGTCATCTTCATCAACCTTGCTGCCTCCATGACCATGTGTGAGTAGTTTCTTTAGGACCTTTGGGTCCATAGCAGTAGTTAGGTGGCATTCTCTCTCCCTTATGATTCAATACAAAGTTCTCGTGAGTTGCCTCACATGATTGAGATTAATATGATGTAATTGGTGGTTGTGTTTGTTGGGATATGATGAATTTCCACTTTATGATAAGACTATTCATTGAATTATATTGTTTTTTTTAGTTTCTCTACTGTATAATTAAATAGCTATGTATGCTTTTCGATCTATTTGTCATCTCTTGCCAAGACTGATAGGTAGTTTTTCAGAGGAAGTGATGCATATTAGTGGGTTCAATCTTGCGATGAATTTGATCTCAATGACAATAAGGGACCAGACATATCTTGTACAGTTGCCACTAAGGATAAAATGATAGTTTCTTTGTCATGCTTAGATGACAGTTTTACTGTCTACATTATCTCATCATGCTTATTGCAATGCTCTGTTTGTTATGAACTTAATACTTTAAGATGCATGTTGCATAACAGTCTTGTGGTGGAGTATTAGCCGTAGATATAGTTGGATAAAGTTATATATATCATAGAAGTAAGCCCTATAAAATATTATACCACAAATGATCATAGTCATAAATATAAATATTGCAATTTAATCATTGTCCAACTGTAATTTTTCACCCACATCACACTTATCTGCTTCGAGAGATGCTTCTAGTAAACCTATGGCCCGGGGGTCTATTTTCCATAAATGAAAACATCTACAAAATATTATTCTTTGTTGTACCATTTTATTTTACTTTATCCATCTACCAATTTCTACCATACTGTGAAATTCACACTTGCAACCAGCTGGACAAGAAACTTGACAACCTTCTTAAAACATTGGGGGGCAAGAGTGTGTTGTGTTTTGTGTGCAGGTACACGTGACTTTGTTTACTAGAATAACTCATATTGGTTCAATAAATCTTGATTCTCAAATTGATGGAAATACTTATTGTTAGGTTACTTCACACTTACATTTAGGGGTTATCCAACCACTTTTACGAGATAACAACTAGCATGACACTACATGACCCGACCCACACTTAAACGTGCCTCACCTCAAGGCCCAACAACAAACATGAGGTAAACATGCCGGCCCGGCCTGACACGTGTGCCACCAGCCAACGTGTTTTTGGGCCAATTTGGGTTGTTTTGAGGCATTTGGACTGCTTTTCTGGGCCTATATATCAGATTTTTTTCTTTTAAAAAAGGATAGAAATAAATAAATGAGCCATGAAGTGGCGGCACGCAGGCCTCACTCAAGAGACCGAGCACGGCCCCATGCATGTCACGGACGAGGCACGACATGTTTAGCCGTGTGCCAGGCCAAACACGCGTGCTAACACGCCAGCCTCCGAGATTCATCCCATCTAGCCAGCTATAGTTTCGACAACATTCAACGTGGCGAGGGCCAGCGGGCGGAAAATAGTCGAGCCTTCGCCGAAGGGTAGGCATGAATGGGCTGCCCAAGTGTCCTTCCATCGCTGATTGTTTTTTCCATAAATTCATTTAAAAAAAGAATTTAAAATTTTATTTACATTTCAAAAAAGTAATTTAAATTACAAATAAAATCAATTTCAAAAAGTTTCACGTCTTCAAAAAACTGTTCACTTTTTTAAAATTTGCTCACAGTTCTGAAAAATAATCCAGAATTCAAGACTGGTTCACAATTTCAAGAAATGTTCAAACTTTTTGTTCATGTTTTATTATTTGTTCACATTTTCCAATTTTGTTCACCTTTTCCAATTTTGTTCACTTTTTCAAATAGACTAAAAACCGATGTCTGATTTTTTCGGGTGAGAATAGACTAAAAAACTAAAGAGGTAAACATAAAAAATAGCTTCGTTGGAAAAGTGGGCCTGCTCATTTGTGTAGGCTTCAACGAAGGCACTCTAACACACACGAGCATCAACCATAGATGGCCAAATGGGCCGGTCTTGGCGTGATAGCCCGATGGCCCGCATGCCATACCCGTGTTGGCGAGGCCCGACACATTTCTAATCAGGTTGTGCTAGCATGTGGCCGGCCTAGGGCTTTCCTTAGGCCGCGAGGCTGGGCACGAGTGCCGACACATACGACCCATTTACTGTAAAAAACAATAGTATTTTTATATTAGCCCCTCAAAACAGCCCACATAGACCCAAAACAACTCAAAATCAGGTGGGCTAGTTGACTAAACATACCGGTGGGCCAGTCCATTTCCTTCCCGGCCCATCTGACCAGGTCTGGCTCTGCGGAGCTCTCGGGCCAGCCGGCCGGCCGTATCTCACTGCCGCCGCGCCGACCAGCAGCACCCGCAAAAGACACCCAAATCGTCCGCCGCGGCCCGCAGGCGCTGGTGGCCACATCTCCCCCGTCCGGCGCCTCCCGGCGGTAACTCACTCACTTCACCATCTGCAAGAATCGTCTCTCATGCCCTATTAGCAAGCAGAGACGCCGCACTCGCTCTCCCGCCGCCTTTTCCCGAGCATCGTGTTTACCCTTCTGCCCCCCTTTTGCCAATTCCGGATGCGGAACCTGCGGCTGCTCTCCGAACGGCGTCGAGCGGGTCGGCGCGCCCATCCAGTCGTGGATGGATGCCGGCAGCGACCGTGGAGGTTGCTGTCGAGGAATCAGCGTGTCGTGTCGATCTCTAGGCACCCCATCGCATAGTGCGGAGCTTTCCGTCGCTTGCCTAGTTGCGCCCCCTCATGGATGTCGCCATGAAGGAATCGGTTCTTATGTGACACTGAATCGATCAAGGCAAGAGGCGAGACGGCTAAAGACCGCGTGATCTTTATTTTCTACTACTGGAATGAAAATGATAGCACACACTTAAATGGTAGTATTTCATTTAACTTCTAGTGTTGGGTTCTATCTTTCACACAATATATATGTATGCAGATGAAGTCGATTGCTTGTGGTTCTGGTGTTTAATGTCATGTATTTCCTGAGTCTCGTTGCTGCCAGGTGTTAGAGCTCTGGTTGTGCATCAACTGAACTAGGGGATTATTTAATTAGTTTGGTGATCTCATGGTTGGATTGGTGATCTCAGACCATAGTCTGGCCTCAAATCTTATTTTAGATGTGTTAGAACCAACGGTGGATGTGCATTGTTAGGTTACTTTTAAGTTACTATCAACGCAGAAAATAAATAAACAGAAATATATAGGTTCTTCAGTTTCTGTGTGGATTTTGAGTGTGAGGGAATAATGAGGCAAATCTACATACACGTAGGCAAGAAGCTGAGAACAGATACCAACTAAGCTGTCAAAAGTAATGAATCATACATGCAAAACAAAACCAAGAAAGCATCTCCTTTTGGAGGATCAATGGACCATAGATATGATAAAGACATAAACATGCTTTTGGAGGTACTGCCACAAATCTAGTTCATGCTGAGCTACACGTATGCTAGATTTAGACTATGGAATTTGCATACATCGATGCTATAAAGGGATTTCTGACGGATTGGTTGCATAAGCCATAGAGCATGGATAACCTCGACACGTGGAAGCAGATATATGTGATGTGCAGAGATATCTAAATTTTACCTTGATGCTTCGTTTTTGCTCATTCTATCTGTAAAAGGATATCAGAGTGAAAACTCAAATTCTGTAGCAAACGATAAGAGTATGAGAAGTTTCGTTACTTCTAAATGCTTAAAACTGCATATAGCTTTGTGTAGAGAGACCTGTACTGCACCTGCCTGTCTATATGCTGGATAAAACATTGGAGTGGCTAGTTTTGTTTGTTTGACTCTAAGTTATCTGTAGAAGGGAAGCCTTGGAGCAGTGGTAAAGCTGCTGCCTTGTGACCATGAGGTCACGGGTTCAAGTCCTGGAAACAGCCTCTTCCTTCCCCGGACCCTGCGTAAGTGGGAGCTACATGCACTGGGCTTCCCTTTTTTTTACTCTAAGGTATCTGTACACTAACATGATGTATATGGTAACCCAACATAAAAACCAAGATAATTTAATGATACATTTTTTTTATGAATGGTAGAACTATCAGTTCTATTTTTTTCTTATAGGTAAGGGCATACATGACATGAAAGAAGATAGATAGGGCCATGGATTTCGAGTCGCGCGACTAGTCGATGAGTCGCAAAAAAATGTTGACTCAACTTAGTGTCGACTCGAGTCGCGAGTCACGACTAGTCGCAACTGCAGGCTCGACTTTTTCCGAGTCGCTACCCCAGAACGACTCGAACGAGTCGCGAGTCGAAAACCATAGATAGGGCACTAGCCACCTAAATTTATGATTTCTCAGAAAACAAGTAGTCACCTGATGTTATTCTTTGGGCCATATTTAGCTGTAAATGTATTGTTAAAACTAACCTTATAATGACCTTTGCCATATTATAATGTGAGAGCTGTTAAGCTCCATGCATTAGCCAACGCAACCAAAAGTCTGAACTGATGGAAAGGGCTAGGCAATCCACATATACACTTCAACACCCCCTCTCACGTGTGACGGGGGAAGTCAACACGTGAATAGACTCAGAGGTGAGGCCTATACGTGGACACAGGGGGGTAGCAGCAATTTTTGGATAAATTGCGAAAGCCAGGACTTGAACTCAAGACCTTGGGCCCTGATACCATGTCAAGCTTCATGAACTAGCCAGCGCAGCCAAAAGTCCGAATTTGATGGAAAGGGCTAAGCAATCCACATATACACTTCAACAAGAGCACAATGCTCGATGTGGTTTTACAGAAAGAAGTTGGTGGCTATTGAGGTATTTGATAGCAGAACTGCGATATAGTTTGGTTGCTTGCTAAAAATGCCGTGAGCATGGTGAACAATGGTCTTGTAGACAGACAGATATTGCCACAAGAATGTTCACTGGCCAAAGGGAAAGGGATGTCTCTGTAGGGATGGATAGCGAGATTGTGCTTTGGTATCTTTGCGGACCCACCTTGGCAGTCAGAATGAGGGATTTGCAAAAAATGGTATGTAAGGAATTTATCCTTCTGTATATGCAAGCGTCATTCAGGGACGGTACTGACTGTGTAGCTTGCAGGTGGAAAATATTTGTCTCCATTTACTCTCATGGCAATGATCAATCCGGAACGTGCTTTTTCCTGAGCTGTTCCCTGTATAGGCTTTCTGGTTATTTCAGTTTCTTTTATCCATGCCAGATACTGTTATCAAGTTGTGATGCTGACTAGGGGTGAAGAGCAATCATAGGATCAATCATTGAATGAATCTATTTTACTCCTTTTGCGAAAAATTGTTGGTTTTCCACGTGGTCCAGTGTGCTGAGATCCTTTTTCTATAACAATTGGAAGGAACTATTGCGATTTGTTTCTTTGTCCAACTTTTCTTTGGCTGAGGCTCAAAGTAAGCATTTGGTGGATCTGTTCTAATTCTCCATCGTTCTCTCAGATTTTATCACAAGAACATGTTTGAACTTTGAGGGGCACAAAAAGATATCTTGTATTATCTTCCCCCCTTTGTCCGATAACAATGCGACCTATGGCAGTTTGTCGCATACAGATTTTTTTCCTGAAATCTAAGGACAACTTTACACATAAAGGTCACAGTATCCTATTGTTATTTACACGCAAAGCAGTTAGCCATTAGCTGAACAAGATACTGATGTAAGCTAATCATATTTTCATCTTTTGTAGGTGAATGAATCAGTTTTTTGTGTTAGCTTGCTTGCCCAAGAGGTATTAGTTGAACACCAGTTCGATATTGATAGACGCAGAATGGGAACACTGCTTGATTTACCCTTGATTTAGTCCTTGACTGTGCTTTGCATATACGAGTTTGGTACCTTTAGGGAGTTAGGAAAAGCTGCCATCTACAGGCTTATCTCAGGTCGTGTGGTAGGCTACTAGATGAGTAGGTGTTAGCAAATGAAAGCTCAAAGTGTTGTTTCTGTTGTAACTTGTGTGATTTAACAAATTATAGGACCACTATCTTAACTGAACTTAATCTCAGGCTTGATTAATTTCCTTTTGAACTGGTTCGTTTTTCATCTGATAGTGGAACAAAACAAATTGAAGTTGGGACTTATCCACTTATTGAAATGTGGTATTATCTGGCTTCTTGGCAATCAATCATGAGAAACTTTAGCATTTGAGGCCGCAAATTCGTTTGAAGTTCATTCTAATCAAAATTTACTGCATGTAGAGGGGCACTAAAACAATATGATATCTGGCTTTAGGTGTGGATATGCCATGTTACTTTACAAACAAACGGTGCTTCCAGCTAACATTCTGTTTGGGTGGTGTTTGCTGGGAGATAGCCCATGTGCCTTGAAACTGGATATTGCTCTCCGTTGCTTTGAGCTGTCGTAGTGATAAACCAATCTGGAGTGGTTCAAACCTCTAATGGTTTCCTCACACTTGTTTTACTTGAACCGCTGTATATCTTATGAAGAGCTACAGCCTACGGGAATCCGCATATATTCAAGTCGCTCTCCAAAATGTGGATAGCTTTTGCACACCGTGGCATTCAAATCACCTACGCATGCAAGATGCTAACTTTGCTATCCAGAGGTTAGAATATCTGCACTTCACTTATGTTTGGTGGGCAAATAGTAACAGCCTCCACGGCTATATATATGCATCCAAGGTTCAACTTCTATGTATCCGTCTCCTACAAGTTATATGTGCATTGTGAAGCTTGCTCTTACCGTACGAAATTCACTTTGCCACTTATTCACTCGCTCATCTATATAAATGGATTATTCTAATTTGAGGCGACAAGCTGCATCTTTGAAAAAGGGCCTCTTTGATCAGGCATGCAGTCAATTCTCTTCTATTTTCTCTCTCAATAATATATCTTACGTTTGTTCAGGGAGCTTTCAACCATTTATGGCTTATGTTTATCCAGGAAGCACCCCCATTTGTTAACCTATTGCCAGTCGTCTACTTCTTTTTCATGTTTTCTTTGACAAATCACATGCTGATTTGGAAACAAACATTTTTATGACAGGGTCACCTTGATGAGCAATTTTGTCAGGTGGAGGACTTGCAGGATGAAGCTAGTCCTAATTTTGTGGAAGAAGTTGTCGTGGTGTTCTTTAAAGATTCTGGCAGGCTAATATCAAACCTTGAGCAGGCTCTGTAAGTACCAAGTATATGAATAAGAGCTCCCTTTAGTGAATGATAGACCATGCAAGTGGTAATGTTAGACATGAAATCACTGCAGGGAGAAGTACCCTAGAGATTTCAACAGGTGGGATGCATACATGCAGCAACTGAAAGGCAGCTGTTCCAGGTAGTTCCACAATTTCTACTAGATATCTTTGTCCACTTGCTTATGATGCTAGTGCGGAAGATTCAGCTCATAGGCCTTTAGCTTCATTGTTCCGCATACCACAAGAACCAGCATGACTATTAGTTAGTTAAGCACGTAGGGAAGCGAACACACCTGAAGCATTTTTTCTTCAAATGAAGATGGAGGCTGACTGTAGTTGTCTTTAATTCTCTAGCTTAAACATTCTTGGTTTGTGTGAAATACCTCTGTCGAATGTCTTTGTACTGAGATCCCATATGGCCATACCGCAATATTACTAGCAAAGAAACTCATATTGCCATATTCAGATAATTGACTGCTAAATGTGCATGTCGTTGCCAAGCAAAAGCTCACAGTGTGCAGCTATCAACATTTTGCAAAATCTCAAGTTTCTGAGTTCATTTTGCATGCTACAAGAAAGCATGCGTCTAAACAGTTATTTTAATAAATATACATTTGATCTATCATTGACATTTGACAACTTGGTGCAGCATCGGTGCTTCTAGGATGAAGAACGAATGCATGTCATTCAGGGATAATTGTGGGCAACGAAATGTTGAAGGGTCCGTCTCTCACCCCACGCCATGTCGATGCATTACTTCTTCGTGGGCTTTATCTCTATTGTTTTTCAGAATATCTTGACTTGGAAAAGAAAAGAACTCCATGCCACTTTGTCGTTGTTATAAACCAAAATGTGGCATGAGTCCGCTGCATAGCTGTTGTATGGCGAAAACAGCCGTTTCTTACACATGTGCTTTATTTTGGTATGCAGTTGCATGGGGTCTCTCCAGAAACTGAAGAGGGAGCATGGCATCCTGAGGCAGAAACTAGAATCCTATTTCCAGGTAACCCTTGAGGCACCGCCGTGTCAGTCTTGGTGTCATGACAGTTGGATCATTTCCATCAATTTGCTTACTGATGTATGTATGGTTACCATGCAGCTGCTGCGACAAGCTGGTCCTGCTGGGAGCGGCCACTAGACCTGCCATGTAAATACTGAGAGCTTTTGGCGTTCGCAAGGCGCGCTAATTATGGAGCAAGTACTCCGGAAATACTCTGATCCCAGCCTCTGCATCATATCTTGCTGGTCCTGCTGGGAGTAGGCGCAACTCTTGCCGCCGCTACAGCGAATCAATAATACTGGATATGATATTCCCACGTAGATATGATGATACTCGTTTATAAAAAGAAATAAGGAGAGATGAGAGGCCTGCAAGTAAATACGAGAGTGAAAGATGGAATCGGATTTGCTTGTTTCTAATAAATATGCTGTTTATCGAGCTATTTGCTCTCCGCAAACTTTCTTCCTGGTTATTTGTTGCGGATATGCTGTGTTTATTTGTTATTCATCAGAAATAATGTGTCGCGGGTCAAAGGTACAGCAGAGGTAGTAGTGCCTGAGCACCCAACAAACCGCACAGCGCTTGACTTGTATTGGATCAACTATGTATGCTCATCACGATGTGGATGCTGAGGTCAGTATTGGTGACTGGCGGTGAATGATGCGTATAGGGCCTCGCACAGTACGTTTCAGGCTGTCAACCTGGTTTCTGAGTACGCCGAAAAAAAGTTGGTCTCTGAGTATGACTGTATGAACTATGTCGATGTGAATACAGTACGTTTCAGCCAAGATAAACATCTACTCCCTCTGTCCGAAAATACTTGTCATCAAAAAGGATGAAAATGGATGTATCTACAACTAAAATACATCTAGATACATCCATTTCTAAATATAAGCTTTTTTAGAGATTTTAATACGAACTACATCCAAAGCAAAATGAGTAAATGTACATTTTAAAATATATCTATATACATCCATATGTGGCATGTATTGAAATCTTTTTACAAATCTTATATTAGTAAGAGAGGGAGTAGCTTAAAGGAAAGGGAATGAGAGTTTATAAGGGGAAGGTTGTTGGGGGGTGGTTTTGGGAATGAGAGGAGGTCTTCGGGAAAGGCTAGACCGTGCTGTGTCAAACGCGGAGTGGATGTTGTTACACCCTTTTGCTGGCCTAAGTAATCTTGAGATGGGCAAATCGGATCATAGACCAATATGCCCTGATACTGAATACCTTGCAGGCGTTGCTGAGAACATACCCACTCGGGGAAAAAGTTCGAAGCACGATGGCTCTCAGAGGAGACTGTTGAAGAAATCGTTAAGACAGCCTGGCAGAAGGCCATGCAACATGGCCTATGCCCAACTTCCCGAGAGAAGCTTGATTCGGTCCACAGAGATTTACACAAGTGGGATCGGCATGTACTGAAAGAACCACGGAGTCGGCTTCGGAAGGCTCAAAAGGAGTTAGATGATCTCATGAAAACACCCCCCACGGAGGAGGTGAGAAGGTAGCAGAAGGAACTAGTTGTATATGTTGAAAACCTGTTGGAACGAGATGACATATATTGGGCTCAAAGGGGAAGGGTTAGCTGGCTGCGACGTGGAGACCGTAATACAACGTATTTCCATCACTTTGCGTCAGCAAGGAGGCGAAGGAACCTAATAAAAAAACTCAAGAGCGACACAGGTGGCTAGGTTGAAGGGAATGACAATCTCGGTCCACTGATCAGAACTTACTTTGGTGACCTTCTTACTTCTAGCGCGGGGGCGATAGACCCGGCTGTTCTGAATTGCATTAAACCCTTTGTCTCGAGTCATATGAATGATTTGTTAACCTCTGAATTTACAAGAGATGATGTTCGTAAGGCTATTTCAGATTGGAGACATGGAGGCCCCGGGGCCCGATGGACTTCAGGCAATCTTCTTCAAACGGTTCTGGCACATAGTGGGCGATGAGCTCACAAATGAGGTTCTTGATTCACTGAATAAGAGAAAGATCCCGGATGGATGGAACTCAACAAATGTGGTCCTAATACCCAAAGTTGAAAACCCAGAGGTAATAACAATACAGTTCAGGCCTATTTCGTTATGCAATGTTGTCTATAAGATTATATCTAAGATGCTTGCGAATAGGCTTCAGAAAATACTTCCAGAGGTTATTTCACCAACTCAAAGTGCCTTTGTTCCCGGTAGACTTATCACGGATAGTGTATTAGTTTCCTATGAATGTTTTCATTCAATAAAGAAAAAGACCCATGGGTCTAATGGTTACTGTGTTGTGAAGTTAGATATGAACAAAGCTTATGTTCGTGTGGAATGGGGCTTTCTGGAAAAGGTAATGCTGAAAATGGGATTCCATGAGCTTTGGGTGAACATGATCATGGAATGTGTCTCCTCAGTTACTTACAGAGTAAGATTTAATAATACTCAAACGGAGGAATTCACACCCACCCGAGGTTTAAGACAAGGGGATCCCCTATCCCCTTATTTATTTTTGATCTGTTCGGAAGGCTTGTCTAGCCTATTATCTCATGAAGAGGAAGTAGGGAGTCTCGAAGGAATTCGAGTATGTAGGAATGCACCATCTATTTCTCACTTATTATTTGTTGATGACTCTCTGATCTTGATGAAAGCTCATGTGCACAATGCAAGTACTTTGAGAAGGGTTCTACAAACATATTGTCTTTTTTTTAAACGGATTGAACTTTATTAATTAGAAATAAGAGTTACATCGTCTATCAGAAGAGTTACAAGATTTTCCATAGGCTCCTCTATCCAATCCCTACTCATGGAACATTTTGCTAATCTAGCAAGCTCATGAGCTACTTTGTTCGCTTCTCTATTACAATGTTCAAAGCTGGTTTGTGGAAAATCATAGGCCATAAAAAAACAATCCTCAAAAATTGCCGCCGCTGCTCCCGCAGACTCTCCACCGTTCTTCATTGTTTCAATGACATCCATATTATCAGAATTGATAATGAGACGATTGCAGCCCGTTTTTTGTGCCAACAGTAAACCAAACCTGAGTGCTAACGCCTCCGCTGTCAGAGCATCCGCACAGTACTGAATCTTCCAGTTACCACCTACTATGAAATTCCCTTTGTCATCTCTGATAACAGCACCAGCTGTGCCCCGAAGCTGATCATGATCAAAAGAAGCATCCACATTCAATTTAACAAACCCCATGGGAGGTCTGCGCCATCCTTCATTCTTTATCTTTGCTTTAGGTGAGTGGGCATTTACATAATTTGCTGTTATAGCCCTAATCCCCATGGAGGTTTGAGACGCCTCTTGAGACTTACCCTCATGGACTAGTTTCCGTCTATTCCACCATAAATACCAAGCGGCTATAGCGATTAGTTCCCCTGCATTCCGGGAGCCCAAGATAGGTAATTCATGATCAGGCATAAGGAGTAAGAATTCAAGGACTGCCTCTCCTGCACGGTCAATGACGCAAGCTTTTTTTACCACTTCATACAACCCCAAATATTCCCACACTTCTTTTTACTTCTGGCACAGAAATAATATATGTTTCGTGTCCTCTTGCCCATCCAAACATGCTGGGCATATTGGCTGAGTTTTTATATGTCTGTTGGCCAGTGTAACGCGACACGGTAGAGTCCCGTGGAGCGTCCGCCAAATAAAAATTTTAACCTTCGCCGGACAAGCTAATTTCCAGATCTTACCCCAAATAGGATTGACCTTACTTCTACCCATGCCATCTGAGTATTCCAATTTCCTCCCATGCTGTTTTTTCCATTCCTCCACATACGCTGATCGTACAGTGTATACACCATTTTTTGTATAACTCCATGCAATAAAGTCCGACATATTGTGCATAGGGATCGGGATCGCTAGGACTCTACGGGCATCAATTGGCCATAAAGTTTGTCTCACCAAATCTTCATCCCAACAATTCGTGATTGGGTTTATAAGATCAGAAACTTTCGTCAGGAGATTCCCCCTTCTCGGTGTAATAATTTTCCTATCTGCACCTTTATACCGGAAATATTTCCCCTCTCCTCCGCATCTGCTAAAAGGGCAGTCAGGCCCTCCGTACATAACAGGAATAAGTAGGGGGAGAGGGGGTCCCCTTGCCTTAAGCCTCTGGTGGGTTTGAAGTTATCAGTCTCATCTGCATTAAACCAAACCCTGTACTCCACAGAGGACACACATTGCATAATCAAGTTCACCCAGTTTTGTTTGAAACCCAGCTTCCCCAAAATTGCTTTTAAGAAAGACCATTCCACTCGATCGTAAGCTTTGTGCATGTCCAACTTGATAGCGCACAGCCCCTCCCTTCCTGTTCTTTTCTTCTTAATTGTGTGGAAACACTCATATGCTACTAAAATATTATCTGTGATCAGTCTCCCAGGAACAAAAGCACTCTGAGTAGGGCTGATAATATCTGACATAATTAATTTTAAACGCGATGCAATCATCTTTGAAATAACCTTATACACCACATTGCATAAGCTAATAGGTCTAAATTGAGTAACCTTTTCCGGGGAGTTAACCTTTGGGATCATGACAATTGCAGTATCATTCCATCCGTCCGGTATTGAACATGTATTCACCGCCTGGAGGACCTCTTTTGTCAGGTCCTCTCCCAACATAGACCAAAATCTCTTATAAAAAATAGCATGTAGACCATCTGGACCCAGCGCTTTTAAATCACCAATGTCAAATAAAGCTTTCCTAACTTCCTCTGCCGTATATGGGGCCATGAGGGCCCTATTCATTTCATCGGTCACTATTCGTTTGACAAGAGAGAGAACTTCCGGGTCTGGTTGAGAGACTTCTGATGTGAAGAGAGTTGAAAAATACCTTTTGATATAATCCTTCATTTCCGTGCCTTGCACCCAGACTCCGTCATCCCCAAGCAATTTTTTAATCTGATTCCTTTTCTTTCTTGCTGTTGCCGCGTTATGAAAGAAAGAAGTGTTGCGATCCCCATGCAATAACCAATTTGCACGACCACGCTGTACCCAGTAAATCTCCTCTTGTTCTAGCAAATTTTCAATGAGGACCAAAATCTCCTTTTGCCGTGCTTGGGAATCCACATTCATAGGACCCCTTCGAATCTTTTCCAACTCTTTTTTGAGCTTTTTTATTCTTTGTTTTGGGCCTCTTAAAACCTCACGGTCCCAAATATGTAAATCTGACTGAACCGCACGAGTACGATCAGCGAGCTTTGGCCCAATACCCATCATTTTTGCCTTTTCCCATGCTGTACGAACAATTTCACCGACCGTCTCTTCCTTGAGCCATCGAGCTTCAAACTGTTTTACTCGTCCCCTTGGGGCATTAAAAATATTTCCGTCAAAATATTCTGTATCCAATATGAGTGGACGATGATCAGAATGAACATGTTCCTCATTAATGATCGCGGCCCGAGGGAATCTGTTCGCCCATTCCACATTGCACACGGCACGGTCAAGTCTCTCTCTATTATCGCCTCTCCTCCAAGTGAAAGGGTCACCGATACAACCCATATCCTCGAGGCCACATTCTCCTAAACAATTTCGAAAATCTCTCATCATTCCATTTGGTCTCACATTTCCACCCTCTTTTTCTGACGATAGTGATATTTCATTAAAATCCCCTAAGATCACCCAGGGGTGATGACCCAGATTATTTAAATTCCGAATATTATCCCATGATAACTTGCGTTCAGTCCAAACCGGATGACCATAAAAACCTGTGAACCGCCAATGTACATTTTCATCATTCATAAAAAGAATATCAATAAAATGAGACGACACATAGTTCGAAACAACTTTATTCAACTTATTATAATACAAGACTAGGCCACCGGCCCGACCATCACTCTCCACTACAATCATCGAATCAAAAGATAAAAAACAACGCAGCTCATCAGCTTTACATTTATTCAAGTGCGACTCAGAGAGAAAAATCAAATCAGCCTTGGTGCGGTGTTGGAGCTCCAAGAGCTCACGAACTGCCGTGGGGGAGAGCATACCACAACAGTTCCATCCTAGGATCCTCATTTGGCCCGGCGGTCCTCCTCCTCGGAGGCCGCCGATGCGCCATCATCTCCAACTGATTCCCTCCTCTGTTGCACGTAAGCCTCCTCCTCCTCTGTTTCCTTTGCTACATGTTTGGCTATCCCATCCCCACCCCTCATAGTTTCAACTCTACCCGTACAAACTCTTTTAGAAGAAACACTCATCTCACCATACAACACACGTTCATAGCTATCCATTTCCCTCTCAAAAGAAAAAAATTGGTCACTCCCTATGGGTGGTACCCCAAATGGATTACCCCTCCTTTTCCCTATGGTCTCTTTTCGAGCACTCTCAGCTTTCTCATCCCCTCCCTTATTTTTACCTTTCTTCTCCTTTCTCTTTGTGTGGCCCTACATAGGATTCTTTTTTGCAGCAAAAGTAAACATTGCAGATTCCTTTGCCGTAGCCGGGCTAGCTAGCCTCGCGGCCACAGCTCCTGTAAGTGCCTCCAGCACACCAGGTGTCGTGGATTTGTCACGGCAGATGTCCTAGTATCAGGACTTAGTCACGAGGCCAACGCATCTGTGTGGTAGCTTGAGAGGGGTTGAGTGGGACGAGAGACGCAGGGCGGATCAACACACAAGACAAGGATTTAGACAGCTTCGGGCCCCGGGAAACATCATCCGATAAAAACCCTACATGCTGTTTGAGGCTAGGTCTCATTATCATCCCGAGGGAGACGCCGTAAACCGGCTCTTGTGTCTAGCCCTAGAGATTATTGATTGCTTGTAGCTTGTAGCTTCTAACTTTTAACCTGTCCCTCTTTGGGGAGCCCTGCCCCTCCTTATATATGTTGAAGGGGCGGTTTACATGTGGAGTCCTATTAGGATTAGGACTAGTCTATCTCTAATACAAACTGGATACAAGTCCTGGCTTTAACTCCTTGTAAGGCAAATATTCCTTTCCTCTTAAACCGGCCCACCATAGTTGAACCGGCCTTCTAGGCCTTGGGTCTTGTCATCCGTCTGATCCGCCCGTCGGTTTACCAGTGAGTCATAACGACCAAGCGGATTGCTTGTAAACCGCCAAGGTCAGGGCGGGTCTTCAGATAAACCGCCAAGTCCGGCCGGGTTAACTCCCGGCCGGTTTACACCGCGGGGTATATCCCCGACATTAGCCCCCAAGTTTAGCTTGGATTCATCCATGGTAAACTTATGCTGCAAAATAAACATAAGAACAAATTTGACAGGTTGCGCTCTGGGTTAAGAATTCTTGTAAACCGGCACCTGATCATCCTTAAGTCCTTGTCATTCCTCCTTCTAGAAAATCCAGGTTAATAACCAGCTTCATACTCAAATTGCTGACATTGGTTTCTTATAGAAAAATATTGTAAAGAATAATCCACTTGAGTTGGCTTCCAAAGCGCCGGTTTAAGAAATATTGGCCTTGAAATATTCATCTGATATTCAGCCGGTTTGAAGATGACCCCGGTCTTGAAAACTTGCCGGTTTAACATTACCAAATGGCCGGGTTATAAAAACTGATGACCCCGGATTATGATTGTTGCAGACACCGGTTCATGATTGTTGCCAACATCGGTTTATGATTGGTGACGCCGGGTCAATCTGATTTGCTCAATAGAGAATTTGAAAATCTTTCTTCGATAATAATATAATACCTGTAGCCCCCAAGTGCCGGGTTGTCATGCTTGCAGCAACCTAGGACTTGTAATTGACTGATGCCCATAGAACTTCAACCAATGTAGCCCCCAAGGGCCGAGTCATTATGTAATAATCAGCAGGGACTTTGTAAATATAATCTTGTAAACTTTGAACAGCCACGTGTAGCCCCCAAGGACCGGCTCAGTAAGATAATATTGAGCTTGAATAGTTGACAGGAGCAATTGGTAGCCCCTAAGGGCCAGCTCATTACGATGTGATGAGTCGGGTCTTCAATAAGATGAGCAAAAATGACTTTGCATTAGCCCCCAAGTGTCATGCTGCATGCTTGCAGCAACATGAGACTTGCATATTTGATGTAATCTCAATTTTGAATAATGTAGCCCCCAAGTGCCGGGTTGTAAGCCTGCAGCAACTCGAGACTATTCCTTCAATTGTATAAAATGATAACCATTGCGCTAAAGCGACTTTGAAAACCTTAATCATAATATTAATAACCGTAATAAAAATCCAGCCATGTTGGCCATTCAAGATAATATAATCCCGTATGAAAACCTTTATTCATCCAATATCATAATGAAAATTCAGCCAAGTTTGGCTATTTGAATAATATAATCCAATAATTTATAAGCGCATGATTCAAATGGCGCAATCCAAATATATACTGGCGACTTATAGTCCAAAGCCAGACCGGTTTAATAAACACTGGATAATTTATCATCATACTGGCGACTTATCGTCTCAAAGCCAGGCCGGTTTAACAAACACCGGATAATTTATAATCATGCTTTATTCAACCTGTTTCTGCATACAACAAGTTTAAAGTGTCCTGGCGGTTTACCGCCGGACGGGTCATAATGCTCAACATATAACCTGGGTTTATAACCAGGGCTGCACTTAAAAATATGAAATATATCATACCTGTGATATAGTCGGTTTACCAACTTTTCATAGTAGGGGAATTTTGAGTAATGATAACTCCTTCCATATTGTGCCGGTTTATGATAAAACCGTACCGGGCTGTGATAAACACCGGTTTAACAATGTATAATACTGGTGACTTGTAGTCAAACCAGACCGGGCTGATAATCTCCGGATTATAACTTGATCATGTACTCACAACTTGTAATTGAAAGCCGAGCCGGGTTGACAAACACCGGTTTACTCCATAATAGGATGGTAACAAAAAATTAAACCGGGCAGATAATCTCCGGATTAAAAATGGACCGTGTTCCGCCAATTTAGCTGTTTGAACCGGTACAAAATACTGTCGGTTTAAAAAACGCAAATAAAATAGCAACTTCTCAAGAAAGGCTATTAAAGCAAACGCAATGGCAACAATTTTTTGCAAAAGAAGAGCTCTACTGAGCTTGGTCAGATGGAATTACCATGGTCAGACGCAACCAAGCCCCCCAAAGGCATAGCAATGGTGCCAGTCAGCCAGGACCCCAAAATGACGCGTGGCGTTACGCCGGCCAAGTGGCATTGCATTGGTTCGGATTCGACCAAGCCCCCAAGTGACTTAGTGGCCTAGGGCCGATCAAGTGGCATTGCATTGGTTCGGACACGACCAAGCCCCCAAATGACTTATTGGCTGTTTAAAAGCCGATCAGAAGGCATTACCATCATCAAGACATGACCGAGCTCCCATAAGGTGTAACTACGGTTCAAGTCGATTAGGTCCCCAACTGACTTAGTGGCAAATGTGCCAGCCAGAAGGCATTACCGTCGTCAAGACATGACCAAGCTCCCAGGAGGTGTAGCTACGGTTCAAGTCGACTAGGTCCCCAACTGACTTTGTTGCTCTTCTGTGAAGCGACCTCAAGGGGTAAACCGGAGGTTGCCCTAAAGAGAATCCACTCCGTGTAACCACGCATGATATAAAGAATAGATACCCCGCTTTACAAAGCGGGAGCCCCCATGTGATAAATAATATGTCAAGCCAATAAGGCCGGATACCCATGTTTGAACCGCGCATCATGGCAGCAGGTCCTCTTCGGTAATTTTTAACTTTTTTTGCAAGAGGTAAATTCTTCTTGAACCGGATATTGAAAGCTTCAAAGCTGTGGGAGACATCTTCCCCTTGAACCGGATTTTAAACCAGAATCTTCATTTTCAGCCGGAAATTTTCTGACGGCCTTTAAACTCGAACTTGCGAGAAGTTAATTCCTTTTTGAACCGGACATTGTTAAACCGGATCTGAGCGCTTCAGAACTTTGTGGGAGAATAGATTTCTCTTGAACCGGGTTGTAAACCGGATATTTGAGAGCTTCAGTGATATTGACTTCCCTTCAGCCAGGTTTCAAACCGGAATCCTTTCTGATGATCCGAAACTTCTTCATTGAGTCGGGATTTTGTAACTGTCATATACTTTCTAAGCCGGAAATTTTCTAACGGCCTTTAAATTTTCATCAACATAACAGTAGCCTCCGGGATCGGGTTATCTTTCCCTCCATCGTCCTCGGGTTCTTAAACCGGCTGAAACTGGCAAGACTTGATGCGTCATATCATCGTAGCCCCCAAGTCTCAAGGTGACTCGAGGAGTTGGCTTGAGATTCTCCATATCTGACCGTGATATAAACCGGTATAACTTGTATATCATTGGTGTTGATAACACGATGTGAATACACAGAAGGTTGAGGTGACTGCGGCGGGTTGTAAATGATCCCGTATGAACCGTGTCAGCAACTCGGCCAATGGTTCCTTCCAACTGGTGATTTGAAGTTAACCAAACAGTAGCGGCGGTGACTTGTGCGCCTGCCCATTGATCCATCCAGTGCAGACGGCGGTTGATGATAATTTGCCTCCAATTTGAAAGAAAACCGGGCTGCCCAAGCTGTGACTTGTTCATGCTCAATAAATGGCTCGCGCCGACAGGTGCGGCCCGGTATGTTGATGTAGACCAGACTGCGGGGGATGGCAACCCGTGCATGCGCTATTGGGTAATTCGCATGGTCCTGACGAGTTGACGCGACCTGGATCGCGATATAAACCGGCACGGGTTATCCCATAGCTCAGTGATATAATAATCCCCTTTTTGCAACAGACAATTTGTCCTGATATGTTAGCCGGAAAATATCCATCGCGGAGTTGACGATCACCACAGTGAAACTGCAATCAATCATGGCAAGTCAGCCATGCGAACGGACAGATGAACCGGTCGCGGCATTGTAAACCGGTGCGGAGCAAGTAGTCCTCCGCGCCGCAAACCCGCGCAGTCGCGGGAGACGGCCACGGTGTTGTAAACCGGTGAGATCGCGAGAGTCGGTTACGACGCTGTAAGCCGGCACAGACGGGCGAGTCAATCGCAAGTGCGGTAAACCGCACGGACGGGCTAATTGCTGGCGCGGTCCCGGTAAGCTGATGTAAACCGGACCACAGGCGACTTGCGCATGCTCATTCATCGGGTGGTATGACACGGACGAAACGCCGATGCAGAATATTGCTAGCGCGTGCTCCGTGCCCGTAACATAGCGCCTCATTTGTAATGAACAATTGTCCTGCATAAACAGTATTGCAGACCAAGGCAAAGATAAACTGCTCTTTGATATGTGCTAATAAAATATATCTTAGATGGATATCACCTGATGTGTTTAGGCCGGAAATAACCCGCCATGAAGTTGATGATAACTGTATGAAGCTGAAATTAACCACGGGTGAACCAGCCTCATTGTGGTAAACCGGTGCGGACGGGTGAGTCGGCCGTGATGTTTGTAAACCGGCGCGGACAATGAATCATCCGCATGCGTTGGACGGATGTAAACCGAACAGCGGGGGCGGCGATTTGCATGTGTATCTGTCGAGCAGCATGGCCCAAAAGAACGCCACTGCAAAACTATACTGGCACGCGCTCCATGTCCGCGGTATAACAATACCTTTGTCATAAGTAATTATCCTGCATAAAAATATTTACAGTGCAAAGTAATTGTTCTTTTGACAAAAACAATAAGTATTAATAAGAGAAATTTAGATGGATATCACCTGGTTCGTCTGGATGACAGATGGAGTCTTACAAACACCGAGTTAATCGCTCGCCCAAGGCAGCGGCCGAAACGGTGCACCACAGCAGTGAAAACGGTCCGAGGTGAAACCGTGGATGATGAAGTAGAGGCAGCCCGCAACGGACGCGCAGCGACTCGGAACAACGTTGTTGCGGCGGCTTGTGGAGGCAGGTCCACAGGCCGTGGCTACAACGACGATAAAAACGCACCGACGGCTTGGAATGGCGCAGCGGCCCCGCGAAGAGGTGAAGCGGTGGGTGGACGGCCAAAGCCAACTGGGCGGGTCGAGGCGCTGCAATGGCCGCAGCGGCAGTGAAACGAATCCACGCCCACGACCCCATCCACTCCGGATCGTGGTTGTTTTGAATTTTTTTTTACCTTACCTTGAGGATGATCCTGTAGTAGCACTTGCCTTCTTCCGATTCGGATGGATGTAGTCATTAAAGATAGAACATATCTGATCTAGTACTAGTACTCAAGTAGTATTAGCCCTCTTCCCAAAAAGAAATAATTGATGTTGGCTTTCACGTGACAGACTACTAGAAGTACTTTTGCTTTGCTCTTTACGCCAGGGAGTAGTTCTCTATCTAGTCTGATTCTCCTGGACTTGCAACAGCGGAGCCCTATTTGTCAGTTTCGGCGCGTTACGGCTGCGGATAAACAATCTTTGATATGACAGATCGTGAGACTGCGGTAGCGGTCAGGCCGCATCGTTCGCCAACTCTCTTCTTCTCTTTATCTCGACTGACGAACTTGGAGACGATACGAATACTTCTGCACTGCCTCCTTTCCCCGGTCAACTGCAAGTTTCTCGATCATCACTCCGACGTGATTATGTAACTGCACGATTGCAGCGTCGTCGGAAAACAGCAGCTTGTAGCAGACACAAACTCAGATCCCAAGTAGCAGCAGTAGCCCGCACTCGGCGACTTGTGGAAGCGCACCCTAGGCCATCTCAAATTTCTTTGATCTCAATCTTGTATTACCGGCTCAAAGATAATCATGATTTTGCGCTGGCTCTTCTTCATCTGACCTATCGCGAGCTCCTCGATCCATAAAAAAGATCCCTTCAAGAACTCAACACCACCGTGCGCAGGCCCCACGGTGGGCGCCAACTGTCGTGGATTTGTCACGGCAGATGTCCTTAGTGTCAGGACTTAGTCGCGAGGCCAACGCATCCATGTGGTAGCTTGAGAGGGGTTGAGTGGGACGAGAGACGCAGGGCGGATCAACACGCAAGACAAGGGTTTAGACAGCTTCGGGCCCCGGGAAACATCATCCGGTAAAAACCCTACATGCTGTTTGAGGCTAGGTCTCATTATCATCCCGAGGGAGACGCCGTAAACCGGCTCTTGTGTCTAGCCCTAGAGATTATTGATTGCTTGTAGCTTGTAGCTTCTGACTTTTAACCTGTCCCTCTTTGGGGAGCCCTGCCCCTCCTTATATATGTTGAAGGGGCGGTTTACATGTGGAGTCCTATTAGGATTAGGACTAGTCTATCTCTAATACAAACCGGATACAAGTCCTGGCTTTAACTCCTTGTAAGGCAAATATTCCTTTCCTCTTAAACCGGCCCACCATAGTTGAACCGGCCTTCTAGGCCTTGGGTCTTGTCATCCGTCTAATCCGCCCGTCGGTTTACCAGTGAGTCATAACGACCAAGCGGATTGCTTTTAAACCGCCAAGGTCAGGGCGGGTCTTCAGATAAACCGCCAAGTCCGGCCGGGTTAACTCCCGGCCGGTTTACACCGCGGGGTATATCCCCGACACCAGGCGCGAACACAACCTGATTTTGCATGTTAAGGGAACCAGCCGCATCAGGTACAGCACTAGCTGCACCCCTCGAGTGGATCCCCTGGCCCTCCTGGCCAGTAGGACACTCTACATGGACAGCAGTAGTAGCTATCACTTGTGTAGTTCGGGGCGTTCCCAAAAGCAGCCGCACATGACCCTCCTGGCCTTGGTGCGAAAGGAGTGTAGTAGCGCCCAGGCATGCAGCCTGGTTCTCCTGACCAGGAGCTCCACTATCCCGGGATAGCAGCGACGCCACAGAGGCTCGGCCCTCCTGGCCGAGCTGCAGCGCTCCCGTGGTGGAAGCCCCCCTTGCCGGTAGGCCCCGACCCTGGCCCTCCTGGCCAAGACCGGCGCATAAGAGCGGCCCTCGAGCCAGGTCCACCTGACCCGTGGCCGAGGACGCCGGCAGAGGAGGCACATGACCCCGACCCTCCTGGCCGAGTGAGTGCCCCCCGTGGCCTGGTCCCCCAGTCGGCAAGATCGTCGTCTTCATAGACGACACAACAGCTTTCTCCTTCACAGTGAGATCACCTACAGATTTGGTCACTTTGACCACCATTCCTTCGCTGGCCTTTGATGTGTTGTTGTTCCTGTAGCCTGTGTACAAAAGGGCTCTTCTACTAGATGTTTGACCCTTCCAGTAGGCCTCTACACCTAGATTTTTTGCAAAATTTGCTACTCTGCTCTCCTTAGGAATCCTACAGAACCGCTCAGACACATGTCCTACAAGCCCACAACACTCACAATATGATGGCAGTTTTTCATAGCGAACATCATACTGAAGTTCTTCTTTGCTACCTAAGGGAGTAAATTCTACCCTACTCTTGATTGGCTCATGTAGCGGGATTCTCACACGCACACGCAAATACTTCTCTACAATCATATGGTTTTGGTGTGAAACGGCTATCACTTCACCAATTTGGCCCCCTAGGGACTTGCCCATATCTTCAGTTTTGAGCTCAAACGGGAGGTCACGAACCTGGGCCCATATAGCCATGGTTCCAAGATCCACCTCCGTCGGGTTACCCTTGCCGTCAAACTCGGCGAAGATGATCCCATCGCGCTTGTGGTGCCATGGTTGGGCCTTCAGCACAAAACGTCTGTCCACGTCGACGGAGAAGTTGAGGATGAACCTCCGTCATCGCTGGCCACCTCCTGAATGGTGACCTCACCTCGCAGCCTCCAAGCCGACGAATCACGAAGGTCATCGACGAGGATCCGTGGGTTTACTTGGAAAGGCGATAGGAGCCTCCCTACCACCAATAAACCACCGACGGCCCTTCTCGCTGCCTCCATGTCGACAATGAGCGGGGAACCATCCCCACGGGGCCGCCTCGACTCCGTCTTCCCCTCACCCTCAGGCAAGGGAGCCAGAACAAGAGATCCCCTCCCCATGATCGCTGCACTCCCATACCCTTGTCCTACCTCCCTCTCCCCCTTCCCCTTCTCCATCTCTCCCCTTCTCACAACAATAGGCCCTCCCGAGAAGAGACACAGGAAGGGAGGCAATATTTCCTTGTCTGTAAGATGTACCAGGGACCCAAGACAACCCAGTTGTTGTTGAAATAGGTTCTCCCCTCTCCCGAATTTGCCACATAGTCAACGGAATTTGTGTACTTAACGAAAAATAAAGGAACATGAATGAGCAGTTTCCAAAGTAAATACCCCCTAATTTCTCTCTTTCCCCTAAATGTGCAGATAACATTCCTTCCCTGATTCACCTCGGAATTGCTATACATATGAAATAATAAGAGATCTTGAAAAGGCCGTTCCCAAATTAAAATCACATTTGTTTTTTCCTTGTCCCTAATTGTACAGAGGCTATTAGTATCCCAATTCTCCTCTCCTTCCTTAAACGCACTCCAAAGATTACTCTGCCTGCTCCCCGAACCATGGGGATTTCTTCCCAATCCGGCTGAAAACGAATTTGATACCCCACCCACAAAAGAGAGTAATTTCCGCCTATTAATTTCCCTAAAATCTACCAACAAGGGCAAATCCTTACCCAAATTGGCTTGGGCCGACCCCTCTCCCACTAGATCGGATACGATCTCACCTGGATGCCCGCTAATCAACCCTTCTGCACGCCTCTTCATCCTCTCCCAGCATCTCTTACGATTTGCGGATCGCCGGAGGATTTCTCGCGATCTGGCCTTGAAATTGTCCCACTCCTGAGCGCTGAAGGGCCCCCCGTGGGTACCCACCCCCGTACGGGCATCTTCCCCCGCCGGAGAAACCGCCGGAATCGGCGCTACCATCTCCCCCCTTTTCCCTCTCGGTTGCCATGCCTTGGCCTTGAACCCGCCCCTTGCTTGGGCGCAGATGGCGGCACCCACTCCCGTGCGAGCGCCTTCCCCCATCACAGAATCCGCGAAAAGCGCCAGGATCGCCGCCGCCATCTCGCCCGCTCTTCCTCTCCGTCGCCGCTTAATCGCGGGAGCCCTTTTTTCTCTCTCTCTTTATTTGGTGTGTTGTTTGTTGTTTCTGGGCCTTACAAACATATTGTCTTAGCTCTGGACAGATTGTAAGTAATGCAAAGTCTAGTATCTTTTTCAGCCCCAATACTAGTGTTACTACCAGAGATGATTGTTGCAGAGAATTGAATATTGTAACTGAAGCTCTATAAGATACTTATTTGGGTCTACCTACTATGGTTGGGGTGGATAGATCAGATTGTTTCCAACACCTAATAGACAGGGTTTGCCAGAGACTGAAGGGGTGGAAGGAAAAAACTCTCTCAATGCAAGGTAAAGAGATCTTACTCAAAGCTGTAGCTCAAGCTATTCCCTCATATGCTATGTCTGTTTTCAAACTGCCAAAGGGAATATGCAAGGCAATCACTAATGAAATATCTGGTTTCTGGTGGGGAGATGCTGATGATCAGAAGAAAATGCATTGGTTTGCGTGGTGGAAGTAGTGCATCCCAAAGCAGAAGGGGGGATTGGGGTTTAGGGACCTTCACAGTTTTAATCTTGCCATGTTAGCAAAACAATGTTAGCGACTTCTCCAGAACCCGGACTCTTCGTGTGCTCAGGTCCTTAGTGCTAAATATTATCCAGATGGAAATTTGCTGAAAGCTAGTCCAAAAAAGGGGTCGTCCTATACATGGCAAAGTATCGTTGCAGACATACAAACGTTCCAAAGAGGATGTATATGGAGAGTTGGATCCGGGTCCCAAATTAATATTTGGTGTGACCCGTGGATACCAACTAGTGCATCACGGAAGGTAATCATACCAAGGGGGATGAATATACTGTCAAAAGTGGAGGATCTCATTGATCCATACACTGGCAGGTGGGATGAGGAGCTCCTTCGTGATTGTTTCCCGCCGGTAGATGTGCAAAGGATACTACAAATCCCTCTTCATTCTCAGTTCACCGAAGACTTTGTCGCATGGAATTTGACAAGGTCGGGAACCTTCTCTGTTCGGTCTGGCTATTTGATAACCCACAAGTATAGGGGATCGCAACAGCTTTTGAGGGTAGAGTATTCAACCCAAATTTATTGATTCGACACAAGGGAAGCCAAAGAATATTCTCAAGTATTAGCAGCTGAGTTGTCAATTCAACAACACCTGGAAACTTAGTATCTGCAGCAAAGTGTTTAGTAGCAAAGTAATATGATAGTGGTGGTAACGACAACAAAAGTAAAGACAGCAAAAGTAATGTTTTTGGTATTTTGTAGTGATTGTAACAGTAGCAGCGGGAAAGTAAATAAGCGAGAACCAGTATATGGAAAACTCGTAGGCACCGGATTAGTGATGGATAATTATGCCGGATGCGGTTCATCATGTATCAGTCATAACATAGGGTGACACAGAACTAGCTCCAATTCATCAATGTAATGTAGGCATGTATTCCGTATATAGTCATACGTGCTTATGGAAAAGAACTTGCATGACATCTTTTGTCCTACCCTCCCGTGGCAGCGGGGTCCTATTGGAAACTAAGGGATATTAAGGCCTCCTTTTAATAGAGAACCGGAACAAAGCATTAGCACATAGTGAATACATGAACTCCTCAAACTATGGTCATCACCGGGAGTGGTCCCGATTATTGTCACTTCGGGGTTGCCGGATCATAACACATAGTAGGTGACTATAGACTTGCAAGATAGGATCAAGAACTCACATATATTCATGAAAATATAATAGGTTCAGATCTAAAATCATGGCACTCGGGCCCTAGTGACAAGCATTAAGCATAGCAAAGTCATAGCAACATCAATCTCAGAACATAGTGGATACTAGGGATCAAACCCTAACAAAACTAACTCGATTACATGATAAATCTCATCCAACCCATCACCGTCCAGCAAGCCTACGATGGAATTACTCACGCACGGCGGTGAGCATCATGAAATTGGTGATGGAGGATGGTTGATGATGATGACGACGACGAATCCCCCTCTCCGGAGCCCCAAATGGACTCCAGATCAGCCCTCCCGAGAGGTTTTAGGGCTTGGCGGCGGCTCTGTATCGTAAAACGCGATGATTTCTTCTCTCTGATTTTTTTCTCCCCGAAAGCCAATATATAGAGTTGGAGTTGGCGTCATAGGGTGTCCAGGGGGCCCACGAGGTAGGGGGGCGCACCCCCCACCCTCGTGGACAGGGTGTGGGCCCCCTGGTCTTCATCTTTGGTGAGGATTTTTTATTGTTTTTTCTAAGATGTTCCATGGAGTTTCAGGACATTCCGAGAATATTTGTTTTCTGCACATAAAACAACATCATGACAATTCTGCTGAAAACAGCGTCAAACCGGGTTAGTTCCATTCAAATCATACAAGTTAGAGTCCAAAACAAGAGCAAAAGTGTTTGGAAAAATAGATACGACGGAGACGTATCACTATTACAGGGAGTTAGATCATCAATTTGGGTCGCGTCTTACGAGGCCTGACAGACAGGGTAACATTCAGATAAATGGAGTTTGGAAAGAACCATGGAAACTGAAAGTTCCGGGTAAAGTCAAACACTTCACATGGAAAGTGCTTCGTGGGGTGCTACCATGTCTTGGGGTTTTGGTGACGCGACACATCCCTGTGGTGCCCCAATGCCACGGTGCACTATTGGAGAAGAAAACATTCAGCATACTCTCTTTGGGTGTCGAGGTGTTAGAGAGGTTTGGGCTCATTTAGGCATGTTGGACACAGTCTAGAAAGCTATATCTGAGGGTCAATTACTATGGAAATACTATTGAAGAATACATCGATAATACATGGACTCCCGGTAGCTGAACTGACTTTGGTTGTTGCTTGGTTTCTCTGGTGGCAGCGGCGCCAAATTATGAAAGGGATTGGGATCCAAAACCCGGAGAGAACAACCTTGTCAATCCGGGTCCTGGCAACAAATTACTTCAGATCATTGACATCCAAACTGACGGCTAGGCCAGGCGATCATATGTGGAAGAAGCCTGTTCATGACATGGTTAAGGTGAATGTTTACGCATCTTTCCATGTCGACACATTGTCAGGAGCGACTGGAGCAGTTATTCGTGATGAACATGGCGACTTCATTGCTGCTGCTTCCTGGTTTATACCCAATGTATGAGATGTGGATGCTGCTAAACTTCTTGCTATACGAAATGGAATGTATCTTCTTGCCAATATGGGATGTATGAGAGCGGAGGTTGAATCAGACTGCACCTTTGTGGTGGAATCAGTTCAGCTAATGGATAATTATCAAGGACCAGATGTTGCAGTTGTTGCTGAATGTAAGCAACTCTCCATCTGTAACGCCCCAAGACCGACGCTCCAGATGCCTTCCTTGTTTTGCGAGTCAGCTGTGTATTTTATTTGTTTGTTGCATCTCATCTCATAGCATCATGCGCATTGTATTTGCATGTTTTGATAAAACTTGCATCCGTTCGTAGTTGCCGCTTCACCCTCGCCTCCGTTGACGTTTCTCAGACCCCTCGCGCGCGTCCGAAAACTTCCCCGAACCCGAGTCGGGCTATCGTTACCGTTGGGTCCGGATCATCCCCAAACATCCCAAAAACACCTCCGTTTTCTTATTTGGACTCCCTAACCAATTTATTCTCGACTGTCCGATTATGATCGGAAGGACCAAATAGTCTCACTTTAACCATCTAATATATATATCTAGACAAACCCTAGCCCTAGGTGTCCCATCCATCAAATCCTCCGCCGTCGCCGCCACTCCACCAAATTCCCCTCGGGATCCATCCCCAACTAACCAGCCTCCATCTTCCCCGATCCAAAATCCTCCCCGACCGTCTCCCTTGTCTTGCGCGCTTGGCCAATCGGGTCGCCCGAGCCCCGAGCTCCTCACCGCGCCAGTATCCTTGGAGCCACGAGCCTCCCCGTGCTCCTCCACCTCGCCTCGTCGTCCGGCGACCGGCGCCGCTGCCAGCGATCACGAGATGAGCACCGCTGCCCTTCTCCTCCTCCTGCTGTTTATCTGCCTCCCTCGTCTTACCTCCCTGCCTCTCTTTCTCTGTTCAAACAAGAGCTCGCCCGAGCCTCCTTCCAGGTCAGCCGAGGACCTCCCCGACCCCGTTGTTCCTCGCCGGTCCAGCAGACGGACCTTGCCGCCCTTGCAAGCATGGCCTCGCCTTCGCGCCTCCGGCGACCGGCCTCGTCGTCGCCGGCAAAACCCAGGCAGGCCCCGTCGCGCCCCTGCCATCTCCCTCACCGTCTCTTTCTTCTTTACTTCCCCGTTTTCTTCTCTGAATTCCCTCTATCTTCCTCCTTCAGGCAACAGCCGACGTCGTGGACGCCAACCGCCAAGCGTCGCCTTCCACCGCCGCCCTAGCCTCGGATCCGGCCGGTTCCCGTGGTCCCTCGCCCCGCCAAGTCCCTCTGTTGCTCCCCTGCTTCGCGCCCGCTGCCTCCCCTGCGTCCAGAGGAGGACGAACGCCTCCGTGCCCTGCTTCTCGTTCTGTCCAGGAACGAGCGACTGCGCCCGTTGACCTGGCTTCGTGGGCCTCGTCCCTGCCCAGCATCCTCCAAGCCGCGGCCCAGCCCCACCTCCCCATCGACTGGGCCTTGGCCTTTGGTGAGCGCCCCAGTGCCTAGCAGATTCGGCCCGTTCATTGTTTTTTTTCCTGCCTGCGAATTTAGCTATTATCCCAGGATTTACTGTTTTGCAGAAAAGCCCCTCTAGATCAGGCATTTAATAACCCATCAATCGTGCATCACATGTAAAAACTTAATATATGAAAGTTGCTTAGAATTTTGTGTAGATTAATAATTTCCAACTTTCATGCATGTTTAAAATGTTTAAACAGCTGTTTGCGTTAAATTGCTTAAATGTCATGTTAAAATGATTTATTTCATAACTAAATAACCGTAGCTCGGATTTAAATAAGTTATATATGTAAATGGGGTAGAAAAACGCTTAGTTTAACATGGTGCACTTTATTTTGCTGTTTAACAACATTAAAATTGTGTTTAGGACAGAACAGTACCAAATTCATAATATGCATATGAGGATTTTTTCGGACTTGTTGTTCATTGTTTCCGGCCTCATTTAAACTTGCCTAGGTAGGTAGTTTTGTTGTGCTTCACCTCTTGCCATGCTAACCAACATTTAATTTTGTTGAGTACCTAACCGGAAGTGAACTAAATAAGTCACGTGGTGTTTCGTCAATATGCAACGGAGTTACATATTGAGCTCCACTTAATTTGTAGGATTGTTTGTGCGTTTTGCCATGCCATGCCTCATTAAATCGGACACGCATCATACTTGTTTGTGCATCATGCCATGTGTATGTGGTGGTTGTTTACTATGTTGTTTGTTTGTTTCCGGGTTGCTTCTCTCGTTAGCTTCGGTTTCGTTCCGGAGTTGTGAGGATTCGTTCGACTTCGTCCATTTGTCTCCTTCATGGACTCGTTCTTCTTTCTTGCGGGATCTCAGGCAAGATGACCATACCCTCGAAATCACTTCTATCTTTGCTTGCTAGTTGCTCGCTCTTTTGCTATGCCTATGCTGCGATACCTACCACTTGCTTATCATGCCTCCCATATTGCTAAACCAAGCCTCTAACCCACCTTGTCCTAGCAAACCGTTGTTTGGCTATGTTACCGCTTTGCTCAGCCCCTCTTATAGCGTTGTTAGTTGCAGGTGAAGATGAAGTTTGTTCCTTGTTGGAACATGGAGATGTTGTTCCTTGATTGGAACATGTTTACTTGTTGGGATATCACAATACCTTTTATATTATTAATGCATCTATATACTTGGTAAAGGGTGGAAGACTCGGCCTTATGCCTGGTGTTTTGTTCCACTTGCCGCCCTAGTTTCCGTCATATCGGTATTATGTTCCCGGATTTTGCGTCCCTTACGCGGTTGGGTGATTTATGGGACCCCCTTGATAGTTCACTTTGAATAAAGCTTTTCCAGCAAGGCCCAACATTGGTTTTACATTTGCCTCACCACCACCTACTTTTCCCTTGGGAGTCGCTCTCTCGAGGGTCATCTTTATTTAGCCCCCCGGGCCAATGCTTGTCTAATTGTTGGTCCAAACTAGAGCCACTTGCGGTGTCGCCCCTAGGCAACTTGGGGTATCGTCGGTTGCCGTACGTAGTGTTCATCCGGTGTTGCCCTGAGAACGAGATATGTGCAGCTCCTATCGGGATTGTCGGCGCATCGGGCGGTCTTGCTGGTCTTGTTTTATCATTGTCGAAATGTCTTGTAGCCGGGATTCCGAGACTGATCGGGTCTTCCCGGTAGAAGGAATATCCTTCGTTGACCGTGAGAGCTTATAATGGGCTAAGTTGGGACACCCCTGCAGGGTATTATCTTTCGAAAGCCATGCCCGCGGTTATGAGGCAGATGAGAATTTGTTAATGTCCGGTTGTAGAAAACCCAAAGTTGATCTTAATTAAAATACATCAACCGCGTGTGTAACCATGATGGTCTCTTCTCGGCGGAGTCCGGGAAGTGAACACGGTGTTGGAGTTATGCTTGATGTAGGTTGTTCTAGGATCACTTCTTGATCATAGTTGTTCGACCGTGTTTTTGCCTCCTCTTCTCGCTCTCTTTTGCGTATGGTAGCCACTAGATATGCTAGTCGCTTGCTGCAGCTCCACCTCACTACCATGTCCTACCTTTAAGCTTAAATAGACTTGATCTCGCGGGTATGAGATTGCTGAGTCCCCGTGACTCACAGATACTTCCAAACCAGTTTGCAGTTGCCGACGAAACTGTCCAGGTGACGCATCCGAGCTCAAGGAGGAGCTCGATGAAGATCTTGTTCATTGTGTTGTTTCATTTCAGTTGATCAGTAGTGGAGCCCAGTTGGGACGATCGGGGATCTGTGTAGCATTTGGGGTAGTCTTCTTTTATTTTGGTTCCGTAGTCGGATCTTGATTGTATCTGTTTGATGTAATGTTTTACTCATGTATTGCGTGAAGTGGCGATTGTAAGCCAACTATGTATCTCTTTCCCTTATGTATTACATGGGTTGTGTGAAGATTACCTCACTTGCGACATTGCTTTCAATGCGGTTATGCCTCTAAGTCGTGCTTCGACACGTGGGAGATATAGCCGCATCGAGGGCGTTACACCATCGACTTTGCAAAGATCACCTTCAAGCATTGTTTTAGAGAAGCAAACCAAGTGGCTGATGAGTTAGCAAAACAGTCTTTTAGATCGAATTCTTCTAGTTCCTGGGATGCTATCATCCCTGACTTTATTTCTCACCATCTTGTAAATGATATGACAGTTATTTAAGAAATAAAGCCTGATTATGCTAAAAAAAAGTGGACTATTAGTCCTAGTCTCACGTTTGATGCATGTTGGGAATTACTTGTAGGAATTTAACAAGAAAATAATTTCCTCTTTTTTTAAACACAGTACAGACGCAAGCGCTCATATACACGCGTATACACTCACCCCTATGAACGCATACACGCACACCCTATCCCTATGAGCACCTCCGAAAGACTAAGCCGACATATCATCTTGAAATTTACGAAGTTATCGTAGGCACCTCGTCGTCGACGGGAACGTCTCCTCCCACTGAATGCGCATCGCCGGAAATCCTGAAATAATCCAGGAATAAATGCGAGCACCAGGACTTGAACCCTGGTGGGCTGGGGATACCACAGTCCCTCTAACCATCCAACCACAGGTTGGTTCGCATAATTTCTTCTCTTTGGTTCGTGAGTCAAAGTAACAGAAGATGTTGATGACACGTTTGTTTAGGTACAAAACTGAACCAGCCCTTGTTTGGCGCAACGAACGATCTTATTTTCCTTTGCTAATTCTCATTCCCCAGCTGAATTACCAGCCCTTCCTAGGGAAGAGATTAAGGAGAGTTCGCCCCCTCAACTCCTCTTCCTTTTCCTTTCTCAATTCCTAGTCTCATAGAAGTGCCCACCAAAGTAGTTTTTATCGCTCTTCCCAGGCGATGCAACGACGGTTTTCTCCCCTATGAACGCCGGTGAGTCTACGACTCCTACCCCTCTCTGTCTGCTGCTTCGGCAGCGCGTGGAGGGGGGTGGACTGCCATTACTCTCCTGGTTTGTACATAAAAGTAGGGGCTCGTCTTCGTCTAGTAGCACCAATTTGGTGAGGACGGCGTTGCGTCGAGTAAGTTGGCTTCGGTCTCTCTCTCACCACGACAACATTCTCCATGACGACGTCGAAGAGCCGATGGCCTTGTCTGCTTGTCGTTTGCTCAAAGCGACGAGCTTTAGGCCCTTTGTGTTTGCTTGTTGTTTGTATATGTGGCACAAACAAAGAGGAGAAGATGGTATTCCTAGAGCACGGTTAGAGGACGAGTGAATTGCAAAAAACCACCACATTGAAGTGTACGTTTGCAGAAAAGACTCTTCTACGAATTTGTTGCAGAAAACACTGATTTCGGACCTAATCATTTGCTAAAAGCACTAATCGCTCGCTTTAGGCATTTTAATCTCGATAGATGACGTGGCATAATGTTCACAATAAACAGCGTTAGGTGACGGAGTATTTAGATTTATAAAACAGTCCCTGTAACTTTACAGGGATACCCTTCAATAAAAATAAAGGAATCAACTTCAGATTTGGGCTGCCCAAGCACCCGAGCATAGCAGCAACACGCTGGCCACGGGGCTCGTCGCCGGGGAGCAGAGGGCAGGGGCGGCTGGGCCGCACCTCGTCCTCGCGCTTCGCATCCAGCCGCCATGGCTCGCCTCTGCTTCCTCCCGCGCCTCCGCCGCCGCGCTGTTGCAGAAGCCTGTGCTGCGCGCCGCCGGTCCGCTTGCGCTGCTCGCGCCCGAGCTGAGCGCAGATGCATTTGCATCTTGCCATGGCGGCTGGCCTCTGCTTGCTCCCGCGCCTCCGCGCTGCCGTTGTTGCGCGTCGCCGTGCCGCTACAGGAGCCTGTGCTGGGCGCTGCTTCCACCGCTCGTGCTCGACCTGAGCGCGGCTGCGCTTTGTGTCCAGCCACCGCGGCTCGCCTCTGATTGCTCCCGCGCCGCCGCGCTCACCGCCGCGCCGCCGCCTCTGCTCGCATCGCTCGCGGTCGCGCCGCCGCTGCTCGCCCAGGCCGCGGCGGCGCTGGCCTCCGATCCCGATTGGATCGGGTGGGGGTTGGGGGATTTGTTTTTTGTTTGGTAAGGGTTGTTTGTGAAAAATACCAGTCAATGTTGTCTATTGCACTGTCATGCCACGTCACCAAAATCAGGCCCCACCCGTCATAATAGTGCTTAAAATGCCCAAACAGACGGTTCAGTGTTTTCTGCAAATGATTAGGCCAGAAATCAGTGTTTTCTGCTACAAATTCGTAGAAGAGTCTTTTCTGCAAACCTATGCTTCAATGTGGTGGTTTTCTGCAATTCACTACCGTTGGTAGCGGCATGGACGGAGAGAGGCAACGGATCCGGATCCAGAACGATGTGGGGAATTTCCTCCATTGACATGCTACATGGCGTTGGCTTGGATCATGGGATGCGGGAGATTTGTCGCTAAGCATCACGACGGCGCCGGTGGTTGATGTCTGTTCCTGTATTGGTTGTCTCATTGTCTGCAAGAACTCCTAAGAACTTGTTTGTAATATCCTTCTTGAGTTTCTTTCAGCAAAGTTGACATATGTCATATCTATGTATCTGCAGTAGATTCCGCATCTGTATGTAATTGTACTCTGTGTATTGGTTAATATAAGTGTGCAGTTTCAGGGAAAAAAATCCTAGTCTTATACCCTTTCAATACGCATTCCCTAGTCCAACTTCCCCCGAACCAAACAGGTTGCAGGAGATGTCCGTGAATACGTTACTAGAACATGTTGGTTCTCAAAAAAAAAGTTACTAGAATATGTCCGTAGACAAATAGGAAGAACTTTTAATGAACACCCTTGAAGATGCACTGATGAAGCCTCATTCACTTGTTTCCATCTGGCAGACGACATCGTGGTGGCCATACAGATATTCTCATATTCAGGTCACGTGAGCAATCAGGCAGGACTGGACTGCTATCAAAGGCCCAAAACCCGCGCGTGCGAAGCATTTACCAAATCAGAAGTCACCCGAAGACAAATTCCATTTCCATGTGCTCTGCTCATAGATCAAAACCACGTAAAAATTAATAGTACCAGTAGAAATCGAAAAGTCTGAAATCCCGAGGAAAGAACCAAATGCCCGGCTCGTTCTCCGAGACAACCAGCTGAAAAAATGTTGCGAGGTTTACGGGGAACCACCGTTTGCCGACCGAGCAACTGCCCGGCTGCCACCAAACGCGTTTGTCGCGTGCAGGCCATCATCAGCAGTTCACCGTCTACTAAACTATCTACAGCCGGACGAACAGTATGAGCGGTCCTAAAGTCTCAATCCAAGCACCTCTCATGTCATTTTTATACGTTTGGACTGATCAATACCCCTTATATTCAGCTCATATGTGGGATAAATAAAAGGAAGGTCCGGACATCGGATCCGGCCCCGGCCCACGCTGGTCCATCCTGACCCCATGTATATTCGTCCTTATCCGCATCCCGGACGAAACCCTAGCCACTTCACTCCACTAGGTTTGTTTCGACGATCTCCGTCTCTCCGACATGACAGGCAGTAGATCTGACTCGGAGATCTCTTATCCGTCGATTGGGACCTCGTCTCATGTGGGGAAAAGAGGAGATGATCGTTCGCATGGCTCTCCGTCGCTCTCGGGAGGAGCGTGCTTGACCATGATCGGATTCGATCTGGCAGGAATCCATTCCGTCCGCGCAAATGACACTTGGATCCATCGGGACTGGTGGCTCGAGGCGCATGACCTCGTGCTCGCCGGACTTGGTCACCGTGTCTGACGTCACAACCCCTTCGGTGGCACGTCGTCCCCGCGGCGTCGGGTTCCAAGTCGGAGGTGAATGCCGGTATGTCTTACGGCCCGTCCTTTGCAGAGGCGAGGCGTGCCCACTGTGCGAGGGAGAGTGTGAGGGAGGTCGCGGCCGGCCCACGTTATCGAGGCCACGGAGGCGGAGCCGCAACAGGTGACCGAAACCCTTGGCGCCACAACCGCGGGGTGGCGGCGTCGGGCTCCGACCACGAGGCCGGCCCATCCACGTATATCGTGGATCTCACCTCGACCGACGACGTCCAGGTTGCGAGCCCCGACCAGAAAGAGTAGGACATGGGTGATGGCGGCGCCTCGTGTCACATGTGGTCAAGTCTATGTTCCATGTACTACTATTCCTCACAAGTGGCCACACTTTTACTTCTCGGGGCTCACGGGAGCACGGACACGGGGAAGATTTAGACTAGATTTTACATTGCAGGTAATCATATGAATTTTAGGATTTGTTAATGAAATATCCGGTTAT
This sequence comes from Aegilops umbellulata, assembly GCA_032464435.1. Taxonomy (NCBI): domain Eukaryota; kingdom Viridiplantae; phylum Streptophyta; class Magnoliopsida; order Poales; family Poaceae; genus Aegilops; species Aegilops umbellulata. The sequence goes on along the minus strand of CP136056.1, from coordinate 345,937,850 downwards.
GAAAGAGAATATTTAACGGATGATCGGTCGATGTTCATGGACGCTTTTTTAAGTCGGAAGTACTTCACACACGCCACAACAGTGCACGACATTGGCACGATGGCAAATCCAGCCATTTGCTGCTGTTTTATACTTGCCCAGGAACGGTGTGATATGCATGTCGTGCAATTATGGGCTGGTAAACGTCGTCCCTGAAGCGGCGCTCTTTTTAAGTCCGGCTGTAAATGGTCTTATCGATTTACGACTAGCGGAATTGCTCCACACACGACACACTCTGACCGACCTATGCACGACCAGCAATCCAGCGGACGTTGCAAGGCTATGGACGAGATTCGCTGGCTGGATTTCATCGTCGTGCGCTGGTCGTCCATCGTTTGTCGTCCGCCTAGCACTGCTGTACGACTAGGGCATGGGAGCCCTGTATGCCGCTGTGGAGTGGATTTTCTGCTGTTTTCTCGGACCACCTTGTGGTCCGGCTCCCGACTCCCAACGTTGTTTTCCCGTCACCCAACAAAAAGCTTCAAGAGCAACGTCCCGTCGAAGTGTGAGGCACCCATAGGCCGGTGGTCATTTGACGCCGTCGTTGTGCTTCCCTTTTTTTTTTCCTTTCTGCCTTTTGTGCACGTTACGATGTTGGATCTTGGTTCTTGTTTGTAGTTATTGTCCCTCATAATAAAAGCAAAGTATAATAATGAGCTCATATCCCATTTACATGGCACTTTGCCTATTTGAAAAAGATATGTGAAAAAAGGAAGTGATTTTTCATGTAAGAGCCTAACTATATACGCATTCCTAAGCAATTACAGTAAATGTGAAGAAAGAGATAGAGAGAAGATGAAAAAAGTAATGTAATAGGCAACCTTATAGCACATTTTATTGTATGTGTATATATAGATGATGGCTATAGATGACATGATGGTTGCTTATAGCCATCATCCGGCTATATTGTTAACCATGCTTTAAGGGCATCTCCAACGACCCGTAAATTTGCTCCCACCTCCGCTCGCGGACAGGGGGCACCAGTTCGTGGACATGGATGCGGAGTCGGCTATCCAACATTGTCCGTATATATTTCAAGCCAAGTTTTAACTAACCGGATCAAATTCATGCAAACACGCCAGATTTTCAATAAAAATGATGAAACTTATTACATTTCGAACATTTTTCATTACATTTCGAATAATTGGGAAAATAATGGCGGACCCTAAAGCTACCATACGACGGCGCCGTAGTTCACTTCCTTTGTATTCCACATCGGCAACCACGTCCTCCTGTCGTCTCCATGAACAACGATAGATTTAAGACCCATCAAGTGAAGGTGCGGTCTTCGGCAAGGAAGAGTAGAATATGGGAGATGGACCGACCCACTTGGGACACATTGCCCTACCGCCTCCCATGCCTTAGTCATCCTTGAAGGAGTCCGCGACCTGTCCGTCGCCGGTGCCGGTGGATGTGGACGGTCCGTCGTTGTCCACCTGCCACATGCAGCCCCGAAAGTTGGACGGCGGTGCGTAGGAAGTGCAGCTGGCGGCGTTCTCGTCCTCGATTGCCAGCGCGGCCAACGCTTTGCGTACGCTGCCGCGTCTGGCTGCGCCAGCAATGCATTGTGAGCGGCGCGTTGAGCACGTGTGGCCTCGTAGAGCGCTAGCTACTCTCCACCGAAGTTCGGGTTCGTCGCGGCCACGGCCATCTCGCTTGCGCGCTCGCCGTAGATTTGGCCCTCCACCAGCCGGTGCTACTCAAGGAGGAGCAGGTTGTACCTCTGCTCCTTCTGCGTCTGCCGAAACATCGACAAAGTAGCCGGTGCAGGCTGCTCCGCATCCACCATGGCGGCATCGTAGTGCGCATGCGCTTGCCTCATCGTCAAACCGACATGCACCTGCGCCGGCTCCGTCGCGGTGTCATTGTCGGACCCTGTCTCCATTGTGAGGTCGTCGTTGGAGAGCTCGGGGGAGCTGGACGGCATGCCGACCTTGATCTGCCTGGCACGGTGTAGGATCGAAAGTAGGTCTAGAGAGGGGGTGATTAGACTACTTGACCAAATAAAAATCTAACATTTTCCCAATTTTAGTTGTGGGCAAATTTTAGCACCTTAGCACAAGTCAAGCAATCAACCTACACATGCAATTTCAAGAGTGTAGCAGAAGAAAGTAGAACTTTGCATATGAAGGTAAAGGGAAGAGTTTGGAGAGTGCAAACACAATGATGGCATGGAGATTTTTGGCGTGGTTCCAATAGGTTGTGCTATCGTACATCCACGCTAATGGAGACTTCAACCCACGAAGGGTAATAGTTGCGCAAGTCCGGGCTCCACCCACGAAGGGTCCACGAAGAAGCAACCTTGTCTATCCCACCATGGCCATCGCCCATGAAGGACTTGCCTCACTCGGGTAGATCTTCACGAAGTAGGCGATCTCCTTGCCCTTACAAACTTCTTGGTTCAACTCTATCTTGTCGGAGGCTCCCAAGCGACACCTAACCAATCTAGGAGACACCACTCTCCAAAAGGTAATAGATGGTGTGTTGATGATGAACTCCTTCCTCTTGTGCTTCAAATGATAGTCTCCCCAACATTCAACTCTCTCTCAGAGATTTGGATATGGTGGAAAGATGATTTGAGTGGAAAGCAACTTGGGGAAGGCTAGAAATCAAGATTTTTGTGGTAGGATTGGTATATCTTGATCTCAACACATGAGTAGGTGGTTCTCTCTCAGAAAATGTATACTAGAAGTGTAGGCATGTTCTGATGTCTCTCTCACAAATGGAGAAGAGGGTGGAGGGATATATATAACCTCCACACAAAATCCAACCGTTACACACATTTGACCCAACTCGGTCAGACCGAATAGAAGAACTCAGTGAGACCAATTTAGTTCAAAATGTGAACGTTAGGAATCTCAGTGGGACCAACTGGAACAACTCAGTGTGACTGATGTGCTAGGGCTTAGGGCAAACATCAACTCGGTGGCAATGATTGCATCAACTCAGTGAGACCGAAGTGAAACAATAAGCAAACAGAGAGGATGTCAAGAAAACTCGGTGGGACCGATTGCTCATTTCGGTGAGACCGAAATGTTACAATGGGAAACAGAGAGTTTGCAAGGCCATCTCGGTGAGACCGAGATCCGTATCGGTGTGACCGAACTGTTAGGGTTTCTGGCAGTGGCTATGTCATATGAACTCAGTGGCTCCGAATAGAATGAATCGGTGGGGCCGAGTTTGACTTTGGGTTTTGGACATATTTGGAATGAGAAAGTGGTTGAGGGTTTTTGGAGAAATATCACTAAGCATTTGAGCAAGCAAGCCATTAAGCAACACCCCATCCCCTTTTAATAGTATTGGCTTTCGTATGGACTCAATGTGATCTTGGATCACTAAAAGTAAAATGAAGAGTCTTGAGCTTTTGCCAATATGTGTCCTTACCATTTTGAGGGGTCCACATCTCTAGTCCATGCCATGCCATTCATTGAACTTTCTGAAATATTAAACTTGGGATATTAGTTAAATGAGCTATATGTTGTTATGAATTAGTAAAACCACCCGGGGATTAGTTGCACTTTCACACGGCGGCTTTGCCAGGTGGTCGTGACCGTGTGAAATACTGTCAGATCCCTCGGCAGGGGTCTAAGCACAGCTGGAAGTCTTGGATCGGAGGTCGCACAAAGGTTTTACCTAGGTTCAGGCCTCCGGAGAATAATACCCTACATCCTGCTTGCTTTGATATTTCATGGTGGAGGGATACCTCGTGCGAGAGGTTTACAATGGTGTTTGATGTTGCTACCGAGAGTTGTTATCCGAGATTAGGTGGGATGAAAGCCTCCTGACATCCCCTTATATAGACCAAGGATGTCTAGGGTTTATAGGGGGGCGATGCGATCTAGGGCGCTTCGATCTTTGTCTTGGGCAGCAGGAAGGTCCTTGACGCTACCCTTAGGGTTTTGCCTAGCCTTTGGCCTTGTGGGCCTCGACGAGGCCTAGGACTGGGCTCCTCTGAATAAGACACCCGGGTGTATGAGACCGTCAGTAGCCCCGAGCATGGTGGAGGTCGCAGTGAGGGTTGCGAGACCTTCGACAGGCTCCCATATCTTCCTGTCTTTTTGGAGCCTGGATTGCCTCTAAGCTTGATTCATCCGGTAGGACAGACGTCTGCTAGCCTGATACTTGGCCCAGTGTAGATGGATGGGTCCATCGCGGATCTTGAGGAGGTGATGGCACCGTGACAGTCATCCTTGCTTTCTGCAAAAGAAACCTTGTGGAAGAAAGGAAACCTCTATTTCGCCCTGGACAGACGACGCTTCGGGTCTGGTTGTTTATAAAAGGAGGGAAATGGAGGGTTTAAAACCATATCATGCTCTGGCCCATTCCACCCCTCTGTCCATCTCAAGCCCTTCACCGCGTCGCCGGTCTGCTCATCTCGCCTCCACGCCCTCGCCGCTGATGGCGAAGACTAGGAGCAAGAATGGGAGGCGAGTCTCCCATCAGGAGCCATCATTGAGCTCCACCAGAGGGAAGTGGAAGCGAGACGTCGCGAAAGGGGGGCAAAACCGGGGCGCGCCGCGCCCAAGTCCACGAGGAAGTGGTTTCTGTCTGTGGCCCCAGAGAGCGAGGTTAAGGGGTACAAGGGCGGCCTCTCCATGCCGGTGGATCTGATCGTACGACTTCCTGCCGGGGAGGTTCCACAGAAGCACCACGCCAAGGAGCATGATACATCTCCAACGTATCTATAATTTTTTATTGTTCCATGCTATATTATATTCTATTTTGGATGTTAATGGGCTTTATTATACACTTTTATATTACTTTTGGGACTAACCTATTAACCAGAGGCCCAGCCCAGAATTGCTGTTTTTTGCCTATTTCAGTGTGTCGCAGAAAAAGAATATCAAACGGAGTCCAAACGTAATGAAACCTTTGGGAACGTGATTTTTGGAACAAACGTGATCCAGAGGACTTGGACCCTACGTCCAGAAAGCAACCAGGAGGGCATGAGGTAGGGGGGCGCCTACCCCCCCTTGGCGCACCCTCCACCCTCGTGGCGCCCACGTTGCTCCACCGACGTACTTCTTCCTCCTATATATACCTACGTACCCCCAAACTACCAGATACGGAGCCAAAAACCTAATTCCACCGCCGCAACCTTCTGTACCCGTGAGATCCCATCTTGGGGCCTTTTCCGGAGCTCCGCCGGAGGGGGCATCAATCACGGAGGGCTTCTACATCAACACCATAGCCTCTCCGATGATGTGTGAGTCGTTTACCTCAGACCTTCGGGTCCATAGTTATTAGCTAGATGGCTTCTTCTCTCTCTTTGGATCTCAATACAAAGTTCTCCACGATTCTCATGGAGATCTATTCGATGTAATCTTCTTTTGCGGTGTGTTTGTTGAGACCGATGAATTGTGGGTTTATGATCAAGTTTATCTATGAACAATATTTGAATATTCTCTGAATTCTTTGTGTATGATTGGTTATCTTTGCAAGTCTCTTCGAATTATCAGTTTGGTTTGGCCTACTAGATTGATCTTTCTTGCAATGGGAGAAGTGCTTAGCTTTGGGTTCAATCTTGCGGTGTCCTTTCCCAGTGACAGCAGGGGCAGCAAGGCACATATTGTATTGTTGCCATCAAGGATAACAAGATGGCGTTTATATCATATTGCATGAGTTTATCCCTCTACATCATGTCATCTTACTTAAAGCCTTACTCTGTTCTTATGAACTTAATACTCTAGATGCATGCTGGATAGAGGTCGATGTGTGGAGTAATAGTAGTAGATGCAGGCAGGAGTCGGTCTACTTGTCACGGACGTGATGCCTATATAAATGATCATACCTAGATATTCTCATAACTATGCTCAATTCTACCAATTGCTCAACAGTAATTTGTTTACCCACCGTAATACTTATGCTCTCGAGAGAAGCCACTAGTGAAACCTATGGCCCCCGGGTCTATTTTCCATCATATTAATCTCCCGTCAACAAACTATTTCTGGCGCCTTTTATTTTGCTTTATTTACTTTTTAGTATTTATCATAAAAATACCAAAAATATTATCTTATCATATATATATATATCAGATCTCACTTTCGTAAGTGACCGTGAAGGGATTGACAACCCCTTTATTGCATTGGTTGCGAGGATCTTATTTGTTTGTGTAAGTGCGAGGGACTCGTGCGTGGCCTCCTACTGGATTGATATCTTGGTTCTCAAAAACTGAGGGAAATACTTACGCTACTTTGTTGCATCACCCTTTCCTCTTCAAGGGAAAACCAACGCAGTGCTCAAGAGGTAGCAAGAAAGATTTCTGGCGCCATTGCCGGGGAGGCTTACACCAAGTCAAGTATAGATTTGACTCCCACCAACGTGCGATTTCTGGCGCCGTGCCGGGGAGTCTACGCAAAAGTCAACATACCAAGTACCCATCACAAACTCTTATCTCCCGCATTACATTATTTGCCATTTGCCTCTCGTTTTCCTCTTCCCCACTTCACCCTTGCCGTTTTATTCGCCCCCTCTTTTCCGTTCTCCTCTTTTCCGCTTGTTTCGTCGTTATGGCTAGTCTTTTATCCACTCCCTTATCTCCCGAGAATGAATTTCTTAATTTTAAACAAAGGGAGGGAGAAAATCTAAAAGATGCTTGGTATAGAATATGCAATGCTCAAAATAGATCTACCCAAAAACAATCTACTACCATTCTTCTTCGCAATTTTTATGTAGGCATCACTCCTTGGTATAGATATATTCTTGATACCATTACCGGAGGGAATTTCTTGGGTAGCCATACTTTTGATTCTTATAATGCTATGATAGATTTATTTGGCTCACCACCTCCTTTGGTTAATGGAACTATGTTAATTTTGGAACATGTGATGCAAAGACTATAAATTATTGAAAATAAAGTTGCTACCGTAGAGTTAATTGAAAATTTGGATACAAAGATCCACAACCAAATTACCCAATATGGTTCTAAAGTAGGAGTCACTTTGAAAAATATTAAGGAAAATGAACCCATATTTAATGAAAGAATAAACCAGGATTCCACTAGAATCGATAAACTTGAGGGTATCATTACCAACTTGGGGACCGCTTTTTCTTCCGTAAAGAATACTCCAAGTCCTCCTACTAAAATTGCTAAGCTTATGTATGTTCCTAAAAATAAGGGTGAATCCTCTAATAAGGAAACTGCGGATCTCAAATCAATAAGTGTTCAACCCAATCTCTTTGCTATCATTAAGGAACCTTTTACTTCAAATGATTTTTTCGATTTTGTGCCTAGAAGTTTGATAATTAATAGAGAGAAAGAAACTCCTAAGGGTAATAGGTGTCTTGTTGAAGAATTACCTACCAAAGATGGCAATACCTAGATCTATCCGTGCTTTTATGCCTAGCTAGGGGCGTTAAACGATAGCGCTTGTTGAGAGGCAACCCAATTTTATTTTTTGTTTTTTGCTTTTTGCTTCTGTTTAGGAATAAATATTTGATCTAGCCTCTGGTTAGATTTGTTTTTATGTTTTAGTTAGTGTTTGTGCCAAGTTAAACCTATCGGATCTTCTTTGATGATAGTTATTTGATCTTGCTGAAAATTCTAGAAACTTTTTGTTAACAAAAACAATTGTTAAAAATCACCAGAACATGAGAAAATATTGATTCCAATTGCAGCATATCAATAAACAAATTTTCTAGGTCTTCCTATTTTGGTAGATTTTTTGGAGTTCCAGAATTTTGCGTAGTTACAGATTACTGACTGTTCTGTTTTTGATAGATTCTGTTTTTCGTGTGTTATTTGCTTATTTTGATGAATCTATGGCTAGTAAAATAGTTTATAAACCATAGAGAAGTTGGAATACAGTAGGTTTAACACCAATATAAATAAAGAATGAGTTCATTACAGTACCTTGAAGTGGTGTTTTGTTTTCTTTCGCTAGCGGAGCTCACGAGATTTTCTGCTAAGTTTTGTGTTGTGAACTTTTCAAGTTTTGGGTGAAAGATTTGATGGATTATGGAACAAGGAGTGGCAAGAGCCTAAGCTTGGGGATGCCCATGGCACCCCAATATAATCTAAGGATACCAAAAAGCCAAAACTTGGGGATGCCCCGGAAGGCATCCCCTCTTTCGTCTACTTCCATCGGTAACTTTACTTGGAGCTATATTTTTATTCACCACATGATATGTGTTTTGCTTGGAGTGTCTTGTATTATTTGAGTCTTTATTTGTTAGTTTGCCACAATCATCATTGCTGTACACACCTTTTGAGAGAGTCACACATGATTCTGAATTTGTTAGAATACTCTATATGCTTCACTTATATCTTTTGAGCTATATAGTTTTTGCTCTAGTGCTTCACTTATATCTTTTGAGCTATATAGTTTTTGCTCTAGTGCTTCACTTATATCTTTTAGAGCACGATGGTGGATTTGTTTTATAGAAACTATTGTTCTCTCATGTTTCACTTAGATTATTTTGAGAGTCCTACAAAACAGCATGGTAATTTTCTTAAATTAAGAAATTTGTCCTAAGGTAATAGGCATCCAAGATTAGTAAAAATTTCTTATGAGTGTGTTGAATACTATGAGAAGTTTGATTGCTTGATAATTATTTTGAGATATAAATATGGTGATATTAGAGTCATGATAGTTGAGTAGTTGTGAATTTGAGAGATACTTTGTGTTAAAGTTTGTGATTCCCGTAGCATGCACGTATGGTGAACCGTTATGTGATGAAGTCGGAGCATAATTTATTTATTAATGGTCTTCCTTATGAGTGGCGGTCGGGGACGAGCGATGGTCGTTTCCTACCAATCTATTCCCCTAGGAGCATGCGCGTAATACTTTGCTTTGACAACTTGTAGTTTTTGGCAATAAATATATGAGTTCTTTATGACTAATGTTGAGTCCATGGATCATACGCACTCTCTTCCCTCCACCATTGCTAGCCTCTCTAATACCGCGCACTTTTCGCCGGTATCATACACCCACCATATACCTTCCTCAAAACAGCCACCATACCTACCTATCATGGCATTTCCATAGCCATTCCGAGATATATTGCCATGCAACTTATCACCGTTCCGTTTATTATGACACGCTCCATCATTGTCATATTGCTTTGCATGATCATGTAGTTGACATTGTATTTGTGGCAAAGCCGCCATTCATAATTCTTCCATACATGTCACTCTTGATTCATTGCATATCCCGGTACACCGCCGGAGGCATTCACATAGATTCATATTTTGTTCTAAGTATTGAGTTGTAATTGTTGAGTTGTAAGTAAATAAAAGTGTGATGATCATCATTATTAGAGCATTGTCCCAAGTGAGGAAAGGATGATGGAGACTATGATTCCCCCACAAGTCGGGATGAGACTTCGGACTAAATTGAAAAAAAGAGGCCAAAAAAAGAGAAAAGGCCCAAATAAAAAAATGAGAGAAAAAGAGAGAAGGGACAATGTTACTATCCTTTTTACCACACTTGTGCTTCAAAGTAGCACCATGATCTTCATGATAGAGAGTCTCCTATGATATCACTTTCATATACTACTGGGAATTTTTCATTATAGAACTTGGCTTGTATATTCCAATGATGTGCTTCCTCAAAATGCCCTACGTCTTCGTGAGCAAGCGAGTTGGAAGCACACCCACTTAGTTTCTTTTGTTGAGCTTTCATATACTTATAGCTCTAGTGCATCCGTTGCATGGCAATCCCTACTCACTCACATTGATATCTATTGATGGGCATCTCCATAGCCCGTTGATACGCCTAGTTGATGTGAGACTATCTTCTCCTTTTTTTGTCTTCTCCACAACCACCATTCTATTCCACATATAGTGCTATATCCATGGCTCACACTCATATATTGCGTGAAGGTTGAAAAAGTTTTAGAACACCAAAAGTATGAAACAATTGCTTGGCTTGTCATCGGGGTTGTGCATGATTTAAATACTTTGTGTGGTGAAGATAAAGCATAGCCATACTATATGATTTTGTAGGGATAACTTTCTTTGGCCATGTTATTTTGAGAAGACATAATTGCTTAGTTAGTATGCTTGAAGTATTATTATTTTTATGTCAATATTAAACATTTGTCTTGAATCTTTCGGATCTGAATATTCATACCACAATTATGAGAATTACATTGAAAATTATGCTAAGTAGCATTCCACATCAAAAATTCTGTTTTTATCATTTACCTACTCGAGGACGAGCAGGAATTAAGCTTGGGGATGCTCAATACGTCTCCAAGGTATCTATAATTTTTTATTGTTCCATGCTATATTATATCTGCTTTGGATGTTAATGGGATTTATTATACACTTTTATATTATTTTTGGGACTAACCTATTAATCGGAGGCCCAGCCCAGAATTGCTGTTTTTTTTTTCCTATTTCAGTGTTTCGCAGAAAAAGAATATCAAACGGAATGAAACCTTCGGGAACGTGATTTTTGGAACAATCGTGATCCAGAGGACTTGGACCCTACGTCAAGAAAGCAACCAGGAGGGCACGAGGTAGGGGGCGCGCCTACCCCATGAGTGCACCCTCCACCCTCGTGGGGCCCACGTTGCTCCACCGACGTACTTCTTCCTCCTATATATACCTACGTACCCCCAAACTACCAGATACGGAGCCAAAAACCTAATTCCACCGCTGCAACCTTCTGTACCAGTGAGATCCCATCTTGGGGCCTTTTCCGGAGCTTCGCCGGAGGGGGCATCGATCACGGAGGGATTCTACATCCACACCATAGCCTCTCCGATGATGTGTGAGTAGTTTACCTCAGACCTTCGGGTCCATAGTTATTAGCTAGATGACTTCTTCTCTCTCTTTGGATCTAAATACAAAGTTCTCCACGATTCTCGTGGAGATCTATCTGATGTAATCTTCTTTTGCGGTGTGTTTGTTGAGACCGATGAATTGTGGGTTTATGATCAAGTTTATCTATGAATAATGTTTGAATCTTCTCTGAATTCTTTTATGTATGATTGGTTATCTTTGCAAGTCTCTTCGAATTATCAGTTTGGTTTGGCCTACTAGATTGATCTTTCTTGCAATGGGAGAAGTGCTTAGCTTTGGGTTCAATCTTGTGGTGTCCTTTCCCAGTGACAGCAGGGGCAGCAAGGCACGTATTTTATTGTTGCCATCGAGGATAACAAGATGGGGTTTATATCATATTGCATGAGTTTATCCCTCTACATCATGTCATCTTGCTTAAAGCGTTACTCTGTTCTTATGAACTTAATACTCTAGATGCATGCTGGATAGCGGTCGATGTGTGGAGTAATAGTAGTAGATGCAGGCAGGAGTCGGTCTACTTGTCACGGACGTGATGCCTATGTACATGATCATACCTAGATATTCTCATAACTATGCTCAATTCTATCAATTGCTCAACAGTAATTTGTTTACCCACCGTAATACTTATGCTCTCGAGAGAAGCCACTAGTGAAACCTATGGCCCCGGGTCTATTTTCCATCATATTAATCTCCCGTCAACAAACTATTTCTGGCACTGTTTATTTTGCTTTACTTACTTTTTAGTCTTTATCATAAAAATACCAAAACTATTATCTTATCATATCTATCAGATCTCACTTTCGTAAGTGACCGTCAAGGGATTGACAACCCCTTTATTGCGTTGGTTGCGAGGATCTTATTTGTTTGTGTAGGTGTGAGGGACTCATGCGTGGCCTCCTACTGGATTGATACCTTGGTTCCCAAAAACTGAGGGAAATACTTACACTACTTTGCTGCATCACACTTTCCTCTTCAAGGGAAAACCAACGCAGTGCTCAAGAGGTAGCAGAGCACTTCGAGTTGTTCCGCTATTTCTTTCTGGTTTGCGTCCAGTCGAACAAAGGCGCCGTCTACGACCCTAGGGGTTCCATTCTGCAGTTCCGCCCCAATTCCACTTTCTTCTCCTTTGACCTCCTAAAGTCCGTTCAGGAGTGTAAGTCTTGGTTTTATGTGGAGGATCTCGGCGATGATCTGTTGGCCTTCGTGAATGACCCCCCTCAGATGCTACTTTCATGGGCTCAACTTACCAAACCGGCCTCGGAGGTCAAGGTGTTGGGGGAGGCCACCGCTCGTCTGAAGAAAGATGGGTTGATTGGAGGCCACATCGTGCGCACATGGGTGGCGCATCGTATCTTGTCACTATAGGCCCGAGGTTCCCTGATGTCCCAATACACGGGCCCAAAGGACCCCGCGCGGGTTCCTCCGGAGGAGTTGGACTTCGAGGCTATCGACGCTTGCCTCGGCTTCCTGGTGGGGCCAGATGCCATTGATACGTCTCCAATGTATCTACTTTTCCTAATGCTTTTCCTCTTGTTTTGGACTCTAATTTGCATGATTTGAATAAAACTAACCCCGGATTGACGCTGTTTTCAGCAGAACTACCATGGTGTTGTTTTTGTGCAGAAATAAAAGTTCTCGGAATGGAACGAAACTTTGCGAGGATTTTTTATATAATAAAAGAGGATTTTTGGAGCCAAGAGCCACCGGAGGGGGGCACCTGGGTGGGCACAACCCACAGGGCGTGCCAGCCCTCCCAGGCGCGCCCAGGTGGGTTGTCCCCACCTGGTGGCCCCGCAGACCCTGAAACCTACGCTATAAAATCCTATTTTTCCAGAAAAAATCAGGGAGAAAGAATTATCGCGTTCCACGAGACGGAGCCGCCATCACCTCCTGTTCTTCATCGGGAGGCCAGATATGGAGTCCATTTGGGGCTCTAGAGAGGGGGGGGGGTCTTCGTTCTTTGTCATCACCAACCCTTCTCCATCGCCAATTCCATGATGCTCCCCACCGGGAGTGAGTAATTCCTTTGTAGGCTCGCTGGCCGGTGAGGAGTTGGATGAGATTCATCATGTAATTGAGTTAGTTTTGTTAGGGTTTGATTCCTAGTATCCATTATGTTCTGAGATTGATGTTGCTATGACTCTGCTATGCTTAATATTTGTCACTTTGGGCCCGAGTGCCATGATTTCAGATCTGAACCGTTTATGTTATCACCATTATATCCATGTTCTAGATCCGATCTTGCAAGTTATAGTCACCTACTACGTGTTATGATCCGGTAACCCCGGAGTGACAATAGTCGGGACCACTCCGGGTGATGATCGTAGTTTGAGGAGTTCATGTATTCACCGTGTGTTAATGCTTTGTTCCGGTTCTTTATTAAAAGGAGGCCTTAATATCCCTTAGTTTCCAATAGGACCCCGCTGCCATGGGAGGGTAGGACAAAAGATGTCATGCAAGTTCTTTCCATAAGCACGTATGACTATTTACGGAATACATGCCTACATTATATTTATGAACTGGAGCTAGTGTCATATCGCCCTAGGCTGTGACTGTCACATGATGAATATCATCCAACGAATCACTGATCTGATGCCTATGAATTTATCCTATATTGTTCTTGCTAAGTTACTACTGCTGTCATTACTGTTGCACTTGCTACAAAAATACTGCTATCACTGTTACCGTTACTATCGCTGTTGTCACTACTATCAAAACTATCATATTACTTTGCTACTGATCACTTTGCTGCAGATAATTAATCTCCAGGTGTGGTTGAATTGAAACTTAGCTGCTAATACTTGCAAATATTCTTTGGCCCCCTTGTGTCGAATCTATAAATTTGGGTTGAATACTCTACCCTTGAAAACTATTGCGATCCCATGTACTTGTGGGTTATCAAGACCTTTTTCTGGCGTCGTTGCCAGGGAGCATAGCTATATTTGTTGAGTCACTTGGGATTATTATCATATTATCACTATGAGGAATCTGAAGGATGCTAAGACTACTATTTTTTCCTCTAAGACGAGGGGAGGTAAGGAACTGCCATCTAGCTCTGCTTTAGATTCATCTTCTGTTATAAGTAAACTTGCAACACCACCACATGCTATTAATCCTGATATATCGCAAGTTATTGATGATGCCACTTCTGCTATGAATGATGCTTATGATGATGCTAGTACCTTGGATGATGATGTACCACTAGGTGAACTTCTTGATGAACAAATTGCTAGAGTAAGACAACATGATGTTGTTGAATCCGATGATGAGCATGAAACTGAAAATCTTGAAACATCTGCTAGAACTAGCCTTCCTAGCTATGAATTGCCTAAAGTACCGGAAGGTTATGTTATGAGTGAGGAGACAACTAGAGATATTCTTGCTTGTAAGGATAGAGATGATCTAGAGAAATTATTATGCAATATGATCCTAAGTTTGCTACCTCACCTATTTTATTGATGATAAGGATTATGATTCTCTATTGACCCAAAGTTAATTACTTTGGTTGAATCTGATCCTTTCCATGGTTATGAAACTGAAACTGTTGTGGCACATCTTACTAAGTTGAGACATAGCCACCCTTTTTGCTCATGATGAGAAGATTCACTACTACTATATTCTCAAATTATTTTCGTTCTCATTAAAGGGTGATGCTAAAGCTTGGTACAATACTCTTACTCCTGGTTATGTGCATAGTCCCCAGGATATGATTTATTACTTCTCTGCAAAATATTTTTTTGCTCATAAGAAACAAACTACCTTGTAGGAGATATTTAACTTTGTGCAAATTAAAGAAGAGAGTCTCCCACAAGCTTGGGGGAGGCTTCTCCAATTGCTTAATGCTTTGCCTGATCATCCTCTTAAGAAAAATGAAATACTTGATATCTTCCATAATGGACTAACCAATGCTTCGAGGGATTTCGTAGATAGTTGTGCTAGTTGTGTTTTCAGGGAATGAACTGTTGGGAAAGCTGAAGAATTATTGAACAACATATTGAGAAATTATGATGATTGGACTCTTCCCGAACCACCGGCTAAACCCACTCTGAAGAAGAGGGGTATATTATATCTCAGTCCTGAAGATATGCAAGAGGCAAAGAAATCTATGAAGGAAAAAGGTATTAAAGCTGAGGATGTCAAAAATTTACCTCCAATTGAAGAAATACATGGGCTTGAAACACCACCACTGCCTAAGGTGTTAGAGGTAAATTCTCTAATGAAATTCCATGACAATGATAATCCTCATAATATGCACCCTAGCCAATGCCTCTATGAGTTTGAAAATTATATTAGAAAACAAGATCACTTCAATGCAAATGTTATGAAACAATTGAAATATAATTCTGATATGATTGCTCGTTTGAGTGACTTGTTATTTAGAATATCGAATGATGTTAGAGGTGTGGGGAAGCATGCTTCTATGCTACAAACCCAGTTAGATTAAGTTGCTAAATCTCAAAGAGAATTGCTTGATGAAATGAATAACAACATACATGACTTTGCTGTTAGAGTTACAACTAGAGGAGGTAAAATGACTCAGGAACCACTTTATCCCGAGGGATGCCCAAACAGAATTGAACATGATTCACAAAGGAATAAGTCCTTCTAAAAATAAAAATAAAAATGATAGGACTTTGCATGCTTCTAGTGAACCTGAAATAGAACAACCTCCTGATAATGATAATGATGTTTCTGTTTCTGATGCTGAAACTCAATCTAGTAATGAACATTCACTTAGTGATAATGAAAAAGATAATGTTGATGTTCATGAAGATACTCAACCAAACAATGAAAAAAACAGATAATGATGTTGAAATAGAACCAGCTGATGATCTTGATAACCCACAACCCAAGAATACACGATATGATAAAAGAGACTTTGTTGCTAGAAAACACGGTAAAGAAAGAGAACCATGGGTTCAAAAACCTATGCCTTTTCCACCCAAGTCAACTAAAAATAAAGATGATGAATAATTTGAATGCTTTGCTGAAATGCTGAGGCCAGTCTTTTTGCGTACTCGCTTGACTGATATCTTGAAAATGCCTCCTTATGCAAATTACATGAAAGACATCATCACTAATAAGAGAAAAATACCAGAAGATAAAATCTCCACCATGCTTGCTAATTATAATTTTAAAGATGGAGTACCTAAAAAACTTGGAGATCCAGGAATACCAACTATACCTTGCTCCATCAAAAAGAATTATGTGAAAACTGCTTTATGTGACTTAGGAGCTGGTGTTAGTGTTATGCCTTTCTCTTTATATAAAAGACTTGATTTGAATAAACTCACACCTACTGAAATATCTTTGCAAATGGCTGACAAATCAAATGCCATACCTATCGGTATCTGTGAGGATGTGCCCATTGTTGTTGCTAACGTTACTATTTTGACTGACTTTGTTATACTTAAGATGCCCGAGGATGACAACATGTCGATTATCCTTGGTAGACCCTTCTTGAATACTGCAGGGGCTGTTACTGATTGCAATAAAAGCAAAGTCACTTTTCATATCAATGGTAATGAGCATACAATGCACTTTCCGAAGAAACACCAAGTGAATGGTATTAATGTTATTGAAAAATCTCTCACAATCACTATTGGAAGTTTTCATCTACCCCTACCTACTGTTAAAAATAAATATGAAATGCTTATTGGTGGGGACATTCATATCCCCGTTGAGGTAACTTAATGATTTACGAAAGTTCTTCGGTTTCATGCTAATCGAAAGTGGTTGCTAATAAGACTTGATCAATCTTATTAATGGATCATTTTTTAGAGGTATGAAGTTGATGAATTTAGTGAACACTACTTTCTCTCCCTACCTTTTGTTTTCTGTTTTTATTAGTTAAATAAAATAAAATGTCATGTTTTGTCTGTTTTTTGAATTTTCCGTGCAATAAAAAATGACCCAAAAATAAAAGTTCTCAGAATGCTCTTAAAATTTAATACAATTTTTTCTGAATATTTAAGAATTTCTGGTGCAAATAATATCAGAGGGAGGTGCACCAGGTGGGCACTACCCACCTGGGCACGCCAGGACCCCCAAGTGCGTCCTGGTGGGTTGTGGTCCCCACGTGGCCCCCCTCACTTATGCCTTCACACCACATCATCACATACCTCCAGAAAAATTCTCCATTACTCTCTCTCTCTCTCTCTCTCTCTCTCTCTCTCTCTCTCTCTCGTGTTCTTGCTCTCAAACCCACGGATTTCGATCTCTTTGCTCGAAGCTTCGTTTTCGAAACTGTTTCAGGGGATTGTTGCTTGGTATGTGACTCCTCCGTTTGTCCAATTACTTTTTGTTTTAGTGCTTTATATTTTGAATAATTAGCTACTCTTGGTGCTGCTGTAGATGAGCTTCATGTTGAATTCTTAGAGTCCTAAGTAATTTGAATGCTTGTTATGGCTTCTATGTATCCCTATGAGTAGTTGCTATCAATCTTATAAAGCTTTGTTGATAAATTTTTGTCACCTAAAATTTTCAAAAAATTGTACGTGTACATGATGAACCTATTTGGAAGGAGTTCTTCGAGGAGGAGATCCTCGGGGGCATCCTCTAGTGACAACTCCGCTCGTCGGTCTTATGTTGAACCGAGTGAAAGTTCCATTCGAGATGTCGCCACCAAAACATGCTTATGGCCATGCGATGATTATATGGTGAGTTTGGGCATTAAGGAGGAATTTGAGCAATATGTTCACAATGCCGGCCTCGGTCCCTACATTTCAGATAAGTGCAATCAACACCACACTCTCACTGAATCATTTGTTAAAGGATTTAAATTCCATCCCCGTGAGTCTAGGGTGTCATTTAAACTTTATGAGAATTCATTTACCATCCACTAGAGAGATTTGCTCACCACAGCAAAATCCCGTTCTGGGGTTCCCTTGACGAACCACCAAGGGATGAGTACCAATCATTTTTTACTAGTCTTTGCTACGGTGAGACGAGGGGAGTGAGGCAAGGTAGAATAAAGAGCATTCATTTCCCCGCAATTCAGTACTTTGCTTTATTTAATGGGAAATGTATTGTAGGCAAACAAGATTGTAGTACACTTTGTGCTCCAGACTTGAGCCTCATACGCACTGCTCTAACCGGTGATAGGAGTTATAATCTTGGAGCAATTGTTGCATGCAGATTGCAGCACAACGCTAATAGTGGCTATTTCTATGGTGGAATTTATGCCACACATTTAGCAAGAGAGCTGGGTGTTTCACCTTTGCCCTTTGACCCTATCCTACCCACGCAGTATTTAGATTTTGATGCTATGAAAAATCGTAAGATCCTTAAAGCAGATATTCATAATTTCACCTATAAATTATTGTTTAACCAATCATCTGTGGTGTACACATATTTGCCTGCGCCTGCTCTCTTTGATTATCACAGCAAGGGAAGGTATTTTGTTCTTGAGAGCGAGGCTCGAGCCTACAATGCGGCGGTTGAGGCATCCCGGCAGGCCGAAGCTTCCGCACCGAGAGCCTCCGAGAGCTACCACGCCGGCTACTATCCAGTCTACTGACTGCTTGCCAAGTTAGGCCAAAATCCTAAGCTTGGGGGAGTACGTGTTTCTCACCGACTTTACATTCATGTTCACACATTTCATTCCAGTTGTCGGTGTTCACACTTTTTCATTGTATTATCCATGTTAAATTTATTTTCTCGCATTCTTCTTGTGTGTTTGAAAAACTTGAGAAAATCCAAAAATATTTCCTGCTTCTTTTTTATTTTCTTTCTAGAGTAGTTAGCTGTAGCACTAAAAAGAAAACCCAAGATTTCTTTGTTCTACTTTTGCTTGTTGGGAGCTTTCCCGTGTAAATAGTTTTTCTCATTTTTGCTTTTCCCTTTAATTTGCTTGTTCAAGAAAACCAAAAAACTCCAAAAATATTTTAGTGCATTTCTCTGAGTTTCTTTTCTTTTTATTTGAGTCGTACCAAAGAGAAGACCACGATGAAAATGTTGAGTGGCTCTCCATATGCATAATTGTTGATCTAACAAGGAGCCCATTTTACCTTGTCTTCTCCCGCTGAATAAAATGTTTGCAGATTTCAGCTTAGTCCACAACACTCTTGCACTATTATTATTTTCACATCGTTCGGTCATGCAAGTGAAAGGCAATAATGACGATACTCGATGAACTGGCCGTGGCAGAGAGAAACTGGTATGAACTCGACTTGTTCTGTTTTTGTAAATATGTTTAACCTAGTATCCATGATTCAGCCCACTATGATTAAACATGTTTGCAATGACAATTAGAGATTATAGTTTCTCATGCATAAGTAGCTAGGAGTGGATAATGATTTATCTTTGATGTTAACATTGCGTTAAAATGGTTGTGATGTAGTATGATGATATGGTATCCTTCTCTGAATGTTCGAGTGGCTTGACTTGGCACATGTTCATGCATGTAGTTGAATCAAAACCAACATAGCCTCTATGATATTTATATTCATGGTGTTCATATCCTACTCATGCTAGTGTCCAATGTTACTTACGCATAATGCATGTTCATGACCGTTGTTGCTCTCTAGTTGGCCGCTTCTCAACCTATTTGCTAGCCCTCGCCTGTACTAAGTGGGAATTCTGCTTGTACATCAAAAACCTTGAACCCAAGTTATTCCAGATGAGTCCACCATACCTACCTATATGCGGTATTACCCTGCCGTCCTAAGTAAATTTGCATATGCCACCTCTAAAAACTTCAAATAAATATCCTTTTTGTGTGCCTAGATCATTCATGGAACGATAGGAGGTGGTTGGTATCTTCCATGCTAAGCGGGTTATTCTCAGGTAGAGTGTTTATTCACTCGCCATCGCATGAGAAAAGGGTTGTAATAGGGATGCCCAGTCCCAAACTGCAAAAAGAAAAGAGCTTACAAATAATCAAACAAAAACTCTCAATGGATTCAAAACCTTTACTTTATCGCTTGGGAACCGCCACTAGCGTGTTTAGCATGGAAGATATTGATAACTGATGGTCGCGAAGTAAATGAGAAGGGTGCATGTCTCAAAATATCATTTACCTCTGTTTTAAAACTTGAGCTCTGGCACCTCTACAAATCACTGCTTCCCTCTGCGAAGGGACTATCTATTTACTTTTATGTTGTGTCATCACCTTCTAAAATAAGTGCCAGAACCTGAGAGCACTGTTGTCATGCTGATGCATTGTGTGTAGCTAATGTTGGATGCATCATGACTGGATCTTTTCTACAATGAATTACAATGTCTAGTCACTGCTTGAACTTTGGATGTGCTCTGCATTTATGTTTTGCGGTCCCAAAAAGGGCTAGCGAGATACCACTATTGTCATATTATATCATGGTTGTTTTGACAATGTGTTGCCGTTTGAGATATCTTATTATTGCTTGCTAGCTGATTATGTCATTGATATGAGTTAATATAATTTTTAAGAGTTATTGTTGGCATGGTTAGTTATAATGTTGGCTGAAAACCTGGGTGCTGTTTAAGCTTATTTATGTAAACAAGAGCAAAAGAGTTCGTAAAAGTTTTTCTTTTTCACTTTCTGTTTATCAACTGAATTGCTTGAGGACAAGCAAATGTTTAAGCTTGGGGGAGTTGATACGTCTCCAACGTATCTACTTTTCCTAACGCTTTTCCTCTTGTTTTGGACTCTAATTTGCATAATTTGAATGAAACTAACCCCGGACTGACGCTATTTTCAGCAGAACTACCATGGTGTTGTTTTTGTGCAGAAACAAAAGTTCTCGGAATGGAACGAAACTTTGCGAGGATTTTTATATGATAAAAGAGGATTTCTGGAGCCAAGAGCCACCAGAGGGGGGCACCTGGGTGGGCACAACCCACCAGGGCGCGCCGGCCCTCCCAGGCGTGCCCAAGTGGGTTGTCCCCACCTGGTGGCCCCGCAGACCCTGAAACCTACGCTATAAAATCATATTTTTCCAGAAAAAATCAGGGAGAAAGAATTATCGCATTCCACGAGATGGAGCCGCCGTCACCTCCTGTTCTTCACCGGGAGGCCAGATCTGGAGTCCGTTTGGGGCTCCGGAGAGGGGGATCTTTGTTCTTCGTCATCACCAACGCTTCTCCATCGCCAATTCCATGATGCTCCTCACCGGGAGTGAGTAATTCCTTCGTAGGCTTGCTGGTCGATGAGGAGTTGGATGAGATTCATCATGTAATCGAGTTAGTTTTGTTAGGACTTGATCCCTAGTATCCACTATGTTCTGAGAGCAGACTAAGGCATAGCCTAGTGGTGGGGAGGGGTTGATGCCTTCCCACCCACCCAGGTTCAAGGCATGGTACTTGCAATTTGGGTTTGTTGCACCAATTATACTGTAGGGGGTTCCCTTACAAACTTTCTATAAAAAAAACTATGTTCTGAGATTGATGTTGCTATGACTTTGCTATGCTTAGTGCTTGTCACTTTGGGCCTGGATGCCATGATTTCAGATCTAAACCGTTTAAGTTATCACCATTATATCCATGTTCTAGATCTAATCTTCCAAGTTATAGTCACCTACTACATGTTATGATCCGACAACCCCGGAGTGACAATAGTCGGGACCACTCCCGGTGATGACCGTAGTTTGCGGAGTTCATGTATTCACCGCGTCTTAATGCTTTGTTCTGGTTATCTATTAAAAGTAGGCCTTAATATCCCTTAGTTTCCAATAGGACCCCGCTGCCACGGGAGGGTAGGACAAAAGATGTCATGCAAGTTCTTTCCATAAGCATGTATGACTATTTACGGAATACATGCCTACATTATATTTATGAACTGGAGCTAGTGCCGTATCTCCCTAGGTTATGACTGTCACATGATGAATATCATCCAACGAATTACCGTCCCAATACCTACGAATTTATCCTATATTGTTCTTGCTAAGTTACTACTGCTATCATTACTGTTGCACTTGCTACAAAAATACTGCTATCACTGTTACCGTTACTATTGCTGTTGTCACTACTATCAAAACTATCATATTACTTTGCTATTGATCACTTTGCTGCAGATAATTAATCTCCAGGTGTGGTTGAATTGACAACTCAGCTGCTAATACTTGCAAATATTCTTTAGCTCTCCTTGTGTCGAATCTATAAATTTGGGTTAAATACTCTACCCTCGAAAACTGTTGCGATCCCCTATACTTGTGGGTTATCAGCCATCACGAGGCCTCACAAAGAGACGCGCTCCCCTTTTCGTCCGATCTCCTCCCCGACAGCATAAGTATCTTTTCCGTAGCTTTCTCGTTGTTCGAAGTCTGGGAGGCCGATTCATGATCTTCTTATATTTTTCTTGCCAAGAGTTTGCCACCTTTCAGACCTTCTGCTCTGATCCCCCGCTCCCAGGGCAACAAGTGAGCCCTACTTTAGCCTCCCTTATGGCGGCAACTCCTTCCGTCCTTCTCGCGAGGAGGTCAGTGACGATAAGAGAAAGGATGGAGCCTTGAAGGAGGCCCCTGTGGAGGCCTCCGAGGGCAGGGAGGGCGATTGATACGTCTCCATTGTATTTATAGTTTTTTATTGTTTCATGCTCCTACAACTTTCACATACTTTTTGCAACAATTTATATGATTTTCTTGGACTAACATATTAATCCAGTGCCTAGTGCAAGTTCCTGTTTGTTGCATGTTTTTTGTTTCACAGAAAATCCATACCAAACAAAGTGCAAACACGACAAAAATTTAAGGAGAATTATTTTGGAATATATGTGATTTTTGGGAAAAAGAATCAATGCGAGACGATGCTCGAGGGGCCCACAAGCTCACAAGGTGTGTCCCGTACCCTAAGCATGCCTAGCAGGCTCGTGCATCCCTTGTAAGTCGGTTGGGGGTGCCCTTCTGCCGCAATATAGATAATATTCGGTTAAAAATCCCCTCAAAATTTCATACCAATCGGAGTTATGGATCTCCAGGAATATAAGAAACGGTTTTCGGCCAGAAAACAGGAACACAAAACAGAAGAGAGAGAGAGAGAGAGAGAGAGAGAGAGAGAGAGAGAGAGAGGAGGCCAAGGACCAAAGGGGAAACCCTCCTCCCATCTAGGGGGGGCAAAGGATGAAGAAGAAGGAGGGGGATCTCTCCCCCTCTCTCCCGGTGGCGCCGAAACGTCGCCGGGGCAATCATCATGTGTCGACGATCTACTCCAACAACTATGTCATCTTTGTCAACATCTCCATCACCTTCCCTCATCTATACCCCCTACTTAAACATGGTGCTTTATGCTTCATATTATTATCTAATGATGTGTTGCCATCCTATGATGTTTGAGTAGATTTTTGTTGTCATATGGGTAATCGGTGAATTGCTATGATTGGTTTAAATTGCTTGTGGTTATGTTGCTATCCTTTGTTGCCCATCATGTGAGTGCGTGCGTGGATCACACCATAGGGTTAGTTGTATGTTGATAGGACTATGCGTTGGAGGGCGAGAGCGACAAAAGCTTCTTCCTACCATAGAAATTTATTCATACGGGATTGAAGGGGGGCCAATATATATAATGCTATGGTTGGCTTTTACCTTAATGTACTTTAGTATGTGCAAATGCTTGCTAATAGTTCCAATCATAAGTGCATAGAATTCCAAGTATGGGATGACATGATAGCAGTGGCCCCTCCCACATAAAAACTTACTATAGGTCTAGTAACTTAGCCAATTACTTAGGGAAAATTCCGCAAATCCTACCACCACTTTTCCACACTCGCTATACTAACATAATTATTGTTTTATTAAAACAACACCCAACTTTTATTTTCACGTTCTTTATTATCTTGCAAACCTATCCCTTTACGCCTACAAAGTACTTCTAGTTTTATTCTTATTCTAGGTAAAGCGAACGTTAAGTGTGCATAGAGTTGTATCGGTGGGCGATAGAACTTGAAGGGAATATTAATTCTACCTTTAGCTCCTCGTTGGGTTTGACACTCTTACTTATCAAGAAAGGCTACAATTGATACCCTATACTTGTGGGTTATCAAGACCTTTTTCTGGTGCCGTTGCCGGGAGCAATAGTGTGGGGTTGATATTCTCGTGTGTGCTTGTTTGCTTTATCACTAAGTTGTTTTATTTTCTATTCGAAGTTGTTTTATTTCATTAGTTATGGACATGGAACATGAACTACCAAAAAAATAGTTGTACTTGCTACTCATGGAGATGGGGAACCTCCTAAAACCCTCAATGTTGGTTATGTGAAATATATTAAACACTACTTTGATACTCCCGATAAATGCCCATTCAACTTGATAATGGGAGATACTTTGGATCAACGGGAATACTTTAGGGATCATCGCTTGTCACAAAAGGGGAACCACTTATGGGATCAAATTGATTGTTTGCAATTGTATGCATGGAATTCATGCTTAAGGTATGATTATACTTGTTGCACTAAGATGAAGGCCCCACACCTTCCCTTTTCATGTGAATTTAATGATAATGAAACCTTGGATTCTTGTGCTAATGGTGTATATGATTACTATGATGGGGAACAAATAGAAGAATTTGTTGCTTTTAAGGGTGCTTATGAAATTGAATCTTTGTTTGAAAAATATGAAGATTGTGATGATGCTCTTTACAGATCTGAAAATTATGTTATACTTAAATATTTCTATGAGAATTATAAATACAATGCCCATATTGATGAATTTATTGAGAAAGTCTCCGCTATCCAAGAAGAGAATAATATTTTGCAGGAATCAATGGAAGAAGAAATTGCTGAAATTGTGAGCTCATTAGATGAAAAAGATGATGAGGAGAGCGAAGAACAAAAGGAGGAAGAGCGGATTAGCTACCCGTGCCCACCTTCTAATGAGAGTAACTCTTCAACTCATGCATTGTTTAATGGGATAATTGGTTTTATACCCTTAGTTGTGTCCTCCCTTGTCAGGATTGCCCCTAGTTTCTAAAAAACACGTGGTCTTGACCAACCCACTTTGGTGTCTTGTGCTTTTACCCTTTGACCGTTTGACCATCAATTTCAAAACTTCATAACTAATTCATACTAAATCAGAAAAATGCGAATAAGATACCAAAATGTTCAGAAAAACATCACCTATATGTCAATGCCACTTGCATTCATGACAAATGTGTTGGTAAAAACATTCAAAAAAAGTTGGTGGCAAAGAATGACAAATGTTTTAAGTGCTTGCCAAATTTCATCAGGGAATGGCATTCGTGGAAGTTGTAGCCAAAAAAACAATCTATTTTTGGGTGGTGATTGTTTTTTGCCACGACTTCCACGAATGTCATTCCATGATGAAACTTGGCAAGCACTTAAAACATTTGACATTCTTTGCCACCAACTTTTTCTTGAATTTTTTAGACTTTACTGTTCATGGTGGTATGATAAGAGCTAAAACTCAGATGGGCCCTTACCAACACTTTTGTCATGAATGCAAGTGATATTGACATACAGGTGATGATTTTCCGAACATTTTGGTATCTTATTTGCATTTTTCTGATTTAGTATTAATTAGTTATGAATTTTTCAAAGTGACGATCAAACGGTCAAAGGGCAAAAGCAGAAGACACCAAAATGGGTTGGGCAAGACCACGTGTTTTCAAAAACTAGGGGCAATCCTAATGAGGGGGCACAACTAAGGGTATAAAATCAATTATCCCTTGTTTAATTTCCCTTCATTCTTACCGAAGGATGAATGCTATGATAATTGTTATGATCCCTTGGATTCATTTGAAATATCCCTTTTTGATGAAATTGATGCTTCCTATGCTTGTGGCCATGATGCCAATACGAGTGATACTTATGAAGATGAACTTGTTGTAGTTCCTTATGTTAAACATAGAATTATAGCTATTGCACCCACACATGATAGTCGTATTATCCTTTTGGATTCTCCTAACTACACTATATTAGAGAAGTTTGCGCTTATTAAGGATTACATTGATGGGTTGCGTTTTACCGTTGCACATGATGATTTTGATGAATATGATATGCATGTGCTTGATGCTCCTAATTGCAATTATTATGAGGAACTCCATCTCCGCCTCTCTATGTTTCTGACACGATAAAATTGCAAGAAACTGTTTATGCTATGTATCGGCCTTTACTATATGTGCATGAATTTTTCTTTTATGACATGTTGATGCATAGGAAGAGAGTTAGACTTTGTTGTTATGTGATATATGTTGCTTTGTTCTCACTACTAAATTATAAATCATTGTTAATTAAAATTGGCTTTCATATACCTTGGGATCAGGGTGCATCAATTACTTCAACACTATATGCCTAGCTTAATGGCTTTAAAAAAAGCACTACCTGGGAGACAACCTAGAAGTTTTAGAGAGTCGCTTATTTCTGTTGTGTGCTTTTAGAAAAAAATTAAAAACAAAAAAATAGAGAGGGGAACCTAAAACTTTTTAAAGAGGAAAGTGAAAGTGAGAAAGATGAACACCGTTGAAGTGGGGGGGGGGGCATCCTTGAACTTTGTTCATGCCCATGGAAACTTTGTGAATCTTGATTACAGAACCTTTTCAACAAAAATAATTATCCCCTTTGTCATGTCGGAGGAGCACGATCACCTATGGGGCCGCTGGCCCCTTTGTGGTTTGGCAGGGGAACAATCACATTGCACAAAGAGCAGAGGCAGCAGGGCAGCGTGGCGGGGAAGGCTCTTTTTTACCCAGGTTCGGGCCGCCGAGCAGCGTAACACACTACTCCTGCTTTGGTGGATTGATCAGTGGGAACACGAAGACACGGAGCTCTCAAGCCTGGCAAGGGTGCCTCGGGGAGAGCAGCTATGTGCGTACAAGTGTTGTGGTTCAAAAGCTTGAATCCTCTGCTAGGTTGCCTCTTGCCTCCTTTTATAGCTTAAGGGGCGACCACAATGGCAAAATAGTCACTATAGGATGATTAGATAGCCAACAGTGCTATCATACCTAGCCCTGACAGTTAGGACAAAATTTCATTAATGCTATGCTAGGTGTCATGCGGAGAGGCAATCCCAGCAAGGTACCTCCACCGCTTGCCAAACTACCTCTTATTTGCCTGATATGCCTCTGGGACGGGTGTCAATTAAAAGTAATCTCTTCTATAGTAGGCGGCCACATGCATGACAGGATCCACCTAGCCGCCCAAGAGCTTGCCACCACACTGATTAGTGACCGGTGGTCTACTTAGGTGGAGCGGTAGCGTCCTGGCGGAGGCCTGCCAGCACGGAGCCTGCTGGGCCCTTATCTTGGGGTCTTGTTTTGGCCTTGGCGACCTCGGTGACCCTACCGGGGTGGCTTGGCCTCGGTCCTAGGCGCAGTCTCGACCCTGCCGGTGTTATCTGTTCGGCAAGGGAGCTTTCTCCGAGTACTTTTAGGTTGTTTGTTTGACTTGGTCTTCTTGATGCGCTCCTTTATATCACTAAGAGTGGATTCTCTAACTTGTCTTGTATATGAGACTTGGCACTTGACACAAGTGATTTGCAGTGCGCATGTGCATAAGTCAGGGCGGCAAACACTCATGTTTGTTGCACCGACAGGAGCCCTCAGGCCTGGTCCACACGTGCCACCGGGCATCATTGGGGTCGGCCCAACAGATGCACAGGCGCACACATCGATCTTGCAAGAAGCGACACTGTGTCTCTGAAATCTTCTTTGCTTCTTCATTAATCTGGACGTGGGCCAGCCTTCAGTCTCATCCTGATATTTTTGGCGCCCAGACGGTGCGCGTCGTTTGCGTAAAAAACTAGGGAAACGCTTCGAGCCGGCGGACCGGCGGAAACTTGTGCCGGTCCTTCCCACACGCGCGCGCACTACCTACGGACCCCACACACCACATGCGAGCACTGCCTTATCCATCTCTGCCTTATCCATCCCCTTCCTTTTCTCACCGCACATGCCATCTCTCTCGCTCCATTCATCCCAATCATATCCTCGCGGCGCGCTTCACCATCTCTGCTCGCTCTCTGCTTCTTCCTCCACACGGCGCCGCAGCGGTCGACACACGGCGCCGCGCGGCAGTGGCCATCGCGGGTCTCTGACCATGGGAGAACCACCATCCACCACCTCTACATCCGTTTTTCTGTCGATGATGACATGTGCTGCAATCAGCACCCGCCGGTGCTGGAGACGGCGGCGACGGCCTTTTTGCTGCAACCGGGCATCCCAGGGTTGGAGCTGATGCCCCACGCTGCTTCAACCGTCGAAAGGTCTTCACGCCATGGAGACGGACGACGGGCTGCAGATGACCCTTTTTGCTGCAACCGGCCATCTATTTGCTGGAACCGGCATCAATTTTTGCTGCCATCAGCCCTGCGATTTGCTGGAACCAAAGGCGCCCTCGCCGCCGACGAGTGTTTTTGCTGGAACCAGTGTATGCTTTTGCTGGAACTACCCTTTCTTTTTGCTATAATCCTTCTTTTGTTTGCTACAATGGAAAATGGGAGTCTCCCTGCTGAGTTATTTTGCTGGAACCAGCGTTTATTTTTGCTGGAACTAGTGTTTTTTTGCTACAATCAATCACTGAAGTTATCTGTGCTGAGCTTGATTTTGCTGGAAACGGTATCTTTTTTTGCTGGAACCTTATAATGATTTGCTTCAACCGACCAACTGAGATTTTGTTGCTTTTCTGGATCCTTTTTTGCTGGACACGATGGTGCAAGGCGACGACCTCGGCGAGCCGGAGGCGTGGTTACGTTGGGGATGTAGCAATGATGCCCCCCGCACGCTGGATCTGACCGTTTTTAGAGTTGCATCCATGGTGAATCGTGCCTAAAATCAATGGTGGTTGTGATGCAATCTCGGCGGACAGGGGGGCGGGACCTCACCGGAGCTCGCCTGGCACGACCACAACTAAGACCAGGAGGAGGTGGTGGTGCGCCTGCGGGGAGCGTGTGAATCCCCTTCTTGTTTTCTCTATTTCCTATGCGTGCGGGAGTGAGAAGGAAGACGGGGAAGGGAGGAAGACAACGCTGAGATCTGACGGTTCTCTTTTTTAAATCGGGTGGCTAGCAGTAGACCGGCGGAATGTTTTGGCCGGTGCACCGGCGCCTATCATCGCCCAAAAAACTAGGGGTGCCCATGTTCATAAGATGCCACTAGGGTGCCCGCGTGTGAGTCGGGGTAACTGCCGTTTTACCCTTTAGTTCACCCACCACCCATGTCGTTACCATGCGCGTCGCATGCATCGCGAGGAGTTGGTAGTGGACGAGTGGGGTTCGGGAACGTGCACCTTGGCAGAAGACTCAGTGCCTCAGATTGGCATAGTGGGGCGGTTGATGAAGCAAGACACTAGCCCGGGATGCAGAGAGCCGGATTAGTGGAGCGAGTGGTTGCTCCAGAGTAGTGGAGAGCCAGCCCTCCTCGCTCCCACTATAAAAGGAGGTGTGTGAGGGAAGCGATGCTCATCTACCATCTCCTCTCTGGCTTCTGCCTCCAACATGGCGAGGGGAAGAGGCCGGGCTCGTGCTTCGATCGTGGCGATGAGAACTTCTCCTTGGCATCCTGCACCTGCTTCAGCTGCAGCTGTAGAGGCCGAATCTAGCACACGAGGCGGGGCTGCAGGGCACGGTCGAGGTTAACTCAGCGCCCACAGTCGAGGCGGACGGAGCGGCGCACTCGTCGCTTCTCCTCCAACTGCTCCACCCCCAACAGAAGGCCGTGCGGGGGACACAACATTGGAATTCATCGTCAAGCTGCACGATCCTCCTCGTAGTCACCCGCGACTCCCTCGCCCCTTTGCTAGGGTGATGGAGGTCGACCAGCCGCTCGGGCTGCGGCTGCGCATGTGCGGCTGCTGCAATGGCGCCGTGTGGGTTAACGTCGAATTCCCCGTGCCTCGCGTCATGCTCCTTAGGCGTGGTTGGAAGACTTTCGCCCGCTCCCATTATCTCGCGGAGGGGCATATCCTCCGCTTCAAGCTGGTGGAGTCCGACATGCTCGCCATCAAGGTCTTCGGGCGCCCAGGTGCTCGTCTTGGGTGCTGCGTAGAAAGCTCGAGCGATGACAAAAACTCCTCCTCGAGCGACAGCGACGAGGAGGACACCGACGGTGAATATGGCGACGGCGAGCCCCCAGTCGTCAAGGCCGAAGATGGCGACTTGGACTCTAACTGAGCGCCACAGCACAGTCATCACCAGCTAGGCGCCAGCAGCACGATCATCTGCAGCCAGACCTCGACAGAGCGATTTGCTGGGGGTGCTTGGCCTGGATGGCCATCGCCACCTCCAGCTGGACCCCGATAGGCTTGTGGACTCTGACTTTGTCTTCCCTGCCGGCGTCCATGTCAAGCCACGTCCCGCTGGTCCTGGCGGGAGTGACCAGGGCATTGCCTAGTCGCTCCCTCCGTCTTGGCTTCATCCTCCCTGCCGGAGTGGCGCTTCCCCGATCTTGTCGGGTTGTGTCCCTCTGGTCCTGGCGGGGTCAGGCTGGGCTTCTGCCCAGGCGCTCCTTTTTCCCTCCTTGGTCTCGATGTAAACCCTAGGAGGAGAGGGACAATAAAGGCATTACATAGCACTTTCCTTTTTCAATAAAAAAGATGTATGGCGCTGCGGTGTTTGAATCAAATCTATGTACTTCCTCATCCATGCTAGTGCTTGTATGATTTGAACTTGTTGTTTCACGCAATTTCGAATGAAAACTTGCCGGAGACTTATACATGTTTTTAGATGTTTTGAAGGACTAGGGTATACTACTCTTTCGCAATTAGAGTTTCCGGTAAAGTCACTCGCCGGCCTTTGACGCAGCTACTACCAAACCATGTCAAGTGAGCTCAAAACGGGTTAGGAGCGCGAATAGAGGCCGGTCCCTTACCGATCTTTCCAAACGCAACTGCAACCAATCCTGTCAAGTAGGCTCGAGTCAAGGATAGGGGCGCGAATGATAGACGCGGCAATGTTTCCTTGTGTGCAACTTCCTCATACGTGGGCACAACATGGAATGACGGGAAGCTACAGATGAAACAAACTTATCTTTCTTTGTTGTACTTCTTATCGTTTTCGATAAGGACGAGTTGCCAAAGATCAAATGTATGGGCATGCTTCCACCCTGCCTTCTTCCACCCTTCTCCCGTGGAAGTTGCTTGCGAGGAATCCTTCTATCCTTGTCAGAAAAAAGAAAGAAGGTAGCACGAAGCCCATTGTGGCATATTATTCATCTTATCTAACGCTAGTGTAATCACATTAAGATCATACTTAAGCAAACAAGAAATCATGCATGCAAGTTTTATGAAAAGACTTGGTTTATTTAGTTATGCACAGGGCATGAGCCTGGCTTTGTACAAAGGGTTACAAGCCTTCAGACTATGCTTGTACAAAACAGGTTGCCATGATGGGGCGTGGCAACGGAGCCTTACGGGTAGAACTTGCGAAGATACTCAACATTCCATGAGTTTTGCATTGGGATGACATCTTCGGTCTCCAGACGGACTGCACCAGGTCTGGTGACTCGCACTACCCGGTAAGGGCCTTCCCACTACGGTGTCAACTTGTTCGCACCCTTGGCGGACTGAACACGCCTAAGGACAAGGTCGCCTTCCTCAAGGCTCCACGCGTGAACCCTGCGGCTATGATAGAGGCGCGGGGCTTGCTGGTAGCATGCAACACACACAACTGCCTGGAGACGATCTTCCTCGAGGAGCACGACATCATCATGCCGTAGCTGCTCTTGCTCTACCTCATCGTAGGCAAGTACTCGAGGTGACCCATATGTGAGTTCCGTGGGGAGTACTACTTCTGCATCATATATTAGCACTACAAAAAAAAGACACATCCGTGACATGATGACCCGAACGAAAAAAAATCTGCCATGGTTATGACACTTCTGTGACTATAATTGTGACAAAAACAC
This sequence comes from Aegilops umbellulata, assembly GCA_032464435.1. Classification (NCBI taxonomy): domain Eukaryota; kingdom Viridiplantae; phylum Streptophyta; class Magnoliopsida; order Poales; family Poaceae; genus Aegilops; species Aegilops umbellulata. Next base: position 345,906,296 of record CP136056.1, on the reverse strand, counting down.
GTATCATCATAGATGTGGTGGGCTCCTACTTCTATGACAAAAAATCATGACAGAAAATGGGTTTTTCATCCTGCGCGTGACAGGGACGCACCTGCATGACAATCTTTGTGCCGTCCATGACAAAAAAATCATGGTAGAAGTGAGGGCGAGGAAAATTTTGGGGAGTTCTGAAAGTGCAACTAATCCCCGGGTGGTTTTGGTAATTCATAAAAACATATAGCTCATTGAACTAATATCCATTCAAGTTAAATATTTCAGGAAGTTCAATGATTGGCATGGCATGGACTAGGGATGTGGACCCCTCAAAATGCTAAGGACAAATATTCGCAAAAGCTCAAGACTCTTCATTTCTATTTTAGTGATCCAAGATCACATTGAGTCCATAGGAAAAGCCAATACTATTAAAAGGGGATGAGGTGTTGCTTAATGGTCTACTTGCTCAAAATGCTTAGTGATATGCTCCAAAGCCCTCGACCACTTTCTCATTTCCACATATGTCCTAAATCTGAAGTCAAACTCGGCCCCACCGATTTGATCTATCCGACGCCACCAAGTTCCTTTGACATAGCCATAGCCAGAAACCCTAATCAGTTCGGTCTCACTGATAGGGATTTCGATCTCATCGAGATGGGATTGCAAACTCTCCGTTTCCCTTCGTGACATTTCGGTCTCACCAAATGAGCGATCGGTCCCATGGAGTTCGCAATGCAAACTCTATGTTTCCCTTCATAATGTTTCGGTCTTACCGAAACGAGCGATCAGTCCCACCGAGTTTGCGTGACCAACTCTCTGTTTGCTTATTGCAGAAATCGGTCTCACCGAGTTCACGCAATTGGTCACACCGAGATGAGGTTTTTCCCTAACCCTAGCACATTGGTCCCACCGAGTTGATCATGTCAGTTCCACCGAGAATCCTAACGTTCACATTTTGAACTGAATCGGCCTCACCGAGTTCACCTATTCGGTCTGACCGAGTTGGGTCAATTGTGTGTAACAATTAGATTTTGTGTGGAGGCTATATATACCCCTCCACCCCTTTCTCTATTCAAGAGAGAACCATCAGAACGTGCCTACACTTTCACTACTCATTTTTTTTAGAGGGAACCACCTACTCATGTGTTGAGACCAAGACATTCCAATCCAACCACAAGAATCTTGATCTCTAGCCTTCCCCAAGTTGCTTTCCATTCAAATCATCTTTCCACCATAGCCAAATCTATGAGAGAGAGTTGAGTGTGGGGAAGACTATCATTTGAAGCGCAAGAGCAAGGAGTTCATCATCAACACACCATCTATTACCTTTTGGAGAGTGGTGTCTCCTAGATTGGTTAGGTGTCACTTGGGAGCCTCCGTCAAGATTGTGGAGTTGAACCAAGGAGTTTGTAAGGGCAAGGAGATCGCCTACTTCGTGAAGATCTACCCAAGTGAGGCAAGGCCTTCATGGGCGATGGCCATGGTGGGATAGACAAGGTTGCTTCTTCGTGGACCCTTCGTGGGTGGAGCCCTCCGTGGACTTGCGCAACTGTTGCCCTTCATGGGTTGAAGTCTCCATCAGCATTGACGTACGATAGCAACACCTATCGGAACCACGCCAAAAATCTCCGTGTCTACATTATGGTTGCCTTCTCCAAACCCTTCCCTTTACCTTCATATGCAATGTTTTACTTTCCGCAGCTACACTCTTAGACTTGCATGTGTAGGTTGATTGCTTGACTTGTACTAAGTTGCTAAAATCTGCCAAGACTTGAAATTGGGAAAAGGCTAGATTTTTATTTGGTCAAGTAGTCTAATCACCCCCTCTAGACCTAATTTATATCCTACAAGTGGTATCAGAGCTTTGGTCTCCATTTGCCTTCGTTTCCATAGCTTTGGTGATCATAGCCTGGTTTCACAACCTAGGAGAGTATGGCGTCTAGCGAGGGAAATTACCACCGTAGAGGTCCTTACTTTGATGGTACCAATTTTGCTAGTTGTAAGCATAAGATGAAAATGCATATTCTTGGACATAACCCCGCCGTTTGGGCTATTGTGTGTATTGGTTTGCAAGGTGAATTCTTCGAAGATGGAAGAGAACCAAATCCCAAAGCAACCGCCGAAGAATTGAGGATGTTGTAATACAATGCTCAAGCTTGCGATATCCTCTTCAATGGATTGTGCCCCAAAGAATTCAACAAAATCAGCCATGTTGAGAATGCAAAGGAAATTTGGGATACTTTGGTTGATATGCATGAAGGTACTGAGTCCGTCAAGGATTCCAAATTGGATGTGCTTCAAAGTCAACTTGACAATTTCAAAATGAAGGATTGTGAAGGTGTCGCTGAAATGTACTCTAGGCTTGCTCTCATCACAAATGAGATTGCCGGCTTAGGACGTGAAGAGATGACAGACAAATTCATCATCAAGAAGATCCTAAGAGCCTTGGATGGAAAATATGATACCGTGTGCACTTTGATCCAAATGATGCCCAATTACAAAGATCTCAAGCCAACATAAGTCACTGGGAGAATTGTTGCTCATGAGATGTCACTCAAGGATAAGGAAGAGTCCACAACAAGTCAAGTGGTGCTTACAAAGCCTCATGTGATGCTCCTACAACATCAAGTGAAAAACAAATCTTCAATGAAGAATTGAGCTTAATTGTGAAGAACTTCAACAAGTTCTACAAGAGTATAGCAAAGAGAGAAGTCACAAGTCAAGGTCCTACAATGACAAAGGATCTTCTAGTCGTGATCGCAATTGCTACAATTGTGGAAGACCCGGACACTACTCCAGTGAGTGTATGGCTCCTTATAAAAGAAGAGAAGACTCACCCAATAGAAGAAGTAAAAGAGAGGAATCGCCACCAAGAGAGACGAGGAGTAGAGATGATCGTTATGAACGAAGACCCTCTCGCAGAAGCAAAGATACGGAAAGGAAGGAAAAGTCATCAATGAGCTACACAAGACGAAGACATCAATCTCATGTTGGTGAATGGGTATCCGGTTCCGACTCCGACAACTACTCCGAGAGAAGTTATCACTCCGACTCCGAATATACTCGAGATGAAGGTGTTGCCGGTCTAGCACTTGTGTCATCCAACTCCTACGACATATTTGATTCACCAAATGAAGGGATTGGAAGATGCTTCATGGCTAAAGGCCCCAAGGTATCACACCCCGATTATGTTGATTTCAATAGTGATGAAGATGATTTGCTAGGTGATGATGATTTACTTGTTGACAACTCTAGTGATGAAAACTATGATTAAATTTCTACTAATGATGCTAATCAAGATAAAACGAATGACGATGATAAGAAGGAGATTGAACGTCTAACTAGAGAACTAAACACTCTTAAGTTAGCTCATGAAACTACCTTAGAGGATCATCGAGGGCTTTTAAAGACTCATGAGAAGCTACGCTTTGAAAAGCTCAATCTAGAGCAAGAGCATGAGTTCTTAAAAGCAATCAATGATGATCTTCGTAAGAAAAGTTCTTACATTGCCAAGCGTTTACTCTTGTCTACTTACATGCCACAAGTAAAATCTAGCAACAAGAGCAAGAAAGATTCTTCTTCTAGTAGTAAAAATAATCATGTTAAATCAAATATTGTTGCTTCTAGTAGTTCTGTTGATTCCACTAATGATTCTCTTAACCAAGTTACACTTGAGCAAGAAAACAGTTTATTGAAGGGAATTATAGAGAAAGGTGTTTACAATAGTCTTGATGGAAGTAAGCAATTCAAGGAAATTGTACGCAAGCAAGGAAGGCACCAGAAGAATCAAGGTATTGGTTCTGAACGCAATTTCAATGCCAATGGACTTGAGTGGGAAGAAGATCAATACCCCAAGACGAAGTTTGTTCCTCAACAATAGAAGTATGACCCTACTTCTTTCAAGAGAACACAAGCTCAAGATGATCTTCCACCACACGACCACAAGCTAAAAAGTCAAGGACAAGCTTCAAGAGGAGATTGATGCATTTGAAGAAGCTCCTAAGGCCTTGGTCAAGTGAGTTCCCAAGACTACATCAAGTTCTACTTCATCAAGTACGACTACAACTCCAAGGATTCCCATCAAGATGATGTGGATCCCGAAGAATAAGAACTAGAGAGTTCTTAAGGGTGACTCCGCCAACAAACTTCACTCATATTCATTTTGGCGAGAACAAGTGCAATCAACTTCCATATCTTGCACTAGTTCTAGGAGTCACAAACCCTCTTGTTGGTAAGACAAGGAACAAGGTAACCTAATGCTTTCATGGACAACATCATGTGTGTATTTCACTCTATGTCTATGGATATCCTTGTGTGTTCCTTGTGGGACTAACCCATGTAGGTATTGAAAGTGCAACTCACTCCAAAGGATTGCTCCAAATGATCTACATCAACATTGAACATCTACATCTTCAACTCCTACATGAAGTCATCATCGTCAAAACCCAAGGTTAGTTCATCCCTCTTAGGGGGGATATCACATCTAGGGGAGCTTTACTCTAAGAATTGAGCTAAAGCAACTCTAATGGTGTGAACACAACAATGCTTTTATGTAAAAGTGGTAACCCCACTTATGCTTAAATGATGAGTATGACTTCAATGCACAAGGTAGAAAATGCCAATTCACTCTTCCCACCACGCCCTTATCCTTAGCCACGTATGCTGCATGCATCGCGCGGGGTAGGTAATGGAGGCGCGTGGCGTGGGAGAGCATCAAGGCGGGGGCCCGATTTTCTTGAATTGGTGAAGGAGGGCGGTGGTCGCTCATTGAAGGAGTTGCTCCCTCCCTCGGCCCGCCTATAAAAGGAGGGGCAAGGGAAGAGCGGAGCCATCCATCTTTGCATCTTCTCTCCTTCGCTTCCTACCTCCTGCTAGTTATGTTGAAGAGGAGGGCCTGGGGCCAGGCACCGGGCTCCAATTTGGGGCTTCGCATGGACCCGAGGGGGGGTGCTCGGGTGGTGCAGAGATAACACCAGAGGTGGCGACTCCGGTGCGCTTGTCGCCGGGTCGCCCGCGGCCTTGACTCTAGTGGGAGGGGATGCGAACGACTCCATGCCGAGGCCTGTAGTAGGAATGGGGCGTGGTAGTCGATCACTCCCCATCCTTCCTTCTTTCGCGATGTTAGGGAGGGGTCATGGAAAGGGATCGCCGCTAGCAAAGCCGAACCTGACTTCCCCTGGGTGTCATCCTCTTGTCATGCAGGAGGCACTACAAAAAAATACACTTACATGATGATACGTGTATGTCATAGTAGGTCACGTTTTCTGTCATGATTTTATGACAGAATCAAGATAGTCATACATGTGGTGTCGTAGAAGTGTTCCATGACATTACCAAAATTATCATCATAGAAGTGTTTACTTCCATGACGATAAATGCCGTGTCATGGAAGTGCTTTCGTCAAGGGTGACCGACATGTGGCATCCACCATAACGGGCCGCCGTTAAGCTATCGGGTCCGGTTTTGGATCTGATAACCTGCTAACAGCCATGACCAATGACGATTTTCCACATGTAAAATTCTCATTGGCCAACGGAACCACGTGTCAGCTCCATGTTGGCACATGTGTCACTCATCCAATGGGCGAGATGTGCCTATGATATGTCGATACGTGGATCGGCCCAATAGTGGCCCATTCAGGTTAAAAGGCCGGGCCTATCAAAATAAGCGGGCCGACCCAGTACCGGCCTACTTGAGTCAGGCCCATTTACAAGCACGTCCCATACAAGTTAAACAGAATCGGCCCATGAAAGGCCCATTCTAAATTTGACAATTTCCAGCCCATCGTCAGTTTTAGCCTGTTAACGACCCGCTACGTCTTCGGGCCAATTGCGGCCCGAGCTTCTTTCAGCCTGTTAGCGGCCCATCGTCAGTTCCAGCCCGTTAACGGCCCGGAACATCTTTCGGCCTTTTCTTGGCCCATTCTGCAGTTGGGCCAATCCTAGCCCGCTATGACTTTAGGCCTGTAATTGGCCCATTCGGTAAATGGGCCAACTCCTAGCCCATTTTGTCTCTCAGCCTGTTAATGGCCCGCACAACAGTTGGGCCTTTGACTTTAGGTCCATTAGGGGCCCACGTTCCGCAGGGCATCATTTCAGCCCAGCGCGACTTTTGGCCTGTTAAAAGCCTAGTTTGCAAATTGGGCCTCCTCTGCCCCATAACACCCTCGGCCTCTTACTGGCCCATAAAGTAAAAAGTCCGAGACAAAATGGACATCTATTTCATCCTGCTAGAGGCCCACGGGCCATTTCCATTTATACAGCCCCATCGAACTTTTGTCATGTTAACGGCCTGCTAAGAGCCATTGTTATGGTGGCCCACATCATTTGGGATCCACTTAATATTATTTTGACCAGCCCAATTAAGGCCCGCTTTGACTACACATGTTTGTTCGTTTGTATGGTGTCCAAGAAATGTTTGGGTGTGTGGGCTCCCGTTTCAACGATATAGCATATTCAAGAATTATCCTACTCTATATTGTCGCCTCTAAAAAACATACACTATACAATAAAAAGACTAAGGCATAGAAAAGTAGAATAATCCTACATTATACAATAAAGAAATTACAGCCGAATATACCCACTGGGCATTATAGTTTGGCACCAGTGATAATAAAGTGTAAACAAACATCAAATTACATACACTAGACAAATAAAGCTCATACATCATGGACACGCATCAACAGAACTTACCATTTGAACTATAATTTCTTCAGAAAATAGGATTGGCCGGATTCAGATAGCACAACTTTCAGTCTGTAAAATCTCCAATTCCTTCGTGGTTACCTCAGTGTCTTGTTTCATTTTTTGACTCCTGCATCTAATACCTGCATGTCCAGTCTCAACTTGTTGATTGTACGTTGAGAATCATGTACACGTTGTATTGCCACCTTGAAAGTGCGTTATATCGACTAGAGGGGGGGGGGGTGAATAGGCGATTTTCATGAAATTCTTCACTGAGGAATTTGCTCGTGAGGAAATTCCTTAGCGAAGAAATACTAGCAGCGGAATAAGTACTCAGAAGTAAACATAACAGATTACATGCATGGTCATCATGATGAAATGAAGACAAACACAGAGTACAGAAAGCGTAGGCACAGGATAACTCTAGATGAAGACAAACAGACTGAAGAAATTGAACTGAGGAATTTGTGAAAGTCTTCAGTCAAAGTCTTCAAACACAGATATGAACAAACAGACAACACCGTAATGAGGAAATGAAGGTGTTGAGGAAATGGAACCAGTAAGCTTGGTGAAGACAATGATTTGGTAGACCAGTTCCAACTGCTGTCTCAGTTGTACGTCTGGTTGGAGCGGCTGAGTATTTAAACTCGAGGACACACAGTCCCGGACACCCAGTCCTGAGCACGCAGCTCGGGACACCAAGTCCTCACCGTATTCTCCTTGAACTAAGGACACACAGTCCTCGTCCAATCACTCGTGGTAAGTCTTCAGGTGACTTCCAAACCTTCACAGACTTGGTCACTCGGCGATCCACAATTCCTCTTGGATGCTCTAGACCTTGACGCCTAACCGTCTGGAAGAAGCACAGTCTTCAAAGGTAACAAGCGTCGGATCCACGCAGGATCAATTTCTTCAGTGGTGCTCAATCACTTTGGGTTTGTAGGTGTTTTGAGTTTGGGTTTGGATTTTCCTCACTTGATGATTTTCGCTCAAAGTCCTCGGAGGATGGGTTGCTCTCAAATGACAAGTGTCAAGTTCACGCAGAGCAGCCAACCAGCTAGTGGTTGTAGGGGGAGGCTATTTATAGCCTAGGGAGCAGCCCGACATGATAAGACATAAATGCCCTTCAATGATATGACCGTTAGGTGGACAAGATATTTTAGGACAGCTGGCGCGTGGCACATCAACGGTCGGAAATTTGGAGTACAAATTCCTCAGGGCTATCATGTTCCTCACTGTGTAGGCAATTTGCACTGGCGAATTCCTAACTCTTCAGTCAGAGCAAAGTCCTCAGTGACCAGAAGAACTGCGTCTCTGTCACTGAAGAAATTGACTGAACTGTATGAGACTTCCAATGGCTTCACTCGAAGGGATTGGTAGGTGTAGGATTTGAGTTGAGCATCACATGGAAATTTTCTCCTTAGTATTTCCTCGACCCCCTTTAACAGTACGGTGTTTCCTATGACTCAAGAAAGAGAAAAATGAAACTACGAAAACAAAGTCTTCACGCTTCACGTTCCTCGAACGAATACCATGTCTTCAAGGTCACACCAATTTCTTCACTTTCAAAGTCTTCAGAAAGTCTTCAGAAAGTCTTCAGAATATCAAAGTCTTCAGTCGAAGAACTTCATTTTTAGGGGTCGACTTTTACTGTAAATATCAAACTCCTCATAGACCTATAGACCTGTGTACACTCATAAACACATCAGATGCTTAACCTATAAGTCTTCAATACACCAAAATCACTAAGGGGCACTAGATGCTCTTACAATCTCCCCCTTTTTGGTGATTGATGACAACATAGGTTAAGTTTTCAACGGGGATAAATATATGAAGTGTAGAAACTGATATTGAGGAATTTGATTGCAAGATATAGAAGAACTCCCCCTGAAGTTGTGCATAGTGAGGAATTTGCTTTTGAGGCAATGCACACTTGAAGAGTTAAATCATGGAGATCTCCCCCTATATCTTGTAATTCATACATGCATTTGATATATGATTTGAAGAATCTGAAATGCATGATGAAATATGGTGCCTGATGCAATTCAGCATGCGTGCGATAACATTAATGAGGAATAAGCATGCAGAATAGCGCATCAAAAGTATCAGAGCTCAAGCATGTATCGAAGTATCAGAGCACCGAGCACCATAGGGTTTAAGATTACAACTCGATCCAATAAAAGTTTCGGAAGAACGAGAGTTGCAACTTAAAAAAAATATGCCCTTATTATAGACCCGCTTGAAGACTAACTCAGATTTCTCCCCCTTTGTCATCAAATGACCAAAAGGATCGAAACTGAGGACTAACGCCCCTGAAGATATTCAAGTTGATGGAGGAGCGCCAGTGTTGTTGGGGTCGGTTGTTGAAGTAGGGCCTGCTGCAGTGTCGTCCAAGTCTTCATTTTCATCAGTGTCGCGCGATGAAGAATATGAACTGGCCACCAGAGAAGGAACCTTGACCTTCTTGAATTTCTTCGGCGGAGGTGCCGACCAGGCAAATTCTTCTTTGAGGCCCATGTTCTCCAAATCTTCAGCACTATATACTTGAGACAGAACAACCCAGGTGCGGTTGAGGGTTTCATGAAGGTAGTAATGGTTTTTCTTCACTGCATTGTGTGTGGCAGTCATGTTGTGAAGAATTGAACCAAACTGACGCTTGACCCATTTGTGATTGCGATCAACCTTTTGATGAAGAATGAGGAGTAACTCACGATCAGTCATCACCCTGGGTGCTGTGGCTTGAGGATTTGTCTTGGCAGTATTAGCAGCAGAGTCATGTGTGGCATAGTCATCATTGGTGGAATAAGAAGCAGCCTTGCGAAATTGACCATCCAATGGACGAATGCCTTCATCTATCACAGCAGTGGCCTTGCCCTTTTCATCAGCTGAGGAAAATGTCCTTTTGAGGACTTCAATAGGTGGCAAGTAGCTGCAGTGGTTGAGAGTTTCAGCCTTGTAGTTGAGTGAAGACCTTGTCCTGATGAATCTCATAATCCAAGGTGCATAAGGCTTCAGCTCAAATGGTGACATAGAAATGTTGGCCAGAGTCCTCATGAAGAAATCATGGAAGTTTATGGGAACGCCATGTATGATATTGAAAAGCATATTCTTCATGATGCCAAAAATTTCTTCATCGGAAGAATCGTGTCCTTTGATGGGACATATTGTCTTCGTCAGAATGCGATAGACAGTCCTAGGCACATACAACAATTCCTTGATGAGGAATTTGGTACGAGGTGATTGCCCTGGCTTCAGAGGCTTCATGAGCACTTGCATATAGTGGTTTGATAGTTCAGGTTCATCATACACGCAACACGCATCTTCAGTGGGCGGACTAAGAGAAAGGCAGCGAAGCAATTCAATTGCTGGGGCCTTGTAATGTGTATTTTCAGTCATCCAGTCCAGAACCCATGAATTGACATCTTCAGAGTTGCCAGTGATGTGCAGTGTAGCATAGAACTGAAGAATAAGTTCTTCATTCCAATCGCATATATCTGTGCAGAAGTTGAGTAGCTCAGTGTCATGAAGAACACTGAGGACTGGCGTAAAGCACGACATTGATTCCATATCCACGTGAGGAATATGTGCATGGTCGAAGACTTTGTCTTTGTTGTAAAGCACTGAGGAATAGAAATTTGCTTGGCTGGCAGTCCAGAAATGCCTCTTCCTTATGCGAGCAGAGTCATAAGGATTGTATTCAGTGAAGAATACGTGCTCGCCATAGAAGTCTTCAGCCTTGAATTTCTGTTTGCGTGAGAATGGATCCTTTGGCCTTGGCAGAGGAGTGTCAGTGAGTTGCATCACGACCTCAGGAATCACAAGCTCAGGTTCTTCAGGCTGAGGAATTTTAGGATTTTCCTCAGGTGTAGTCACCTTGTCTGTTTCAGCAGCAGTTTCTTCAGCACTAGTGGCTGGAATTTCTTCATTCACAGAAGCAGTGGGATGAGTTGCATCAGAGCCCAATTTTACGGTTGATGAAGGAGAGTGAGGAATTTGCTGCAGGGGAGTGAAGAGTGGGGAATTGGGATGCTGACTTTCCCAAAAGTCGTCATTCATTACTGCAGTTGTGCTTCCAATATTCACATCTTCATCATCAATTTCTTCAACACCAGCCTCTTCAGCATCAAACTGAGGCATTGGTGATGAGACTATTGGGGTTGAAGGGATTGTATCCACTTCAATTTCTTCATCAATCTGCTCTGAGGAAGCAGCAGACTGAGTTTCTTCATCTGATCCACTTGGGATCTCATAATCTTCACCAAAAGGAACAAGGTCCTTTGATGGCATGGAGGAGATAGGAACAACATCAATTGGATTGGCAAATGAGCTGGTCATGGGCTTCATCTTCTTTGGGACTGAAGATTCTGAAGCACTTGATGCTTTCCTTTTCTTCACTGCAGCTCGCTCTGCAGCCTTGGTTTTCTTCACATCTAAAGCAGAGGGAAGAATTGGAGTTGGAGTTGGTGCAGGTGGAGCTGAGGAATCTGGTTCATTTTCTTCAGGCACAACTGATGCAGTTGCCCTGGTCTCTTCATTTTCTTCAGGCGCACCACTAGTGGATGCCCTGGCAATTTCATCAACGGCTGGAGCAGAGTCATCAGCCTTGGAACTAGCATTTTCTTCAGCAGCCTGAACTTCATCAGCGGTGCTGGCATGTTCTTCAGTTTGCTAAACAGATGCTTCAGCTTGAGGAATTTGTTGCTTTGAGGCAGTACCCTTGGTGAAGGTATCAGTCAGTCTCACAAATCTGACCTTGGCTCCTTGCCAATCAGCATAGTACGAGTCAAAGTTGTCACTGAGGGCTTTGATCTCAGCCTGCATCTTGACAAGTTCCTCAGGCTTCATTTTGAGAACATTTTTCTTCAGCAGCTTCTCTTTGCGGTACTGGGATTTCTTGATCTCTCTGGCCCTATCATATTTCCACTTCTCCTCTTGGATGAAGTGAGTCAGCATGTGACTTTGGCCAGGTGTGAGCTTGAAATCAGGCATAGGAGTGTTGGGATCCTTGTGCCAGAGATCAATATAGTCTAGGATCGCCCTTGGATCCAAAAGCAGGGGCACAGGTGTGCCTTTGGCTTTAGCAGCCCTTTCTTGGCGGTCTTTGATGATTTCAGCGAGTTCTTCTTCATCAGCTTCATCATCATCAGATGGCACAGTGAAGACCACTTGCTTCTTTGGACTTGGGCGAGTGCCGCGTCCAGCGGTAGCCTTTTTCTTCAGTAACGAGGGTCCAGCTGAGGATTTTGGTGCAGCTGAGGAACTAGCTGAGACACCAGAGGCAATAGAGATGCCAGTTGTCCTTTGGCATGAGGCCAGATGCACAGGAGCTGAGGACTTTGTGGGAGCAGGAGCAGCATGAGGAATTTGCTTTGAAGATTTTGAAGATTCTGGCCGTGAGGGCGTTGAAGGTGAAGCACTTGGCTTACGAGCAGGCTTCTTCATCATTGATTTCCTCGTCTTGGCAGAAGCCTCAGTGGCAGCAGCAGCAACATATTCTTCATTGAATTTCCTCACTGCTTCTTTTGCTTGCTTTTGCAGCTTACGCTGGCGCTTGGCCCATTCTTGAGAAAATTCCTCACCTCTTCTGATGCTAGAGGGATCAGCCACTTGGCCAGGTGCCAATGGAGGGCGTTGACATGGAGGGTTTACGGCGAATTTCTTCATGTACTTAGGAGTAACATATCTGTACTCCCTCTATTCTCTTGCCCATCTCCTTTCAATCTTCTGTATGCGCACCTTGCGCTGATTTCTATCTTCTTCAGGAGGTGTGCAGTACCCAGCATAAATGTCCTCAGGGATTTCAAATGCACTCATGACCTCTGGTCTCTTTCCTCCTTTCTGCGGCCTTTTACCTTCAGCCATTTTCTTCAGATGAGGAATTTGAACAATGGAATTCTCTGAAGAAGTATGCAACTTTTCTTCGAGGAACGCTGCAAATGAGTTAAGTTGATGAGAACCTAAGGATTCAGCAGCGGACATGTGTACCTGTGAACAGAGTATAGTTGCGAGGAATTTGAAGAGGTCATATGCGTTCTCAGAGGGTTTTTCATAAAGAACAAGTTTTGAGGAATTTGACCAGCTTCGTCTTGAGGAATTTCACTAAGCTCCATATATATCTTAGGTTCCAGAGTTGTATAGATTGAGAATCCACACAATTGAGGAATCTTGAAGAAATTTAGACTTAGGGAAATGAATCAAGAACAGAGAATAAGTGAGGTGTTTTGTGTGTGAGGATTTGAAGAAAAAAAACACCTTTGAAGATTTTGTAGAAAAACTTCGAATCAAAGAGGGCAGTAAAAATAACTTTTAGTTACCCTGAATGAAGAACACGACGAACTGTGAGTTGGAACAGTGAAGTTCGTCAATGCAGATCTTCCACGCCCTAACTTGGCGGAGGAAGACGTCTACGGCGGCGGTGGAGGTGAAGATTTCCGTTGTCGGCGCGAGTACGTCGGCGATGAGGTCGAGGCAGTGAAGCTTTTCCTCACCGGCGACGATGGAATAGCGACGGCGCTAGGGTTTGGAGAGCTCGAGCGAGGGAGTGAGATCGAGCAAGGTAAAGGAAGTGAGGATGGCAACGGAGGGGTATTTATAGCCGCAGTGAAAAACTGCTCGTCCGAAGATTTAGGACTAACATGCCCCTGGCCGTTCTCCTTCACTTGACATGTGTCACCCACGTACTGTGTAGTGGAGATCGTGTAAGATCGTGGGTGAGTAAAATAATCCATCGTGGGAAGTGGAACGGATTGCGCGGCAAAACCGAAGGTTTGGATAAGATTAGTTTTAACGTTCCGTTCGCAATTTCTTCAGCTGACAAGGACACAGTGAAGAATTTGAACGAGTTTCAAATAGAACGCACATGAAGAATTTGTGAATAGACTAGATTGAGTATAGCATAGAGGGGAAGGGTCCGATCACATTCACTTAGCAAAAAAAAATTCCAACTTGAAGAAATAGCTATAAGTGAATGCTGTAGAGGACATAAACTCATATATATATATATATGTATATATATATATATATATATATATATATATATATAGCAAAACGACGGCACAAGTGAAGACTTTGTAAAGTTTGAAGAATTTGAAAAACTGAAGAATTTCAAAAGTTGAGGAAAAACTCAAATTGAAGATTTTCAACTTTTGTGGTGGCGTGACCCACCGTGTAAGAATGATGATTTCAGACACCGCGTACATTGTCGTAGGGTTCTGAGAATCAAATTCTTCATTAATTTCTTCACACTTAGAGTGTTATTCTTCATTGATTGAAGTAAAACGTTTCTTCATGTGTTGCACATTTAAGTCATCAATTATGCATAAGTGTTAGGATGAGTGCATTTTCAAAGTACATTCGAAGATTCTAAGATATTTAGCTCACACCGCAACTTGCTAAATCTCTTCTCATCCAAGGGCTTAGTGAAGATATCGGCTAGCTGTTCTTCAGTCTTCACATGCTCAATAGAAATGTCGCCCTCAACACATGATCACGAAGAAAATGATGACGAATCTGAATGTGCTTTGTCTTCGAGTGCTGAACTGGATTGTGAGCAATCTTGATGGAACTCTCATTGTCACAGAGGAGAGGCACATTCTTCACGTTGACTCCATAGTCCTTGAGTGTTTGCTTCATCCATAGTAGTTGAGCACAGCAAGAACCAGCAGCAATGTACTCAGCTTCAGCAGTAGACAGTGATACGCAGTTCTGTTTCTTCGAGGACCAACAGACCAAGGATCGTCCGAGGAAATGACAAGTACCAGATGTTGACTTGCGATCCACACGGTCACCAGCATAGTGAGAATCAGAATATCCAATGAGGTCAAAGTCTGAGCCCTTGGGGTACCATAATCCTAGTGTTGGTGTGTGAGCTAGATATCGAAGAATATACTTCACAGCCGAATGGTGTGATTCCTTCGGTGCAGCTTGAAATCGTGCACACATGCAAACACTAAGCATTATATCTGGCCTAGATGCACATAAGTACAATAAAGAGCCAATCATGGAGCGGTATACCTTGTGATCGAAGTCAGTACCATTTTCATTAGTGCATAGATGACCATTTGTGGGCATAGGAATTTTGAGACCTTTGCAATTTTGCATGCCGAATTTCTTCAGGACATCCTTGAGGTATTTCTCCTGAGATATGAATATCCCATTGTGCTGTTGACGAATTTGTAGACCTAAGAAGAATTTCAATTCTCCATCATAGACATTTGATATTCTTCACTCATCATATAGGCAAATTCATCACTATAACCTTGGTCAGTACAGCCAAAGATGATATCATCAACATATATTTGGCACACAAACAGTTCACCATCATATGATTTAGTAAAAAGAGTGGGATCGAGTGAACCGGGTGTGAAGCCTTTCTTCATGAAGAATTGCTTCAATGTGTCATACCACGCCCGTGGGGCCTGCTTGAGGCCATAGAGGGCCTTGTTAAGTCTGAAGACTTTGTCAGGATGTTTTGGATCTTCAAAACCTGGTGGTTGAGCAACATATACTTCTTCCTCAATCTTACCATTGAGGAATGCACTTTTCACATCCATTTGGTATAAGATGATATCATGATGGTTAGCATAAGCAAGTAATAAGCGAATAGCTTCAAGTCTAGCAACAGGTGCAAAAGTTTCATCGAAATCAATTCCTTCAACCTGTGTGTAGCCTTGAGCTACTAGTCGTGCCTTATTCCTCACCACAACACCATTTTCATCTTGCTTGTTGCGGTAGATCCACTTTGTACCAATGATGTTATGCTTGCGAGGATTGGGACGATTGACCAGTTCCCATACGTTGTTGAGCTTGAACTGATGTAATTCTTCTTGCATGGCCTGAATCCACTCAGGCTCCAGAAATGCTTCATCTACCTTAGTGGGCTCTGTGATAGAGACAAAAGCTAAGTGCCCACAAAAGTTAGATAGATGTGAAGCTTTTGAGCGTGTGAGAGGACCTGGTGCTCTAATGTCATCGATGATCTTCTCCACTTGCAGTTCTTTTGCAATGCGAGGGTGAGTTGGTTGCCGTTGAGGAATTTGATCAGCATTTTCTTCAGCATCAATTTCCTCAGCATTTTCTTCAGGTGCATCAGTTCGACGTTCTTCACGTTCTGGAACGAATTCTTCAGCAGATTCTTCAGTAGGAATGATATCTTCAGTAGCCTTGTGCTTGATCGATTCCTCAGGTGCTGGTTCATCTAACACAGAAGGTAGGTGCTCTCTTTGCGAGCCATTAGTTTCATCGAACCGCACATCTACAGTTTCAACAATCTTGTGAAGAACATTGTTGAAGACTCTGTAGGTGTGCGAGTCCTTTCCGTAACCAAGCATGAAACCTTCATGTGCTTTTAGTGCAAATTTAGAGTTGTGATGAGGATCTCTAATCCAGCATTTAGCACCGAAGACTTTGAAATAACTCACATTGGGTTTCTTGTCAGTGAGGAGTTCATAGGCAGTCTCCTTGAAGAATTTGTGAAGATACACTCTGTTGATGATATGGCACGCAGTATCAATTGCATCAACCCAGAAACGACGAGGAGTTTTGTACTCATCAAGCATAGTGCGAGCCATCTCAGCAAGAGTCCTGTTCTTGCGCTCCACGACGCCATTCTGTTGAGGAGTATAAGGAGCAGATAATTCATGAGTAATACCAAGTTCATCAAGATAGTCATTGAGACCCGAATTCTTGAACTCAGTGCCATTGTCACTTCTGATGTGCTTGATCTTCACACCAAAGTTAGTTGAAGCCCTCGAGGAAAATCGTTTCAAGACTTCCTGCACTTCAGTTTTGTAAGAGACAAGTGCACCCATGTGTAACGAGAGTTATCATCAACAATAACAGAACCATATTGAGATGCTTCATAAGAGACAGAGGAATAATGGTTAGGACCGAAGAGATCCATGTGAAGCAATTCGAATGGACGAGTAGTGGTCATGATAGTCTTCGCTGGATGCTTGGCCTTGGTCATCTTTCCAGCTTCACAGGCACCGCATAAGTGATCCTTGAGGAATTTGACATTCTCAATGCCAATGACATGCTTCTTCTTCGCAAGAGTGTGCAGATTCCTCATGCCTGCATGACCAAGTCGTCGATGCCATAGCCATCCTTCTGAAGTTTTTGCAAGTAGGCACACGGCAGGTTGTGAATCTGCAGAGAAATCAACAATATACAAGTCTCCTCTCCTAAAGCCTTCGAAGACTTTGGATTTGTCAGACTCCATAATCACAACACAACGATACTTGCCGAAGACAACAACCATATCAAGATCACAAAGCATTGAGACAGACATAAGATTGTATCCTAAGGACTCAACAAGCATGACTTTGTCCATGTGTCGATCCTTTGTGATAGCAACCTTACCTAGACCCAATACCTGACTTTTGCTTTTATCAGCGAAGATGATATGCTTCATGTGTGATGCTGATAAGGGAGTATCCATCAACAGATTCTTGTCACCGGTCATGTGATTTGTACATCCACTATCAAGTACCCATTCAGTGGCTTTGGGTTGATCATCCTGCAGATGAATTAGTGCAACTTACGAACCTCATATACTTCAGTAGTGAAGAATATGATATCACAATTCATCAGATCAATTTCATCAAGCAGTAGAACCGATAAAACAGAGGGAGGACGTGTGAAATGAAAGTTCATTTCATCATGGTTAGCCTACGTCCTTTCAGGCATTTTTGTCAGGTCCCCAGCAAATTCTTCAGACGTTACAGCACGTCTGGAGACCTGACCCTGCAGAAGAGATTAGTTCTTTTTCTTCACCACCCACATCTGAAGGGGTGGCAAAGAGTTCATCACTCTGCGAGCTCCATATGAGAATGGTGGCAAAGCAGCCAAACCATTTCGTTTCACATAAGAGGGGTTAGGGTAAGCATATGAATAAGCAGAGAAATTCTTCGAGGACTTATGAACATAATAATTTGAAGAATAATGCTCATATTCATAGCCCTTGGCTCTTCCCTGCGAAACAGAGTTGTTAGCACGATGATGTTCATATGAGGACTTTGATCCATGTGAGGAATTTGATCCTCTTGAGGAATTTGGTCTGTATGAGGACTTGGATCCATATGAAGAATTTGGTCCATATGAAGAATTAGATCTGGGGTTCCTTTTCTTCACAGGTGGTGTCATGAGGACATTCACCTGAAGACTTTCAAGGCAACTTTTGGGAACCCAGATTTTCTTCATAGGGGAACCGTTCCTGCAGTTAGTGCCAACATATCTAGCAAATACTTCACCATTCTGATTTTTGAACAGTTTATAGTTGGAGTCAAATGACTCATCAGAAGAATGAGAAGATTCACATGTATAGCCAGATAAATCGGATGGATCAACTGGAGGTCCCTTTGCAGCAACCCATGAGGTTTTGGGGTACTGCTCAGGCTTCCAATAAGTACCATCCGCATTGAGTTTCCTCTCAAAGGCAATACCCTCTTTCCTAGGGTTCCTGTTGAGGATCTGCTTTTTAAGCACATCACAAAGAGCCTGATGCCCTTTGAGGCTTTTGTACATGCCTGTCATGTACAATTCCTTCAGCCCTGCATCGTCAGTGATACTAGCAATGTCCTCAGATGAGGAATTAGTGATAGCAGAGACAGGTGAAGAATTTGTAACATTTGAAGCATTTGAACATTCAGGTGAAGAATTAGCAGATTCTCGTTCAATGCATTTTAAACATGGAGGAATAAATTCTTCCTGAGCAGCGCTGATTTGTTGAGCAAGTAATGAATCACGCTCCTTCTGAAGATCTTCATAACTCACTCTTATCTTCTCAAAGTCAGACAAGAGAGAGTTATGCTGATCTTGAAGGGAGTCATACTTAGAATGCAGTCTCTGAAGACTTTCAGCCAAGGCTTGTGACTGATCCATTTCTTCACCCAACATATCATTGCTCTTACTAAGCATATCATTAGCTTTTTTAAGAGCTCTTTGTTGTTTAGCAGCAAGGGAAGCAAGTTTGACATAACTGGGTCCAAATTCATCACCAGATTATTCATCACTAGACTCAGATAGGTAGCATTCAGTTACCTCAGCACTTTTTGCCATAAGGCATGAAGTAGAGGATGATGATTCTGGTTCGAATGTCATCGATTTGAGCGATTCCTTGAAATCCTCAAACCAAGGATCATGACGGGTTCGATGGCCTTCATAGACATCAGAGAGACGGTCCCAGACAAGCTTCGCCTGATCGAGATGCATGATGTTTCTGAACTGGTTTCGAGACAGACTGGAGCAGATGACGGCCTTCGCTGTGAGGTTGAGTTGAGTGTACTTGCGAATGTCATCAGCTTCCGCCATCTTGCATAGATCGGTCAGACCAATCTCAGTGACGGTCCATAGCTCGCTGTCCATCACCATGAGACGCTTCTTCATCATAGCCTTCCATTTGGGATACTCGTGACCGTCAAAGATGGGGCACGGTACTTTCTTCATATCTGCGGTCGACATAACTAAAACTCCAGGCGGTTAAACCAAAATCACACAGAACAAGGGAGTACCTTGCTCTGATACCAATTGAAAGTGCGTTATATCGACTAGAGGGGGGGTGAATAGGCAATTTTTATGAAATTCTTCACTGAGGAATTTGCTCGTGAGGAAATTCCTTAGCGAAGAAATACTAGCAGCGGAATAAGTACTCAGAAGTAAACATAACAGATTACATGCATGGTCATCATGATGAAATGAAGACAAACACAGAGTACAGAAAGCGTAGGCACAGGATAACTCTAGATGAAGACAAACAGACTGAAGAAATTGAACTGAGGAATTTGTGAAAGTCTTCAGTCAAAGTCTTCAAACACAGATATGAACAAACAGACAACACAGTAATGAGGAAATGAAGGTGTTGAGGAAATGGAGCCAGTAAGCTTGGTTAAGACAATGATTTGGTAGACCAGTTCCAACTGCTGTCTCAGTTGTACGTCTGGTTGGAGCGGCTGAGTATTTAAACTCGAGGACACACAGTCCCGGACACCCAGTCCTGAGCACGCAGCTCGGGACACCAAGTCCTCACCGTATTCTCCTTGAACTAAGGACACACAGTCCTCGTCCAATCACTCGTGATAAGTCTTCAGGTGACTTCCAAACCTTCACAGACTTGGTCACTCGGCGATCCACAATTCCTCTTGGATGCTCTAGACCTTGACGCCTAACCGTCTGGAAGAAGCACAGTCTTCAAAGGTAACAAGCGTCGGATCCACGCAGGATCAATTTCTTCAGTGATGCTCAATCACTTTGGGTTTGTAGGTGTTTTGGGTTTGGGTTTGGATTTTCCTCACTTGATGATTTTCGCTCAAAGTCCTCGGAGGATGGGTTGCTCTCAAATGACAAGTGTCAAGTTCACGCGGAGTAGCCAACCAGCTAGTGGTTGTAGGGGGCGGCTATTTATAGCCTAGGGAGCAGCCCGGCATGATAAGACATAAATGCCCTTCAATGATATGACCGTTAGGTGGACAAGATATTTTAGGACAGCTGGCGCGTGGCACGGGAACGGTCGGAAATTTGGAGTACAAATTCCTCAGGGCTATCATGTTCCTCACTGTGTAGGCAATTCGCACTGGCGAATTCCTAACTCCTCAGTCAGAGCAAAGTCCTCAGTGACCAGAAGAACTGCGTCTCTGTCACTGAAGAAATTGACTGAACTGTATGAGATTTCCAATGGCTTCACTCGAAGGGATTGGTAGGTGTAGGATTTGAGTTGAGCATCACATGGAAATTTTCTCCTTAGTATTTCCTCGACCCCCTTTAACAGTACGATGTTTCCTATGACTCAAGAAAGAGAAAAATGAAACTACAAAAACAAAGTCTTCACGCTTCATGTTCCTCAAACGAATACCATGTCTTCAAGGTCACACCAATTTCTTCACTTTCAAAGTCTTCAGAAAGTCTTCAGAAAGTCGTCAGAATATCAAAGTCTTCAGTCGAAGAACTTTATTTTTAGGGGTCGACTTTTACTGTAAATATCAAACTCCTCATAGACCTATAGACCTGTGTACACTCATAAACACACCAGATGCTTAACCTATAAGTCTTCAATACACCAAAATCACTAAGGGGCACTAGATGCACTTACACACCTCTAGTTGATGCTCGAGAACATCAGCACATATCAATTCCAATCCATAATCATTCGGTAACGGCGATGCCGCACTGCTCGCAGATCTTTGTGTTGATGTCACTTCATCCTGAAATGTTTCTGTAAGTACACATGACTAGGGCAAAAATATAGTTACAACAGTGAAGCGAGCAAGACAGACTATTTTGTACATGGCAAAACTGGACTAACAATAATGTTACACGTCATGAAGCATAAGCAGGTGATATTTTAAAAATTATAAAAATGGTAGTTTGTGCAGCCTGCATAAAGAAATCTCTCTTAGCTCACCAGAGGAGCATGATGTTGGGGCCAAATCCAAAACACAGACAGGTTACAAATTTAGACAGCATGCTGCGTATAAGTAAGCAAGCAGTTGGCCATTCTGTAGCTCAATTAAAGTCTTAGGGAGCATAATGAACAGGAGAGGGATTCATACAAACCTACTACATCAAGCAAAGCTATGCAATCATTAGCCTAGTATAAACTAGATTGTGAGCCTCATGTAGTAATAGTTGGTTGATAGACTTCAAAGCTTCAGGCACACTTCGCCAGAGTAATTGAATGGTAAGGCCTTAATTATGTCAACTAATAGTAATACAAGTAACCAACATCAGGCATCATTGTTTGGGCATCTCATTAACTGAGGACAAATAAAGCAATTGAAAGGAGCACATTAACTATGTCTGAAACAAACAAGGAATTGAACTATTGAGTTGGATATGGTGACTTACCTTAACTGGTTGAACAGGCTCAGCGTTGCTCCTACTTATCTTGCAAGGCTCCTTCCTAACATCTTGTACTTGGAAATCATCAATCTTATCTTCATTGCACCCCATCTGCAAGGTAACAAAAACTAGTTACTTGTCTCCTTGGAAGATAAATATGCATACTTTCCAGTATGTGAACAACACAAAAGGATGAGATTATAACAAAACAACACCACATAATGAAACATGCCACATCTCTTGCACTTGCACACAATGAAATGAGCATTTACTATGTGTGCACTATGTAAAAACTTGGCATACCTTCGAACTGGATCTCCTGGTACTCTTGGAGAGCCTACCTTAGTGTACAGCCAAACCTTTATGTCACCTATGAGTTAGATAAGCCCCCACCACAGCAGCCCTTAGTGTTTAAATCGTTGACAAGCTCTGTTAGACTGTTAGATCGAGAACAACAAGTAATCAAAGCAAACAGTTTTGGTATGGCTGGCTGATGCAAACAAGCAATTGAAGAGATGTATCAAGAAAAGAAGCAAATAAGGAGGCTTAAAGACCATCACTTGACTGACCAGATTTAAGGGCATTTAAATATCATGTGCAACGTATGAACTAACATAAACATTGCATATTCCAGATTCTACAATGGAATGCACATTTATTAGGTTATGCCATGTATGATGATGCCTAAATGTACACTATAGCAGGCAGGAGTGATTCATTATTGCACGCAGAATTGAATTGCAGGTTAAGGGCCAGTTCTATTCCGCCTTTTCAGAGCTTATTGTAAAAATAAGCCATAAAAGATGTAAAGAAGTCATTTTTGAGTTATGGGCTTGGGCTTAACTTATTTCGCTTTGGAGGGGGATGTTTCGGGTAGAAGCTCACTAAAATTTGAAGGGAAGGGGAATAGTGAAATGACTCTGTTGTTTGCCTATATTACACTCAAAATGCAATTGCCCTGCCCGCTTGCATCTCCTCTCCCCTTTCCCTCTACCTCGATCCCCTGCCTGCAACACTAGGGTTCCTCCAGCGAGCCATCACCACTGGTCCCATCTGGCCTGGTCCTCGATGATGCTCTGTCCAGCTAGGCTACATGGTCGGCGGGTAGAGCCAAATCTCCCCGGCTGCTCCTCCCTCTGGCGCCGCCCCTCATTCTCATGGTCTCCAGCAGCTGCTCCACTATCGTCCCTCCAACGCACTACTCCGGCGGGCGCCGCACAACTACGGCTGATGCCACACTGCGGCAGAAGGCACCTTATTCCCCCTCCCCTCCTCCCAGGCTGTGGCCTTGAGGTTCTGTTGAAGGGTGAGCTCATCCAACAAGGTGAGGATCTCCTCTGACTTTTTGCCAAATTTTCATTCTGATCCACTATACGATGAATTGCTATGAGCTACTTCTGTTGCTGCTATATGATGCATTGCTATGAGGTGCTCCTGCTGTTGCTAAATGATGAATTGCTATGAGCTGCTGTCGCTATATGATGAATTGCTATGAGTTGTTGCTGCTGCTATATGATGAGTTGCTATAAGCTGCTCCTATTGCTGCTATATGATGAATTATTATGAGCTGCTTCTGCTGCTGCTATATGATGAATTGCTATGAGCTACTCCTGCTGCTGCTATATGATGAATTGCTATGAGCTACTGCTGGTATATGATGAATTGCACACTGTTGCTGCTGCTGCTGCTGTATGATGAGTTGCTATGAGCTGCAACTATATGATGCTTTCAGGTGGTGCTGCTATATGATAATAACCAACCACTTGACCATCGAATTTCAATAAATAATTGTTCTTCATTTAAATGTGGGTCGTGCGTTCTTCATTTAAATTAGGCAATGAGATCTCTATGGAAGACATTGACCAAAGTAGATTGTGCCAAGTAGATGGTATCTTTGTATTTTCATTTTGAACAAATAATGATGGTCTGTTTTCCTATCATATTAATTAATGCAGTGGGTTCAATTTGTGATGTTTGCAAGTCAAATTAATTTTCATATGGGTAAAAAAATGACAAAATATAATGCAATCTAGACTTTTCACTGATCATACCAAAATAAGCTGAAAAGCAAGGCGATGAAAATAACTGGTTGGCTTACTACCTGGAGCTTATATTCACATGTGCTTATTTTCTTAGGATAACTTGTAATAACTGTCCCTAAGAAACTTGTCCAATAGAACTGACATACAAATAACATGTCACGATGATTGCAATGGAGGAGTGACCTACCATAGCACACTGTATAGGCTCATCGCTGCCTCTCCTTTTTTTGCGATGTTCCATGAAATTGCCACATACATCTTATACTTTTTCATTGTGTAACCCTATCTGCAAGTTGACATGGCTAATTTCAGACATCTCTACATGATTATATATTGCATATCCCTTGCGCATATTTAAACCACCAATTAATGATTGTGTGCGCAGCATAAACTAGCCATGACTCTATGTGCTAGACTAGCAAGCACTCTAGGGGAACCTAATGTAGTTCACTGGAATTCCTACATGCCACCTACGATTTTGTGTAATGTACTACCTATGTTCCTAAATATATGTCTTTGTATATATTCCAGTATGGACCACATACAAATTTATATGGATGCATTTTCGAGTGTAGATTCACTCATTTTGTTCCGTATGTAGCCTATAGTGGAATCTCTAGAAAGACTTATATTTAGGAACGGAGGTACAAGGTAGTATCATGTATGACATCTACATATCTAATTTAGCAGCCAGTAGTAGAAATCATTGTCTGCACAAAGGGATTACTGGTCAAAAATCCTAGCAAAGCACGCTGGCAAGCACACAACAATACAAGAGAGAGAGAGAGACACACACTTACAAGACCATAGCAATGCCTCAGTCCAGGATCTTGGTTGGCCAAGCTGTTAGATCCAGAAGAATCATCATTCTTGTAGTTTTTGCCAGCTGCATAACAGGTAACAACGACATGTTAATATATTTGAAGTACATCGGGTAGGTGATGCTGGACGGGTTTAAAGGTGAAGTACCTAGGCCGTGGCGGATGCTTGGCATCTTTCCAGACGGTGGGAATCCGGTTAGAAACGTCAAGGGTGATGACGATGCGCTGGCTGTCGGGGTCCGATAAGGAGATCTAGAACCGTCGAGTAGGGTGTTTGTGGAGCGGCTCCGGTAGGGTGACCTACAGTGTGGGCGAAGCGGATCTGTGGCCGTGGACGAGGGCATCGGTGAAGCTGCTCCGGTGGTTGGGTTAAGGATCGTGTCGATGATGCGGATCCGCGGCCGTGGACGGGGCGTCAGAAGCTGCTCCGGTAGGTTGGATGAGGGTGCGACGAAGCGGATCTGTGGTCGTGGACTTGTGAGTTGGCAAAGCGGCCCCGGTAAGGTTGAGAATGGCATAGGCAAAGCTACTCCGGTAGGGTTGAGGATGGTGTCGGCGAAGCTGCTCCGGTAGGGCTGAGGAAGGTGTCAGCGAAGAGGATTAGAGGTCGTCGGTGGGGGCGTCGATGGGGCGGCTCCGGGGGTGTATGGACGAAGCATCTCTGGTAGGGAGTACGAATGAGCCACTGTAGATGCGTTGTGGTTGATGAGAGTACCGGCGAAGCAAATCCGGCGCCGTGGACAAGGCCGGCACTGAATGGGCTATGGTACAGTGGTGGATGAGCAGTCTACTTGTTTCTAGTGGAGGTGCAAGGGGTAGATGCGGCCGCAGAAGCAGATCCGGCGAGGTGGACGCCGCTGGCAATGAATGGGCTCTGGTACGCCGGTGGATGAGCAGTCTAGGGTTTCGAGGGGGGAGGCCCGATGAAGTACGGATGGCGTGATATAAGATGCTCTGGTGTTGTGGAGTTAGTCGCTTTTGCGGGAGGGGGAGAGGAAATGGGGGTGTCGTGTGGTGGGGGGAACAGGAAGTTACCAAATCAGCCCCGACCTATTATGTAGATGAGGGCGGTATTGTTACTGTTGTTCTCCGTGCACCAAGGACAAAAGGGGAATTTCGCATGCTAAAGACTAGGTGGCGGAAATTTTAGAAGGAGGCGGGAGATTTTGCCGCCCGCGGGATCGTTCGTATCCAGTTTCAACTAATTTGGACCGTGCTAGCGGGAAGGTCATGCGAGACTGTGTACACGGGGCACGTGTCAGCAGTTAATAACTGGTGTGAAGTCCACCCCAGAAAAAAAGACAATAACTCGGGATGATGCGCCGATAACTTGGACGTCCACACGGGTGCGGCCAATCGTATGGGTGTAGAGGCGCGTTCACAAAAAGAAGGGATCAAACGCTCAACCTGTGTATTTCTCGTGTAAAAGATAATTTAGTGCCATTGGTTATTTACTTTAAACATAATGCAGTGACGTGTTAGTGTAGAGGCGCACAAAAAGAAATGGATATTGTAGTCCGCTACTTAAAAGTGTTACATCATATGATTACATGACCTCCACTTCACAAATTTCGTACCCGTTGAATTCATATATGAATATTACATATATTACTTCATAATAGAACCTTAAATCATCTAAGACTAATGAATCTGAATGCAAGAGTAAAAATGGTGCATGTACATGATAGCTACATTGGTTGTTTGAAGAAACATCACTCTAACTTTGGCATGCACAATTGAAAAGGTTTATTTAGATTAAAAAATGTGATATGTGAGTGTACAATCTTTATAGCGTTGAATCGATATTGTACCTTTGGCCATGATACGAAGTAGATATTGATTTATGTTCAAGCGATGCACGTCCACGGTCGCAAGATAGTGATACGTGAATGAATTGTGCAATCTCTCTCACACGCATAGATATCTCATTTCCCTGTTGGCATCGGAATCACACACGCGCACTTCATGTATTTCTCTCCCTCTGTCAAGGTTAGAATTCGTCTTTCTACCCGTCCTACAATTCTCTCACACAGGAACGCACACGCTCTCTCTGTCAAACACGCCCACCCCTTTAATTCCGCCCACCCACAACCACTAATGTCTGAAAGGATAATTATGTCTCTCACACATATGCCTAAGGTTAACTCGAGTTCCGGAACCATATGTATACATACAATGGGATTCCAGCAGAGCACCTTTTGTTTTGAGATTTCGCTCTCTCTCTCTCTCTCTCTCTCTCTCTCACACACACACACACACACACACACACACACACACACACACACACACACGCGCGCGCGCGCGTAGACATTGTTTATCGTTTCATTTTTTCCGCACTTGCATGCACATCATTTGTTTATCTCCGCGATCCTTTAAGTATGCCTCGCACACATCCTATCTACCTATCCCTTAATATAGATATGTGTCACACAAACTCCTTCTCACTACTAGCAAAATGCCCATGCGTTGCACGGAACATCAAGATGCATTTGTATGAGTAGTTTATCTTGTGGGATAAAAGGATGAACGAGGGAATGACTTATTTGCAAATGTGGAGAGCGGTGTGGGTATCTTTTTGCAAAATTGCCATAGTTTCCTTGCTATCCATCAGATATAAATCGGATGGCCTATATTGCAGGATGGCAGGAACACAATCATCACCAACTCTGTTTTTTATAAGAGTAGAGATATGTAAGTGTCACTGCCCCCCCCCACCCACCCACACACACACACACTTACCGACACCGAAGGATTAGGGTGAAACCTCGATCTTGATACTAATCTATCGACTGGCTTCTCTCTCTCTCTCACACACACACACTACCCGACAACGAAGGAGTAGGGTGGCACCTCGATCTTGATAGTAATCTATCTACCCCTCTTTCAAACAAACATAGATACACACACACTCGCTAGTTGTGCCTCTATGCCTACCGCGCACACTCTCGATACATCTTTCTCTCCCTCCCCCTCCCCACCCCCAACCCCAACAATGACAACAAAAGGGTGACAACTCGATCTGATCTTAATCTATCAATTGGTTTCTCTCTCAAACATTGTGTATTTGTGCCTCGCTCAGACACACTCGATACGTCTTTTTCTCCGTAGCCCCCTCGATATGTAGACTTCTCGCACGCACACAGGTGTAGTGACGATGACACTGAACCCAATGTGCCTTGTTTTTACCGGCCTCATGTGATAGTTTTCACCTTGTTTTCTGTTAATTAACAAGACAACATTTTCTTTGTTACTACTAGTGAACTTGAAATCATTCAGGGCAGACATAAAATATATCACTTCAACCCAATTATCGCAGTAACTATTTTAAAAGAAACTAGCTATATGCCCGTGTGTTGCACGGAACATCAAGATGCATTTGTATGAGTAGTTTATCTTGTGAGAGACTAGCAAGATGCCCATGCGTTGCATGGAACATCAAGATGCATTTAAATGAGTAGTTTATCTTGTGAGAGAAAAGGATGAACGAGGGAAGGCCTTATTCACAAATGTGGAGAGGGGTGTGGGTATCTTTTTGCAAAATTGCCATAGTTTCCTTCCTATCCGTCAGATATAAATCGGACGACCTATATTGCAGGATGGCAGGCACACCATCATCACCAACTCTGTTTTTATCTCTACTAGCAAGATGCCCATGCGTTGCACGGAACATCAAGATGCATTTGTATGAGTAGTTTATCTTGTGGGAGAAAAGGATGAACGAGGAAATGCCTTATTTGCAAATGTGGAGAGAGGTGTGGGTATCTTTTGGAAAAATTGCCATAGTTTCCTTGCTATCCGTCAGATATAAATCGGATGGCCTATATTGTAGGATGGTAGGAACACCGTCATCACCAACTCTATTTTTTATAAGAGTAGAGAATCCTATAAAAGACTCAGTTGGTGATGATGGTGTGTCTGCCACCCTTCATTTCTGACCATCAGATCTGCATCTAACGACTATGTTGTAAGTCATGGCATTTTTGCAACAAGACTCCACTCCTCTACTCCAATTTGCAGAAACCCCTTAGTATCTTTAAACCAACCACATCCCTCCCCCACCTCATCAAAACAGCCAAGGAATATATTGAAGGAAGTATGCCCTAGAGGCAATAATAAAGTTATTATTTATTTCCTTATTTCATGATAAATGTTTATTATTCATGCTAGAATTGTATTAACCGGAAACATAATACTTGTGTGAATACATACACAAACAGAGTGTCACTAGTATGCCTCTACTTGACTAGCTCGTTGATCAAAGATGGTTATGTTTCCTAGCCATAAACATGAGTTGTCATTTGATTAACGGGATCACATCATTAGGAGAATGATGTGATTGACTTGACCCATTCCGTTAGCTTAGCACTTGATTGTTTAGTATTCTGCTATTGCTTTCTTCATGACTTATACATGTTCCTATGACTATGAGATTATGCAACTCCCGTTTACCGGAGGAACACTTTGTGTGCTACCAAACGTCACAACGTAACTGGGTGATTATAAAGGTGCTCTACAGGTGTCTCCGATGGTACTTGTTGGGTTGGCGTATTTTGAGATTAGGATTTGTCACTCCGATTGTCGGAGAGGTATCTCTGGGCCCACTCGGTAATGCACATCACTATAAGCCTTGCAAGCATTGCAACTAATGAGTTATTTGCGGGATGATGTATTACAGAACGAGTAAAGAGACTTGCCGGTAACGAGATTGAACTAGGTATTGAGATACTGACGATCGAATCTCGGGCAAGTAATATACCGATGACAAAGGGAACAACGTATGTTGTTATGCGGTTTGACCGATAAAGATCTACATAGAATATGTGGGAGACAATATGAGCATCCAGGTTCTGCTATTGGTTATTGGTCGGAGACGTGTCTCGGTCATGTCTACATAGTTCTCGAACCCGTAGGGTCCGCACGCTTAAAGTTTCGGTGACGATTGTATTATGAGTTTATGTGATTTGATGTACCAAAGGTAGTTCAGAGTCCCGGATGAGATCGGAGACAGGACGAGGAGTCTCGAAATGGTCGAGACATAAAGATCGATATATTGGACGACTATATTCGAACATCGAAAAGGTTCCGAGTGATTCGGGTATTTTCGGGGGTACCGGGAAGTTACGGGAATACGAGGAAGAAGTAATGGGCCTCATGGCCAAGTGGTGGAAGAGAGGAGGCAGGGTGCGCGCCCCCCTATCCCAAACCGAATTGGACTAGGGGGTCGCCCCCCCTTTCCTCCTTTTCCTCCCTCTCCTTCCTTCTCCTTCTCCTCCTTCCTTTCCTCCTCCTAGTAGGAGTAGGAAAGGGGAGTCCTACTCCTACTAGGAGGAGGACTCCTCCTCCTGGCGCGCCCATAGAGGGCCGACCGGCATCCCCCCTTGCTCCTTTATACGGGGGCAGGGGGGAACCTCTAGACACACAAGTTGATCAGTTGATCTCTTCCAACCGTGTGCGGTGCCCCCCTCCACCATAATCCACCTCGGTCATATCGTAGCGGTGCTTAGGCGAAGCCCTGTGTCAGTAGCATCATCGTCACTGTCATCGCTCCGTCGTGCTGACGGAATTCTCCCTCGAAGCTCTGCTGGATCGGAGTTCGCGGGACGTCATCGAGCTGAACGTGTGCTGAACTTGGAGGTGTCGTGCGTTCGGTACTTGGATCGGTCGGATCGTGAAGACGTATGACTACATCAACCGCGTTGTCATAAAACTTCCGTTTTCGGTCTACGAGGGTACGTGGACACACTCTCCCCTCTCATTGCTATGCATCACCATGATCCTGTGTGTGCATAGGAAAATTTTAAAATTACTACGTTCCCCACAGTGGCATCCGAGCCTGGTTTTATGCGTAGATGTCATATGCACGAGTAGAACACAAGTGAGTTGTGGGCGATATAAGTCATACTACTTACCAGCATGTCATACTTTGGTTCGGCGGTATTGTTGGATGAAGCGGCCCGGACCGACATTATGCGTACGCTTACGCGAGACTGGTTCTACCAACGTGCTTTGCGCACAGGTGGCTGGCGGGTGTCAGTTTCTCCAACTTTAATTGAACCGAGTGTGGCTATGCCCGGTCCTTGCGAAGGTTAAAACAGCACCAACTTGACAAACTGTCGTTGTGGTTTTGATGCGTAGGTAAGAACGGTTCTTGCTCAGCCCATAGCAGCCACGTAAAACTTGCAACAACAAAGTAGAGGACGTCTAACTTGTTTTTGCAGGGCATGTTGTGATGTGATATGGTGAAGACGTGATGAGATATAAGTTGTTGTATGAGATGATCATGTTTTGTTGAAGTTATCGGCAACTGGCAGAAGCCTTATGGTTGTCTCTTTATTGCATAAGATGCAAGCGCCAAATAATTGCTTTACTTTATCGCTATGCGATAGCAATAGTTGCAAAAGCAATAGTTGGCGAGACGACCATGTGACGACACATTGATATAGATCAAGATGATGGAGATCATGGTGTCATGCCGGTAATAATAGAGATCATGACGGTACTTTGGAGATGGAGATCAAAGGCGCAAGATGATCATGGCCATATCATGTCACATATTTTGATTGCATGTGATGTTTATCTTTTATACATATTATTTTGCTTAGTCCGACGGTAGCTTTATAAGATGACCTCTCACTAAATTTCAAGATAAAAGTGTTCTCCCTAAGTATGCACCGTTGCCAAAGTTCGTCGTGCCCAGACACCACGTGATGATCGGGTGTGATAAGCTCTACGTCCATCTACAACGGGTGCAAGCTAGCTTTGCACACGCAGAATACTCAAGTTAAACTTGACGATCCTAGCATATGCAGATATGGCCTCGGAACACTGAGACCGAAAGGTCGAGCGTGAATCATATAGTAGATATGATCAACATAGTGATGTTCACCATTGAAAACTACTCCATTTCACGTGATGATCGGTTATGGTTTAGTTGATTTGGATCACGTGATCACTTAGATGATTAGAGGGATGTCTATCTAAGTGGGAGTTCTTAAGTAATATGATTAATTGAACTTTAATTTATCATGAACTTAGTGCTGGTAGTATTAGCATATGTATGTTGTAGAGCAATAGCTCACATTTAGCTCCCCTGTTTTATTTTTGATATGTTCCTAGAGAAAACTAAGTTGAAAGATGTTAGTAGCAATGATGCGGATTGGATCCGTGATCTGAGGATTATCCTCATTGCTGCACAGAAGAATTATGTCCTTGATGCACCGCTAGGTGACATACCTATTACGGGAGCATATGCAGACGTTATGAATGTTTGGCTAGCTCAATATGATGACTACTTGATAGTTTAGTGCACCATGCTTAACGGCTTAGAATCGGGACTTCAAAGACGTTTTGAACGTCATGGACCATATGAGATGTTCCAGGAGTTGAGTTAATATTTAAAGCAAATACCCGAGTTGAGAGATATGAAGTCTCCAACAAGTTCTATAGCTAAAAGATGGAGGAGAATAGCTCAATAAGTGAGCATGTGCTCAGATTGTCTGGGTACTACAATCGCTTAAATCAAGTGGGAGTTAATCTTCCAGATAAGATAGTGATTGACAAAATTCTCTAGTCACCATCACCAAGTTACTAGAACTTCGTGATGAACTATAATATGCAAGGGATAAGGAAATGATTCCCAAGCTCTTCGTGATGCTGAAATGGACGAAGGTAGAAATCAAGAAAAACATCAAGTATTGATGATTGACAAGACCACTAGTTTCAAGAAAAGGGCAAAGGGAAGAAGGGGAACTTCAAGAAGAACGGCAAGCAAGTTGTTGCTCAAGTGAATAAGCCCAAGTCTGGTCCTAAGCCCGAGACTAAGTGCTTCTACTGCAAAGAGACTGGTCACTGGAAGCGCAACTACCCCAAGTATTTGGTGGATAAGAAGGATGGCAAAGTGAACAAAGGTATATTTGATATACATGTTATTGATGTGTACCTTACTAGTGTTTATAGCAACCTCTTAGTATTTGATAGTAGTTCAGTTGCTAAGATTAGTAACTCGAAACGGGAGTTGCAGAATAAACAGAAACTAGTTAAGGGCGAGGTGACGATGTGTGTTGGAAGTAGTTCCAAGATTGATATGATCATCATCGCACACTTCGTATACTTTCGGGATTAGTGTTGAAACTAAATAAGTGATATTTAGTGTTTGCATTGAGCATGAATATGATTTGACCATGCTTGTTGCAATATGGTTATTCATTTAAATTACATAATAATTGTTGTTCTGTTTACATGAATAAAACCTTCTATGGTCATACACCCAATAAAATAGTTTGTTGGATCTCGATCGTAGTGATACACATATTCATAATATTGAAGCCAAAATATGCAAAGTTAATAATGATAGTGCAACTTATTTGTGGCACTGCCGTTTAGGTCATATTGGTGTAAAGCGCAAGAAGAAACTCCATACTGATGGGATTTTGGAATCACTTGATTATGAATCACTTGATGCTTGCGAACCATGCCTTATGGGCAAGATGAATAAGACTCCATTCTCCGGAACAATGGAGCAAGCAACTGACTTATTGGAAATAATACATACTGATGTATGCGATCCGATGAGTGTTGAGGCTTGCGGCAGTTATCGTTATTTTCTGACCTTCACAAATGATTTGAGCAGATATGGGTATATCTACTTAATGAAGCATAAGTCTGAAACATTTGAAAAGTTCATATAATTTCAGAGTGAAGTGGAAAATCATCGTAACAAGAAAATGAAGTTTCTACGATCTGATCGTAGAGGAGAATATTTGAGTTACGAGTTTGGTCTTCATTTGAAACAATGCGGAATAGTTTCGCAATTCACATCACCTGGAACACCACAGCGTAATGGTGTGTCCGAACATCGTAACCGTACTTTATTGGATATAGTGCAATCTATGATGTCTCTTAACCGATTTACCACTATCGTTTTGGGGTTATGCATTAGAGACAGCTACATTCACGTTAAATAGGGTACCGTCTAAATCCGTTGAGACGACACCGTATGAACTATGGTTTGGCAAGAAACCCAAGCTGTCGTTTCTAAAGTTTGGGGTTGCGATGCTTATGTGAAAAGTTTCATTCTGATAAGCTCAAATCCAAATCGGAAAAATGTGTCTTCATAGGATACCCAAAAGTTACTGTTGGGTACACCTTCTATCACAGATCCTAAGGCAAGATATTTGTTGCTAAGAATGGATCCTTTCTAGAGAAGGAGTTTCTCTCGAAAGAAGTGAGTGGGAGGAAAGTAGAACTTGATGAGGTAACTGTACCTGCTCCCTTATTGGAAAGTAGTTCATCACAGAAATCTGTTCCTATGACTCCTACACCAATTAGTGAGGAAGCTAATGATAATGATCATGTAACTTCAGATCAAGTTACTACCGAACCTGGTAGGTCAACCAGAGTAAGATCCACACTAGAGTGGTACGATAATCCTGTTCTGGAGGTCATGTTACTTGACCATGACAAACCTACGAACTATGAGGAAGCGATGATGAGCCCAGATTCCGCAAAATGGTTTAAGGCCATGAAATCTGAGATGGGATCCATGTATGGGAACAAAGTATGGACTTTGGTTGACTTGCCCGTTGATCAGCAAGCCATTAAGAATAAATGCATCTACAAGAGGAAGACAGACGCTGATAGTAGTGTTACTATCTACAAAGCTCGAATTGTCGCAAAATGTTTTCGACAATTTCAAGGTGTTGACTACGATGAGATTTTCTCACTCGTATCGATGCTTAAAAGTCTGTCCGAATCATGTTAGCAGTTGCCACATTTTATGAAATCTGGCAAATGGATGTCAAAACTACATTCCTTAATGGATTTCTTAAAGGAGAGTTGTATATGATACAACCAGAAGGTTTTATCGATCCTAAAGTGTCGGTGGGAAACGACACCTATGGGATCACGGGAATCCCTTTTTGTGGTTGCAGGGCACGGGGGTCGTGAGAAGAGCGGATCAAGCAGGCAGTACACGATTCCTTTACCTAGGTTCGGGCCGTGAAGATGTGTAACACCCTACTCCTGCTTTGGTGGACTATATGCTTGTGTTCTTGAGCTAGCTATGGGGCGTGAGGAGCTCCAAAAAGCCGAATCCTCTTCCTGGTCACCTGGGGCCTCCTTTTATAGGGAAAGGGGCTCCCACAGTGGCACACAGGAGGTGGAAATGGTACAGTGATGCAAGGTTATCCCTCGTATTACATGACAAGGCGCATATAATGCGCCCTGCCTAGCTGTCCCTGCTTTACCGGGGGCGGGGGAGAGCCTCGTCTCGTCCGTCGCCGCTCTCTCCTACGTCGACACGCGCCCTGGCCAGCGGTGCCTGCGATTCCATGTAGGCGGGCAGGCAGCTGAGGTGGCGCGGCGGTAGGTCTCCACGAGGATCTGCATGCCCCCACGCAGGTGCCTGCCCAGCTGGTTGGGTCGGCAGCTGCATGCGAATGGTGGTGGAGGCGCGACTGGTGCGGGTCCTATGGTGGCCCCGCGGGTGTCCTTGGCAAGGGTCTTGCCGCGGCCCCGGCAAGGGTCTTGCCGGGGTCACAACAAGGGTCTTGCCGTGGCGCTTGCTGCCATCCCCGGCAAGGCTCTTGCCGGGGGCCTTGTGGTTTTCCTTGGCTGGGATCCCGCCAAGGACCGTCATCTTCTAAAGTGTGCATCTGGTCTTGAATGTCTTCACAAAGATTTGCATACCACCATGGGGATGCCTCCAAAATCCTTGCCCCACGGAGGCAGTGGACTCAAGGGTGACCCGCTCCGTAGGTGTGGGGCGAGGCTGCCATGGCAAGGGTCTTGCCGGGTTTGCTAAAGCCGCCTCCCGGCAAGGATCCTGCTGGGGGGGGGGGGGCTGCTTCGTCCCCTTTGCTCTCTGTGGTCTTGGTCTTGGCGTCGTTCTGCTTCTCTTTAGCTTCGGCCTTACCTTGGTTCTACCTCCCTTGCCGGGCTTGGTGCGGCGGCGCCTGTGGCTCAGACTGCCCGTGCACAGTCATAGGGGTACAAAAAGTGTACCCCCTCTTTTTCTACACCGACAGGAGCCCCCGGGCCTGGGCCACACATGAGCGCAACGCGTTGTTGGGCCAGGCCCAAGAACGGTGCGCGGGCAGGCAGGGCGGTTTCTATTGTGGTAAGTTTCTTCGCGCGCTGCACCTCCCACGCTTCCCGCGCGTGGCGCGTCGTGGGGAGGCATGCGTGACGTGGGCGGCATGCGTGAGGCTGATCTCTGCATGCATGCATCACGTTGTAGTAAAAGGGGACGGCCCGCGCCTTCCCCATAAACGGAGGGAGGCATGGAGGCGCGGCCCATTTACTGGACGGGGCCGAGGCATGGTCTTTCAGGGCGCCCACCCCCTTTAATCACGGGGCGGGGAGAAGTCACCTCACCCGTCGCTTCGGTCCTGCACGTTCGCCACGCGGCGCTCATGCGCCTGGGGTGGCAGTTGGTGAAGGTAGGAAGCCGGGCCGTCGCGGGCTGGGGCGGTGGATCGACCCCGGTCTCCTACGCCATTCACGTCTTTATTGGCGGAACGGGGCGGTCGAGCCCCCACCCTGCTCCTTTATGAAGAGCGGGGGGGTCGGTGCCCTGCATTCCTCCATCTCACTTCTTCAGCTTCTGCTCCCCTCCCTCTCATTTGCTATGGAGAAAGGGAACCCTGGTCCTTCGACGGTGGCGACGAGGGTCGCCGCTCGACAAGGCGTCCCTCCTCCTCCTGCACCTGCGGCGGCAGAGCCAGCCGCGACGGGAAGGGGGAGAGGGCGAGGCCGTGGGCGAGGCCGAGGCGCTCGGGGAAGAGGAGGACGGGGCGGCGCGCCGGCTTTGCCTCCGCCAGAAGTTCCTCTCCCCATGGAGGGCCACGTTAGGGACGACCCTTGCGAGTTCTTCGTCAGGCTGCGGCGGCCGCCTCGCCGTCGCCTTCGTCTCCCGACTCCATTCGCGAGCGAGATGGAGCTGGACCCGCCTGAGACCCTGAGGCTACACATGAGGGGCTGTGGAATCAGCGGTACGCGAGTCCGCGTCGACTTCCCAGCCCCTAAAGTGATGTATCTTGGTCGAGGGTGGAAGACGTTCGCCCGCATCCACCGCTTGACGGAGGGGCTCACCCTCCATTTTAAGCTGATGGAGGGCGGTCTCCTCTCCGTCAAGGTCTTCGGGTGCTTCGGGACTCGGGCAAGGTGCTGCGTGGAGAGCTCCTCTGATAGCAAAGACTCCTCCTCGAACGGGAGTGACAAGGAGGACAGCGGCAGCGACGACGAGGGCGGCAGGCGGCAGGATGACGGGTCTGACTAGGTGTCGGGCACCGCTCCGTGTAGCACCGGCGACCCCATCGTCCGCGTCGCTGGCTCCTTGAACTTCTCGGGGTCGTCTCCTTGGGCGGCTAGCGTTGGGAGGCTGTGGAAGAGGAAGAGGGCGGGCGGCAAGGCCGTCAACTCGGAGTATGTGGGCACGACGCCTTCGACGCGTGCTGACGTCCTGCCGCATCGTCTTCGAGCTCTGCCTCCTGCGCCGCCATCACCATCCAGCCCTTGGACGACCACCGAAACGTTCTCTTGGTGCCTTCTGCCACCCGTAGCTCGTCTAGGCGCCCCTTTTGCCCTTTTCGCCTCCTTGACCTGCCTCCTGAAGAGAGGGACAAGAAAGGGATTACGGGCACCTTATCTCTTTTTAGTTTGTAAGCCTTCGGGCCTTAGCTGAATTTAAAGATTGTAATCCCATCATTCATGTTTTTCATTCTCCATGAACTGTACCTGAGTGGAATGTTTTTAATGAAAAAGGGATGCTTGCCGGGTCACTTGTCTTGCGGGTAGAACCCACATCAAGGGGTAAATCCTTGATATCTCTAAGACAGACATTTCCTTGCCCGGCAGCAGGCCTTGCCGTCTTCCCACGTCGCTCGACCTTTCTCACGCTTTCGGCGGAGGCAGGGAGAAGGCGGGTTCAGGCTCCTCGTTTCGTTCCTTTGCTGCCGCGACTACGACCATACCTGGCCCTAGGAACAAGCTCTAGGGCCTAGAGTTAGGGGAGCACGGTAGCCTTAGGAAGAAACGAGGTTTCGCATACCTCAGTCCATAAGAGAATGCATGATAAGGGATGAAGAACTTATCTGAGACCGCAGTCCCCGGCAACTCTGGTTCGCCGTGGGTGAATCTTTGTACTTGAGCCCCCGGCAACACTGGCTTGCCGGGGTCTAGATGCTGGTCCGTCCCTCTTCTCTTCCCCTTTTTTTTATCCTCAAGTGATCCGACAAGGATATCTGAGTCCTGCGAACCAAAGGAGACAAAAGAACGACAAAGAGACGCACACTCGACCTCTAAGCTAGGGGTTAGCCGCCGCTAAGCACTATCAACCCTAACCAAGGACGAGACTCGTCTAGCATGCATGCTATAACTTAGGGCGCCAGCGCTTCATTTATGCTCAGGGTCTGCGCTTGGCTTTGTACAAAGGGTTACATGCATCATCGGCAATGCTTGTACAAAAGGGTGGCTTGCCGGGAGGCCCGACAAGCCGCGCCTTATGGGTAAAACTTGCGAAGATGCTCGATGTTCCAGGAGTTGCTCACCGAAATGACATCTTCGGTCTCCAGGCGGACTGCGCCGGGCCTGGTGACTCGTATTACCCGATAAGGGCCTTCCCACTTCGGCGTCAACTTGTTGGAATTCTTGGCCGATTGAACGCGCCGAAGAACAAGGTCGCCTTCCTCAAGGCTCCGGGCATGAACCTTGCGGCTATGGTAGCGGCGCAAGGCTTGCTGGTAGCGTGCTGCTCTCACAGCCGCCCGAAGACGATCTTCCTCAAGGAGCAATGCGTCGTCTTGCCGCAATTGCTCTTGCTCAAGCTCATCATAAGCGAGCACTCGAGGTGACCCGTATATGAGTTCAGTGGGGATAACTACTTCTGCCCCGTATACCAGAGCAAAGGGTGTCTGGCCGGTGGCTCAATTTGGTGTCGTCCTGATTGACCAAAGAACCGCCGGCAATTCATCAATCCAGCGCCTTCCGCTCTTGTGCAGTCTGTCAAAGGTCTTGGTCCTTAAGCCTCGCAACACTTCTGCATTTGCCCTCTCAGCTTGCCCGTTGCTCCGCATGTGAGCGACGGGAGCAAAACAGACTTTGCTGCCGAGGTCCTGAGTATATTGCATGAATGTGCGGCTTGTGAACTGCATACCGTTGTCGGTGATGATCTGGTTGGGTACACCATAACGGCACACTAGCCCCTTGAAGAACTTGACGGCTGACTGAGCTGTCACCTTCCTCACTACCTCCACTTCTGGCCACTTTGTGAACTTGTCGATGGCTACGTACAAGTACTCAAAGCCCCCGACAGCGCGGGGGAAGGGGCCCAGTATGTCGAGCCCCCAGACCGAGAAGGCCAGGAGAGAGGAATGGTTTGAAGGGCTTGAGCTGGTTGATGAAGCTTTCTTGAATGGAACTGACATGCCTCACACCTGGTGACGAGTGTCGTTGCATCCTGGAGGGCGGTGGGCCAGAAGAAACCTTGCCGGAACGCCTTGTCGGCAAGGGCTCTCGACCCAATGTGGGATCCACATATGCCTCCATGTATCTCTGCCAACAGCTTCAGTCCTTCCTCTCGAGGGATGCACTTCAATTTCACACCGTTCAGTCTCTTCCTGTACATGACGTCATCGACGAACTGGTACATGGCAGAGCGACGGGCTACTTTCTCCGCTTCTTCCTGCTCCTCAGGAAGCTCCCCTGTCTGGAGGAATCAGACGGTATGCTGTGACCACGCTGGAGCCTGAGGCTCGACGACGAGGACTAAAGGCATTTCCTCCGCTATAGGGGCGGCCGTCTCGACGGCGAGGGCTAGGCGTCCTGCCGGAGCTAGCCGCCCCGTGGCGGGCTCAATGTCCTCGGCAACATCCTTGCCGGCGGCTCCGGGGAGCTCGGCGGGAAAGTACTTGCCGGGTCCTGATTTCCTTCTCTTGTTCTGCTCTGTTGATGGATCAACGGATGGCTGAGTTAGCTAAAGCACAAAGGTACCTGGTTCCACAGGTAGCTTGAGGGCAGCGCGCTTCGACAGGTAATCGGCGATATCGTTCTCCGTTCGGGGAACGTATTCAACCTGGATATCGTCGAAACAATCTTCCAGCTTTCTCACTTCATCAACGTAGGCCTTCATCAACGGGCTCTGGTAATCCTTATTGACTTGCTTGACGACAAGCTGCGAGTCTCCCCTGACGATGAGCTTTTTGATTCCGAGGTCCGCCGCGATCCTAAGACCGGCAAGCAACACTTCGTATTCCGCCGTGTTGTTTGTTGACGCCTCCCTGGGGAAGTGCATCTGGATCACGTACATGAGGTGCTCTCTGGTGGGGGCGACGAGCAGTACGCCATCCCCGGCACCCTGGAGGGAGAATGCCCCATCAAAGTACATAATCCAATCGCAACTTGCCTCCTTGCCGGGGAGAGCAGTCTCTTGGGCTTCTTCGTCAGGCGTGGCGGTCCATTCCGCAATGAACTCCGCCAGGACTCGGCTCTGGATCATCGAAGTACTTTCAAACTTGAGGCCAAAGCTGGACAACTCCAGTGCCCATTCCACAATCCTCCCCGTCGCATCTGGGTTGTGCAATATCCGCTGCAGAGGGTGGCGAGTGACGACAGTGATCTCGTGTGCCTAGAAGTAGTGACGCAGCTTCCTCAAGGCCATGAGGAGGCCGAAGAGCAGTTTCTGCACACCGGAGTACCTCGATCTAGCCCCCTGCAGGAGGGAGCTAACGAAGTAGACCGGGCGCTGCATCACTTTCTTCTTTGGCGGCACCTTGACCAACTATGTCGCCTCCACACTGGTGGCGTCGGGCCCTGTTGCTGCCATTTCCTCGTCGTCGACCTCCCTCTACGCCACTAGTGCGGCGCTGACCACCTGGTTCGTTGCCGCTAAGTATAGCAGCAACGGCTCCTGGGGCCTGGGCGCAACTAGTGTTGGCGCGGAGGAGAGGTACTTCTTCAAATCTTGCAATGCCGCTTCGGCTTCCGGCGTCCACTCCACTGGGCCCACCTTTTTCAGGATCTTGAAAAAGGGAAGGGCGCGCTCGGCGGACTTGGATATGAACCTGCCCAGGGCAGCGACGCAACCAGCAAGCCGGCGCACATCCTTGATTCGCTTGGGTGCTTCAATCTGCTCTATAGCTTTGATCTTGTCCGGGTTGGCCTCTATCCCCCGCTGCGACACAAAGAACCCGAGAAGCTTGCCGGACGGGATGCCAAAGGCGCACTTCTCAGGGTTCAGCTTGAGGTTGATCTTGCGCAGATTCGCAAACGTCTCCCGCAAATCTGATATGAGGGTGGCCTTGTCCTTGGTTTTGACCACTATATCGTCCATATAAGCCTCCATATTTCTATGGAGCTGAGGCTCAAAACCAATCTGGACCGCCCTCGCGAACATCGATCCAGCACTCTTCAACCCGAAAGGCATCCGTATAAAACAATACGTACCACATGGGGTGAT
This sequence comes from Aegilops umbellulata, assembly GCA_032464435.1. Classification (NCBI taxonomy): domain Eukaryota; kingdom Viridiplantae; phylum Streptophyta; class Magnoliopsida; order Poales; family Poaceae; genus Aegilops; species Aegilops umbellulata. The sequence continues at coordinate 345,865,492 of CP136056.1, read as the reverse complement.
GAATGCTGTTTTCTCTTCGTCTTCTTTCGTCATGAAGATCTGGTGGTAGCCGGAGTAGGCATCGAGGAATGACAACAGATCACACCCAGCCGTGGAGTCAACAATCTGGTCGATGCGCGGCAACGGGAAGGGGTCTTTAGGACAAGCCTTATTGATATCTGCGTAATCAATACACAGCCTCCACTTCCCATTTGCCTTGCGCACCACGACCGGATTGGCCAACCACGTCGGATGGAGCACTCCTCTTACCAAACCCGCTGCCTCCAGTTTCCGGATTTCTTCAGTGATAAACTCTTGTCGTTCCAAAGCTTGCTTTCCGACCTTCTGCTTGACGGGCCGCGCATGAGGACAGACAGCAAGGTGGTGCTCAATCACCTCCCTGGGAACGCCGGGGATGTCGAAAGCTTGCCATGCAAACACGTCGACATTCGCCCGCAGGAAGGTGACGAGCGCGTCTTCCTATTTGTCGTCAAGGGCGGAGCTTATGGTGAAAGCTCCTTCCGTGCCGTCCTTGCTGACGGAAACCTTCTTGGTCCCCGGCGGCGTGGCCCTGGACTTCTTGCTTCCGCCGGTGGAGCTCTATGGCACGTCCTCGACAGTAGTGCTATACTCCGAAAAGGTGCGCTTGCCAGAGTGGGTGTCCGAGGTCTCACTGGCCTTCTTCTTCTTCCCCCGGGATCCCGGCAGCAGGAGCGAGCGCCCCAGCGGCGGCAGCTGCTGCGACTGCTTGCGGGTATACTTGGTCAGCGCAAATCAGCGCATCCTTCTTGTCGGAGGGGATGGTGATGATCGTCATGGGCCCTGGTATCTTCAGGGTATTGTAGGCGTTGTGTGACGCCGCCATGAACTTAGCCAACGCTGGGTGGCCGAGGATCCCGTTGTAGGGCAAGGAGATCTTGGCAACATCAAACACAATCCTCTCCGTCCTGAAGTCCAGGTCGCTTCTGAAAGTTACGGGCAACGTGACCTTTCCCTTGGGTTGGCTTCTCCCCGGGATGATGTAACGCCCTCGATGCGGCTATATCTCCCACGTGTCGAAGCACGACTTAGAGGCATAACCGCATTGAAAGCAATGTCGCAAGTGAGGTAATCTTCACACAACCCATGTAATACATATGGGAAAGAGATACATAGTTGGCTTACAATCGCCACTTCACACAATACATGAATAGAGCATTACATCATGCAGATACAATCAAGGTCCGAATACGGAACCAAAATAAAAGAAGACTACCCCAAATGCTACACAGATCCCCGATCGTCCCGACTGGGCTCCACTACTGATCAACTGAAATGAAACAACACAATGAACAAGGTCTTCATCGAGCTCCTCCTTGAGCTCGGGTGCGTCACCTGCGCGGCTTCATCGGCACCTGCAAACTGGTTTTGGAAGTATCTGTGAGTCACGGGGACTCAGCAATCTCACACCCGCGAGATCAAGACTATTTAAGCTTAAAGGTAGGACAGGGTAGTGAGGTGGAGCTGCAGCAAGCGGCTAGAAAATATGGTGGCTAACATACGCAAAAGAGAGCGAGAAGAGAAGGCAAAAGCACGGTCGAACAACTATGATCAAGAAGTGATCCTGAAACTACCTACGTCAAGCATAACTCCAACACCGTGTTCACTTCCCGGACTCCGCCGAGAAGAGACCATCACGGTTACACACGCAGTTGATGTATTTTAATTAAGATCAACTTCGGGTTTTCTACAACCGGACATTAACAAATTCCCATCTGCCACATAACCGCGGGCACGACTTTCGAAAGATAATACCCTGCAGGGGTGTCCCAACTTAGCCCATTATAAGCTCTCGCGATCAACAAAGGATATTCCTTCTCCCCGGGAAGACCCGATCAGTCTCGGAATCCCGGCTACAAGACATTTCGACGATAATAAAATAAGACCAGCAAAACCGCCTGATGTGCCGACAAATCCCGATAGGAGTCGCACGTATCTCGTTCTCAGGGCACACCGGATGAGCAAGACGTCGGGTTGGCATAGACCCTGATTGCCCAAGGGGCGCCGGACATCGCTCGGTTTGGACCAGCACTCGAAGGAGAACTGGCCCGGGGTGGCTAAAATAAAGATGACCCTCGGGCTCCGGAAACCCAAGGGAAATAAAAGGGCATAGGTGAGGCAAATGGTAAAACCAATGTTGGGCCTTGCTGGAGGAGTCTTATTCAAAGCGAACTGTCAAGGGGGTCCCATAAATCACCCGACCACGTTAGGGACGCAAAATCCGGGAACATAACACCGATATGACGGAAACTAGGGCGGCAAGAGTGGAACAAAACACCAGGCATAAGGCCGAGCCTTCCACCCTTTACCAAGTATATCGATGCATTAATTAAATAAGATATATTGTGATATCCCAACAAGTAAACATGTTCCAACAAGGAACAACATCTCCATGTTCCAACACGGAACAAACTTCATCTTCACCTGCAACTAACAACGCTATAAAGAGGGGCTGAGCAAAGCGGTAACATAGCCAAACAACGGTTTGCTAGGACAAGGTGGGTTAGAGGCTTGGTTTAACAATATGGGAGGCATGATAAGCAAGTGGTAGGTATCGCAGCATAGGCATAGCAAAAGAGCGAGCAACTAGCAAGCAAAGATAGAAGTGATTTCGAGGGTATGGTCATCTTGCCTGAGATCCCGCAAGGAAGAAGAACGAGTCCATGAAGAAGACAAACGGACGAAGTCGAACGAATCCTCACAACTCCGGAACGAAAACGGAAGCTAACGAGAGAAGCAACCCGGAAACAAACAAACAACATAGTAAACAACCATCACATGAACATGGCATGATGCACAATCAAGTATGATGCATGTCCGGTTTAATAATTCATGGCATGGCAAATGCACAAACAACACTACAAATTAAGTGGAGCTCAATATGCAACGAGTTGCATATTGACAAAACACCACATACGATTATTTAGTTCGCTCTCGGTTATGTACCCAACAATATTAAATGTAATTAAACATGGCAAGGGGTGAAGCATAAGTAAACTAACTATTTAGGCAAGTTTAAATGAGGCCGGAACAACAAACAACAATTCCGGAAGAACCTCATGTGCATATTTTAGATTTGGTACTGATCTGTCCTAAAGCATATTTTAATGTTGTAAAATAGGAAAATAAGGTGCATCATGTTAAACTATGCATTTTTCTACCCCATTTACATATTAATAAATTTGGAGCTACGGTTATTTAGTTATGAAATAAATCATTTTAGCATGGCATTTATGCAAATTTAAACAAACAACATTTTAAACATTTTAATTGTTGTTATCATGATGCGGATGACATGTGCAAGTTTTAAGCAATTTTATGAAAATGTCGACAAGAGCAAGATAAGAGGCATTTGTCACCATGGCGGAAGGAAAAGGGTGCCACGGCGGTGAAACGAAAATGGTGCCACGGCAACATTCTGATGATCCAACAACTCATTGAGATACCGGTGCAAAAGAGCAAGTGTGCGGGTGCACGGAACATGCTAGGGATGGTGGGGTGATCCCGACTACCGGGTTCCCACGAGTTAGTGGCAAGGAAGGGGGTGACAACGTGCGACGAACAAGTCGGGCACGGTGCAAACACGAGCAACTCATAGAACATATGCATTCGTTCACGGGCGGTTATACCTTCGAAGCATGCGTTTTGGAACGGATCAAGTCCGTAGAGGGAAGTAGTCGTTCACGAGCGTCGTGGGAAGTAGTCGTTCTCGCGACGGTAGTGGAAGTAGTTGTACACGGCGACGGTAGTGGTACACGTTTTCGTAGATGTCAGGATCGTCAGTAGAGGTACTTGTCGCATCGCCCGGCGTATTCGTACACGTTCGGAGTGGAACTTGGCATATCCATGTACTTCACGGGTCGTCGTTGAACTTGACGAAATCCATCCGCAGGTAGCCGTCCGTGGTCGTACTCAATGGTCTCGAGGATCGTAGTCGAACTTGGCGGTCCATATGGTCACCGAAACGAAGCAACACGAGGGCCTCAAGTGGGCAGCAGCAAGGACTGGCGGTGCGTGAGCAGCGGCAGTAAGCGGGCACGCTCAAGGGAGAGCAGCACAGGGCAGCAGCAGCAGTGAGGCGATGGTGGTGGCCTAGCACGGCGCCGGAGACGGGGAACGGGTGGATCCGAGGTCCCCAGCAGCAGGGAAGGCATCTAGCGAAACCGCAGAGACAGGGCGAGGTCGACGACGAGCTGGGGAAGGCGCTGTGGGGCTTCACCGACGCCTGCACTTGTCGGAGATGGCGAGCAAAGGCGGGGGAGGCGGTCACGGTGGCCGGCGGAGTCGAACGGACTCGGGCACGTGTTCCAGCGAAAAGACGGACGGCGAGGCGTCTGAAGCGGGGAAGGAGCACGAGCGACGCGCTTGGGTGCCGGGACGGTGGTCGATGGAGAGGGGCTTGGCGGCGCTCGATTCCGGCGAGGTCGAGGGGGAGCGGGCGGCGGCCTTGGCACGCCGGAGTTGGGGACGGGGCCCTGCCGGCGGGGTCCGGCCGGGAACGGGCAAGGGCGGCGGAGGCCAGCCTGATCTGGTGGTGGAGGCGGCTGCAGGGCGCTGGCGGCGGGCCAGATCGAGGAGGAAGGAGGCGAGGGGATCGGGCGCAGGGAGCTCCTCTCCCTGGCTCGATGCGTGTGTGTGTGTGTGTGTGTGTGTGTGGCGGCGGCGGGCAGAGGGAGCGAGAGGGAGAGGTCGAGAGGAGGGGTCGGGCCTAGGGTTCGGTAGACAGGGGCCGGATGGGCCTTAGAGGCTGGCGGCTGGGCCTTAGGCCACTTAAGTGGGGAGAGGGAAAAGATCAGGAGGCCTGCTGGCTGTTGGGCTCCTTCTCTCTCTCTTATTTCCCTTACAGAAAAGAATAAGAGAGAAGAAAAAGAAAGAGAGGGTTAGTGAAAGAATTTGGGCACGCGGTTAATTTTCCCGGACTCACAAAAATGTGCTTGTTCCGAGAAAATAGAAAAGACCATGATTAAAAGATTTAGATTCAAACTCATTTGATTTGAATTCAAATGATTTGAATAGGAAGTGAGGGTTGGGAAGGTCCAAAAATGTTCGGATTTTTGGTGGAGCTCCGGAATATGATGAAACAATATATGGCAAGGTTGGAGACCAAGAATTAAGATAACAAAGGCATTGGGATTATTTGCAAGTGTGTTGTGGTGATTTCCAAATTAAAGAAATATTTAATATAGCTCCCTAATATTAGGAGGATATGTTATAAAGAGAAGTCACCATGTGACTTCCCTCGATTTAAATAGATCAGAGATCCATGCAATTTATTTGAGTGGCAAAATTTAGTGGCATGATGACATGATGCAAGGCACAGATGCAAAGAGGAAAGCAACAAGCAAAACAAAACACATGACGAAACCCGGAATCCATGGAAGGCATTTGAATCTCCGGTCTTGGGGCGTTACAACACTCCACCACTATGAGAGGATCTCGTCCCGAGATCTAGGATGGCACCGGAGAGAAACGGAAGAGCAAGAGGTAAAACAAAGTTGCTTCTTTGACGAACGAGTGAAACCACAAACCTTGAGAGGTTGAGCAATTTAAAAGAAAGAGTACGACAGAGATGAACGAGATTGCAAACAATCTGGTAGAAAAGAGGAACAAGGAGTATTACTAGAACTTGAAGGTTTGAAAGACATGGAAAAATAGCTTCACGAACGAAAAGAATATGACCACCTCGGTATAATGAGATAGTCAAGGAACGAGAATGACAGAATTTGGACAGCACTCCGGTAGAAAAGAGAAGGAAAACTTGATAAGATGGAAAGAACTTCAAAATAGAACACCACACTCCGGTTGGAAATGGAAGGAATAGAATATGAACTTGGCAAAATGAAAGCACTTGGATGAGACTCCGGTTAAAAGAGGAATGATAGTCACAACACTTCGGTTAAATGGATAACCTAGGAAAAGGAACATGATCTTGGCAAAACGAGACTATTGGGCGAAGGGAGCAACTTCACAATGCCTCCGGGACGGATGAATAGAAGATAGACCATCGGAATAAGAGAATGGAGAAGGAAATGATAACTCTCACAAATAACATTGAAAGAGAAAGCTTGGGTCATTGCGAAGCACCACAATAACAACATTCCTTAGGGAAGGCTTTAGGTGAAGTATAAACCCAAGATAACTCCAAAGAAGAGCTTGATGGATTTAAAATACCTCATTCTTAACAACATGTGAGTCATGAAACATGAACTCAAATTATCAAGAATGACATAACACCACCTCAAAAGATAAGATAGAAAGAATTGCACTTCGGAATGCAAGATGAAGAAATGCTTGAACTCCTCAAAACAAAACATGTGTTGAGCACCATCTTTATTTCAGAGTATAGCTTGGCGGATCTTAACTTTGAGAGAATTCTTGAAAAACAATTGAAGGATGAAAGGAATCCTTGACGAACCACCATGTAGAGCCTTCATGAAGAACTCCGGTAATGAAAGGATGATAAAAACAAAGAGAAGTTCAAAACACAAGGTGAAGCCTTGCAGTGATAAGATGAAGCTTTGAAATGATATAACCGAGAAAACTTGAACTCCGGAAAGAAAAGATGAAGCATCTCGGACTGAGAATGTGATATGAAGAACAAACTCCGGAAAGAAGAGATGAACAACTTAGAACTGAGAAATTGATACCATTACGAACTCCAGAAGAATGAATCAATCACTTGGACGAAACAAGAACAAGAATTATGTTATGCGTATCCTTCACCAATTTAGATTGATGACAAGCAACGGATTAGGCATACTACTTGTTCTTGTTGAAAAAGGATTGAAGAGAGATATTGCTCAACTTGGGAAGGTCTTCAACGATCCGCCGGTAGGATTTGGAAACAACGAATGAATTGATAAGATAACAAAGAAAGAGAACTCTTGAACGAACCACCGTAAGAATTGAAAATTAATGAAGAAAAGATAAAGAAACACCGTGAAGAATTATAAAAAGAACGAAGATACTTTAGAGAATTTAGATACATGAGAACGAAGAGATCATGAACTGATTAGAGGGTATTTGACCGATGCACCGGTAAGATTTGGAGAACGAGAGCTGAATGTTGAGAACGAATAAATCTTCTGAAATGATGGCCTTCGTAGGAATAAAATGGGAAGAACTCATGAAATGCTCCGGGTGGTAAGAAAAGAATTGTCACGATCAAAAACAATTATGAGGATGGCATCAAGCTAGAACCATGAATCTTGAAGAGAATGGACCAAGATTTAAGAGAAACTCTTCTTCGGTCTTCAAATGTTGAGGACGACGATGAGAAACACCTCCATGAATTGTTGAGGTACTCGGGGATGAAAATTAGAAAGGTTGAACCAACGATGAAAAGAATTTGAAAGATCTTGGAGAAAGACATTTGACTGATGATAATTCATTCTTACGTCAAAATTGGAAAAGCATTTGAGAATAACTCCGGGAAAATTAGAAGAGTCAGGTAAGACCCTGGGAAAAGACTTGTGGGTTAGGGCCCACTCAAAAGATACACCGTTGAATGATTTCTTGAAAAGGGAGATTGCACCGATTGAATCAAATGGCTTGAATGAGATAGCATCCTCAAAAGAACTTGAGTGAATTGAGAATGGAAACTTGAATCTTCTGAGATATCTTCATCACTCCGAAACAAATGAATAGCGAGAGGTGAATGATTAAGAGATACACGAGTACGAGAAAGCATTTGAAACGAGGAAAAGGATATGATCGACAAAGCTTGAATTGAATCCACCGGAGAAGAAAAAAGAATGAATAATGATAAACTTGAAGCTCCGTTAGAATCTTCCTGGGAATCACCGGATAAGAACACCGACGGAAAAGAATGGAGAGACTTCTCATGAATAAAATGGATACTTGGTTAAGAAATCTGAGTCCTTGGAGAAAAGGGGTGGGAGGGCGGGAAAACAAGGAAAACTTGGGACGAATGAAACAAACACCGTTGAGAATACTTAGAGTTAATCTTGCGGATGTTGAAAATGATCGGATTTACTTGGAGAAAAGCACACCGGTTGGAAAGGATTGAAAAGACAACCTCGGTGATCAAGAAGGATTAGTATTCACATAGAAATATGAGAACACCGCTTAGGATAAGGTATGGAATCAACACTTGGCATTGAAGCAACTTGAATACCACAAAACAAAACAAAAACAAAGGATTTGGCTTGCAGAATAAGCCGGAAACAAACATATGATAGATCCCATATCGTATCATGTGTCTGTTGGAAAGATATTCTAGGAGCTACTTGAATTCCCACCTATAAACTACCGAAACTTTCTGGTTATGCAATCAGGTGTTGGGGATACAGGGGACACACAATATATCACCCAAACTAACAATACCTAGATCCAGCTGTATCCATCCTTCAACACATAACCAAGAAAACTCCGGAAATCGTGTACCTCAACCTTCGAAAAGCATCCGTTATACAAGCTATGGCAATACTCCCGCACTCGCCTCAGTACTGGGCTATCAGGGTTATCTCACCAACAACTGTACAAAAGATATTTTCGAGGTCGGCGTACTAAACTCAGGTATTCCAGAACTGCAACGATAAAATTATGACGACAACACCTCAGAGCTCAACTCCCCGGGACACTTCCACTAAACCCCTGCTGACAGGAGGCACCAAGACAATGTTGTCATCACAAAACCATCGGAACAATTCTAAGATACCCGCGTGATCCTAAATTTTTTTTAGTGAAATTTGAGAAGAGAAGAGTCAAAACTCTATGTCAGGATGCCTTACCAGAGCGATGAGATGACTGGGAAGTAAAAAGAATTCCTAAACTCTCCGATACATAATTCCTAAATGACTCAAAACATTTTTCTAGACACAACTCGGCCGCTAAAAACGATCAATCAGTGGGGGCTCCTAAGGTCGAGGAAGGCTCTGATTACCAACTTGTAACGCCCTCGATGTGGCTATATCTCCCACGTGTCGAAGCATGACTTAGAGGCATAACCGCATTGAAAGCAATGTCGCAAGTGAGGTAATCTTCACACAACCCATGTAATACATATGCGAAAGAGATACATAGTTGTCTTACAATCGCCACTTCACACAATACATGAATAGAGCATTACATCATACAGATACAATCAAGGTCCGACTACGGAACCAAAATAAAAGAAGACTACCCCAAATGCTACACAGATCCCCGATCGTCCCGACTGGGTTCCACTACTGATCAACTGAAATGAAACAACACAATGAACAAGGTCTTCATCGAGCTCCTCCTTGAGCTCGGGTGCGTCACCTGCGCCGTTTCATCGGCACCTGCAAACTGGTTTTGGAAGTATCTATGAGTCACGGGGACTCAGCAATCTCACACCCGCGAGATCAAGACTATTTAAGCTTAAAGGTAGGACAGGGTAGTAAGGTGGAGCTGCAGCAAGCGGCTAGAAAATATGGTGGCTAACATACGCAAAAGAGAGCGAGAAGAGAAGGCAAAAGCACGGTCGAACAATTATGATCAATAAGTGATCCTGAAACTACCTACGTCAAGCATAACTCCAACACCGTGTTCACTTCCCAGACTCCGCCGAGAAGAGACCATCACGGTTACACACGCGGTTGATGTGTTTTAATTAAGGTCAACTTCGGGTTTTTTACAACCGGACATTAACAAATTCCCATATACCACATAACCGCGGGCACGGCTTTCGAAAGATAATACCCTGCAGGGGTGTCCCAACTTAACCCATTATAAGCTCTCGCGATCAACGAAGGATATTCCTTCTCCCCGCGAAGACCCGATCAGTCTCGGAATCCCGGCTACAAGACATTTCGACAGTAATAAAACAAGACCAGCAAAACCGCCCGATTTGCCGACAAATCCCGATAGGAGTCGCACGTATCTCGTTCTCAGGGCACACCGGATGAGCAAGACGTCGGGTTGGCATAGACCCTGATTGCCCAAGGGGCGCCGGACATCGCTCGGTTTGGACCAGCACTCGAAGGAGAGCTGGCCCGGGGGGGCTAAAATAAAGATGACCCCCGGGCTCCAGAAACCCAAGGGAAATAAAAGGGCATATGTGAGGCAAATGGTAAAACCAATGTTGGGCCTTGCTGGAGGAGTCTTATTCAAAACGAACTATCAAGGGGGTCCCATAAATCACCCGACCGCGTTAGGGACGCAAAATCCGGGAACATAACACCGATATGACGGAAACTAGGGCGGCAAGAGTGGAACAAAACACCAGGCATAAGGCCGAGCCTTCCACCCTTTACCAAGTATATCGATGCATTAATTAAATAAGATATATTGTGATATCCCAACAAGTAAACATGTTCCAACAAGGAACAACATCTCCATGTTCCAACACGGAACAAACTTCATCTTCACCTGCAACTAACAACGCTATAAAGAGGGGCTGAGCAAAGCGGTAACATAGCCAAACAACGGTTTGCTAGGACAAGGTGGGTTAGAGGCTTGGTTTAACAATATGGGAGGCATGATAAGCAAGTGGTAGGTGTCGCAGCATAGGCATAGCAAAAGAGCGAGCAACTAGCAAGCAAAGATAGAAGTGATTTCGAGGGTATGGTCATCTTGCCTGAGATCCCGCAAGGAAGAAGAACGAGTCCATGAAGAAGACAAACGAACGAAGTCGAACGAATCCTCACAACTCCGGAACGAAAACGGAAGCTAACGAGAGAAGCAACCCGGAAACAAACAAACAACATAGTAAACAACCATCACATGAACATGGCATGATGCACAATCAAGTATGATGCATGTCCGGTTTAATAATTCATGGCATGGCAAATGCACAAACAACACTACAAATTAAGTGGAGCTCAATATGCAACGAGTTGCATATTGACAAAACACCACATACGATTATTTAGTTCGCTCTCGGTTATGTACCCAACAATATTAAATGTAATTAAACATGGCAAGGGGTGAAGCATAAGTAAACTAACTATTTAGGCAAGTTTAAATGAGGCCGGAACAACAAATAACAATTCCGGAAGAACCTCATGTGCATATTTTAGATTTGGTACTGATCTGTCCTAAAGCATATTTTAATGTTGTAAAACAGGAAAATAAGGTGCATCATGTTAAACTATGCATTTTTCTACCCCATTTACATATTAATAAATTTGGAGCTACGGTTATTTAGTTATGAAATAAATTTGGAGCTACGGTTATTTAGTCAAAATTGATAGGAGTGCTGGACCACTTCAGCGGCCTCCGGGCATCGAGCGACGGCCCTTCTGCTATAATCTCTCGCGCCCATTGTTTAAGCCGGCGCCGAGAGGCATGCAGGGAAGCGCCGCTGTCAACGCACATGGCCTCTGTAGCTTTCTGAAACTCTTAGTCGCCGGACCCGTCGTCCTCTTCGTGATCGTCATCTTCTGGCTTCCTGTCACGGCCCCGGGCGGGCCTCTCTTGTTGCTTATCCTTGCTGCGATGGCCCGCCTGGCCGTCGCGTTTCTTTCCGGATCCTCCAGCACCGTCTTGGCCCTTCTCCTTGTCCTGCCTCTCGTATTCAGCCCTCTGCTTCTCAGCGAGGAGCTCAACCTGCCGGCAGTCTTGGAGAGCATGGCCTTTGGTGCGATGGATCTTGCAGTATCACTTGTCGGAGTTGCCTGGCTTCTCGGCTACCTCCAAGGCCTGGCAGGCGACACATCCGGCAATTTCCTTGCCGGGGTCACCTGCCTTGGTCTTCTTGGCGGAGCCGGTGTCGTCAGACCCCTCGATGGCAAGCACAACTTTCCCTTTGCGCTTCCTGTTGCTGTGCCGGCCTTTCTTCGCCGGAGCGGCGGTATCCTCTTCAGAGGAGTCGGTTTCCATGCCGGCGTCTTCGCCGGGGTACTTCCTTCCCTCCTCGGCCCGGGCACACTTGTCCACGAGAACATAGAGCTCCGTGACATCTTTCACCTTGTTCATTGCCAGCTCTTCGCGCATCTTGCGGTTCCGAACGTTCTGGTGGAATGCGCTGATGATGGCGGTGGGGTGAACATCTGGGATGTTGTACTGTACCCGGCTGAACCTCTGGATGTACTTGCAGAGACTCTCGCCTCCCTTCTGGGGAATGACGTGGAGATCACTCGCTTGGCCATGAGCTTGGTGACCGCCGGTGAAGGCGCCCACGAACTCATGGCACAAGTCCGACCAGGAGGAAATGGAGTCTACCTGCAAGTGCATCAACCGTGACATGGCATTGGGTTTAAGAGCCAACGGGATGTAATTTGCAATCACCTTATCGTCACGAGCTCCGGCAGCCTGCATCGCGATGGTGTAGATGCTGAGGAACTCGGATGGGGGAGTCTTGCCGCCGTACTTCTCGCCCACGTCACGTTTCAAAGTGCGGTGAGTGGGCCACTGGAACTGCCGCAGCTCATGGGTAAAAGCCAGGCAGCCTACCTCGTAAGGCAGGTCCCCAGTGCTCCCCGGTCCCGGGTGGTCCACAGCAGGCCCTGCTAGCCTATCTGACTGATGGCGCGCTCCGCGCCGGCGCTCGATAGTGGTCCGAGCGTCTTCATGCTCCCGATCCCGAAGGACCCGGCATTGGTCCTGGTGGGTCCACGGGTCGGACAACGCTATGGAGATTTCGTCGCCCGCAATGTCGCGACGGGCTGGTGTCTGTGGCACCGGGCGAGGAGGAGGCGAGTGCACCGTGGTCGCGGCGCCGCCAGCCTTCCTGCCACTGGTATGCGAGACTCCGTCGGAACATCTACCCGGGGGCTCCGTCGGGGTCGGATCATCTTTGTTGGCCACCACAACAAGGGTTTGGATGGTGGCTCTCCATTCTCGAGTTTCCCCGTAGTGGGAGGAAAATCGAGGAGCAACTGCACGCGTGCCAGGGCTTCTGCTGCCGTCGGTGGCAGCGAAACCTGCACGGATCGCGATGCGCTTCTACTTCTGACCATGTCAGAGGGAGCTCTATCACGACCGCGTGGTCGCACGCCGTCTTCACCAGCGCCTCGGCGAGCGGGCAGGTCTTCTACATCTCGGGAGTGGCGCTCGGGGATTTTCCCGCGGCGACGCCCGGGGTCTTCGGGGTGATCACGCCGCTCGTCGCGCGCCGCTTGAGAGGAGTGCGACGTCGGCGCCAGAGTGGGAGCCCTGGAGGCCCTCGCGCCGCCAGCGGGCGGGGCAGCAGCAACCTCGGAAGGTCCTGCGCCACCTGCGGAGGACGCGGCCCCGTCTTTGGATTTGGTGGCGTGCGGCCCGTTACCGGGCGCACGAACATCGCCGCCTCCCAAACTCCGGCTGCTGGGACGGTGTTGGTGTTCGCGAACAGCCCCCTGGGTCCTTTCAGCGACCGGTCCGCTGCTCGCCCGCGTCGAGACGGGATGCCCGGCGTCCGACGGGCCAACCGCCACCGTCGTCTTCCTCTTGGGCGCCATGACGATGAAGAAGCGTCGAACTAGCTGCTAACGCCGATTCTCACAACTGCGCAGCCCCTGCCTGGCGCGCCAAAGATGTCGGTGGGAAACGACACCTATGGGATCAGGGGAATCCCTTTCTGTGGTTGCAGGGCGCGGGGGTCATGAGAAGAGCGGATCAAGCAGGCAGTACACGATTCCTTTACCCAGGTTCGGGCCGCGAAGATGCGTAACACCCTACTCCTGCTTTGGTGGATTATATGCTTGTGTTCTTGAGCTAGCTATGGGGCGTGAGGAGCTCCAAAAAGCCGAATCCTCTTCCTGGTCGCCTGGGGCCTCCTTTTATAGGGAAAGGGGCTGCCACAGTGGCACACAGGAGGTGGAAAGGGTACAGTGATGCGAGGTTATCCCTCGTATTACATGACAAGGCGCATTTAATGCGCCCTGCCTAGGTGTCCCTGCTTTATCGGGGGCGGGGGAGAGCCCCGTCTCGTCCGTCGCCGCTCTCTCGTGCGTCGACACGCGCCCTGGCCAGCGGTGCCTGCGATGCCATGTAGGCGGGCAGGCAGCTGAGGTGGCGCGGCGGTAGGTCTCCACGAGGATCTGCATGCCCCCACGAAGGTGCCTGCCCAGCTGGTTGGGTCGGCAGCTGCATGCGAATGGTGGTGGAGGCACGACTGGTGCGGGTCCGATGGTGGCCCCGCGGGTGTCCTTGGCAAGGGTCTTGCCGTGGCCCCGGCAAGGGTCTTGCCGGGGTCACAACAAGGGTCTTGCCGTGGCGCTTGCTGCCATCCCCGGCAAGGCTCTTGCCGGGGGCCTTGTGGTTTTCCTTGGCAGGGATCCCGCCAAGGACCGTCATCTTCTAAAGTGTGCATCTGGTCTTGAATGTCTTCACAAAGATCTGCATACCACCACGGGGATGCCTCCCAAATCCTTGCCCCATGGGGGCAGTGGACTCAAGGGTGACCCGCTCCGTAGGTGTGGGGCGAGGCTGCCACGGCAAGGGTCTTGCCGGGTTTGCTAAAGCCGCCTCCCGGCAAGGATCCTGCTGGGGGGGGGGGGGCTGCTTCGTCCCCTTTGCTCTCTGTGGTCTTGGTCTTGGCGTCGTTCTGCTTCTCTTTGGCTTCGGCCTTACCTTGGTTCTACCTCCCTTGCCGGGCTTGGTGCGGCGGCGCCTGTGGCTCAGACTGCCCGTGCACAGTCATAGGGGTACAAAAAGTGTACCCCCTCTTTTTGTACACCGACATAAAGGTGCTAACAAAATGTGCAAGCTCTAGCGATCCATCTATGGACTGGTGCAAGCATCTTAGAGTTGGAATATACGCTTTGATGAGTTGATCAAAGCATATAGTTTTATACAGACTTGCGATGACGCCCGTATTTACAAGAAAGTGAGAGGGAGCACTACAATATTTCTGATAAGTATATGTGAATCACATATTGTTGATCGAAAATAATGTAGAATTATTCTGCAAAGCATAAAGGAGTGCTTGAAAGGAGTTTTTCAAAGAAAGTCCTCGGTGAAGCTGCTTACATATTGAGCATCAAGATCTATAGAGATAGATCAAGACGCTTGATAAGTTTTTTCAATGAGTACATACCTTGACAAGATTTTTAAGTAGTTCAAAATGGAACAGTCAAACAAAGAGTTCTTGCCTGTGTTACAAGGTGTGAAATTGAGTAAGACTCAAAACCCGACAAAGACAGAAGATAGAAAGAGAATGAAAGTCATTCCCTATGCCTTAGCCATAGGTTCTATAAAGTATGCCATGTTGTGTACCAGATCTATTGTATACCCTACACTGAGTTTAGCAAGGAAGTACAGATAGTGATCTAGGTGTAGATCACTGGACATCGGTCAAAATTATCCTTAGTGGAATAAGGATATGTTTCTCGATTATGGAGGTGACAAAAGGTTCGTCGTAAAGGGTTACGTCGATGCAAGTTTTGACACTGATCCAGATGATTCTAAGTCTCAATCTGGATACATATTGAAAGTGGGAGCAATTAGCTAGAGTATCTCTGTGTAGAGCATTGTTGACATAGAAATTTGCAAAATACATACGAATCTGAATGTGACAGACCTGTTGAATAAAATTATCTCACAAGCAAAACATGATCACACCTTAGTATTCTTTGGGTGTTAATCACATAGCGATGTGAACTAGATTACTGACTCTAGTAGAACCCTTTGGGTGTTTGAAAGTGCAACTATCCCTGGGTGGTTTTGGTAATTCCTAACAACATATAGCTCACTGAGCTAACATTATTCCAAGATTAATATTTCAAGAAAAGCTCAATGGATGGCATGGCATGGATGAGGAAAGTGGATCCCTCAAAATTAAAAGGACAAAGGATTGTCTCAAACTTCAAGATCAAGACTCTACATTTTATATTTTAGTGATCCAAGATCACATTGAGTCTATAGGACAAGCCAATACTATCAAGGAGGGATGAGGTGTTGCTTAATGAGCCTCTTGCTTCATGTGCTTAGTGATATGCTCCAAAACCCTCAACTATATTCCCACATCCACATATGACCGAAACCAAAAGTCAAACTCGGCCCCACCGATTTTTTCTATCCGGCGCCACCGAGTTTCACTTGTCATAGCCACTGCCACAGACCCTAGCAAATCGGTTTCACCGATAGGGATCTCGGTCTCACCAAGATGGGATTGTAATCTCACTGTGTATGTCCATTGCCAAAATCGGTCTCACCGAGTTTGAGCAATCGGTACTACCGAGATTACAATGCAAACTCTCTGGTCAGCCTGTTACCAAAAACGGTCCCACCGAGTTTGTGTAATCAGTCTCACCGAGTTTGCCTGACCAACTCTCTGGTTAGCTAATTACCAAAATCGGTCCCATCGAGTTTGTGTAATCGGTCACACCGAGATTACGTTATGCCCTAACCCTAAACATATCGGTCCTACCGAGTTGCATCTCAGTCCCACCGAAAATCCTAACGGTCACTAGGTTTGCTAAAATCGGTCCGACCAAGTTTAACGATTCGGTCCCACCGAGTTTGGCAGATTGTGTGTAATGGTTAGATTTTGTGTGGAGGCTATATATACCCCTCCACCCACTCTTCATTCGTGGAGAGAGCCATCAGAACACATCTACACTTCCAATACCTATTTTCTGAGAGAGAACCACCTACACTTGTGTTGAGCTCAAGATATTCCATTCCTACCATATGAATCTTGATCTCTAGCCTTCCCCAAGTTGCTTTCCACTCAAATCTTCTTTCCACCAAACCCAAATCCTGTGAGGGAGAGTTGAGTGTTGGGGAGACTATCATTTGAAGCACAAGAGCAAGGAGTTCATTATCAACACACCATTTGTTACTTCTTGGAGAGTGGTGTCTCCAAGATTGGCTAGGTGTCACTTGGGAGCTTCCGACAAGATTGTGGAGTAGAACCAAGGAGTTTGTAAGGGCAAGGAGATCGCCTACTTCATGAAGATCTACCGCTAGTAAGGCAAGTCCTTCGTGGGCGACGGCCGTGATGGAATAGACAAGGTTGCTTCTTCGTGGACCCTTCGTGGGTGGAGCCCTCCGTGGACTCGCGCAACCGTTACCCTCCGTGGGTTGAAGTCTCCATCAACGTGGATGTACGATAGCACCACCTATCGGAACCACGCCAAAAACATCCGTGTCCCCAATTTCGTTTGAATCCTCCAAACCATTCCCTTTACATACTTTCAAGTTGCATGCTTTACTTTCCGCTGCTCATATACTCTTTTGCATGCTTGCTTGAATTGTGTGGAGATTGCTTAACTTGTGCTAAGATAGCTAAAATCTGCCAAGAACTAAAATTGGGAAAATGATAGATTTTTATTTGGTCAAGTAGTCTAATCACCCCCCTCTAGACATACTTCCGATCCTACAAGTGGTATCAGAGCTTTGTTCTCCATTTGCTTTGATTTCCATAGCTTTTGGTGGTCATAGCGTTGGTTTCACAACCTAGGAGAGTATGGCGTCTAGCAAGGGAAATTACCACCGTAGAGGTCCTTACTTTGATGGTACTAATTTTGCTAGTTAGAAGCATAAGATGAAAATGCATATTCTTGGACATAACCCTGCCGTTTGGGCTATTGTGTGTGTTGGCTTGCAAGGTGACTTCTTTGATGGGAAATAACCAAACCGTGAAGCTACCGCGGAAGAGTTGAAGATGCTGCAATACAACGCTCAAGCTTATGATATTCTCTTCAATGGATTGTGCCCCGAAGAATTCAACAAAAGCAGCCGTCTTGAGAATGCAAAGGAAATTTCGGATACTTTGATTGATATACACGAAGGTACCGACTCCGTTAAGGAATCCAAATTGGATGTGCTTCAAAGTCAACTTGACAAGTTCAAAATGAAGGATGGTGAAGGTGTTGCTGAAATGTACTCTAGGCTTGCTCTTATCAGAAATGAGATTGCCAGCTTAGGGAGTGAAGAGATGACCGATAGATTCATCATCAAGAAGATCCTAAGAGCCTTGGATGGAAAATATGATACCGTGTGCACATTGATCCAAATGATGCACAATTACAAAGATCTCAAGCCAATGGAAGTCATTGGAAGAATTGTTGCTCATGAGATGTAACTCAAGGAAAAAGAGGAACTTCACAACAAATCAAGTGGCGCTTACAAAGCCTCATGTGAAGCCACCACATCATCAAGTGAGAAGCAAACCTTCAATGAAGAATTGAACTTAATGGTGAAGAACTTCAACAATTTCTACAAGAGTAGAAGCAAAGATAGAAGCTCCAAGTCAAGGTCCTACAATGACAAAAGATCTTCTAGTCGAGAGCGAAACTGATACAATTGTGGGAGGCCCGGACACTATTCCAATGAGTGTATGGCGCCCTACAAGAGAAGGTCCCAAAAGAAGAAGTAGAAGAGAAGAATCACCATCTGGAGAAAGAAGGAGTAGAGATGATCGTTATGAACGAAGACACACACGGAGAAGCTAGGATTCAGAAAGAAAAGAAAAGTCATCAAGGAGCTACACAAAACGAAGACATCAAGCTCATGTTGGTGAATGGGTATCCGGCTCCGACTCCGACAACCACTCTAAGAGAAGCTATCACTCCGATTCCGAATATACTCAAGATGAAGGTGTTGCCGGTCTAGCACTTGTGTCAACCAAGTCCTACGACATATTTAACTCACCAAATGAAGGAGTTGGAACATGCTTCATGGCTAAAGGCCTAAAGGTATCACATCCCGAGTATGTTGATTTCAATAGTGATGAAGATGACTTGTTAGGTGATGATGATTTACTTGTTGACAACTCTAGTGATGAATACTATGATGAAATGTCAATTAATCATGCTAATCAAGATAAAACGAATGACAATGATAAGGAGAAGATTGAGTCTCTAACTAAAGAACTAAACACTCTTAATTTAGCTCATGAAACTATCTTAGGAGATCATTGAGAACTTTTAAGGACACATGAGAAATTACGCTTTGAAAAGCTCAACCTTGAGCAAGAGCATGAGTTCTTAAAAGCAATCAATGATGATCTTCGTAAGAAAAGTTCTTCTTACATTGCCAAGCGTTTACTCTTATCCACTTACATGCCTCAAGTCAAGTCTAGTAACAAGAACAAGAAAGATTCGTCCTCTAGTAGTAACAATGATCATGTTAAATCCAATATTGTTGCTTCTAGTAGTTCTCTTGATTCCACTAATGATTCTCTTAGCCAAGTTACACTTGAGCAAGAAAATAGCCTATTGAAAGGAATTATAGAGAAGGAGTTTACAGGAGCCTTGCCGGAAGTAAGCAATTCGAGGAAATTGTACGCAAGCAAGGAAGGCACCGAAAGAATCAAGGTGTTGGTTTTGAACGAAAGTTCAATGCCAATGGAGTTGAGTGGGAAGAAGATCAATACCCCAAGACAAAGTTTGTTCCTCAACAAGAGAAGTATGATGCCACTTCTTTCAAAGGGACACAAGCTCAAGATGATCTTCCACCACAAGACTACAAGCAAAAAGGCAATGAGAAGCTTCAAGAGGAAATTGATGCATTTGAAGAAGCTCCTAAGACCTTAGTCAAGTGGATTCCCAAGACTACTTCAAGTTCCACTTCATCAAGTACAACTACAACTCCAAGGATTCCCATCAAGATGGTGTGGATCCAAAAGAAGAAGAACTAGAGAGTTCTTGAGGGTGACTCCGCCAACATACTTCAGTCTTATCATTCTGGCAAGAACAAGTGCAATCAACTTCCACATCTTGCACTAGTTCAAGGAGTCACAA
The DNA here is from genome assembly GCA_032464435.1 of Aegilops umbellulata. Taxonomy (NCBI): domain Eukaryota; kingdom Viridiplantae; phylum Streptophyta; class Magnoliopsida; order Poales; family Poaceae; genus Aegilops; species Aegilops umbellulata. Next base: position 345,845,879 of record CP136056.1, on the reverse strand, counting down.
ACCCTCTTGTTGGTAAGACAAGGGACAAGGTAACCTAAAAGCTTTCATAGACATCATCTTGTATGTGCATCACTCTATGTCCATGGATATTCTTGCTTGTTCCTTGTGGGACTAACCCATCTAGGTATTGAAAGTGCAACTCACTCCAATGGATAGCTCCAATTGATCTACATCAACATTGAGCATCCACATCTTCAACATCGACATGAAGTCATCATCGACAAAACCCAAGGTTAGTTCATCCCTCTTAGGCGGGATATCACATCTAGGGGGAGCTTTACTCTAAGACTTGAGCTAAAGCAACTCTAATGGTGAACACAACAATGCTTTATGTAAAAGTGGTAACCCCACTTGTGCTTAAACGATGAGTATGACCTATGATCAAATGTTCTCATTTGACTCCTAAGTCAATATACTCATATATAGATGACCTAGTCATCACCAATTGCTTGATAGATGCTAGAATTGGTTGTGCATGCTTTGCCACATATTTCAATTGCCATTTTATTGTGTGAGCATGTTGGTTGCATATTTTACTCATTCGAGGACATCCACTTGTTGTTTTGATTGATTGGTTTTCTTTTCTTTTGCCAAGTGGATGGACAAGAATGCCTAAGAACCCTCTCTAATCTATGCTTTTCTCGTCTCAAACTCTATTCATGCTACATCACAAAATTTGATCAAGTCAGATTCAAACCACTCTGTGTGAGGAGCACTCGGAGTCCCCGATTTGTCATAGACTTAAACTTCCAAAACTTCTTTGTGCTTTTCGGTCTGACCGATTCCTTCATTTCGGTCATACCGAGATCACTAAGGCGATCTAGGTTTTCACCTCGGTGCAACCGATTTGAACTCTTCGGTCACACCGAGTTGCTATAACTGTCAATAGTTATGCATCTCGGTGCCACCGAGTTGTTCCACTCGGTCACACCGACAGGGTCGGGCTATATATATCACGGGCAAAATTTTGGAAATTTCTCCAAAACCTCTTCACCCGTGCATAGCTCGCTCTGCCTCCTGGGTCTCCGGATCGTCGTCCTCGTCGCCAGCCGCCTCCTGTCGCTGGTCTCCGCCGCCGTCAACGGATTTCGCCTCCGCCGTTGCCGCCGTAGCTAGTCCACCGCTGAACTACGGTATGGACTCGATCACAGTGCTATCCCTGTCTGATTCCTAGCACATTGTGTTAATTATGATTCTTGCTACAATTGAAACACTCCTATCCAGTCAAATCAATCCGTAGAATAGTTGCGATTCAAAATTTTAGGTTTAGGTTTCCGTCGAAACCATCTCGGACCCACCGAGTTGCAGAACTCGGTTCCACCGATTCGGCCACGGCCATTGCACATGTGGTTCTCGGTCTGACCGAGAATTACAAATTGGTGAGACCGAGTTCAGGACTTTGTGAAACCCTAGCAGTCTTGGTGCCGCCGAACTGTGACTCGGTCTGACCGAGTTCACTAGTTTAGGTTCCAAAAGCTGCTTTGGTATCACCGAGTTTGAAAATCGGCTGATCCGAAATGCTTTCTGTGGAAAGCTAAAACTATGTTTTTGGCTCATTCTTTTGCAAAAATCTCTGCATTTTGTGATGCTCATCCACTCTGTCTCATCTATAATCTATTCACAGGGTCAGCAGTCAGAGTTTGCAACATGTCTGATCAGAGTGATAGCCAAAACAAATCTGAGGAGCAGGTTCATATGAGTGAGGGCACTAGTCCCTCTAGCAGCTCTGATGAGGGTAGCAGGAGCACCCCAAGCAACTTGCCTAAGGCTGCCACTAGAGCTAGCGAGAAGAGAACTTCTGAATCAGAGGATGAGGACTATGTGGTAGAGGAGGAAGCCACATCTAAGAAGAAGGTGCTCAAGAAAGAATATGGGTCAGCTGCAGCCATCAAGCCTGGAATGCATAAAAAGGCACCTGCAAGGAGAGTTCCTACTTCTAAGCCTAGGAAGGCTGTAACTGAAGAAACCATGAAGTTTACCATGGAATCTGAAGAGGAAGCAAGTGGCCAAGATAAGAAGAAGAAGAGAGCCAGAACCACTACTGCCAGAGTTCTTGGCAAACCCTCCATGAGGAGAGACTCTGAGGGAGAAGAAGAAGAAGAGGTTGCTGCACCAGCACCCAAGGCACAGAAGCTTATGGGTGATGCCATAAGGATAGGGGCTACTTCATCTAAGCCCAAGGAAGCACCCAAAGATGCCTCCAAGCCCAAGAGTGCACCTAAGAGGAATACCAAGAATATATCTGCTGCTGAAAAGAACAAGGCCCCAGTGCCTGATATTGCTGAAGAAGAAGAAGAAGAAGAAGGACAAGTTCTTAGGAAGCTCAAGCCCAAGATCCCAGACCACAATGATGCTCATCTTGTGGCTGAGGACATGAAAATTAGAAGAGATTCAGGGCTGAGGAAGTGGAGAGAAGCAGAACCATATGCTTCAAGGAAAAGAACTGCTATGGATTACAGGTTTCACACCAAGGAACAACAAGATTTCTATGAGACAGTGTTGTTGGATAAGAAGCCCATAGTGTGTGACATGAGATAGGTTGACTGGGAATATATCAAGGAGAACGAAGAACACTATCCTGGAGTGTATGACAGCTTCAGTGCTTGTGGAGTTGCAGACTTTGTTGGGAAAAAGCTCACAAAGTGGAATGAGGAGCTCATTATGCAATTCTACTCCACAGCACATTTCTATCCAGATGGCAGGATAGTTTGGATGTCAGAAGGCACTAGATATCAGTCTACAGTTGTTGAATGGGCACAGCTGATCAATGCCCCAAAAGAGCAGGAAGATGACTTGGATATCTATGCCAAGAAGAAGATGGATCACAATTCCATGTCAAATATGTACAAGGAGATCCCAAACAAAGCACTTGAAACCTTCAAGTTTGGCTCAGTGCACTTCCTTCTGTCAGGGCTGCCCACTATCAACTGGATTCTAAGGCACACTCTCTTGCCCAAGTCAGGTGATCACAAGATGATCCGAGGCCATGCAATAAACTTTCTTCACATATTTGATGTGCCACAGAAATTCAAGTGATGAGCCTCATGGTAGAAACCATTAAGAGGACAGCAGCTGATCAGAAGAGGAGCTGTGGATATGCCCCACAAATTCAGGAGTTGATTAACTCAAAGATGGGCACAGGCACATACCTGCTGGATAAGGAACACCTGCCCATCCATCCAGATTTTGAGGACAATCAAGTTGTCATGAATGAGAATGAACCATCATCTGCACATGCACAAGCAAAGAGGGAGAAGGCAAAAATGGAGAAAGCTGCCAAGATGCCAACTCAAGAGGAGGCATCTGAGTACTTCTTGAAGAACAAGCAGGAGCAGCTCAGTTACCTAATAGCATCCACTCTGAGAATTGAGAAAGGACTAGCCACCCTGACTCGAAACCAAGAGAGCCTGGAAAGAATCATGGAACAAAAGTTCTATGACCTAGATGTGAAAGTAACTGAGATTCAGTCTGTCATGGAGCAATTACAGGATGATATGCAGGAGAGGAAGGGCAAGACCACAACTGATGCATTTGCCAGAGTGCCCAGAGCTGAGAGATCGTCTGCAGTGCCAGTTCCTGACACTAGAGCCACCACTTCTGCACCAGCTACAGCTTTAGTTCCACCAGCTCCAGCTCCTACCCCAGCAGCTCCAACCACTTCTACTGAAGCCTTCGTCCTTGGCGTGATCCAGACTCCACCAACTGAAGACCAAGCCTGAGAGTCATTTAGTGCTATGCATTTTCTGTGAACTTTTTGGTAACTTGTTGCCAAAGGGGGAGAAAAATGTATAGATCATAGGCTTCGAGAGAGAGAGTTTGCATTTGTTCTCTCTTGTCTTCTTGGTTGAAACTTTATTTGCTTTTGAGGAGGGATGAGGTGTTGCTTAATGAGCCTCTTGCTTCATGTGCTTAGTGATATGCTCCAAAACCCTCAAATATCTTCCCACATCCACATATGACCTAAACCAAAAGTCAAACTCGGCCCCACCGATTTTTTCTATCCGGCGCCACCGAGTTTCACTTGTCATAGCCACTGCCACAAACCCTAGCAAATCGGTTTCACCGATAGGGATCTCGGTCTCACCAAGATGGGATTGTAATCTCACTGTGTATGTCCATTGCCAAAATCGGTCTCACCGAGTTTGAGCAATCGGTACTACCGAGATTACAATGCAAACTCTCTGGTCAGCCTGTTACCAAAATCGGTCCCACCGAGTTTGTGTAATCAGTCTCACCGAGTTTGCCTGACCAACTCTCTGGTTAGCTAATTACCAAAACCGGTCCCACCAAGTTTGTGTAATCGGTCAAACCGAGATTACGTTATGCCCTAACCCTAACCATATCGGTCCTATCGAGTTGCATCTCAGTCCCACCAAAAATCCTAACGGTCACTAGGTTTGCTAAAATCGGTCCGACCGAGTTTAACGACTCGGTCCCACCGAGTTTGGCATATTGTGTGTAACGGTTAGATTTTGTGTGGAGGCTATATATACCCCTCCACCCACTCTTCATTCATGGAGAGAGCCATCAGAACACATCTACACTTCCAATACCTATTTTCTGAGAGAGAACCACCTACACTTGTGTTGAGCTCAAGATATTCCATTCCTACCATATGAATCTTGATCTCTAGCCTTCCCCAAGTTGCATTCCACTCAAATCTTCTTTCCACCAAACCCAAATCCTGTGAGAGAGAGTTGAGTGTTGGGGAGACTATCATTTAAAGCACAAGAGCAAGGAGTTCATTATCAACACACCATTTGTTACTTCTTGGAGAGTGGTGTCTCCTAGATTGGCTAGGTGTCACTTGGGAGCCTCCGACAAGATTGTGGAGTTGAACCAAGGAGTTTGTAGGGGAAGTTGATCGCCTACTTCGTGAAGATCTACCGCTAGTAAGGCAAGTCCTTCGTGGGCGACAACCGTGAAGGAATAGACAAGGTTGCTTCTTCGTGGACCCTTCATGGGTGGAGCCCTCCGTGGACTCGCAACCGTTACCCTCCGTGGGTTGAAGTCTCCGTCAACGTGGATGTACGATAGCACCACCTATCGGAACCACGCCAAAAACATCTGTGTCCCCAATTGTGTTTGAATCCTCCAAACCCTTCCCTTTACATTCTTGCAAGTTGCATGCTTTACTTTCCGCTGCTCATATACTCTTTTGCATGCTTGCTTGAATTGTGTGGAGATTGCTTGACTTGTGCTAAGATAGCTAAAATCTGCCAGGAACTAAAATTGGGAAAAGGCTAGATTTTTATTTGGTCAAGTAGTCTAATCACCCCCCCTCTAGACATACTTCCGATCCTACAGTGTTGAGCACATATCGATGTGAACTATGGGTGTTAACCACATAAAGATGTGAACTATTGATGTTAAATCACATGGCGATGTGAACTAGATTATTGACTCTAGTCCAAGTGGGAGACTGAAGGAAATATGCCCTAGAGGAAATAATAAAGTTATTATTTATTTCCTTATTTCATGATAAATGTTTATTATTCATGCTAGAATTGTATTAACCGGAAACATAATACTTGTGTGAATACATAGACAAACAGAGTGTCACTAGTATGCCTCTACTTGACTAGCTCGTTGATCAAAGATGGTTATGTTTCCTAGCCATAAACATGAGTTGTCATTTGATTAACGGGATCACATCATTAGGAGAATGATGTGATTGACTTGACCCATTCCGTTAGCTTAGCACTTGATCGTTTAGTATTCTGCTATTGCTTTCTTCATGACTTATACATGTTCCTATGACTATGAGATTATGCAACTCCCGTTTACCGGAGGAACACTTTGTGTGCTACCAAACGTCACAACGTAACTGGGTGATTATAAAGGTGCTCTACAGGTGTCTCCGATGGTACTTGTTGGGTTGGCGTATTTCGAGATTAGGATTTGTCACTCCGATTGTCGGAGAGGTATCTCTGGGCCCACTCGGTAATGCACATCACTATAAGCCTTGCAAGCATTGCAACTAATGAGTTAGTTGCGGGATGATGTATTACAGAACGAGTAAAGAGACTTGCCGGTAACGAGATTGAACTAGGTATTGAGATACCGACGATCGAATCTCGGGCAAGTAATATACCGATGACAAAGGGAACAACGTATGTTGTTATGCGGTTTGACCGATAAAGATCTTTGTAGAATATGTGGGAGCCAATATGAGCATCTAGGTTCCGCTATTGGTTATTGGCCGTAGACGTGTCTCGGTCATATCTACATAGTTCTCGAACCCGTAAGGTCCGCACGCTTAGAGTTTCGGTGACGATTGTAGTATGAGTTTATGTGATTTGATATACCGAAGGTAGTTCGGAGTCCCGGATGAGATCGGGGACACGACGAGGAGTCTCGAAATGGTCGAGACGTAAAGATCAATATATTGGACGACTATATTCGGACATCAGAAAGGTTCCGAGTGATTCGGGTATTTTCGGGGGTACCGGGGAGTTACGGGAATACGAGGAAGAAGTAATGGGCCTTGTCGGTGTTAAAACCGGCGGATCTCGGGTAGTTGTCCCGAACTGTGCATCTAGGAGGATGGTAACAGAATACGAGGGACACGATGTTTTACCCAGGTTCGGGCCCTCTTGATGGAGGTAAAACCCTACGTCCTGCTTGATTAATATTGATGATATGGATAGTACAAGAGTAGATCTACCACGAGATCAAGGAGGCTAAACCCTAGAAGCTAGCCTACGGTATGATTGGTGTATGTTGGGGGTTGTCCTACGGACTAAAAACCCTCCGATTTATATAGGCACCGGAGAGGGTTAGGGTTGCACAAAGTCGGTTACAATGGTAGGAGATATGAATATCCGCATCGCCAAGCTTGCCTTCCACGCCAAGGAAAGTCCCCTTCGGACACGGGACGAAGTCTTCAGTCTTGTATCTTCATAGTCCAGGAGTCCGACTGAAGGTATAGTCCGGCTACCCGGACACCCCCTAATCCAGGACTCCCTCAGTAGCCCCTGAACCAGGCTTCAATGACGACGAGTCCGACGCGCAGATTGTCTTCGGCATTGCAAGGCGGGTTCCTCCTCCAAGTTCTTCATAAAAGTTTATAAACACTAAGGGTAGTGTCTGGCTCTGCACAATAAGTTTCCACATATTGCCATCGAGAGAATAATATTAACACAAATCTAATCTGCCGACGTATTCCGTAGCGTGACATCACACTACGGCCAAGCCTTTATTCGAATCATTTTCACCTCCCCATCTCAGCACATCTTGCGAGGCGGTTTCCTTGGCATGTCTTGTCAAAGCAGAGATCGTGTCCCCTTTATTTACGGGATTCTCATCAATACGGATGTGGGTAACCCAATCATGCCCGTTAGCACATTCTCTCGATTAAAGGGGAGCCCCAAACAGTTATGGGGAGGGCCCTTGGTATTCAACCTCTTATAAAGAGACCAAGGCCTTACTCCTTTTCAATCTCAAACGAGTTCGCCCATCGCCTCGAGTTCCAACACCCTAGGCTCCAGATTCCAGGCGCTTTGGACCTTCGCCAATGTCCGGTTCCGACCTTCGAGGCCGATGGATGCCCTCCTCCGTCACGGAGGAGGACGTGCAAAAGTTGAGAGAGGCCAAGTTCTTGACCGGTGAAGTTTCGCACAGGTTGCCTGCTCAAGGGCAGGCCATCCCCAGTCCCCAGCCTGGTGAGAGCATGGTGTTCGTGTCTCACTTCCTTCGGGGGTTAGGCTTCCCAATGGATCCCTTTGTGAGGGGACTGTGTTGGAAATATGCCCTAGAGGCAATAATAAATAGGTTATTATTATATTTCCTTGTTCATGATAATCGTTTATTATCCATGCTAGAATTGTATTGATAGGAAACTCAGATACATGTGTGGATACATAGACAACACCATGTCCCTAGTAAGCCTCTAGTTGACTAGCTCGTTGATCAATAGATGGTTGCGGTTTCCTGACCATGGACATTGGATGTCATTGATAACGGGATCACATCATTAGAAGAATGATGTGATGGACAAGACCCAATCCTAAGCCTAGCACAAGATCATGTAGTTCGTATGCTAAAGCTTTTCTAATGTCAAGTATCGTTTCCTTAGACCATGAGATTGTGCAACTCCCGGATACCGTAGGAGTGCTTTGGGTGTGCCAAACGTCACAACGTAACTGGGTGACTATAAAGGTTCACTACAGGTATTTCCGAAAGTGTCTGTTGGGTTGACACGAATCGAGACTGGGATTTGTCACTCCGTGTGACGGAGAGGTATCTCTGGGCCCACTCGGTAGAACATCATCATAATGTGCACAATGTGATCAAGGATTTGATCACGGGATGATGTGTTGCGGAACGAGTAAAAGAGACTTGCCGGTAACGAGATTGAACAAGGTATCGGGATACCGACGATCGAATCTCGGGCAAGTATCGTACCGATAGACAAAGGGAATTGTATACAGGATTGATCGAATCCTCGACATCGTGGTTCATCCGATGAGATCATCGTGGAACATGTGGGAACCAACATGGGTATCCAGATCCCGCTGTTGGTTATTGACTGGAGAACGTCTCGGTCATGTCTGCATGGTTCCCGAACCCGTAGGGTCTACACACTTAAGGTTCGATGACGCTAGGGTTATAAAGGAAGTTTGTATGTGGTTACCAAATGTTGTTTGGAGTCCCGGATGAGATCCCGGACGTCACGAGGAGTTCCGGAATGGTCCGGAGGTATAGATTTATATATAGGAAGTCCTATTTCGGCCATCGGGACAAGTTTCGGGGTCATCGGTATTGTACCGGCACCACCTGAAGGGTCCCGGGGGCCCACCGGGTGGGGCCACCTATCCCAGAGGGTCCCATGGGCTGAAGTGGGAAGGTATCCAGCCCAAAGTGGGCTGGGGCGCCACTTTCCCCTAGGGCCCATGCGCCTAGTGTGGGGGAAACCCTAAAGGGAAAGTCCCACAAGGGGAAGGCACCCCCTAGGTGCCTTGGGGGGGAGGGAAACCTCCCTTGGCCGCCGCCCCCCTAGGAGATTGGATCTCCTAGGGCTGGCGCCCCCCCTTGGCCCTCCTATATATAGTGGGGGAGATGGAGGACTTGATACCTGATCCAAGGCGCAGCCCCTCCCCTCCCCAACACCTCTCCTCCTCCGTCACGTGCTTGGCGAAGCCCTGCTGGAGTACCACGCTCCTCCATCATCACCACGCCATTGTGCTGTTGCTGGATGGAGTCTTCCTCAACCTCTCCCTCTCTCCTTGCTGGATCAAGGCATGGGAGACGTCACCGGGCTGTAAGTGTGTTGAACACGGAGGTGCCATCCGTTCGGCACTAGGATCATCGGTGATTTGGATCACGGCGAGTACGACTCCATCAACCCCGTTCACTTGAACGCTTCCGCTTAGCGATCTACAAGGGTATGTAGATGCACTCTCTTTCCCCTCGTTGCTGGTTTCTCCATAGATAGATCTTGGTGACACGTAGGAAAATTTTGAATTTATGCTACGTTCCCCAACAGTGGCATCATGAGCTAGGTCTATTGCGTAGATTCCATGCACGAGTAGAACACAAAGTAGTTGTGGGCGTTGATTTTGTTCAATATGCTTACCGTTACTAGTCAATCTTGATTCGGCGGCATTGTGGGATGAAGCGGTCCAGACCGACCTTACACGTACACTTACGTGAGACAGGTTCCACCGACTGACATGCACTAGTTGCATAAGGTGGCTAGCGGGTGCCAGTCTCTCCCACTTTAGTCGGATCGGATTCGATGAAAAGGGTCCTTATGAAGGGTAAATAGCAATTGACATATCACGTTGTGGTTTTGCGTAGGTAAGAAACGTTCTTGCTAGAAACCCATAGCAGCCACGTAAAACATGCAAACAACAATTAGAGGACGTCTAACTTGTTTTTGCAGGGTATGCCATGTGATGTGATATGGCCAAAAGGATGTGATGAATGATATATGTGATGTATGAGATTGATCATGTTCTTGTAATAGGAATCACGACTTGCATGTCGATGAGTATGACAACCGGCAGGAGCCATAGGAGTTGTCTTTAATTTATTTATGACCTGCGTGTCAACATAAACGTCATGTAATTACTTTACTTTATTGCTAACCGTTAGCCATAGTAGTAGAAGTAATAGTTGACGTGACAACTTCATGAAGACACGATGATGGAGATCATGATGATGGAGATCATGGTGTCATGCCGGTGACGACGATGATCATGGAGCCCCGAAGATGGAGATCAAAAGGAGCAAAGTGATGATGGCCATATCATGTCACTATTTGATTGCATGTGATGTTTATCATGTTTTTGCATCTTATTTGCTTAGAACGACGGTAGTAAATAAGATGACCCCTCATTAAAATTTCAAGAAAGTGTTCCCCCTAACTATGCACCGTTGCGAAAGTTCGTCGTTTCGAAGCACCACGTGATGATCGGGTGTGATAGATTCTTACGTTCGAATACAACGGGTGTTGACGAGCCTAGCATGTACAGACATGGCCTCGGAACACATGCAAACACTTAGGTTGACTTGACGAGCCTAGCATGTACAGACATGGCCTCGGAACACAGAAGACCGAAAGGTCGAGCATGAGTCGTATGGTAGATGCGATCAACATGAAGATGTTCACCGACGTTGACTAGTCCGCCTCACGTGATGATCGGACACGGCCTAGTTGACTCGGATCATGTGATCACTTAGATGACTAGAGGGATGTCTATCTGAGTGGGAGTTCATAAGATGAACTTAATTATCCTGAACATAGTCAAAAGGTCTTTGCAAATTATGTCGTAAGCTCGCGCTTTAGTTCTACTGTTTTAGATATGTTCCTAGAGAAAATATAGTTGAAAGTTGATAGTAGCAATTATGCGGACAGTACAAGGCTTGTGTCCTTAATGCACCGCTCGGTGTACTGGACCTCGAACGTGGTCTGTGGATGTTGCGAACATCTGACATACACGTTTTGATGACTACATGATAGTTCGGTAATGATAAATGGTTTAGAATTGAGGCACCGAAGACATTTTTTGAAATGTCGCGGAACATATGAGATGTTTCGAGGGCTGAAATTGGGATTTCAGGCTCGTGCCCACGTCAAGAGGTATAAGACCTCCAACGATTTTCTTGGCCTGCAAACTAAGGGAGAAAAGCTCAATCGTTGAGCTTGTGCTCAAATTGTCTGAGTACAACAATCACTTGAATCAAGTGGGAGTTAATCTTCCAGATGAGATAGTGATGTTTTTCCAAAGTTATTGCCACCAAGCTACTAGAGCTTCGTGATGAACTATAACATATCAGGGATAGATATGATGATCCTTGAAATATTCGCGATGTTTGACACCGCGAAAGTAGAAATCAAGAAGGAGCATCAATTGTTGATGGTTAGTGAAACCACTAGTTTCAAGAAGGGCAAGGGCAAGAAGGGATCCTTCATGAAATGGCAAATCAGCTGCTGCTCTAGTGGAGAAACCCAAGGTTGAACCCAAACCCGAGACTAAGTGCTTCTGTAATGAGGGGAACAGCTACTGGAGCAGAATTACCCTAGATACTTGGTAGATGAGAAGGCTGTCGATAGAAGTATATTGGATGTACATTATGTGAATGTGTACTTTACTAGTACTCCCAGTAGCATCAGGGTATTAGATACCGGTTCAGTTGCTAAGTGTTAGTAACTCGAAATAAAAGCTACGGAATAAACGGAGACTAGCTAAAGGTGAGCTGATGAGATGTGTTGGAAGTGGTTCCAAGGTTGATATGATCAAGCATCGCACGCTCCCTCTACCATCGAGATTGGTGTTAAACCTGAATAATTGTTATTTGGTGTTTGCGTTGAGCATAGACATGATTGGATCATGTCTATCGCAATACGGTTATTCATTTAAGGAGAATAATGGTTACTCTGTTTATTTGAATAATTCCTTCAATGGTCTTGCACCTAAAATGAATGGTTTATTGAATCTCGATCATAGTGATACACATGTTCATGCCAAAAGATACAAGATAGTAATGATAGTACCACCTACTTGTGGCACTGCCATGTAAGTCATATTGGTATAAAACGCATGAAGAAGCTCCATGTTGATGGATCTTTGGACTCACTCGTTTTTGAAAAGATTGAGACATGCGAACCATGTTTATTGGTAGATATGCATCGTTTGGACTCACTTGATTTTGAATCACTTGAGACATGCAAATCATACCACATGGACAAGATGACTGAAAGACCTCGTTTTCAGTAAAAATGGAACAAGAAAGCAACTTGTTGGAAGTAACACATTTTGATGTGTGCAGTCCAATGAATGCTGAGGCAAGCAGTGGATATCGTTATGCTCTTACTTCACAGATGATTTGAGTAGATACTGAGCATATTTACTTGATGAAACACAAGTCTGAATTATTGAATGGTTCAAGTAATTTCAGAATGAAGCTGAAGATCGTCGTGACAAGAGGATAAAATATCTATGATATGATCATAGAGATGAATATCTGAGTTGCGAGTTTGGTACACAATTGAGACATTGTGGAAATTATTTCATGACTAGTACCGCCTGGAACACCATAGTGTGATGGTGTGTCCGAACATCATAACTGCACTCTATTGGATATGATGCATACCATGATGTCTCTTATCGAATTACCACTATCGTTCATGGGTTAGGCATTAGAGACAACCGCACTCACTTTAAATAGGGCACCACGTAAATCCGATAAGATGACACCGTATGAACTATGGTTTAGAGAAACCTAAGCTGTCATTTCTTATAAGTTTGGGGCCGCGACGCTTATGTGAAAAAGTTTCAGGCTGATAAGCTCAAACCCAAAGCGAATAAATGCATCTTCATAGGACACCCAAAACAGTTGGGTATACCTCCTGTCTCAGATCCGAAAGCAATAGGGACTGTTTCTCAAATCGGGTCCTTTCTCGAGGAAAAGTTTCTCTCGAAATAATTGAGTGGGAGGATGGTGGAGACTTGATGAGGTTGTTGAACCGTCACTTCAACTAGTGTGTAGCAGGGCACATGAAGTTGTTCCTGTGGCACCTACATCAATTGAAGTAGAAGCTTATGATAGTGATCATGAAACTTCGGATCAAGTCACTACCAAACCTCGTAGGACGACAAGGATGCGTGCTGTTTCAAAGTAGCACGTAATCCTGTCTTGGAAGTCATGTTGCTAGACAACAATGAACCTACGAGCTATGGAGAAGCGATGGTGGGCCCGGATTCTGATGAATGGCTCGAGGACATAAAATCCAAGAGAGGATCCATGTATGAAAACAAAGTGTAGACTTTGGCAGAACGGCTCGATGGTCGTGAGGCTGTTGAGTACAGATGGATTTTAAAAGGAAGACGGACAATGATGGTAAATGTCGCCATTAAGAAAGCTCGACTTGTCATTAAGATGTTTCCCGACAAGTTCAAGGAGTTGACTACGATGAGACTTTCTCATTCGTAGCGATGCTAAGAGTCTGTTGGAATTAGCAGGTACTGCATTATTTATGAAATCTTGCAGATAGGATGTCAAAATATTGTTTCCTTGTTCTTGAGGAAAGGTTGTATGTGATACAACCAGAAGTTTTTGTCGATCCTGAAAGATGCTAACAAGTATGCAAAGCCCCAGCAATCCTTCTAAGGACTGGAGTAAGCATCTCGGAGTTGGAATGTACACTTTGGTGAGATAATCAGAGATTTTGGGTTTATACAAAGTTTATGAGAAACTTGTATTTCCAAAGAAGTGAGTGGGAGCACTATAGAATTTCTGATGAGTATATGTTGTTGACATATTGTTGATCAGAAATGATGTAGAATTTCTGGAAAACATATAGGGTTATTTGAAAAGTGTTTTTCAATGGAAAACCTGGATTAAGCTACTTGAACATTGAGCATCAAGATCTATAAGGATAGATCAAAATCGCTTAATAGTACTTTCAAACGAACACATACCATGACAAGATTTTGAAGGAGTTCAAAATAGATCAGCAAAGAAGGAGTTCTCGGCTGTGTTACAAGGTGTGAGTATTGAGCAAGACTCAAGACATGACCACGGCAGAATAGAGAGAAAGGACGAAGGTCATCCCCTATGATTTAGTCATAGGCTCTAAAGTATGCTATGTTGTGTACCGCACCTGAAGTGTGCCAAACCATGAGTCAGTCAAGGGGTACAAGTGTGATCTAGAAATGGATCACAGGACAACGGTCAAGGTTATCCTTAGTAACTAGTGGACTAAGGAATTTTCTCGATTATGGAGGTGGAAAAAGAGTTCATCGTAAAGGGTTACGCCGATGCAAACTTTGACACTAATCCAGATTATTCTAAGTAGTAAATTGGATTCGTATAGTAGAACAGTTATTTGGAATAGCTCCAAATAGAGCGTGGTAACTGCATCTAGGAGATGACTTAGAAATTTGCAAAGTACATACGGATCTGAATATTTCAGACCCGTTGACTATAACCTCTCTCACAAGCATAACATGATCAAACCCAGAACTCTTGGGTGTTAGTCACATAGGGATGTGACTTTGAGTGTTAATCACATATCGATGTGAACTGGATTATTGACTCTAGTGCAAGTGGGAGATTGTTGGAAATATGCCCTAGAGGCAATAATAAATAGGTTATTATTATATTTCCTTGTTCATGATAATCGTTTATTATCCATGCTAGAATTGTATTGATAGGAAACTCAGATACATGTGTGGATACATAGACAACACCATGTCCCTAGTAAGCCTCTAGTTGACTAGCTCGTTGATCAATAGATGGTTACGGTTTCCTGACCATGGACATTGGATGTCATTGATAACGGGATCACATCATTAGAAGAATGATGTGATGGACAAGACCCAATCCTAAGCCTAGCACAAGATCATGTAGTTCGTATGCTAAAGCTTTTCTAATGTCAAGTATCGTTTCCTTAGACCATGAGATTGTGCAACTCCCGGATACCGTAGGAGTGCTTTGGGTGTGCCAAACGTCACAACGTAACTGGGTGACTATAAAGGTTCACTACAGGTATCTCCGAAAGTGTCTGTTGGGTTGGCACGAATCGAGACTGGGATTTGTCACTCCGTGTGACGGAGAGGTATCTCTGGGCCCACTCGGTAGAACATCATCATAATGTGCACAATGTGATCAAGGAGTTGATCACGGGATGATGTGTTGCGGAACGAGTAAAAGAGACTTGCCGGTAACGAGATTGAACAAGGTATCGGGATACCGACGATCGAATCTCGGGCAAGTATCGTACCGATAGACAAAGGGAATTGTATACGGGATTGATCGAATCCTCGACATCATGGTTCATCCGATGAGATCATCGTGGAACATGTGGGAACCAACATGGGTATCCAGATCCCGCTGTTGGTTATTGACTGGAGAACGTCTCGGTCATGTCTGCATGGTTCCCGAACCCGTAGGGTCTACACACTTAAGGTTCAATGACGCTAGGGTTATAAAGGAAGTTTGTATGTGGTTACCGAATGTTGTTCGGAGTCCTGGATGAGATCCCGGACGTCACGAGGAGTTCCGGAATGGTCCGGAGGTAAAGATTTATATATAGGAAGTCCTATTTCGGCCATCGGGACAAGTTTCGGGGTCATCGGTATTGTACCGGGACCACCTGAAGGGTCCCGGGGGCCACCGGGTGGGGCCACCTATCCCGGAGGGTCCCATGGGCTGAAGTGGGAAGGGATCCAGCCCAAAGTGGGATGGGGCGCCACTTTCCCCTAGGGCCCATGCGCCTAGTGTGGGGGAAACCCTAAAGGGAGAGTCCCACAAGGGGAAGGCACCCCCTAGGTGCCTTGGGGGGGAGGGAAACCTCCCTTGGCCGCCGCCCCCCTAGGAGATTGGATCTCCTAGGGCCGGCACCCCCCCCCTTGGCCCTCCTATATATAGTGGGGGAGATGGAGGACTTGATACCTGATCCAAGGCGCAACCCCTCCCCTCCCCAACACCTCTCCTCCTCCGTCACGTGCTTGGCGAAGCCCTGCTGGAGTACCACGCTCCTCCATCATCACCACGCCATTGTGTTGTTGCTGGATGGAGTCTTCCTCAACCTCTCCCTCTCTCCTTGCTGGATCAAGGCATGGGAGACGTCACCGGGCTGTAAGTGTGTTGAACACGGAGGTGCCATCCGTTCGGCACTAGGATCATCGGTGATTTGGATCATGGCGAGTACGACTCCATCAACCCCGTTCACTTGAACGCTTCCGCTTAGCGATCTACAAGGGTATGTAGATGCACTCTCTTTCCCCTCGTTGCTGGTTTCTCCATAGATAGATCTTGGTGACACGTAGGAAAATTTTGAATTTATGCTACGTTCCCCATCAGACTGATGTTCTATTACGGGCTGGAATTTCACGACTTAGCTCCGGAGTCCATCCTCCATGTTTCCTCATTCATCATCGTGTGCGAAGCATTCCTCCGTGTTACTCCTCACTTCGGATTATGGCTCAAGACCTTTAAGGTAGAGCCGAAGATGATTGAAGGATGGCACGCAGAGTGCGGAGGCGCTATTATAAGCAAGAAGGCTGATGCTCCATGGCCCGAGGGCCCTTTTCAAGAGGATCTCAGCTTGTGGCAACGGGAGTGGTTCTACATCACCGCTCCCAGGGGCACCAAGTGGGTGGCGCCGCCTGCCTTTCGCTCGGGTCCCCCAAAGCAGCTAGAGTCATGGGTCAATGGAGGCCTAGATTGGGGGCCACCCCAGGACGTGTCTTTGTTGCGGGGCCGCATCAGGGATCTCTTAGAAAGAGGTCTCAGCTTGGTCAAGGTGACGTAAGTCATGCTGATCCACCGAACACTGCCCGACAAACGTCGCTCCCTTCGTTTGTGGGAGTTTAATCCGGAGGGACCACGAGCTCTCCAGCATTTTATGGGCGCAACACCCGCGGAGATGTATAAACTGTTCTTCGGATCACAAGCAATGTGTCTGGATTTGACCGAGGATGCAGGCCTGAGCTGCAATCGCCCGGATACTCAAGTAAGTAGCCTTGTGCCCGGACTTGTTATCCGTATATTTGTCATAAACTTGCCCCTAAAAGAGTTATCCTTTTAAACAGGAGTGGGTAGCGAAAGCGAAGCTGATCAGGTGTCCGGCTCCCCTCCCCGAGACCAGGTCGGATCTCATGCTAGTCACGATGCTGAAGATTGTGCCTTTGGGGGAAAGTGAGGGAGGGGACAAGGAAACTACGGCCTCCTCGAAGGAGGCTCTTCGGAAGGGAGGAACCGAAAATTCCTCTCCTCAGGGGAAGAAGAGGACTGCCTCTGAAAACCCGGAGGCTATGGCCTCAAAGCGGGGGGGGGGGGGGGGAAATCCTTGTCAGAGGGTCCTACGCCGGGGGATACCTCGGCCGAACTACACCCTCAAGGGGGCCAGCCCTCTAGCAAGCAGTAAGTAGAGAAAGATTATATTTTTGAGAGAGAGATCCTTGCTTTATATCTGAGAAGAGTAACCGAAATTTTACCTTATAGCTCGGACCTCAGCCCTTCTCAGCAGAGCTCGTCTTCGGGGGACCTTCTTCCGGAGATGATGGAGAGCGGGACGCCTACCCCTGCCATACCACCTAGCGAGGCGGGCGACCCTGAGGTGTCGTCGCGGAGGGCTTCTCCGAATCCGGCAGGGGCGGAAGGTAGCAATATGGCCCCCCAAGGTTCTCCGCGTCCCGCCTTCGAAAGAGGCCAGAGGACGAATCCGGCACCGTCCGGTGCTCGATCGGAGGAGCTGAAGAATCTGCTAGGGCGAGCTTCTATCTCAGAGGAGCACCGTGCGTTGATGGGCACGGTGATTGAAAGGATTTCGTCTACGGAAAGCGGATTGCACGAGGCTGTCAGAAGTTTACTGACAGGTTTTGAGGTACGTGAAATAATGTACATTTTCTGACAGTTGCGCATAAATAAGATGTGCCCTGTGTAGATAGTAGCCCCTGAGAATCTGTGCGTTGTCAAAAGTGACGGTGCACAGAGGATCATAATCCCAGGTCTAAAATGTCGCCTGTGTATGTAGGTGGTGAAGTGTCCGGAATCCAGCCGGACTGATGATTTTGCCGAGCTAAAGCGGCAACTTGACATGGCCGATGCCGACATCACGCTCGTCAACAAGCGGCTTGATGAGGCTCAAGGTATGTAATTCCTCGGGCGGCACCTGGTAAGAGGAGCTTTATGCCAGTATCTTACAATGTGTGTGCTTGACGCAGATGGTGCGGCCGCCGTGGAGAGTCTTTGGGCGGAACTTGCCCGAGCTAAGGAACGAGCCAAAAAAAGTGATGCGGCTGCCGAGAAGGCCCTTGAAGAGCTGAGAGCCGAACAGGTTGCTCACTGCCGAAGCAAGAAAGAGATGGCCGAGATGGCCATGAAGCTAAAGAGCGCTGCTGACCGTTGCAAGCTTCTAGAAAAAGAAGATCGGGCGGAACAGACGGACTTGAAGAAGGCCGTTGCCGATGCCAAGGATGCTCGCTCTACGATGTGAGCTGCGAGGGAGGAGCTTCGTGGAGCCGGAGAGATCGCGGCTGGAAAGCCCTTTATGCTGCGGAGGAAGTTTTGTGATCCTAAGAATGCTCCGTTGGACTGGCTGTGGAGTGCGACGGACACCTATTTGGATTTCGCGGCAAGTGCTGCTGACGCGACCGAACACTTTCGAGATCAAGGAGATCGCGAAGTGGAGAAACTCTTTTGGTCGCAGTTCCACAATCCAGAGCGTCCACTGTCAGTGGCCGATTGTCTGGCCGAATGGGCCGAGCTGAATAGGTTGTCCGGACTCGCCATGAAGTGCGTCATGAGTCATCTGTGGCCGGGGAGATCGGAGCCGAAGAGTTATTTCAGCTTGGTGCAGCAATTCCTAGGTGAGGTGCCATGTATCAATGCAATGAAGAGGTCAGCATGCATAGAGGGTGCACGGATGGCTCTTGCCCGTGTCAAGACATACTGGGCGGAGATGGAGACCACCGTTGTTGCATCCCGAGATTCGGACAAAAGACGAGTACCCTCCGAGCACTATTTTCAGGAAGTCCTTGAAGGCGCTTGTGTAATAGAGACGCAGTGCTCGAAGGATGCTATGTTCTAATAGAATATTTAATTGTAAAGCAATATTTTGATAAATTGTAGTAGCCTTTTATACTTGTGCCTTCAAGTATATGGAACACCTCCTGTGCGGCCATTTTAGGATATATATAAAATCTGAAAGATGGCAGTCGTTGGCTTCAGCCCCCACACACATAGTGCGGGGTGCTCGCATAAGGCGCATTTTCACACTTAATCCAACGTCTTGGTCCTACAAAGGAGGTGATAGCGCAGCGAGCTAGGCAACCGGACTATAATGCTTTAACACTTTCACTTAGCCATAGGAGCTTGACAGTGAGGCTACTTAGATAACCCCTGGTGGCGCCTGCGCTCGCCCGAAGTCGGGGCGCATATGTGCTTGGCCAGGAAACGGCCCTTCGTTAATGCGGAGGAATCCTATAGTTTCTGGTGAGTCATCGAGTGGTTGACCAGTCTCACGCTATATCATGACAGTCAGTTTTCGGCTTTGTCTACTGAGGTGCTCGCCTGGCCAAACCCGGGCACAATCGCAGTAGTTCTCCTGGTGCCGCCTTAGCCTATAGTGCGGAACGTAAGGTAGCCAAACACAGGAGCCGAGCAACCCAACATTTGACCAAAGACATGATTCGGAGCTGATGCATATAAGGCCAAACTCGCGACGCCGAACACTCCCTAAGGTATTCGGTCTTTATGAGTGCGGGTGGGAAACACCCTTGGTTGTAAGCCCCTAGTGTCAAGGTACGCGCAAGATTCCTGACGTGGCCACATGCCAAGACGTCAGTCCCCTCCTTGATTATAACGAAAAACCGGAGGATGTGTATCAACTAGAGACAGTAAAAAAAGGTTTACGCAGGGTCTTAATCTGAAGAGAATCCTTGGAACGGGTCCCTGCTGCATGTCTGCGCATGTGTCTCCGTTGTGCCGTATCCTGGACGGGCGCAGCATGATGTTCATCTCTAAAAGAGAGGAACTTAGCTGAAAAACAAAAAAAAGGGTCGTGTCGAACAAAAGTTATACTAAATAAACAAAGTATAGATTGAAATGGGTAAAATTGAGCTTGATTGTCTCATATTTTACATGCGCGGAGCCCCTAGCGCAGGGGTATACGGTTATTAAGCCTTTATTAATGATATGTTTATGTCGGACTCGTCCAACCGTGTCCGTGGTCTTAACGACCTGTTTGGATGTTTTTGGCTGATGAAGCCGTATTATTGTGGGGCTGTTAAGGCGGCCGCACGATCCTCCGCGGGGGGCGCACTCAATGTTTTCCCTTTAAAGAGATGATGCCTCGTGGACCGGGCATCTTGAGCGTAAGAGATGTGTAATGCGGTATTGCGTTAAAGCGGGCGAAAGCTTTGCGTCCCAGCAGTGCTTGATAGCGACTTGAAAATGGGATGATGTGGAAAGTTAGCTTTTCGCGGCGGAAGTTATCGGGGAAGCTGAATATGACTTCAAGCCGGAGAAAGCCCATGCAATGGGTATCCGGACCTGATGCTACCCCTTGAAAGGAGGTTTTGCTATGGCGAATTCTTGTTGGGTCTATCCCCATGTGGTGGATTGTGTCCTGATATATCAAGTTTAGACCACTGCTGCCGTCCATCAGGACATTTGTAAACTGGAGTCCGCCAATTATTGGATCGAGTACCAAGGCAGTCCAGCCTGCGCTCCTGATACTTCTAGAGTAATCCAGATGATCGAAGACGATTGGTTTGGTCAACCAGTGGCGGGACTCCTTTGGGATAGGCCGTATGGCGCGTACCTTTATGGGCGCCGCACGTTTTGTTATGTGAAGTAAGTTTACTGTTTTTACTTCTTGTGGAAAATTCTTTTGTTTCCTGGTGCTCTGCTTTTGGGGTTCGTCATCGTCTTCGCTTGGTGTGTCGAGCCCCTTGTGTTCGGCGTTGAGTCTGCCGGATTGTTTGAAGACCCAACAATCTCTGTGGGTATGGTTAGCAGGCTTCCCGGGAGTACTGTGTATTTGACATGTCCTGTCCAAGATTTTGTTTAGGTTGGATAGCTCGTCCCTGTTATCCTGGAGGGGCGGTTTTTGCTGATTCTGTCGTGAGCTTTTGAATCCGGCGTTGACTGCCGCGCTCTTCGGACTGTTTTCCTTAGTCCGGCGACGATCCTTGTTGCGTCGCGGTTTTCTGTTTCCATCCCTAGTTTCGGATGTACTTGGGTCACTGGTGCTACATCTTGCCAACCAGCTGTCCTCTCCTGCGCAGAAGCGAGTCATGAGGCTTGTTAACGTG
This sequence comes from Aegilops umbellulata, assembly GCA_032464435.1. NCBI lineage: Eukaryota > Viridiplantae > Streptophyta > Magnoliopsida > Poales > Poaceae > Aegilops > Aegilops umbellulata. The sequence goes on along the minus strand of CP136056.1, from coordinate 345,824,607 downwards.
GCCATTGTTCTTGGCTTTTCTTGGCCGAGGTGTCTGGCTAGCCATTCGTCTCGAATGTTATGCCTGAAAGCTGCTAGGGCTTCGGCGTCCGGACAGTCGACTATCTGATTCGTTTTAGTAAGAAATTTGTTCCAGAATTGCCGAGCTGACTCTCCGGGCTATTGAGTTATGTCACTGAGATCGTCTGCATCTGGAGGGCGGACATAGGTCCCTTGAAAATTTGCTCGGAAAGCGTCCTCGAGCTCTTCCCAACTTCCAATTGTGTTTTCAGGAAGGCTTTTAAGCCAATGCCATGCTGGCCCTTTAAGCTTGAGGGGTAAGTATTTTATGGTGTGGAGGTCATCTCCTCTGGCCATATGTATGTGGAGGATATAATCCTTGATCCAGACTCCATGGTCTGTTGTTCCGTCGTACGCCTCTACGTTTACGGGTTTAAATCCCGTTGGAAATTCATAATCCAGGACCTCATCGATGAAACATAGGGGGTGTGCGGCACCCCTGTATTTGGGTGTGCCGTGGCGTTCGGATACTGGTTTCGTTGCATTGCTTACAAGAGCTTGCTTTCTTAGCCCATAAATGGACCTGGCTGGGCCATCTTTTTGATGCGAGTCCTTGAGTGGGTCGCACGCCGGCTTGAGTGCGGCGCTGCTTGCCATTTTATGCTGGCCATGGGGTCGTCTATCCGACCGGGTGGCTTTCTCACTTTTTGAATGCGAGGGCTCTAAGGCCTCTTCGTCGAATTCAGGCAGTAGCTTTCGCTTAGGATAGCTTTTAGTGCGGCGACTGTCGCCGTATTTGTCTATGGTATTGACTACTTTGCTCCATCTGATTCTGAGTGCATCTTCCGCAGTTTTTAGCTTCCGCTTCTGCTTTTTCAGGCTACGTGCGGTTGCAACGAGCCTTTTGTGGAGGTTCTTCTACTCCGTGGCCTTATCCGGCGTAAGGTCGTCCGGAATGCCGTTTTCGCCGAGGACGGGTTGTTCGGTTTCTTTATCCGTGTTGCCCTATTCGGACGGTTGCTCTAAGGCATGCTCGTCGTCTGCCGGCTGGTCCTGCTCTATGGCTGGGTCTGTGTCGAGGCGGGGCTTGGGGCGGCATTTACGCTGCCGCTTTGATTGCTTTTCGAGAGATCAATCCCTCGTTGCCTCCCCGTGTTCCTCGTTGTCGCTTCCTTTAGGTGTATCCACCATGTACACATCATGAGATGAGGTGGCTGTCCCATGCCCTATAGGCGTTGGTTCATATGCGTCTCCTGCATCGTCGTCTATACCGTCGATGTCTTCGGAGTCGAAATTGAGCACGTCATTTAAATTATCGACGGTGGCTATTAAATGGGTGGTGGGTGGGCTTTGAATTTCTTCATCGTCCGTATGCCAACCTTGCTGACCGTAATCCGGCCAGGGCTCTCCTGATAAAGAGAGAGATTTTAGTGACTTCAGGATGTCGCCGAAGGGCGAGTGCTGAAATATGTCCGCGGCAGTGAACTCCATGATCAGCGCCCAATCGGATTCGATCGGCAGGCGCGCGGAGGGCTCGGAGTCCGGAGAGGAATCCGGCCCCCTGGAGTCACAGGCCTTGTGGAGTGTGGGGCTGGTATTCGGCTCGACCGCCTTTGAGATCGCAGCCCCCGAGGCAGCGTCCAACCACTCATCCTTGATTGATGCAGTAGGCTCCGAATTAAGGGTCAGAACCGATGCATGTGCGGCCTCCAGGGTACTGTTCGGCGGCAGAGCTAGATCATGCCCATCAAGATAGTGCGGTGCACTCGGCTGTGGCTCGGATCCGTCGAAGATCAAGTCCCCGCGGACGTCAGCCGTGTAGTTTAAACTTCCAAATCTGACCTGATGGCCAGGGGCGTAGCTTTCGACCTGCTCCAGATGGCCAAGCGAATTGGCCCGCAGTGCGAAGCCGCCGAAGACGAAGATCTGTCCGGGGAGAAAGGTCTCACCCTGGACCGCATCGTTGTTGATGGTCGAAGGAGCCATCGGGCCTGAAAGTGACGACACAGAGGAACTCTCATTGAAAGCACCAATGTCGGTGTCAAAACCGGCGGATCTCGGGTAGGGGGTCCCGAACTATGCGTCTAGGCGGATGGTAACAGGAGACGAGGGACACAATGTTTTACCCAGGTTCGGGCCCTCTAGATGGAGGTAAAACCCTACGTCCTGCTTGATTAATATTGATGATATGGGTAGTAGAAGAGTAGATCTACCACGAGATCAAGGAGGCTAAACCCTAAAGCTAGCCTACGGTATGATTGTTGTATGTTGGGGGTTGTCCTACAGACTAAAAACCCTCCGGTTTATATAGGCACCGAAGAGGGTTAGGGTTACACAAAGTCGGTTACAATGGTAGGAGATCTGAATATCCGCATCGCCAAGCTTGCCTTCCACGCCAAGGAAAGTCCCCTCCGGACACGGGACAAAGTCTTCAATCTTGTATCTTCATAGTACAGGAGTCCGGCTGAAGGTATAGTCCGGCTACCCGGACACCCCCTAATCTAGGACTCCCTCAGGCCTCATGGGCCAAGTGGTGGAAGAGAGGAGGCAGGGCGCGCGGCCCCCCTAGCCCAAACCGAATTGGACTAGGGGGCGCTCCCCCGTTTCCTCCTTTTCCTCCCTCTCCTTCCTTCTCCTTCTCCTCCTTCCTTTCCTCCTCCTAGTAGGAGTAGGAAAGGGGACTCCTCCTCCTGGCGCGCCCATAGAGAGCCGGCCGGCATCCCCCCTTGCTCCTTTATACAGGGATAGGGGGGCACCTCTATGTCGGATCGTGGGTTCCGGCAGACCCTTAAGGTTCGAACTCTGGGGAGCGCGCGGAGATTCTGCCCTCTACCTCTCCGTCTCGTAAAGATCTAAACTACCAAAAGAACAGCACAAAGAACACAGAGTTTATACTGGTTCGGGCCACCGGTGTGGTGTAATACCCTACTCCAGTGTGGTGAGGTGGATTGCCTCTTGGGCTGATGAAGATGAACAGTACAAGGGAGAACAGCCTCGCGAGGGCGTGTTCTTGCTGGGACGATGAACCGCTAAGGAAGTTCAGCCGCCCTTCTCTCTCTCTCTTCTTGCTCGGATTCTGGATCCCAGGTCGGATGAACACCAGATGCCTTTCAGATGCCTCTACCTTGGGGGTGGCTAGTCCTATTTATAGGCAAAGGCCTTGGGCCTCTTCCCAAATATTGAGCGGGAAGGGCGCCAACAATTGGCCAATTCGAAGGGGAACATACAGTACACTTATCCTGACCAAAGTTGGTCCTCGCCTGCCAAAGAACCTGTGGTGACGCTGCTCTGGGCTCCACGATGAGCTCATTCCCACCGTTGGACTGGTCTTGGTCTCGTTGCACCGAAATGGATGTCTTTGCTTGATCCACTCGCCTGCCCTTGCCCCCTTTGCACCAAAGAGGAAAGGGGAGGACACTGTGCGGTCTGGCGCCCGCCTGGCACCCTTGGTCATCATGGCTTGCATCATGGGCACCTCGCGAGGTACCCTGCCTTGATATCTCCGCCTCCTCATGAGCCAACCTGCGGAGGCCACGCCCGAGGAAGTGTTGCGTCGTCCTCCCCGCGAGGCTTGGCCCCTCGCGAGGGTCTTGAGTCTTGCATTGATGAAGGTGGGCCGTACTGGGCCTCCATTCAAGCCACGCCATGGGCCGTAGGCAGGCAAGTCTGGGGACACCCGTTCCCAGAACGCCGACATTAGCCCCCGGGCCCAAGGCGCGCCCGGACTTGGCCGTGCCGAGAGGCGAAAGGGCAAGGGCGAAGCGCCGCGGGCCCTAACAGCCTGCGACCTTGGGTGCCGCGTGGCGGTTCAACAGGACGTGGGCGTCTCCGCTTCCCCACGATGCCTCGACGATCGCGCGGATTGGACAAGTCCCGCCTGGAGTCCATGCCGAGGGCTCCTCCCGCGAGCTCGTGCTCCACGCCTCCATGCCTCCGCGAACTTGGATTTGCTTTCCTTCCTTCTTCGCCTCCGTCTTCCCACAGGGAAGACTCCTGGAGTTGTGGCTGCAGCACGCCGACTGCAGCTGTCGGATCACGGGTTCCGGCAGACCCTTAAGGTTCGAACTCTGGGGTGCGCGCGGAGATCGTGCCCTCTACCTCTCCGTCTCGCAAGGATCTAACTACTGCAAGAACAACACAAGAGACACAGGGTTTATACTAGTTCGGGCCACCATTGTGGTGTAATACCCTACTCTAGTTTCTGGTGGGTGGATTGCCTCTTGGGCTGATGATGAAGAACAGTACAAGGAAGAACAGCCTCGTGAGGGTCTGTTCTTGGTTGGGGGATGAACTGCTAGGGGAGTTCGATCGCCCTTCTCTCTCTCTCTCTAGATGCCGGATTAGATGCCTCTAGATACTGAATCAAGTGCCTCTACCCTGGGGGTGGCTAGTCCTATTTATAGGCAAAGGCCCCGGGCCTCTTCCCAAATATTGAGCGGGAAGGGCGCCAACAATTGGCCAATTTGAAGGGGAACATCTGGTACACTTATCCTGACTAAAGTTGGTCTTCGCCTGCCAAAGGCCCTGTGGTCACGCCGTCCTGGGCTCCATGGTGACCTCCTTCCCGCCGTTGGACTGGTCTTGGTCTCGTTGCGCCGAAATGGGTGCCTTTGCTTGATCCTCTCGCCTACGCTTGCCCCATTTGCACCAAAGAGGAAAGGGAGACGCTGCGCGGGCGGGCGCCTACCTGGCACCCTTGGTCGTCATGGCTTGCGTCATGGGCACCTCGTGAGGTACCCGCCTTGATCTCTCCGCCTCCTCGCGAGCCAGCCTGAGGAGGCCGTGCTTGAGGAAGCGCCATGTCGTCCGCCTCGCGAGGCTTGGCCCCTCACGAGGGTCTTGAGCCTTGTGTTGATGAAGATGGGCCACGCTGGGCCCCCATTTGAGCCACGCCGCAGGCCGTAGGCAGGCAAGTCTCGGGACCCCCGTTCCTAGAACACCGACAGTAGCCCCCGGGCCCAAGGCGCGCACGGACTTGGCCGTGCCGAGAGGCGAAAGGGCAAGGGCGAAGCGCCGCAGGCCCTAACAGCCTGCGGCCTTTGGCCCCGCGTGGCGGTTGATTGGACGTGGGCGTCTCCGCTTCCCCACGACGCCTCGACGATCGCGCGGATTGGACAAGTCCCTGCATGCAAATCATGTCATGATTACCTGCGATCGCGGAGGCCGACGGTTGGCCTCCGCCGGCTATAAGTGCGGCCCCGCGCGTGCCATTCCAGTCCATCTCCCCTTGCTTCCTCCTCCGCCTCAGTTCTTGCTCCGTCTTGGTGTGATGGCTCCGATTCGCCGGTTCTCTGCAGCGGAGAAGCGAAAGGCTCCTCAAGACGGACCTGACCCACTCCCGCCGAAGAAACGGCCTGCCTTGCGCGGCCGAGACGAGGAGAACCGCCTGGTGGTGCTGAGGCCTTGGTACGAGCGGCCTTCGCCGGGATTCCCCCTTCCCTTGTATGCCCACGCCGAGGGCCTTGACAGAGGAGATGCCGATCCCCTCGGCCAGTGTCGTCGCCGGCGCCGGAGGGTCACGAAGGTGTGGGTCGTTCCTCCTGGAGTCCACACCGAGGGCTCCTCCCGCGAGCTCGTGCTCCATGCCGCCACGCCTCTGCAGACTTGGATTCGCTTTCCTCCCTTCTTCGCCTCCGTCTTCCCGCGGGGAAGACTCCTGGAGCTGTGGCTGCAGCACGCCGACTGCAGCACTCCTGCGACCGAGGCAGAGGTCGCGAACACTGCCCCGGGCGAGGTCTTCATGACTCGCGGCTGGGGCGAAATCGCTCGGTGCTGCAGAACGAGGGGCGCCCTCACGATCCACCTGGAGTACGACGGCGCTTCGGTGATGTTCTTCAAGGTCTTCGACGCGAACGGTCGCCGGCTGGAGTGCTGCCCCGGGGGAGGCGGCCAGGACCTCGCTATGGAGACGGCTGGGCCCGCCAACCGTCCCCTGGACAGCTCCACGAGCGACGGGAGCGCCAGAGGATCCAGCAATCCCAGTGAGGTCTTCGCGACTCCGGAGACGAGCGACGACAGTTACGAGCCTATGAGCCAACGCCGCTCCCGGAGCAGGGCAGGCCCGCTTGGTCGCCGCCGGTCCTGATCTGGATGGGGTTGGCGCCGGTGCTCGACAGCCCACTGTTGATGATGGCATCCTTTGCAAGGGTGCGTGTAGTTAGCACCCTTTAGGATCCATTCCCTACGAGGAATTACATTGTGCCCCATAGGGGCTTGGAAGGCGGCTGTGATCCTTGTTGTTAATATGTAACCCTTGCTATGGATCTGTGCGAATCACAAATTCCATCATAGTTCAATCTTCCCTTTCGCACCTCGCGAGGGCTTGGTGCTCTGCGTCGACAGGTCCCAGTCCCAAGGCGGCGTCAGCCGTCGCTGGTATGCCAGGTCGCGATGCCGTGGTCAAGGCCAGGAGGTGAGCGACCCGGGGTCTGGTAAGAGCCCCTGAGTCGCGATGCTCAGGAGGTCCCCTTTGGCGCCCAAGCAGTCATCACTTGGTGAGAAAGAGAAGCAACGTCGCTAGTACGGAGTCGCTTTAGGTGCGGGGGTGGTGCCACGGTAGCCAACGCTTTGGATGGTGACTTATCTTTGAGAATCGGGGATCGCCCCCAGCGCGTCGTCGGGTCCGGAGGGTAATTTGAATGGAGTTGCTTGACTAGGTCCTCGCGTGCCCCTTCTCCCTCGCCTCTGCCCCCCTTTTCTGCTCTACGTCCTCGGGTCCCGGCCCTCGAGCTTGTCTCAGCCGTCGCTGGTACGCCAGGTCGCGATGCCGTGGACAAGGCCAGAGGGTGAGGGCTAGAGAGCCAGTAGGAGCCCTGAGTCGCGATGCTCAGGCACCCCCCCTTTAACGTGCAAGCGGTTTGCGCGGGCGAGGGTGAAGGAAACACCGTGAGGGCCTTGTCTAGCGCGGTTCCCTCTATGGGCTCTGCAGATTCATCACAAAAAGAAGACGGGGTTGCCATAGCAGCCATTAGTTGATTGTTGGTCGCTCAGGAGCTCGCTGGTTGGAGCGGGTGAGGTGTGTCTGGGCACCCGTGAGCCAGCGCGGGACTCACGAGGCCCTACCTCTAGGCGGGCTGCGCCTGGCGCTGGACCGTATCTTGAGATGTGTTCCTGCAAAATCTGGTTAGATGCCGGCACTCTACGTCCTTGGGTCCCGGCCCTCGAGCTTGTCTCAGCCGTCGCTGGTATGCCAGGTCGCGATGTCGTGGACAAGGCCAGAGGGTGAGGGCTGGAGAGCCAGTAAGAGCCCTGAGTCGCGATGCTCAGGCACCCCCCTTTAACGTGCAAGTGGTCGACATGAAGAAGAAAAGGTGCCGTGGACGGCATCAAGTAATCAAGCATGATGCATAATTGGAGACAAACGCGGAAGGGATACATGCCGCTGGGCCTAGCACGAGTGGCCTGGGGATGATGCAGCCCGAGGGGCGCCCCCAGCAAAGCAAGCTAGCGACTGAAAAGATAAAAAGGGATACATGCCACAGGGACGGACCCACGCGGCCTGGGAATGACGCAACCTTGGGAGGGCGCTCCCAGCTGGGAATGAAACTTGAAAGATGTCACCTGAAGATGTCGTCAGTGAAGTGGAGTTAGTGCAGCAGACTCGGTGGGCTATAGAAGCCGATCCTCACGAGCCCCCAGGCCCAGGGGCCTCGGGAGGCTCCGGAGGCACTGGTGGCTCCTCGTGAGCAGCCTCCATCTCCGCCAGGGCCGTGGAACGCCTGTCTTCTTGCGCCTCCAATACGCTCCTCATGAGGTGCTGGTACGCCGCAGCCACGCTCGGCAGGCCATAAGGCATGCAAACATAGTTGTGGGGTGGTCCTCCGCAGCGCCCCACTTATGAGGGCCAGAGGCGCTCCGCCGTGGCGATCCGGTTGAGCCCTGGTACGTCGACGCAGACGTGCAGCCCACCATCCTCGCCTGGATGGGGAGCCACAGCTGGCGGGCGACGGCAACCTCTCATGATCCTTGACTCCTGTAGTTCTTGAATGGCCTTGCTAACAAACTCCTGCTGGTCTGACCTTCTTTCCCTGGCTTCCTTTCGAGGGAAACGTGCTTCGAAACACGCCTCCACATGGTGCCCCAGCGCCTCCCTCGTGACCTTGGCGAGGTCGGTGGCTCTCCAGGTGAGAGCCCCCGAGCCCTCCCTGAGGAGGGAGCCGGGCGCGCTTTCCTATGTAATTGAAGGAGGATCCCCCTGGGCAGACACGGGCCTTGAAGGGCCTGCCTCCTGAGGGGCTGAGCCTGACATTGTCTTCTTCTTCTTGGGGGTGGTCTCAGGAAGCCTCCTGCTTCCGCGATCTGGGTCTTCTAGTGACATGGCCTGAAAGGCTCGCTCCAGGGTACACACTACATCCTTCTCTTGACATGGCACCGTGATGACGCCGCCGCTTCCTGGCATCTTGAGGACGTTGTAGCCGTGGTGAGTCACGGCCATGAACTTGGCCAGCGCTGGGTACCTGAGGATGGCGTTGTACGGCAGGCGGATGTGGGCGACGTCGAAGTCGATGAGCTCGGTGCGGTAGTTGTTGCGGGCCCCGAAGGTGACTGGGAGGCGGACCTGCCCGATCGAGACCGTGGAACCATCGGTGACTCCGGAGAAGGGCTTGGTTGGCTGGAGCTGGTCATAGGGCACTTGGAGGTTGTTGAATGTTTCCACGGACAAGACGTTGAGCCCTGCCCCTCCGTCGATGAGGGTCCTGGTGACCAGAACGTTGCTGATGAATGGGGAGCAAAGCATTGGGAGGACTCCGGCCATGGCCGCGCACTTGAGCTGGTCTGCTGAGCTGAACGTGATGGTGCAGGCCGACCACCAGAGGGGACGCGTTGCTTCAAGCTTGGGGAGAACTGCATTCACTTCGCGAGCAAACTGCTTGAAGATACGTTGAGAGGCTGGGGCTTGAGCTCCGCCCAGGATGCAGGCGATTGCGCGAGGCTCATGGAAGCCCCCAGCCCCCTCGTCTTGGTGGCGGTCTTCATTCCTTCTTGGTGGAAGCGGCAACGGCGGCAGGCTGGGGTTGCCATGAGGGCGATCCTCACGAGGCTGATCCCTCCAGTCCCCCTCGCGAGGCGGGTCACGCCAGCGGTCCTCGCGAGGTTGGTCACGCCAGCCTTGACGTGGGCCATGATCTTCCCAGCGTCCCGGGTTCCTTCCTCCTCCTCGGCCATAGCCCCGGTCAGCACGGTTAGGGCGTCGGCCGATTCTTCCTTCTCGCACGGCGCGGAGTTCTTGGCATTCGTTGGTGTTGTGGGTGTGGAGGTCGTGGTACACACAGTACCGGCTGCCCCTAGAGGATTAGGGCAGATCCTTGCCCCGCTTGGTGTCCGGCTCTGCCGCGAGCACGGCAGCCCCCTTGCGCTTCACGTCCTTGGCCTTGGGCTTCTTCTCTTCTGGGTCTATGACAGGCAGCTCGAGGAGGGAGAGGCGTCCCTCCTCAGCTCTGGCACACTTGGTCGCCAGGTTGAACAGCTCCAGGGAGGTGCAGAGGTCTTCATGCATCGCCAACTCCTCCTTCATCTTGACGTCGCGCACGCCATCGGAGAAGGCTGAAATGATGGCTTCCTCAGACACCCTGGGGATCTTGAGGCGCGCACTGTTGAAGCGCTAGATGTACTTTTGCAGGGTCTCCCCAGGTTGCTGCTTGATGTGGCGCATGTCGCTCACGGCGGGAGGCCGGTCGCGGGTACCTTGGAAGTTAGCGATGAAGCGAGTACGCATCTGGTCCCAGGAGGAGATCGTGCCTGGGGCCAGGTTCAGGAGCCAAGTGCGAGCACCTTCCTTCAGCGCCATGGGGAACCAGTTCGCCATGACCTTTTCGTCCCCGCTGGCAGCTTCGATTCCCAGCTCGTAGAGCTGGAGGAACTCCGTGGGATCAGTTGTGCCATCGTAGCGAGGGGGCAGGTCTGGCTTGAACTTGCCGGGCCACGCGACTCCGCGCAGCTCGGCGGTGTAGGCGCGGCAGCCAACGGTGGCCGCGGGAGGTTTTGGTTGAGGGAGAGCTTGGCCTTGTGGGTCCTCTTGCGCTACAGCTGGGAGCAGCGCGGGGTCTTGACGTGCCGGAGCTGGAGCGGGGTCTCGGCGAGCCGGGGCTGGGAGCGCCCGGGCGGCCTCTTGCGGTCGCGGGACTTCTTGGCAGCTCCGTTCCTGTTGGGCCGGCGCATGACGGAGCGGGTTCCGCCCAGGAGCTGCGCGCCTTGGGGCCATGGCATCTTCTTGGAAAGGAGGCGGCTGGAATGCCCCCGGGGCTTCATTGCCCACGCGGGGCGGTGTGCGGCGCAGTGGTGCAGAAGGTGCGGGAGAGCCCCCTGCGACGCGAACGAGCTCGGCGACGCGGTCGAGCCACTCCTCGTAGACGTCGTCGACGGGGCGGTAGCGCAGGAGCTCGTTCGCCGCGATGAGCGCAACTCGAGCCTCCAAGGGCGCGTGAAGCGCGTGCGACGAAGAACCGGCCGGGGTGAGCGACGGAGTGGCGGTGCGGCCATCATCGCCGCACGGACGGGTGCTGAGAGGATGCTTGCTGCTCGTTCCCCGCCGGGCCGGTGGCTGCGTTGACGGCGGGCGACGGGGAACGACGAGGACGCCCACCGACGGGGGCCGTCTGGACGGCGCGGGAAGCGATGGCGGCCCGGCGCTCGGCGCGGGCCCGACGAGCGTCAGACATGGATGCGACGGTTGGAGGAGAGCGGAGCGGTGGAAGACAGATTCCGGCGCACCCCTACCTGGCGCGCCAAATGTCGGATCACAGGTTCTGGCAGACCCTTAAGGTTCGAACTCTGGGGTGCGCGCGGAGATCGTGCCCTCTACCTCTCCGTCTCGCAAGGATCTAACTACTGCAAGAACAACACAAGAGACATAGGGTTTATACTAGTTCGGGCCACCATTGTGGTGTAATACCCTAGTCTAGTTTGTGGTGGGTGGATTGCCTCTTGGGCTGATGATGAAGAACAGTACAAGGAAGAACAGCCTCGTGAGGGTCTGTTCTTGGCTGGGGGATGAACTGCTAGGGGAGTTCGATCGCCCTTCTCTCTCTCTCTCTAGATGCCGGATTAGATGCCTCTAGATACTGAATCAGGTGCCTCTACCCTGGGGGTGGCTAGTCCTATTTATAGGCAAAGGCCCTGGGCCTCTTCCCAAATATTGAGCGGGAAGGGCGCCAACAATTGGCCAATTTGAAGGGGAACATCTGGTACACTTATCCTGACTAAAGTTGGTCTTCGCCTGCCAAAGGCCTTGTGGTGACGCCGTCCTGGGCTCCATGGTGAACTCCTTCCCGCCGTTGGACTGGTCTTGGTCTCGTTGCACCGAAATGGGTGCCTTTGCTTGATCCTCTCGCCTGCGCTTGCCCCCTTTGCACCAAAGAGGAAAGGGAGACGCTGCGCGGGCGGGCGCCTACCTGGCACCCTTGGTCGTCATGGCTTGCGTCATGGGCACCTCATGAGGTACCAGCCTTGATCTCTCCGCCTCCTCGCGAGCCAGCCTGAGGAGGCCGTGCTTGAGGAAGCGCCATGTCGTCCGCCTCGCGAGGCTTGGCCCCTCGCGAGGGTCTTGAGCCTTGTGTTGATGAAGATGGGCCATGCTGGGCCCCCATTTGAGCCACATCGCAGGCCGCAGGCAGGCAAGTCTGGGGACCCCCGTTCCCAGAACGCCGACAGCAGCACCCCCATGACCGAGGCAGAGGTCGCGATACTCGCCTCGGGCGAGGTCTTCATGACTCGTGGCTAGGGCGAGATCGCTCGAGGCTGAAGAGCAAGGGGCGCCCTCACGATCCACCTGGAGTACGATGGCGCATCGGTGATGTTCTTCAAGGTCTTCGACGCGAGCGGGCGCCGGCTTGAGTGCTGCCCCAGGAGAGGTGGCCAGGACCTCGCGATGGCGACGGCTGGGCCGACCAACCGTCCCCTGGACAGCTCCACAAGCGGCGGAAGCGCCGGTGGATCCAGCGACCCTAGCGAGGTCTTCGCGACTCCGGAAACGAGCGACGACAGCTACGAGCCCGCGAGCCAGCGCCGCTCCCGGAGCAGGGCGGGCTCGCTCGGCTGCCGCCGACTCTGATCTGGATGGGGTTGGCGCCGATGCCTGACGACCCACTTTTGATGATGGCGTCGTCTGCTGGGGCGCGTGTAGATAGCATCCCTTAGGATCCGTTTCCTGCAAGGAATCATACTGCGCCCCGTGGGGGCTTGTAAGGTGTCTGTGATCCTTTCTGTTAATACGTGACTTTTGCTATGGAATCGTGCGGGTCGCTAATTCCGTCGTAGCTTAGTCTTCCCTTTCGAACCTCGCGAGGGCTTGGCGCTCTGCGTCGACAGGTCCCAGTCCCAAGGCGGCGTCAGCCGTCGCTGGTATGCCAGGTCGTGATGCCGTGGTCAAGGCCAGGAGGTGAGCGACCCGGGGTCCGGTAAGAGCCCCTGAGTCGCGATGCTCAGGAGGTCCCCTTTGGCGCCCAAGCAGCCGTCGCTTGATGAGAAAGGGAAACGACGTCGCTGGTACGGAATTGCATTGGGTGCGGGGGTAGTGCCATGGTAGCCAGTGCTTTGGATGGTGACCTATCTGGAGGATCAGGGGTCATCCCCAGCGCATCGTCGGGTCCGTGGTGTAGTTAGAACGGAGTTGCTCGGCGTGGTCCTCGCGTGTCCCTTCTCCCTCGCCTCTGCTCCCCTTTCTGCTCTACGTCCTCGGGTCTCGACCCTCGAGCTTGTCTCAGTCGTTGCTGGTATGCCAGGTCGCGATGCCGTGGACAAGGCCAGAGGGTGAGGGCTGGAGAGCCGGTAAGAGCCCTGAATCGCGATGCTCAGGCACCCCCCCCCCCTTTAACGCGCAAGCGGTTTGCGCGGGCGAGGGTGAAGAAGACTCCGTGAGGGCCTCGGTTAGCGCAAATCCCTCCAAGGATCCTGCAGACTCGTCATAGAAAGAAGAAGGGGCTGCCTTGACAGTCATTAGTCGACCGTTAGTCGCTTAAAAGCTCGCTGGTTGGGGTAGGTGAGGTGTATCTGGGCACCCGTGAGCCAGCACGGGACTCACGAGGCCCTACCTCTAGGCGGGTTGCGCCTGGCACTGGGTCGTATCTTGAGATGTGTTCCTGCAAGATTTGGTTAGATGCCGGCACTCTACGTCCTCGGGTCCCGGCCCTCGAGCTTGTCTCAGCCGTCGCTGGTATGCCAGGTCGTGATGCCGTGGACAAGGCCAGAGGGTGAGGGCTGGAGAGCCGATAAGAGCCCTGACTTGCGATGCTCAGGCACCCCCCTTTAATGTGCAAGTGGTCGACATGGAGAAGAAAAGTTGTAATGGACAGGCATCAAGTGATCAAGCATGATAGGCGAATGCATAGTTGGAAATAAACGCAAGGGAGATACACGCCGCTGGGCCTAGCCCAAGCGTCTTGGGGATGATGCAGCCCGAGGGGCGCCCCCAACAAAGCAAGCTAACGATCGAAAACTAAAAAGGGATACACGCCGCAGGGACGGACCCACGCGGCCTGGGAGTAATGCAGCCCTAGGAGGGCGCTCCCAGCTGGGAATGAAGCTTGAAAGATGTCACCTGAAGATGTCGACGACGAAATGACGTTGGTGCGGCAGACTCGGTGGGCTGCGGGAGGAGATCCTCACGAGCCCCCAGGCCCTGGGGCCTCGGGAGGCTCCGGAGGCGCTGGTGGCTCCTCGCGAATCATCTCCATCTCCGCCAGGACTGCGGAGCGCCTGTCTTCCTGAGTCTCCATGATGCCCCTCATGAGGCGCTGGTACGCAGCAGCCACGCTCGGCAAGCCGTAGGGCATGCGAACATAGCTGTGGGGTGGACCTCCGCAATGCCCCACTTGTGAGGGCCAGAGGCGCTCTGTCGTGGCGACTTGATTGAACCATGGTACGTCGATGCAGACACGCAGCCCACCATCCTCGCCTGGATGGGGAGCCACAGCCGGTAAGCGGCGGCAACCTCTCATGATTCTCGACTCCTGTAGTTCTTGAATGGCCTGGTTAACGAACTCCTGCTGGTCTGACTCTGCTTGCTTCGCTCCTTCTTGAGGGAAACGTGCGTCGAAGCACGCCTCCACGTGGTGCCCAAGCGCCTCCCTCGTAACCCTGGCTAGGTCGGTGGCCCTCAAGGTGAGAGCCCCCGAGCCCTACCTGAGGAGGGCGCCGGGCGCGCTTTCCTATGCGATGGAAGGAGGGTCCCCCTGGGCAGGCACGGGCCCTGAGGGGCCTGCCTCCTGAAGGGCAGAGCCTGACGACGTCTTCTTCTTCTTGGGTGTGGTCTCGGGAAGCCTCCTGCTCCCGCGATCCGGGTCTTCTAGCGACGCGGCCTGAAAGGCTCGCTCCAGGGAACACACTGCATCCCTCTCTTCACATGGCATTGTGATGACGCCGCCACTCCCTGGCATCTTGAGGACATTGTAGCCATGGTGAGTTACGGCCATGAATTTGGCCAGCGCTGGGTACCCGAGGATGGCGTTGTATGGCAGGCGGATGTGAGCGACGTCAAAGTCGATGAGCTCAGTGCGGTAATTGCTGCAGGCCCCGAAGGTGACAGGGAGGCGGGCCTGCCCGATCGGGATCGTGGAACCGTCGGTGACTCCGGAGAAAGGCTTGGTTGGCTGAAGCTGGTCATAGGGCACTTGGAGGTTGTCGAATATTTCCACGGACAGGACGTTGAGCCCTGCTCCACCATCGATGAGGGTCCTGGTGACCAGTACGTTGCTGATGACTGGGGAGCAAAGCATCGGGAGGACCCCGGCTATGGCCGCGCACTTGAGCTGATCTGCTGAGCTGAACGTGATGGCGCACGCCGACCACTTGAGGGGGCGCGTTCCTTCGAGCTTGGGGAGGGCTGCATTGACTTCACGGGCAAACTACTTGAAGATGCGTTGGGAGGCTGGGGCTTGAGCTCCGCCTAGGATGCAGGCGATCGCGCGCGGCTCTTGGAAGCCCCCAGCCCCCTCGTCTTGATGGCGGTCTTCGTTCCTCCTTGGCTGAGGCGGCAGTGGAGGGAGGCCCGCGTTGCCATGAGGGCAGTCCTCACGAGGCTGATCCCTCGAGTCCCCCTCGCGAGGCAGGTTTCGCCAGCGGTCCTCGCGAGGTTGGTTGCGCCACCCCTGGCGCGGGCCGCGATCTTCCCAGCGTCCCGGGTTTCTTCCTCCTCCTCGGCCGTAGCCCCGGTCGGCGCGGTCAGGGCGACGGCCGATCCTTCCTTCTCTCACAGCGCGGAGTTCTTGGCATTCGTTGGTGTTGTGGGTGTCGAGGTCGTGGTACACACAGTACCGGCTGCCACTGGAGGATTCGGGCAGATCTTTGCCCCGCTTGGTGTCCGGTTCTGCCGCAAGTACGGCAGCCCCCTTGTGCTTCACATCCTTGGCCTTGGGCTTCTTCTCTTCTGGGTCTGCGGCAGGCAGCTCGAGGAGGGAGAGACGTCCCTCCTCAGCCCTGGCGCAGTTGGTCGCCAAGTTGAACAGCTCCAGGGAGGTGCAGAGGTCTTCATGCATCGCCTGCCCCTCCTTCATCTTGACGTCGCGCACGCCATCGGAGAAGGCTGAGATGATGGCTTCCTCAGACACCTTGGGGATCTTGAGGCGCGCACTGTTGAAGCGCTGGATGTACTTTTGCAGGGTCTCCCCAGGTTGCTGCTTGATGTGGCGCATGTCGCTCACGGCGGGCGGCCGGTCGCGAGTACCTTGGAAGTTGGCGATGAAGCGGGTGCGCATCTGCTCCCAGGAGGAGATCGTGCCTGGAGCGAGATTCAGGAGCCAGGTGCGAGCTCCTTCCTTCAGCGCCATGGGGAACCAGTTCGCCATGACCTTTTCATCCCCGCTGGCAGTTTCGATGCCCAGCTCGTAGAGCTGGAGGAACTCTGCGGGATCGGTCGTGCCGTCGTAGCGGGGAGGCAGGTCCGGCTTGAACTTGCCGGGCCACGCGATGCTACGCAGCTCGGTTGTGTAGGCGCGGCAGCCTGCGGTAGCCACGAGAGGTTTTAGTTGAGGGAGAGCTTGGCCTTGCGGGCCCCCTTGCGCTGCAGCTGGGAGCAGCGCGGGGTCTTGACGTGCCGGAGCTGGAGCAGGGTCGCGGCGAGCCGGAGCAGGGAGCGCCCGGGCAGCCTCTTGCGGTCGAGGGACTTCTTGGCAGCTCCGTTCTTGCTGGGCTGGCGCCTGACGGAGCGGGTTCCGCCAAGGGGCCATGCGCCTTGGAGCCATGGCGTCTTCTTGGAGCGGAGGTGGCTAGTACGCCCCCGGAGCTTCATTGCCCGCACGGGGCGGGGTGCGGCGCAGCGGAGCGGATGGTGCAGGAGAGCCTCCTATGCGCGGACGAGCTCGGCGACGCGGTCGAGCCACTCTTCGTAGACGTCGTCGATGGGACGGTAGCGAAGGAGCTCGTTTGCCGCGATGAGTGCAGCTCGAGCCTCCAAGGGCGCGCGGAGCGCGTGGGATGAAGAGCCAGCTGGTGTGAGTGACGGAGTAGCGGTGCGGCCGTCTCGCCGCACGGATGGGTGCTGAGACGATGCTTGTTGCTCGTTCCCGCCGGGCCGGTGGCGGCGTTGATGGCGGGCGACGGGGAACGACGAGGACGCCCGCCGACGGGAGCTGTCTGGGCGACGCGGGAAGCGATGGAGGCCCGGCGCTCGGCGCGGGCCCGACGAGCGTCAGGCATGGATGCGACGGTCGGAGGAGAATGAAGCGGTGGAAGACAGATTCCGGCGCACCCCTACCTGGCGCGCCAAATGTCGGATCGTGGGTTCCGGCAGACCCTTAAGGTTCGAACTCTGGGGTGCGCGCGGAGATTCTGCCCTCTACCTCTCCGTCTCGCAAAGATCTAAACTACCAAAAGAACAGCACAAAGAACACATAGTTTATACTGGTTCGGACCACCGGTGTGGTGTAATACCCTACTCCAGTGTGGTGAGGTGGATTGCCTGTTGGGCTGATGAAGATGAACAGTACAAGGGAGAACAGCCTCGCGAGGGCGTGTTCTTGCTGGGACGATGAACCGCTAAGGAAGTTCAGCCGCCCTTCTCTCTCTCTTCTTGCTCGGATTCTGGATCCCAGGTCGGATGAACACCAGATGCCTTTCAGATGCCTCTACCTTGGGGGTGGCTAGTCCTATTTATAGGCAAAGGCCTTGGGCCTCTTCCCAAATATTGAGCGGGAAGGGCGCCAACAATTGGCCAATTCGAAGGGGAACATACAGTACACTTATCCTGACCAAAGTTGGTCCTCGCCTGCCAAAGGCCCTGTGGTGACGCCGCTCTGGGCTCCACGATGAGCTCATTCCCACTGTTGGACTGGTCTTGGTCTCGTTGCACCGAAATGGATGCCTTTGCTTGATCCTCTCGCCTGCCCTTACCCCCTTTGCACCAAAGAGGAAAGGGGAGGACACTGTGCGGTCTGGCGCCCGCCTGGCACCCTTGGTCGTCATGGCTTGCGTCATGGGCACCTCGCGAGGTACCCTGCCTTGATATCTCCGCCTCCTCATGAGCCAACCTGCGGAGGCCGCGCCCGAGGAAGCATTGCGTCGTCCTCCCCACGAGGCTTGGCCCCTCGCGAGGGTCTTGAGTCTTGCGTTGATGAAGGTGGGCCGTACTGGGCCTCCATTCGAGCCACGCCGTGGGCCGCAGGCAGGCAAGTCTGCGGACCCCCGTTCCCAGAACGCCGACACTCTATACACATAAGTTGATCAGTTGATCTCTCCCAACCGTGTGCGGTGCCCCCCTCCACCATAATCCACCTCTGTCATATCGTAGCGGTGCTTAGGCGAAGCCCTGCGTCGATAGAATCATCATCACCATCATCATGCCATCATGCTGGCGGAACTCTCCCTCGAAGCTCTGCTGGATCGGAGTTCGTGGGACGTCATCGAGCTGAACGTGTGCTGAACTCGGAGGTGCCGTGCATTCGGTACTTGGATCGGTCGGATCATGAAGACATACGACTACATTAACCGCATTGTCATAACGCTTCCGCTTTCGGTCTACGAGGGTACGTGGACACACTCTCCCCTCTCGTTGCTATGCATCACCATGATCCTGTGTGTGCGTAGGAAATTTTTGAAATTACTACGTTCCCCAACATATATTCTGAGTGAAACCTAATACGAGTATATTTTTAGTGATATACCAAACTAGAGTGTTTTTCTTTCAAGTTTGTGAACATGTATTATTCTATTTTGGATTTGTTGCAATGCACGAGCACATTGCTAGTAAGAGTAGAGAAAAGGATGAACGAGGGAAGGCCTTATTTGCAAACGTGGAGAGGGGTGTGGGTATATTTTTGCAAAATTGCCATAGTTTCCTTCCTATCCATTAGATATAAATCCGACGGCCTATATCGCAGGATGGCACGCACACCATCATCACCAACTCTGTTTTCTACTCTCTCTGTTCCTAAATATTTGTCTTTTTAGAGATTTCAACAAGTAACTACATACGAAGCAAAATGAGTGAATCTACACTCTAAAATATGTCTACATGCACATCCGTATGAGGTAGTCCATTTGAAATCTGAAAAAGACAAATATTTAGGAACGGATGGAGTATAAGAGTAGACATGGAGATATATCTCCAGCATGGTCTACAACAAAAATGTGTTGGACTGGTTAGCGTCGGATGCTCACAACGCGGTGACCTGAGTTCGAATTCTATCTTTAACTTTAGATTTTTATGTTATATATTACTTATTTAATATGTAATTATTTCGCTACTGTACTGACAGTGGAACCCACAGAGTACTTAGAATACAAGATTAAGGATGGAATTGTTTCTTTTTAACTTCCTGTACGAAGCTGTAGCCACCCTGCAAGTCACGTGTACATTGTACATGCAATTACCTTTTTATAGAGGGAGAATCATATGCGCAATTAACTCAAATGGATTGGATGTGACTCTATTATTTCCAGCATAAGAGAATCTCCAACGGCAGCCGAAAAATTTCCTCCCGCTTCCTTCTGTGGAGGGCGACATCAAACGCCAGCGGCATACATTTTCACAACTCTAACCAACCAGATGAAATTCGTGCAAGCACGGACTGTTTTCATATAAGCATGCAGGATTCCGTATAAAAAAGCCGGATCTTCATATAAACATGATGGATTTCATTACATTTACATGAACTAAGCGGTGCTAATCCAGCTTTCTTGGTATAATTAATACTCCCTCCGTCCGGAAATACTTTTCCTAGAAATGGATGTATCTAGACTTATTTTAGTTATATATACATCCAATTTATCCATTCTTAGAACAAATATTTCCCGCCAGTCGGAGAGGAAGTATCTTTGGACTGAGGAGTTGTGGACTTTGGAGGAGCTGGAGCAGCTTGAGGAGTTGGTCGTGAGGGCTTTGAAGAATCTGGCCGTGAGGGCATTGCTGAGGAACTTGGCCGTGAGGTCATTTGGGGTGAAGCACTTGGCTTATGAGCAGGCTTCCTCATGTCCGGCAGACACTTGCGGGGTCGCCCATTCAGGTGGTTTCTTTGCTGCTTTGTCTCTTTCGAGGACCTTCGTCGACCCTGCAAGTGTCTGCCGAACATGAGGAAGACAAAGGGATCCGATGGCGGCCATTTTGTTTTCATATATCCATGAGGAGCTGAGGACTTTGGAGGAGCTGGAGCAGCTTGAGGAGTTGGCCGTGAGGGCTTTGAAGAATCTGGTCATGAGGGCATTGCTGAGGAACTTGGCCATGAGGTCATTTGGGGTGAAGCACTTGGCTTATGAGCAGGCTTCTTTGCCATGGCCTTCTTTCGCTTGCTTGCAGAGGCCTCCGTAGTGGTAGCAGCAGCGGCAGAGTCTTCATTAAATTTCCTCACTGCTTCCTTAGCTATTTTGGCTAGCTTGGCCTGGCGCTTGGCCCATTCATCAGGATAATCCCCACCACGCTTGAGGCTGGTGGGATCAGCTTCTTCGCCAGGTGCCAATGGATGTCTTGGGCATGGAGGATTAAGAGCGAATTTCTTCATATATTTGGGGGTAACATATCTGTACTCCCTCCATTCCCGTGCCCATCTCCTCTCTATCCTTTGTATGCGCACCTTGCACTGATTTTTGTCCTCCTTGCCAAACTTGTCCTTGTCAGGAGTGCAATAATCCTTGTATATGTCATCAGGAATCTCGAAAGCAGTATTGCTCTCAGGCCTCTTTCCTCCTTTCTGTGGCTTCTTACAGTCAGCCATTTTCTTCAGCCGAGGAAATTGAGTAATGGAATTCTCTAAAGAGGTGTGCAACTTTTCTTCAAGGAATGCCGCAAATGAGTTAAGTTGATGTGAACCTAGTGATTCAGCAGCGGACATGTGTACCTGTGAACAGAGTATAGTTGCGAGGAATTTGGAGAGGTCACATGCGTTCTCAGAAGGTTTTTGCAATAAGAACAAGTTTGAGGAATTTGACCAGATGAGTCTTGAAGAATTTCACTAAGTGTTCTTTGACTTAGGTTCCAGAATTGTACAGATTGAAAAATCCACACAATTGAGGAATCTTGAAGAAAAACGTTGCTTAGGGAAACAGATCAAGAATAGATGTTATGTGAGGTGTTCAGTGTGTGAAGATTTGAAGTATAAACACCTTTTGAAGATTTTGTAGAAAACATTTGAATCAAAGAGGGTAGTAAAAGTAACTTTTAATTACCATGGACGAAGAACACGACGAACTATGAAGTGTAGATGTGAAGCTCGTCAGTTCAGATCTTCCACGCCCTAACTTGGCAGAGGAAGATGGCTATGGCGGCGGCGGAGTGAAGAAATCCATAGTCGGCGCGAGTACGACGGGGACAAGGTCGAGGCAGTGAAGCTCTTCCTCACCGGCAACGATGAAGTAGCGGCAGTGCTAGGTTTTGGGAAGCTCAAGCGGGAGAGAGGTCGAGTAGAGTAAAAACAAAGTGAGGAAGGGGAGGGGTATTTATAGCCGAGGTGAAAAACCACTCGTCCGAAGAAATTGGGCGAACGTGCCCCTGACCCTTCTCATTCGCTTGACATGTGTCAGCCACGTACTGAGAAGTGGCGATCGTGTGAGATCATGGGTGAATAGATAAGTATTATCGTGGAATGTGGAACGGTTTGAGCGACAAACGCCGAAAATTCAGATAAGATAATTTTTAAAGTTCCATTCGCAAATTCTTCAGCTGACAAGGACACAGTGAAGATTTCGAACGAGTTTCAAATAGAACGCACATGAAGAATTTGTGAATAGACTGGGTTGAGTTTAGCATAGAGGGGGAAGGGTCCGATCACATTCACTTAGTAGAAAAGGCAACTTGAAGAAATAGCAATAAGTGAATGTTGTAGAGGACATAAACTCACATATATATATAGCCAATGAAGAAAAACGACGGAGATGGTGAAGACGTTGCAAAGTTGAAGAATATGAACAACTAAGGAAATTCAAAACGGAGGAAAAACTCAAATTGAAGATTTTCAACTTTTGGTAGTGGCGTGACCCACCGTATAAGAATGATGATTTCAGACAACGCGTACAATTGTCGTAGGGTTCTGAGAATCAAATTCTTTGTTAATTTCTTCACACTTAGAGTGTTAGTCTTCATTGATTGAAGAAAAACATTTCTTCATGTGTTGCACATCTAAGTCATCAATTTTGCATAAGTGTTAGGATGAGTGTCGTTTTCAAATAATATTCGAAGATTCTAGGATATTTAGCTCACACCTCAACTTGCTAAATCTCTCCTCATCCAAGGGATGTGTGAAGATATCGGCTAGCTGTTCTTCAGTCCGTACATGCTCAATAGAGATGTCGCCCTTCCACACATGATCACGAAGAAAATGATGACGAACCTGAATGTGCTTTGTCTTCAAGTGCTGAACTGGGTTGTGAGCATTGTCACAGTAGAGAGGCACATTCTTCATGTTGACTCCGTAGTCCTTGAGAGTTTGCTTCATCCACAGCAATTGAGCACAGCAAGAACCAGCAACAATGTACTCAGCTTCAGTAGTAGACTGTATACGCAGTTCTGTTTCTTCGAGGACCAACAGACCAAAGATCGTCCGAGGAAATGGCATGTGCCAGATGTTAACTTCCGGTCCACACGAGCACTAGCATAGTTAGAGTCTGAATACCAAATGAGATCAAAAGCCGATCCCTTGGGAGTACCATAATCCAAGTGTTGGTGTGTGAGCTAGATATCCAAGAATGTGTTTCACAGCCTTATGGTGTGATTCCTTCGGTGTAGCTTGAAATCGGGCACACATGCAAACACTAAGCATAATATCTGTCTTGGATGCACATAAATACAATAAAGAGCCAATCATGGAGCGGTATACCTTTTGATCAAAGTCAGTATCGTCTTCATCAGTGCATAGATGGCCATTTGTGGGCATAGGGATTTTGACGCCTTTGTAATCTTGCATGCTGAATTTCCTCAGTACATCCTTGAGGTATTTCTCCTGAGATATGAATATGCCATTGCGCTGTTGACGATTTGAAGACCTAAGAAGAATTTCGATTCTCCCATCATAGACATTTGATATTCTTCACTCATCATATAGGCAAATTCATCAGACGCCCGAGGGGCCTTCTTGAGGCCATAGAGGGCCTTATTGAGTCTAAAGACTTTGTCGGGATGCTTTGGATCTTCAAAACCTAGGGGTTGAGCAACATATACTTCTTCCTCAAGCTTACCATTAAGGAATGCACTTTTCACATCCATTTGATATAAAGTGATATCATGATGGTTAGCATAAGTAGGTAATATGCGAATAGCCTCAAGTCTAGCTACAGGTGCAAAAGTTTCATCGAAATCAATTCCTTCGACCTGTGTGTAGCCTTCATCTACAAGCCGTGCCTTATTCCTCACCACAAGGACATTTTCATCTTGCTTGTTGCGGTAGATCCACTTTGTGCCAATGATATTGTGCTTGTGAGGATCTGGACGATTGACCAGTTCCCAGACGTTGTTGAGCTCGAATTGATGTAATTCTTCTTGCATAGCTTGAATCCACTCAGGCTCCAGAAATGCTTCATCTACCTTAGTGGGCTCTGTGATAGAGAGAAAGCAAAAGTGCCCACAAAAGTTAGAAAAATGTGAAGCTTTTGAGCGTGTGAGAGGACCTGGAATGTTGATGTCGCTGATGATTTTCTCAATCTACACTTCGTTTGCAATGCGAGGATGAGCGGGTTGTCGTCGAGGAATTTGATCAGCATTTTCTTTAGCACCATTTTCTTCAGGTGCATCAGCATGACGTTCTTCACGTTCTGGAATGATTTCTTCAACAGATTCTTCGATAGGAATGACATCCTCAGTAGCCTCGAACTTGATAGTTTCCTCAGGTGACTGTTCATCTAACACAGAAGGTAAGTGCTCTCTTTGCGAGCCATTAGTTTCATCGAACCACACATCTAAAGTTTCAACAACTTTGTTGTGAACGTTGTTGAAGACTCTGTAGGTGTGTGATTCCTTTTCGTAACCAAGCATAAAACCTTCATGTGCTTTCGATGCAAATTTTGAACTGTGATGAGGATCTCTAATCTAACATTTAGCACCGAAGACTTTGAAATAACTCACATTGGGTTTCTTGTTAGTGAGAAGTTCGTATGCAGTCTTCTTGAAGAATTTGTGAAGATTTACCTTGTTGATGATGTGGCACGCGGTATCAATTGCATCAATCCAGAAACGACGAGGCGTCTTGTATTCATCAAGCATAGTGCGAGCCATCTCAACAAGAGTCATGTTCTTGTGCTCCACGATGACATTCTACTGAGGAGTATAAGGAGCAGATAACTCATGAGTAATACCAAGTTCATCAAGATAGTCATCAAGACCAGAATTCTTGAACTCAGTCATGTGATTTTTACATCCACTATCGAGGACCCACTCATTGGCTTTGGGTTGATCATCCTGCAGATGAATTAGTGCAGCTTATGAACTCATATACTTCATCAGTGAAGAATATGATATCAAATTCATCAGATCAATTTCTTCAAGCAATAGAACAGATAAAATAGTATGAGGACGTGAGAAATGAGGATTCATTTTTTCATGATTAGCCTGTGTCCTTTCAGGCAATTTCAGGTCTCCAGCAAATTCTTCAGACGTTTAAGTTCGTCTGGAAACTCGACCCTGCATAAGAGATTAGTTCTTTTTTTCACCACCCACATCTGAATGGGTGGTAGAGAGTTCATCACTCTGCGAGCTCCATACGAGGAAGATGGCATAGAAGCCAGTCCACTTTGTTTCACATAAGAGGAGTTAGTATAAGCATATGAATAAGCAGAGAAATTCTTCGAGGACTTACGAACATAATGGTTAGAAGAATAATGCTCATATTCCATAGCCCTTAAATCTTCCCTGCGAAACAGAAGGGTTAGCACCATGATGTTCATATGAGGACTTTGATCCTTTTGAGGAATTTGATCCACGTGAGGATTTGGATCCATATGAAGAATTTGATTTGGGTTTCCTATTCTTCACAGGTAGTGTCATGAGGACATTCACCTGAAGATTTTTAAGGCACCTTTTGGGAACCCAGATTTTCTTCATAGGGGGACCATTCCTGCAGTTAGTGCCAACATATCTAGCAAATACTTCACCATTCTAATTTTTGAACAGTTTATAGTTGGAGTCAAATGACTCATCAGCAGAATGAGGAGATTCACATGTAAAGCCAGATAGAGTAGATGGATCTACTGGAGGTCCCTTTGCAGCAACCCATGAGGTTTTGGGATACTACTCAGGCTTCCAGTAAGTCCCATCAGCATTAAGTTTCCTCTCAAAGGCAATGCCCTCTTTCCTAGGGTTCCGGTTGAGGATTTGCTTTTTAAGCACATCACAAAGAGCCTGATGCCCTTTGAGGCTTTTGTACATGCCTGTCATATACAATTCCTTCAGCCCTGCATCATTAGTGATACTAGAAATGTCCTTAGATGAGGAATTAGTGACAGTAGAGACAGTTAAAGAATTTGTAACATTTGAAGCATTTTAACATTCAGGTGAAGAATTAGCAGATTCTCGTTCAATGCACTTCAAACATGGAGGAATGACCTGGGTAGCGTTGATTTGTTGAGCAAGAAGTGAATCGCGCTCCTTCTGAAGATCTTCATAACTCACTCTTAGATTTTCAAGATCTTGCTTTATTTGAAGAAATTCGTAAGAAAGCTTCTCATGATCAGATAAGAGAGTGTTATGATGACCTTGAAAGTTGTCAAAGCTAGACTAAAGTCTCTGAAGATTTGCAGTCAAGGTTTTAGTGCGATCCATTTCTTCACCCAACATATCATCACTTTTGTCTAGCATGTTTTAAACCTTTTCCAAAGCCTTTTGTTGTTTCACAGCAATCTTAGCAAGTTTAGAATAGCTAGGCTTGAGGTTTTCATCAGATTCATCCTTGCTTGATTCAGAGGAGGGGTATTTGAGTACCTTGGCACCTTTTGTCATGAAGCAATAGGTGGGAGCGTAGTCATCATTGCCTTCATCAGCCTTGTTGGTGAAGCTATTTTCTTCAGAGTTGAAGATGGACTTGCTGACGAATGCAATAGCAAGAGCTAGGCTCGCCACACTAGACTCGGACTCCTCAGATGCCTCCTCTTCCTCATGTTCCTCAGATTCAGCCTCAGAGTCCATTTCCTTGCCAATGAATGCCCGAGCCTTCTTGGAGCTGCTCTTCTTGTGAGATGAAGACTTCAAGGATTTTGATGATGAAGACTTTGAAGATTTCTTATTCTTCTTTTAGTCATCAGAGCTGTAATCCTTGTATTTCTTCTTCTTTGATTCCTTTTCCCACTGAGGACAGTCTTGAATGTAGTGATTGGATTTCTTGCATTTGAGGCATAGCCTCTTCTTGTAGTCACTGGATGAGGAACCGTTCCTCCTTGAGGATTTTCCAAAGCGACCACGTATTGAGAATGCTGGAATTTCTTCACGAGCAGTGCTCGCTCCTGGCTCAGTTCTTCAGGATCACCAAGGCTACTACCAGAATCTTCACCTTCAGATTCAGAAACTGCCTTGTCCTTCAGGGCACGTGACCTGCCATAGCTCGAACCATAGAGATCTCTCTTCTCAGCAAGCTGGAACTCATGAGTGTTTAGCCTCTCGAGGATATCAGCGGGATCAAGTGACTTGTAATCTCCACGTTCTTGTATCATCAATGCCAGAGTATAAAATGAGGAATCAAGCGATCTCAGCAATTTCTTCACCACCTCATGGTCGGTGATGTCAGTGGCACCAAGTGCTTGAAGCTCATTTGAGATGTCAGTGAGGCGATCGATGGTTTGTTGAACATTTTCATTGTCGAGTCTTTTGAAACAGTTGAAGAGATTGCGAAGAATGTCAACTCGAGAGTCACGCTGTGTTAAGACTCTTTCATTGACTTTGTACATCCTATCCCAGATAAGCTTAGCAGTTTCCAAAGCACTCACTCTTCCATACTGCCCTTTGCTCAGGTGGCAACATATGATGTTCTTCGCTTGAGAATCGAGTTGTTTGAATCTCTTCACATCAGCAGCATTCATAGAAGGTGTGACAGAGGGAACACCATTTTCCACAACATACCAGAGATCATTATCAATTACCTCAAGATGCATTCGCATCTTATTCTTCCAGTAGGGGTAGTCCGTCCCATAGAAGGTAGGACACCCAACAAAGACCTAGATCATACCTATGGTCGACATAACTAAAACTCCAGGTGGTTAAACCAAAATCACACAAAACAAGGGAGTACCTTGCTCTGATACCAATTGAAAGTGCGTTATATCGACTAGAGGGGGGTGAATAGGCGATTTTTATGAATTCTTCACTAAGGAATTTGCGGGTGAGGAAATTCCTAAGCGAAGAACTACTTGCAGCAGAATAAGTACTCAGATGTAAACATAACAGAGCACAAGCATGGTCATCATGATGAAATGAAGACAAGCATAGAGTACAGAAAGCGTAAACACACGATAACACAGGATGAAGACAAATAGACTGAAGAAATTGAACTGAGGAAATTGAGAAAGTCTTCAGTCAAAGTCTTCGAACAAATATGAACAAGCACACAACACAGTTATGAGGAAATGAAAGAGTTGAGGAAATAGAACCAGTAAGCTTGGTGAAGACAATGATTTGGTAGACCAGTTCCAACTGATGTGATAGTTGTATGTCTGGTTGGAGCGGCTAGGTATTTAAACCTAAGGACACACAGTCCTCACCGTATTCGCCTTGAGCTAAGGTCACACAGACCTCGCCCAATCACTCGTGGTAAGTCTTCAGGTGACTTCCAAACCTTCACAAACTCGGTCACTCGGCGATCCACAATTTCCTCTTGGATGCTCAGACCATGATGCCTAACCGTCTAGAAGATGCACAGTCTTCAAAGGTAACAAGTGTCGGATCCACGCAGGATCAATCTCTTCAGTGATGCTCAATCACTTTGGGTTTGTAGGTGTTTGGGTTTGGGTTTTCCTCACTTGATGATTTTCGCTCAAAGTCCTCGGAGGATGGGATGCTCTCAAATGACAAGTGTTAGTTTTTCTCGGAGCAGCCAACCAGCTAGTGGTTGTAGGGGGAGGCTATTTATATCCGAGGGAGCAGCCCTACATGATAAGACATAAATGCCCTTCAATGATATGACCGTTAGGTGGGTAGATATTTTGAGACAGATGGCGCATAGCACAGCAACGGTCGGAATTTTGAGTATCAAATTCCTCAGGGCTATCATGTTCCTCACTGTGTAGGCAATCCGCACTGGCGAATTCCTAACTCCTAAGTCAGAACAAATTCCTCAGAGACAAGAAGAACTTCGTCTCTGTCATTGAAGAAATCGACTGAACTGTATGAGATTTCCAATGGCTTCACTCAAAGGGATTGGTAGGTGTAGGATTTTGAGTTGAGCATCACATGGAAATTTTTCCTTAGTATTTCCTTGACCCCCTTTAATAGTATGGTGTTTCCTATGACTCAAGAAAGAGAAAATGAAACTATGAAAACAAAAGTCTTCTCGCTTCATGTTCCTCGAATGAATGCCAAGTCTTCAAGGTCACACCAATTTCTTCACTTTCAAAGTCTTCAGGAAGTCTTCAGAAAACCAAAATCTTCAGTCGAAGATATTCATTTTTAGGGCTCGACTTTCTCTATAAATATCAAACTCCTCATAGACTTATAGACATGTGTACACTCACAAACTCATTAGTCCCTTAACCTATAAGTCTTCAATACACCAAAATCACTAAGGGGCGCTAGATGCACTTACAACTCGTCGCTCTCCACGCACCCAGCTTCTGCCTCTGCCTGCATGGCGTTGCCGTAGGCACGGGAGGCGCGCCCACAGACATGAGAGGCGCGGCCACCGCAGACACTGGTGGCGCGGTACGAGGCGGCAGCGACGACGCCCGTACCAGCGTGGGGCAACTCGCCACTCCTCATCGAGCTAAACTGGAGCGCCGAGTTGCTGAACCACGCGCCGGGTTGGGGCGGAAACTGGCTCCATCGGGCCAAGCAAGGTTGATGAAGCACCGAGCGGCCTCGCCCGTATCCGGAGGGCTCGACGGGCAACCCAGCCGGGTAGTATGCCAGAGAACGGCTCCTCAGAAGCCATCAGAATAGTGGAGAAAATGGTGAAGGAGGAGATGGGGGAGCAGCGGAGGGGTGCGATTCTTGCCCACTATCTGTCTGGCCTCGTTTAAATAGAGGGCGGACGGTAGGAGCTTGGCCGGTGTCTGGCCTCGTTTAAACTGAGGGCGGACGGGAGGAGCTCGGCAAGTGTTGTGTTTAATTCTGGCCCGCTCATGAACGGACGTGTGGCTGGAGTAGGTTTCTCGGTTTGTATGCAGGTTTAATGGAGGGGTTTGATGGAGGCGAGGAGGCGTGTTCAGCCGGGCGTGCAGCGGGTGATGCAGTACTATTTGATTCGACAATGGGTGGCGCAGTTCCCGATACGGCTTTAATGCAGGCGAGGGAGGGGTAGCGGTTCCCGAAATGTTGAACGACCAATGATGCATCCTCCTTCAATTAGCATCGTTCATGCATGATGGAAATGGGAGGAGGACCGGGAAAAGAGGCTGCATGATGTGAATGCAACGCAGTTTGCACTCATATAAAGGTGCCCCTCCATTCCAATGCATCTACCACATCGTACGCACCTAAGCATTTGCCTAAGCACCTAGACTAAGGCAAAAGTGCTCACTCCAGACCCATGGCGGCGATGCGCACGAGCGGCAAGCGGCTGTGCCGGATGGTGCACGACGCCGGCCTGCGGCATGGCGCCGAGGATCGTCTCCAGACGGTGTTCGTGACCGGCTGGTGGATGGCCGCCATCGACGCCAACTACGACTCTCAAATGGACCAGATGATCGTTGCCACCACCAACAAGTTCACCGTCCTCAAGAAACTCGGGGACGACATCGCCGTATTCCTCCAGCCCGCGCGTCCGGGCTCCTCATTGCTTGCCACCCTAATCGGCCTCCATGGCCAGAACCTCTTTCAAGCACTGGTGGCCCTGCGACTGCCCGCCGACGCCACGAAGAATGTCCACCTGGAGGTCGCGCTCACCGCAAGGTGCCTCGCCCTGCAAGAACTCGTCGACCTACACATCCACATGTACGAGCAAATCGTGTACATAGGTATCTACAAGGCCATTGAGGACGCTACGACGTTGGCCATCCTCAACCGGCTGGATGCCTTTGCTGAGAAACACCTTGACCTCGCCACAAAAGTCGCCGCCGGCCGGTGGCCCGGCGCACTAAGTTGAGGAGGAGGAGGTCGTACGTTGATGGATGCATCTTTCTTCTTGCCTCTTGTAACCACCAATGCAATCGCATCATCGTGGCCTTAATTCTTATTGTGCTATTACATTCTCGTTCCAGTCAATACTGACATGTGCGATCCCTTTGCTTAATTATACGCATCACTGTAACTAGTACTCCATCCATCAATTTATAAGTTGTGCTTACCTTTCCATCAACTTTGTGCAACGCACGGGCATCTTGCTAGAAACACTAGAACATGTTGGACCGCATGTGACCAAACCGACGATGCGCCAACCTAGCTACTACATACCCTGCTTCTCTGGCGGAAATAGCCCCGCCCTAGCGTTTCCAATCGTTATTTCTATCTATCGATCGTGCCAAGGAGCAGAACCAAATGTTACAGTTTATACATTTTTCTCTACTCCTACTACTCCAATAAAAGACTCAGTTGGTGATGGTGGTATGTCTGCCATCCGTCGTTTCTGACCATTAGATCTGCATCTAACAGCTGTGAGGTAAGTTGTGGCATTTTTGCAACAATAGCCCACTTCTCTGCTCCAATTTGCAGAAAACTCCTTATTTATCTTGAAAGCAACCACATCCCTCCCTCGCCTCATCAAAACAACCTGAGAAATATTTTTTAATGAAAAGTAATATATTAGGAGTATATCAAAACAAGAGTAATTTCTTTCAAGTTTGTGAACAAGTACTACTATTCTACTACTCTGGATCCGTCGCAACGCACAGACACGTTGCCACTAAAAGGAAAAGGCCTGCCGCATTCGCGTTGCACCCCCACGCGCCCGGGAATCGGGAGTACTCCACGGCCCGTCCGGCATGCCACATAGCTAGGGAAGTCGTGTTGCCTAGCATTTTCACTTTCATGTGGGACCGTCCTTGAGCAAACCGACTATTGCCAAACAGCACCCCGCCCGCCGCCGCGTTGGAAAACAGAAACGAGGGGAAGATCTAGCTGTAGCACGGAAGCCAAAGAATTTGGTGTCTGATGGGGCTCGTTGATAGAGTGTTATTTATTCATAACTAGCAAGATACCCATGCGTTGCACGGAAAATCAAGATGCATTTGTATGAGTAGTTTATGTTGTGGGAGAAAAGGATGAACAAGAGAAGGCCTTATTTGCAAATGTGGAGAGGGGTGTGGGTATCTTTTTGCAAAATTGCCATAGTTTCCTTCCTATCCGTCAAATATAAATCGGATGCTCCTGTGGTCCTCCGGTAGCGTCACCATCCGTGCCTGCCCTCTGGTTTCTTCCTCCTTGCTGAGGAGCGGCACCATCCTGATCCTGGGGAGGCAGCGAATCCCAGCTGGATCCGTCCCCGGCCTCCTCGACCTCTTCCTGAAGGAGATGGACAAGGGAAAAGGCGTCACGGGGCACTTATCTTTTTTCAATCTTAAATCTGTAGGCAATTGCCAAATTTTAGTTCAAATACTGTAATCCCTCGAGTCCATGTTTGTGTTTTGTAAGACTCGTACTTGTATGACTAGCACATTAATGAAAAAGATGAACCTTGTCGGGAACTCGTGCACGTGTATGTCCATGTAGAGGTGGAATGCCTCTTTACTTAAACAAGCAAGTTTTCCCCAGCAGTCTATCCTGCCGGTACCCTTTTTATTTTGTTGCTGGAGAACTGAGCCTACCGGGCAAAAAACAAAGGGACCAACCCCCTGCCAATCTCTTTTCACCAAAGGCCACTGCGACCATCCTGGCTGAAGCAATGTTCAAGTCCAGGGATGGGAGCACCTAAGTTTCTAAGAGCGGCGAGGTTTTCTCATGCACAAGTTTCAGCTTACGGAACACTTATGGACAAGAGGTAGAACTTATCTGTTTGGCTTGCCAGAGATCACAGTGCTGGCTCATCTTCCCAACTCCCAGTAGAGGCTAAGCTCATAGCAGGAACCTGCAGCTTCATGCAGATGGGAATGATGCAGGATGCGACCTTATCTATATGCATATGCAATGCTTATGCAATGCTCTTGAAATGCTCATGCATGCATGCAACTCTGCCAGCCCCCCAGCACTTAGTTTATTTCTCCGTTGCTTAGTCTGCGCCTGGCTTTGTACAAGGGGTTACATGCAACTCAGACAAGGCCTGTACAAAAGGGTGGCTGCCGGGCAGGGCCCGACAGCCGCGCCTTACGGGTAGAACTTGCGGAGATGCTCAATATTCCATGAGTTTTGCAATTGAATGCCATCTTCGGTCTCCAGACAGACTGCGCCAAGTCTGGTGACTCGAACTACCCGGTAAGGGCCTTCCCACTTCGGCGTCAACTTGTTTGTACCCTTGGCGAACTAAACGCGCCTAAGGACAAGGTAGCCTTCCTCAAAACACCGGGCATGAACCCTGCGGCTGTAATAGTGATGCAGGGCTTGCTGATAGCGCGCAGTACGCGTAGCAGCCCGGAGACGGTTCTCCTCGAGTAGCACAACATCGTCACATCGGTGCTGATCTTGCACTACTTCATCATAGGCAAGCACTCGAGCCGACCCTTAAATGAGTTCCTTGGGGATAACTGCTTCTGCCCCATAGATTAGGGAGAAGGGAGTCTTCCCGGTAGCTCTATTTGGTGTCGTTCTGAGGGACCAGAGTACTACCGGCAGCTCATCGATCCACCGCCTGCCATGCTTCTGCAGCGTATTAATGTTTCTTGTCTTGAGTCCTCGCAGCACTTCAGCGTTCGCCCTCTCAGCCTGCCCATTGCTTCTGGGATGTGTGACAGAGGCAAATGAGATCTTGCTTTCGAGGGCATGAACATATTGCATGAAGGCGCGACTCGTGAACTAGGTGTTGTTATCGATAATGATCCTTGCCGGGACTCCAAAACGGCACACCAATTCTTTCAAGAACTTGATAGCTGACTGAGCAGTCACCTTTCTCACGGCAGCTACTTCCAGCCACTTTGTAAACTTTTTGATATCAATGAATAGGAATTCAAAGCCCCCGGTAGCTCAGGGGAAAGGGTCGAGGATATCGAGCCCCCAAAACGAAAACGGCCATGACAAAGGGATTATCTGAAGAGCTTGTGCAGGCAGGTGGATATTCTTGGAATGGAACTGGCAGGCTTCACACTTGTTGACTAGCTCAACCGCGTCTTGGAGGGCTGTGGGCCAATAGAATCCTTGTCGGAATGCTTTCCCAACTAATGCCCTTGATCCAATGTGGGAGCCGCACATTCCTTTGTATATTTTAGCCAGCGGTTCCTTTCCTTCTTCCCGGTAGATGCACTTCAATTTCACACCCTTGGGCCTCCTTCTGTATAGAGTATCATCGACAAACACATACATACTGGCCCTCTGGGCTAGTTTTTCAGCCTCATCTTGGTCATCGGGAAGTTCTCCGGTTTGGAGGAAACGGACTATGTGCCTTGCCCAAGTTGGAGCCTGGGGCTCGGCAACAAGGACTAGCGGCACCTCCACAGCTGTGGGGGCACATTCCTCGTTCGCGGGGACCATAGGCCCGGCGGGAGGGTGCGGTCCGGCAAGCGATGAGGAGTTGTTTCCGGCAGGGTCCCTACCAGGAGCCCCAGGAGGCTCTATCGGGAGAGGCTTACCGGTGTCCCTTTTTATCCTTTTCTGGGCATTGTTGCTGGGGATACAGAGGGCAGAGTAAGATGGAGAACAAAAGTACCTGGTTCCACAGGAAGCTTCTGCGCAGCACACTTTGACAGATGATCGACTACGCAGTTTCCCGCATGGGGTACGTGCTCTGTTTGCAATCCGTCAAAGTGCTCCTCCAATCTTCTCACTTCCTCAACGTATGCCTCCATCAATGGACTTTGGTAACCCTTGTTGACTTGTCTCACTGCAAGCTGTGAATCTCCTCGAATGATTAGCTCCTTGATTCCCAATTCTGCTGCAATCCTAAGCCCGGCAAGGAGCCCTTCATACTATGTTGTATTGTTGGTTGCCTCTTCCCGAGCAAAGTGCATATGGACGACGTACTTCAAGCGCTCCTCGTAGGGGGCAACGAGAAGCACGCCATCCCCTGCACCTTGTAGGGAAAAGGCACCATTTAAATACATGATCCTTTCCTGGGGTGCTTCCTTGCCGGGGATAACTGTTTCTAGCACTTCCTCACCAGGGGTTGCACTACAAAAAAATACACTTCCATGATGATACATGTTTGTCACAATAGGTCACGTTTTCCGTCATGCATGTACATCCATGACGATTTTATGATAGAATCAAGATAGTCATACATGTGCTGTCGTAGAAGTGTTCCATGGCATTACCAAAATTATCATCATGGTAGGGTCCACTTCCATGACGATAAATCCCGCGTCATAGAAGTGCTTTCGTCAAGGGTGGCCGACACGTGGCGTCGACCGTAACGGGTCACCGTTTGTCGGTGTCAAAACTGGCAGATCTCGGGTAGGGGGTCCCGAACTATGCGTCTAAGGTCGATGGTAACAGGAGACAGGGGACACAATGTTTACCCAGGTTCGGGCCCTCTCTATGGAGGTAATACCCTACTTCCTTCTTGATTGATCTTGATGAATATGGGTATTACAAGAGTTGATCTACCATGAGATCGTAATGGCCAAAACCCTAGAAGTCTAGCCTGTATGAATATGGTAATGAATATATCCATTTCCGGACTAAGCCCTCCGGTTTATATAGACACCAGAGGGGACTAGGGTTGTACAAGGTCGGTTACAGAGAAGGTAATCTTCATATTTGATCGCCAAGCTTGCCTTCCACGCCAAGGAGAGTCCTATCCGGACACGGGTGAGAGTCTTCGGTCTTCATATCTTCACAGCCCATCAGTCTGGCCCATGGCTAACAGGTCGGATGCTCGAGGACCCCTTAGTCCAGTACTCCCTCAGTATCCCCTGAACCAGGCTTCAATGACGAGGTGTTCGGCGCACAGATTGTCTTCGACATTGCAAGGCCAGTTCTCCTTCCCGAATACTCCAAGATAGTCTTCGGACGCAGGAAACGTGTCCGGATCTTCAACACAAGTACCACACACACAACCATAGAGAGTATAATATTTCATGAGTCCCATCCGCTGACAACTTTTTGCAAGATGACATCACGCCTGCCCTGTCATTATTTCGAACCGTTTTCGTCTGCCGTTCCATGTTTCGAGGTGCGGTTTCCATTGGCACGTCTTGTTAAAGCAGAGATCATGTCCTCTTATTGCGGGATTCTCATTAATACAAGCGTGGGTAACCCAACTGTTCCATTGGAAAGATTCCTTAGGAATAGGCAGGCTTTCAGGCTTAGGAGGAGGCGTTCGATACCCGTTGCCTTTATAAAGGAGCCAAGGGTAGTCTCTTTTTACGCCAAACCTCCCCTCAGCCCTTCAAACCTCGAGTTCTAGCGTCCAAGGTTTGACTTCATTGCCCCAAGCTTCCAATCATGTCCGGGCCCAGCCCTCGGGGCCGATGGGTGGCTTCCTCCATTACAGAGGAGGACATTGCGAAGCTTCGGGCGGCCAGATACCTGACTGCGGAGATCCCCCACAGGCTTCCTGCTCAAGGATAGGTTATTCCGACTCCCAGATCTAGCGAGAGGGTTGTATTCATCTCTCACTTCCTCCGAGGGCTAGGGTTCGCTCTTCACCCCTTCGTCCGGGGGCTGATGTTTTATTACGAACTAGATTTCCACGATCTAGCCCCAGATTCTTTCCTCCACACCTCGGCATTTATCATTACGTGTGAGGCCTTCCTCCGAATTCCCCCACACTTCGGCTTATGTCTCAAGACCTTCAGTGTGACGCCGAAGGTGGTCGACGGGAAACAAATGGAGTGCGGCGGTGCTGTAGTGAGCAAGCTTACCAATGGCCAAAAGGCTCTTTTACCGAAACTTCCAACCAATGGTAGCGAGAGTGGTTTTATATCACAGAACCCCGCAGTACCAAGTGGGGCGCTATACCTGCGTTCCATTCTGGCCCTCCGTTACAGCTTGCATCATGGATTAATAAGGGGCTGGACTGGGGATTAGTTGATGAAGTGCAGACTCTACAGAGCCACATCCGAACCCTCCTCGAGAGGGACATCGATCTTGTCAACATGGTTCAAGTAATGCTAATCCGCCGAACCCTGCCATGCTAGCGTAGGCCTCTCCGCATGCGGGAGTTTAATCTGGAAGGACCACGAACCCTCCAACACTTCTTCGGCACTACGCACAAAGGAAAGTGGAAGCTGTTTTTCAGGAAACGAAAACAGTGGCCGCACACCATCGAGGACCTTGGCCTCGACTGCAACCATCCGGATACCTCGATAAGCGCTCAACTTGCGAACACTTTGTAGTTAAGCACGCCGTAATACGTTATTGAACAAACTATCTTCCTCCAGGGCTGGATAAAGAAAGCGAAGTGTATTAGGTGTTCGCCCCCCCCCCCTTCCCGAGGACTCAGCGGATCCTGTACTAACGAGGATGCTGGCCCCGACGCCGTACCAGGTGCCTGCGAAGGGAGACAAGGCGGAGAGCGGGAAGGCCAAAGGTGGCCTCCCTTTTGAGGGTACTTTAGACATCGTGTCTGGGGAGAGAAAGATTCCCCCGCCCGAAGGCCAAAGTGAAGGAGAAGGCAATATTTTTTCTCCCCATGGTAAGAAAAGGGTCGCCTCCAAAAGTTGGGAGGAAACAGCTCCTAAGCGAGGCAGGATGCCCCCGTTGGGTGACCCGGGCTTGGAGGGCGACATCATCGCGTGGTCCCACGGAGAGGACAAGCCTTCAGGCAAACCGTAAGTGAACGAGAGTGTTTTTAAACATATCCCGTCCCTTTCTTGTGACCGAGGTAACATCTAGCATATATGTTTTTTTTTAGCTCGGCGGACAGTCTTCAGCAATCCTCTTCCTTGGGGGACCTTCTCCCAGAGATGACGGAGAGCGAGATGCCTCCACTGGTCTCCTCGCCCAATAGGGCGGACGACCATGAGGTGTCGTCGCGGAGGGTCTCTCCTGACCAACAAGTGGTGCGAGGGATGGCAAAGACACAACCCGAAGGTAATACTTCGGTAGCCCAGAGTCCGGGAGCCGACAACAAAGGCCCCGAGCTGTTCGGCCTACGGCCAGAGACAATCACAAGGATGAATAAGCGGATCCCTTCAAAGGGAGGCCGTACTCCTACGGCAACTTCCGGGGATCTCGAAGCACCGGATGTATTGAGGAACATCCTGCAAAAGGCGTTCGTCTCAGAGGAACATCGTACCTTGATGGGTACGGTGGTTGAAAGGGTTCTATCTGTGAAAAGCGGTTTCAATGAAGCCTTCGTGAGCCTGCTAAAAGGCTTTGAGGTTTGTAATGTAAATTTTTTTATTGTGCTTGGCTCACACACTGCACCTGTGTATAGGTAGTAGCCCCAAAGACTCGGATTGGCTTCCCAAGGGAGGCGACCAGAGGATCAAAAAAGATATTTCCAGGAAATAATATGATTAATTGAAATGCAGGCTGTTGCTTCCCGGACGTCCGCCCGGACTACAGAAGTTGCTGATCTAGAGCGGAAGCTTGATATGGCGGGAGATGACCTTATGCTTATCAACAAGCGTCTTGACGAGTCGCAAGGTATGTTTTTGGGGCAGTCCTTACAAGCGCGTGCTTTGTAATGTGGGCATCACGCGAAATATTGTATACTGAGATATGCATTAATGCAGATGGTGCCACCGCGGTCGAGATCCTTCGGGCTGAGCTGGCCCGGGCCAAAGAGCAGGCCCGGATTAATAATGCGGCTGCCGAGAAGGCATCTGCCGAGTTAAAGGCCGAACAGGCTGCTCAGCGCCAATGCGAGGAGAGAATATCCATGATGATGCGTGAGCTAAAGGATGCCGCTAGCCACTGTGAAATCCTCGATAAGGATAATAAAGCCAAAACGGCTGATCTTAACAAGGCCTTACGAGAGGCGAAAGAAACGCGGTCCGTATCTAGAGCGGCCCGGGAGGAGATCCGGCAGCTGGAGAGATCGCGGCTGGTAAGCCCTTTTTATTGCAAACTAAGTTCGGTGATCCGAATTATGCTCCGCTTAATCAAGTGTGGAGTTCTCCAGATGCATTATTGGACCTGCCGAAGTGTGCTTCCGATGCGGCGCAGTTTTACCAAGCGCAAGAAGGGTGTGCAACAGAGAAACTTTTCTGGTCGCAGTTCGGTGCGTCAAAACACCCACTGTTGCTGAACAAACAGATGACCCAATGGGTCGAACTCCATAGACTATCCGGTTCTGTTATGAGGGACGCCGTGATCGGGCTATGGCCGAACGAGCCAATTCCGGATAGTTATTTTGGTTTGGCACGGAGACTTGCTGATGCGGTGCCGTGTATCGACATCGTGAAGTGGTCAGCGTGCATTGAAGGTGCACAGCTGGCCTTTGCCCATGTCAAGACATACTGGGCGAAGATGAAGGCCACTGATGTTGCAGCGAAGGGTCCACCCAAGGGCAAGGACCATCACGCACCAGAGCATTATTTCGAGGATATCCTCGAGGGTGCCCTCTTGATAGAGGGTCAATGCTCGAAAAACATGATATTCGACTGAAATGTATGTAAATTTGTAAAATACAATATTACAATAAGGCTATTTTTTGTAGTTTCTCCTAAAACTTTTGTTCCTCCTGTGCGGCCGTTTTTGTATTAATCTGAAAGTTTTCCAGTCGTCGGCTTCAGGCCCCTCGTATAAAGTACGGGGGTGTTCAGAAAAGCATTTGATCACTCTTAACCCAACGTCTTGGTCCATTAAGGGGGTGTCAATGCGGTGAACGAGGCAATCAGACTATAGGGCGTTAACACTTTCACTTAGCCATAGGAGTTTTATAGGGGGGACTATGATATAGCCCCTGGTATGTGTACGGCTTATTCCAATATGGTGTGTTACATATATAACCTGAAGAAAAAGGTCCTTCGTATAATACGGAGGGAATCACGAAAGATTCCGAAAAGTCATCGAGTGGTTGACCAGCTCTCGCCGCATCATGACAGTCAGTTTTTGGCTTTCTCTACTGAGGTGCTTGACCAGATGAACCGGAAGCACAATCGCAATAGTTCTCCCTTTACTACCCTAGCCGATAGAGCGGAACGTAAGGTAGCAAGCACAGGAGCCGGGCAACCCAACTATTGACCCAAGACATGATTCGGAGCTGATGCATATAAGGCCAAACTCGCGACGTCGAAGTGCGCTATAAAGCTGTTCGGGCTCGTCGGCAACTCATTTGTTCCCATACCGAGCCCCTGGCAAGTTATGCCGAGGTGTATGTGTGAAACAACCACAGGAGCCAAATTCAGTTCTTCTTAGAAAAAAGAATGCTGGATGCGGATTATGTTTACTGGGACCTGAGTGATATGCCAATCGTTATTTTATAGATAAAAAAGCCGCAACCCCGGCTATTTGACATGTCTGGGGTCGAAGACGGAGGGAGAAGGCACATTACAGGCTCGAAATAAAGAGTGCGGTCTACAAAAAAGTTATTTTGGACCTCCTGTCGCACGTCTGCGCTGCCTGTCCTCGGTGAGGGGACTCCTTGACGGGAATAGCCCTTGGGTGAGTGTATGAATCCGAACTCCGATAGAGTCTATGAGATGATTAGCCCTTGCGTCACCTGTGGTAAATGAAAGAGAAAGAGTAATTAGAAAGAGACAAAGGTTATGGCAATGCTTGCAGGCTCGTCCGTATTATGCTTCCGTCGATGCCCAGGGTATCTTAAGTGCATAGTTATGTATGCGCGGTACAGATTTCGCAAATATATGAGGTGGGCGGCGGAAGCCGAACTTTCGCTCCGGAATTGGTCGATCTGTTGAATGGAGACTGGTGGCTTAATGGCCGACAAGGTATGCGGTTTAATAAGACCGCTTTGTACTGAAGTTGTTGCAGTATGATCTTAAGTCCGGAGGGAGTTCTTCTCCTGCTCCCTTGTAGAGTCGTGTATCGTGTATACCATGTTTACTATTTTTACTTCGGGGGGAAATTGCTTCTGACCCCCGGTATTTGGTTGGTGAGTCTCTTTGTCGTCGCTATCACCAGTCAGCCTCCTCCCCTTGTGTTCGGCGTTGAGCTTGCCGGCCTGCTTGAAGACCCAACAGCTTTTGTTGGTATGATTAGCTGGTTTGTCGGGATGGCCATGAATCTGGCAGGGTCGATCAATATCCTATCTAGATTGGATGGTCTGTCTCTATTCGCCTTGAATGACTTTTTCTGTTGACCGGGTTTTGGAGCGCTAAATCCGGCATTTACCGCTGTGTCGCACATTCTTTCATTATAATTGCGACGTTTGTGCTCGCTGCGTCGTGGCTTGCCATTGCCGTCTCGGATTTCGGAAGTGCCCGGATCACTGGCGCTGTTGCTTCTACGAGAGAGCCAGTTGTCTTCTCCCGCGCAGAAGCGAGTCATTAGAGTGGTAAGGGCTGTCATGGATTTTGGTTTTTCTTGACCGAGGTGGCGGGCAAGCCATTCATCCCGGACGCTGTGTTTGAAGGCCGCTAGGGCTTCTGCGTCCGAACAGTCGAAGATTTGGTTCTTTTTAACTAAGAACCTAGTCCAGAGCTTCCTGGCTGACTCTCCGGGCTGCTGGACAATGTGACTTAAGTCATCAGCATTCGGTGGCTGGACATATGTTCCTTGGAATTTGTCGCGGAAGGCGTCTTCCAAGTCCTCCCAGCTGCCAATAGAGTTTTCTGGCAGACTGTTTAACCAGTACCGAGCTGGTCCTTTGAGTTTTAGTGGTAGGTATTTCATTGCATGAAGGTCATCTCCGCGGGCCATGTGGATATGGAGGAGGAAGTCCTCGATCCATACCGCGGGATCAGTTGTTCCGTCGTATGATTCAATATTCATGGGCTTAAACCCGTCTGGGAATTCATGCTCCATTACTTTGTCTGTGAAGCAAAGAGGGTGTGCGGCACCTCTATATTGGGCCACACTGTGACGTACCTCCGATGGAATCCGTTTGCGGTTTTTGGCCCGGGCGTGGCTAGGTTTGGCACGTCCTAATAGGTAGCCGTCGTTGCGTGTTGAGGCACGTCCTCGCGATCCGTAGGTCGATCTTGTATGTCCTGCTCTACTGTCCAGGTCCTACCGAAGGTCGTATGTATAACCCCGAGATGTTTTATTCCTGCCTTTACGGCGAGGTGGGGCGGTCTGGTGTTCGGCTTGAGTTGCCACTTTATCCCGACCACGTGGCGGTCTGAAAGTGCAACTATCCCTGGGTGGTTTTGGTAATTCCTAACAACATATAGCTCATTGAGCTAATACCATTTCAAGATAAATATTTCAGGAAAGCTCAATGATTGGCATGGCATGGATTAGAAAGTGGACCCTTCAAAATGCTAAGGACAAAACATTGGCTCAAGCTCAAAGCACAAGACTCAACATTTTCTATTTTAGTGATCCAAAATCACATTGAGTCTATAGGAAAAGCCAATACTATTAAGAAGGGATGAGGTGTTGCTTAATGAGGTTCTTGCTCAAAGTGCTTAGAGATATGCTTCAATACCCTCAACTACTTTCTCATATCCACATATGTCCCAAACCAAAAGTCCAACTCGGCCCCACCGATTCTTTCTATCCGGAGCCACCGAGTTCAGTTGACATAGCCACTGCCAGAAACCCTAGTCTTTTTGGTCTCACTGATAGGGATCTCGGTCTCACCAAAATTGTAATATCTCTATTTCCCTTCATAACTTTTCGGTCAAACCGAGATGAGCGATCGGTCCCACCGAGATTGCAATGCAAACACTCTGTTTCCTTTTCGTAACGTTTCGGTCCAACCGAGATGAGCGAATCGGTCCCATCGAGTTTGCCTGACCAACTCTCTGTTTGTCCATTACCAAAATCGGTCCTACCAAGTTTGTGTAATCGGTCTCACCGAGATTACGTTATGCCCTAACCCTAATAAAGTCGGTCTCACCTAGTTGACATGTTGGTCCCACCGAAAACACTAAACGGTCACATTATGAACCAAATCGGTCTTACCGAGTTCTTTGAATCGGTCCCACCGAGTTTGGTGATTTGTGTGTAACGGTTAGATTTTGTGTGGAGGCTATATATACCCCTCCACCCACTGTTCATTCATGGAGAGAGCCATCAGAACATGCCTACACTTCCAACACATAATTTCTAAGAGAGAACCACCTACACTTGTGTTGAGGTCAAGATATCCCATTCCAACCACAAAAATCTTGATCTCTAGCCTTCCCCAAGTTGCTTTCCACTCAAATCATCTTTCCACCAAATCCAATCCTATGAGAGAGAGTTGAGTGTTGGGGAGACTATCATTTGAAGCACAAGAGCAAGGAGTTCATCATCAACACACCATTTGTTACTTCTTGGAGAGTGGTATGTCCTAGATTGGCTAGGTGTCACTTGGGAGCCTCCGTCAAGATTGTGGAGTTGAACCAAGGAGTTTGTAAGGGCAAGGAGATCACCTACTTCGTGAAGATCTACCCTAGTGAGGCAAGTCCTTCGTGGGAGATGGCCATGGTGGGATAGACAAGGTTGCTTCTTCGTGGACCCTTCATGGGTTGTAACGCCCTCGATGCGTCTATATCTCCCACGTGTCGAAGCACGACTTAGAGGCATAACCGCATTGAAAGCAATGTCGCAAGTGAGGTAATCTTCACACAACCCATGTAATACATAAGGGAAAGAGATACATAGTTGGCTTACAATCGCCACTTCACACATTACATGAGTAGAGCATTACATCAAACAGATACAATCAAGGTCCGACTACGGAACCAAAATAAAAGAAGACTACCCCAAATGCTACACAGATCCCCGATCGTCCCAACTGGGCTCCACTACTGATCAACTGAAACGAAACAACACAATGAACAAGATCTTCATCAAGCTCCTCCTTGAGCTCGGGTGCGACACCTGCACGGTTTCATCGGCACCTCCAAACTGGTTGTGGAAGTATCTGTGAGTCACGGGGACTCAGCAATCTCACACCCACGAGATCATGACTATTTAAGCTTATGGGTAGGAGAAGGTAGTGAGGTGGAGCTGCAGCAAGCGACTAGCATATCTGGTGTCTAACATACGCAAATGAGAGCGAGAAGAGAAGGCAAAAGCATGATCGAACAACTATGATCAATAAGTGATCCTAGAACAACCTACGTCAAACATAACTCCAACACCGTGTTCACTTCCCGGACTCCGCCGAGAAGAGACCATCACGGTTACACACGCGGTTGATGTGTTTTAATTAAGGTCAACTTCGGGTTTTCTACAACCGGACATTAACAAATTCCCATCTGCCTCATAACCGCGGGCACGGCTTTTGAAAGATAATACCCTGCAGGGGTGTCCCAACTTAGCCCATGATAAGCTCTCGCGATCAACGAAGGATATTCCTTCTCCCCGGGAAGACCCGATCAGTCTCGGAATCCCGGCTACAAGACATTTTGACAGTAATAAAACAAGACCAGCAAGACCGCCCGATGCGCCGACATCCTGATAGGAGCTGCACATATCTTGTTCTCAGGGCAACACCGGATGAACACTACGTACGGCAACCGAAGATACCCCAAGTTGCCTAGGGGTGGCACCGCAAGTGGCTCTAGTTTGGACCAACA
This sequence comes from Aegilops umbellulata, assembly GCA_032464435.1. Taxonomy (NCBI): domain Eukaryota; kingdom Viridiplantae; phylum Streptophyta; class Magnoliopsida; order Poales; family Poaceae; genus Aegilops; species Aegilops umbellulata. The sequence goes on along the minus strand of CP136056.1, from coordinate 345,781,453 downwards.
CTTAGACAAGCATTGCCCCGGGGGGGCTAAATAAAGATGACCCTCGAGAGAGCGACTCCCTAGGGAAAAGTAGGTGGTGGTGAGGCAAATGGTAAAACCAAGGTTGGGCCTTGCTGGAGGAGTCTTATTCAAAGCGAACTGTCAAGGGGGTCCCATAAATCACCCAACCGCATTAGGGACGCAAAATCCGGGAACATAATACCGATATGACGGAAACTAGGGCGGCAAGAGTGGAACAAAACACCAGGCATAAGGCCGAGCCTTCCACCCTTTACCAAGTATATAGATGCATTAATTAAATAAGATATATTGTGATATCCCAACAAGTAAACATGTTCCAATCAAGGAACAACATCACCATGTTCCAACAAGGAACAAACTTCATCTTCACCTGCAACTAACAGCGCTATAAGAGGGGCTGAGCAAAGCGGTAACATAGCCAAACAACGGTTTGCTAGGACAAGGTGGGTTAGAGGCTTGGTTTGACAATATGGGAGGCACGATAAGCAAGTGGTAGGTATCGTAGCATAGGCATAGCAAAAGAGCGAGCAACTAGCAAGCAAAGATAGAAGTGATTTCGAGGGTATGGTCATCTTGCCTGAAATCCCGCAAGGAAGAAGAACGAGTCCATGAAGAAGACAAACGGACGTAGTCGAACGAATCCTCACAACTCTGGAACGAAACCGAAGCTAACGAGAGGAGCAACCCGGAAAGAAGCAAGCATGCAAGATGAGTGCACCATGTTAAACTAGGCATTTTTCTACCCCATTTACATATATAATTTATTTAAATCCGAGTTACGGTTAATTAGTTATGAATTAAATCATTTTAACATGCTAATTATGCAAATTAATCAAACAACATTTTAAACATTCTAAACATAGATGAAAGTGGCATATTATGAAACTAGACAAAATTCTAAGCAAGTTACATAGATAATTTATTTAGATCCGATGCACGGTTGGTGAGTTATTAAATGCATGAACATGAAGGGTTTTTCTGCAAATCTGTAAATCTCTGGAATATTAGGCAAAATCGCAGACATGAAAAAAACACACTAAACGGGCCGAAACTGAGATCTGGCCCAGGGCGCGGGGAGCTGCTCACATCGGGCCTCGAGGCCGGGGAGTCGACGGGGCTGCGGACTTGGGAGGCCCACAAACAGAGAGGCTGGCTCGGGAGGAGGCCCAAGCGGGGCGCTGGAGCGGGCGATCGAGCTCTCACGCTCGATCTGGTCAACGAGAGGGGGCGCTCGGTCATCGCGCTCGAAGACAGGAGCGAAGCAGGCAGGGGCTTGGGTGCGGCGGCTTCAGACGAAGCAGGGCACGACAACTGTCGCTCAAACCGGACGAAGCAGAGGCGAGGTCGCGTCGCGGGACTTGGCGAGGCCTCGTCCTCGAAGCAGAGGAAGAAGATGCGCGACGCGGCTGTAGGCAAAGAACAGCAGCTGGTCTCGGAGCAACGGGGCGACGGCCATGGCGTTGGTCTCCTGCGGACGAGGGAAGAAGGAGTGAGCAGTAGAGACTTGAGAGGGCGAAGGAAGAGAGAGACCAGGGAAGCGGAGAGCAAGGGCGACGGGCCTGTGTGCGGCTTGCCGGCGAGGTCGTGGCGTTGGGGCTGCGAGGAGCTCGGGCACGGGTGTCGAGGAAGGGGATCCGGTGCGGCAGCGCAGTCCAATGGCGACGATAAGGACGGGAACTGCGGGATCCGGCCGGGTCCTGGGCGAGGACGGCGGCTGTCCTGCTGGTTCTGGTCGCCCGCTGCGGAGCCGATGAGGCCGCGGTCGGCATGAGGGCGCTGCTGCTGCTTGAAGGCGACGAAGGCGCGGCGATGGATGGACAGAAGAGGCCGGCCATTGTGCTCGATGGTGAAGGGATGAAGCAGCTTCGGCGGAGGCGCTCGCCGGCGCGGTGCTGGAGACGGCAGGGGCAAGGTGCACCGGGGCGGAGGCAGCATGCGGGAGCCCCTAGGCTCCATGGAGGTGCTCGGGAGTCGGGGATGCGGGAGCTGCTGCTGCTGCTCTCGATCGAGAGGAGGGGATCTGGGGTTGTGTGTGGTTGGCTTGGGCGAGATCCCGAGGGGAAAACAAAGAGGAGACAAGGTGGAGGTTTTTGCGGCGGCGGATCCCGAGAGAGAGTGGCGGCGGCACTAGGGTAGGATCCCTAGAAATCAGGTGGTTTGTCTAGATATATATAGGTAGGGGATTGGGTAAGGGCTAACCCGGTCCGTCCGATTATAATCGGGCGGTCGTAAATAAATAGGTTAGGTAGCCCAAATAATAAAATGGAGATGTTTTATAGATGTTTGGGGATGATTCAGACCCATCGGAGATGACTGAGTGGGTCGGGTTCGGGCAAGGCGATCCAAGGGAAGGTGATGAAGGCAAAGGGAGAAACGGCAACGACGAACGAATGCAAGTTTTAAAACATAACGGCAACGGAGTGCCGATGCAATGCGAATGGTGCGATGAGATGAGATGCATGACATGAACAAAAAGCAAAACAAAAGACAAAACCCATCCACGAAGGAAAAATCATATCACATCTCCGAAAAAGGCAAGAGTTGGAGTTACGAATATGGAAAGTTACATCCGGGGCGTTACAACACTCCACCACTACGAGAGGATCTCGTCCCGAGATCTAAGGATGGCACCGGAGAGAAACGGAAGGGGAAGAGAAAGGTAAAACTAAGTTGCTTCTTTGACCAACGAGTGAAACCGATGAACCTTGAGAGGTTGAAAAGTTGAAAGAAAGAACACAACAAAGTTGAACGAACTTGAAAACACTCTGTTAGATAAGAGGAACGTGGGACATGGATTACGGCGAGAAAGAAGAGTTTACATGACAAGATAGACATTGAAACCACTCCAGTTAAAACTAGATAGAGAAGGAACAAGAATGACATAATTTGGGCAGCACTCAGACTAAAAATGGAAGGAACTGAACATGAACTTGATAAGATGAGAGGATACTTGAAGAGATCAACAACACACTGCCTCCGAAACTATTAAAAGAATGGCACAAGGGGTAAGAAAGATTTCAGACATCACTCTGGTTGAGAAGAGATGCAAGACTTGATAAGATGAGAGAGCTCGAATGAAAACACGACACTCCGGTTAAATGGCTAAGCAAGGAAAAGAACATGATCTCCAAAATGAGATGATGGGTTGAAGAAAACATCACAATGCCTCCGGGACGGATGAATAGAAGATAGATCATCGGAATAAGAGAACGGAGAAGGAAATGATAACTCTCACAAATAAAATTGAAAGAGAAAGCTTACGAAGAAAAGGTTGAACGGAGTTGTTGGATTATCAACAACGAAAGCTTAATCTTGATGTGGACTTATGGAAGACATCCCAAAATTATGAGGTGACAACCTGCCACTCACGGAAGAGATTGGGTTGATAACAACAAGGAGACTAGAAACTATTTCACCGGGAGAACAAACAAAGAACTTGGGTCATTTATAGGCACCATAAAAAACAACAATCCTTAGGGAAAGCTTTAGGTGAAATATAATCCAAGATAACTCCAATGAAGAGATTGATGGATTTAAATACCTCATTCTTGACAACATGTGAATCATGAAGCACGAGAAGAAATTGCCAAGGATGACATAACACCATCTCAAAAGATAAGGTAGAAAGAATTGCACTTCGAAATGCAAGATGAAGAATGCTTAAACTCCTCAAAACAAGACATGTGTTGAACACCATGTTTAATTTTGAGTAGATTGGCGGATCATAATTTCGAGAGAAATCTTGAAGAACAATTGAAGAATGAAAAGAATTATTGACGAACCACCATGTAGGGCCTCCATGAAGAACTCCGGTAATAAAAGGATGATCAAATGAAATGAAGGATGAAAAGAATAAGGTTGAAGCCTTGCAATGATTAGATGGATCTCCGTGGTGATATAATTGCGAGAGCTTGGAACTCCGAGGAAGATAAGGTGAAACAATTGAAATCAAGAATTTGAAGAACCTCCGGAATAAGGGATTAATCACTTGAATGAAACAAGAACAAGAATTACATTATGCTCATCCTTCACCAATTAAATTGATGACAAGCAATGGATTTTGCATACTACTTATTCTCGTAGAAAGGATTAAGATAAAATGGCGCAAACTTGGGAAGGTCTTCAACAAACCACCGGTAGGATTGGAAAGAACAAATGAATCTATATGATAACGAAGGAAGAGAACTCTTGAACGAGCCACCGTAAGAATTGAAAACGAACGAAGAAACGGTAAAAAAACACCGGGAAGAATTAGCAAATGAACGAAGATGCTTGCTAGAATTTAGATACATGAGAACGAAGAGATCATGAACTGATTATAGAATATTGAATGATGCACCGGTAAGATTTGGAGAACAATAGCTGAAAGCTAGAATGAATAATTCTGAGATGATGGGCTCCGGAGAATCAAACTGAAAAGACTCCTGAAATGCTCCGGATGGGTGAAAAGAATTCTCGCAATCAAAAACAATTATGAGAGGATGGCATGAAGCTAGAACCCTGAATCTTGAATGGAATGGACAAAACTTAGAGGAAGCACTTCTTCGGTCTTCAAATGCTGAGAATGACGAGGAGAAACACCACCAAATTGTTGAGAAACTCCGGAAGGATTAAAAGAGGAAAGGTTGAGCCAAAGATGAAAAGAGTTTGAAAGATTTTGGAGAAAGACATTTGACTGATGATAATTCATTCTTACGTCAAACTTGGAAAAGAATTTGAGAATAACTCAGGGAAAATTAGAAGAGTCGGGTAAGATCCTGGGAAAAGACCTGTGGGTTAGGGCCCACTCTAAAGAAACACCGTTGAAAGAATTGCTTAGGAAGAGAGATTACACCGGTTGAATTAAATGGCTTTAATGAGATAGCATCCTCAAAAGAACTTGAGTGAATTGAGAATGGAAACTTGAATCTTCTGAGATATCTTCATCACTCCGGAACAAATGAATAGTGAGAGGTGAACGATTAAGAGGTGCAACGGCATGAGAAAACATTCGAGACGAGGAAAGAGATATGATCAACACTGAAAGCTTGAATTTAGTCCACCGGGGAAGAAAAAAGAATGAAGAATGATAAACTTGAAGGTCCGTTAGTATCTTCCTGAGAATCACCGGATAAGAACATTGACGGAAAAGAATGGAGAGACTTCACAAGAATAAAATGGATACTTGATTAAGAAATCTGCGTCCTTGAAGAAATAAGGGTGGGAGGGCGGGAAAACAAAGACAACTTGGAACGGATGAAGCAAACACCGTTGCAAAGAACTGATAATTGATCTGGTAGAAATTGAACGAATATGATGAACTTGAAGGGAAGCACACCGGTTGAAAAAGGATTGACATGACAACCTCAATGATCAAGAAGGATTAGTATCCACATAGGAATATGAGAACACCGCTTAGGGAAGGTATGAATCAACACTTGACATTGAAGCAACTCGAATACCACAAATAAAACAAAACAAAGGATTGGCTTGCAGAATAAGCCGGAAACAAACATATGATAGATCCCATATCGTATCATGTGCCTGTTGGAAAGATATCCTACGAGATACTTGAATTCCCACTTATAAACTCCTGAAACTTTCTGGTTATGCAATCAGGTGTTGGGGATACAGGGGACACAAAATATATCACCCAAACTAACAATACCTAGATCCAGCTGTATCCATCCTTCAACACATAACCAAGAAACCCTCGGAAATCGTCTACCTCAACCTTCGAAAAGCATCCGTTATACGAGTTATGGCAATACTCCCGCACTCGCCTCAGTACTGGGCTATCAGGGTTATCTCACCAACAACTGTACAAAAGAGATTTTCGATGTCGGCGTACTAAACTCAGGTATTCCAGAACTGCAACGATAAAATTATGACGACAACACCTCAGAGCTCAACTCCCCGGGACACTTCCACTAAACCCCTGCTGACAGGAGGCACCAAGACAATGTTGTCATCATAAAACCATCGGAACGATTCTAAGATACCCGCGTGATCCTAAAAAAAAATTTAGTGAAATTTGAGAAGAGAAGAGTCAAAACTCTACGTCAGGATGCCTTACCAGAGCGATGAGGAGACTGGGAAGTAAAAAGAATTCCTAAACTCTCCGATACATAATTCCTAAATGACTCAAAACAGTTTTCTAGACACAACTCGGCCGCTAAAAACGATCAATCAGTGGGGGCTCCTAAGGTCGGGGAAGGCTCTGATTACCAACTTGTAACGCCCTCGATGCGGCTATATCTCCCACGTGTCGAAGCACGACTTAGAGGCATAACCGCATTGAAAGCAATGTCGCAAGTGAGGTAATCTTCACACAACCCATGTAATACATAAGGGAAAGAGATACATAGTTGGCTTACAATCGCCACTTCACACATTACATGAGTAGAGCATTACATCAAACAGATACAATCAAGGTCCGACTACGGAACCAAAATAAAAGAAGACTACCCCAAATGCTACACAGATCCCCGATCGTCCTAACTGGGCTCCACTACTGATCAACTAAAACGAAACAACACAATGAACAAGATCTTCATCAAGCTCCTCCTTGAGCTCGGGTGCGACACCTGCACGGTTTCATCGGCACCTGCAAACTGGTTGTGGAAGTATCTGTGAGTCACGGGGACTCAGCAATCTCACACCCGCGAGATCAAGACTATTTAAGCTTATGGGTAGGAGAAGGTAGTGAGGTGGAGCTGCAGCAAGCGACTAGCATATCTGGTGTCTAACATACACAAATGAGAGCGAGAAGAGAAGCCAAAAGCACGGTCGAACAACTATGATCAATAAGTGATCCTAGAACAACCTACGTCAAACATAACTCCAACACCGTGTTCACTTCCCGGACTCCGCCGAGAAGAGACCATCATGGTTACACACGCAGTTGATGTGTTTTAATTAAGGTCAACTTCGGGTTTTCTACAACCGGACATTAACAAATTCCCATCTGCCTCATAACCGCGGGCACGGCTTTCGAAAGATAATACCCTGCAGGGGTGTCCCAACTTAGCCCATGATAAGCTCTCGCGATCAACGAAGGATATTCCTTCTCCCCGGGAAGACCCGATCAGTCTCGGAATCCCTGCTACAAGACATTTCGACAGTAATAAAACAAGACCAGCAAGACCGCCTGATGCGCCGACATCCTGATAGGAGCTGCACATATCTCGTTCTCAGGGCAACACCGGATGAACACTACGTACGGCAACCGAAGATACCCCAAGTTGCCTAGGGGTGGCACCGCAAGTGGCTCTAGTTTGGACCAACACTTAGACAAGCATTGGCCCGGGGGGGCTAAATAAAGATGACCCTCGAGAGAGCGACTCCCTAGGGAAAAGTAGGTGGTGGTGAGGCAAATGGTAAAACCAAGGTTGGGCCTTGCTGGAGGAGTCTTATTCAAAGCGAACTATCAAGGGGGTCCCATAAATCACCCAACCGCGTTAGGGACGCAAAATCCGGGAACATAATACCGATATGACGGAAACTAGGGCGGCAAGAGTGGAACAAAACACCAGGCATAAGGCCGAGCCTTCCACCCTTTACCAAGTATATAGATGCATTAATTAAATAAGATATATTGTGATATCCCAACAAGTAAACATGTTCCAATCAAGGAACAACATCTCCATGTTCCAACAAGGAACAAACTTCATCTTCACCTGCAACTAACAACGCTATAAGAGGGGCTGAGCAAAGCGGTAACATAGCCAAATAACGGTTTGCTAGGACAAGGTGGGTTAGAGGCTTGGTTTGACAATATGGGAGGCACGATAAGCAAGTGGTAGGTATCGCAGCATAGGCATAGCAAAAGAGTGAGCAACTAGCAAGCAAAGATAGAAGTGATTTCGAGGGTATGGTCACCTTGCCTGAAATCCCGCAAGGAAGAAGAACGAGTCCATGAAGAAGACAAACGGACGTAGTCGAACGAATCCTCACAACTCCGGAACGAAACCGAAGCTAACGAGAGGAGCAACCCGGAAAGAAGCAAGCAACATAGTAAACAACCATCACATAAACATGGCATGATGCACAATCAAGTATGATGCATGTCCGATTTAAATAAGCATGGCATGGCAAAGTGCAACAAACAACACTACAAATTAAGTGGAGCTCAATATGCAACGAGTTGCATGTTAACGAAACACCACATTCAAGTTATTTAGTTCGCTCTCGTTTATGTACCCAACAATATTAAATGTTATTAAACATGGCAATGGGTGAAGCATATGAAAACTAACTATCTAGGCAAGTTTAAATGAGGCCGGAACAACAAACAACAAGTCCGGAAAATCCTCATGTGCATATTTTAGATTTGGTACTGTTCTGCCCTAAACCATATTTTCGAGTTGTTAAACATGCAAGATGAGTGCACCATGTTAAACTAGGCATTTTTCTACCCCATTTACATATATAATTTATTTAAATCCGAGTTATGGTTAATTAGTTATGAATTGAATCATTTTAACATGCTAATTATGCAAATTAATCAAACAACATTTTAAACATTTTAAACATAGATGAAAGTGGCATATTATGAAACTAGACAAAATTCTAAGCAAGTTACATAGATAATTTATTTAGATCCCATGCACGGTTGGTGAGTTATTAAATGCATGAACATGAAGGGTTTTTCTGCAAATCTGTAAATCTCTCGAATATTAGGCAAAATCGCAGACATGAAAAAAAAACACTAAACGGGCCGAAACTGAGATCTGGCCCAGGGCGCGGGGGAGCTACTCACATCGGGCCTCGAGGCCGGGGAGTCGACGGGGCTGCGGACTTGGGAGGCCCACGAACAGAGAGGCCGGCTCGGGAGGAGGCCCAAGCGGGGCACTGGAGCGGGCGATCGAGCTCTCACGCTCGATCTGGTCAACGAGAGGGGGCGCTCGGTCATCGCGCTCGAAGACAGGAGCGAAGCAGGTAGGGGCTTGGGTGCAGCGGCTTCAGACGAAGCAGGGCACGACAGCGGTCGCTCAAACCGGACAAAGCAGAGGCGAGGTCGCGTCGCGGGACTTGGCGAGGCCTCGTCCTTGAAGCAGAGGAAGCAGATGCACGACGCGGCTGTAGGCAAAGAACAGCAGCTGGTCTCAGAGCTACGGGGCGGCGGCCATGGCGTTGGTCTCCTGCGGACGAGGGAAGAAGGAGTGAGCAGTAGAGACTTGAGAGGGCGAAGGAAGAGAGAGACCAGGGAAGCGGAGAGCAAGGGCGACGGGCCTGTGTGTGGCTTGCCGGCGAGGTTGTGGCGCTGGGGCTGCGAGGAGCTCGGGCACGGGTGTCGAGGAAGGGGATCCGGTGCGGCAGCGCAGTCCAATGGCGACGAGAAGGACGGGAACGGCGGGATCCGGCCGGGTCCTGGGCGAGGACGGCGGCTGTCCTGCTGGTTCTGGTCGCCCGCTGTGGAGCCGATGAGGCCGCGGTCGGCATGAGGGCGCTGCTGCTGCTTGAAGGTGACGAAGGCGCGGCGATGGATGGAAAGAAGAGGCCGGCCATGGTGCTCGATGGTGAAGGGATGAAGCAGCTTCGGCGGAGGCGCTCGCCGGCGCGGTGCTGGAGACGGCAGGGGCAAGGTGCACCGGGGCGGAGGCAGCATGCGGGAGCCCCTCGGCTCCGTGGAGGTGCTCGGGAGTCGGGGATGCGGGAGCTGCTGCTGCTGCTCTCGATCGAGAGGAGGGGATCTGGGGTTGTGTGTGGTTGGCTTGGGCGAGATCCCGAGGGGAAAACGAAGAGGAGAGAAGGTGGAGGTTTTTGCGGCGGCGGATCCCGAGAGAGAGTGGCGGCGGCGCTAGGGTAGGATCCCTAGAAATCAGGTGGTTTGTCTAGATATATATAGGTAGGGGATTGGGTAAGGGCTAACCCGGTCCGTCCGATTATAATCGGGCGGTCGTAAATAAATAGGTTAGGTAGCCCGAATAATAAAACGGAGATGTTTTATAGATGTTTGGGGATGATTCGGACCCATTGGAGATGACTGAGTGGGTCGGGTTCGGGCAAGGCGATCCAAGGGAAGGTGATGAAGGCAAAGGGAGAAACGACAACGACGAACGAATGCAAGTTTTAAAACATGACGGCAACGGAGTGCCGATGCAATGCGAATGATGCGATGAGATGAGATGCATGACATGAACAAAAAGCAAAACAAAAGACAAAACCCAACCACGAAGGAAAAATCATATCACATCTCCGGAAAAGGAAAGAGTTGGAGTTACGAATATGGAAAGTTACATTCGGGGCGTTACATGGGTGGAACCCTCCATGGACTCGCGCAACCATTACCCTTCGTGGGTTGAAGTCTCCAACGTGGATGTACGATAGCACCACCTATCGAAACCACGGATAAAAATCTCTGTGTCAACATTTGCGTTTGCTCCCTCAAACTCCTCCCTTTACCTTCATATGCAATTGTTTTACATTCCGCTGCAATACTCTTAGAATTGCATGTGTAGGTTGTTTGCTTGACTTGTGCTATGTTGCTAAAATCTGCCAAGAACTAAAATTGGGGAAAGGCTAGATTTTTATTTGGTCAAGTAGTCTAATCACCCCCCTCTAGACATATTTTCGATCCTACACGGTCGGTCGGCCGCGTTGCGCGATGATGGTACGGGCTTCAGCGCCTCGTCATCGAACTGAGGTAGCAATTTGCGCTTCGGGTAATTTTTGGCTGGGCCACTAAGGCTGTATTCCTCGGCGACCAGGACTTCGGTCCATCTATCATTGAGCAGATCTTGGTCAGCTTGAAGCTGCTGGTGCTTCTTTTTCAGGCTCCTTGCAGTGGCTATTAGCTGGCGTTTAAAGCGCTCCTGCTCGAGAGGTTCCTCAGGCAAGATGAAATCCTCGTTGCCGAGGCTCTCCTCTTCCTCAGAGAACGGAAGATAATTACTGTCCTCCGAGTCTTCATGTATGGCCTGTTCATCAGGGCTAACGTGCCCGTCTTTCGGTTCATCCTATTCGGAGATTGCCCCAACAGGGTCTTCATTGTCTTCGGCATCGTCCGGAGTATTGTTTTCTCCCGTGCCGGTGTTGTTTTCTTTTGCACAATGTGGCTTAGAGCGGCACCTCTGACGCCAGCGTCTGGGCTGTGTCTCAGGAGGTTTGTCCTCAACTGGATCCTCTTTGTCATCGTTGTTAGTTTCTTTAGGTGTATCCACCATGTATACATTGTACGAAGAAGTGGTCGTCTAGCGTCCGGTAAACGGCGGGTTTTGGCCCTGCTCCTCATCGGCATCGTCGTCCATACCGTCGATGTCTTCGGAGCCGTAATCATGCATGTCGGTTAAGTCCTCGACAGTGGCTATGTAGTGGGTGGCGGGTGGGAAACGAAATTCCCCGTCATCAGCCTCCAGTTCAAACCGGACATAGTTCGGCTGTGAGTCTCCCGCCAAGGACAGATTTTTTAATGAGTTTAGCACATCGCCCAAAGGCGAGTGTCGAAAGACGTCTATGACGCTGAATTCAAAGATCGATAACTGATCAAGCTCGGCGTCCGCAGACGCGCATGGTTTGGAGCTTATAACCGGAGACGAGTCCGGAGTTCCGGTGACACAGATATCACATGAGGTTAAGTCTGTGTGCGGCTCCAACGCCGCGGAATTTGCGGCCTCCGTGGTCGGGTTGAGCTTCCCATCCTCGGATGGCGCAATCTGCTCCGGATCTAGGGCTAGAGTAGTTACAGGTGCAATTTCCTGAGTATGGACCGGTGACAGATTTAGGTCATGTTCACCGTAGGGACAGGGAGTGGCTGCCGTGGTCTCAAAGCCGTCGAAGATCAAGTCTCCACGGATATGTGCGACGTAGTTTAAGCTCCCGAATTTGACCTGATGACTAGGGGTGTAGCTATCGATCTGCTCCAGATGGCCAAGCGAGTTGGCCCGCAGTGCGAAGCCAGTGAATACGAAGATCTATCCGGGGAGGAAGGTTTCCTTTTGGACAGCATCGTTGTTAATGACTGAAGGAGCCATCGAACCTTTTGGGGACGGCACAGTGGCACTCTCAATGAAAGCACCAATGTCGGTGTCAAAACCGGCGGATCTCGAGTAGGGGGTCCTGAACTATGCGTCTAAGGTCGATGGTAACAGGAGAAGGGGGACACAATGTTTACCCAGGTTCGGGCCCTCTCTATGGAGGTAATACCCTACTTCCTGCTTGATTGATCTTGATGAATATGGGTATTACAACAGTTGATCTACCACGAGATCGTAATGGCTAAAACCCTAGAAGTCTAGCCTGTATGACTATGGTAATGAATATATCCATTTCCGGACTAAGCCCTCCGGTTTATATAGACACCAGAGGGGACTAGGGTTGTACAAGGTCGGTTACAGAGAAGGGAATCTTCATATTTGATCGCCAAGCTTGCCTTCCACGCCAAGGAGAGTCCTATCCGGACACGGGTGAGAGTCTTCGGTCTTCATATCTTCATAGCCCATCAGTCCGGCCCATGGCTAACAGGCCGGACATCCGAGGACCCCTTAGTCTAGGACTCCCTCACCATTAAGCTATCGGGTCCGGTTTTGGATCCGATAACCCGTTAACAGACCGGACCAATGGGGATTTTCCACGTCTAAAATTCTTATTGGCCGGAGGAAACACGTGTTTGCTCACCGTTGGGACAGATGTCATCCACTCATTGGACAGGAGGCGCCTATGATACGTCGACATGTGGCACAGCCCAACAGAGGCCCATTCCGGTGAAAAGGTCGGCCCAGCTAAAAGCCCACCATGTTTCTTCAGACAGTAGTGGGCTGGCCCGTTAACAACGTGCCATGTTTTGGGCCAAACTGAGGCCCATAGCAGATCAGGCCCGTTCACAGCCTGCCGTCTTTTGGGCCAAATTACGGCCCATATCGGATCAGGGCCGTTAACAGGCCACTGTTCTTTTGGGCCCATTCTAAGACAGGTATGTATTTCAGCCTGTTAAATGCCCGTTAACCAGTTCGGCCCGATAATAGTTTCGGCCTGTTAGCGGCCCGTGGTGCATCTGGGACGCTGTGGGCCCGGTTTAACTTTAGGCCCATTAACGGCCCATGCAAAAACTGGGCTATTTCTTGTCCCAAGTAACTTTAGGCCTCTTAATGGCCCGTTGTCTTCATGGATAAATTTCAGCCCAACAGGCCTACCGGCCTGTTAATGACCCGTGGAACAGTTGGGCCTAATTACAGCCCATGTTGAATCCGTCCTGCTTACAGCCCATCTGATAATGGCCCGTGACACTTATGGGCCTATGGCCCTCGTGGATACCGTCCTGCTTAAAGCCCATAATTTTATTGGGCCAAACAGGCCCGAGATATATTTTGGCATGTTAACTGCTCGTCCTATTTGGGCCAAACATGGGCCTTAGGCAGTTCCGGCCTGTATTGGCCCGTGAATTTTTCGGTCAAATGGTGGCCCAATCTAGGTTTTAGCTTGTTAAAAGACCACGATATTCTCTGGCTCAGCTGGCTAGAACTTTACTCGGCCTGTTAAAGGCGGGAAACTACTATAGGTTTAGACCTACTAATGGCCCAAGATGATTATATGCTCACGTTTTGTTCTATATGAGTAATGGGCCGGCCTGAGGACCGACAACACTGAGATCCACTGAACCTTCCGGCCCAAATTATAGCATACCGACCAAAGAATAAACCTAGACTATACAATAAAGAAATTACGTCATATTACATCCACTGGGAATCAAAGTTCGCTACCGGTGATAATAAAGCGCAACATGACAGCGGATTGCATACACTAGGCATCAAAGGTCACCACCAGTGCATATAAACGCGCCAACAAAAGAATATACAAAACTGAGAGCACTTCAGAAGGCACTATGCCTGGCCAGGATGGGCCCCGCAAGCAGCCGAACAAGCTGATGAGACCTCAGTTGTGTCAAGGATAGATGCTCCATCCCTAGCTGTATGGCACGATGGTGCGCATGGCAGTCCTCTGACATCTTCTTTGCATATTTGACTTCAAGTCGGAGCTGAGCTGAAGCAAGCCTTTCCGCTTTAAGTTGAGACTAAAGTAGTCGAACTGATTGAGGCAACGACTGCACAGAGGTTGTCTCACACCTGCTGGTGAGTAGCTTCAACTCACTGTCTTCATCAAGATAGGACCTTGGGGTCATCTCGCTGTCCTCAATATGATTTGGCTCACTATCTTCCCTAAAGTTATGCCTGGCATAAGAGATACGACTCTGAAAGAGAAACAAGGAGACACATAACAGGTTTCACAATTATATAAGCAAATAAATGGATCTGTTCTGCATAAGGAACATGTTTTTACAACTACAATTTAAAACTGGTAGTTGTTGCAAACATCCAATCAGATGTAAACAGCAAAGTAAGTAGCAGTGGAGGAAATGATGCCTATCCAACTCTATACTAGAATAAAGTTTGAAGGCTTGAGAAGGATGAACTTACATTACATGTTAACATGGGCTGGACAAAGCCCATATCCATGTTGATGGAAGGATAATTCAATAAATTCCCCAAAGAAAATTCTTTATAAGCGTTGCCATTTTTCTACATTTTGAAAGAGTAAATATAGATGAAATAATATTGGAAGAAACAGAGGATAATGAAGCTCAGGTGCATACTGATGATACATGATCAAATAGCAATCAATTAAGTACAGGGTTACAAGGCAAAAGGTACTGACAAGAGGAATACAGACATCAACGTGTGTAGTGGCATTGGCTTTATTCAACATTTTGGTAAGAGTAAATGTAGATATGATAATTTGGACAAAGTGGAGGGCAGGGCAGATAAGATGCAGAGTCATGCTAGACAATCAACTATCTCGCGATGCAAGTACAGTAATACCACCACCGTCCGTTATTACTTGTCGCTCAAATGGATGTACCTAGCACTATTATGTTCTAAATACATCCAATTGATTAATAATTAATTCGATACAGAGGGAGCACATGACAACAGGTACATACATGAGCAATCCAAAACTTCGTAACCATTGTGTTAATTCTACATTTATCTAAGAGTAAATATAGATCTTATAATTTCAAGCAAAGGGAGGATAAAGAAGCGAACATTTACAGTGATGCTACATAATCAAACAGCAATGAGTGTAAGTATGCTAACAAAGGGCAAGAGGTGCTAACAAGAGCAATGCAGAGCCTAGTATTGTTGTGAGATCCTATGATACTTTGAGCAAGGAGCTTCATCTGAAATTAGTTTTCATACAAGAGAGAAGGTAAGGCACATGCAGAAATTTAGGAGTTCAATTTTTCAATTGATATCATAGACAGTACCTGACGCTGGGCTCTCAGCAGTCTAATAGGGGTTTGGCCAGTGGAGTAGAGGTAGAGTGTGGTACAGTTGGGCCTGTGTTTTCTGTGGCTGCTGATCTATCTGATTTATCAGGTATCACTACCTTTTCCAAATACCTAGTTTGTACTCCTTGAGGATTTGCACTCACCCTCTTCCTTCTGGACATCTATTATGAAAGAACAACATTTGACTGGAAAAACATAGTATGACGACACATGGAATAGGTACAGAAAATGGATAGGTATGGCATATTGTAGGATCTGAAGTATGTCTAGAGGGGGGTGATTAGACTACTTGACCAAATAAAAATCTAGCCTTTTCCAAATTTTAGTTCTTGGCAGATTTTAGCTATCTTACCACAAGTGAAGCAATCTCCACACAATTCAAGCAAGCATGCAAAAGAGTATATGAGCAGCGGAAAGTAAAGCATGCAACTTGCAAGAATGTAAAGGGAAGGGTTTGGAGGATTCAAACGCAATTGGAGAGACGGATGTTTTTGGCGTGGTTCCGATAGGTGGTGCTATCGTACATCCACGTTGATGGAGACTTCAACCCACGGAGGGTAACGGTTGCGCGAGTCCACGGAGGGCTCCAACCACGAAGAAGCAACCTTGTCTATTCCATCATGGCCGTCACCCACGAAGGACTTGCCTCACTAGCGGTAGATCTTCACGAAGTAGGCGATCTCCTTGCCCTTACAAACTCCTTGGTTCAACTCCACAATCTTGTCGGAGGCTCCCAAGTGACACCTAGCCAATCTAGGAGACACTACTCTCCAAGAAGTAACAAATGGTGTGTTGATGATGAACTCCTTGCTCATGTGCTTCAAATGATAGTCTCCCCAACACTCAACTCTCTCTCTCACAGGATTTGCATTTGGTGGAAAGAAGATTTGAGTGGAAAGCAACTTGGGAAGGCTAGAGATCAAGATTCATATGGTAGGAATGGAATATCTTGACCTCAACACAAGTGTAGGTGGTTCTCTCTCAGAACATGTGTATTGGAAGTGTAGATGTGTTCTGATGGCTTTCTCCATGAATGAAGAGTGCATGGAGGGGTATATATAGCCTCCACACAAAATCTAACCGTTACACACAATCTGCCAAACTCGGTGGGGTCGAATGGTTAAACTCGGTCGGACCGATTCAGCAAACCTAGTGACCATTAGGATTTTCGGTGGGACTAAGATGCAACTCGGTAGGACCGATATGGTTAGGGTTCGGGCATAATGTAATCTCGGTGTGACCGATTACACAAACTCGGTGGGACCGATTTTGGTAATAAGCTAACCAGAGAGTTGGTCAGGTAAACTCGGTGGGACCGGTTCGCTCTTTTTGGTGAGACCGAAATGTTACGAAAGGGAAACAGAGAGTTTACATTGCAATCTCGGTGGGACCGATCGCTCACTTCGGTTAGACCGAAACGTTACGAAGGGAAACAGAGAAATTGCAATCCCATCTCGGTGAGACCGAGATCCCTATCGGTGAAACTGAATTGCTAGGGTTTGTGGCAGTGGCTATGACATTTGAAGCTCGGTGGCGCCGGATAGAAAGAATCGGTGAGGCTGAGTTTGACTTTTGGTTTAGGTCATATGTGGATGTGGGAAGATAGTTGAGGGTTTTGGAGCATATCACTAAGCACATGAAGCAAGAGGCTCATTAAACAACACCTCATCCCTCCTTGATAGTATTGGCTTTTCCTATAGACTCAATGTGATCTTGGATTACTAAAATATAAAATGTAGAGTCTTGATCTTGAAGCTTGAGCCAATCTTTTGTCCTTATAATTTTGAGGGATCCACTTTCCTCATCCATGACATGCCATTCATTGAGCTTTTCCTGAAATATTAATCTTGGAATAATGTTAGCTCAGTGAGCTATATGTTGTTAGGAATTACCAAAACCACCCAGGGATAGTTGCACTTTCAATCTCCCCCTTTTTGGTGATTGATGACAACATATAGATCAAAGCTTCGACAAATGATAATAAGAGTGAAAGATATCGTCGCTTTGAGAAGTATGTGATAAGAAAGAGCTCCCCCTAAATTTGTGCATACTTTAATATTTGCTTTGGACTGCAAATGCACAATGAGTTAGGATCATGGGTTACTCTTCCATGTCACATACATCTTGGTGGAGCGCTCAAAATGATAAGAATTAAATACATGCACTCATCACCAAGCAAAGTGAATGATCATGTAAGGATAAGTAAGATAATATCATCCAACAAGCATAAGTGTAGCTTATGATCAAACACATGATCATCAATGTCTCACATATAAAAGCATAGTATCTCAAGCACTCAAAAGAAAATAAAGTTCAACCAAGAATACAAGAGAGATCAAATGCAAACTCTCTCTCTCGAAGCCTATGATCTATACATTTTCTCCCCCTTTGGCAACAAGTTACCAAAAAGTTCATAGAAAACGCATAGCACTAAAACGACTCTCAGGCTTGGTCTTCAGGTGGTGGAGTCCAGATGACGCCAAGGACTAAAGCTTCAGTTGAAGTAGTTGGAGCTGCTGGGGTAGGAGCTGGAGCTGGTGGAACTGAGGTTGTACCTGGTGCAGAAGTAGTAGCTCAGGTGTCAGGAACTGGCACTGCAGATGATCTCTGAGCTCTAGGCACTCTAGCAAATGCATTAGTTCTTGTTTTGACCTTCCTCTCATGCATATCATCCTGTAGTTGCTCCACAGCAGACTGAATCTCAGTTACTTTCACATCTAGGTCATAGAACTTTTGTTCCATGATTTTTCCAGGCTCTCTTGGTTTCGAGTCAGGGTGGCCAGTCCTTTCTCAATCCTCAGAGTTGATTCTATCAGGTAACCGAGCTGCTCCTGCTTGTTCTTCAAAAAGTACTCAGATGCCTCCTCTTGAGTTGGCATCCTGGCAGCTTTCTCCATCTTTGCCTTCTCATTCTTTGCTTGAGCTTGTGCCGACGATGGTTCATTCTCATTCATCACAACTTGATTGTCCTCAAAATCTGGATGGATGGGCAGGTGTTCCTTATCCAACAGACATGTGCCTGTTCCCATCTTCGAGTTAATCAACTCCTGAATTTGTGGGGCATATCCACAACTCCTCTTCTGATCAGTTGCTGTCCTCTTGATGGTCTCAACTATGAGGCTCATTACCTTGAACTTCTGTGGCACATCAAATATGTGAAGCAAGTTTATTGCATGGCCTTTGATCATTTTGTGATCACCTGACTTGGGCAAGAGAGTGTGCCTTAGAATCTAGTTGATTGTAGGCAGCCCTGACAGAAGGAAGTGAACTGACCCAAACTTGAAAGTCTCAAGAGCTTTGTCTGGGATCTCCTTGTACATGTTTGACATGGAATTGTGATCCATCTTCTTCTTGGCATAGACATCCAAGTCATCTTCTAGATCTTCTGGGGTTGATCAGCTGAGCCCATTCTGCAACTGTAGATTGGTATCTTGTGCCTTCAGTCATCCATACTATCCTGCCATCTGGATAGAAATGTGTTGTGGAGTAGAATTGCATTATGAGCTCCTCAATCCACTTTGTGAGCTTCTGCCCAACAAAGTCTGCAACTCCACAAGCTTTGAAGCTGTCAAGCACTCCAGGATAGTGTTCTTCATTCTCCTTGATATACTCCCAGTCAACCCATCTCATGTCACACACTATGGGTTTCTTGTCTAGCAGCACTGTCTCATAGAAGTCTTGTTGTTCCTTGGTGTGGAATCTGTAATCAACAGCAGTTCTTCTCCTTGAAGCATATGGATCTGCCTCTCCCCATTTCCTCAGCCATGAATCTCTCCTGATTTTCATGTCCTCGGCCACAGGATGAGCATCGTTGTGGTCTGGAATCTTGGGCTTGAGCTTCCTGAGAACTTGTCCTTCTTCTTCTTCTTCTTCAGCAGCACCATCAGGCACTGGGGCCTTGTTCTTCTCAGCAGCAGATATGTTCCTAGTGTTCCTCTTAGGTGCACTCTTGGGCTTGGAGGCAGCTTTGGGTGCTTCTTTGGGCTTTGATGATGCAGCCCCTGACCTTATAGCATCACCCATAAGCTTCTGTGCCTTGGGTGCTGGTGCAGCAACCTCTTCTTCCTCTTCTTCTCCCTCAGAGTCTCTCCTCATGGAGGGTTTGCCAAGAACTCTAGCAGTAGTGGTTCTGACTCTCTTTTTCTTCTTGTCTTGGCCACCTGCTTCTTCTTCAGACTCCATGGTAAATTTCAAGGTTTCTCCAGTGGCAACCTTCCTAGGCTTGGAAGTAGGAACTCTCCTTGCAGGTGCCTTCTTATGCATACCTGGTTTTGTGGCTGCAGCTGAGCCATATTCTTTCTTGAGCACTTTCTTCTTTGAGGTGGCTTCCTCTTCCTATGCCACATAATCTTCATCCTCAGACTCTGAAGTCCTTTTCTTGCTTGCTCTAGTGTCAGCCTTGGGCAAGTTGCTTGGGGTGCTTCTGCTACCCTCATCAGAAATACTAGAGGGACTAGTGCCCTCACTCATGTGAACCTGCTCCTCTGATTTGTTCTGGCTGTCACTCTGATCAGACATGTTGCAAACACTGACTGCAGACCCTGTGAATAGATTGTAGATGAGATAGAGTGGATGAGCATCACAAAATGCAGAGATTTTTGCAAAAGAATGAGTCAAAAACTTAGTTTTAGTTTTCCACAGAAAGCATTTCGGATCAACCGATTTGCAAACTCGGTGATACCGAAGCAGCTTTTGGAACCAAACTAGTGAACTCGGTCAGACCGAGTCACAGTTCGGTGGCACCGAGACTGCTAGGGTTTCACAAAGTCCTGAACTCGGTCACACCGATTTGCAATTCTCGGTCAGACCGAGAACCACATGTGCAATGGCCGTGGCCGAATCGGTGGAACCGAGTTCCGCAACCCAGTGGGTCCGAGATGGTTTCGGCGGAAACCTAAACGTAAATTTTCAAATCGCATCTATTCTAAGGATTGTTTTGACTGGATAGAAGTGTTTCAATTGTAGCAATAATCATAATGAACACAATGTGCTAGGAATCAGACGGGGATAGCACTGTGATCGAGTCCATACCCTAGTTCGGTGGTGAACTCGCTACGGCGGCAACGGCGGAGACGAAATACGTTGACGGCGGCAGAGACCAGCGACAGGAGGCGGTTGGCGACGAGGAAGACGATCCGGAGACCCAGTAGGCAGAGCGAGCTATGCGCGGGCGAAGAGGTTTCGGAGAAATTTCGAAATTTTTGCCCATGAGTATATATAGCCCGACTGTCGATGTCAAAACCGGCGGATCTCGGGTAGGGGGTCCTGAACTGTGCGTCAAGGCCGGATGGTAACAGGAGACAAGGGACACGATGTTTTTACCCAGGTTCGGGCCCTCCCGATGGAGGTAAAACCCTACTCCTGCTTGATTAATATTGATGATATGGGTAGTACAAGAGTAGATCTACCATGAGATCAAGGAGGCTAAACCCTAGAAGCTAGCCTATGGTATGAATGTTGTATATGGAGTTGTCCTACAGACTAAAACCCTCCGGTTTATATAGACACCGGATAGGGTTAGGGTTACAAAGAGTCGGTTACAATGGTAGGAGATCTTGAATATCCGCATCGCCAAGCTTGCCTTCCACGCCAAGGAAAGTCCCTTCCGGACACGGGACGAAGTCTTCAATCTTGTATCTTCATAGTCCTGGAGTCCGGCTGAAGGTATAGTCCGTCTATCCGAACACCCCCTAATCCAGGACTCCCTCAGTAGCCCCTGAACCAGGCTTCAATGACGACGAGTCCGGCGCGCAGGTTGTCTTCGGCATTGCAAGGCGGGTTCCTCCTCCAAGTTCTTCAAGAAGATTTTAAACACCAAGAATAGTGTCCGGCTCTGCAAAATAAGTTTCCACATATTGCCATAGAGAGAATAATATTAACACAAATCTAATCTGCCGACGTATTCCATAGCGTGACATCTTGCGAGGCAATTTCCTTGGCACGTCTTGTCAAAGCAGAGATCGTGTCCCCCTTTTACGGGATTCTCATCAATACGGACGTGGGTAACCCAATTGTGCCCATTAGCACGTGTCCTCGATTAAAGGTGAGTCCCAAACGGTTACGGGGAGGGCTCTTCGTATTCAACCTCTTATAAAGAGACCAAGGCCTTACTCCTTTCAATCTCAAGCAAGTTCGCCCGTCGCCTCGAGTTCCAACACCCTAGGCCCCAGATTCCAGGCACTTCGGACCTTCGACAATGTCCGGCTCTGACCTTCAAGGCCGTTGACGCCTTCCTCCGTCACGGAGGAGGACGTGCTAAAGTTGAGAGAGGCTAAGTTCTTGACCGGCGAAGTTTCGCACAGGTTGCCTGCTCAAGGGCAGGCCATTCCCAGTCCCCAGCCCGGCGAGAGCGTGGTGTTCATGTCTCACTTCCTTCGGGGATTAGGCTTCCCCATGGATCCCTTTGTGAGAGGGCTGTTGTTCTATTACGGGCTGGAATTCCACGACTTAGCTCTGGAGTCCATCCTCCACATCTCCTCATTCATCGTTGTGTGTGAAGCGTTCCTCCGGGTTACCCCTCATTTCGGATTATGGCTCAAGACCTTTAAAGTGGAGCCGAAGATGATCGAGGGACGGCACACAGAGTGCGGATGCGCTGTCATGAGCAGAAATGCTGATGCTCCATGGCCCGAGGGCTCTTTTCAAGAGGAGCTAGGCTTGTGGCAACGAGAGTGGTTTTATATCACCGCTCCCCGGGGCACCAAGTGGGTGGCGCCTCCTGCCTTTCACTCGGGTCCCCCACCATGGCTAGCGTCATGGGTCAGCAAAGGGTTAGATTGGGGGTTACCCAAAGATGTGCTCCTGTTGCAGGGCCGCATTAGGGGTCTCTTAGAAGGAGACCTCAGCCTGGTCAAAGTGACGCAGGTCATGCTGATTCGCCGGATATTGCCCAGCAAACGTCGCTCCCTCCGCCTATGGGAGTTTAACCCAGAGGGACCGCGAGCTCTCCAGAGTTTCATGGGCGCAACGCCCGCGGAGATGTATAGACTGTTCTTCGGATCTCAAGAGATGTGTCCGGACTTAACCAAGGACGCGGGCCTAAGCTGCAATCGCCCGGATACTCAAGTAAGTAACCCTATGCCCGGACCTGCTATCTATATAATTGTCATAAACTTGCCCCTAAAAGAGCTGTCCTTTTAAACAGGAGTGGATAGCAAAGGCGAAGCTGATCAGGTGTCTGGCTCCCCTTCCCGAAACCAGGCCGGATCCCGTGCTTGTCAGGATGTTGAAGATAATGCCTTTAGCGGGAAGTATGGGGGAGAACAAGGAAACTATGGCCTCCTCGAAGGAGGCTGCTCTGAAGGGAGGAACCGACAATTCCTCTCCTAAGGGGAAAAAAGGGCCGCCTCTGACGACCCGGAGACTATGGCCACGAAGCGGGGGAGAAAATCCTCGTCAGAGGGTCCGACGCCGGGGAGTTTCTTGGCCGAACTACGCCCTCACAGGGATCAGCCCTCCAGCGAGCTGTAAGTAGAGAAAGGTTTTCCTTTTGAGGGATTAGGGAAATCCTTGATTTTATATCTGAGAAGACTTAACCGAAATTTTACCTTGTAGTTCGGACCTCAGCCCTTCTCAGCAGAGCTTGTCTTCGGGGGATCTTCTTCCGGAGATGATGGAGAGCGGGACGCCTCCCCCTCCCGTGCCGCCTAGTGAGGCGGGCGACCCTGAGGTGTCGTCGCGGAGGGTTTCTCCGAATCCGGTAGGGGCGGAAGATAGCTATGTGGCCCCCCAAGGTTCTCCGTGTCCGGCCTTCGAAAGAGGCCATGGGGCCAGTCCGGCACCGTCTGGTGCTCGGCCGGAGGAGCTAAATATTCTGCTGGGGCGAGCTTCTATCTCAGAGCAGCACCGTGCATTGATGGGCGCGGTGATTGAAAGGATTTCATCCGCAGAAAGCGGATTGCATGAGGCCGTCAAAAGCCTACTGACGGGTTTTGAGGTACGTTGGATAATATACGCTTTTGTCAGTTGCGCATAAGTCAGATGCGCCCTGTGTAGATAGTAGCCCCTGAGACTCTGTGCGTCATCAAGAAATGACGGCACACAGAGGATCATAATCCCAGGTCTAAGATGTTGCCTTTGAATGTAGGCGGCGGGGTGTCCGGAATCGAGCCGAACTGATGATTTTGCCAAACTAAAGCGGCAACTGGACGCGACATATGCCGACATCGCGCTTGTCCACAAGCGGCTTGATGAGGCTCAAGGTATGTAATTCCTCGGGCGGCATCCGGTAAGAAGAGTTTTATGCCAGTGTCTTACGATGTGTGTGCTTGACGCAGATGGTGCGGCCGCCGTGGAGAGTCTCAGGGCAGAACTGGCCCGAGCTAAGGATCAAGCCAGAAAAAGCGATGCAGCTGCCAAGAAAGCCCTTGAAGAGCTGAGAGCCAAACAGGCTGCTCACTGCCGAAGCAAGGAAGAGATGGCCGAGATGGCCGAAAAGTTAAGGGGCGCTGCAGACCGTTGCAAATTTCTTGAGAAAGAAGACCGGGCGAGACAGACGGACTTAGAGAAGGCCGTTGCCGATGCCAAGGACGCTCACTCTGCGATGAGAGCTGCGAAGGTGGAGCTGCGTTAGGCCGAACAGATTGCGGCTGGAAAGCCCTTTATGCTGCGGAGGAAGTTTTGTGATCCGAAGTTTGCTCCGTTGGACCGGATGTGGAGTGTGGAGGACACCTATCTGGATTTGGCAGCAAGTGCTGCTAATGCAACCGAACACTTTCGAGATCAAAAAGATCACGAAGTGGAAAGGCTATTCTGGTCGCAGTTTCACAGTCCAGAGCGTCCGCTAGCAGTGGACGATCGTCTGGCTCAATGGGCCGAACTGAATAGGTTGTCCGGACTCGCCATGAAGTATGTCATGGGCCATCTATGGCCGGGGAGATCGGAGCCGAAGAGTTATTTCGGCTTGGTGCAGCAAGTCCTTGACGCGGTGCCGCGTATTGGTGCGATGAAGAGGTCAGCATGCATAGAGGGTGCACGGATGGCTCTTGCCCGTGTCAAAACATACTGGGCAGAGATGGATACCACCGTTGTTGCGTCCTGAGACTCGGACGAAAGCCGAGTACCCTCCGAGCACTATTTTTAGGAAGTCCTTGAAGGCGCTCGTGTAATAGAGACGCAGTGCTCGAAGGATGCTATGTTAAGATAGCATATGTAATTATAAAGGAATATTTTGATAAATTGTATTGGCCTTTTATACTTGTGCCTTAAGTATTTGGAACACCTCCTGTGCGGCCGTTTTAAGATATATATATATATATACATATATATATATAATGTATATATATATATATGTATATATATATACAAAATCTGAAAGATGGCAGTCGTTGGCTTCAGCCCCCACGCACATAGTGCGGGGGTGCTCGCAGAAGACGCATTTTCACACTTAACCCAACGTCTTGGTCCTACAAAGGAGGTGATAGCGCGGCGGGCCAGGCAACCGGGCTATAATGCTTTAACACTTTCACTTAGCCATAGGAGCTTGACAGTGGGACTATTTAGGTAGCCCCTTGGTGGCGACTGCGCTCGCCCGAGTTCGGGGCGCGTATGTGCCTGGCCGGGAAACGGCCCTTCGTTAAAGCAGAGGAATCCTATAGATTTCGATAGGTCATCGAGTGGCTGACCAGTCTCACGCTACATAATGACAGTCAGTTTTCGGCTTTCTCTACTGAGGTGCTCACCCAGCCTAACCGGGGCACAATCGCAGTAGTTCTCCCGGTGCTACCTTAGCCGATAGAGCGGAACGTAAGGTAGCCAAACTCAGGAGCCGGGCAACCCAACATTTGACCAAAGACATGATTCGAAGCTGATGCATATAATGCCAAAACTCGCGACGCCGAACACTCCCTAAGGTGTTCGGTCTTTATGAGTACGGGCAAGACAACACTCTATATTAAAAAAGCCCCTAGTGTCCAGGTACGCGCAAAAATTCGGATGTGGCCACATGCCAAGACGCCAGCCTCCTCCTTGGTTATATCAGAGAAAACCAGGGGATATGTAGCAACAAGAGACAGTAAAAAAGGTTTACGCAGGGTCTTAATCTAAAAAGAATCCTTTAGGACGGGTCCCTACTGCACGTCTGTGCCTGTGTCTCCGTTGTGCCGTATCCTGGACGGGCGCCGCACGACGTTCATCTGTAAAAGAGAGGAACTGAGTTGAAAATGGGTCGTGCCGAAAAAAATGTTTTTTAAAAAAAAGGTATATAAAAATATATAAAATTGAGCTTCATTGTCTCTCATTGTATATGTGCGAAGCCCCTAGTGCGGGGGTGTATGGCCATTTTACTGTGGGGCTGCCAAAGCGGCCGCACAATCCTCCACTTGGGGGAGGCGCACTTCAGTGCTTCCCCTTCAAAGAGATGATGCCTCGTGGACCGGGCATCTTAAGCGTGAGGGATGCATAATGCGGTATTGCGTTAAAGCGGGCGAAAGCTTCGCGTCCTAGTAGTGCTTGATAGCGACTTGAGAACGGGACGATGTGGAAGGTCGGCTTTTCGCGGCGGAAGTTATCGGTATAGCCGAATATAACTTCGAGCCGGAGAAAACCCATGCAATGGGTGTCCGGACCAGGTGTTACCCCTTGAAAGGAGGTTTTGCTGCGGCGGATTCTTGCTGGGTCTATCCCCATGTGATGGATTGTGTCCTGATATATCAGGTTTAGTCCACTGCCGCCGTCCATAAGGACATTTGAAAACTGTAGTCCGCCAATTATTGGATCGAGTACCAAGGCAGTCCAGCCTGCGTTCCTGGTACTCCTAGAGTAATCCAGTTGATCAAAGATGATTGGTTTTGACAACCAGTGGCGAGCCCCTTTGGGATAGGTCGTGTGGTGCATACCTTTATGGGCGCCGCACGTTTTGTTATGTGAAGTAAGTTTACAGTTTTTACTTCTTGCGGGAAGTTATTTTGTTTCCTGGTACTCTGCTTTTGGGGTTCGTCCTCGTCTTCACTTGGTGTGTCGAGCCCCTTGTGTTCGGCGTTGAGTCTGCCGGATTGTTTGAAAACCCAATGATCTCTGTGGGTATGGTTAGCAGGCTTCCCGGGAGTACTGTGTATTTGACATATCCTGTCCAGGATTTTGTTTAAATTGGATGGATCGTCCCTGTTATCCTGGAGGGGAGGTTTTGTCTGATTCTGTCGTGAGCCTTTGAATCCGACGTTAACTGCCGTGCTCTTCGGACTTTTTTCCTTTGTCCGGCGACGGTCCTTGTTGCGTCGCGGTTTTCCGTTTCCATCCCTGGTTTCGGATGTACTTGGATCGCTGGGGCTGCATCTTGCTAACCAGCTATCCTCTCCTGCACAAAAGCGGGTCATGAGGCTTGTTAGTGCGGCCATTGTTCTTGGCTTTTCTTGGCCAAGGTGTCTGGCGAGCCATTCGTCTCGGACGTTATGCCTGAAAGCTGCTAAGGCTTCGGCGTCCGGACAGTCGACTATCTGATTCTTTTTAGTGAGGAATCTATTCCAGAATTGCCGAGCTGATTCTCCGGGCTGTTGAGTTATGTGACTAAGATCGTCTGCATCCGGAGGGCGGACATAGGTCCCTTGAAAATTTGCTCGGAAAGCATCCTCGAGCTCTTCCCAACTTCCAATTGTGTTTTCAGGAAGGCTTTTAAGCCAATGCCGGGCTGGCCCTTTAAGCTTAAGGGGTAAATATTTTATGGCATGAAGATCATCTCCTCTAGCCATATGTATGTGCAGGATATAGTCCTCAATCCAGACTCCAGGGTCTGTTGTTCCATCATATGCCTCTATGTTTACGGGTTTGAATCCCTCTGGAAATTCATGGTCCAGGACCTCATCGGTGAAACATAGGGGGTGTGCGGCGCCCCTGTATTTGGGTGTGCCGGATTCTGATGATGGCTTTATTGCATTGCTCACAAGAGCTTGCTTTCTGTGCCCGTAAATGGACCTGACTGGGCCATGATGTGAATCCTTAAGTGGGTCGCATGTCGATTTAAGTGCGGCGCCGCTTGCCACTTTATGCTGGCCATGGGGTCGTCTATCCGACCGTGTGGCTTTCTTATTTTTTGAATGCGAGGGCTCTAGGGCCTCTTCGTCGAATTCAGGCAATAGCTTTCTCTTCGGATAGCTTTTAGTGCGGCGACTGTCACCGTATTTATCTGCGGTATTGATTACTTTACTCCATCTGATCCTGAGTGCATCTTCCGCTGTTTTAAGTTTCCGCTTCTGCTTTTTCAGGCTACGTGCTGTTGCAACGAGCCTTTGTTGGAGATTCTTCTTCTTCATTGGTTTATCCGGCGTGAGGTCATCCGGAATGCCGTTTTCGCCGGGGGAGGGATGTTCGGTTTCTCTATCCGTGTTGCCCTATTCGGACGGTTGCTCTAAGGCCTGCTCGTCGTCTACCGGCTCATCCTGCTCTATGGCTGGGTCTTTATCGAGGCGGGTCTTGGGTCGGCGTTTACGCCGATGCTTTGATTGCTTTTCGGGGGTCGATCTCCCGTTCCATCCCCTTTTTCCTCGTTATCGCTCCCTTTAGGGGTATCCACCATGTACACATCGTGAGATGAGGTGGCTGTCCAATGCCCTATGGGCGTTGGTTCATCCGTATCTCCTGCATCGTCATCCATGCTGTCGATGTCTGCGGAGTCGAAGTTGAGCACGTCGTTTAAATTATCGACAGTGGCTACCAAGTGCGTGGTGGGCGGGCTTTGAATTTCTTCATCGTCCGTATCCCATCCTCGCTGACCGTAGTCCGGCCAGGGCTCTCCTGATAAAGAGAGAGACTTGAGGGAATTCAGGATGTCGCCAAAAGGCGAGTGCCGAAATATGTCCGCGGCGGTGAACTCCATTGTCGGCGCCCAATCGGATACGATCGGCAGGGGCGCGGGGGGTTCGGAGTCCGGAAAGGAATCCGGATCCTCGGAGTCACGGGTCCTGCAGAGTCTGGGGCTGGCGTTCGGCTCGATCGCCTTTGAGATCGCAGCCCCCGAGGTGATGTCCAACCGATCATCCTCGATCGGCGCAACTGGCTCCGGATTGAGGGTCAGAGCCGGTGTGTTTGCGGCCTCCAGGGCACTGTTCGGCGGCAGAGCTAGATCATGCCCCGCGAGACAATGTGGCGTGCTTGGCTGTGGCTCGAATCTGTCGAAGATCAAATCTCCGTGGATGTCTGCCATGTAGTTTAGGCTTCCAAACATGACCTGATGGCCAGGGGCGTAGCTTTCGATCTGCTCCAGGTGGCCAAGCGAATTGGCCCGCAGTGCGAAGCCGCCGAAGACGAAGATCTGTCCGGGGAGAAAAGTCTTACCTGGGACCGCATCGTTGTTGATGATCAAAGGAGCCATCGAGCCCAAAAGCGACGACACAGAGGAACTCTCAATGAAAGCACCAATGTCGGTGTCAAAACTGGCGGATCTCGGGTAGGGGGTCCCGAACTGTGCGTCAAGGCCGGATGGTAACATGAGACAAGGGACACAATGTTTTTACCCAGGTTCGGGCCCTCTCGATGGAGGTAAAACCCTACTCCTGCTTGATTAATATTGATGATATGGGTAGTACAAGAGTAGATCTACCATGAGATCAAGGAGGCTAAACCCTAGAAGCTAGCCTATGGTATGAATGTTGTATATGGAGTTGTCCTACGGACTAAAACCCTCCGGTTTATATAGACACCGGAGAGGGTTAGGGTTACACAGAGTCGGTTACAATGGTAGGAGATCTTGAATATCTGCATGGCCAAGCTTGCCTTCCACACCAAGGAAAGTCCCTTTCGGACACGGGACGAAGTCTTCAATCTTGTATCTTCATAGTCCTGGAGTCCGGCTGAAGGTATAGTCCGGCTATCCGAACTCCCCCTAATCCAGGACTCCCTCACCGACCCTGTAGGTGTGACCGAGTGGAACAACTCGGTGGCACCGAGATGCATAACTGTTGACAGTTATAGCAACTCGGTGTGACCGAAAAGTTCAAATCGGTTGCACCGAGGTGAAAACCTAGATCGACTTAGTGATCTCGGTATGACCAAAATGGAGGAATTGGTCAGACCGGAAACCACAAAGAAGTTTTGGAAGTTTAAGTGTATGACAAATCGGGGACTCCGAGTGCTCCTCACACAGAGTGGTTTGAATCTGACTTGATCAAATTTTGTGATGTAGCATGAATAGAGTTTGAGATGAGAAAAGCATAGATAGCTAGAGAGGGTTCTTAGGCATTCTTGTCCATCCACTTGGCAAAATAAAAGAAAACCAATAAATCAAAACAGCAAGTGGATGTCCTCGAATGAGTAAAATATGCAATCAACATGCTCACACAATAAAATGGCAATTGAAATATGTGGCAAAGCATGCACAACCAATTCTAGCATCTATCAAGCAATTGGCGATGACTAGGTCATCTATATATGAGTATATTGACTTAGGAGTCAAATGAGAACATTTGATCATAGGTCATACTCATCGTTTAAGCACAAGGGGGGTTACCACTTTTACATAAAGCATTGTTGTGTTCAGACCATTAGAGTTGCTTTAGCTCAATTCTTAGAGTAAAGCTCCCCCTAGATGTGATATCCCCCCTAAGAGGGATGAACTAACCTTGGGTTTTGTCGATGATGACTTCATGTAGATGTTGAAGATGTGGATGCTCAATGTCGATGTAGATCATTTGGAGCTATCCATTGGAGTGAGTTGCACTTTCAATACCTACATGGGTTAGTCCCACAAGGAACAAACAAGGATATCCATAGACATAGAGTGATGCACACACAAGATGGTGTCTATGAAAGCTTTTAGATTACCTTGTCCCTTGTCTTACCAACAAGAGGGTTTGTGACTCCTTGAACTAGTGCAAGATGTGGAAGTTGATTGCACTTGTTCTTGCCACAATGATGAGAGTGAAGCATGTTGGCGGAGTCACCCTCAAGAACTCTCTAGTTCTTCTTCTTTTGGATCCACACCATCTTGATGGGAATCCTTGGTGTTGTAGTTGTACTCGATGAAGTGGAACTTGAATTAGTCTTGGGAATCCACTTGACTAAGGTCTTAGGAGCTTCTTCAAATGCATCAATTTCCTCTTGAAGCTTGTCCTTGCCTTTTTGCTTGTAGTCTTGTGGTGGAAGATCATCCTGAGCTTGTGTCCCTTTGAAAGAAGTGGGATCATACTTCTCTTGTTGAGGAACAAACTTCGTCTTGGGGTATTGATCTTCTTCCCACTCAACTCCATTGGCATTGAACTTTCGTTCAAAACCAACACCTTGATTCTTCCGGTGCCTTCCTTGCTTGCGTACAATTTCCTCGAATTGCTTACTTTCGGCAAAGCTCTTGTAAACTCCTTTCTCTATGATTCCCTTCAATAAGCTATTTTCTTGCTCAAGTGTAACTTGGCTAAGAGAATCGTTAGTGGAATCAAGAGAACTACTAGAAGCAACAATATTGGATTTAGCATGATCATTGTTACTACTAGAGGAAGAATCTTTCTTGTTCTTGTTACTAGACTTAACTTGAGGCATGTAAGTGGACAAGAGTAAAGCTTGGCAATGTAAGAAGAACTTTTCTTACGAAGATCATCATTGATTGCTTTTAAGAACTCATGCTCTTGCTCAAGGTTGAGCTTTTCAAAGCGTAATTTCTCATGCGCCCTTAAAAGTTCTCGATGATCTCCTAAGATAGTTTCATGAGCTAACTTAAGAGTGTTTAGTTCTTTAGTTAGAGACTCAATCTTCTCCTTATCATTGTCATTCGTTTTATCTTGATTAGCATGATTAATTGACGTTTCATCATAGTATTCATCACTAGAGTTGTCAACAAGTAAATCATCATCACCTAACAAGTCATCTTCATCACTATTGAAATCAACATACTCGGGATGTGATACCTTTGGGCCTTTAGCCATGAAGCACGTTCCAACTCCTTCATTTGGTGAGTCAAATATGTCGTAGGAGTTGGTTGACACAAGTGCTAGACCGGCAACACCTTCATCTTGAGTATATTCGGAATCGGAGTGATAGCTTCTCTCGGAGTGGTTGTCGGAGTCGGAGCCAGATACCCATTCACCTAGATGAGCTTGATGTCTTTGTTTTGTGTAGCTCCTTGATGACTTGTCCTTTCTTTCTGAATCCTTGCTTCTCCGTGAGTGTCTTCGTTCATAACGATCATCTCTACTCCTTCTTTCTCTAGATGGTGATTCTTCTCTTCTACTTCTTCTCTTGGGAGAATCTTCTCTTCTCTCGTAGGGAGCCGTACACTCATTGGAATAGTGTCCGGGCCTTCCACAATTGTAGCAGTTTTGTTCTCGACTAGAAGATCTTTTGTCATTGTAGGACCTTGACTTGTAGCTTCTATCCTTGCTTCTACTCTTGTAGAACTTGTTGAAGTTCTTCACCATTAAGCTCAATTCTTCATTGAAGGTTTGTTTCTCACTTGGTGATGTGGGGGCTTCACATCAGGCTTTGTAAGCACCACTTGATTTGTTGTGAAGTTCTTCTTTATCCTTGAGTGACATCTCATGAGCAACAATTCTTCCATTGACTTCCGTTGGCTTGAGATCTTTGTAATTGGGCATCATTTGGATCAATGTGCACACGGTGTCATATTTTCCATCCAAGGCTCTTAGGATCTTCTTGATGATGAATCTATCGGTCATCTCTTCACTCCCTAAGCCGGCAATCTCATTTGTGATAAGAGCAAGCCTATAGTACATTTCAGCGACACCTTCACCATCCCTCATTTTGAACTTGTCAAGTTGACTTTGAAGCACATCCAATTTGGATTCCTTGACGGAGTCGGTACCTTCGTGCATATCAATCAAAGTATCCCAAATTTCCTTTGCATTCTCAAGACGGTTGATTTTGTTGAATTCTTCGGGGCACAATCCATTGAAGAGGATATCACAAACTTGAGCGTTGTATTGCAGCATCTTCAACTCTTCCGTAGTAGCTTCACGGTTTGGTTCTTTCCCATCAAAGAAGTCACCTTGCAAGCCAACACACACGATAGCCCAAACGGCGAGGTTATGTCCAACAATATGCATTTTCATCTTATGCTTCCAACTAGCAAAATTAGTTCCATCAAAGTAAGGACCTCTACGATGATAATTTCCCTCGCTAGATGCCATACTCTCCTAGATTGTGAAACCAAGGCTATGACCACCAAAAGCTATGGAAATCAAAGCAAATGGAGACCAAAGCTCTGATACCACTTGTAGGATCGGAAGTATGTCTAGAGGGGGGTGATTAGACTACTTGACCAAATAAAAATCTAGCCTTTTCCAAATTTTAGTTCTTGGTAGATTTTAGCTATCTTAGCACAAGTCAAGCAATCTCCACACAATTCAAGCAAGCATGCAAAAGAGTATATGAGCAGCGGAAAGTAAAGCATGCAACTTGCAAGAATGTAAAGGGAAGGGTTTGGAGGATTCAAGCGCAATTGGAGACACGGATGTTTTTGGCGTGGTTCCGATAGGTGGTGCTATCGTACATCCACGTTGATGGAGACTTCAACCCACGGAGAGTAACGGTTGCGTGAGTCCACGGAAGGCTCCACCCACGAAGGGTCCACGAAGAAGCAACCTTGCCTATTCCATCACGGCCGTCGCCCACGAAGGACTTGCCTCACTAGCGGTAGATCTTCACGAAGTAGGCGATCTCCTTGCCCTTACAAACTCCTTGGTTCAACTCCACAATCTTGTCGGAGGCTCCCAAGTGACACCTAGCCAATCTAGGAGACACTACTCTCCAAGAAGTAACAAACGGTGTGTTGATGATGAACTCCTTGCTCTTGTGCTTCAAATGATAGTCTCCCTAACACTCAACTCTCTCTCACAGGATTTGGATTTGGTGGAAAGAAGATTTGAGTGGAAAGCAAATTGGGAAGGCTAGAGATCAAGATTCATATGGTAGGAATGGAATATCTTGACCTCAACACAAGTGTAGGTGGTTCTCTCTCAGAACATGAGTATTGGAAGTGTAGATGTGTTCTGATGGCTTTCTCCACGAATGAAGAGTGGGTGGAGGGGTATATATAGCCTCCACACAAAATCTAACCGTTACACACAATCTGCCAAACTCGGTGGGACCGAATGGTTAAACTCGGTCGGACCGATTCAGCAAACCTAGTGACCGTTAGGATTTTCGGTGGGACTGAGATGCAACTCGGTAGGACCGATATGGTTAGGGTTCGGGCATAATGTAATCTCGGTGTGATCGATTACACAAACTCGGTGGGACGATTTTGGTAATAAGCTAACCAGAGAGTTGGTCAGGTAAACTCGGTGGGACAGGTTCGCTCTTTTCGGTGAGACCGAAATGTTACGAAAGGGAAACAGAGAGTTTACATTGCAATCTCGGTGGGACCGATCGCTCACTTTGGTTAGACCGAAACGTTAGGAAGGGAAACAGAGAAATTGCAATCCCATCTCGGTGAGACCAATATCCCTATTGGTGAAACCGAATTGCTAGGGTTTGTGGCAGTGGCTATGACATTTGAAACTCGGTGGCGTCGGATAGAAAGAATCGGTGAGGCCGAGTTTGACTTTTGGTTTAGGTCATATGTGGATGTGGGAAGATAGTTGAGGGTTTTGGAGCATATCACTAAGCACATGAAGCAAGAGGCTCATTAAACAACACCTCATCCCTCCTTGATAGTATTGGCTTTTCCTATAGACTCAATGTGATCTTGGATCACGAAAATATAAAATGTAGAGTCTTGATCTTGAAGCTTGAGCCAATCTCTTGTCCTTATAATTTTGAGGGATCCACTTTCCTCATCCATGCCATGCCATCCATTGAGCTTTTCCTGAAATATTAATCTTGGAATAATGTTAGCTCAATGAGCTATATGTTGTTAGGAATTACCAAAACCACCCAGGGATAGTTGCACTTTCACATATACTCATATATGATGATTAAACTAAGCAGATGGTGTAGCAAAGTAGAAGTAATGCAAGAGGTCAGATGCAAAATATGTGCGACCAATACAACCTTGCCAAGTTAGAGCAAGCACCTTGATGGGTGAATAAGATAGGCCATCCTCCACCATGCCAAGTTTGTTAGCCGGTGGATTGTTCCGCAATATTCCTCTCGTGCGCCCGTTCTCATATTCATTTTGATAATGATCAATACCTGACATGCATGAAAACATAAAAACAAGTGAGATTATCTTTGTAATGCAGAAGTGATTCTAATCCAATACTGCCTCCCTGTAAACCCCTTTGTGCTATCTCTGCAATTCTTCTGAGAGATGCCATGCATGTTGTAACTTGGTGTGCGCATTAATATAATGTGGCCTATTACTCAAAACATGAGAGCTCCAGAAGTAATGATACTTCGCAGATGACAGCTTCAACATATAGTAAAGAAGAACAAGTCGACCTGACCTGACAGATTCAAAATATACTAAGGGAGAACAACTCGACCTGACCAGTCGACCACAAATGTCTCTGCTACTCTTCCCAACAAGGAACATACTTATTAAACAAGAGAAGAGGGTCATCTTAAAGAAGAGCAGAAGAGCAAGCAGATTGAAGATATTTCAAGTCTTTCTATACAATGTCGGTTGCCCACCATTGATGAACCAGAGCGCACAGAGAAATAATATTCCTTCCGGTCTCTCCATATGTGGCTCACATGCATTTGGAAACTAAAGTAGGAACATTTAGCTGACCAATTAAACGTCTCTCGGTTTTACTAATATCAGCATAATATCATATTTAAATTTGTACAACTAAGCTTGTTTAACTCGATGGGTGGAGAAGTGCTATTACGACACGAACCACGTAGGCTGATCGTGGTTATCATAAAATGGGGAAATCGTAAGCATGATGAGTATAGTGTTGATCGTGGCAGTGGGATGGCAGAGTTGAAGCTGCAAACCGCGCAAAGGGTAGTTACCAACCGATGTTTGCTTTGAAATAACAACTAAGATTTGGTATGGACAAGAAAGTACAGTCAACAAGTGACAAAGAAATGCAATTCTGCTGTCTCTCTATATGTCGTGACATGCATTTAGAAACTCAAGTGGGACCTTTAGCTAACCAATTAAATGTGTCTGTTAACTAATATCAGTATCATATCACAATCATATTTGAACAACTAAGCTTTGGAATTTTGAGTGTTGTGTTGTTTAGCTTGAAGGGTGGAATAATGCTAGTACGACAGAAAGCACCTATGCAGATCATAGTGGAGTAGATAAAAGGGGAAAAACCTAAGCATCAAGAGTAAAATCAGGAAAGTGGAACTAGCTGGACCAGTGGGTGGTGCACTTGCTTTTCGAAACGAATATAGGAACATTGGGTGACCAATTAAACGTTCTCTATTTTAGTAATATGAGCATCATATCAGATTCGTATTTCAACACCTAAGCTTTGGAATTATGAGTGGCATGTTATTTCGCTTGATGGGTTGAGGTCTTGAGGAGCAGTGCTAGCACGACACAAAGCACCTATGATGATGGTAGTGAATATAAAGGGGGAAAACCATAAGCTTTACGAGTATAGTAAATGTGCCATGGCGGATCTGAAGGTGCAAACCGGACAAAGCTACTTCGCAACCAATGTTTGCTTTCAACTAGCCACTACGATTGGGTACGGACAAGAAAAGTACAGTAAATAATTTACGATCTATTTTCCAGGTGAGATCAATTACTTAAGCACATATGGAAGAGTGCCACCTCTCTTTCGACGCCATGTAGGCCCCTGCTGATTGGTTGAGTGTGCTGCGGGTGCGATGGCTGTCGGCGGTGGGGAAGAAGACTTTAGACGGTAGACGGTTGGGTCGGGGGATAAATCCTATTGTCGTGGACGAGGTGGTCATAGGAGTGGCAACGGAAAGGTGGACGACGACGCCAATTAAGCGAGAGGACGCGATGAAAGGATCCTGGTCCAGCACAGTGGATGAGAGACGTCCATCTCTTGCAGTGGACGGCGGGGTAGCGGCTCCGGCAAGGTGGAGGATGGGGTGGCGGATGGAGGAGGCTAGCCACAGTGGGGAGGTTGTTGTGGCGCCGACGGTGTATGAATGGGGAAATGGTGGGGGAGGGGGATCTCAAACTTTGGGACGCGCTTGTCTGAAATGTGGGAAAGTTATGAACTTATCCCCCGTTTAAAATTTCGGACATCACGTCGGTTGGGGATAGGACAGTAATCTCGCATCTCCCAAATATTTGCTGGTAGCCATTTCGGGCGAGGAGAGGGTGTTTTGCCGCCCACGGTTGGCGCCCACAGTGTATGAACGGGGATGACAGGTAGGGCGGTTGTCTCACGTCTGAGGGAAGTTACACATCTGCCCCTATTTAAAATATTTGCCTACATCAATTTCTGGCGAGGAGAGTTTGTTTTGCCGCCCACCGTGTATGAATGGGGAAACGGAGGGAGAGACACATGTCTTTCAGACAAGCTTGAATCAAATGTGTTTTGCCGCCCACGTTTGGCGCCCACCGTGTCTGAATGGGCTCAGAGGCGGTCGTGTCACGTCTGATTGAAGTTACTAGTCTACCCCTATCAACAAAGTGTGTAAATCCGGTCGATAAGGATGTCAAAGTGTCACGGATAGGCAGTAATTTCCATCTCTCAAACACTTGCTTCGGGCAGCCCACAAATGATAGTGGGTGTTTAGCCGCTTCATTCAAAACTTGGGACAATTAGCATTCACGTTTGCCTTGGGCCCTGGCAACTAAATTCAAATCCAATTTGTATTCGATTACAAATATCCAGCAATAATTCTACGTTTTGTTATTTATTTCTTCAAAACCACAACAAAGATTTATTCCACCTTTATATATGATTATGATTTAGAAATGTCGTGATCTTCGAATTCAGTAGGTTGGATACACTTTGAGTCAAACAGTTATTTCATCCAATACAATATGCTCACACGAAAAACAGTTCACCCTATGTCAATCATACAAGTACTGAGGATTACCTCGCCTAAAAAATTCAGATCATTACAACACATGGACAACATAGGGGGTATTACAACATAATCCATTCAGAGAAATGACACAACATGCAAGTACAATAATCTATTGACAATTTCAACTGGTATCTAAAGAAGAACTGGGATTACCATGGGCTTCAGATAGCAGAAAAAGCAGGACCTCCTCCGTCTTCAAATGCAGCATTCTTACTTCCTCAAATTCTTGGGTTGCTTGCATAATGTGTGCAGCTAATTGCATAATTTCCAGCCTCAAGATCAAGATTACCTCATTCATGGCAGCCACGCCATCTCTTTCTGCCTCTAGTAGAGTCTCAAGAACTAATATCTGTGCTCAGACTGCTCTCCGGCGGTGTTGCCTCTGAATTGCTACCATCTGGTAACATGGATGGCGCACTGCTTCCACAAATAGATTCTGGGGTTGTACATTGTGTCCTAGTGTGAACGGCATCCTGAAAGGGTTCCACTGGACATAAGTAAGAGATAGTTATCGCATGATCTAGGTAGTAAGCTTACATGGTAAATGACATACGAATTATTGCCGAGCATGGCAAGCAATATTTAAATGGTTCGAAGCAGCATCAGCCGAAAAGAAATTAAAATGGTAAGATGAAACTAGGGATGTAAGTGGCAAATAAACGACATCTGCCAGTCCCATCTAGTTAGTTTTTGCTAGCTCCCTAGTTCATTTTCCTCAAAAAACAAAAACTCTTTTGAATTATCTGAAAGCACAAGTGCTCCCTGGGTGGTTTAGGTAATTAATGTCAACATATATCTTGTTGGAATAATGTTTTCATCTAGTATATTTCAGATAAGTTCAACAGATGGAGTGGCATGGACAAGAGAATGTGGAACCCCTTCAAGATGCTAAGGACAAAGGATTGGATCAAGCTCAAAAGCTTAAGACTCTACATTTTACCTTTAGTGATCCAAGATCACATTGAGTCCATAGGAAAGCCAATACTATTAAAAGGGGATGAGGTGTTGCTTAATGGCTTGCTTGCTCAAAGTGCTTAGTGATATGCTCCAAAACCCTCAACCACTTTCCCATATCCACATATGTCCCAAACCAAAAAGTTAAACTTGGCCCCACCAAAATTTTCTATCCGGCGCCACCGAGTTCAGTTGACATAGCCACTGCCACAAACCCTAATCAATTTGGTCTCACCGATGGGATCCGGTCTCAATGATATGGGCTTGCAAACTCTCTGTTGCCTGTTGCAATAATTTCGGTCTTACCGAGATTTGTAATCGGTCTCACCGAGTTTGCCTAACCAACTCTCTGGTTAGATTATTACCAAAATCGGTCCCACCAAGTTTGCGTAATCGGTCAAACCGAGATGAGGTTTTACCCTAACCCTAGCACATCGGTCCCACCGAGTTGATCCTGTCGGTCTACCGAAAATCCTAACGTTCAGATTTTGAACTAAATCGGTCCTATCGAGTTTCATTATTCGGTCCCATCGAGTTTGGTGATTTGTCTGTAACAGTTAGATTTTGTGTGGAGGCTATATATACCCCTCCACCACTCTTCATTCATGGAGAGAGCCATCAGAACATGCCTACACTTCCATCATACATTTTCTGAGAGAGAACCACCTACTCATGTGTTGAGGTCAAGATATCCCATTCCAACCATATGAATCTTGATCTCTAGCCTTCTCCAACTTGCTTTCCACTCAAATCATCTTTCCACCAAATCCAAATCTGTGAGAGAGAGTTGAGTGTTGGGGAGACTATCATTTGAAGCACAAGTGCAAGGAGTTCATCATCAACACACCATCTATTGCCTTTTGGAGAGTGGTGTCTCCTAGATTAGTTAGGTGTCACTTGGGAGCCTCCGTCAAGATTGTGGAGTTGAACCAAGGAGTTTGTACGGGTAAGGAGATCGCCTACTTTGTGAAGATCTACCCTAGTGAGGCAAGTCCTTCGTGGGCGATGGCCATGGTGGGATAGACAAGGTTGCTTCTTCGTGGACCCTTCGTGGGTGGAGACCTCCGTGGACTCGCGCAACCGTTACCCTCGTGGGTTGAAGTCTCCATCAACGTGGATGTACGATAGCACCACCTATCGGAACCACGCCAAAAATCTCTGTGTCTCCAATTGCGTTTGCACACTCCAATCCCATCCCTTTACATTCTTGCAAATTGCATGCTTTACTTTCCGCTGCTCATATACTCTAGCCATACTTGCTTGAATGTGTTGAGAATGATTAAACTTGTGCTAAAACTCCACTTCAACCTAAAGAAATTAAAAACTGCTACTTTCCCTTGTTAAGAGTCTATTCACCCCCCTCTAGACACCTCTTCTCGATTCTTTCAATTGGTATCAGAGCATTGGTCTCCATTGCTCTGGTTTAAACACCTTTGGAGGAAGATGGATGTGTCTACGTTAGGGATTCTTAGACATAGAGTGCCTATTCTTGATGGAGAGTGTCGGTGGAAACGACACCTATGGAATCACTGGGATCCCTTCTACGGTTGGCGGGCGCGGGGTTGTGCAAAGAGTGGGTCTGGTAGCCAGCACAAATATCGTTTACCCAGGTTCAGGCCGCAAGGATGCGTAATACCCTAGTCCTGCTTTGGTGTATATTTGAGTGTTCTTGAGTTCTTGAACTAGTTACGGCGTGTGCCTTGTTTAAAAGATCTGAATCCTTCTCCAGCACGCCTTGGGCCTCCTTTTATAGTCAAAAGTGGTCGCCACAGTGGCACACAGGAGGTAGAAAGGTATATAGTGTACAAGCTTATCGCCTGTCATTACGGGACAAGGTGCATTAAATGCGCCCCTTAGGTGTACCGTTTCTTTATTGGGGACGACAACGAGGCCCGTCCCGTCCGTCGTCGCCTCGCCTGGCTCCAACGCACGTCCGAGCTGATGAGGCATTGTAGCGCCATGTTGGCTGGCTGCTGGGCTGGCGCGGTGGCAGAGTATTCACGAAGATCTACATGCCACCATGCAGGTGCTTGCTGAGTTGGCCTGGTGGCCGCATGTTGCCACGCAGGTGCCTGCCCAGCTGGTTGGGCTGGCAGCTATATGGGAACGGCGGTGGAGTCTTGGCAGACATGGGCCTGGGTGTGGCCCCGCAGGTGTCCTCGGCAAGGGTCTTGCCGTGGCATCGCGGTCGCTCCCGGCAAGGATCTTGCCGGGGGTCTCGTGGATTTCCTCAGCAAGGATCTTGCCGAGGATCATCGTCTTCTGGTCCTCATCTGATCTTGTGTGCTTATGATCTTCACAAAGATCTGCATGCCACCATGGAGGTTCCCCCCGAGCCTTGGTTCCAATGTGGTTGATGGTGTTGGAACCCTTGGGCTCAAGGGTGGCGCACTCTGCTAGCGTTGGGCAAGTTGCCCCCGGCAAGGGCCTTGTCGGGGGAGTCCACCTCGCCCTTCTGCTCTTTGTGTTTCTGTCTTGGCGTTGCTCTGGTTGTCTTGTGGTTTTGCTTCTTCTGCCCCGCCAAGGGTGGCCAGGGGCGTGGGGCTGCGACTGCCCGCGCACAAGTAAAGGGGTGCAAAAAGGGACCCCTACTTTTGTACACCGACAAAGAGTACTTTCATGAGTGGAAAAATGAGATGCTTGAGATTTTCAATGAATATGACTTGAACAAGTACATTACTAGTCCTT
Source organism: Aegilops umbellulata (assembly GCA_032464435.1). Taxonomy (NCBI): domain Eukaryota; kingdom Viridiplantae; phylum Streptophyta; class Magnoliopsida; order Poales; family Poaceae; genus Aegilops; species Aegilops umbellulata. Next base: position 345,740,667 of record CP136056.1, on the reverse strand, counting down.
GCATCCCCCCTAGTGATTTGCATCCCACTCCCAATGAGGATCTCGACATGATTCGCAATCTTATTGTTAGAGGATTGCCAAAAATCTGATTGCTAGCTTGCCTGCTCTTGATTGTGCTTACACCATATGGAGATTTCTAGAGGAACAATTCCCAAATTATTCCTTGAAAAATCTAGATGAGATCCTCCATAAGTCTATTGCCTTGAATAGGATGAGTACTAGTGATCCTAAGTTTGATGATTGCCTGTTTGAGCTTCGTGATCTCATGCGTGCCAAAGGAGATGTTGGAATTATTAGCAATATCATTTCCGAAGTCATTAGAATCCATAGAGATGAACATTATTAAGGTCATACTTCTAATGGATCACCTTCTCTAGGAAATGATCGATTACAAGACGATGTTGAACATGGATACTATGATGAGGATGATGATAGTGACTTTGATCTCGATGAGTCTATGAGACACTTTGGTCTTATGGCAAATCTACACGGCTACATGGCTGGAGGAAAGGAATGGGTCCTTGATAGTGGATGTACTGATCATATGACTGGAGACAAGGATATGTTTCGTGAGCTTGCTCAAAACGACGGCCCTCGGAAGTATGTCACTTTTGGTGATAACTCAAAGGGTAAGGTGGTTGGCCTTGGTAAGGTGGCCATCTCACATGATAGCTCCAAACAAAATGTTATGCGCGTTGAATCTCTTGGCTACAATTTACTTTCCATATCTAGACTTGTTGACTTTGGCTTCAATGTCCTATTCACTGAAGTAGATTGCCAAGTGTTTCGTAGAGATAATCATAAAATGGTCTTTACCGGTATACGTAGAGGTGATTTTTACATTGTTAACTTCACTAAAAAGGCTCAACCTAGAACTTGCTTTATTGCTAAATATTCAAAAGGTTGGTTATGTCATAGAAGGTTAGGCCATGTGGGCATGCAAAATCTTGATAAGCTTATTAAAGGTGATCATATCCTTGGAGTAAAAGATGTTATATTTGACAAGGATAGATTGTGCAGTGCTTGTCAAGCAGGAAAACAAGTTGGAGGAAGTCACCCCATGAAGAACATAAGGACCACGAGAAGACTGCTCGAGCTACTTCATATGGATCTTTTTTGTCCCAATGCCTACAAAAGTCTCGGTGATAACTCATTTGGTCTAGTCATAGTCGATGATTTTTCAAGATTTACGTGGGTGTTCTTTCTTGATGATAAATCGCAGGTTCAAAAGATCTTCAAGAGCTTTGCTAGGAAGGCCCAAAATCAATTTGAAGTGAAGATCAAGAAGGTTCGCAGCGACAATGGAACGGAGTTCAAGAACGCAAATGTGGATACCTTTCTTGACGAAGAGGGGATTTCACATGAGTTCTCGGCTACGTACACGCCTCAACAAAATAGAGTTGTTGAGAGGAAGAACCGAACTCTTATTGAGATGGCGAGAACGATGCTTGATGAGTACAAGACTCCAAAACACTTTTGGGAGGAAGCGGTTGAGACAACTTGTCATGCCACAAATTGCTTATATCTTCACAAGTTACTCGGCAAGACAGCATACGGGCTCCTCACCGGTAACAAACCCCAAGTTGGATACTTTCGAGTATTTGGCTCAAAGTGTTACATTCTTGATAAGCATCATAATTCTAAATTTGCTCCTAAATCTCATGAGGGTTTCCTACTTGGTTATGGCTCAAACTCTCACACTTATCGTGTCTACAACAATTTCATCTGGAAGGTTGAAGAGACGGTAGGTGTGAAGTTTGATGAATCTAACGGCTCGCAAGTAGAGCAATTGCCAATTGATGTAGGAGACAAAGACCCTTCGGAAGCAATCCAAGAGTTGTCTATTGGCAATATTCGTCCAACAGAGGTGAAGGGGAGTACCTCATCTGTCCAAGTGGAAGCTTCTACCTCACAACAAGGTGAACCAAGAGTTGACATGGAAGCATCCACAAGTGGGACACATCAAGATGAAGAAAACGAGGAAATGCACCAAGATGAACCTCATCAACCTCCTTCTCCACCATGACGAGAGAATGTCAACATCAACAATGAAGAAGGCCAAGAAGAAGGACAGATGATGAAGAAGATGTTCCACCCCGACCCAAGCAAAAGCTCTCACGAGTTCGAGCAAGAGTCTCAAGAGACCATTCCCTTGAACAAATCTTCAATGATATTCAAACCAGGAGAATCACTCGCTCTAAAACTCGTTTGGCTAACTTTTGTGAACATTATTCATTCATCTCTAGCATTGAACCTATGAAGGTTGAAGAAGCATTGGAAGATCCGGATTGGATAAATGCTATGCATGAAGAGCTACACAACTTTGAAAGAAATCAAGTATGGACATTGGACGAGAAGCCCGACAACAAACACAACATCATTGGTACCAAATGGGTGTTTCGCAACAAGCAAGACGAAGATGGTCAAGTCGTCCGCACCAAAGCATGTCTCGTCGCCCAAGGCTACACTCAAGTCGAAGGTATGGACTACGGTGAGACATATGCCCCCGTTGCTAGACTTGAGTCCATCCACATCTTACTTGCCTATGCTAATCACCCTGTATCAAATGGATATTAAAAGTGCTTTTCTAAATGGTGAAATTAAGCAGGAAGTTTATGTTAAAAAACCTCCGGCTTCTTCAATCCTAAGAAACCTGACCATGTTTACAAACTTCACAAAGCTCTTTATGGTCTTAAACAAGCTCCTAGAGCGTGGTATAAATGCTTGACCAAGTTCCTTATTGAAAAAGGCTTTGAGATTGGAAAATTAGATTCTACTCTTTTTACTAAAAGGGTTAATGGTGAATTATTTGTGTGCCAAATTTATGTTGATGATATCATATTTGGTTCGACTAACCCTCATTTTAGTGAAAAGTTTGGAAAGCTAATGTCGAAGAAGTTTGAGATGTCTATGATGGGTGATACGTCTCCAACGTATCTATAATTTTTTATTGCTCCATGCTATATTATCTACTGTTTTGGGCAATATTGGGCTTTATTATCCACTTTTATATTACTTTTGGGACTAACCTATTAACCGGAGGCCCAGCCCAGATTTGTTGTTTTATGCCTATTTCAGTGTTTCAAAGAAAAGGAATATCAAACGGAGTCGAAACGGAACGAAATCAACTGGAGAAGTTATTTTTGGAAGGAAAGCCACGAGATAGACTTGGACTCCACGTCAGAAGATACGGGAGCTGGCCACGAGGGTGGGGGCGCGCACACCCCCCTAGGGTGTGCCCCCTGCCTCGTGGGGCCCCCGCAGCTCCACCGACGTACCCCTTGCACCCATATATACCTACGTACCGTAAAACTTCCAGAACATAGATTAGATCTGGAGTTCCGCCGCCGCAAGCCTTTGTAGCCACCAAAAACCAACCGGTACCCTGTTCCGGCACCCTGCCGGAGGGGGGATCCCTTGCCGGTGGCCATCTTCATCATCCCGGCGCTCTCCATGACGAGGAGGGAGTAGTTCACCCTCGGGGCTGAGCGTATGTACCAGTAGCTATGTGTTTGATCTCTCTCTCGTGTTCTTGATTTGGCACGATCTTGATGTATCGCGAGCTTTGCTATTATAGTTGGATCTTATGTTTCTTCTCCCCCTCTTCTCTCTTGTAATGGATTGAGTTTTCCCTTTGAAGTATTCTTATCGGATTGAGTCTTTAAAGATTTGAGAACACGTGATGTATGTCTTGCCGTGCGTATCTGTGGTGACAATGGGATATCACGTGCCACTTGATGTATGTTTTGGTGACCAACTTGCGGGTTCCGCCCATGAACCTATGCATAGGGGTTGGCACACGTTTTCATCGTGATTCTCCGGTAGAAACTTTGGGCACTCTTTGATGTTCTATGTGTTGGTTGAATGGATGAATTGAGATTGTGTGATGCATATCGTATAATCATGCCCACGGATACTTGAGGTGACATTGGAGTATCTAGGTGACATTAGGGTTTTGGTTGATTTGTATCTTAAGGTGTTATTCTAGTACGAACTCTAGGGCTATTTGTGACACTTATAGGAATAGACCAATGGATTGATTGGAAAGAATAACTTTGAGGTGGTTTCGTACCCTACCATAATCTCTTCGTTTGTTCTCCGCTATTAGTGACTTTGGAGTGACTCTTTGTTGCATGTTGAGGGATAGTTATGTGATCCAATTATGTTATTATTGTTGAGAGAACTTGCACCAGTGAAAGTATGAACCCTAGGCCTTGTTTCCTATCATTGCAATACCGTTTACGCTCACTTTTACCGCTTGCTACCTTGCTGTTTTTATATTTTCAGATTACAAAAACCTATATCTACCATCCATATTGCACTTGTATCACCATCTCTTCGCTGAACTAGTGCACCTATACAATTTACCATTGTATTGGGTGTGTTGGGGACACAAGAGACTTTTTGTTATTTGGTTGCAAGGTTGTCTGAGAGAGACCATCTTCATCCTATGCCTCCTACGGATTGATAAACCTTAGGTTATCCACTTGAGGGAAATTTGCTACTGTCCTACAAAGCTCTACACTTGGAGGCCCAACAACGTCTACAAGAAGAAGGTTGTGTAGTAGACATCAAGCTCTTTTCTGGCGCCGTTGCCGGGGAGGCTAGGTAAGTGAAGGTATATATTTAGATCTTGCAATCGACTCTTTTTTTCTTGTTTTAGCACTAGTTAGTTTATAAAAGAAAACTACAAAAAAATGGAATTGAGTTTGTCTCATATGCTTCATCTCTTTAATATCTTTCGTGAGTATGATGGAAAGGAAAATTGTGCCAAAGTACTAGAAGAAGAATTACATAGAATGTTTGGCACTAAATATTTGAATGATGATCATGATTGCAATGTTGTTAGTATGAATCCCTTGAATATCCATGATGCTAATGATATGCAAAGCCACAAGCTTGGGGAAGCTATGTTTGATGAAGATGATATTTTTTGTCCCCCAAGCTTTGATGAGCAAATTTACTATGATGAAAGCATGCCTCCTACCTATGATGATTATTGTGATGACACGTATGCTATAAAGAATAATGATAACCATGAAACTTGTCATCTTGATCTTAATTTTCAATCACATGATAGTTATTTTGTTGAGTTTGCTCCCACTATTGTTCATGAGAAGAATTTTGCTTATGTGGAGAGTAATAAAATTTCTATGCTAGTAGATCATGAAAGGAATGCTTCAGGTGCTGGTTATATTGTTGAATTCATTCATGATGCTACTGAAAATTATTATGAGAGAGGATCATATGCTTCTACATATTGCAATAATATCAAGTTTCCTCTCTATGTGCTTAAAGTTTTGAAGTTATGCTTGTTTTACCTTCCTATGCAAGTTGATTCTTGTTCCCATAAGTTGTTTGCTCACAAAATCCCTATGCATAGGAAGTGGGTTAGACTTAAATGTGCTAGTCATATTATTCATGATGCTCTATTTATGTTTCAATTCTTATCCTTTATGTGAGCATCATTGAAATCATCATGCCTAGCTAGGGGCGTTAAACGATAGCGCTTGTTGGGAGGCAACCCAATTTTATTTTTGTTTCTTGATTTTTGGTTCTGTTTAGGAATAAATAATCCATCTAGATTCTGTTTAGATGTGGTATTATCTTTTAATTAGTGTTTGTGCCAAGTAGAACCTTTGGGAAGACTTGGGTGAAGTCTTTATGATCATGCTGTAAAAAACAGAAACTTTAGCACTCACGAGATTAGCTTCTAACTTTTTACTGGAGAGTGCTATTTAGTTGATTGTTTTTTCAGATGATTACTAGACAAATTCCTCAGGTCCACCAATTTATTTTAGAATTTTTGGAGTTCCAGAAGTTTGCGTTAGTTACAGATTACTACAGACTGTTATGTTTTTGACAGATTCTGTTTTCATTGTGTTGCTTGCTTATTTTGATGAATCTATGGCTAGTAAAATAGTGTATAAACCATAGAGAAGTTGGAATACAGTAGGTTTAACACCAATACAAATAAAGAATGAGTTTTCTGTTAAGTTTTGTGTTGTGAAGTTTTCAAGTCAAAGATTTCATCCTTTTAAACCTCGTAAGGTGCAATGATACGCTAAGACAATTGTGTATAAAATTGAAAAGAGTAATAGACATTGGCTGCAAACCATGCAGTTCAAGACACAAGTCAGAGTAAGTAGTAGTTAAAAGGCATGAGGATTAAGGACTTACAACAGCGGCTTTGACTGGTGTAGTCATGCCCTTCTTCTTGCTGGTGTGACAGACCTCGAAGATTTCCACAACATTTGGTTCAGGTACTTTTTGGTCCTTGGGGGCTTTCCTCTGCATTTCGAACAAGTCAATATAGATCTGATAATATGGTACAGCAAAAAGAGTGAAACAGCAGCTAATTACAAGAGCCTTGCAGTGTGCAATATAGCTACGAGATCCTGTCGTCTGTTGGAATTTCACTTTCGTACGGTTGGCCTTGTTCTTTGAACAGTTCACCTACAAGAAGATAGATTTGTGTGGCACATGTGTAAATAGGACTTCAACATGTGATTTGATCACGTATATATAATGTACCTGATACTTCGGATCAGACCAGTGTTTAACAAGGCCCCTCCAGTCTTCATCCGATATATTTTCCACTAGAGATGTTTGGGAAAGTTGACTGTTAGCCTTGCCTTCAAAGTGAGTTTTCCTCAAGTTATACCAATACTGTCGCAGAGCAGACTTGAAAACATGGGTGCAAGCTTGTCTGGTTGCATCATCTTGGCTATCCAACTTGAACCTCATCTGTTGAAAATTATGGGAGTCTCATTATCAGCAACCTAGAAAGTATGGGACAGAGCAAGACGATATTACTAGTTTCCATACATAACCATACTTACAGATAAATGATCGAGGAAGGTGTTGAACTGGGTTTCGTCTTTGTCATTCATGTACTGAATCCATGTTGGGAGGATACGTACATGACACCTAACGGCAACCGCTGCCTCTGATACTAACTTGGCTGACTTTGTAGCATCACGTGGCCTTTTTAAACCTGCCTCAAAACGGATATCCATTCTTCCTCCTCTAGATTTAGTTAACCTATCGAGCATTATCCCTGATGTTTGTTTCCTCTTGCACCTAGGTGCTAGTCCAACAACGAACATAGGAAGTGTTAGTGTACATCAAACTGTGAGACTACATATAAAGAAGCTTGCAACTGTAACTTGACTCCAGCAACTACCTTCTTGCTGTTGAAGCTCACAAGGTTCATCTGATATTGCCAACTCGTCTTGTGTCAAGAGTGCTTGGGAAGTAGTGTCAGGTGGCAAGGGAGCTTGGGAACGTGCTGCTAGCTCAGTTGACGCACGAGTAAGTCGTGCAGCTGGTAGTACTGTGGTAGGTGTTGCAAGAACTAGGGTTGTCTCTGCTTGTTTGGTGGCAGCTATTTGTTTCTGTTTGGCATTTTTTGCATCTCGTGTAGCATGGGATGTCGTGTCTGTAGAATTTTCCGCTGGACTTTGACCTTCTATTGCACCATCAGTACCAGTAGAATCTGTAGGATTCATCCGCTTCTCATTCCCTGCCATTTTGTGTTTCTTCCTCTTTCTCTGTGCCATGTTAAGTCAAGCCGACAAAAAAACAAATAACAATTTAGTTCTTCAGAACAAATTGATGCATGATGCACATGAACTGAACTTTGATGTTAGACAACCACATGATAGGAGGATGTAATATGTATGAAAAACAGGATGGAAGAGATAACCAGAACTATGATGTGTAAACTAAGAAGAAGACATTTCACCAAATTAGAAGCAATGCAATGGAAGGTAGACACCATATGAAAGATGCTACAAATATCGCTCTGCCAAGTTAACAGTGTCTCATCATAAATGACGTTTAAACAAATATGAAGTAGTACAAGAAATAAATCATATGCAAGATGCAAACAACATCACACTACCATGTTAGAGGTCTCTCGTCACTAGTGCCATTGCATATTCACAGCATTGCATATTCACAGCTTATGATATGTAAACTAAGGAGAAGGCATTTCAACAAATTAGAAGCAATGAAAGCTAGCCACCATATGAAAGATGCAACAAATATCACTCTACCGAGTTAAATCTGTCTCGTCATAAGTGCCATTTCAACAAATTAGTAGCACAAGCTAGAAAAGAATGTGAGATGTAACCTATATCACACTCCAAAGTCAAATGTGTCTTATGATAAGTGATTGTTGCAGGTTACACAACAGTAGTAATTTGATGTAAGAACATGGTGTGATAGACAGATATTGTATGTTCTAGAAACAGGAACACATGTCTTATTCAAGTATAATGTGTAAAGTAAGCAGATGGAATTCAACAAAATTAGAAGCAATACAAGCTAGACATCACACATAACATGCAACCACATATAACAGTGCCAAGTTAGAGGGAGCACCGGTGATGCTGCACTAGGGGAGACGTGCTCATCATAAACACAGCTTTGTTGAGTGTCTATGCATGTGTTGTCTTGGAAATCATCTTGGGGGTGTGGAGGAGTAGAAACTATAGAGGCCCTCCATTCGGAAGGAGCACCTTTATCCGTTGCCTTGCTAACTTCCTTCCGCTTTATTGATTTTGAATTGTCAAGTAAAACCGACAAGAAAAAGCAATAAAATTATCTCTTCAGAACTCATTCATGCATGATACTGACAATCACTACTTTGATGTAAGGCAAACACATGATACCGGGATGGAATATGTACGAAAAACAGGACGGCATGGCATGTTCACAACTGTTTGTGTAAACTAAGCAGAAACCATTCCAGCAAATAAGAAGCAATGCAAGCTAGACACCACATGAAAGATGCAACCAATATGACTCTGCCAAGTTAAAAGCGTCCCATCATAAATGGAATTTCAACAAATTAGAAGCAGCGCATGCTATAAATCATATGAAAGATGCAACTAATTAATATCGCACTGCATATACTAAAGGTGTCTTGTCATGTTGATTGATGCGGGATACAAAAAAACAATAGTTTTATGTAAGGACATGCTTAATAGACAGATGTACTATGTACTAAATGCAGGAAGGCATGTCACATTAACACATATAATGTATAAGCTAAGCAGACTAGCACATGCAGTTTAACCAGATTGGAAGAATTCCAATCTAGACACCATATGCAACATGCAACCACATATCATGCTGCCAAGTTAGAGCAAGCACCTGTGATGCTAGTGTAGGGGAAATGTTGTAATCAACTACAGAGCTACGTTCACTATCTTCATCTAGCATTTCTATTTCTTGAGAATCATGTCGGGAGGCTGACGCTGCATTCTTTAAATGAGGAGTAGTCCCCTTGCATGCCTGTCTCGTCATAAGTGATTGATGAGGGATACACAAGAACATTAGTTTGATGTAAGAACATGGTTAATACACAGATGTACTAGTATGTACCAAAAACAGAAAGGCATGTCATATTCAAAGGTATAATGTGTAAGCTAAGCAGATGCAATTTAACCAAATTGGAAGCAATACAAGCTAGACATCCGGCTGGAGTGGTGAGCATGATCATCTAGGACCTGAGAGCCTGGTGGGAGGCGGGCTGCTTCGCCACCATCGCAGCTTTTTAGTTGGCTTCCAGGTGATGCCTATCTTTGTTGGGCTTGTCACTGGCTCGACCAGTGCCCTGACTAGCTATTGGTCTTCTGGTGCTCACGGGATGGTGGTTCATGTAAAAAAATATCTTTCCTTATCTTACCGACTTCGGCCTTTCGAATACAAGCTAGACACCATATGGAACATGCAACCACATATGACACCGCGAAGTTAAAGCAAGCACCTGGGATGGTGGTTCATTGCGAGCGAGGTCATCAACTCCAGAGCTACGTTTACCGTCTCCATCTGCTGACACTGCACCCTTTATAGCCCTGTAACGTGTCTTGCCTACCCGGATATGAAGCTCGAGTGACTTCTCTCTTTTCTTTTTGGCTTCTCTCATGGCAGCAGAGTCTGAAATACCCTTGCATAAAAACACAATAGTGAGAGTAAGGGTGAAGTGTGTGCAGAACTAGTGCACTGTAAAAGTAGCAGATAGCAGGTGGCTGAAAAATAAATGACAGGAGACGTATGATAGCTCTACAACATTGCATGGCAAACAAAATTAGATTCTACTCCGTATGATTTTGTAATATATGAGCACAGGAAATGCAGGTACTCCTCCATCACACCACCACATGTGGTCATATCTAAGATAACAGTCGACTAAAAATAAATAGGTCAGTCGATTTTTTTAATGAACCGTTCGATCTATAAGGAACGGGTAGATGGCCTTCGTCTACCTCCCGCCAGTCACCGTTGACGATCTTTCTCGAACCGCCAGTGACCACCAGCCCAGACCCCTGCCTCCGCCGCCCTGCCCTCCCATCGACCTCACACCACCGCCGTGCTTGGCAGCGCCCCCATGCCATCCCTTTAATCCCGGCTGACCTCCAGATCGGGCGCCAGTAGCTCTAGCCCGCACACGCCCCTAAGATAAACACCAAGGCGCTGCTTCCCTGGCGTAATAGGCATACTAGCGCCTGTTACGCCGGGGAATGCTTCCGTTAATTGGGAATCAACTAGCCAGAAATTGAAATTCAGGGGGGCGACGGACCTCTAGCTAAGGTGAAATAGTATATGAGGAGAAACCTTGTGCATCGCGAGTTACTAGGAACATCTAGTATCAAGAAGAAGCGGTCAACTAGTGTCTTCTGTGGGATGAATACCGTGCAAGCAGAGACGTAAGATTTGCACGAATAAGGGAAGAGGAGTACCTTTTTCGGTTGTCGGTGTGGTCACCTCCACATGTCGCGCCGATTTTCTCCTTTTTACCGGGGAAACCGATGTTTTGGAGGGTGCAGGCTTGGACGAACCCATGGCCAAATTGTTGAATGTGTTGCCGTGGCCATATGTCGGCGGAGGGGAAGCAGATCCGAGGCGGCGAAGGACGGCGTAACAGGAACAACTCCGGTGCGGTGGAGGGTGGCGAAGTTGGAGAGGCAGCGGTGAGGCGTAGGACGGCGTGGTTGAACTGGCTCAGGCACGGATGGCTCAGCCTCGGCTTCAACTACTAGCCGTGGAGGGCGTTGCGGTTGAGGTTGCGGTGGACGACGACGTCAGGGTATCGGCTCCGGCGTGATGGAGGAGGGCGGCGGTTGATGGGTGGGATGGGGTGGCGGATGGAGGACGCCGGGGTTTCACGGCTGGTGGAGAGGTAGTTTTGGCGCCCACGGAGTACGAATGGGGAATCGGACGGGTGGGGGAACCATGTTTCGGTCTGGGACGCGCTTGTTTTTGGCATTTTTGAATAGAAGATGGGGCGCGCTTGTTTGAAATTTGGGGAAAGTACAAACTTTGCCCCCCTCTTAAATTTCGGACCTACTGCGGGTTGGGGGTAGGATGGTAATCCCAGGTGTCCCAAATAGTGGGCAGGAGCGATTTCGGCCGCGCGCATGTGTGCATAGGCGGCCATTGTGTATGAGTCTTTTTCGGATGCGGTTGTGTGGCGTCTAGATGAAGCTACAAACCTACCCCGGTTTAGACCTTTGGACGTCGGGCCAGTAGGTTTCACGGGTCGGAGTTATTAGAAAAGTAATTTCCTTGTACTACCAAACATTGGTCTCACGCGGTTTCGGGCGAGTAGAGGCTCTTTTGGCGCTTTGTTCGAAATTTTGAAACACAAGCATTCACATTTAGAGTACTCTTGAACTATGAGGATTGACCTAAATAGACAACGTTATATTTGACCTTGTATGTTTGAAAACCTCATTAAATTATCCACTTCTTTTTGAAATTTTGACACTTGAAAATCCTATAACTACGATTATTTTGGAATGGAGGAGCTAAATTTGAATCTATTGTGTACACGACTACATATGCTATTATGTACAAAATCAGAGCAAAGATTGGTGCCCCCATAATTTAGGTATGGTTTACAAATGCCATGATATCAAATTCAAATAACTGAATGGACTTCATGTTGAATTCAATTTTTTTAAACCACCTTAAGTTGAATTCAAGTGTATGCTAGTTCATACGTAGCTATTTATAATGTCCATTGTGTAAATTTCGTATGTATAATGTGCTTTACACACACAACATGAACTATACTCATGTTTATATTCGATTGCTAAAGCGATGCATTGTCTGGAGTTCAAAATACTAACTATGTGGATCAATTGTGTCGAATAATAAAAATAGAGGGAGTATACTGCGGATGAGGATCCCCTGACGTGGCCGAACCCATTGAGTAACTGACATGCGGAGCCTAGCAAGCATGGGGTCCGCCAGTAAGTGACCGAAAGGGAGGGTAAGGCAGGGATACCTACGTCAGAGGATCCACTTCCACTATACTACTTTGACCAAATGTTAGAGTAATAATATATGACATGCAACTTACACAAATGTTAGAGTAATAATATATGACATGCAACTTACACAAAGCATACAGGGTCTAATGCGTTTTTCGAGGCTAACTTTGACCAAATGTTAGAGTAATAATATATGACATGCAACTTACACAAAGCATACGGTCAAATTCATATGTGAAAGGAGTTTCCAATGATATAATTTTCACATTATACATCTCATGTACTATTAATCTTGTCAATAGTCAAATTGGAAACCATCTCGAGTACAAATCTAGGAGTACGTACGAATCTAACAATATTGATTGGGCGTTGTTGAATGTTGATACCTTTTCTTATCAAAGTAGAGATACTTTGACTACACATAAAACTTATATGTAAACTAGAAAGGATAGGAGGGAGTATATTGTACGTTCAAAAACGAAACGAACATTGAATACCCTTTATATATGATTTGCAGATGCTATGATCACCGGTTCAAAATTTTGAATCCGCCTTAGGTATCACGTGCCCCCACTCGTTCCCTCTCGATTTCATCTCGGGGTCCGAAGATCTATTGAAAGAGGACTAGGGTGGGTACATGCGAATGATACTCGGCGGAATGTTCAAATGAGGCATGCTGGAGGATGGACTCGACTGGAGGGCGACATGATCGATGGAGAAGAGGGTTGGAGAGGAATGAGAAATAAGCAAACGCCACATGATTATACTTGAATGGCTCAAATAAACAATAAGTTGCCTCGCTTGGCCTACATAGTGAAAGGCCTAATGCGCAACGCGGAGCACTGACGCTCGAATATGGCCGGGAAAACAGGGAAACCGACATGTGGGGCACACCCGTCGGGACGACATAGCGCAGACTAGTCCAATGGAGGAGCTGGCCCACGACCTCCTCGCCACCGACAACCGTTCATGTGGGTCGTTGGGGCCAACAACGGGGCGCAGCTCCAGCACCGCCTCTGGACACGGCAACCGCGGTGAGCGACATGCTCATATCATCGCTACACACGGTCGGTTTCAATGTGCCGAGGGTGGTGTTAATACTGTGGCACGACCAACGGTATGTTTGGTTTGTGCCCAAGGTTGCCCCATCAAAGCATTGGGTAGCCAAAATTTTGGTTGAGGTATTGGTTGCCTATGATTTGGCCGACATTGGCAAGAAAAATGAACTAGAGTTGGCTAGAGTTCATTGGCATGCCAAAGAAATGGCAACCATCCAAACAAAGACCAATCTTTGGGTCATGACCAAAATTTTGGTTGAGGTATTGGTTGCCCATGATTTGGCCGACATTGGCAAGAAAAATGAACTAGAGTTGGCTAGAGTTCATTGGCATGCCAAAAAAAATGGCAACCATCCAAACAAAGACCAATCTTTGGGTCATGACCGAAATTTTGGTAAGGTGCACTTTGGCCACAATCCAAACACACCCCAACACCCGGCTCGTCGAGGATGCACGGGGCGCCGCGACGCGTCCGCGGAGTGGTGTAGCGCGGCCAACTGCATCCTCTGGACCTGAGACCATGCCGGGTCGTCTTGCTTTTTCAATGACATGCGGGGATCGCATGTGAGCAAAGGGCATCTCCAACGTTGCCACGACCGTAGCTGACTACCCTGGCACACCAAAACCCTCGTCCCTCGCGCCGTCGCGCGGTGCGTTCCTAGCCGGTGCCAACTGCCCGCATTCATGTCGTCCATTTGTATGTCGTCGTTAAGAGGCTCGGTGCCCGAGGAACCAACTCCGATGACTTAATGATGCACCCGGGCGCTTGGCCTCACCGGAATGCGCTACTTAAAGTGGCAACGCCCAGCTAACCTCCACACCATAGCGCATCGTCCTCCTACCTGGCACCACATCCGCCATGACCGCAAGTGCGAACGCTTTGCGGGAGAGCTTGTCTTCGGGGATGAAGCTCGAGGTCGCCGCCCTCGCTCAAGTCGCCTCTCACGACGCAATAGCGGCGTAGTCGGACGTGGACGCGACCGCACAAGCGGTGGCCACGCTGGCGGCCGACGACGGGAGCACCGTCAGCCACGCGTCCTACTTGCCGTCGTCCAACGTCTGGCACCGCCGAGGTAGGGGACTCCTCCGAGGGTGAGTAGGGCATGGGAGGCGGCAGGGCATGGTGTGCCAACTGGCCGGTCCGTATCCTGTGTTCCACTCTTCCTCGCCAGAGACCGCACCTTCACTTCACGGGTCTTGAACCCCGCCCCCGTACATAGAGATCGCAGATGGAGGACGTCGGTCGCCACCGTAGAATAGGTTTAGGGTAGGGTTTCTTTTATTTTTCTGTCCTATAAAAGTTTGAAATGTAATGAAAATCTGTCGTGTTTGCATTAATCTCGGTCGGTGTATATGAACTTTCAGAATAATATACATATTGTAGGAGTACTAGCAAGATGCTCGTGCGTTGCACGGAAGATCAAGATCTTGTGGGAGGAAAGGATGAACGAGGGAAAGCCTTATCTGCAAATGTGGAGAGGAGTGCGGGTAAATTGTCATAGTTTCCTTCCTATCCGTTAGATATAGATCGGGTGGCCTATATTGCAGGATGACAGGCACACCATCATCACCAACTCTGCTTTTTATTGAACCGAGACAAATCTAACATGCGAAATAAAATAAACACATAGGGTCTATACATACACAAATTATCTTAGGCACTCTAATAGTACGTCCACTACACATTCACGCATTTCACATCTTTCTACATCTACGGGAACCTACGAAAAGGTTAACGTAAATTGCCTCTCTCTCTCCTCCCATGATTTTCATGGTGGTGGGCCCCTCCCTCCCCCCAATCTACAATCAACAGCTCACACGTTTCACATTACGTTAATTACGTAACTGGGATTACGTAGGTGTAGCATTACTCGTCCTAAAAAACCCAACTAAGCCAACCTCCCAGCATATCGCGCGGGAAAAGACCCGGTCGCGCCGTTTTAGTCGGGATTACCGGATTACTAGTAGTAGTATCGATGAATCGCGCGAAGCAACAAAATTTTTTTAGGGGGCGAAGCACCTAGTTTAAAAGGAAAAAAGGCGGTACACTCACAGCACTCCTGTCGTGGTCGCATTGCACCCCACACACGTTCGGTCATGCACACGACTCACGCAAACGGAACGCGCTTCGGCTTGCCTCTTCACTGACACGTGGGACTGCACTTGGAGAAACCGACCATGCGCCAAACTCCCCCCACCCACCGCGCGAAAATCCTCCCCCCCCCACACACACACCCAAAAATTCCCCCCAAATCCGATTCAACCGCCCTTTGGCCAACTAGCCAATAATATTCCCCAAACCCCCTACCCCCTGTCCCCCTGCACTCCATTCGCTCCGCCAAAGCCTCCCTCCCCGCCGCGCCGATACGTCGGCGCCGCGGTTCGGCGATCCTCTCGCTCCCACAGTACGCTCTCGTAGACTGTCGTCCTCTAGCCGCGCCGCCACCTCTGGCTACGTTCTTGTGGAGGCGCACGGCGGTCGGTGCCGCCACCGCTGGCGACCTTCGTGTGGAGACGCACGACGGTCAGCTTCTCCCACGATACACGCATTCTAGGCTGAGGCCCCGTTCATGTCGGTGTAGCGCTGAATGTTAGCTGATAGACGTTGTTAATCTCACTGTTTGCTGAATTAGTTTACTGTCAATATGCTTTGCTTAAGAAGCTTCCTTGCCCTGTTCCGCACTCAATCTGCTTAGCTGAGATGGCATGCCAAGGCCAATTAGTTGCTAAAATATCCTGCCATATATTTATTGTGACGTAGATTGCCATGGTCTAGTAGCCAATCTGTTAGGTGAAATAGCTCTACACCATTTTATACTCGATCTTTGTTGCTGCGATGGCCTTCGATAGTTCGATGGCTGTGTGCTCGGCCTCATTGACTGCTGGAACATCCTGCCATAATTTGGCACTCAAATCTGTTTGCTGAATTAGCTTTACATATATTTTGTTACTTAGATCTGCTCGTCCAAATATCTTGCCATAGCTTTACACATCGACCTAGGTATTTATTTTTCTGGACTTCATAAAAAAGCATATATGTTTTCCTGTAATACTAGTAGAAGAACTAATTTGTATGTCTAACAGATGGACATGACTTGGATAACTTCTGCTCGTAGATTCTCCGCTGCATATGTCGAGGGGGTTGAAAACTTCATGAACTTTATCAGAGCTGAGTACGGTGGTCCAAAATCGGATGTGCTCTGCCCGTGTAGCAGTTGTATGAATTTAGTTACAAGACCCCAGTCAACTGTGCAAAATCATCTACACTTGTATGGGATGTCGGTCACATATACTAGGTGGGTTCATCATGGTGAAGCTGTGAACGTCAATGTTATTGACTACGTGGAAGCAGCAGATCACCATCTTGATCTGCCTGATGCTCAGGTGGAAGAGGAGGAGGAGGTGGTGGTGGAGGAGCCAGTGAGTTTGACCAACATTGAAACAATGCTATGAAATGCTCGTGCATTCCGTGAACTTTCACCTGCAGAAGAAAAACGGTGGGCCCGCATGTTGGAACAATGCAACGTTGTTGTCACCCCAGGAAATAAGCTGTCAGTATTCTCAGCTATGGTCACCTTTCTTCAGGTGAAGACATCTGAGCGGATGACCAACAAATCATTCGATGCGATGTTGGCTGCTTTCCGTGAATCTTTCCCAGATGCGTCTGAGCTGCAACACACCTACAGTAAAATGAAGAATTTCCTTCGTGCAGTTGGAATTGGATATGATATGATCCATCTTTGTAAGAATAATTGTGTTCTATTCCGGAAGGATTATGCCAACTTAAGTGAATGCCCGAAATGCAAATCATCAAGATGGAAAGATGGCGATGCTGTGAAGAGTATTACTCATAATGTTCTGAGACATTTCCCAATTACACCAAGATTGCAGAGGTTGTTTCATGATGCTGAAACAAGAGAGGATGTACTGTGGCATTCTAGGAACCAGGAGTACAGAGATCAGAATGTAATGAGCCATCCATCTCATGGTAGTGAGTGGAAAAGCTTGAATGATAAACACAAAGAGTTTGCTGCTGACCCGAGAAACATTAGACTTGGCTTAGCTTCAGATGGATTTAACCCATTTGGCCACTAGAGCGCCACATATAGCATGTGGCCAGTGCTTGTTATCCCTTACAACATGCCTCCAAATGTGTGCACCAAAGAATCAAACTACATGATGGCCTTGCTCATCCCAGGTCGAAAAAGTCCTGGAAAGGATTTTGATTTGTTCATGGAGCCTCTTGTGGAGGAACTTCAACAGCTATGGAAGGGTGTTCTCACTCGAGACCTATATAGCAGCCCACCAGCTGATTTCTTTCTTCATATTGTTATAATTTGGTGCATCCATGATTATCCGGCTTTGGGCACTATGTCAGGGCGAACGACACATGGTTACAATGCATGTGTTCGCTGTGACAGGAATCCGCTGTCATACGCAATACTTAGCAGGATATGTTACATTGGACACCGTCGTTTCCTTGCCAAGGACAAGCCGCATCCTAGAAAATACCAAAGACATGTGTTCAATGCAAAGCATGAAAACCGTGATGCGCCAAAGAGGCTCACCGCCGATGAGTTGCAAGTGGAATTAGAGAAGGTCAGGCATATTACACCAGGAAACCATCCTGGTAATGGTAGCGGGAAAAGGAAGCATGGCATGGTAGAAGAGAGATTATTGTTTACCCGCAGGTCCACTTTGTGGGACTTGGAGTATTGGAAAGATTTGGATCTGCGGCATAATCTTGATGTGATGCACATCGAGAAAAATATATGTGACGGCATTATCGGCACACTTCTTAATATTGAAGGCAAGACGAAAGATACTAAAATCTAGGATTGATTTGACACACCTGGGTATTAGAAAGGATTTGCAGGTGCAAGATGAAGCTAAACCACGGGATATGGCACCAGCTGTGTACGTCTTGGACAAGGTAAAAAGAAAAGAATTCTGCGAGGTCCTGTCACGTGTGAGATTCCCCAATGGATTTGCTTCCAACCCTGAAAGGAGAGTCAGTGCAGATGGAAACAAGGTACAAGGGTTGAAAACTCATGACTGCCACGTCCTACTTCAAAGGGTTTTACCTGTTATCCTTAGAGGATTGGGCTGCCCTGACTTATACAGAGCAGTTGCAGAGTTGGGACAATTCTTCAGGGAACTCTGCAGTAGGAATATCAGGATAGATGCTTTGGAGTGTCTTAGAGACAAGATACCAACTATACTATGTGACCTTGAGAAGATATATCCTCCAGCCTTCTTTGATGTGATGGTGCATTTGGCTGTTCATCTACGTGATGAGGCACTACTTAGAGGTCCAGTACAGTATGGCTGGATGTACCCTATTGAAAGGCGGCTAGGCACTTTCAAGGGCTATGTTAGGAACAGAGCTAGACCCGAGGGTTCCATTGCAGAGGCCTACATTGCTATAGAAGAGTTGACATTCTGCTCAAAATACATTGAAACAGCTGATCAGCTTAGCAAAGAGGTGGGTGAAGACAATCCCAGGCTCAATGTTTTTGATTATTCTGTTCGAGTTACAGGGAAGAGTCGACAAGAGGACAAACCTAAAGATTTGGACAAAATGGTTTGGTATGTGTTGAATAACTGTCCTGAGATACTACCTTATATCAAGTAAGTGCAGTACTACAGCTTATGCATCGTAATCTACTAAACTTGCAGCACATTCTTATATATTTAGACGTTTGACGCGATCACTATGTTGTGCAGCATCTACAAAGAGGAGTTACTGCTGCAAAATCCAAGAAACATTGACAAACTGGTTATGGCAGGATTTGCGAAATGGTTAAAGAACCATGTAAGCTTTTGAAGTGCACTGTCAGTTTTTTTAATATATTGAGTACATAAGATGATCAGCTTGTCTATTTTCTAACCATAGGTTAAGAAGATGCGGGAGGATGGGCAGGCAGTTGATGATGCCCTTTACTCACTAGCAATGGGTCCTGATACTCGGGTAAGACATTATGAATCTTGTGTTGTTGGAGATGTGCGCTACAACACCCTTGCACGAGACGAAGGCAGGAAGACACAAAACAGTGCCATCATGAGCACGGATACGTATGACAAAGAGACAACTGAAATGTATGCTAACATAACAGACATTGTTCAGTTGCAGTATATCTCCAGTTTCGAGGATCATCGGTGTGTGGTTCTGTTGTGTTGTCGTCGGTATAACCTGTTTTCCAGGATCGCAAAACCCAGAGTTGATGATTATTTTTAATCCATCAATGTCAAGGCGGCGTACCAGACCAACGAGCCTTTTATTTTGGCAAATCAAGCAACACAGATATTTTTCTTGGAAGACACATTTGCACGTAGCGATGACTGGAGAGTATTGCAAAGGTTTGAGCAGAGGAATTCGTTTAATGAAGTTGCACAACAAGATGATGCTTACACTGCTCCTGATGTACAAGATAACACAGATGTTCCTAATATCTTTGAGAACCATCGCGTCAATGACGCCGGCGAAAAGATTGCCTGTCGTGCTGTGGACATACAAGAGTTGTTCAAGAAGAAGCCAATGTTTGAGGACGTTGAGGACGAATAAGAAGATAACACCATGGGGAATTACGATTCAGACTGATACACATGGCTAAGATGTTGACGCTGCTGCTGCGGCTGATGATTACATTGCTTTTGTCGTATTTGCCTGTCAGAAGATGTTTTTATCTACTATGTGAAATTGTGTTTGCTATGACAACTGAAACCTGATGAACATGTTGTTTAGTATTTTACTGTGAGAACATCACTTGTTATGTATGCTGATTTGTGTTTGGTGATTGTATGACAACTAAAACATGATGACATTGTTGTTTAGTTGTACTCATATTTGGCTGTGAAACTTGAATTTGATGACATAGTTTGCTGTTGGACTGCAATTTGCTCGACGTCTTCGAATGAGAACAAAGCTGACCCGACAGAGCCTCTGCTATTTATTTATTTATATGAGCAAAAGGGGATACCCCCTGATTTCCGTTAATAGAAATCATTAGATGTTCACAACACTACGCCCAGCCTGCTCACAAGTTTCATTCATTACTAGTTTCAGCAAAGTGCTCATGTCGTAGCCACTAAATACATCACGAGTGCTACATACACTGCAAATAAAGAGACTATCATCCTACAGAGCACATCAATTTTGCCCATTATCTTCACAAGCTCTTTCATCTCCTCATTGTTGTCAAGGCCGTTCAGCAGCTGTTGCTTGGCCATGATCAGAGGAACTGCATCTTTAACCTTCTGCTTTGCATCTTCCTCTTCTATCGTTCCTTCAGTTACTTGTCCAACACCCCAACCTGCTGGTATTGGGATTCCTCGGCTAACCAAATAATCAGTGTAGTTGCATTCCCCAACATCAGCAACTTCCCAGAAATACAAATCACACGAATCTTCCCTTTTCTGCACGAATCAAATTGGAAGATCATCAACCGAACTATTAAAAAAATCAGCAACTGAAAGCAGCAGAACAACACTTAAACATATTATTACCCCATGATTCGGGCATTTGTAGAAGACTCGGCCAGGGTTGCGGATTGTGGTTGAGACGCGACGGATGACTCTGCGTGATTTGCAGCAGTGGCACCACACCAACGGCAGCGGGTTGCGATGAGCAATCGGCTGCGATGCGCGTACCAGCGGGGGTGTGATGAGACCCACAGGCGATGGTACGGGTGGCGACTTGGCGCATATCTGGTTGTTGCCTACTGAAGAGCAGGTGGACGAGCAGCCAGCGGACATGGTTGCTGTGGCTAGAGCTTCTGATGCTAGGCAGAGTAAGTAGAGAAGAGGAGAAGCGAACGTTGGATATGTCAGTTTCATTACTTGCAGAGTAGCATAGCACCATATATAGTCATAGTCTAGGTTTGGATTCGAACCAGCTACAACTACTGGTACACTAGCTTGTTCTGTACGCCTTCCCAAGTCTTTGATTTTCTTTCCCTTTTTTTGCGAGGAAGGAAGGAGGACAAAATTGAGAGTTCCTGGGACTCGAACCCAAGACCTCTCGGTTGAAAACCAAGGGTGCTAGTCACTTATGTGGCAAACGTTCCCTGTGAGGAGGACGGCAGACGAACGCATTTTCCTTGCAGTTTTCTTCCTATGTATAAAAAACTATGCTAGTTGTTGTCCGCTTAGTCAACAAACGATTGTGCCAACCTTGACCATTGGATTGACATTCAACGTCTGTCGCGTTTCTTCAGTCTCTTCTTCCTCGAGCCGCCAAAGCCAAACCAGCGCCGGCGGGACCGCCTGCTCCCGCCTCCCACAGCTGGCTGTGATCTTCCCCGGCTCCTGTTCGTTCCCGTCCGAGGCCTCACCATCGTACTTCGCCTTGGTTCACTCACCGCGGTGCCGCCCTCCGGAGTTGTCAACATGGTCAACAACCGAGAGGAATAAAGAGATGACTGTACATGGTGAGGATGACAGTAGGGACCCAGCAGCGCGCGCAGTAATTTTGTTTTTTCGGGGCAGAGAAGGGTATCAACTGGGTTGTGCGGGACCCGTGGCCCGTCTACCCTAGGCTTTTATTTCATATGTTTAGCACATGACCAGCCCAGTTTGTTTTTTTCCTTTCTGAAAATGGCTAGCCAGCTATTTTGTTTTTTGCAGAATAACCAACGTAGGCCTACTTGCTTTTCTACGCCCTGCTGGGCCAAAAATCTTTCAAGACAAGGAGGGATGCATTTTGCCCAGAAAATGGGCTATAAGTAATAAGAAATGGGCTATAAGTAATAATAAATGGGTTGTAAAATGAAAAAAAAACCAGCAAACAGGCAATTAGTTCCAAAATATTGTTTTCTTTCGGATTTTGATATTTTAAATTTCATTGTTTTTGTGCGGGTAAAATTTCATTGAATTTGAATTAAGGTATATTTAGATTTAAAATTAATTTGAATCTGGCTAGAAATATCGGGTTGTATGCTGTTTGGGACAGATTTGGAGGCTGACTTGTGGGTCTACTAGGTTGACTTGTACTTTGGCTTTGTCAACTTAGTCCACAAATGATTCTAGCAGCAGTGACCGTTGGATGTTAATCCAACGGCTGTGCTGCTTCTTCAATATCTGATCTTCTTGCTCCAGCCGCCCAAACCAGCTCCGGTGGGACTGCCTGCTCCCGCCTCCCGTGGCTGGCTGTGTTGCCGCATAGGCCGCACCGCCCCACCCTACTTCATTGCTGGCCAGGCCATTCCTTGACTCACCCACACCTCCTGTTATTTTCTGGTGACGGCAGACGGACCAGTAAACCCTCGTACTCCCCACCGCGTGGGAACCATTGCCGAGTCTTCCCCGGCTCCGTGTCGTTCCCTTCCTAGGCCTCGCCGTCGTCCACCGCCATGGTGCTCTCGGCGCGGCCTGGTCAACGTGGTCAACGAACAACATCCATCGGCCGTGGACTGTACGCTCAAAATAATGATTCCTCCACCTGACAGCTGGGACCCACCGTAAGGGCCTCTGTATTTCGCGAAAAAAATGTTCCCCCCGCTAACATGCCGGACCCATCAGCTATATCTTCGCACGCAAGGAAGTGCCTCCTTATTACGCACAAAAAATGAATACCCCCTGCTAGCTAGGACCCACCATAGTGGGAGGATGACTTGTGGGCCAACTAAGTTGACGGGGACGGAGGGCTTTGTCAACTTAGTCAATATAAACGATTCTAGCTCCAGTGACCGTACGATGTCCATCCAACGGCCGTAGTGCTTCTTCAACCTCTGGTCTTCTTGCTCCAGCCGCCCAAAGCAGCACCGGTCGTGCCGCATGCTCCTGCCTCCCATGGCCGGCTGTGCTGCCGCGGAGGCCTCACCGCCCCCTACTATTCCCACTGCTGGCCAGGCCCTACGGCGACGGCAGCCTCACACCGCAGGCGAACCAATGAACCCTCGTACTCCTCTCCGCGCGGGCTTCCACTGCCGCGTCTTCCCCGGCTCCCCGTCGTCCCCTTCCTAGGCCTCGCCGTCGTCCACCACCCTGGTGCTCTCGGCGCGGCGTGGTCAGCGTGGTCAAGGAACGACTTCCATTGGAAGAGTACTGTACGTGGAGAGGCTGACAGCTGGGTCCATGGCCACAGCCCAGTTATTTTGTGATTTGCCAAGTAAGTCTCTTTGTCAGGCCTGTTGGGCTGCAAATCTTTCAAGACGAGGAGAGCTTTCATTCGGCTGGCCGAGAAAATGGCCCATCAGTAATGAGAAATGGGTTGTATATTTTTAAAACACATCAAACTGGCAATTAGTTTCAAATATCTTTTTTTCATTTCAAGATTTTAAATTACATTAATTTTTATGCGTGGAGAATTTGTTGGATTTTATATTGATATACATTTATTTTTAAAATCAGTTTGAATGTGAGTCGAAATTTTGAGATTAAAAACAGTTCGGACCGCACCGAAATATGCAAAATTTCGTATAATTTATTAACCGTGGCCACAATATGGACTGTAATGCTAACAAAAAGAATATGGGCTCCAAAAAAACCTTAAGAATTAGCAAATGGGCTGTAAATTATTAGAAATAATGGCAGATGGGATGTATGCTGTTTTCCACAGATTTGAGGCTTTCCTAAAAAAAGGTTGACGCACAAGCACTGACTGTTGGATGTCCATCCAACGGTCGTCGTGCTTCTTCAATCTCTGCTCTTCCTGCTCCAGCCGCTCAAACAAGCGCCGGCGGGACTGCCTGCTCCCTCCTCCCCGCGGCCGGCTGTGCTGTCGCGCAGGCCTCACCGCCCCATCGTACTCCCATTGCTGGCCTAGCCATCCCTCTACTCACCCACACCTGCTGTTATTCTCCGGCGACGACAGACGAACCAGTAAACCCTCTTACAGTCATACTCCCCTCCGCGTGGGAAACAACTGCTGAGTCTTCCCTACCTCTGTGTCGTCCCCTTCCTAGGCCTCTCCGTCGTCCACCGCCGTGGTGCTCTCGGCGCGGCATGGTCAATGTGGTCAACGACCGACTTCCATCGGAAGAGTACTGTGCGTGGAGCCGCTGACAGCTGGGTCCACGGCCGCAGCAAGGAAGTGCCTCCTTATTACACGCAAAATAATTATTCCTCCACCTGACAGCGGGGACCCACCAGACGGGCCATCGTATTTCGCGAAAAAAATGTTTCCCCCTGATTGCTGGGACCCACCAGCTACACCTTCGCACGCAAGGAAGTGGGTACGGGCAAAAAAATGATTCGCCCCCTGACTACTGGGACCCACCAGCTACATCTTCGCAGGCAAGGAAGTGCCTGACAGTCGGGACCCACCTGGTCGAAGCATACGTAGCATTGTCATTCTAGTTGCGAACGTGTACGTACATACTGGTCGATGTAGAGGCACGCACGTGTCCTAGTAGAGGCGCGCACGTAGCATGTACATGTACGTACAGTGGCCAAGGTGCATGAAAGAAAATACGGCCACGTATATGTACATACGGGCAGGGTCTCGAACGCCTACTCGCGCATAAGTACGGCGAGGGCTCGTGTACATGGCTGGGTCGGAACGGAGAAACAGCGTCATCGTCGTGTTCATGGGGAGGCAACGGAATGCGTCATGTTCATGGGGAGGCAACAGAATGCGTCGTGTTCATCGGGAGGCAACGGAACGCGTGGGAGCCAACTGGCTGGGTCGGAATGGAATGCGTGGTCGTGTTCATAGGGAGGGCTGGGACGGAACAGGCGATGCAAACGAGGCCTGGCGTACCGCAGAACGGAGAAAACGGCCTTGTGTTCGGCCGGCCACGTTCGAAACGGGATCCTGTTCATCGGGAGGGGTCTGGCGTACCGCAAAAAGGAGGAAACGGACCTCCTGCGGTCGAAATGGGGGTCCTATTGATCGGGAGGGGTGTGGCGTACCGCAAAACGGAGGAAACGAACTTGTGTTGGAGCGCTACGGTCGAAACTGGGGTCCTGTTGATTGGGAGGGGTGTGGCGTACCGCAAAACGGAGGAAACGAACTTGTGTTGGAGCGCTACGGTCGAAATGGGGGTCCTATTGATCGGGAGGGGTGTGGCGTACCGCAAAACGGGACTCCACGGGATACTATTCATCTCCACCATCGACCTCCTCCAGCCTCCACGGGCTACCGTCGACCTCCTCCAGCCTCCATGGGCTCCTGTTCATCCAGCCTCCACCGCGCGCTACTCCGCCGGCTACTGTTCAACCACCCCTCCACCATCTACTATTCATCCAGCCCTCCACACCACGGGGTCCTGTTCAACCACCCCTCCACGAGCACCCCTCCACTTTCTACTGTTCATCCAGCCCTCCACACCACGGGGTCCTGTTCAACCACCCCTCCACGGGCACCCCTCCACCGTCTACTGTTCATCCAGCCCTCCACCACACCACGGGGTCCTGTTCATCCAGAGCAACGCCACCGCTCACTGTTCATCCAAACCCCCCTGCAACGCTCACTGTTCATCCCAGAGGCAGCATCGATCGGCTTCAGTTAGCAGCAGTAGCGAAGGAATCGCTCGATCGGGTTCAGTTAACAGCCATCGATCGATCGCTCGGGTTCAGTAACGCGTAGCCTGCAGTGCAATCGCTCGGGTTCAGTTAGAGCCCAACGCCTCGCTCGGGTTCAGTTAGAGCCAACACCTCGCACACACGCGCGTACGTGTATGAGAGAAACGCGCATCGCTCGGCCCCCGACCTCCCACCGTAACCGGGAACTCCCCGAAATTTTCCTCGCTCTCGCTTCTACCATGTTTTTTTCCGTCATGGACGGCCCAAAGAATGTCATGCAGCTGCGTCTCCGGCCCGCCCAGGACGAAAAGCCCATTTTCTGTCATGATTTTTTGTCATAGAAGTAGGAGCCCATCACATCTATGATGATACCGGGTTTTGTCACAATTATCGTCATAGAAGTGTCATATGTATGACAGAAAAAATTTCGTTCGGCCCAAAATGTCACGGATGTGTCTTTTTTTGTAGTGAAATTTTGGCATTTGGTATCCTAAGAGGTCTTCTTTTGATCTTGTTGGCTATTCCGATTCGGACTATGCCGGAGACAAGGTTGATAGAAAGTCCACTTCGGGTACTTGTCAATTTCTTGGTAGATCTCTTGTGTCTTGGTCCTCCAAGAAACAAAACTCGGTGTCCTTATCCACCGCCGAAGCGGAATACATTGCCGCCGGTTCATGTTGTGCTCAATTACTTAGAATGACCCAAACTCTTAAAGATTATGGGATCTATGTGAAACATGTTCCATTGCTTTGTGACAATGAGAGTGCTATTAAAATTGCTCACAATCCTGTGCAACATTCTCGAACTAAGCATATTGAAGTTCGTCATCATTTCATTCGAGATCATGTTGCAAAAGGGGACATTGATCTTAAGCATGTTTGTACCGATAAGCAATTGGCGGATATATTCAGCGAACCGCTTGATGAAAAAGTATTTTGCTGTTTGAGAGGTGAATTTAACATCATTGATGCTTCAAACTTGGAGTAGTAACTCCATTTGGGTACATGCAAGTCATAAGTATATGACTAATCCATGACTTTTTCTATTATGATGATGATCATATATCTTGGATACATTTGTACCCTTGCATGCTATCTAACCCTTGTAGGAACTAAATCCATGGGATTGCAACTCACTCACATCTTGAGCAATCTCTACATCACCCAAGTCCCTACAACATGGTGGTTGAAGACAAGGAAGCATGAAACCCTTCAACATATCCTTTGACAAATTCTACATATCAAATTTCATTTGGTATCAAATCTCATGATTGTCATGTTGGATACACAAGTGCTCTTCCTTGCAAGACTAACCCATGTAGGTAGATGAACTCAACTCTAAGTGGTGCTTCCAAATCCTTAATACGCTACATCAATCTTGATCATTCCACGCAAGTTCAACTACATGATCAAGTTCAACACCACCACCCAAGGTGTGTTATTCCATCTTAGAGAAGCTTTACCCCAAGTCATGGGTCAAAGTAACCCCATTTTGAGCTTAAACGATGAGTATGACTTATGATCAAGTGCTCTCACTTGACTCCCTAGTCAATATACTCTAACATATGTGACTTAGTCACCACCCAAATCTACATGAAGTTCTCTAGTGTTTCTCTGAGTTTTTGCATTTGTTCTTTGCATTTGTCCCTTGCATATTTATTCCCTTTTTTATTCATCTAGATTTTCTTTTCTCTGTTTTGTTCTGCATTTCTTGCATCAAATTCATTGCAAATCCTTCAGTTAATTCCTTGAAAATCTTTGTGAGATCTTATTTGCCTAGTGAGCTGAGGTGACTATTGCTCTTTCTCTATGTTGACCTCGGTCACACCGGTTTGTCACTTTCGGTCCAACCGAATAATTTTGGTGCAACCGAAGAACACAACTCGGTGTCACCGATTTCCCTGCAGAGAAGACAATTTCACACTTGTTCCTGCTTTTTGCTCCAGCTCCACTCAATGATTCTTGTCCTCTACCAGCATCACATTTTACATGCTGCTTTGCTCTGTGACTCAAGGACCAAACCTATTTTGACTCACACCCCAGAAGATCCCTTCTTGGAAATTGATGTCAAAGGGGGAGAGAGACATCACATCAAAGCTTAATTCTTCACAAGGGGAGAAAATACTTCAAACAGGGAGGGAGAGAGAGAGAGAGATCTCATTCAAGGCCCCAGATGCTTGGTGTTCAAGAGGAGAGAAGTCACATGTCTTTAAGAGGGGAAATACATGTCTATGTTATATTTATGATCTGTTTTGCTCTGATGTTGTTTCCCTACCTTCTCCCATTATCCACAAGATTCAGGGGGAGAAAGACTGCTAGGGAAGGAAGTCTTTGAATTCATTGCATATCCTTTACCTTTGGGAACATGTCTATATTCAATAGAGTACCCAGTACTCACTCTCTACATGTTATCCCAATCTTGGTACTCTTGTGGTTTCTTTTGTTTGCTCTGTCTAGTAGATGTATCTCTGTTATCTAACCTTGTTTACTCAGGTTCATCCCTTCCTAAGCCAGCTCAAGACCACAAGTTAAGTATATGCATCACACTCATGTGCATGAAGATTTCTTGCTAATGTACATATTGTTTGCAAGAAGGAATCATGAACATGAAGTTACACTTCATATCATTTGCTCTGATGCATATAGCCAAGATACATGTAACACATTGTCTGCTCTGTCATGATTATGCATTCGCATGCTCTTACATTCCATATTGACATGATTGCATACATGTAGGGGAGCCTATGCATATTACATGTCTTTCCAAAGCTTTACTTGTTATTCTCTTTATCTTTATCTAAAGCTTTGATGTATGTTGTCATCGATTACCAAAAAGGGGGATATTGAAAGCACAAGTGCTCCCTGGGTGGTTTTGGTAATTGATGTCACCATATCTCTTTGGACTAATGTTTTCATCTAATATATTTCAGACAAGTTCAGCAGATGGAGTGGCATGGACAAGAGAATGTGGAACCCCTTCAAGATGCTAAGGACAAAGGATTGGTTCAAGCTCAAAAGCTCAAGACTCTACATTTTACCTTTAGTGATCCAAGATCACATTGAGTCCATAGGAAAGCCAATACTATTAAAAGGGGATGAGGTGTTGCTTAATGGCTTGCTTGCTCAAAGTGCTTAGTGATATGCTCCAAAACCCTCAACCACTTTCCCATATCCACATATGTCCCAAACCAAAAAGTCAAACTTGGCCCCACCGAAATTTTCTATCCGGCGCCACCGAGTTCAGTTGACACAGCCACTGCCACAAACCCTAATCAATTCGGTCTCACTGATGGGATCGGTCTCACCAAGATGGGCTTGCAAACTCTCTGTTACGTGTTGCAATAATTTTAGTCTTACCGAGATTTGTAATCGGTCTCAGCGAGTTTGCCTGACCAACTCTCTGGTTAGATTATTACCAAAATTGGTCCCACCGAGTTTGCGTAATCGGTCAAACCAAGATGAGGTTTTACCATAACCCTAGCACATCGGTCCCACCGAGTTGATCATGTTGGTCCCATCGAAAATCCTAACGTTCACATTTTGAACTAAATCGGTCCTACCGAGTTTCATTATTTGGTCCCACCGAGTTTAGTGATTTGTGTGTAACGGTTAGATTTTGTGTGGAGGCTATATATATCCCTCCACCCACTCTTCATTCGTGGAGAGAGCCATCAGAACATGCCTACACTTCCATCATACATTTTTTGAGAGAGAACCACTTACTCATGTGTTGAGGTCAAGATATCCCATTCCAACCATATGAATCTTGATCTCTAGCCTTCTCCAACTTGCTTTCCACTCAAATCATCTTTCCACCAAATCCAAATATGTGAGAGAGAGTTGAGTGTTGGGGAGACTATCATTTCAAGCACAAGAGCAAGGAGTTCATCATCAACACACCATCTATTACCTTTTGGAGAGTGGTGTCTCCTAGATTGGTTAGGTGCCACTTGGGAGCCTCTGTCAAGATTGTGGAGTTGAACCAAGGAGTTTGTACAGGCAAGGAGATCGCCTTCTTCGT
This sequence comes from Aegilops umbellulata, assembly GCA_032464435.1. Taxonomy (NCBI): domain Eukaryota; kingdom Viridiplantae; phylum Streptophyta; class Magnoliopsida; order Poales; family Poaceae; genus Aegilops; species Aegilops umbellulata. The sequence continues at coordinate 345,710,837 of CP136056.1, read as the reverse complement.
GAAGATCTACCCTAGTGAGGCAAGTCCTTCGTGGGTGATGGCCATGGTGGGATAGACAAGGTGGATACTTCATGGACCCTTTGTGGGTGGAGCCCTCCGTGGACTCGCGCAACCATTACCCATCGTGGGTTAAAGTCTCCATCAACATAGATGTATGATAGCACCACCTATCGGAGCCACACCAAAAATCTCCGTGTCTCCAATTGTGTTTGACACTCCAATCCCATCCCTTTACATTCTTGTAAATTGCATGCTTTACTTTCCGCTGCTCATATACTCTAGCCATGCTTGCTTGAATGTGTTGAGAATGATTAAACTTGTGCTAAAACTCCACTTCAACTTAAAGAAATTAAAAGTGCTACTTTCCCTTGTTAAGAGTCTATTCACCCCCCCCCCCTCTAGACACCTCTTCTCGATCCTTTCACTATCATACCACTAGTGGACTTTAATCGGGATTAAACAGGACCCAGTTGACATCCCTAGTTGAAAGGGAGTGTACCACCGCTATATTTAAGTTGCCAAGGCATCTAAGCATTTCAAATAATCTGAGAAAACACTTAATAGTGTGGCCTCATATAAACTACGAAGACGGTCTTGTGATGAAGTTCAGAGGAAAAGTTAAGGACTCAAATGAACTAGGCATGCATTTCTTTACGATAGTACAACAGGCACTACTGACATATTGGCCAACTCAGGTATAGCCTAACAAGTAACAAACAAGCATTCAAATCAACCAATACAGCAAAGCAGACAACTGAACTATTTGTAATTCTGTAGGATTACAGGTTGAGGGCACAAGCCAAGAAAGCAGCCCACACACATTACATTTCACATGTACTAAAACACACTGGCTTACCATATGTTGCTGTGAAGTCTCGCTGTTGTTGCAATGTTCTTTGAAGATATCGTCAGCATCCCGTGGTTGCAAATCTAGTTGTTGTAGTTTATTCTGCACCCTCTATTTAGGTAAAGTTAATTTTAATCGCATGCACTAGTTCGAATTGATCATCAATGGTTCATCTAAACTAATGAAAGAAGGGTGTGTCTTACACGATAATATATCTGCTTCACTCTATTTTTATGCTTGTTCGATGTGCCAGCCCCAAAAGAACAAATATTTTGCTTGATGGGGTTGGCAGCTCCATAATTAATAGAAGCATCAAATTATTCATGCAACTTGGGAAGATCAAGAACACACAAAAAAGAAATGAACAGAGGCTCGAAGCAGTGATGTAATAGCTAGCATCAGAAAATGTAGGGTCAAACGACAAAAAGCAGCAGAACCACATGCTAGTTTGCTCATGTGTAATTAAGCATAGAGAACATGAAGCAGTCTGATGGAACCAACAGGTGGCATCAGAACAACACCATTATCATAAATATAGCATGCAAGAAGTAAAATACTAGGCAGTGATATCTAGGAAGTACAATAATACTTAGGACAAAACTAAAGCATATTAACTATATGTACACTGGTATGTAATTTAGCACATGTAACATGTTCACTGCCAGAAGTATGGCCCTGCAGGTGCAAGCAGAATAACGCGTCTCATGAAAAATTGAATGATGCCCTGAAGAAATTCAAAGGTGCGGTGCTTATGCTAAGAAAGTGAACGTAGGCGCCGGCCGTTGGATAATAGTACCTGATTCTCGGCGGCGTATGGGTAATGTTGTCATACTTGATAGCTAAGGGTCATCGATGGTGCTCGTGTTGCGGTTGAGTTTGGGCCGGCTGTCGCCGTCGCTGAAGCGGCTCCGGTGCTTCGGTTGCGGCGCTTGTCGACATACAAGAAAGCTCATCTATGGTAAGTGAACAGTTGCAAGATAAATAAGAGAAAAACTAAAGGAGTACAAATCGAAATAACCTTATGAGGCTGCAGTGTCAGTAAAGCAGGGCCGGTGGAGTTGAATATGGCGTTCATAGAGCGGGTCCGGTGTAGTGGACGAAGGCTTCGGCGGGCGCGGTGTACAGTGCTTTCGGTGAGGCGGGTCTATTGCAGCGGACGAGGGCTTACATGAAGGGCCAGCGATGGGGCGGACGAGGGAGTCAGTGAAGGGCCTACACTATGGTGGATGAGGGCGCCGATTAAGCAGATCCGGTGTGGTGGACCATGATGGCAGTCAAGGAGATCTGGAGCAGTGGACAAGCCAGTCGGTGAAGTGGTGAGTTGGCAATTGGGGGTTCCAAGGTGAAGAAGGTAGATCCGGCGGGGTGTGAGGTCCCCCGCTGCGACGGAGGACTAGATTCGGCTGCTTGCCGTGGTTGGGGGCGGTTGGGGGGTCGGGGAGGAGAAGGGGAGGGGCTCTGGGGGAAAATGTTGGGGGCAAAGAGGGGAAAACAATGGAGTTACCAAAGCAGCCCTTTTCCATTCATGTGGCAGGGGTAAAATAGGAATATCGCAGGGCTAAACTTTCAGGCGCGAGATATTTCGATGTGAGCGGGAAGTTTGAAAGCTTTTGACGCCTGAAATTATAAGTGTTTTGCTCTTGTACGGCCGACTATGATATCATGGCCGAGAATTTATTTGTTTTGCATGCAAAAAAAAGTGCAAGTTTTGAAAATCAATGTTTCCAACTCGAAACTTAGATTGTCCATTCATTTCAAATATGGATCATTGAGCTAGTACAAGCAAATACCATCATACGGTCCAATTCAAATGAAGTTCCAAATGTGTTTATCCTAAATATGATGACAAAAGCAAAACATGTGTATGTGTATGAATAAAGTGGATGATTATAAAGTTTGAACATGCCCGTATGTGTATATCACTAGGTTTGATATATGAATTTGAAATCACGAAATCCCGGCTTAAAAAATGTACCTCCGTTTAAATGAATTACAAAAGCTAATGATGGAGTCGAATTCCAAAATTCCAATCTTAGGTTTGTAATTCTTGTACATCAAGGTATATCACGCATGTTCAAAAGTACCGTTAGCTCATAGTCCAAACCGTGAAACAAATTGATCAACCATGAGTGCCCACACTATTGACCATATATATCTCAATTACGCTAAAGTTCCTCAAATATAGACACCTAACTCATTATCTGAAGCCAACCCCCCCCCCCCCCACACACACACCCCACTCCCCTCCGTCGCCCCCCTCCCCACACACACACGTTGTTCTCTCCCGCAGACACGAACACACGAGCACATTAACACCCCCCTCTCTTCTAAAGTCTGGACCCCAATATAGGTCTCTTATCACTTTGTCTCTCGGGCATGCACACATCTCTTCCCCCACTCTCCAGGTCTCCCGGCATCCCTCTTTCCAAGCACACGCACTATGTACATAGAGTGTATCTTTCCCATACAAACAAAACGTCGCCCCCAAACGTCTATCTCCCTAGTTATGTGGTTCTTGCACACTCACCTCACACACCACCCCCACTGCAAACAAGCACACTTTATCTCCTTGTGCACCACTCTCCTCTTTCTATCTCTCCCACATGCGGACCCTCCCCAGCTTCTTCCCTGTATACATATATGTCGTGACTCTTTCCATAGCTCCCTAATGTATCATCGTTCTCAATCTCGCATGTTGTTCTCTACACCATCTATTCTAGATCTCTCATGAAGTCCCTATCACACACACGATGACTCGCTTCCCTTGCGTCTCCGTACATAGGCCAATTTCGAACAACATCAACATTGTCTCCCTATCTATACGCCACTTATGGACACAAACGACCCCTCTCTCCCCCCTCTTTTCCTCTCTCTCTCTCCGTCGCTAGCTCTCTCTCTCTATCTTTCTATCTCTCTCTCTCTATCTCTCTCTCTCACGCCCCTCTCCCACACACACTTGATGTCTCTTCCAAATAGTTTGCTCCCCGCCCGCACCCATGCTATCCCGCTACTACACATGCCTTTGTCTCTCTTTGACACACATGTCACACCATTCCCCTTCCCTTATACTAGGTTTACATCATTAGTGGTCTCTCTACCCCACATACACACACTCCCTCTCACACACAAACGCGCGCACAAACACACACAGACACGCACAAACACCCATCTAGCTATCTGGATCCTTCTTTTAAGACACACACCCTTGCATATTCTCTACAGCTCTAGATATGTATATATCCCCCCTCTCTAGCTTATATGCACACCAAAATTCTCCATCTCTCTAACTCACACATCTCTCCCCATGCCCGCATGTGTATCTCACACACTCACTCTCTGATTATGTCTATGTGTCTCCACGTTACACAACACAAAGCCCCATGTACATGTCTCTCTCTATCCTCCACACACATAGACACAAAGAATCTCTTATCATTGCCTCGATCTCTAAACATATCACACACACACACACTGTCTCTCTCTCTCTCGCAAACACGCTCAACAAGGGTTTCCCCGTGAATAACTTACCGCCTATTCATCAACAATCGTGGCAGTACGGCGAACACGAGACATGAAAAATAATAAATCTACACGTGCATAGACCACCTAGTATGACTACTAGGACTAGAGCAAGCCGAAAGCGCGCCGCCGTCACCCCCTCCTTATCGGCGACGGGAAAACCTTTGTTTTACACAGTCGAGAAGTCATTGTGCTAAGGCCCCACATGTTGAGTCGTTGAATAGAATGTAGATCCTAGTTTACGGAAACAAGTATCGATAATACGTTTGTATCTCCATACTTATATTTCTTCTCTTATAAAAAAACCGAGTTGGTGATGATGGTATGCGTGCCATCTTGCAATAGACCGTCCGATCTATATCTGACAAATGGAAATTAAACTAAAAGATACCCACACCTCTCTCCACATTTGCAGACAATAAGGCCTTCTCTCGTTCATCCTTATCTCCAACAACCTCATTGTTGAGCAATTAAAAAAGGAAGCCTCTGGAACAAACTGGCCTAGTGGCCGCTGCCGGCCAGTGTCGTCCATCCCCTTGCCTCCGCTCAGTCCGACCACCAATCACCACCACACCCCACTCCTCCTCACCTTATCTCCTCTTTCTCGAGATATCATTAGTTTTTACACATGGGATTACTCCTGCATGGGTCAATCACAACAAGTGTTTTATAAAAAATGCATCTTGATGTTCCATGCAATGCACGGACATCTTGCTAGTAATCCTACAGAAGACTAAGTTGGTGATGATGGTGTGTCTGTCATCCGTCATTTCTGACCAATAAATCTACATCTAACGACTGTGAGGTAAGTTGTTGCATTTTCTCACCAACAACCCACTTCTCTACCAATTTGCATAAAAACCAATAATTAGTATCTTAAAACCAACCACATCCCTCCCTCACCTCACCAAAACAGTCCAAGGAATATTTTCTAATTGAAACATAATATATCTCTAGTGATATATGTATATAAAAATTAGAGTGTTTTGTATCAAGTTTGTGAATAAGTATTATTCTAATTATGATCCGTTGCAACCCACGTGAACATTGCTAGTATTTCCAACCATTCCAAAAAAATGCTAGTATTTCCATAGTTTTGAGTTTTCCATCAAGATATTAGTCACTCATGGTCGATATTTACTTTCAATCACACACACATAGGCACTATGTACACGAGGCCCACTGTCAGGGTCAACGCTGGTCCGCACCTGGTCATGGTGCGGCTTGGCGGCTTGGTCGGTGGCTGTCGCCCGCAAGGGGTGGCGCGCCTGCTCGTGAGGACCACGATGGCAGGCTCGGGCTGGTCCCATAGAGGGGTTGGAGTCGCCGCCCTCAACAATCATCGTTGGCAACGTCAGAGCTATCGGTTGAGAGAGCCTGAGAGCTTCTGCCGATGACGCCGTCGCTAGCCACCGCGACTCGAGTCCAAATCGGGCAGGATGAGCATGTCCATGAGCTTCATCGGGCGCCTCTCTCCTCCGCCCTGAGTAGTGAATTGAGCCTAGGGTCGCCCATAGACGACGCCAGGGACCACGAACTCCACCACGGTTGTTCCTCTTCCCCTCCTAAATTTGGCCGCCTCGAGCCACCATTGACCTACTCAACCTCTGTGTCGTCCTCGCGGAAAGCTCGCGCACCTACTCCCATCTTCTCCTGCTCGATTCCATGCCCGGAGCTCCCCTGCCCAAAGCCGGTCGCCATGATCGACCTCGGCTGGCTCGGCTGTGCGTGCGCCCATCTACTCCTGCCGCTCTCAGTGTGCTTGGCGTGTCACGCAGATCGCGTGCCTAGCGACCTCCTCCTGCGGTCGTCGGGCCCCTTCCGGCGAGCCGCCGACAAGCGCATCTGCTCATGACCGGGAACGCGTGGAACGGTTGACCCTGACAATGGGTCCCATGGCCCAGATGTCAGGGAGAGAGAGGGAGGGATTATGAGAGAGGGAGAGAGTTCTTATTTTGTAATTTTGTTTGGGGTGCACGTGTAAGTCAGAGAAAGGGGATGTGTGAGAGAGAGTTTTTTAATGTCAATTGGGGTCCACGCGTAAGTCAGAGAGAGGGGATAAGAGAGAGAGTTTTTTTTCGTGGGAGGGTCCCACGTGTAAGTGGCATGTTCACAGAGGGGCAAAAATGTCGAGCGAACCTCAGGAAAACGGTCAAAGCCCTTTGACTGGACGAAAACGGCACGAAATGGCATTTTTATAAGTGCAACTAACGGTAGAGGGGCAAATTTTAGCATGCTTTGAAATTAGGGGCAAATCCGAGTAGTAGATTCGAGTTAGACACACAAATGTAAATGCCCCTTCAATTTTTAGTTGTACAACCAGTTGTGTATCCATACCATGCACATTAATCAAGACAAAGCCAATGCTGTTTTTTAGCCCTTCATGTATGCTTGTGTTCTTGATCTATAATCCAGTGTTGTGATGAAGTTGCCTACTTACATCGTGTCATTTTCTGCTTTGTCTTAACTGGTTTGGCCGATGATATGAACAATGCCATATTATTTTAATGCAATTTAAAATTGTGTCTCTTGATTTGTCAATGTGAAATGGGATGGGATTGACAGTACACTGGCCATCGTTGTTTATATACATACATAACTTGTTATCTGTTTGCTTGTTTCTCTTTTAGAATGCTAACTCCGATATAACGAAGAAGTTTCCTGAAGATAGCGATATAGATCCATTGCTTGCCGCTCTAACATATATTGTAGCAAAGAAGGCAAGCATCTTGAAGATAGCGAGACAATCCCAAAGTCATGTCTTGATGTAGTGTTCAAGATACCCGCCACTTGCAATGCAACAAACTCGTTGAAGTCGCCTCCTAAACCAGTTCAACTTTCCCCGTCTCAACTACAAGCAGAAAGACATGGTTTGACTCTATTTCGACCCGAAGTCCAATTTCTAAGGAAGATTGCGTAGAACTGGAATGCACACATTATTGATAAGCGATTAGGGCTTTAGGATACGAGTGTTACACAAGGACAATCAAGTAACAAACGATATAGACCGCGAAGGATTCGAAGAGATTGAACTCAGTGGTTCCGAACGCACAAAAGTGACCTGTCCACATAGTCTTGGTGGTTCCCGAGGAAATATACCGGAGGGTCCGAATGAAACTTAGGGTTTGGGTAGTTCACCAATCCCATCTCGGAGGATTTGACCGCTCACCATTCAAAGGGGCGACACTATACTGGGATCCTAGGATTTTCCTACTGGATGTTCTCAGAATGTCCAGACGAGCGTCACTCGGAGAGTTCAAATGAGGCTTCTAATTGACTCATAGCTACCAGATAGCTATCACTCGAGGGCACTGAACGTGAGCAACAATCTTATGCGCATCCTATATACACTGAATCACTCACTCAGAGGGTCCGAGTTGCACATAATGCAACCAACTAACTATCCTTGAAATTTTGGAGGCTCCAGATAGAGACCATTCAAATGTTGAACGTATGAATTCATGCCAATTAGCATGAACAAATCTCGGTCTCGTGGTGTGATTGCTCATTCCTCTATGATTCTTTCTGCAAGAGTTTTCGTCTTGTTGAGAATTCTGCAAGAGTTTATAGGATTTACCGGAATCACTAGGCCCCCAGCTCCAAAAGCAATTATAGGTGCGTCCTAATTGTTCTTTTTAAAATGGAGGCTGATTAAAGGACTATGTTTCCGTTAACCCCATAGTTAATTCCCCTAAAAAAATAAACCTAGTTAATCACACTAAACGGACGCGAGAGACAGCACCTACACGAGGGACTGACCACCGAGCGGCCTTAACGCACACGCAAAATCGAAATCAAACCCCAACTAACCACCGAAGAAAAAGCACCACAGGAAAAAAACAAACACCGAAGAAAAAGAACAAAACAGAGGATGAGCTGCTGAAACCAAAGCACATTCCAGCACGAGGGGGAGAAGGGAGAGGGGAGCGGCAAGAAAACCCAAACCAAAAGCCCCCAGAGCTCCGGATCCACCTCCCGCATTGCTTCCAGGCCGCCAGATTCGTCCGAATCCGGCGCTTGCCCCGCCGGAGGGCTCGATCTGGCCCCGGATCGACCGGCATTCCGGCCCCGTGCACGCTCCAGTCCCGGCGGTGAGGCATGGGGACCTTCGGTGGCCAGTTCGAGGACTTCCATGCGGGTGAGCCCGTCGATCTGAGCCTTCCCTTTTCTGTTCGCCGTGGGAGAATGGCTCAGTTCAAGCTGCCGAGCTCAAAGCTTTGGTTCTTTTAAGAGTCCTCTTTCACGCACCATTCGTGTGTATGTCTGCTGAAACATCGAACTGGGGAGATTCAGTTCTCGTCGAGCTCCTGTTCAGGTCTTCAGGCCCAGTGTTTGAGGCGTTGAGGTTTCTTGCTTCCTATTTTGGCAGTGCAAAACGACGCACCTGTTTCTCTTTAGCACCCGGCTTTGCTTAATTTTTGTCCGGATACCGTCGTTTTCTTACTGTATAAAATTGAATTTGGGAGCTCAAGGTTTCGATTTTGACACACCGTACCCACTTCTCACGCTTTGTTTGTTTTGGTGATATACAAACATTTCCAGACGACCGGCGTGCGGAGGTGATAGATTGGCTGGGCGGGCTGCTGCCGGAGTTCGATTTGCCGCTGGATTCTTCAGACGAGGAGCTGCGGGAGTACCTTATTGACGGAACGGCGCTGTGCTACACTGCGGACAAGCTCATGCCTGGTGTTCTGGAGGTGGCCAATCGATCTCAGAGATGGTGGATGTTTTCTGTCTGTTCCCCTTGCTGTGCTGATGTAGCTTCCTCTGTAGGGGGTTTGGGGTGGTTATGCATCAGACCATCGGTCAAATGTGAAGAAGTTCCTCTCTGTTATCGCCGAGATGGGGCTGCCAGGATTCAGCGTCAAGGATCTTGAGGAGGTAAGCTTGCTCCTGTCATGTGAAGCTGTTATATACTGGAATTATTATGATGCTATTAGGTATTCCAACTGAATGCTGCTCTTTCTCCTGTCAAGCTGCAGGCTAATATGTTAGGGCAGTTCGTGTTTACTACTTACTTACTTGGACCTTTTTGGCATTAAGGATTCTAATCTTGTAGACACAGAGTAGCAGTAGTGTGGTGACGATTTATATATGGTATGGGACATCCCATTAACTTTGCCCTTGTTATTAGTAAGGCATTGTGGTGTGGTGACGAGTAAGCATTGATGTTGAACCAGAGTGGTCTTAGTTAGATGTTCATATGCTGCTGTAGAATTCTGTCGAATAATGGAAGCAAGTTCATTGAAAGTATTGACTAAATGTGCCTCATTCCTCAGATGCTTACTCCTAACACTTATGGTTACGGATCTGTTCAGATGTTCTTAAGAGGCAGATACAATAAAGCTAGATACCTTCGGATCCACTTTTGAGCTGCCAAATGAATTTGTAGTTCTGTGTTTCTGTCCATATCCTTTTATGTTCTCATATTTCCTTATTAACTCCTGTCGGTTCTATGATTACAGGGATCAATGTCGTCTATAGTAGAGTGTCTCTTGGCTCTGAGAGATAATGTTTCAGCAGGATTGGGTGAAAATATGTCTAACTATGCTGCTAAGACTCCTTCAAGGCCTGTGGCTCCAGTTTCCACACCAGGAAGGAGATCTCCTGGAGAGGATAGAAGAAGGGGTCTTTGGGACGCCAAGTCCCCTCAAAGAAGTCCACTTCTTTCAGGTGTGCCCATCTTCTCGATTCTCTTGCATGAAGTGCCATATCTCAGGACCATCAAACACTGTGATTACTTTCTATTTGAAAGTTCAAACAAGAATACTCAGTATTTGGCTGCATAGCACTGATGATTAGCAGTGGCTAGATGTAGCACATCCCGTGAATTGTAGAGTTCTACAAATTGCCACAGTGACAAAAATTTATATGACCGAGCATTGTTACTTCAGCATGGCTTTTGTATATTGCTAACTTTCTTTACCCGTGTTGTTATATGATGCAAGTAACATTTATAACTTCCAGGTTCTGTTGCTTATCCTCTCCAATTTTGACTTAGGGTGTTAATCGATGATTGTGTTTTCCATCGTTTGCAGGACAGAAGGCCAATGAGGTTTTCCAATTTAAGCGCGGACAATACACAGATCTTCCTGCTGCTAAGATTTCAGAGATGATCCAGTCAAACAGTTTAGATGTAACATCTTTATTGTCACATTCCATACCAACTTAATACTTATTTGTCTTACCCTTTTCCTAATGATAACCATCTTTTTTCAGAATGCCCCTACTCAATCACTTCTTAGAGTTGTTAACGGCATTCTGGATGAAAGTATTGAGAGAAAAAGAGGAGAAATACCACATGTACGCCTACTTGCCTAGTTCTGGTGACTTTGAATAAATGAATTTTATGGAACACTAATGTTTATTTCTTTTATCCTTCGTTATTGATGACTAACTTTTTCCTATTTGTCTCAGCGAGTTGTTTATTTACTAAGGAACGTTGTTCAAGAGATTGAGCACCGCATTTCTATTCAAGCAGAACACATTAGAAATGTAAGGATACAGTTTGTTTCGAAATTGCCCCTTTTCCATGTGAATTGAATTCCTTAATCAGATGGTAACTTATTTTTCAGCAAAATAGCATCATCAAAACACGCGAGGATAAGTACCGTTCAAAAATTAAAGCACTTGAGACATTAGTAAATGGAACAAATGAAGAAAACGAGGTAAGCCTGAAATTATTGATGGTTAGAAAATGTCTACAAGGCGCTGTAATACTGACAACACGTGCTTATCTTTTCAGATGGCAATAAACCGTCTTGAGCTAGTTAAGGTATTCAATAAATCCTCATGTATTTCTATTAGTCTCATGTATTTTTGTCATGTATTTTACTTGCTTTTACAACAACAACAATAAAGCCTATCAGTCCCAAACTAGTTGGGGTAGGCTAGAGTTGAAACCCATAAGATATTGAAACCAAGTCATGGTTCTGGCACATGCATAGCTAACTTCAACGCACCCCTATCCCTGTCCAATGCATTTTCTTGCTTTGCTATCTAGAAAACTTCTATTTTCTAGAAATGCTGGAAACTATATTTTGGACTATATAAATTTGAGATTACATATTAGTTATGTACTGTATGCATATGCAGTGTCAACTAATTGTGATAAAAATAGTACACATGTGTTTTTCTTATAGGTAGAGAAGTCAAAAATTGATGAGAGAAGAAAGATAGGCGAGCAAGACATGGTCCGGCTGATGCGTGAAAAGGAAAATGCAGAGAATACAGTTACTAACCTTCAGCAGGAAATTCAAGTCATGAGTAGGATGTTCGAAGAATACAGGGAGCAGATGGAAGAAAAAACAAGCCAAATGGAGGAACACTTGACTCTAAGAGCTAAGGAGGCAGAGTTTCTTCTTATGCAATCAAAAAAGAGAGTTGAAGAAGTTGAAACTGCTTCTGAACTACAATCGCAACTCTGGAGCAAGAAGGCAAATACTTTTCGAAGTTTTATGGATAACCAAAAACTGTCTATTAAGGTTAGTGTAGTGTACCTTTGTGTCATTAAGTTCTTTCAGATTTTAGTTTATAGTTTTCTGACTATTCAACTCTTTCAGGATATAAGGATATCGTCTCAGTCAATTAAGCAGGAAATGTTTGCCCTTCAAATGAAATGGAGGGATGAAATATCTAACATTGGTATGTAGACTATTGCTCATGACGTGTGTATTTGCATTGTCCTTATCCACAAATCGTGTTTTGTTACTTCACTATTTTTGTTTGCTTTGTCTTAGCGTTCATAATTGTGTAGGGGTTGACCTAAAAGGTTTGGTAGATGCCGCTGAAAATTACCATGGCGTTCTTGCTGAAAATCAGAAGTTATTTAATGAAGTGCAAGAACTAAAAGGTAATTCTTGAGCTGTTTACTGTTGGAGCACACCTTGCGACTGTAACTAATTTGTTAATATATTGCTTCTTATCAGGTAATATAAGAGTATACTGTCGTGTCAGACCATTTCTTCCTGGTCAAGACGGAAAATCAACCGCAGTTGATTATATTGGTGAGAATGGTGAAATTCTCATTTCAAACCCCTCCAAGCAAGGAAAGGATGGCTATCGGATGTTCAAGTTTAACAAGATCTTTAACACACATGTTTCTCAAGGTATATATCCATTAAACTAAGTAATCGATCGAAAAACAACTATTTTGGTGTATATTTGAATATTGATCATTAACGAGTTATGTAATAACTTACAGCTGAAGTTTTCTCCGATATCCAGCCTTTGATTAGATCTGTTCTTGATGGATTCAATGTGTGCATTTTTGCATACGGCCAAACTGGATCTGGCAAAACATACACAATGGTATTACCTAATCTTTGACTTGTTCAGGAAAACAAACTTGATTAATATACTTTCTTGGGGATATTGCTAATTTGGAAATAATGTGCTTTGTATGGGTTAGAGCACATGATTTAAAACTCACACCTTTGCACTTCATTTGAATCCCAAAATAAATCACATATGTGCAACAGTAATTTTGTGAGTGAAGACAGGACCAAATGTGCATTGTACAATAGAGACCATATGCACAGCTTATTTCTCAAACAGTAAAGTTGCACTCTTGTCCTTTTTGTATACTTCATATGTTAGTATATTTTTTAGCAAACTTTTGCAGATGTACATGTTTTGTGTACCTACCCATACAAGCGAAAAAACAATATTCATTACTAACTGTATGTGTCGCCATTTTTTGTTTTAGAGCGGCCCCGGCAAATCAAAAGAAGATTGGGGTGTTAACTATCGAGCTTTAAATGACTTGTTTGATATCTCGTTAAAAAGGAGAAACACTTTCTCATATGAGGTGGAAGTGCAAATGGTTGAGATATACAATGAACAAGTCCGGGATCTTCTATCAAATGATATTGCACAAAAGAGATATCCTTTATTAAACATCTATTTTGTTTCTGTTATCATGTCTTTCTTTGTTCTGCTATTCATATAACATGTTATTCTTGACATAAAGAAACACTCGGTATTTGGAGTACTTCTCAACCTAATGGACTTGTCGTACCTGATGCGAGTTTAATTCCTGTCAAATCAACATCGGATGTATTAGACTTAATGGAAATTGGACAAGCAAATAGAGCAGTTGGATCAACAGCGCTGAATGAAAGGAGTAGTAGGTCCCATAGGTATGTAGATTTGACTACTAAATGAAGTTACCCCATAAAAATCTTGTGAGAGGACAAGCAAATAGAGCAGTTCTAAAAGCTTTGTTTGCGTGCAGCATTTTAACCGTGCATGTGAGAGGTCTGGACGTGAAGAATGGATCTACTTCTCGAGGATGTCTACATCTGATTGATCTTGCTGGGAGTGAGAGAGTAGAGCGATCTGAAGCAACCGGAGATAGATTAAAGGAAGCACAACATATTAACAAATCTCTTTCTGCTCTTGGAGATGTCATCTTTGCTTTGGCCCAGAAGAATGCCCATGTGCCCTACAGAAACAGCAAACTGACTCAAGTTCTTCAGAGCTCTTTAGGTAAACATAAGGTTGCCAGTAATTGTGTATGTGGACAAATTTTCTTGTTTTTACAAATTTACCTTTTCATGTAGGTGGGCAAGCAAAGACGCTAATGTTTGTTCAGATAAACCCTGATGTGGAATCATGTTCAGAAACCATAAGTACTTTGAAATTTGCTGAAAGAGTTTCTGGGGTTGAGTTAGGTGCTGCAAGGAGCAACAAAGAGGGCAAGGATATAAAAGATCTGCTAGAACAGGTTTTTTTGCCCTCCATCTCTGATGAACTTCAAATTACTTGTTTTGATTTGAACTGTAAACATTGGTGAGCAAGCTTTATGTAGAGTTCATATGGCCAGTTTATATGCTATTTTCCTTGTTGTATCTCCTCAAGTTAAACCCTTGTCTGCGGGGAAACTCAAGTTAACTATTGCATGGGAAACTAAAAAAGAACATAAATTGTCTAGCTAACTGGAGTAAATACATTTATATATCTTAGCCTGTTGTTTATTAATATTGTCTGCTGATGCTTTGCGGTATACTCTTATCATATAGTTTCCACTTTCAGTCATGAATATTCTTTCTATATCGGTTTCTCAAGTGTCATCCTCATTGTATCCAGGTTGCGTCTTTGAAAGACACAATATCGCGAAAGGATATGGAAATCGAACAGCTTCAAGTCAACAAAGTGAAATCTCCCAGTTCATTAACAGATAAAAGTGGTAGTAGCTTGCTAAAACAGTCCTCTACGACAAGCCAACAGAACCAACTAATATCAGGTGAAAGACCGCTGAAGTCTCAAAACTATACAGCGGTCAACAGAGGCAAGAAATAACCTTTGTTTCCCACTCACCAATATGTATATGCAGGGTCCATTGGATCAGGTGAAACTGAATACGAAGATAATGCATCCGACGACGGTTGCTCGGTAGGTGAAACCGAGTATTCTGTCGGCAGCGCTTCAGAATCAGCAGCAGATCGAATGTACGTGCCCTTTCTGCTTTCTTTTCTATTATCTCTCGTATGAAACCATCATGCACCACACCAGCGCCGGAATTTATTTTACTTCCCCGCAAAAGATGACTTAAAACACCATACTCTGAACTCAAAAGGGTTTCCCATCAGTTCTTTTGGCCTCACATCACAGAAAACGCCTCTCAGCCTGATGTGTAACAAACATTTTGTACAATTGCAGGCAGAAGGGTCCATCAAGACTGACCAGATTTTTCCTGACGAAGAATGGGCAGCCAGCGGCTTCCAGACCAAAACCAAAGGAACCTGTTCCAAAGACGACGGCCATAGGTACGCATCCGCAAGCAACCTGGCATTTCTATCATATGCTAGGCCACTGGTGCCTGGTATTTACCTGAACATTCTTTCGCGAATGCTCTCGACTGTCTGACAGCATGCAAATTCAGTGAATGGCATACCTGAGCATGGCATTGTCCAACCAGAAATTACTGTACTGACTGGAGCTACTTTATTTGTGAACCAGGTCGCCGGAACTCGATAGCCAGCCAGGTCCCGACCGCGGCATCTTCGATCAAGCCCCCCAAGAAACGGGTGGTCCAGTAGACGATGACGATGATGGACTCATGGACAGCTGCAGTGGTGTCTTTGCATCTGTAACGAGACTCGGAATGTTGTTGCCCTGTAAACCTGTAGCACGAGGCGCGGGTTAGGATTGTTGTACCTTATATGTATGGATTTCACTGGGCAGGCAGAGGCAGCCATGTACCTGTAACACAACTCCGGATGATTTGAACCAAGGATGATGAGCAGCCGAGCTACGCTTGCTGGCCGCTGTGATGAGATATGATGAGTACGTGGGTTTATTGGCCTCCTGTTTGTAAAACCTGCACCTGCATTCATCCTGAAGTCAAAATACTGCGGCGTGATGTGTCTCCGATCCGTCACCGCGTCATGCGAGGAGGAGGCGACGGCGGCCGACCGGCCTGCTGCCGCTTTTTGCCACCGGAGACTGCTTGTTCAGGCTGTGCTGTTTCTACCACTGGCTATGGTAATTGATGTAGCTCAAAGGAGAGGGCGTCAATTTGGTTTTTGCGGTGATCATCGAAGAGCATGTATACCTTCAAAACAGAAGAAGCAGCCACATGCTTTCATTTTGTGGACTGGTTTTCCAGAATCTAGAACATCGAAATGCTGATCGCCAGTAGGAAAAAAAAAGCTGATTGCGGTGAGCGTGGATCGAACACGCGACCTTCAGATCTTCAGTCTGACGCTCTCCCAACTGAGCTATCCCCGCTGTTGACTTAATGCTGCTGATTTGATAAATTCTAATTGGAAGAGGGGGAGGGAGGGGGCCCCGCACCCATGAAAATCAGGGGGAGGAGAGAATTAGAGGGAAGGTTACGTAGCATCACGTAGCAGGTTACGTAGATGTAGTATTATTGCTATTTAACCAATACAGCACCTCATGGGTTGAGTTGCCAACATTCTTGATTTGTTTTAATAAAAAGAACCAAACAATGCTGTAACGACTAAAGTTAGTTGGAACAAAACACTTCAACCCAGTGTTATATGCTAGCTGCTCGTGCGTACTCAACTACTGGCATACAGGATCAACCACTCCACGCTAACCACAGAAACAATCGCTAGGGTTTTCACTGCTTCGCGCCGCGCAGCTGCCGGCCTGCCTCGCCTTAGGGCCATGGAGACGCGGTGAATTCTGGTCCTTGCCGGCGGGAGGGCTCCGTTTCTAGGTATTTTCTTGGATTTTTGTAGGGTTCGTGTACTGCTCAGAAAGACGAGGCGACGACTTCTTGAAGATGGAATAAGGTTTTCCCTGCCTAGTCTTCATTCCACTGGTGCTTCTAGCGCCGTCGAAGGGAGTGTGGTGGTTTGTCTCCGGCAGATCACGCGGGATTTGGTCGGCGTTTATCATCGGTGGATCCACTTAGATCCGGTCTTTATTCGTCTATGTTCGCGTGTCAGGTTGGATGCTTCTGATCTATGCTTCTCTTCATCGACGACGGTTGTTGTTCTGGTACGCTAATCCTTTGGGACCTTAGCACGATGACTTATTGATTGTCTACTACGACAAGATTTGACCGGCTTCGATGATGGAGGGGCGATGACGGCGACGCACCTTTGGCTCGACCAGTGCTTGTAGTCGTCAGTAGATGCTCTACGGATTTGGATGTAGTTTTTACTTATAGTATTCTTTGTACTACCTTCACAGATGATGAATAGATTGAAAGTTTTTCTCATAAAAAAACACGGCAAACTTTTTTTTGGAAAGGAGTTTTTTGTAAGGAGTGGACATTTTGGAAAGAAGAATTACTCCGCCTCTGCATGGCAAAATTTTGTGTTTTGACTCTTTTAGCATAGAAAATCAAGATCTGACCTCTGTTTCATTTTTTTTTTGAAATCTGACCCTTTTTCCTACCGCCAGGGGGCTCGACGGTAGGGTCAGGCAACCTACCGCCAAGGGGCTCGGCGGTAGGAAACTAATCCACGTCAGCACACAAACTGCCGCCGCCCCCCCTCCGTCGCACCCTACCGCCTTAGGTCCTAGCGATAGGCTGTCTCATCCTACCGCCAGGGACCCTGGTGGTAGGGTGTGGGCAGTTATACGGCGCGGCCGCCCGCCCCACCCCCTTCTCCCCCTCCCCCCCACACCTAGCCGCCCAAGAACATAGGAGTTCTTCCTCTCTCGCCCCCTCTCTCATCTCCTTCACTTCCCCCCTCCGATCTTCTTCGTTCCTTCATCGTTTTTGCGGATCGAGATGGCCCCGAAAAGAGAAAAGTAAGCTCCTCCGATCCCTCCAATTGGTTTTAGTCAAATAGCTTCCAATTCATAGCATTATTTGATTCAAATCACTCCCCTTTTTGAACTAGATTTAATTTTTTTGAACCCTAGGAGTGATTTAGGTTGATTCTAGATGTTATATTGTGTTAGATATGAACTCTAGTGACTAGTTCCTATGGTTGTGTGAAGATGAACCCTTTCATTTTTTGAAGGATTTTTCTTTTGATATGATGCATGTTGGAGGAATTTGTTGTGATATGATGATGCATGTTGATATGCTATGATGCAAGTAGTGGATGTAGTTGGAGAAAAATGTTGACCCCTCAAGATGAACCTAGTTCATAATTTTTTGTGTTAAGAAAGTTATGATATGATGAAAATTGGAGATATTTATTTTGATATAGGATGCATGTGGATGTTATATGATGCAAGTAGTGGATTTTGTTGGAGTAAAAATGGTGAACCCCTCAAGATGAACCTAGTTTATAATTTTATTTAGGCGGCCACCTCTTGCGGACAACATCGGCAACCGGTACTCCATGCTTAACTACGCGTTCGACAAGGGTCATCGTGCCCATTTCATAGAGAATGGAGTGGTAAGTACTACGATCGAAATATTGAACTAAAGTTTTCAAAATGATAAAAATAAATTACTAACTTTTGGCGTCCACTTTTTGACAGATGCTCCCGCCACAACGCATGAGGGGTCACGCGAATGCCGTGAAGATGGAGTAGGATGAGCGCTACACGCCGTATTTCAGGAGAGCCCAACTGCTTGGTTTTGTCCTGCAGTTCAAGCGTCAGCCGCCGACGCTCGTACACACAACTCTCATGGCTTTGATTAACCGGTGGCGACCTGAGACACATAGATTCCATCTCCCATGCGGAGAGATGACGGTGACCCTCAAAGATTGGGGAATGATAACGGCCCTACCGATCGAGGGTCATGCACTCACCGGGCGAGTGGAGAGGACCAACTGGCAGCAGAGGGTTACCACCCTTATTGGCGACTGCCCTGACGCCAAGGGTAACCGGACATCCAGTGTGTCGCTGCCCTGGATCCATAACAACCGGAAGAAATGTCCGATAAATGCTGATGAGGGTACAGTGGAGCAGTACGCGAGGGCCTACCTGTGGTACCTTCTCACAGAGGTCGTGTTTCCAGACTGCTCTGGGAACTCTGCCCTTTGGTCGTATATTTTCTTCCTAGCCGACTGGGGTGCAGGGTACAGTGGGGGACCGCCTCTCTCGCCTACCTATACCGCTTGGTAAGAGAGTATGTCATTGCTTTTTATGAACGTATGCTCCATGATATTGTGCTATATCTGATCATCCATTGTTGTTTTGTAGCTTGACGAGGCAACCCAGAGGACGGAAGTTACTTCGGGTGGATTTGTGTGGGCCCTCTCCATTTGGATGTGGGAGCGGCTGCCGGTTGGGCGTCCGCAGAAGTTAAGAAGAGGTCCATGGGATGCGTATGGCGAAGAAGGTGACTCTACTCGATACCCAACCATAGCTTACGAGTGGGACGTTGTGGGTCTCTACACGGGCACATCCAAGACTATGTACAAGGCCTTCACCAACGAGATGGACGCTTTGACGGTTTCACAGGTATATGAACTATCTCACCTTTCTCTTTTCCACCGCTTTCATCGGGAACTTACCAATGTTTGTGTAATTGGTAAACTGGTGGCCGTATAATGACCGAGAGTGGGGGTTTGAGCTGAACGTGATTTGTGAGGCGGACAACGGTCTTTAGCGGTGCATGGTGCCGATGTTATGTGTGTACGCCTTCGAGTGGCCCTTTTGCCACACCGCGTGGCCACGCAGTTTGGGATGTACCAGTATACACCACTGGGCATGCCGGCCGACACCAGTGGCCACGAACTCCACTTGTGAGTGCATTATCCTACGTTACCATGATTTTGGTGCGTTTGGTGTTCTTATGATGGTTTGTGTTGTTTATGCCTTGTAGGTTCAGCCGGCAGAAAAACCAGTCGATCACAGACTGGGGAGAGTAGCATAAAACTTTTGTGACGGAGTGGAACTGGTGTAGGTGGCGTAAAGATATGGACAGGCGAGTGATTGACTGGAATGATTACGCCCAACACATGAGGTGGTACGACAATGGCCAGAAGCACCGTCTTCATCTCAGGCCTAGGTGGACGACCGAAGATATCGCGGAGATGGAGATGGATGCCCCCGAGGAAGAGGCCTATCAGGCCAACATCAGAGACATGAGTGGATTTAAGGAGTTTGCACCCCTGATCAATAGAGTGGTAAGTTGTGTTCTTCTGTCTTGAATCGACGGTTGCATGTAGTTCATTTTATTCATCATCGTGACTCACTTATGCCTTCAAAGTCCGGTGAACTAAACAGACGCATCTTTGATGGCTCGGATGCACTAGGTCGTGCCTCCGGGAATGGAGATTCTGAGAACGGCATGAGGGAGACGATGAAGGTAACATTTCAGCTGCCTAGGAATACCCTATGTTCTTGTTCATTTACAATCATAAATCTGATTGGTATTATGTCCTTGTTTCATTGTGACTGCAGAAGTTCGTGAAGCCTTGTCGCAAGCTGGTAGGCCTGCTTGGGTGTGCTGGCTCGGTTGAAGCTCATGATCCCGTAGCCACACAGGGTAACATCGCTTCATCGAGCCATGCTGCCTCGTCGTCTAGGTTGGTTGGGGAGGAGGAGGAGGGGGAGGAGGAGGAGGAGGAGGAGGCCCATGAAGAAGAAGAGGAGGAGGAGAGCAATGGGGAGGAGGAGTACGATGAAGATTACGGACCTCCACCAACTCAACAATCTCAGCTTCCGAAGAGGAATCGGCCAAAGAAGGATTGGCAGAGTCCAACCCCATTCTAGAAACCGATTCCTTGAGGAGGGCACAAGAAGAAGCCTGATGAGACTCGTTCTAAGAAGAATGATGACCGTACCTCCAAGAGGGGAAGAAGCAAGTAATTGCGGTCTTGTTGAACCCTTTGCTGACTTTGCGAAAACATTTGCGAAACTACTTGCGTTAGTTGGGGTTGTCAAACTATGTGGACAAGTTTGCTATTTGCTACTTGTGAAACTATGTGGAACCGTTTGATATTTGCTATGTGGAACCTTTATTAATATGTGAGCTCATATTTTTCTATTTTTGAAACTATGTGAAACTAGTCTGAGTGTGATACATGCTATATTGTGTGAGCTCTGCATATTTAAGGTTCTTAAATATATATAATACTGTACACTTTGCTGTGAATAAAACTTTACAAAATAAACAATCACTAAAACTTGCAAAAACCCAAAACCACAGGACCCTACTGTCGGTGTCAAAACCGGCAGATCTCGGGTTGGGGGTCCCGAACTGTGCGTCTAAGGTCGATGGTAACAGGAGACAAGGGACACGATGTTTACCCAGGTTCGGGCCCTCTCTATGGAGGTAATACCCTACTTCCTGCTTGATTGATCTTGATGAATATGAGTATTACAAGATTTGATCTACCACGAGATCGTAATGGCTAAAATCCTAGAAGTCTAGCCTGTATGATTATGATTGTGCCTACGGGCTAAACCCTCCAGTTTATATAGACACCGGAGGGGACTAGGGTTGTACAAAGTCAGTTATAGAGAGAGGAATCTTCATATCCAGACGCCAAGCTTGCCTTCCACGCCAAGGAGAGTCCCATCCGGACACGGGCAAGAGTCTTCGGTCTTGTATCTTCACAGCCCGTCAGTCCGGTCCATGTCCAACAGGCCGAACGCTCGAGGACCCCTTAATCCAGGACTCCCTCAGTAGCCCCCGAACCAGGCTTTCAATGATGATGTGTCCGGCGCGCAGATTGTCTACAACATTGCAAGGCGGGTTCCTCCTCCGATGACTTCAAAGAGCTGTATTCGGCCTTCCATTTAATGTCGTACCCATCGGCTTCTGTGCATCCATGGCTTCAGCTTCCACGTGCCGAGAGAATACGAGAGGTCAGGGTATTTTTTGCACATAACACCCTGGCCATGTGAGAAAAGCGTCTATTTAAAGAGATTGGATCTCAGATCCGTTCCACATCACGCGGAAAATCCTTAGAGCTTGCTAGGAAGAACCACTCCAACATGGCTAGCGCTCACAGTTCTTCCTCCCGTCCCCACGACCCCGAAAAAGGCAATTGGGAGAGATGTTCTGTATCCCACGGCCAGCTAGTGAAGCTGCAAACACAGGGATTCCCTCCCCCTCCCCTCCCCCCGCGGATCTAGTCCCCGTTCGAGCAGGATTGACTTCCTTCAACGGCGGGGCTCAACCGGAGAATTTCCCCAATCCATCCAGGGGGTAACGAGTGTGCTTTGTTCCCTACTTGCTAAGAGGCATTGGATTTCCAATCCACCCGTTCCTCCGAGGACTTCTGGAGTATTATGGCCTCCAACTGCACAACTTCACTCATGCCTCCATCCTGCACATTGCAGGTTACGTTGCTCTTTGTGAGCTATTCCTGGGCTGTGAGGCCCATTTTGAATTATGGAGGAAACTATTTTGCCTCGTCCCTCACAACCAAGAGGGATCAATATTCGAAGTGGGCGGAGCCGAGGTATGGCGCATCGCCGGGAACGGATACCTATCCGGCACGCCGAAGAAGGTGTTCGAAGAGTGGCCTTCCGAGTGGTTCTATATTGAGGACGTCACTCTTCCCGACCCAGTCCGAATGGGTCTTCTCGAATTTTCAAGCGCTCAGTTGAAGAAACTGTTGGGGAATGTAGCATAAATTCAAAATTTTCCTACATGTCACCAAGATCTATCTATGGACAAACCAGCAACAAGGGGAAAGAGAGTGCATCTACATACCCTTGTAGATAGCTAAGCGGAAGCGTTCAAGTGAACGGGGTTGATGGAGTCGTACTCGCCGTGATCCAAATCACCGATGATCCTAGTGCCGAACGGACGGCACCTCCGCATTCAACACACGTACAGCCCGGTGACGTCTCCCATGCCTTGATCTAGCAAGGAGAGAGGGAGAGGTTGAGGAAGACTCCATCCAGCAACAGCACAACGGCGTGGTGATGATGGAGGAGCGTGGTACTCCAGCAGGGCTTCGCCAAGCACGTGACGGAGGAGGAGAGGTGTTGGGGAGGGGAGGGGTTGCGCCTTGGATCAGGTATCAAGTCCTCCATCTCCCCCACTATATATAGGAGGGCCAAGGGGGGGGGCGCCGGCCCTAGGAGATCCAATCTCCTAGGGGGGCGGCGGCCAAGGGAGGTTTCCCTCCCCCCCAAGGCACCTAGGGGGTGCCTTCCCCTTGTGGGACTCTCCCTTTAGGGTTTCCCCCACACTAGGCGCATGGGCCCTAGGGGAAAGTGGCGCCCCAGCCCACTTTGGGCTGGATCCCTTCCCACTTCAGCCCATGGGACCCTCCGGGATAGGTGGCCCCACCCGGTGGGCCCCAGGGACCCTTCAGGTGGTCCCGATACAATACTGATGACCCCGAAACTTGTCCCGATGGCCGAAATAGAACTTCCTATATATAAATCTTTACCTCCGGACCATTCCGGAACTCCTCGTGATGTCCGGGATCTCATCCGGGACTCCGAACAACATTCGGTAACCACATACAAACTTCCTTTATAACCCTAGCGTCATCGAACCTTAAGTGTGTAGACCCTACGGGTTCGGGAACCATGCAGACATGACCGAGACGTTCTCCAGTCAATAACCAACAGCGGGATCTGGATACTCATGTTGGTTCCCACATGTTCCACGATGATCTCATCGGATGAACCACGATGTCGAGGATTCGATCAATCCCGTATACAATTCCCTTTGTCTATCGGTACGATACTTGCCCGAGATTCGATCGTCGGTATCCCGATACCTTGTTCAATCTCGTTACCGGCAAGTCTCTTTTACTCGTTCCGCAACACATCATCCCGTGATCAACTCCTTGATCACATTGTGCACATTATGATGATGTTCTACCGAGTGGGCCCAGAGATACCTCTCCGTCACACGGAGTGACAAATCCCAGTCTCGATTCGTGCCAACCCAACAGACACTTTCGAAGATACCTGTAGTGAACCTTTATAGTCACCCAGTTACGTTGTGACGTTTGGCACACCCAAAGCACTCCTACGGTATCCAGGAGTTGCACAATCTCATGGTCTAAGGAAACGATACTTGACATTAGAAAAGCTTTAGCATACGAACTACATGATCTTGTGCTAGGCTTAGGATTGGGTCTTGTCCATCACATCATTCTTCTAATGATGTGATCC
This sequence comes from Aegilops umbellulata, assembly GCA_032464435.1. Classification (NCBI taxonomy): domain Eukaryota; kingdom Viridiplantae; phylum Streptophyta; class Magnoliopsida; order Poales; family Poaceae; genus Aegilops; species Aegilops umbellulata. The sequence continues at coordinate 345,686,989 of CP136056.1, read as the reverse complement.
CGTTATCAATGACATCCAATGTCCATGGTCAGGAAACCGTAACCATCTATTGATCAACGAGCTAGTCAACTAGAGGCTTACTAGGGACATGGTGTTGTCTATGTATCCACACATGTATCTGAGTTTCCTATCAATACAATTCTAGCATGGATAATAAACGATTATCATGAACAAGGAAATATAATAATAACCTATTTATTATTGCCTCTAGGGCATATTTCCAATAGTCTCCCACTTGCACTAGAGTCAATAATCCAGTTCACATCGATATGTGATTAACACTCAAAGTCACATCCCTATGTGACTAACACCCAAGAGTTCTGGGTTTGATCATGTTATGCTTGTGAGAGAGGTTATAGTCAACGGGTCTGAAATATTCAGATCCATATGTACTTCGCAAATTTCTAAGTCATCTCCTAGATGCAGTTACCACGCTCTATTTGGAGCTATTCCAAATAACTGTTCTACTATACGAATCCAATTTACTACTTAGAATAATCTGGATTAGTGTCAAAGTTTGCATCGGCGTAACCCTTTACGACGAACTCTTTTTCCACCTCCATAATCGAGAAAATTCCTTAGTCCACTAGTTACTAAGGATAACCTTGACCGTTGTCCTGTGATCCATTTCTAGATCACACTTGTACCCCTTGACTGACTCATGGTTTGACACACTTCAGGTGCGGTACACAACATAGCATACTTTAGAGCCTACGACTAAATCATAGGGGATGACCTTCGTCCTTTCTCTCTATTCTGCCGTGGCCATGTCTTGAGTCTTGCTCAATACTCACACCTTGTAACACAGCCGAGAACTCCTTTGCTGATCTATTTTGAACTCCTTCAAAATCTTGTCATGGTATGTGTTCATTTGAAAGTACTATTAAGCGATTTTGATCTATCCTTATAGATCTTGATGCTCAATGTTCAAGTAGCTTAATCCAGGTTTTCCATTGAAAAACACTTTTCAAATAACCCTATATGTTTTCCAGAAATTCTACATCATTTCTGATCAACAATATGTCATCAACATATACTCATCAGAAATTCTATAGTGCTCCCACTCACTTCTTTGGAAATACAAGTTTCTCATAAACTTTGTATAAACCCAAAATCTCTGATTATCTCACCAAAGTGTACATTCCAACTCCAAGATGCTTACTCCAGTCCTTAGAAGGATTGCTGGGGCTTTGCATACTTGTTAGCATCTTTCAGGATCGACAAAAACTTCTGGTTGTATCACATACAACCTTTCCTCAAGAACAAGGAAACAATATTTTGACATCCTATCTGCAAGATTTCATTAATAATGCAGTACCTGCTAATTCCAACAGACTCTTAGCATCGCTACGAATGAGAAAGTCTCATCGTAGTCAACTCCTTGAACTTGTCGGGAAACATCTTAATGACAAGTTGAGCTTTCTTAATGGTGACATTTACCATCATTGTCTGTCTTCCTTTTAAAATCCATCTGTACTCAACAGCCTCACGACCATCGAGCCGTTCTGCCAAAGTCTACACTTTGTTTTCATACATGGATCCTCTCTCGGATTTTATGGCCTCGAGCCATTCATCGGAATCCGGGCCCACCATCGCTTCTCCATAGCTCGTAGGTTCATTGTTGTCTAGCAACATGACTTCCAAGACAGGATTACGTGCTACTTTGAAACATCACGCATCCTTGTCGTCCTACGAGGTTTGGTAGTGACTTGATCCGAAGTTTCATGATCACTATCATAAGCTTCTACTTCAATTGATGTAGGTGCCACAGGAACAACTTCATGTGCCCTGCTACACACTAGTTGAAGTGACGGTTCAACAACCTCATCAAGTCTCCACCATCCTCCCACTCAATTATTTCGAGAGAAACTTTTCCTCGAGAAAGGACCCGATTTGAGAAACAATCCCTATTGCTTTCGGATCTGAGACAGGAGGTATACCCAACTGTTTTGGGTGTCCTATGAAGATGCATTTATCCGCTTTGGGTTTGAGCTTATCAGCCTGAAACTTTTTCACATAAGCGTCGCAGCCCCAAACTTATAAGAAATGACAGCTTAGGTTTCTCTAAACCATAGTTCATACGGTGTCATCTTATCGGAATTACGTGGTGCCCTATTTAAAGTGAGTGTGGTTGTCTCTAATGCCTAACCCATGAACGATAGTGGTAATTCGATAAGAGACATCATGGTATGCATCATATCCAATAGGGTGCAGTTATGATGTTCGGACACACCATCACACTATGGTGTTCCAGGCGGTACTAGTCATGAAATAATTTCCACAATGTCTCAATTGTGTACCAAACTCGCAACTCAGATATTCATCTCTATGATCATATCATAGACATTTTATCCTCTTGTCACGACGATCTTCAGCTTCATTCTGAAATTACTTGAACCATTCAATAATTCAGACTTGTGTTTCATCAAGTAAATATGCTCAGTATCTACTCAAATCATCTGTGAAGTAAGAGCATAACGATATCCACTGCTTGCCTCAGCACTCATTGGACTGCACACATCAAAATGTGTTACTTCCAACAAGTTGCTTTCTTGTTCCATTTTTACTGAAAACGAGGTCTTTCAGTCATCTTGTCCATGTGGTATGATTTGCATGTCTCAAGTGATTCAAAATCAAGTGAGTCCAAACGATGCATATCTACCAATAAACATGGTTCGCATGTCTCAATCTTTTCAAAAACGAGTGAGTCCAAAGATCCATCAACATGGAGCTTCTTCATGCGTTTTATACCAATATGACTTACATGGCAGTGCCACAAGTAGGTGGTACTATCATTACTATCTTATATCTTTTGGCATGAACATGTGTATCACTATGATCGAGATTCAATAAACCATTCATTTTAGGTGCAAGACCATTGAAGGAATTATTCAAATAAACAGAGTAACCATTATTCTCCTTAAATGAATAACCGTATTGCGATAGACATGATCCAATCATGTCTACGCTCAACGCAAACATCAAATAACAATTATTCAGGTTTAACACCAATCTCGATGGTAGAGGGAGCGTGCAATGCTTGATCATATCAACCTTGGAAGCACTTCCAACACATCTCATCAGCTCACCTTTAGCTAGTCTCCGTTTATTCCGTAGCTTTTATTTCGAGTTACTAACACTTAGCAACCGAACCGGTATCTAATACCCTGATGCTACTGGGAGTACTAGTAAAGTACACATTCACATAATGTACATCCAATATACTTCTATCGACAGCCTTCTCATCTACCAAGTATCTAGGGTAATTCTGCTCCAGTAGCTGTTCCCCTCATTACAGAAGCACTTAGTCTCGGGTTTGGGTTCAACCTTGGGTTTCTCCACTAGAGCAGCAGTTGATTTGCCATTTCATGAAGGATCCCTTCTTGCCCTTGCCCTTCTTGAAACTAGTGGTTTCACTAACCATTAACAATTGATGCTCCTTCTTGATTTCTACTTTCGCGGTGTCAAACATCGCGAATATTTCAAGGATCATCATATCTATCCCTGATATGTTATAGTTCATCACGAAGCTCTAGTAGCTTGGTGGCAATAACTTTGGAAAAACATCACTATCTCATCTGGAAGATTAACTCCCACTTGATTCAAGTGATTGTTGTACTCAGACAATTTGAGCACAAGCTCAACGATTGAGCTTTTCTCCCTTAGTTTGCAGGCCAAGAAAATCGTTGGAGGTCTTATACCTCTTGACGTGGGCACGAGCCTGAAATCCCAATTTCAGCCCTCGAAACATCTCATATGTTCCGCGACATTTCAAAAAATGTCTTCGGTGCCTCAATTCTAAACCATTTATCATTACCGAACTATCATGTAGTCATCAAAACGTGTATGTCAGATGTTCGCAACATCCACAGACCACGTTCGAGGTCCAGTACACCGAGCGGTGCATTAAGGACACAAGCCTTGTACTGTCCGCATAATTGCTACTATCAACTTTCAACTATATTTTCTCTAGGAACATATCTAAAACAGTAGAACTAAAGCGCGAGCTTACGACATAATTTGCAAAGACCTTTTGACTATGTTCAGGATAATTAAGTTCATCTTATGAACTCCCACTCAGATAGACATCCCTCTAGTCATCTAAGTGATCACATGATCCGAGTCAACTAGGCCGTGTCCGATCATCACGTGAGGCGGACTAGTCAACGTCGGTGAACATCTTCATGTTGATCGCATCTACCATACGACTCATGCTCGACCTTTCGGTCTTCTGTGTTCTGAGGCCATGTCTGTACATGCTAGGCTCGTCAAGTCAACCTAAGTGTTTGCATGTGTTCCGAGGCCATGTCTGTACATGCTAGGCTCGTCAACACCCGTTGTATTCGAACGTAAGAATCTATCACACCCGATCATCACGTGGTGCTTCGAAACGACGAACTTTCGCAACGGTGCATAGTTAGGGGGAACACTTTCTTGAAATTTTAATGAGGGGTCATCTTATTTACTACCGTCGTTCTAAGCAAATAAGATGCAAAAACATGATAAACATCACATGCAATCAAATAGTGACATGATATGGCCATCATCACTTTGCTCCTTTTGATCTCCATCTTCGGGGCTCCATGATCATCGTCGTCACCGGCATGACACCATGATCTCCATCATCATGATCTCCATCATCGTGTCTTCATGAAGTTGTCACGTCAACTATTACTTCTACTACTATGGCTAACGGTTAGCAATAAAGTAAAGTAATTACATGACGTTTATGTTGACACGCAGGTCATAAATAAATTAAAGACAACTCCTATGGCTCCTGCCGGTTGTCATACTCATCGACATGCAAGTCGTGATTCCTATTACAAGAACATGATCAATCTCATACATCACATATATCATTCATCACATCCTTTTGGCCATATCACATCACATGACATACCCTGCAAAAACAAGTTAGACGTCCTCTAATTGTTGTTTGCATGTTTTACGTGGCTACTATGGGTTTCTAGCAAGAACGTTTCTTACCTACGCAAAACCACAACGTGATATGTCAATTGCTATTTACCCTTCATAAGGACCCTTTTCATCGAATCCGATCCGACTAAAGTGGGAGAGACTGGCACCCGCTAGCCACCTTATGCAACTAGTGCATGTCAGTCGGTGGAACCTGTCTCACGTAAGTGTACGTGTAAGGTTGGTCCGGGCCGCTTCATCCCACAATGCCGCCGAATCAAGATTGACTAGTAACGGTAAGCATATTGAACAAAATCAACGCCCACAACTACTTTGTGTTCTACTCGTGCATGGAATCTACGCAATAGACCTAGCTCATGATGCCACTGTTGGGGAACGTAGCATAAATTCAAAATTTTCCTACGTGTCACCAAGATCTATCTATGGAGAAACCAGCAACGAGGGGAAAGAGAGTGCATCTACATACCCTTGTAGATTGCTAAGCGGAAGCGTTCAAGTGAGCGGGGTTGATGGAGTCGTACTCGCCGTGATCCAAATCACCGATGATCCTAGTGCCGAACGGACGGCACCTCCGCGTTCAACACACGTACAGCCCGGTGACGTCTCCCATGCCTTGATCCAGCAAGGAGAGAGGGAGAGGTTGAGGAAGACTCCATCCAGCAACAGCACAACGGCGTGGTGATGATGGAGGAGCGTGGTACTCCAGCAGGGCTTCGCCAAGCACGTGACGGAGGAGGAGAGGTGTTGGGGAGGGGAGGGGTTGCGCCTTGGATCAGGTATCAAGTCCTCCATCTCCCCCACTATATATAGGAGGGCCAAGGGGGGGGCGCCGGCCCTAGGAGATCCAATCTCCTAGGGGGGCGGCGGCCAAGGGAGGTTTCCCTCCCCCCAAGGCACCTAGGGGGTGCCTTCCCCTTGTGGGACTCTCCCTTTAGGGTTTCCCCCACACTAGGCGCATGGGCCCTAGGGGAAAGTGGCGCCCCAGCCCAGTTTGGGCTGGATCCCTTCCCACTTCAGCCCATGGGACCCTCCGGGATAGGTGGCCCCACCCGGTGGGCCCCCGGGACCCTTCAGGTGGTCCCGGTACAATACCGGTGACCCCGAAACTTGTCCCGATGGCCGAAATAGGACTTCCTATATATAAATCTTTACCTCCGGACCATTTCGGAACTCCTCGTGACGTCCGGGATCTCATCCGGGACTCCGAACAACATTCGGTAACCACATACAAACTTCCTTTATAACCCTAGCGTCATCGAACCTTAAGTGTGTAGACCCTACGGGTTCGGGAACCATGCAGACATGACCGAGACGTTCTCCAGTCAATAACCAACAGCGGGATATGGATACCCATGTTGGTTCCCACATGTTCCACGATGATCTCATCGAATGAACCACGATGTCGAGGATTCGATCAATCCCGTATACAATTCCCTTTGTCTATCGGTACGATACTTGCCCGAGATTCGATCGTCGGTATCCCGATACCTTGTTCAATCTCGTTACCGGCAAGTCTCTTTTACTCGTTCCGCAACACATCATCCCGTGATCAACTCCTTGATCACATTGTGCACATTATGATGATGTTCTACCGAGTGGGCCCAGAGATACCTCTCCGTCACACGGAGTGACAAATCCCAGTCTCGATTCGTGCCAACCCAACAGACACTTTCGAAGATACCTGTAGTGAACCTTTATAGTCACCCAGTTACGTTGTGACGTTTGGCACACCCAAAGCACTCCTACGGTATCCGGGAGTTGCACAATCTCATGGTCTAAGGAAACGATACTTGACATTAGAAAAGCTTTAGCATACGAACTACATGATCTTGTGCTAGGCTTAGGATTGGGTCTTGTCCATCACATCATTCTTCTAATGATGTGATCCCGTTATCAATGACATCCAATGTCCATGGTCAGGAAACCGTAACCATCTATTGATCAACGAGCTAGTCAACTAGAGGCTTACTAGGGACATGGTGTTGTCTATGTATCCACACATGTATCTGAGTTTCCTATCAATACAATTCTAACATGGATAATAAACGATTATCATGAACAAGGAAATATAATAATAACCTATTTATTATTGCCTCTAGGGCATATTTCCAACATAAACGCCACAGCCGGCGCCCTCGGAGCCTCGAGGAGGAATATAGCGCGGAAGTCTGTCAATTGATGGGCAAGATAAAGACGCTCGCCAAGTCTGGACTCTCAGTAGTCTAGGTAATGGCAACTTCCATAGTGCGGGGGGTTCACCCACTCTAATACAGAGGGCTTCCCATGTGGCACTATAATGGGGGAGATGACGCCTCCCGTTGCGGTTGGAAGGGTCCGGACACTCCCGCCGCTTTGGACAAAATATTGGCCGAACTATACAAAGGAGAGAAAGAGGAGTTCACTCGTATTAAGCGTCGAGATGGATTTTCCATGTACAATCCCTCTAGCTGGGTGAGTTCTAATCCCACTACTTTACTCAGTCCTCTCCTAAGTCACTTTTAATGGACATTAACCCATCCATTTGTAACAGAAATGGCGGAAGGTTACCAAGGGGATTCATAGCCCCGCCCCACAGCCAGAGGATCACAACCGGGACCTTGACCCCGGATTCGAAGAGGATCCGGACATATTCGTGGAGCTCGAGGATGGGGTGTTCTACCAGGCGAGCTATGACGGCACGGAAGTGGCCATCAACGCCGACTATCCCGGTCTCCTCCCTGCCTCACATGTAAGTGATCAAGAGACACCTTCTTTGAGAGAGCTTCCTCATTACGCCTCCCCCACCGCGCTATTTTGTGCTCCAAAGGGGAGGCACCCGACGCCTCAACGTGCGCCGGAGGCATCTCCTAAGAGAGCGGCACCCGCACCAAGCAAATCTTCAAAGAGGAAGGCGAACGACAACACGGCAAAGCCTTTATCAAAGAGGTATGGTTTTTAATCATGCCCACTCGCAGTCACATCAAACTGTGGCATTATCGGTTGTGTCTTGTCAGGAAAAGCGTTCGCCGGACTCCGGGGATCCTACCGGTCGCGCCTCCACAAGTCAGGTTCCCGACCCTACCTTAAAGGCGAGGGCTGAAACGGGAGTGACGCCGGACTGTCCTTCGGCAGAGGAGTCGGATGATGTATCCGTCACAAACTCTGAAGTGGAAAGTGCCATGAATCATCGGCGTCGGCGAGCCGCTCTTCGCAACCCTGGCTTTACAAAAGAGGCATTCAACGCCTTTAGCTCGGTTGATGCATACATCCGAGCTGCTCGAGACGGGCTTACTAGAGCCACAGACCAGCATTTGAAAGATATGCGGGTATTTGTACAAATCTGATAATTATATACCAGTAGCCCCTGAGACTTGAAGCAGTTGATACAACTGATTTAAGGATCATTGTATAACCAGGTGCTCACAGAGAAGAACATCATGTTGTCTCAAGAGCTGGAGAAGTGTCGGGCCCAACTAGCTGCTGCTACTGCCAAACTGGAGAAATCCAAGGAGGCATCGCTTGGTAATGTTCCCCTCTATCGAGAAAATATAATCATGTACCAATAATATTAAAACTTTTTGTACTCCCCATGGCAGGATCGTCAGATCAACTGAAGGAGGCCCTGCAGGTCGCGCAAGCGGGGGAACAAGAGGCCAAAAGGCAACAGGCCGCGGGCGAACGTGTGCTGACACGGGTCAGGGATGAGAAAAATAAGTTGCAAGATTCCAACACCCTGTTTGGCGAAGAACTAAAAGATGTGCGAGCCGAGCTGGCCGACTCCGTGAAGGAGAATAAGAGGCTATGAGGCGACATATTCAGTATGCTTTTCGAACTTGTCTCCATATAATTCGGCGAGGACAGGGACTGATAGATTTGTGTCTGCAGGTATGCTGATGAGCCATCCCGAAGAGGAAGTGTCCGGATTTCAAGGCGACATGCTACAAGAGCTATCCCAAATGCACGAGCGAGCTCAAAAAGCAATGCGGAGTGTTGCCAAGGCTTTATGGCCATCCGCCTCCCCTCCAGGAAGTATGGCGGAGCTCGTGGAGCTATTCAAAGGAGCATGGCGGCGTATTTGATTATGGAAGATATCAGCCTGCCGAGAAGGTGTGCGGGAGGCCTGGGCCATGGTGAAGACACGGTACACCAAGCTTGATCCAAATCATATGGCCCGGGTTGGACCTCTAGGGTCGGACGGAAAAGAAATTCCCGTTAGTTTGGTATATGACCAAGTAAAAGTAGCCGCAAGATATTCCCAACAGGATTGTAAGTTAGACAGCCTATTAGACGGCATAGAGGAGGAATTTTTTTTAGTCCAAGTGACTATGTACTTTCCTTGACATATTTGTCCCTAGCCGGATTGTAAAACGATTGCCATGGCAGACCTTTTCCCTTCGACCTCTGGACCCGAAGGTACGGAGTGTTTCCGAATACCTAAGCGGCAAGATAGACTGGAGTATGCGTGGAAGCCAGGCGTAGGGGTCATAGTTGCTTAAACAGACAAGTTGTATCTGGCTAGCTATGTTATATTACATTGTAATTGTAAGAAAATCTTCCAGAGAGAATAGTTCTGTTAAGGGTTCCTTTCCCTGGGTGAACATGCGTAAATGTGCATGCCCGAACTGTGATTGAGAAAATCGCAGTATGCGCAACATCTAGGGCTTCATAGTGTAATGAGTGTGAAAACATCTTTAGTCCGCCGACCGAATATTCCCTTAAGAACGCTAGCTTTCGGCTTCACCCAGTCTGAGGTACACATTCGGATGACCTGGGAGTAACAATCGCAGAGGTGCTCCCTTTATGCCCTAGCCGAACAAATGAGAACGTAGGGCATAAGCACAGGAGCCAGGCAACCCAGCTTGGCCAAAACTTAAGTCATAACGACACATATAATGGCGAAGAAAAGGTACATATGAGGAAAAAACACATATGTGGTGAGCTTGATGCCCAGAAAATAATAATAACTTTCTGTACAAGAAGCCCCCAGGTATTATGGGCGTACATATTTAAGGATGTGTACGTCGTGGGTGCGCAGTTTAGCCGCACGAGGGCTTTAAAGCTAAAAAAGTGAAAAGAGAGGAAAAAATAATGGAAACAAAAGGGAGAAGAAGACGAACAAAGAGTTCAGCTCTAGGCGTAGAATCTCCAGAGTCTGGCCGCGTTCCATGGGTTCGGCTCTAAGCGATTATTTGATGCATCACGCAGACGGTACACTCCTCCGACGAGAACTTCGTCAATGATGAAGGGACCCTGAGGGAGTCCTGGATTAGGGGGTGTTCGGGTAGCCGGACTATACCTTCGCCGGACTCCTGGACTATGAAGATACAAGATTGAAGACTTCGTCCCGTGTCCGGATGGAACTTTCCTTGGCGTGGAAGGCAAGCTTGGCGATGCGGATATTCAAGATCTCCTACCATTGTAACCGACTCTGTGTAACCCTAACACTATCCGGTGTCTATATAAACCGGAGGGTTGTAGTCCGTAGGACAATCAACTCCATACACAACAATCATACCATAGGCTAGCTTCTAGGGTTTAGCCTCCTTGATCTCGTGGTAGATCTACTATTGTACTACCCATATAATCAATATTAATCAAGCAGGAGTAGGGTATTACCTCCATCAAGAGGGCCCGAACCTGGGTAAAAACATCGTGTCCCTTGTCTCCTGTTACCATCCGGCCTTGACGCACAGTTCGGGACCCCCTACCTGAGATCCGCCGGTTTTGACACCGACATTGGTGCTTTCATTGAGAGTTCCTCTGTGTCGTCGCCTTTAGGCCCGATGGCTCCTTCGATCATCAACAATGATGAGGTCCAGGGTGAGACTTTTCTCCCCGGACAGATCTTCGTCTTCGGCGGCTTCGCTCTGCGGGCCAATTCGCTTGGCCACCTGGAGCAGATCGAAAGCTACGCCCCTGGCCATCAAGTCAGGTTTGGAAGCTTAAACTACACGGCTGATATCCGCGGAGACTTGATCTTCGACAGATTCGAGCCACGGCCAAGCGCGCCGCACTATCTCGAGGGGCATGATCTAGCTCTGCCTCCGAACAGTGTCCTGGAGGCCGCACCCGCACCTGTTCCGACCCTTAACTCGGGGCCTATTGCACCGATCGAGGATGAGCGGTTGGACGTCACCTCGGGGGCTGCGATCTCAAAGGCGATCGAGCCGAACGCCAGCCCCGCACTCTGCATGACCCGTGACTCCGAGGGTCCAGACTCCGAACCCCCTACACCCCTGCCAATCGAATCCGATTGGGCGCCGATAATGGAGTTCACCACCACGGACATCTTTCAGCACTCGCCTTTTGGCGACATCCTGAATTCTCTCAAGTCTCTCTCTTTATCAGGAGAGCCCTGGCCGGACTACGGTCAGCGAGGATGGGATACAGACGATGAAGAAATTCAAAGCCCACCCACCACCCACTTTGTAGCCACTGTCGACGATTTAACCGACATGCTCGACTACGGCTCCGAAGACATCGACGGTATGGACGACGATGTAGGAGACGAACAGGAACCAGCACCTGTAGGGCGCTGGAAGGCCACCTCGTTATATGACATATATATGGTGGACACTCCAAAATATGGAGATGGCGATGGACCAGCGGGGGACGACCCCTCCAAGAAACAGCCAAAGCGCCGGCGCCAACGGCGCCGCTCTAAATCCCGCCAAAGCAAAAACGGTGATTCCGGCACGAGAGATAATACTACCCCAAATAGCGCCGAAGAACACCCACCTCATCAAGATTCGACGCAGGAAGATGGAGAAGCCAGCCCTCATGAGAGAGCGGCAGACCGAGAGGTTGAGGATGATAACTATATTCCTCCCTCCGAAGACGAGGCAAGCCTCGATGACGACGAATTCGTCGTACCATCAGACCCCGCCGAACAAGAGCGTTTCAAATGCAGGCTTTTAGCCACGGCAAACAACCTCAAGAAAAAGCAGCAACAGCTTAGAGCTGACCAAGATTTGCTAGCTGATAGATGGACTGAAGTCCTTGCGGCCGAAGAGTATGAACTCGAACGCCCCTCCAAGAGTTACCCAAAGCGCAGGCCGCTACCCCGATCAGAGGAGGAAGCGCCTACATCACCAGCGCACGACATGGCAGACTGGCCACCTCGCGGCCGCGACAGAGAGGCCTCTCGGCCCTCCACCCAAGCCATGCCCCGACGCCTCTCAACTAAGGCACGAGAAAATGCGCCAGACCTGCGAGACGTACTGGAGGATAAGGCAAGACAAACAAGATCGATCTACGGATCGCGCAGGCGCCCTACGGCACGTGACGATGATCTTCACTCCGGATACAATAAATCCGGCCGGGCCGAACACAACAGACATAGCTCTTCCGAGCTGCGTCGTGATATAGCCCAGTACAGGGGCGCCGCACACCCACTATGCTTCACGGATGAAGTAATGGATCATAAAATCCCCGAGGGTTTCAAACCCGTTAACATCGAATCATACGATGGCACAACAGATCCGGCGGTATGGATCGAGGATTATCTCCTTCACATCCACATGGCACGCGGCGATGATTTACACGCCATCAAATATCTCCCGCTCAAACTTAAAGGACCGGCCCGGCATTGGCTTAACAGCTTGCCAGCAGACTCAATCGGTTCTTGGGAGGACCTGGAGGCCGCATTCCTCGACAACTTCCAGGGCACTTACGTGCGACCACCGGATGCCGACGAATTAAGCCACGTAATTCAGCAGCCAGAGGAATCGGCCAGGCAATTCTGGACACGGTTCCTAACAAAGAAAAACCAGATAGTCGACTGTCCGGACGCAGAGGCCCTAGCAGCCTTCAAACATAACATCCGCGACGAGTGGCTTGCCCGGCACCTGGGACAGGAAAAGCCGAAATCTATGGCAGCCCTCACGACACTCATGACCCGTTTTTGTGCGGGAGAAGACAGCTGGCTAGCTCGCAGCAATAACTTAGCTAAGAACCCTGGTAATTCGGATACCAAGGACAAAAGTGGCAGGACACGCCGGAATAAGCAAAAACACCGCGTTAGCAGCGACAGTAATGAAGATACGACAGTTAATGCCGGATTCAGAGGCTATAAATTCGGTCAACGAAGAAAGCCATTCAAAAAGAATACTCAGGGCCCGTCCAGTTTGGACCGAATACTCGACCGCTTGTGCCAGATACATGGCACCCCCGAAAGGCCAGCCAATCACACCAACAGGGATTGTTGGGTGTTCAAGCAGGCAGGCAAGTTAAGAGCCGAAAACAAAGACAAGGGGCTACATAGCGACGACGAGGAGGAGCCCAGGCCGCCGAACAACATTGGACAGAAGGGCTTTCCCTCACAAGTGCGGACGGTGAACATGATATACGCAACCCACATTCCCAAGAGGGAGCGGAAGCGTGCGCTATGGGACGTATACGCGATGGAGCCAGTCGCCCCAAAGTTCAACCCATGGTCCTCCTGCCCGATCACCTTTGATCGAAGGGACCATCCCACTAGCATCCGTCATGGCGGCTTCGCCGCATTGGTTCTCGACCCAATCATCGACGGATTTCATCTCAGAAGAGTCCTCATGGACGGCGGCAGTAGCCTGAACCTGCTTTACCAGGATACAGTGCGAAAAATGGGCATAGATTCCTCAAGGATTAAGCCCACAAAAACGACCTTTTTAGGCGTTATACCAGGTGTAGAACCCAACTGTACAGGCTCAGTAACACTTGACGTGGTCTTCGGATCCCCGGACAATTTCCGAAGCGAAGAGTTAATCTTCGATATAGTCCCGTTTCGCAGTGGCTATCACGCCCTGCTCGGACGAACCGCATTCGCAAAGTTCAATGCGGTGCCGCACTACGCATATCTCAAGCTCAAGATGCCAGGCCCTCGAGGAGTAATCACGATCAACGGAAACACCGAACGCTCCCTCCGTACGGAGGAGCACACAGCGGCTCTCGCAGCGGAAGTACAAAGCAGCCTTCTTAGGCAACTCTCCAGTACGGCTGTCAAAAAGCCGGACACTGCCAAGCGCACCCGGAGTAACCTACAACAAGACCGCCTGGCACGTTCCGAGCAGGCGTAGCAATGCGGCCCCAACCCCAGCCCTCGCGACATAGCGAAACCAGTACCTCGCGTACACAACTACGCCCTTGAAATACCATGGGCACAGGGGAAGGGGTACAATAACGGCACACCCAAAATACGGTTTAAAACGTACTAGGGGCTGCCGGATTCTTTTTTTCTTACTTTCAGGACTCCACACTTCGGACGCCCTGTTCGGCAACTCGATCGCCGCACAAACGATGCAAGATCCAGGGAGGCAGACAAGCCATGCCGCATTATGGAACTCCGAGGTGGTCTCTGTTACGAGCAGTATACCTGTTTTAAATACAATTCTGCGGCCTGCCCCTGGCCAGGACATGTTAAATAGTCCAATATCTTTTTGTTTATCGCACTACTTGTATCGTCCGGCTTTGATAAATAGCCGCTCTATAAACAATGCATAGCTTTTTGTCTATTTTTTGTATTATCCTATTTTCATACATATGTTTATTAAATAACATGATTGCACCCGCACACCATGGTACGACAAACACGCCAGGGGCTTCAGTACCCCTCATTATGGTGTGAGAAGTCCGTACACTTTCACAAGTGCGGCACCCCGAACTTATAGCACTATATGCATCGGCTCCGAATCATGATTTGGGTCAGTAGTTGGGTTTGCCCGGCTCCTATGTTTTGGTGCCTTACGTTCCGCTATATCGGCTAAGGTAGCACTAGGAGAACCACTGCGATTGTGCCCCGGTTCAGCTGGGTTAAGCACCTCAGTGGAGAAAGCTAAAACTGACTGTCATGATGAGGCGAGAGACCGGTCGCTGTTCGGGAGGTTTTTCGAGTCCCTAAAGACTTATGCCGCTTTGAGCGAGGAGCCGGCTTCGTCCGGCCAAGGCGTGGATAGCGCCCCGAACTCGGTCTTCCGAACTAGGGGCTTCGCCGAAATTTAAAATTATAAAGTTCTATGGCTAAGTGAGAGTGTTCAAGCATTATAGTCCGATTGCCTGGTTCGTTGTGCTGAGCGCCTCCCTCGAAGGACCCAACCATGGGAAAAAGAGCGCTCAGGTTTATCCCGAACACCCCAGCACTAGTGGCACGAGGGCAGAAGCCGACGACTGGCCATCTCTCAATTTTTGATAAACGGCTACACAGAAAATAATATTTTAAATTAAATAAGCATTGCTTAGCGCATATGAACAAGTTTTCAGCGCATAGGATAAACACGAGCGAGTTCATTCAAAGATTACATCCTTGGTACATTCATCCGCCACAAGGCGGGCACCTGCAGGAACATCCTTGTAGTAGTTCTCGGGCTTGCGATGCTCCTTCCCCGGCGGCGGCCCGTCCCTCACAAGCTTCTCACCGTCCAGCTTACCCCAGTGCACCTTTGCACGGGCAAGGGCCCTCCGGGCACCTTCAATGCATACGGAGCGCTTGATGACCTCGAGCCTTGGACAGGCCTCCACCAGCCGCCGCACTAGCCCGAAATAGCTCCCAGGCAGGGCCTCTCCGGGCCACATCCGAACTATGAAGCCCTTCATGGCCTGTTCGGCCGCCTTGTGGAGCTCGACCAGCTGTTTCAGCTGGTCGCTCAAGGGCACAGGGTGTCCGGCCTCAGAATATTGAGACCAGAACACCTTCTCCGTCGAGCTGCCCTCTTCAGCTCGGTAGAATGCGGCGGCGGTGGATACGTTGCGGGGAAGATCTGCGAATGCCCCTGGAGAACTCCGGATTCGGGTAAGTAACAAGTAGTTTACTTTTATATTTCTGCTTTGCATAAAAAATGCCTTACCCGCTGCTATCTTCCGCATCTCCTCCAACTCTTGGAGGGCCTTTTGGGCTTCGGCCTGGGCAGACTTGGCGGTCTCAAGGGCCGATGCGAGCTCGGATGCTTGCGCCTTTGACTCAAGCTCCAAACTCTCATGTTTTTTCATGAGAGCCTAAAGCTCTTGCTGCACCTCGCCGACCTGAGCCCCAAGTCTCTCTCGCTCGGTGCGCTCCGCGGCCGTTTTCTTTTCGGCCTCAGACAGCGCCTGCTTGAGGGTCGCCACCTCAGTCGTGGCCCCTAGAATAAGCAGTACAATCCTGTTACTTTTTGCAATCACGCCTTTTTATAGGCACTTTTTCTGTAAGGTATTTCTTACCTTCTTTTTCCTCGAGCTGCCGCTTGGCAAGGCCGAGCTCTTGCTCCGTCCGCCCGAGGTCCTGTTTCAGGACACCCACCTCCGCAGTCAGTGCGGCGGTGGATAGCAGCGAAGCCTGCATACGCATATTGACCCCTTTTTGTTAGACTCCTGCGAAATTTATTAGATCCTCTATTCGGCTTTTCTTTCCGAACGCCAAACAGAGCATCAGGGGCTACTATCTATGTGGTAATATTTTGATATATTTTTGCTTACCTCGAAGCCTGTCATAAGGCTAGCGCAAGCTTCAGTCAGTCCACTCTTGGCGGACTGAACCCTCTGGATCACCGTACTCATAATAGTACGGTGCTTCTCGTCGATGGAGGCGCCGTCAAGCACCTCCAGCAGATTGTCCGGCACCTCCGGTTGGACGGAGGCCACCGGCTCAGAAGGCTTGCTCCTCTTGGAAGGAGTTCGCCTACCACGGACCGGAACTGTTGAAGAGTCCGGCGCGGCGTCCGGCACAAAGCCGGACTCGGAGCCCTGGGGGGTCTTGTCCCCTTTATTCCTAGGGTCCGGGAGGTCGCCTTTCGGCTCCTCCAGGACCACCTCCTCCTGCCCCGGAGCTCGTTGCGACGCCACTTCGGCGTCGTCTGCAGTGCGGGGGGAGACAGTGGGCGGAACTGAGTTCACGTCCGACGAATCCAGGGAGCCGCTCGACGAATCGTCGAGTTCGGCCCAGGGCAGGCTGCACAATTATGTTCAGCATTATGGAAAGCTGAACGACCTAGGAATATCATGAGTCACTCTGGTATCCGAATACTTACGATTTCGCCGGATGCTTGGCCCTATTCGACCACTTTTTGGACCCTCCGGCCTTCCCCGTTGGGGCGGCCTTCCCTTTTCTCCTACCCCGCTGGAGGGGGAGAGGTTTCTTCTTCCTCCTCATTCTCACGAGGGGAGAGCGTCTCGGACTCGTCAGATGACGAGTCCGACACCGCCACATTGTGGGCACTCTTTCGAGTCCCTGTGGCCTTCTTCTTCTTGGCCTTCTTCTCCGGCACCACATAAGGCGCCGGAGCCAGCAGCTTCTCTAGGAGAGCAGGGGTTGGGTCTTCGGGCAAGGGAGCCAGACAGTTAATCGGTCCGGATATCGCCTGCCAAGCCTGTTAAAGGTAAGGGAGCTTAGATCCCGCATAGAGTCAAACTATGAAAAAGAGATTAAACGTCTCGTGAAGGGTAGAAATAGCTTAACTCACTGGCGTGACGCTGCGAGCTGTATCCGCGGTCCTCGGAAGCGGATGCGGGAGCCTCGGCGCCTTTGATTAGCACCTTCCAGACGTCTTCATACGTTGTGTCGAAGAGCCTCTTAAGGGCTCGGTGCTGCGCCGGGTCGAACTCCCACAGAGTAAAGTCCCGTTGTTGGCACGGGAGGATTCGGCGAACGAGCATGACCTGGACTACATTGACAAGCCTGATTGGCTTGTTTACCAGGGACTGAATGCATGTCTTCAGTCCGGTCACCTCTTCTTCGTTTCCCCACGACAGGCCGTCTCTTTCCAGGACATAAGCCGCGTGGGGGGTCCGGATCGGAACTCGGGGGCTGCGATCCATTTCAGACCGCACGGCTCGGTGATGTAAAACCACCCGGCTTGCCACCCCTTTAGGGTCTCCACAAAGGAGCCCTCGAACCATAGGACGTTGGCCATCTTGCCCGCCATGGCGCCTCTGCTTTGACAAGAAGTGCCAAGGAAACCGCCTCGCAAAACGTGCTGAGGTGGAAAAGTAAAAACGATTTGTAAAGGACTTGGCCGTAGTGTGATGATGCACTATGGAATGCGTCAGCAGATTTGATTTGTGTTAATATTATTCTCTCTATGGCAATATGTGGAAGTTTATTTTGCAGAGCCGGACACTATCCTTGGTATCTACAATCTTCTATGAAGGACTTGGAGGAGGAACCCGCCTTGCAATGCCGAAGACAATCTGCGCGACGGACTCGTCGTCATTGAAGCCTGGTTCAGGGGCTACTGAGGGAGTCCTGGATTAGGGGGTGTTCGGGTAGCCGGACTATACCTTCGCCGGACTCCTGGACTATGAAGATACAAGATTGAAGACTTCGTCCCGTGTCCGGATGGAACTTTCCTTGGCGTGGAAGGCAAGCTTGGCGATGCGGATATTCAAGATCTCCTACCATTGTAACCGACTCTTTGTAACCCTAACCCTATCCGGTGTCTTTATAAACCGGAGGGTTGTAGTCCGTAGGACAATCAAATCCATACACAACAATCATACCATAGGCTAGCTTCTAGGGTTTAGCCTCCTTGATCTCGTGGTAGATTGTAACGCCCGGGTAATTAAGCTACAGTAATCACACGCTAACGGTGCCATGTCACCCCGGTTACTGTTGATGATATCGCATTGGATCAAAACCGTTTTAAAATTCAAATTCAAGTTAACGTCAACAATAAAAGTTTTTCAAAATTTAAAACAAAAACGTTCGGGAGGTGTCATATTTTGTATAAGTAAATATGATGTAATAAACACATTTTTATAAAATGCCTAGATAATTTGAAATGATTTAAAACAAATAAATAAAAAGAAAAGAAATTACAAAATAGAAAGAAACAAACAAACAAAAATAAAAGGAAAGGAAAGCCCCCACTGGGCCTCGACCCAGCCGGCCTAGTTGGCCACCCCACCAGGCCGACCCAACAGGCCACTTCCCCCCCCCCCCCCCCCCCCCCCCACACTCCCGATAACACCCACTCCCTCCCGGTCCAACCCTATCCACTCCCCACTCTACCCTGAAATATCCCCTCTCTCTCCCGATTGGATCGGGATCGAGAGGAGGAGATTGCTCGTCGCCGCCGAACGTCGTCGCCGCTGGAGCTACCCCGCCGGCCTGCCTCCTCTGCGCCAGTCCTCCCCGCCCCCCTCCACGACACCCGCTGCCCCGAACCCTACTTTCCCTTGTGAGCCGCGCCCCCTCCTCTCCTTCCCCTGTCCCCGCGTCGCGCCCGACCAACCCCACGCGTGCCTCTCTCTTCCCCCTGCGCGCCCCGTGCCGCTGTTCCCGCCGGCCACGGCCCGTGCCTCGCTCATCCCACTCCGCCGCTCACGCGCATCACCCGTGCCCCGGGCCTCCCACGCCGCCCGTCCGCAGTGGCCACGTCCGCCGCTCGCCCAGACTGCACACACGCGCGATGGCCGCGCCTGGATGCGCCCGCCGCTCGCCCCGCCACGGCCTCGTCCCCTACCCGCTCTGCCCTGGCCGCCACCACCGCGTCGCCACCGCTGCTTCTCCACCCTCCGTCGAGCGCTCCATGAACTCTATTGTGAGCTTTCGTTCCCCCCTTTGGTTTCCCCCTCTCTCTCCCGCCGTAGGCCGGCCGTCTGCGCTGCCAGGTCTCCGTCTCGTGACCACAGTCACCACGCCCGTGACCGCGTCCTCTCGCCACCGTCGGAGCTCTGCTCTTGTGCGCGGCGTGCCTCTTACCGCACCGTGTCTCCCCGCTCGTGCCCCCTCTGATTGCGCAGCCCCGCGCCCGTCCCTCATGCTCCCGTGCCGTGCCCGCCGCCGGCAGGCCACCACGGCCGCCCTGGCATCTGGCCTCGCCCCGCCGCTCCCTGTGGGCGAGCGCCCGCACAGGCGCCCGTCGCCCCCATCCCGGGTGGCTCGGGCGCGTGCCCGCAGCCCGTTACGCTCGCTAGGCCCCGGGGTCTATGGCAAGGGGACCCCACCCCCATGAAATGTAAAAAAACAGAATAAAAAGTATATATAACTAAAAAATATTAATTAATTAATTAACTTAATTAATGACGTTTAAGTTAACCTAACAACTAATTAACCTAATCTAATAGTGTTAAGTAACCTTAGACAATGACATGTGGGGCCCCTTTTGTCAGTTTGACCAGTCAACGGTCAGCGTTGACCGCTGACGTCATGCTGACGCAATAAACATTTTAAAATTAAATTAATTCTGTTAATTCTAAAAATGACTTAAAACTTTGAAAATTAATATAAAATAATCCGTAACTCGGATGGAAAAACTTTGTACATGAAAGTTGCTCAGAATGACGAAACGAACCCGGATACGCAGCCCATTCGTCCGCCACACACCCCTAACATATCAAACTCGCAACTTTCCCCCTCCGGCTCCTTTGCCCGAAAACGCGAAACACCGGGGATACTTTCCCGGATGTTTTCCCCCTTCGCCGGTATCACCGCATACCGCGATAGGGCACCCCTAGCACCGATACTTATCATGTCATGCATCACTATGCATCTGCTTGCTTAAATATTTATTGTTTCTTCCCCCTCTTCTCTCGCTAGACACCGAGACCGACGCCGCTGCTACCCAGTACGACTACAGAGTTGACGACTCCTCTCTCTTGCCAGAGCAACCAGGCAAGCCCCCCCCCCCTTGATCACCAGATATCGCCTACTCTGATCTATACTGCTTGCATTAGAGTAGTGTAGCATGTTACTGCTTTCCGTTATCCTATCCTGATGCATAGTCTGTCCTTGTTACTACTGTTGTTACCTTTACCTGCTATCCTACATGCTTAGTATAAGATGCTAGTTTTCCATCAGTGGCCCTACATTCTTGTCCGTCTGCTGTGCTATACTATCGGGCCGTGATCACTCGGGAGGTGATCACGGGTATATAATATACATTATACATGATACATGTGGTGACCAAAGTCGGGTTGGCTCGAGGAGTACCCGCGAGTGATTCACGGATTGGGGGCTGAAAGGACCTTTGTCCCAACGACCATCTGTGTGGATCTTTGTGGCGGAGCGGCAGGGCAGGTTGAGACTACCTGGGTGAGAGGTGGGCCTGGCCCTGTTGGCGTTCGCGGATACTTAACACGCTTAACGAGATCTTGGTATTTGATCTGAGTCTGGCTACTGGCCTATACGCACTAACCAACTACGCGGGAAAGATATGGGCACTCGGCGTCGTGGTATCAGCCGAAGCACTTCGTGACGTCAGCGACTGAGCGGCGCGCGCCGGGTTGGACCGCGTAACGTGACTTCCTTTGTAATGGAGGTTGCTAGGTCTGCTCTCCGGCCGCGTACGCAACGTGCAGGTGTGCAATGGGCAATGGGCCCAGACCCCTGCGCGCATAGGATTTAGACCGGCATGCTGACCTCTCTGTTGAGCCTAGGTGGGGCTGCGACGTGTTGATCTTCTGAGGCCGGGCATGACCCAGGAAAGTGTGTCCGGCCAAATGGGATCAAGCGTGTTGTGTTATGTGGTGCACCTCTGCAGGGAAGTTAATCTATTCGAATAGCCGTGTCCCTCGGTAAAAGGACGACCCGGAGTTGTACCTTGACCTTATGACAACTAGAACCGGATACTTAATAAAACACACCCTTCCAAGTGCTAGATACAACCCGGTGATCGCTCTCTAACAGGGCATCGAGGAGGGGATCGCCGGGTAGGATTATGCTATACGATGCTACTTGGAGGACTTCAGTCTACTCTCTTCTACCTGCTGCAAGACGGAGGCGACCAGAAGCATAGTCTTCGATAAGACTAGCTATCCCCCTCTTATTCTGGCATTCTGCAGTTTCGTCCACTGATATGGCCCTTTACACATATATCCGTGCATATGTAGTGTAGTTCCTGGCTTGCGAGTACTTTGGATGAGTACTCACGGTTGCATTGTTTCCCCTTTTCCCCCATACCTCTATCCGATTGCTGCGACCAGACGATGGAGCCCAGGATCCAGACGCCATCGTCGATGACGACTACTATCCCGGAGGTGCCTACTACTACGTGCTGCCTGCTGACGACGACCAGGGGTAGTTAGGAGGATCCCAGGCAGGAGGCCTGCGCCTCTTTCGATTGTATCCCAGTTTGTGCTAGCCTTCTTAAGGCAAACTTGTTTAACTTATGTTTGTACTCAGATATTGTTGCTTCCGCTGACTCGTCTATGATCGAGCACTTGTATTCGAGCCCTCGAGGCCCCTGGCTTGTATTATGATGCTTGTATGACTTATTTTATTTGTAGAGTTGTGTTGTGATATCTTCCCGTGAGTCCCTGATCTTGATCGTACACATTTGCGTGCATGATTAGTGTACGATTGAATCGGGGGCGTCACAAGTTGGCATCAGAGCCGACTGCCTGTAGGAATCCCCCTTCCACACTCCTTGGCCGAAGTCGAGTCTAGACATTGCAAAAACTTTTACTAACATGGCTGTGTGCCTTACGGGCCCACGTCACCATTGGGTGGTACTAGGATCTTTTACTCCTCGACCTTTACTCTAGGACTCTTATCTCTCTTCTACTCGGGTTAAAAGATTTTACTAAATCTGACTCTAGGTTCTCGTAACTACTTTTCCCGGAGAGCCCCCTTATCACAGATGATCGCCGGCTGCACCAGAAGATGTTGAAGATACTCTACTATGTTATTTCGAGACTTTGTGCCATCTCTTTTGCAATTCCCTTCCATCGATAAACCCCTATGGATAACTACATGCAGTTGTTATTCTTACATTCATCCCCAGTTGGTCTTGTTATTACAAGATACCCTGAAAAACTCGTCATTGTTTTGATAATCATTTGTGCCTACTGCCTTGCAGTTCCTTGCCACCTGAATACCCCTACGAATAATTTCTCGCCCTTATCGAGTATCCGCTCATCCCCAGTTGTTCATGTGATTCACAATAGTCTTTGAAATACTATTCGATCCTCCAAAATTCCTAAATAGCTTATTGCTCTGCAATAGTTGTCTCCTTGCATTATGCATGCTTTCCATATGTCTGTCAAAATTCGTTAGTATCCTTAGACACTGTCATTTTGATCCTACCGATTCAACATGTATGTGAAAGCACGCAATCATCAGTTGATCCTTCTAAATTATCTTTCCGGCTCAGACGTCATTTTGAACATGAGCTGGTTCTCGACTAATCTATTTGTCATCGATTGTGCCCCTAGGTCTAGTCTACTTATCCATTCTTGATCAGAGCGTCTGCTTCTGATCCTTCGATTTGGAAATCTTAATTCCTTTGTTATCTAAGCATCGAATCATTCAGATGTTCTATAATATGATGTCGTTGCATTCTTTCTTCAACTGGTTGTGTGTCGGTGCTCACATCAGCTCCACTATGGACCGTCAGATCATTTGTTGAAATATCATCCGATAGCGTCCTTCGTATACCAAAAACCTCGAGAAGTTCTTTCCCTGATACATAATACCTTAGGTAAATTGTATCCTCTGTTTTTGTCAACCATGCTCTACTATCGAGCTTGTGTTATTTACAATTGAAGCTTGCGGTATATGTTTCCATGATAGTCTGATGGGTTGAACCTATGCCTTCCTTAATATGTGTGAACTCGGAAGTTTTCACGAGTCATACTCATCTCGTATTTCACCAGGTATAACTTTCAACACTACAACTTCATCAAACGCGAGCAGTAAATGATAGGTTATACATTGACGAAGTGGGACTCGACCTTGAACCTTGCGTTCATGCCCATGGGCACGATGTAGATCTTATCATGGAAGCTGCTCGTAAAAATAATTACCCCTTGTATAAGTTCATCTTGTGTCCGTGGTTCAATCATTTATGATCGTGGTTTCCGACCATGATCTCCTTTAAATACCATTTCTCCTGCAAGTTTAAGCACTTGTCTTCTGCGGATCAATGCCCCAGTCCAACCTTTAGTTTGGTCTACCTTCGAGTATTACCCTCTGGTATCTCGAGAATAACACGAAACTACATAACTTCTTATGAGTTCTTCATCAACTATTATTCTCGTCGATTCCATTTTCCAACGGGTTCTGAGTTGTTAGAACCCCTCAAGGACACCGACAAGTGAATCGAGACCGCACTCTGATTCAGTAACTCTTAAGTATTTTTCGTTGCTTACGAGTTTAATAACTCTTCAAGTCATTCATATCCTGATTGGCTATATCCTTATCGTGCTAAATTTTAACCGTGCTACCCGGTCCTTCTTCCCGTAGCACAATTATTGGACGATGAGCTAAGCTTATGTCAATTTTCCTCATCATATCATTTTGCCTTGAACAACAAGCTTGATTTCGAGTTGTGCCGTACCCATGGTTCCAATAACCTTTCGCTTCATCATTCCTTTGAATTGATGTCGTCGCTGGTTGATTACATCTTCATGGAACCTCTCGACGAATGTGTAGTGATCATCATCAACATTCTGAGTGTTTCCAGGATATCAGTCGAATTCTTGATGAGAAATAGCATCCTTTGCCCTCGATGAATTGGGTTATCATCGACAACATTATTGCATTCCCTCCAACACAAAACTTGTTCCTGATTTGTGTTGTACCTTGAGTTCCTTGTTATCCGACTTATGATATGTTCTACCATGGAGTATTACCATCTTTAATGTCAAGAAGGTTGTGAGGATTGCTCCACCTCTTAAGAATTCTTGCTATAATGATACTTCTCACCATCACCATTCTTTCTTGGTCCTCGTGTTGATTCTAACCGGGGTACCCACAAGTGAACGGTGTTGTATGGATTCTGCACTTCTAGCAACCTGATTGCTTTGAAGTTAATGGTCGTTATTTCATTCTTAGACCATTTGTTATCGAATCACTAGCCTAACATTGATCATGCTACCTAAGTCCATATTTCGGGTGCACCTTTCAACCAATGTTAATTGTGTATGTTTTCCTCGAGCATACATCATTATATCATTTGATCTGGCAAATGTTATCTCTTTGTTCATATAATTGTGGAAATCCATCTTTTTGGAAATCTCAATTAATTAGCGCTGAGTCCATCAGCCATCTCCTCCCCCTCTCCTTGATTTAATGATGAACACTTGTTTCGGAACATGCTTCCATAGTTCATTTCCCGAAAATCTTACAATGTCATCTCGTCAATTTGTGTTGCACCTTTTCTTCTCAGGCATCCTAATGTCTGAGGTATCCTGACACCAATCAGATCTGAACCTCGGTCAGATATGATGGTTGGAACATTTTTCAATAGTCATATCATTGGTCCTTATATGACCCGGTAAGGTGATGTCATGCCTAGCACACCTGACCGGAGGACCTAATGTTTTAGTTTCCTTTTTAGCAAGGTTAACCATTCTTCCATGAGGAAATGGATTGACTTTCTTTACAAATTGTTCCTGAGGAATCCTTTGTGTATCCAAAGATTAACCTTTGCTTGAAGAACATGTCAGTGCTATCTCGAAGCATGTCTATGGTACTCCGATTTTCAATCAGAACATTTGAAGCACCATGCTAAATGTTTCTTGTTGAAATTACCCAAACACCGTTGTATGGGTAATGTCATGAAATTTCTCTCCTCTTATCTAAATGGTTTTCTACATTATATATTTTCGTGGATATCATGCTCTGTTTATCCTTGGGAAGGATATACCCGTGAATAATGTGTTTTAAACACCTTTCACCCTTCCATTGGTTGGTTTAACGTTTCTTGTGATCTATATGATCTAAGCAGTAATATTCTCCTGCTTATGTAAACACCTTGGTGTACAACTCTGGCTGTAAGACCCTGTTACTATTGTTGATGGCATTCCGGTAGCCACCGATGGACGAGAACCTTGCCTATTGGTCCGCCTCGTTCAACGAGCGGGAAAATGGTTCTCCTCGTCCCTCGCCCTTGGTACCAACATAACTGACAGGCTATTCCCTGACATGCCTTGCTATCATGACCATGCCAGATGCCGCTGCCCTCTTACTTTAACCACATGGTGGGCCCATAACCCACAGTTCCTCAGGATCAAAACCTGACTCTCCTATACACCCCTGTCTTCAAAATTTATTCCTCGCACGTGACTTCGTATGTAGTTCACGGGCAACCTGCCTAGTGATCTATTCTGGTATCAGACGCATTACTTATTCCCATTGCTCTAAACCCCTTTCACACTTTGTTTCAGGCAACGAACAATTGCCTATGCGCTTGAAACTTCTATTGTGCACCTTCTTACTTTGCTCTCGATATTTTCTTAAGATTAGATTCGAGAGTTACTTTCTGCCACCTTCCCTGGTGTTATCTACTGGCTGAGCAACCTTGTAAAGGCTCGTTCTTCCGAAGTTACCCCTTATCATTTTCGTAAGTACGATGGAGTTCCTGAAGGAAGGATGGCAACCTCATCATGATGTATTGATGCATAGGAATGAAGACATCAACGCTATGGATCGACCGCTTCGAGAAGAACAACCAAGACTGATAAGATCCGATAGCATTTCGTAACCAGACATTTCTCCCTTACTCCCCTCTTAAATCTCGGGACAAGATTTCTTGTAGTGGAGGAGTTTTGTAATGCCCGGGTAATTAAGCTACAGTAATCACACGCTAACGGTGCCATGTCACCCCGGTTACTGTTGATGATATCGCATTGGATCAAAACCGTTTCAAAATTCAAATTCAAGTTAACGTCAACAATAAAAGTTTTTTAAAATTTAAAACAAAAACGTTCGGGAGGTGTCATATTTTATATAAGTAAATATGATGTAATAAACACATTTTTATAAAATGCCTAGATAATTTAAAATGATTTAAAACAAATAAATAAAAAGAAAAGAAATTATAAAATAGAAAGAAACAAACAAACAAATAAATAAATAAAAGGAAAGCCCCCACTGGGCCTCGACCCAGCCGGCCTAGTCGGCCACCCCAACAGGCCACTTCCCCCCCCCCCCCACTCCCGGTAACACCCACTCCCTCCCGGTCCAACCCTATCCACTCCCCACTCTCCCCCAAAATATCCCCCCCTCTCTCCCGATTGGATCGGGATCGAGAGGAGGAGATTGCTCGTCGCCGCCGGAGCTGCCCCGCCGGCCTGCCTCCTCTACGCCAGTCGTCCCCGCCCCCCTCCTCGACACCCGCTGCCCCGAACCCTACTTTCCCCTGTGAGCCGCGCCCCTCCTCTCCTTACCCTGTCCCCGCGTCGCGCCCGACCAACCCCACGCGCGCCTCTCTCTTCCCCCTGCGCGCCCCGTGCCGCTGTTCCCGCCGGCCACGGCCCGTGCCTCGCTCATCCCACTCCGCCGCTCACGCGCATCACCCGTGCCCCGGGCCTCCCTCGCCGCCCGTCCGCGGCGGCCACGTCCGCCGCTCGCCCAGACTGCACACACGCGCGATGGCCGCGCCTGGATGCGCCCGCCGCTCGCCCCGCCACGGCCTCGTCCCCTACCCGCTCTGCCCTGGCCGCCACCACCGCATCGCCATCGCTGCTTCTCCACCCTCCATCGAGCGCTCCATGAACTCTATTGTGAGCTTTCGTTCCCCCCTTGGTTTCCCCCTCTCTCTCCCGCCGTAGGCCGACCGTCTGCGCTGCCAGGTCTCCGTCTCGTGACCACAGTCACCACGACCGTGACCGCGTCCTCTCGCCACCGTCGGAGCTCTGCTCTTGTGCGCGGCGTGCCTCTTACCGCACCGTGTCTCCCCGCTCGTGCCCCCCCTCCGATTGCGCAGCCCCCCGCCCGTCCCTCATGCTCCCGTGCCGTGCCCGCCGCCGGCAGGCCATCACGGCCGCCCTGGCCTCTGGCCTCGCCCCGCCGCTCCCTGCGGGCGAGCGCCCGTCGCCCCCATCCCGGGTGGGCGCGTGCCCGCAGCCCGTTATGCCCGCTCGGCCCGCGGGTCTATGGCAAGGGGACCCCACCCCCATGAAATGTAAAAAAACAGAATAAAAAGTATATATAACTAAAAAATATTAATTAATTAATTAATTAATTAATTAATTAACTTAATTAATCACGTTTAAGTTAACCTAACAACTAATTAACCTAATCTAATAGTGTTAAGTAACCTTAGACAATGACATGTGGGGCCCCTTTAGTCAGTTTGACCAGTCAACGGTTAGCGTTGACCGCTGACGTCATGCTGACGCAATAAACATTTTAAAATTAAATTAATTCTGTTAATTCTAAAAATGACTTAAAACTTTGAAAATTAATATAAAATAATCCGTAACTCGGATGGAAAAACTTTGTACATGAAAGTTGCTCAGAATGACGAAACGAACCCGGATACGCAGCCCATTCGTCCGCCACACACCCCTAACATATCAAACTCGCAACTTTCCCCCTCCGGCTCCTTTGCCCGAAAACGCGAAACACCGGGGATACTTTCCCGGATGTTTTCCCCCTTCGCCGGTATCACCGCATACCGCGATAGGGCACCCCTAGCACCGATACTTATCATGTCATGCATCACTATGCATCTGCTTGCTTAAATATTTATTGTTTCTTCCCCCTCTTCTCTCGCTAGACACCGAGACCGACGCCGCTGCTACCCAGTACGACTACGGAGTTGACGACCCCTCTCTCTTGCCAGAGCAACCAGGCAAGCCCCCCCCCCCCTTGATCACCAGATATCGCCTACTCCGATCTATACTGCTTGCATTAGAGTAGTGTAGCATGTTACTGCTTTCCGTTATCCTATCCTGATGCATAGCCTGTCCTTGTTACTACTGTTGTTACCTTTACCTGCTATCCTACATGCTTAGTATAAGATGCTAGTTTTCCATCAGTGGCCCTACATTCTTGTCCGTCTGCTGTGCTATACTATCGGGCCGTGATCACTCGGGAGGTGATCACGGGTATATAATATACATTATACATGATACATGTGGTGACCAAAGTCGGGTTGGCTCGAGGAGTACCCGCGAGTGATTCACGGATTGGGGGCTGAAAGGACCTTTGTCCCAACGGCCATCTGTGTGGATCTTTGTGGCGGAGCGGCAGGGCAGGTTGAGACTACCTGGGTGAGAGGTGGGCCTGGCCCTGTCGGCGTTCGCGGATACTTAACACGCTTAACGAGATCTTGGTATTTGATCTGAGTCTGGCTACTGGCCTATACGCACTAACCAACTACGCGGGAAAGATATGGGCACCCGGCGTCGTGGTATCAGCCGAAGCACTTCGTGACGGTAGCGACTGAGCGGCGCGCGCCGGGTTGGACCGCGTAACGTGACTTCCTTTGTAATGGAGGTTGCTAGGTCTGCTCTCCGGCCGCGTACGCAACGTGCAGGTGTGCAATGGGCGATGGGCCCAGACCCCTGCACGCATAGGATTTAGACCGGCGTGCTGACCTCTCTGTTGAGCCTAGGTGGGGCTGCGACGTGTTGATCTTCCGAGGCCGGGCATGACCCAGGAAAGTGTGTCCGGCCAAATGGGATCAAGTGTGTTGGGTTATGTGGTGCACCCCTGCAGGGAAGTTAATCTATTCGAATAGTCGTGTCCCTCGGTAAAAGGACGACCCAGAGTTGTACCTTGACCTTATGATAACTAGAACCGGATACTTAATGAAACGCACCCTTCTAAGTGCCAGATACAACCCGGTGATCGCTCTCTAACAGGGCATCGAGGAGGGGATCACCGGGTAGGATTATGCTATACGATGCTACTTGGAGGACTTCAGTCTACTCTCTTCTACCTGCTGCAAGACGAAGGTGACCAGAAGCGTAGTCTTCGATAAGACTAGCTATCCCCCTCTTATTCTGGCATTCTGCAGTTCAGTCCACTGATATGGCCCTTTACACATATATCCATGCATATGTAGTGTAGTTCCTGGCTTGCGAGTACTTTGGATGAGTACTCACGGTTGCATTGTTTCCCCTTTTCCCCCATACCTCTATGTGATTGCTGCGACCAGACGATGGAGCCCAAGATCCAGACGCCATCGTCGATGACGACTACTATCCCGGAGGTGCCTACTACTACGTGCTGCCTGCTGGTGACGACCAGGAGTAGTTAGGAGGATCCCAGGCAGGAGGCCTGCGCCTCTTTCGATTGTATCCCAGTTTGTGCTAGCCTTCTTAAGGCAAACTTGTTTAACTTATGTCTGTGCTCAGATATTGTTGCTTCCGCTGACTCGTCTATGATCGAGCACTTGTATTCGAGCCCTCGAGGCCCCTGGCTTGTACTATGATGCTTGTATGACTTATTTTTTTTGTAGAGTTGTGTTGTGATATCTTCCGTGAGTCCCTGATCTTGATCGTACACATTTGCGTGCATGATTAGTGTACGATTGAATCGGGGGCGTCACATAGATCTACTCTTGTACTACCCATATCATCAATATTAATCAAGCAGGAGTAGGGTATTACCTCCATCGAGAGGGCCCGAACCTGGGTAAAAACATCGTGTCCCTTGTCTCCTGTTACCATCCGGCCTTGATGCACAGTTCGGGACCCCCTACCCGAGATCCGCCGGTTTTGACACCGACAGACCCTCCCACTTGGGCTTGAGTTTGTCCTTTTTCTTCTCTGGCAAGTGTAGAACGAGTTCGCCAACATTATAAGTCTTGGCTCGCACTTCTCTGCTTTGAATATCTGCGAGCCTGTTGTTGATAAAATGCGAAATGGGCTTTTGCGATGTCGCGCTCCTCCTCCAGGGCATCTAAGTTGTCCTGCCGATCAAGCCCGGCCTCTCTCTCTCTTCATACATGCGCACTCGAGGTGAGTCATGAATAATGTCGCAGGGCAACACAGCCTTTGCGTCGTACACCATGAAGAAGGGTGTATATCCGGTAGTGCGATTGGGCGTGGTCCGCAGCCCCCAGAGTACGGAGTAGAGCTCCTCAACCCAGTGCTTGTCGGATTCTTTCAAAGACCGCACTAGTCTAGGCTTGATGCCGCTCATAATAAGACCATTGGCTCGTTCGACTTGACCGTTTGTTTGCGGGTGATAGACGGAGGCGTAATCGAGCTTAATGCCCAGATTAGCACACCAGGTTTTCACCTCATCGGTTGTGAAATTGGAGCCGTTATCGGTGATGATGTTGTGTAGGACACCATAACGGTGCACGGCACCGGATATGAAGTCTATCACTGGTCCGACTTCGGACGTTTTAACTGGTTTGGCCTCTATCCACTTAGTGAACATGACCAGCAGATATTTTTTATGGCTTCCTCCTTTAAGGGGTCCTACCATATCAAGCCCCTAGACCCCAAAAGGCCAAGTAATGGGGATTGTTTGTAGAGCGGTGGGTGGCATATGGCTTTGGTTGGCGAAAGCCTGGCATCCGACGCAACGTTGGACAAGGTCCTATGTGTCTGCTCGGGCCGTCGACCAATAGAAACCTATATGGAAGGCCTTACTTACAAGGGCCCGAGCCGCGACGTGGTGACCACCGAGACCGGCATGAATTTCAGCCAAGAGTTGTCGTCCCTCTTCTTTGGAGATACATCTTTAAAGGACTCCGGTAGCGCTTTTCTTGTTGAGCTCTCCGTCGTGGACCTTGTAGGCTTTCGAGCGTCGGACAATGCAGCGAGCCTCATTTTGATCCTTAGGGAGCTCTCGCCTATTAAGGTAGGCCAAGAAGGGTTCGGTCCATGGGGCAATGACTGCCATGATAAGATGGGTCGACGGTGTTATTTCGGTGGCTGAGCCCTCGATGATGTCAGTATTGTGTTCAGAATCCGAGGGTATAATCGGGTCTGGAGTGGTGTTGCCGCTCTCCCCTTGCCACACCACGGATGGCTTGAAAAGCCTTTCCAGAAATGTGTTAGGCGGGACGGGGTCGCGCTTGGCGCCTATGCGAGCAAGGACATCTGCCGCTTGATTACTTTCTCGAGCCACATGATGAAACTCGAGCCCCTCGAACCGAGCCGACATTTTGAGAACGGTGTTACGATAGGCCGCCATCTTCAGATCTTTGGCGTCGAAATCTCCATTTATTTGGGATATTGCGAGGTTTGAATCCCCGCGCACCTCCAGGCGTTGTATGCCCATGGAGACGGCCATCCGAAGACCATGCAATAAGGCCTCGTATTCGGCTGCATTGTTGAAGTCTGTGTATAATATTTGGAGTACGTACTGAACTGTGTCTCCAGTGGGGGATGTTAAGACAACGCCCGCTCCTAAGACCGCCAGCATTTTGGAGCCATAGAAGTGCATGACCCAGTTGGAATATGTGTCGTACTCTTTAGGGAGTTCGGCCTCTATCCATTCGGCGACGAAGTTGACCAGTACTTGGGATTTAATGGCCCGGCGCGGTTTGTATGTTATGTCGAATGGAAGGAGCTCAATGGCCCACTTGACAATTCAGCCTGTGGCATCGTGGTTGTTTATTATGTCATTCAGTGGTACTTCGGAAGCCACCGTGATCGAGCACTCTTGGAAGTAGTGTCGCAACTTCCGGGATGCCATGAAGACCGTGTATGCTATCTATGGCGTGAGCACAGTGGATACGTAGTATACCGGCTTCTGAAGCGGGAATTTGTGTCCGTCTTCCTCTCGCTCGACGACGAGCACCACGCTCACCACTTGGTGCGTTGCCGATATGTATAATAGCATGGGTCCGCCAACGTTCGGTGCGGCCAGGATTGTGTTGCTAGCTAAAAGAACCTTTATTTCTTCCAGTCCGGCCGTTGCCGCATCCGTCCACACGAAGTGGTCGGTGCGTCGGAGAAGGCGATAGAGCGGCAGTGCTTTTTCTCCTAGTCTGAAGATAAAGCGGCTTAAAGCTGCCACACATCCGGCTAGTTTTTGGACCTGTTTAAGGTCTGTTGGCGTAGCCAATTGTGACAAAGCTCGAATTTTGGCTGGGTTGGCTTCAATTCATCTATTGAAAACGATGAAGCCCAGCAGTTTTCCAGCGGGAACGCCGAAAACACACTTTTCCGGATTGAGCTTGATGTCATATGTACGGAGGTTGTCGAATATGAGACGCAGATCGTCTATCAATGACTCGACGTGCCTAGTTTTGATGACGACGTCATCCGCATATGCTTCAACTGTCTTGTCGGTCTGTTTCTCCTGTCTTCGGTTGCCGATCCCCCCCTTAATCCAGGAATCCCTCACCTACCGCCAAGCCCCCTGGAGGTAGGGTATCACAACCTACCGCCAGGGATCTGCGATTTTCGGTTACAGCAAGTTTGCAACGCAAAAACCCCAGGACCCTACTGCCAGGGGGCTCGGCGGTAGGGTCCCATAACCTACCGCCAAGGCCTGTGACGGTAGGGTGGTGTGCTGTCCGTTAGATAACGGTTGTGGGCCATCTATCCTACCGCCAGTACCCCTGGCGGTAGGTTGCCTGACCCTACCGCCGAACCCTGTGGCGGTAGCAAAAGGTTCAGATTTCAAAAAAAAATGAAACAGGGGTCAGATCTTGATTTTGTTTGACAAAACGGTAAAAACACGAAATTCGGCCCCTCTACATCTGCACACAGCCAACAAAGCGAAAGCTTGCGAATAAAGAACCTGACTGAAACGCCATGGAGCGACAGGACGCTGAGCAGGCCTTCATTTAAAGCAGTTCAAAGAGAGCAAAGCACTTTGTCGTCCGAGGAACATCTTTAACAGAACGCGGAAGGATATTTAGATAGTACAAACAGCACAGGCTGTTCACTAATGATGTACAGTACGTACCTAGCATCATTCCACCATCTTGTCTTTCGAGCTGGCAATCTGGTTTTTCATCTGTGC
The DNA here is from genome assembly GCA_032464435.1 of Aegilops umbellulata. Taxonomy (NCBI): domain Eukaryota; kingdom Viridiplantae; phylum Streptophyta; class Magnoliopsida; order Poales; family Poaceae; genus Aegilops; species Aegilops umbellulata. The sequence continues at coordinate 345,653,520 of CP136056.1, read as the reverse complement.
CACAAAGAAAAGGAAGCTTCACACTCTGTCCCTACGACAAGGGAAGAGCTCAAGCCGGGCGCCTACAAATATTAGAGCAGCCAGAACTAATCCATGAAGCAAATATACATTGATTGACCACCGGTGCCATGGCTACTGCGTCCTTCGTTACCTACCTCGAGACGCCAAGAGAGCTCCGGGTGCTGGGGTTCCGGGCGCCGCCGCCATCTCCGGTCACCGGCGTTCTGACAAACGGTAGCTCTGGATCCCCTGAGTACGGCGAGTGCCCCGACGGCAACGAAGATGACGAGGTCGGCAGGTTCCTGCGCCGCTCCGCCAGGGTCCCGGTGCTGCGGCTGCCGGAGAGGGCCATCCCACGGAAGAATAATAAAAAGAATAAGGAGGCGTGGGCTCCCCCAGTCATCGACATGCACCTGCTGGCCTCGCCGGGTGCTGGTGGGCCGGTGGTGGAGGCGCTGAGGTCGGCGGCCGTCGCGTTTGGCTACTTCCAGGTGGTTGGCCATGGGGTCAATGAGTGCTTGGTCTCAGCTGCGGCGGTGAGGGCGAGTTCGCCTACGCCGGACGAGGCCGAGGCCGGTGGAGAAGATGGTGAGGAGCTGTGGTGGTCACCGAGCGAAGGAGACCAGTTGAGGTGCGAACTTGCCCATTTCATTGGAAGGCAACGAATCGAAGGACTCTATATGATGCTAACCCCTGGTTTTGCTGTGTCCAGGAACGGAGCAGACGACCTGTTCGCCCAGCTGGAGCAAACCGCAGCCAAACTGGTGGATGCCTTGCAGCGGGACAGCGTTGGCGCCACCATGGTCAGAGCTGACAGGAACGGCTCGCAACTCTGCATCCGCACGCACCACCGCCGGCAGTGCGATATCGGCAGCGGTTCTGTTGGCCCTATCAGCCAGGACGACATCCTGAGGATGCTGATCAGGAGCTCGCGCTGCCCACGGGCTCTCGCTCTCCACCTCTGCCCCGGCGCCTCCACGTTCCACGTCTTCTCCCGGCAGCGGGGATCGTCCAAGTTCCGCCCCCTCGGTGGCGCCGTCGTGGTCACCGTCGGAGACCAGCTTCAGGTGACGCACCAGTCTCTTGACCATGACCCTTTTTTCAGACGACTTGCAAATGCACGCTGCATCATCATCACAATCGTACATTGCCTTCTGGTTTACTTTCTTCGCTCTCCACGTATGCAGGCATGGAGCAGTGGACTCTACAAGAGCGTGACCGGGAAACCGGCTTACAGCGACGGCGATCTCCGAGCTGACCGCGGCTGTGATGTGGTCTCGGCAGAGCACCTCCACTCCTGCTCTTTGGGCAGCATGGAGAGCGAGCCCCTGGACGCGGATGCCGGCAAGACCGTTCAGTTGAATGTGCAGATCATGGTGGCAGCTTGCCTTGTGCTCCTTTACCACTTTCTCCTGTCATGCTTGTGCACGATTTGGTCTTGAGAAGCTGGAGGAGTTGCCCTGACAATGCAGCTCGGTTTTTATTTCAAGTTCAGCTCGGCTTGTGGAAATGGAATTGGTGTCAGTTTCGGCGAGAATATTATTTAGCACGGGACCAAAAGGATAGGGTAGGAAGCAAGAACCTCTTTGGGGCTCTCACACGACCACACGACCAGACAGGAGCACAGAACATTTAAGTCAGGTGTTTCCACATCTAAGTATCACCTTACACTGCAGTCAAGAGTCGTCCGCTACACAAAGGATTAACACGACTACAAAACATTTACTACTGTACACACTATTTTCTATAATTGACAGCGACAGGCAGAAACATCTTCACAAGAACACGCTAGGTCGCATTCACAACTTGCCCACAGACACAGAACTACTGCTGAGCTGGATCAAAAAGACGAGGCAAACTCGCACTTCAGCCCTCATGGTAAAAGATTTCTATGATACGGTGCGCCCATAACATACTGAAGCAAGGTAAAGATTCTTGGACCATTTCTCCTGCAATGACACAAAAGGGCACAATTTGTCACAACAATTTGCCAAGATAAGAATTACAGATGTTATCATTAAGTAGTGTGGTGTGTGAGGAAGCTGGACCTTCACATGCTGACTGGGGAAAGCAGATGTTCTCAGTGTCTCTTGAGTTTCATCAGTAGGCTTCCTTCTTGGTACACTTAAGATCAATGCAGTCTGATCCCAAGTTGCAGCAACTGCTGTTATCCGGTAACCACTATCCCACCTCTTATGGACTCCCTCACTAGGGTACAAGAAGTCCAGCTCAACAACCTGGAAAATAAATGCATGACAAACAAGGAATGCAAAATAAACAAAATAACTGAACTTAGCTTGACAGTGTCGAAGTAAACAAACACCACCAGTGCAAATGATGATACCTGTTCTGAAAACCCTGCATTGCGGGACATAACAATCGCCCATTTATTTCCAGCAGTTGCCATGGAAGTCACATAGAAACCATCACGCCATTTCTTGTTTATCCACTTGAAGGGAAAGGTATCACTTACTTTGTAGGACTGCTGAGTATACAGTGTTCCTGCATAGACAAGCCAGATAGTCAAAATGATATTTCTATTGTAAGACAGAAAGGGCCTTAAACTGCCAGCTTGTTACCTTTAGACATCACTACCAGGGAACTCCCATTGTTTGCTCCAGCAAGTGCAGTTATATAGTAGTTCCTATCCCATTGGTCCATTATCCATTCCTTCAAATAACCAGAAATCATGACATATAAATAGGTAATGTCAAAACAGATTATATATGTAATCTTGCTTCAAAAGGTTGAGTGCTTATTTTGCCATGAAAGAAACAGACTGCAGGTTACTAACTTTGTGAAGGAAATGTGGTGAAAGTTCATAAACTTGAGATGAGAACCCAGTGCCAGCATCCATGATTAGTGCCCACAGATTCGCACAAGATGATATGCAACTAATAAACAGTCCATCTTCATTCCCTTTGTCAATGTGTTGTACAAGCCTTGAATCTGCAACATTGTAGTGATACCTGCAACATCCAGAACAGTTATGTTGACAGTGTATATGTACAGTTGCTCAACAAAAAGAAAAAGGTGCACCATGCTGTTAACCGGAGTCAAAATCTTGGGCCTTATAAGAGATGGTACCTTTGTTTCATAGGCCGCCTTGCATTATAAACACTTATCCACTGTGTTGCAGGCATTCCCATCCTGACCTTCTTCTTTGGTTGCTCATCTGTCTCTCCTTCCAACGATATGCGCCCTCTCTTTTGGCCAACTTGGTGTATAAGCTATATAGAAGTTGCAAGAGAGATTAGAAGAACTGAAGCAATGTTTTCAAATAGCAAACTAAAAAATAAGACTACCTTCTGAGCACCATCTGTGTTGATTGGCCTGATGTCTGGATTTGGGCCCACTATACTATCAAAAAGGGAGATACACTTGGCATAGTTGGGTTCTTCATCAAACTTCAAGTTGACCACATATTCTACAAACTCCTTAAAGGGCTGAGGGCAGAAGCTACAGAGAGATTCTGGAGAGGTGCACATTTTCTTTTTGCAAACAAGAAAACCCTTGTTTTCACCCTGCAGGCAAAAACAATTACCAGTTTACATGTATACATCACTAGAATCAACATAACTGGAAAGGTGAGTCCCACAAATTACCTGGTAGCCTTGCCAAGGTAGACGTCCCCGTAGAAGAAAGACTAGTGTATAAGCCAGAGATTCTAAATCATCCCTCCTGCTGCCTATCCTCCCAAGATGTGCATGAACACTAGCATAACGAACTGTTCCCCTGAAACAACAGCCATGATAAAACAATAAGACAACTAGACCAGTATAGACGTACGAATGATCTAACTATGTGTGCAAGCAAGCCTAAGATGCACAGAGGCATGGCAGGTCTACTGATTACTATTACATGAAGTTAAATTTGACATCTCAATGATTTGACAAAAAACGGGCTGTATTTCCTAGTCAGAGCAGGCAGCTATCAACATACTCCCTCCTTTCAGGTATGTGTCACACACACACACCCAATTAGCTGCGAGAGCACGCGCAACACCTACATGGCAAGTAAGAGCATGGCTTATAGAAAAGCCTGCTGCTGGCTCTATGATTGTGCCATGTCACTTAAAGCCTTCACAAAAGTAGACTCATATAATAGGATGGATGTACATTAGCTATTAGATTACCTATAGCACTGCATCACATGATTGGGAGGGAGGAAGAAACGCTAGCCAAAAGCTCTCACACCAGCTGCATGTGGTGCCTTTTTCTCGTTTCCTGTGCTGCAGCCGGCTGTAGAACTAGCGCCCGCTTTGTTCTCTCTCTTCCCTTCTCACTCCACAATCCACGCAGGATTTTGCTGACATGGAGCATGTAGTCTGCTGACTAGAACCTATTATACTTGCTCTAAATAACCACGGCTCCGCAAATAATTGGCTCACTCATTTACCATTGGCTGCATGGTGTACAAGCAACAGCTTGCATGCAGCATTTAGTTAGTTCTCTCATGGGAGAGGTAATCTACCGGCCTAACAAATCCAAAAGATCTAAAAAATCTGAGCAGCCTAAAGATACCCGAACAGAGGGCGTGTCAGTCAGGATCTGTTGAATGGTACCAACTCAAATCTGGTATATTTGGCGATGTTAAGAAGAACATAAAAGCTAGTGGTTTCGCAAGATATCGGAACGGAAAATGAGGAAAAATTACAAACGGAAAGTACAAAAATGGCTGGCCAGTAACCGAAAAAAAGGACGGCTTCTGGTGTAACAGCTGGTTGATGGATTTCTCGAAAAACAGGACACAGAGCGCATAGAGGAAATACGACAGAATATTCAAAATTCAGAAAGTGTTAGCCACAATGTAAATGATGCATGTTAGTTATCATAAAGGAGTCATCTAGTCACCTGAAAATATCAGGCCGCTGGTCATACTCAACATGATGGCCTGTCGATCTATCCTTCCACTTGGTAGCTGTCATTAATGAAAAAACACCCAATTAATTCAGACTCCTAAATGTATCTCTAACCTAAAGAAGAGCTGAATGCACAGGATTGTCGCGATGTTGGTAACTTGAGGAGCAAGTAAAATTAATTACCTAAGCCAAGGTCGACAAGAAACAATTTTTTCTCTTCAGGAGTTCCAGGAGGTCCTAGCAAGAAATTCTCGGGTTTCACATCCCCGTGGACATATCTGCAATTGTTTACAAATATATGAGACGAAGGGGAAGGGTCGATACTAAGAGTTAGGGATGCCAACTCACCCTTTTGAGTGCACTTTCTCAAGTATGGAGATAGCTTCGATAGCAATGCAAGCAACCATCTCAACTGACATTCTGCGAAATAAATAGTGATATTAATGGTCAGGTAAGAGCCTAAACGACTGGAAATTTAGGGTTAATCTGATAACTCACGTGTGGGAATTATTACTACATGCATCCCACAGACTGAGACCTAGCATATCCATAACCTGCATTTTCAAGCAATTTAAGAAAAATCTAGAAATGAGCAAAATGAAATAAGCTTATGTTAGTCCAAAGCAAGTGCCATTACCATAATGAAGTAATCCCCTTGGCGGCCTTTGTAGTGGACTCGAGGAACCCCATGAATGCCACCGAGGATACTATACATGTTGTAGGCATGAAAATTGGTCAGCAGCACTCAGCAAAAATATCTGAGAATTACAGGAAACTATTTATTTTACTACCAAAAGTCACAAGGTCATGAATCCACTTACTCATAAACCTGCCACTCATAAGGAGGCCCATGGTTACATCCTTTGCTGTTCTTATGCTCAAACTTCAACGCCACCTATCACACAAAAGCAGAAATTTTATTTGCCACTGCCAATATTATCTCCACTGTTACACAGGTCAGAAGCCAACTATTCCAGCTTTTTTAGTAGGTTGGTGGCCAGACCATCAATTACCTCAACTGCACCTGCAGCGTTAGCTGAAATGCGGCGGCCAACGTATACTTGGCCAAATCCTCCTTTCCCAAGCTTCCTTTCAACTTTATACCTAGGTGAATTGGCCACCTGGACCTGTATAGAACAACCAGACACAGATTAAACGAGAAAAAAAGGATTATCTGGAACAACTAGAGGCAAAATGCAAGCTAGGGCAAGCAAGCTAACGCATTTGCGGGTAGAATAAACAGCACAGAACAGGACCATGCGAGCTAAAACACATATATTCACAATCTATCAAGTAACATCAGGATAGTTTAAACGCTCGCAACCAATAACCTGCTTATAGCCTTATAAAAATCCATTATAAAAGAACTCATTAACAAAGTGAACCTCAGGGTAGTAAGTATGGGTGGATCGAAACATAGGAGAAGCGAAACATAGTATGAACAGCTCACCGTCTCAGGGATTGGAGAGGCATCCTCGCTGGCCTGTTTGTCGGCGCTGTCCTGGTCATCCATCGGCTCCTCACCGGCGCGTTCCCCCGAGACCTCCGCGGGCGCGATCTCCTCCGCCGCCGCCCTCTCTTCCTCCGCAGCAGCGTCCTCGCGGACGCCTCGCGCCTCCTGCCTTCTCGCCGCCCTGCGCCTCCTCGCCGCCGGTGGCACAGCCGGTGCCTCCGCCGCCGCCGCCGCCTGATTCTCCTGCGCCTCACGGGCCCTCCGAGCCGCACTACGCAGCACAGGCATCGTCAGCGATTGAGCCCCATGCCCCGCGCCCCCGCCGCTGTCGATCCCTCAGATTCCGCCGCCAAACAGCAGTAACGGCGCCGATCTCGAAGGGGAGGGGGCGGTGCGGCAAGGTTCCGGTCGCGGCGTGCGGTGGCGAGTGCGGGGAGCGGGACGGGAGCGGTGGTGCCGGCGCAGATTTGAGGGAAGGGAATGGGAGCGAGGGCCGAGGGTGGAGGGCTGGAGGCGGTGGTGCTGATGCATACAAATCGGCTAGACGCGGAGTGTGTTCGCTGCGAGAGAGAGGAAGGAACGAAGGAAAGGATTAGCACAGCACCGCGACACCGCGTGTACCTCCGCCCAAACATTACAAACTTGCAACACGTGACGGCGTAATGAGGTCTAGATTTTTGCTTCCAGGACCTCACAAGCTACACACAGACTTGGAATGATCATCTAAACAAAGACCTACAAAATCGACCTATACTTCTTTACCATCCAAATTTTCCTTTTCTGTGCAGCTGCCAATTTTTGTCCGACTGCGTTCAACCCTCCTGCCACCCGTTTATGTTTGTTCTTACATCGTCTTTCGACACCGCACGAAGTATCAGCGAAAAATCAGGCCGGGCTAATCCCACATGCGCATGTCTTATAATTCCCACCCTTCTCCCCTCCCTCATCATGGATCGTTGTCGAAGCGCGCCGCCCCTAACTCCCACCTCTCCACGCTTGCCATGTGCTAACCCTAACCGCGCTGCACATATGCATGCCGCCGCCTTCAATTCTAGGGCGAAGTTATCTCAGAATGACTATGGGGGCTAGGGATGCACAACGTCGCATTGAATCGCTCTCAAGGGAGGTAGGCGCGATGGTGCTTATGCCCGTGGGGAACGGGAGGGATGACCAGTTGGAGGAAGCGATGGGCATCAAAGCATGATACCGGCCTACCGGGAGGCCTTGGGCTCCACATCAAGGCGGGCAGTGCAACTACATGCTGCTAGTAGCGCAACAATGGTGGAAATTCATTGCCTCCTCCACTGACCATAGACGGTGAGGCATGGCCACGTGGTGAGCATGTGGGCGCTGCTCAATCTAGCGCCTAGGTGGGAAGGGCCTCCACTTAAACTGGTACGGGTGCCCGGAGGTGCAACCCTGCTATTGAAAATGGGGGCACTCAACATATTGTCTATTGTGTTGAGAATATGGAGTTTCACTAACCTACTAGGTCACGTTGATAGGTATATAGGTGATCTGAGTTTTCATTATAAGTATGTGGTTTGCATTTTGGGACGCATGATGCAATGTTTGCCTATAGTTATTAATGTTGGTTACGCATGGGGGGTTCCAAATCAATGGGGAGTGGCTGGCTATTCGAGCACGGATCTCTGATTATGACGTCATCTTGGAGATATACTGCGAGACAACGGAAAAGAGTGCAGGTGAGACAACGCCGGAGAGTGTTGTAAGGGGTTATGCAGGTGAGTCGGGGTGATGACGTGGAGCGCTGTAAAGGCCACGACGAATATTGCTAGGGCTTCTACAGCGTAAAGAAATATTTCACCTTGCTAGTGAAATTCTTTTGGTATTTGTGTTATCATATTAGCATTCAACGTTCAATCATATTTTGTATCATATTTATTGTGTGTTGCATAAATTATGGAATTCTAAAAGTTTTTCTGTGAATATTTATTCCTAGGTCTCTCACCTAAAGTTTGCACACATAGGGGGAGATGAGTTGGTTGCAGGATATTTTGGTTGCCAAAGTTCTATGATTGATCAGTTGGACAATATCACATTTTTTATAAACGGGAAGCAATTAATCACTTAGCCTTGTATTTCTTAAGATGATTTAGGTACCCTCCTCATGAGTCGGCTTGAATGCCTATAATTTCACTAAAGTTTTTTATGCTATTATGTTCAATGTTAAATATCTGCTATATCATATATTGAGCAACACTAAGTTTCCTATATTGTTGGGTATCTGGTAGGCAAAGTTTCACACGTGTTTCTTGCATGCATAAGGATGCACTATTAGCATCAAGGAATTAAGCCAATTGTAGCCAACCAAAGTCTTGTTTGGTGACTTCATGAGTCGGCATGGGCATGGAACTAACTTCCTGGATAGACAGGATTCTACTTGTTGATCAAATGATTGTGTTTATTGGAACACTATTACGATATGAGTCAATGTGATGAGTCTATTAGGTTAACAAAGTATTTTTCTTTGATATATGGCAGGATTATGTTCCATCTTCTTCTTATACTCTTTCAACCTTAATCAAACACTCTTTTCAGTTCCTTGCTTTTACTATTCATTAAAATCAAATCTTCCATACACTTGTGCTTTTAATCCTTTTAGCTGGTAGGCTAGTGAGACTAACAAACCTCACTAGTTCCATTGGGATTCAGGCAGTTTTGTATCTGTGTGTGTAGGTGTTGATCATTGGTTGTGCTATTAACACGGATACATCGAGGTGCTATACAAACGGTTTTTAACCCCTTACCGCGACGGCGTTTTGAATCGTCGCCAAGTGAGTGTGTGCGATAGGGGGTTCTTCCCACACGACCCAAAACCGTCGGGGATAGGCCCCCCGGTCACACACGTTGGGCAAAATGAGGTCGTGTGCGATGGGCGGGCGATCAAATAAGACTATACGTACATTTGTGTTAAAAAATGCAATTATACATGCCCAATGTTTTCGGTCGTAAGTACATCCCATACAGTCAGTCCTAGACAAACTTTTCCATAGGTATGTACATTCCACACAGTCAATCCAAGGAATACGTTTCCGTTCGTATCCCACACAATCAATCCAAGAAGTACGTTTTCATTTCTATGTACATCCTACACAATCAATTCAGGAAAAACGTTTTCGTTTGTACGTACATCACACACAATTTTCCCCATTAAATCGTTTGTGATAGCGTTGCCATTACAGACGATATTAATAATTTTACCGTTTGTGTTATTGAATGCATCACACACAGTGAGTAGAAGAAACTGTGTGGCATAGACTGTCCATCGCACACACTTTTTATGTGCTAAACGTTTACGCATGGTGGCATAACGCAAACAGTTTTCAAGAGGAAGTCGTGTGCGATTGTTCATTGATCCAACACGTTTTATTTCTAGAAACTGTGTGCGTTGTCTGAGGTCATTGTCCACGGTGTTTTCTCAATAACCGTTTGCAAGAGAAAAACCCAGTTAGCAGGCTAATTGGCCTATTATTAATAATGCATTTATTAATCTAATTGACATTTCATATTAAGCACACAATATATTTCATTTTCGTATTAAGGAAACATAATTTTATAATTGAAATACATCAGAGTACAACATCATATAGCTTCAACACTCAGCTACCCCATTACACAACTACACCAGCACCAAATTTCACATGCAACATCTATAACCTTTCGAAATTAGCATCATAGACAGTACATGGACAGATGAATCTTATCTGGAAAACTGCTGAAGTGGAAGGCAAATATTGAGCCTTCATTGATGTTAAAGGTCTTTGCAACTTTAGGCTAGTGCCTGTGGATGATTGACCGTCCATCCTTTGTCCTCTTCAGAAACACTTCAATATTGAACCGTGGGTGTTGTATGAATACCTTTCTCGCCTCCTGATAATACATGTGGTTTGAGAGGTAATCATGAGTGAACTGCTTTAAAAAGGCCTGAAAACAAGGATATGCATAAATATCTTCTCTAAATTTGAAATGGTGTAAAGGAATTAAAAAGACAAGGTATAACAGTTAGTACCTTGTTGTAGTGAACTGATGTCTTCTTCATTGTGCAGATAAAGATCTTGTTGTTCTTGCCGCTAATTTCTTTATCCTAACAATCTTTCTGAGTTTCTTGACTTGGCTGATATTCATGGACAACTCATTTCCCCATATGCAAAAAGGGTCGAACAGTGGGTCAAAACCTTGACAACATGACCTACATGTGCAAGACCAATTGTTAAAAACCTAATATTTAAAAACAAGAAGTGGAAAGGTGTGTTATTAACTGCAACAGGCCTAATATTTAAAAACAAGCAAACATAGTCATTTAAACTTGCATTGTGCAGGTCTAAGTACACTAGTTATTGGCCCTGTTTGGATCAATGGGTTAGAGTTAGTTTGAGCTAGTTTGGGCTCAAATAGCCCTAAAGTATCGAAACACGAGGGCTAGTTTGAGCTAGTTGCGTCTAACCCACCCAAAAACAACTATCCCACCTAAGAGGTGCTAATTGGGACTAGTTCTCCTAGTGCATTTATTGTCAATCTAACCTTGTCATCCAAACACCTCTTGGCTAGAGTTAGTTTAGGGTTAGTCATTGTTGAGTATCATTGTTTTTTAGAAAATGTAGGATATCATAGGATTTATTCTACCTTGACTTGTACTCCAAGATGACCATGTACTTCTATATATATATGCCCACGAGGCTCAAGCAATACAATCAACTATTCCACCAATCTCTCTCTCGCTCTCTCTCTCCCTTTTAACTGTCATGAGCTAGAAACTAATTCTAACCTCTAGCTAAGTTAGAGTATCCAAACAGTGCCATTGTTAAATCAAATGAAAAGGCGTGTTAAATACTCCCTCTGGTCCTTTTACTCCACATATAAGAATTGTCTCAAGTCAAATTTCATAAAGTTTGACCTTATTTATATGAAAAAAATATCAATATCTACCATGCTAAAGTTATACAATATGAAAATTTAAGTCATGACACATCTACTGATATTGATTTCATATTGTGAATATTGGTATTTTTTCTATAAAGTTGGTCAAACTTTACGAGGCTTGACTTTAGACAAATCTTATGTGAACTAAAGATTCGGAGGGAGTACAACATGCTTAACAACAACCAAATATAATCATTCATAGAGCTATTGTTAAAATTGTTCTTGATGAAATTGAACTGCACAGTTCATACTAGCACATATAAAACATCACACTGTGAATAGCTGGAATAAACAAGGCATACTACAAACAACCAAAGATGGCAATTGAAACTGGAATATCCTAACTACAAACAACCGAACAACCAAAAACCGTAGAAATAAACAAGGCTAATGCAAACAACCAAATATAGCAATAAATACTGGACATGTTCTCACTACAAAAGGGGTTTGAGAAAACAAATAATGGGTTTCCTCACTTGTCACGGATTGGCTCCTCCTCGTGGTCGTCGTCGATGTGGTCTGACTTGCCAGCTGAGGATCCCAAGCCAGCGTCGCAGAACATGTCCTTCAGAAATGACAAAAGAGGCTCCGTGGTGATGAATGATGGCAAATTATTCATAACGAGCCATAGGAGATCAGCGGTAGGGCCATCGTTGAGATCGACGGCTGTCGAACCCGAAGGGTCGGGGTGGGCAACTTAACCTGTGACATAGCCCGCGTCAAGCCGTCGCTGTCGATGACCTCGATGTCGTAGCTGGCGTCCGTGACATGCCAAAATACTCTAGCCCGTTGATTGAAAGGCTCCATCCAGGTCCAGCCATCGTCGTCAGATTCCTCGGCGGCCATCTCGCCGATGTCGGGCGAAGAGGCCGCCGTAAAGCTCTTTTGGGCTATTCGCTCCTCGAGCTCCCCGGGAAGCGTAGCCGATCTTAGGCTGCGACGCTCTGGAGTGGGGGAGGGGGTGGGGATAGGGATCTGTGGGAAGGGGGCATTTCACAGGCGTCATCTAAGAAACTCAGGGAGGCGAGGGTATGTATATCAGTGGGTAAACTGCATGGGCAGACCGGCAGAGGTTGACGATGGAGGCGGCATGGCGGTGGCGACCTAGCTAGGTTTCGAGCAAGGGAGGGTGGTGTGTATGTATGTGAGCGGGGGATTTGGGGTGAGCGTAGGATTTGGGGTGTGTGTGGAGGGGGTCCAAGGTGATGTTTGAGGAAATGCGTGGGTACCGAAAATTTTACTAGGCGGGAGTAAAATGGCATAACTACCGAAAATTCGGATCAAGGGATGGAAGCAGAGCGGGGCGGGAGTAACGAACATCACACACGGTTAAAACATAATAATCGTGTGCTATCAAACAGAAAAACACTCCAGCCGAGAAGATATTTTTGAGATTGCGAGGGATGCAGTCAGGAGTAAAATGTCGATGCTACTGAGAATTTGGATCTACTGATTAAAGTAGAGCGGGAGTAACAGACATCGCACACTGTCCACACATACTAATCGTGTGTTGTCAAATAGAAAAACCATCTAGGCGGGTAGATATTTTTTAGATTCCGAGGGAGTAGATATTTTTTAGAGGGGGAGGGATGCCTTGTGGAGCCCAATCTATTGTGATCATGTGGGTGACAGGGGCAGGGTCATGGCACACGAGTAGTCCTAGGGAACCGTGTATATTTCATACCCGATCGCAGACGGTTGTTGCGTCCGACTTGTCCGATGTTTATAAATTTAGCGAAAAAACGCGGGAAAAGGTCAGAACACGAACACACTTGCATGTGGACCAAATATATGTATGAAAAGGGTGGTTTGGTGTTTAAATACCCAATGCACAACTTTGATGTGGCACCTGTCGCACAAAGCGCACGTTATTATTGCTAGCCCCCCCCCCCCGACACACACACGCGCGCGCGCGCGTCGTGTAATCGTGTTGGCGGCAGGGGAATCCTAGCTACGAACGCATACCCCCAAATAGCTAGGTCTGACATCTCACCCTACCATAACACAAAACCGAAAGGAGTACATCATGGTCACCCCCCTTTGCTTTCGATCAAATGTGGACCGTGTGCGAGCCCACAGATGTGTTCTTCTGGCGTTAGATGGGTGATATCACATACGAACCACACCTACGGGTGGTCCGATATGTGTATGTGTCTGTGTGTGAAAACGATGTGGTGCGTGATATTTGAATAACCAAATCACAATTTTTATGTGGCACATGTGCATCACAAATTAACCGGACATCCCCGACCCCACGGAGGTTCATCTAGTGCGAAGTACTACTGTGCCCTGATACGTCTCCAACGTATCTATAATTTTTTATTGTTCCACACTATTATATTATTTGTTTTGGATGTTTTATATGCATTAATATGCTATTTTATATTATTTTTGGGACTAACCTATTAACCTAGAACCTAGTGTCAGTTCCTGTTTTTTCCCTGTTTTTGAGTTTCGCAGAAAAGGAATACCAAACAGAGTCCAAACAGAATAAAACCTTCGCGATGATTTTTCTTGGACCAGAAGACAACGAGGAGACTTGGAGATGAAGTCGGAGGAGCCACGAGGCGGCCACAAGGACGGAGGGCGCGCCCCCCACCCTTATGGCCCCCCTCGTGCACCTCCTGACCTATTTCTTTCGCCTATATATTCCCATATATCTCCAAACCACCAGAGGCATCCACGAAATACTTTTCCACCGCCGCAACCTTCTGTACCCGTGAGATCCCATCTAGGGACCTTTTCCGGCACCCTGCGGGAGGGGGATTCGATCATGGAGGGCTTCTACATCAACTCTATTGCCCTTCCGATGAAGCGTGAGTAGTTTACCACAGACCTACGGGTCCATAGCTAGTAGCTAGTTGGCTTCTTCTCTCTCTTTGATTCTCAATACCATGTTCTCCTCGATGTTCTTGGAGATATATTCGATGTAATACTTTTTTGCGGTGTGTTTGCCAAGATCCAATGAATTGTGGATTTATGATCAACTTATCTGTGAATATTATTTGAATCTTCTCTGAATTCTTTTATGCATGATTTTATGTCTTTGTAATTCTCTTGGAACTATCGGTTTGGTTTGGCCAACTAGATTGGTTTTTCTTGCAATGGGAGAAGTGCTTAGCTTTGGGTTCAATATTGTGGTGTCCTATCCCAGTGACAGTAGGGGCAGCAAGGCATGTATTGTATTGTTGCCATCGAGGATAAAAAGATGGGGTTTTCATCATATTGCTTGAGTTAATTCCTCTACATCATGCCATCTTGCTTAATGCGGTACTCCGTTCTTTATGAACTTAATACTCTAGATGCATGCTGGATAGCGGTCGATGTGTGGAGTAATAGTAGTAGATGCAGAATCGTTTCGGTCTACTTGACACGGACGTGATTCCTATATTCATGATCATTGCCTTAGATATCGTCATAACTTTGCGCTTTTCTATCAATTGCTCGGCAGTAATTTGTTCACCCATCGTATTATTTCCTTTCTTGAGAGAAGCCTCTAGTGAAACCTATGGCCCCCGGGTCTATTTTCCATCATATAGGTTTCTGATCTACAATATTAGTTTCCGATCTACTCTTTTTGCAATCTTTTACTTTCCAATCTATAAACCAAAAATACCAAAAATATTTACTTTATCGTTTATCTATCTCTATCAGATCTCACTTTTGCAAGTAACCGTGAAGGGATTGACAACCCCTTTATCGCGTTGGGTGCAAGTTTGTTTGATTGTTTGTGTAGGTATTCGGCGATTTGTGCACTGTCTCCTACTGGATTGATACGTTGGTTCTCAAACTGAGGAAAATATTTACTTATCTTCAAGGGAAAAACCAACACAAGCTCAAGAAGTAGCAGGAAGAATTTCTGGCGCCGTTGCCGGGGAGATCTATGCCAAGTCAATACATACCAAGGACCGATCATAAACTCTCATCTCTTGCATACATTATTCGCCATTTGCCTCTCGTTTTCCTCTCCCCCACTTCTAAAACGATTTTCGAAAAGATTTGCCTTTTCTTCACCTCTCTTCCCTTGGTCTTCTTCGTTTGCTTTTTGTGTGCTCGTGTGTTGGATTGCTTACGTTGTCACGATGGCTCAAGAGAATACTAAATTGTGTGACTTTTGCAACACCAATAATAATGATTTTATTAGTACTCCGATTGCTCCCGCTACTAATGCGTAATCGTGTGAAATTAATGCCGCTTTGCTAAATCTTGTTATGAAAGATCAATTTTCTGGCCTTCCTAGTGAAGATGCCGCATCCCATCTAAACAACTTCGTTGATTTTTGTGATATGCAAAAGAAAAAAGATGTGGATAACGATATTGTTAAATTAAAGCTATTTCCGTTCTCACTTCGAGATCGTGCTAAAACTTGGTTATCATCTTTGCCTAAAAATAATATTGATTCATGGAATAAGTGTAAAGATGCTTTTATTTCTAAGTATTTTCCTCCCACTAAGATCACCTCCCTTAGGAACGGTATTATGAATTTTAAGCAACTTGATCATGAGCATGTTGCACAATCTTGGGAGAGGATGAAATTGATGATACGAAATTGCCCTACACATGGTTTGAATTTGTGGATGATTATACAAAAAAATTATGTCGGATGGAATTTTGATTCTAGGAATCTTTTAGATTCGACCGTGGGAGGTACTTTCATGGAAATTACTTTAGGAAAAGCTACTAAACTCCTAGATAATATCATGGTTAATTATTCTCAATGTCATACCGAAAGATCTTCCACTAATAAAAAAGTGCATGCGGTTGAATAGATTAATGTTTTGAGTGGAAAGATGGATGAACTTATGAAATTATTTGCTAGCAAGGGTGCTTCTATTGATCCTAATGATATGCCTTTGTCTACTTTGATTGAGAATAATAATGAATATATGGATGTGAATTTTGTTGGTAGGAACAATTTTGGTAATAACGTGTACAGAGGTAATTTTAATCCTAGGTCGTTTCCTAGTAATTCCTCTAATAATTATAGTAATTCCAAAAAACAATTCTTATGGAAATTTTAATAATATGCCCTCTGATTTTGAGATTAGTGTTAAAGAATTTATGAGTTCGCAAAAGAATTTCAATTCTTTGATTGAAGAAAAATTTCTCGAGATTGATGATTTGGCTAGGAACATGGGTAGAATTTCTCTTGATGTTGATTCACTGAAACTTAGATCTATTCCACCCAAGCATGATATTAATGAGTCTCTCAAATCCATGAGAATTTCCATTGATGAGTGCAAAGAAAGAACCGTTAAGATGCGTGCTAAACGAGATTGGTTTGTAAAATCATGTTCTTTTAGTTTCCGTGAAAATAATGATACAGATCTTAAAGTGATTGATGTGACTCCTATTGAATCCTTTTTTTCCAATATAAATCTTGATAAAGATGGGACTGGAGATGAGTCGGTGTCCCAATGATTCAGAGTTTTTAGATCTTGATGCAAGAATTGATAAAAGTGGGATTGGAGAGGTCAAGACTTTAAGTAGCAATGAACCTACTCTTTTGGATTTCAAGGATTTTAATTATGATAATTGGTCTTTGATAGATTGTATTTCTTTGTTGCAATCCATGTTGAATTCTCCTCATGCTTATAATCAAAACAAAGCTTTTACTAAACATACCGTTGATGCTATGATGCAATATTTTGAAGAAAAGCTTGAATTAGAAGTTTCTAACCCTAGAAAACTTTATGATGAGTGGGAACCTACTATTAAGATTAAGATTAAAGATTATGAGTGCCATGCTTTGTGTGATTTGGGTGCTAGTGTTTCCATGATTCCCAAAACTTTATGTGATGTGTTAGGTTTCCGTGAATTTGATGATTGTTCTTTAAATTTGCATTTTGCAGATTCCACTATTATAAATCTATGGTAAGAATTAATGATGTTCTTATTGTTGCAAATAGGAATTATATGCCCGTAGATTTCATTGTTCTTGATATAGATTGCAATCCTACATGTCCTATTATTCTTGGTAGACCTTTCCTTAGAACGATTGGTGCAATTATTGATATGAAAGAAGGAAACATCAGATTTCAATTTCCATTAAGGAAGGGCATGGAACACTTTCCAAGAAATAAAATTAAATTGCCTTATGAATCTTTTATGAGATCTACTTACAGATTGCATACCAAAGATGACAATACCTAGATCTATTCTTGTTTTTATGCCTAGCTAGCTAAGGGCGTTAAACAATAGCGCTTGTTGGGAGGCAACCCAATTTTATTTTAGTTCTTTGCTTTTTGTTCCTATTTTTCTTTGAATAATTCATCTAGCCTCTGGTTAGATGTGGTTTTATGTTTTAATTAGTGTTTGTGCCAAGTAAGACCTTTGGGATAGCTTACGGTGATAGTTGTTTTGATCTTGCTGAGAAACAGAAACTTTTGCGCCCAGGACAATAATTTTCATAATTCACAGAAGCATGATTTTGATCTGATTATTTTTGCACTGGATTGGTACGCAAATTTTCCAGGTTGTCCTAATTTTTCAGAATTTTTGGAGTTACAGAAGTATTCGAGAGTTACATATTGCTACAGATTGTTCTATTTTTGACATATTCTATTTTCTTTGTGTTGTTTGCTTATTTTGATGAATCTATGGGTAGTATTGGGGGGTATGAACCATGGAAAAGTTGGAATACAATAGATAGTACACCAATATAAATAAAGAATGAGTTTACAATACCAAAAGTGGTGATTTATTTTCTTATACTAACGGAGCTTATGAGATTTTCTGTTGAGTTTTGTGTTGTGAAGTTTTCAAGTTTTGGGTAAGGATTTGATGGACTATGGAATAAGGAGTGGCAAGAGCCTAAACTTGGGGATTCCCAAGGCACCCCAAGGTAATATTCAAGGCCAACCAAGAGCCTAAGCTTAGGAATGCCCTTGAAGGCATCCCCTCTTTCGTCTTCATATATCGGTAACTTTACTTGAGGCTATATTTTTATTCACCACATGATATGTGTTTTGCTTGGAGCGTCTTGTATGATTTGAGTCTTGGCTTCTTAGTTTCCCACAATCATACTTGCTGTACACACCTTTTTGAGAGAGACACCCATGAATCGTGATTTATTAGAATACTCTATGTGCTTCACTTATATCTTTTGAGCTAGGCAATATTGCTCTAGTGCTTCACTTATATCTTTTTAGAGCACGACAATGGTTTTATTTTATAGAAATTGATGAACTCTCATGCTTCACTTATATTATTTTGAGAGTCTTTAAACAACATGGTAATTTGTTGTGGTTATAAATTTAGTCCTAATATGATAGGCATCCAAGAGGGATATAATAAAAACTTTCATATAAAGTGCATTGAATACTATGAGAAGTTTGATTCCTTATGATTGTTTCGAGATATGAAGATGGTGATATTAGAGTCATGCTAGTGAGTAGTTGTGAATTTGAGAAATACTTGTGTTAAGGTTTGTGAGTCCCGTAGCATGCACGTATGGTGAATCGTTGTGTGATGAAGTCAGAGCATGATTTATTTATTGATTATCTTCCTTATGAGTGGCGGTCGGGGACGAGAGCGATGGTCTTTTCCTACCAATCTATCCCCCTAGGAGCATGCGCGTAGTACTTCGTTTCGATAACTAATAGAATTTTTGCAATAAGTATGTGAGTTCTTTATGACTAATGTTGAGTCCATGGATTATACGCACTCTCACCCTTCCACCATTGGTAGCCTCTCTAGTGCCGCGCAACTTTCGCCGTTACCATACACCCACCATATACCTTCCTAAAAACAGCCACCATACCTACCTATTATGGCATTTCCATAGCCATTCCGAGATATATTGCCATGCAACTCTCCACCATTCTGTTTATTATGACACGCTTCATCATTGTCATATTGCTTTGCATGATCATGTAGTTGACATCATATTTGTGGCAAAGCCACCGTTCATAATTCTTTCACACATGTAACTCTTGATTCATTGCACATCCCAGTACACCGCCGGAGGCATTCACATAGAGTCGTATTTTGTTCTAAGTATCGAGTTGTAAGTAAATAAAAGTGTGATGATCTTCATTATTAGAGCATTGTCCCATGTGAGGAAAGGATGAAGGAGACTAAGATTCCCCCACAAGTTGGGATGAGAATTCGGACGAAAAATTAAAAAAAGGCCAAAAAAATGAGAGAAGGCCCAAATAAAAAAATGAGAGAAAAGAGAGAAGGGGAAATGTTACTACCCTTTTACCACACTTGTGCTTCAAAGTAGCACCATGATCTTCATGATAGAGAGTCTCCTATATGTTATCACTTTAATATACTAGTGGGAATTTTTCATTATAGAACTTGGCTTGTATATTCCAATGATGGGCTTCCTCAAATTTCCCTAGGTCTTTGTGAGCAAGCAAGTTGGATGCACACCCACTTAGTTTCTATTTGAGCTTTCATACACTTATAGCTCTAGTGCATCCACTGCATGGCAATCCCTACTCACTCACATTGATATCTATTGATGGGCATCTCCATAGCCCGTTGATAGGCCTAGTTGATGTGAGACTATCTCCCTCAGTTTGTCTTCTCCACAACCACCTTTTGTTCCACCTATTGTGCTATGTCCATGGCTCACGCTCATGTATTGCGTGAAAGTTGAAAAAGTTCGAGAACATCAAAAGTATGAAACAATTGCTTGGCTTGTCATCGGGATTGGGCATGATTTGAATATTTTGTGTGATGAAGATGGAGTATAGCCAGACTATATGATTTTGTAGGGATAAGCTTTCTTTGGCCATGTTATTTTGAGAAGACATAATTGCCTTGTTAGTATGCTTGAAATATTATTGTTTTTATGTCAATATTAAACTTTTGTTTTGAATCTTACGGATCTGAACATTCATGCCACAATAAAGAAAATTACATGGATAAATATGTTAGGTAGCATTCCACATCAAAAATTCTGTTTTTATCATTTACCTACTCGAGGACGAGCATGAATCAAGCTTGGGGATGCTTGATACGTCTCCAACGTATCTATAATTTTGATTGTTCCATGCTATTATGTTGTCTGTTTTGGATGTTTTATATGCATTAATATGCTATTTTATATTATTTTTGGACTAACCTATTAACCTAGAGCCCAGTGCCAGTTCCTGTTTTTTTCCTGTTTTCGAGTTTTGCAGAAAAGGAATATCAAACGGAGTCCAAACGGAATAAAACCTTCGCGATGATTTTTCTTGGACCAGAAGACAACCAGGAGACTTGGAGATGAAGTCGGAGGAGCCATGAGGCATCCACAAGGACGCAGGGCGCGCCCCCACCCTTGTGGGCCCCTCGTGCACCTCCTAGCCTAATTCTTTCGCCTATATATTCCCATATATCCCCAAACCACCAGAGGCATCCACGAAAACACTTTTCCACCGCCGCAACCTTCTGTACACGTGAGATCCCATCTAGGGACCTTTTCCGGCACCCTGTCGGAGGGGGATTCGATCACGGAGGGCTTCTACATCAACTCTATTGCCCTTCCGATGAAGCGTGAGTAGTTTACCACAGACCTACGAGTCCATAGCTAGTAGCTAGATGGATTCTTCTCTCTCTTTGATTCTCAATACCATGTTCTTCTCGATGTTCTTAGAGATCTATTCGGTAATACTTTTTTGCGGTGTGTTTGCCGAGATCCAATGAATTGTGGATTTATCATCAGTTTATCTATGAATATTATTTGAATTTTCACTGAATTCTTTTATGCATGATTTGATATCTTTGTAATTCTCTTAGAACTATCGGTTTGGTTTGTCCAACTAGATTGGTTTTTCTTGCAATGGGAGAAGTGCTTAGCTTTGGGTTCAATCTTGCGGTGTCCTTTCCCAGTGACAGTAGGGGTGAAAGCACAAGTGCTCTCCAGGTGGTTTTGGTAATTAATGTCAACATATCTCCTGTTGGACTAACACTTTTATCTAGTATATTTCAGATAAGTTCAGCAATGGAGTGGCATGGACTAAAGGTTGTGGGAACTCCTTCAAGATGCTAAGGACACAGGATTGGCTAAAGCTTCAAGCTCAAGACTCTTCATTTTACACTTTTAGTGATCCAAGATCACATTGAGTCCATAGGAAAAGCCAATACTATCAAGGAGGGATGAGGTGTTGCTTAATGAGCTTTTTGCTCCATGTGCTTGATGATATGCTCCAAAATCCTCAGCTACTTTCCCACTTCCACATTTGACCTAAACCCAAAGCCAAACTCGGTCCTACCGATTCTTTCTATCCAGCGCCACCGAGTTTCACTTGTCATAAGCCACTGCCAAACCCTAGCAAATCGGTTTTACCGATAGGGATCTCGGTCTCACCGAGATGGGATTGCAATCTCACTGTGTATGTCCATTGTCAAAATCGGTCTCACCGAGTTTAGGCAATCGGTACTACCGAGATTACAATGCAAAATCTCTGGTTAACTCATTACCAAAATCGGTCCAACCGAGTTTAGTAATCGGTCCCACCGAGTTTGCCTGACCAACTCTCTGGTTAGCTAATTACCAAATCGGTCTCATCGAGTTTGTGTAATCGGTCTCACCGAGATTATGTTATGCCCTAACCCTAACCATATCGGTCCTACCGAGTTGCATGTCAGTCCCACCGAAAATCCTAACGGTCACTAGGTTTACTATTTCGGTCCGACCGAGTTTGTTGATCTGGTCCCACCGAGATTGGTAAATTATGTGTAACGGTTGGATTTTGTGTGGAGGCTATATATACCCCTCCACCTCCTCTTCATTCATGGAGAGAGCCATCAGAACACATCTACACTTCCAACTCATATGTTCTGAGAAAGAACTTCCTACCCTTGTGTTGAGGTCAAGATATTCCATTCCTACCATATGAATCTTGATCTCTAGCCTTCCCCAAGTTGCTTTCCACTCAAATCTTCTTTCCACCAAATCCAAATCCTGTGAGAGAGAGAGAGTTGAGTGTTGGGGAGACTATCATTTGAAGCACAAGAGCAAGGAGTTCATCATCAACACACCATTTGTTACTTCTTGGAGAGTGGTGTCTCCTAGATTGGCTAGGTGTCACTTGGGAGCCTCCGACAAGATTGTGGAGTTGAACCAAGGAGTTTGTAAGGGCAAGGAGATCGCCTACTTCGTGAATATCTACCGCTAGTGAGGCAAGTCCTTCGTGGGTGATGGCCATGGTGGGATAGACAAGGTTGCTTCTTTGTGGACCCTTCGTGGGTGGAGCCCTCCATGGACTCGCGCAACTGTTACCCTTCGTGGGTTGAAGTCTCCATCAACGTGGATGTAGGATAGCACCACCTATCCGAACCACAGGAAAAACATCCGTGTCTCCTATTGCGTTTGAATTCTCCAAACCCTTCCCTTTACATTCTTGCAAGTTGCATGCTTTACATTCCGCTGCTCATATACTCTTTGCATGCTTGCTTGATATGTATTGTGTATGTTGAAATTGTGCCTAAAACTCCACTCAAACCGAAAAAGCTTAAAAATTGCAACTTTAGCACTAAGTGTCTAATCACCCCCCTCTAGACACACCTACTTCTAGATCCCACAAGGGGCATCAATGTACATATTGTATTGTTGTCATCGAGGATAAAAAGATGGAGTTTTCATCATATTGCTTGAGTTAATTCCTCTACACATGCCATCTTGCTTAATGCGTTACTCCGTTCTTTATGAACTTAATACTCTACATCATGCCATCTTGCCTAATGCGTTACTCCGTTCTTTATGAACTTAATACTCTAGATGCATGCTGGATAGCGGTCGATGTGTGGACCAATAGTAGTAGATTGATACGTGTCCAACATATCTATAATTTTTTATTGTTCCATGCTATTATATTATCCTTCTTGGATGTTTTATATGCATTTATATGCTATTTTATATTATTTTTGGGACTGACCTATTAACCTAGAGCCTAGTGCTAGTTTCTGTTTTTTCCTTGTTTTTGAGTTTCGCAGAAAAGGAATATCAAACGGAGTCCAATTGACCTGAAAATTTATGGAGAATATTGTTGGAAAATATAAACAATGCTGGAACTAAAAGATATCACCGAAGAGTCCTGAGGCCACCAGAAGGGTGGAGGGCGTGCCCCCCGTCCTTGTCGTCCCCTCGTGGGCCCCCTTGACTTGTCCCCGATGCCAACACTTCCTATAAATCCCAAAACTTCCAGAACAGAACCTAGATCGGGAGTTCCGCCGCCGCAAGCCTCTGTAGCCACGAAAAACCAATCGGGAGCCTGTTTCGGCACCTTGCCGGAGGGGGAATCATCACCGATGGCCGTCTTCATCATCCCAACGCTCTCGATGAGGAGGAGGGAGTAGTTCACCCTCGGGGCTGAGGGTATGTACCAGTAGCTATGTGTTTGATCTCTCTCTCTCTCTCGTGTTCTTGATTTGGCACGATCTTGATGTACCGCGAGCTTTGCTACTATAGTTGAATCATATGGTGTTTCTCCCCCTCTACCTTCTTGTGATGAAATTAGTTTTACCTTTGAGGTTTCATTATTATCGGATTGAATACTATTATGGATTTGAGAACACTTGGTGTATGTCTTGCGTGGGATACCCGTGCTGACAATGGGGTATTCTATTGATTCACTTGATGTCGGTGGGAAATCTGCCTCCACGGACACCTATGGGGACCGAGCCCCTTTCTGGTTCGGCGGGGGGCGGAGGTCGCGCGAAGAGCGGATCGAGGCGATGCACACAAGGGGATTTACCCAGCTTCGGGCCGCACGGATGCGTAAAACCCTACTGCTGCTTTATGGTTTTGTATTGTGTTCTTGGGAGCGCTGAGTGCTACAGTACACTCAGGCAACTAATCAGACCGGGCGTGGGTGGCCTCCTCCCTCCCTCCTCCTCCCTCACGTTGCGCAAGGGGCCTCCTTTTATATGCGCAAGGGGTTACCCACAGGTGGCAACGTAGGCGGGGGTAAAACTGGAAAACACTGTGTTGGGTACAGCTGTTTGCACAGTGCTATCATACCTAACTCTGACGGCAGGGGACAAGGGCATTAAATGCCCGTCTGGGTCGCCCAAACAGTGCAGAAAAGGGACCGTCAGGAGCGCCACCGTTTGCCACGATGGCTACTCTGTCAGCGTTGCTTCGCCACCGCATGCCCCTGGCTGCGCAGCCTCTCGCCACGTACGCCTGGAATGGCCCAGAGCGACGCGTGGGTGGATGAGCTGGAGCGCAGGCGCGGGGTGGTGACTTGCCGCGGCAAGCGCCTTGCCGCGGTTGGTGCCTTGTTGCGCCCGGGAGCTTGTCGCTCACCGGTCCTTGCTGGGACGTGTTGCGCGTCGCAGCAAGTCTCTTGTCGTGCCTTGGTCGGCCTTCCCAGCAAGCTCCTCTTGCCGGGGCCTTGTGCTTCGAGCGGTCGTCCCGGCAAGCTCCTCTTGCCGGGGCCTTGCTCTCTTCGGGTGGCCTTCCCGGCAGGCTCCTCCTGCCGGGGCCTTGGCTCAAATACTTTGTTCTTGGATGGCCCAAAAAGGGACCACGGAGAGTTTTCGCGATCGCCTGGCAAGCCTTGCCGCGGGGTGCTACGACTGCCCATGCACAAGTTCGGGGTACTAAGGTACCCCTACTTTAGTACACCGATAGGAGCCCCCGGGCCTGGGCCATACACGGTGCCGAGCGCTGTTGGGCCAGACCCAAAACAGTGCACGGGCACGCGCGGCCTGGGTCACGCTGCATCTTCTTCTGCATCCACCACGTCCTCCCCGAACGGCACGCGTCGAACGCGGCATCATGGGGAGAGGCGTGCGTGACGTGGGCGGCGTGCGCGGGGCTGAGCCCCGCGGGCATGCGTCACGTCGCAGGTGTTTTGTTTATTCGGAAAGGCGAAACGCCCCCTCCCTTCCCCCTTATAAGCAGGGGAAACAGGGGCAGTCCGCCCACCCGCCAGTTGCGATTCCTCGAAAATCTCCGCCACTTCCCAAGAGAAGCAGCGTTCTGCCCCTTCCGTCGCCACCAGTGCTACCGACGCCGCCGACCTCCCTCCCTGCTTCCGCCATGGCCCCGAAGGGAGACAAGGGGAAAGGGAGGGCCGTGAAGTCGGCCGAGGCGCAGCGGCTTGAGGCGCTGCGAAAGGAGCAGGCGACCTTCCCCCTGAGCTCGATGCGCTGGTCCTGAGGGAGGAATTCTACCTCTTCTGGTCGACGGGGACACGAGCGCATCCGCGCACGAGGGTTCTTCCCGCCGCCGCTCAGAAGGAGTATCCGACCGGGTATCCCTTCTTTGCTCTGTTCTTCTATTGCGGGCTCTGCCCGCCCTTCTCTGATTTTTTCTGCGACATCATGAACACCTACGGGTTCCATCTCCTTGATTTCACCCCCAATGCTGTCCTGACCATGGCAATTTTCGCACATCTTTGCGAAAACTTTGTCAGAGTCTATCCAAACGTAGCCCTCTTCCGCCACTTCTTCACGCCTCGAGTAGAGAGAGGAGAGCCCCTCTCCGGCGGAATCGCCTGGATCTCGAAGCTCGGCAAGAAGGATGCTTATCTGGAGGGAGAGCTCCGCAGCAAATGGGAGGAATGGAGAGCAGACTGGTGCCTGATCGTCGAGGAGAACCCGCAGCTATTCACTGTCGTGCGCCGAACTCCGATGGTGCGCGGCAGGGATTGGGGCGACGTGGCTCCGGACGACGACAAGCTGCAGATTGCCGTTACCCGGATCCTGCGGCTTAGGCGTGCCGGGCTCACAGTTGGCGCCGTTGGTGCAGATTTCCTCCGCCGTCGCATCGCTCCCCTGCAGGAGAAGGGGAGACCCGCCTGGGAGTTCCAGAACGCGGCGGACATCATGAGGCTGCGCCCTGTCCTCAACTTCAATTTCACCATCTTGGAGCTTGACGGGACGCTCAGGGAGCTGTTCAAGCACGACCCCGATCACCCCGAATGGTTCAAGCTGCCGCGAGGCGTCGTCCCGTTGTGCAACAATTCGTCGCTCAGCCGCATCCTTGCAATGATGCCGCTGTGCGACTCGCACGGGATCGACTCCACTTGGCAGGAGTCCGCCGGCGATGTCGTGCGGGCGTTCTTCGACGACTTGGTGGAGGTGCCAGTCGACGCCGACGAGCAGAAGGGCCTCACCCGAGACACCACCAACGCGGAGTTGGCGCGCATCGCCTCCAGGATGGAAGAGGCGGCGGCAGCCGCGGCCGCGGGCGAGTTTGGCTTCACATTGGCGGAGGCGGACGCAGCGGAGGCGGAAAGCCTTGCCGACCGAGCGGAGTTTGCCGACGAGGAAGAGCCTGCCGGGCATGGCGTCGGGGCGGACGAGTCCACCGAGGGCACGAGCGGCTTGCCGGAGGTTGACGCCTCTTCCTCCCGACCTTCGGGCAGCTCGTCGCAAGCGGAGCCCCCGGCTCAACCACGGAGGCGTCTCCGCAAGGCCGGAGAAGTGGTGGGGCAGCAGACGAGCCAACAGCCGCAGCGCCGCGTGACGCGCTCCGCTGTGTCAGCAGGAGCGGGGTCTTCGCAGGCCGCTGCTTCTGCTCCTGCCGCCCCTCCCGCCACGGCGGCGGCCGGGGCAAGGCCGTCTCGGGCTAGCGCCACCACTGCCTCCGCCAAGCGGCCGAGGGAGCCTACTCCTCCGCCTCCTCGCGCCAGAAGCGGGCCAGTCTTCGACTTCTCCGCGCTTAGCTCCGACGAGGAAGAGGGAGAGGAGTAAAATCCCCGCTGTACTTGTGTTTCTTCAATTCTTGTAGTTGTGTCTCGCATCTCATTTGCTTTCCTCTGAATTTGCCCCTTTTCAAGACTCTGGCTCAGAGGGCGGCAAAGAGAGCTAAGGTTCCGGTGGTCATCCTCGACGACGAGCCCACCGTGACGGCAGGGGGTGCGCCTGAGATGACCTTGTCGGAGCCGCCAACTAATCCTCTGAGCAGCCCCCAGCGCAGCCCCCAGCGTAAGCATATGGCTTGCTTTCTGCCGTTGGGCGCGCCCGGGTACCCTTCTTTTTTCTTGACATCTGGCTGACGATTTGCGTAGGAGCAGAGCAGCCCCACCAGGAGCGTCCGGAGACCGCCCCTGATGCGCCACCCGCTACAACCACACCGCCAAGGGGGGGTTCCCCGGCAAGGGAGGAATCTCCGGCAAGGGAGCAGTCTCCGGCAAGGGAGCAGCCCCCGGCAAGGGAGCAGTCTCCGGCGAGGGACAGCACCGGCGACCCCTTGGCGACGGAGACCGTGACTGCAGACCCCGGCCCAGGTAACCTTCTTGCCTCGAAACTCCCCTGGGGTTCTTCTTCTTTGGATAGTTGCTTGACTTCTCCCCCTCTCTCGGCCTTCAGACCCGCCCGCCACGGATTCGATGGAGACCGAGGTCGTCGTCGAGGAGGATGCGCACGGCCATACCGACGACGTGGCCGCCACCGGAGGGGCGGACGGTGTTGAAGATCCGACCGGCGAAGAGGCCGCCAAGGCTGCCGCAGCAGCCGCGGGCGAGGGGGTCGGTGATCGTACTGACGGCCCTGGGGCCGCAGGAGCGCCAAGCGCTGCGCCGACCGCCGATCCCGCCTCCGCAGTAGAGTCGGGCCCCAAGGAGCCCCAGCCAGGCGTCTACCTGAAGGCTGGCGATGATATCTTCATCAAGCTCCCCTGGGAGTCGACTTCCAGGGCGCCGGTCGAGGGGGAGACCTTGGATGAAGAGGTGCTCGCCTCCGCCGGGCTGACGCTGGTTGATGCGCCAAGCAGTAGTGGCGGCGAGCCTGAGGAGGAGCGGCTGCTCCGGAAGCTGGTGTCACTCTACCGCGCCCAACAAGCCCAGGTGGAACGCCGGGAGGCGCTTGTCGCGAAGGCGGGAGTGGACATGGAGAAGCGCACCAAGGAGCTCCAGGAGCTCAACCAGGAGGCCCTCCGATCCTTGACGCAGGAGCGAAGGCAGCTCGACAAGGCGCGGACGACCTTCATCCTCGAGAAGGCAGAAGCCGAAGAGCAGCAAAGGCTTGACGCCGCGGGGCTGGCCGCGCGGGAGGGCGAGCTGGTGCAGCAAAAAGCCAGCCTCGCCAGCCACGAGGAGGAGGTCGCCGCGCGCGAGCAAGAGCTCGGCGGAGCCCTCAAGGAAGTGCAAGATGTTGCCGCGGCCGCCGAGGCTGCCAAGAAGGCGCTGGAGGCGAAGGTGGCGCAGCTCGACACTGATCTCAAGGCGAGCGGTGAGGAGCTCGCCGCGCTCAAACAGGAGCGCGAGAAGGGTGCCCACACCCTCGGCGAGCTGCAGGGCCGCTTCGCCGAGAAGATCAAGGAGCTTGATGCCGCCAAGGACTCCAACGCTGATCTCGAGCTGAAGCTGGACACCTTGTCCAAGGCGCTGGACAGCGCCAAGGACCAAGAGGTGATCTTGCGGAAGGAGGTCGCGGACAACGAGGCGCTGCTGGAGAGCGCCGCAGTCACCCAGAACGAATTCAGGGCAATGGTGGAGCAGTGGACGGAGGGTCTGGTGGACATCGCCGCCTCCATCGACAAGGAGCTGTCGCTGCTGGGGATGGAGGGTCACGAGTATCCCTCCGACGCGAACCTCCCACCCAGCGTCAAGCTTACTTCGTTCTTCAAAGGCGTGGCGGCGGCCCTTCAGCATCTCCGGAACGCGATCCCAGAGCAGCTGGCCGGCGAGACGCGCGATGCCATCACCGGAGCCCTCGAGAAGGTGCTGGTGAAGATCGTCTTCCGCAACCCAGGCCTCAAGCTCACCAACGTCCTCAGGTCCCTGCCGGCAGATGCTGGCCTCGAGGAGATCAGGGCCCTCGTCGCGCCCATTGTGGAAAGGGTGGCCGGGATCAAGAGGATCGAGGGCGACCGCGTGGATTAGGCCGCCTGTCCTTTTCTTTTCTTGTCGCCGCTGGTCGAGTTATGAAAACAATTCATTAGGGCTGCGACAAGCTATCTTGTAATATAACTTTATCTTGGTAGTGACTGCACTGTTATCTCCTCTACTTGACTCCGTGCTTTGTATGTTTTTGCCCTACGCTTTTGGGGACTCGCCGGCATAGGCCTCCGCCTTGCCGCGGGCTCTGAGTGCGGGACATCAGCAGCCCGCCAGCGGCGCCATTACCGGCAAGAAACCTTGCCGCGGCTAGCTGCAGCTCACTTAAATTGTTGAGCAGGCTCAAAACAAAGTAAGTGTTGCGACTGCAGTCGCAACACACTTAAGCTGCCGAGCGAGCTCGAAACAAAGTAAGGATGCCACTCTGGTTGTAGCACACTTAAGTCGTTGAGCGGACTCAAAACGAAGTAAGGGCGCAACTAGCCACGAGCCAGTCCCTCCGCGCACAGGTTTTTCATACAAAGCACGATCGTTCAAGGGGGATAACTCAAAAATTTAAAAACTCGATTGCTCAAACTTTGGCAACTTAGCTTTTCCGTGGCTCGCTGCCCGGCAAGGTCGCTTTCTGGCAAGGCGAAACATGGGGCTCGCCATTGCTTAGGGGGGGTCAGTGCTGCATAGAGTGTCAGATAATGCATGCAAAGAATAAAGAGCATGATATCGACGAGATGCGCGGAACACATGAGCTCAATCTGCGCACAGGGTCTGCGCCTAGCTCTGTACAAAGGATCACATGCAACAGCGGCAAGACTTTGTACAGAAGGGTGGTTGCCGGACGGGGTCCGACAACCGCGCCTTACGGGCGGAACTTGCGAAGATGCCCAACGTTCCGGGAGTTGCTCACCGGAGTGGTATCTTCGGTCTCAAGGCGGACAACGCCAGGCCTAGTGACTTGTTTCACCCGGTAAGGGCCTTCCCACTTCCTCGAAACTTCTGGCACTAACTTTGTGGCTATAAAAGCAGCGCAAAGCTTGCTGGTAGCGAGCAGATCATGCAGCAGCCTGAAGACGTTCCTCCTCGAGGAGCAGCACAGCAAAGATGTCGCAGCTGCTCTTGCTCGAGCTCAGCGTGAGCGAGCACTCGAGGTGGCCCGTATGCGAGATCCGTGGGGCTAACTGTCCCCGCTCCATGGAATAGAGCGAGAGGTTGCCTGGTCATACCAGGGCTTACCTGCGCCGAGAGGTGTCGGCGTATGTTCGGACGCCGTGGCACCATGAGCTCGGTGCATGTTCGGACGTCATGGCATCATGAGCTGGCCCGGTGACGCCCGTTCCGCCGCCGGTGCCGTCCCCACCACCCGTTTGCTCCAGGGGCGGTGGGTTCGACACGGACGGACCAGCCACCTCCGTAACCTTCTTCTTCGGTGGCATGTCGGTGAAGATGATGGAGATCTAGCCTGTGCAGACGCCGGATCAGGTTCGCACAACTTCGACGCCCCGTACCTGGCGTGCCAAAGATGGCGGTGGGAAATGTGCCTCCACGGACACCTATGGGGACCGGGCCCCTTTTTGGTTCGGCGGGGTGCGGAGGTCGCGCGAAGAGCGGATCGAGGCGATGCACACAAGGGGATTTACCCAGCTTCGGGCCGCACGGATGCGTAAAACCCTACTTCTGCTTTGTGGTTTTGTAATGTGTTCTTGGGAGCGCTGAGTGCTACAGTACACTCAGGCAACTAATCAGACCGAGCGTGGGTGGCCTCCTCCCTCCCTCCTCCTCCCTCACATTGCGCAAGGGGCCTCCTTTTATATGCGCAAGGGGTTACCCACAGGTGGCAACGTAGGCGGGGGTAAAACTGGAAAATGTTGTGTTGGGTACAGCTGTTTGCACAGTGCTATCATACCTAACTCTGACGGCAGGGGACAAGGGCATTAAATGCCCGTCTGGGTCGCCCAAACAGTGCAGAAAAGGGACCGTCAGGAGCGCCACCGTTTGCCACGATGGCTACTCTGTCAGCGTTGCGTCGCCACCGCATGCCCCTGGCTGCGCAGCCTCTCGCCACGTACGCCTGGAATGGCCCAGAGCGACGCGTGGGTGGATGAGCTGGAGCACAGGCGCGGGGTGGTGACTTGCCACGGCAAGCGCCTTGCCGCGGTTGGTGCCTTGTTGCGCCCGGGAGCTTGTCGCTCACCGGTCCTTGCTGGGACGTGTTGCGCGTCGCAGCAAGTCTCTTGTCGTGCCTTGGTCGGCCTTCCCAGCAAGCTCCTCTTGCCGGGGCCTTGTGCTTCGAGCGGTCGTCCCGGCAAGCTCCTCTTGCCGGGGCCTTGCTCTCTTCGGGTGGCCTTCCCGGCAGGCTCCTCCTGCCGGGGCCTTGGCTCAAATACTTTGTTCTTGGATGGCCCAAAAAGGGACCACGGAGAGTTTTGGCGATCGCCTGGCAAGCCTTGCCGCGGGGTGCTACGACTGCCCGTGCACACGTTCGGGGTACTAAGGTACCCCTACTTTAGTACACCGACACTTGATGTATGTTTTGGCACTCAACTCGCAAATTCCCGAGGTGACATTAGGGTAATCTATGCATAGGGGTTGATGCACGTTTTCGTCCTTGTCTCTCCGGTGGAAACTTTGGGGCGCTCTTTGAAGTTCTTTGTGTTGGTTTGAATAGATGAATCTAAGATTGTGTGATGCATATATTATAATCAAACTCGCGGGTACTCGTGGTGACAATGGAGTGCCTATGTGACATTAGGGTTTTGGTTGATGTTTATCTTAAGGTGTCATTTTAGTACGAACTCTAGGGTTGTTTGTGGACCTTATAGGAATAGCCCAATAGATCGATCAGAAAGAATAACTATGAGGTGGTTTCGTACCCTACAATAATCTCTTCGTTTGTTCTCCGCTATTAGTGGCTTTGGAGTGACTCTTTGTTGCATGCTGAGGGATTGTTATATGATCCAATTATGTTATCATTGTTGAGAGAACTTGCACTAGTGAAAGTATGAACCCGAGGCCTTGTTTCGAAGCATTGCAATACCGTTTTAGCTCACTTTTGTTACTAGTTACCTTGATGTTTTATATTTTTAGATTACAAAAAACTACATCTACCATCCATATTACGCTTGTATCACCATCTCTTTTCCGCACTAGTGCACCTATACAATTTACCATTGTATTGGGTGTGTTAGGGACACAAGAGACTCTTTGTTATTTGGTTGCAAGGTTGTTTGAGAGAGACCATATTCATCCTACGCCTCCCACGGATTTATAAACCTTAGGTCATCCACTTGAGGGAAATTTGCTACTGTCCTACAAAACTGAGGTTGCGTAGTAGACATCAAGCTCTTTTCTGGTGCCGTTGCTGGGGAGGCTAGGTAAGCGGCACTCACATCCTGTCAACGAAGCTCTTTTCTGGCGCCGTTGCCGGGGAGGTGAGTGCTTGAAGGTATATCTTTAGATCTTGCAATTAAATCTTTTATTTTCTTGTTTTATCACTAGTTTAGTTTATAAAAGAAAACTATAAAAAATGGAATTGAGGTTGCCTTATATGCTTCATCTTTTTAATGTCTTTCGTGAGAATGATGGAAAGGAAAATTGTGCTCAAGCGTTAGATGAAGAAGTCTATAAAATGTTTGGCACTAAATTTTTGAATGATGAGCATGATTGCAATGTTGTTAGTATGAATTCTTTGAATATCCATGATGATAATGATATGCAAAGCTACAAGCTTGGGGATGCTATGTTTGATGAAGATGATATTTTTAGTCCCCCAAGTTTTGATGAGAAAATTTATTATGATGAAAGCATGCCTCCTATTTATGATGATTATATTGATGAAAGTGGGTTTGGAAGAGTGTCAACTTTAGGAAGTAATGATCCCACTATGTTGGAGGGTGTTGAATCTTATTGTGATAATTATGAAAGTGGATTTGCAGAGGTCATGACTTTATTTAGTGATGAATCCACTATTTCAGAAGAGATTCCAATTGATTATGAGAACAAAGTTGCGATCTATGATGATTATTGTGTTCACATGTATGCTATAAAGAATAATGATAACCATGAAACTTGTCATCATGATTTTAATTTTCAATTGGATTATGCCTCACATGATAGTTATTTTGTTGAGTTTGCTCCCACTACTATTCATGAGAAGAAATTTGCTTATGTGGAGAGTAATAAAAATTCTATGCTTGTGGATCATGAAACTAATGCTTTATGTGATGGTTATATTGTTGAATTCATTCATGATGACACTGAAAATTATTATGAGAGAGGAACATATGCTCTTACATATCTCAATAATATCAAGTTTCCTCTCATTGTGTTGAAAGTTTTGAAGTCATGCTTGTTTTGCCTTCCTATGCTAGTTGATTCTTGCTCCCATAAATTGTTTTCTCACAAAAATCCCTATGTATAGGAAGTGGGTTAGACTTAAATGTGCTAGTCATATGCTTCACGATGCTCCCGTTATGTTTCAATTCTTATCTTACATGTGAGCATCATTGAATCATCATACCTAGCTAGAAAGGCATTAAAGAAACGCGC
This sequence comes from Aegilops umbellulata, assembly GCA_032464435.1. Taxonomy (NCBI): domain Eukaryota; kingdom Viridiplantae; phylum Streptophyta; class Magnoliopsida; order Poales; family Poaceae; genus Aegilops; species Aegilops umbellulata. Next base: position 345,619,991 of record CP136056.1, on the reverse strand, counting down.
TTGTTGGGAGACAACCCAACACTGTTACCTACTGTTTTTGTGTGTTCACATTATTAAGCTATTGTTTCAATAAAGTGCCAAGTAAGACCTTTGGGATGGTCTATGGTGATAGTTAACTTGATTCTGTGAAAAAACAGAAACTTTTGCTCTCAGCCCAGGAATTTTGAAAATTCACTGGAACGTGCTTTTGATCTTAATTTTTGACCCATGATTGATATAAAAGTTCTCTAGATTTTCCTAATTTTTTAGAATTTTTTGAGGTACAAAAGTATACGAAGTTTCCTGATTGCTACAGACTGTTCTGTTTTCTATGTGTTGTTTGCTTATTTTGATGAATCTATGAGTAGTATCAGAGGGTATGAACCATGGAGAAGTTGGAATGCAGTATAAATAACATCAATATGAATTTAGAATGAGTTCACAACAATACCTAAGTGGTGATTTATTTTCTTATACAAACGGATCTTAGAAGATTTTCTGTTCAGTTTTGTGTTGTGAAGTTTTCAAGTTTTGGGTGAAGTTTCGATGGACTACTGAATAAGGAATGGAAAGATCCTAAGCTTGGGGATTGCCAAGGCACCCCAAGGTAATATTCAAGGAATACCCAAGCAACTAAGCTTGGGGATGCCCCGGATGGCATCCCCTCTTTCGTCTTCGTCTATCGGTAAATTTACTTGAGGCTATATTTTTATTCACCACATGATATGTGTTTTGCTCGGAGCGTCATTTTCTTGTATTTATATTTGCTTGGTGTTATTCATAGACATGTTTTATATCTTTTAGTTCAATAAAAAGGTCAAGTATAGCCTTTACCATGCTTATTTTACAAGTCTTTATGTTGCTGTTTGAAAATAGAAAGTTTGCTATTATGTTTTGAATATTGGTGAATAGTCAAAACATAAAAAATCTTGAAATGTTTACACAGTAAGGTACAAGAAATTTTCTACAGTGTGGTAATTTTTTAGAATTTTTTGATTTAGGGAATTATGATTCCTCTTGCATTCTCTACAGACTGTTCTATTTAGACAGATTGCTGTTATGTTTGCATTGTTTGCATATGTTTGCCTGTTTAACGATTCTATTTGAAGATAGGAGTATTAAATATGCAGAGGTGTTTAGTAGGCAATATCAAAGAATAATTTTTGTGATTTGCTACAGTAGAGAATGATAAGGTTTTGCATTGATTTATACTAACTTATCTCGCGAGTTCTTGTTGAGTTTTGTGTGGATGAAGTTTTTCAGATTTAGGGAAACTGTGATATGAGAGGAATTAAGGAGACACAAAAGCTCAAGATTGGGGATGCCCAAGGCATCCCTAATTAATATTTCAAGAAGTCTCAAGCATCTAAGCTTGGGGATGCCTCGGTTGGCATCCCACCTTTCTTCTTCAACAGCTATCGGTCAGTTTTGGTTGAGCCTAAGTTTTTGCTTCTTCACATGATATGTGCAATCCTTGCAATGTCATTTTATTTTGTTTTGCTTGCTTTTTGAATAAAATACATTAGATCTAAAATTTTTAAATCAGAGAGAGTCTTCACATAGCTAAATAATTATTTGACTACTCATTGATCTTCACTTAGATCTTTTTGGAGTAGTTTGTCATTTACTCGTGTGCTTCACTTATGTCCTATGAGTAAATGGTTGAATGAATTGAATAATATAAATCTAAATTTATATATGTTTCATATGCTTATCCCATGGGGAGTAATGACTTCACATATAAGAAGTATGGGTGGTAAACTTATTGAAAGTTAGCAAACATAGTATTGGTCACCTGAACAATTCATGAAAGAATATTGAAGGAAGAGAGATTTCACATATAAATATACTATCTTGGACATCTTCTATGATTGTGCGCCCCATTAAATATCTTCAAACTTGAGCAAATTAGTTGAAGTTGAACAAGGAAGACAACATAATGAGTTATGCTTGGGTATATTTGTATAGAAGTTATATTGTTATGGATCCTCCAACATGTGGTGCTTGCTATTTAGAATCTTTTGCTAGCTAAAATTTCTGTACCAAGCGGGAATACTGCTTGTGCATCCAAAATCCTTGAACCAAGTTTCTTCCATGAGTGTTCACCATATCTACCTATATGCAGTATTTACGTGCCGTTCCAAGTAAATTTGCATGTGCCAAACTCTAAACCTTCAAATAATAATCTGTTTTGCATGCCCAAATCGCTCATGTAGCGACTAGGGGCAGTCAATATCTTCCATGCTAGGTAGGTTATTCTCACGATGAGTGTTTATTCACTTATCATTCACGAGAGAGTGGCTGGTAATTGGGATGCCCAGTCCTATGATCAAAAGATCAAAAACGAAATAGCAAATAATTAAACAACACTCCCCGAGGATTGCTGATAGTTGGATGGTACCCGTTGTTTCGGACCAGCCGTGGAATGTGCTTGTTGGTGGTGGGGGAGTAAAAACTTCACCATTCTATTTGGGAATCGCCTATAATGTATCTAGTATGGAAGATATTGTGAACTCTTGGTTGTTATGTTGACAATGAAAGTATACCTCTCAAAATTATTTCATCTCTGTTTTAAAAGCTTCGAGCTCTGGCCTATCTTTTACTTTTATGCAAGAGTCAGTAGTATTCCTTCTCATTCCAACCTACTCTTTAGTTGGAAAGCATCATGTGATGGGGAAAGATCTAAGCATATATGGCCATTCGAATATATTTGATCATGAATTATTATTGTTGACAATTATCTATATGATAAATAAGTTGGGAGGCGAAACATTAAGCCCCTATCTTTCTCTGTGTTCAATGGATGCTATTTGTTCTAAATATGCTTTGAGTGGAAGCAATCATGGAAGACTACATGATAGTTGAGTATGTGGGATTTGCTAAATCAAAGCTCTTACATAGAGCCTTCCTGAAAATAGATGAATTGAAATTGTTTGATGACTGAGAACCTAGTTTGTTAGTTTTCAAGAAAGTTTATGATCTATTCTTTAACATGTGAATAGCTTGTTACTTGATCATGAGAAGTTTTATGAGATGAGCTACTGTTATGATATATAATGATGCTACAAAAAGTGATTGAAATTATCATTGATCAAACTTGTGCACTCGCTAGCATTCCACATCAAAAATTTGTTTTATCATTTACCTACTCAAGGACGAGCAGAAATTAAGCTTGGGGATGCTTGATACGTCTCCACCATATCTATAATTTTTTATTGTTCCATGCTATTATATTATCCATCTTGGATGTTTTGTATGCACTTATATGCTATTTTATATTATTTTTGGGACTAACCTATTAACCTAGAGCCCAGTCTCAGTACCTGTTTTTTCCTTGTTTTTGAGTCTCGCAGCAAAGGAATATCAAACAGAGTCCAATTGACCTGAAAATTTACGAAGAATATTTTTGGAAAATATAAAAAATGCTGGAACTAAGAGATATCAGAGAAGAGTCCCGAGGCAACCACAAGGGTGGAGGGAGCCCCCTAGGGCATGCCCCCGTCCTTGTCGTCGCCTCATGGGCCCCCTTGAGTTGTCCCCGACGCCAACACTTCCTATAAATCCCAAATCCTCCAGAACAGAACCTAGATCACGAGTTCCGCCGCCGCAAGCCTCTGTAGCCATGAAAAATGAATTGGGAGCCCGTTCCGGCACCCTGCTGGAGGGGGGAATCATCACCGATGTCCATCTTCATCATCTTGGCGCTCTCCATAAGGAGGAGGGAGTAGTTCACCCTCGGGGCTAAGGGTATGTACTGGTAGCTATGTGTTTTATCTCTCTCTCTCTCTCTCTCGTGTTCTTGATTTGGCACAATCTTGATGTACCACGAGCTTTGCTACTATAGTTGAATCATATGGTGTTTTCCCCCTCTACCTTCTTGTGATGAATTGAGTTTTACCTTTGAGGTTTCATTATTATCGGATTGAATACTATTATGGATTTGAGAACACTTGATGTATGTCTTGCGTGGGATACCCGTGGTGACAATGGGGTATTCTATTGATTCACTTGATGTATGTTTTGGCACTCAACTCGCGGATTCCCGAGGTGACATTGGGGTAATCTATGCATAGGGGTTGATGAACGTTTTCGTCCTTGTGTCTCCGGTGGAAACTTTGGGGCACTCTTTGAAGTTCTTTGTGTTGGTTTGAATAGATGAATTTGAGATTGTGTGATGCATATCTTATAATCAAAATCGCGGGTACTCATGGTGACAACAGAGTGCCTAGGTGACATTAGGGTTTTGGTTGATGTGTATCTTAAGGTGTTATTTTAGTACGAACTCTAGGGCTGTTTGTGGCACTTATAGGAATAGCCCAATAGATCGATCAGAAAGAATAACTTTGAGGTGGTTTCATACCCTATAATAATCTCTTCATTTGTTCTCCGCTATTAGTGACTTTGGAGTGACTCTTTGTTGCATGTTGAGGGATTGTTATATGATCCAATTATGTTATCATTGTTGAGAGAACTTGCACTAGTGAAAGTATGAACCCTAGTCCTTGTTTCGAAGCATTGCAATACCGTTTTCGCTCACTTTTGTTACTAGTTACCTTGTTTTATATTTTCAGATTACAAAAACCTACACTACAAAAAAAAGACACATCCGTGACATTTTGGGCTGAACGAATTTTTTTCCTGTCATACATATGACACTTCTATGATGATAATTGTGACAAAACCCGGTATCATCATAGATGTGGTGGGCTCCTACTTCTATGACAAAAAATCATGACAGAAAATGGGCTTTTCGTCCTGGGTGGGCCGGAGACGTAGCTGCATGACATTCTTTGGGCCGTCCATGACGGAAAAAACCGTGGTAGAAGCGAGGGGGAGGAAAATTTCGGGGAGTTCCCGGTTACGGTGGGAGGTCGGGGGCCGAGCGATGCGCGTTTCTCTTGTACACGTACGCGCGTGTGTGCGAGGCGTTGGCTCTAACTAAACCCGAGCGAGGCGTTGGGCTCTAACTGAACCCGAGCAATTGCACTGCAGGCTACGCGTTACTGAACCCGAGCGATCGATCGATGGCTGTTAACTGAACCCAATCTAGCGATTCCTTCGCTACTGCTGCTAACTGAAGCCGATCGATGCTGCCTCTGAATGAACAGTGAGCGTTGCGGGGGGGTGGGGGTTGGATGAACAGTTCCTGGTGGGGGTGGATGAACAGGACCCCGTGGTGTTGCCTCTGGATGAACAGGACCCCGATCGATCGACCCGGTTGGGGCTGGATGAACAGGACCCCGTGGAGGGCTGGATGAACAGGACCACCCCGTGGAGGGCAGGATGAACAGTAGAAGGTGGAGGGCAGGATGAACAGTAGAAGGTGGAGGGCAGGATGAACAGTAGCCCGTGGAGGGGTGGTTGAACAGGAGCCCGTGGAGAGGGCTGGTTGAACAGTAGCCGGTGGAGTAGCGCGCGGTGGAGGCTGGATGACCAGGAGCCCGTGGATGAACAGTCGCAGGTGGAGGCTGGAGGAGGTCGACAGTGGATGAGCAGTAGCTCGTGGAGGCTGGAGGGGGTCGACGGTGGAGATGAACAGTATCCCGTGGAGTCCCGTTTTGCGGTACGCCACACCCCTCCCGATGAACAAGACCCATGTTTCGACCGTAGCGCTCCAACACAAGTCTGTTTCGTCCGTTTTGCGGTACGCCACACCCCTCCCGATCAACAGGACCCCCATTTCGACCGTAGGAGGTCCCTTTCCTCCGTTTTGCGGTACGCCAGACCCCTCCCGATGAACAGGATCCCGTTTCGAACGTGGCCGGTCAAACACAAGGCCGTTTCCTCCGTTCTGCGGTACGCCAGCCCTCGTTTCTATCACCTGTTCCGTCCAAGCCCTCCCGATGAACGCGACGCATTCCGTTGCCTCCCCATGAACACGACGCATTCCGTTGCCTCCCCATGAACACGACGCATTCCGTTGCCTCCCCATGAACACGACGACGATGTTGTTTCTCCGTTCCGACCCAGCCATGTACACGAGCCCTGGCCGTACGTATGCGCGAGTAGGCGTTCGAGACCCCGCCTGTATGTACACATACGTGGCCGTATTTTCTTTCTTGCACCCTGGCCGCCGTACGTACGTGTACATGCTACGTGCACACCTCTACTATGACACGTGCGCGCCTCTACATCGACCAGTATATATGTACATACACGTTTGCGACCAGAATGACAACGCTACATACGCTTCGACAAGGTGGGTCTCGACTGTCAGGCACTTCCTTGCGTGTGAAGATGTAGGTGGTGGGTCCCAGCAGTCAGGGGCAAACGTTTTTTTTTCATGAAATACGGTAGCCCGTACGGTGGGTCCCCGCTGTCAGGTGGAGGAATAATTTTTTGCACGTAATAAGGAGGCACTTCCTTGCTGCGGCCGTGGACCCAGCTGTCAGCCTCTCCACATACAGTCCACGTCCGATGGAAGTCGTTCCTTGACCATGTTGACCACGCCGCGCCGAGAGCACCAGGGCGGTGGAGACGACAAGGCCTAGGAAGAAGACGACGCGGAGCCGGGGAAGACGCGATAGTGGATGCCCACGCGTAGAGGAGTATGAGGGTTGACTGGTTCGCTGCGGTGTGAGGCTGTCGTCGCCGCAGAATAACAAGGGGTGTGGGTGAGTAGAGGGATGGCCTGGCCAGCGGTGGTAGTAGTAGGGGGCGGTGAGGCCTCCGCCGCATCGCAGCCAGCCACGTGAGGCAGGAGCACGAGGCACGAACGATGCTGGTTTTGGCGGCTGGAGCAAGAAGGCCAGAGGTTGAAGAGGCACTACGGCTGTTGGATGGACATCGTACGGTCACTGGAGCTAGAATCGTGCATATTGACTAAGTTGACAAAGCCCTCCGTCCCCGTCAACTTAGTAGGCCCACAAGTCAGCCTCCCACCAAGGTGGGTCCCAGCTAGCAGGGGGTATTCATTTTTTTGTGCGTAATAAGGAGGCACTTCCGGTGGGTCCGAGCTGACAGCAGGGGAACTTTTTTTTGCGAAATACGGTGGCCCGTCGGGTGGGTCCCCGCAGTCAGGGGCAAACATTTTTTTCGCGATATACTGGTGGGCGTCCGATGGGTCCCTGTTGTCAGGTGGAGGAATAATTATTTTCTGCGTAATAAGGAGGCACTTCCTTGCAGCTGGCGTGGACCCAGCTGTCGGCCTCTCCACATACAGTATTCTTCCGATGGAATTCAGTCGTTGACAACATTGACCACGCCGCCCCGACAGCACCACGCCAGTGGACGACGGCGAGGCCTAGAAAGGGGACGACGCGGAGCCGGGGAAGACGCGGCAGTGGATGCCCACGCGGAGAGGAGTACAAGGGTTCACTGGTTCGGCTGCGCTGCCGTCGCCGCAGAATAACAGGGGGTGTGGGTGAGTGGAGTGGAGGGATGGCCTGGCCAGCGGTGGGAGTAATATGGGGGCGGTGAGGCCTCCCCGGCAGCACAGCCGGCCACGGGAGGCAGGAGCAGGTGGCATGATCGGCGCTGCTTTGGGCGGCTGGAGCAAGAAGACCAGAGGTTGAAGAAGCACTACGGCCGTTGGATGGACATCGTACGGTCAGTCGGGCTAGAATCGTGCATATTGACTAAGTTGACAAAGCCCTTCGTACCCGTCAACTTAGTAGGCGCACTATACTGGGTCCTCCTAGCAGGGGGAGTATTCATTTTTTTGTGCGTAATAAGGAGGCACTTCCTTGCGTGCGAAGATATAGCTGGTGGGTCCGAGCTATCAGCGGCGGTAACGTTTTTTTCGTGAAATACAGAGGCCGTTTCGGTGGGTCCCAGATGTCAGGTGGAGGAAATCATTATTTTGTGCGTAATAAGGAGGCATTTCCTTGCGTGCGGCCGTGGACCCAGCTGTCAGCCTCTCCACGTACAGTCCACTTCAGATGCATGTCGGTCGTTGACCACGCTGACCACGCCACGCCGAGAGCACCAGGGCGGTGGACGACGGCGAGGCCTAGGAAGGGAACGACACGGAGGCAGGGAAGACTCGGCCATTGTTTTTGTTTCCCACGCGGAGGGGAGTACGACTGTACGAGGGTTTACTGGGTCGTCTACCATCGCCGGAGAATAACAGCAGGTGTGGGTGAGTAGAGGGATGGCTAGGCAAGCGATGGGAGTACGGTGGGGCGGTGAGGCCTGCGCGGCAGCACAGCCGACCGCGGGGAGGAGGGAGCAGGCAATCCCGTCGGCACTTGTTTGAGCAGCTGGAGCAGGAAGAGCAGAGATTGAAGAAGCACGACGACCGTTGGATGGACATCCAACAATATACAGGCCATCTGTGGAAAGCCTCAAATATGTGGAAAACAGCATACAACCCATCTGCCATTATTTCAAATAATTTACAGCCCATTTGCTAATTCTTACGGGTTTTGTTGGAGCCCATATTCTTTATGTTAGCATTAGAGCCCATATTGTGGCCACGGTTAAAAAATTATACGAAATTTTGCATATGTCGGTGCGGTCTGAACTGTTTTTAATCCCGAAATTTCGAGTCACATTCAGACTGATTTTAAAAATAAATGTATATCAATATAAAATCCAATAAATCGTCCATGCATAAAAATCAATGCAATTTAAAATCTCGAAATGAAAAAAAGATATTTGAAAATAATTGCCGGTTTGATGTGTTTTAAAAATGTACATCCCATTTCTCATTACTGATAGGCCATTTTCTCGGCCAGCCGAATGAAGCTCTTCTCGTCTTGAAAGATTTGCAGCCCAACAGGCCTGATAAAGCGACTTACTTGACAAATCACAAAAGAACTGGGCCAGCCATTTTCAGAAAAAAAACTACCGGGCTGGTCTGTGGTAAACGTAAAAGAAAAGGCTGTCTAGACAGGCCAGAGTGTCCCGCACAACCCAGTTGACACCCTGCTTCCGTCTCAAAAACAAATTAGATAAATGCCACTCCAATTATGGCAATTCAGAAAAATGCCACTGCAATTTCCAAACTTTGAAAAATGCCACTGCAAACTTTGAAAAACGCCACTGTAGTTTGCAAACTTTGAAAAACGCCACTCCAGACTTTGAAAAATGCCACTAGAAATGGCATGAAATGGCATTTTTCAAAGTTTGGAAATTGTAGTGGCATTTCTCGGATACACCAGATTTGGAGTGGCATTTATCAAATTAACCCAAAACAAAAATAACTGGGCGAGCTGCTGGGTCCCTGGTGTCAGCCGCTCGTTGTGCAATTCTCTCGTGTATTGACTACGTTGACAATGGCATGGGACCCAGATGTCAGAAATCCACTAGGAGGAGCCATTTTTTATTGGCTTGAAATAAGGAGGCACTTGCTTGCGTACTGCCATGACCTTGGCAGGTCCCTGCTGTCATCCTCTCCACGTACAATCATCTCCTGATTGTGTACGCGTCAACTTGCTAGGCCCACAAGTCAGCCTCTAAACCGTGGAGGACAAATACAACCCATTTAAAAAAAAATAACAACCCATTCCAGATGTTCAAACGGAAAGTTCAACATTCAGAGCAAAGTAACAGGTCTGATCCACATATAGAGTACTGAACTTCCACGTTGACAACCATCATAGCCAAGTTAACTATCTACTCCCACTAACACTCTAGTAGCGTACAAGTACTAACTTACTCTTAGCTAACTAGACGATGCCGGTCGCCATCTGCTGTCCATGCTAAACACCGGCACCGGCGTCCTCCGCCTCGCCTCGGACTTGCCAGAGGTGCGATAGGGCGCGTTGCTCGCGCGCGTTGGCCCTTTCCATGCCGGCGTGGTCCACTGAAGCTTCGACTTCCAAGCGAGAAACCCACTTGACGAGCTGGTAGTAAAAATTGGCGTCGCGAACGCGTGCGTGCCCGACAGCCTCCAGGGCTATTTGCCGGGTGCCGGCCTCCACGTAGTCGGCCCAGTTGCAGGCGCTCTGCTCGCGATTCAGAGCGTCGCTGCGCTGCTGCTCCATGTCCTGCTGGCGGCGCAAATCGGCGATACGCTGCTCCTCCGCCAGGCAGTCGCGCTCCAACAACTCCTGCTCCTCCGCCATGAGGTCGCGCTCCAACAACTCCTCGATCTCCGCATTGCCATCTAAAGACAGATAGAATGCCTCCTCCCTCCGTCTGTCTTTCGGTGAAAACGCGAACACTAGTTCCGGCGGTGACCGCCTCCGGCGTCTCCTACCGCGGACGGGCGGGGGCATGGCGGACGTGGCGAGCGACATCGGGCCAGTGGGGGATTATGAGGATATGGCGAGTTGGGTCACGGTGGCACCTGAGAAGGCCGAGAAACAATACTTATAGGCGGAAGGTAGCGCGACGGTCATCGGAATTCAATGCATAATGGCTTAGTGCGCCAGCTTGCCGTGGAAAACAAGAGAAACTGAAATTATGACTGTGCTGTCCCGTCCCGTGTGGGTCGCATGCCGGCATGGCGGTCAAACGAGTGCACTCGAATCATCTCCCTCCTTGTCAATAATGATTCCACGGATTTAAAGCGTATCTTTTTTCGCATGAGTTAGCTGCCTTAATTACGGCCGGCTGCATGCAGGCACTCAGAATCGCTCGTAGGCAGTACGCAAAGCAGTATGCAACGAGTCGCAGCCGAGGGCACGCATGCAGCCACTTAAATCATTGGAATTAATTAGGCTTAAACTTCTGCATGCCGTTAATTATTGCCATGCCTTGGTCTTACTGCTTTGCTCACGGGACTAATAAATCCCGGACGGAGGGAGTACCTTGGTTGGTGAGAGGTTTGAATTAAGCCCTCAAACCGGAAAGGAGGTACTAGTACATGCGTGATCCGCTATTTATTCGTACAGGATCGAGTAGGTCATTTCTTGAATTGAGCCCTGCAAACCAGAAAGGAGATAGTACGTGCGTGATCCGCTATTTATCCATGTAGGATCGATAGTGTAGCTTGTCAGTTTCTTCAGAGGTAGGCATTTTTATCCATGTAGGATCGATAGTGTAGCTTGTCAGTTTCTTCAGAGGTAGGCATTTTTATTCAAAAAACTGCCACTTCGCATCTTGCGTCGCAAATAAAACTGCCAGGAGCGCATTTGTAGGCTAGCTAGTGATCGATCAGTAACTTGTAAACACTGAGCGGACAGAAATAAGTAACTGTTAATGCATCTCAATGATTCACAGATCATATACAAATATGTAGCTCCAAAAGCAAAGATCAGCCACTTCGGATCTTGCGTCGCAACTAAAACTAACTAGTACGATTCCCATACATAAGATCAACATGTTAATGCATCTCAATGATTCACAGATCATATACAAATATGTAGCTCCAAAAGCAAAGATCTAGAAAAAACATGTGTTCTTCCTACTAACATGGATGCTTCTCTTGGCCAACATTCAGTACAGACTGAAAGACAAATTTGTTTGTGAAGTCTACAATTCCTCTTGCAAACGTAAGTGGTTTCACCAACAACTGGAACCATGAGAATGAACCACACATGATGGAGGAACATCCACTGCAATATGATTTGGTCTTCTCTCGATCACATGGCGAGACTATTTTCGGAATACAAACTTTAAATTAGGCAAAATGATGCCCATTGTATAATCAGACCAAAGCAATGAAGCACCTAGTGTTGGCCAATAAATAGCACAGTACTACTTTTCTGCAGTCCATGAAGTGACTATCCAATCTTTCTATGTACTATCCAATCTTTCTGTGTCTATTTTCAAATGGCACTGCATGCAGTGACTATACTATTCTCTTGTGCAGTTCAACCAAAATTGCGGGCACTTTGTTTGTTTGCCAAATAGCAACGGGCAGACATCTCTGCCTGCACAAATATCAAGCAGCTAGTAAACATATACCACACCTTGTATTTTCAGTTTAAACATGTCTCTTCCGCTTAACATCTGTCATGTTCTGCACTGGACAATCTAATATAGTTATGTTTTGCCCTGCACAATTTCATACTAAATTGATTTGCTGGTTCAGAGCAGAAATATAGCGCCTATTCTTCATCAGACCAAGGATATCCATGTTCGCAGTGATGGAAGAGGTGAAATCGATACAACCGAAATTGAGCACCCAATCATTGAATCCTGTCCTGCACCTCCAATGTAGGTCCACCCTGCCAATAAATTCACATGCAAACCACTAGTATTACTATCTAATGACAGTACAAAAAGAGTAGCAATATAGTAGAAAACCATGTACCTTCGTAATGAACAACTCATAGTGCCACCAATTGGATATAAAGGTTTGAAAAAAAACATGCTCCTAATGTTGAACCAGTTGGACTTTTTGTGCAGTTCCACTAAAATCGAGCATCCCTGTTTGCATAGATATTGAAAGTGTGATTACTCTAAAAGTGGCACTAGTTGAAGCATAGACTCACAAATATAAGCATTCCAATTTCTTAATGGGAAAAGGTAGCAAGACTGTTTCTAACCACCTGTCTGAAGGAATAAATAAAGCAACATCGGCTGATGTCAGGAAGGCATACATAGTTTTTTCTAGAAAAGTGAGCCATTCCTGACCTTTCCTCTTCTTTTAAGCAAATTTTGTGCAGTTCTACTAAAATAAAATGCCATCACCGCCTTGACAATTCAGTGACACTGTACAAAAGGAAATGACTTAACATTACATCATGATGTCAGGTATGTAGTCGACAGGCATTAGAGACAAACATACAAACCTCCTCAAGAGAACAGCCGGAGGAGGAGGTGCCCACTCTTGACCTTTCCTCTTGTCTTCATAATTGTCTGTGCAGTTTAACCAAAATAAAATGACATCAGCACCTTGGCATTTTGGTGACACTGTACAAAAAAAATAACTTATCTCATGAAAGTGAGGTATGTAATCTATAAGCATTAACAGTGCAAAAATCTGAAGGTAGTAACAAGTTTCATCGTTGGTATACTGGCTGTGCAACAGTATTAGAATGCCTAAGCTGAAAAATCTTTAATGCATCCACAATCAACAGCTAACCCTGAAATAATCCAGTGACGTTAAATGACATTGCTTAAATTTATGGGTGGCATTAGACTGAGAGCGGCATTAGTTAAATGTGGCATCACTTTAGCAGTATCATTGCTTGACTTGACTGCTGGCGTTATACTAACAGCAGAAAAAGTGGCAATAAGAGCATGGGGGGCCCATTCGGACAGTGGGCGCACCAGTACGATGTACCTCCACGGACGCAGAGTGGTGAGGGAGGTATGGTTGCCCAGAGCAACAAATATCCAGGCAGCATATGTGGATTACATCCCATTTTTGTTTTCTTTAGCCACCTTTTTTCAATGCGAGGACAACAAACCGATCGACCTGGTCATTCTCTATTGCGTTGTCATGCCTTTATACCCTTCTTCAACCAAGAGACACGAGACTTGATCCTTAGCTACTGATTTTCCCCTTTTCAACCTAGATGCGGGTTCGATGCCTACTCTCTTGGACAGTACAGTCTCCCTTCCTTTCCTTATTCAACCCAGACATGGATTAGTCTGCATGAAGTAGGGTTTCCTTTAATAGTGCAAATTATGGTTTTCATCTGCGTGGCCAGCAGAGTAGAGGATAGCAAATTGGGAAGATGGTGGAGTGGAAAAAGATCCACATGCAACGACGTAGCAGATGGGGTAATAGAACAAGGTTATGGCTCGAAAAGAGGTAGCATACCTGAGGGTCGGCGGGAAGTGGCTTCGCTCGTGGTCGTCGTCCTCCGCACACACACTACGACATCGAGCTTGGGGACGGAGGCCATCCCACGCGGGCGCTAGGTCTGAGAGGACGGCCTTGTCGTCAGTGCATGACCTCGCTCGCCGATGACGAGTGCGTCAACGCTGCACGTCCTTTTCTTCCCCGGCGGATCTGTGACCACCGGTGAGGAGGGAGAGAGGGGCCGTCTTTTTTAGATCTGGAGAGAGGGTGGTAGTGTGAGAAGCAAGTGGGCAGCCCTTAGCAAGAAAGCGCTGAAGCTCCAGCCTATATATCTTTTTTATACTACTAGTACTGGAGGTGGGGTAGTGGTAGAGTACTTTATATTTTCTCTATGTACAGTACCAGTTAGTCATGCTTCAAAACTGATCGGCATGCCATCAAAAAATAAAGGTCGATAACTAATGTGGCACCTCGGGCCAATGCGGCCAGATCGCATTTTGCACGAGAAATTACACACCATGTTTCGTTGACATGTGGTCCCGTTCCAACATATCAGTGAGATGACGGCGAGTAGTAGGAGTATTTCCGAACGGACATGTAGGCCAGGGCGCCTCTTCGTGAACCGTGGAAAACTCGCAACCGTCCACTGACTCTTCGCCTTTACCTCTCGATTTGGAACTGCTGTCGCACACTCTTCCTCTCCCTCCTCCATTTTCCTTCAGCCCTTCACCCTTTCTTCTGCCATTGTTCGATCGTCTTCTCCATGGAGGGAACAGGCCGGAAACGACCCCGTTATTCTTGCCCCGATCTGAAAGATGACGTGGTGGAGGAACTCATTGATCGGTGCGAGGTCATCACCTCGGCTAGCATGGCAGGTTCGTTCAAGCCCATTCTCGACTCAACTAATAACATCATTGCAAGGAACCCAGGGGTCCAGGAGTGGTTTGATCTCCCCTATCTTCTTCGCCATGACCCTGCTCACTGGCGAGCGGACGGCGGAGACCTCGCCTTGTGCAAGTTGATGCCTCTTGATAATGATACGTGTGATGTCAAGATTCCATCGCTTAAGTGTAAGTCCTGGGCTGGCGCAAATGGAGATTGGGTTGTTTATATTGGGTACAATTGCGAGTGGGAACTTGTGAATGTGTACACTCGTCACCGGGTTCCACTTCCAAAAATCTCCGAGTGCCCTGAGGTTGAGCACATAGATGATCTACGTACGTTCAAATACGATCATGGTGATTGTCGTGTACTAAAGATAGCAATTTGTTGAGTTCCCAACCGCTCTTGGAATTACAAGAACTATCAAGTTGCTGCTATCTTCGACAAGCTAGTTGCCGTCCTTCGTGGTTCGACTGGATGGATATTACTCAAAAAATCAGTTTCTATACACGGATGTGTACTGTGATGCAATTGAATACGAGGATCTTGTGTTTGCTGCCACCTCTCGTGGCACTGTTTTTGCATGGGATCCTCGTTGTTTCGGTACGTTTGTCTTCCACCGTAATTATAATTGTTTCATACACATGCATGCAGGTTAGCAAGTTTCCCTTTACTAATTAACCTTCTTCTTGTGTTTCCAAGGTCCTGTGAACATCCCACCACCTATACTTGAAGATTTTTATAACCAAGTGGGAGATGACGATGGTGATGATCACAAGCATGAGCACGAGCAACATCGATTTACTCTATGGAGCCTGGCAACTAATTCCAATGGATCACCTCTTCTTGTGTGTATACATCCCACTGATGATGTTACTGCTAAGGAAGCAGGTGTAGTCTCCCATGGTCGCACTCTTCGGACCTATTCCAACACCCGTTGCATGGTATTCGGGATGGATACTAGCGTGCTAGCGCCAACTCCTTCTCCCTGGTACAGAATTGATAGTCTTGGAGAAAACTCGCTCTTCCTTGGACAAAATTATCCGATGATGGTGAAAGGCGATCCAACTGCTGTTGACACATTTATGAGAAGCAACTGTGTCTATACCTCGGACATTTGGGTGGTTCCCTACCCTGGTAATGATATAGTAGGCCGCTTCAGCCTGGATGATCAGTCCTGCGTTGGTCTCCAGATCGACAACGGATGGCCCGTCCCAGAGAATCACTTGTGGTTCAAAGCAAGTGTTTCCAACGCCGTGGTATGGTTGAGTTGAAGTTCATTTCATGGCTTGTTATTTGTTGTGTGGTGAAAACTTTAGTATTGATAATGTATCCTCATTGTTGATGTGGGTTGATGACCTGTTGTATGTAATAAAATGATATGCCTGTGATAAACTTACTAAATTTATGAATGGCTTTCGAGTCGCTTCTCTGAGTGAGTGGTGCGACGAGGCAAAAAAATATTTTCCGAATACATAATTGTACGTGCATTGCAACAGGTTATCGGATGAGGCCAATCAACAATAGTAGTACACTATTTGTACTAGCTTCACATGCTTCGCGCGTCGGGCGGGTGTTTTTACTGTAGCCATTTGTTAATGTGTTCGTTGTACGTAACCAACACCTCGAATCCTTGATACTAGTATACTATATAGTAGGAGTAAGTAGTAGGACTAGTAGGGTGGCATGGGCCAGAACAAGCATTCACGTCCAGGAGTACGGCACATGCCACCACCACGACATCCATCTGACACCATATTATTTCTTGGAGTCTGTGCTAGAGCAATCTCTTCAACCTCGTCGTTTCCCTAACTTCAGCCATCGCGCGGCGGGCGAGGTGGGGGTTTGCCGATAGTCGGTTTCCTTAACTGCGGTCCCACTTGTAAGGCCAACTCCAACGCACGACCCCAAACGGACCTCCGTTTTGCACGAACTCCAACGATAATTTTGACTATAAAAGCAAGACCAAAGAAAACAAGAACCACAAGAATACATTTTACTACTCCTGTAAGTTGGATTAGTGCCTTCTCGATGCATTCATTGTTGATCTGCGGAGGCTCAATCTTGCGTGCTTCTTTCTTCTTCGAGTGTAAAGAAGTAGACGTTGCTTCCTCGCATCTAGTCTCATGTCTAGCCTCTATTCTAGTAGGAGTATCAACAAGTGCACTAATCTCATCTCTAGGCTCTGTGCTACTAGCTAAAAGTGATAGAACATCTACTAAATTGCGCTCTATCAATATATGGATGTACTCTTCTTCCCAATACAAAAACTTGCGTCCATTCTACTCCCTCCGTTGCACAATACATGCCTTCTATTTGTCAAAATATATATGTATCTAGACATGTCTTAGTATATAGGTACATCCTTTTTTGGACAAATGGAAGTCAAGTATTTTGGAACGGAGGGAGTACACAATAAATTTTTTAAGTTAGCACAACTAGTCTAATCCGAGAGCAGAACCGAAGATTTTGTCGGGTTCTTCCTCCTTTTGCCGACACGTGGGACATCCAGCATCCAGGTCGTGTCATGAAAGAAAATAGAGTGGTAGTTGAAGCCACGAGATGTGCATCTTGGGTTAAACTATAAATAGAATCTTACTACTCTTGAGTAACTCCAAAAGCGGCCACCGAAGATCTTTATTGGATTTGTTTTTCATCACCAGCACATCGAGGTGAAAGATGTGCAGGTTCAGTGGGTCCTCTTGCGTTTTCACTGACATGTGGGGCCGCATGTGAGCAAACAGACGATGGGCTCCGCGCATCCGCTGGCTGGCTGAGAAGAGAGATAGAGGAGGGCTGAGCACGGACTACAGGAAATTTGTTCTACGTACCTCGATATAGGCTCGATATAGTGGGGTGGCATGGGCCATAACTAGCATTCACGTCTAGCAGTACGGCACACGCCACCCACACGAGTCCCATCCGACACCAATTTTCTTGGAGTCCGTGCTACAACCATCTCTTCTACCTCCTGTTTTCTCAGCCATCGCGCGGTGAGCGGGGTGGGGGTTTGCCGATAGTTGGTTTGCTCAACTGCGGTCCCACTTGTAAGTGAAAATGCAACACCGCACGCATTCCCGCTTGAGCGGCGTGCCGGACCAACCGTGTGGGGGTGCGACACGAACACGACAGGTTTTTCCTTTTGAACTTGTAACTTGTAAAATTTGGTTCTGCTCCATGGCGCGACCGATAGATAGAAAATAACGATTTTGCCTAGAGTAATGAGAAGTTTGGTTCTGGCGCCGTTCATGCATGGAGTACGTACGAAAATTATGAAGTTGATGTGAAAGGTAAGATAATTACTGTAGTATCATATACTACTACATGGATTTGACGGAAAGATAAAAATACATACGGATCCATCAACGTTCAACGACATCCTCACGCCCTAGTGCTCCGGGTCACCAACCGACGTGTGAGGAGCAGCGGCGTTGGCGGCGAGCTCAACGTGCTTCTGAACAGTGCCGTCCAAGGTTGCCCTGCGCTCCAAGAAGGCCAGCGCCCTATCGTCCTCCTCTTGCATGTAGTAGTCCTTGTGGACGATTTGCGCGTAGACGTGGGTGATTATGTCGATGGTGTCTTGCTGCGCCAGGCGCTGCGCGGCGAGCGCGACCTCGAGGTGGACATTCTCTGGCGCGACGGTGGGCAGTCGCAGGGCCACCAGTGCGTCCAAGAGGTTGTTACCATAGTGGCCGTTGAGGGTGGCGGGCATCGCAGAGCCTGGGCGCGTCGGCTGGAGGCTTACGTCAAAGTCGTCTGCAAGCTTCTTGACGACGGTGAACTTGTCGAGGAAACCGACGAGGACCTCGTCAAACAAGGAGACAAAGCTGTCGTCCAAGCGGCCCCTCGCCCTGGCGGCCTCAAGCAATACTACCTGGAGATGTTCCTCGGTGTCGGGCCGCAAGCCGGCGTCGTGGACCATCTGGCACAGCCGGCTGATGCTCGCGCTCATCGCCTCCATGGGCCTAGCATAGCTTCTAGGCAACTGATCTTGCGATTCGAGTGATCACTCAGCCCTTGGTTAGCGTGCGTAGGTGCATAGGATTTTGTACTACTCCTCAGCCCTCTGCTGCACCTGCCTTTGGCTGTATGATAGGTGGGCTAGCCACCCCCTGGGGCCATGTGTCATTCACCCAAAGGCAGTTGTCGTAAGTCAATGAAGCTGCGTCCCCCTCCGTGCCGGTGCAGTATAGTCATCTCACTAGACCTCTAGTTGGGGCCAGACGAGAGAAGTTTGATGTTTACTGGTTTATTGGTCCCCTTTGCATTTTGCGCCAAGTTTTGACCTTTGATTTAACTAATAAAATGTTAATGCATGTAAACAAAAATGTTGTGTAAGTCACCTTACGAAAACCAAATAATCCAAAAATACTTAGGCATGGTGCAGTAACTCCCTCCTTGTTTCTTATTTTGTGACATATCAACCAATGAGAGATGTGGGCCGTGCATGCTTTCAATGACTTGAGACTACCAAACATGACATGCAGTGTTTAGTTCATTGCATGTAATCCTATTAGTACTCTAGTTAGCAAAAAAACATTAAGTTCTCTTGCCGATAGGAATAAAACACCATGTATTTATTTACAGAGGGAGTAGTACATTTTTGGTGACATGCATTACTTGATATTGCTAGTCAAATACTAAAATCCAGATGGACGTGGTAGTACTCCTAAATCCATACGGTGGTGCTACTAGTACTACTAGTAGTACTACCAATGTAGTAGTAGGAGTACTAGCACTGTACTACCTGTTGGTTAAATTATTACGTGCTGCTCCTCACAGTGAAGTGACAAGACCCTGCGCCGGAGATGACACCTGAGTATAGGCGCCGTGTTTGGCATACCATAGTCAGCCTCATCGTCTGCAGTCACTATCATCATGCCTGTAGAGCTAGCCTGCTTACAACTAGCCCTGTTCGATATAATTTCCCGTGCGTAGATGCCCGTGCATTGCACGGAACACCAAGATTGGGGGTGGACGGCTCCGGTAGCAGCCATCGTGCCAGATTTTTCCACGGCCTTCTACTCCTAGATGTGGTGGGGAGGAGATGAGGCTGATTGTGAGAGACAAGGAGTTGTTTGTAAATAGGGAACAAGTTGGTCATCTTTTTGCAAAAATGGAGAAGCTTGGTTTGTATGCGTCAGATCTAGATCCGACAGCTATTGGTGAAATATGGGAGGCACAACATCATCACCAACTCAAGACCTGTTTGTTTCGCAGGATTTTGAAAACGCAGGAATAGGACACAACAATATTACAAGTTTCAAACTGATATTACAAATGTTAGGAGTAATGCTGCACCGACGAAGAGGGAATTACTAGGAAGTTTACGTAAGAACTTTCGTTACTTTAGGTGGATGCAGCATTATCGTACAAACTAAAATCCACCGCCCTGACAAGTCACTAATGGGCAAATAAGTTTTTGAGTCTCTGGTCACTTGATGTTTCAAAAACAAATTCAGCTTCTGCGGAGACTTTGTCATTTAGGCTTAGACGCTTGCGGTGATCAGCACACCATTCATTGTTGCGCCAGAGAACGCCAAACCTCATTAACTTGAGCTCACTTGCCTCCAGAACAAAGAACCTGGCCAATTTAATCTCAGATGTGCTGCCTCGGTAGTCGATCAAATCAATTTCTGTAAGATGGAGATCAAGGCATTCGATGAGATTGTTATAGTGCAGCACATTTTTCACTTTCGGGTCTTTTTTTATCTGCAAAAGAAGAGAACATATTAGAGCAGCTGGCTGCATAAGATTGCCGTGTCATCAAGAGGTACCAATATCATTCGCTCATACGATAGGGTTGGCTGGCTAGTGATATTTTCTTACTCTCTCTCTCTCTCTCTCTCTCTCTCTCTATGTTTCCTCTCAAAGCTTCAAAGCTGAGCTCCTCTAGCTGATCTAGGGCGGGGGATAAGAACCACTCGTCAAACTTGGGTTGGACCTTGCAGTTGGTACTGAACATGCAGATGTCAAGGCGTTTGGCTAGCCCGGGGTGCGATGAAAGGATCTTGGAGACTGCGGCCATGCGTTAGAAATCCCCGTCGCAGAGGCAGCTTTCGACGGTGAGGTTGAGGGGGACGCAGCGCCAGAGGGGGCGCCACCGCCGGGAGAGCAGGACGGTCCGCACGGCAGATTTGGTGGGGAGGAGGCCGATGATGACGAGCAGCGTGTCGTCGGGGAGGCTGCTGATGAAGTCCAGGCTCGCCGGATGCGGTTTTGGCTCAAGCCACCTCCGCTTGTTGGCTGCCTCGCCGTTCATCTCAACCGGCGGCGACGCCGGTGTACACGTGTGCTGGTGTGTGTTGTGTGCTGGGTGTGCGCGAGTGCGTCCTTCTGTGCATGCCGCCGCACAGTGGTGAATTGTGCGCGAGTGCGTCCTTCGCGCGCAAGAAGTTTGTCCTCAATGTGCCCTCAATTTACTAGCATGCGGGGTGCTACCCCGAGTGGTTTCAACTTTGTTTACTTCACCGCATGTCAGATGGGCCTCTAGTTTACTTATTTTCACCCACTGCCACATGGGCCAGCACACGAAGATACAGAACACGAGCTGACAAGGCAGCATGTGGATTGGTTGACCGGTCAACTAAACAATATACGGAGCTATACGCTGACACAGTGAGCGTATAATCCGTCGGTATAGAGAGTTCGAGTGAGAGGGGAGGCCCGTGAGAGATAGCAGAGAGAGAGATAAAGAGCTACTCCCTCTGTTCGATAATGTAGTTCGAACATTTTTTTAAGTCAAACTTTTGAAACTTTGACCAAGTTTATAAAGAAATTACTTATATCTACAATACCAAAGATAAATGATAGTATGAAGTAAGTACATGTTGTGATGAATCTAATGATCGTTCCAGATGTAAATGTTTTTCTCCACATATACCTGGTCAAACGTTTCTAAGGTTTGACTTTTCAAAACATCCATATGCTTATGGACATGACAGAGTCCCTAACAAGAAAGAGAGAGAGAGAGAGAGAGAGAGAGAGAGAGAGAGAGAGAGAGAGTGAAAAAAGTGTGTGTGCGTGTGTGAAAGAGACATGGACAACACACGATAAAAGTAGAGAAAAAGCGTGCGTGTCTTATGCAAACATATCACACATGCATCTTCGACAACGGAGGCAAGATGAGGAGATAGTGTGTGGTTGTTTGGAACCGAGAGAGCAAGACCCCTAGCACGTGGCCAAGAGGGGTCTGACAAACAAGGGAGAGAGGTCGAGAGAGACGTACGGAGAAAATGCAGACATGGGGAGGAGAGAGTGTATGTTTGTCATAGAGAGATCCCCTGGAGATCGTGATGGGACTACATGGGTGGGAGATCGAGTGACAAGGTGTGTGCGCGATAGAAGATGCCCCGAGAGATATCGAGATAGACGTATGGATGGAAGGAGACAATACGTGTGTTCCTGATGGCTAGTAAGAGATAATCATACTTAGGAGGGGGGGGGGAGTGCTTGCGCCTATGATGGATTGAGGGATTATGGTACTTAGGGGGGTGCGTGTCACATGGAGAGAGAACAAGGGTGGAGAGTGTTGGATGGGTCTATATGTATAGCGCGAGCGAGACATGTGTATGTGTGAACCAGGGAGATATAAGGCCAGTTTGGCTTGCGTCCTGAGCATCTTTTGCCTGGTCTGGGGTTGTGGCTGGATTTCATGCACACTTGTTTGGTTGCTACCCTGTGAAAAAGAAAGCCCGCCTGGCCTGGGTTCCCTTGCACTTTAATTAGCCTGGCTGAACTCCAGACACTGCAAGTAGCCTGGCCCAGGCGACTGATTTCGAACGCCTGGTCATGTGGCCATGAGGCTAACAGCAACATGGATGGATATTAGCATTAAATAATTGATGCATGGATTGATTGATGGGACGTTGATGCTTTGCCTAGCCCAGGCATGAACCAAACGCTTCAGCACCACACAAGCCTGGCCAGGCAGAAATATTTTACATCTCATGTCCACACCAGGCAGTACCGACCATCAAGGCATGAGGGTCAGGTCACGAACCAAACTGACCAATAAAGTTTGAGAGAGATTGAGGAGCCCCGATAAGGCTGAGTGGTGTGTCAGATAGCTGAGAGGGGGAAAGAGATATTCCATCCGCTCGATAATGCAGTGCATGTAAATTTTTTAGAAGTCAAACTTTGGAAACTTTGATCAGGTTTACGCAAATGTTATTTATATCTACAATACCAAAGATACATCATACAAAACTACATCTCATGGTGAATCTAATGGTATATGTTTCCCGTACTAGATGTAGTTCTTTTTCTCCACATACATGGTCAAACTTTGTGATGTTTGACTTTTCAATAAATCTATATGCTATGGACCGAGGAGAGTGCCTCAGTCGAGACAGATCAAGTGCGTGTGAAGGAGAATGAGTAAGTGTGCAAAAAGAGTATGTGTGTGAAAGAGAAAGTGACAAAAAATGATAAATTAGAGAGTGTGTGTGTTTTTACGTTTCTTATGCGTACATATCACGCATGCATCTCCGAGATGGAAAAGCGAGGCGAGAAGATACACGAAGATAGCTAGTGTGTGATTGTTTGCAACGGAGAGAGACACCCCTGTAGCACATGTCCAATAGAGGTGTGGCCAACAAGGAACAAAGGTCGAGAGGGACACATGGATGGCCTGGACGCATGGGGAGGGAGAGAGGGTGTGTTTGTGATAGAGAGATCCCGTCGAGATCGGGAGGGGACTATATGGGTGGGAGATCGAGGGAGTGCGTGCGCGATAGAAAGATGCCCCGAGAGAAATCGAGATAGACCATGCACATGTTTGTGATGGAGACTAAGATTAGCTAGTCATATACATATAGGGGGGACTGCGTGTGCCTACAATTGAGTGAGAGACCATCATACTTGGCTAGCTGGGCATGAGATTGTGTGTGTGCGCGTGTGAGATGGAGATAGAATGAGGGGGAGAGATAGAGTTTTAGATGGGCCTATCGAGTGCGAGTGAGATATGCATGTGTATGTGTGACCCAAGTGGATGGAGAGTTTGAGAGAGAGGGGGGGGGGGAGAACTCCGAGATGACATAGTGGTGCGTGAGAGAGTTACAGGCAAAGAGCCAAGGAATCTGTGTGCGTACGATGAGTGCACCCAAGATATCTAGGTTGGACTAGCTAGAGTATCATACATAGTGTGCGAGAGAGACCTATAGATGGTTGTAGGGGGCGGCTATTTATAGCCTAGGGAGCATGCGAACTAGAAAGACCCCCCCACACACACAAAGAGAGAGAGGGAGAGAGAGAGAGAGATGGAGAGAAAGGGAGAAGGACCAACAAGGTTTTTTTGTCGGATGCATGCGACAGAATTGAAGATTGTCGGCGAGCGAGAGAGAGAGAGAGAGAGAACAGGAGTCCGAGAGAGGGGGAGGTCGTGTTTTATGCATCAAAGACTGATATAAACCATGTTTCGATATAAACTTGCATTCAAATATTTAAATTGGAGAACATGTTGTCTGCAATCCACACATGAACGGATATATGCGTATATCAAACAAGTTCATTAATATGACTTTCAACATGTTCATGGAGTACTATAATACTGTACAACATGCTACTCGATTGAGGTGTTCAATTTTGGATTTAGTTCAGTATTTTGACCTACTGAACGAGCTATTTCATTGAATCGAGATATTTCATTTTGGGTTTGATTCACGTTTTTGAGTGGGTCAACTATTTGTCATATGGTAAATCGCTAGCAACGAGCATGTAAAAACACATTACTCCTGAGCATCATCTCTCCATCTAAAAAAGAAGCGGCAAGCTAATATTTCAAAATTTGATCCGAATCGACTTGGTAAGGTAGACGTGGATGCTCGTTCTCCCAAGATTTGAACGAACCGTTAAACATCCTCTCTGCTCGGTGGAATTCGCCCGAGCAAATAAATGGCAGACGCGAAATTACCGTCCTATGCGGGACACGCATCAATTGGCCCGTTGTTGTAAGTGCATCTAGTGCCCCTTAGTGATTTTGGTGTATTGAAGACTTATAGGTTAAGGATCTAATGTGTTTATGAGTATACACAGGTCTATAAGTCTATGAGGAGTTTGATATTTACAGAGAAATTCGACCCCTAGAAATGAAGTTCTTCAACTGAAGACTTTGATATTCTGAAGACTTTCTGAAGACTTTGAAAGTGAAGAAATTGGTGTGACCTTGAAGACTTGGTTATCATTCGAGGAACATGAAGCGTGAAGACTTTTGTTTTCGTAGTTTCATTTTCTCTTTCTTGAGTCATAGGAAACACCATACTGTTAAAGGGGGTCGAGGAAATACTAAGGAGAAAATTTCCATGTGATGCTCAACTCAAATCCTACACCTACCAATCCCTTCGAGTGAAGCCATTGGAAATCTCATACAGTTCAGTCAATTTCTTCAGTGACAGAGACGCAGTTCTTCTGGTCACTGAGGACTTTGCTCTGACTGAGGAGTTAGGAATTCGCCAGTGCGAATTGCCTACACAGTGAGGAACATGATAGCCCTGAGGAATTTGTACCTCAAGTTTCCAACCGTTGCTGTGCTACGCGCCAGCTGTCCCAAAATATCTTATCCACCTAACGGTCATATCATTGAAGGGCATTTATGTCTTATCATGTCGGGCTGCTCCCTAGGCTATAAATAGCCGCCCCCTACAACCACTAACTAGTTGGCTGCTCCGCGAGAACTTGACACTTGTCATTTGAGAGCAACCCATCCTCCGAGGACTTTGAGCGAAAATCATCAAGTGAGGAAAATCCAAAAACCCAAACCCAAACACCTACAAACCCAAAGTGATTGAGCATCACTGAAGAGATTGATCCTGCGTGGATCCGACGCTTGTTACCTTTGAAGACTGTGCTTCTTCCAGACGGTTAGGCGTCAAGGTCTAGAGCATCCAAGAGGAATTGTGGATCGCCGAGTGACCAAGTTTGTGAAGGTTCGGAAGTCACCTGAAGACTTACCACGAGTGATTGGGCGAGGACTGTGTGTACTTAGCTCAAGGAGAATACGGTGAGGACTGTGTGTCCGGGACTGGGTGTCCTCGAGTTTAAATACTCAGCCGCTCCAACCAGATGTACAACTGAGACAGCAGTTGGAACTGGTCTACCAAATCATTGTCTTCACCAAGCCAACTGGTTCCATTTCCTCAACACTTTCATTTCCTCATTACTGTGTTGTGTGTTTGTTCATATCTGTGTTCGAAGACTTTGACTGAAGACTTTCTCAATTTCCTCAGTTCAATTTCTTTAGACTGTTTGTCTTCATCTTGTGCTATCCTGTGTTTACGCTTTCTGTACTCTGTGTTTGTCTTCATTTCATCATGATGACCATGATGTATTCTGTTATGTTTACTTCTGAGTACTTATTCCGCTGCTAGTAGTTCTTCGCTAAGGAATTTCCTCACCAGCAAATTCCTCAGTGAAGAATTTCATAAAAATCGCCTATTCACCCCCTCTAGTCGATATAACGCACTTTCAATTAGTATCAGAGCGAGGTACTCCCTTGTTCTGTGTGATTTTGGTTTAACCGCCTGGAGTTTTAGTTATGTCAACCGCAGGTATGATCAAGGTCTCTGTTGGGCGTCCTACCTTCGATGGGACGGACTACCCCTACTGGAAGAACAAGATGCGCATGCATCTTGAGGCAATTGATAACGATCTCTGGTACGTTGTGGAAAATGGTGTTCCCTCTGTCTCACCCTCACTGAATGCTACCGATGTGAAGAGATTCAAGCAACTCGATTCCCAAGCGAAGAATATCATATGTGGCCATGTGAGTAAAGGACAATATGGTAGAGTGAGTGCTTTGGAGACTGCTAAGCTTATCTGGGATAGGCTGTCCAAAGTCAATGAAGGAGTTTCAACTCAGCGTGACTCTCGAGTTGATGTTCTTCGCAATCTCTTCAACCGCTTCAAAAGACTCGACAATGAGAATGTTCAGCAAACCTTCGATCGCCTCACTGACATCTCAAATGAGCTGCAAGCACTTGGTGCCACTGACATCACCGACCATGAGGTGGTGAAGAAATTGCTGAGATCGCTTGATTCCGCATTTGACACTCTGGCACTGATGATACAAGAGCGTGCTGATTACAAGTCACTCGACCCCGCTGATATCCTCGAGAGGCTAAACACTCATGAGTTCCAGCTTGCTGAAAAGAGATATCTCTATGGTTCGAGCTATGGCAGATCACGTGCACTGAAGGCCAAGGCAGTATCAGAATCCGAAGATGAAGACTCTGGTAGCAGCCTTGGTGACCCTGAAGAACTAAGTCATGATCTAGCACTGCTTGTGAAGAAATTCCAGAAGTTCTCAAGACATGGTCGCTTTGGAAAACCCTCAAGGAGCAATGATTCCTCATCCAGTGACTATAAGAAGAGGCTTTGTCACAAGTGCAAGAAACCCGGACATTACATTCAAGATTGTCCTTAGTGGGAAAAGGAATCAAAGAAGAAGAAATACAAGGATTACAGTTCTGATGATGTGAAGAAAAAGAAGAAGTCCTCAAAATCTTCATCATCAAAATCCTCAAGGTCTTCATCTCACAAGAAGAGCAGCTCCAAGAAGGCTCGGGCATTCATTGGCAAGGAAATGGACTCTGAAGCTGAATCTGAGGAACAAGAAGAAGAGGAGGCTTCTGAGGACTCTGAGTCTGGTATGGCAAGCTTAGCCCTCGCTACTGCATTCGTCAGCAAGTCTGTCTTCACCTCTAAAGAAAGTGAACTCACCAACAAGGCTGATGAAGGCAGTGATGACTACGCTCCCACCTATTGCTTCATGGCAAAAGGTGCCAAGGTACTCAAATATGCCTCCTCTGAATCTAGTGAGGATGAATCTGATGAAAATCTTAAGCCTAGCTACTCTAAACTTGCTAAGATTGCTGTGCAACAACAAAAGGCTTTTGAAAAGGTTCAAAACATGCTAGACAAAAGTGATGATATGTTGGGTTAAGAAATGGATCGCACTAAAGCCTTAACTGAAAATCTTCAGAGACTTCAGACCAGGTTTGATAACCTTCAAGGTCATAATAACACTCTCTTATCTGATCATGAGAAGCTTTCTTATGAATATCTTCAAAATAAGCAAGATCTTGAAAAGCTAAGAGTGAGTTGTGAAGATCTTCAGAAGGAGCGCGATTCATTACTTGCTAAAAAAATCAACGCTGCTCAGGAAGAATTTATTCCTCCATGTTTGAAATGCATTGAACGAGAATCTGCTAACTCCTCACCTGAATGTTCAAATGCTTCGAATGTTACAAATTCTTCACCTGCCTCTGCTATCACTAATTCCTCATCTGAGGACATTTCTAGTATCACTGACGATGCAGGGCTGAAGGAATTGTACATGACAGGCATGTACAAAAGCCTCAAAGGGCATCAGACTCTTTGTGATGTGCTTAAAAAGCAGATCCTCAACAGGAACCCTAGGAAAGAGGGTATTGCCTTTGGGAGGAAACTCAATGCTGATGGTACATATTGGAAGCCTGAGCAGTACCCCAAAACCTCATGGGTTGCTGCAAAGGGACCTCCAGTTGATCCATCTAATTTATCTGGTTATACATGTGAATCTTCTCATTCTTCTGATGAGTCATTTGACTCCAACTATAAACTGTTCAAAAATCAGAATGGTGAAGTATTTGCTAGATATGTTGGCACTAACTGCAGGAATGGTACCCCTATGAAGAAAATCTGGGTTCCCAAAAGGTGCCTTGAAAGTCTTCAGGTGAATGTCCTCATGACACCACCAGTGAAGAATAGGAACCCCAGATCAAATTCTTCATATGGACCAAATTCTTCACATGGATCCAAGTACTCATACGGACCAAATTCCTCAAGGGGATCAAATTCCTCACATGGATCAAAGTCCCCATATGAACATCATCGTGCTAACAACTCTGTTTCGCAGGGAAGAGCCAAGGGCTATGAATATGAGCATTATTCTTCAAATTATTATGTTCATAAGTCCTCGAAGAATTTCTCTGCTTATTCATATGCTTACCCTAATCCCTCTTATGTGAAACGTAATGGTTTGGCCGCTATGCCACCATTCTCATATGGAGCTCGCAGAGTGATGAACTCTTTGCCACCCCTTCAGATGTGGGTGGTGAAGAAAAAGAACTAATCTTTTATGCAGGGTCAGGTCTCCAGACGTACTGTAACGTCTGAAGAATTTGCTGGGGACCTGATAAATTGCCTGATAGGACACATGCTAACCATGATGAAATGAACTTTCATTTCACACGTCCTCCCTCTGCTTTATCTGTCCTACTGCTTGATGAAATTGATCTGATGAATTGTGATATCATATTCTTCACTGCTGAAGTATATGAGGTCGTAAGTTGCACTAATTCATCTGCAGGATGATCAACCCAAAGCCACTGAGTGGGTACTTGATAGTGGATGTACAAATCACATGACTAGTGACAGGAATCTGTTGATGGATGCTCCCTTATCATCATCACATCTGAAGCATATCATCTTCGCTGATAAAAGCAAAAGTCAGGTATTGGGTCTAGGTAAAGTTGCTATCACAAAGGATCGACACATGGACAAAGTCATGCTTGTTGAGTCCTTAGGATACAACCTTATGTCTGTATCAATGCTTTGTGATCTTGATATGGTTGTTGTCTTTGGCAAGTATCGTTGTGTTGTGATTATGGAAGCTGACAATTCCAAAGTCTTCGAAGGCTTTAGGAGAGGAGACTTGTATATTGTTGATTTCTCTGCAGATTCACAACCAGCCGTGTGCCTACTTGCAAAAGCTTCAGAAGGATGGCTATGGCATCGACGACTTGGTCATGCAGGCATGAGGAATTTGCACACGCTTGCGAAGAAGAAGCATGTTATTGGCATTGAGAATGTCAAATTCCTCAAGGATCACTTATGCGGTGCCTGTGAAGCTGGAAAGATGACCAAGGCCAAGCATCCAGCAAAGACCATCATGACCACTACTCGACCATTCGAATTGCTTCACATGGATCTCTTTGGTCCTAATCACTATTCCTCTGTTTCAAATGAAGCATCTCAATATGGCTTTGTTATTGTTGATGATTACTCTCGTTACACATGGGTACACCTTGTCTCTTACAAACATGAAGTGTAGGAAGTCTTCAAACGATTTTCCTCGAGGGCTTCAACCAACTTTGGTGTGAAGATCAAGCACATCAGAAGTGACAATGGCACTGAGTTCAAGAATTCGGGTCTCAATGAATATCTTGATGAACATGGTATTACTCATGAGTTATCTGCTCCTTATACTCCTGAACAGAATGGCGTCATGGAGCGCAAGAACAGGACTCTTGATGAGATGGCTCGCACTATGCTCGATGAGTACAAAACCCCTCGTCGTTTCTGGGTTGATGCAATTGATACTGCGTGCCACATCATCAACAGAGTATATCTTCACAAATTCTTCAAGAAGACTGCCTATGAACTCCTCACTGACAAGAAAGCCAATGTGAGTTATTTCAAAGTTTTCGGTGCTAAATGCTGGATTAGAGATCCTCATCACAACTCTAAATTTGCACCAAAAGCACATGAAGGTTTTATGCTTGGTTACGGAAAGGACTCGCACACCTACAGAGTCTTCAACAATGTTCTTCACAAGATTGTTGAAACTATAGATGTGCGGTTCGATCAAACTAATGGCTCGCAAAGAGAACACCTACCTTCTGTGTTAGATGAACCAGCACCCGAGGATTCTATCAAACACAAGGCTACTGAAGATGTCATTCCTACTGAAGAATCTGCTGAAGAATTTATTCCAGAACGTGAAGAACGTCAAGCTGATGCACCTGAAGAAAATGCTGAGGAAATTGATGCTGAAGAAAATGCTGATCAAATTCCTCAACGACAACCAGCTCATCCTCGCGTTGCAAAAGAAGTGCAAGTGGAGAAGATCATCGATGACATTAGGGCACCAGGTCCTCTCACACGCTCAAAAGCTTCACATCTATCTAACTTTTGTGGGCACTTTGCTTTTGTCTCTATCACAGAGCCCGCTAAGGTAGATGAAGCATTTCTGGAGCCTGAGTGGATTTAGGCCATGCAAGAAGAATTACATCAGTTCAAGCTCAACAACGTTTGGGAACTGGTCAATCGTCCCGATCCTCGCAAACATAACATCATTGGCACAAAGTGGATCTACCGCAACAAGCAAGATGAAAATGGTGTTGTGGTGAGGAATAAGGCATGTTTAGTAGCTCAAGGCTACACACAGGTTGAAGGAGTTGATTTCGATGAAACTTTTGCACCTGTTGCTAGACTTGAGGCTATTCGCATATTGCTTGCTTATGCTAACCATCATGATATCATCTTATATCAAATGGATGTAAAAAGTGCATTCCTCAATGGTAAGCTTGAGGAAGAAGTATATGTTGCTCAACCCCCAGGTTTTGAAGATCCTAAATATCCTAACAAAGTCTTTAGACTTAACAAGGCCCTCTATGGCCTCAAGCAGGCCCCACGGGCGTGGTATGATACATTGAAAGAATTCTTCATGAAGAAAGGCTTCACACCCGGTTCACTCGATCCCACTCTCTTTACTAAATCTTATCATGGTGAACTGTTTGTGTGCCAAATATATGTTGATGATATCATCTTTGGCTGTACTGGCCAACGTTATAGTGATGAATTTGCCTATATGATGAGTGAAGAATATCAAATGTCTATGATGGGAGAGTTGAAATTCTTCCTAGGTCTTCAAATTCGTCAACAACGCAACGGCATATTCATATCTCAGGAGAAATACCTCAAGGATGTCCTGAAGAAATTCGGCATGCAAGATTGCAAAGGCATCAAAATTCCTATGCCCACAAATGGTCAACTATGTACTGATGAAAATGGTATTGACTTCGATCATAAGGTATACCGCTCCATGATTGACTCTTTATTGTACTTATGTGCATCTAGGCCAGATATAATGCTTAGTGTTTGCATGTGTGCCCGATTTCAAGCTGCACCGAAGGAATCACACCATAAGGCTGTGAAACATATTCTTCGATATCTTGCTCACACACCAACACTAGGATTATGGTATCCCAAGGGCTCGGATTTTGATCTCATTGGATATTCTGACTCTGACTATGCTGGTGACCGTGTGGACCGCAAGTCAACATCTGGTACTTGTCATTTCCTTGGACGATCCTTGGTCTGTTGGTCCTCGAAGAAACAGAACTGCGTATCACAGTCTACTGCTGAAGCTGAGTACATTGCTGCTGGTTCTTGCTGTGCTCAACTACTATGGATGAAGCAAACACTCAAGGACTATGGCGTCAACGTGAAGAATGTGCCTCTCCTCTGTGACAATGAGAGTGCCATCAAGATTGCTCACAACCCAGTTCAGCACTCGAAGACAAAGCACATTCAGATTCGTCATCATTTTCTTCGTGATCATGTGTTGAAGGGCGACATTTCTATTGAGCATGTGAAGACTGAAGAACAGCTAGCTGATATCTTCACTAAGCCCTTGGATGAGAAGAGATTTAGCAAGTTGCGGTGTGAGCTAAATATCTTAGAGTCTTCGAATGTACTTTGAAAAAGGCACTCATCCTAACCCTTATGCAAAATTGATGACTTAGATGTGCAACACATGAAGAAACGTTTTTCTTCAATCAATGAAGAATAACACTCTAAGTGTGAAGAAATTAATGAAGAATTTGATTCTCAGAACCCTACGATAATTGTACGCGGTGTCTGAAATCATCATTCTTATACGGTGGGTCACGCCACCACAAAATTTGAAAATCTTCAATTTGAGTTTTTCCTCAGTTTTGAAATTCCTCAGTTGTTCAAATTCTTCAACTTACAAAATCTTCACTTGTGCCGTCGTTTTTCTTCATTGGCTATATGTATATATATGAGTTTAAGTCCTCTACAGCATTCACTTATAGCTATTTCTTCAAGTTGGTTTTTCTGCTAAGTGAATGTGATCGGACCCTTCCCCTCTATGCTATACTCAATCCAATCTATTCACAAATTCTTCATGTGCGTTCTATTTGAAACTCATTCAAAATCTTCACTGTGTCCTTGTCAGCTGAAGAAATTGCGAACGGAACGTTAAAACTGATCTTATCCAAATTTTCGGTTTTGCCGCTCAAACCGTTCCGCATCCCACGATGCATTATTTTACTCACCCACGATCTTACACGATCTCCACTACACAGTACGTGGGTGACACATGTCGTGAGAAGGAGAATGGTCAGGGGCACGTTCGTCCTAAATCTTCGGGCGAACAGTTTTTCACTGCCTCTATAAATACCCCTCTCCCCTTCCTCACCTCTTTTACTCCGCTCGATCTCTCTCTCCCGCTCGAGCTTCTCAAACCCTAGCACCGCCGCTACTCCATCGTCGCCGGTGAGGAAGAGCTTCACTGCCTCGACCTCGTCGCCGTCGTACTCGCGCCGACCGCGGAAATCTTCACCTATGCCGCCACCGTAGACGTCTTCCTCCGCCAAGTTAGGGCGTGGAAGATCTACATCGACGAACCTCACTATTTCATCTCACTGTTTGTCATGTTCTTCGTTCAGGGTAATTAAAAGTTACTTTTACTACCCTCTTTGATTCGAAATTTTTCTACAAAATCTTCAAAGGTGTTTTATTCTTCAAATCTGCACACACAAAACACCTCACATATCATCTGTTCTTGATTCATTTCCCTAAGCATCATTTTCTTCAAGATTCCTTAATTGTGTGTATCTTCGATCCATATAACTCTGGAACCTAAGAAATAGCGCGCTTAGTGAAATTCTTCAAGACGCATCTGGTCAAATTCCTCAAACTTGTTCTTTCTGAAAAACCCTCTGAGAACGCATATGACCTCTCCAAATTCCTCGCAACTATACTCTGTTCACAGGTACACATTTCCGCTGCTGAATCATTAGGTTCTCATCAACTTAACTCGTTTGCAGCGTTCCTCGAAGAAAAATTGCATACTTCTTTAGAGAATTCAATTGTTCAAATTCCTCAACTGAAGAAAATGGCTGACGGTAAAAGGCCACAAAAAGGAGGAAAGAAGCCTGAGGTCATGACTGCCTTTGAAATCCCTGAGGATTTATATAAAGATTACTGCACGCCTGATGAAGCCAAGTTTGGCAAAGAAGATAAAAATCAGCGCAAGGTGCACATTCAGAGGATTGAACGGAGATGGGCACGCGAATGGAGGGAGTACAGATACGTCACTCCAAAGTACATGAAGAAATTTGCACTGAATCCTCCATGCCCAAGAGTCCCATTGGCACCTGGCCAAGTGGCTGATCCCACTAGCATCAAACGCGGTGAGGATTTTCCTGAAGAATGGGCCAAGCGCCAAGCCAAATTGGCAAGACAAGCCAGAGAAGCAGTGAGGAAATTCAATGAAGATTCTGCTGTTGCTGCTGCCACTGAGGCCTCTGTCAAGCCAAGGAAATCAATGCTTAAGAAGCCCGCTCGAAAGCCAAGTGCTTCACCAACAATGCCCTCATGACCAAGTTCCTCAGCTGCGCCCTCATGGCCAGAAACTTCAAAATCTTCAAGGCAAATTCCTCAAGCTACCCCTGCTCCTCCAAAATCCTCAGCACCTCCTCCAAAGTCCTCAGCTATTCCGCCAAAGTCCTCAGCACCTGCGCATCTTGCCACGTGTCAAAGGACAGTAGGCATCTCTATTGCCTCTGGTGTCTCAACAAGTTCCTCAGCTACACCAAGTTCCTCAGCTGGACCCTCTCTGCTGAAGAAAAAGGCTACTGCTGGACGCGGTACTCGCCCAAGTCCTAAGAAGAAGCAGGTAGTCTTCAATGTACCATCTGACGAAGATGAAGCTGATGAAGAAGAACTTGCAGAAATCATCAGGGACCGACAAGAAAGGGCCGCTAGAGCCAAAGGCACACTTGTGCCACTGCTGTTGGATCCAAGGGCGATCCTCGATTACATTGATCTCTGGCATAAGGATCCCAACACACCTATGCCTGACTTCAAGCTGACACTTGGCCAAAGTCACATGCTGACTCACTTCATCCAAGAGGAGAAGTGGAAATATGATAGGGCCAGAGAGATCAAGAAATCGTAGTACAGAAAAGAGAAACTGCTGAAGAAATATGTTGTCAAAATGACAACTGAAGAACTTATCAAGATGCAGGCTGAAATCAAAGCCCTCAGCGACAACTTCAACTCATACTATGCTGATTGGCAAGGAGCCAAAGTCAGGTTTGTGAGACTGACTGAAACTTTCACCAATGTTGCAGCTCCAACGCAACAAGAAGTTCCTCAAGATGAAGCTTCTGCTCAGCCAACTGAAGAACATGCCAGCACCACTGATGATTTTCAGGCTGCTGAAGAAAATGCTAGTTCCAGGGCTGATGACTCCATTCCAGCTGCTGAAGAAATTGCCAGGGCATCCACTAGTGGTGCGCCTGAAGAAACTGAAGGAGTCAGGGCAACTGCATCAGTTGCGCCTGAGGAAATTCAACCAGATTCCTCAGCTCCACCTGCGCCTACACCAACTCCTATCCTTCCATCTTCATCAGATGTGAAGAAGACCAAGGCTGCAGAGCGAGCTGCAGTGAAGAAAAGGAAAGCATCAAGTGCTTCAAAATCTTCAGCTCCAAAGAAGATGAAGCCAATGACCAGCTCGTTTGAGAATCCAATTGATGCTGTTCCGATCTCAACCATGCCATCGAAGGACCTTGTTCCTTTTGATGAAGAATATGTGATCCCAAGCGGATCTGATGAAGAAACTCAATCTGCTGCTTCTTTAGAGCAGATTGATGAAGAAATTGAAGTGGATGCAATCCCTTCAACCCCAGTGGTCTCATCACCAATGCCTCAGTTTACTGTTGAAGAGGCTGGTGTTGAAGAATTGGAAGATGAAGATGTGGACATTGGAAGCACAACTCCAGTGATGAATGACGACTTTTGGGAAAGTCAGCATCCCAATTCTCCACTCTTCACCCCACTGCAGCAAATCCCTTACTCTCCTGCACCAACAGTTCAATTGGGCTCTGAAGAAACTCATCCCACTACATCTGTGCATGAAGAAATTCCAGCCACTAGTGCTGAAGAAACTGCTGCAGCTGCTGAAAATATGACTGCACCTGAGGAAGAACCTGAAATTCCTTAGCCTGAAGAACCTGAGATCGCGATTCCCGAGGTAGTGATGCAACTCACTGGCACTCCTCTGCCCAAGCCAAAGGATCCGTTCTCAAGGAAGCAAAAGTTCAAGGCTGAAGACTTCTTTGGCGAGCACGTGTTCTTCACAGAGTATAATCCATATGACTCTGCTCGCATAAGGAAGAGGCGTTTCTGGCTGCAAGTCAAGCTAACTTCTATTCCTCAGTGCTGTTCAACAAATACAAAGTCTTCGACCATGCACATATTCCTCACGTGGATATGGAGTCCATGTCGTGCTTCACGCCAGTCCTCAGTGTTCTTTATGATGCTGGACTACTCAATTTCTGCACTGACATCTGTGATTGGAATGAAGAACTCATTCTTCAGTTCTATGCAACACTGCACATCACCGGCAACTCTGAAGATGTGAATTCATGGGTTCTGGACTGGATGACTGAGAACACACATTACAAGGCACCAGCATCTGAATTGCTTCGTGCCCTTCCTCTAAGTCCTCCCCTTGAAGATGCACATTGTGTTTACAACGAACCTGAGCTTTCAAATCACTATATGCAAGTGCTGATGAAACCTTTGAAGCCAGGCAGACCCCTCGAACCAAATTCCTCGTCAAGGAATTGTTGTATGTGCCTCGGACTGTCTATCGCATTCTGACGAAGACAATGAATCCCATCAAAGGCCATGACTCATCTGATGAAGAAGTCGTTGGCATCATGAAGAATATGCTTTTCAACATCTGTCATGGCGTTCCCGTCAACTTCCATGATTTCTTCATGAGGACTCTGGCCAACATTGCTATGTCACCATTTGAGCTGAAGCCTTATGCGCCATGGATTATGAGATTCATCAGGACAAGGTCTTCACTCAATTACAAAGCTGAAACTGTGAACCGCTGCAGCTACTTGCCCCCTATTGAAGTCCTCAAAAGGACATTTTCCTCAGCTGAAGAAAAGGGCAAGGCTACTGCTGTGATAGATGAAGGCATTCGTCCATTGGATGGTCAATTTTGCAAGGCTGCATCTTATTCCTCCAATGATGACTCTGCCACACATGACTCTGCCGCCAACAATGCCAAGCCAAATCCTCAAGCCACAGCACCCAGGATGATGACTGATCGTGAGTTACTCCTCAGTCTTCATCAAAAGGTTGATCGCAATCACAAATGGGTCAAGCGTCAGTTTGGTTCAATTCTTCACAACATGACTGCAACTCATAATGCAGTGAAGAAAAACCACTACTACCTTCATGAAACCCTCAACCGCACCTGGGCTGTTCTGTCTCAAGTTTACAGCGCTGATGATTTGAAGCAAATGGGTCTCAAAGAAGAGTTTGACTGGTCTGCACCTCCTCTGAAGAAATACAAGAAGGTCAAGGTTCCTTCTTTGGTGGCCAGTTCATATTCTTCATCACGTGAGACTGATGAAAATGAAGACTTGGACGACACTGCGGCAGGCCCTACTTCAACAACCGACCCTAACAACGCTGGCGCTCCTTCATAAACTTGATTATCTTCAAGAGCGTTAGTCCTCAGTTTCGATCCTTTTGGTCATTTGATGACAAAGGGGGAGAAATTTGAGTTAGTCTTCAAGCGGGTCTATTATATCATTTTTTTGCTAAGTTACAACTCTCGTTCTTCTGAAACTTTATTGGATCGAGTTGTAATCTTAAACCCGATGGCGCTCTGATACTTTTGTTGCACTGTGCTCTGATATTTTTGATGCACTATTCGGCATGTTTATTCCTCGTTAATAGTATTGCACGCATGCTAAATTACATCAGGCACCATATTTCATCATGCATTTCAAATTCTTCATATTATACATCAAATGCGTGTATGAATTACGAGATATAGGGGGAGATCTCCATGATTCATCTCTTCAAGTGTGCATTGCTTCAAAAGCAAATTCCTCACTATGCACATCTTCAGGGGGAGTTCTTCTATATCTTGCAATCAAATTCCTCAATATCAGTATTTACACTTCATATGTTTATCCCCGTTGAAAACTTAACCTATATTGTCATCAATCACCAAAAAGGGGGAGATTGTAAGTGCATCTAGTGCCCCTTAGTGATTTTGGTGTATTGAAGACTTATAGGTTAAGGATCTAATGTGTTTATGAGTATACACAGGTCTATAAGTCTATGAGGAGTTTGATATTTACAGAGAAAGTCGACCCATAAAAATGAAGTTCTTCAACTGAAGACTTTGATATTCTGAAGACTTTCTGAAGACTTTGAAAGTGAAGAAATTGGTGTGACCTTGAAGACTTGGTTATCATTCGAGGAACATGAAGCGTGAAGACTTTTGTTTTCGTAGTTTCATTTTCTTTTTCTTGAGTCATAGGAAACACCGTACTGTTAAAGGGGGTCGAGGAAATACTAAGGAGAAAATTTCCATGTGATGCTCAACTCAAATCCTACACCTACCAATCCCTTCGAGTGAAGCCATTGGAAATCTCATACAGTTCAGTCAATTTCTTCAGTGACAGAGACGCAGCTCTTCTGGTCACTGAGGACTTTGCTCTGACTGAGGAGTTAGGAATTCGCCAGTGCGAATTGCCTACACAGTGAGGAACATGATAGCCCTGAGGAATTTGTACCTCAAGTTTTCGACCGTTGCTGTGCTACGCGCCAGCTGTCCCAAAATATCTTATCCACCTAACGGTCATATCATTGAAGGGCATTTATGTCTTATCATGTCGGGCTGCTCCCTAGGCTATAAATAGCCGCCCCCCTACAACCACTAGCTGGTTGGCTGCTCCGCGAGAACTTGACACTTGTCATTTGAGAGCAACCCATCCTCCAAGGACTTTGAGCGAAAATCATCAAGTGAGGAAAATCCAAAAACCCAAACCCAAACACCTACAAACCCAAAGTGATTGAGCATCACTGAAGAGATTGATCCTGCGTGGATCCGACGCTTGTTACCTTTAAAGACTGTGCTTCTTCAAGACGGTTAGGCGTCAAGGTCTAGAGCATCCAAGAGGAGTTGTGGATCGCCGAGTGACCGAGTTTGTGAAGGTTCAGAAGTCACCTGAAGACTTACCACGAGTGATTGGGCGAGGACTGTGTGTCCTTAGCTCAAGGAGAATACGGTGAGGACTGTGTGTCCAGGACTGGGTGTCCTCGAGTTTAAATACTCAGCCGCTCCAACCAGATGTACAACTGAGACAGCAGTTGGAACTGGTCTACCAAATCATTGTCTTCACCAAGCCAACTGGTTCCATTTCCTCAACACTTTCATTTCCTCATTACTGTGTTGTGTGTTTGTTCATATCTGTGTTCGAAGACTTTGACTGAAGACTTTCTCAATTTCCTCAGTTCAATTTCTTCAATCTGTTTGGCTCATCTTGTGCTATCCTGTGTTTACGCTTTCTGTACTCTCTGTTTGTCTTCATTTCATCATGATGACCATGCATGTATTTTGTTATGTTTACTTCTGAGTACTTATTCCGCTGCTAGTAGTTCTTCGCTAAGGAATTTCCTCACCAGCAAATTCCTCAGTGAAGAATTTCATAAAAATCTCCGATTCACCCACCTCTAGTCGATATAATGCACTTTCAGTTGTACATCATGGGTAGGTTCATAACTTCATCCAAGCGCGCCTTCTCCTCGGCCGAAATGACATGTGCCGAATAATTCATAAACCATGGTCGGCAAAACATGCTCTGCTCGCCCGAAATAGCTCGCGCCCACTATTTCAAAACACGCTCTCCTCGCCCGAAATCGCTCGCGCCCACTATAGTTCAAAACACGCCCTCCTCACCCGAAATCGCTCCCGCCGAGAGAAGCAACGTTACTCTACTATCCCCGACCCTCAGTACACAGACCCAAGCCGAGAAGCCTATATGCAAGGTTAGAACTATAACTCCACCTCACATTTCATACAAATGCGTCCGTAAGACATGGTTCCCCTCCCCTCCCAATTCCCCCCGCCCGCCCCCATTCATACCTCGTGGGCGCCAAATCACCTTCTCCCCGGGAAGCTCCCTTCTCCCGAGCCGCGAAACCTCAGCCCCACCTCCATGGCGCCCCCACCACACCAATTTCATAGCCGCCCTCCTCCCTAATGCCAGAGACGCTATCCATTTGCCGTCGTGCATTGGGCCGTGTGCCTCTTACTCCGTGCTGCTGGTGCTGCCTTGACGATGGCCGCGTGAACCGTACCGGAGCCGATTCACCCCCGCCGTTGTTCACGGCACCGAAGCGGCTCCAACTTCGGATCCGTCCAGAGTCTTGGCGCTGCTTCGGCGTAGCCGTCAACCGTCGCGACATCGCTCTTTCCCTGCCACCGATCGCCACCGCAACCGCGCCGGCCTCACCGACTCGACAGCTGGACCTGCCTACTTCACCATGCCGCCGGATAGGTCGCACCCTCATCTCATATCACTTTATTTAGGCGTTAGTTGTCTGAATTTTTATTCTGGGCCAATCGATTTGCAATGGGAAGCAGCACCCCTCGAGGCGGCGGAGCTTCTAGGATGCCAGTTGGCTGGTGTCTAACGTAAGGGTGCGGGGCCGCAAGTTCGCCGCGGAAGCAATGCTTAGATGGCTATCTTTTAGAGTTGCGTGGGTTGAAGGTACTTCCTCCGCCGGATCTGGATGACGGGGAGTCTTTGTGGATTGGCCCGGGGGCGGCCACGACAGTGCGGTGGGGTGGGGAGCGGGGTTTTGGCTGGGGCCACGGACGGCAGAGGCAGGCTGCTCTGCCGTTGGTCGCTGGCTCTTCGGGGAAGATTCTGAACAGTGTCAGCCGGGAGGCACAAGACGGCCAGCCATCCGGCGTAGATCGGACAGTACCAAAATAAAATAAAATCGTGTGACCCCAATTTAGTCTTCAGTCAACAGACGTGTGACCACTCTCGTACCTTGCTGTTGATCTCTTAGTGTATTTCTTCAGATCAAAGAGATATGTCGTTCTTAACATTATGCGTTATCTGCATCTTCAGACACACCGTCTTCCGACTCACCGCAGCTGCTCCAACAAGGGAAGCATACACCAGAAGGGAGATATAGTCCCCACTCAACAGTTCCCTGCATCGAATGCGCGTGCCCGACATGCACAAGCACAACAACTGCAGGGCCATCGACAAGTCAGCACATGATGCTCACTCCTATGGATGGCAGCCAGATAGGTTGTACCCTCATCTTACTTGTGTGCAAAATTTATGGCTTTGTTATTCATCTAAGCATGGAAAATAGATCATCACATTTCACTATATATTCATGCTGATCTCTTATGGGTCTTGTTCAGGAGTTAACATTGTTCCATAGTTCAGCTAAGATACTTGTTCTTTAGGTAACACTGTTCCATAATTATCATCCATCAGCCAACGCTATCCCACAGGCTGGTGATTATAGTATTATACCACTTCTAGTATTTCCTATGTTGTTCTTTAATACTTTTGTGTGCCATCTAGTTAATCTCGAGTACAAACGATACATATTCTGTAGCTTTCATCTGTGTTCTCCCTTTAGTTTATGAGACCTGTTGCTGCTAGTTAACCCCAGTCCTACTATTTATGTCGTCTCCTACAGGCACTCATTACATAAATCTAACTACTAGTTGTCTTCCATGCTTGTCAGATATAATTGCACACACTGATATATCCACAAGAACCTCATGGAGCAATGTAAAGGCCAATAAACTTGATGTCAATGATACCCAATATGATGGAACATGTAAAGGCAATTCTTCAAAAGACTTGCAGAAAGATGATGACTCCTCTTCACCCCATAAGGTCCTTGCTCTAACTTGGCCTGTGATATGGGTACAACATGCATATAATGTCCTGGAGTGTATCTACTCTGTTGCAATGCCATGTGCTTAGCATGCTGATCATGCATGTAAATATGTTATGCCTTCCTGTTTTTCAGTACCTATTCCATTCATGATAACATGTTTTGAAATTCAAGTACTGTCATTCTACTCTATCGCAATGCCATCTGCTTAATTTGGACATCATGCTTCTAAATATCTTATGCATTGTTATTCATCAGTATGTAGTTCATCTGTCTACCATACCATGTTTTTTTTACATTGAAGTGCTGTTCTAGTGCTCTGTTGCAATGCCATCTTATTTTCCCAATCATACACGTGTATGTTGCCTTAGTTATTTCTGTACGTATTCCACTAGCATACAGTTTTACATTCAACTAGTGTTTTTTTTGCTGTGTTGTCCTGTTGTATCCCTAGCTCTTACACCATACTCCCTCCGTCCGGATTACATGTTGCCGAAATGGATAAAAAAGGATGTATCTAGAACTGAAATACGCCTAAACCCATCCATTTTTTTCCGGATGGAGGGAATACATGTCAATATGTCATGCCTTTCTATTCTTCAGTACCTATTCCATCTCTCTGCTGCCGCATGTTTTATAGTTAAAGCACCATTCTTCTATACAAGCCATGCAAGGGGAAGACGACTATGTTAGAATCTGAAGGGTTACAAACAAGGCCTTTGCAAAAGATCCAAACGCCAGGAGATAATAAACCAACTCTAGTTTTTATAGATACTGCTCCAGCACAGAGAAACCCAACTCCTACTGATAATAAGCAGATTCCAGTGGCCAAAGAACTAGTCCGCTCCAGTCCAGCAAAAATATGTCAACTCAATTCTAAGAAGCGTGTGCGTATCCTTGCGTCATGAAATTTTATAGCATGGTGATCATATTTTCTACATGTTTCTTACCCATCTCTCTTTTAGAAAATAAGCTTAACAAATAGAAGATTTTATGCAATGGTATCGTTTATGAGGAAAGATTCTTGCAGGAATTCTCTGTGCTCCAATGTAGATGTAAGTACCTGTTGTATATCACTATATTTTTACATCAGCATGTATTTTGTTAATCGGCGTGAATCCAACCTTTATCCGATCTAAATTTAGTCGTAGCAAAATGTATGATTAAAGGACACAATGTTAATTTTTGCAAGGAAAACTGCCTGGTAGTTTTGCATCCTGAGCTGCATGAGTGTACTATCTCATATCAGTGGGTTTGAATACTTTGGTTATGCAGTGGGTTTTTCAGTGTTTTTTTACTGTGTTGTCCTGTCGTATCCCTAGCTCTTAAATCATACTCCCTCCGTCCGGATTAAATGTCGCCGAAATGGATAAAACTGGATGTATCTAGAACTGAAATACGGCTAGACCCATCCATTTATTTCTGGATGGAGTGAATACATGTCAATATGTCATGCCTTTCTATTCTTCAGTACCTATTCCATCTCTGTTGTAGCATGTTTTATAACTGAATCACCATTCTTCTATATAAGGCATGCAAGGGGAAGACGACTATGTTTAGAATCTGAAGGGTTACAAACCAGGTTTTTGCAAAAGATCCAAACGCCAGGAGATAATAAACGAACTCCATTTTTCATAGATACTGCTCCAGCACAGAGAAACCCAACTCCCACTGATAATAAGCAGATTCCAGTGGCCAAAGAACTAGTCCGCTCCAGTCCAGCAAAAGAATGTCAACTCCATTCTAAGAAGCGTGTGCGTATCCTCGCATCATGAAATTTTATAGCATTCTGATCATATTTTCTACATGTTTCTTACCTGTCTCTCTTTTAGAAAATAAGGTTAAACGATACAAGACTTCCTCCATTGGGATCATATTCGAGGAAAATATCTTGCGGGAATTCTCTGTGCTCCAGTGTTGATGTAAGTACCTGTTGTATATCACTATATTTTTACATCAACATGTATTTTGTTAATCGGTGTGAATCTAACCTTTATCTGATCTAAAATTAGTTGTAGCAAAATGTTAAAGGCACCAATGTTGATTTTTGTAAGGAAAACTGCCTGGTAATTTTGCGTACTGAGCTGCATGAATGTGCTATCTCATATCACGCACATTACTGAATTATAGTGCTTCTCTGGTTGCCCATTCATTCATTGTGTCAATGTTGTTTTCGTATTACCTTACCTGGCTGATGATAGTTGTGCCATATTGTATTAATTTGGTGTAGGCTAGTTGCCCAAACGTTTGTTGTGTCAATGTTACTTTCCTATTATCTGACTTGGCCAATGATAGCAATGCTAGTGTGTT
Organism: Aegilops umbellulata; assembly: GCA_032464435.1. NCBI lineage: Eukaryota > Viridiplantae > Streptophyta > Magnoliopsida > Poales > Poaceae > Aegilops > Aegilops umbellulata. Next base: position 345,576,406 of record CP136056.1, on the reverse strand, counting down.
AATTTTGTGCAGGCTGCTGAAGATAAGAAGACAAACTCTGAAAACAGCAAGGCAACCCCATTGTTTCTTTCCAGTAAATCTAGGCCAGGTAATATGGCAATAACTCATGATTAATCTGTTTGGTTCCCGTCCTAATTTATGTTATGATGCAGTGATCAAGACATTCTCCACTATCAATAATACAAGCCTGCCAAAATCGCCATCTGAATCTGTTCAGTATCCTCTGTCTCGAATGCAACGAAATAAATGTATGTTTGTGAACCAATTAATGGCTGAAGCAATGATGGAAATGGTGGATGAATCGGAGGTGCAGAGTCGTGCGACACAACAACTTATCAATGTTTTCAGAGATAGTGTGGCAAAGCAGCAAGAACTTGCCCACATGCTTATGGGCATCATCTGCGTTGAGGTTGCAGATTGTGACGTTGAAGATGGTTAGGTTCTACTCATTTATTTGCACTGGCATCATACTTTGATTGCCTAGTGGATGTAATTTCATGTAATATATTCTGGATGTGCAACGTTATTCTCTGTATGCCGTACCTTTGCTCGTCGTAATGGGCTCAAATTATCTAATTTGGCCTAAAGACATGAACGAACTTTAGTGGGCCCATTAAGTTAATGGGCCGTTACTAGGCAGTTAATGGTCGGCCCTCTTACCTCCCGGGTCGTTAACAGGTTGACATCGAAGCGGGCAACAGGTGGCCCCAATTTATTTCACGGGCCGCTAACATGCCATTACTAAGTTTGGGCTACATATGGCCCAACTATACTGTAGGCCTTTAGCAGGCCGAAAGAGACAGCGGGCTTGTATTGGACCATGAAGAGCATGGGCCGCTAAGAGGCCGAAAGTCATGTCGTATTGTAAACGGCCCAACTGTGTTGTGGGCCTTTAGCAGGCCGAAAGAGAAACCCGGCTGGTATTGGACCATGAAGGGCATGGGCCGTTAAGAGGCCAAAACTAAGGTCCGACTACAAATGGCCCAACTCATTTATGGTCCGTTAACAGGCCGAAAGGCACACAGGGCCAGGAATTGGCCCAACACTTAAATGGGTCGCTAAAAGGCCAAAACTCAGGTCCGACTACAATTGGCCCAACTGATTTATGGGCCGTCAACAGGCTGAAAGTGACACCGGGCCAGAAATTGGCCTAACACTTAAATGGGCTGCTAAAAGGCTGAAACTCAGGTCCGACTATAAATGGCCCATCAGATTTATGGGCCGTCAACAGGCTGAAAGACACACCGGGCCAGAAATTAGCCCAACATTTAAATGGGTCGCTAAAAGGCCAAAAGATGTACATCCTGAAAATTGGCCCATCCATTAAATGGGCAGTTAACAGGCCGAAATCTCATCGGGCTAATATTGAGCCCAAATATATAGCGGGCTGTTAACGGGCTCGAACTGACGATCGGCTCCAATGGTGTCAAATCTCTAAAGGGCCGAATTGGCACATCTCGTATGGGCCGTGGGCTTAAATGGACCTGACACAATTAGGCCTTATATGGGCCGGCCTGCTAATTTTTACTAGGCCGACCTTTTTCACCGGAATGGGCCACTCTTGGGCCGTGCCACGTGTCGACCTATCATAGGCGCCTCCTGTCCAACGAGTGGATGACATCTGTCCCAACGATGAGCCAACACGTGTTTCCTCTAGCCAATGATGATTTTACACATGGAAAATCCCCATTGGTTGGGGCTGTTAACGGGTTATCGGATCCAAAACCCGACCTGATAACTTAATGGCGTTTCGTTATGGTGGATGGCACGTGTTGGTCACCCTTGACGAAAGCACTTCTGTGATGCGCGATTTATCATCATGGAAGTGGACACTTCCGTGATGATAATTTTGGTATGTCATGGAACACTTCTACGACAGCACATGTATGACTATCTTGATTCTATCATAAATTTGTCATGGATGTACATGCATGACAAAAAACGCGACTGAGGGAGTCCTGGATTAGGGGGTGTCCAGGTAGCCGGACTATAACCTTTGGCTGGACTGTTGGACTATGAAGATACAAGATTGAAGACCTCATCCCGTGTCCGGATGGGACTTTCCTTGGTGTGGAAGGCAAGCTTGGCAATACGGATATGTAGATCTCCTCCCCTTGTAACCGACTCTGTGTAACCCTAGCCCTCTCCGGTGTCTATATAAACCGGAGGGTTTTAGTCCATAGGACGAACAACAATCATACCATAGGCTAACTTCTAGGGTTTAGCCTCTTTGATCTCGTGGTAGATCTACTCTTGTACTACCCATATCATCAATAATAATCAAGCAGGAGTAGGGGTTTACCTCCATCGAGAGGGCCCGAACCAGGGTAAAAACATTGTGTCCCTTGTCTCCTATTACCATCCGCCTAGACGCACAGTTCGGGACCCCCTACCCGAGATCCGCCGGTTTTGACACCGACATTGGTGCTTTCATTGAGAGTTCCTCTGTGTCGTCATCTTTAGGCCCGATGGCTCCTCCGATCATCAACAACGATGCGGTCCAGGTTGAGACTATTCTCCCCGAACGGATCTTCGTATTCGACGGCTTTGCACTGCGGGCCAATTCGCTTGGCCATCTACAGCAGATTGAAAGCTACGCTCCTGGCCATCAGGTCAGATTTGGAAGTTTAAACTACATGCCTGACATCCGGGGAGACCTGATCTTCAACATATTCGAGCCACAGCCGAGCGCGCCGCACTGTCACGGTGGGCATGATTAGCTCTGCCGCCGAACAGTGCCCTGGAGGCCGCACCCGTATCCGCTCCGACCCTTAGCTCGGAGCCAACCGCGCCGATCGAGGATGGGTGGCTAGACACCGCCTCGGGGGCTGTAGTCCCAGCGGCGATCGAGCCAAACACCAACCTTATCCTCTGTGAAACCCATGACTCCAGGGTGCCGGACTCTTTTCCGGACTCCGAACCCTCCGCGCCCCTGCCAATCGAATCTGATTGGGCGCCAATCACGGAATTCACCGCCGCGGATGTATTTTAGCACTCGCCCTTCGGCGACATTCTGAATTGGCTAAGGTCTCTCTCTTTGTCATGAGAGCCCTGGCCGGACTATGGCCAACAGGATTGGGATGCAGACGACGAAGAAATTCGACGCCCACCCACCACCCACTTTGTAGCCACCGTCGATGATTTAACCGACATGCTCGACTTCGACTCCGAAGACATCGACGGTATGGACGACGATGTATGAGACGAACATGAACCAGCGCCTATTGGGCACTGGACAGCCACCCCATCCTACGATATATACATGGTGGACACACCCAAAGGAAACGACGAGGAAGAACGGGATGACGCAACGAAGGGTCGTTCCTCCGAAAAGCAGCCAAAGCGGCGGCGTAAGCGCCGCTCCAAGCCTCGCCCCGACAGAGACAGCGGTCATACAGACCCAGCCACAGAGCAGGGCGAGCCGGCGAACGATGAACATAGCATCGAGCAACCATCCGAACAAGACAACTTGGATAAACAAACCGCACAACCCGTCCCCAGCGAAGATAACGGTCCGGACGACCTCACGCCGGACAAGTTCCTAGAATAGGAAAACCTCCACAAAAGGCTCGCCGCCACGACGCGTAGCCTGAAAAAGCAGAAGCGGAAGCTCAAAACAGCGGTAGACGCACTCTGAATCAGATGGAGCAAAGTACTCAACACCGCAGACAAATACGGCGATAGTCGCCACACAAAGAGCTACCCGAAGCGAAAGCTACTGCCCGAATTTGATGAGGAGGCCCTAAAGCCCCCAAAATCAAAAAATAAGGAAGCCACCCGGTTGGATAGACGACCCCATTGGCAACATAGAGCGGCATATGGCGCCGCACACAAACCAACACGTGATCCACCCAAGGATTCACATCAAAAGGATGGCCCAGCCAGGTCTCTCTACGGGCCAAGAAAGCAAGCTCTAGTAAGCAATGTGACACAACAAATACCCGAACAACACGGGACACCCAAATACAGGGGTGCCGCACACCCCCTCTGTTTCACTGATGAGGCGCTGGACCATGAATTTCCAGCGGGATTTAAGCCTGTAAACATAGAGGCGTACGACGGAACAACAGACCCTGGAGTCTGGATTGAGGATTATATCGTCCACATACACATGGCCAGAGGAGACGACCTCCACGCCATAAAATACTTGCCCCTCAAGCTCAAAGGGCCAGCCCGGCATTGGCTTAAAGGCCTTCCCGAAAACACCATTTGAAGTTGGGAAGAGCTCGAGGATGCTTTTCGGGCAAATTTTCAAGGGACCTATGTCCGACCTCCGGATGCAGAAGATTTAAGCCATATAACTCAACAGCCCGGAGAGTCAGCCCGGAAACTCTGGAACACATTTCTTACTAAAAAGAACCAGATAGTCGACTGTCTGGACGCCGAAGCCTTGGCAGCTTTCAAACACAGTGTTCGAGACGAATGGCTCGCCAGAAACCTCGGCCAAGAAAAGCCAAGAACAATGGCCGCATTAACAAGCCTCATGACCCGCTTTTGCGCGGGAGAGGACAACTGGTTGGCAAGATGCAGCACCAGCGACCCAAGTACATCCGAAGTCAGGGATGGAAATGGGAAATCACGACGCAGCAAGGAACATCGCCGGAACAAGGAAATCCCATTGCACGGGTTCTCTCCTGCTAGAAGTTATGTTCGGCTCCCCCGATAACTTTCGCCGCGAAAAGCTAACCTTCCACATCGCCCCATTTTCAAGTAGCTATCAAGCACTACTGGGACGCGAGGCTTTCGCCCTCTTTAACGCAATACCGCATTATGCATCTCTTACGCTTAAGATGCCCGGTCCACGAGGCACCATCTCACTAAAGGGAAATATCAAGTGTTCCTCGCGCGCGGAAGAATATGCGGCTGCCTTGACAGCCACACATTAAAATAGCTTCAGCAATAAAAGCATCTAACAGGTCATTAAGACCATGGACACGGCTAAGCGAGTCCGGAACAAACATATAATTGATAAAGGTTCAGTAACCGTACACCCCTATACAAGGGGCCCCGTGTATGTAAAATAAGCGGCAATAAGGCTCAATTTTACCCGTCTTGAATTATACTTTGTTTATTTAGTACAACGTACATTTCGCACGACTATTCCTTTTCCTTTTTTAGCTAAATTCCTCTCTTTTACAGATGAACATGATGCTACGCCCGTCCAGGACACGGCACAACGGAGACACAGGCGCAGACGTGCAGCAGGGACCCGCCTCCAGGATTCTTTTTAGATTAAGACCCTGCGTAAACCTTTCTTACTATCTCCTGTTGATACACATCCCCCGGATTCTCAGTATAACCGAGGAGGAGGCTGGCGTCTTGGCATGTGGCCACGTCAGAATTTTGCATGTACCCGGACACTAGGGGCTTATTATCAAGGGCACTGCTCAGCCCATTTTTCATAAAGACCGAATACCTTAGGGAGTGTTCGGCGTCGCGAGTTTGGCCTTATATGCATCAGCTCCGAATCATGTCTTTGGTCAAATGTTGGGTTTGCCCGGCTCCTGTGTTTTGCTAACTTATGTTCCGCTCCATTGGCTAAGGCGGCACCAGGAGAACTACTGCGATTGTGCCCCGATTCAGCCAGGCGAGCAACTCAGTAGAGAAAGCCGAAAACTGACTGTCATGATATAGCGTGCGACTGGTCAACCACTCGATGACCTATCGGAATCTTCGGGATTCCTCCGCATTACCGAAGGGCCGTTTCCCGGCAAGGCACACATGCGCCCCGAGCTCGGGCGAGCGCGGCGCCACCAGGGGCTATATAGTAGCCTCACTGTCAAACTCCTATGGTGAAGTGAAAGTGATAAAGCATTATAGTCCGGTTGCCTAGTTCGCTGCGCCATCACCTCCTTCATGGACCAAGACGTTGGATCAAGTGTGAAAATGCGCCTTCTGCGAACACCTCCGCATTATATGCATGGGGGCTGAAGCCGACGACTGCCATCTTTCAGGTTATATACACATATACATTAACAGCCGCGCAAGAGCTATTTTAATTCTTGAAGGAACAAGTATAAAAAAGCTTTTACATTCAATCAAAATATTGTTTTACAATAATACATGTTATTCGAACATAGTATCCTTCGAGCACTGCGTCTCTATTAAACGAGCACCTTGCAGAACTTCCTGAAAATAGTGCTCGGCAGGTACTCGGCTTCCGTTTGAGTCTTGGGATGCAACAGCGGTGGCCTCCATCTTCGCCCAGTATGTCTTGACACGGGCAAGGGCCATCCGCGCACCCTCTACGCATGCTGACCTCTTCACCGCATTGATATGCGGCACTGCACCAAGGAACCGCTGCACCAAGCTAAAATAACTATTCGGCTTTGGCCTCTCCGGCCACAGATGATCCACGACATCCTTCATGGCGAGTCCGGACAACCTATTAAGTTCGGCCCATTCGGCCAAACGATCGGTCAATGGAAGTGGACACTCCGGATTGTTGAACTGTGACCAGAAGAGCTTTTCCACTTCGCTATCTTTCTGATCTCGGAAATGTTCGGGCGCATCAGCGGCACTTGCAGCCAAATCCAGATAGTCGTCCGCCGAACTCCACATCCAGTCCAACGGAGCATACTTGGGATCTCCGAACTTCATCCGCAGCATAAAGGGCTTTCCAGCCGCGATATCTCCGGCCTGACGCAGCTCCTCCTTCATCGCTCTCATCGCAGAACGAGCGTCCTTGGCCGCTGTAATGGCCTTTTCCAGGTCTGTCCGCTTCGCCTGATCTTCTTTCTCAAGAAGCTTGCAGCGGTCAGCAACGGTCTTCAACTTCGCAGCCATCTCGGCCATTTCCTTTTTGCTTTGGCAATGAGCAGCCTATTCGGCTTTCAACTCCTTAACCGCCTTTAGGGCAGCCGCATTGCTTTCTCTGGCTTGCTCCTTGGCTCGGGCAAGCTCTGCCCGAAGGTCCTCCACAGCGGCAGCCCCATCTGCATCAAGTGCAGACGCTGTAAGATACTGGCGTCAAGCTCCTCTTACCAGGTGTCTCCGGAGAGATTACATACCTTGTGCCTCGTCAAGCCGCTTGTTGACAAGCGCGATGTCGACATCCGCCATGTCAAGTTGCCGCGATAGCTCGGCAAATTCATCAGTCCGGCTGGCCACCGAACACTTCGCCACCTGCATAAGAAGGCGGCAAAATTATATCTGGGACTATGATCCTCTGCGTGCTGCCATCTTCGGCAACACACAGAGTCTCAGGGGCTACTATCTACACTGGGCGCATCTCATATATGCGGAACTGTCAAAAGGTACATCACTTCGCGTACCTGAAAACCTGTCTACAAACTCCTGACGGCCTCGTGCAACCCGCTTTCTGCGGACGAAGTCCTTTCAATTACCGTACCCATCAATGCACGGTGCCCCTCCGAGATAGACGCTCGCCCTAGCAGGTCCTCCAGCTCCTCTGACCGCGCACCAGGCGGTGCCGGACTCGCTCGATGGTTTTTCCTAGAGGCCGGACGCGGAGAGCTCTGGGGGGCCATATGACTGCCTTCCGGCCCTGCCGGATTAGGAGAAACCCTCTGTGACGACACTTCAGGATCGCCCGCCTCGTAAGGCCGGATGGCAGGGGGAGGCGTTCCGCTCTCCATCATCTCCGGAAGAAGGTCCCCCGAAGATGAGTCCTGCTGAGAAGGGTTGAGATCCGAACTACAAGGTAACATGTCAGTTATTTTCCTCGGAGATAAAATAAGGATTCCTCTCGTTTTGAGACCTCCCCTCTCTACTCACGGTTCGGTGGAGGGCTGATCCCCTTGGGGGCACAGTGCGGCCGAAGTATCCCCCTGCACAGGACCCTCTAGCGAAGGTTTCTTCCCCCGCTTGGAGGCCATGGTCTCCGGGTCTTCAGAGGCAGTCCTCTTCTTCCCCTGGGTAGAGGAATTTTCGATTCCTCCTTTCCTGACAGCCTCCTTCGCAGAGGCGTTAGCTTCCTTGTTCCCCCCTCATTTTCTTCTAAAGGCACGATCTCCAGCATCCTGGTTAACGTGGGATCCGACGAGGTCTCAGGAAGGGGGGCCGGACACCTGATTAACTTCGCCTTCGCTACCCACTCCTGTTTCAAAGACAACTCTTTTAAGGGTGATGATGTGATAAATGAACGGATGGCGTGTCCGGAACAGGGTTACTTACTTGAGTATCCGGACGATTGCAGCTTAGTACTGCGTCCTCCGTAGAATCCGGACACATTACTTGTGATCCGAAGAACAATTTGTACATCTCCACGGGCGTCATGCCAAGAAAGTGTTGGAGAGCTCGCGGTCCCTCCGGATTTAACTCCCACAGGTGGAGAGGGCGACGTTTGCAGGGCAGAACTCGTTGAATTAGCATAACCTGCGTCACCACGACCAGGCTGATGTCCCTTTCTAGGAGATCTCGGATGCGGCCCTGCAGCAGGGGCACATGATATTTATGTTCATGGTGAATTATATCGTACTCATGCTTGCACTCGGTGTTGATTAATTTTAATGCATGTTCATGACTGTTGTCGCTCTCTAGCTGGTCGCTTCCCAGTCCTTTTCTAGCCTTCACTTGTACTAAGCAGGAATACTGCTTGTGCATCCACTTCCATAAACCTCAAAGTTATTCCATATGAGTCCACTATACCTTCCTCTATGCGGCATCTACCTGCCGTTCCAAGTAAATTTGTATGTGCCAAACTCTTAACCTTCAAATGAAATTCTGTTTTGTATGATCGAATAGCTCATGTATCAACTAGGGTTGTCTGTATCTTCCATGCTAGGCGGGTTATTCTCAAGAGGAGTGGACTCCGCTCCTCACTCACGAGAAAATGGCCGGTCACCGGGATGCCCAGTCCCATGCTTAAACCAAATCAAAATAATTGCAAACAAAACTCCCCCAGGACTGTTGTTAGTTGGAGGCACCCGTTGTTTCGGGCAAGCCATGGATTGATGCTTGTTGGTGGTGGGGGAGTATAAAATTTACCATTCTGTTTGGGAACCGCCTATAATGTGTGTAGCATGGAAGATATCGAGATCTCTCGGTTGTTATGTTGACAATGAAAGTATGCCGCTCAAAATATTATTTATCTCTATTTCAAAAATCGAGCTCTGGCACCTCTACAAATCCCTGCTTCCCTATGAGAAGGGCCCTATCTATTTACTTTTATGTTGAGTCATCCTCTTATTAAAAAGCACCAGTTGGAGAGCACCGCTATTATTTGCATGCATTACTATTAATTTATATTGAGTATGACTATGACTAGATCTCTTTTACCATGAATTACAATGTCTAGTCAGTCCTTGATCTTCAGAGGTGCTCTGCATTTATGTTTTGCGGTCTCAGAAAGGGCTAGCGAGATACCATCTTGTTATATCATATTATGATTGTTTTGAGAAAGTGTTGTCATCCGAGATTTGTTATTATTGCTCGCTAGTTGACTATGCCATTGATATGAGTAAACATGAGACCTAAGTGTTATTGTGAATATGGTTAGTTCATAGTCTTTGCTGAAAACTAGAATGCCGGCTTTACATATTTGCAACAACAAGAGCAAACCGAGTTTGTAAAAGTTTTTCTTTATCACTTCCAGTTTGTCAACTGAATTGCTTGAGGACAAGCAAAGGTTTAAGCTTGGGGGAGTTGATATGTCTCCATTGTATCTAATTTTCCAAACACTTCTGCCCTTGTTTTGGACTCCAACTTGCATGATTTGAATGGAACTAACTCGGACTGACCCTGTTTTCAGCAGAATTGCCATGGTGTTATTTTTGTGCAGAAATAAAAGTTCTTGGAATGACTTGAAACTTCATGGAGAATATTTTTGGAATTTATAAAAAATACTGGCGAAATAATCAAGACTAGGGGGCGCACACCCTGTCCACGAGGGTGGGGGCGCGCCTGCCCCACTGGGCGCGCCCCCTGTCTCGTGGGCCCCCTGAGGTTCCACCGACTTCAACTACAACTCTATATATTCATGTTCGGGGAGAAAAAAATCAGAGAGAAGGATTCATCGCGTTTTACGATACGGAGCCGCCGCCAAGCCCTAATCTCTCTCGGGAGGGCTGACCTGGAGTCCGTTCGGGGCTCCGAAGAGAGGGATCCGTCGCCGTCGTCATCATCAACCATCCTCCATCACCAATTTTATGATGCTCACCGCCGTGCGTGAGTAATTCCATCGTAGGCTTGCTGGACGGTGATGGGTTGGATGAGATTTATCATGTAATCGAGTTAGTTTTGTTAGGGTTTGATCCCTAGTATCCATTATGTTCTAAGAATGATGTTGCTATGACTTTGCCATGCTTAATGCTTGTTGGGCCCGAGTGCCATGATTTCAGATCTGAACCTATTATGTTTTCATGAATATATGTGAGTTCTTGATCCTATCTTGCAAGTCAATAGTCACCTACTATGTGTTATGATCCGGCAACCCCGAAGTGACAATAATCGGGACCACTCCCGGTGATGACCGTAGTTTGAGGAGTTCATGTATTCAGTAAGTGTTAATGCTTTGGTCCGGTACTCTATTAAAAGGAGGCCTTAATATCCCATAGTTTCCAATAGGACCCCGCTGCCACGGGAGGGCAGGACAAAAGATGTCATGCAAGTTCTTTTCCATAAGCACGTATGACTATATTCAAAATACATGCCTACATTACAATGATGAACTGGAGCTAGTTCTGTGTCACCCTATGTTATAACTGTTGCATGAGGAATCGCATCCGACATAATTATCCATCACCGATCCAATGCCTCGAGCTTTTCACATATTAATCTTTGCTTAGTTACTTTTCCGTTGCCACTGTTACAGTTACTACAAAACTGCTACTGTTACCTTTGCCATCGTTACCGTTACTTTCATACTACTTTGCTACTAAATACTTTGCTGCAGATATTAAGTTTTCCAGGTGAGGTTGAATTGACAACTCAACTGCTAATACTTGACAATATTCTTTGGCTCCCCTTGTGTCTAATCAATAACTTTGGGTTGAATACTCTACCCTCAAAAACTGTTGCGATCCCCTATACTTGTGGGTTATTAGTAGCCGGTTTCTGCTCCATTCCGTGCTTCGGACATGGCTGATTCAGCATTACTTCAAGATCAAATTTTGTCCCTTGAGCCGGCCTCCCCTTACGACGCTGGTTATAACTCCGTGCACCGGTGTTAGCCACAAAATCATCTGCCTTGCGCTTACCATTGCCGCCTTGATTGGCCTGGTTGTGCTGCTATCCCCTCATACCGCCACTCTTTTTTCCCTTTCCCGATCTTTCATCGCCAGAGTCGGGGTCCTTGGTACTATCAGAGTCGGCATACTTGACAAGAGCCGCCATGAGCTCCCCCATGTCGCTACAATGACGCTTAAGCCACCCAAGCTTCTGCTTGAGTTGAAGGAAACGACAATTTTTCTCCAACATTAAAATCGTTGAGCCGACGTTGATATTATCTGAGGAATGTATGATAGTCGAGACCCGGCGCACCCAGCTGGTCGTTGACTCGCCCTCAGCTTGCACACAAGAAACCAAATCCATGATTGACATGGGCTGCTTGCACGTGTCTTTGAAATTCTGGATAAACCGGGCCTTCAACTCTGCCCATGACCCGATGGAGTTGGCTGGCAACCCTTTCAACCATGTACAAGCCATCCCTTCCAGCATCATGGTGAAATACTTAGCGTATGCAGCCTCGCTGACATCCAACATCTCCATAGCCATCTCATAATTCTCCACCCAAGCCTCAGATAACAAAAATGGCCCATGACGTCTCTCGGCCCATATGAGGCCCTTTGTAACTCATGGCCCATTAACGGCCCATGGTGAAGCTGGCCCGTAATGAACGGTGTATCGCTTTATATCCATTAACGGCCCATTATTTCATTGGGCCATTTCCAGCCCGTGTTATCTTTCGGCCTTCTCAGGGCCCATCTGTTCTTGGGCTCATTTGCAGCATTCGGTTACTTATGGCCCGTTACTAGCCCTTTCTGCTTGTGGGCCAAATTCAGCCCGTGGTTACAGTCGGCCCATTTGTGGCCCGTTAATTCATTAGGCCATTTTCATAGCGTCATCAAATACGGCCCATTAACGATGGCCCATTACGGTCGGCCCATGAACGAATGATTCCAACTCTAGCCCGTTACGGCCCATAATGCGGTCTGTTATTGGCCCATGTTTGGCCAATCATCATACGGCCCGTAGAAGGCCCATTATTTCTATGGCCCATAGAAGGCCCATTGTTTCTTTTATTTGCAGGGTAGAAGGCCCATTATTTCTATGGCCCGTAAAAGGCCCATTGTTTGTACGGCCCGTAGGAGTCCCATGGTCACTACAGTAAATATGTAGACCATGGTTATTGTGGCCTAGTTTTAAAAAATAGGTTATTGCGGCCACTAGCAAACCGCGGAAAAAGAACCGCACTAACTACAAGCAAACAAATAAACAAGACAACAAGGAAATAAATAAGCAAGCAACTTACACTAGGTTATCACGGATTCACGACTATTACACATATTACATCCACTAGGCATCCAAGTTCGCCACCAGTGCAAATATAGGGACCAAAGTAGCATATCACATACACTGGTTGTCAAAGTTGGCGACCAGTGCAAATAAACACCGTAGCAAAACAAGTCCAGAACTGAAACCACTTCAGAAGAGCTCAAGAAACAATATCCTGGGTACCCATAATGCTGGCAAGATGCTTAGCAAGCTTACTAACTTTCTCTTGTTTGGCGCTTAAATCCTCCAGTGCTTGTTGTTGCACCAGAAAGTATGCATCTGAATTTTGCAGGGACTTCCTCAGTCCTTCGGCTTCGTGTCGCAGCACATCTGATCGATGTCTTTCAAATTGAAGTTGAGACTCAAGAAGACGAACTGATTCAGGCAGCGAGTTCGAAGAGCTTGTGCCAGCGGTATTGTCCAGTAACTTGAACACTACATCAAGACATGACTTTTGGGTTGTCTCACTTTCGTCAAGATAGTTATTATCAGCTTTCTTGGAGACCAACAGGGATGTCTCGCTATCTTGAACCTTATCTGCATTACTTCCTTTACCATTGGGTACTCTTCTCCAATATTTTGTCCGCATTCTAAAAGAGAAACAAGCAGACACATCACAGGTTTACCATGTTGTATATGAAACTCATTTTGGTAAATCAGTTCAGTAGTAAAGTGGACAGGATAATAGCATGAAACAAACATATATCTATGTACCATGGTCATTGTATGGTCTATATAATTTTAGTTTTTGTTGCCAAATCAAGATAGAGACACAGTTCAAATAATGTCTATTTAAGACAAAGCAGAATAGACAGAATATAAGTGTGGGAAACTATAGAGCAATAACAACACTTGTAATGTGCATGACATCAGAACATAACTGTTTATTCAATTGAAACTGAAATCAACATAGAGCAAGTTACAATAGCAAACCAGTTAAAGAAACAGGTTTAAAACATACCTGTTGCGCTATTGGAGTTTCGGTTCCATCCTTCAAATTTGAAAATAGTTGGTATGAGTAAATACAGTGATGCAAGAGCAAAGAAGTATCAACCATAGCTACAGAACCTGACCTGAGAACAATTTTTCTTCTGCTTTAAGCGTTGAGTTGGGATTCGGAGTGGTGGTCCTCGTGCTTTGGGCATTGCAGTTCCCTTACTAACTACTCGTGTTTGGGTGCTGTGTGGTGGAGATAGTGCTGTGTCAACTGGAAGTGGGTTACTATCTGGTGGGGTTGGGGTTAGAAGGGGTGTAGCTGGTTCTCTGTATAATTAGGTAGGGGTACAATCTACGAGAGTCTGGGTTATGTGTGGTGGGGCTAGTTCTTGGGCAAGTACAATCGTGGTTCTATCTGCATAGACTAGTAGCACTATCTTTTCTGAAGACCGTGTTGCTACACCCTTAGATACTGCCATCACCCTCTCCAATTCAAATGGCTGATAAACAAGAAAAGTAATTGAATGTACATACATTGTATGATAGACAGGTGCAATGGATAGTGGGAAATAAAAGAGGGCATGAAATAATTCACATTTATGTTGTCTAACCAAACAGGATATCATGACACAATTTCACATATATGATGGCTAACTAAACAGGATAGCATGACACAATTTCACATATATGATGGCTAACTAAAAAGGATGGAAAGACATAGTTCAAAATATGATGACTATGTAAGCAGGATGACATGATATAACTATATAATGTATTTATTAAATAGGTTGGCATGCCATAATTCACATACATGCCGCCTATGGAAACATGATAGCATGATATAATTCACGGATAGAATGACATAATTCAAAATATGATAACTGTAAACACTAAACATGATGAGATGATATAACTATATGATGTCTTTATTAAATGGTTGGCATGCCATAATTCAGATAGATGATGTCCATGTAAACATGATGGCATGATATAATTCAAATATATGATTTATATACTAAGCAAGTAAGTAGATGGCGATCGCATATATGATGTAAAAACTAAGCAATGCAAGACAACATGCATGGCATGAGTAATCTAACACTGCCAATTTTGAACATAGACCTCAGGGGGGAAATAGGATTGGTCATCTGTCTCTGAATCCTCCTCTGAGGAGCTATCTGTAACCAACAAGATGTCTGCTTCAGCAGGTAGCATTGTCTGCTCTGAATACCTTGTTTTCACTCCAGATACTTCCATCACTGCTTCAAATGGCTGATGCACAGGAAGAGTAGTTGAATATACAAACATTGTCGACAAATGGAAGACGTAATACAAAAAAAGGATAACATGATATAATTCACATATACGATGATTGGCTAAACAACATGGCATTGCATAATTCACATATATAATGCCTTGCAACAAGATAGCATTGCATATTTCACATATATAATGTTTTGTAACAAGATGGCATTGCATAATTCACATATATGGTAATTAGACACTAAACAGGTGGCATTCACACAAAGCATGTCTACACTAAGCAAATGACATAGCAATGCAAGACACCGTACGCACGATATGAGCAACATAACCCTGCCAAGTTAGAGCATACACCTCGGGGGGGATAGGACTGGTCATCTGTCTCTGAATCCTCCTCTGAGGAGCTATCCATAACCAGCGAGATATGCGCTTCCTCAGATAGCATAGTTTGCTCTGAAGACCTTGTTTTCACTCCAGAATTTTCCATCACCGTGTCAAATGGCTGATGCACACGAAGAGTAGTTGAATGTACTAACGTTGTTGACAAATGTAATACGTAATGAAAAAAAAGGATGGCATGATATAATTCACATATAAGATGACTGGCTAAGCAGGATGGCATTGCAAAATTCACATATATGATGCCTGGCTAAACAAGATGGCGTTGCATAATTCACATATACGATAAAGAAACTAAACAGATGGCATTCACACAAAGCATGTCTAAACTAAGAAGATGACATATTTGATGTATAAAGTAAGCAACGCAAGGCACCATATGCATGATATTACCAACACCAGCATGCCAAGTAAGTGATGACCTCAGGGGGTAAATAGGAGTGGTCTTCTCCTTCTGAATCCCCCTTAGAACAATTATCTTCCTCTTGATTACAATCTGAAATGGGTGGAGGGGGGTTGCCTTTGCGCCCACCATGGAGCGACGTCTGCATGAAATTTTATTGCCACGCAAGTGTAACGCCCCAGATGTAACTTGCCTTATTTGTAATCCAACTCTTGCCATTTGCGGCTATGTGTTATGATATTCCCTCCGTGGTTGGGTTCTCTCAGTTTTGCATTTTGGTCTTGTCATGCATTTCATATCATGTCATCATGTGCATCGCATTCGCATACGTGTTCGTCTCATAAATCCGAGCATCTTTCCCGTTGTCCGTTTTGCAATCCGGCGCTCCTATGTCTCCCGGCGTCCCCTTTTACATTTCTTCGTGAGCGGGTATTAAACATTCTCGGATGGACCGAGGTTTGACATGTGGCCTTGGTATAGCACCGGTAGACCGCCTGTCAAGTTTCGGGTCAATCGGAGTTCGTTTGGTACTCCAACGGTTAACCGGGTAACCGTGAAGGCCTCGTGTGTGTTGCAGCCCAACACCCCTTCAAAACAGCCTAACAACCCATCTAAGTCACTCCCATGTCCTCCGCCGTTCGATCACGATCGCGTGGCCGAAAACCGCACTCCGTTTGGAGCCTCCTAGCTCCTCCTATCTATAAAAAGGCCTCCCCTCCTCCATTTGCGGATCAAATCCACCCTAAACCTAGCCCCGCTCTCCTCCGCGCCGCCGGACGCGTCCGTCCGCGCCGGACACGTCCGCCGGCCACCTCACCGCGACCAATAGGAGCGTGCCACGTCGCCCAGCCGCCCGCCGCCGCCAACCGCGGGACGCCACGTGGCGCCCGCGACCCACTTCGCCGCCGCCTCCTCCCCCGCGGCCCGGCCGCCGCCCGCGCCCTCCCGTGTCGCCTACCCCGCCGACCTCCGCCGCTCCGCGCCGGCCGCTGTCGCCCGCCGGCGCCGCCACGCCGCGCTCGCCGCCCGCGGCCTCCGTCGCCTCCTCGCCACCCGCGCCTGCGCAGGCCGCCTCCGGCCAGATCCGGGCCGGCGCCGCCCGGATCCGGCGCCCCCGCGCTCCGGCGGCCCTCCCCGCTCCTCCTCCGGCGCCGTCTCCGGCGATCCGCGCCGCCGCCTCGATTTCAGTGCCGGACGAACCCTAGATCCGGAGGTCCAAAAATTCGTCTAAGTCCCGTGCATTTTACATTATCATCATCTGTTCGTCATGCCATAACTTTGCATCCGTAGCTCCGTTTCGCGCGTATAATGCGTAAAATTGTTCGTCTCGAAGAGTACATCATTTTGTTCCATTGCATCACTTTTATTTGAGGTCATCTTGATGCCCGAAATGCTGCTAGAAGAGGGCTAGTTGGTGTTAGTTGCTGGATCTTATCTGAACATGCACTTTTGTTATTTTTGCCATGATTGATGTGTACCTCCTATGAAGTTGAGTCCTACATGAGTTTTGTAATATGCCATGTTACCTATCCATAGGATTTTGCCATGTATTTTTGTGATCTATGTGGTGACTAGCACAAGCATGCAAACTAGGTCACTTGATGTTGCTGATTTCAGAGACTTAGTGATTTCACTAAGTCCCTGACTCCTGTTATTTTTATGCCATGTGTTCATGTTGTTTCTGGGAGATCTATGCATAATTTGAGCATGATCAGTAAAGGAGTTTTGAACCTGAGTATTTGCTTAATCCATCCATGCCTTTGTTTGCAATTATGGAGTGCCATAGCTTGAGTCAATCGAGCTCTACTTTTGCTTCAAAATGTTGCTGGCAGATTGTTTACGTGTTATTCGATTTTGCCAAGCTTGGTGTAGTTGATCCTTGCATGATATGATGTTATTCTTGCCATGTCTAGTTACTATGCCATGTCTTCTTGATGTATGTATGCTTAGTTTATCATGCAATGCTCTGTAGTGAGTGCATCGAGCTCACGAACATGCCTAGTCGTTATCTGTTTTTGACATGTCCAGTTTTCTGCTAAGTCTGAAACCTGTAACGAAACTTGCTTATTTGACATGGGTGTAATCATATTTTCTGGTCCTTTTTGACTTATGGTCAGTAAGGGACTTTTGTCAAGTGCTACGAGCAGATTCATTCCGTGCCTTACTTTGCTATGTTCTGAACCTGTAGCATGTTGTTTCATTGCTCTGAACATGTCATCCTGATGTTAGTTTCTGCTTGTTGATATTTTCTCTAAGTCTGAGAACTTGTTATCGTTTGCACTTTTGCCATGCTTGTTTGGACCTGTTATGATGTGATTTAGCCGTAGCTCAGTGTTCATCTTTTGTCGAGCATCTTGAGTAGATTACTGTCATATGCTTTGCTGCCATGGTTGGGTGCAGTAGCTTAATTGTTTGTTGCTTGCTAAGTAGCATCATGCTGTTTATAGCAGATTCGTGTCATTCTTGTTTTGCTTGCCATTTGCAAACCGTGCATCCGATTCCGGTGAACTTTATATCGATTTCAACCGAAATCACCTCACCTATCCAGTGGCATGCTTGGTTTGCCAAGATTATGCCCTGTTCATCCTTGTACTCCCGGAGCATGCATTCGCATTGCATATCACCTCTCGCATGTCATTGCCATGTTTTGCATCATATTGCTTGCGCATTGCATCGTGGTTGATATTGGTTCCTTTGCTTGTTCTCTTGTCTTGGGTAGAGCCGGGAGACGAGTACGTGAACGAGGATTCCGTTGAGAACGCTTACGAGGACCAAGCTTTCGACAACTCTGAGACTCTTGCAGGCAAGATGACCATACCCTCGAAATCACTTCTATCTTTGCTTGCTAGATTGCTCGCTCTTTTGCTATGCCTATGCTGCGATACCTACCACTTGCTATATCATGCCTCCTATATTGCCATGTCAGCCCCTAACCATCCATGTCCTAGCAAACCGTTGTTTGGCTATGTTACCGCTTTTGCTCAGCCCCTCTTATAGCGTTGCTAGTTGCAGGTGAAGATGAAGTTTGTTCCTTGTTGGAACATGGACTTGTTGTTCCTTGTTGGAACATGTTTACTTGTTGGGATATCACAATACCTCTTATTTAATTAATGCATCTATATACTTGGTAAAGGGTGGAAGGCTCGGCCTTATGCCTGGTGTTTTGTTCCACTCTTGCCACCCTAGTTTCCGTCATACCGGTGTTATGTTCCCGGAGTTTGCGTTCCTTACACGGTTGGGTGA
This sequence comes from Aegilops umbellulata, assembly GCA_032464435.1. Classification (NCBI taxonomy): domain Eukaryota; kingdom Viridiplantae; phylum Streptophyta; class Magnoliopsida; order Poales; family Poaceae; genus Aegilops; species Aegilops umbellulata. The sequence continues at coordinate 345,557,706 of CP136056.1, read as the reverse complement.
TTTATGGGACCCCCTTGACAGTTCGCTTTGAATAAGACTTTTCCAGCAAGGCCCAACATTGGTTTTACCATTTGCCACCTAGCCTTTTTCCCTTGGGTTCTGCAGACTCAAGGGTCATCTTTATTTTAACCCCCGGGCCAGTTCTCCTTCGATTGCTGGTCCAAACCGTCAGCCGCCGGTGGCCACCAGGGGCAACTCTGGGTTCGCCTATCGAAAGTTTGGACAATCCGGATGTGCCCTGAGACCGAGATATGTGCAGCTCCTATCAGGATTTGTCGGCACAATCGGGCGGCTTTGCTGGACTTGTTTTATTGCTGTTGAAATGTCTTGTAGTCCGGGATTCCGAGATTGATCGGGTCTTCCCGGTAGAAGGAATATCCTTCGTTGACCGTGAGAGCTTATCATGGGCTAAGTTGGGACACCCCTGCAGGGTATTATCTTTCGAAAGCCGTGCCCGCGGTTATGAGGCAGATGGGAATTTGTTGATGTCCGGTTGTAGAAAACCCGAAATTGACCTTAACTCAAACACATCAACCGCGTGTGTAACCGTGATGGTCTCTTCTCGGCGGGGTCCGGGAAGTGAACACGGTTGTTGGAGTTATGCCTGACGTAGGTTGTTTCAGGATCACTTCTTGATCACTTTTAGTTTGTCGACCGTGCTTTGCCTTCTCTTCTCGCTCTCTTTTGCGCTGTAGCCACCATATGCTAGTCGCTTGCTGCAGCTCCACCTCACAAACCCTTTTCCCACCTTTAAGCTTAAATAGTCTTGATCTCGCGGGTGTGAGATTGCTGAGTCCCCGTGACTCACAGATATTATCACCACAGTTGCAGGTACCAACGATGTCAGCGCAGATGACGCGACCGAGCTCACTTGGGAGTTCGACGAGGAACGTGGCCGTTACTATGTTTCTTTTCCAGATGATCAGTAGTGGAGCCCAGTTGGGTGATCCGGGGATCTGTTTAGCATTTGGGGTAGTCTTCTTTCATTTTGGTACCGTAGTCGGACCTTGAGTGTAATCTGTATGATGGATGTTATTTATGTACTTGTGTGAAGTGGCGATTGTAAGCCAACTATGTATCTTTTCCCTTATTTATTACATGGATTGTGTGAAGATTACCTCACTTGCGACATTGCTTCCAATGCGGTTATGCCTCTAAGTCGTGCCTCGACACGTGGGAGATATAGCCGCATCGAGGGCGTGACAAGTTGGTAATCAGAGCCTTTCCCCGACCTTAGGAGCCCCCACTGTTTGATCGTCTTTAGTGGCCGAGTTGTGTCTAGAAAAATGTTTTGAGTCATTTAGGAATTATATATCGGAGAGTTTAGGAATTCTTTTTACTTCCCAGTCCCTTCGACCTTCTGGTAAGGCATCCTGACGTAGAGTTTTGACTCTTCTCTTCTCAAATTTCACTAAAATTTTTTTTAGGATCACGCGGGTATATTACAATCGTTCCGATGGTTTTATGATGACAACATTGTCTTGGTTGCCTCCTGACATTTAGGGGTTGTGGCAGTGTCCCGGGGAGTTGAGCTCCGAGGTGTTGTCGTCATAATTTTATCGTTGCGGTTTTGGAATACCTGAGTTTAGTACGCCAACATCGAAAATCTCTTTTGTACAGTTGTTGGTGAGATAACCCTGATAGCCCAGTACTGTGGCGAGTGCAGGAGTATTGCCATGACTTGTATAACGGATGTGTTTTCGAAGGTTGAGGTAGACGATTTCCGAAGGTTTCTTGGTTATGTGTTGAAGGATGGATACAACTGGTTGTAGGATTTGCTAGTTTGGGTGAGATATTATGCTTCCCCTGTATCCCCAACACCTGATTGCATAACCAGAAAGTTTCGGGAGTTTATAAGTGGGAATTCTTGTAGCTTTAGTATTTCTTCCGCAGATATTTGGTTTGTGATTGGGTAATCCTTACCAAGTATTTGTTCACTTCCGTACCTTGTTGATTTTATTCCTTACCATGTTCTAAGTGGCTTCTCAGCTTTGGAAGTGTGATGATTTACATTGGAATTCATTCGTTCATTCTCGTTCGAATGTTAATTGTGAAGACTATATGTTGCAATTTCGTTCCTTTGATCCAGCTTCATTATATCTCTGTCAAGATGCTAATGGATGTCACCCTCTTCAGGATGGCTCCACCAACGCGTCAGAATCCGGAACGCAATGACGGGAATCAGGCTAACCCTCCGCCACCACCTCCGCCTCCGGAAGCTTGGCAAGCCTTGATGACTGCCACAAATGCCAATGCTCAGATTCTGATTCAGCTCTTGCAAGATCGCAACCAAGGGCAAGCTAATCAAGAGAATCAAGGCCAAGGCAACAATCAGCCGCTTTTCGCTTCACTGAACCAGTTCCTTGCTAATCAGCCAAAGACCTTCAGCTACTGTGTCGAGGCCACAGACGCAGATGATTGGCTCGTGGACATCAGCAAGCATTTCAAGTGCAGCAATGTGAGACCTAAGGACTTTGTCAAGTTTGCCTCTTTTCACCTCAAAGATCAAGCTGCTGAGTGGTTCCAGCAATACAAAGATTCCAGAGGAGGTTGTGTGATCACTTGGGATGATTTCCGTCGTGACTTCAAAGCGCACCACATTCCAGAAAGTGTTGTTGAGCTTAAGCGTGAGGAATTCCGCAATCTCAAGCAAGGCACCATGTCTGTCTATCAATACAACACTCAGTTTCAGAAACTATCTCATTTTGCAAGGTAAGACATCCCTGATGAGAAGAGTATGATCTACCAATTCAGGCGTGGTCTCAGAGAAGATCTGCAACTTGCTCTCGTGCTTTTTGAGCCATTAAAGTATGATGAATTCTACAACATGGCACTGAAACAAGAAGCTGCTCAGCTCAAGTGTGAGGCATCTAAGAAGAGAGTCAGAGACGCAGTTCAGTCTTCTTCTTCCTCACTTGTGGCAGCTAAGCAACAGAAGTTCTGGTTGCCTCCTCCTCCTCCTCCGTTCCGTCAGCCTTATCAACAGAAGAACTCAAGTGGTCGTGGATCTTCCCACCCACCCAACCCTGGCTATCAGAACAAGTCTCAGAACCAAAATCCAAGGCCAAGTGCTCCTTACCATCGTCCGCTCTCAGAGGTGACTTGTAACAAATGTCAGCAAAAGGGTCACTATGCGAACAAGTGCTTCAACCAAAGGCGCCTTCCGCCTCCTCCTCCTGTGAAATCTTCCAGCAATGCAGTGGTCAAGCATAATTCCAAGTATGCCAAGGTGAACATGATGAACGCAGCTCAAGCAGAGGAGTCTTCTGAAGTGATCATGGGTAATCTTCCGGTTAATGATATTCCTGCCAAAGTCTTATTTGATACTGGTGCATCACATTGTTTCATCTCAAAGCCTTTTGCATCGATGCATGAATTGCCTATCCAAGGTTTGCCTAAACCGTTATCAGTTGTCTCTCCGGCTAAATGCATGAATGCAAGTTATATGGTTCCGGATGTCTCTATCAAGATGGGTGACTATAAATTTCTATCTTCTCCAATGGTGCTTGGTGATTCTGATATTGATCTTATTCTCGGGATGGACTGGCTTTCTAAGCACAAGGCTCAGCTTGAGTGTGCTGCCAGGGAAATCAAATTGACTCACACTTCGAACGATGTGATCATCTATGCTTCTCGTGATGACACCATTCGGTTGTTTTCTCTCAATGAGAATGATGAATTGGAGGCTATCTCTCAGATTCCAGTCGTTTGTGAGTACCAAGATGGTTTTCCAGAAGAGCTTCCGGGTATGCCTCCCCGTCGGCCAGTTGAATTCGTTATTGAACTTGAGCCTGGCACGGAACCCGTTTACAAGCGTCCTTACAAGCTTGGACCAGATGAGCTCAAGGAATTGAAGATTCAACTCGATAAACAGGAACGTCTGGGTCTGATCAGACCGAGTTCTTCTCCTTGGGGTTGTGGTGTTCTTTTTGTCAAGAAGAAGGATGGCACGGACCGACTTTGCGTCGATTACCGTCCATTGAACAAGAAGACTATCAAGAACAAGTACCCACTTCCCAACATCAATGAGCTATTTGAGCAACTCAAAGGTGCTAAGGTGTTCTCCAAGCTTGACCTTTGTATGGGTTATCATCAGATTCGCATTCGTGAAGAAGATATTCCCAAGACAGCATTCAGAACAAGCTTTGGTTCTTATGAATATACTGTCATATCTTTCGGCCTCGTCAATGCTCCTCCATATTTCACTCGCTTGATGAATTTCATCTTCAACCCCTACATCAACGAATTTGTCTTGGTCTATCTCGATGATATTTTGGTCTTCTTCAAGAATAAGAAGGATCATGCCGAACATTTGCGATTGGTACTCGACAAGCTCAGAGAGTATCAATTATATGCGAAGTTCTCCAAATGTGAATTCTGGCTTGATGAAGTTCTTTATCTTGGTCATATCATCTCTGCCAAGGGCATCGCTGTTAATCCAGAGAGGGTGTCTGCAGTTTTGAATTGGAATCCTCCTCAGAATGTCAAGCAGCTTCGCAGTTTTCTTGGACTTGCAAGCTACTGCAGAAGATTCGTTGAGAATTTCTCCAAGATTGCTAAGCCTCTTTCCAACCTCCTCCAGAAGCATGTGAAATATGTCTGGTCTCCTGAGTGTGACGTTGCTTTCAACACTCTCAAAGAGAAACTTGTCACTGCTCCAGTTCTGACTCCTCCTGACGAATCCAAGCCTTATGAAGTATTCTGTGATGCTTCTCTTCAGGGCCTCGGTGCTGTGTTAATGCAAGAGAAGAAGGTTGTTGCCTATACCTCTCGCCAGTTGAAGCCCAATGAAAGGAACTACCCCACTCACGATCTTGAGTTGGCGGCAGTTGTCCACGCACTAATAACATGGAGACATCTCCTGTTGGGAAGGAAAGTGGACATCTTCACCGATCACAAGAGTCTCAAGTATATCTTCACTCAGCCTCATCTCAACCTCAGGCAAACTCGATGGGTCGAAATGATTCAAGAGTATAATCCGAGTATTGAATATACTCCAGGCAAGGCTAATGTGGTTGCAGACGCTTTGAGCAGAAAGGCTTACTGCAACAGCTTAATCCTCAAGCCTTTTCAACCAGATCTCTGTGAGGCTTTTCGCAAGTTGAATCTCCAAGTTGTTCCTCAAGGTGTTCTTGCCAACCTCATTGTCTCTCCTACTTTGGAAGATCAGATTCGTGAGGCACAATTGTTGGATACCATGGTGAAGAAGGTGAAACGTGGTATTGACAAGGGCATTTCCAAATACAAGTGCTATCGAGTTGATGACAGAGATACTCTTTTCTTCGAGGACCGGATCGTGGTTCCAAAGGGTGATCTTCGCAAAGTCATTATGAACGAAGCGCACAATTCTCTCCTGTCTATTCATCCTGGAAGTTCGAAGATGTACCATGACCTCAAGCAGTCGTATTGGTGGACTCGAATGAAGCGTGAGATCGCTCAATTCGTGAATGAGTGTGATGTCTGCAGAAGGGTGAAAGCAGAACACCAACGACCAACTGGTCTTCTCCAACCTCTTGCTATTCCAGAATGGAAGTTTGATCATATCGAAATGGACTTCGTGACTGGTTTTCCTAAGTCCAAGCGTGGAAATGATGCTATCTTCGTCGTCATCGACAAGCTCACCAAAGTGGCTCATTTTCTTCCTATCAAAGAGTCTATCACAGCAGCGCAGCTGGCAGAGCTCTACACCTCCAGAATTGTCTCTTTGCACGGCATTCCGCAATTGATCTCTTCAGACCGTGGCAGCATCTTTACCTCCAAATTTTGGGATTCTTTTCAGACGGCCATGGGCACCAACATCCGCTTCAGCACAGCTTTCCACCCTCATACTAGTGGACAAGTCGAGCGTGTCAACCAAATTCTTGAAGATATGCTCAGAGCTTGTGTTATCTCTTTCGGCATGAAGTGGGAGGATTGTCTTCCTTATGCTGAATTCTCTTACAACAACAGCTTTCAAGCCAGTTCGGGCAAAGCCCCATTCGAGATCCTCTATGGCAGGAAGTGCCGTACTCCTCTCAACTGGTCTGAAACCGGTGAACGTCAATTGCTCGGCAATGATTTGATCTCAGAGGCTGAGGCTATGTGCAAGGTGATTCGTGAGAACCTCAAAGCCGCGCAGTCGCGCCAGAAGAGCTATTACGACAGCAAACACCGAGATGTGGCATTCGAGATCTAAGACCATGTATACCTCCGCGTCTCTCCAATGAAAGGAACTCGTCGATTCGGTATCAAGGGGAAACTTGCCCCGCGATACGTCGGTCCCTTTAAGATCATCGGGAAACGAGGCGATCTCGCCTATCAACTTGAGCTCCCCTCCAACTTTGCAAATGTGCACGATGTCTTCCACGTGTCACAGCTTCGCAAGTGCTTCAAGACGCCTGAGCGCACCATCAACTTCGAAGAGATTGATCTTCAAGAAGATTTGTCCTATCATGAGCACCCAGTTGCTATTCTTGAGACAACTGAGCGCAAGACTCGCAACAAGTCAATCAAATTCCTCAAAGTGAAATGGTCACATCATTCAGACCGAGAGGCCACCTGGGAGCGTGAAGACCACCTACGTTCCGAGTATCCGGAGTTCTTTCAGTCCTAGATCTCGGGACGAGATCCTCTCGTAGTGGTGGTGTGTTGTAACGCCCCAGATGTAACTTGCCTTATTTGTAATCCAACTCTTGCCATTTGCGGCTATGTGTTATGATATTCCCTCCGTGGTTGGGTTCTCTCAGTTTTGCATTTTGGTCTTGTCATGCATTTCATATCATGTCATCATGTGCATCGCATTCGCATACGTGTTCGTCTCATAAATCCGAGCATCTTTCCCGTTGTCCGTTTTGCAATCCGGCGCTCCTATGTCTCCCGGCGTCCCCTTTTACATTTCTTCGTGAGCGGGTATTAAACATTCTCGGATGGACCGAGGTTTGACATGTGGCCTTGGTATAGCACCGGTAGACCGCCTGTCAAGTTTCGGGTCAATCGGAGTTCGTTTGGTACTCCAACGGTTAACCGGGTAACCGTGAAGGCCTCGTGTGTGTTGCAGCCCAACACCCCTTCAAAACAGCCTAACAACCCATCTAAGTCACTCCCATGTCCTCCGCCGTTCGATCACGATCGCGTGGCCGAAAACCGCACTCCGTTTGGAGCCTCCTAGCTCCTCCTATCTATAAAAAGGCCTCCCCTCCTCCATTTGCGGATCAAATCCACCCTAAACCTAGCCCCGCTCTCCTCCGCGCCGCCGGACGCGTCCGTCCGCGCCGGACACGTCCGCCGGCCACCTCACCGCGACCAATAGGAGCGTGCCACGTCGCCCAGCCGCCCGCCGCCGCCAACCGCGGGACGCCACGTGGCGCCCGCGACCCACTTCGCCGCCGCCTCCTCCCCCGCGGCCCGGCCGCCGCCCGCGCCCTCCCGTGTCGCCTACCCCGCCGACCTCCGCCGCTCCGCGCCGGCCGCTGTCGCCCGCCGGCGCCGCCACGCCGCGCTCGCCGCCCGCGGCCTCCGTCGCCTCCTCGCCACCCGCGCCTGCGCAGGCCGCCTCCGGCCAGATCCGGGCCGGCGCCGCCCGGATCCGGCGCCCCCGCGCTCCGGCGGCCCTCCCCGCTCCTCCTCCGGCGCCGTCTCCGGCGATCCGCGCCGCCGCCTCGATTTCAGTGCCGGACGAACCCTAGATCCGGAGGTCCAAAAATTCGTCTAAGTCCCGTGCATTTTACATTATCATCATCTGTTCGTCATGCCATAACTTTGCATCCGTAGCTCCGTTTCGCGCGTATAATGCGTAAAATTGTTCGTCTCGAAGAGTACATCATTTTGTTCCATTGCATCACTTTTATTTGAGGTCATCTTGATGCCCGAAATGCTGCTAGAAGAGGGCTAGTTGGTGTTAGTTGCTGGATCTTATCTGAACATGCACTTTTGTTATTTTTGCCATGATTGATGTGTACCTCCTATGAAGTTGAGTCCTACATGAGTTTTGTAATATGCCATGTTACCTATCCATAGGATTTTGCCATGTATTTTTGTGATCTATGTGGTGACTAGCACAAGCATGCAAACTAGGTCACTTGATGTTGCTGATTTCAGAGACTTAGTGATTTCACTAAGTCCCTGACTCCTGTTATTTTTATGCCATGTGTTCATGTTGTTTCTGGGAGATCTATGCATAATTTGAGCATGATCAGTAAAGGAGTTTTGAACCTGAGTATTTGCTTAATCCATCCATGCCTTTGTTTGCAATTATGGAGTGCCATAGCTTGAGTCAATCGAGCTCTACTTTTGCTTCAAAATGTTGCTGGCAGATTGTTTACGTGTTATTCGATTTTGCCAAGCTTGGTGTAGTTGATCCTTGCATGATATGATGTTATTCTTGCCATGTCTAGTTACTATGCCATGTCTTCTTGATGTATGTATGCTTAGTTTATCATGCAATGCTCTGTAGTGAGTGCATCGAGCTCACGAACATGCCTAGTCGTTATCTGTTTTTGACATGTCCAGTTTTCTGCTAAGTCTGAAACCTGTAACGAAACTTGCTTATTTGACATGGGTGTAATCATATTTTCTGTTCCTTTTTGACTTATGGTCAGTAAGGGACTTTTGTCAAGTGCTACGAGTAGATTCATTCCGTGCCTTACTTTGCTATGTTCTGAACCTGTAGCATGTTGTTTCATTGCTCTGAACATGTCATCCTGATGTTAGTTTCTGCTTGTTGATATTTTCTCTAAGTCTGAGAACTTGTTATCGTTTGCACTTTTGCCATGCTTGTTTGGACCTGTTATGATGTGATTTAGCCGTAGCTCAGTGTTCATCTTTTGTCGAGCATCTTGAGTAGATTACTGTCATATGCTTTGCTGCCATGGTTGGGTGCAGTAGCTTAATTGTTTGTTGCTTGCTAAGTAGCATCATGCTGTTTATAGCAGATTCGTGTCATTCTTGTTTTGCTTGCCATTTGCAAACCGTGCATCCGATTCCGGTGAACTTTATATCGATTTCAACCGAAATCACCTCACCTATCCAGTGGCATGCTTGGTTTGCCAAGATTATGCCCTGTTCATCCTTGTACTCCCGGAGCATGCATTCGCATTGCATATCACCTCTCGCATGTCATTGCCATGTTTTGCATCATATTGCTTGCGCATTGCATCGTGGTTGATATTGGTTCCTTTGCTTGTTCTCTTGTCTTGGGTAGAGCCGGGAGACGAGTACGTGAACGAGGATTCCGTTGAGAACGCTTACGAGGACCAAGCTTTCGACAACTCTGAGACTCTTGCAGGCAAGATGACCATACCCTCGAAATCACTTCTATCTTTGCTTGCTAGATTGCTCGCTCTTTTGCTATGCCTATGCTGCGATACCTACCACTTGCTATATCATGCCTCCTATATTGCCATGTCAGCCCCTAACCATCCATGTCCTAGCAAACCGTTGTTTGGCTATGTTACCGCTTTTGCTCAGCCCCTCTTATAGCGTTGCTAGTTGCAGGTGAAGATGAAGTTTGTTCCTTGTTGGAACATGGACTTGTTGTTCCTTGTTGGAACATGTTTACTTGTTGGGATATCACAATACCTCTTATTTAATTAATGCATCTATATACTTGGTAAAGGGTGGAAGGCTCGGCCTTATGCCTGGTGTTTTGTTCCACTCTTGCCACCCTAGTTTCCGTCATACCGGTGTTATGTTCCCGGAGTTTGCGTTCCTTACACGGTTGGGTGATTTATGGGACCCCCTTGACAGTTCGCTTTGAATAAGACTTTTCCAGCAAGGCCCAACATTGGTTTTACCATTTGCCACCTAGCCTTTTTCCCTTGGGTTCTGCAGACTCAAGGGTCATCTTTATTTTAACCCCCGGGCCAGTTCTCCTTCGATTGCTGGTCCAAACCGTCAGCCGCCGGTGGCCACCAGGGGCAACTCTGGGTTCGCCTATCGAAAGTTTGGACAATCCGGATGTGCCCTGAGACCGAGATATGTGCAGCTCCTATCAGGATTTGTCGGCACAATCGGGCGGCTTTGCTGGACTTGTTTTATTGCTGTTGAAATGTCTTGTAGTCCGGGATTCCGAGATTGATCGGGTCTTCCCGGTAGAAGGAATATCCTTCGTTGACCGTGAGAGCTTATCATGGGCTAAGTTGGGACACCCCTGCAGGGTATTATCTTTCGAAAGCCGTGCCCGCGGTTATGAGGCAGATGGGAATTTGTTGATGTCCGGTTGTAGAAAACCCGAAATTGACCTTAACTCAAACACATCAACCGCGTGTGTAACCGTGATGGTCTCTTCTCGGCGGGGTCCGGGAAGTGAACACGGTTGTTGGAGTTATGCCTGACGTAGGTTGTTTCAGGATCACTTCTTGATCACTTTTAGTTTGTCGACCGTGCTTTGCCTTCTCTTCTCGCTCTCTTTTGCGCTGTAGCCACCATATGCTAGTCGATTGCTGCAGCTCCACCTCACAAACCCTTTTCCCACCTTTAAGCTTAAATAGTCTTGATCTCGCGGGTGTGAGATTGCTGAGTCCCCGTGACTCACAGATATTATCACCACAGTTGCAGGTACCAACGATGTCAGCGCAGATGACGCGACCGAGCTCACTTGGGAGTTCGACGAGGAACGTGGCCGTTACTATGTTTCTTTTCCAGATGATCAGTACTGGAGCCCAGTTGGGTGATCCGGGGATCTGTTTAGCATTTGGGGTAGTCTTCTTTCATTTTGGTACCGTAGTCGGACCTTGAGTGTAATCTGTATGATGGATGTTATTTATGTACTTGTGTGAAGTGGCGATTGTAAGCCAACTATGTATCTTTTCCCTTATTTATTACATGGATTGTGTGAAGATTACCTCACTTGCGACATTGCTTCCAATGCGGTTATGCCTCTAAGTCGTGCCTCGACACGTGGGAGATATAGCCGCATCGAGGGCGTGACAGCAAGGCTCGTCTCTTTTGCTCTACATGTTCAGTTCCATTGTGTACAATAACTGACATGCATAGGAATAAAACATAGTGAGATTATGTAAGGAGTGCATGCAGAAATCTAGAGTGATGGTAGAAACTTGTGGATAGACCCAAAACCAATGATAGCAGGCAGATAATGGTTTCAGTAAAAAAATACAGATAATGGCTTCTTTACTGTTTGTTTCCCACCCAACATGAAACTCATAGTAGACACCAGAGATTAACTAGATAGTAGATAGATACTATTGATTGTGGCCCCGATATGTGCCCCACAACCACTTAAAAACTCAAGTTTGAGCATTAGTTTGGAGCTGACTCAGAGTCTAATTGGTGAACATGACGATAAAGTAGCATGTAATATTAACCGATGCATAACGTAAGCAGACACGAAAGAGCGCGACCTCTCTTGCGGACCCGTGTAGTCCTCGAGGTCATCTGCTCGGTTGATGATGGTAATGCAGTTGTCGTGGCTGCCGGCGGTGGGAAAGAAGATCTGAGGCGGCGAAAGACAGTCTGGAGGGCGGATCCCTGTTGTGGTGAACCCTTCCATCATTGGAGCAGCTGATCTGGGGTGGAACACAGTGCAGCAGGAGCGGGACAAACCACACAAGGTTTTCTTTGAAACATATCTTTAACAAAAGTAATTGTGTAAGGCCTTGTTTGAATTTGAGGATTCTAAAAATGCAGGGATAGGAAATACACGGGGATAGGATAGGAATGCACGTGCAAAACAGAGAATTTAAAAACACATGATTTCTGCCAATCTGGGTGTTTGGTTCACAAGAATTGGAAGATCACAGGATGCAAAGAAGCATGGTGATATTAAGTCAAACCACAAGAAAATGTACGGTTATAATGCTATTATGCTACTATCTCTTAGTCTTGTGCTTCATGAATAGGAATTTGCAAAGGAGGACAAGTGGATATTAAAATTCCTACGGTTTTTCTTTCAAGGAGACACTAAAGGAACAAATCCTACAGTTTTCATTTGCTCCATTCCTTTGAACCAAATGCATGAATAGTAGTACTGTAGGAAACTTTCCAATTCCTATGTTTTTCCTTCACTTTTCCTTTCAAGCACTCGCGATTCTAGTAGGCAGGCTTGAGCAGGGAAAAGCCTACACTCAAAAAATGTTTTTGTGCTACTTCTACTACTTTGGACCCAGGCCACTGCCCTACTAGCTCAACTCCAAGGCCCATTTACAAATTCACATCTCAACCGCGCATGGATAAATAATGATGGCGTCCAAGGGAGTCCATCACGGATAGCTAAGTTACCTGGTACCTCACTGCTTGTCATATAGTAGGAGAATCTAATCGTATTTCACGTTACTACGTGTGCTCAGTGGACAATATATATAACATGTAGAGTAAAAAAGTGATGCAACAAGTGTACAACCTCTTTGGCGAAGCCTTGTTGATCTCAGCGTGATTGGGTTGGTCGGTGAGGATGCTCCGGCTGATTTGGCTGTCGGAGGAGGGAAAGAAGATATTAGGCGTCTAGAGATGGAGCCCGGGGTACTGCTCCGCTGTGATGGAGGGTTTTGTCATTGGAGCAGCTCCGGTGAGTTGTACGACGGCAAGGCTGAAGCAGGACAAGAGAGACAACGTTAACCTGAGTGGAATTCTAATAGCATCTCCAATATATGACGTAAAATACATAACCACAAAGTGCTAGATGTAAAATATATCAGCTGCTCATCTCTGAACTTAACTGCAGAAACTAAATTTAACTGTCGAAACTGAATTTAACTGTCAAAACTAAATTTTGTTGTCGAAACTGACTTTTACTGTTGAAACTGAACGCACTAGTAGCAGAAAAGCAGTAGTAGCAGCAGCAACAGTGCCTGGAGCAGTAGAGCGTGCGAGAGCCGGGGCATCTGGTCGTGTAGCAGCATCTCGGGTAGAAGCTGCAGGGGCTCTAGGGAGAGCAGGATCTGCTACTCGTGCAGCAGCAACGCACGCAAGAGTAGAGTAGCAGCACAAACAAGAGCAAGAGCGAGAGAAGCAGCGCAAGGAAGAGCAAGAGTGAGAGCAGCAGCAAGAGCAAGAGCAAGAGCAGACTAGGCAGGGGACCGAGAGCAAGAGCAGAGCAGTAGCGCGAGCGAGAACCAAAGCAGCAACAACTCCTACTGATGTGGACGTTTCCGCGGAGGGAGCGACGCCATGGAGGAAGTGGCTGGCGACGCCACCGTGGATGGAGCTGCACCATGTCGGCTCGGGACTGAGCGCCGGCAGCACTGTGAGATCGAATCAAGAAGAAAATGCGGCGCTTAGTGTAGAACCTCTTTGGTCGCCGATTAGGACTCAGCTTCATCCGAGGGATCGGTGATGATGCTGCTCTTCTGGTGGTGCAGGTGAAGACAGCGGTATGGGAATGGAGGTGGCGTGAAAGATGAGGGGTACGTCGGGGCAGATCCTTGGAGGTGGAGGACGGGGTGGCTGAACCGGCGGGACGACGAGATCGACGATGGATCCTCATCTGGTTCGGTGGATGAGGGATGTCGAGGCGTTGTTGTGGACGACATTGTTGTCGGTGTTCTGGGAATGGGGGTCCCCAGACTTGCGTGCCTGCGGCCTGCAGCGTGGCTTAAAGGGGGCCCAGCACGGCCCATCTTCATCAACACAAGACTCAAGACCCTCGCGAGGGGCCAAGCCTCGCAGGGCGGACGACACGAAGCTTCCTAAGGCGCGGCCTCACCAGGCTGGCTCACGAGGAGGCGGAGAGATCAAGGCGGGGTACCTCACGAGGTGCCCATGACACAAGCCATGACGACCAAGGGTGCCAGGCGGGCGCCAGCCCGTGCAGCGTCTTCCTTTCCTCTTTGGTGCAAAGGGGGCAAGCGCAGGCGAGAGGATCAAGCAAATGCATCCATTTCGGTGCAACGAGACCAAGACCAGTCCAACGGTGGGAAGGAGGTCATCGTGGAGCCCAGAACGGCGTCACCACAGAGCCTTTGGCAGGCGAGGACCAACTTTAGTCAGGATAAGTGTACCAGATGTTCCCCTTCAAAATGGCCACTTGTTGGCGCCCTTCCCGCTCAATATTTGGGAAGAGGCCCAGGGCCTTTGCCTATAAATAGGACTAGCCACCCCCAGGGCAAGGGGGGACGAGATCATCAGATCATTAGGCAACAAAGAGAGAGAGAGAGAGAGAGAGAGAGAGAGAGAGAGAAAGGGGTGGCTGAACTCCTCCTAGCAGTTCATCATCCTTGCTAAGAGCAGACCCTCGCGAGGCTGTTCTTCCTTGTACTGTTCATCTTCATCAGCCCAAGAGGCAATCCAGCCACCACAAACTAGAGTAGGGTATTACACCACAATGGTGGCCCGAACTAGTATAAACCTCATGTCTCTTGTGTTGTTCTTTCGGTAGTCTAGATCTTTGCGAGACGGAGAGGTAGAAGGCGAAGTCTCCGCGTGCACCCCAGAGTTCGAACCTCAAGGGTCTGCCGGAACCCAAAATCCGACATTTGGCGCGCCAGGTAGGGGTGCGGCGGAATTTGTCTTCCACTGCTCCGCTCTCCTCCTACCGTCGAGTCCATGTCCAACACATGTCGGGCCCACGCCGAGCGCCGGGCCGCCATCGCTTCCCGCGTCACCCAGACGGCTCCCGTCGGCGGGCGTCCTCATCGTTCCCCGTCGCCCGCCATCAGCGCCGCCACCGGCCCGGTGGGGAACGAGCAGCAAGTGTCACCTCAGCGCCCGTCAGTGCGGCAAGACGGCCGCACAGCTACGCCAACACCCCCGGTCATTGCAGCCCTCCTGGGCAGCTCGCAGGCGCCGCCCACAAGTCGCCACATCAAGCCGTTTGTTCGCCGGGTCAGCGCCGTTTCCGCGTGGCAGGGGGCTCACCCGGACCAGGCGGCACTCAAGGCTGGCCTGACCTTCGGCTTGGAGGACCACCCCTCCAACTCGGCCGGCTCGGGCGCGCTCCCCATGTTGTGCACCCCCACCATATGCCAGGTGGCCGTCACCAGAACCCTCATCGATGGTGGCGCGGACCTCAGCGTGCTTTCAGTCGAGGCCTTCAATCTCCTCCGCATACCCCTGGAACGGCTGCAACCCAGCCGGCCCTTCTCAGGCATTGGGGGCAGGTCATCCAGCTCCTTGGGACAGATCCGGCTCCCAGTAACCATCGGCACCTACGACAACTTCTGCACGGAGATGGTCGACTTCAACATCGCCCTCATCGGCCTCCCCTACAACGCCATCCTAGGCTACCCAGCGCTGGCCCAGTTCATGGCCGCCACGCACCCGGCGTACAACCTTATGAAGATGCCTGGGAGCAGCGGTGTCCTCACCGTGCACGGGGACACCGGGGACGCACTGCGGGTGCTCAAGCTTGCCTTCAAGGTGACGGCGTCGGCACAGCCCGCCAACCCAGGGATCCCTGAACCCAAGGGGGCTGCGCCCACCAAGAAGAAGCAGTTGTTCACCCAGGACAAGGCAGAAACCAAGCAGATACCTGTCGACGAGGACGGGTCCTCCAGTGCCACTTTCACCATAGGCGCCAACCTCGGGCCCGAGCAGGAGGAGGCCCTAATCAGGTTCCTGTGCGCAAACAAGAAGATATTCGCCTAGGAACCTGACCAGTTGGCAGGGATCCCCAGGAGCATGATCGAGCATCACCTCAACATGTGCCCAAACGCGCGCCCCGTGAAGCAGAAGGCGAGGCGGCAATCCGCGGAGAAGCAGGCCTTCATTGTCCAAGAAACCCGCAAGCTAGAAGCCGTTGTGGTTATTCGCGAGGTCCGATACCCAGATTGGTTGGCCAACCCTGTCGTTGTGCCCAAGAAGGGAGGAAAGGAACGCATGTGTGTCGACTTCACCAACCTCAACAAGGCATGCCCACAAGATCCATTCCCGCTCCCCCGCATCGATCAGATCGTCGATTCCACTACAGAGTGCGACCTTCTATGCTTCCTGGATGCCTTCCCTGGGTATCACCAGATCAAGATGGCGGTAGAATACGTCGAGAAGACCGCCTTCCTGACCCCCTGCGGGGTGTACTGCTACACATGCATGCCATTTGGGCTGCGTAACGAATGAGAAACCTTTCAGCGGCTGATGCACATCACTTTGGGCCCGTAGCTCGGGAAGAATGTCGAAGCTTACGTTGACGACATTGTGGTGAAGTCTCGGGAGGCCAAGACCCTGATACAAGACCTGGAGGAAACCTTCGCGAGCCTCAACGCAGTAAACCTGTGGCTCAACCCGGAGAAGTGTGTGTTCGGGGTCCCCTCAGGCAAGCTTTTGGGCTTCCTCGTGTCCCATCGGGGCATTGAGGCTAACCCAGAAAAGGTCAAGGCGGTCGAGGACATGATCCCGCCGAAGACCCTCAGAGAAATGCAGAAGCTCACTGGACGCGTGACCGCGCTAGGGCGCTTCATCTCCAAGCTGGGGGAGCGAGCGCTGCCTTTCTTCCAGCTGATAAAGAAAAAGGGGCCCTTTGAATGGACTAAAGAGGCAGACAAGTGAAAGCACAAGTGCTCTCCAGGTGGGTTTGGTAATTAATGTCAACATATCTCTTATTGGACTAATACTTTTATCTAGTATATTTCAGATAAGTTCAACAATGGAGTGGCATGGACTAAAGGTTGTGGGAACTCCTTCAGGATGCTAAGGACAAAGGATTGGCTAAAGCTTCAAGCTCAGGACTCTTCATTTTACACTTTTAGTGATCCAAGATCACATTGAGTCCATAGGAAAAGCCAATACTATTAAGAAGGGATGAGGTGTTGCTTAATGAGCCTTTTGCTCCATGTGCTTGATGATATGCTCCAAAACCCTCAGCTACTTTCCCATTTCCACATATGACCTAAACCCAAAGTCAAACTCGGCCCCACCGATTCTTTCTATCCGACGCCACCGAGTTTCACATGTCATAAGCCACTGCCAAACCCTAGCAAATCGCTTCTACCGATAGGGATCTCGGTCTCACCGAGATGGGATTGCAATCTCACTGTGTATGTCCATTGTCAAAATCGGTCTCACCGAGTTTAGGCAATCAGTACTACCGAGATTACAATGTAAACTCTCTGGTTAACTCATTACCAAAATCGGTCTCACCGAGTTTAGTAATCGGTCCCATCGAGTTTACCTGACCAACTCTCTGGTTAGCTAATTACCAAATCAGTCTCACCGAGTTTGTGTAATCGGTCTCACCGAGATTACGTTATGCCCTAACCCTAACCATATCGGTCCTACCGAGTTGCATGTCAGTCCCACCGAAAATCTCTAACGGTCACTAGGTTTACCTTTTCGGTCCGACCGAGTTTGTTGATTCGGTCCCACCGAGATTGGTAAATTGTGTGTAACGGTTGGATTTCATGTGGAGGCTATATATACCCCTCCACCTCCTCTTCATTCGTGGATAGAGCCATCAGAACACATCTACACTTCCAACTCATATGTTCTGAGAGAGAACCACCTACTCTTGTGCTGAGGCCAAGATATTCCATTCCTACCATATGAATCTTGATCTCTAGCCTTCCCAAGTTGCTTTCCACTCAAATCTTCTTTCCACCAAATCCAAATCCTATGAGAGAGAGAGAGTTGAGTGTTGGGGAGACTATCATTTGAAGCACAAGAGCAAGGAGTTCATCATCAACACACCATTTGTTACTTCTTGGAGAGTGGTGTCTCCTAGATTGGCTAGGTGTCACTTGGGAGCCTCCGACAAGATTGTGGAGTTGAACCAAGGAGTTTGTAACAGCAAGGAGATCGCCTACTTCGTGAAGATCTACCGCTAGTGAGGCAAGTCCTTCGTGGGCGATGGCCATGGTGGGATAGACAAGGTTGCTTCTTCGTGGACCCTTCGTGGGTGGAGCCCTCCGTGGACTCGCGCAACCGTTACCCTTCGTGGGTTGAAGTCTCCATCATCGTGGATGTAGGATAGCACCACCTATCCGAACCACGGGAAAAACATCCGTGTCTCCAATTGCGTTTGAATTCTCCAAACCCTTCCCTTTACATTCTTGCAAGTTGCATGCTTTACATTCCGCTGCTCATATACTCTTTGCATGCTTGCTTGATATGTATTGTGTAAGTTGAAATTGTGCCTAAAACTCCACTCAAACCGAAAAAGCTTAAAAACTGCAACTTTAGCACTAAGTGTCTAATCACCCCCCTCTAGACACACCTACTTCTAGATCCTACAAGTGGTATCAGAGCTTTGGTCTCCATTGCCTTGGTTTAATCACCATTGGGGGAAGATGGATGTGTCTACTTTAGGGAGTCTTAGACATAGAGTGCCTATTCATGATGGAGAGTATTTTCATGAGTGGAAAAATGAGATGCTTGTGATTTTCAATCAATATCATTTGAACAAGTATATTGCTAGTCCTTGTGCACCTCATGTTGATCCTATGCATCCCACTCTAGATGAAGATATTGACATGATTCGCAATCTTAGAACTGTTGAGATCATCATTAGAGGATTGCCCAAAAACTTGATTGCTAGTTTACCTACTCTTAATTGTGCCTATACTATATGGAAATTTCTTGAGGAACGATTCCCCAATTATTCCTTGAAAAATTTGGATGAAATTCTCCATAAATCTATTGCCTTGAGTAAAATGAACTCTAGTGATCCTAGTTTTGGTGATTGTCTATTTGAGCTTACTAATCTCATGCGTGCTAAAGGAAATGTTGGAATCATTGGTGATATCATAACCGAATCCATAAGAATTCATAAAAGTGACCACTTTGATGATCATTTATCTAATGAATTACCCTCTCTAGGACATGATCAATCACAAGATGATGTTGAACATGGATACTATGATGAAGATGATGATAGTGACTTCGATCTTGACGATGCAATGAGACACTTTGGTCTTATGGCTAATCTTCGAGGATATGTGTCAGGAGGAAAGGAATGGGTTCTCGACAGTGGATGTACTGATCATATGACCGGAGATGAAGAGATGTTCCGTGAGCTTGCTGAAAATGACGGCCCTCGAAAATATGTCACCTTTGGTGATAATTCAAAGGGTAAGGTGGTTGGCCTTGGTAAGGTGGCCATCTCACACGATAGCTCCATTCAAAATGTCATGCTCGTTGAATCTCTTGGGTACAACTTACTTTCAGTATCTAGACTTGCTGATTTCGGTTTGAATGTCCTATTTACTGAGGTAGATTGCCAAGTGTTTCGTCAAGACAAATCATTTTGAGCTTTAAGTACTTGTTCTACTTGAGTGGTAACCATAGAAGCATGTTTACTAATAAGTTTAAGTTCACCTTTAACTCTAGACGTATAATCACTCAAGCGTTCAATTATATAAGCATTGTGTTTCAATTGTCTACCAACATAAGCATTGAAGTTTTCTTGTTTAACAATAAAATTATCAAACTCATATAAGCATTGGCTAGCAAACTTATAACAAGGAATATCACCTTTGTCAAATCTATAGAGAGAATTTATGTTTACTACCTGTGTCGGGTTATCAAGACCATGTATTTCTTAAATAGGTGGTAAATTCTTAACATCTTCAGCTTTAATACCTTTTTCTTTCATAGATTTCTTTGCCTCTTGCATATATTCAGGACTGAGAAATAGAATACCCCTTTTCTTCGGAGTTGGCTTAGGAGTTGGTTCAGGATGTGTCCAATTATTTTCATTACTCAACATATTATTCAATAGCAATTCAGCTTGATCAACTGTTCTTTCCCTGAAAACACAACCAGCACAACTATCTAGGTGGTCTCTGGAAGCATCGGTTAGTCCGTTATAAAAGATATCAAGTATTTCATTTTTCTTGAGAGGATGATCAGGCAAAGCATTAAGTAATTGGAGAAGCCTCCCCCAAGCTTGTGGGAGACTCTCTTCTTCAATTTGCACAAAATTATATATTTCCCTTAAAGCAGTTTGTTTCTTATGAGCGGGGAAATATTTAGCAGAGAAGTAATAAATCATATCCTGGGGACTACGCACACAACCAGGATCAAGAGAATTTAAACCATGTTTAGCATCACCCTTCAATGAGAACGGAAATAGCTTAAGGATATAGTAGTAACGATTTTTTTCCTCATGAGTGAATAGGGTGGCTATATCATTCAACTTAGTAAGATGTGCCACAACAGTTCCAGATTCATAGCCATGAAAAGGATCAGATTCAACTAAAGTAATTATCTCAGAATCGACAGAGAAATCATAATCCTTATCAGTAATACAGATAGGTGCAGTAGCAAAAGCAGGGTCATATTTCATTCTAGCATTCAAAGACTTTTCTTTCAGCTTAGCTAATAGTTTTTTAAGATCATATCTATCATTGCAGGCAAGAAAGTCTCTAGCAGTTTCTGCATCCATAACATAACCCTCAGGCACAACAGGCAATTCATATCTAGGGGGAGAATATTCATCATCACTTTCATCAATATTATCAGTTTCAATAATTTCATTATCTCTAGCCTTAGCAAGTTGTTCATCAAGAAATTCATCTAGTGGCACAGTATTATCAAGCATAGAAGTAGTTTCACCATAAGCATCATGCATAGCAGAAGTGGCATCATCAATAACATGCGACATATCAGAATTAATAGCAAAAGCAGGTTTACGTGTCGCAAGTTTACTCAAAACAGAAGGAGAATCAAGTGTAGAGCTAGATGGCAGTTCCTTACCTCTCCTCATAGTTGAGGGATAAATCTTGGTTTTCTCCTCTTTCAAGTTCCTCATAGTGACCAGCAGATATAAATCCCAACTGACTCAAAGAATAGAGCTATGCTCCCCGGCAACGGTGCCAGAAAATAGTCTTGATAACCCACAAGTATAGGGGATCGCAATAGTTTTCGAGGGTAGAGTATTCAACCAAAATTTATTGATTCGACGCAAGGGGAGCCAAAGAATATTCTCAAGTATTAGCAGTTGAGTTGTCAATTCAACCACACCTGGAAAACTTAATATCTGCAACAAAGTATTTAGTAGCAAAGTAGTATGAAAGTAACGGTAACGATGGCAAAGGTAACAGTAGCAGTTTTGTAGTAATTGTAACAATGGCAACAGAAAAGTAACTAAGCAAAGATCTATGTGAAAAGCTCGTAGGCATTGGATCAATGATGGATAATTATGTCGGATGCGATTCCTCATGCAACAGTTATAACATACGGTGACACAGAACTAGCTCCAGTTCATCAATGTATTGTAGGCATGTATTCTGAATATAGTCATACGTGCTTATGGAAAAGAACTTGCATGACATCTTTTGTCCTACCCTCCCGTGGCAGCGGGGTCCTATTGGAAACTTAGGGATGTTAAGGCCTCCTTTTAATAGAGTACCGGACCAAAGCATTAACACTTAGTGAATACATGAACTCCTCAAACTACGGTCATCATCGGGAGTGGTCCCGATTATTGTCACTTCAGGGTTGCCAAATCATAACACATATTATGTGACTATTGACTTGCAAGATAGGATCAAGAACTCACATATATTCATGAAAACATAATAGGTTCAGATCTCAAATCATGACACTCGGGCCCTAGTGACAAGCATTAAGCATGGCAAAGTCATAGAAACATCATTCTCAGAACATAATGGATACTAGGGGTCAAACCCTAACAAAACTAAATCGATTACATGATAAATCTCATACAATCCATCGCCGTCCAGCAAGCCTATGATGGAATTACTCACGCACAGCGGTGAGCATCATGAAATTGGTGATGGAGGATGGTTGATGATGACGACGGCAATGGATTCCCCTCGCCGGAGCCCCGAACGGACTCCAGACCAGCCCTCCCGAGAGAGGTTAGGGCTTGGCGGCGGCTCCGTATCGTAAAATGCGATGAATCCTTCTCTGATTTTTTTCTCCCCGAACGTGAATATATAGAGTTGGAGTTGAGGTCGGTGGAGCCTCAGGGAGCCCATGAGACAGAGGGCACGCCCCCACCCTCGTGGACAGGGTGTGGGCCCCCTGGTCTTGATTCTTTCGCGAGTATTTTTTATAAATTCCAAAAATATTCTCCGTGAAGTTTCAGGTCATTCTGAGAATTTTTATTTCTGCACAAAAATAACACGATGGAAATTCTGCTGAAAATAGTGTCAGTCCGAGTTAGTTCCATTCAAATCATGCAAGTTAGAGTCCAAAACAAGGGAATAGTGTTTGGAAAAGTAGATATGATGGAGACGTATCAGCTACCCATCTGTGGAAGGATTGCAGTATCATGAGACACTTCACGGAGTCCATCTAGCACAGCCATGGCCCGAACGGCGGTTCAGGGTCCGGCTCTCATGGTCCGGGTCATGGAGGCGGCGGTTCAAATTCCGGGTTTCAAGGCCACGGCAACCAGGGTGGCTACAACCAGCAGAATAGTCAGGGAAATCAGCAGCAACAACAGTCTGGTTATCAGAGTAACCCAAAGCAATTGAATAGTGGACTGTACCACATCTTGACCACCAGCTTGTGCAAGCAGGATCATAAGCTTCATAAGAGGGCAGTGAATGCTGTTGAGCCAGCGGTGCCATGTTATTTACAGTGGTCAGGGCAGCCTATTGTGTGGAGTCGTGAGGATCCTCCGCCCCGGGTTGATAATCCGGGTAACCTGGCTCTGGTGGTGGCGCCTCAGGTTGGGGGCTATAAATTCCCTAAGGTACTCATGGATGGAGGCAACAACATTAATATACTTTATTATGAAACCTTCCGTCGCATGGGACTGACTGACAAAAATCTTAAGCCGTCAAACACTATGTTCCATGGTGTGGTGACGGGTAAGTCAGCGTATCCAGTGGGTAAGATATCTTTGGAAGTTGCCTTCGGAGATGAACATGATTCCAGATCTGAAACTCTGACTTTTGAAGTAGTCAAGATCAAGAGCCCTTATCATGCTTTGTTTGGGCGGTCGGCTTATGCTAAATTCATGGCAAGGCCTTGTTATATTTACTTGCAGCTTAAGATGCCGGGTTACAAGGGCACCATCACAGTACATGGGAGTCGCAAGGTGGCCTTGGAATGTGAAGAAGGCGATGCTGCTTATGCTAACTCTGTTTGTGCAACGGAGGAGTTGAAATTTTACAAGGATAATGTTGACCCGACGGACATGACGTCCTTGAAAAAACCAACCACGGAGCATGATCCTTCGCTAAAGTTTAAGTCGGCAGATGACACTAGGTTGGTTGATTTTGTTCCTAGCGAGTCATCTAAGCAGTTCAGCATCAGTGCCAATCTGGATCCGAAATAGGAAAGCGCGCTCATCGAGTTCATCCGTGAGAACCGGGACATCTTTGCATGGAAGCCTTCAGACATGCCGGGTGTACCGAGGGAACTCACTCAGCACACTCTTAATATTGATCCAAAGTCCAAGCCGGTCAAGCAATTCCTTCGTCATTTTAGCGAGGAGAGGAGGAAGGCCATTGGTGAAGAAGTGGCCCGTGATACGTCTCCAACGTAATTTATAATTTTTGATTGTTCCATGCTATTATATTATCGGTTTTGGATGTTTATGAGATTTATTTTACACTTTTATATTATTTTTGGGACTAACCTATTAACCCAGAGCCCAGTGCAAGTTTATGTTTTTTCCCTTGTTTCAGTGTTTCAAAGAAAAGGATTATCAAACGGAGTCCAAACGGAATGAAACCTTCGGGAGAGTTATTTTTGGAACGGAAGCAATCCAAGAGACTTGGAGTGTATGTCAGGGAAGCAACGAGGTGGCCACGAGGCAGGGAGGCGCGCCTGCCCCCCTGGGCGCGCCCCCCACCCTCATGGGCCCCTCGTGGCTCCCCTGGCCGACTTCTTTCGCCTATATATATCCATATACCCTAAAAACTTCGGAGAACAGAATAGATCGGGAGTTATGCCGCCGCAAGCCTCTGTAGCCACCAAAAACCAATCGGGACCCTGTTCCGGCACCCTGCCGGAGGAGGGATCCCTCACCGGTGGCCATCTTCATCATCCCGGCGCTCTCCATGACGAGGAGGGAGTAGTTCACCCTCGGGGCCGAGGGTATGTAACAGTAGCTATGTGTTTGATCTCTCTCTCTCTCTCGTGTTCTTGAGGTGGTACAATCTTGATGTATCGCGAGCTTTGCTATTACAGTTGGATCTTATGATGTTTCTCCCCCTCTACTCTCTTGTAATGGATTGAGTTTTCCCTTTGAAGTAATCTTATTGGATTGAGTCTTTAAGGATTTGAGAACACTTGATGTATGTCTTGTCGTGCTTATCTGTGGTGTCAATGGGATATCACGTGATCCACTTGATGTATGTTTTGGTGATCAACTTGCGGGTCCCACCCATGAACTTATGCATAGGGGTTGGCACACGTTTTCTTCTTGACTCTCCGGTAGAAACTTTGGGGCACTCTTTGAAGTACTTTGTGTTGGTTTGAATAGATGAATCTGAGATTGTGTGATGCATATCATATAATCATACCCACGGATACTTGAGGTGACATTGGAGTATCTAGGTGACATTAGGGTTTTGGTTGATTTGTGTCTTAAGGTGTTATTCTAGTACAAACTCTATGATAGATTGAACGAAAAGAACAGCTTCGTGTTATTTTACTACGGACTCTTGAATAGATCGATCAGAAAGAATAACTTTGAGGTGGTTTTGTACCCTACCATAATCTCTTCGTTTGTTCTCCGCTATTAGTGACTTTGGAGTGACTCTTTGTTGCATGTTGAGGGATAGTTATATGATCCAATTATGTTATTATTGTGGAGAGAATTTGCACTAGTGAAAGTATGAACCCTAGGCCCTGTTTCCTAGCATTGCAATACCATTTACGCTCACTTTTACCGCTTGCTACCTTGCTGTTTTTATATTTTCAGATTATAAAAACCTATATCTACCATCCATATTGCACTTGTATCACCATCTCTTCGCCGAACTAGTGCACCTATACAATTTACCATTGTATTGGGTGTGTTGGGGACACAAGAGACTCATTGTTATTTGGTTGTAGGGTTGTTTTAGAGAGACCATCTTCAACCTACGCCTCCCACGGATTAATAAACCTTAGGTCATCCACTTGAGGGAAACTTGCTACTGTCCTACAAACCTCTGCACTTGGAGGCCCAACAACGTCTACAAGAAGAAGGTTGTGTAGTAGACATCAAGCTCTTTTCTGGCGCCGTTGCCGGGGAGGTGAGTGCTTGAAGGTATATATTTAGATCTTGCAATCGAATCTTTTAGTTTCTTGTTTTATCACTAGTTTAGTTTATAAAAGAAAACTAAAAAAATGGAATTGAGTTTGTCTCATACGCTTCATCTTTTTAATATCTTTGGTGAGTATGATGGAAAGGAAAATTGTGCCAAAGTGTTAGAAGAAGAATGCATTAAAATGTTTGGCACTAAATCTTTGAATGATGAGCATGATTTCAATGTTGTTAGTATGAATTCTTTGAATACCCATGATGCTAATGATATGCAAAGCCACAAGCTTGGGGAAGCTATGTTTGATGAAGATGATATTTTTTGTCCCCCAAGTTTTGATGAGCAAATTTATTATGATGAAAGCATGCCTCCTAGTTAGGATGATTATTGTGATGACACGTATGTTATAAAGAATAAAGATAACCATGAAACTTGTCATCATGATTTTAATTTTCAATTGGATTATGCTTCACATGATAGTTATTTTGTTGAGTTTGCTCCCACTACTATTGATGAGAAGAAGTTTGCTTATGTGGAGAGTAATAAAATTTATATGCTTGGGATCATGAAAAGAATGCTTTATGTTCTGGTTATATTGTTGAATTCATTCATGATGCTACTGAAAATTATTATGAGGGAGGAACATATGCTTGTAGGAATTGCAATAATATCAAGTTTCCTCTCTATGTGCTTAAAGTTTTGAAGTTATGCTTGTTTTGCCTTCCTATGCTAGTTGATTATTGTTCTCATAAGTTGTTTGCTCACAAAATCCCTATGCATAGGAAGTGGGTTAGACTTAAATGTGCTAGTCATATTCTTCATGATGCTCTCTTTATGATTTATTTTAGGTGAGCATCATTGAAATCATCATGCCTAGCTAGGGGCGTTAAACGTTAGCGCTTGTTGGGAGGCAACCCAATTTTATTTTTGTTCCTTGATTTTTGTTCCTGTTTAGTAATAAATAAATCATCTATCCTCTGGTTAGATGTGGTTTTATGTTTTAATTAGTGTTTGTACTAAGTAAGACCTATAGGATCTTCTTGGATGATAATTATTTCATCTTGCTGAAAAAGAAAGAAACTTTCTGCTAACGAAAACAATTGTTAAAAATCACCAGAAAGTGATAAAATACTGATTCCAATTGCAGTAGATCTATAATAAAATTATCTAGGTCTTCCTATTTTCGTAGATTTTTCTGGGTTCCAGAAGTTTGCGTTAGTTACAGATTACTACAGACTGTCCTGTTCTTGACAGATTCTGTTTTTCGTGTGTTGTTTGCTTATTTTGATGAGCCTATGGTTAGTAAAATATTTTATAAACCAAAGAGAAGTTGGAATACAGTAGGTTTAACACCAATATAAACAAAGAATGAGTTCAATACAGTACTTTTAAGTGGTGTTTTTTTTTCTTTCATTAATAGAGCTCACGAGTTTTCTGTTGAGTTTTGTGTTGTGAAGTTTTCAAGTTTTGGGTAAAGATTCGATGGACTATGGAATAAGGAGTGGCAAGAGCCTAAGCTTGGGGATTCCCAAGGCACCCCAAGGTAATATTAAAGGACAACCAAGAGCCTAAGATTGGGTATGCCCCGGATGGCATCCCCTCTTTCGTCTTCGTTCATCAGTAACTTTACTTGGAGCTATATTTTTATTCATCACATGATATGTGTTTTGCTTGGAGCGTCATTTTATTTTCTTTTGTTTTGCTTGCTGTTTGAATAAAATACCAAGATCTTAAATTATTAAATGTTAGGGAGTCTTCACATAGTTGTATAATTATTCGACTACTCATTGATCTTCACTTATATCTTTCGGAGTAGTTTGTTGTTTGCTCTAGTGCTTCACTTATATCTTTTAGAGCACGACGGTGGTTTTATTTTGAAGAAATAGATGAACTCTCATGCTTCACTTATATTATTTTGAGAGTACTAAACAGCATGGTAATTTTCTTTGGTTATGAATTTAGTCCTAATATGATGGGCATCCAAGAGGGATATAATAAAAAATTTCATATAAAGTGCATTGAATACTATGAGAAGTTTGATTCCTTATGATTGTTTTGAGATATGAAGATGGTAATATTAGAGTCATGATAGTTGAGTAGTTGTGAATTTGAGAGATACTTGTGTTAAAGTTTTTGATTCCCGTAGCATGCACGTATGGTGAACCGTTATGTGATGAAGTCGGAGCATGATTTATTTATTGATTGTCTTCCTTATGAGTGGCGGTCGGGGACGAGCGATGGTCTTTTCCTACCAATCTATCCCCCTAGGAGCATGCGCGTAGTACTTTGTTTCGATAACTAATATATTTTTGCAATAAGTATGTGAGTTCTTTATGACTAATGTTGAGTCCATGGATTATACGCACTCTCATCCTTCCACCATTGCTATCCCCTCTAATACCGCGCACCTTTCGCTGGTATCATACACCCACCATATACCTTCCTCAAAACAGCCACCATACCTACCTATTATGGCATTTCCATAGCCATTCCGAGATATATTGCCATGCAACTTTCCACCGTTTCGTTTATTATGACACGCTCCATCATTGTCATATTGCTTTGCATGATCATGTAGTTGACATTGTATTTGTGGCAAAGCCACCATTCATAATTCTTTCATAGATGTCACTCATGAGTCATTGCACATCCCGGTACACCGCCGGAGGCATTCATAAAGAGTCATATCTTGTTCTAAGTATTGAGCTGTAATTCTTGAGTTGTAAGTAAATAAAAGTGTGATGATCATCATTATTAGAGCATTGTCCTAGTGAGGAAAGGATGATGGAGACTATGATTCCCCCACAAGTCGGGATGAGACCGCGGACTAAAAAAAGAGGCCATAAAAAAAGAGAAAAGGCCCAAATAAAAAATGAGAGAAAAAGAGAGAAGGGACAATGCTACTATCCTTTTACCACACTTGTGCTTCAAAGTACCACCATGATCTTCATGATAGAGAGTCTCCTATGTTGTCACTTTCATATACTAGTGGGAATCTTTCATTATAGAACTTGGCTTGCATATTCCAATGATGGGCTTTCTTAAATTGCCCTAGGTCTTCGTGAGCAAGCAAGTTGGATGCACACCCACTTAGTTTCTTTTTTGAGCTCTCATATACTTATAGCTCTAGTGCAACCGTTGCATGGCAAACCCTACTCACTAACATTGATATCTATTGATGGGCATCTCCATAGCCCGTTGATACGCCTAGTTGATGTGAGACTATCTTCTCCTTTTTGTCTTCTCCACAACCACCATTCTATTCCACCTATAGTGCCATGTACATGGCTCACGCTCATGTATTGCGTGAAGATTGAAAAGGTTTGAGAGCATCAAAAGTATGAAACAATTGCTTGGCTTGTCATCGGGGTTGTGCATGATTTAAATATTTTGTGTGATGAAGATAGAGCATAGCCAGACTATATGATTTTGTAGGGATAGCTTGCTTTGGCCATGTTATTTTGAGAAGACATAATTGCTTGGTTAGTATGCTTGAAGTATTATCGTTTTCATGTCAATATTAAACTTTTGTTTTGAATCTTATGGATCTGAAGCCAGAATAAAGAAGAATACATGGATAAATATATTAGGTAGCATTCCACAACAAAAATTCTGTTTTTATCATTTTCCTACTCGAGGACGAGCAGGAATTAAGCTTGGGGATGCTGATACGTCTCCAACGTATCTATAATTTTTTATTGTTCCATGCTATTATATTATCGGTTTTGGATGTTTATGGGCTTTATTTTACACTTTTATATTATTTTTGGGACTAACCTATTAACCCAGAGCCCAGTGCCAGTTTATGTTTTTCCCTTGTTTCAGTGTTTCAAAGAAAAGGATTATCAAACGGAGTCCAAACGGAATGAAACCTTCGGGAGAGTTATTTTTGGAACGGAAGCAATCCAGGAGACTTGGAGTGTACGTCAGGGAAGCAACGAGGTGGCCACGAGGCAGGGAGGCGCGCCTGCCCCCCTGGGCGCGCCCCCCACCCTCATGGGCCCCTCGTGGCTCCCCTGGCCGACTTCTTTCGCCTATATATATCCATATACCCTAAAAACTTCGGAGAACGGAATAGATCGGGAGTTATGCCGCCGCAAGCCTCTGTAGCCACCAAAAACCAATCAGGACCCTGTTCCGGCACCCTGCCGGAGGAGGGATCCCTCACCGGTGGCCATCTTCATCATCCCGGCGCTCTCCATGACGAGGAGGGAGTAGTTCACCCTCGGGGCCGAGGGTATGTACAATAGCTATGTGTCTGATCTCTCTCTCTCTCTCTCTCTCGTGTTCTTGAGGTGGTACAATCTTGATGTATCGCGAGCTTTGCTATTACAGTTGGATCTTATGATGTTTCTCCCCCTCTACTCTCTTGTAATGGATTGAGTTTTCCCTTTGAAGTAATCTTATTGGATTGAGTCTTTAAGGATTTGAGAACACTTGATGTATGTCTTGCCGTGCTTATCTGTGGTGTCAATGGGATATCACGTGATCCACTTGATGTATGTTTTGGTGATCAACTTGCGGGTCCCACCCATGAACTTATGCATAGGGGTTGGCACACGTTTTCTTCTTGACTCTCCGGTAGAAACTTTGGGGCACTCTTTGAAGTACTTTGTGTTGGTTTGAATAGATGAATCTGAGATTGTGTGATGCATATCATATAATCATACCCACGGATACTTGAGGTGACATTCGAGTATCTAGGTGACATTAGGGTTTTGGTTGATTTGTGTCTTAAGGTGTTATTCTAGTACGAACTCTATGATAGATTGAACGGAAAGAATAGCTTCGTGTTATTTTACTACGGACTCTTGAATAGATCGATCAGAAAGAATAACTTTGAGGTGGTTTTGTACCCTACCATAATCTCTTCGTTTGTTCTCCGCTATTAGTGACTTTGGAGTGACTCTTTGTTGCATGTTGAGGGATAGTTATATGATCCAATTATGTTATTATTGTTGAGAGAATTTGCACTAGTGAAAGTATGAACCCTAGGCCCTGTTTCCTAGCATTGCAATACCATTTACGCTCACTTTTACCGCTTGCTACCTTGCTGTTTTTATATTCTCAGATTATAAAAACATATATCTACCATCCATATTGCACTTGTATCACCATCTCTTCGCCGAACTAGTGCACCTATACAATTTACCATTGTATTGGGTGTGTTGGGGACACAAGAGACTCTTTGTTATTTGGTTGTAGGGTTGTTTGAGAGAGACCATCTTCAACCTACGCCTCCCATGGATTGATAAACCTTAGGTCATCCACTTGAGGGAAATTTGCTACTGTCCTACAAACCTCTGCACTTGGAGGCCCAACAGCGTCTACAAGAAGAAGGTTGTGTAGTAGACATCAGCCCGGCCCTTAGCGGCCGGGTTTATCGTTGAAGTTTTTCATCCTGAGTGGTT
Source organism: Aegilops umbellulata (assembly GCA_032464435.1). NCBI lineage: Eukaryota > Viridiplantae > Streptophyta > Magnoliopsida > Poales > Poaceae > Aegilops > Aegilops umbellulata. The sequence goes on along the minus strand of CP136056.1, from coordinate 345,527,264 downwards.
GGCTAACCCAGTGTTGGTGCTTAAAAAGAATGGCACTTGGCGAATGTGTGTGGACTACACGGACTTAAACAAGGCTTGTTCGGCTGATTCGTTTGCTCTCCCTCGTATAGATCAAATCATTGGGTCTACGGCGGGTTGTGAGCGTTTGAGTTTTGTGGACGCCTATTCTGGTTATCGTCAGATCAAGATGGTGGTTAAGGACCAGGAGAAGACAGCTTTCATTACTCCATTTGGAGCCTTCTGCTATGTGTCTATGCCTTTTGGGCTCAAGAGTGCCCAGGCGACTTACCAGCGGTGTGTGCAGAATGGCCTTCACAATCAGATCAGGTGTAATGTTCATGCTTATGTAGATGACATTGTTGTGAAATCCAGAAAGGAGACCCTGATTGATGATTTGAAGGAGACCTTTGACAATCTCCGGGTCTACAAGATGATGCTTAACCCGTCCAAATGTGTTTTTGGTGTACCAGCCAGCAAGCTCTTGGGTTTTCTGGTTTCTAACAGAGGCATTGAAGCTAACTCGGAGAATATCAAATCCATTACTTATTTCGCTAAGTCGGCGTGTGTTAATGATGTTCAGTGTCTGGCGGATCGCATTGCAGCTTTAAGCCGGTTGGGAGAGAAGGCTATCCCTCTGTATCAGATGATGAAGAAGACAGATAATTTCATCTAGAGTGATGCTGCTAATGAGGCATTTGAGGCTCTTAAGAAGCAGCTGGCTGAGCCACCAGTTCTTGCTGCTCCCATTGATAAGGAGCCTCTGTTGTTATATGTGGCTGCTAATGGCCGAGCCGTCAGTGTGGCTTTTGTGGTGGAAAGGAAAGAGGCATGCAAGGAGTATCCGGCTCAACAGCCGGTTTACTACATCAGCGAGGTACTTATTGAGTCCAAACAGAGGTATCCGCATTGGCAGAAGCTTGTGTATGGGGTCTTCATGGCAAGTCGGAAGCTCAAGCAATATTTTTTGGGTCATCCCATTCTGTGGTCAGCTCTGCTCCTTTAGGGGATATCATCCAAAATAGAGAAGCCACATGCCGAGTCGCCAAGTGGACCATTGAGCTGGGACCCCATGGTCTGAAGTATGTGCCTCGTACGGCCATCAAGTCCCAAGCACTCGTGGATTTTATCAATGATTGGACAGAGTTGCAGGCACCTGAGGAAAAGCCGGGGAATGGAGTTGTCTTGGATCCGGGCAGTTGGAAGGCTCAGGGACTAGAGTTGTCTTGACTTCCCCACGAGGTGATAAGTTTTCTTATGTTCTCCGGTTGATGTTCCCCTGTACTAACAATGCAGTTGAATATGAGGCTTTGCTCCACGGTCTTTAGATGGCTAAGGAGATGAATTTAAGCCGGGTGAGGTGCTTCGGTGACTCAGATTGGTAGCTCAGCAACTTTCTGGTACTTGGGATTCTAAGGACCCGCTCATGGCGGCTTATCGTCGAGAGGTTGATGCCATTGCGGGTCATTTTAAGGGTTACCAAGTTGAGCATATTGACCGTAGGAAGAATGAGGCGGCTGACACTTTAAGCCGGTTAGGGTCTCAGCGTAAGCCAGTCCCACCTAACACGTTCTAGGATGTTCTGCTCAACCCTTCTGTCAAATTACCTACAGAGGAGGATCTTGCTGTTCCTGACCCTCAAGCGCAATTGGTGGCGGCTCTTCATGTTATTCCTGATTGGACAGTGCCGTATTTGGCGTACATGACCCGGGGTGAATTACCTGAGGATGAGATCTTAGCCAGGCAGATAACCCGGCGGTCTAAGTCAATGCCGATTGTTAATGGGGAATTGCACCATCGCAGTGTCATAGGGGCGTTTCAACGTTGTGTTTCTCCTGAAGAAGGCTGTGAGATTCTGCGAGAAATTCATGAAGGAGATTGTGGTCATCATGCCGGCTCTAAGTCTCTTGTAGCCAAAGCTTTTCGTCATGGGTTTTATTGGTTGACGGCTCATGCTGATGCGGAGGATTTCGTCAGCAAATGTGACGGTTGTCAGAAGTTTTCACGTCGCGCTCATGTGCCGACTCAAGAGTTGAGAATGATTCCAATCACTTGGCCTTTTGTGACCTGGGGGCTTGACATGGTGGGGCCTTTCAAGAGGTCCAAGGATAAGAAGACCCACCTTTTGGTGGCAGTTGACAAGTTTACTAAGTGGGTTGAGGCAGAGCCGGTCAGTAAGTGTGATGCAGCAAAGGCGGTTCAATTCATCAAAAAGGTGATCTTCCGTTTTGGCTTTCCACACAGTATTATAACAGATAATGGTACTAACCTCTCTAAAGGCGCTATGAGATAATTTTGTCAACGGGGGTATATTCGGCTTGATGTCTCCTCTGTAGCTCACCCTCAGTCCAATGGTCAAGCAGAACGAGCTAATCAAGAGATTCTGCGAGGTATCAAGCCCCGGCTTATGGTTCCTTTGCAAAGAACGCCGGGTTGTTGGGTGGAGGAGCTGCCTTCGGTGTTATGGAGTATCAATACAACCCCCAACAGGTCTACGGGTTACACACCTTTTTTCATGGTTTATGGGTGAGGGAGTCCTGGATTAGGGGGTGTCCGGATCGCCAGACTATAACCTTTGGCCTGACTCTTGGACTATGAAGATACAAGATTGAAGACTTCGTCCCGTGTCCGGATGGGACTTTCCTTGGCGTGGAAGGCAAGCTTGGCAATACGGATATGTAGATCTCCTTCCATTGTAACCGACTCTGTGTAACCCTAGCCCTCTCCGGTGTCTATATAAACCGGAGGGTTTTAGTCCATAGGACGAACAACAATCATACCATAGGCTAGCTTCTAGGGTTTAGCCTCTCTGATCTCATGGTAGATCTACTCTTGTACTACCCATATCATCAATATTAATCAAGCAGGAGTAGGGTTTTACCTCCATCGAGAGGGCCCGAACATGGGTAAAAACATCTTGTCCCTTGTCACCTGTTACCATCCGCCTAGACGCACAGTTCGGGATCCCCTACCCGAGATCCGCCAGTTTTGACACTGACATTGGTGCTTTCATTGAGAGTTCCTCTGTGTCGTCGTCATCAGGCTTGATGGCTCCTTCGATCGTCGTTGGCGATGTAGTCCAGGGTGAGACTTTTCTCCCCGGACAGATCTTTGTATTCGGCGGCTTTGCGCTGCGGGCCAATTTGTTTGGCCATCTGGAGCAGATTGAAAGCTACGCCCCTGGCCATCAGGTCAGATTTGGAAGTTTGAACTACACGGCTGACATCCGCGGAGACTTGATCTTCGACGGATTCGAGCCGCAGTCGAGCGCGCCGCATTGTCACGATGGGCATGATTTAGCTCTGTCGCCGAACAGTGCCCTGGAGGCCGCGCCCGCATCCGCTCTGACCCTTAGCTCGGAGCCAACTGCGCCGATCGAGGACGGGTGGCTAGACCCCGTAGCAGGGGCTACAGTCTCAACGGCGATCGAGCCGAACACCAGCCTTATCCTCTGCAAAGCCCATGACTCCAAAGTGCCGGACTCTTCTCCGGACTCCGAACCCTCCGCGCGCCTACCAATTGAATCCGATTGGGTGCCCGTCATGGAGTTCACCGCCGCAGATATCTTTCAGCACTCGCCTTTTGGAGACATACTAAATTCACTAAAATCTCTCTCTTTGTCAGGAGAGTCCTGGCCGGATTATAACTGGCAGGATCGGGATACAGACAACGAAGAAATTCGACGCCCACCCACCACCCATTTCATAGCCACCGTCGATGACTTAACCGACGTGCTCGACTTCGACTCCGAAGACATCGACGGTATGGACGACGATGCAGGAGACGAACAGGAACCAGCGCCTACAGGGCACTGGACAGCCACCTCATCCCATGATGTATACATGGTGGATACACCCAAAGGAAGCAATAACGAGCAACGGGAGGATGCAACGAAGGATTGTTCCTTCGAGAAGCAGTCAAAGCGGCGGCGTAAGTGCCGCTCCAAACCCTGCCTCTACAGAGGGAGCAGTCATACAGACCCAGCCATAGAGCAGGGCGAGCCAACGGATGACGAACATGGCATTAAGCAACCGTCCGAACAAGGAAACTTAGATAACCAAACCGCACAACCCGTCCCCGGCGAAGATAACAGTCCGGACGACCTCACGCCGGACAAGTTCCTGGAGCAGAAGTACCTCCACAAAAGGATCGTCGCCACTGCGCGTAGCCTAAAAAAGCAGAAGCGGAAGCTCAAAACTGCGGAAGACGCACTCCGAATCAGATGGAGCAAAGTACTCAACACCGCAGACAAATACGGCGACAGTCGCCACACAAAGAGCTACCCGAAGCGAAAGCTACTGCTTGAATTTGATGAGGAGGCCTTAGAGCCCCCGAAATCAAAAAATAAGGAAGCCACCCGGTCGGATAGACGACCCCATGGCCAACATAGAGCGGTAAACGGCGCCGCACACAAGCCAACACGCGATCCACCAAAGGATTTGCATCAAAAGGATGGCCCAGCCAGATCTATCTACTGGCCAAGAAAGCAAGCTCTAGTAAGCAATGCAACGCAACAAATATCCGAACAACACGGCACGCCCAAATACAGGGGTGCCGCACACCCCCTAGGTTTCACCGATGAGGTGCTGGACCATGAATTTCCAGCGGGATCCAAACCCGTAAACATAGAGGCATACGACGGAACGACAGACCGTGGAGTCTGGATTGAGGACTATATCCTCCATATCCATATGGCCAGAGGAGACGACCTCCACGCCATAAAATACTTACCCCTCAAGCTCAAAGGGCTAGCCCGGCATTGGCTTAAAGGCCTTCCCGAAAACACCATTGGAAGTTGGGAAGAGCTCGAGGATGCCTTTCGGGCAAATTTTCAAGGGACCTATGTCCGACCACCGGATGCAGATGACTTAAGTCATATAACTCAACAACCCGGAGAGTCAGCCCGGAAGCTCTGGAACATATTTCTTACTAAAAAGAACCAGATAGTCGACTGTCCGGACGCCGAAGCCTTAGCAGCTTTCAAACACAGCGTTCGAGACGAATGGCTCGCCAGACACCTCGGCCAAGAAAAGCCAAGAACAATGGCTGCATTAACAAGCCTCATGACTCGCTTTTGCGCGGGAGAGGACAGCTGGTTGGCAAGACGCAACACCAGCGACCCAACCACGTCCGAAGTCAGGGATGGAAACAGGAAGCCACATCGCAGCAAAGACTAGCGTCGGAATAAGGGAAATAGTCCGAAGAGCATGGCAGTTAACGCCGGATTCAAAAGCTCTCGGCAGGGTAAGCAGAAGCTGCCCCTCAAAGATAACAGGGACGAACTGTCCAACTTAAATAAAATCCTGGACAAGATATGTCAAATCCACAACACCCCTGGGAAGCCTGCAAACCATACCCACAGAGAATGTTGGGTCTTCAAGCAATCCGGCAAACTCAATGCCGAACACAAGGGCCTGGATACACCAAGTGAGGACGATGATGAATCCCACAAACAGAGCACTGGGAAACAAAAGAATTTCCCACAAGAAGTTAAAACAGTAAATTTACTTCATGTGACAAAAGGGAAAGACGAAGTGGCACCTATAGAGATACGCGCCATACGGCCTATCACAAAGGAGTATCGCCACTGGTTGTTAAAGTCGATCACCTTCGACCATCAGGATTACTCCGGAAGTATCCGACACGCAGGCTGGGCTGCCTTGGTATTAGATCCGATAATTGACGGATTCCACTTTACACGAGTCCTGATGGACGGCGGTAGTGGTTTAAACCTGCTATATCAGGACACAGTCCGCAAAATGGGGATGGACCCAACAAAAATTCGCCATAGCAACACTTCCTTTAAAGGAGTAGCGCCAGGCCCAGATGCCCATTGCACGGGTTCCCTCTTACTAGAAGTTATGTTCGGTTCTCCCGATAACTTCCGTAGTGAAATGCTAACCCTCCACATCGCCCCATTTTCAAGTGGCTATCAAGCACTACTGGGACGCGAAGCGTTCGCCCGCTTTAACGCAATACCACATTATGCATCTCTCACGCTTAAGATGCCCGGTCCACGGGGCATCATGTCACTAAAGGGAAATATTGAGTGTTTCTCCCACGCGGAGGACTGTACGGCTGCCTTGACAGCCACATATTAAAACAGCTTTACCAATCAAAGCACCTAAACAGGTCGTTAAGACCACGGACGTGGCTAGACGAGTCCGGCGCAAACATACCATTGATAAAGGCTTAATGGCCGCATACCCCTGTACAAGGGGCTCCGCGCATGTAAAACAAGAGACAATAAGGCTCAATTATACCCATTTTTGAATTATACTTTGTTTATTTAGTATAACGTACATTTCGCATGACCTTTTTCAACTAAGTTCCTCTCTTTTTCAGATGAACACCATGCTATACCCGTCCAGGACACGGCACAAAGGAGACACAGGCGTAGACGTGCAGCAGGGACCCGTTCCAAGGATTCTTTTTAGATTAAGACATTGCGTAAACCTTTTTGACTGTCTTTTGTTGATACACATCCCCCGGATTCTCAGTATAGCCGAGGAGGAGGCTGGCGTCTTGGCATGTGGCCACGTCAGAATTTTGCGCGTACCTGGACACCAGGGGCTTATTACCAACGGCACTGTTCAGCCCGTTTGCATAAAGACCGAATACCTTAGGGAGTGTTCGGCGTCCTGAGTTTGGCCTTATATGCATCAGCTCCGAATCATGTCTTTGGTCATCTGTTGGGTTTTCCCGGCTCCTGTGTTTTGCTGCCTTACGTTCTGCTCTATCGGCTAAGGCGGCACCAGGAGAACTACTGCGATTGTGCCCCGGTTCAGCCAGGCGAGCACCTCAGTAGAGAAAGCCAAAAACTATCTGTCATGATATAGCGTGAGACTGGTCAACCACTCGATGACCCATCGGAATATTCGGGATTCCTCCGCATTAACGAAGGGCTGTTTCCCGGCCAGGCACACACGCGCCCCGAATTCGGGCGAGCGCGGTGCCACCAGGGGCTATATAGTAGCTCCACGGTCAAACTCCTATGGCTAAGTGAAAGTGATAAAGCGTTATAGTCTGGTTGCCTAGTTCGCCGCGCTACCACCTCCTTAATGGACCAAGCCGTTGGATCAAGTGTGATGATGCGCCTTTTGCGAACACCCCTGCATTATATGCGTGGGGGCTGAAGCCAACGACTGCAATCTTTCAGGTTATATATACATATACGTAAAAAGCCGCACAGGAGGCATTATAATTCTTGCAAGCACAAGTATAAAAAGCTTCTACATTTCAGCGAAATATTGTTTTCAATGAAAATACATGTTTTTGAACATAATATCCTTCGAGCACTGCGTCTCTATTAAACGAGCGCCCTCCAGGACTTCTTGAAAATAGTGCTCGGCAGGTACTCGGCTTTCGCCCGAATCTTGGGCTGCAACAGCGGTGGCCTCCATCTCCGCCCAGTATGTCTTGACACGGGCAAGGGCCATCCGCGCACCCTCCACACACGCTGACCTCTTCATCGCATTGATATACGGCACCGCACCAAGGAACTGCTGCACCAAGCTAAAATAACTGTTCGGCTTTGGCCTTTTCGGCCATAGATGATCCACGACATACTTCATGGCGAGTCCGGATAACCTATTCAGCTCGGCCCATTCGGCCAAACGATCGGTTAATGGAAGCGGACGCTCTGGATTGTGGAACTGCGACCAGAAAAGCTTTTCCACTTCGCGACCCTCCTGATCTTGGAAGTGTTCGACCGCATCAGCGGCACTCGCCGCTAAATCCAGATACGCGTCCGCCGAACTCCACATCCGGTCCAACGGAGCATATTTAGGATCCCCGAACTTCATACGCAACATAAAGGGCTTTCCAGCCGCGATATCTCTGGCTGGACGTAGCTCCTCCTTCATCGCCCTCATCGCAGAACGAGCATCCTTGGCCGCTGTAGTGGCCTTCTCCAGGTCCGTCCGTTCCGCCCGATCTTCTTTTTCAAGAAGCTTGCAACAGTCAGCAGCGCTTTTCAACTTCACAACCATCTCGGCCATTTCCTTCTTTCTTCGACAGTGAGCAGCTTGTTCGGCTTTTAGCTCTTCAACCGCCTTTAAGGCATCCACATCACTTTTTCGGGCTTGCTCCTTGGCTCGGGCAAGCTCTGCCCGAAGTTTCTCCATGGCGGCAGCCCCATCTGCGTCAAGCACACGCGTTATACGATACCGGCATCAAGCTCCTCTTACCAGGTGTCTTCGGAGAACTAACATACCTTGTGCCTCGTCAAGCCACTTGTTGACAAGCGCGATGTCGGCATCTGCCACGTCAAGTTGCCGCTCTAGCACGGCAAATTCATCAGTCCGGCTGGCCACCGGACACTTCGCCACCTGCATATGAAGGCGGCAAAATTATACCGGGGACTATGATCCTCCATGTGCCATCGTCTTTGACACCACCTAGAGTCTCAGGGGCTACTACCTACACGGGGCGCATCTTAAAATATGCGGCACTTTCCAAAAAAGGTGCACCATTTCACGTACCTCAAAGCCCGTCAGTAGACTCACAACAGCTTCATGCAACCCGCTTTCCGCGGATGAAACCTTTTCAATCACCGTACCCATCAACGTACGGTGCTCCTCTGAGATAGGCGCTCTCCCTAGCAAATCCTTCAGTGCCTCCGACCATGCACCAGACGGTGTCGGACTCGTCCGATCGCCTTTTTCGAAAGCCGGACTCGGAGGGCTTCGGGTGGCCATATTACTACCTGCCGACCTTACCGGATCAGGAGAAACCCTCCGCGACAACAACTCAGGGTTGCCCGCCTCATGAGGCGGTATGGCAGGGGGAGGCGTTCCGCTCTCCATCATCTCCAGAAGAAGATCCCCCGAAGACGAGCTCTGCTGAGAAGGGCTAAGGTCCAAACTACAAGGTAAATTTTCAGTTATTCTTCTCAGAATTAAAAGCAAAGATTTCTCTCATTATTAAAACGTCCTCTCTACTTACGGCTCAGTGGAGGGCTGATCCCCTTGAGGGCACAGTACGGCCGAGGTATCCCCCGGCACAGGACCCTAGCGAAGATTTCTTCCCCCGCTTTGAGACCATGGTCTCCGGGTCTTCAGAGGCGGTCCTCTTCTTCCCCTGAGTTGAGGAACTTTCGATTCCTCCTTTCCGGACAGCCTCCTTCGAGGAGGTAGTAGCTTCCTTGCCCCCCCCCCTTTGCTTTCTTCCGAAGGCACGATCTCCAGCATCCTGGTTAACACGGGATCCGGCGAGGTCTCAGGAAGGGGGGCCGGACACCTGGTTAACTTCGCCTTCGCTACCCACTCATGTTTCAAGGACAACTCTTTTAAGGGTGATGTTGTGATAAATGAACGGATGGTGTGTCCGGGCACAGGGCTACTTACTTGAGTATCCGGACGATTGCAGCTCAGACTTGCGTCCTCCGTAGAATCCGGACACACTAATTGTGGTCCGAAGAACAATTTGTACATCTCCACAGGCGTCATGCCAAGAAAATGTTGGAGAGCTCGTGGTACCTCCGGATTGAACTCCCACAGGCGGAGGGGGCGACGTTTGCAGGGCAGAACTCGGCGAATTAACATAACCTGCGTCACCACGACCAGACTGATGTCTCTTTCTAGGAGATCTCGGATGCGGCCCTGCAACAGGGGCACGTCCTTTGCCGGCCCCCAGTCCAACCCCTTATTGACCCATGACGCTAGTCGTGGCGGGGGACCCGAGCGGAAAGCAGGCGGCGCCACCCACTTGGTACCCCTGGGAGCTGTGATATAAAGCCACTCTTGTTGCCATAAGCTGAACTCCTCTTGAAAAGAGCCCTCGGGCCAGGGAGCGTCAGCGTTCTTGCTTATAACAGCGCCTCCGCACTCCGCGTGCTGTCCCTCGATCATCTTCGGTTCTACTTTAAAGGTCTTAAGCCACAGTCCGAAGTAAGGAGTAATACGGAGGAAGACTTTGCACACAACGATGAATGACGAGATATTGAGGATGGACTCCAGAGCTAAGTGCTGAAATTCCTGCCCATAATAAAACATGAGCCCCCTCACGAAGGGATCTGTCACGAAGCCTAGCCCTCGGAGGAAGTGAGACACGAACACCATGTTCTCACCAGGCTTGGGAGTGGGAATAACCTGCCCTTGAGCAGGCAGCCTATGCGAGATTTCGCCTGTCAAAACCTGGCCTCTCTCAGCTTTAGCACGTCTTCCTCCATGATGGAGGAAGGCATCCATCAGCCTCAAAGGTCGGAGCCGGACATCGTCGAAGGTCCGAAGCGCCTAAAATCTGGGGCCTTGGGTGTTGGAACTCGAGGCAAGAGGCGGATTCGATTGAGATCGAAAGAAAGGAGTGAGGCCTTGGTCTCTTTATAAGAGGTTGAATACCAAGAGCCCTCCCCGTGACCGTTTGGGACTTACCTTTGATCGAGGGGATATACCAACGGGCACGACTGGGTTACCCATGTCCGTAATGATGAGGATCCCGTAAATAAAGGGGACACGATCTCTACTTCGACAAAGACGTGCCAAGGAAACCGCTTCGCAAAACGCGCTGAGGTGGGACAGTAAAAATGATTCGAAATAAAGGCTTGGCTGTGGTGTGATGTCATGCTACAGAATACGTCAGCAGATTAGATTTGTGTAAATATTATTCTCTCTACGGTGGTACGTGGAACTTATTTTGCAGAGCCGGACACTATCCTTGTGTTCAAAATCTTCTATGAAGTATTCGGAGGAGGAACCCGCCTTGCAATGCCGAAGACAATCTGCGCGGCGGACTCGTCGTCATTGAAGCCTGGTTCAGGGGCTACTGAGGGAGTCCTGGATTAGGGGGTGTCCGGATCGCCGGACTATAACCTTTGGCCGGACTCTTGGACTATGAAGATACAAGATTGAAGACTTCGTCCCGTGTCCGGATGGGACTTTCCTTGGCGTGGAAGGCAAGCTTGGCAATACGGATATGTAGATCTCCTTCCATTGTAACCGACTCTGTGTAACCCTAGCCCTCTCCGGTGTCTATATAAACCGGAGGGTTTTAGTCCATAGGACGAACAACAATCATACCATAGGCTAGCTTCTAGGGTTTAGCCTCTCTGATCTCGTGGTAGATCTACTCTTGTACTACCCATATCATCGATATTAATCAAGCAGGAGTAGGGTTTTACCTCCATCGAGAGGGCCCGAACCTGGGTAAAACCATCGTGTCCCTTGTCTCCTGTTACCATCCGCCTAGACGCACAGTTCGGGGCCCCCTACCCGAGATCCGCCGGTTTTGACACCGACAATGGGGCACAGGCGGTTCTCCCTAGTGATATATGACACGATTCACCCCACGTGGTGGCTTATGTTGAAGCTGATAACGAAAAGACACGTCAGGATGCACTTGACCTGTTGGATGAGGAGCGTGACCTCGCGGCGGCTCGTTCGGCGATTTATCAGCAAGACCTATGTCATTATCACAGCCGCCGAGTCAAAACCAGAACCTTTCAAGAAGGCGACTTAGTGCTCTGGCTCATCCAGGATCAAACGGATATGCATAAGCTATCACCGCCTTGGGAAGGACCTTTTGTGGTCAGCAAGAATCTGCATAATGGGTCATACTATCTTATCGACGTTCGAGACCACAAGGACTCGCGCAAGTCGGAGGAGGTGACCCGTCGGCCGTGGAATATTTCTCATCTTTGGCCCTACTATACTAGAGCCACCAGCTCTCATGATGTACATAGTTCGATGATGTATATATCATAAACAGTATAATAAAGACGGCATCCCTGATAATTCAGGGCCTCTGTCGTTTCACTTCTTCGAAGCTGAGTCTTTGTCATCATCTTACATGTTCATTTAAAGGCTTGACACCCAAACTACAGGGGCCAAAGAGAGTTGGATGCACATCACAGCTCAAACATAGGTCCCGACGAGAACAATTCGTAAGTATGTCACTTGGGGGCTTCCTGTTCAAACATAGGTGTATTCACCAAAGAGAACATAGCATTACTACCCTCTTGACCAGGTTATCTTGTTCAAACATAGGCGTATTCGACCAAAGAGGACATAACCTTTTGTTGGAAATATGCCCTAGAGGCAATAATAAATAGGTTATTATTATATTTCCTTGTTCATGATAATCGTTTATTATCCATGCTAGAATTGTATTGATCGGAAACTCAGATACATGTGTGGATACATAGACAACACCATGTCCCTAGTAAGCCTCTAGTTGACTAGCTCGTTGATCAATAGATGGTTACGGTTTCCTGACCATGGACATTGGATGTCATTGATAATGGGATCACATCATTAGAAGAATGATGTGATGGACAAGACCCAATCCTAAGCCTGGCACAAGATCGTGTAGTTCGTATGCTAAAGCTTTTCTAATGTCAAGTATCATTTCCTTAGACCATGAGATTGTGCAACTCCCGGATACCGTAGGAATACTTTGGGTGTGCCAAACGTCACAACGTAACTGGGTGGCTATAAAGGTGCACTACGGGTATCTCCAAAAGTGTCTGTTGGGTTGGCACGAATCGAGACTGGGATTTGTCACTCCGTGTGACGGAGAGGTATCTCTGGGCCCACTCGGTAGGACATCATCATAATGTGCACAATGTGATCAAGGAGTTGATCATGGGATGATGTGTTACGGAACGAGTAAAGAGACTTGCCGATAACGAGATTAAACGAGGTATCGAGATACCGACGATCGAATCTCGGGCAAGTACTATACCGCTAGACAAAGGGAATTGTATACGGGATTGATCGAATCCTCGACATCGTGGTTCATCCGATGAGATCATCGTGGAACATGTGGGAACCAACATGGGTATCCAGATCCCGCTGTTGGTTATTGACTGGAGAACGTCTCGGTCATGTCTGCATGGTTCCCAAACCCGTAGGGTCTACACACTTAAGGTTCGATGACGCTAGGGTTATAAAGGAAGTTTGTATGTGGATACTGAATGTTGTTCGGAGTCCCGGATGAGATCCCGGATGTCACGAGGAGTTCCGGAATGGTCCGGAGGTAAAGATTTATATATGGGAAGTCCTGTTTTGGTCACCGAAAGAGTTTTGGGTTTTATCGGTAACGTACCGGGACCACCAGGAGGGTCCCGGGGGTCCACCAAGTGGGACCACCGGCCCCGGAGGGCTGCATGGGCCACATGTGGGAGGGGACCAGCCCCAGGTGGGCTGGTGCGCCCCCCCCCCCCCCACAAGGGCCCAAGGCGCCTAGGGTTTGGGGAAGGGGGCGCACCCACCTAACTTGGGGGGCAAGTCTCCCCTCTTCCCCCCCTTGGCCGCACCCTAGATGGGTTTTGGGGCTGGCCGCCGCCCCTAGGGTGGAACCCTAGGTGGGGGCGCAGCCTCCCCTCTCCCCCTATATATACTTGAGGGTTTGGGGGCAGCCAACATATGAGTTTGGACCTCTCTATGGCGCAGCCCTGCATCTCTACTTCCTCCTCTCCCGCGGTGCTTAGCGAAGCCCTGCAGGATTGCCATGCTCCTCCACCACCACCACGCCGTTGTGCTGCTGCTGGATGGAGTCTTCCTCAACCTCTCCCTCTCTCCTTGCTGGATCAAGGCATGGGAGACGTCACCGGGCTGTACGTGTGTTGAACGCGGAGGTGCCGTCCGTTCGGCACTTGGTCATCGGTGATTTGGATCACGACGAGTACGACTCCATCAACCCCGTTCACTTGAACGCTCCCGCTTAGCGATCTACAAGGGTATGTAGATGCACTCTCCTTCCCCTCGTTGTTGGTTTCTCCATAGATAGATCTTGGTGACACGTAGGAAAATTTTGAATTTCTGCTACGTTCCCCAACAGTGGCATCATGAGCTAGGTCTATTGCGTAGATTCTATGCACGAGTAGAACACAAAGTAGTTGTGGGCGTTGATTTTGTTCAATATGCTTACCGTTACTAGTCCAATCTTGTTTCGACGGCATTGTGGGATGAAGCGGCCCGGACCAACCTTACACGTACGCTTACGTGAGACCGGTTCCACCGACTGACATGCACTAGTTGCATAAGGTGGCTAGCGGGTGTCTGTCTCTCCCACTTTAGTCGGAACGGATTCGATGAAAAGGGTCCTTATGAAGGGTAAATAGCAATTGGCATATCACGTTGTGGTTTTGCGTAGGTAAGAAACGTTCTTGCTAGAAACCCATAGCAGCCACGTAAAACATGCAAGCAACAATTAGAGGACGTCTAACTTGTTTTTGCAGGGTATGCTATGTGATGTGATATGGCCAAAAAGAATGTGATGAATGATGTGTGATGTATGAGATTGATCATGTTCTTGTAATAGGAATCACGACTTGCATGTCGATGAGTATGACAACCGGCAGGAGCCATAGGAGTTGTCTTTAATTTATTTATGACCTGCGTGTCAACATAAACGTCATGTAATTACTTTACTTTATTGCTAACCATTAGCCATAGTAGTAGAAGTAATAGTTGGCGAGACGACTTCACGAAGACACGATGATGGAGATCATGATGATGGAGATCATGGTGTCATGCCGGTGACGACGATGATCATGGAGCCCCGAAGATGGAGATCAAAAGGAGCAAAGTGATGATGGCCATATCATGTCACTATTTGATTGCATGTGATGTTTATCATGTTTTTTGCATCTTATTTGCTTAGAACGACGGTAGTAAATAAGATGATCCCTCATTAAAATTTCAAGAAAGTGTTCCCCCTAACTGTGCACCGTTGCGAAAGTTCGTCGTTTCGAAGCACCACGTGATGATCGGGTGTGAAAGATTCTTACGTTCGAATACAACGGGTGTTGACGAGCCTAGCATGTACAGACATGGCCTCGGAACACATGCAAACACTTAGGTTGACTTGACGAGCCTAGCATGTACAGACATGGCCTCGGAACACAGAAGACCGAAAGGTCGAGCATGAGTCGTATGGTAGATACGATCAACATGAAGATGTTCACCGACGTTGACTAGTCCGTCTCACGTGATGATCGGACACGGCCTAGTTGACTCGGATCATGTAATCACTTGGATGACTAGAGGGATGTCTATCTGAGTGGGAGTTCATAAGATGAACTTAATTATCCTGAACATAGTCAAAAGATCTTTGCAAATTATGTCGTAAGCTCGCGCTTTAGTTCTACTGTTTTAGATATGTTCCTAGAGAAAATATAGTTGAAAGTTGATAGTAGCAATTATGCGGACTGTAGAAGGCTTGTGTCCTTAATGCACCGCTCGGTGTGCTGGACCTCGAACGTGGTCTGTGAATGTTGCGAACATCTGACATACACGTTTTGATGACTACATGATAGTTCGGTAATGATAAATGGTTTAGAATTGAGGCACCGAAGACATTTTTGAAATGTCGCGGAACATATGAGATGTTTCGAGGGCTGAAATTGGGATTTCAGGCTCGTGCCCACGTCAAGAGGTATAAGACCTCCGACGATTTTCTTGGCCTGCAAACTAAGGGAGAAAAGCTCAATCGTTGAGCTTGTGCTCAGATTGTCTGAGTACAACAATCACTTGAATCGAGTGGGAGTTGATCTTCCAGATAAGATAGTGATGTTTCTCCAAAGTCATTGCCACCAAGCTGCTAGAGCTTTGTGATGAACTATAACATATCAGGGATAGATATGATGATCCTTGAAATATTCGCGATGTTTGACACCGCGAAAGTAGAAATCAAGAAGGAGCATCAATTGTTGATGGTTAGTGAAACCACTAGTTTCAAGAAGGGCAAGGGCAAGAAGGGAAACTTCATGAAACGGCAAATCAGCTGCTGCTCTAGTGGAGAAACCCAAGGTTGAACCCAAACCCGAGACTGAGTGCTTCTGTAATAAGGGGAACAGCCACTAGAGCAGAATTACCCTAGATACTTGGTAGATGAGAAGGCTGTCGATAGAAGTATATTGGATATACATTATGTGAATGTGTACTTTACCAGTACTCCTAGTAGCATCAGGGTATTAGATACCGGTTCGATTGCTAAGTGTTAGTAACTCGAAATAAAAGCTACGGAATAAACGGAGACTAGCTAAAGGTGAGCTGACGAGATGTGTTGGAAGTGCTTCCAAGGTTGATATGATCAAGCATCGCACACTCCCTCTACCATCGAGATTGGTGTTAAACCTAAATAATTGTTATTTGGTGTTTGCGTTGAGCGTAGACATGATTGGATTATGTCTTTCGCAATACGGTTATTCATTTAAGGAGAATAATGGTTACTCTATTTTGAATAATTCCTTCAATGGTCTTGCACCTAAAATGAATGGTTTATTGAATCTCGATTATAGTGATACACATGTTCATGCCAAAAGATATAAGATAGTAATGATAGTACCACCTACTTGTGGCACTGCCATGTAAGTCATATTGGTATAAAACGCATGAAGAAGCTCCATGTTGATGGATCTTTGGACTCACTCATTTCTGAAAAGATTGAGACATGTGAACCGTGTCTATTGGTATGTACGCATGAAGAAACTCCATGCAGATGGACCGTTTGGACTCACTTGATTTTGAATCGCTTGAGACATGCAAATCATACCACATGGGCAAGATGACTGAAAGCTTCGGTTTCAGTAAAATGGAACAAGAAAGCAACTTGTTGGAAGTAACACATTTTGATGTGTGCAGTCCAATGAGTGCTGAGGCACGCAGTGGATATCGTTATGCTCTTACTTCACAGATGATTTGAGTAGATACTGAGTATATTTACTTGATGAAACACAAGTCTGAATTATTGAATGGTTCAAGTAGTTTCAGAATGAAGTTGAATATCGTCGTGACAAGAGGATAAAACATCTATGATATGATCATAGAAATGAATATCTGAGTTACGAGTTTGGCACTGTGGAAATTGTTTCACAACTAATACCGCCTGGAACACCATAGTGTGATGGTGTGTCCAAACATCATAGTTGCATCCTATTGGATATGGTGCGTACCATGATGTCTCTTATCGAATTACCACTATCATTCATGGGTTAGGCATTAGAGACAACCGCACTCACTTTAAATAGGGAACCACACAAATCCGTTGAGACGACACCGTATGAACTATGGTTTAGAGAAACCTAAGTTGTTGTTTCTTAAAAGTTTGGGGCTATGACGCTTATGTGAAAAAAAAATTCAGGCTGATAAGCTCGAACCCAAAGCGGATAAATGCATCTTCATAGGACACCCAAAACAGTTGGGTATACCTCCTGTCTCAGATCTGAAAGCAATAGGGATTGTTTCTGAAATCGGGTCCTTTCTCAAGGAAAAGTTTCTCTCGGAAGAATTAAGTGGGAGGATGGTGGAGACTTGATGAGGTTATGGAACCGTCACTTCAACTAGTGTGTAGCAGGGAACAGGAGTTGTTCCTATGGCACCAATTGAAGTGGAAGCTTATGATAGTGATCATGAGACTTCGGATCAAGTCACTCCCAAACCTCGTAGGACGACAAGGATGCGTACTACTTCAGAGTGGTACGTAATCCTGTCTTGGAAGTCATGTTGCTAGGCAACAATGAACCTACGAGCTATGGAGAAGCGATGGTGGGCCCCGATTCCGATGAATGGCTCGAGGCCATAAAATCCGAGAGAGGATCCATGTATGAAAACAAAGTGTAGACTTTGGCAGAACGGCTCGATGGTCGTGAGGCTGTTGCGTACAAATGGATTTTAAAAGGAAGACGACAATGATGGTAAATGTCACCATTAAGAAAGCTCGACTTGTCGTTAAGATGTTTCCTGACAAGTTCAAGGAGTTGACTACGATGAGACTTTCTCACTCGTAGCGAAGCTAAGAGTCTGTTGGAATTAGCAGGTACTGCATTATTTATGAAATCTTGCAGATGGGATGTCAAAATATTGTTTCCTTGTTCTTGAGGAAAGGTTGTATGTGATACAACCAGAAGATTTTGTCGATCCTGAAAGATGCTAACAAGTATGCAAAGCCCCAGCAATCCTTCTAAGGACTGGAGTAAGCATCTCGGAGTTGGAATGTACACTTTGATGAGATGATCAAAGAATTTGGGTTTATACAAAGTTTATGAGAAACTTGCATTTCCAAAGAAGTGAGTGGGAGCACTATATGATTTCTGATGAGTATATGTTGTTGACATATTGTTGATCAGAAATGATGTAGAATTTCTGGAAAGCATATAGGGTTATTTGAAAAGTGTTTTTCAATGGAAAACCTGGATTAAGCTACTTGAACATTGAGCATCAAGATCTATAAGGATAGATCAAAATCGCTTAATAGTACTTTCAAATGAATACATACCATGACAAGATTTTGAAGGAATTCAAAATAGATCAGCAAAGAAGGAGTTCTCGGCTGTATTACACGTGTGAGTATTGAGTAAGACTCAAGACCTGACCACGACAGAAGAGAGAGAAAGGACGAAGGTCGTCCCCTATGCTTAGACGTAGGCTCTACAATATGCTATGCTGTGTACCACATCTGAAGTGTGCCTTGCCATGAGTCAGTCAAGGGGTACAAGAGAGATCCAGGAATGGATCACAGGACAGCGGTCAAAGTTATCCTTGGTAACTAGTGGACTGAGGAACTTTCTCGATTATGGAGGTGGTAAAAGAGTTCGTCGTAAAGGGTTACGCCGATGCAAGCTTTGACACTAATCCATATTATTTTGAGTAGTAAACTGGATTCGTATAGTAGAACAGTTATTTGGAATAGCTCCATATAGAGCGTGGTAACTGCATCTAGGAGATGACATAGATATTTGTAAAGCACACACGGATCTGAAAGGTTCAGACCCGTTGACTATAACATCTCTCACAAGCATAACATGATCAAAACCAGAACTCCGTGAGTGTTAATCACATGGCGATGTGAACTAGATTATTGACTCTAGTGCAAGTGGGAGACTGTTGGAAATATGCCCTAGAGGCAATAATAAATAGGTTATTATTATATTTCCTTGTTCATGATAATCGTTTATTATCCATGCTAGAATTGTATTGATAGGAAACTCAGATACATGTGTGGATACATAGACAACACCATGTCCCTAGTAAGCCTCTAGTTGACTAGCTCGTTGATCAATAGATGGTTACGGTTTCCTGACCATGGACATTGGATGTCATTGATAACGGGATCACATCATTAGAAGAATGATGTGATGGACAAGACCCAATCCTAAGCCTGGCACAAGATTGTGTAGTTCGTATGCTAAAGCTTTTCTAATGTCAAGTATCATTTCCTTAGACCATGAGATTGTGCAACTCCCGGATACCGTAGGAATACTTTGGGTGTGCCAAACGTCACAACATAACTGGGTGGCTATAAAGGTGCACTACGGGTATCTCCAAAAGTGTCTGTTGGGTTGGCACGAATCGAGACTGGGATTTGTCACTCCGTGTGATGGAGAGGTATCTCTGGGCCCACTCGGTAGGACATCATCATAATGTGCACAATGTGATCAAGGAGTTGATCACGGGATGATGTGTTACGGAACGAGTAAAGAGACTTGCCGATAACGAGATTGAACGAGGTATCGAGATACCGACGATCGAATCTCGGGCAAGTACTATACCGCTAGACAAAGGGAATTGTATACGGGATTGATCGAATCCTCGACATCGTGGTTCATCCGATGAGATAATCGTGGAACATGTGGGAACCAACATGGGTATCCAGATCCCGCTGTTGGTTATTGACTGGAGAACGTCTCGGTCATGTCTGCATGGTTCCCGAACCCGTAGGGTCTACACACTTAAGGTTCGATGACGCTAGGGTTATAAAGGAAGTTTGTATGTGGATACCGAATGTTGTTCGGAGTCCCGGATGAGATCCCGGACGTCACGAGGAGTTCCGGAATGGTCCGGAGGTAAAGATTTATATATGGGAAGTCCTGTTTTGGTCACCGAAAGAGTTTTGGGTTTTATCGGTAACGTACCGGGACCACCAGGAGGGTCCCGGGGGTCCACCAAGTGGGACCACCGGCCCCGGAGGGCTGCATGGGCCACATGTGGGAGGGGACCAGCCCCAGGTGGGCTGGTGCGCCCCCCTTCCCCCACAAGGGCCCAAGGCGCCTAGGGTTTGGGGAAGGGGGCGCACCCACCTAACTTGGGGGGCAAGTCTCCCCTCTTCCCCCCTTGGCCGCACCCTAGATGGGTTTTGGGGCTGGTCGCCGCCCCTAGGGTGGAACCCTAGGTGGGGGCGCATCCTCCCCTCTCCCCCTATATATACTTGATGGTTTGGGGGCAGCCAACATATGAGTTTGGACCTCTCTATGGCGCAGCCCTGCATCTCTCCTTCCTCCTCTCCCGCGGTGCTTAGCGAAGCCCTGCAGGATTGCCATGCTCCTCCACCACCACCACGCCGTTGTGCTGCTGCTGGATGGAGTCTTCCTCAACCTCTCCCTCTCTCCTTGCTGGATCAAGGCATGGGAGACGTCACCGGGCTGTACGTGTGTTGAACGCGGAGGTGCCGTCCGTTCGGCACTTGGTCATCGGTGATTTGGATCACGACGAGTACGACTCCATCAACCCCGTTCACTTGAACGCTTCCGCTTAGCGATCTACAAGGGTATGTAGATGCACTCTCCTTCCCCTCGTTGCTGGTTTCTCCATAGATAGATCTTGGTGACACGTAGGAAAATTTTGAATTTCTGCTACGTTCCCCAACACCTTTCTGGGTCATCCTACCTGTATACCAGCTGCTTCAACTCCATCGGGTAATCCTGATTGACCCGTCGAACTCTTAACAATCAATCTTTTACGGTGTATTCACCAAAGATCCTAAGCTTGTTAAGGTTAAAACGCCGGTTTGTCATGCGAGAGCACGGCTTACAGATAGTTATGATAGATCCAGGCTTCATAAGCCGCCTTCCTTGAAACTTGGATAATTGGCCTGTGATGCATGTTGCTACTCTGACCCCGCGTACTCCTGATAAGTCTATCTTTAAATAAGACCTGAACTTATCTGGGTTCAAATGTCGATTGGGTATTGTGAGTGCCGGCTCATAGCAAGCGCGTACCTTCCAGGGGCCACCAGGCTAGTTTCATTGAAGAAGAAACTTTGGCTTGGCGGCCTGCAAAAGCCTTGAGTTTTTGGTTTCTTATTTCTTTTCTTTATATGATCTCTTTTTTGCCATCTGGTTTTTACAAATCGGGCCAAGCTGCCCTACTTATGGCTTATATTTGAAGCATTGGGTCTCTACAACCCGTCAGGATGGCAGACTCAAGTCGCCAGAATATCATAATCTTATGTTTGGAGTTATAGCTCTACAAACTCTAACTGCATAAGGTTGCTAAACCGGCAGTCTAAACATACACCACATGTACGATATTTATTATGTCAGCATTATGGTCAGACCGGCCCTGGTTATGGACTATTCGTCCCCAGTGGTTTCAATTGGGTACCATGACCCGCCCGGAGATAAACCGCCAGGGCACTTGTGATTTGTTTGTGTGCAGGATAATTAGCAAACCTGATCTGCATAAATCAATACTATCATAAGCATACAAGGATAGTTTCTCAAATTGGCCGATCAGCAGTATTGCACTATGGCTCGGCAGATTAAAGTTTTACTACTCTATTACATGACTCCGTGGGTCAAACAAAGATCAAGTGTTTTTAAGGGGTCAAATATATAAACCGCCCGGCGGTTCACTCTTCTTGGCCTTGCTGATTTGAGGCCTCTAGGTCATCCTTTTCCGGTTCTTCGTCCTCCTCCGTCGTCTGAAAGTTTGGTGATGACCAGTCGATGCCAGACAAAGCTTGAAATTCAGCTTCATCATCTATAAGATCAGACGGCTCAACTTCAGGGGCAAAAGTATGCTTACAGATTCTCCATGTTGTAAGTCGGATGGTATTTTGACAGGTCCGTTTCATTGGCAATCAGACTGGCCAGAGGACGTTTTTCTTTCACACAGGCAGCAAAGTCCTTTTGATCAAATGAAGTGTCGTCTTCTTTCAAACTTGGATATCCAGTAGACACCTCAGACGGGTCTAGCTCTAGTAACCATGCCTTGGCCTGGCTCAAAGCCGTCATGGCACTGGCTCTTGCAGACGAACGCTTCATCTCATCCATCCTAGCAGGCAACACAGAAAGTTTTTTCAAGACATCTATCAAGAGAGTAGGTGCTTGATTAGTTGGAGAAATCGTGGCCAGTGCACGTTGAGCTCCGGTGTACAGCTGTTCAACAAGTGTGCAGATAGCCTTGAGCTTCACAAGCATATCTTGGTTAAGGTTGCTGCTCCTGGGACCTGAATAAATCACAGATTAGTTAGATGGGGGTTTATATTATCACGAAACGGATTCACTTTTGATGATTATCAAGGTGACTCACCAAAGATAGCAGAAACCATCTGAGATACACGGTGTTTTAAATCGGTGAGCTCAGTGGTCACCTCTTGAAGAGCCGCCTCTGCTTTTTCAGCTCGCTGCGTTAAAGCAGTCTTTTCTTCAGCCCAAGTGTTTTTCCTCACCTCAGAGCTGGTCTTCAGCTTTTCCGACTCAACTATGCTAAACTGGAATTTTGACTCAGCTTTCCGGGTCTTAGTTTCCTGATTTTTGAGCCGGGTCTTTGCATCAATCAATTGTAATTTAAGTTCAGCAGTAGCAGTCTGCATGAAGCACAGACTTATCAACACATTCATATCAGGGTTACGAGAGTATAAGTCCCAAGTCTTTTGCAAGCAATAACACTTGGCACTTGGGGGCTAATGCCTGCCGAAACATTCTTCATGCAAATGACTCATATCAGTAAAGTCCCAAGCACTTTGCAAGCAAGAGTACTTGACACTTGGGGGCTAATGCATATCGCTTGTGTCCCTTTTTACTATGATGACCCGGTTGTGCTTTAAACAATCACATCCGGCTCATGGGGGCTACACAGATAAGCTCTCTTTTTTAAACAATGGTCAACAGGATCGGCTCATTCATGTTGATTAAACCGGCCCTTGGGGACTACGGAGGCAATGCTAAATTGTTTAAACATCCGGTTTAATTCTAACTATGACAACCGGCCTTGGAAAGATTCTACTATAGATGCTTATGGATTATTCTAAAGTCTACAGCATATTCAATCTTATCATACCCAGTAGACTTGGGGGCTGGCAGGATGTACATAACTTATTTAAAACTGGAAGTCATACCTCATACTTTTGATGCATCTGCTTCACCATATCGATTTCAAGATCGCGGCTGGAGTGTACTTGGTTGAGGTAGCCAGACAGAATTTCACTGCTGCTCAACTGAGCATAGTGGGAGACATCAAACCTCACTTTCCGCCTCTCAATAACCTCTTGCTTGGCGGAGTGCTTGGCCAAGACAGTTGGATTTCCCGGTTCTGCAAAACTGGTGCCAGTGATCAGAACATCATCAGCATGAGTCTCCGACGGCTTAAGCGAGCTTGATGGTTTAGTGTTTAAAGAGTCAGTATTGGTGTGATCAATGGAGAGGTCAGGAATTTCAGGAGGAACATCAGGGGCAGATCCTTATGGCTATTTTTCATAAACTTCCGGTTCAGGGGCAGTCTTGAAAGCCGGCAGCTGGGTCTGTGATGAATCGCCAGAGGAAGAGCGAGAAATCTCCTGGTAATTCGAATTAGATGAATTAAGTGGCTGGCGAATGAGGCCCGCCAGCGGATAAAAAGAGTTTAAGTTCGAAGGACCTTGTCGGTGTCAAAACCGGCGGATCTCGGGTAGGGGGTCCCGAACTGTGCGTCTAGGCGGATGGTAACAGGAGACAAGGGACACAATGTTTTACCCAGGTTCGGGCCCTCTTGATGGAGGTAAAACCCTACGTCCTGCTTGATTAATATTGATGATATGGGTAGTACAGGAGTAGATCTACCACGAGATCAAGGAGGCTAAACCCTAGAAGCTAGCCTATGGTATGATTGTTGTATGTTGGGGTTGTCCTACGGACTAAAACCCTCCGGTTTATATAGACACCGAAGAGGGTTAGGGTTACACAAAGTCTTTTACAATGGTAGGAGATCTGAATATCCGCATCACCAAGCTTTCCTTCCACGCCAAGGAAAGTCCCATCCGGACACGGGACGAAGTCTTCAATCTTGTATCTTCATAGTCCAGGAGTCCGGCTGAATGTATAGTTCGGCTACCCGGACACCCCCTAATCTAGGACTCCCTCGGTAGCCCCTGAACCAGGCTTCAATGACGACGAGTCCGGCGTGCAGATCGTCTTCGGCATTGCAAGGCGGGTTCCTCCTCCAAGTTCTTCATAAAAGTTTGTAAACACTAAGGGTAGTGTCCGGCTCTGCAAAATAAGTTTCCACATATTGCCATAGAGAGAATAATATTAACACAAATCTAATCTGTTGACGTATTCCGTAACGTGACATCACGCTACGGCCAAGTCCTTTACTCGAATCGTTTTTACTTCCCCACCTTAGCGTATTTTGCGAGGCGGTTTCCTTGGCACGTCTTGTCAAAGTAGAGATCGTGTCCCCTTTATTTACGGGATTCTCATCAATACGGACGTGGGTAACCCAATCGTGCCCGTTAGCATGTTTTCTCGATTAAAGGCGAGTCCCAAACGATTACGGGGAGGGCCCTTGGTATTCAACCTCTTATAAAGAGACCAAGGCCTTACTCCTTTTCAATCTCAAACGAGTTCGCTCGTCGCCTCGAGTTCCAACACCCTAGGCTCCAGATTCCAGGCGCTTCGGACCTTCGACAATGTCTGGTTCCGACGTTTGAGGCCGATGGATGCCGGAGGAGGGTGTGCTAAAGTTGAGAGAGGCCAAGTTCTTGACCGGCAAAATTTCTCACAGGTTGCCTGCTCAAGGGCAGGCCATTCCTAGTCCCCAGCCTGGTGAGAGCGTGGTGTTCGTGTCTCACTTCCTTTGGGGGTTAGGCTTCCCAATGGATCCCTTCGTGAGGGGGCTGATGTTCTATTATGGGCTGGAATTCCACGACTTAGCTCCGGAGTCCATCCTCCATGTTTCCTCATTCATCGTCGTGTGTGAAGCATTCCTCCGTGTTACTCCTCACTTGGGATTATGGCTCAAGACCTTTAAGGTAGAGCCGAAGATGATTGAGGGGCGGCACGCAGAGTGCGGAGGCGCTGTCGTAAGCAAGAATGCTGGTGCTCCATGGCCCGAGGGCCCTTTTCAAGAGGAGCTCGGCTTATGGCAATGAGAGTGGTTCTATATCACCGTCCCCAGGGGCACCAAGTGGGTGGCGCCGCCTGCCTTTCGCTCGGGTCCCCCGTAGCAGCTAGGGTCATGGGTCAATAAAGGCCTAGATTGGGGACCACCCCTGGACGTGCCTTTGTTGCAGGGCCACATCAGGGATCTCTTAGAATGAGGTCTCAGCCTGGTCAAAGTGACGCAAGTCATGCTGATCCGCCGAACACTGCCCGATAAACGCCGCTCCCTTCGTCTATGGGAGTTTAATCCGGAGGGACCGCGAGCTCTCCAGCACTTTATGGGCGCAACGCCCGCGGAGATGTATAAATTGTTCTTCGGATCACAAGCAATGTGTCCGGATTTGACCGAGGACGCAGGTCTGAGCTGCAATCGCCCGGATGCTCAAGTAAGTAGCCTTGTGCCCGGACTCGTTATCCGTATATTTGTCATAAACTTGCCCCTAAAAGAGTTGTCCCTTTAAACAGGAGTGGACAGCGAAAGCAAAGCTGATCAGGTGTCCGGCTCCCCTCCCTGAGACCAGGCCGGATCCCGTCCTAGTCAGGATGTTGAAGATTGTGCCTTTGAAGGAAAGTGAGGGAGGGGACAAGGGAACTACAGCCTCCTCGAAGGAGGCTGTTCGGAGGGAAGGAACCGAAAATTCCTCTCCTCCGGGGAAGAAAAGGACCGCCTCTGAAGACCCGGAGACCATGGCCTCAAAGCGGGGGGGAATCCTTGTCAGAGGGTCCTACGCTGGGAGGTAGCTCGGCCGAATTATGCCCTCAAGGGGATCAGCCCTCCAGCGAGCCGTAAGTGGAGAAAGATTTTCTTTTCGAGAGATGAGGGAAACCCTTGCTATATGTCTGAGAAGATTAACCGAAATTTTACCTTGTAGCTCGGACCTCGACCCTTCTCAGCAGAGATCATCTTCGGGGGACCTTCTTCCAGAGATGATGGAGAGCGGAACGCCTCCCCCTGCTGCACCACCTAGCGAGGCGGGCGACCCTGAGGTGTCGTCACGGAGGGTTTCTCCGAATCCGGCAGGGGCGGAAGATAGCTATGTGGCCCCCCAAGGTTCTCCGCGTCCGGCCATCGAAAGAGGCCATAGGACAAGTCCGACACCGTCTGGTGCTCGGCCGAAGGAGCTGAAGAATCTGCTGGGGCGAGCTTCTATCTCAAAGGAGCACCGTGCATTGATGGGCACGGTGATTGAAAGGATTTCGTTCGCGGAAAGCGGATTGCACGAGGCCGTCAGGAGTTTACTGACGGGTTTTGAGGTACGTTAGATAATGTACACTTTTGTCAGTTGCGCATAAATAAGATGCGCCCTGTGTAGATAGTAGCCCCTGAGACTCTGTGCGTTGTCAGAAGTGACGGCGCGCAGAGGATCATAATCCCAGGTCTAAAATGTCGCCTTTGAATGTAGGTGGCGAAGTGTCCGGAATCCAGCCAGACTGACGATTTTGCCGAGCTAAAGCGGCAACTTGACGTGGCAGATGCCGACATTGCGCTTGTCAACAAGCGGCTTGATGAGGCTCAAGGTATGTAATTCCTCGGACGACACCTGGTAAGAGGAGCTTTATGCCAGTATCTTATGATTTGTGTTCTTTGACGCAGATGGTGCGGCCGCCGTGGAGGGTCTTCGGGCGGAACTTGCCCGAGCTAAGGAACAAGCCAGAAAAAGTGATGCGGCTGCCGAGAAGGCCCTTGAAGAGCTGAGAGCCGAACAGGCTGCTCACTGCCGGAGCAAAAGGGAGATGGCCGAGATGGCCGTGAAGCTAAAAAGCGTTGCTGACCATTGCAAGCTTCTTGAAAAAGAAGACCGGGCGAGACAGACGGACTTAGAGAAGGTCGTTGTTGATGCCAAGGGTGCTCGCTCTGCGATGAGAGCTGCGAAGGAGGAGCTGCGTTAGGCTGGAGAGATTGCGGCTGGAAAGCCCTTTATGCTGCTGAGGAAGTTTTGTGATCCGAAGCTTGCTCCGTTGGACCGGATGTGGAGTGTGGCGGACACCTATCTGGATTTGGCAGCGAGTGCTGCTGATGCGACCGAACACTTTCGAGATCAAGAAGACCGTGAAGTGGAAAAGCTTTTCTGGTCGCAGTTCCACAATCCAGAGCGTCCACTATCAGTGGACGATCGTCTGGCTCAATGGGCCGAACTGAATAGGTTGTCCGGACTCGACATGAAGTGCGTCATGAGTCGCCTGTGGCCGGGGAAATCGGAGCCGAAGAGTTATTTCAGCTTGGTGCAGCAGTTCCTTGGTGCGGTGCCGCGTATTAATGCAATTAAGAGGTCAGCATGCAAAGAGGGTGCACGGATGGCTCTTGCTCGTGTCAAGACATACTGGGCGGAAATGGAGACCATAGTTGTTGCATCCCAAGATTCGGACAGAAGCCGAGTACCTGCCGAGCACTATTTTCAGGAAGTTCTGCAAGGCGCTCATGTAATAGAGTCGCAGTGCCCGAAGGATGCTATTTTCGAATAGCATGTGCAATTGTAAAACGGTAGTTTGATAAATTGTAGGAACTTTTTATAGTTGTGCCTGCAAGTATTGTAACACCTCCTGTGCGGCCGTTTAAAATATATAGAATCTGAAAGATGGCAGTCGTCGGCTTCAGCCCCCACACAGATAATGCGGGGGTGTTCGCAAAAGGCACATTTTCACACTTGATCCAACGTATTGGTCCTACAAAGGAGGTGATAGCGCAGCGAACTAGGAAATCGGACTATAATGCTTTATCACTTTCACTTAGCCATAGGAGCTTGACAGTGGGACTACTTAGATAGCCCCTAGTGGCGACTGCGCTCGCCCAAGTTCGGGGCGCGTGTATGTCTGGCCGGGAAACGGCCCTTCGTTAATGCAGAGGAGTCCAATAGATTCCGGAGAGTCGTTGAGTGGTTCACCAGTCTCATGCTATATCATGACAGTCAGTTTTCGGCTTTCTCTACTGAGGTGCTCGCCTGGCCGAACCGGGGCACAATCGCAGTAGTTCTCCTGGTGCCGCCTTAGCCGATAGAGCTGAACGTAAGGCAGCCAAACACAGGAGCCGGGCAACCCAACATTTGACCAAAGACATGATTCGAAGCTGATGCATATAAGGCCAAACTCGCGACGCCGAACACTCCCTAAGGTATTCGGTCTTTATGAGAGCGGGCGAGACAACGCTCTTAGGTATAAGCCCCTAGTGTCCAGGTATGCGCAGAAATTCTGACGTGGCCACATGCCAAGACGCCAGCCTCCTCCTTGGTTATACTACAGAGAACCAGGGGATGTGTATCAACAAGAGACAGTAAAAAAGGTTTACGCAGGGTCTTAATCTGAAAAGAATCCTTGTAACGGGTCCCTGCTGCACGTCTGCGCCTGTGTCTCCATTGTGCCATATCCTGGACGGGCGCAGCGCGATATTCATCTGTAAAAGAGAGGAACTAAGTTGAGAAAAGGTCGTGCCGAACAAAAGTTACATTAAATAAACAAAGTATAAAGTGAAATATGTAAAATTGAGCTTTATTGTCTCTTATTTTGTATGTGCGGAGCCCCTAGAGAAGGGGTATATGGCCACTAAGCCTTTATCAATGATACTTGTGTGCCGGACTCGTCTACCCGTGTCCGTGGTCTTAATGACCTTTTCAGATGTTTTGGCTGGTGAAGCCATTTAATTGTGGGGCTGTTAAAGCGGCCGCACAATCCTCCGCTCGGGGGAGGCGCACTCAATGCTTCCCCTTCAAAGAGATGATGCCTCGTGGACCGGGCATGTTAAGCGTAAGAGATGCATAATGCGGTATTGCGTTAAAGCGGGCGAAAGCTTCGCGTCCCAGCAGTGCTTGATAGCGACTTGAGAATGGGACAATGTGGAAAGTTAGCTTTTCGCGGTGGAAGTTATCGGTAGAACCGAATATAACTTCGAGCCGGAGAAAACCCATGCAATGAGTGTCTGGACGTGGTGTTACCCCTTGAAAGGAGGTTTTGCTGTGGTGAATTCTTGTTGGGTCTATCCCCATGTGGCGGATTGTGTCCTGATATATCAGGTTTAGACCGCTGCCGCCATCCATCAAGACATTTGTACACTGGAGTCTGTCAATTATTGGATCGAGTACCAAGGCAGTCCAGCCTGCGTTCCTGGTACTTCTAGAATAGTCCAGATGATCGAAAATGATTGGTTTTGACAACCAGTGGTGAGACTCTTTTGGGATAGGCCGTATGGCGCGTACCTTTATGGGTACCGCACGTTTTGTTATGTGAAGTAAGTTTACTCCTTTTACTTCTTGTGGGAAATTCTTTTGTTTCCTGGTGCTCTGCTTTTGGGATTCGTCATCGTCTTCGCTTGGTGTGTCGAGCCCCTTGTGTTCGGTGTTGAGTCTGCCGGATTGTTTGAAAATCCAACAATCTCTATGGGTATGGTTAGCAGGTTTCCCGGGAGTACTGTGTATTTGACATATCATGTCCAAGATTTTGTTTAGGTTGGATAAATCATCTCTTTTTTCCTGGAGGGGCGGCTTTTTCTGATTCTGCCGTGAGCTTTTGAATCCGGCGTTGACTGCCGTGCTTTTCAGACTGTTTTCCTTGGTCTGGCGACGATCCTTGTTGCGTCGCGGTTTTCCGTTTCCATCCCTAGTTTCGGATGTACTGGGGTCGCTGGTGCTACATCTTGCCAACCAGTTGTCCTCTCCTGCGCAAAAGCGGGTCATGAGGCTTGTCAATGCGGCCATTGTTCTTGGCTTTTCTTGGCCGAGGTGTCTGGCGAGCCATTCGTCTCGAACTTTGTGCCTAAAAGCTGCTAGGGCTTCGGCGTCCGGACAGTCGACTATCTGATTCTTCTTAGTAAGAAATCTATTCCAGAACTGCCGAGCTGACTCTCCGGGCTGTTGGGTTATGTGACTGAGATCGTCTGCATCCGGAGGGCGGACATAGGTACCTTGAAAATTTGCTCGGAAAGCGTCCTCTAGCTCTTCCCAACTTCCAATTGTGTTTTCAGGAAGGCTTTTAAGCCAATGCCGGGCTGGCCCTTTAAGCTTGAGGGGTAAGTATTTGATGGCGTGGAGGTCATCTCCTCTAGCCATATGTATGTGGAGGATATAATCCTCGATCCAGACTCCAGGGTCTGTTGTTCCGTCGTATGCCTCTATGTTTACGGGTTTGAATCCCGCTGGAAATTCATAATCCAGGACCTCATCGGTGAAACATAGGGGGTGTGCGGCGCCCCTGTATTTGGGTGTGCCGGATTCGGATACTGGCTTTATTGCATTGCTTACGAAAGCTTGCTTTCTTGGCCCATAAATGGACCTGGCTGGGCCATCTTTTTGATGCGAATTCTTAAGTGGGTCGCATGCCGGCTTAAGTGCGGCGCCGCTTGCCGCTTTATGCTGGCCATGGGGTCATCTATCCGACCGGGTGGCTTTCTTATTTTTTGAATGCGAGGGTTCTAAGGCCTCTTCATCGAATTCGGGCAGTAGCTTTCACTTCGGATAGCTTTTAGTGTGGCGACTGCCACCGTATTTGTCTGCGGTATTGATTACTTTACTCCATCTGATTCTGAGTGCTTCTTCCGCAGTTTTTAGCTTCCGCTTCTGCTTTTTCAGGCTTCGTGCGGTTGCAACGAGCCTTTTGTGGAGGTTCTTCTGCTCCGTGGGCTTATCCGGCGTAAGGTCGTTCGGAATGCCATTTTCGTCGGGGGAGGGTTGTTCGGTTTATTTATCCGGGTTGCCCTGGACGGTTGCTCTAAGGCATGCTCATCGTCTGCCGGCCCATCCTGCTCTATGGTTGGGTCTGTATCGAGGCCGGGCTTGGACCGGCGTTTACGCCGACGCTTTGATTGTTTTTCGAGAGATCGATCCCTCGTTCCATCCCGTGTTCCTCGTTGTTGCTTCCTTTAGGTGTATCCACCATGTACACATCATGAGATGAGGTGGCTGTCCAATGCCCCTATAGGCGTTGGTTCATATGCGTCTCCTGCATCGTCATCCATGCCGTCGATGTCTTCGGAGTCAAAGTTGAGCACGTCGTTTAAATTATCGACGGTGGCTACCAAATGGGTGGTGGGTGGGTTTTGAATTTCTTCATCATCCGTATCCCATCCTTGCTGACTGTAGCCCGGCCAGGGCTCTCCTGATAAAGAGAGAGACTTTAGTGACTTCAGGATGTCGCCGAAGGGCGAGTGCTGAAAGATGTTTGCGGCGGTGAACTCCATGATCGGCGCCCAATCGGATTCGATTGGCAGGCGCGCGGAGGGCTCGGAGTCCGGAGAGGAATCCGGCCCCTCAGAGTCACGGGCCATGCGGAGTGCGGGGCTGGTGTTTGGCTCGATCGCCTTTGGGATCATAGCTCCCGAGTCGGCGTCCAACCGCTCATCCTCGATCGGTGCAGCCGGCTCTGGATTGAGGGTCGGAACCGGAGCGTGTGCGGCCTCCAGGACACTGTTCAGCGGCAGAGCTAGATCATGCCCATCGAGACAGTGCGGCGCGCTTGGCTGTGGCTCGAATCCGTCGAAGATCAAGTCCCCGCGGATGTCAGCCGTGTAGTTTAAACTTCCAAATCTGACCTAATGGCCAGGGGGTAGCTTTCGATCTGCTCCAGGTGGCCAAGCGAATTGGCCCGTAGTGTGAAGCCGCCGAAGACGAAGATCTGTCCGGGGAGAAAAGTCTCACCCTGGACCGCATCGTTGTTGATGATCGAAGGAGCCATCGGGCCTAAAAGCGACGACATAGAGGAACTCTCAATGAAAGCACCAATGTCGGTGTCAAAACCGGCGGATCTCGGGTAGGGGGTCCCGAACTGTGCATCAAGGCCGGATGGTAACAGGAGACAAGGGACACGATGTTTTTACCCAGGTTCCGGCCCTCTTGATGGAGGTAATACCCTACTCCTGCTTGCTTAATATTGATGATATGGGTAGTACAAGAGTAGATCTACCACAAGATCAAGGAGGCTAAACCCTAGAAGCTAGCATATGGTATGATTGTTGTATGTTGGGGTTGTCCTACGGACTAAAACCCTCCGGTTTATATAGACACCGGAGAGGGTTAGGGTTACACAAAGTCGGTCACAATGGTAGGAGATCTGAATATCCGCATCGCCAAGCTTGCCTTCCACGCCAAGGAAAGTCCCATCCGTACACAGGACGAAGTCTTCAATCTTGTATCTTCATAGTCCAGGAGTCTGGCTGAAGATATAGTCCGGCTACCCGGACACCCCCTAATCCAGGACTCCCTCAGACCTCATTGTGATGTTTACGATGAGCTGGAGTATTTGGTAAACCAGAGGATAATTCTTCACCTCCACTGTTCCGAGTCTGTCGCCGGTTCTCGTGCTGCTGTTGCTTCAAAAGAAAGTGAGGATCCAAATAAGCTAAGGGGTGTGGAAACCTTACTTTCCGCGTTACTCGTCGAAATTTTTGTCTTGGCAAAGGCTCTGAGTCGGAGGAAATAATCATTACCTCTTCTTCAACTTCTTGGCTGGCCCCGTGTCATCCTGACAATAATTAGTGTCAATAAGATAAATGAAAAAGGAGCCAAGGAAGTCAAGGGCTACCTCCGACTCAGAATTGTCATTCAGTTCAAACATATCAGAAGCGCTTGATTTCTTCTTAGTTCTCTTGGTGGTTTTCTTGGCGGCTTTCCTGGCAGCCCTGGCCTTTTTGGCAGCTTCATGGTGATGCTTTGCCTTCCAGAAATCAGATTCAGCCTGTGGAAGTCAGCAAAGTTGAGTTAATAGAATATTTGACTGATGAAATAAAAGTAAAGAACGTTAGAGACTCACATCCGGTGGCGGGTTAAGCTTGCAGAAAGGATTTAGACCCACTTTGTTACAGTCTTCTAGATCTTCGTCAGAAGAGTCTTTGTAATTTTGGTGATTGCTTCATCAGTCAAATGCATGGAGCTGTGGCATAGAGGATCCTTTAGGCCTCCCGTGTGAGTACACATTAAGCTGGGTTAGTGGCTTAAAGGGATAATCCGCCAGGCAACCCAGCACCGAACCAAATCACTGCCAGTTAAACCGTTTCCCAGCAGAGCCTTGACCTTCGCAATAGTGGGAGCAAGTTTTTTATGTTCAGCAGCAGTGAGCTTTTCAGGAAGATGATGTTTTGTGTCAAGGCGTTGGGCACGGTAACCCGGCAATGCATTCTCATCAGTCGGAGAAGTATCTTTGCAATAAAACCATGTCTGGTTCCAATCTTTTGGGTGACTCGGCAGGTAAGCATAGGGGAAGATGGCATCTCTTCTTCGTTGAATCGAGATTCTGCTGAGTTCCAAGCTGGGGCCGTTCATAAACTCATTTTGGCGGTTTAAATAAAAATACTCCCTAAAGAGTTCAACACTAGGCTCCTCTTGAAGGTATACTTCACGGAAGACTTGAAAATTGCAGATGTTTGACACGGAATTGGGTCCGATATCTTGAGGATGGAGTTGAAAGAAGTGCGGAACATCTCGGAAAAATTTAGAATCGGGCGGTGAGAAGCCCCGATTCATGTGATCCATAAACACAATAACTTCGTCATCTTTTGGCTTAGGTCTTTCTTCGCCTGGATTAGGGGCGCGATAATGCATGACATTCTTTGCTGGCAAGTACCCAATTTTGACAAAGTCTTTGAGTGTGCTCTCAGTGACCATGGAGGGAACCCAGTTACATGAAGTAACTGTATTTGGTGGCATTGTGAAGAAATAAGCCTAAAAGAAAGAAAAAATGTGCCGGTTCAAATTCATTCATTAAGCCGGAAATAAAAGCTGCAGTATATATTTAGAATGGCAGCTTAAATGGGGCCTAATGATATATGGGTAATTATAAACCGATGATGTAAGACGCCATGACGAGTATTGGTGTTCGAGATCTGATAAAGAGCAAATTTTACTAAGTATTGGGGCAAACAGATTTCACAGATTGAAACTATAAGATTGGATCTGCAGTTGTTTGAGAAAATGAAATAAAATCTAAACCTAAGGTGGCGGCAGCAGAAAAGTGGGGATGCCTAGATGAGATCTATTGCAATGAGGATATATTATGATATTAAAACCAAGTGCTGAAACTACTACCGCACATGATTGGGGTCATTTTTCAGATCAACACTATGCAATCTAAGAAAGAGAAGGAGGAACGGTGATGAACACCGACGAACAGGGAAACCCTAAGACAGATATGTTAAAGAGGAAAAGTGATGGCTTACCGATGCTGATGAACAGCAGAAGAACGCCGCGATGTTCTGGTGCGTTCAGGGTGATGCAGCGGTCGGAGTTGAAGCAGTAGACGAAGGTCGACGACGGCGGAGCTCGGGCACACTGGAGCGTTGCAAGGAGGAAGAAGAAGGCGAGAAGGCAAAAGGGGGAGAGTGTAAAGAGGACCCGTGGCCCTATTTATAAGGTTGGAAGGATAAGTGGCATGCACAGGAATCGAGGAGACAAGAAAATGGATATGTGACAGCGCAGACGCCTCGATTTTCAGGGGTTTAGTAAAGGAAAAGATTTATTAAGGTTTGGGCCGTATGTAATATTAATAACAGGTGACGTCACGACGGGTTGCCGCAATTTCAGGAGATGACATCATGGCGGGTTACAGAATACACAGGAAGATGAAGAAGGATTTTTTTCTAAGTGTTGAAGGTTGACATGAACAAGTTCAAATCAACCTGGGGCCTAATGTTGGGGATATGACTATTAGATATGACCCGCCCAGGAGGGGCCGGGTTATCCCAATGGTGGTTCATCTAAATGAAGCCCAAGAGTATCTTGAAGATGACGGTTCATGAGATAGGCTTGTTAAAGGCCCAAACCCGAAGGCGGCTTAAAGCCCGTAATTGTAAACCGCCATGTATATGTAAACTTGTATTGTAAGGCATGTAAGATAAGTCACCAGGTCAGACACGTTTGTATGAGCCGGCCAGGACTCTGTAGGCCGCAGGGCGTCAACCCATGTATATAAGGGGACGACCCGACAGCGGCTTAGGGCAAGAAACAACAGATCGAAAGCCAGGCAAAGCGTATTCGCTCCCTGGTAATCGAAACCCTAGCAATATCACCTCAAACTGGATTAGGCCTTTACCTTCACCGCAAGGAGCTGAACCAGTATAAACTCCTCGTGTCCTTTGTCCCGTTTAACCCCTTTAAGCTAACCTTGTCGCCATGGCTCCACATCTAAGTCCTTTCACTAGGACATCTATCGTGACAACTCCACGACAGGCCATACATGGGCCGGAAGTTACAATGGGCTGGAATCATATTGGACGGTCCAGATGACGTTACTGGGCCTAATTCGGATAGGTCGTAACGGGTCGTGACTTAGCGGGTTGTAAATGGGCTATATGTGAACATGCCATTAACAGGCTTTCCATGGGCCGGCCCACTACCTTTTGACCAAGTCAAACGGGTCGGCCTTTTCATCGGAATGGGCCTCTGTTAGGCCGTGCCATGTGTCGACGTATAATAGGCGCCTTCGGTCCAATGAGTGGATGACATCTGTCCCAACGGTGAGCCGACACGTGGTTCCTCTGGCATTGAGAATTTTACACGTGGAAAATCCCCATTGGTCGGGGCTGTTAACGGGTTATCGGATCCAAACCGGAACCCGATAGCTTAACGACGACCTGTTCCGGTGGATGCCATGTTTCGGTCACCCTTGATGAAAGCACTTCTATGACGCGTGATTTATCGTTATGGAAGTGGACACTTCCGTGATGATAATTTTGGTAATGTCATGGAACACTTCTACGACAGCACAGGTATGACTATCTTGATTCTGTCATAAAATCGTCATGGATGTACATGCATGACAAAAAACATGACCTACTGTGACAAACACGTATCATCACGGAAATGGTTTTTTTTCATAGTGTAGGGAGAAGGGAGTTTGGCCAGTGGCTCGATTTGGTGTTGTTCTGATTGCCTAAAGAACCACTGGCATCTCATCAAACCAGTGTCTACCGCATTTTTGCAATTTGTCAAAGCTCCTTGTCTTGAGCCCACACAACACTTCATTATGTAATCGAGTTAGTTTTGTTAGGGCTTGATCCCTAGTATCCATTATATTCTGAGATTGATGTTATGACGTTGCCATGCTTAATGCTTGTCACTTTGGGCCCGGGTGCCATGATTCCAGATATGAACCATTTATGTTATCACCTTTATATCAATGTTCTAGATCCGATCTTGCAAGTCATATTCACCTATTACGTGTTATGATCCGTAAACCCCAGAGTGACAGTATTCGGGATACTTTCCGGTGATGACTGTAGTTTGAGGAGTTCATGTATTCATTATGTGTTAATGCTTTGTTCCGGTTCTCTATTAAAAGGAGGCCTTAATACCCCGTTGCCACGAAGGGTAGGACAAAAGATGTCATGCAAGTTCTTTCCATAAGAATGTATGACTATTTACGGAATACATTCCTACATTACATTTATGAACTGGAGCTAGTGCCGTATCGCCCTAGGTTATGACTGTTATATGATGAATATTATCCAACGAATTCACCGATCCAATGCCTACGAATTTCCTACATACTGCTTTTGCTAAGTTACTACTTCTATTGTCATTGTTACACTTGCTACAAAATCATTGTTATCGCTGTTACCGTTACTATTGATGTTGATACTACTATCAAAACTATCATATTACTGTGCTACTGATCACTTTGCTGCAGATAATTAATCTTCAGGTGTGGTTGAATTGACAACTCAGCTGCTAATACTTGCAAATATTCTTTGGCTCCCCTTGTGTCGAATCTATAAATTTGGGTTGAATACTCTACCCTTGAAAACTGTTGCAATCCTCTATACTTGTGGGTTATCAGTTAGTAAATAGTTACAGTTCTAGTGACATTTTATGGCCATCGCAAAAGCTAGTTTCAGCAATGTTTTTTGGTTTGTCGCTTAAGATGCGATATTGCGCGACGAAAAGTGGTACCGTCAAGATTTTATTTTCTATGACGGTGTTTCGGTGACGGTGAGTGTGACGGTTGGAAAACGTCATCAGGGTATTTTCCGTGATGAAAAAGGTTATACCTGGCACGAGTGAAACGTGGCAAAATAGAGCAAATTTTGTAGTGATGTGTCCAAATTACATCTTGACCGGCACGAGTCCTGCATCAAGAATCAGTTGTCCAACCGAAGGCCCTATCCATCGCGCGGGGTTGCCTTCATAATTAAGATTGTAATAATCATACAAGAGCTTTGGGTGTTTTAATGACTACACCTCATGAATCCCTAGAGATTGGATCCGTGTTACCGTACTAAAACCTTTTGTCACTGGTGTTCAGAATAAGACTTCATGGTCTCCCTGCCCTTAGCCTCTCTGTGGCTCGCTCTCCATGATCCTGGATACCTGTGTGGCTGAAGGACGCAAACGAGACAGGAGACATCTACGAAACAATTTTGTTTCACACATATGGGATTGATACGTCTCCAATGTATCTATAACTTTTTTATTGTTTCATGCAATTGTATTATCAATCTTGGATACTTATATGCATTTTATATCATTTTTGGGAACTAAACTATTAACCAGTGCCTAGTGTCAATTGTTGTTTTCTGCTTGTTTTTGGTTTTCCATAAAATCAATACCAAACAGAGTCCAAACGCTAAGAAACTTTTTGATGATTTTTTTCTGGACATAAGGGACCCTAGAAACTTCGGGAGGAGATCAAGGACAAGCAAGGAGATTACAAGGCAACAGGGCGCGCCCAGGGGGTAGGGCATGCCCTGTTACCTTGTGGGCCCCATGTGGCTCCGTTTGACCTAATTCCACTTCTATAAATTCTCAAATATTGGGGAACACTAGAGAGCCACCCAAAACACCTTTTCCATCATCGCAAGCTTCTGTTCTCTGTGATCCCACCTGGAGGCCTTTTCCGGTACTCTGCGGGAGGGGGAATCGATCATGGAGGGCTTCTACATCATCCTTGTTGCCTTGTGTTTTGGAGATTGTTGACAAAAACAGGCATGGACTGATTTGTTTGCTAGTGCACACAGAGAGAAATAGTCCATGCAGACTCAAAGAGAATGTTATATTCGGTGACATGTTCGAGGAACTTCATCGAAGAACATCTACGCTGCAGAGAATGATGAGCTAATTTTGTTGAAGACATGTATGCGAGAAGAATGTGTTGAAGAAGATTGACCCCTTACAATCATTGCTAATATGAAGCAATACATGGTCGGTGTGGTTTGAAATGACTACAGTTGAGATGTCAAAGACGAAGTGAAGACGTATCATTTATTTTGTTGTTTCTCTCTCTCTTTGAGTCATAGGACCTCCGTACTATTAGGATGGGTATAGGTTCCCGATGCTTAGGTCCGTTGTGATGCTTAGCCAAAACCTATGCAAGACTGAGAGAAATCTCTTTATACTTTGAATGATTACCTATCAACAGAAGACGTTGTTCTTCAGTGTTGTAGGAGATATCTTTCGGACTGGGGAGTTACATTTCTTGCTCCGCAAGTAATGTTAGTGTTGTGCTCAAATTCCAACTGCTGCAAATGTGTCGTTCGGTTGTTGGCTGATCCACATGTCCAATTTGGTCATTTCCCATCAGGGAAGGCTGCGGCTATAAATAGCCACCATGCTCCAACGTTGTTCGTTGGCTGCTCCGCTTAAGATTTCTGAGAAGATCGATTGAGCATCTCCTCTCCAAGAGATTTGAGTTTAAAATCCATCGAGAGAAAACGAAGAGTCGAAACTTAGACAATGGTTGAGCATCACAGTAGTTCTGACTAGGGTTCTTGTACATATTTATCTTGAGAGTCGCACACTCTCTAGACGGATTGGTGTCGACTTGCGTGTTGAAGAGTAATTGTCTTCACCAAGCAAAGTCTTCAGCAACCAAGAGTCGTTGTGATTCGTGAAGAAGTCCATCGAAGGTTTGGAGCTTGCCGACAAGTATCGACCATGAGTGAAATCAACTAGAGTCTGATCAGCTCCGAGTTGAAGGAGAATAGGACGGAGAGAGGTTTGCTCCTGTGTTCAATCACAAGTCCCTCCAACTAAACGTAGTCCTTTGGTAGAAGGGCAAATGGGTCTACCAAATCCTCCTGTCACCATCGAGCACCACTGGTTCACTTTACCTCCCTTAAATACATTGTGCAGTTACACTTCATGCTCTGAGACAATAGTTTATCTGATCATTTATCATTCGCCCTCGCTCTGTGTGTTACCGTCGGCTCTGTTTACTTATTATTCAGTGTCACTATTGTCTTCAAGCTGGTACCATTCCCCTCGAGTGATATTATATCTATTTGTGTATTGCTTACCATTGTGATAGTTAAACCTGTGATATACTATGCTCGAACTATTATTGCTTCCTACTTTGAAAGATTTGTTCCACGGTAGGGTACTTGATTAGTTTTCAGTCTACCAAACCTTTTCCGCTGTTGGGTTTGGGCTCGGTTCAAAACATTCGCAAAAAAATTAATCTCCCATTCACCCCCCTCTGGTCGATATACTCTCGGTCCTAACAAGGTTGGAGACTCCTAGGTGGTAGGAGGTCTCCCGTGAGTAATTCTTCTCAAATACGCACAAGCATGTGTATCATATATTATAGGGAGAAAATGGGTGAAGAATCCTCCACATCGAGTTATTATGGCAATGTAACAACCCATCCACCTTACAATGATCTACCTATGGAATTACTCTCCTTGGGTCCACCTCCACAACCCTGTATATAAACTATCTATATCACCCCTAAGTAGTCCTGCTTGTTCCATATGCACCCTCTCGCTCAATAGTCCGTACTACCTGTGTGATTGACGGTGTCTCTCCTTCAAAGACAATTCAATTCCTATGCTTCCGCAACATCCACATGCCTAGGATGATGAGTGTCTGACCATCCTTCCTCTCCCTCCTTATTAGCACACCACATCCCTAGTTTGTCGTCGGGAGTAGGTATCCAATCTTTCGGTCCACAAGAGGTGCACACCGCCGTCCACACCATTCTCGCGAATATGCACGTCAGCAAGATGTGGTTAATGGTTTCTTCTTGTTGATCGTAAAATGGATACACGTCCTAATGTGGTAACCTTGCTTCCCTAATCTATAAGACGTCCAACACCTGCTTTTTAGGGCCAACCAAGCAAAGAACCGACACTGCAGCGGAGCCCTTGATTTCCACGTGAGCGTCACAGTTGGTATCACTTCCCGACCAACAAACTTGGCATCATATGTGGAGAGGATCGAGAAGCTACCACTGCCCTCCCAACTTGTGATTTTATCCCCCAAGAAGTTTGTGAGGGATTGAAGGCCGCCTCAAGGTCTATCACTAGTGATTGAAAATCGCATTCATTGTGATATCTCAAGGAGAATAGGGTGAGCCTTCGTGGTGTTTGCGTGCCTCCGGGGTAACACTCACCCCTCCAGCGGTTACTAGTGTGATGCCCAGATAATTAAGCTACATTAACCCTCTCCTAATGATGCCATGTCACCGTTGTCACTATAGTTAATCTCGCTATGGTTCAAAAACGGTTCGAATTCAAATTTAAAATAAAGACAAACAACAAAAGTTTTCAAACTTTAAAACTAAAATGTTCGAGTTGTGCCAAATAATGCAAAGGTAATTGTGGTGAAGAAACCCCATTTTTATAAAATCTTTAAATACTCTAAAATGAATAAAGCAGTAGCAAAACAATTAATGAAATGCCTTTTATGATTAATAAAATGTTAAACTATTCTATTTAGGGACTAAATTTTTTATGGTAGTGGGTTTAGTGGTAGTGCTAATTTAGGGGTCATTTTTGTACTTTACAAAACTAAAAGAAAAAGAGGAACAAAATAAAACAGTAAAAGAAATAAATAAAAATAAAAGAAATAGAAAAAAACAAAACAAAACACCGGGCCGACCGTGGCCCAGCTGGCCCGCCCACCAGGCCGGCCCAACCTAGGGCCTACCTAACCTCCCACACCCTGTTACCCTAACCACCCCAGTCCCCACTTCCCATGATCCCCACCCCACGTCTCTCTCCTTCCCCCTCCCGATTCTGGATCGGGGCACTCGGGGGCCCGACCCTGCCGTCATCGTCGCGCCAGCCCCCGACGTCGCTGCCTCGTCCCGCCACCACCTCGCGGACGCCACCTCCCCGCCGGACCGCCTCGTCACCTTCCTTACCCCGCGTCTGGCTCCAGCCACCGTCACCGGAGATGCAGCGCCCGAGCGCCCTGACGCCGACGTCGTTCGCCATCGCCGGTGCCACCCACGTCGCCTCCCCGACCTCCTCCCCAACGGCCTACACCAGGCCTCGCCGACCCCTCGCTCCTCGGCAACGCTGTGAGCTGCGCTCCCCCTCCCCTTCTGCCCCCGACGTACGTTCGCATCTCGCCGACGCCCGTCCGTGCTCACCGCCGCCCCGCATCATCCTAGCCAGGCGCCACGCTCGCGCGCGCTCGCGCTCCCCCTCTCCGCGGCGCGTGCGCTCACCGCCGCCCCGCTTCGTCCTAGCCATGCGCCACGCTCGCGCGTGCTCGCGCTCCCCCTCCCTGCGGCGCGTGCGCTCACCGCCGCCCCGCTTCGTCCTAGCCATGTGCCACGCCCGCGCGCGCTCGCGCTCCCCCTCCCTGCGGCGCATGCGCTCGCCGCCGCCCGCGCCTCACACCAGCGCGCCCGCTGTGAGCGCCTCGTGCGCCCCCTGCTGCAGCCCTATCATGCACCCACGCGCGCCCGCCCACGCAGGGATGCGCCCGCCGCCGCTTGCTGCTCCAGCTGGCCCGTGCTGGCCTCGCCCCGCCGCCTCTGCCCTGCGCGCCGTCGCGCCGCACACCGCCCCGCGCCCGTCCCTCATGCTCCCATGCCGCGCCACTCGCCGCCGTTTCGGCCGGCCGGCCTGCCTCGCCGGCGACCCCCGTCTGTGAGCGGGCGGAGCCCCTGTCGGCTGCGCCTCTCCCAGATTGGGCAGGCCCCTGCTAATTGGGGGTTAGATTAGCACTAACCCCCTCCTAGTTAGCGACTAATAGTAGGCCCTGCCCCTGTTTAAATAAAAAAGAAAAAGGAAGATATTTTCAAGCATAATTAATTAATTAGTTAATTAATTTAATTAACTAAACCTAAATTAATCTAATTAATTTGTTAGTTAAATTAGACAGACAATGACACGGGCCCTACCCCTTTTGACCAGTCAAAGTTTGACTGGTCAACTAGGTCCCCCTGGTCCCACATGTCAGCCCCTCTGGTGCACTTTTGTGTACCAGAGTTGGGTGCACCTAGCAAATCACATTTATTTTCGAATTAAATTAAATTTAGAAAATGAATTAAAACTTTGAAAAATGATATAAAATAATCCGTAACTCGGATGAAAATACTTTGTACATGAAAGTTGCTTAGAATGATGAGACGAATCCGGATACGCAGCCCGTTCGTCCGCCACACGTCCCTAGCATAGCGAACACGCAACTTTCCCCCTCTGGTTTATCTGTCCGAAAACGTAAGACGCCAGGGATACTTTCCCGGATGTTCCCCTCCTTCGCCGGTATCACCTCTTACCGCGTTAGGGCACACCTAACACCGTTGTTTTCTTTGTCATGCATCGTTATGCATCTGTTTGCATTGTATTCATTGTTTCTTCCCCCTCTTCTCTCTGGTAGACTACGAGACCGACGCCGTTGCTGGTGCCCCGTACGACTACGCTGTTGACAACCCCTCCTTCTTGCCAGAGCAACCAGGCAAGCCCCCCCCCTTGATCACCAGATATCGCCTATTCTTCTCTATACTGCTTGCATTAGAGTAGTGTAGCATGCTACTGCTTTCCGTTAATCCTATTCTGCTGCATAGCATGTCATTGTTGCTACAGTTGTTACCCTTACCTGCAATCCTAAATGCTTAGTATAGGATGCTAGTATTCCATCAGTGGCCCTACACTCTTGTCCGTCTGCCATGCTATACTACTGGGCCGTGATCACTTCGGGAGGTGATCATGGGCATGTGATATATACTTTATACTGTTACATTACTTATGATACTGTTCGGATATGGGGTTGAAGGGGAAGGTGGCTCCATCCCGATAGAGGTGGGCCTGGGTTCCCGACGGCCCCCGACTGTTACTTTGTGGCGGAGCGACAG
This sequence comes from Aegilops umbellulata, assembly GCA_032464435.1. Classification (NCBI taxonomy): domain Eukaryota; kingdom Viridiplantae; phylum Streptophyta; class Magnoliopsida; order Poales; family Poaceae; genus Aegilops; species Aegilops umbellulata. Next base: position 345,484,189 of record CP136056.1, on the reverse strand, counting down.
GGCAGGTTGAGACCACCTAGGAGAGAGGTGGGCCTGGCCCTGGTCGGCATTCGCGGATAATTAAAACGCTTAACAAGATCTTGGTATTTGATCTGAGTGGCCTATACGCACTAACCAACTACGCGGGAACAGTTATGGGCACTCGACGTCGTGGTATCAGTCGAAGCCTTCGTGACGTCAGCGACTGAGCGGCGCGCGCCGGATTGGAACGTAAGCCTGCTCTTGTATTAAGGGCCTAGTTCTGCTTCCGGACGCGTTCGCAACATGCAGGTGTGCAATGGGCGATGGGCCCAGACCCCTGCGCCATAGGATTTAGACCGGCGTGCTGACCTCTTTGTTGTGCCTAGGTGGGGCTGCGACGTGTTGATCTTCCGAGGCCAGGCATGACCCAGGAAAGTGTGTCCGGCCAAATGGGATCGAGCGTGTTGGGTTATGTGGTGCACCCCTGCAGGGAAGTTTATCTATTCGAATAGTCGTGATCTTCGGTAACAGGACGACTTGGAGTTGTACCTTGACCTTATAACAACTAGAACCGAATACTAAATAAAACACACCCTTCCAAGTGTCAGATACAACCCGGTGATTGCTCTCTAGCAGGGCGACGAGGAGAGGATCGCCGGGTAGGATTATGCCATACGATGCTACTTGGTGAACTTACCTTCTACTCTCTTCTACATGCTGCAAGATGAAGGCTGCCAGAAGCGTAGTCTTCGACAGGACTAGCTATCCCCCTCTTATTCTGGCATTCTGCAGTTCAGTCCACCGATATTGCCCCTTTACACAGATACCCATGCATATGTAGTGTAGATCCTTGCTTGCGAGTACTTTGGATGAGTACTCACGGTTGCTTTTCTCCCTCTTTCCCCCCTTTGCATTCTTCTTGGTTGTCGCAACCAGATGCTGGAGTCCAGGAGCCAGACGCCACCGTCGACGACGACTCCTACTACACCGGAGGTGCCTACTACTATGTGCAGGCCGCTGACGACGACCAGGAGTAGTTTAGGAGGATCCCAGGCAGGAGGCTTGCATCTCTTTCGATATGTATCTCAGTTTGTGCTAGCCATCTTATGGCAACTTGTTTAACTTATGTCTGTACTCAGATATTATTGCTTCCGCTGACTCGTCTATGATCGAGCACTTGTAATCGAGCCCTCGAGGCCCCTGGCTTGTATTATGATGCTTGTATGACTTATTTATGTTTTTAGAGTTGTGTTGTGATATCTTCCCATGAGTCTCTGATCTTGATCGTACACGTTTGCGTGCATGATTAGTGTATGATTGAATCGGGAGCGTCACAACTAGGTTCCCTCCAAGGAGGTGAACATCGGATACATCCTCTTCTCAGTGTCTTCGATTATCTCTAACCTTAGCTCCCTACTTATGGTTTACTTTCGTCACTTGACCTTGCATTCACTATAAATTATTGAACTCATTATATAGTGCTTGTTATCTCAACATAGCAATTTATAGGCTCACTTCCATATTCACATTCCCTAAACTTGCTAATGACTATATTAAAATTTGTAATTGTACCTATTCACCCCTCCCCCACTAGGTCCATCTCGATTCTTCAACTATCCATGATGAAGTTCATATTGGGGTTTTGACGTTCACGGAAACTTTACACCAAGCTTGCTCCCTAGCTGCCAAACTCCCACCTGTATTAAGCTAGTGAAACATCACACGACCTCTCCTATGCTCCCTGCTACACACTCACAACTCAAATCAGGCGAGCCTAGTGAAGAGACACTTGGGGCGTGTTTTAGTTGATTGCACAACCTCCATCCTAGCTCCGGGGGACCAAATTTGGCTCTCTTGGTTAGTTGCGCGTGCGGTTGGCCCTGCATCGCATGCTCCTCAAAGCAGCCTAGCTCTGGAGGAACGACCGGATTTGACCGTTTCCAGTGAGCCAGGCCCGAGCGAGCGCAAAGAGGGCACGCGGCCGCATGCGAGGGGACGAGCGAGAGATCACGTGATGTTACTTGAAGGCGGGCCATAAAATACCCTCATCGCTCTCTCACGCTCTCTCTCACATGTCTCCCCTGTCACTCTCCTCTCACCTTTGGCGGCACCATGACGAGCATCGGTGGCTGGAAGATCTAGAGGATGAGCATCGGCGACGACCATCCAAAGGCGCTTCATCACTACTTCGTCAATGGCAGTAAGTCCTGAACCCACCGGATCTAGAACGCAGTCTAAGTCGGTATAGGTTCAATTTTGGGTCTGATACGGTTCAATTTGGGGGAAGATCAGTGATTATGCCTAAAAGTTGTAGTATGGTATATGCATGTTTTGTGTTGAACAATTATTTAATAGTGTGGTTTAACCTCTGTTCGTTAGTGTTGTTGATACTGTTATGCCAATGACTACGTGTGCTCGAAGAAGAGGTTACCACACCGCACTCTTGCATGTATCTAAACAGCAAAATGTTGCCTCAAGGAAGCACAAACATGCAACCAAACACACTGCTAAACCCACTACTTGTCTCTCTGCTCCCATTCAACCAAACCACATGCAAAACATGGTCCAAAGCTGTATTGACTTGGCGGTTGTACTAGGCCTGGTTCTCAGGAAGTTCAAAATGGCTGCGCGCAAGCTCTTGTGCACCCTTAGATCCAACCGCTTTAAACTAACTAGATGATGCCCGTGCGTTGCTGCAGTAACTTTGTTAAAAAATGTGTAAATAGGTTCTAAAAATACCTAAATCTAATGAAAAAAATAAAAGAAAGTCTCTGAAAAGAGAACAAGAACTTTTAAATCACTGTTAAAATATCATTTCGAACAAAAATATGAAGGATGACTAACATGCATATGCATGTATGATGCGGCAGCATTACATGCATAGGCTAATGCAAAAATAATTGTAATTTATAAGTTCTCTTATGTGGCAGATTTTGCATGGCTTAGTAGAAGAGAAAACTTAAATGCATGGCTTTAGTGGGACATTGAGGTGGACACTTCGCATATTCAGATAATTGGGACCAGCTTCCTTAGAATGTAAGATGTGCACCAGACAGGCAGCATCTTGATGAGAAGAGACGATGTAATACAAAACAAAACAAAACTCAAGTATGGACGCATTTCCTCATTTCATATCAGTTTGCTCCATCGACCCCCAACAGTTTGTTGCAAGTACTACAATAATTGGCTCAAGTGGCCTGTATGACACATATATATTATTATCGGGTCAGGCTGCTACATTTGTGATCAATATCAAAGTGTTAAAGAATGGATTATATAGCCCACGGCCAACCAAAGAACATTACTACTTTACAAACGAGAGGGAAGGGGAAGGAAAAAATTGTAGCAGGGTTGACACCACATCAAACCAAAAAACTTAATGGCTGGCCTATTTCGAACACAGGAATTTCACAGGCAATCGCCGTAATCCCGTACGAACATATAGGGGCCACGTATAGAGCTACAATCAGGAAGTAACGCCTAGATTCGTGAGGGGGTGGAAATAGGCTGTAAAGCCTATGGCAACTTCACGTTGGCCAGGTCCCCCATGGACGATTTCACAGTCTCTTCCGCTGCAAAGTCCTGTAACATTCCAACACGCTCATCAGTTAACTTTGGTTAATTGTTTTAGCAAAAGAGCTCTGTGATAATACACGGATAGAATGATAAATAAACAACATTGTGTGCCTGACCATGGCATGAAATGACATGAATGAAAATAAATAAATGTGATAGCAGTACAACATGGTTGAGTACCTGAAGGCGCTGCATCAAGTACATCAAGAACAAATGCACAAACACCTGGTACAGGTATACGCAGATTCAATCAGAGATCAGCCTTAACATGATCTAAAATAAAACATACAGGACCAAAATTATGTTGTTCTTGCCAGATAGAATAGAAGGCTGACTCGGGCAACAGGATGCCGCCACAAAAATCTGGTCGCCCTCACAGCCCCTGAATCTAAAAACTTCGCAGCTTTTTGTAACTGGAACACCAAAAATGCCAAGGTAAAATATTAGTACTCTCCCACTATTTGTTAGGATGCTGCACTTCAGATTTCCATTGGACACATATACCTGATGATTTGCCGTTGCCATGTGTCGATGATGCAGAGGAAGAGGCCTGAAATATAAAAGGTAATGATCTAAAACTGTACTAGAACTTCCAAATAGAGGAACGCAGCTAAACCTTGGAAATCCCAAGTGCAATTTGCAACACATGGCTGCTTCTCTTTTGACTGGACATTCTCACAGCATCAAAAAACTATGGCATGCCTATAAACATTATTTTCCTGCATGTTCAATAACGAAAAGAAAACGGTCAACATACTCTAGCGCATTGATATCAGTATCTTCTTCCCATGATGATGCTGATCTGCGAGAAACCCTACTCCTTTCTGCTTCTACCTATCAAATGGAACACAAAGATAACAGAATGGTAGGAAGATAAGAACATCTGCAGGACAATTCCTATAGCACAAGCAACATAGGAAGAAGAGAAATTACGAACCTGCACTTCATGGAATTGCTTTAATGATTTCTCCAGTTGGAACTCTAATGCACCTTTTTCACTGGCCATGGATTCTAATTGTGTTTGCTTGTGGTACTGGAAGAAATAATGCATAGATAATGAATTAACTCTCCTTAGCTAAAATGTCAATGACAGAAAAGGAAATTGGTATGCTTCAGCACATACCAGCAAATCAGTGAGCTCACGGTATCTTTTCTCTAGCTCAACATGCTCCTAAAAAGACACATTTGCACAAGAAAAAGTAACCATTAAGTATGATCTGATAGCAAGGTAGATTGTAGTACTAGTAAATGTTGCATTCGTCCAGTTATAAGGTGGGTAAATGTTGTTCACCCAGTTTTAACAAGAAAAGTGTGATTTGATTAGGATTAACAACCTGTCTAGAATAATGCTCTGCGTCTCGTCTCATACCAGCCATTTCAACTCTCATCTTCTGCAACTCAGCCTACATCATAAAAATTAAGATGTTGAACAAATAATGGTGCAAGACAGAGCATTCTGATTACTATAATAGAAACAACTCCATTGATACTTTTTACATTTTCTGTGATATTATACCTGATCATCATATTAGCATTTTTACCTAAACTTCCGAATTATTACTTGACAACTGATTCTTTGATATCTTATGAATTAAATGGTACCTCCAAGGATAATATCTTGCTTTCTGCCTCTCTTTGGCTTTGCCGTGCTCGCTCAACTTCCTCCTGCCATGCCTGTATCTACTTTCCAAAAGCACAGCATCAAGAGAAACAAACACCAAAGTGTTACATTTCAGGATAGTGCACAATATGCTAAGTTTTATTATTTCAAAAGCAAAGATAAATAAATACAGATAGACATTTGTAGATAGGGTAGTAAATAGTTCCAAAATATGAGTATCTCAGGCATGGAGTGTGCTAACAGTACAGCTCATATTAATCCCGTAAAGAAACCAAGGTTCTTTGATTTTAACCTGAAGAACCCCCAGTTATACTTTCACGGTTTCACCACTACTTGGAATCAGTTCCACACTATATATATTGTTATGCCTTCTTTGCCGCTATTTTATCTGGCTGAGTGTCTGTGCAAAGGTAGCTAATACTAATAGGAGGTGCTATCAACTTCTCTGCGGTTCGTGGCCCAGACCGTGATCGCACTGCGGGTTTCCTGATAGGTGTCAAAACATTTTCCACTTTTCCCCTCCTATTGCTGTCAACTGTATTTTTTTTAGCAATGAGAAACGGGAGATCTGGTTAGAAGAAAATTTTAACCTGAAGAGCTTGATTAGCATCTTCAGAAGGCTTTTTCTGAGCACGGCGATTACGAGCTTCCATTTCCTGTAGTTCTTGGTGCAGTGATGCACATTCAACCTGAAACAACCAAGGTACCGATAGTTAATAGCAGAAACTAAACTGATCAGATATGACACACAGTGCGGAAAGGAATTTACCTCAAGTACAGCTACTTTGTGCTCAAATTCCATTGCTCTTGATGAGCTTTGATCAGCAGCTCTCTGTATGCCAACAGAACAGTCAAGATCAAACTGAATTTGCCACTGTTTCTTTAGTAGCAGAACGAAAACCACACAAAAGTTTAATAGTAGCAATGATTGTGTCAAAATCGGAGACCAATCGACTAAAATGTGACACTCATAGAATCTAAACTAAGTGACATTATTGCAAGTACAAGATTTGGATTAAATTGACATAGAACGGATAGGAGTTGAACTATTTAAACAAGAGCTTAGAAAATTAGTGGAAACATACTATAAATCACATATATGGATTGAAGCACAGCCCTGGAAACATAACAGTTACTAATTTTCTAGCTGGATTACTGTTTCTTGCAAGTACACATACTGGCCTTGTGGTATTGACGAACCTCTAAAATCTAGATAGATTTGTCTCCACTTAGTCACAGTGCTAGAACTTCTAAGTGTTGAATTAGCTCATCTTGGCAGTTTGAGTATGAAACTTGTTTTACGGACTTCTACTTAGATCTTCAAATGTATCCTCTGGAGAACAATACGCCAAAACAGATGAACGCAACTAATGGGATAGCGTGGCATGTGCCAAAACATTTGATCTTACAGGGGTAAACTTTAAGTCATTCAAAAGAGTTATTCATTCTGCCGATTCTAGAACGTAGTAGACTAACATTTGTAGTTGTTGAAACAAATAGAGTCAGGCTGTGACAAATGCCCCTTGCACTGTGCATGATATTGCAAGAAATGTCAATTGAACCAAACATCTACATAGCACTGACATGCAGTTTCCTTGTTAGTGTTCAAGAAAATTGGCAGACAATTTTGACATCCTCACATAATAGGCCACATGTTGACGCTTCATATTTATACCTTGTAAAATTACCTGGATTCTAGCAAGAGCATTTGATGCCTCGACAGCCCGATGCTCCAATTCTACTTCTCTGTCAACAGCTGCCTGCAATGTAATAGAAAGTATTGAAATTTTATAACACAAGAAATTATGATAAAGACAAAGCAATAAAAAGGATGCACTTCAACAAATTACCATCTTTGTAGCATTATGTGCAATACGCTCCTCTTCAGCCCTCCGCTCCACGGTTGAAAGTTCTTCGCGTAGAGCCTAAAATGTACATGGTACATACAGAGGTTAGATAACTTCATGAAAATATGTGGCTGTTCTATTATTCTACCCCAGAAAGTCTATTTCACTAACCTGGATGATCCTGGTTTCAGTAAGCTCACGGTTCCTCTTAAGGCCATCCATATCTTCCTAGTATCAGCAGAAAACAAAATCGATTTATTATTTGATAACATCAGTTATGTTACAGAAGCCTAAAAACATAAGGAGAAGTGTTAGCAGTCACCCATATAGCCAGACTATTCAAGATTTATATCCAAAAGAGATCATATCAAGCTGTACAACTTAAACACACAGGTGCTAGTTCATGAGAGTAAGTCCAAGACTTCCACTGATATCTGAGTCTGACAGAGAGCACAGGACACTCCAGGTTCATACTCATTTGCGGTAACACACAGCTCGAGCTCAAAATTTGAGCAGGAACACGAAGCTCCATTGATTTAAACTATGAAGGCAGAATGCTAGAGACCGTAAGAGACTTTCCATCTGTCAAAAAACAGACACATGCAGATGTGCATATATAAAATGAAAATGAGCAACTCCCACTCCCGGACACAGAATAAACTAGGAGGGGGGGGGGGATTTTTACATCACTAATAGTTTTTATGCTAATTTCTACCGCCAGAATTTTTTTAAGACACACAAGGATGAATATTAAGAAAGCTACAAGAATCCGCAAATGACATGAGCATCTTGAGTTCTTGGAATGAGTGAAAAATATCCAAAATCCTGCTACTCCAACTCCAAATCATGTCTACTTGAGACCTTATCTGTATTCAACTAGAAAGAAAGTTCACAAGCACCTCCACGATGTTCCAAATGGAAAAGAACAAAAACACATATTACAACGCAATTATAATTAGATCATGACAGAAAATGAAAGCATGTGAGTAGCAAATACTGAACAAATGGCCACTGTGCTAGCATATTTGAAACAATTATAATGATTGAAGACAGCAGTAAAGTGCCACTATGGAGTTCATACAATCATACATTAAACTCTGCAACTGTACAGGATACTGGCCACAATGTATGGTTTCCTTTGGCGATGCAGTAGTGTAACAGAAAGATTAAAAAAAAACTTGAAAGAGTATGAAAGATGAAACCTGTAAAGATGCCAGCATTTCTTCTGAAGCTGCTGCTTTTTTCTTCCAAGAGTCCAACGATTTAGCTAGAGATTCAATCTCAGTGTTTTTTGCAGCCAAAGCATCAACCATGTTAGATTCAACTCGTGAACCTTGTACTCTGGACACCGATAGTTCTTGCTGTAGTTGCTTTATATGAGCTTCATGTGAGCTACATTTCTCCCTCTGTTATGTGTTATGAAATCAATATATATTAGAGAAAACCACTCTACCATGCATGGGGTTAAGGAAATTGGAAATAAATGTAATGAGATGAATTTCGGTAAGATAATCTGACCTCCTGAACAAGAAGCTCTTCTAGCTGTGCATTCTCGGATTTATATTCTTGGAGACGGGATGAAAGTCCAGCACAGACCTGTTGATAAGTAAAACATAAACCAACAGGTCAACATATGGACTTAATCACAATAAAGGTAAGCAGGTAACGTGGCAGAGTCACTAAGCTTATACTAATCATACCCGAGCTAATCTAGCTTCTTTTGACTGGCCAGTTTTTGCAGCGCTTTTTAGTAATCCCTGAGCCTGCCAAAGACCAACAAGACAGCGCTATAGTGTAAGCAGAGGATGCATTCAAATCAGCATATCTTGGTCATTATGAGTGCAATTTGCTACAGCCTACCTCCTCAAGTTGGTCTTGATCCTTCAGAGGAACTGAATCAGACTTATGTTCCTGTTGATTTTGTGTAATTTCTGGTGGATCTGACAAATTATCTTTCTTCAAATCTTGGGATTTGACAGAACTTTCTGTATCGGGTACTCCAGAGATAGTTCTCTCCTGGATAACAGCCACAGCTGTATCTTTATCCTCCAAACTGACTGCTAAACCAATCTCAGTAGGCTGGTTACTACTGCTTGGCTCATTTTTTTTGTCTGGAACTGAAGGCGCAGAGCTTTCAGAGGCACTCTCCGAACCTGCAACATGATCCGTGATGGGACCTGTATCCTCAGGTGTTTTCTCCATCGACTGGACTTCGACCACATTATCGATAGCATTAGCAGCTGTATCATTTTTAAGGTCAACGGTGGCGTTCTCCACTTTGTCTGACGTGCTCTCAGCATTCGCTCCCTTAACATCAACTGAAGTGACTTCAGGTTCACTGGCACTGGGAATAGCAACAGCATCATCATTTGATGAATCTGCACGTGCCGAAGGTTTGATCTTCTCAATCTTAATCCTCTCACGCGGCGGTTGCCTGTTTTTCCTCTCCTTCTGAGCCGCTGTCCTGTTACCTGCATCCCCAGTAGTGAGCTTCAATGGACCCTGCAATGCGAAGTTACAGCAGACTTTAGACATCAGGTAGCAGGCACACGGCCTGCAAGGTAATCAAGTGTGCTCAAGAAGTCTAGCCAGTTGCGACCTTCTCCCTGGGCTTTCCCCTCTTTGCTTGCCCTTCTTGGCCATTCGATCCTTCAGCAAACAAACATCAGCGATTACTAATATTCCAACTCGCCGAGCAGCTGGCTAACACGGGGCAATGTTTACCTGAAGGCTGAGGAGGAGTCTGCTCATCGGACAGCTCGGTGGCCACGCTTTTCGCCCTCCGGTCGACCACTTCGAGCAAGTCTGTTACAGCAAAAACAGGAAACTTGTTACAGCTCCACATTGCCAACAACTTGTAGCGTATCAAGCAGGCAATGGGATGGCAATGGGTTCGGGTGGGGTGCAACTGGCCCGCCCGCACACCGAAAGGCGGTCGAACAAGGCACTGCATCAAGGCTAGCTCGCCGGATTCCGCAGCCGGCGTCGTAATCCGACGCAGTAACCGCCGCGGATGCAGTGCTAGAGTCGAGGGGGGAAAACCCCAGATCTTAGCCCGCAGGCGAGGTGGATCTCGGCGGCGAATCGGAAGGAGGGGAGGGGAGGGGAGAGGAGGCTGTGGCGCGTACCTTCGGCGACCTTGAGCCAAGAGGCCATGGCGGGATCACCGCCCCGGCGAGAGGAGGGTGGCTGGCGACGAGACGGCGAGCTAGGTAGATGAACTAACTGGTGAGATTTCCGGCCGCGGCAGTGGGGTTCTCGTCGCAGGATAGTTGGTGCTGGCGGGGCTCGGAGGTCGGATCCGACCGACCGGTGGGTTTGCTTTCGGTGGATGTAGAGATTTAATGGATATTAAAGTTAAATCCTACAATAACTCGACAAAGCCCGTCTAGCTCAGTTGGTAGAGCGCAAGGCTCTTAACCTTGTGGTCGTGGGTTCGAGCCCCACGGTGGGCGATGTATGGCAAGTTTTTTTTTATTTTCTTCATTCATATTTTTGATGCCATCATAGAATTTTGGAGAAGCTATTAGTTCTGTGGCGCGCCCTGGTCGAACCATGAAAAGTATCGGGTGCTCCTGCCAGTCTTGGGCTACCCAATGTGCTCCAATGTTGTTTCAAAATTTTCTGATAAAAATATGAATGTTCATAAAAAATGTGACTACAACCCCTAAAATTCTTAGATCACAATGTATGGCAAGTTTTTTTTTATTTTCTTCATTCATATTTTTGGTGCCATTATAGGATTTTGGAGAAGCTATTAGTTCTGTGGCGTGCCCTGGTCCAACCAGGAAAAGTATCGGGTGCTCCTGCCAGCTTTGGGGTACCCACCGTGCTCCAATGTTGTTTCAAAATTTTCTGATAAAAATATGAATGTTCATAAGAAATGTGACTACAACCCCTAAAATTCTTAGATCCAAATTTGAAATGCACATTGAGAGACAAAATAGACAAATGCAGATGTAAATAGTGTCAATGTTGCTTTTGTCTTTCTTTTTACACTATTCATGCTAGATTTCACATTTTTGTTTCTCAATGTGTGTTTCGATTTTGGACCTGAAATTTTTAGCGGGTGTAGTCACATTCCTTATGAACATTAACATTTTCTTCAAAAATTTTGAAACATTTAAAAATATTTTTTTAACATTGAAGCATCGAGAGCACCCTAAGGCTGGGAGCACACGATACTTTCCCCTATGAACCATTGGATCGCTCATAAGGATCTTGGCACACTGATCCCTGCCACGTCACGGTTTTCATTCATTCGCAAATGCATTGGCGCAAACATCTTATCTTTTCCTCCCTACGGCAAGTGTAGGGTCGAGACTTCTTCACAATCTCGTTATTCTCTTTGAGAGAGGGAAATAGAGTGAGGCAGAGCTGGCGTCGTTGTCTTCATATGTGCACCGACGGTTGCACACGATACTTTCCCCTATGAACCATTGGATCGCTCATAAGAATCTTGGCACACTGATCCCTGCCACGTCATGGTTTTCATTCATTCGCAAATGCAACATCTTATCTTTTCCTCCCTACGGCAAGCGTAGGGTCAAGACTTCTTCACAATCTCGTCATTCTCTTTGAGAGAGGGAAATAAAGTGAGGCGGAGCTAGCGCCGTTGTCTTCATATGTGCACCGACGTGCAACTGCTCGTCGGGATTCGCCGTGTTCGCAGGTACCCTGCCGCCTTCCCACTGCCCACCTCAACCGCCACCAACGCCCGCCAGCACCACTCCCCCATCCAAAGCCCACGCCTTCCACTTTCATGCCACCACCCACAACAAACCCACCTTCCCTCCCTCCTAAGTGTGCTCACTCAGCACCGCCACCAACATACAGCACAACCGTCGACAACGCTAACGGCTCCTGCATCAAGAGCCATGTCAGTCGCTCCTTAGCCGAGAAGCGTGGCACGCTCCTTGTTCCTCGTGGCCTCACCTCCTTGTCCACACCTAGCCGCACGTGAAACCATCGCCACCTGCGTTGGCTAGTCACAACAAGCTGCAGCAGCTGATGTCGGCCACCGCCGCCGACCCGGCCAACCCGCACGGCAGGCGACCGACCTTTTTCCCCTCTTTCATGTCTCCCGTCAAGGTCAACCGCAAATCAACCAACCCATTCTCTCCCCTTTTCTGATGTCCACTAAGATGAACATACGACCATCTTTCTATAGGGTGAGTTGTCTGTGGTGGGCTCCGACGTTCATGGGAGTACTCAGTTGTCGCAGAGACTAGGGATCGCCATCACCATCGAGCTCAACATCAGCATCGCCGTCACCTCCAAGGTCTGTTTGACCGTCTTACAATCGCGCTCGACCCTAAGGGCCATGGCGCATGCCTTGTTTTGTTTGGAGCAGAGAAGGTGCGGGATGTTGGTTGCTATGTTTGACAATGGACTTTGCCATGTCTTCAGTTATGACAATGCACACCTATCTTTTATTATTATTATTTTTGGAAATTGCCATGTTCTGAATCGTGCAGTCAATAATCATTGCAATGTTTTTAAAAAAATGCCATGTTTCCGTGACCTCGCCGAAGTCTGCCAAGTCGACCCCTGGAACGACACGGCCATAACCTTCAATGCCAGTGACGAACCAAAATTCCGGTCAGCCTGGGCACCAGCCGCCTTGGTCCTCAATCCAATTGTGGATGGCTTGCGGCTCACTAAAGTGCTCATGGACGGCGGCAGCGGACTAAACCTCATCTATGAGGACACACTCAATAAAATGGAAATAGACAGGAGCTGCATCGAGCAAAGTAATACGACCTTCCGAGGAATCATTCCCAGCCGGGAGGCGCGATGCGCGGGGAAAATTACACTCGACGTAGTATTCGGCACGCCGGAGAACTATCGGTCCGAAGAGATAACCTTCCAAGTGGCCCCTTTCAACAGTGAATATCACGCCCTGTTGGGGCGAGATGCATTCACGCGCTTTCAAGCTATACCTCATTACGGGTATATGAAGCTCAAGATGCCCGGGCCCAACGCCATTATCACTCTCGCCAGTGATCCGGACATAGCACTCCGCGCCGAAAACAACACCGCATCCCTGGCCCACGAGGCACTGTCTAAGGCCCTCGCGGCCGAAGAGTTAACCGCACTATGCTCCATGGTGGATAGGGACGATGTAATCCTCGATAAGCGCCCCAAATCCACCTCCTTCAATCCAGCAGACGAAATAGTCAAATTTCAAGTTCACCCGACGGACCCCAAGAAGACAGATTCCATCGGGGCACAGCTGGAGCCAACGGTTGACGCCGCACTACGAGCATTCCTACACGAACTGGGGCATATTCGACTGGCACCCTTCTGATATGCCAGGAATCCCACGCAGGTTGGCCGAACACAGACTCAATATATTGAAGGGATATAAGCCAGTCAAGCCAACACTGCAGCGCTTTTCTGAACCCAAACGACAAGCTATGGGGGAGGAGCTAGCCAAGTTAATCAAGGCCGGATTCATCAGAGAAATAAAACACCTGGACTGGCTAGCAAACCTGGTAATGGTGCCAAAGAAGGATAAATCCTAGCGCATGTGCGTTGATTTCAAAGACCTCAACAAGGCCTGCCCTAAGGGTCCCTTCCCCCTCCCCCGCATCGATCATATTATTGATGCTACTGCAGGACACGACTCACTGTGTTTCCTCGACGCGTACTCCGGATACCATCAAATCAAAATAAAGGAGTCGGATCAAGCTGCAACGACATTCATTACCCCATACGGACCTTTCTGCTTCAACACTATGCCCTTTGGGCTTAAAAATGCCGGCGCCACCTACCAACGCATGATTCAAACATGCCTGGAGAAACAAATCGGCAAGACAGTTGGAGCATATGTACATGACGTCGTCATCAAGACTAGGCACGTTGAGTCATTAATAGACGACCTGCGTCTCACATTCGACAACCTCCATACATATGGCATCAAGCTCAATCTGGAAAAGTGTGTTTTCAGCGTTCCCACTCGAAAGTTGCTGGGCTTCATCGTTTCCAATAGAGGAATTGAGGCAAATCCAGCCAAAATCCGAGCTTTGTCACAGTTGGCTACACCAACAGACCTTAAATAGGTCCAAAAACTAGCCGGATGCGTGGCCGCTTTAAGCCGCTTTATTTCCAGACTAGGAGAAAAGGCATTGCCACTTTATTGCCTTCTTCGACGCACCGACCACTTCGAGTGGACGGATGCGGCAACGGCCGGACTGGAAGAAATAAAGGCTCTTTTAGCGAGCAACCCAATCCTGGCCGCGCCGAACGTCGGCGAACCGATGTTATTATACATATCTGCAACACACCAGGTAGTGAGCGCGGTGCTCGTCGTTGAGCGAGAGGAGGACGGACACAAATTCACACTTCAGAAACCGGTATACTACGTATCCACTGTCCTCACACCATGCAAATCCCGATACCCTCATTACCAAAAGATAGCATATGCGGTCTTTATGGCATCCCGGAAGCTACGACACTACTTCCAAGAGTGCTCGATCACGGTGGCTTCCGAAGTACCACTCAATGACATAATAAACAACCGCGACGCTACGGGCCGGATTGCCAAGTGGGTCATTGAGCTCCTGCTATTCGACATAGCATACAAGCCACGCCGAGCCATTAAATCCCAAGTATTAGCCGACTTCGTCGCCGAATGGACAAAGGCCGAAGTCCCTAAAGAGTACGGTACATATTCCAACTGGGTCATGCACTTCGATGGCTCTAAAATGCTGGCCGGCTTAGGGGCGGGCGTTGTCTTAACGTCCCCCACTGGAGACACAGTCTAGTACGTGCTCCAAATATTATACACAGATTCCAACAATGTAGCCGAATACGAGGCCTTATTGCACGGTCTTCGAATGGCCGCCTCCATGGGCATACAACGCCTGAAGGTGCGCGGGGATTCAAATCTCGCAATATGCCAAATAAATGGAGACTTCGATGCCAGCGGCCTATCGTAACGCCATACTCAAAATATTAGCTCGGTTCGAGGGACTCGAGTTTCATCATGTGGCTCGAGAAAGTAATCAAGCGGCGG
Source organism: Aegilops umbellulata (assembly GCA_032464435.1). Lineage (NCBI taxonomy): Eukaryota > Viridiplantae > Streptophyta > Magnoliopsida > Poales > Poaceae > Aegilops > Aegilops umbellulata. The sequence goes on along the minus strand of CP136056.1, from coordinate 345,469,164 downwards.
ATGTCCTTGCTCGCATGGGCGCCAAGCGTGACCCCGTCCCACCTAACATCTCTCTGGAAAGGCTCTTCAAGCCATCCGTGGTGTGGCAGGGTGAGAACAGCAACACTGGTCCAGATCCGATTATACCCCCATATTCCGAACACAATACCGATATCATCGGGGGCTCGGCCACCAAAATAACATCATCGGCCCATCTAATAATGGCAGTAATTGCCCCATGGACCGAACCCTTCTTAGCCTACCTTAATAGGCGAGAGCTCCCTGAGGATCAGAATGAGGCTCGCTGCATTGTTCGACGCTCGAAAGCCTACAAGGTCCATGACGGAGAGCTCTACAAGGAAAGCGCTACAGGAGTCCTTCAAAGTGTACCTCCGAAGAAGAGGGACGGCAGCTGGTCTCGGTGGTCACCATGTCGCGGCTCGGGCCCTTGTAAGTAAAGCCTTGCGTACAGGTTTCTTTTGGCCGACGGCCCGAGCAGATGCACAGGACCTTGTCCAATGTTGTGTCGGATGCCAACTTTTCGCCAATCAAAGCCATATGCCGCCTACTGCTCTACAAACAATCCCCATCACTTGGCCTTTCGCGGTCTGGGGGCTTGATATGGTCGGACCCCTTAAAGGAGGAAGCCATAAGAAAAAATATCTGCTGGTCATGGTAGATAAATTCACCAAGTGGATAGAGGCTAAGCCAGTTAAAACGGCCGAAGCGGGACCAGTGATAGACTTTATATCCGGTGTCGTGCACCGTTATGGTGTCCCACACAGCATCATCACCGATAACGACTCCAATTTTACAGTCGATGAAGTAAAAACCTGGTGTGCTAACCTAGGCATTAAGCTCGATTACGCCTCCGTCTATCACCCACAAACAAACGGTCAAGTCGAACAAGCTAATGGTCTTATCATGAGCGGCATTAAGCCCAGAATAGTGTGGTCCTTGAAAGAATCAGACAAGCACTGGGTTGAGGAGCTCGACTCCGTACTCTGGGGGCTGCGGACCACGCCCAATCGCACTACCGGATACACACCATTCTTCATGGTGTACGGTGCAGAGGCCGTTTTGCCCTGTGACATCATTCATGACTCACCTCGACTGCACATGTATGAAGAGAGAGAGAGACCGAGCTTGATTGGCAGGACAATCTAGATGCCCTCAAGGAGGAGCGCGACGTTGCAAAAGCCCGTTCTGCATTCTATCAACAACAGGCTCGCAGATACCAAAGCAGAGAAGTGCGGGCCAAGACTTATAATGTTGGTGAACTCGTTCTACGCTTACCAGAAAAGAAAAAGGACAAACTCAAGCCCAAGTGGGAGGGTCCCTTCATCATCGATAAAGTTCTCACTTGAGGAGTGTACCGCCTGCATGATGCATCCGACAATCTCTTAGAGCCGAACCCGTGGAATGCCGCCAGACTCCGAAGATTCTACGCCTAGAGACGTACTCGTTGTTCGTCTTCTTCTCCCTTTGTTTCCATTTTTCTTTCTTTAATTTTTTCTCTAACTCTATAGCTCTTGTGCGGCCAAACCGCACACCTATGACGTACACATCCTTAAATGTATACGCTCATAATACATGGGGGGCTTCTTCTACAGAAGCTTATTATTATTTTCCGAGCATCAAGCTCACCACATATATGTATTTTCCTCATATGTACCTTTTCTTCGTCATTATATGCACCGTTATGACTTAAGTTTTTGCCAAGCTGGGTTGCCTGGCTCCTGTGCTTATGCCCTACGTTCCCGTTTGTTCGGATAGGGCATAAAGGAAGCACCTCTGCGATTGTTACAGCCGGGTCATCTGGACTTGTACCTCAGACTGGGTGAAGCCAAAAGCTAGTGTTCTTAAGGGAATATTCGGTCAGCGGACTAAAGACGTTTTACCCTCATTACACTATGAACCCCAGATGTTACGTATATTGCGATTTTTCAATCACAGTTCGGGCATGCATACTAACGCATGTTCACCCAGGGAAAGGAGCCCTTAACGGAACTATTCTCCCTGGAAGATGTTTCTTACAATCAACAAGTAATATAACATAGCTAGCCGGATATAACTTGTATGTTCAAGCAACTATGACCCCTACACCTGGTTTGCATGCATACCTCGATCTATATTGCCGCCCCGGTATTCGGAAACACTCCGCACCTTCAGGTCCAGAGGTCGAAGCGAAAAGGTTCACCATGACAATCGTTTTACAGTCTGGCTAGGGACAAATTTGTCAATCGAAGTACATTGTCCCTTGGACTCAAAAACTTCTTCCTCTATGTCGTCTAACAGGCTATCTAGCTTACAATCCTGTTGGGAAAACTTGGCGGCTATCTTTACTTGGTCATACACCAAACTAACTGGAATTTCTTGTCCATCTAACCCCGAGGTCAGACCCGGGCCATATGATTCGGATTAAGCTTGGTGTACCGTGTTTTCACCATGGCCCAGGCTTCTCGCGCACCTTCTCGGCAGGCCGATATCTTCCACAATCGAAAACGCCGCTGAGCTCCTTTGAATAGCTTCACAAGCTCCTCCATACTTCCTGGAGGGGAGGCGGATGGCCACAAAGCCTTGGCAACGCTCCGCATTGCTTGCTGAGCTCGCTCGTGCACTAGGGACAACTCTTGCAACAGATCGCCTTGAGATCCGGACATTTCCTCTTCGGGACGGCCAGTCAGCATACCTGCAGACATAAATCTGTTAGCTCATTTCTTCGCTAAATTACATGGAGGTAAGTTCAATAGCATACTGAATATGCCGCCTTGTAGCCTCCTATTTTCCTTTACGGCGTCAGCTAGCTGGGCTTGTATGTCTTTTAGCTCTTTGCCCAGCAGGGTGTTGGAATCCTGCAGCTTGTTCTTATCATCCCTGGTCCGTGTCAACACACGTTCGCCAGCGGCCAGTTGCTTTTCGGCTCGTTGTTTACCCGCCTGCGCAGCCTCCAGTTCCTCTTTCAGTTGATCTATCGATCCTGCTGTGGGAAATACAACAGTATTAACATTACTGGTATATGATTATATTTTTCTGGATGGAGAGGAACATTACCAGGCGGTGCCTCCTTGGATTTCTCCAGTTCGGCGGTAACCGCAGCTAGCTGGGTCCGACACTTTTCCAGCTCTTGAGACATCAGGTTGTTCTTCTCTATGAGCGCCTGATTATACAATGATTCTTAAATCAGTTGTATCAACTGCTTCAAGTCTCGGGGGCTACTGGTATATGATTATCAGATCTGTACAAAGCGTACTTACCCACATATCTTTCAAATGCTGGTCCGTGGCTCTGGCAAGCCCATCCCGAGCAGCTCGGATGTATGCATCAGCCGAGCTGAAGGCATTGGATGCCTCTTTTGTAAAGCCGGGGTCGCGAAGAGCGGCCCTCCGACGCCAATGATTCATGGCCCTCTCCACTTCAGAATTCGTGACGGATACATCATCCGAATCCTCTGAAGGAGGACAATCCGGCGTCACTCCCGTGTCAGCCCCTGCCCTAAAGGCAGGGTCTGGAACCTGACTGGTGGAGGCGCGGCCGTCAGGATCCCCGGACATAGTTCATCGAATCCCCTTCCTGATAAAACACAACGGACAATGTCACAGTTCGATGTGACTGCCGGGGGGCATATTTAAAGCCATACCTCTTTGATGAGGGCTCGTCGTGTTGTCGTTTGCCTTCCTCTTCGAAGACCCGCTCGGCGTGGTCGCCGCTCTCTTATGAGACGCCTCTGGTGCAGCATGGTGTGCCGAGCGCCTCCCCTTTGGAGCACGAGACAGTGCGGTGGGTGAGGCATAATGAGGAAGCTCTTTCAGAGGAGATGTCTCCTGATTACTTACATATGAGGCAGGAAGGAGGCCTGGACCCCTGCATCCTACAATATCCCACCCCGCCCCCGCAACCCCTGCACCCTGCAATCACGCCCGAAAAAGTGAAATAGATCCCCAGTCGGATCCCCTCACCCTCAACCGTGCCGTCCTTCTCGCTTGCACCTTCCAACTCCTCCCCCTCCTCAGGCCAACTCCACTGCGCGACCCCAAACGGACGTCCGGTTTGGCCGGATTTTGTCCCTTTGGGTAGGGCGATGGGGTCGTGTCCGGGTCTGTCCTGGGATGCGGTGGTCGTGCGCCCAGCGCACGCCGCATCCGTTTGCCCCGTCCTGTCCGCCAGGTCAAAAAATGCCCATATTTTCATATCAAAACTAGTTTGCACGTTCAAATATTTGTCTGAAAATAAAAATAGTTTTACAACATTGAAATTGTCTCTAATAAAATGGTTTTACAACCAAATCGAAATTGTCTTGACTGAACATAAAATGAACCAATACATCTATTGGTTGCCAATGTGATCCCACACGTGCTCAACCAAGTCATTTTGAACATCCAAATGAGTGCGCCAATCACGCAGCTCATGGTGGGATTGGACAAACTGTTCAAATGTGGCCGGTTCTTGGTGCAGGGGCTCAACATTTTCACCTTAATAATCAAATCCTTGGTCGAAGATACTCTCATCACGCTCGTCCTCGACGATCATGTTGTGCATGATCACACAAGCAGTCATCACCTCCCAAAGCTTCGTTTCATCTCATGACAGTGCAGGGTTTTGAACGATACCCACCGGGATTGAAGCACACCAAAAGCACGTTCCACATCCTTTCTAGCACTCTCTTGCATTTGGGTAAATCTCTTTCTTTTCTCACCTTGGGGTTTCGAGATTGTCTTCACAAAAGTTGACCATTGAGGATATATACCATCAGCTAGATAGTATCCCTTGTTGTACTGGTGGTCGTTGATCTCAAAGTTGACAGGTGGGGAGTGGCCTTCTGCAAGCCTTGCGAAGACTGGAGAATGCTGTAACATGTTGATATCATTGTGAGAACCTGCCATGCCGAAGAAAGAATGCCATATCCAAAGATCCTGCGAAGCCACCGCTTCTAATATGACAGTGCATGCCTTGACATGCCCCTTTGTACTGGCCCTGCCAAGCAAATGGACAGTTCTTCCACTTCCAGTGCATACAATCTATGCTGCCAAGCATGCCTGGAAAGCCTCTAGTTGCGTTGGTCTTCAACAATCTCTCTGTATCAGCGGCAGTTGGCTGCCTCAAGTACTCCGGGCCAAACACCTCGATCACAGCTTGGCAGAACTTGTACATTGACATCAGACATGTTGTCTCACTCATACGCACATACTCATCCACCAGATCGCCTGGAATTCCATATGCAATCATGAGGATGGCCGCGGTGCATTTCTGGTAAGAGGAGAATCCAAGCTTGCCAAGGGTACGAGTGCAACCACTCCCTCTCGGATACGATTGAACACATGCCTTGCCATTCAAAAACGGCGACGAAATTTATCCGGCTTGAAGAGCTGGGTGTTGGAAAAGTAATCGGCATAGAGCAGGGCATGGCCTCTCTCCCTGTTGTGGTTCCGGTTGGGAGCACGGCCAAGGACTGACCCCCTGTACCGAGGAAGCCGCCGTTGAATGTGGTTGTGAACGACCAGTGCAGCCACCACAAGATCTTCATCATCCGACGACGAATCGTCCGATGAACAAATGAAGTGATGGAAGAAAAACTCATCTCTACTGTCCATACCTTTATGGGCAAAATGTCAAACACCTTGCGGTCGTGGTGGCAAAGAGGCCGCAATGATCACCTCGACGCAGTAGGGGTGGTTGCCGGCCGGCTACTAGCCGCTCTGGAGCTCTCGTTGGAAGCTGCCGCAGCCGCCGTGGTACGTCGCCGGCGGTCATATCCCCTCGGCCACTGGCAAAGACGGCGACGGCCAAACCTCCTGCGATTGACGGCCAAAACTACGGCGAAAGCTCGGGCGTGTTGGCGGCCATGTCGAGACGTTGTTTGGTATGGATGGTTGTGGCCTGCGCAGTGAGGAGGTGGCCGGAGAATAGCGGCGGCGTCGGCGGGGGGCAGGGCGGGAGAGAGTGGGTGGAGGCGTTGGAAGCGAAGGGACTGCTAGTGTCCCCTATAGGCGGGCCACTGGAGGACAAGGGCGTGCGGGGAGCCCGTCCGCGCGATGTCCGTTTGACCCCAAACTCGGCGCAAGTTTGGGCCGGAAATGGGTCGAAAACGGACGGATCCAGACATTTATCCGTTTGAAGCCACGCGTTGGGCCGTGCTATTCATCCATTCTATCCCAAACAGGAGCACCCGGACAAGGTGGGGTCGCGCACACCTGTTTTCGTCTTCGCCATCGAGATGTCTTCGAGGGTGGCGTCGCTGACTCAACTACTCCTCCAGTGGTGGTTGTGGGGTCGGCCGGTTAGGCGATGGCGCGGGGAGCAGCGGCGCATTGGCGGACAGCAGCGCATGTGCAGCACAAAGCGGGAGCGGCTGCAGGGCAACATCGGATGAGCAGCGGCGCGAAGCAGGTGCAGGTGGCGGTTCTGGTCGGAAGGAGGCAGTAGGGGGGGCGTAGGACTTGGTGGTGCGGCTGGCGGCGGGAGACGGGAGACCGGGCGGCGCCGGAGGCGGAGATCAGCCACGAGCGTGGCACGCAGAGGCTGTTGGTGCCGTGGTGCAGCACGTACGGTGCGACTGCAAGGGGAGCCGATGGTGGCGAGCATGGCCATGGGGGCACATGAGGGGCACAGTGGGAAAAGAGCGAGAGATGGGGAAAGAGAAGAGAGGAACGGGAGGAGGAGACGGAGAGAGGCGCGGCGAACAGGCATGGCTCGCCGGCCGGCGGCGGTGGCTGTCAGGGCAACCGGAGGCGAGAGATCGGCAGCACACAAGAGCCCTCCCATGGCGGTGGTGCACCTCCTAACGTCGTGATGCAAGGTTCAGTATTTGTCGAGGAGGGCATCCAGCAGCGGCTATGCATGCTCGCGGCTCGCCTACAATACGTATGAATCAGGTCCTAATCCCCATTCCCGCTCATGTTTCATGGAGCAAACAGATGTTTGCTGCCTCTTTTTTTTGTATAAACAAAATCCCTGTTGTTATGTTGTTGGCCTTTGTTAATACTTGCTTACTTCTGAAACCAGGTATCTGAATTTGAGGTGATAGTTTTCTTGCTTACTTCTGAATCCCGGTATTTGATTTTGAGGTGATGGTTCTCCATATTGCATTGCTTCCAAATAAATGTTAATCCATTACCTTAGCTGTTAATCTTCCCTTTGTCATGTTCTCTTTTAACTTTCGTTATTCTTGTGGGGAATTTTTTTGGATTAATCTTGTTCCAACTGTTAATCTAGACATGAGTCGAGAGATGCAACATCATCTTTTGTCAAGGTATGCAATGTTTCATATCTGTACCTGCTGCTGCAGTTTCTTAAGAGATATATACAAACCAGTTTCATTAGAAAAAAATAGGCATGCTTGCTTTGTTATCTTGTAACCCTTAAAAGGAAGGAAACACCTGTTGTAGCTTTTGTTCATTGACCTTTTCTGCCCCCTCAAATCCGCTGATGCTGAATAAAGTATCTTAATCAAAATTTCCTTGCTCCAGTAGATCTGAAAGTAGTAGATTAAGACCTTCATGTCTGTAGCAGTATTGACGCCATTGATATATCTTTCGTATCATCTTGTTACGAAGAAGAGCATGGAGCGGCAACGGCCCTAGCAGGAGCAGGGCAGCCACGACTTCTCCTTACAACAACTTTCAGAAACGAAGGGAAGATAGCCTATAAAGCTAGGAGAAAACATTTGTGGTCAGGGACTACCAAAAAGCACTGGGGTGTACTGGTTCACAAGGTTGAATACATGCCATCTACTTTGATTCGGGTATATGCCTCTCTTACTTCTATCATTTATTGTTGCTTTGTTTCAACTTTCTTCTGTAGATTTTACAGTACGCAAGTTTCAGTGTCCAAAAGTTGGTTTCAAAACTTCAGATCCACAAGATTGATAAGATGTGATATATTTTTGGAATGTTTAACTCGGTTGTTTCTGTTTACTTAGGAGTGGAGTTCCAACTCTGCCGGTAAAACAAGATTAAGTGGTAAGGGTTGAAACCCTTTTGCATGTAAATGTTTAACTTTAATTATTTAAGATGGTCTAAACTTCTTTAGCTTGCAACTATTTAATGAAATTATTTTATGAGAGCTATCACGGTGACACTATACCTTGAGTACCACTTAGTACATATGAAAAAATTATGATAATTGACCTTTCATTATCGGATCTCATGGCAATCATGATATTCTATTTTGCAGCTTCAAACTTAGGATATTGTATTTGCTTCACCAGCTATATAATTGTACTGATACAACTGGAACACCATAGTTAGATTTTACCATAAAATATATTCTCAGCACAGTTTTATTACATTTTAGAATTATGACTGCAGCGGTATTGTGTGACTTGTGAGTGTCAGGTTTGATGCATAGAAACAATGTGGTGTATTTTTTATGTGCAATTCTGCTCAAGAACTTCATCCCCGTTATGCATTTTTTCCCTTTCATTTGAGTTAGTAAAGTGGTTTCTGAATCTGTTCGTAGTTTGCAAGACCAATACTCCCTCCGTTCCCAAATATTTGTCTTTCTAGCCATCTCAATAGGCTACAACATACGGATGTATGTAGACATGTTTTAGAGTGTAGATTCACTCATTTTGCTTCGTATGTAGTCATTTGTTGAAATCTCTAGAAAGACAATTATTTGGGAACGGAGGGAGTATAATATAATCTGGTAATGTTATTGCCATGCCATTGAAATTTTTATGGTGCTTATTAAACTCTTTGACCTTGTAGACTAAAATATAAAATTCATTACTCGATTATTAAGTGGTTGGAAAGATTGGTTTCTCTAGCAAGCAGGGAATTTTCCTCACTGTATGGGGCGGCATTCTGTTCTCCCTATGTGCACAACCTGAGTAAGTACACTTACCGAGGAGCGATAGGGCAGCAGAGTCTGATGTTTACGCCGGCACAACTTAAATGCCAAGGCGCTTGAATGTCTAATTTCTATTTTTAATTTTTGCAGTTCTAAAAATCAGTGATGCCTCCCATTTTGCAAATTGTTTGATCAATCTTCATTTTCTTAACAACACTGAATCGAAAAGAGATACAAATATAAAAAATTAATGTGTATTGCAGGTTTTCTGCTCTGTTAACTCTTGAAAAAATTGCTTCATAACTAGAATGAATGAGAAATCTTTTCCCGCCAAGGCACGTGCACGATTACTATTCAAACTCATCCGGTTGATTGCCTTTGATGTGTGACATACACATACAATTGTGATTTTTTTTTTCTAAAAAAGGGTTTATCTGCTAATTATGAAGGGAGAAATTTCTTCATACGATTATTCGTGCATTACACGTGCACGCTTATTAGTGAACTCAAATTCCAAAACTTTGTAGATTACGGAGCGAGGGAGGATCCACCTAACCGACACCAGTATCTCCGTCAGTGCTACCAGAAACCATATCGCCAAGATGTAGAGCAGCAGCCCGAAGATTGGCATGTTTCTCCCGAGTATCCGCTGCACCAGACCGCCGGCCACGACGACGCCGTTGCACGCGACGAAAGGGTAGAGCATCCGGTGCTTGTACCGCACCCTCAGATAGCGCTCCGTGGCGCTCGCCCTGCGCTTGTCCGGCGTGGCGTCCCAGTACACGTCCATGAGCTTGCGCTTCCAGAGCGTGATCTCCCTCCTCACTTCCTCGTCGTACTCTGGCCAATTTTCCATCCCAAGCTTTTGCAGCGAGCGGTAGGCTTTGACGACCGGGGCGACGTCCGCGGCCAGCTCACGGTAGCGCTGGTGCCGCGACGTACGAATGTAGCGGCGGCGCGCCAAGGAGTACACGCCGTAGCCGTCTGCAACGAGCGGGCTCCGGCTGCCGAGGAGGCCCGCTCCTCGCTCGCGGACTGGAAACCAGAACTCTCGTGCAATGCTTTCCGGTTCCATAATATCTCTCGTCTAGGCCTGTTCAAGACTTTTCGTTCTTGGTTTTCGCATGTACGTACGGTGCGTGCATATATATGGCACCGTGCCAGGCAAGACGGCGTTCTTGTAGGAGCATGACTCGGGTTCGGGCTCCTTTCCGAGTGTACGATATACTACGTCCAGGCTTCGGTTCAGACACTTGTTTTTTTTTTGTCGAAAAAATCAATAAGATCAGACACTTGTTTTTAGTCGGGCTCCATGCTATTATGATTCATGAACGTATGTACCTTACCGACAGATCCTTTTGTTATGTTAGACTAACACGTATGCTGCCCGTACGTTCCGCGGAAGAAAGAAAATATCCATAAGAGTTGTGCTCTCCGAGTTCGCATTCTTGAGGAAAAGTCAGGCCGCGCGTCGCTCCGCTTGGGGCGACACAGGTGGTGCCAGAAACCTGCCTCCAGCCGTTCCTCCCACCCCCTGCCGTCGTCGCTTGAGGAGACCGCCAATGCCCACGTGGTCACCCAGGATGGCGGCCGTGAGGATCTGGCTGCTCCGCCCCATGCGGAGGTCTTTGGACATCGAGGGTGTTGCTCCTTCATCTCCTCAGCCGCGAGGGTGGTGACTGACGGCGGCGCTATCACTGGTTGCAGCGGGTGGCGCTGTCTCCTTGTTTGCGTCCGGATTTGAAGGCGGCTTCCCTCCCACTCAAAGTGCTCCTGTCGGCTGGATATTGTCGGCGGCGGCCTCTGGTCACTGGATCCGTTGAAGGTGGACTGCCTGGAGCTGCGGATTGTACCGAGAGAAATCCTTGGTTGGTCCTCTAGCCACTGCGGCAGCAACACCGGTTGGTGTCGTTCCCCTCCTCGGAGGTGTTGTCGAGGTCCGTTCCCTCTCTTTGCCACTCCAAATCCTGAGTGAAAACACATTCAGACTGGACGGCATCGGCGTGGCGTGCGTCACCACCTTCTTGAAGTTCTAGGTGGGAGAGTGCGATGGTGTTGGGAGGTGGTTGCCGGGTTTGCTGTGTCAGCAACGAGGGAGATGGAGCTTGGTGCTTTATCTCTGATGGATCAGTGGTGGTCTGCACCCCTTCAAAATTGTTTGCACGACAGTCGGTGTTTTCTTGCCTGAAATTTTGCCTGGCTATAAAACATCACCCTCTTAAAATCCCGTATTTTTTTCAGATTTTTAGAAACTTTTAAATATGGTTTCCACAAAGTTCTCATTGAATGTTGGTTTTCCGTATGATATTCTCCCTATATTGGAGTATTGGACCAATGCGCACAAAAATGTCTTCTTAGGGCCTGGATTATTTTTGGAACAAGAAATATATTAGAGAATTAAAGTGGCTAAGCTCTTGGCAACGCCATAAATTCCCAGTGGTTTGAGTAATGCTCCCCCTGACTGACATGTGTTAACCCGATTTTTTTTATTTTGGCTTTTTTACCCCCTAAAGAAATTACCTCTGAAGTCGTGCCGAAGAATCTGGAGGGCGCCCCACTACCCACTCCGCCCCTTCGTATTCTTCTACGAGAGAAAGCGGAGCGACGAGAGAGAGAGAGAGAGAGACAGAGAGAGAGAGAGACGGAGAGAATAGGGAGAAGGCCACTCACCGCCGTTGGCCCGTCCCTCACCCCCATCTGCCACCCTTCACCACTGGATCTCCTCGGCACTTCTTCATCCATCTTTCCCTCACGCAGCAGCAATCAAAAAAGCGGAGGCAACACTGTAGCCACGATCGGGGCAAAAGGTGCGGCGGCCACGGCGACGGCGACGACGCAGTCCTCATCGTCCTGAGCTCTTCTCCTGGATCCTTGTCCTGTGGTGTCCATCCCCTGCCGCCCGTCCTCTCCTCTCTCTCCATAAGGAGGCCTGGGAAGGAGCCAACGCTGGGGCTGCGCGCTTATGTACAGGATGGCGGCCTGGACGGAGGTCTAGTGAAATAGGTTGATGATTCCTTAATTTCTGCTCATCAACGAGGGGATGAAAAGAAGTAAGTCCACATTCCATGGTTTCACATTCTTCTCTATTTTGACCACAATGTACATTAGAATATTTTCCCACCGATAATTTAGGGCTTATCCAGTAAAGGATATATATTTTGAATGTCTGCATATCGGAATTTTCGGTTGTTTGAATGTCGATCTTCATAATTATATGGTTTAAATGAAGTTTCCTTCTTAAGTCTGTATGTGATCACAAATGAGTCAACTATCGATTGATTTCAATGGAGGGATGCAGATATAGTGAAATGGGTTGATGATTCCTTAATTTATGCTCATGTATGAGGGGGTGAAAAGAAGTAACTCCACATTCCATGGTATCCATTATATATTCTCTATTTTGACCACAACTTACATTAGTATATTTTCCCATTGATAATTAGGACCTATCTAGTAAAGGATATATATTTTGAATGCCTGCATATCTGAATTTCTGGTTGTTTGAATGTCGATCTTCATAATTATATGCTTTAAATGAAATTTCCTTCTTAATTCTTTATTTGCGCGAGTGACATTTCCTAGCAGCCCTTTGAGGAGGATATTGCTGCAGAAAGCACAACAAGGTAAGATGAATGAGTAGACCACCGAGGAAGCTTTTTATTTTTCTTGCTATTACATTTATTTGTTGCACAAATCTTTTTTTGCAAGGTCGAGACTGCTCAATAGTCATTTAATTATTTTCCCCTTAAGTTGTTGTTGTATGAGAGCAATAGTTATGTTCCTTCCAAATTCAGAAGAGAACTGTATATGTATTGTTGGAGGTTTAGTTGATCCTTTTCTTTTCTAACATACAAATACATGTATTTTAGGAGGTTTAGTTGATGTTTTCCTATTCGGTTTATAGTGGAAGAAGGAACCGAGAGAAAGAGACTTTTCAAATTGTACATGTTGTTTTAGTTATATTAGTGCAGAGGTATTGACTTGGGTGGTAGTTCTTGACATCATCTCGCGAGATCAGAATGAAATTTGTCTCCGAACTATCTTTTGTTGTCTAACGAGACATTGATCTTTTTTATATTGGGAACATTCATTAGGAAGTTGATGGAGTCTTTCTACCGTGGGATTGATTAAGAGACTATCTCATTGTTGTCTAACGAGATATTAATCTTCCTGATATTAGGAACATTCGTGGGATTGATTAAGAGACTAGAGGGGGATTAGGAATGTTCCCAATATCAGGAATGTTTTAATCAATCCCACGAATGTTTTAATCAATCTCCACAAATGTTGTAATCAATCCCAAGAATGTTCCTAATATCAGGAATGTTCCTAATGCTCCACGAATGTTCCTGATCTCCCACGAATGTTTTATGGCTATCACAAAGTAAAGTGCATAAGTAAAGGGCTCGGTTGGAGATAGCCAAGGCACGTGGAGACGACGATGTATCCCGAAGTTCACACCCTTGCGGATCCCAATCTCCATTTGGAGCGGTGTGGAGGCACAATGCTTGCCGAAATGCCACTAGGGCCAACGTAATCTCCTCACAACCTCGCACAATGCAAGATGTCATGATTCCACTAAGGGACCCTTGAGGGCTGTCATCGAACCCATGCAAATGGCGACCCTTGGGACGGTCACAAAACCCGTACAATTGGCAACCCTTGGGTGCGGTCACCGGAACCCGTATAAATTGCTCGGGGCAATCTCCATAACTTAATTGAAGACCCCGACTCTTGTACCAGAGCTTTCCACCACAACTATTGAGCTCCGCTACACCACCAACCGTCTAGGGCACCCAAGCACTCAAGAGGAACAAGCTTTAGGGTACCATCCAAGAGTAATAAGCTACTCAACTTTCACGTATCACGTATCAAACCGATGCACCAAATATAATGGCAAGGGCACACGGAGTGCCCAAGTCCTTCTCTTCCAAATCCCACCACAATAACAAAAGCTATGAAGGAATATGAGAGGAAGAACAAAGAAGAGAACACAAAGAACTCAAAGATCTAGATCCAAGGGGATCCCCTCACTTAGAAGAGAGATGTATTGGTGAAAATGTGGATCTAGATCTCCTCTCTCTTTTCCCTCAAGAACTAGCAAGAACCATTGGATGGGTTGAGAGATGGAAATCTCAAGGATGGTCAACAATGGGGGAAAACACGAACTCAAAGGATAAGAACCATTGGGGAAGAAGACCCCCTTTTATAGTGAAGAGGAAAATCCAACTGTTATGCACACACACCCCGCACACAAGCGGTACTACCATTCTAGGAGCGGTACTACCGCTTAGTGCGGTAGTTTCAGCCTGTAGCGTACGAGTATAGAAGTACTGGAGTGTTAGTGCCGCACGAAGCGGTACTACCGTCCACTTAGAGTGGTACTACTGCTAGAACTCGTAGTTACAGAGGAAACACGGTAGTGGAGCGGCGGTGCCGCAATATGCGGTACTACCGCCCAACTACCGGTGAGACAAAATAGTCAACAAAATATTTTAGCTAAGCGGAAGTGCGGGCGGTCGTCGAACATGGAAGTACTGCATTAAGCGGTACTACCGTCGGGACAGAGGCAGTACTACCGCATCAGCGGTACTACCTTCGCCCTACTACTGCCCAACTTCCACGCTTGCGAACAAGTCCGCGCTAGCCAAATCCAGATGGTAGTGCCCGCGGTTTGGACTGCGGAAGTACCGCTCAAGCGGTACTACCGCTGCCTAGGGCGGTACTACCGCTAAGGGTGCTTCAAAATAGCCCAAGCAGAACAGATGGATGCAGGAAGACCAAAACGGCCATAACTTCTGCAAATGAACTCTGATTCTGACGAACTCAAGTTTGATGAGAATCTTCAAATGTGGCAAGAGAAACACGCCTATGATATAGGGATGTGAACCCTCCATCGGTGAAGAATCGGCAAAAACTCCAACATCAAAAACACAATAGATGATGCATATGAAATCCGTTTTTGATGAACTCGAGCTTGTCATGAAGATGACCACAAGCTCCAAATCTCATAGAGGAAATCCAAACAAGAACCAAGAAAGGTGTTGCCAATGATGCAATGGTTTAATGTCTCTATGAACGATACGATCAAGCTACACACTCGAGAGTCCTCCTTGATACTACGGCAATCGATCCTATAACCCGGTCTCCCAACTAACACCATGAGACCGGTAAAATTGAAAAACTATCAAGGACAAACCTTTTCCTTTCGCATAATTCACTTGAGCTAGATGATGACGATCTTGACATTCTCAAGTTGGACCACCTTTCTTGATTGCGCGCGCTCATTGAAGACTAGTAGAATTGCTCCCCCATAGTCCACTATGGGTGAGCCACTCTTCGGAACATCTTCACAAGCCCATTGTCACCACAATTGACGAAAGCTTTAAGCACGTGATATCTTCATGATGCTCCACTTGAACTTGCACACCGCAACCTTGATGACAATCACCACTTGATGTCATACTCCACGGGTTATATGATATCTTCCTTTTGATGCGCCCCCATGAAAACATACCTAACCCCCCAAGGAAATCTCACGTTGACCATGGGTTAGTACACAAAGCTTAATGGACAATGCTTACCACACCATGGGATCACTTGATCCCATTCGTTACAACTTCCGCACTTTGTGTGTTTATCAACTTGATTCACTCTTTGACTTAGTCTTGATCAACCATGTATCTTATCTTCTTATAACCTTGAAACCAACAAATGGTCTTCAAGCAAAGCATATGGACAAACCCTTCAAATATAACTCAAGGCAATCATTAGTCCATAGGGATTGTCCTCATTTACCAAAAACAAACATGGGACACCATGCTCTTTCAAACGAGGAATCAACATCTATGTTTGGTTTCCTCTTCTGAACCATATTTAGAGATTCATGGTGTCCGCTAAGAGTACATTTTCTGTTTAGTTATGCTGAGATGGATGGTCATTTATTCTCAAAGGTAAATTATTCAAAAGAACGTCTCTTGAACTTACATCCCTATTTCCCTCTCCATGTATTGGCACCTGTATTGGATTCGATTCGTTGAGAAATATAGCATGGCATGAGGCTACTAAGCCTCCACGGTAATGGTATGCATATACAACCTTCTATAAATATCTACCTTTGGTATTAATCATATTTTTAGGTTGGTGTTGCAAGTATCCAAGTTAATATTTCTGATCAAGAGCAACATAATCCATAACCCTGGGGTCAGCCAGCTGTGCCTCCAGTTTTTATTTGGCTTCTACTTGAGAAGTTCATAAATAGATCAATTATAGGCAAGCCATTCGTTCATCTTTTGTTGCATCCATTACAAAGTTACTTGTTGTCATATCCAGCCAGTGGTCCCCAAAGACAATTATTTAGTTGCAAGAGTTATCTCGCGCCATCGACAAGTCTGCTTTAAAATACTTATGTTTCACTATTGTCATCTACGTCCGTAGAGAAATGCTTTATCTTTTGTGAGTTGCAGTCCTGCATAGTTGTGTGAACACTCGACAAAATTGGAGCCAAATTTAGAGTGCGGGCCTCTATGAACAATTATATATGGTAATATGTAGATCCAAGTAAATAACGTACAATCGTGTTATTAAGTTTGTTGGCTTCAATTATTTGGATTTTGTATGCATTAAGTCTCAGAGGAGCTTGTGTAATTTAGGCGTGCTGACAAGTCTTCTGCTAACTTAGTATTTCCTATTCAAATCATCATTTTGTTGAAGATTTAATAGTTATAACAAACAATCTCTTAGGTGGAATACATCAAATGATTCCTGGCAATCTTTTTACACATGTAGTGCAAATTATTTGTAATTATCTTTTATGATTAATGACTAATGATGCTAACTGAGGGAGTCCTGGATTAGGGGGTGTTCGGATAGCCGAACTATACCTTCAGCCGGACTCCAGGACTATGAAGATATAAAGTTGAAGACTTCGTCCCATGTCCGGAAGGATCTTTTCTTGGCGTGGAAGGCAAGCTAGGTGTGCGGATATTCGAGATTTCCTACCATTGTAACCGACTCTGTGTAACCCTAACCCTATCCGGTGTCTATATAAACCGGAGGGTTGTAGTCCGTAGGACAACCATCATCATACACAATCATACCATAGGCTAGCTTCTAGGGTTTAGCCTCCTTGATCTCGTGGTAGATCCACTCTTGTACTACCCATATCATCAATATTAATCTAGCAGGAGTAGGGTTTTACCTCCATCGAGAGGGCCTGAACCTGGGTAAAATAAAGTGTCCCTTGTCTCCTGTTACCATCCGACCTTGACGCATAGTTCGGGACCCCCTACCCGAGATCCGCCGGTTTTGACACCGACATTGGTGCTTTCATTGAGAGTTCCTCTGTGTCGTCGCTTTTAGATCCGATGGCTCCTTTGATCATCAGCAATGATGAGGTCCAGGGTGAGATTTTCCACCCCGGACAGATCTTCGTCTTCGGCGGCTTCGCTCTGCGGACCAATTCGCTTGGTCATCTGGAGCAGATCGAAAGCTACGCCCTTGGCCACCAAGTCAGGTTTGGAAGCTTAAACTACACGACTGATATCCGCGGAGACTTGATCTTTGACGGGGTCGAGCCACAGCCAAGCGCGCCGCGCTACTTCGAGGGGCATGATATAACTCTGCCTCCGAATAGCGCCCTGGAGGCCGCACACGCTCCGGCCCCGATCTTTGACTCGGAGCCCATTGCGTTCTCTGAGGACGAACGGTTGGACGTCACCTCGGGGGCTGCGATCTCAAAGGCGATCGAGCCAAACGTCAGCCCCGTACTCCGCACGGCCCTGGACTCCAAGGAGACGGACTCTTCTCCGAACTCCGAGCCTTCCGCGCCCCCGCTGATCGAATCTGATTGGGCGCCTGTAATGGAGTTCACCGCCGCGGACATCTTTCAGTGCTCACCTTTCGGTGATATCCTGAATTCTCTCAAGTCTCTCTCTTTATTAGGAGAGCCCAGGCCGGACTATGGTCTGCGAGGTTGGGATTCGGACGACGAAGAAATTCAAAACCCACCCACCACCCACCTGATAGCCACTGTCGATGATTTAACCGACATGCTCGACTTCGGATCCGAAGACTTCGACGGTATGGACGACGAAGATGGAGACGAACAGGAACCAGCACCTATAAGGCGCTGGACCACCACCCCACCTAATGATGTACTCATGGTGGATACCCCTAATTGAAACGACAACGAGGAAAAAGGGGACGAAAAAAGGGACAAACCCTCCGAAAAGCAATCAAAGCGGCGACGAAAACGCCGAGCCAAGCCCCGCCTCGATCAAGACCCGGCCATAGAGCAGGACGAGCCGGTAGATGACGAGCGCGCCTCAGAGCAACCGTCCGAACAGGGTAACTCGGATAGAGAGGACAGACAGCCCCCCCGGCCATAACAGAACTCTGGACAATCTCACAACGGATAAAACCACGGAGCAGAAGAATCTCCACGAAAGGCTCGTTGCTACAACACGCAGCCTGAAAAAGCAGAAGCGGAAGCTAAAGACAGCGGAAGATGCACTCAGAATAAGATGGAGCAAGGTAATCAAGACCGCAGACAAATACGGCGGCAGCCGCCGCACTAAAAGCTATCCGAAGAGAAAACTACTGCCCGAATTCGATCAAGAGGCCCTAGAGCCCTCGCATTCGAGAAATAAAAAAGCCATACGGTCGGATAGGCGACCACACGGCCACCATAAAACGGCAAACGGCGCCGCATTCAACGCGGCATGCGACCCAATTAAAGACTCGCATCATGGCCCAGCCAGGTCCATTTACGGGCCAAGAAAGCAAACTATCGCAAGCAATGCAAAAAAGCCATCATCAGAATCCGGCACACCCAAATACAGGGGCGCCGCACACCCCCTATGTTTCACCGATGAGGTCCTGGAATACGAATTTCCAGAGGGATTCAAACCCGTCAACATAGAGGCGTACGATGGAACAACAGACCCCGGAGTCTGGATCGAGGATTATATCCTCCATATACATATGGCAAGAGGAGATGATCTCCACGCCATTAAATATCTACCCCTTAAGCTCAAAGGTCCAGCTCGGCACTGGCTTAAAAGCCTTCCCGAAAAAACAATTGGAAGTTGGGAAGAGCTCGAGGACGCTTTCCGAGCAAATTTTCAAGGGACCTACGTCCGCCCTCCGGACGCAGACGATCTCAGCCACATAACTCAACAGCTCGGAGAATTAGCGCGACAGTTTTGGAACATATTCCTTACTAAAAAGAATCAGATAGTGGATTGTCCGGACGCCGAGGCCATAGCAGCTTTCAGGCATAATGTCCGAGACGAATGGCTCGCCAGACACCTCGGCCAGGAAAAGCCAAGAACAATGGCCGCACTCACAAGCCTCATGACCCGCTTTTGCGCAGGAGAGGACAGCTGGTTGGCAAGGCGCAGCCCCAGCGACCCAAGTACATCCGAAATCAGGGATGGAAACGGAAAACCGCGACGAAATAAGGATCGTCGCCGAATCAAAGGAAAAAGTCCGAAGAGCGCGGCAGTCAATGCCGGATTCAAAAGCTCACGGCAAAATCAAACAAAACCATCCCCTCAGGATAACAGGGATGATCCGTCCAGCTTAAATAGAATTCTGGGCAGAATATGTCAGATACACAGTACTCCTGGGAAGCCTGCCAATCACATCGACAGAGAGTGTTGGGTTTTTAAACAATCCGGACAGCTTAACGCCGAACACAAGGGGCTCGACACACCAAGTGAAGAAGCGGACGAACCCCAAAGGCAGAGTACCAGGAAACAAAAGAACTTCCCAGAAGAAGTCAAAATAGTGAACCTACTTCACGTCACAAAACGTATGGCACCCATAAAGGTCACAATCAAACTTTCCCCTCAGGAGTCCCGCCACTGGTCACTAAAGCCAATCATTTTTGATCAGCTAGATTATTCTAGAAATATCAAAAACGCAGGCCGGACTGCCCTGATACTAGATCCAATAATCGATGGATTCCAGTTTACCAATGTGTCCTTATGGACGGAGGTAGTGGACTAAACCTGATATATCAGGATACAATCCGCCGCATGGGCATAAACCCAGCAAGAATCCGCCACAGCAAAACTTCCTTTCAAGGTGTTGCACCAGGCCCGGACACCCACTGTATGGGTTTTCTCCGGCTTGTGGTCATATTTGGCTCTCCCAAAAACTTCCGTCGCGAAAAACTGACTTTCCATGTAGTCCCGTTTTCAAGTCGTTATCAAGCACTAATGGGACGCGGAGCTTTCGCTCGCTTTAACGCCATACCGCATTACACGTCTCTCACACTTAAGATGCCCGGTCCACGAGGCATCATCTCTTTAAAGGGAACGCACTAAAATACGCCTCCTCCAAATGGAGGACTGCGCGGCTGCTTAAACAGCCGCACAATAAAGTGGCCTCGCCAACCAAAATACTTTTTTTATAAGTCATCAAAGGCCACGGACCCGGACTCAACAAAGTTCGGCACACGTCGTCATCAATGCAGGCTCATAAACGCCATATGCCCCCGTACCAGGGGCTATACGCAGAGACAATAAAGCTCAACTTAATATATTTTTCACTTTATATTTTGTTTATTATCTTTTTATTCCGCACAACCCATTTTTCAATTCAGTTCCTCTCTTTTACAGATGAACGTCATGCGGCGCCCGTCTAGGACACGACACAGCGGAGACACAGGCGCAGACGTGCAGTAGGGACCCGTCTTAAGGTTTCTTTTTAGATTAAGACCCTGCATAAACCTTTTTTACTGTCTCTTGCTGCTATACATCCCCTGGTTTGTTCTGCCATAACCAAGGAGGAGGCTGGCGTTTTGGCATGTGGCCACGCCAGAGTTATTGCTCGTACCTGGACACTAGGGGCTCTTTTTTTTAAGGTGTTGTCTCACACGCACTGATAAAGACCGAACACCTTAGGGAGTGTCCGGCGTCGTGAGTTTTGGCACTATATGCATCAGCTCCGAATCATGATTTTGGTCATATGTTGGGTTGCCCGGCTCCTGAGTTCGGCCACCTTACGTTCCGTTCTATCGGCTAAGGTAGCACCAGGAGAACTACTGCGATTGTGCCCCGGTTCGGCCGGGTGAGCACCTCAGTAGAGAAAGCCGAAAACTGACTGTCATGATGTAGCGCGAGACTGGCGCCACTCGATGACTCATAGGGATTTTTCAAATCCCTCCGCTTTGACGAAGGGCCGTTTCCCGGTCAGGCATGTACGCGCTCCGAATTCGGGCAAAGCGCATTCGCCACTAAAGGGCTACCTAAAGAGTCCCACTGTCAAGCTCCTATGGCTAAGTGAATGTGTTAAAGCATTATTGTCCGGTTGCCTCGCCCGCTGCGCTATCACCTCCTTTGTAGGACCAAGACGTTGGGTTAAGTGTGAAAATGCGTCTTCTGCGCGCACCCCCGCACTATGTGCGTGGGGGCTGAAGCCAACGACTGCAATCTTTCAGAATTTATATATATTAAAACGGCCTCACAGGAGGTGTTCCTAATACTTGAAGGCACAAGTCTAAAAATGCCACTACAATTTATCAAAATACTGTTTTATGATTACATATGCTATCATAATATAACATCCTTCGAGCACTGCGTCTCTATTACGCGAGCGCCTTCGAGGCTTTCCTCAAAATAGTGCTCGGTAGGTGTTCGGCTTTTGTCCGAATCCCGGGACGCAACAGTGGTGGGCTCCATATCTGCCCAGTATGTCTTGACACGGGCAAGAGCCAGCCGAGCGCCCTCTACGCACGCTGACCTCTTCATAGCATCGACATGTGGCACCACGTCCAGCAATTGCTGCACCAAGCTGAAATAGCTCTTCGGCTTCGACCTCCCCGGACACAGACGATCCATGACGTACTTCATGGCGAGTCCGGACAACCTATTCAGCTCGGCTCATTGGGCCAGGCGATCGTCCACTGCCAGCGGACGCTCTGGATTGATGAATTGCGACCAAAAGAGCTTCTCCACTTCATGATTCTTTTTTATCCCGAAAGTGTTCGGTCGCATCAGTGGCACTAGCCGCCAAATCCAAATAGGTGTCCTCTATACTCCACATCCGGTTTAACGGGGCAAACTTCGGATCACAAAATTTTCTCCGCAGCGAGAAGGGCTTTCCATCCGTAATCTGTCCGGCTTGACGCAGCTCTTCCTTCGCCGCTCTCATTATAGAGCGGGCGTCCTTGGCGTCAGCAACAGCCTTCTCTAAGCTAGTTTGCTTCGCTCGATCTTCTTCTTCAAGAAGCTTGCAACAGTCAGTAGCGCTCTTTAACTTTACGGCCATATCAGCCATTTCATCCTTGCTTCGGCAATGGGCAGCCTGTTCGGCTTTCAGCTCTTCAAGGGCTTTTACGACAGCCGCATCACTTTTTTTGGCTTGATCCTTCGCTCGGGCGAGATCGGCCCTAAGACCTTCCACGGCGGCCGCACCATCTGCGTCAAGCACACACACGGTAAGATATTGACATACAACTCGTCTTACTAACAATCGCCTAATGATTTCAATACCTTGAGCACCATCAAGTCGCTTGTTAACAAGCACGATGTCGGCTTCTGCCTCATCCAATTGTCGCTTTAGTTCGGCATATTCACAAGTCCGGCTTGACTCCGGACAATCAGCCACCTACATATAAAGGTGCCACTTAAAGGACCTGGGATTAAGATCCTCTGTGCGCCGTACACCTTTACGACGCACAGAGTCTTAGGGGCTACTATCTATACAGGGCGCACTTTATTTATGTGCAATTAACACAAATATATGTTATTTAAAACGTACTTCAAGGCCTGCCACTAAGCTCTTGACGGCCTCGTGCAGTCCGCTTTCTGCGGATGAAATCTTTTCAATCACCGTGCTCATTAACGCACGGTGCTCCTCTGAGACAGAGGCTCGCCCCAGCAGAGTCTTTAGCTCCTCCGACCGAACACCAGATGGTGCCGGACTCGTCCCATGGCCTTCCTCAAAGGCCAGACACGGCAAACCTTGGGGGGCAGCATCGTCCGCCCTTAGCGGATCCAGAGAAATCCCCCGCGACGACACTTCAGCATCGCCCGCCTTGCTAGGCAATACAGAAGGAGGAGGCGTTCCGCTCTCCATCATCTCCGGAAGAAGATCCCCCGAGGACGAGTTCTGCTGAGAAGGGCTGAGGTCCGAACTACAAATTAAGATTTCGGTTAAAATTTCCCAGATATAAATCAAGGATTTCTCTTAAAAGAAAAACTCTTCCTCTACTTATGGTTCGCTGGAGAGCTGGTCCCTTTTTGGGTTTAGTTCGGCCGAGGGACTCCCCGGCGTTTGGTTCTCTGACAAGGATTCTTTCCCCCGCTTCGAGGCTACGGTCTCCGGGTCATCAGAGGCGGCCCTTTTCTTTCCCTTAGGAGAGGAATTGTCGATTCCCCCCTTCGGAAGGGCCTCTTTCGAGGAGGCCACGGTTTCCTTGTCCTCCCCCTTATTTCCCTCCAAAGGCACTTCCTTCAGCATCCTGACTAGCACGGGATCCAGCCTGGTTTCGGGAAGGGGAGCCGGACACTTGATCAGCTTCGCCTTCGCTACCCACTCCTGCTTAAAAGGAGAAACGCTGTTAAAAGCAAATTAATTATGCGGATAGAAGGTCCGGTTGCAAGGTCACTTACTTGAGTATCCGGGCGATTGCGGCTTAAACCAGCATCCTCGGTCAAATCCGAAGTCACTTCTTGTGATCCGAAGAACAGTTTATACATCTCCACAGGTGTTACGCCCATAAAATTCTGGAGAGCTCGTGGTCCCTCCGGATTGAACTCCCACAAGTGAAGGGGGCGACGTTGGCCGGGCAGTGTCCGGCGAATCAGCATGACTTGTGTCACCTTGACCAGGTCGAAGTCTCCCTTCAAGAGATCCTTAATGCGACCCTGTAGCAGAGGAACGTCTTTGGGCAAGCCCCGATCTAACCCCGTGTTAATCCATGATGCTAACCGTGGTGGGGGACCCAAGCGGAAGGCCGGAGGCGCCACCCATGCGGTGCCCCGAGGAGCGGTGATGTAGAACCACTCCTGTTGCCATAAGCCGAGCTCCTCTTGAAAAGCGCTCTCGGGCCATGGAGCGTCGGCATTTCTTTTTATAACAGTGCCTCCGCACTCTGCGTGGCGCCCTTTGATTATCTTCGGTTCTACTTTGAAGGTCTTGAGCCACAGTCCGAAGTGAGGGGTGACATGGAGGAACGCTTCGCACACAACTATGAACGGGGAGATATGGAGGATGGACTCCGGAGCTAAGTCGTGGAATTCCAGCCCATAATAAAACATCAGCCCCCTTACAAAAGGATCCACGGGGAAGCCTAATCCGCGAAGGAAGTGGGATATAAATACCACACTCTCGCCGGGCTGAGGGCTAGGGATCACCTGTCCTGGAACAGGTAGCTTGTGGGTAATCTCCCTGGTCAGGAATCTAGCTTCCCTCAATCTTGATACGTCCTCCTCCGTAACAGAGGAGGGCATCCATCAGCCTTGGAGGTCGGAGCCGGACATTGTCGAAGATCCGATGCGCTCGGCATCTGGAAGCTTAGGGTGCTGGAACTCGAGGTGACGGGCGAACTTGTTTTGAGAATAGAAGCGGGGAACAGGGCCTTGGTCTCTTTATATAAGAGGCAGAATATCAAGCGCCCTCCCCGTAACCGTCTTGGACTAACCTTTAATTAAGGCAAGACGTGCCAACAGGCACGATTGGGTTGCCCACGTCCGTATTAATGAGAATCCCGTTAAAGGGGGGCACGCGATCTCTGCTTCGACAAGACGTGCCAAGGAAACTGCCTCGCTATACGAGCTGAGGTGGAACAATGAAAACAATTTATAGAAGGCTTGGCCGCAGTGTTATGACGCATTGTGGGATACGTCAACAGATTTGATTTGTGTTAATATTATTCTCTGTATGGCAATATGTGGAAACTTATTTTGCAGAGCCGGACACTATTCTGTGGTGTTTATAATCTTCTTGAAGAACTTGGAGGAGGAACCCGCCTTGCAATGCCGAAGACAATTTGCGCGCCGGACTCGTTGTCATTGAAGCCTGGTTCAGGGGCTACTGAGGGAGTCCTGGATTAGGGGGTGTTCGGATAGCCGAACTATACCTTCAACCGGACTCCAGCACTATGAAGATATAAAGTTGAAGACTTCGTCCTGTGTCCGGAAGGATCTTTTCTTGGCGTGGAAGGCAAGCTAGCTGTGCGGATATTCGAGATTTCCTACCATTGTAACCGACTCTTTATAACCCTAACCCTATCCGGTGTCTATATAAACTGTAGGGTTGTAGTCCGTAGGACAACCATCATCATACACAATCATACCATAGGCTAGCTTCTAGGGTTTAGCCTCCTTGATCTCGTGGTAGATCCACTCTTGTACTACCCATATCATCAATATTAATCTAGCAGGAGTAGGGTTTTACCTCCATCGAGAGGGCCTGAACCTGGGTAAAATAAAGTGTCCCTTGTCTCCTGTTACCATCCGACCTTGACGCACAGTTCGGGACCCTCTACCCGAGATCCGCCGGTTTTGACACCGACACTAACCATTAAGTGTCTCTCTTGCTTTATTGTCTCTTTGCTTGCTTTGTCCTATTAGCCAGATCCTTATTCCTATGTTTGGCAATGAAATAAGCTACATTTAAGTATTTGTCCTGCTTTATTTATCTTCATATGTATCATGATGTTTGCCAACTTTGCCATATTAACCATCTTTTCTGATTCCACATGTATCATGATGTTTTTGTTGTTGTTTGGGCAACTATATTGAAGGAACACGGTTACAAGATTGCATCATTCCTTAAACTTACATTCCTTTAGTTTTAAGCTTGCTCTCAACTTCTAAGTATCATCGTACTTCGTTTTGCTATGGGGAGTAAGTAGCTCCTTGCATTCCATCTCGGTTACTTTTTTGTCTATCTTTATACCTAATTCCCTGTATTAAAATCCCAGTCCTAATGCATGCTCAACTACCGTTTCATCCTTTCTACCTTTGATAAACATCAGGAATCTTACAGAAAAGTACCACCCCCTATCAAGACGAGGAAGATCAACTCTTCTGGCTTGAAGAAAATTAATTAACGTCAAGTGAAAGAAGAATATTTAACATCACTCCAGGCAAAGAAACCAGCCCCACAAAATAACTGTGCTCTCATCCGAAGAAGATGGCGATGACAAAGAATGCAAATCAAGAGCAAGTCATCCAAAATACCTCCAAATAGCAACCAACCACAAAGCTATTCTCCTTATCTAGGTCTTTGAAGTTACAATTTAGACAACAACGAGCATAAAGGAGCTCGACCTCAATGCCATCACCACTCCTTCTCTTACTCTAGAATAAAAAACAACACACTGAATGCCATCACCACCCTTTCTCTTACTTTAGAATAAAAAACAATACACACGTACACACAGGCACGCGCCTTCCGCCTGCTAGTAGATCAATAGATGACACGCACTCTGAAAAATCGATACTAGCATAATGGCTTGTCTAAACCTACACTAATTGTTGGTCAAAAATAACTAAACCTACACTAATCTATGGACTATGGATACTTCTTGTTGGACTTGAGCCTGGGTCCGCTTCTGCAAGGCCACGCCCGGTGACAACGGAGGCAGTAGGCTGCCGCGTTCTTGCAGACGACGACAAGCGAGGGGGGAGGGTGGGTGTAGAGACTGAGGTGGCGTACCTAGATACACACGCACGACAGCGACATAGTCCTGGTTCGCGGTGCCGGCGTCCGGGCCAGGGAAACGATGGCAGTCTGCAGTGACGGAGCTAGCTTATGATGATTGGGGGCCCAATGGAAAAATATGAACTCTTGGAGGGGTAAGATTTTGTACTTTCTTCATTCTATGCAGCTATAGAAAAAATTCCCAAGGATGGGGGGCAATGCCCCCCCGGTCTCAACATAGCTCCGCCACTGGTAGTCTGCCAGTAAAGCGGAGTGTAGTAGGTGACAGCCGTGAACCCCACGAGCACGGCCGGTCCGCTGACCCATCCAAGCTGCGCGAAGGTCCATGGGATTGCAAGCGCCGTCGACTGATCAAAACGGTAAGGATGTGAGCAGTCTCCATGGACATCCTGTCTTATGTCTTCTTGCGCTCCACGTACATCACTCTCCGACGCCCCTATACCTTCCTTACTTTCTTGCTGCGTGGCTGTGTGTTGTTCTAGTACTACGGCTTGCCGGTCGGCGGGAGACGGGGAGGTTTTAAAGAGGAAGGCACGAGCACAAACAGCTGACCATTAGAAATCAATAAATAAATAGATTTAACATATCATCGCATAAATGGTAACCCCGAGCACCCGACCTACTAGTATGGTAGTGATTCGCTGATGCCCTTTGTCATCAATCACATGTACGTACCACTTGTATCCATCCATATGACCAGCCGCTCCTCCTCCTTCCTCCCAATCCTAGCCGCTCCTCCTCCTCCTCTTCCCTCCTCCCTAGCCGCCCTTCCTCCTCTTCCCTTAGTCGTCGCCCCTCCTCCTTCCTTCCTCCCAACCCTAGCCACCCCTCCTCCTCCTCCCCCTCCTCCCTAGCCACCCCACCTCCTCTTCCCTTCCTCGCCACCCCTCCTCCTCTTCCCTTCCTCGCCGCCGCCTGAGGCAGCCGTCGGGCAAGCCCGGGGCGCCAAGGATGGTGGTGTTGGGGCTCGGTTGCCCTGCCTCTGCGTGGGGAACCCCGGATCTAGAGCGGCGGCTCCATTGGCAAGGCACAACTGGCTAGCAGCCATGCGGGCGGTGGATCTGGCGTCCCAGCCGCGCGGGCGGCGGGATCTGATAACCCACAAGTATAGGGGATCAATTGTAGCCTCTTTCGATAAGTAAGAGTGTTAAACCCAATGAGGAGCTAAAGGTAGAAAAAATATTCCCTCAAGTTCTATCGACCACCGATACAACTCTACGCACGCTTAACGTTAGCTTTACCTAGAACAAGTATGAAACTAGAAGTACTGTGTAGGTGTTTTTGGATAGGTTTGCAAGATAACAAAGAGCACGTAAATAAAAACTAGGGGCTGTTTAGGTAAAGAAACAATAAAGTTAGTATAGCGAGTGTGGAGAAGTGGTGGTAGGAGTTGCAAAATTGTCCCTAAGCAATTGACTACTTTACTAGACCGATAGCAAGTTTTATGTGGGAGAGGCCACTGCTACCATGTATCCCTGACTTGGAATTCTATGCACTTATGATTGAAACTATTAGCAAGCATCTGCAACTACTAACGTTCATTAAGGTAAAACCCAACCATAGCATTAAGATATATTGGTCCCCCTTCAATCCCGTATGCATCAATTTCTATGCTAGGTTGAAGCTTCTGTCACTCTTGCCCTCCAATACATAGTCCTATCAACATACAACTAACCCAATGGTGTGATCCACGCGCGCGCTCATATGATGTGCACCAAAGGACGGCAACATAACCACAAGCAAATTAAACCAATCATAGAAATTCATAAATTACCGATAGGAAAATGAAAATCTACTCACACATCATAGGATGGCAACACATCATTGGATAATAATATGAAGCATAAAGCACCATGTTCAAGTAGAGGGTACAGCGGGTTGCGGGAGAGTGGACTGCTGTAGATAGAGGGGGGAAGGTGATGGATATGTTGGTGAAGATGGCGTAGGTGTTGGTGAAGATCGCGGTGATGATGATGGCCCCGGCGGCGTTCCGGCGCCACCGGAAGAGAGGGGAGAGAGCCCCCTTCTTCTTCTTCTTCTTCTTCCTTGACCTTCTCCCTAGATGGGAGAATGGTTTTCCCTCTGGTCCTTGGCCTCCATGGCATGGGAGGGGCAAGAGCCCCTCCGAGATTGGATCTGTCTCTCTGTCTCTCTCTGTTTCTGCCTTTTGATTCTGCCTTTTCACCGTTTCTTCTATAACCCGAGATCCGAAACTCCGATTGGGCTGAATTTTGGACACGATCTCTATCCGGATTTAGCTTTCTTGCGGCGAGAGAAGGGCTCCAACCGCCTTATGGGGTGGCCATGAGGGTCTAGGGCGCGCCTGACCCGGGCGCGCCCCTGCCTCATGGCCCCCTCGGGCATCGTCTCACGTTGATTCTTCTTCCATAAAATCATAAATATTCCAAAAAAAGTCTCCGTCAGTTTTTATCCCATTTGGACTCCGTTTGATATGGGATTTCTGCGAAACAAAAAACATGCAACAGACAGGAACTGGCACTGGGCACTGGATCAATATGTTAGTCCCAAAAATAGTATAAAAAGTTGCCAAAAGTATATGAAAGTTGTAGAATATTGGCATGGTACAATAAAAAATTATAGATACGACGGAGACGTATCAGGATCCGGTGGTCGTTGGTGTCAGTTTACAAAAGAAGGGGCGTACCTTTGTACCCCTTTACCTATGCACGGGCAGTCGGAGCCGCGCCCACGGCCACACTAAGCAGAGCAGGGGAGGTGAGCCAAGGTAAAACCGAAGCCTGAGGCAGCCAGATCAACGCCAAGACCAAGGACGTAAAGAAGCAGAGGGGCGGAGCAGTTTCCCCCGGCAGGACCCTTGCTGGGGACGGCCTCAGCAGCCCCGGCAAGACCCTTGCCGGGGTAGCACGCCCGAACACCAACAGAGCGAGCCACCCTTGAGCCCACATCCCCAACACCATCAACCACGTTGGGCCAGGGCTCGGGAGGCACCTCCATGGTGGCATGCAGATCTTTGTGAAGACAAGGAACACTCAAGATCAGATGAGGATTAGAAGACGATGACCCTCGGCAAGATCCTTGCCGAGGAAGGCCACTAGACCCCCGGCAAGATCCTTGTCGGGGACGACAGCGCACCGCGGCAAGACCCTTGCCGGGCCACCCGACAAGGCCCTCGCCAAGCACGCCAGCAAGGCCACTGCCAGGCCCGCACCAACCAAGTCTCCGCCGCCGTTCGCATGTAGCTGCCAGCTCAACCAGCTGAGCAGGCACCTGCGTGGCAACATGCAGCTCCCGGGCAACTCATCAAGCGCCTGCGTGGCGGCATGCAGATCTTCGTGGAGGCTCCACCACCGTGCCACCTCAGTTGCCTGCCTGCCTACATGGCGCCGCATGCATCACTGGCCGAGGCGCGTGTCGAAGCAAGGAGGAGCAGCGACGGACGGGACGGGCCTCGCCCCCTGATACGTCTCCAACGTATCTATAATTTATGAAGTATTCATGCTATTATATTATCCATCTTGGATGTTTATGGGCTTTATTATGCACTTTTATATTACTTTTGGGACTAACATATTAACCCAGAGCCCAATGCCAGTTTCTGTTTTTTCCTTGTTTCTGTGTTTCGAAAAGGAATATCAAACGGAGTCCAAACGGAATGAAACCTTCGGAAAAGTTATTTTTGGAAAGAAAGCAATACAGGAGACTTGGAGTGCACGTCAGGGGATCAACGAGGAGAGCATGAGGCAGGGGGCGCGCCCACCCCCTGGGCACGCCCTCCACCCTCGTGGGCCCCTCGTGGATCCCCTTACCGACTTCTTTCGCCTATATATATTCCCATATACCCTAAAACCTTCGGGGAACAGAATAGATCGGGAGTTCCGTCGTCGCAAGCCTCTGTAGCCACCAAAAACCAATCGGTACCCTGTTCCGGCACCCTGCAGGAGGGGGGAACCCTCACCGGTGGCCATCTTCATCATCCCGGTGCTCTCCATGACGAGGAGGGAGTAGTTCACCCTCGGGGCTGAGGGTATGTACCAGTAGCTATGTGTTTGATCTCTCTCTCTCTCGTGTTCTTGATGTGATACGATCTTGATGTATCGCGAGCTTTGCTATTATAGTTGGATCTTATGATGTTTCTCCCCCTCTACTCTCTTGTAATGGATTGAGTTTTCCCTTTGAAGTTATCTTATCGGATTGAGTCTTTAATGATTTGCGAACACTCGATGTATGTCTTGTGTGGGATAACCGTGGTGACAATGGGTTATTCTATTGATTCACTTGATGTATGTTTTGGTGATCAACTTGCGGGTTCCGCCCATGAACCTATGCATAGGGGTTGGCAAACCTTTTCGTTTTGACTCTCTGGTAGAAACTTTGGGGCACTCTTTGAAGTTCTTTGTGTTGGTTGAATAGATGAATCTGAGATTGTGTGATGCATATCGTATAATCATACCCATGGATACTTGACGTGACCTTGGAGTATCTAGGTGACATTAGGGTTTTGGTTGATTTGTGTCTTAAGGTGTTATTCTAGTACGAACTCTATGATAGATCGAACGGAAAGAATAGCTTCATGTTATTTTACTACAGACTCTTGAATAGATCGACCAGAAAGGATAACTTTGAGGTGGTTTCATACCCTACCATAATCTCTTCGTTTGTTCTCCGCTATTAGTGACTTTGGAGTGACTCTTTGTTGCATGTTGAGGGATAGTTATATGATCCAGTTATGTTATTATTGTTGAGAGAACTTGCACTAGTGAAAGTATGAACCCTAGGCCTTATTTCCTAGTATTGCAATACCGTTTGTGCTCACTTTTATCATTAGTTACCTTGCTGTTTTTATATTTCCAGATTACAAAAACCTATATCTACCATCCATATTGCACTTGCATCACCATCTCTTTGCCGAACTAGTGCACCTATACAATTTACCATTGTATTGGGTGTGTTGGGGACACAAGAGACTCTTTGTTATTCGGTTGCAAGGTTGTTTGAGAGAGACCATCTTCATCCTACGCCTCCCACGGATTGATAGACCTTAGGTCATCCAGTTGAGGGAGATTTTCTACTGTCCTATAAACCTCTGCACTTGAAGGCCCAACAACGTCTACAAGAAGAAGGTTGTGTAGTAGACATCAAGCTCTTTTCTGGCGCCGTTGCCGGGGAGGTTAGTGCTTGAAGGTATATCTTTAGATCTTGCAATCGGATCTTTTAGTTTCTTGTTTTATCACTAGTTTAGTCTATAAAAGAAAACTACAAAAATATGGAATTAAGGGTGCCTCATATGCTTCATCTTTTTAATGTCTTTCATGAAAATGTTGGGAAGGAAAATTGTGCTCAAGTACTAGAAGAAGAATTACATAGAATGCTTGGCATAAAATATGTGAATGATGAGCATGATTGCAATGTTGGTAGTATGAATTCTTTGAATACCCATGATGCTAATGATATGCAAAGCCACAAGCTTGGGGATGCTATGTTTTATGAAGATGATATGTTTAGTCCCCCAAGTTTTGATGAGCAAATTTATTATGATGAAAGAATGCCTCCTATTTATTATGATTATTGTGATGACACGTATGCTATGAAGAATAAAGATAACCATGAAACTTGTCATCATGATTTTAATTTTCAATTGGATTATGCTTCACATGATAGTTATTTTGTTGAGTTTGCTCCCACTACTATTGATGAGAAGAAGTTTGCTTATGTGGAGAGTAATAAAATTTATATGCTTGGGATCATGAAAAGAATGCTTTATGTGTTGGTTATATGCTTGAATTCATTCATGATGCTACTGAAAATTATTATGAGGGAGGAATATATGCTTGTAGGAATTGCAATAATATCAAGTTTCCTCTCTATGTGTTAAAAGTTTTGAAGTTATGACTGTTTTGCCTTCCTATGCTAGTTGATTATTGTTCCCATAAGTTGTTTGCTCACAAAATCCTATGCATATTCTTCATGATGCTCTCTTTATGTTTCAATTCCTATCTTTTGTATGAGCATCATTGAAATCATCATGCCTAGCTAGGGGCGTTAAACGTTAGCGCTTGTTGGGAGGCAACCCAATTTTATTTTTAGTTTTTTGCTTTTTGCTTTTGTTTAGGAATAAATAACCCATCTAGCTTATGTTAAGATATGGTTTTATGTTTTAATTAGTGTTTGTGCCAAGTAAGACCTATAGGATCTTCTTGGATGATAGTTATTTGATTTTGCTGAAAATTGCAGAAACTTTATGTTCACGAAAACAATTGTTTAAATTCACCAGAACGTGATAAAATACTGATTCCAATTGCAGAAGATCAATAATCAAATTATCTATGTCTTCCTATTTTTGTAGAATTTTTTGTGTCCCAGAAGTTTGCGTTAGTTACAGATTACTACAGACTGTTCTGTTTTTGACAGATTCTGTTTTCCGTGTGTTGTTTGCTTATTTTGATGAATTCATGGATAGTAAAATAGTTTATAAACCATAGAGAAGTTGGAATACAGTAGATTTAACACCAATACAAATAAAGAATGAGTTCATTACAGTACCTTGAAGTGGTGTTTTGTTTTCTTTTGCTAACGGAGCTCACGAGTTTTCTGTTGAGTTTTGTGTTGTGAAGTTTTCAAGTTTTGGGTAAGATTCGATGGACTATGGAATAAGGAGTGGCAAGAGCCTAAGCTTGAGGATTCCCAATGCACCCCAAGGTAATATTCAAGGACAACCAAGAGCCTAAGCTTGGGGATGCCCCGGATGGCATCCCCTCTTTCGTCTTCGTTCATCGGTAACTTTACTTGGAGCTATATTTTTATTCACCACATGATATGTGTTTTGCTTGGAGCATCATTTTATTTTCTTTAGCTTTTCTTGGTATTTGAATAAAATACCAAGATCTGAAATTCTTAAATATTAGAGAGTCTTCATATAGCTACATAATTATTTAACTACTCATTGATCTTCACTTATATCTTTTTGGAGGAGTTTGTCATTTACTCGTGTGCTTCACTTATATCTTATGAGTAAATGGTTGAATGAATTGAATATCATAAATCTGAAATTATATATGTTTCATATGCTTATTCCATGGGGAGTAATGACTTTACATATAAAAAGTAGAGGTGGTAAATTTATTGAAGGTTAGCAAACATTGTATTGGTCACTTGAACAATTCATGATAGAATATTGAAGGAAGAGGGATTTCACATATAAATATACTATCTTGGACATCTTTTGCAATTGTGAGCACTCATTAAAATGTGACATGATAAAAGGTTGATGTTGGACAAGGAAGACAACGTAATGGGTTATGTTTTCTTATATCCGAAATAAAGTATATTGTCATGGATCGCCCAACACGTTGAGCTTGCCTTTCCCCCTCATGCTAGCCAAATTATTTGCA
Organism: Aegilops umbellulata; assembly: GCA_032464435.1. Taxonomy (NCBI): domain Eukaryota; kingdom Viridiplantae; phylum Streptophyta; class Magnoliopsida; order Poales; family Poaceae; genus Aegilops; species Aegilops umbellulata. Next base: position 345,435,343 of record CP136056.1, on the reverse strand, counting down.
CCAAGTAGAGATACTACTTGTGCTACCAAACATCCCTTAAATCAGTATTGCCATGAGATTCCACCATACCTACCTATGGATTTTGTAAGATCCTTCAAGTAAGTTGTGATCGATGCATGCAATAAAAATTGCTCTTTAAATATGTATGATCTTTTAGTGTGGAGAAAATAAGCTTTATACGATCATTGTGATATGGAAGAAATAAAAGCGATGGACTGCATAATAAAGGTCCCTATCACAAGTGGCAATATAAAGTGACGTTCCTTCACATTAAGATTTTGTGCATCCAACTATAAAAGCGCATGGCAACCTTTGCTTCCCTCTGCGAAGGGCCTATCTTTTATTATTGTCTTTTACCTTATGCAAGAGTTATGGTGATCTTCACCTTTCCTTTTTACATTTTATCCTTTGGCAAGCACCTTGTGTTGGAAAGATTTTGTGCATCCAACTATAAGTAGCTATGCGTTTGATCTCTCTGTCTCTGTCTCTGTCTCTGTCTCTCTCATGTTCTTGAGGTGATACGATCTTGATGTATCGCGAGCTTTGCTATTAAAGTTGGATCTTATGATGTTTTCCCCCCTCTACTCTCTTATAATGGATTGAGTTTCCCTTTGAAGTTATCTTATCGAATTGAGTCTTTAATGATTTGAGAACACTTGATGTATGTCTTGCGTGGGATAACCGTGGTGACAATGGGTTATTCTATTGATTCACTTGATGTATGTTTTGGTGATCAACTTGCGGGTTCCACCCATGAACCTATGCATAGGGGTTGGCACATGTTTTCGTCTTGACTCTCCGATAGAAACTTTGGGGCACTCTTTGAAGTTCTTTGTGATGGTTGAATAGATGAATCTGAGATTGTGTGATGCATATCGTATGATAATACCCATGGATACTTGAGGTGACATTGGAGTATCTAGGTGACATTAGGGTTTTGGTTGATTTGTGTCTTAAGGTGTTATTCTAGTACGAACTCTATGATAGATCGAACGGAAATAATAGCTTCGTGTTATTTTACTACAGACTCTTGAATAGATCGATCATAAAGGATACCTTTCAGGTGGTTTCGTACCTACCATAATCTCTTCGTTTGTTCTCAACTATTAGTGACTTTGGAGTGACTCTTTGTTGCATGTTGAGGGATAGTTATATGATCCAGTTATATTATTATTGTTGAGAGAACTTGCACTAGTGAAAGTATGAACCCTAGGCCTTGTTTCCTATTATTGCAATACCGTTTATGCTCACTTTTATCATTAGTTACCTTGCTGTTTTTATATTTCCAGATTACAAAAACCTATATCTACCATCCATATTGCACTTGTATCACCATCTCTTCGCCGAACTAGTGCACCCAATACAATGTTGTTGGGGACACAAGAGACTCTTTGTTATTTGGTTGCAGGGTTGTTTGAGAGAGACCATCTTCATCCTACACCTCCCATGGATTGATAAACATTAGGTCATCCACTTGAGGGAAATTTGCTACTGTCCTACAAACCTTTGCACTTGGAGGCCCAACAACGTCTACAAGAAGAAGGTTGTGTAGTAGACATCACCCCCGTACCCAATAAAGCTAGGGGACACCTCAGGGTGCATTAAATGCGTTTTGTCATGTAATACGAGCGATAAGCTCGCAATACTGTACGCCTTTCCACCTCCTGTATGCCATTGTGGCAGCCCCTTTTGACTATAAAAGGAGGCCCATGGCATACTGGAAAAGGATTCGGCTCTTTGGGACCACGCACCCCACCATAGCTAGTTCGAGAGCTCAAGAACTCTTTGAAATACACCCACCAAAGCAGGACTAGGGTTTTACGCATCCTCGCGGCCCGAACCTGGGTAAACGATCCTCGTGTTGATTACTAATCCTGCTCTTCTCGCAACCCTGTGCCCCGGCAACCTTAGTAGGGATTCTTGTGATCCCATAGGTGTCGTTCCACACCGACATTGGAGACCGGCGGCATTTTCTGCGGTGGCTGGTGCCCACGATCTGGCGCCTCCCCTCCTCCCCTGTTCGGCATGCGGGCCAGCCTCGTCGGGCCGCGCTTCCTTGGGTCGCCGGTTCTGTACAGGAGGCGCTGGTGGTGGCGGGGATCTAGTTCGGGCGAAATCCCTGGTCGGCCATGGCCGGCCGCGTCGACGGCGACGCCTGAGGGTGTCGTTCCCCTCCTTGGAGGCGTTAATATGGACTGATCCCCTCACTTCCCCTTCCCCTAGGTCTCCCGGGTGAAAGCCCTAACTTTGTCGGGTGGCGACGGCGCTCACGGCGCCGTTCCCTTCTTGAAGGCGCCGCTTTGGGAACCTTGGGGCAGGGTGGCGCTTGTGAGTGGTGGGCGACAGCGGTGGTGCGGCCCTATCCTAGCATGGATCTGCGTCCGTTGTTTGGAGATGGACTCGCGTAGGTGGAGGTCGTCGTTTGGCGTCATGGTGGCGTCGATGGCGAAGGCACGGTCGGTGGGAAACGACACCTATGGGATCACAAGAATCCCTACAACGGTTGCGGGGCGCGGGGTCGCGAGAAGAGCGGATCAAACAGATAGCACACGATTCCTTTATCCAGGTTTGGGCCGCGAGGATGCGTAAAACCCTACTCCTGCTTTGGTGGATTGTTTATCTGTGTTCTTGAGCTAGCAATGGGCGTCAAGAGCTCCAAAAATCCGAATCCTCCTCCCGGTCGCCTCAGGCCTCCTTTTATAGGAAAGGGGTTGCCACAGTGGCACACATGAGGTGGAAACAATACAGTAATGCGAGGCTATCCCTCGCCTTACATGACAAGGCGCATTTAATGCGCCTTGCTTAGGTGTCCTTGCTTTATCAGGGACGGGGGAGAGCCTCGTCTCGTCCGTCGCCGCTCCCTCTTGCGTCGACACGCGCCCTGTCCAGCGGTGCTTGTGGTGCCATGTAGGCAGGCAGGCAGCTGAGGTGGCGTAGTGGTGGGTCTCCACGAAGATCTGCACGCCGCCACGCAGGTGCCTGCCCAACTGGTTGGGTCGGCAGCTGCATGCGAACAGCGGTGGAGGTGCGACTGGTGCGGGCCTGATGGTGGCCCCACGGGCGTCCTTGGCAAGGGCCTTGCTGGGGCCCCGGCAAGGGTCTTGCCGTGGCGCCCGCTGTCATCCCCGGCAAGGCTCTTGCCGGGGGCCTTGTGGTCCTCCTTGGCTGGGATCCCGCCAAGGATCATCTCCTTCTTAAGTGGGTATCTGATCTTGAATGTCTTCACAAAGATATGCATGCCACCACGGGGATGTCTCCCGAATCCTTGCCCCATGGGGGCAGTGGACTCGAGGGTGACTTCTCTCCATAGGTGTGGGGCGAGCTGCCACGGCAAGGATCTTGCCGGGTTAGCTAAAGCTGCCCCCCGGCAAGGATCTTGCCGAGGGGGGGGGGTCTGCTCTGTCCCCTTTGCTCTTTGTGGTCTTGGTCTTGGCGTCGTTCTGCTTCTCTTCAGCTTCGATCTTACCTTGGCTTACCTCCCTTGCCGTGCTCGGTGTGGCGGCGCCCGTGGCTCAGACTGCCCGTGCACAGTTATAGGGGTACAAAAAGTGTACCCCCCTTTTTGTACACCGACAGGAGCCCCCGGGCCTGGGCCACACATAAGTGCAACGCGTTGTTGGGCTAGGCCCAAAAACAGTGCGCGGGCAGGCGGGCCGGTTTTTACCGCAGTAAGTTCCTTCGCGCGCTGCGCCTCCCATGCGTCCCGCGCATGGCGCAGCGTGGGGAGGCGTGCGTGACGTGGGCAGCATGCGTGGGGCTGAGCTCTACACGCATGCGTCACGTCGTAGTAAAGGGGGCGGTTCGCGCCTTCCCCATAAACGGAGGGAGGCGTGAAAGCGCGGCCCATTTACTGAACGGGGCCGAGGCGTGGTCTTCAAGGCGTCCACTTCCTGCAATCACGGGGTGGGGAGAGGTCGCCTCACCCGTCGCCTCGGTCCTGCACGCCTGCCACGTGGCTCCCATGCACTTGGGGTGGCGATCGATGGAGGCGGGAAACTGGGCCGCCGCGGGCTGGGTAGCTGGTCGGTCCCAGTTCCTTGCGCCTTCCGCGTCTTGATTGGCGGAGCGGGGCGGCCGAGCCCCCACCCCGTTCCTTTATAAAGAGCGGGAGGGGGGATGGCGTCCTGCATTCCTTCATCTCCTTCTCCCTTCAGCTTCTGCTCCCCCCTTCCATCCGCCATGGAGAGAGGGAACCCTGGTCCTTCAACGGTGGCGGCGCGGGTCGCCGCTCGACAACGCATCCCTCCTTCTCCTCCGCCCGTGGTGGCAGAGCCAGCCGCAAGGGGAAGGGGGAGGGGGCGAGGCCGTGGGCGAGGCCGAGGCGCTCGGGGAAGAGGAGGACAGGGCGGCGCGCCGGCCTTGCCTCCGCCTGCAGTTCCTCCCCCCATGGAGGGCCATGTTGGGGACGACCCTTGTGAGTTGTTCGTCAGGCTGCGCCGGCCGCCTCGCCGTCGACTTCGTCTCCCGACCCCATTCGCGCGGGAGATGGAGCTGGATCCACCGGAATCATTGCGGCTGCACATGAGGGGTTGTGGGATCAGCGGTACGCAGGTTCGCGTTGACTTACCAGCCCCTCATGTGATGTATCTCCGTCGGGGATGGAAGACATTCGCCCATATCCACCGCTTGATGGAGGGGCTCACTCTCCATTTCAAGCTGATGGAGGGCGGCCTGCTCTCCGTCAAGGTCTTCGGGTGCTTTGGGACCCGGGCAAGGTGCTGCGTGGAGAGCTCTTCTGATAGCGAAGACTCCTCCTCGGGCGGGAGTAACGAGGAGGACAGCGGCAGCAATGACGAGGGTAGCAGGCGGCAGGATGACGGGTCCGACTAGGTGTCGGGCGCCGCCCCGTGCGGCACCGGCGACCCCATCATCCGTGTCGCCGGCTCCCTGAACTTCTCGGGGTCGTCTCCTTGGGCGGCTGGCGTTGGGAGGCTGCGGAAGAGGAAGAGGGCGGGCGACAAGGCCGCGAACTCGGAGTACGCGGGCACCGACGCGTGCTGATGTCCTGCCGCCTCGTCTTCGAGCTCTGCTTCCGGCGCCGCCATCACCATCCAGCCTCCGGACGGCCACCGAGATGTTCTCTTGGTGTCTTCTGCCAGCCGTAGCTCGCCTAGGCGCTCCTTTTGCCCTTTTCGCCTCCTTGACCTGCCTCCTGAGGAGAGAGACAAGAAAGGGATTACGGGCACCTTATCTCTTTTTAGTTTGTAAGCCTTCGGGCCTTAGCTGAATTTAAAACTTGTAATCCCATCATTCATGTTTTTCATTCCCTATGGACTATACCTAAGTGGAATGTTTTTAATGAAAAAGGGATGCTTGTCGGGTCATTTGTTTGCGGGTAGAACCCACGACAAGGAGTAAATCCTTGATATCTTTAAGATAAACATTTCCTTGCCCGGAAACAGGCATTGCCGTCTCCCCACTTCACTCGACCTTTCTCACGCCTTTGGCGGAGGCAGGGATGAGGCGGGTTCGGGCTCCTCGTTTCATCCTTTCACTGCCGCGACTACGACCAAACCTAGCCCCAGGAACGAGTCCCAGGGCCTGGAGTTAGGGGAGCACGGTAGCTTTTAGGAAAAACGAGGTTTCACATACCTCAGTCCATAAGGGAATGCATGATAAGGGATGAAGAACTTATCTGAAGCTGTAGCCCCCGACAACTCTGGTTTGCCGTGGGTGAATCTTTGCTCTTGCAGCCCCCGGTAATACTGGCTTGCTGGGGTCTAGATGCTGGTCTGTCCTCCTTCTCTCTTTCGTCCTTAAGTGATCCGGCAAGGATATCTGTGAGTCCTGCGAACCAAAGAAGACGAAAGAACGGCAAAGGGACGCACACTTGACCTCTAAGCTAGGGGTTAGTCGCCGCTAAGCACTATCAACCCTAACCAAGGACGAGACTCGACCTAGCATGCATGCTATAACTTAGGGCGCCAGCGCTTCATTTATTTATGCTCAGGGTTTGCGCCTGGCTTTGTACAAAGGGTTACATGCATCATCGGCAATGCTTGTACAAAATGTGGCTTGCCGGGGGGCCCGGCAAGCCGCGCCTCACGGGTTAAACTTGCGAAGATGCTCAATGTTCCAGGAATTACTCACCGGAACGGCATCTTCGGTCTCCAGGCGGACTGCGCCGGGCCTGGTGACTCGTATTACCTGATAAGGGCCTTCCCACTTTGGCGTCAACTTGTTGGAATTCTTGGCCGATTGAACGCGCCGAAGGACATGGTCGCCTTCCTCAAGGCTTCGGGCATGAGCCTTGCGGCTATGGTAGCGGCGCAAGGCTTGCTGGTAGCGTGCTGCTCTCACAGCCGCTCGAAGACGATCTTCCTCAAGGAGCAGTGCGTCATCTTGCCGCAGTTGCTCTTGCTCAAGCTCATCATAAGCGAGCACTCGAGGTGACCCGTATATGAGTTCAGTGGGGAGAACTGCTTCTGCCCCGTGTACCAGGGCAAAGGGTGTCTGGCCGGTGGCTCGATTTGGCATCGTCCTGATTGACCAAAGAACCGTCGGCAACTCATCAATCCAGCGCCTTCCGCTCTTGTGCAGCCTGTCAAAGGTCTTGGTCCTTAAGCCTCGCAGCACTTCAGCATTTGCCCTCTCAGCTTGACCATTGCTTCGCAGGTGAGCAACGGAAGCGAAACAGACTTTGCTGCCGAGGTCTTGAGAATATTGCATGAAGGTGCGGCTTGTGAACTGTGTGCCGTTGTCGGTGATGACCCTGGTGGGTACACCGAAACGACACACTAGCCCCTTGAAGAACTTGACGGCTGACTGAGCTGTGACCTTCCTCACTACTTCCACCTCCGGCCACTTTCTGAACTTGTCGATTGCAACGTACAAGTACTCAAAGCCCCCGACAGTGCGGGGGAAAGGGCCCAGTATGTCAAGCCCCCAGACCGAGAAGGGCTAGGAGAGAGGAATGGTTTGAAGGGCTTGAGCTGGCTGATGAAACTTCTTTGAATGGAACTGACACGCTTCACACCTGGTGACTAGTGTCGTCGCATCCTGGAGGGCGGTGGGCCAGAACAAACCTTGCCGGAATGCCTTGCCCGCAAGGGCCCTTGACCCGATGTGGGATCCACATATGCCTCCGTGTATCTCCGCCAACAGCTCCAGTCCTTCCTCTCGAGGGATACACTTCAATTTCACACCGTTCGGCCTCTTCCTGTACAGGACGTCATCGACGAACTGGTACATGGTAGAGCGATGGGCTACTTTTTCTGCTTCTTCCTGCTCCTCAGGAAGTTCCCCTGTTTAGAGGAATCGGACGGTATGCTGTGCCCACGTCGGAGCCTGAGGCTCGACGGCGAGGACTAAAGGCATTTCCTCCGCTATAGGAGCGGCTGTCTCGACGGCAAGAGCTTGACGCTCCGCCGGAGCTAGCCGTCCCGTGGCGGGCTTAGTGTCCCCAGCAACATCCTTGCCGGCGGCTCCGGGGAGCTCGGCGGGAAAGTACTTGTCGGGCCCTGATTTCCTCCTCTTGTTCTGCTCTGTTGATGGATCAACGGATGGCTGAGTTAGCTGAAGCACAAAGGTACCTGGTTCCATAGGTAGCTTGAGGGCAGCGCGTTTTGACAGGTAATCGGCGATATCGTTCTCCGCTCGGGGAACGTATTCAGCCTGTATACCGTCGAAACGCTCTTCCAGCTTTCTCACTTCATCAACGTAGGCCTTCATCAACGGGCTCTGGTAATCCTTGTTGACTTGCTTGACGACAAGCTGCGAGTCGCCCCTGACGATGAGCTTCTTGACTCCGAGGTCCGCCGCGATCCTAAGACCGGCAAGCAGCCCTTCGTACTCTGCCGTATTGTTTGTTGACACCTCCCTGGGGAAGTGCATCTGGATCACGTACTTGAGGTGCTCTCCGGTGGGGGCGACAAGCAGTACGCCAGCCCCGGCACCTTTTAGGGAGAAAGCTCCATCAAAGTACATGATCCAATTGCAACTTGCCTCCTTGCCGGGGAGAGCAGTCCCTTGGGCCTCTTCGTCAGGTGTTGCGGTCCATTCTACGATGAACTCCGCCAGGACTCGGCTCTGTATCGTCGAAGTACTTTCAAACTTGAGGCCAAAGCTGGACAGCTCCAGTGCCCATTCCACAATCCTCCCCGTCACATCTGGATTGTGTAATATCCGTTGCAGAGGGAGGCGAGTGACGACAGTGATCTCGTGTGCCTAGAAGTAGTGATGCAGCTTCCTCGAGGCCATAAGAAGGCTGAAGAGCAGTTTCTGCACGCCGGAGTACCTTGATCTAGCCCCCTGCAGGAGGGAGCTAACAAAGTAGACCGGGTGCTGCATCATTTTCTTCTTCGGCGGCACTTCGACTGGCTGTGTCGTCTCCGCATTGGTGGTGTCGGGCTCTGTTGCTGCCATCACCTCGTCGTCAACCTCTCTCTGCGCTACTAGTGCGGCGCTGACCACCTGGTTCGTTGCCGCTAGGTATAGCAGCAACGGCTCCTGCGGCCTGGGCGCAACTAGTATCGGCGCGGAGGAGAGGTACTTCTTCAAATCTTGCAACGCTGCCTCGGCTTCTGGCATCCACTCCATCAGGCCCGCCTTTTTCAGGATCTTGAAAAAGGGAAGGGCGCGCTTGGCAGACTTGGAAATGAACCTGCCCATGGCGGCGACGCAACCAGCAAGCCGACGCACATCCTTGATTCGCTTGGGTGCCTCAATCTGCTCTATAGCTTTGATCTTGTCCGGATTGGCCTCTATCCCACACTGTGACACAAAGAACCCGAGAAGCTTGCCGGACGGGACGCCAAAGACGTACTTCTCAGGGTTCAGCTTGAGATTGATCTTGCGCAGGTTTGCAAATGTTTCTTGCAAATCTGGTATGAGGGTTGCCCTGTCCTTGGTTTTGACCACTATGTCATCCATATAAGCTTCCATATTTCTATGGAGCTGGGGTTCAAAACCAATCTGGACCGCCCTTGCAAACGTCGAACAACACTCTTCAACCCAAAAGGCATCCACATGAAACAATACGTACCACATGGGGTGATGAATGCTGTTTTCTCTTCGTCTTCTCTTGTCATGAAGATCTGGTGGTAGCCGGAGTAGGCGTCGAGGAATGACAACAGATCACACCCAGCCATGGAGTCAACAATCTGGTCGATGCGCGGCAATGGGAAGGGGTCTTTAGGACAAGCCTTATTGATATCTGTGTAATCAATACACAGCCTCCACTTCCCATTTGCCTTGCGCACTACGATCGGATTGGCCAACCACGTTGGATGGAGCACTCTTACCAAACCCGCTGCTTCCAGTTTCCGGATCTCTTCTGTGATGAACTCTTGTCGTTCCAAAGCTTGCTTTCTGACCTTCTGCTTGACGGGCCGCACATGAGGACAGACAACAAGGTGGTGCTCAATCACCTCCCTGGGAACGTCGGGAATGTCGGAAGCTTGCCATGCAAACAAATCGACATTCGCCCGCAGGAAGGTGACGAACGCGTCTTCCTATTTGTCGTCAAGAGTGGAGCTTATGGTGAAAGCCCCTCCCGCGCCATCCTCATTGACGGAAACCTTCTTGGTTCCTGGCGGTATGGCCCCGGACTTCTTTTTCCCGCCGGTGGAGCTCTCTGGCACGTCCTCGACGGCAGCGCTACACTCCGAAGAGGTGCGATTGCCGGAGTGGGTGTTCGAGGTCTCACCGGTCTTCTTCTTCTTCTTCCCTCCCGGGGTCCCAGCGGCAGGAGCAAGTGCCTTAGTGGCGGCAGGTGCTGCAACTGCTTGCTGGTATAGTTGGTCAGCGCAAATCAACACATCTTTCTTGTCGGAGGGGATGGTGATGATCGTCACGGGCCCTGGCATCTTCAGGGTGTTGTATGCGTAGTGTGACGCCGCCATGAACTTGGCCAGCGCTGGGCGGCCAAGGATCCCGTTGTAGGGCAAGGGGATCTTGGCAACATCAAACACGATCCTCTCCGTCCTGAAGTTTAGGTCGCTTCCAAAAGTCACGGGCAGCGTGACCTTTCCCTTGGGTTGGCTTCTTCCCGGGTTGACCCCTTGAAATGTTCCCGTCTCTTCGAGGTCTCCGTCAGGAATCTGCAGTTTCTCGATCACGGCAGGCAAGATCAAGTTCAGACCGGCCCCGCCATCGACTAGCATCTTTGTCACCTTGAGGTTGCGTATAGTTGGTGAAACCAACAACGGCAAGCACCCGACCGCAGTAGTGCGATCAGGGTGATCCTCAGTGTAAAAAATGATAGGTGTGCTGGACCACTTCAGCGGCCTTTGGGCATCAAACGACGGCTCTGCTGCTGTAATCTCTCGCGCCCACTGTTTAAGCCGGCGGTGAGAAGTATGCAGCGAGGCGCCGCCGTCGACGCACATGGCCTCTGTAGCCTTCTGAAACTCTTGGTCGCCGGACTCGTCGCCCTCTTCGTGATCGTCGTCTTCTGGCTTTCTGTCACGGCCCCGGGCGGGCCTCTCCTGTTGTTTATCCTTGCCGCGACGGCCCGCCTGGCCGTCACGCTTCTTGCCGGACCCCTCAACACCGTCTTGGCCCTTCTCCTTGTCCCGCCTCTCATATTTAGCCCTCTGCTTCTCAGCGAGGAGCTCAACCTGTCGGCAGTATTGGAGAGCATGGCCTTTGGTGCGATGGATCTTGCAGTACCGCTTGTCGGAGTTTCCTGACTTCTCGGCAGCCGCCAAGGCCCGGCAGGCGACACATCCGACAATTTCCTTGCCGGGGTCATCTGCCTTGGTTTTCTTGGTGGAGCCGGTGTCATCAGATCCCTCGACGGCAAGCACGACTTTCCCTTTGCGCTTCCTATTGCGGTGCCGACCTTTCTTCGCTGGGGCGGCAGTATCCTCATCTGAGGAGTCGGTTTCCATGCCGGCATCTTCGCTAGGGTACTTCCTTCCCTCTTCAGCCCGGGCACATCTGTCAGCAAGAACATAGAGTTCTGCTACATCTTTCACCTTGTTCATCGCCAGCTCTTCGCGCATCTTGCGGTTATGCACGTTCTGATGGAACACGCTGATGATGGCGGCAGGGTGAACATCAAGGATATTGTACTGTATCCGGCTGAACCTCTGTATATACTTGCGGAGACTCTCGCCTCCCTTCTGGGGAATGACGTGCAGGTCGCTCGCTTGGCCATGGGCTTGGTGGCCTCCAATAAAGGCGCCCACGAACTCATGGCACAAATCCGACCAGGAGGAAATGGAGTCTACCGACAAGTGCATCAACCATGACATGGCGTTGGGTTTAAGAGCCAACGGAAAGTAATGCGCAAGCACCTTATCGTCGCGGGCTCCGACAGCTTGCATCGCGATGGTGTAAATGCTGAGGAACTCGGATGGGTAGGTCTTGCCGCTGTACTTTTCGCCCACGTCAGGTTTGAAAGTGCGGTGAGTGGGCCACTGGAACTGCCGCAGCTCACGGGTAAAAGCCGGACAGCCTACCTCGTAAGGTAGGCCTCCAGGGCTTTCCGGTGCCGGGTGGTTCACAGCAGGCCCTGCTCGCCTGTCTGATTGGTGGCACGCTCCGCGCCGGCGCTCGATAGTGGTTTGAGCATCTTCATGTTCTCGTTCCCGAAGGACTTGGCGCTGGTCACAGTGGGTCCAAGGGTCAGACGACGCTATGGAGATTTCGTCGCCCGTGATGTCATGACGGGCTGGCATCCGCGGCGTCGGGCGAGGAGGGGGCGAGTGCACCGTGGTCGCGGCGCCGCCGGCTCTCCTGGCACTGGTGCATGGGACTCCGTCAGAGCGTCGACCCGGGGGCTCCACCGGACTCGGTTCGTCCTTGTTGGCCAGCACAACAAGGCTTCGGATAGTGGCTCTTCATTCGTTGAGTTTCCCCGTAGTGGGGGGGGGGGAATCGAGGAGCAACTGCGCGCGCCAGGGCTTCTGCTGGCGTTGGTGGCAGCGAAACCTGCACGGATCGCGACGCGCTTCGACTTCTGACCATGTCAGAAGGAGCTCTATCACGACCCCGCGGTTGCATGCCATCTTCGCCAGCGCCTCGGTGAGCGGGCATGTCTTCTACATCCCGGGAGGGGTGCTCGGGGCTCTTCCCGCGGCGACGCCCGGGGTCTTCGGTGTGATTACGCCGTTCGTCGCGCGCCGCTTGAGAGGAGCGCGCCGTCGGCGCCGGCGTGGGAGTCTGGAAAGACCTCGTGTCGCCTTCGGGCGGGGTGGCAGCGATCTTGGAAGGCCCCGCGCCACCCGCGGAGGACCTGGCTCCGTCTTTGGATTTGGCGGTGTGCAGCCCATTACCAGGCGCACGAACATCGCCGCCTCCCAAACTCCGGCTGCTGGGACGGTGTTGGTGTTCGCGAACGGCGCCCCGGGTCCTTTCCGTGACCGGTCCGCTGCTCGCCCGCGACGGGACGGGATGTCCGGCGTTCGACGGGCCAACCGCCACCGTCGTCTTCTTCTTGGGCGCCATGACGATGAAGGAGCGTCGAACTAACTGCTAAAGCCGATTCTCACAACTGTGCTTCCCCCTACCTAGCCCGCCAAAGATGTTGGTGGGAAACAACACCTATGGGATCACAAGTATCCCTACTACGGTTGCGGGGCGTGGGGTCGCGAGAAGAGCGGATCAAACAGATAGCACACGGTTCCTTTATCCAGGTTCGGGCCGCGAGGATGCGTAAAACCCTACTCCTGCTTTGGTGGATTGTTTATCTGTGTTCTTGAGTTAGCAATGGGCATCAAGAGCTCCAAAAAGCCGAATCCTCCTCCCGGTCGCCTAAGGGCTTCCTTTTATAGGAAAGGGGTTGCCACAGTGGCACACAGGAGGTGGAAAGGGTACAGTAATGCGAGGCTATCCCTCGCATTACATGACAAGGCACATTTAATGCGCCTTGCTTAGGTGTCCTTGCTTTATCGGGGACGGGGGAGAGCCTCGTCTCGTCCGTCGCCGCTCCCTCTTGCGTCGACACGCGCCCTGTCCAGCGGTGCTTGTGGTGCCATGTAGGCAGGCAGGCAACTGAGGTGGCGCAGTGGTGGGTCTCCACGAAGATCTGCACGCCGCCACGCAGGTGCCTGCCCAACTGGTTGGGTCGGTAACTGCATGCGAACGGCGGTGGGGGTGCGACTGGTGCGGGCCTGATGGTGGCCCCACGGGCGTCCTTGGCAAGGGCCTTGCCGGGGCCCCGGCAAGGGTCTTGCCTTGGCGCCTGCTGTCATCCCCGGCAAGGCTCTTGCCGGGGGCCTTGTGGTCCTCCTTGGCTGGGATCCCGCCAAGGATCATCTCCTTCTTAAGTGGGTATCTGATCTTGAATGTCTTCACAAAGATCTGCATGCCACCACGGGGATGTCTCCCGAATCCTTGCCCCATGGGGGCAGTGGACTCGAGGGTGACTTCGCTCCGTAGGTGTGGGGCGAGCTGCCCCGGCAAGGATCTTGCCGGGTTAGCTAAAGCTGCCCCCCGGCAAGGATCTTGCCGGGGGGGGGGGGGGTCTGCTCTGTCCCCTTTGCTCTTTGTGGTCTTGGTCTTGGCGTCGTTCTTCTTCTCTTCAGCTTCGGCCTTACCATGGCTTACCTCCCTTGCCGTGCTCGGTGTGGCGGCGCACGTGGCTCAGACTGCCCGTGCACAGTTATAGGGGTACAAAAAGTGTACCCCTTTTTGTACACCGACAGGCACCTGCCAAGGTTGGCACCTCAATCTTCTCCGAAGATGGACCAGTGAAAGATGGTAGCGACGATACATGTGAGTGCATCGGACCGGTTCGTGCCCCGGACCCGGTATGTGGCTCGTTCGGGGCCTCCGGCTTTAGATGTTAGGCTTAGGTGAGAGGTCTGGATATTTGGCCCAGCTTGTACCCCTTCATAATATGGATTGGAGTAGAGACAGATGTTGCCAAGATGACGGACTCAAGCATATTGTTGTATTGCTTTGTAAGGTCCTCGAGAATAATAAATAAAATGGCCGCATGCATTTTCCAAATGCAGAGGACAGGGTCATCCTTCTTTTCTAAAAAAACCTTGTATCCATCCATATACATGGCGCATCTGCACATATTGCACAAGGGCAGGGCGTACACCACCCATCTGCACCCGCTGCATGCTGTATTCATATATATACACTGTTATTAGTTGAGCTATTATGTTACCTACTGCGGAAATTATCTAAACAGTACGAATGAAGGTAGTAGTAGTAGTAGTATAGCCGATGTGTCTTCGGACGTGTACCCGTTTTCATTTGCTGCTCTCTAAGCCATATATGTGCAATTGCTTACGTATATGCGCCCCTCCCACCACATCTGAGGGAGGTCATCTACTAGCTCTTTTGCAGCATGCAGTGCAGCGCTCCCTCCTACCACATATGTGCGAGGTTGTCTACACTTTTGCAGCATGCAACACAGGTCCTCTTATTACTTCTTTGCTCTGCATATTCTACCACCTATCATGTGTAGGACCATACGTACAGTTAGCCTTCCTTCCGTAGCTGCCGGCAGTTGTACGTGCACCACATTTGTGGAAAACCATGATGATATAACTACAGCCTCCAAATTCAGGATATATATAGTCGCAATAATTTGCTATTGTGACAAGGCGAAGCCACCAAGGGCACATGCATGTCTCCATACAACACCACGAGTACATTTTACAGTTCTCAGAACTAAATAACTGTAGAGTAGAATCACAAACCTCAGGGACCCTGCATACACAAAACCATACACAGCCGTATTACCAATCTCCGCAGGCTGGAGTAGCTTCATGTAATATTTCAATCCACGTGAAAGGTTGATCTATTTTCGCCCCTCCACATCCAGGGACGCGATTGAACACTCATTGAAGCCACGCCGAACAAACCTGTGGAAAATGTCAACAAACAAGCGACGTTCATTTTTGCATGCAGCCTAATGATTAACTATTTCAACTGGAGACTACCCGTGGAAAATGTCAACAAACAAGCGACGTTCATTTTTGCATGCAACCTAATGATTAACTATTTCAACTGGAGACTGGGTAGTGTTTCCTGAACATCAAAACTGCCTATCTAGCATCTTGGTGAAGCAAAGTATGTGGTTTTGCCTCACTACATAAAGACCATGTTCTTAAAAATTAGCAACTATCATATCAACATTGACTAGCTTCTGTTTATAGAACATGCCATGTAAAGCACCGCTGCCTAATTTTCAAAAGAGATCCTTCAAAAACAATGTCTGAACAAAATAATATGCTCATCACAAGTAATATGCTAACTTGCAGACATACCAAGTAGGTTGTCTCCTTGACCCTGTCCTCGACACTCTTCAGATACAACAAGAGCTGCAAGTTCACCGGATTTCTCCTCCAGAAAAAGAAAGAGAGTAACACATGCTATGATTAATTGGTCTCTCTCCACAACAACAAACGAAGCCAGTGCTTCCACAAGCTAATGGAAAACAAAAATCCTAATCGGTAGCATAAAGGGTCGAGTGAAACTGACACATCTTTACTGAAAAAGATATTTATTTAATGTTTCAACTGCTCCAGGTTCACAATACTAAATAATAACCTCTTTATCTATTTGTCGCGCCGCAACACCAGATTCTTCAAGGGGACGAATGATTTTTTCAATACCAGGAAGATCTTCGTCTCTAGCCATTCTTGTTCCTTCATACATATCCATGTGGAATAAGTGAGAAACATCAATTCCCAGATTTGTCTTATGAAAGATATAAGCACTCCAATATTTCTACTCCATATAACATGAAAAATGTTATTCTTTAGATAAAGGATCATACATCCATAATGTATTGCGTTTCCCGTGACGATTGGTGTCTGAAAATCACACAAAGCAAGAAAAAGGAAATTTGACTTCCTAGACAATACACCACTTCTAATTGTTACAGTGACATGATATCACACTTCATACTCCAATAGAACATGATGACATGGTCAAACATCAATCAATCATCTACTACAAAATAAATGTTATAGTATCATACATTTTGATACATAATTAGCATAAATCAATGACATAGGACTTAGATGTGCAATACTTAGAGCACATCTAGATGTGCTTTAGCAAAATTGCATAATTAAAGCATACAACCTTCAAAAACTAGGGAACAGAAATAAATGAAGGCGGAGATGGAAGCGAAATGAATATGTTTCAATTGTGTGCAAGTTTTTTAAGCAGATTTGAAGGGAATGAGTTTTTGTCAATCTCAGGGAAATACATAAAAGATCACGGAGCACCAAGGAACATCATAGGTATGAAATCATGATGGGATTACACATCAAAGTTGCTATGTTCTATGACAACAAACATAAGAAAAGGGGCAAGTTGGATTATACCTAGCAATTATTGTTCCAACAACGTCTATTGTGAATAATTCTAATAACAATGATCCACCAACAGTACCATCTGTGATATGCACTCTTTGGACACCACCTTGAAATGATAAAAAGAGGAACATCTAATTAGGACAAACGAGAATGAACAAGACCAATGTGTGTATGTGTGTGTTACATTCTCATGTCAGGGAACATAACAATCTATGGATTATTGTATGCACTGGTGCAGATGCAGAGATTCTACTATAGATTGTTGTACTACATAAGGATAATTAGTCAACAGAAATGTGTACTTGAGCAAGATAGTGGTTCTTTGTTCGAATGTTTGCACAATGGTATGCATAGTGAGTATAGCTAAATTTCAATCAAAGTATCAGCAGACATATATTCTTACGAACTTTGGAAAACACATGCACCCTACAGTATACAAGTGTGTATTGTCATTGCTAATTGCAACGAAACATACATGCTGCACGAAAGAACATGAGACTTTTGTGGCACAATCAGGAATCAACACATCATGCAAAGTATTAAAAAAGTGGAATATCATATACGAAGCTCCAAACTTACACGGCATACATATGCTGCTGCAGCAAACTCTGTAAGGTAGCCATCTGACCTGCTCAACAGGTGCTCCCCACCAATGGCAAACCCTTGCTCGCCAGACAAACCATTTCCATTATTGAAACCCACACCGTTCCGGAAAGATGCAGTAAACCTATTAAAATGGTCTGATCCATTCAAACCTAGTTCTATATCCTGTTTGATGGGGAGGTTAGTGACATACCTAATATCCTCCTCGCCCACAACCTTCACATCATTTGCAGAAATCTCACTCTGCACAATACGTGCTCTGATTAACATGTTTGCTTCCTTGGCAGACATGAAATGAATACCACGACCATGCTCATCAGATATTTTTCCATCAACAATACAAATAAGTTTAGCTGCCTCTATGGTTAAAGCACATGCCATAGCAACTTCATAGGTACTAAAAAGAATCAAACAAAAGCTATATTAGTAACTCCAAGTAATAATGGTTCAACTGCTAACATTTTTTATTCTTTTCACAAACTTCCCATGATTAAAGATACACGACTATTTTCGGGAGTATCCTATGAGGGGAGTAAAGAGAGTACTTGCAATTTAAGACCTCTCTTGCGCTGGAGTATCCCATATTGCTGACAATGACTATGCTATCTCTATCAAGCCTCTCTCTTATTCGTGAAACATCAATTTTCTTAACTTCACCAGTGAAACCATAATCAATGCCACCAGCAACCCCTCGCCTTTGCCAAAGGAAGAGAAAATAAATCAATTGTCCAAGATGGTCCAAGAACGAAATCATTCAGATGCTTGCACACATTGACTGAAGTTTACTTTTTTTTTCTCTTTCCATGAAAGAGAGGTAACCTTTAAATTTCAAAAAATATGGAGGGAGTATAATTTATTAAGAAAATACAGCATGTTTCATTCTTCTGTATGAGATAGGAGAGCTGGACTCAAAATTGATCGACTTCTATGAAGCAAAACACCATCAGAAAATCACAATGTAAAGAGTGGTTGTTCAGTGTTGCTGGCTATTTATCGGTATCGAGTTTTATCTTAAACACTCAAGATTCATTGACTGGATGCTTTATGATACCTGGATTGGTTAAACGGCCTTAAATCTCTCTATGAGTTTGATTAGCAGTCAAATCAGTTAAGATATTATGTGTCGTTGCATGTATTGTGATATGACCCATTCCAACTGCATCTATTGTCTGCCACTCTAGCTATCATGCCATGCTCATGCGAAAAGTAAAATTGTGTGGTTCCGCTAGGTACTTGCAAAGGTGATTTCCAATAGGAAGCTGCCATCTAACACTATCTGGGCCAAGTATCTTTGTATTGCATTTTCCTTTTCCACTTCCCATCTTTGTATTTCCACCCTTTCTTGAGCAGCAGGCCCCCACCAGTGTACTTTACATGCATGCATGACAGTGTGATAGAGTCATTCTCTCTCTTATCCCACTCAATAAATCCAACCATTTCTTTCTTCTTTGCTAATTTGAAACATCCATATCTTTTAAACCATATATTCATTTTTGAATTTCTTTTTATATTTGAACTCCTTGCGTCAAAACCTTTAAAATGAGATCAATTTTGAATATTTTTCGACCACGTTTAAACTCGAACACATATTTCACATAGCAAAATAATCAGTTTCATAGCCTTGTTTCATAAAAACCACATCTATTTCATTAGAACATTTTTCAAATAACATATTTCATATTTTGAAATAATATGTTTCATGATGATACATTACAAATTCACCTTATGTGGTTACTATTTCATAATTCAGAACCTATATTTCACTTTTCACTACCTTGTTTCACAAAAATAACATATATTTTAGTTGCATATTTTTTTAAATAACCTATTTCACTCTTTTGAAATAAATTGTTACACATTTCCAAAAATCAGTTTCACAATGATACATTACACTTTCACTTTCTGTATTTATTATTTCATAATTCAGAACGTACATTTCACTTTCCACTCGCTTGTTTCATAAAAAATCACATTTATTTCAATTGCACATTTTTGAAAATAATATATTTCACTCTTTTCAAATAAATTGTTACACATTTCCAAAAAATTAGTTTCACAAATGATACATTACAATCTCACTTTATGTATTTATTATTTCACAATTCAGAACATAAATTTCACTTTCCACTGGCTTGTTTTATAAAAATCACATTTATTTCAATTGCAAAATTTTGAAAATAACATATTTCACTCTTTTCAAATAAACTGTTCCACATTTCCAAAAAATTAGTTTCACAATGATACATTACAATTTCACTTTCTGTATTTACTATTTCACAACTTAGAACCTACATTTCACTTTCCACTACTTGTTTCACAAATCTAACATATTTCACTCATTTGACATACATTGTTGCAGAATTTCAAATAAACTGTTTCACAAGTTGACATTTCAGTTTCATATTTGGGTAAAAAAGGTCTGTGAAATAGATTGGTTTAACATATTTCTATTAAAAATCACAATTTTTTAGTGAAATGGTTTTGTTTCACATATGAAATGTGAAACATAAAAATTTAAACGTGTTTGAAATGTATCCAAGATTGGTCTAATTCTAAAGGTCTTGACGCCATGACTTCAAATATATGAATTATTTCAAAAAAAACTAGTTTAAATGATACGGAGAATTTAATTTAGCTAAGGTGAAATAAAAGGATGGATTTATGTGTGAGAAAGGGAGAGAGTGGGCTGTCACATGCTGCCATGCCTGTCATATCAGGGGCAAAGGTGGGGCAACTAGCTATATTTGATGGAGTATATCCCAGTATAGTAGAAAATGAGAATAAAATATTCACAGCGGCACGAATCTTAATGCATGCATGAACGATAGATTGGTTGCCGGCACATGCCGGAACCGCTCAAAATGACTTTGCGCAAGCTCATGGATTAGAGAAATAAATATGGCAGATCGGCCTAACAATTGTTCCCACCAAGTTTTATCCCTTTCTCTTTCGTACTTTGCTACCCCCAGCCTTCCTCCCCTCAGCATCCTCCTCTGCCCCATAGCACAAAGTCTCACCAATTCTATTGCACGTGATCTGGCTGAAAAATGATATCCTTGGTCTAGTAATCCGCCAACAAATTATTGCCTAAATCTTTAACTCCATAGAATCCTTTTATGTGATCCATAGTACAAATGCACAATGATGGTATGATGTAAGGAAGCAACACAGGTAAACTAACCTTAACAACAAGAAAATTTCCACTTGCACCATTATTAGTCTTTTCATGCCAACTGCCATTAACACCATGTCGGCAAAGATTTAACATTGGGGGTCCAGGAGATAGCTTTGCTTCCATACTTAGTTGTATTCTACCCGCTGCCTCCATTGCAGCCTCTATTGCATCTAAATCGGTGATACAGTAGTGACCAGCATACTTAGCGTTCTTTCCGGGAAAAAAATCATAAAGGCATGAACTACTACATTGGTAAAATTTGCATAAATGATGAGATCATAGCATCTAGTTTTTTTTTTTGCAACACCACAAACATTAAGAATTTGTAGACCTCTTTTCAGTTCGAAAACTGTAACAAGATATGAGATCTACAAATTCAGTGGTCAGATATTCGTCATCGATATTTACACTTCCAGTGATTACATTGTACGTTATTTGGTATAAATAAATTTGTGAAGTTTATCAAAGAGTAGAATTCCTCCTCTGCAATACCACGATACTTTTCTTACTCACTATCGTATCAAATCATGCATATAGCAAGAAATAAAGCAAGGATATGGTAATTAACACTCCACAAGTGACGGGGTCAGAACACAACTAAACTCTCTCCGCAAAGAGCTTATCTATCTTGACATGGATTCCAGGAACAAGAACAAATTTGATCCCAAAGCTATGAAGAAATGATATATCCCGTATGTCAAAAAATACAATAGAGACAAGATACACATGTCTATCTCTTCATTTCATAAACTATTTTTAAGTACATTGCTAAGGTTGATGCCTCCCGATACCCTCCGCCTCCCGTCCCCTCTGCCTCCCCTCCTGCCGCCGTCGGATCCCGGCTGGGCAAAGCCCGTGCGGGGGGGGGGGGGGGGATGATGGCGGCGGCGGGGCGTCCATCCGGGCGTGGCTTGGAGGCGTGGTTGTGACGGTGGATCTTGAGCGGGCGCCTCGAGACGACGTGTATATGGCCATGGCGCCGGTCACGCAGCGATGTGATGTTGGGGAACGTAGCAATAATTCCTACTATTTTCCTACGTGTCACCAAGATCAATCTAGGAGATGCTAGCAACGAGAGAGATGGAGTGCATCTTCATACCCTTGAAGATCGCTAAGTGGAAGCGTTACAAGAACGCGGTTGATGGAGTCGTACTCGCGGCGATTCAAATCACGTAAGATCTGGTCTAGCGCCGAACGGACGACGCCTCCGTGTTCAACAAACGTACAGCCCGGGGACGTCTCCTCCTTCTTGATCCAGCAAGGGGAGAGGAGAAGTTGAGGGAGGACTCCGGCAGCACGACGGCGTGGTGGTGGAGCTTGTGGTATTCCTGCAGGGCTTCGCCAAGCTCTACGGAGGAGAAGGAAGAGTTGGAGGAGGGAGGGGTTGCGCCAGGGAAGGGGTGTGGCTGCCCTCTATCTCCCTCACTATATATAGGGGGAAGGGGGTGGAGGAGGCGCCCTAGGGTTCCCTAGGGGAGGGGCGGCGGCCACAGGGAAACCCTAGATGGGTTTGGGCGCCCCCACCCCTAGTAAACTTGCCCCCCAAGCCGGGAGGGGTGGCTGCCCTAGAGGACGCGCCCCACCTCTCCAGGTTACGTGAGAGGGGTTGGGAGGGGCGCACAACCCCTTAGTGGGCTGGTTTGCCCCCTCCCCTTGGCCCATAAGGCCCCCCAACGCTTGCCGGGGCCTCCGAAGCACCTTTCGGTCACGCTGGTCGTCACCCGGTACTCCCAGAACAATTCCGGACTCCAATACCCTTCATCCAATATATCGATCTTCACCTCCGGACCATTCCGGAGTTCCTCGTCACGTCCGGGATCTCATCATGGACTCCGAACAACCTTCGTTAACCACATACTATTTCCCATAACAACTCTAGCGTCACTGAACCTTAAGTGTGTAGACCCTACGGGTTCGGGAACCATGCAGACATGACCGAGACACATCTCCTCCCAATAACCAATAGCGAGATCTGGATACCCATATTGCCTCCCACATGTTCCACGATGATCTCATCGGATGAACCACAATGTCGGGGATTCAATCAATCCTGTATACAATTCCCTTTGTCTAACGGTATGTTACTTGCCCGAGATTCGATCGTCGGTATCCCTATACCTTATTCAATCTCGTTACCGGCAAGTCTCTTTACTCGTTCCGTAACGCATGATCCCATGACTAACTCCTTAGTCACACTGAGCTCATTATGATGATGCATTATCGAGTGGGCCCAGAGATACCTCTCCGTCATACGGAGTGAAAAATCGCAGTCTCGATTCGTGCCAACTCAACAGATACTTTCGGAGATAGCTGTAGTGTACCTTTATAGCCACCCAGTTATGTTGTGACGTTTGATACACCCAAAGCATTCCTACGGTATCCGGGAGTTGCACAATCTCATGGTCTAAGGAAATGATACTTGACATTAGAAAAGCTCTTAGCAAATGAACTACACGATCTTGTGCTATGCTTAGGATTGGGTCTTGTCCATCACATCATTCTCCTAATGATATGATCCCGTTATCAATGACATCCAATGTCCATGGTGAGGAAACCATAACCATCTATTGATCAACGAGCTAGTCAACTAGAGGCTTACTAGGGACATGCTGTGGTCTATGTATTCACACATGTATTACGGTTTCCAGTTAATACAAGCTCTCATGAACAATAGACAATTATCATGAACAAGGAAATACAATAATAACAATTTTATTATTTCCTCTAGGGCATATTTCCAACAGTCTTCCACTTGCACTAGAGTCAATAATCTAGTTCACATCACTATGTGATTGTAATGAATCCAACACCCACGGGGTTTGTTCATATCTCGCTTGTGAGAGAGGTTATTAGTCAACGGGTCTGAACCTTTCAGATCCGTGTGTGCTTTACAAATCTCTATGTCATCTTGTAGATGCAGCTACCACGCGCTACTTGGAGCTATTCCAAATAACCGCTCTACTATATGAATCCGGTTTACTACTCAGAGTCATCCGGATTAGTGTCAAAATTTGCATCGACGTAACCCTTTACGACGAACTCTTTTACCATGTCCATAATCGAGAAAATTCCTTAGTTACTCTTGTACCCCTTGATTGACTCATGGTAAGGCACACTTCAGGTGCGCTACACAGCATAGCATACTGTAGAGCCTACGCCTAAAGCATAGGGGACGACCTTCGTCCTTTCTCTCTCTTCTGACGTGGTCAGGTCTTGAGTCTTACTCAATACTCACACCTTGTAACACAACCAAGAACTCCTTCTTTGCTGATCTATTTTGAACTCCTTCAAAATCTTGTCACGCTATGTATTCATTTGAAAGTACTATTAAGCGTTTTTGATCTATCATTATAGATCTTGATGCTCAATGTTCAAGTAGCTTAATCCAGGTTTTCCATTGAAAAACACTTTTCAAATAACCCTATATGCTTTCTAGAAATTCTACATCATTTCTAATCAACAATATGTTAACAACATATACTCATCAAAAATTCTATAGTGCTCCCACTCACTTCTTTGGAATTACAAGTTTCTCATAAACTTTGTATAAACCCAAAATCTTTGATCATCTCATCAAAGCATACATTCCAACTCCAAGATGCTTACTCGAGTCCTTAGAAGGATTGCTGGAGTTTTGCATACTTGTTAGCATCTTTCAGGATTGACGAAACCTTCTGGTTGTATCACATACAACCTTTCCTCAAGAAAATCGTCGAGGAAACAATGTTTTGACATCCTATCTGCAAGATTTCATAAATAATGCAGTAACTGCTAATATAATTCCAACAGACTCTTAGCATCGCTACAGTGAGAAAGTCTCATCGCAGTGAACTCCTTGAACTTGTCGGAAAACATCTTAACGACAAGTCGAGCTTTCTTAATGGTGACACTTACCATCATTGTCCGTCTTCCTTTTAAAATCCATCTGCACCCAACAGCCTTACGGCCATCAAGTAGTTCTTCCAAAGTCTATACTTTGTTTTTATACATGGATCCTTTCTCGGATTTTATGGCCTCGAGCCATTCGCCGGAATCCGGGCCCACCATCGCTTCTCCATAGCTCATAGGTTCATTGTTGTCTAGCACCATGACTTCCAAGACAGGATTACGTACCACTTTGAAGTAGTACGCATCCTTGTCGACCTACGAGGTTTGGTAGTGACTTGATCCGAAGTTTCATGATCACTGTCATAAGCTTCCACTTCAATTGGTGTAGGTGCCACAGGAATAACTTCCTGTGCCCTGCTACACACTAGTTGAAGTGATGGTTCAATAACCTCATCAAGTCTCTACCATCCTCCCACTCAATTCTTTCGAGAGAAACTTTTCCTCGAGAAAGGACCCATTTCTAGAAACAATTACTTTTGCTTCTGGATCTGAAATAGGAGGTATACCCAACTGTTTTGGGTATTCTATGAAGATGCATTTATCCGCTTTGGGTTTGAGCTTATCAGCCTGAAACTTTTTTCACATAAGCGTCGCAGCCCCAAACTTTTAAGAAACAACAACTTAGGTTTCTATAAACCATATTTCATACGGTATCATCTCAATGGAATTATGTGGTGCCCTATTTAAAGTGAATGCGGTTGTCTCTAATGCCTAACCCATAAACGATAGTGGTAATTCGATAAGAGACATCATGGTATGCACCATATCCAATAGGGTGCAGTTATGATGTTCGGACGCACCATCACACTATGGTGTTCCAGGCGGTATTAGTTGTGAAACAATTTCCACAATGTCTTAATTGTGTGCCAAACTCGCAACTCAGATATTCATCTCTATGATCATATCATAGACATTTTATCCTCTTGTCACGACGATCTTCAACTTCACTCTAAAATTACTTAAACCTTTCAATAATTCAGACTTGTGTTTCATCAAGTAAATATACTTAGCATCTACTCAAATCATCTGTGAAGTAAGAACATAACGATATCCACTGCGTGCCTCAACACTCATTGGACTGCACACATCAAAATGTATTACTTCCAACAAGTTGCTTTCTTGTTCCATCTTACTGAAAACGAGGCCTTTCAGTCATCTTTCCCATGTGGTATGATTTGCATGTCTCAAGTGATTCAAAATCAAGTGAGTCCAAACGATCCATCTGTATGGAGTTTCTTCATGCATATCTACCAATAGACATGGTTCGCATGTCTCAAACTTTTCAAAAATGAGTGAGTCCAAAGATCCGTCAACATGGAGCTTCTTCATGCGTTTTATACCAATATGACTCAAATGGCAGTGCCACAAGTATGTGGTACTGTCATTACTATCTTATATCTTTTGGCATGAACATGTGTATCACTACGATCGAGATTCAATAAACCATTCATTTTAGGTGCAAGACCATTGAAGGTATTATTCAAATAAACAGAGTAACCATTATTCTCCTTAAATGAATAATCGTATTGCGATAAACATAATCTAATCATGTCTATGATCAACGCAAACAACAAATAACAATTATTTAGGTTTAACACCAATCCCGATGGTAGAGGGAGCGTGAGATGTTTGATCACATCAACCTTGGAAACACTTCCAACACATATTGTCATATCACCTTTAGCTAGTCTCCGCAGCCTTTTATTTCGAGTTACTAACACTTAGCAACCGAACCGGTATTTATTTCCCTCGTGCTACTAGGAGTACTAGTAAAGTACACAATAATATAACGTATATTCAAAATACTTCTGTCGACCTTGCCAGCCTTCTCATCTACCAAGTATCTAGGGTAGTTCTGCTTCAGTGACTGTTCCCCTCATTACAGAAGCACTTAGTCTCGGGTTTGGGTTCAACCTTGGGTTTCTTCACTAGAGCAGCAACTGATTTGCCGTTTCATGAAGTATCCCTTCTTTCCCTTGCCCTTCTTGAAACTAGTGGTTTTACTAACCATCAACAATTGATGCTCCTACTTGATTTCTACTTTCGCGGTGTCAGACATCGCGAGTTGCTCAAGGATCATCATGTCTATCCCTGATATGTTATAGTTCATCACGAAGCTCTAATAGCTTGGTGGCAGTGACTATGGAGAACCATCACTAACTCATCTGGAAGATTAACTCCCACTCGATTCAAGCGATTGTAGTACTTAGACAATCTGAGCACATGCTCAACGATTGAGCTTTTCTCCCTTAGTTTGCAGGCTTAAGAAACTTGTCAGAGGTCTCATACCTCTTGGCGTGGGCACTAGTCTGAAATCCCAATTTCAGTCTTTGGAACATCTCATATGTTCTGCGACGTTTCAAAAACGTCTTTGGCGCCTCAATTCTAAATTGTTTAGCATTACGCACTGAACTATCATGTAGTCATCAAAACGTGTATGTCTGATGTTCGCAAACCACAGACGATGCTCAAGGTTCAGCACACCGAGCAGTGCATTAAGGACACAATCCTTCTGTGTAGCATTGAGGACAATCCTCAGTATATGGACCCAGTCCGCATAATTTCTACTATCAACTTTCAACTAAATTTTCTCTAGGAACATATCTTAAACAGTAGAACTAAAGCGTAAGCTATGACATAATCTGCAAAGACCTTTTGACTATGTTCATGATAATTAAGTTCATCTGATTATTTAATGAACTCCCACTTAGATAGGCATCCCTCTAGTCTTGTGAGTGATACATGATCAGAGTCAACTAGGTCGTGTCCGATCATCACGTGAGACGGACTAGTCATCATCGGTGAATATCTTCATGTTGATCGTATCTACTATATGACTCATGTTCGCCTTTCGGTCTCTTGTGTACCGAGGCCATGTCTGTACATGCTAGGCTCGTCAAGTCAACCTAAGTGTTTCGCATGTGTAAATCTGGCTTACACCCGTTGTATGTGAATGTTAGAATCTATCACACCCGATCATCACGTGGTGCTTCAAAACAACGAACCTTCGCAACGGTGCACAGCTAGGGGGAACACTTTCTTGAAATTTTAGCGAGGGATCATCTTATTTATGCTACCGTCGCTCAAAGCAAATAAGATGTAAACATGACAAACATCACATGCAAATCATAAAGTGACATGATATGGCCAATATCATCTTGCGCTTTTGATCTCCATCTTCGAGGTGCGGCATGATCACCTTCATCACAGGCATGACACCATGATCTCCATCATCATGATCTCCATCATCGTGTCTTCATGAAGTTGTCTCGTCAACTATTACTTCTACTACTATCGCTAACGGTTAGCAATAAAGTAAAGTAATTACATGGCGTTTTTCATTGACACGCGGGTCATACAATAAATTAAGACAACTCCTATGGCTCCTGCCGGTTGTCATACTCATCGGCATGCAAGTCGTGATTCCTATTACAAGAACATGGTCAATCTCATACATCACATATATATAATTCGTCACATCCTTTTGGCCATATCAAATCACATAGCATACCCTGCAAAAACAAGTTAGACGTCCTCTAATTGTTGTTGCATGTTTTACGTGGCTGCTATAGGTTTCTAGCAAGAACGTTCCTTACCTACGCAAAAGCCATAACGGTGATATGCCAATTGCTATTTACCCTTCATAAGGACCCTCTTCATCGAATCCGATCCAACTAAAGTGGGAGAGACAGCCACCCGCTAGCCACCTTATGCATCAAGTGCATGTCAGTCGGTGGAACCTGTCTCACGTAAGTGTACGTGTAAGGTCGGTCCGGGCCACTTCATCCCACAATGCCGCCGAATCAAGATAAGACTAGTAACGGCAAGCAAATTGAACAAATCATCGCCCACAACTACTTTGTGTTCTACTCGTGCATAGAATCTACGCATAGACCTAGCTCATGATGCCACTGTTGGGGAACGTAGCAATAATTCCTACCATTTTCCTATGTGTCACCAAGATCAATCTAGGAGATGCTAGCAACGAGAGAGAGGGAGTGCATCTTCATACCCTTGAAGATCGCTAAGCGGAAGCGTTACAAGAACGCGGTTGATGGAGTCGTACTCGCGGCGATTCAAATCGCGGAAGATCCGATCTAGCACCGAACGGACGGCGCCTCCGCGTTCAACACACGTACAGCCCGGGGACGTCTCCTCCTTCTTGATCCAGCAAGGGGAGAGGAGAAGTTGAGGGAGGACTCCGGCAGCACGACGGCGTGATGGTGGAGCTTGTGGTATTCCTGCAGGGCTTCGCCAAGCTCTACGGAGGAGAAGGAAGAGTTGGAGGAGGGAGGGGCTGCGCCAGGGAAGTGGTGCGGCTGCCCTCTATCTCTGTCACTATATATAGGGGAAGGGGGGGTGGAGGAGGCTCCCTAGGGTTCCCTACGGGAGGGGCGGCGGCCACAGGGGAAACCCTAGATGGGTTTGGGCGCCCCCACCCCTAGGAAACTTGCCCCCCAAGCCGGTGAAGGAAATATGCCCTAGAGGCAATAATAAAGTTATTATTTATTTCCTTATTTCATGATAAATGTTTATTATTCATGCTATAATTGTATTAGCCGGAAACATAATACATGTGTGAATACATAGACAAACGGAGTGTCACTAGTATGCCTCTACTTGACTAGCTCGTTAATCAAAGATGGTTAAGTTTCCTAACCATAGACAAAGGAGTTGTCATTTGATTAACGAGGTCACATCATTGGTTGAATGATCTGATTGACATGACCCATTTCCATTAGCTTAGCACCTGATCGTTTAGTGTGTTGCTATTGCTTTCATCCATAACTTATACATGTTCCTATGACTATGAGATTATGCAACTCTCGTTTACCGGAGGAACACTTTGGGTGCTACCAAACGTCACAACGTAACTGGGTGATTATAAAGGAGTACTACAGGTGTCTCCAAAGGTAGATGTTGGGTTGGCGTATTTCGAGATTAGGATTTGTCACTCCGATAGTCGGAGAGGTATCTCTGGGCCCTCTCGGTAATGCACATTACATAAGCCTTGCAAGCACTACAACTAATAAGTTAGTTGTGAGATGATGTATTACGGAACGAGTAAAGAGACTTACCGGTAACGAGATTGAACTAGGTATTGGATACCGACGATCGAATCTCGGGTAAGTAACATACCGATGACAAAGGGAACAAACGTATGTTGTTATGCGGTCTGACCGATAAAGATCTTCGTAGAATATGTAGGAGCCAATATGGGCATCCAGGTCCCGCTATTAGTTATTGACCGGAGACGTGTCTCGGTCATGTCTACATTGTTCTCGAACCATAGGGTCCGCACGCTTAAGGTTTCAATGACGGTTATTATGAGTTTATGTATTTTGATGTACCGAAGGAGTTCGGAGTCCCGGATGTGATCACGGACATGACGAGGAGTCTCGAAATGGTCGAGACATAAAGATTGATATATTGGATGACTACATTTGGATATCGGAATGGTTCCGAGTGAAATCAGCATTTTACCGGATTACCGGGGGGTTACCGGAACCCCCCGGGGGGTTAATGGGCCACTATGGGCCTCAAGGGAGAAGGGAGAAAGGGGAAGGAAGGGGCCACGCGCCCCTCCCCCTCCTAGTCCGAATAGGACAAGGGAAGGGGGGCGGCGCCCCCCCTTTCCTTCTCTCCCTCCACCTCTTTCCCCCCCTTCTCCTAATCCAAATAGGAAAAGAGGGAGTCCTACTCCCGGTGGGAGTAGGACTCCCCCCTTGGCGCGCCTAGCCCTGGCCGTCCGCCCCTCCCCCTGGATCCTTTATATACGGGGGCAGGGGGGCACCTCTGGACACACAAGTTGATCCTTGAGATCGTTCCTTAGCCGTGTGCGGTGCCCCCCTCCACCATATTCCACCTCGGTCGTATTGTTGCAGCGCTTAGGCGAAGCCCTGCGATAGTAGAACATCAAGATCGTCACCACGCCGTCGTGCTGACGGAACTCTCTCCCCGGAGCTTTGCTGGATCGGAGCCCGTGGAGCGTCATCGAGCCGTACGTGTGCCAAGAACTCGGGGGCGCCGGAGTAACGGCGCCGGGATCGGTTGGATCGCGTGGAGATCGTACGACTACTTCCTCTACGTTGTGATCGCTTCCGCTTCGGTCTACGAGGGTACGTAGACAACACTCTCCCCTCTCGTTGCTATGCATCACCATGATCTTGCGTGTGCGTAGGAATTTTTTTGAAATTACTACGTTCCCCAACAGCCGGGAGGGGTGGCTGCCCTAGGGGAGGCGCCCCCACCTCTCGAGGTTATGTGAGAGGGGTTGGGAGGGGCGCACAGCCCCTTAGTGGGCTGGTGTGCCCCTCCCCTTGACCCATAAGGCCCCCTAACGCTTGCCAGGGCCTTCAAAACACCTTTCGATCACGCTGGTCGTCACCCGGTACTCCCAGAACAATCCCGGACTCCAATACCCTTTTTCCAATATATCGATCTTCACCTCCGGACCATTCCGGAGTTCCTCGTCACGTCCGGGATCTCATCCTGGACTCCGAACAACCTTCGGTAACCACATACTATTTCCCATAACAACTCTAGCATCACTAAACCTTAAGTGTGTAGACCCTACGGGTTCGAGAACCATGCAGACATGACCGAGACACCTCTTCGGCCAATAACCAATAGCGGGATCTGGATACCCATATTGGCTCCCACATGTTCCACGATGATCTCATCGGATGAACCACAATGTCGGGGATTCAATCAATCCTGTATACAATTCCCTTTGTCTATCGGTATGTTACTTGCCCAATATTCGGTTGTCGGTATCCCTATACCTTGTTCAATCTCGTTACCGACAAGTCTCTTTACTCGTTCTGTAATGCATGATCCCGTGACTAACTCCTTAGTCACACTGAGCTCATTATGATGATGCATTACCGAGTGGGCCCAGAGATACCTCTCCGTCATATGGAGTGACAAATCCCAGTATCGATTCGTGCCAACTCAACGGATACTTTCGGAGATACCTATAGTGTACCTTTATAGCCATCCAGTTACGTTGTGACGTTTGGTACACCCAAAGCATTCCTACGGTATCCGGGAGTTGCACAATCTCATGGTCTAAGGAAATGATACTTGACATTAGAAAAGCTCTTAGCAAACGAACTACACGATCTTGTGCTATGCCTAGGATTGGGTCTTGTCCATCACATCATTCTCCTAATGATGTGATCCCGTTATCAATGACATCCAATGTCCATGGTTAGGAAACCATAACCATTTATTGATCAACGAGCTAGTCAACTAGAGGCTTACTAGGGACATGTTGTGGTCTATGTATTCACACATGTATTACGGTTTCCAGTTAATACAAGCTCTCATGAACAATAGACAATTATCATGAACAAGGAAATACAATAATAACCATTTTACTATTGCCTCTTGGGCATATTTCCAACATGTGACCCCCTCTACCTTTGGTTGTCTTCATCGTCGATCCAAAGGGATCTAGTCGGTGGGTGTTGCCTCGCGGTGGCTTCCAGGCGACGGGTCAAGTCAAGGTGGAGTGGTGCCCTGGCTGTTGAAGTAGGTCAGGATGCCACCATCGTCGGCGCCGCCCGTGGGTTCCATTTTCCTTGTTGGAGGCGATGGTGGGGGCGTCCCCCGCTCCATTCTTTCCGGGGAAACGTCATATCTAGAGGAGGCTACCATTGACGGTGGCGCCCGTGGGTGTCGTAGCCCTCGTTGGAGGCATTGAAGGGCCTCCTGGATCGGATGATGGCGATGTCTTCATCGCCACCCCCATGGGGGCATCATCTTTGGAGACATTCATCGATTGGACGGACATGCGGATGCCTTGGTGGTTGGGCGTTGGTAGGTGGTGGAGTGGTGCTTCATCCTAGACATCGACGGTGATGGATCTTGGCAGCGTGGCACAGTGGAGACTCGGCGTCCGATGGGTGGCGATGGACTCGTGCAGGAGGACGACCGCTATCTGGCGTCATGGTGGCGTTGACAATAGAGAGGCCTGGTAAGGTCGATGCGTGAGTATCTGACCTGAGGATGGATCGATGAATGAATGAGGTGATTGCCCTTGCAGCGTGCGCATGTGGTGCCCACTGAAAGTGTGCCGGACCAATGTGTAACCCAGTCCAGGTATTGTGGCTTGGACGGGGCATCCGGCATTAGATGTTAGGTATTGGTGCAATGTCTGTTTCGTATTAGGCTCGGACATTCGGCACCCCTTCATCATGGGGATAGGAGTTGTGACAGGTGTTGCCAAGATGATGGCTTCAGACTTACTGATGTATTACCTTATAAGGGCTTTGTGAATAGTTAATAAAATGACTGCATGCATCGCCCAGATGCAGAGGCCGGGGGTACATCCTCCTTTTCAAAAAAAAAGGTACATTAGGAAGGTAGTACATATGTCACATAACTTTGTTAACGTTTTATTAGTATATTATAATTCATTTATTTTATTTCACTCTAGAAGTTAGCGAGATTATTGATTTGTCATCCAAATCTTTCCCTTTGGTGTCATCCGGGCATAATAAAAAAAATCTTTTGTAGGGTTCTTACAACATTAATATGGGCGCATTTCATAGACAACCTCTTCTTCTAAATCCCTGATCCAAGTTCTGGAAAAATCACCTATGCATCTTATTTTAAGATGGCAAAACGTACGGCTGGATTACCACTACCGTGCACTTAACCTTAAGCAAAGAGAAGCAGGATCATTTTGATCCAGAGCGATATATGCCTGCAGGATGCTGTGGAGGTTCGGCCTGGAGATGAGGACGATAAACATGCTCCCTCTCTAGCAGCGAATGTAGAGCCACACCTCTCGGAACCACCCCACGAACCTCCTAGCACCTTCCTCCGCCTATATTAACCTCGTCCCTCCATAGCTCAACAGTGGTGGATCTAGAATTTGACTAACATGGAGGCAACATTACAAAGGGTAATAGTTTTTTGTCAAAACACATTACAAATAGTTAATAAAGTATTGAATATACATATGAATGCACTAGTAAAAAATATTCTGCAAATTGTATATGGGGGCCATGGCCCCACCACCCCACCCCTAGATCCGCCACTACACCTCAAGCTTGCTGCTGGGCACCGGTGCACGTGAATGCAATGGCGCATCCTCACGCTACCAGTAGACTGGGGCCGCACTGATCCCACCGCGGCCGCCGGCGTCGGCAAGCCCATGCCGACGAAGAATGCCGCCATGAGCTCATGGCCGGACGGAGGCGTGGGGAGTGTCAGTGTTTATTGCTACCTTGAAATGTGAGTGTGGCAGAAGTAGAAAGCCGGATCGTGAATGGTATGCAGAGCGCAACGGGGTTCCATCCAGTTTTTGTTGGCGCGCGGAGGGATCCAGAGAGACTAGGGGAGGATCCTTGGGCCAGGGCTTAGTGCTTTAATCAGTGAAAGTACACAACAAGAAATCATGGTTTGAACAATTATGTATCGCAACAAATTAATTTGGAGGACACCAGATGCAAAAGTCTTGAACTCACAGGACTGGGCGACCAGCTGGGAGGCTCTTCAAGGTCAGGGATTACTGCAAGACCATAACTATTCTCTTTGTTTGCATGTTATATCACCATATATGTATGTATGATCTCTCTTTTAGATTTTCTTTCTTCCTAACAACACTCCAATATAATGATATGATATCCACTGAAACCATTTGTTTCTCTCCAAACAAACTGGTCACATGAATGCTTTAACTCTCCATAACCTGCACGCGCCAAACGGCAAAACGCCATGTCTGAATCATCAAACCAGGCTGCTTACTGATAGGAGGAGCATCAATGCATGTGACCAATTTTTTCCTCAATTTGACAAACGGAAAAATGTTTATAGGAAAAATATTTAATTTGTTTTGGCAAAATGTTAGACATGTATAAGAATTTTTTTGTTGACATATGCAAAAAAATAGAATAATAACCAAAAGAACAAAGAAATCTTAAAAAATAAATGAAATAAACAAAAGAAAAAATAAAATGAGAAAAATGAAACAAATGCAAAAACAATAACAGAAGAAGAAGAAACCAGAAAATGATAAAAAGAAGAAGAAAACCGAAGAAAAGAAAGAAAAAAGATGAAAAGGAAAAGAAATAAAATAAAAAGATGGACAAATATTGGGGGAAATAGTGGAAAATAGGATCATTGCCCTGATGGTAGGCTGCACTAGCTATGAGCCATTATAACCTTGTTGAAATCCCAGGAACTCCCTTTTTTCTCCTTTTTCTTTTCTTTTAAGTATACACAGTATCGGGTCGGCCCAGTTGAGCTATTCCCTTCAACGGGAGTAGCTTCCATTCGGTTTAAGGCGAGGGGCACTGCTGGAGGAGGTCCAGAGTCCGGTCCGTTCCAGCCAAGCCATTCGGGCTCTCACACTGAATTTTGTATGATATCCTAGTAAGCCTATTATGGCCCCTAGACTGAATCAATGGAGAAAACCACTGCAAGGTCAGCTTATTCTCAATGTGGATGCTTCTTTTTCAGAGGAAGACAACTCGCGGGCCTGCGGTGCGATTATTAGAGATAGTAGTGGGATGTTCGTGGGTGCGGCAATGACAAAATTAGAGCATGTGGCTGACGTGGTTTCAGTTGAAGCGGCTGCTCTTGTTGAAGGCCTTAAACTTGCCAGCAGGTTTGGAGCTAACTCTATCTACAATCAGATAGTGTGATCATTGCAGAAGCCCTTCAGCAAAATTCTGGACACTCAATGGTTACGCTCCAATATTGAAAACTTGTCGATCCTTGTTACGTTATTTCGGAAAGGTCTTCGAGCGTGTGGTATCGGGTTCGAGTATTCTTCCTGGCTTAATAAGCCACCTTTTTTTTTCAGTTGGCGCAACCGTTGACAAAGGTGTCCCACAAGCCAGTCACTGCGCCCATCACCTACAACCGCGCAACCGATGACACACCAACTGCGATCACCACCTACGACCGCGCAGCCGATGACACATGTGTCCCACGCGCCAGTAACTGCGACCACCACCTACGACCGCGCAGCCGCTGACAGAGGTGTCCCACAAGTCAGTATGCGCCCATCATCTACGAGCGGGTAGCCTCTGACAACGGTGTCCCATAACCACGCCCAGTAACGGTCAAAGACTTTGACCCGACGGCAAACCCCCGTTTGGGTTTTTTGCGAGCGTGGGCCGTGCCGTGGAGGGAAAAAGTGAGGACTACCAAAGAGCGTGGGCAAAATTGAGAAGAACTAAGCGATGAGGGGCATGAAAATAGAAATCTTCTTTTTTATACATTTTTAATGTTATTTGGGTTTTGGACTGTTTATTTTTTGCGCAAGCAATGACGCTTCTTAGGAAGAGGCCCGTCAAAACGCCAGATGGGTGATGGACTGCGCTGGGTGGGTTCTCACAATGAATGGAAACGTTTTACTCAAAAAAAAAAACTAACGTAAACGTTGACTGGAGTGATCATCCGAGAGGGAATGAATAGTTCGCTAGGAACACCCTTAAAATGTGACGTTGCCCCCCTTTTGGAATTCCAGAATTTTGACATCTCGCTAAAATTGCTTCGATTTTACGCAAACCCACCTTGCACTTATTCTAGTGATTATGTTGCGGAGCACATATCGCCTTGGCATGGCACTCTACAATAATTTGATGCGTGGAAATATCAATATAAAGTTTCTCCATCTTGCTATCTGTATAGAATTTCTACATTTTCCGAACGGTATGACCGTGCCTGCTTGAGCAGCGGCTGAGCAAAGAGAGGGGTAGGCGGTGAGCAAGCTGGAATCAGACGCCGGCACGCGCAACAACTAGGTCTGCCGCTCCACGACACGACCGGAGCGCGTCCTCCACCCTCTCACGCCCGGAGCTCCCCCGAACGTGTTAACCCTCGCCGGGCTCCTCCCGGTCCGCCGCTTAATCTGCGCCGCGCGCCGCCTCCCCAAACGCCCCCGCCACGCCGAGGTGGTCGGTGCCGACGACCTGGGGTCGTTCTTGGACGAACAAGAACTCGATTGAGAGCGTGCTCCGCCGTGTCGGCCAATACCCCGCTGCTAACCCCTCTTCTTGCCTTGCTATTGTACAAAAGGAAGCGCCGCGATCCAAGAACGGCGCCGCCACGGCGAGTTGGCTGGCGCGGACGACCAGGAGTCGTTCTTGGAAGAACAAGAACTCGATTAAGGGCGTGGCACCGCCACCGCCGCCGCCGCTCCGGCAAATGCCGCGCGTCTGACCCCTCTTCTCGCCTCGCTATTCTACGAACAAGCGCCCGCCATCCCGGCCCGCGGCGGCTCCGCCATCAATGGCGTCGCCCGAGAGGTGGATGCGCAGCCGCCTGCCCGCTTCGGCCATAACCCCTCTTCTTTTGCCTCCCTACGCCTAGTTCTTGGCTTCTTTGGCCTTCAAGTCGATCTCGAATGTTCCGAGCAATGCAATACGGAAGAGCGGGAGGAGGAAGGAGGGAGGAGAGGCGTACCGGCGGCGGGGGAGCGGGTACAGGATGTCTGCGCGGCGGTGTAGGTCCAGATGGAGAGCTCATGCCCACCGAGAAGAAGGACGGCGGACACGGCGCCGGTGACCACGA
Source organism: Aegilops umbellulata (assembly GCA_032464435.1). Taxonomy (NCBI): domain Eukaryota; kingdom Viridiplantae; phylum Streptophyta; class Magnoliopsida; order Poales; family Poaceae; genus Aegilops; species Aegilops umbellulata. Next base: position 345,398,911 of record CP136056.1, on the reverse strand, counting down.
GGAAGGCGAAGGCGAGGATGTTGGAATTAAACACGACAAAAGATGGTACGTGTCCAGTTGGTGTGCATGCATGTATCCGTGTAGTACTAGAGCTTGTCTCCGAGTAGTATTGGAATTAGCTTCCGCTTGTTTTTCCTCTAGTAGCTAGCTAGCTTGGTACTACTATTTATATGGGTGCAAACAACCCTGTAACTTGTATCTTGAGTTGAAGCAATAAAGCATACACAAGGCTCGATACGAGCCTTTGGCAATACGCCGGCGTCTCGCGTGCGTGCGTTTGTGTTTCCGGCCGTGCTGGCCGTTGTGTGCGTGCGTGGCTATTAGTAGATCGTTTACGATCAGCCGTGATACGTAGGTGTATTTTGCTTCGGCCACTTGGGGCAGGAACCAAGACTGTCGGCAAGTTCTTCGTCGTTCGTCGTCGGTCGTTTACGTGTCGCCGGAAAGTACTCGGTGTGCACAGTTTGGGCCAACAATTGGTATCTAGAGCAAGGTTGATCTTCTAGTAACGGAGGATCATGGCGGACGACGAGAAGACCAAGCAGCTGGCGGAGTACTCCGGTGCGGCTAAAGTAATTGCTGCTCCGGCGAGTTCGTCGTATCCACGGTTTGATCGCGAGAACTTCGGGGTATGGAAGGCCCTCATGGAGTGTGGTCTCCGCGCCAACGAGCTATGGGACGCGGTGGATCCCGGAGGCGACGCGTTCAAGAAGGAGGGAGCCGAGCACCGGAAGGATCGGCAGGCGGCGTCGGTGATTTACTCGGTGATGCCGATGGATGTCCTCCAGCACCTAATCGCCAAAGCAACGGCGAAGGAGGTGTGGGATACGCTGAAGCTCATGTTTGAAGGACACACCCGTGTCAAGCAAGCCAATCTCCAAACTCTCCTAAGGAACTATGAGACTTTGGTCATGGGCGATGATGAGTCCGTGGATGCGTTCGCTTCACGGGTGGCTACTCTCGTCAATCGGATTCGCACGCTTGGGGAGAACCTCACGGAGGCCTCGGTTGTCCGGCGGTTCTTGCGCGCAGCCCCTCCCCGGTACCTGCAAATTGTCACGGCGATCGAGCAGTGCATCGATCTTGCGACTCTCTCCATCGACGATCTTGTCGAACGGTACAAGGCTCACGATGAGCGGATGCGGTACAGTCTTGGGGACGGGAGGAACGACGAGCTTGTAATGCTCACAAAGGCGCAGTGGATCGCCTTGGAAAAGCGAGGCGGATCCATAAGCAGTAGCAAGAAGAAGGGGAAGCAGCGCTCACCGAGAAAGAACTTCGCCGACTCGGATGACGACTCAGACGATGAGGCTGCACCGCCACCGAGGAGAAAGTTTGACATCAGGAAAGTGAGGTGTTATAATTGTGGCCTCCTCGGTCACTTCAAGGCTAACTGCGAGGAAGCACCGAAGCAGAAGGCGCTCATTGCCCAGCAAGGAGATGATGGTGACATGATGTTGATGTGTAAACTGGTGGACGAGGAGGATCCAGACTCTGAAGCGTTGACTAAAGAAATTGTCGAGCTTGCGGAAGAAAAAGTTTGCCATCATGATCGTGGTTTGGAAACCTGTGTCGAAGCTACAGATGCGGGGGGTGATTCCGAAACTTACGACACTGCAATGGGCGTAAGTGCTATCTTTGCTGGAGCGAAAGAAGCGATAGCTGCGTGTGCTCGGCCATGGAGAAGCAGTCTTCGTACGTTGCGCCCAGAGAAAACAAAGACATATGTGGCGCCGGAAGTCCACGATGAAACAACATACGTAAGTGCAATTGATGTTAATGCTGATGCAAAGACAGACACGGATGCAACTCAGGCGTACGTGGCATCAAAAGTTCACGAAGTGAGGCGTACTGGAGTTGTGTCAATGAGCAGAACAGGCAAGCTAGGGGGCGACGCAGCTTGTTCTGGTGAAGTGAGTACTGCGAGCGCTCGACCAGGACGTTCTGGAGGCAGCTGCTATACCGTCGCAGCAGACGGACCGAAAGGAGACGGCCTACCCAGCCAACCGAGCAACTCAGAAGTGGACACACGGCCTAGTGGCCAGGCCGGCTCACAAGTAGTGTGTGAGTCATGGAAAGAGGCAACAGCAACGGCTGGACGCTGCCCATGTGCTGGTGATGCGTATGCATCAGGAGCCCAGCCGGCTGCATGCTTGTACGCATGGGAGGATGCCCCGTTGGCACCTGCATCACCTCCGAAAGCACTGGAGGAAAGGACAACGTCACCTACATCGATATATCCACAACCGGTGTTACAACAATATTCGGAGCAAGTTCTTCGAACGATTGACACGGTAAAGGTGAAAAGGAGTGGGCAACAGTGTCTACTAAGCGCCGAGGAACCAACGAAATTTGTGGATGCAAATATGATGGAGTGTTGGCATCAGGCCATGAAGAGGAGTTGAGGTTGATCCACGACAATAATGCATGGGAGCTTGTGGATCTTCCCAGCAATGAAAATGTCATGGATCTTAAGTGGGAATTTAAAATCAAGAAAGATGGCGAAGGGTCCGTGAAGCATAATGCAAGGCTAGTAGCCAAAGGATACGTGCAAGAGGAAGGTGTGAACTTCAAAGAAGTGTTCGTTCCCATTGCAAAGATGGAGTCGGTGAGATTACTCATCGCTCTCGCGGCTCAGGAATCATGGAAAGTACATCACATGGATTTAAACTCCGTGTATTTGAAGGGCGAGATAGAAGGAGATGTGTATGTGAATCAACCACCGGGTTTCATCAAAGAGGGAGAGGAACACAAGGTACTGAAGCTACACAAAGTCTTGTACGGGCTACGACAAGGCTCTCGGGCGTGGAACATCAAATTTGATCAGACGATGATTTCTCTTGGATTTGAGAAAGCCCCACTAGAGCATGTGATGTACAAGAGAGGTGAAGGAAGGGATCGTCTACTAGTTGGCATCTACGTCGACGACCTGTTAATAACTGGAGCAGATGAAGAGGTGATTGTAAAGTTCAAGCTACAGATGAAAGAGCTTTTCAAGATTGATGATCTAGGTCTTTTGAGCTACTACCCCAGGATAGAGGTACATCAAAAGACGGAGGGGATCACACTATGCCAGGAAGCATACAGAAGGAAGGTACTTGAAAGCCGTGGCATGAAAAATTGCAATCCAGTTGACGCTTTAATGAAACCTCGTCTTGAACTGAGCAAGAAGAGTAAAGCACCTGTAGTTGATGCAATAGAGTATATTGCAGCGGCCGCTGCGGCGTGTCAAGGTGTCTGGCTAGGAAGGCTACATGATGATCTCATGGATCAAGATCCAGAACAAGTGGTGCTCAATGTTGATAGCAAGTCTGAAAGTTTTCTACGCGAAGATCCAGTGCGGCGTGAAAGGAGCAAGAACATTGATACGATGTATCACTACATAAAGGACTGCGTGAAAGAAGGGAAGATCGAGGTCAACTACATTCGCACCGATGATCAGTTGGCGGACATCCTGACTAAAGCTTTGGATCGAGAGAAGATCCTGAAGATGCGAAGAAGAATCAACGTCGATGCAGTGACGTGACGACGTCGTGTTTAGGGGGGTGATTGTTGGAATTAAACACGACAAAAGCCTCCCATGATGGTACGTGTCCAGGTTGGTGTGCATACATGTATCCGTGTAGTGCTAGAGCTTGTCTCCGAGTAGTATTGGAATTAGCTTCCGCTTGTTTTTCCTCTGATAAGTTTCGGAATCACCCCCCGCATCTGTAGCTTCGACACAGGTTTCCAAACCACGATCATGATGGCAAACTTTTTCTTCCGCAAGCTCGACAATTTCTTTAGTCAACGCTTCAGAGTCTGGATCCTTCTCGTTCACCAGTTTACACATCAGCATCATGTCACCATCATCTCCTTGTTGGGCAATGAGCACCTTCTGCTTCGGTGCTTCCTCGCAGTTAGCCTTGAAGTGACCGAGGAGGCCATAGTTATAACACCTCACTTTCCTGATGTCAAACTTTCTCCTCGGTGGCGGTGCAGCCTCATCGTCTGAGTCGTCATCCGAGTCGGCGAAGTTCTTTCTCGCCGAGCGCTGCTTCCCCTTCTTCTTGCTACTGCTTATGGATCCGCCTCGCTTTTCCAAGGCGATCCACTGCGCCTTTGTGAGCATTACAAGCTCGTCGTTCCTCCCGTCCCCAAGACTGTACCGCATCCGCTCAATGTTGATAGCAAGTCTGAAAGTTTTCTACGCGAAGATCCAGTGCGGCGTGAAAGGAGCAAGAACATTGATACGATGTATCACTACATAAAGGACTGCGTGAAAGAAGGGAAGATCGAGGTCAACTACATTCGCACCGATGATCAGCTGGCGGACATCCTGACTAAAGCTTTGGATCGAGAGAAGATCCTGAAGATGCGAAGAAGAATCGGCGTCGATGCAGTGACGTGACGACGTCGTGTTTAGGGGGGTGATTGTTAGAATTAAACACGACAAAAGCCTCCCATGATGGTACGTGTCCAGGTTGGTGTGCATACATGTATCCGTGTAGTGCTAGAGCTTGTCTCCGAGTAGTATTGGAATTAGCTTCCGCTTGTTTTTCCTCTCGTAGCTAGCTAGCTTGGTACTACTATTTATATGGGTGCAAACAACCCTGTAACTTGTACCTTGAGTTGAAGCAATAAAGCATATACAAGGCTCGATACGAGCCTTTGGCAATACGCCGGCGTCTCGCGTGCGTGCGTTTGTGTTTCCGGCCGTGCTGGCCGTTGTGTGCGTGCGTGGCTATTAGTAGATCGTTTACGATCAGCCGTGATACGTAGGTGTATTTTGCTTCGGCCACTTGGGGCAGGAACCAAGACTGTCGGCAAGTTCTTCGTCGTTCGTCGTCGGTCGTTTACGTGTCGCCGGAAAGTACTCGGTGTGCACAGTTTGGGCCAACAATTGGTATCTAGAGCAAGGTTGATCTTCTAGTAACGGAGGATCATGGCGGACGACGAGAAGACCAAGCAGCTGGCGGAGTACTCCGGTGCGGCTAAAGTAATTGCTGCTCCGGCGAGTTCGTCGTATCCACGGTTTGATCGCGAGAACTTCGGGGTATGGAAGGCCCTCATGGAGTGTGGTCTCCGCGCCAACGAGCTATGGGACGCGGTGGATCCCGGAGGCGACGCGTTCAAGAAGGAGGGAGCCGAGCACCGGAAGGATCGGCAGGCGGCGTCGGTGATTTACTCGGTGATGCCGATGGATGTCCTCCAGCACCTAATCGCCAAAGCAACGGCGAAGGAGGTGTGGGATACGCTGAAGCTCATGTTTGAAGGACACACCCGTGTCAAGCAAGCCAATCTCCAAACTCTCCTAAGGAACTATGAGACTTTGGTCATGGGCGATGATGAGTCCGTGGATGCGTTCGCTTCACGGGTGGCTACTCTCGTCAATCGGATTCGCACGCTTGGGGAGAACCTCACGGAGGCCTCGGTTGTCCGGCGGTTCTTGCGCGCAGCCCCTCCCCGGTACCTGCAAATTGTCACGGCGATCGAGCAGTGCATCGATCTTGCGACTCTCTCCATCGACGATCTTGTCGAACGGTACAAGGCTCACGATGAGCGGATGCGGTACAGTCTTGGGGACGGGAGGAACGACGAGCTTGTAATGCTCACAAAGGCGCAGTGGATCGCCTTGGAAAAGCGAGGCGGATCCATAAGCAGTAGCAAGAAGAAGGGGAAGCAGCGCTCACCGAGAAAGAACTTCGCCGACTCGGATGACGACTTCACGCCGTCCGGCGGCCAGCTGAGCTCCATAAAATGATGATGAGGTAGAATAGAACATGTGACATAGGAGAGGAGCGGCATTATCCCGGTGTCGACCTTTTGTGGGATTTGTTTTCATCTGAAGATCCTCTCTAAGTGCTTTTCTGAGACAACTTCTCCTTCGATTACAAGCTAGTGCTTATTTTGATTACCTCTATAGGACTTGTAGGCAGCCTTTGGTGCTTGTAAGCTGCTTCAGCAATACTATGTATTTGTCGCTTTTGTTTTCTATTTCCCGTGTGTTACCGCTCATTGTTGGTTGTAATGGTGGCCTTGTGTAATCCATGGCCAAATGATGGCTTTTTAATTCAAACCCGGGGTCTTTTTAAGCTTTTGTTCTAAAGAAAAATCAGGCTCTCCTTTCTTAGTGAAAGACCTATTCATGGTTAATACTAATATGTGTTTCAAGGCAGATGCACGATGTTCTGATCACAATACCTGTGCTTTGCTGCGATAAAAAAATTATTTGCCCTATACACCGATGTGAACTGAGGTGGTATGGGTGTCGGGAAAGGAGAGTCTGCGTCGGCATCGAAATAAACTGGAGCAGAGAGGATTGAGCATTCTAACGATGGAATAAATTTAAGTCAAGATAGAGATATGTAAATTGTAATTATTTTCGATCAATTAAACATGACCCGTTAAATGATGGAGCCCTTCATCTTGTGGATGCAACACATAGCCCAAAACTGGCCTATTGCCACATCATAAATTTTCTAGTTTACGGTGTGTTTACATTCCACGTCTCCACAATAAAATTCTATGAACCTGCCGACAACCTTTATTTGCCAGACTCCTCAAGACTTATGGGGCAGATGGAGAGACAGACGCGTGACTGACGACGGAATTGAGGGGGTGGGGTGATATTTCTACTACTTTTTTCTCGTCTGTCTCGAACCCCACTTCCCTCACACTGCCAAATGTTTCACACATATCGACATCTTTTTTTACACTTTTCCATGTCTTCCAAATCACCATGCATATTCTTGCATAAAAATAAGATAAATATTTTGCTTGGGATGTTAAAATTTGAAATCAGAGGAATCCTAAGAATACACTCAAACCATGGTCAAGATGAGAACCAATCGAATCTTGGCCTTGGCCTCACCTGTCTTGAACAAGCTCTAAACACACATAGTGTTTGCTCTAGTACAACTTGCGGAAATTCACAGGGGCACGCACCATCCCAGCCATCCGACCGCCTGATTGCCTCATGATCCGTCAAGTCGTTGTATCCCGTACTGACCATAATAAGTTTTAAGATTTAGTTCTCGAAACTTACGATACTGTTGATCGCAGATTCTGAAACTTACGATTTTGTCGGCCGCTCGTATAGTGTTTCAAAAGTTGGAACTTCGCAGGTTCTGAAACTTATGATTTTGTCGGCCACTCGTACCAAGTTTCAAAAGTTAAAACTTAACCAAGTTTTAAAAACTCATCAAAACGTATTCAAAATGGATCTTATTTGGAAGCCCTTGTCACTAGATACATGAAGCTGTAAATGAAACTTAATTTGAACTTTCGATCAAAATATATGAAAACTGAAAATCGAAAACCAAAGGAAAAAGGAGGTTCCGTGCCCCCGCCCTTGCGTGTTACAAGTTCTCTCCCATACAACTTCGTGTGTATCTAGACAATCAACTTGGTGAGCAAAAAGTACCCCTTAATTTGTGATTTTCATCGTGAAACATATTTTCATGCGATGTATATTTTATACTGCAGATATAGTACATGTGACATTATATGAAAATGTTGCGTAAAAAAGACATTATGAAAAGCAGTAATATACTATTACATGGAAGAAGAATCTGGTCCCTTGTCCTAAGGGAAAATGTCCGTGGAATCAATTTGTGAACTCAAATTCCAAAACGTTGTAGATTACGGAGCGGGGGAGGATCCACCTAGCCGAGACCACTATCTCAGTCAGTGCTACCAGAAACCACATCGCCAAGATGTAGAGCAGCAGGCCGAAGATTGGCATGTTTCTCCCGAGTATCCGCTGCGCCAGACCGCCGGCCACGATGACGCCGTTGCACGCCACGAAAGGGTAGAGCATCCGGTGCTTGTACCGCACCCTCAGGTAGCGCTCCGTGGCGCTCGCCCTGCGCTTGTCCGGCGCGGCGTCCCAGTACATGTCCATGAGCTTGCGCTTCCAGAGCGTGATCCTCCTCCTCGCTTCCTCGTCGTACTCCGGCCAGTTTTCCATCCCGAGCTTTTGCAGTGAGCGGTAGGCTTTGACGAGCGGGGTGAGATCCTCTCTCAGCACGCGGTAGCGCTGGTGCCGCGTCGTACGGATGTAGCGGCGGCGCGCCAGGGAGTACACGCCGTAGCCGTCTGCGATGAGCGGCCTCCGGCTGCCGAGGAGGCGCGCTCCGCGCCGGCGGACCGGAAACCAGAGCTCTCGTGCAATGCTCTCCGGTCCCATAGTATTTCTCGTCTAGGCTTGTTCAAGATTTTTCACTCTTGCCATAGAACACGTTCCAGGCAAGACGGCTTTCTTGTAGGAGCATAACTCGGGTTCGGGCTCCTTTCCGAGTGTACGATATACTGCGTCCAGCCGTCCAGGTATCGGATCAGTCACTTGTTTTTCTTTCTCAAAAAAATCAATAAGATCAGACACTTGTTTTTAGTCGGGCTCCATGCAATCATGATTCATGAATATATGTACCTTACCGATGGATCCTTTTGTTAGACACATATGTATCTTACCGATGGATCCTTTTGTTAGACTAACACTAGCACATATGCACATGCGTTACAACTGTTGAGATATTCATGATCACATTTACTTAGGCAGTTATGATCTTCTTTTATTGTTTCCTAGTCTACGGATATCTCCCGATCCTTTTCATGTATAACGGATACATTTGAGATATCCTTGCCCTTGTACTCTATATGCTACGGCATACTATCAATGAACATATCGACAATCCACATGGTATCAAATACCGTGTTTACTTCCTAACGCTTCCGCCGCCGCCGCCCAGCTGCCGCCACCGCTCCCTGCTGCCGCAGTACCTCCTGCCGCTGCATCCCATCCCGGCCACCGCCCTCCTTTGCCGCCGCCTACCTCTCCCTCTTCCTCCACCCAACCCCTAACCTCGACCCGAACCCTAACCCTCCACCATGTCGTTCGCTTCCTACGACTCCTCCTCCTCCTCCTTCCCCATGTCCAGCGCCACCCAACACTCCAACCCATTCGCCGGCCCTGCCCCCATCCCCGTTGAAGACATCCGCAACGCCGACAACCTCGCCCGTGTGCCCATCCGTCTCTCCCAAGAGGACTCATCTTACTATGCATGGAAGACATACTTTCATCTTGTTTTTCGTGAGTTTCATCCCCAGGAGCATATCGATGGCACCGTTGACTCCAAGGCCATGGTGTTCGACGCCGAGTGGTCGGACGTCGAGGCGACGATCATTCGCGGTTTTTCCTAACCATCTCCAAGGACTTGTTCTACACGGTGGTGCAGGATGACGATGATGCACACGTTGTCTGGACGAAGCTCAATAGCCTCTTCACCGACAATCGGCTCCAACGGCTCGTCTTCCTTCAACAGGAATTCTTTGGGTGCCATCAAAATAATTCCTCCGTGGATGATTTTTGTTTGCGCCTAAAGCGTCTTTGCGACGAGCTCCGCGACATCGGCAAGAAAGTCTCCGACGATCTTCTCCTCAGCACCCTCGTCGCCGGCCTCAACGAGGAGTTCACTCAGGCGGCTGCCAACCTCAAGCTCATCCCCAACCCAACCTTCCACAAGGTCATCGCCTACTTGCGTTTGGAGGAATGCAGGATGAAGAAGATGAGGGCGCGGGCGGTTCACACCGCCCTCGCCGCTGGCACATCGCGCGGTGCTGCTCCCCAACAGCAGCCGGCGGCCCCGTTCCCGCTGCCCCAGCCGGTCCCGCCGCCCTTCCCATTTCCCCAACAGGGGGCGCCAACACTCGCTGCCTCCAACGAGCGCGGCGTCCGCGGCGGCAAGGGGGGGGCGCAAGGGCCAGCAGCGGGCGGCTAACCCCGCCGGGCCACCCCGAGTTCAGCAGCAGCAGCAGCCCGTGGCGCCGTGGGCTTACGGGCACAATCCTTGGACCGGCGTCGTCCACGCATATTCTATGTCGGTCCCCCGCCCCACCGCTCCCGGCATCCTGGGTCCCCGACCGGCGCAACACCAAGCATATCACGTCGTCCCGCATCCACCTGCGCGTTCGCGACGTTTCAGCAGCCCGGGGCGTACCCGGCCTACCCGCCGCTGCCGGCCCTTGCGCCGCCGTAGCCTGGCACCGGTTACTACAACACGACGCTCGCCCCGCTGATGACCCACAAGTATAGGGGATCTATCATAGTCCTTTCGATAAGTAAGAGTGTCGAACTCAACGAGGAGAAGAAGGAAATGATAAACGGTTTTCAGCAAGGTATTCTCTGCCAGCACTGAAATTATAGGTAACAGATAGTATTGTGATAGGATAACTTGTAACGAGCAACAAGTAACAAAAGTAAATAAAGTACAACAAGGTGGCCCAATCCTTTTTGTAGCAAAGGACCAGCCTGGACAAACTCTTATATAGAGAAAAGCGCTCCCGAGGACACATGGGAATTACCGTCAATCTAATTTTCATCACGTTCATATGATTCGCGTTCGGTACTTTGATAATTCGATATGTGGGTGGACCGGTGCTTGGGTGTTGTTCTTACTTGAACAAGCATCTCACTTATGATTAACCTCTATTGCAAGCATCCGCAACTACAACAAAAGTATTAAGGTAAACATAACCATAGTAGGAAACATATGGATCCAAATCAGCCACTTACGAAGCAACACATAAACTAGGGTTTAAGCTTCTGTTACTCTAGCAACCCATCATCTACTTATTACTTCCCAATGCCTTCCTCTAGGCCCAAATAATGGTGAAGTGTCATGTAGTCGACGTTCACATAACACCACTAGAGGATAGACAACATACATCTCATCAAAATATTGAACGAATTCCAAATTCACATGAGTACTAATAGCAAGACTTCTCCCATGTCCTCAGGAACAAACGTGACTACTCACAAAGCATATTCATGTTCATAATCATAGAAGTATTAATATGCATAAAGGATCTGAACATATGATCTTCCACCAAATAAACCAACTAGCATCAACTACAAGGAGTAATCAACACTACTAGCAACCTACAGGTACCAATCCCAGACTATGAGACAAGAATTGGATACAAGAGATGAACTAGGATTTGAGAGGAGATGGTGCTGGTGAATATGTTGATGGAGATTGCCCTCTCCCGATGAGAGGAGCGTTGGTGATGACGATGGCAATGGCGATGATTTCCCCCTCCCGGAGGGAAGTGACCCTGGCAGAACAGCTCTGCTGGAGCCCTAGATTGGTTCCGCCAAGGTTCCGCCTCGTGGCGGCGGAGTCTCGTCCCGAAAGCTTGCTTATGATTTTTCTTCGGACGAAAGACCTCATATAGCAGAAGATGGGCACCAGAGGGCCAACAAAGGGCCCACAAAGCAGGGGGCGCGCCCAGGGGGTAGGGCGCGCCCCCACCCTCGTGGACAGGTGGAGGCCCCCCTGTTGTATTTCTTCCACTCATTATTTTTTATTATTTCCAAAAATAACTTTCGTGGAGTTTCAGGACTTTTGGAGTTGTGCAGAATAGGTCTCTAATATTTGCTCCTTTTCCAGCTGCCGGCATTCTCCCTCCTTATGTAAACCTTGTAAAATAAGAGAGAATAGGCATAAGTATTGTGACATAATGTGTAATAACAGCCCATAATGCAATAAATATCGATATAAAAGCATGATGCAAAATGGACGTATCACCCGCTACCTTGGGATCCATCTCTCCTTGTTGTGCTGCAGTCGGCGCCCACCCCTAACACTTACACCGGTGGTGGCGACTGGTTTACGGACTCCGGGGCTACCGCACACATGTCCTCCAACCTGGGTAACTTAAGCTCTTTCTCTCCCACCAACACCGCCACTCACATCACTCTCGGCGATGGCTCTTCCCTTCCCATTACACATATTGGTTCTACCTCTTTTCCCTCTTCTAGTACACCTATTAATATGTCTCATATCTTAGTTTCTCCTGACTTAATCAAAAATCTTGTCTTTGTTCATCGTCTTACTCGTGAAAATCCGATTACGGTTGAATGTGACGGTTGTGGTTTATCTGTGAAGGACACCCGTTCCCGGATGGTTCTTCACTGATGTGACAACCTGGAGGACCTCTACCCGGTCCACCCACCATCTTCCACCGACGCCGCCCCCATCGCCCTCTCCGCCGATGTGGACCTTTGGCACGCTCGTTTGGGTCATCCTAATCACGCCACGCTCCGTCATATTCTTCGTAGTTTTTCTTTCACTTGTAATAAGGTCGATGACCATACTTGTCATGCTTGCTGTGTTGGCAAACATGTGCGTCTATCCTTTAGCAACTCTACCACTATTGTGGCATATCCTTTTTAGTTGATACATTGTGATGTTTGGACATCGCCCATTGCCAGCAACTCTGGCTAACTTTATTATCTTGTCATCTTAGACAATTTTACGCACTATGTGTGGACTTTTCCCCTTCGGCAGAAATCAGATGTTCTCTCAACACTTACATCTTTTTACTCATTTGTCTCTACGCACTTTGGTCGACCCATTCTTGCGTTTCAAACAGACGATGGGAAAGAGTTCGATAGTGTCACAGCCCTAGAATTGCTAGTAATTAGTTGCATCAGTGAGCATGCCATCATGTTTTAATTCCAAAGAAACTTGAAATGGGATTGTTGAAACCCTAGCACCAAATGAAATTCAACTAGGTTCACCTAAAATATTTTCAGTATTCCAAATGGCTTTTAAAAATGTTCATCATTTCTGGAAAATGCTAAAACCATAACCAGAAGTGTTGCACATTTTTCCATGACATATTTGGTCACTAGATTAAATCATATAGTATTTGCATTTGGGCATTTAAAAGCTATAAAATATTTTGAATGCTTAAATAATCATAAACTAAAATGTTTACTGTTGGTTATGTTCTAAACAGTATCCATAATTAGTTTCATGATTTTTGGTAATGCCCTGGCATTTTTAATAAAGCCCTAAAGTTTACAGAATAATAGAAAACATTAATAGAACAGAATTAGAAAGAGAGAGAGAGGAAAGAGCTTACCTGGCAGCCCAGCTGGCCCAGCTCCAGCTGGCGGCCCAGCCCACTGGCCTGAGCGGTCGTCCTCTACCTCTGCCAGTAGGCAGAGGAGGGAGGACAGCACACGCGCGCGCCGTAGCGACACGCCACCTCCCTGCCTGCCTGTGTCCCTCGCCACCGCGACGCCTGAACCGCCTCCCCTCGACCCCCTCTGCCTCTCCCCTCACTCTGGAGCTCTCTCCCTCTCCTCTAGCTCCTTCCCGCGATGCCACCGAACACGCCCATCACCGCCGTTCGCCGTTGCCGTGACCACCGCCGTCCCGACGATGCCCCGAGCTGCTCCCGAGCTCCTGCACCTCGTCGCCAGCCCCCTCACCGAGCCACGCGACTGGAAGACCCCGAAGCTCCGCCCCCGACATCTTCTTCTTCCTCGGGTCGCCGAGATCGCCGGCGACCTCCTGCCGTCACCAGCCCCTCCCCGAGCTCCTCGAGGCCACCGTCGCAACCGCCGTGAGCCACTGACTCTTCCCCCTCCCTCGTTTTGCTCTTTTCCATGCTGTAGCACCTTTGCCCGCGAGCTCCGAGCTCCGGCCGCCGCCATGGCCGACGAGCTCCATGCTCGTGCGCTCTCATGCTCGCCCTAGCATCACCAACATGCTCAACGCGTCCCCAGGAAGCGAACGCGCCACACCGTTGCTCTAAGCTCGCGCTGAAACCCCGCGCCCGTGTATTCCGAACTCCGGCCGCCGCCCAACTTGCCACCGCCGCCGCCACAGACCACCCCAGCTCCACTCGCCACCACCACTGGATGCGCCCCTCCGCCAGCTCCCTGTAGATGCTCCCCGCGCGCCAAACGGCAGCCCCTAGCGCTTTCCCGACGCATGTCCGCCGCGGCAAATGGTCGCCGGCGGCTGAACGCCGGCGGGCCGACATGGCACCTTCATTAGTGGCTAATGACGCTGCTAATCTAACCCCACAGCCGCTGACATATGGGCCCCACGCCCTAATTAACCCCGGTCCTCATTTTCTGTTTAGTTTAGATTAACCCAGCGGGACCCACGCGTCAAAGTTGACCCTGCTGACGTGGCCGTTGACCTGGCCCACCTGGCAGCGAGCTAAACAGCCATGTGCCACTGATGTGTGGCCCCCCACACGTCAGGTTTGACCTGGTCAGCCGTTGTTGACTGCTGACGTCACACTGACGTCATGCTGACGCAGTAAATTAATTACTGGATTTATTTTTGTACAGGAAAATTCAGAAAATGTTCTAAACTTCTAAAATTCATGGAAATTCAACCGTAGCTCCAAATGCAAAGATTTATATATGAAAAATGATCAGAAAAATTCAAGGAATCCATCTGTACCATTTTCATGCATGTTTGATCAATGTTTGTCCTCTGTTTTGGACAAAACAAATAAAGGGCATTTAAATAATCATATATGGAGTTGGAATTTGAATCATGTATTCAAACCAACTTCATTTAAATCATAGCTAGATGCATTAGCTCAAATCACAGCATATTGCCATGTCATGATCATGCATCATATTGTGGCATTGCATTGATTGTGTTCTTTCTCAGTTGCCGGTGTTTGTCCCCTCTCGATAGACGTGGTTCCGACGATGTGATCGATGACACCGATGAAGAGCTATATTATCTTCAGAAGTGCCAGGCAAGCAAAACCCCCTTGTTCATTCCGATACAATCCCACTCTCTCGCTCCTGCTCTCTTTTATTGCATTAGGACAACAACGATTCATGTGTTACTTGCTGCGGTAGCTGAACCCCTTTATCCTTTGCATGACCTGTCATTCCACAGTAAATAGATGAAACCCACTAGCATGAGTAGGAGTTGTTTGAGCCCTGTTGTGCCTACTCATTCATGCTTGTTTGTCATGCCTGCTACTGCTTAGAGTTGAGTCAGGTCTGATTCATCGGGAATGAATTAGAATGGTGATGAACATGTCCTACTGTGTGTGAGCTAAGTGTGTGAACACGATTTGGTAAAGGTATTGGTGAGAGGCCATGTAGGAGTACATGGTGGGTTGTCTCATTGAAGCCGTCCTCAGGAACTGAGTTCTGTGTTTGTGATCCATGAACAGTTACTACCACACATTGGGTTCCGGTAACTCGACCCCTCTCGACTTATTAATCAACTTGATCTCTGTCCAGGAGTTGCAACTAGTTTCTGGTGTTTGTAGGTAGTGTTAGTAGTCTACCAAGTGGCACCCGGTACAGGTGGGCTTGGGACAGACTAGGCACAATGGCACGGTGTACCAAGTGGCACCCGGTTGGTGGGCTTGGAAACCCTGCTCACATCGTTTGGGGCCGTGAGCGACACCCCGGCCGGATCTCCTTGCGGATGGAACCCGAATAGGCGATAAACCTGGACGAGAGACTTGTGTGGTTAGTCAGGTCATGGCCGACTCCCTCGCCCGGCTTCCGCTTGAAGGTTGCCGAGGTACATGACGTGTACAGGGTGATAAGTGGCGAGAGCGTGTGTGAAGAAGTACACCCCTGCAGGTTATCATTATCTATTCGAATAGCCGGATTCCTCGGATATGGAAACTTGGACCCCTTGCATAGTTCATAGACAAGTGAAAGTGGATACCCTAAAATGCGCAAGAAAAGTGTGAGTGCTATGGGTGGCGTCCCAGTAGGGAGACGGGAGCGGATCCATAGTGGTGTATTGATATGGTGAATATGTGGACTCGTGTGTGCCACCTCAAAAGAGTTACTTGCAGTTGTAGTTCAGGATAGCCACCGAGTCAAAGCTGGCTTGCTGCAGTTAAACTCCACTACCCCCTTTGTTGATACCGATGCATATGTAGATAGTTCTGATGTAAGTCTTGCTGAGTACATTTGTACTCACGTTTGCCTATTTTATGTTTTGCAGAGAGACTTCAGTATCGCTAGTAGTTCCGCGTGGACTTCGACGTTTAGCTTGATACCTCAGCTACGATCTTGTGCCCTCGGCAGGATCTGGTAGATAGTCAGGCTTCTCAGCCTTTTTCATTTGTAGTTGTCTGTACTCAGACAAGTTAAGCTTCCGCATGTGCTTGTTGCTTGTATGCTCTGTATGTTGGGTCATGAGACCCATGTTTGTAATATCTCGCTCCTCGGAGCCTAATAAATAAATACTTGAGTCGTAGAGTCTTGTTGTGATGCCATGTTGTATTTACTCATATCGGGCATATTGTGTGTATGATTGAAATGCTTGGTATGAGTGGGATCTGACTATCTAGTTGTTTATCCTTGGTAGCCTATCATATGGGGAAATGTAGTCTAGTGCTTCTGAGCGATAGTAGTCCGCTACAGCCCGGTTCACCGGAGTCCTGCTAGCCCAGCACTACTGCTTGGAACACTTGACTGGCCGGCATGTGATTCACGTCGTTCCTGTGTCTGTCCCTTCGGGGAAATGTCACGCGGTGTTATCCGGAGTCCTGCCTAGCCTGCTACAGCCCGGGTTACCAGAGTCCTGTTAGCCCAGTGCTACAGCCCGGATTTATACGTTGTTGACCGACATGCTCGATGTGATTCATGTATGCCTGTCCTCATGGGTTAGTGCCGCCTTGGGTTCACGACTATCCATGTCGGCCCGGGTTCTCTGTCACATGGATGCTAGCGACACTATCATATACGTGAGCCAAAAGGCGCAAACGGTCCCGGGCCAGGTAAGGTGGCACCCGTGGGAATACCGTGCGTGAGGCCGCAAAGTGATATGATGTGTTACATGCTAGATCGATGTGGCTTAGGATCGGGGTCCTGACAGATAGTCTTTCTGTCCGCAACCTACTCGCCACACATGGTACTGTTTTTCGTCTAACATGTCCTTACACCTCGCAGCAAAACGGGCAGGCGGAGTGTGTATTTCGCACTCTCAATGACTGCGTCCGTACCCTCCTGTTCCATGCCAACGTCCCACCTCGGTTCTGGCCCAATGCTCTCGCCATCGTGACTCTCCTCGTCAACATCCGGCCATGCCGTCTTCGCTGGAATTATGCGCCACATCAGTTGCTCTATGGCACTCCTCCATCATACGATGATCTTCGCATCTTTGGTTGCCTCTGCTATCCAAGCACCGCCTCCACCTCTCCCCATAAGCTTGCTCCGCGGTCTCTCGCATGTATCTTTCTTTGGGACCCCTCCAACACAAAGGGCTATCGGTGCTACGACCCCGTCTCTCATCGGGTGATCACTTTGAGGCATGTTTACTTTGACGAAAAAGTGTTTCCGTTTCAGCAGGTACCTCCCACGGATGCATCGACTTCGTCGACCCCGCCTCTCCTCGGTGGGCCCCCTATCGTGCTGCCGCCCCCTTGCGGCGGCCGCACATGTCCTGCCCTCTCCGATTTCGGTGACTCTGTGGGCGTACAGAGTGCCTCGGATGTTTGGGTACCGGGCAACTCCGCGGACTCGGCCGCCTCTTCGGCCTCGGGGTCGCGCGCCTCCGTCTCGGGTGCCTTGGCTTCGCCCTCGTCCGCACCCGGCTCACGACGGCCACCCGTGGCCCCGCCCGCAGCCACCCCGGCCCGCCATCTGCGGCCTCGCCCGCAGCCGCCCCGGGCCTGCCTGTTGCGGCTCCGATCGCAACCACCCCGGGCCTGCCTGCTGCGGCTCCGACCGCAGCCGCCCCGGGTCTGCCACCCGCGGCCCCAACCACCGCCCCTCAGGTTTTGCCACCTGCGGCCTCGGTCTCCTCTGCTGTAGCACCAGACTGGCCCCTCTGTGACGCACTGCCACTCCACATCACAACGCGATCGCGCAAGGGTGCCCTTCGGCCCGGCACGTGCTATCCATCAAAGGAGTACATGTGTGCGGCTTCGTCCTCCTCACCGTCGCCGGTTGCGTCAACCGTTCGAACCGCTCTTCGCGACCCCAACTGGTTCGCCGCCATGCAGGAGGAGTTCGATGCGTTACAACGCAATCACACGTGGCAACTCATCCCACCTCCCCGCTACGCCAACATCATTAGCGGGAAGTGGGTCTTCTGGCACAAGACACGTCCTGACGGCACCCTTGAGCGTTATAAAGCTCATTGGGTGGTTCGCGGCCGGCAACGCGCCGTAGTTGACTTCACCGACACCTTCGCTCCGGTCGTCAAGCCGGTAATGATTCACACCATCCTTCAACTTGCGGTGTCTCGTGCCTGGCCGGTTCATCAGCTGGACATCTCCAACACGTTCCTCTACGGTCATCTCGCCGAATAGGTGTATTGCCAGCAGCCCACCGGCTTTGTGGACGCCAATCATCCTCATCACATGTGACTGCTCTCTCGGTCCCTCTATGGGCTGAAGTAGGCGCCAAGAGCTTGGTACCAGCGTATCGCCGCTTTCCTTCAGCAGTTAGGCTTCCGAGCTACTCGCTCAGATGCCTCCCTGTTTGTGTACCATCACGGTCCGGCGACTGCTTATCTCCTGCTCTATGTCGACGACATCATCTTCACGGCCTCTTCGGCTCAGCTTCCCGACCAGCTCACTGCTTGTCTCAGCACCGAATTTTCCATGAAGGATTTGGGGCCGCTTCATTACTTCCTCAGCATTGAGGTCATTCGGCGCTCCAACGGGTTTTTCCTTCATCAACAGAAGTACACCCATGAGCTTCTTGAGCGCGTCGGCATGCTTAACTGCAAGACCGTTATCACTCCCGTTGACACGAAGGCCAAACTCTATGCGTTTGAGGGTTCTCCAGCACTAGATGGCCCGTTCTACCGGTCTATTGTCGGCGCCCTTCAGTACTTAACCCTCACACGACCAAATTTGCAGTACGCCGTCCAGCGGGTGTGCCTACACATGCATGCTCCCCGTGATAGCCACTGGAACCTGGTGAAGCGGATTATACGCTACATCCGCGACACTATGTCCCTTGGGCTCACCTTGACAACGTGCTCCTCCACTGACATGGTCGCTTACTCTGATGCTGACTGGGCCGGCTGTCCGGATACCCGTCGTTCCACCTCCGGTTAATGCATTTACTTGGGGCCATCCATCATCTCTTGGTCGTCGAAACGACAGCCTACGGTCTCCCGTTCCAGTGCTGAGACAGAGTACAGGGTTGTTGCCAATGCCGTTGCCGAGTGTTCCTGGTTGCGGCAACTTCTTCAGGAGCTCCATCATGACGTTTCACGTGCCACTCTTGTGTACTGTGACAATGTCTCGACTGTTTACCTCTCCGCCAACCCCGTTCATCATTATCGCACGAAGCACATCGAGCTGGACATTCACTTCGTGCATGAGCAGGTGGCTCTCGGCCGCATCTGTGTGCTACATGTTCCCACCGCTCAACAGTTTGCCGATGTCATGACCATGGGGTTATCAACGTCTACCTTCGAGGAGTTCCAGTCCAGTCTCTGCGTCACTGGCGACGTATCGACTGTGGGGGGTGGGGGTGTTGAGATACTCATGATCACATGAACTTAGGCAGCTAGGATCTATTGTTTCCTAGTCTACGGATATCTCCCGAGCCTTTCCATGTATAGCTGATACGGTTGAGATATCCTTGCCCTTGTACTCTATATATGCTACGACATACGATCAATGAAAATATCGACAATCCACAGCAATGGGAGAGATTTTTTTTACGAGAAGTAACGGGAAAGATAATTGACGTGTCATTCAAAAAAAGGGTCTCCACGATGGTAGTTGACAGTGCAGTGAGTTATGGTTTTCTCGTTGGACATGTTTGACCCTTGAAATCTTGATAGTGGTGTGGTTGGTCGGCGTGGTGGCGAGCACCCAACTCATGCATTTTTTCCTACGGGTCTGCCTAAATCTTGGGGTTGTGCCTGCCTCCTCAATTGGTGGTTGTGCGGCGACCTTAGGGACATGGTTCCTTTGACCACTCTATCCTACGATGGCGTAACCAGGTGGATTATTAATTGCAACGTATAAATCCCGTTTCATTAGCATAATCAGACATGAATGTCCCTTCTTTTTAGGTTTATTCTCTTTGATTATTTTAGTGCTCAAGTGCCCATCATTTTGCTCTAATTAAAGCCAAGCAACATATTCTCTTTTATTGGCATGTGTCCACAATTTTTTTTCATTTATAGTCAAGCAGCATAGAACGAACATGCCCTGCTAACCAATGGCCAACACGAATACTTAAAAAAATACTATAGCGTTAGATTAGAAATATTTTTAATCTATTTGAACAATAAAAAAATGAATTGGCGAATATTCTTGGAAACGTGAACACTTTTTAAAATCCCAAACAATTGTTTTTTGAAAATTCCAATATTTTTGGAAAAACACAAACAAAATTAGAAATATTAATAGTTTTCAAATTCACAAACAATATTTTGGAAACATGAAAATTTTATAAAAACACAAAAAAAATCATATTTCTTATTTTTCTAATAGGGAACATGCAAAAAATTAGAAAATGTTTTCTTAGACGAAAATATTAATTTGGATTTATGAACATTTCACTAACAAGAATATTTTAAAATATGAAACATTTTACAAAATGTAATTTTTAGAAAATAAATTTGAGGAATATTTTAAAAACACACAAAAAAAGGATAAAAAGAGAAAAAGAGAAACAGGAATTTTTGAAAAGTTTCGAACTTTTTAAAATCGGAAATTGTGTATTGAATTCTGACCATTTTTTAATATTCAAACAAAAATAAAATTCTTAATATTTTATAAATTTTTACTTGACAGAAAAATAAAAATAAATAAGGAAAAAAGAAAAAGGAAATATAAAAGAGAAAGAGAAAGGAATAGAAAAAGAAAAATAGAAACATAACATAAAAAAGGGGAAACGGGCCGGCCCAGTTATAGGCGCCTTGTGGGCAGCTTCAACTATTTATCGCTCCATGCGAGAAATAAGGTCTTCCCAACTGCATGGGCAATAATAAGCGGGCTGGCTTCGTTGGCCGAAGCGTGCGTGGCCCAATTACGGAATTCTGGACAAACTTTTTTTTTCTCTTCTATCGGATAGACGCACAAAAGTTTAGTACCACCTCGTATAGAAAAATAATAATATTTTCAACGGTGAACAAATGAAAAATTAGGAGAAACGCACCTTGATTTATTAATAGGTACAGAAGTACGATGCGTGTATGTTCCGCTGAAGAAAAAATATCCACAAGAGTTGTGCTCTCCGAGTTCGCATTCTTGAGGAAAAGTCAGGCCGCGCATCGCTTCACTTGGGGCGACATGGGTGGCATTAGAAACCTGCCTCCAGCCCTCCCTCCCACCCCCATGTCGTCGTCGCTTGTGGAGACCGCCGATGACCACGTGGTCGCCAAGGATGGCGACCGTGAGGATCTGGCTGCTCCGCCCCATGCGAAGGGCTTTGGACGTCGAGGGTGTTGCTCCTCCATCTCCTCAGCCGCGAGGGTGGTAAGTGATGGCGGTGCTATCACCGGTTGCAGCGTGCGGCGCAGTCTCCTTGCTCGCGTCCGGATTTGAAAGTGGCTTCCCTCCCCCAAAAAGTGTTCATGTCGGCTGGATCTAGTCGGCGGCGGCCTCTGGTCACTGGGTCCGTTGAAGGTGGACTGCCTGGAGCTGCGGATCGTAATGGGGTAAATCCTCGGTTGGCCCTCTAGCCACTGCGGTGACAACACCGGTTGGTGTCGTATCCCTCCTCGGAGGTTTCGTCGAGGTTTGTTCCCTCTCCTTGCCACTCCAAATCCCGAGTGAAAACTCGTTCAGACTGGACGACACCGGCGTGGCGTGCGTCACCACCTTCCTGGAGTTGTATGGTGGGAGAGTGCGGTGGTGCTGGGAGGTGGCTGCTGGGTTTGTTGTGTTAGTAGCGTGGGAGATGGAGCTTGGTGCTTTATCTCTGATGAATCAGTGATGGTCCGCACCCCTTCAAAATTGTTCGCACGCCGGTTGGTGTTTGCTTGCTTGAAATTTTGCCTCGCTATAAAACATCACCCTTTCTTAACATCGTGTAAATTTTTCAGATTTTTTAGAAACTTTTAAATATGGTTTCTACAAAGTTTTCATTGAATGTTGGTTTCCATATGATATCCTCCCTATGTTGGAGTATTGGACCAACGTGCATAGAAATGTCTTCCTAGGGCATGGATTATTTTTGGAACAAGAAATATATTAGAGAATTAAAGTGGCTAAGCTCTCGACAATGCCATGAATTCCTAGTGGTTTGAGTCAATGCTCCCCCTGACTCACATGTGTTAACCTAATTTTTTTATTTTGGCTTTTTACCCCCTAATAAATTAATGCTGAAGTCGTGCCGAAGAATCTGGAGGGCGCCCCACTACCCACTCCGCCCCTTCGTTATGCTTCTACTCCCTCTGTTCGGTGAAAAGTGTACATATAGAAATTTTAAGAAAAATTATGGTGTGGAGTAAAAAATGCATTGGAAAGGTGCAAGCCACCATCTCTTCTCTATAATTACCCAACCCCCAATGAGCTAAGTGCATGTAGAAATTAAGGAGACCATGTGTAGATGTTGGAAATATGCCCTAGAGGCAATAATAAAAGGATTATTATTATATTTCCTTGTTCATGATAATTGTCTATTGTTCATGCTATAATTGTGTTATCCGGAAATCGTAATACATGTGTGAATACATAGACCACAATATGTCCCTAGTGAGCCTCTAGTTGACTAGCTCGTTGATCAACAGATAGTCATGGTTTCCTGACTATGGACATTGGATGTCATTGATAACGGGATCACATCATTAGGAGAATGATGTGATGGACAAGACCCAATCCTAAGCCTGGCACAAGATCGTGAAGTTCGTTTGCTAAAGCTTTTCCAATGTTAAGTATCATTTCCTTAGACCATGAGATCGTGTAACTCCCGGATGCCGTAGGAGTGCTTTGGGTGTGCCAAACGTCACAAAGTAACTGGGTGACTATAAAGGTATATTACAGGCATCCCCGAAAGCATCTGTTGGGTTGACACGGATCGAGACTAGGATTTGTCACTCTGTATAACAGAGAGGTATCTCTGGGCCCACTCGGTAATGCATCATCATAATGAGCTCAATGTGACCAAGTGGTTGGTCACGGGATCATGCATTATAGTACGAGTAAAGTGACTTGCCAGTAACGAGATTGAACGAGGTATTGGGATACCGACGATCGAATCTCGGGCAAGTAACGTACCGATTGACAAAGGGAATTGTATACGGGATTACTTGAATCCTCGATATCGTGGTTCATCCGATGAGATCATCGTGGAGTATGTGGGAGCCAACATGTGTATCCAGATCCCTCTGTTGGTTATTGACCAGAGAGTCGTCTCGGTCTTGTCTGCATGTCTCTCGAACCCGTAGGGTCTACACACTTAAGGTTCGGTGATGCTAGGGTTGTATAGATATGAGTATGCAGTAATCCGAAAGTTGTTCCGAGTCCCGGATGAGATCGTGGACGTCACGAGGAGTTTCGGAATGGTCCGGAGGTGAAGAATTATATATAGGGAGTGCCGTTTCAGCCATCGGGAGAATTCGGGGTCACCGGTATTGTACCGGGACCACCGGATGGGTCCCGGGGGTCCACCGGGTGGGTCCACCCATCCCGGAGGGCCCCATGGGCTGAAGTGGGGAGGGGAACCAGCCCATAGTGGGCTGGTGTGCCCCCCCTTGGGCCCCCCCTGCGCCTAGGGTTGGAAACCCTAGGGTGGGGGCGCCCCACTTGCCTTGGGGGGCACTCCACCCCCCTTGGCCACCGCCCCCTTGGGAGATCCCATCTCCAAGGCCGGCGCCCCCCCTGGGGACCCTATATATAGAGGGGGGAGGGAGGGCAGCCGCACCCATGCCCCTGGCGCCTCCCTCTCCCACTCCAACACCTCCTCCTCCGTATAGCTTGGCGAAGCCCTGCCGGAGTACTGTCTCTCCACCACCACCACGCCGTCGTGCTGCTGCTGGAGCCATCTTCCTCAACCTCTCCCTCCTCCTTGCTGGATCAAGGTGCGGGAGACGTCATCCGCTCCGTACGTGTGTTGAACGTGGAGGTGTAGTCCGTTCGGCGCTAGGATCTCCGGTGATTTGGATCACGACGAGTACGACTCCTTCAACCCCGTTCTATTGAACGCTTCCGCTCGTGATCTTCAAAGGTATGTAGATGCACTCCGATCACTCGTTGCTAGATGAACTCATAGATAGATCTTGATGAAACCATAGAAATTTTTTATTTTCTGCAACATTCTCCAACAATGGCATCATGAGCTAGGTCTATGCGTAGTTCTCTTTGCACGAGTAGAACACAAATTTGTTGTGGGCGTAGATGTTGCCAACTTTCTTGCCGCTACTAGTCTTATCTTGCTTCAGCGGTATTGTGGGATGAAGCGGCCCGGACCGACCTTACACGTACGCTTACATGAGACAGGTTCCAGCGACTGACATGCACTAGTTGCATAAGGTGGCAAGCGGGTGTCTGTCTCTCCCACTTTAGTTGGAGCGGATTCGATGAAAAGGGTCCTTATGAAGGGTAAATATAAGTTGGCAAATCACGTTGTGGCTTTTACGTAGGTAAGAAAATGTTCTTGCTAGAACCCTATTGCAGCCACGTAAAACATGCAACAACAATTAGAGGACGTCTAACTTGTTTTTGCAGCAAGTGCTTTGTGATGTGATATGGCCAAAAGTTGTGATGAATGATATATGTGATGTATGAGATGATCATGTTATTGTAATAGGAATCACGACTTGCATGTCGACGAGTATGACAACCGGCAGGAGCCATAGGAGTTGTCTTTATTATTTTTGTATGACCTGCGTGTCATTGAGAAACGCCATGTAAATTACTTTACTTTATTGCTAAGCGTGTTAGCCATAGTAGTAGAAGTAATAGTTGGCGAGCAACTTCATGGAGACACGATGATGGAGATCATGATGATGGATATCATGGTGTCATGCTGGTGACAAGATGATCATGGAGCCCCAAGATGGAGATCAAAGGAGCTATATGATATTGGCCATATCATGTCACTATAATTTGATTGCATGTGATGTTTATCATGTTTTTGCATCTTGTTTACTTAGAACGACAGTAGCAAATAAGATGATCTCTCGTAATAATTTCAAGAAAGTGTTCCCCCTAACTGTGCGCCGTTGCGACAGTTCGTTGTTTCGAAGCACCATGTGATGATCGGGTGTGGTAGATTCCAACATTCACATACAACGGGTGTAAGACAGATTTACACATGCAAACACTTAGGTTAACTTGACGAGCCTAGCATGTACAGACTTGGCCTCGGAACACAAGAGACCGAAAGGTCGAACATGAGTCGTATGAAAGATACGATCAACATGGAGATGTTCACCGATGATGACTAGTCCGTCTCACGTGATGATCGGACACGGCCTAGTTGAGTCGGATCATGTTTCACTTAGATGACTAGAGGGATGTCTAATCTGAGTGGGAGTTCATTAAATAATTTGATTAGATGAACTTAATTATCATGAACTTAGTCTAAAAATCTTTGCATAAATGTCTTGTAGATCAAATGGCCAACGCTCCTGTCAACATGAACTTCAACGCGTTCCTAGAGAAAACCAAGCTGAAAGATGATGGCAGCAACTATACGGACTGGGTCCGGAACCTGAGGATCATCCTCATAGCTGCCAGGAAATAATATGTCCTAGAAGCACCATGTCACGCCCAAGATGCGACCCTATCCTAAAGGAACTCGAAGGTCCCACCAAGGATAGAAGCGCATCTTGAAGACGCTTTTGCAAGGTGGATATCATTACATCAACATTACATAATAGTGGGGATACAACCAAGATATACAACATCACATGAATACAACAATACATCATACAAAAGATCAACATCCGACTACGGATGAAACATAAACAGAAACTCAAACGACATCCACCCTGCTAGCCCAGGCTGCCGACCTGGAACCTAACCCTCAATCGAAGAAGAAGCAGAAGAACTCCAACACAGATAAACATCGCTCTCGCGTCAAGATCATCGCATAACCTGTACCTGCAACTAGTGTTGTAGTAATCTGTGAGCCACGAGGACTCAGCAATCCCATTACCATGGGTATCAAGACTAGCAAAGCTTAATAGGAAAGGAAGGGGTTTAATGGTGAGGTTGCATCAGCGACTAAGCATGTATGGTGGCTAACTTACGCAAATAAGAGCGAGAAGAGAGGCAAAGCAAGCGGTCGTCAACTAGTAATGATCAAGAAGTGATCCTGAACTCCTACTTACGTCAGACATAACCCAGAAACCGTGTTCTCCTCTTGAACAACCCCGAAAAGAGACCATCACGGTTACACACACGGTTGGTGTATTTTAGAAGAGTTTGCTTCAAGTTTACTACAACCGGACATTAACAAATTCCCGTCTGCCCATAACCGCGGGCACGGCTTTCGAAAGTTCAAACCCTGCAGGGGTGTCTCAACTTAGCCCATGATAAGCTCTCGCGATCAACGAAGGATATTCCTTCTCCCGGGAAGACCCGATCAGACTCGGAATCCCAGTTACAAGACATTTCGACAATGGTAAAACAAGACCAGCAAAGCCGCCCGGATGTGCCGACAAATCCCGATAGGAGTCGCACGTACCTCGTTCTCAGGGCACACCGGATAAGTCAAGCTACGAGTAAAACCAGGCCTCGAGTTTCCCCGTGGTGGCCCCGCAGGTTGCTCGGTTTGGACCAACACTCGAAGGAGCACTGGCCCGGGGGGGGGGGCTAAAATAAAGATGACCCTCGGGCTCCGGAAACCCAAGGGAAAATAAAAGGGCATAGGTGAGGCAAATGGTAAAACCAATGTTGGGCCTTGCTGGAAAAGTCTTATTCAAAGCGAACTGTCAAGGGGGTCCCATAAATCACCCAACCGCGTTAGGGACGCAAAATCCGGGAACATAATACCGATATGACGGAAACTAGGGCGGCAAGAATGGAACAAAACACCAGGCATAAGGCCGAGCCTTCCACCCTTTACCAGGTATATAGATGCATTAATAATATAAGAGATATTGTGATATCCCAACATAAACATAATCCAACATGGAGCAATCTTCATCTTCACCTGCAACTAGCAACGCTATAAGAGGGGCTGAGAAAAAGCGGTAACATAGCCAAACAACGGTTTGCTAGGAAGGGTGACAAAGGTTAGAGGTTCATGGCAATTTGGGAGGCTTGAGCAGCAAGTGGTAGGTAACGCAGCATAGCGATAGAATGAAGCATCTAGCATAGCAATGATAGTAATGAGATCCAAGGTGACGGTCATCTTGCCTGAAATCCCGCAAGGAAGAAGAACGAGTCCATGAAGAAGATGAAGCCACGAAGACGAACCAAGCGAAGACGAACGGATCCTCACGATCGCAACGAAACGGGAACTATCGAGAAGAAGCACACAACATTGTAAACACACCACACAAGAACAAGGTATGATGCTCAACCAAGTATGATGCATGAAAAGGCTACATGAAGCTAGTCATGGCAAGAGATGATGCATACAAGAGCAACACATCAAAGCAAGTTTAAATGAGGCCGGAAACAACATAGAACAATTCCGGTAAGTCCTCATATGCAAATTTCAAAATTGGTCCAGATCTGAATAGACCTTAATTTCAAGTTGTTAAATAGCAATTTAAGATGCACCAAGATGATTTACACGAAATTCTAGTCAAGTTACATATAAAGTTCATTAGATTCGGAGCTACGCCTAGAAGATATGAGCAAAATAAGATAAGCATGGCATTGATGCAAAATGCATTCAAACATCAAACAAACACCTCAAAACATAGATGCAACAAGGTAACATGAAACTACATGCAAAACTAAGTAAGTTCCATATAGAGCACAAACAAAACGGAGCAACGGTTCAACACATACACCCTATACAAGGTTAAAGGACAAGCTGTCCAAAACAGAAACTAGGCATATTGCAAGCATCAAGACAACACGCTACAGGATCTTAACATGAAAACAAAAGGCATGGACATGATGTACAGGTAAAGCATGGAAAAACATGAACACTGAGCTATCTCCAGAAACTAATAGAACATGCTCAAAAGGACATGGCAAGATTGCAAATAATAACAGGTTCACGGACTTAGCAGAATTCACAGGACATGGCAGAAATAACATCAGGTTGCAATGTTTAGAGATATAAAATAACATGTTACAGCAAGCTATCGTGTCAAACTGGAGCATGGCAGGAATCTACTCAAAGCATATAACAAGATTCCCTTACTGACCATGAGCCAAAAAGGATCATAAGATATGATGGCAACCATGTAAACATAGCAAGTTTGGTTACAGATTTCAGACTTGGCAGAAAACTGGACATGGCAAAATCAGATATCGAGTAGACATGTAAACTAGCTCAATGCACTCACCACGAGTCATTTCATGAAAAACTAAGCATACACCCAGCAAGTAAGCATGGCATAGAAGCTAAACATGGCAAGAACAACAACATAGCATGCATGGATCAACTACAACAACCTTGGCAATATTGAATAACATGTAAACAATCTGCCAGGAACATTTTATAGCAAAAGTATAGCAAGATTGAGTCATGCTATGGCACTCCATAATTTTCAAAAGGACCATGGATGGATAGAGCATAATCATATTTCCAAAACATCCTTACTGAACATACTCAAAAGAGGCATGGATCTCACTGTAGCAACAAGAATACATGGCATAAAAATAACAGCAGAACAAAGACTTGGTGAAATTCTAAGACTCTGAAATCAGCAACATCACGGAGGCTACTTTGCAAGCTTGAAAAAAAATCAACACATGGCATATCATGAAGAATGAATTGCACCACAGCAAAGATGGGAAGTTGTAGCTCACAACACATATAGACTTCATGCTCAAAAGAAAATCACACAAAAAGATACAAAAATGACAAATGAGCATATTCTGATAAAAGACAGCAGACAACATCATATAGCAGTCTTGCAACGATGATTAGGGCATCAATAAGGACTCAAATGAACATAGCACAATGGAATACAATGAAGAGCACATCCTGATGAACATTTTGACATATCATATGCATGAATCGGAGCTAGGGATGCAGAGTTATGGCATGATGAATAAGGCACCAAAATATGAATATTTCAAGACGGGAAAAAAACACGAGGGGAAAATCAACTTCGTTTGGATCTGGACGGGCACGCAGCCCGAGGTGGGCCGGGGAAGAAGAGGACGCGGCCGCGAGCTATGGACGGCGCCGGCGAGGAGAGGAGGAGACCGGAGAGGGCGGATCCGGGCACGGGCTCCCCGGATCTGACCGGACTCCGGCACGGAGAGGTGCAGCCGCGGTGGGGCGAGGTCGCTGGCGGGGCGGACGGCGGCGGGGCCGGCTCAGGCGCGGAGGAGCCGGCGCGGGGCGGCGGCGCGTGCGCGCAGCAGCGCAGGCGAGGCGGCGGCGAGCGGCGGAGATGGCGGAGGTGGCCGGCGGCGAAGGGCGGCGATGGCGCGAAGGCAACGGGGAGGAGCTCCGGAGGGCGGCACGGGGCGCGTCGCAGGCGGCGTCGGGCGGTGGTGCCTGGCCGGGAGGGCCGCGGTCGGGCCCCGGCGGCCCGCGCGGGAGGCGGCGAAGTGGGGCGCGGCCCGGGCTGAGGTGGCGACGCCCGAGTGGCTGAGGCGGCGGGGAAGCTGACGTGGTGCACCCCGATTGGTCCGGGCGACGTGGCGGCGGACGGTGGACGTGTCCGGCGCGGCATGGACGCGTCCGGCGGCGCGGGGAGGAGATTTCTAGGGTTTGGACCCAGATTTGGACGGGGGAGGTGTTTTTATAGGTAGAAGGAGCTAGGAGGCTCCAAATGAGGTGTGGTTTTCAGCCACGCGATCGTGATCGAACGGCCTAGAAGATGGATGGGGTTTAGGCGGGTTTTGGGCCACTTTGGAAAGGTGTTGGGCTGCAATACAAAAGAGGCCTTTACGGATACCCGGTTAACCGTTGGAGTATCAAACGAACTACAAATGGCACGAAACTTGACAGACGGTCTACCGGTGGTGCACCAAGGCCGCTTGGCAAACCTCGGTCCATTCCGAGAAAGTTTAACACCCACACACGAAAAGAGACAAAAGGGGGCGCCGGGTGACATAGGAGTGCCGGATTGCAAAACGTACAATGGGGAAAAAGCTCGGATGCATAAAACGAACACGTATGCAAAAAGAGATGGACATGACGACATGATATGAAATGCAAATGATGACATGGCAAAGTGCAACACGCAAGCACATGACATGGCAAAGACGACGAATAACTGACAGACACCTGGCGCATCGAATCCGGGGCGTTACACACCGCTAGGTGAAGCACCCATCCCAGAGAACCAAGACGTTATGAACGCTTGGCAGCAGCGTGCTAATGATTACTCCCTCGTTCAGTGCGGCATGCTTTACAGCTTAGAACCAGGGCTCCAAAAGCGTTTTGAGCAGCACGGAGCATATGAAATGTTCGAAGAGCTGAAAATGGTTTTCCAAGCTCATGCCCGGGTCGAGAGATATGAAGTCTCCGACAAGTTCTATAGTTGTAAGATGGAGGAAAATAGTTCTGTCAGTGAGCACATACTCAAGATGTCTGGGTTGCACAACCGCTTGTCCCAGCTGGCCATTAACCTCCCAGACGAGGCGGTCATTGACAGAATCCTTCAGTCGCTCCCACCTAGCTACAAGAGCTTTGTGATGAACTATAATATGCAGGGGATGGAAAAGACCATTCCCGAAGTATTTTCAATGCGGAAATCAGCAGAGGTAGAAATCAAAAAGGAACATCAAGTGTTGATGGTCAATAAAACCACCAAGTTCAAGAAAGGCAAGGGTAAGAAGAACTTCAAGAAGGACGGCAAGGATGTTGCCGCGCCCGGTAAGCCAGTTTCTGGGAAGAAGTCAAAGAATGGACCCAAGCCTGAGACTGAGTGCTTTTATTGCAAAGGGAAGGGTCACTGGAAGCGGAACTGCCCCAAATACTTAGCGGACAAGAAGGCCGGCAACACTAAAGTTATATGTGATATACATGTAATTGATGTGTACCTTACCAGTGCTCGTAGTAGCTCCTGGGTATTTGATACCGGTGCCGTTGCTCATATTTGTAACTCAAAGCAGGAGCTACGGAATAAGCGGAGACTGGCGAAGGACGAGGTGACGATGCGTGTCGGGAATGGTTCCAAGGTCGATTTGATCGCCGTCGGCACGCTGCCTCTACATTTACCTATGGGATTAGTTTTAAACCTCAATAATTGTTATTTAGTGCCAAGTTTGAGCATGAACATTGTATCCGGATCTCGTTTAATACGAGATGGCTACTCATTTAAATCCGAGAATAATGGTTGTTCTATTTATATGAGATATGTTTTATGGTCATGCTCTGATGGTCAATGGTTTATTCTTAATGAATCTCGAACATGATGTTACACATATTCATAGTGTGAATACCAAAAGATGTAAAGTTGATAACGATAGTCCCACATACTTGTGGCACTGCCGCCTTGGTCACATTGGTGTCAAGCGCATGAAGAAGCTCCATGCTGATGGACTTTTAGAGTCTCTCGATTATGAATCATTTCACACATGCGAACCATGCCTCATGGGCAAAATGACCAAGACTCTGTTCTCCGGAACAATGGAGCGAGCAACCAACTTATTGGAAATCATACATACTGATGTGTACGGTCCAATGAGCGTAGAGGCTCGCGGAGGATATCGTTATGTTCTCACTCTCACTGATGACTTGAGTAGATATGGGTATGTCTACTTAATGAAACACAAGTCTGAGACCTTTGAAAAGTTCAAGGAATTTCAGAATGAGGTAGAGAATCAACATGACCGAAAAATAAAGTTCTTACGATCAGATCGCGGAGGAGAATATTTAAGTCACGAATTTGGCACACACTTAAGGAAATGCGGAATCGTTTCACAACTCACACCGCCTGGAACGCCTCAACGTAATGGTGTGTCCGAACGTCGTAATCGCACTCTATTGGATATGGTGCGATCTATGATGTCTCTTACTGATTTACCGCTATCATTTTGGGGATACGCTCTAGAGACAGCCACATTCACTTTAAATAGGGCGCCGTCTAAATCCGTTGAGACGACACCGTATGAATTATGGTTTGGGAAGAAACCTAAGGTGTCGTTTCTAAAAGTTTGGGGATGCGATGCTTATGTCAAGAAACTTCAACCTGAAAAGCTCGAACCCAAGTCGGAAAAATGTGTCTTCATAGGATACCCTAAGGAAACCATTGGGTATACCTTCTACCTTAGATCCGAAGGCAAGATCTTTGTTGCCAAGAACGGATCCTTTCTGGAAAAAGAGTTTCTCTCGAAAGGAGTAAGTGGGAGGAAAGTATAACTCGATGAAGTACTACCTCTTGAACCGGAAAGTAGTGCAGCTCAGGAAAATGTTCCTGTGGTGCCTACATCCACTGGAGAGGAAATTAATGATGATGATCAAGGTACTTCGAATCAAGTTGCTACTGAACTTCGTAGGTCCACAAGGACACGTTCCACACCAGAGTGGTATGGCAACCCTGTCCTGGAAATCATGTTGTTAGACAACGGTGAACCTTCAAACTATGAAGAAGCGATGGCGGGCGCAGATTCCAACAAATGGCTTGAAGCCATGCAATCCGAGATAGGATCCATGTATGAAAACAAAGTATGGACTTTGACAGACTTGCCCGATGATCGGCGAGCTATAGAAAACAAATGGATCTTTAAGAAGAAGACGGACGCGGATGGTAATGTTACCATCTATAAAGCTCGACTTGTCGCTAAGGGTTATCGGCAAGTTCAAGGGGTTGACTACGATGAGACTTCCTGTCCCGTAGCGAAGCTGAAGTCCGTCCGAATCATGTTAGCAATTGCCGCATACTATGATTATGAGATGTGGCAAATGGACGTCAAAACGGCATTCCTTAACGGTTATCTTAAGGAAGAACTGTATATGATGCAGCCGGAAGGTTTTGTCGACCCTAAGAATGCTAACAAGGTATGCAAGCTCCAGCGATCCATTTATGGGCTGGTGCAAGCATCTCGGAGTTGGAACATTCGCTTTGATGAGATGATCAAAGCGTTTGGGTTTATGCAGACTTATGGAGAAGCCTACGTTTACAAGAAAGTGAGTGGGAGCTCTGTAGCATTTCTCATATTATATGTAGATGACATACTTTTGATGGAAAATGATATAGAACTTTTGGACAACATTAAGGCCTACTTGAATAAGAGTTTTTCAATGAAGGGCCTTGGAGAAGCTGCTTATATATTAGGCATCAAGATCTATAGAAATAGATCAAGACGCCTCATAGGTCTTTCACAAAGCACATACCTTGATAAGATATTGAAGAAGTTCAATATGGATCAGTCAAAGAAGGGGTTCTTGCCTGTGTTGCAAGGTGTGAAATTGAGCTCAGCTCAATGTCCGACCATGGCAAAAGATATAGAAGAGATGAGTGTCATCCCCTATGCCTCAGCCATAGGGTCTATTATGTATGCCATGCTGTGTACCAGACCTGATGTAAACCTTGCCGTAAGTTTGGTAGGAAGGTACCAAAGTAATCCCGGCAAGGAATACTGGACAGCGGTCAAGAATATCCTGAAGTACTTGAAAAGGACTAAGGACATGTTTCTCGTTTATGGAGGTGACGAAGAGCTCGTCGTAAAGGATTACGTCGACGCTAGCTTCGACACAGATCTGGATGACTCTAAGTCACAAACCGGATACCTGTATATGTTGAATGGTGGAGCAGTAATCTGGTGTAGCTGCAAGCAGAGCGTCGTGGCGGGATCTACATGTGAAGCGGAGTACATGGCAGCCTCGGAGGCAGCACATGAAGCAATTTGGGTGAAGGAGTTCATCACTGACCTAGGAGTCATACCCAATGCGTCGGGGCCGATCAAACTCTTCTGTGACAACACTGGAGCTATTGCACTTGCCAAGGAGCCCAGGTTTCACAAGAAGACCAGGCACATCAAGCGTCGCTTGAACTCCATTCATGAAAATGTTCAAGATGGAGACATAGAAATTTCCAAAGTGCACACGAATCTAAATGTCGCAGATTCGTTGACTAAACCTCTCCCTAGAGCAAAACATGATCAACACCAGAACTCTATGGGTGTTCGATTCATCACAATGTAACTAGATTATTGACTCTAGTGCAAGTGGGAGACTGTTCGAAATATGCCCTAGAGTCAATAATAAAAGGATTATTATTATATTTCCTTGTTCATGATAATTGTCTATTGTTCATGCTATAATTGTGTTATCCGGAAATCGTAATACATGTGTGAATACATAGACCACAATATGTCCCTAGTGAGCCTCTAGTTGACTAGCTCGTTGATCAACATATAGTCATGGTTTCCTGACTATGGACATTGGATGTCATTGATAACGGGATCACATCATTAGGAGAATGATGTGATGGACAAGACCCAATCCTAAGCCAGGCACAAGATCGTGTAGTTCATTTGCTAAAGCTTTTCCAATGTTAAGTATCATTTCCTTAGACCATGAGATCGTGTAACTCCCGGATGTCGTAGGAGTGCTTTGGGTGTGCCAAACGTCACAACGTAACTGGGTGACTATAAAGGTATATTACAGGCATCCCCGAAAGCATCTGTTGGGTTGACACGGATCGAGACTGGGATTTGTCACTCCGTATAACGGAGAGGTATCTCTGGGCCCACTCGGTAATGCATCATCATAATGAGCTCAATGTGACCAAGTGGTTGGTCACGGGATCATGCATTATAGTACGAGTAAAGTGACTTGCCGGTAACGAGATTGAACGAGGTATTGGGATACCGACGATCGAATCTCGGGCAAGTAACGTACCGATTGACAAAGGGAATTGTATACGGGATTACTTGAATCCTCGACATCGTGGTTCATCCGATGAGATCATCGTGGAGTATGTGGGAGCCAACATGGGTATCCAGATCCCGCTGTTGGTTAGTAACCAGAGAGTCCTCTCGGTCTTGTCTGCATGTCTCTCGAACCCATAGGGTATACACACTTAAGGTTCGGTGACGCTAGGGTTGTATAGATATGAGTATGCAGTAATCCGAAAGTTGTTCGGAGTCCCGGATGAGATCCTGGACATCACGAGGAGTTTCGGAATGGTCCAGAGGTGAAGAATTATATATAGGAAGTGAAGTTTCGGCCATCGGGAGAATTCGGGGTCACCGGTATTGTACCGGGATCACCGGATGGGTCCCGGGGGTCCACCGGGATGGGCCACCCATCCCGGAGGGCCCCATGGGCTGAAGTGGGGAGGGGGACCAGCCCATGGTGGGCTAGTGCGCCCCCCCTTGGTCCCCCTGCACCTAGGGTTGGAAACCCTAGGGTGGGGGGCGTCCCACTTGCCTTGGGGGGCACTCCACCCCCCTTGGCCGCCACCCCCTTGGGAGATCCCATCTCCAGGGCCGGCGCCCCCCTGGGGACCCTATATATAGAGGGGGGAGGGAGGGCAGCCGCACCCATGCCCCTGGCGCCTCCCTCTCCCACTCCAACACCTCCTCCTCCTCCGTAGAGCTTGGCGAAGCCCTGCCGGAGTACTGTCTCTCCACCACCACCACGCCGTCGTGCTGCTGCTGGAGCCATCTTCCTCAACCTCTCCCTCCTCCTTGCTGGATCAAGGCGCGGGAGACGTCATCCGCTCTGTATGTGTGTTGAACGTGGAGGTGCCGTCCGTTCGGCGCTAGGATCTCCGGTGATTTGGATCACGACGAGTACGACTCCTTGAACCCCGTTCTATTGAACGCTTCCGCTCACGATCTACAAAGGTATGTAGATGCACTCCGATCACTCGTTGCTAGATGAACTCATAGATAGATCTTGGTGAAACCATAGAAATTTTTTATTTTCTGCAACGTTCTCCAACAGTAGAATGTTATTGTTCTTGATTACCGTGTGATGAGAGAGAAGCATTTTTTTCTACTTTAAAGTGCATTGGGAAAATAGAAGTACACTCTTTTTTGGACAAATTTTAAAATCAAACATACACTCTTCACCGGACGAAGGGAGTACGAGAGAAAGAGGAGCGACGAGAGAGAGAGACGGAGAGAATAGGGAGAAGGCCGCTCGCCGCCGTTGGTCCATCTCTCAACCCCATCTACCACCCCTCCCCTCTGGATCTCCCCGGTGTTTCTTCATCCATCTTTCCCTCATGCAGCAGCAACTGAAAAAGCGGCGGCAACACTGCAGCCGCGGTCTTGGCAAAAGGTGCGGCAACAACTGCAACGATGTAGTCCTCATCGCCCCGAGCTCTTCTCCTGGATGCATGCCTCCCCTATCCCCATCCTTGTCCTGTGGTGTCCATCCCCCGCCGCCCATCTTCGCCTCTCTCTCCATGCTGGGCAGAAGGGGGCCTAGGAAGGAGCAGGTGCTGGGGCTGCGCGCTTATGGATATGGATGGCGGCCTGGACAGAGATCTAGTGAAATAGGTTGATGATTCCTTAATTTCTGCTCATGCACGAGGGGCTAAAAGGAAGTAAGTCCACATTCCATGGTATCCCATTCTTCTCTATTTTGACTACAATGTACATTAGAATATTTTCCCACCGATAATTTAGGGCCTATCCAGTAAAGGGTATATATTTTGAATGTCTGCATATCTGAATCTCTGGTTGTTTGAATGTCGATCTTCATAATTATATCCTTTACATGAAGTTTCCTTCTTAATTCTTTATTTGCTCGAGTGACATTTCCTAGCAGCCCTTTGAGGAGGATATTGCTGCAGAAAGCGCAAGAAGGTAAGATGAATGAGTAGAGAATAGAGGAAGCTTTTTCTTTTCTTGCTATTGCATTTATTTGGTGCACACATCTTTGTTT
This sequence comes from Aegilops umbellulata, assembly GCA_032464435.1. Taxonomy (NCBI): domain Eukaryota; kingdom Viridiplantae; phylum Streptophyta; class Magnoliopsida; order Poales; family Poaceae; genus Aegilops; species Aegilops umbellulata. Next base: position 345,362,274 of record CP136056.1, on the reverse strand, counting down.
CAAGGGTGAGACTTCTCAACAGTCAGTTAATTATTTCCCCTTAAGTTGTTGTATGAGAGCAGAAGTTATGTTCCTTTCAAATTCAGAAGAGAATTGTATATGTATTGTGGGAGTTTATTTTATCCTTTTATTTTCTAATATACAAATACATTTATTGTAGGAGGTTTATTTGATGTTTTCCTATTCGATTTATAGTGGAGGAAGGAACCGAGAGAAAGAGACTTTTCAAATTGTACATGTTGTTTTAGTTAGTGCAGAGGTACTAACTTGGGTGAGAGTTCTTGACTTCATCTCGCAAGATCACAACGAAATTTGAGAAGAGTCTCCCGTACTATCTCATTGTTGTCTCCGTACTATCTCATTGTTGTCTAATGAGATATTGTTCTTCTTGGTATTGGGAACATTCATCAGGAAGTTGGTGGAGTCTTTCTGCCATGGGATTGATTAAGAGACTACCTCATTGTTATCTAACGATATATTGATCTTCTTGATATTAGTAACACTCTTAGGATTGATTAAGAGACTATCTCATTGTTGTCTATGAGATATTGATCTTCCTGATATTGGGAACATTCGTTAGGCAGTTGGTGAGTCTTCCTACCATGGCGAACCAACCTGTGGCTGGATGATTAGACAGAAGTGGTATCTTCATCCCACCAAGGTTAAGTCCTGGTGCTTGCATTATTCCTGGATATATTTCAGGATTTTCGGTGATGTGCTTTCAATGGGAGGAGATGTTTCCGTCAATGAAGAGGCACCTACGATGACTTCGTGAATCTCAAGATGATATGTCGGCTCAGTCTCTCGAAGGTGCTCATAGGGGTAGGTGTGCGTGTGTGCGTTCATAGGGTTGAGTGTATGCGTGTATGTATGAGCGATCGTATCTGTACCATGTTAAAAAAGTCTTCCTACCATGGGATTAATTAACAGACTTATAGCTCAGGATCAGTCTGATGGGAGAAAACTTTCAGACGATTGGTCGGAAGTGTTTCCCTGAGATATTTATCTAGCCTTCACTTGACTCTCATGTTAAATGGAGATAAGTGGCTTTATTGGAGTGATAAATCCTCATGAGCAATCTAAAGAGTGTCTCAGGAGTCATTAAGATGTCAAGTATCTGGAGGGTTACATTGATGAAATATCATGGATGTCTTCTAGAGGGGGTTAAATAGGCTCTTTAAAATAATTATGGTTTAGATTTGAACAAATACGGAATAAACTAGTGTTTAATTTATCAAGCACAAAACCTAAAACAACTAGACTCACCTATGTGCACCAAGAACTTATGATAAGCAAGATAGACAGCTAAGTGATAGCAAGATATATAACTTGAAACACTATGGCTATTGTTGGGGATATCACTACTGGGCGTAAACCGGCCTGCTTGGGCCGGGTTAACTTCAACAGTAGTTCAAGGATGTTAAAGCCCGGTAAACTTGTAAAGGCCCAAGGCCGTAGTCGGTTTAGTATCTGTAGCCATAAACCGGCTGGTATAAACTTGTACTATAAGATAGGGAAAGAAAGAGACCAACCCGGGTACGAGTATAAACCGGAGATTGGGACTCTGTGAACCGACGGGCGTCACTCGTGTATATAAGGGGGCGACCCGACAGCGGTTCAAGGGAGAGACAACCACAACTCGAGGCCTAGGCGAAGCTTGTTTGCTCCCTAGTCATCGAGACTTCATCAATTCCACCACAAACTAGACGTAGGCTTTTACCTTCATCGAAGGGGCCGAACTAGTATAAACTCTCAGCGTCCCTGTGTCCGCTTTAACCCCTTCGAGTTAACCCGTAGCGATGGCTCCACGACTAAGTCCTTTGGCTAGGACATCTGCCGCGACAAACCCATGACAGTTGGCGCCCACCATGGGGCTATCGCACGATGGTTTCAAATTCTTGGAGGGCCGCTTTGAAGGACTCGAGCGTTACGTCGTGGGCCGGATGACCAAGAGTCGTCGCGGCAAGATCTACATCGACGACGCAGGCTGGGGCCCCGAGGCCGGCTCAATTGACTACGGGTACCGGGTCCCCTTTGGCGGTATACACGTCTTCATCGGCAAAATCGGTGAACCGGGCCCTGAGCTGGACACCTGCACCGACCTCATCGAAACAGCTCAGCGTGCGCGACCTGCCCGGGTTAAGCCAGCCGTGAAGCGTGCCTTTGTGGGAGTCATCCATGGAGGGAACTATGAGGACGGATCAGGATCTGGTGGCGAAACCGTCGTTTATTCCGGCGACGAGTCGTCAACCGGGGAAACTGAGTCCTTGTATCAAGTACAAGATGGTCGGATTGGGGGCTGTTCCGATGGCGACAGTATTCCGGACCCCTCCGATCTGCCTAGCCGGGTCGGTATATTCATGGCCGGTACCCAGGCAGCGCCTCAGTCATCAATGGCCGCAGCAATAGTTTCCGGTTCGGCGGCGGCAACGGCTGCCGGAGCAGGAGGCTCTGTGCGCCCGCCAGCTCAAGTGTTATCCGATCTGTTCGACGCATTGGCTGCGCTCATGGCAGAGGCTAATCCGACGGATCAGGATGCTCATAATGCAGAGATTGCAAAGGTGAGAGAACAGATTAACCAGGCCAAGGCGGATCTGGCAGCTGAGGAGGTCAGGATGACCATGGAGCGGGCCGCTTTGGACGCGCAAGCCTATAAACTTATGCTGGATCAGAACGCTTCGTAGGAAGTCATGAGAAGAAAGTTCCGATCTCGCTTGCCCTCGGTCTTTGAAGGAAGGGATCTTTTCAATACCCCTGGAGCAGGGACCAGTAATCAACAAGTGGTAAACCGGGCGGAGGCGCCCGAGACGGGCGTGCCGGTTCAGCCCCGTGTAATAAATCTGCCCCGTCATAACCCGGGAGAGCCACGGGTTGTGCATACCCCTCCGGATCACTATTCTAATCCGCTGGACAACCTTGTGGCAGCGGCGGCACGGTTGGAAGCTATTCCGGTCGAGGGAGATTCACTGCAAGCAATAGAGACGCGCCGGGTTAAGGAGCTCCTCAGAACGGCGTTGGTTCAGCAGGAAGCATATTCATATAGCCGCGAACGGATTCACTCCACCCCGCGTCCAAGCCGGAGTTACAGTAGAGATATGGAAGAACCAGCCGAGTCAAGTAATGCACGGCGTAGGGCTCCCCACGGCAACAATCCGGCCCCCGACGCCCAGGAGGTGGTAGACCGGGCCCGGGCGCGTAGGGAAGCTGAGTTAGCAGCACCGCATCAGGCTCATCAGATTACGCCGATTCGTCCCACTACTTCAGTTGAACCGGGACTCACTTCTAGCGCTTTGGGAGTGCCTTGCCTCGTCCCAGCCCTCCGCAATGTACGCCTGCCCAAGGATTTCAAAGGCCCGCGCAAGGTGCCGAATTATACGGCGGATCAACCCCCAGAGTCGTGGGTGGAGAGTTATGAGATGGCCATGGAGATGCTGGACGTGGATGATGCGGCGTGCGCAAAATATTTCACCATGATGCTTGAAGGGACAGCCCGTACTTGGTTAAAAAGCCTGCCGCCCAATTCTATCGGTTCATGGGCACAATTGCGAGCCCGTTTTATAAGCAATTTTAAAGACACGTGCAAGCAGCCCATGTCGGTGGTGGATTTAGCGGCTTGTGTCCAGGAGGAAGGAGAGTCAACAACTCATTGGGTGCGCCGGGTTTCAAAGATACTGCATTCATCAGACCGTATCAATGCGGACATCGCGGTTGTAACCCTGGAAGGCAATTGCCGATTTGGGCCTTTAAAGTTAAAATTAGGACGGATGAAGCGCCATTGTACTGACATGGGAACGCTCATGACTGCTCTGGTGAAGTATGCTGATTCTGATAGTACCAAGGATCCCGAGTCTGATGATGAAAAGACAGGGAAGGGAAGGAAGAATGGCAACCCCAGAGGTCAGCAGCATAACTCGGCAGGAAACGTAGGTGGTGGCAAGCGTAAAGCGGATGGCAACACGGATTATGTGGCTAACACTAATGTGCAGGACAGGGGCCGACGACGTAGGGGCAAAAACCGCAGTGGCGGACCTGGACCCAATCCGGAGCGCTTAAATTATCTGTTGAATCAGCCTTGTCCAAAGCATGGGACCAGAGAGGAGCTAGCAAACCACCTTTGGAAGGATTGTTATATCATGCAAGAGTTTAAGAGCTCCAATGCTTTTCGGTATGACCCCAGCTCCGGTGGCGGTTCAGGATCCGGGCCGAGTCATGGTGGAGGAAATCCCGGTTCAGGGTTTAATGGTAATCCGAGCGGACATGGCAATCAGCATAATCAAAACAGTCAGCAACAGCAGCAGTCGGGTTACCAGAGTAATCCAAAGCAGTTAAACAGTGGACAATATCATGTGTTTACCACCAGCTTGGACAAGCGGGACCGAAAGGTCCAGAAGCGGGCGGTTAACTCCGTTGAACCGGCTGTGCCACGGTATCTGCGCTGGTCAGAGCAGCCAATTGTATGGAGTAGAGAGGATCACCCTCCCCGGGTTGACAATCCGGGTCAGCTGGCTTTGGTGGTGGCGCCTCAGGTGGGAGGCTATAAGTTCACCAAGGTACTCATGGACGGGGGTAGCAGTATTAATATCCTATACTATGAGACCTTTCGACGCATGGGGCTAAAGGATAAGGACCTCCGTCCTTCAAACACGGTTTTCCATGGTGTGGTGCCTGGCAAGTCAGCATACCCCATGGGCAAGATAGCCTTGGAAGTAGCCTTCGGAGATGATCACGATTCCCGATCAGAGACACTGACGTTTGAGGTGGTGAAAATCCAAAGCCCGTACCATGCCCTGTTTGGCCGGCCAGCCTATGCCAAGTTCATGGCACGACCCTGCTATGTGTATCTACAGCTCAAGATGCCGGGTCATAAGGGGACCATCACGGTTCACGGAAGCCGTAAGATTGCTTTGGAGTGCGAGGAAGGAGACGTCGCGTATGCGGAGTCGGTTTGTGCTACCGAGGAGCTCAAGTACTATAAAGACAACGTTGATCCGACGGATATGACCCCTTTAAAGAAGCCTACTACAGAGCATGATCCGACCTTGAAGTTCACGTCGGCGGGTGAGACCAAGCTTGTTGACTTCGTACCTGGTGATTCGTCCAAACAGTTCAGCATCAGCGCCAATCTGGATCCGAAATAGGAAGACGCGCTCATCGAGTTCATCCGTGAGAATCGGGACATCTTTGCATGGAAACCTTCTGACATGCCAGGTGTACCGAGGCAACTCGCTGAGCACACCCTTAATGTGGATCCTAAATACAAACCGGTGAAACAGTTCCTCCGCCGGTTCAACGAGGAGAGGAGAAAAGCTATTGGAGAAGAGGTGGCCAGGCTATTGGCAGCTGGCTTCATCAATGAAGTTTTTCACCCTGAGTGGCTTGTTAATCCGGTGCTGGTCCTTAAGAAAAATGGCACCTGGCGCATGTGTGTGGATTATACGGATCTTAATAAGGCCTGCCCTGCGGATCCTTTTGCCCTCCCCCGTATTGATCAAATCATTGATGCTACGGCGGGTTGCGAGCGCTTATGTTTCTTGGATGCATACTCCGGCTATCATCAGATTAAAATGGCAGTTAAGGACCAGGAGAAGACGACATTCATAACTCCCTTTGGAGCCTTCTGCTATGTGTCTATGCCTTTTGGGCTCAAAAGTGCCCAGGCAACTTATCAACGGTGTGTGCAAAATTGTCTCCACAAACAGATTGGCCGTAATGTGCATGCTTATGTGGATGATATTGTGGTTAAGTCAAGGAAGAAGGAGACTTTGGTCGATGATTTGAAGGAGACCTTTGATAACCTCAGGACGTACAAGATGATGCTCAATCCGGCCAAATGTGTCTTTGGTGTACCAGCTGGCAAGTTATTGGGTTTTCTGGTGTCCCATAGGGGAATTGAGGCTAATCCGGAGAAGATCACGGCTATCACCTCTCTGGCTAAACCGAAGTGTATTAATGATGTTCAACGTCTGGCGGGTCGGATTACCGCACTGAGTCGGTTTATCATCCGCCTCGGGGAGAAAGCGATCCCTTTATATCAAATGCTGAAGAAGACAGATCAGTTCGTCTGGAGTTCTGCTGCTGATCAGGCATTGGAGGACTTAAAGCGGCAGTTGGCCAATCCGCCCGTTCTCACTGCTCCCATTGATAGGGAACCATTGCTGCTGTATGTTGCTGCTAATGCTCGCGCGGTTAGTGTGGCTATTGTGGTGGAGCAGAAGGAGGCGGGCAAAGAGTACCCGGTTCAACGCCCGGTTTACTATATCCGCGAGGTGCTTATTGAATCCAAACAAAGATATCCGCATTGGCAGAAGCTGGTATATGGAGTTTTTATGGCAAGCCAGAAGTTGAAGCAATATTTCCAAGGGCATCCCATCACAGTGGTCAGCTCTGCTCCTTTGGGTGATATCATCCAAAACCGAGAAGCAACTGGTCGGATTGCCAAATGGGCTATCGAGCTTGGACCGCACGGTTTAGAATACGTGCCTCGCACTGTGATAAAGTCTCAGGCACTTGTTGACTTCATCAATGATTGGACGGAGTTGCAAGTCCCTGAAGAGAAGCCGGATCACACATATTGGACCATTCATTTTGATGGATCACGTCAATTGGAGGGCTCGGGGGCTGGAGTCATATTAACTTCCCCACGAGGTGACAAGTTTTGTTATGTTCTCCGTTTAATGTTCCCTTGTACTAACAATGCAGCAGAGTACGAAGCCTTGCTCCACGGTCTCCGGATGGCTAAGGAGATGAATTTAAGCCGAGTTAAGTGCTTCAGAGACTCGGATCTGGTGGCCCAACAGGTGTCTGGTACATGGGATTCTAAAGATCCACTCATGGCTGCATATCATCGTGAGGTTGATGTGGTCGCAGGTCACTTCAAGGGGTATCAGGTGGACCACGTGGACCGACGAAAGAACGAGGCGGCAGACGCTTTAAGCCGGATGGGTTCACAGCGTAAACCGGTACCACCTAATGTGTTCCTTGATGTGCTTTACAACCCATCGGTTCAACTACCTGGGGAGGCGGATTTGGCGGTTCCTGACCCGGAGGCTCAGTTGGTGGCGGCGCTACACGTCATCCCGGATTGGACGCTGCCTTACCTGGCGTACATGAACCGAGGCGAGTTGCCAGAGGACGAGACTCTGGCCAGACAAATAGTACGGCGGTCCAAATCCATGGTAATTGAAAACGGCGAGTTGCATCATCGCAGTGTAACAGGAGCGTTTCAACGGTGTGTATCTCCTGAGGAGGGCCGTGAAATTTTGCGTGAGATCCACGAAGGAGATTGTGGTCACCACGCCGGTTCAAAGTCTTTAGTGGCGAAAGCATTTCGTCACGGTTTCTATTGGTTGACTGCCCATGCTGATGCGGAAGATCTGGTCAGACGATGTGATGGTTGCCAAAAACTCTCAAGACGCGCTCATGTTCCGGCTCAAGAATTGAGGATGATTCCAATTACTTGGCCGTTTGCAACCTGGGGGCTGGATATGGTCGGGCCTTTCAAAAGGTCCAAGGACAAGAAGACCCACCTTCTGGTGGCGGTTGACAAATTTACAAAGTGGATAGAGGCAGAGCCCGTTAGCAAGTGTGATGCGGCCACCGCGGTTCAGTTCATCAAAAGGGTGATTTTCCGGTTTGGTTTTCCACACAGTATCATCACAGATAATGGTACCAATTTATCTAAAGGTGCCATGAAGGAGTTCTGCGAACGAGAGCACATCCGCCTTGATGTTTCATCAGTGGCACACCCACAGTCCAATGGTCAAGCAGAAAGAGCTAATCAGGAGATCTTGAGAGGCATCAAACCCCGGCTTATGGTTCCTTTGCAGAGGACGCCGGGTTGTTGGGTCGAAGAATTGCCCTCTGTGTTATGGAGCATCAACACCACGCCTAACAGGTCAACTGGGTACACGCCATTCTTCATGGTTTATGGGGCGGAGGCAGTTCTCCCTAGTGACATCCGTCACGATTCACCTCGTGTTGCGGCTTACGTTGAAGCGGACAACGAGACGGCTCGACAGGACGCTTTGGACCGGTTGGATGAAGAGCGAGACATAGCAGCTGCCCGCTCGGCGATCTACCAACAGGATCTTCGTCGCTATCACAGTCGTCGGGTCAGGACCAGAACCTTTCAAGAAGGAGATTTGGTGCTTCGACTTATTCAAGATCAAACTGAGATGCATAAGTTGTCTCCGCCTTGGGAAGGGCCTTTTGTGGTCAGCAAGAATCTGCACAACGGGTCATACTACCTGATCGATGTTCGAGAGCACAAAGACTCACGTAAATCAGAGCAGGAGACCAACAGGCCGTGGAATATAGCTCATCTTCGGCCTTACTATACTTGAGCCATGGGCTCTGCTTATGTACATATTATGACAATGTATATATTATAATAAACCGGATCCTCAGCTAAAGCGGGGTATCTGTTCTTTTATATCATGTGTGGTTACATGGAGTTGTTTGTTGTAAAACGACCTCCGGTTTACCCCTTGCAAAGTTTATCAATATCACTTGGGGGCTCAGTCATATTTGAACCGATGCAATGCCTTTTGATAGGCGAAAGCCACCAGATCATTTGGGGGCTCGGTCGTGTCCGAACTGATGCAATGCCTCTTGATTGGCGAAAGCCACCAGATCACTTGGGGACACGGTCAAGTCTGAACCGGTCACGCCTCTTGGTCGGCCTATAGGCCTTAGAGTCACTTGGGGGCTTGGTCGAACCCGAACCAATGTCATGCCACTTGGCCGGCGTAATGCCATGAGTCTTTTGGGGACCTGGCTGACTGGCACCATTGCTACGCCTTCGGGGAGCCTGGTTGCGTCTGACCATGGTAATACCATCTGACCAGCTCATTAGAGCCTTTCTTTTATAAAGAGTTGTCGACATTGCTTTTGCTTTAATAGCCTTTCTTAAGGAATTGCTATTTTATCTTTGTTGCGTTTTTTAAATCGACGGTTCATACAGCCAATTTGGCAGAACACGATCTCTTTTTTAAGCCGGAGTTTGTTTGCTCGGTTTGATTTTTCTTCTGAAACATCCTTTTTGGAGCAACAAGGATATCATGATCAAAAAGGAGCTGTTTTCTCCTCCGACGGTTTAGGGCTGTCAAGCCCCCGTCTCAAGATTGGCTAAAAATGCCTACTTCATGCCCATTACATGGCAGGTATTTCGTATCACAAAATTTGATCATACTGGCAAGTCTCCCTGCGTATCTATATAAAGGTTCACAAACCGGGTGGCGGTACAACCGCCCTGGCAGTTTTAAATTTTTGTGATTGCAGGAGATATAAGTTGGCAAGGAAGATTTTCCAAATGAAGGTTTTAGTACTGATGCACGAAGGCATCTCACAAAACACAAGTACGGTCTATCCTATTACAAGGCAACATGGTGCCTCAATAAGACAATTGTTTTTCCTGACAAGATATAGCACGGAAGCTAATTAAGGTTGCCCTAGGTTCACGCCTGCGTGCCATCCCGGTTTGATGGTTCTGGATCATCCCGCACCACGTCAGCCTCCTCCTCCCTACCCAGCGGCTGGAAGTCAACAGTGGTCCAGTCGATCCCCATTAATGCTTGAAAGACAACCTCTTCATGTCTCAGTGAAGACGGTTCAAGATCAGGGGCGTAAGTGTGCTTACGGATTGGAGGAATTAAGTTTTCCGCTTCAGGGATTGGTGCAGCCACTCGTTTGTTCTGGTCATCATACTGGGATTGATAATGTGAAAAGTTTGCTTCTTCTACCAACTGGCAGGCCAGAGGGCGCACTGCCCGGTTTATCTTTCTTAACTCTTCTTCGTCGAATTCGGAGCCATCCTCCTTCAAGCTAGGATAGCCTTGAGCCGCTTCAACGGGATCAAAATCGGGCACCCATGCTTTGGCCCGGATTAAGGCATTAATGGCTCCGGTTCGAGCAACATACTTTTTTAACTCCTCAATCCGAGCAGGGAGCATGGACAATCTCCTCAGTGTATCCTGGATCAACGTGGGTGCTGGATTGTTATGGGACGCAGTGGTGATAATCCGCTGCGCACCAGTATACAGCTGCTCGACTAAAGTATAGACGGCTTTCAGTTTCATCCGCACATCCGACCCCAAGTGATTAATGTGGGTGCCTATAATACAATCAGCAGTTTACAAACCGAGCTGTTTATAGGAGAATCAAGATTATTACAAAAGTCACAGGAAGCTTACCAAAGATGGCGGCAGTCATTGCGTGCACTTGTTGTTTCATGCTGGTTAATTCATCAGTTACTGGTTTGAGGGCAGCTTCTGCATCTTCAATCTTTTTGGTTAAAGCGGCCTTTTCTGTGGCCCAGTCAGGCCGTTCCTTCTTATAACCTTCCTTCAGTTGCTCCATACTGCCTAAAGCGCTGGTTAATTCCTCCTTGGCCTTGGAAGTTTCTGCTTGTTGGGATTTTAAATTCTCTTGAAGGTCGGTGACTTGGTTCTCTTTAACTTTCAGTTCAGCCTGCAGACCGACAGTTATACGGTTTAACAAAGGAAGTACCAACCACATAACAAGTTAGGCACTTTGTACTTGGGGGCTAATGCCTAATTGATCTACAACTACCAGTTAGTTATCAAAGTCCCAAGCTGAATACAAGTATTCCAACTTGGCACTTGGGGGCTAATGGCCATTTGATCTGGTGGTATTACGGATGTTATTTAAAAGTCTCGATTCAATTATACTACAAGTTTAACCGACCCTTGGGGGCTACAGCGGCAAGAAGCGGGAACAAATGCATGGAAATTACCTCAAGTTTTTCCTTCATCATCTTTACCAGATTGGCTTCATAATCACGGCTAGTATATAGCCGGTTTAAGTAACCAAAGTGAATGTCTTGAGCACTGAGAGCAGAGTATGTTGCCAGATCAACATCCCATTTTCCTTTGCTCAGGGCGGAAAATTCTTCTTTAGCAGTATGCTTGGCTGAAGCGATGGGATTTCCCGGTTCAGTACGACCTATGCCAGTAATTATGACTTCGTCATCCTTAAGCTCGCCGGTCTGAACTGGCATAGTCGGTTTATCAGCAGGTTTGAAGGGACTGATAGTTTTCTCAATCCGGATTGGACTGGCTGGTTGGTCAGCAGGACCGGAGGGGTTCACAGAACTTTCTTCAGGAAGAACAACTTCATCCCTTACTGGTGGGTCATCAACTACATCTTCATGGATGACCTCTTCAACATTTGGAGTAGCATCCGGTACAGGAGCAGCATCTTCTTCAGCTGCCTTATCCTGGCGAGCTTTCTTACTTGGCCTCGGTTTGGCCCTGAAAGAAGTAGCAAAATTAAAGACAGTATATATGGAAGGCTACAAAAATCAACAACTTGATGATAAAGGCAAAAGCTTACCCAAGCACGGTTTTGAGTGGAGGCAGCTGAGTACCAGTTGACTCACCAGAAGATGAGTGCGAGGTGACCTGATAATCAGAGTCAGATGGATTAAGCGGTTGACGAAAACAGCCCGCTTTAGGACAAATATTGACAAGCAAATTAGAGACCTCTGAACGACGTCTCCGAACTGGACTGTTCGGTAAACCGGCGGAGGTAACTACCTGGCCGCTGTGTCGAGTTGTACGACGCACCTCATGCTGACGGGTCTTCATAAGAAAGTTGGGATCCAAGTAAGCAAGAGGATGGGAAAATTTAACTTTGCGGTTTGCCTGATGGATTTTGTGCGAAGGCGGAAGGCTTGAATCAGAAGAAAGAGTAATTACCTCAACATCGTCAGCGTGGCTAGCTTCAGCATCATCCTGACAAATTGTATCATCAATAAATTGCATAAACAGTAAACCGAGAGAATCAAGTTCAGCTTCAAAATCCGGATTACCCACATCATCATCAGTAGGTGGATCAGATGAGGCTGTAGTTTTCCTTTTATGAGCAGACTTTTTGACAACCCTTGTCTTAGGCCAGATTGGTTTCTCCGGTTTATCCGCCTTTCCTTGCGGGAGCTTTTTGCTCCAAAACGGATCATCACCCTGCACCAACAGATATCGGTATCAGTCATAAGCACGTACAATAGTATCAGACTCGGTGAGAAGGAAGTTCGGTTTACCGCTGGCGGTTTATTGGTGGCACAGAAGGGTAGAAGGCCGGTTCGGGCACAGACGCGTTCCGGTTCATTCAGAATTTTCTTTACAGCTTCGGTGACCTCTTCATCAGTAAGATGGATGTTTACATGACGCAACGGATCATCAACGCTGCCTGTATACTCGCACATTAAACCGGAGCGTTGACTGAGTGGCAGTATACTCCAGGATATCCAGCAACGAGCAAGATCGACTCCTGTTAAACCGTTAGCCATAAAAGCTCGGAGTTTGGACAGTTGAGGAGCGTATTTCATCCTCTCTTTGCCAGTCAGCCGCTGAGGAAAAGGATGTGTGTTGCTGAGCCGTTCTGGGCGAAAACCGGGCAAGATATTCTCATTATCCGGGGAGGTGTCTTTACAATAAAACCAGGAGTTATTCCACTCTTGGGGATGACTATGCAGTTTCGCATGAGGGTAAGTGACCTCTTTTCTCTTTTGGATTGACACGCCACCCAGCTCCATGTTGGAACCGTCAGGAAATTCTGTACGGCGGTTTAAGTGAAAGCAGTCTCGGAACAGCTCCACTGTGGGTTCCTCTTGGAAGAATACCTCGCAGAGCACTTGGAAGTGGCATATGTTGGTGACAGAATTAGGGCCGATATCTTGCGGATGGAGTTGGAAGTTGGCCAAAACATCACGGTAAAATTTTGAACCGGGCGGGTTAAAACCGCGGGCTAAGTGATCTGCAAAGACTACAACTTCTTCGTCTCGAGGTGTAGGGGGACACTCTTTGCCTGGGACCCTCCAGAGAATGGTTTTTCTGCTGCTTAAAGCGCCGGTCAGGACCAGATTGTTCAGTTGCGTTTCCGTGACCCGAGAAGGAGCCCAGTTGCACTCGTACACTTGTTTAGCCATGAGGAAGTCTACAGAAGGAAAATGATTCCGGTTCAAGATTGTGTTGTGCACAGGTTACATGTTGATATTATCAATGTTAAACCGGAGGAAGTCAATCATAAACCAACATTGGTAAAGCGGTGCGGTTCATCAAGGGATTGCTGGCGGTTTAACAAGGGGACTAATGGTATGTACTAATTTGGTAATCCTCTTCTTCAAGGTTAAACCGCTAGATCTAAAACCGTGAAACATTGGGAATTACAAATAAACAAGTGTGCAGAAACAGGTTTCACACAATCTCATTATAGCATTGGATCTGGGGTGATTTCATAAAAAGGATAAATATTCATGATTTAAAAGAAGTTATGCAAGAGCAGCATGGGAAAGTTATGGATCAGAACTACGGTCCAGTTATACTGCAGTAAAAACAGATGCGGGAAACTACCGCTGTATGTAGCAAAGGATATGGGATCATCTGAAGAGGCATCTCAGCCGAAGTTCGAGGCGGACGAAGAACACGAAGAACGCGAGGAACACAGTAAACCCTAAAAGCAGATTTAGATTGAGAGGACGGAGATCTTACCGGAGCTCGGAGAGATGTGGAAGGATGCCGCAGTTATCTGGTACGGTCAGGTTGATGCAACAGCCCAAGATGATGCGGAGGTCAGCGACGGCGTTGGAGCTCCGGAGTTGGCGACGCGGAGAAGACGAAGAGGAAAGGGGTGAAGGGGAAAAAAGGGAAATGACCCTTTGGCCCTATTTATGAGGTAAAAAACATGTGTCAGGCGTGCGAATCCAGGAGCCACAGATTTCGGAAGTGGAGTTGTCGCCTCGATTATTGCGGATCTGTTAAAACAAAGAAGGCATCATAAAAGCCAGCTTCATGATGACGTCATGCCGGTTTACAGCGACCAAGGAAGATGACGACATGGCGGTTTAGCGATTAAGGGAAGATGCTGAATGTGAAGATTTCTGCTAAGGATTGACATGAACTCATTCAAATCAATCTGGGGCCTAATGTTGGGGATATCACTACTGGGCGTAAACCGGCCTGCTTGGGCCGGGTTAACTTCAACAGTAGTTCAAGGATGTTAAATCCCGGTAAACTTGTAAAGGCCCAAGGCCGTAGTCGGTTTAGTATCTGTAGCCATAAACCGGCTGGTATAAACTTGTACTATAAGATGGGGAAAGAAAGAGACCAACCCGGGTACGAGTATAAACCGGAGATTGGGACTCTATGAACCGACGGGTGTCACCTGTGTATATAAGGGGGCGACCCGACAGCGGTTCAAGGGAGAGACAACCACAACTCGAGGCCTAGGCGAAGCTTGTTTGCTCCCTAGTCATCGAGACTTCATCAATTCCACCACAAACTAGACGTAGGCTTTTACCTTCATCGAAGGGGCCGAACTAGTATAAACTCTCAGTGTCCCTGTGTCCGCTTTAACCCCTTCGAGTTAACCTGTAGCGATGGCTCCACGACTAAGTCCTTTGGCTAGGACATCTGCCGTGACAAACCCACGACAGCTATCACAAAGTAAAGTGCATAAGTAAAAGGCTTGGGTAGGAGATAGCCGAGGCACGTGGAGACGATGATGTATCCTGAAGTTCACACCCTTGCAAATCCTAATCTTTGTTTAGAGTGGTGTGGAGGCACAATGCTCCCCAAAATAGCACGAGGGCCACTGTAATCTCCTCACGCCCTCCTACAATGTAAGATGTTGTGATTACACTAAGGGACCCTTGAGGGCTGTCATCGAACTTGTACAAATGGTGACCCTTGGAACGGTCACCGAACCCATACAATTGGCAACCCTTGGGTGCGGTCACCGGAACCCATGCAAATTGCTCGGGGCAATCTTCACAACTTAATTGGAGACCCCAACGCTTGCCCCGGAGCTTTCCACCATAATGATTGGGCTCCGCGAGACCACCAACCATCTAGGGCACCCAAGCACCCAAGAGGAACAAGCTTTAGGGTACCAAGCACCCAATAGTAATAAGCTACTCAACTTTCACTTTCACTTATCACTATGCACTACTGCAGGATGCTGCTAACGCGACACTACGATCAGAGACCCTTCGACGAAACTGTGTGTGATGCCATAGTCGCAAACGGTGGTGTAAAAAACAGTCAAAAAAGGTGCAAAACGTTTGCGATGGAGGATGCATCAAACACGGTTCAGATTTTAGTTTCGTGTGCGATTCAGGGCATACGGTTCAGTTCAATTAACCATTTTTTATGAGGCGGAACAAAAGAAACGGGCAGCCAGATGAAGGTGTGTGCGATGTACAGCATATGGTTCACTCGGATGAACTGTTTGTGATTAGACAACACAAAAGAAACGGTCAGCTAGATGAATGTGTGTGCGATATACGGCATGCGGTTCACTCGGATGAACTGTTTGCGTTGAGACAAGAGAACGGAAACGGTTTAGCTTAATAAGACGTGTGTGTTGCGTGATGGGATTGCATACAGAACAACAACATATATATTACATATACACACTTATAAGGACATGCTTGCATAACCAAATTAAACATCCACTTACATAGGTGGCTACTACAACCATGGCATTTGCACACACCAAAGTAAACAATTACATGCATAATTACATAGATGGCTACTACACACATGACATTTCCACACACCAATAAAGTAAACTATATATTACATGCATGATTAAGTAGCATAAATGATCATCTGATCATCATCTACTTCTTGTGACACTTGCTCTGCTAGTGGCTCGATCCGGGCTCGTCGATTTGGGTAATGAGGCACTTCCTCATGTCAATGATCTGCCTGTGCATCTCGTAGCATGTGTACACGCTCTTGGCCGTGAACCTGAGGCGAGGTTCATCCAGTTGCCACATCCAGGCCCCATGCCAGGATACATGACTTGTTCTCCGGGCATCCTGCTTCATCTTTTCATAGTAGGGGTCGATGATGGTCGAGGCGAGTTCGACCAAGGAGTCCTTCTTCGTGATGCCCCAGACCCTGTAGTGGTCACGGATTTCGACAAGGTTCTTGCAGGCCAAGCCCGTAACACTGAGCGCTTTTACATTGTTGGTAGTTTCCACCGTGGAGAACTTGTAGTTGGTGTTGTTGACAAACCTGTTGAAACAGTCGCAAGGCTTTGTGGCCATGCAATAGTGGTAGATGAGAACATGATGGCGCACACACAACTGGGCAACGGCAACCTTCTGATCTATGCCGAGACGACCGGTGGTGTACTAGAGGTCGATGCCGACCACCTTGTACTTGTCTCCAGCAAGAACTGCTCAATGCTGTTGATGTAGTCGTCCACCATGGCCGGTTCGATGGTGTACACCACCGAGAGATCCGTCTCCCTCGCATGGGTCTCCACTCTATGCTCGCCGAACTCCATTGGAGCGCCGCTGGACATCCCCTCTCTATGTGTCATCGTGGGTGTGCTTGTTGTGTTGTGGGGCGCAATCGAAAGGTTGAAGAGACTAAGGTTATAATGGTCGCGGGAATTCAAGGGGAAGCCGGACGGCCGGGAATATCGGCAGGCCCTGATGGCAATTCTAATTTGCAGCGCGTAACTCCATCGTGTCGCACGTAACTGCATGGCATGGCAACGCGCGCGGCGCAATCGCATGCATAAGGGGCCCCCGATGTGATCGTGCGCACGCCCAACCGTTGGCAGAGCGCGAAAGGAGGGACGCGAGCAGAGCGCTCCACGGTCGCCTCAACGGCGAGCAACCATATATATGTGCATATAGCAGTTGAACACGCAAGGAAAAGCTGTCCACAAGCCGAGCGTGCCGACGGACGCGAGCAGAGCGCGCTGCGGCGCCTAACGGCGAGCACAGCGCACTGCGGAGCCTAACGGCGGGATAGACCTTCATTCAAGCCAATCAAAATAAGACTGGAACGGACATGTCTATATTGAGCAAAGGGATCGCACATGTCTGTATGACCGGAACGAGAATGCAATAACAAAGTAAGAATTAAGGCCACGATGATGCAATTGTAGTGGTGGTTACAGGAGGCAAGAAGAAAGATGCATCCATCAATGTACGACCTCCTCCTCCTCCTCAACTCAGTGCGCCGGCCGGGCCACTGACCGGCAGCTAAGGAGCGGCGGCTTGTGTGGCGAGGTTAAGGTTCTTCTCAGCTAAGGCATCCAAGGCTTCCAGCCGACTGAAGAAGGCCAACGTCGTAGTGTCCTCACTGGCCTTGTAGATACCTATGTACACGATTCGCTCGTACACATGGATGTGTAGGTCGACGGTTTCTTGCAAATGGAGGAGCCTCGCGGCGAGCGCGGCCTCCAGGTGGACATTCTTCGTGGCGTCGGCGGGCAGTCGCAGGGCCACCAGTGCTTGAAAGAGGTTCCGACCATGGAGGCCGATTAGCGTGGCAGGCAATGAGGAGCCCAAGCATGCGGGCTGGAGGAGTACGACGATGTCGTTCGCGAGCTTCTTGATGACGGTGAACATGTTGGTGGTGCGAACGATCATCTGGTCCAACTGAGAGTCGTAGCTGGTGTGGAAGGCGGCCATCCACCAGCCAGTCGCCAACATCGTATGGAGACGATCCACGGTGCCATGCCGCAGGCAGGCGTCGTGGACCATCTAGCAGAGTCGCTGGCTGCTTGTGCTCATCGCCGCAATGGGTCTGGAGTGGGCACTTTTGCGCTTATTAGTGTAGGTGCTTAGGCAAATGCTTAGGTGCGTACAATGTGGTAGATGCATTGGAATGGAGGGGCGCCTTTATATGAGTGCAAACTGCGTTGCATTCACATTGTGCTGCCTCTTTTCTCGGTCCTCCCATTACTTCCCTCATGCATTCACACGATGCTAATTGAAGGAGGATGCATCATTGACCGTTCAACATTTCAGGAACCGCTACCCTCTCCCTTGTCTGCATTAAAGTTGTATCGGGAACTGCACCGCCCCCTGTCAATTCGAATAGTACTGCGCCGCCAGCTGCATGCCTGGCTGAACATGCCTCCTCGCCTCCATTTATGCTTAATTACTGAATTTTAGTTGCAAAAATTAGATACTGATAGTGATTTTTAGCTTCATATTTTGACAAATCACAGTGTTACAAGGTTGGCAAATGGCAATGTTACTAGATCAACAAATGACAATCTTTCTAGTTTGAAAAATGGCAACATACCCAATATCATAGATGCAAATTGCACCAACTTGTTTGTAAGTGGTTCACACGGGTCATCCGAAAGAACCATTTGTGTTCAAGAGATGCCCAAATCCTGCTCTCACTTTACATATGGGTGTTATATCTGAAACCATCATGCTTGTTGTGAGAAGCTCTGGTTTGTGAGAAGCATATACCCAAACCTCCCCAAAATGGGATAAAAAAATTACCACGACATGTTGATGCCGCTCCATGATAGCATGCCAAGTTTCATGAATTTCATACGAGTTTTGGACTTAATAGAATTTAAAAACCAGGTATCTCAATGTTTGCGGCCGAGTGATGGTGGCAGGGTGTTTGACATTCATTTCCATTTCTTGCATTGGACCTAAGCATGCACTCAAGGACAAAGATTTTATTTTTCAACCAATTTATATGCACCGGAGCATGTGCATGTAGTTCAAATTTGAATTATGCACATAAATGCATTGAAAACTCACTTAATGCATAAAAATGTCCAAACGAACCCCAAAAAATCACAAAAAATAACACAACACTCCTGTTGTTCTATGTTGATACGAGAAAAAAATGAAAGCAATAAGAGGCAATGGATATCGTTTCGCCCCCAAAGTTGGGGCGTTCCCTACCGAAAGCATCATGCTTGTTGTGAGAAGCTCTGATTTGTGAGAAGTATATACCCAAACCTGCCCTAAATGGGACAAAGAATTTACCACGGCATGTTGATGCCACTCCATGATAGCATGCCAAGTTTCATGAATTTCAGATGAGTTTTGGATTTACTTGAATTTAAAAACCAAGTATCTCAATGTTTGCGGCCGAGTGATGGTGGCAGGGTGTTTGAAATTCATTCTCATTTCTTGCATGGGACCTAAGCATGCACCCAAGGACAAAGATTTGATTTTTGAACCAATTTATATGCACCGGAGTATGTGCATGTAGTTCAAATTTGAATTATGCACGTAAATGCATTGAAAACTCACTTAATGCATAAAAATGTCGAAACGAACCCCGAAAAATCACAAAAAAATAACACAACACTCCTGTTGTTCTATGTTAACACGAGCAAAAATTTGAAAGCAATAAGAGGCAATGGATATCATTTCGCCCCCAAAGTTGGGGCGTTCCCTACCGAAACCATCATGCTTGTTGTGAGAAGCTCTGCTTTGTGAGAAGCATATACCCGAACCTGCCCCAAATGGGACACAGAATTTACCACGGCATGTTGATGTCGCTCCATGATAGCATGCCAAGTTTCATGAATTTCAGACGAGTTTTGGATTTACTAGAATTTAAAAACCCGGTATCTCAATATTTGCGGCCGAGTGACGGTGGCAGGGTGTTTGACATTCATTCCCATTTCTTGCATGGGACCTAAGCATGCACCCAAGGACAAAGATTTGATTTTTGAACCAATTTATATGCACTGAAGCATGTGCATGTAGTTCAAATTTGAATTATGCACATAAATGCATTGAAAACTCACTTAATGCATAAAAATGTCCAAACGAACCCCGAAAAATCACAAAAATAACACAACACTCATGTTGTTCTGTGTCGACATTAGAAAAAATTTGAAAGCAATAAGAGGCAAGGGATATCGTTTTGCCCCAAAGTTGAGGCGTTCCCTACCGAAACCATCATGCTTGTTGTGAGAAGCTCTGGTTTGTGAGAAGCATATACCCAATCCTACCCCAAATGGGACAAAAAATTTACCACGCGCCATGTTGATGCGGCTCCATGATAGCATTCCAAGTTTTATGAATTTCAGGCGAGTTTTGGATTTACTAGAATTTAAAAACCAGGCATCTCAATGTTTTGCCGGCAATCAACGGTGCCCTGGTGTTTGAAATTCATTCCCATTTCTTGCATGGGACCTAAGCATGCACCCAAGGACACATATTTGATTTTTCAACCAATGTATATGCACTGGAGCATGTGCATGTAGTTCAAATTTGAATTATGCACATAAATGCATTGAAAACTCACTTAATGCATAAAAATGTCCAAAGGAACCCCGAAAAATCACAAAAAATAACACAACACTCCTGTTGTTCTATGTTGACACGAGAAATTTTTTGAAATCAATAAGAGGCAATGGATATCGTTTCGTCCCCAAAGGTGGGGTGTTCTCTACTGAAACCATCATGCTTGTTGTGAGAAGCTCTGGTTTGTGAGAAGCATATACCCAAACCTGCCCCAAATGGGACAAAAAATTTACCACGACATGTTGATGCTGCTCCATGATAGCATGCCAAGTTTCATGAAATTTGGACGAGTTTTGGATTTACTAGAATTTAAAAACCAGGCATCTCAATGTTTTGCTGGCAATCAATGGTGCCCTGGTGTTTGAAATTCATTCCCATTTCTGGCATGGGACCTAAGCATGCACCCAAGGACACAGATTTGATTTTTCAACCAATTTATATGCACTGGAGCATTTGCATGTAGTTCAAATTTGAATTATGCACATAAATGCATTGAAAACTCACTTAATGCATAAAATGTCCAAACGAACCCCAAAAAATCACAAAAAATAACACAACACTCATGTTGCTCCATGTTGACACGAGAAAAATTTTGAAAGCAATAAGAGGCAGTGGATATCGTTTCGTCCCCAAAGGTGGGGCGTTCCCTACCGAAACCATCATGCTTGTTGTGACAAGCTCTGGTTTGTGAGAAGCATATACCCAAACCTGCCCCAAATGGGACAAAAACTTTACCATGACATGTTGATGCCGCTCCATGATAGCATGCCAAGTTTCATCAGTTTCAGACAAGTTTTGGATTTACTAGAATTTTAAAACCAGGCATCTCAGTGTTTTGCCGGCAATCAACGGTGCCCTGGTGTTTGAAATTCATTCTCATTTCTTGCATGGGACCTAAGCATGCACCCAAGGACACAGATTTGATTTTTTCAACCAATTTATATGCACTGCAGCATGTGCATGTAGTCATATTTGAATTATGCACATAAATGCATTGAAAACTCACTTAATGCATAAAAATGTCCAAACGAACCTTGAATAATTCCAATTCTTTTATGACACACATATAGTTGCATGATCACTGCAGATAAAAGGTCTAGCAATTCAAACACTGTCCATGGCCGCTATGACCCCATTATGTAATTGAAATCAAGACGAAAAATCAAGTAGACCCCACACAGTTTATTATAACCAACCGTGTGAGATGCAGCACAAAATATCTTCGAACCGTGTCTGAATAAGGGACCATGTCTGATGACACTTTGCGCGCCAGTTTTTTGGCTGAAGCGATTCCAAATTTTTGGCTTCTGCGGAAAT
Source organism: Aegilops umbellulata (assembly GCA_032464435.1). NCBI lineage: Eukaryota > Viridiplantae > Streptophyta > Magnoliopsida > Poales > Poaceae > Aegilops > Aegilops umbellulata. The sequence continues at coordinate 345,340,898 of CP136056.1, read as the reverse complement.
ATCTACCTCCCCGCCCCCTCCCCCTTACCAAAAGCCACATTTCCCCTGTTTCCGCCTTCCTTTCCAAGTTGAAACCTTCACTCCTTGCTTGCAGCGCCGCCGCCTCCTCGCCGACGACCCTCCTTCACGCTGCTCGGCCTCGTCTATCCAGGCAGGTAATCGACACCCGACCACATTCCTCCTCCTCCTTCCATATCCCACATGCCCCGACCGCCGGTGCGAGCGCGACACCTTCCATTCAAATCACCGACCCCTCCACCAAATAAGCACCGACCTAAGCCATGATGCATGCAGTATAGCCAGGACCTCAAGGAGCATTTGGCAGCGGAGAAGCAAATCGCGACCGCACGCGCGGATGAGGTCACGATGGCTGTCATTCGTGCCAACCCCAGATCATGGAGGAGCACCTCGCCGTCGAGGCCACGGTTGACGCCTCGAGCGCGGACGTCGTGACACAGTTGGCTGCTTTAAATGACAGTTCGCGGCGTTTTCTCGAGGCCACAGTCGATGCCCTCGACAAAGACTACAAGGTGTTTTCTCAGCGTGCACGTGCTTAGCTCATCTCGAGAGCCAGCAGGTTGGTGCCAGGAGCGGCTCAGGCAACTCACCACTACAACGAGGCAACCCACAATGCGGAGGCCTTACCCTCTTCCATGTCTAAAGAGCCAATCGTCATCGATATCTCTGACAATGAGGAGTAGCTTGTCTATTAGCTCACTATAAGGACCCATGTTCAGTTTGCTAGCTACTGCCTTTCCTTAACAAATTCTAGTGAATTGTGCTATATACTTTTACCATACAATCTTCTACTATAGTGTATATGTTCTATATGTCGTGCAATGTGGTGTTCAATTAACTGCTTGATTCAATTCTGCAAATGTGATGTTCAATTCTTCAGGGTGCAATATTTCCAAGTTGTTAAGCATGCTTGGTTTGGTTAACTGTCTGATCTTCTATTAGGAGTATGTTATATTGTTCAATTGGTGTTTAGTTAACTGCTTGGTTCATTTGTTGTGGCTTGGTTCACTTGTTGTGGTGTTTAGTTAACTGCTTGGTTCAATTATGCAATGCGATGTTCAATTGTTGTGGCTGCATTCTGTTATTGTATACCATGTGAGGAATAAATTGAATTTGGCTATACTAAATACATGAGAAACAAATACAATTGCTATATTTCCAAGTTGTTAAGCATGATTGGTTTGGTTAACTGTCTGATCTTCTATTAGGAGTATGTTATATTGTGCAATGTGGTGCTCAGTTAACGTTTGGTTCATTTGTTGTGGTGTTTAGTTAACTGCTTCGTTCAATTCTGCAATGCGATGTTCAGTTGTTGTGGCTGCATTCTCTTATTGTATACCATGTGAGGAATAAATCAAATTTGGTTGTACTAAATACATGAGAAACAAATACAATTGCTATATTTCCAAGTTGTTAACTGTAGGATCGAAAGTATGTCTAGAGGGGGGTGATTAGACTACTTGACCAAATAAAAATCTAGCCTTTTCCCAATTATAGTTCTTGGCAGATTTTAGCTATCTTAGCACAAGTGAAGCAATCTCCACACAATTCAAGCAAGCATGCAAAAGAGTATATGAGCAGCGGAAAGTAAAGCATGCAACTTGCAAGAATGTAAAGGGAAGGGTTTGGAGGATTCAAACACAATTGGAGACACGGATGTTTTTGTCGTGGTTCCGATAGGTGGTGCTATCGTACATCCACGTTGATGGAGACTTCAACCCACGGAGGGTAACGGTTGCGCGAGTCCACGGAGGGCTCCACCCACTAAAGGTCCACGAAGAAGCAACCTTGTCTATTCCATCACGGCCGTCGCCCACGAAGGACTTGCCTCACTAGCGGTAGATCTTCACAAAGTAGGCGGTCTCCTTGCCCTTACAAACTCCTTGGTTCAACTCCACAATCTTGTCGGAGGCTCCCAAGTGACACCTAGCCAATCTAGGAGACACCACTCTCCAAGAAGTAACAAATGGTGTGTTGATGATGAACTCCTTGCTCTTGTTCTTCAAATGATAGTCTCCCCAACACTCACCTCTCTCTCATAGGATTTGAATTTGGTGGAAAGAAGATTTGAGTGGAAAGCAACTTGGGTAAGGCTAGAGATCAAGATTCATATGGTAGGAATGGAATATCTTGACCTCAACACAAGTGTAGGTGGTTCTCTCTCAGAAAATGTGTATTGGAAGTGTAGATATGTTCTAATGGCTCTCTCCATGTGACGCCCCCGATTCAAACGTACACTAATCATGCATGCAAATGTGTACGATCAAAATCAGGGACTCACGGGAAGATATCACAACACAACTCTACAAATAAAATAAGTCATACAAGCATCATAATACAAGCCAGGGGCCTCGAGGGCTCGAATACAAGTGCTCGATCATAGACGAGTCAGCGGAAGCAACAAAATCTGAGAACAGACATAAGTTAAACAAGTTTTGCCTTAAGAAGGCTAGCACAAACTGGGATACAGATCGAACGAGGCGCAGGCCTCCTGCCTGGGATCCTCCTAACTACTCCTGGTCGTCGTCAGCGGGCTGCACGTAGTAGTAGGCACCTCCAGTGTGGTAGGAGTCGTCGTCGACGGTGGCGTCTGGATCCTGAGCTCCAACATCTGGTTGCGACAACCAGAAGAAAGGAAAGGGGGAAAAGGGGGAAGAAAGCAACCGTGAGTACTCATCCAAAGTACTCGCAAGCAAGGAGCTACACTACATATGCATGGATATATGTGTAAAGGGCCATATCAGTGGACTGAACTGCAGAAAGCCAGAATAAGAGGGGGATAGCTAGTCTTATCGAAGACTACGCTTCTGGCAGCCTCCGTCTTGCAGCATATAGAAGAGAGTAGACTGAAGTCCTCCAATTAGCATCGTATAGCATAATCCTACCCGGCGATCCCCTCCTCGATGCCCTGTTAGAGAGCGATCACCGGTTGTATCTGGCACTTGGAAGGGTGTGTTTTATTAAGTATCCAGTTCTAGTTATCATAAGGTCAAGGTACAACTCCGGGTCGTCCTTTTACCGAGGGACACGGCTATTCGAATAGATAAACTTCCCTGCAGGGGTGCACCACATAGCCCAACACGCTTGATCCCATTTGGCCGGACACACTTTTCTGGGTCATGCCCGGCCTCGGAAGATCAACACGTCGTAGCCCCACCTAGGCACAACAGAGCGGTCAGCACGCCGGTCTAAACCTAGGCGCGCAGGGGTCTGGGCCCATCGCCCTGAGCACACCTGCACGTTGCGTACGCGGCCGGAGAGCAGACCTAGCAACCTCCATTTCAAAGGAAGTCACGTTACGCGGTCCAACCCGGCGCGCGCCGCTCAGTCGCTGACGTCACGAAGTGCTTCGGCTGATACCACGACGTCGGCATACCCATAACTACTCCCGCGTAGGTGGTTAGTGCGTATAGACCAAATGGCCAGACTCAGATCAAATACCCAGATCTCGTTAAGCGTGTTAAGTATCGCGAACGCCGACTAGGGCCAGGCCCACCTCTCTCCTAGGTGGTCTGAACCTGTCATGTCGCTCCGCCACAAAGTAACAGTCGGGGGCCGTCGGGAACCCAGGCCCACCTCTACCGGGATGGAGCCACCTGCCCCTTCAGCCCCCATCTCCGAACAGTATCACATGTAATGTAACAGTGTAAAGTATATAGTATATGCCCGTGATCACCCCCGAGTGATCACGGCCCGATAGTATAGCATGGCAGACGGACAAGAGTGTAGGGCCACTGATGGAACACTAGCATCCTATACTAAGCAAGTAGGATTGTAGGTAAAGGTATCAGCAGCAGTATCAAAGACAGGCTATGCATCAGGATAGGAATAACGAAAGCAGTAACATGCTACACTACTCTAATGCAAGCAGTATAGAGGAGAGTAGGCGATATCTGGTGATCAAGGGGGGGCTTGCCTGGTTGCTCTGGCAAGAGAGAGGGATCGTCAACACCGTAGTCGAACGGGGCAGCAGCAACGTCGGTCTCGGGGTCTATCGAGAGAAGAGGGGGGGAAACAATAAATATTTAAGCAAGCAGATGCATAGTGATGCATGACATGACAAATAATGGCGTTAGAGGTGTGCTAACGCGGTATACGGTGATACCGGTGAAGGGGGGAAACAACCGGGAAAGTATCCCCGGTGTTTCGCGTTTTCAGGCAGAGGAGCCGGAGGGGGAAAGTTGCGAGTTCGATAGGTTAGGGGGGTGTGGCGGACGAACGTGTTGTGTATCCGGAAGCGTCTCGTCGTTCTGAGCAACTTTCATGTTGAAAATATTTTAATCCGAGTTACGGATTAAAAGATATGATTTTCTAAAGGTTTTATTAATTTCTGGAGTTTAATTAATTATTTAAATCTAACATTATCCAAAACAGTGTTTGCTGACGTCATCATGACGTCAGCATGACGTCAGCAGTCAACAGGGGCGTTGACTGGTCAAATCTGACGTGTGGGTCCCACCTGTCATTCTGTGATTAAGCTAATCAGAGATTAACTAACTAATCATTGTTTAATTAGACTAATTAGATAATTAGGTTAATCTAATTATGATTAATCAGATTAATTAATTCCTTAATTAATAATTAATTAATTAATTAGTTAGTTAATTACTTATTTATTTATTTATTTTTATTATTGTTAATTTTAATTCTCTTATTATTATTTTTTAAATAAACGTTCAGGGGGCGGGCCCCACTTGTCATTGGCCCTGTGGCCTTAGCGGGCGACGGGCTACGGGCGCTGGGGCGGGGCGCACCCAGGCGCCCAGCACGCGGGGGAGGGGAGGCCGGTCGATGCCCCGAGCGGCGCCGGCAAACGGAGGTGGCCGGGAACGGGAGGCAGGGGCCGCGGCGGGGCGTCCGGAGGCGGCGAGGCCAGTCGGGGTTGGGCCAGGGGTCGACCAGAGCAGGGGGAAAAGGGGCGGCCGGCGCGCTGAGCGCTGCAGCGGTAGCGACGGCGGCCGCGGGCGAGGTCGCAGGGAGCGAGGCGTGCGGCTGCGGGCAGAGAAAGGCGGGGGGGGGCGCGGACGCGACCAAGGCGCGGGCGGCACGAGCGGGGCTCAGGGGGCGTCCTCGCGCGGACGGGAGCGCGGCCTCCCGCGCGGACGCGCGCACGCGGCGTCGCCGGACGAGGGAGGGCCTGGGGGATGGGGGTGGCGCCCGTGTGGCGGCCGCGGTGAGGCGCGGTTCAGGCGGGCTCCGATGACAGGGGGAGAGGGAGGAGGCTCAGGGCCTCACCGGGGTTCGCGGGGTCTGGGTAGTGGGCGCGGTGTAGGTCGAGGTGGGCGTCGGGGAGCAGGCCGGCGGAGTGGAGGAGTCCGGCGGCGGCGGGCGTCGAGCGAGGGAGAAGGGGATCGGGCTCCTCCGATTCAGATCCAGAGCGAGGGGGTGGAGGAGAGCGAGGGGGTGGAGGAGAGCGAGTGGGGGGGGGGCGAGTGGGGCGACGGGTGGACGGCTAGGGTTTCTGGGGGGGTTAAGGAGAGGAAGTGGGCCGGCTGGGCCTTTGCCCAGTTGGGCCGGTGGCCCGGGGGCCGTTGGCTGGGCCGGGTGGCCCAGCGCGGGGGGGGGTGTTCCCCCTTTCTTTCTCTTTTTTTTATGTTTGTATTTTCTTTTATAATTTCTTTTCTGTTTTAATCATTTAAATTTGCTTAGGCATTTTCTAAAAATGTGGTTACTTCACCACAATTACCTTTGTAATATTTAGCAACCACCGAACAATTTTGTTTTAATTTTTGAAAACTTTTATTGTTAATTGTAATTTGAATTTGAATTTGAACGGTTTCGGATTATTGCGAGGTTAGTAACAGTAATCGGGATGACGTGGCATGATTAGCGCAGGATTACTGTAGCAAGATTATCCGGGTGTTACACTCCATGAATGAAGAGTAGGTGGAGGGGTATATATAGCCTCCACACAAAATCTAACTGTTACACACAATTTGCCAAACTCGGTGGGACCGAATGGTTAAACTTTGTCGGACCGATTCAGCAAACCTAGTGATCGTTAGGATTTTCGGTGGGACTGAGATGCAACTCGGTAGGGCCGATATGGTTAGGGTTAGGGCATAACGTAATCTCGGTGTGACCGATTACACAAACTCGGTGGGGCCGATTTTGGTAATAAGCTAACCGGAGAGTTGGTCAGGTAAACTCGGTGGGACCGTTTTGCTCATCTTGGTGAGACTGAAATGTTACAAAAGGGAAACAGAGACTTTACATTACAATCTCGGTGGGACCGATCGCTCATCTCGGTTGTACCGAAACGTTACGAAGGGAAACAGAGATATTACAATCCCATCTCGGTGAGACCGAGATCCCTATCGGTGAGACCGATTTGCCTAGGGTTTGTGGCAGTGGCTATGACATTTGAAACTCGGTGGCGCCGGATAGAAAGAATCGGTGGGGCCGAGTTTGACTTTTGGTTTAGGTCATATGTGGATGTGGGAAGGTAGTTGAGGATTTTGGAGCATATCACTAAGCACTTTGATCAAGTAAGCCATTAAGCAATACCTCATCCCTCCTTGATAGTATTGGCTTTTCCTATAGACTCAATGTGATCTTGGATCACTAAAATATAAAATGTAGAGTCTTGAGCTTCAAGCTTGAGCCAAACTTTTTGTCCTTAGAATTTTGACTGAATAATGGCTTACTCTTCCATAAAAGCAAGAGCTCCCCCTAAATTTGTGCATAGTTTAAGATTTTCTTTGGACTGCAAATGCACAAGGAATTAGGATCATGGGTTACTCTTCCATGTCACATACATCTTGGTGGAGCGCTCAAAATGATAAGAATTAAATACATGCACTCATCACCAAGCAAAGTGAATGATCAAATAGGGATAAAATGATAGTATCATCCAACAAGCATTAATGTAGCATATGATCAAACACACATGATCATCCAAGTATCACAAACAAGCAAATAAAGTTCAACCACCAAAGCAAGAGAGAATAAAAAGCAAAGCTCTCTCTCGAAGCCTATGATATATACATTTTTCTCCCCCTTTGGCAACAAGTTACCAAAAAGTTCATCGAAAATGCATAGCACTAAAGCGACTCTCAGGCTTGATCTTCAGGTGGTGGTGTCCGGATAACGCCGAGGACGAAGGCTTCAGTCGAAGTCGATGGAGCTGCTGGGGTAGGTGCTAGAGCTGGTGCAGATGAAGTGGCTCTAGTGTCTGTTACTGGCTCTGCAGATGATCTTTGAGCTCGAGGCACTCTGGCAAATGCATCAGTGGTTGTCTTGCCCTTCCTCTCCTGCATATCATCCCGAAGTTGCTCCACAACTGACTGAATCTGAGTTATTTTGACATCTAAATCATAGAATTTTTGTTCCATGATTCTTTCCAGGCTCTCCTGGTTTTGAATTAGGGTGGCCAACCCCTTCTCAATCCTCGGAGTTGATGCTATCAAATAACCAAGCTGGTCCTTCTTGCTTTTCAAAAAGTACTCAGATGCCTCCTCTTGAGTTGGCATCTTGGCAGCCTTCTCTTTCTTTGCTTTCTCCTTCTTCTCTTGAGCTTGTACTGATGATGGTTCATTCTCATTCATCACAACTTGTTTGTCCTCAAAGTCTGGTTAGATGGGCAAGTGTTCCTTATCCAACAAGTATGTGCCTGTGCCCATCTTTGAGTTTATCAACTCCTAGATCTGTGGGGCATATCCACAACTTCTTTTCTGGTCAGCTGCAGTCCTCTTGATAGTCTCAACTATAAGGCTCATGACCTTGAACTTATGTGGCACATCAAATATGTGTAGCAAATTAATTGCATGCCCTCTGATCGTGTTGTGGTCACCTGAATTGGGCAAAAGAGTGTGCCTTAGGATCCAGTTGATCGTTGGCAGTCCTGACAGAACAAAATGGACTGACCCAAACTTGAAAGTCTCAAGAGCTTTGTCTGGGATCTCCTTGTACATCTGTGACATAGAATTGTGATCCATCTTTTTCTTGGCATAAACATCCAAGTCATGTTATTCTTCCTTAGGAGCATTGATCAGATTTTCCCATTCCTCAATAATTGATTGGTACCTTGTACCTTCAGACATCCATACTATCCTGCCATCTGGATAGAAGTGTGCTGTGGAGTAGAATTGCATTATGAGCTCCTCATTCCACTTTGTGAGCTTCTGCCCAACAAAGTCTGCAACTCCACAAGCACTGAAGCTGTCATACACTCCAGGATAGTGTACCTCATTCTCCTTCATGTAGGTCCAGTCGACCCACCTCATATCACACACTATAGGTTTCTTGTCCAGCCGCACTGTCTCATAGAAATCTTGTTGTTCCTTTGTGTGGAACCTGTAATCAACAGCAGTCCTTCTCTTGGTGGAATATGGATCTAACTCTCTCCATTTCCTCAGTCCTAAGTCTCTCCTGATCTTCATGTTCTCAGCCACAGGATGAGCATCATTGTGGTCTGGAATCTTGGGTTTGAGCTTCCTCATGACTTGTCCTTCATCATCTTCATCAGCAGCAACTTCAGGCACTGGGGCCTTGTTCTTCTCAACAGCAGATATGTTTCTAGTATTCCTCTTTGGTGCAGTCTTGGGCTTGGAGGCAGCTTTGGGTGCTTCTTTGGGCTTTGATGAAGCAACCCCTGTCCTGATAGCATCACCCATAAGCTTCTGGGCCTTAGGTGCTAGTGCAGCAACCTCTTCTTCTTCTTCTTCTTCTTCTTCCTCTTCTGAACCTCTCCTCATAGAGGGTTTGCCAAGAACTCTGGCATTAGTGGTTCTGACTCTCTTTTTCTTTTTATCTTGGCCAACAGCTTCCTCTTCTGACTCAATGGTAAACTTTATGGTTTCTCCAGTGGCAACCTTCCTAGGTTTGGAAGTGGGAACTCTCCTTGCAGGTGCCTTCTTCTGCATACCTAGCTTTGTGGCTGCAGCTGAGCCATATTCCTTTTTCAGCACTTTTTTCTTTGATGTGGCTTCCTCTTCCTCTGCCACATAATCTTCATCCTCAAATTCTGAAGTTCTTTTATTGCTTGCTCTAGTGGCAGCCTTTGGCAAATTGCTTGGGGTGCTTCTGCTACCCTCATCTGAGCTGCTAGAGGGACTAGTGCCCTCACTCATGTGCACCTGCTCCTCTGACTTGTCCTGGTTGTCACTCTCGTCAGACATGTTGCAAACACTAACCACAGACCCTGTGAATAGATTGTGATGAGATAGAGTGGATGAGCATCACAAAATACAGAGATTTTTGCAAAAGAATGAGTCAAAAACTTAGTTTTAATTTTCCACAGAAAGCATTTCGGATCAACCGATTTGCAAACTCGGTGATACCGGAGCAGCTGTTGGACCCAAAACTAGTGAACTCGATCAGACCGAGTCACAGTTCGGTGGCACCGAGACTGCTAGGGTTTCACAAAGTCCTGAACTCGGTCACACCAATTTGCAATTCTCGGTCAGACCGAGAACCACATGTGCAATGGCCTTGGCCGAATCGGTGGAACCGAGTTCTGCAACCCGGTGGGTCCGAGATGGTTTCGGCGGAAACCTAACCCTAAATTTTCGATTCAACTCTAATCTACGGAGTGTTTTGACTAGATAGAAGTGTTTCAATCGTGGCAAGATTCATGATGAACACAATGTGCTAGGAATCGGATGGGGATAGCACTGTGATCAAGTCCATACCCTAGTTCAGCGATGAACTCGCTACGGCGGCAACGGCTGGGAGGAATTCCGTTGACGGCGGCGGAGACCAGCGACAGGAGGCGGTTGGCGATGAGGAGGACGATCCGGAGACCCAGGAGGCAGAGCGAGCTATGCGCGGGCGAAGGGGTTTCGGAGAAATTTCCAAAATTTTGCCCGTGAGTATATATAGCCCGACCCTGTCGGTGTGACCAAGTGGAACAACTTGGTGGCACCGAGATGCATAACTGTTCACAGTTACAGCAACTCGATGTGACCGAAAAGTTCAAATCGGTTGCACCGAGATTGAAAACCTAGATCGACTTAGTGATCTCGGTATGACCGAAATGGAGGAATCGGTCAGACCGAAACACACAAAGAAGTTTTGGAAGTTTAAGTCTATGACGAATCGGGACTCTGAGTGCTCCTCACACAGAGTGGTTCGAATCTGACTTAATCAAATTTTGTGATGTAGCATGAATAGAGTTTGAGACGAGAAAAGCATAGATAGCTAGAGAAGGTTCTTAGGCATTCTTGTCCATCCACTTGGCAAAAGAAAAGAAAACCAATCAATCAAAACAACAAGTGGATGTCCTTGAATGAGTAAAATATGCAATCAACATGCTCACACAATAAAATGGCAATTGAAATATGTGGCAAAGCATGCACAACCTATTCTAGCATCTATCAAACAATTTGCGATGACTAGGTCATCTATATATGAGTATATTGACTTAGGAGTCAAATGAGAACATTTGATCATAGGTCATACTCATCGTTTAAGCACAAGTGGGGTTACCACTTTTACATAAAGCATTGTTGTGTTCACACCATTAGAGCTGCTTTAGCTCAATTCTTAGAGTAAAGATCCCCCTAGATGTGAGATCCCCCCTTAAGCGGGATGAACTAACCTTGGGTTTTGTCGATGATGACTTCATGTAGATGTTGAAGATGTGGATGCTCAATGTTGATGTAGATCATTTGGAGCTATCCATTGGAGTGAGTTGCACTTTCAATACCTACACGGGTTAGTCCCACAAGGAACAAACAAGGATATCCATAGACATAGAGTGATGCACACACAAGATGATGTCTATGAAAGATTTTAGGTTACCTTGTCCCTTGTCTTACCAACAATAGGGTTTGTGACTCCTTGAACTAGTGCAAGATGTGGAAGTTGATTGCACTTGTTCTTGCCAAGATGATAAGAGTGAAGTATGTTGGCGGAGTCACCCTCAAGAACTCTCTAGTTCTTCTTCTTCGGGATCCACACCATCTTGATGGGAATCCTCGGAGTTGTAGTTGTACTTGATGAAGTGGAACTTGATGTAGTCTTGGGAACCCACTTGACCAAGGCCTTAGGAGCTTCTTCAAATGCATCAATTTCCTCTTGAAGCTTGTCCTTGCCTTTTTGCTTGTGGTCTTGTGGTGGAAGATCATCTTGAACTTGTGTCCCTCTGAAAGAAATAGGATCATACTTCTCTTGTTGAGGAACAAACTTTGTCTTGGGGTATTGATCTTCTTCCCACTCAACTCCATTGGCATTGAACTTTCTTTCAAAACCAACACCTTGATTCTTCCGGTGCCTTCCTTGCTTGCGTACAATTTCCTCGAATTGCTTACTTCTGGCAAGGCTCTTGTAAACACCTTTCTCTATAATTCCCTTCAATAAGCTATTTTCTTGCTCAAGTGTAACTTGGCTAAGAGAATCATTAGTGTAATCAAGAGAACTACTAGAAGCAACAATATTGGATTTAGCATGATTATTGTCACTACTAGAGGAAGAATCTTTCTTGTTCTTGTTACTAGACTTGACTTGAGGCATGTAAGTGGATAAGAGTAAACGCTTGGCAATGTAAGAAGAACTTTTCTTACGAAGATCATCATTGATTGCTTTTAAGAACTCATGCTCTTGCTCAAGGTTGAGCTTTTCAAAGCGTAGTTTCTCATGAGTCCTTAAAAGTTCTCGATGATCTCCTAAGATAGTTTCATGAGCTAACTTAAGAGTGTTTAGTTCTTTAGTTAGAGACTCAATCTTCTCCTTATCATTGTCATTCGTTTTATCTTGATTAGCATGATTAATTAACGTTTCATCATAGTATTCATCACTAGAGTTGTCAACAAGTAAATCATCATCACCTAACAAGTCATCTTCATCACTATTGAAATCAACATTCTCGGGGTGTGATACCTTTGGGCCTTTAGCCATGAAGCATGTTCCAACTCCTTCATTTGGTGAGTCAAATATGTCGTAGGAGTTGGTTGTCACAAGTGCTAGACCGGCAACACCTTCATCTTGAGTATATTCGAAGTCGGAGTGATAGCTTCTCTCGGAGTGGTTGTCGGAGTCGGAGCCAGATACTCATTCACCAACATGAGCTTGATGTCTTCGTTTTGTGTAGCTCCTTGATGACTTGTCCTTTCTTTCCGAATCCTTGCTTCTCCGTGAGGATCTTCGTTCATAACGATCATCTCTACTCCTTCTTTCTCTAGATGGTGATTCTTCTCTTCTACTTCTTCTCTTGGGAGAATCTTCTCTTCTCTTGTAGGGGGCCGTACACTCATTGGAATAGTGTCTGGGCCTTCCACAATTGTAGCAGTTTCGCTCTCGACTAGAAGATCTTTTGTCATTGTAGGACCTTGACTTGGAGCTTCTCTCTTTGCTTCTACTCTTGTAGAACTTGTTGAAGTTCTTCACCATTAAGCTCAATTCTTCATTGAAGGTTTGTTTCTCACTCGATGATGTGGGGGCTTCACATGAGGCTTTGTAAGCACCACTTGATTTGTTGTGAAGTTCCTCTTTATCCTTGAGTGACATCTCATGAGCAACAATTCTTCCGATGACTTCCGTTGGCTTGAGATCTTTGTAATTTGGCATCATTTGGATCAATGTGCACACGGTATCATATTTTCCATCCAAGGCTCCTAGGATCTTCTTGATGATGAATCTATCGGTCATCTCTTCACTCCCTAAGCCGGCAATCTCATTTGTGATAAGAGCAAGCCTAGAGTACATTTCAGTGACACCTTCACCATCCTTCATTTTGAACTTGTCAAGTTGACTTTGAAGCACACCCAATTTGGATTCCTTGACGGAGTCGGTACCTTCGTGCATATCAATCAAAGTATCCCAAATTTCTTTGCATTCTCAAGACGGCTGATTTTGTTGAATTCTTCAGGGCACAATCCGTTGAAGAGGATATCACAAGCTTGAGCTTTGTATTGCAGCATCTTCAACTCTTCCGCGGTAGCTTCACGGTTCGGTTCTTTCCCATCAAAGAAGTCACCTTTCAAGCCAACACACACAATAGCCCAAACGGCGGGGTTATGTCCAAGAATATGCATTTTTCATCTTATGCTTCCAACTAGCAAAATTAGTACCATCATAGTAAGGACCTCTACGGTGATAATTTCCCTCGCTAGACGCCATACTCTCCTAGGTTGTGAAACCAAGGCTATGACCACCAAAAGCTATGGAAATCAAAGCAAATGGAGACCAAAGCTCTGATACCACTTGTAGGATCGAAAGTATATCTAGAGGGGGGTGATTAGACTACTTGACCAAATAAAAATCTAGCCTTTTCCCAATTTTAGTTCTTGGCAGATTTTAGCTATCTTAGCACAAGCCAAGCAATCTCCACACAATTCAAGCAAGCATGCAAAAGAGTATATGAGCAGCGGAAAGTAAAGCATGCAACTTGCAAGAATGTAAAGGGAAGGGTTTGGAGGATTCAAACGCAATTGGAGACACGGATGTTTTTGTCGTGGTTCCGATAGGTGGTGCTATCGTACATCCACGTTGATGGAGACTTCAACCCACGGAGGGTAACGGTTGCGCGAGTCCACGGAGGGCTCCACCCACGAAGGGTCCACGAAGAAGCAACCTTGTCTATTCCATCACGGCCGTCGCCCACGAAGGACTTGCCTCACTAGCGATAGATCTTCACGAAGTAGGCGATCTCCTTGCCCTTACAAACTCCTTGGTTCAACTCCACAATCTTGTCGGAGGCTCCCAAGTGACACCTAGCCAATCTAGGAGACACCACTCTCCAAGAAGTAACAAATGGTGTGTTGATGATGAACTCCTTGCTCTTGTTCTTCAAATGATAGTCTCCCAACACTCAACTCTCTCTCACAGGATTTGGATTTGGTGGAAAGAAGATTTGAGTGGAAAGCAACTTGGGGAAGGCTATAGATCAAGATTCATATGGTAGGAATGGAATATCTTGACCTCAACACAAGTGTAGGTGGTTCTCTCTCAGAAAATGTGTATTGGAAGTGTAGGTATGTTCTGATGGATCTCTCCATGAATGAAGAGTGGGTGGAGGGGTATATATAGCCTCCACACAAAATCTAACCGTTACACACAATTTGCCAAACTCGATGGGACCGAATGGTTAAACTCGGTCGGACCGATTCAGCAAACCTAGTGACCGTTAGGATTTTCGGTGGGACTGAGGTGCAACTCAGTAGGACCGATATGGTTAGGGTTAGGGCATAACATAATCTCGGTGTGACCGACTAAAGAAACTCGATGGGACCAATTTTGGTAATAAGCTAACCAGAGAGTTGGTCAGGTAAACTTGGTGGGACCGATTCACTCATCTCGGTGAGACCTAAATGTTACAAAAGGGAAACACAGAGTTTACAATGCAATCTCGGTGGGACCGATCGCTCGTCTCGGTTGTACCGAAACGTTACGAAGGGAAATAGAGAGATTGCAATCCCATCTCGGTGAGACCGAGATCCCTATCGGTGAGACCGGTTTGCCTAGGGTTTGTGGTAGTGGCTATGACATTTGAAACTCGGTGGCGCCGGATAGAATGAATCGGTGGGGCCGAGTTTGACTTTTGGTTTAGGTCATATGTGGATGTGGGAAGGTAGTTGAGGATTTTGGAGCATATCACTAAGCACTTTGAGCAAGCAAGCCATTAAGCAACACCTCATCCCTCCTTGATAGTATTGGCTTTTCCTATAGACTCAATGTGATCTTGGATCACTAAAATATAAAATGTAGAGTCTTGAGCTTCAAGCTTGAGCCAAACTTTTTGTCCTTAGAATTTTGAGGGATCCACTTTTCTCATCCATGCCATGCCATTCATTGAGCTTTTCCTGAAATATTAATCTTGGAATAATGTTAGCTCGATGAGCTATATGTTGTTAGGAATTACCAAAACCACCCAGGGATAGTTGCACTTTCATTAACCACGCTTGGTTTGGTTAACTATCTTATCTTCTATTAGGAGTATGTTATATTGTGCAATGTGGTGCTCAGTTAACGTTCGGTTCATTTGTTGTGGAGTTTAGTTAACTGCTTGGTTCAATTCTGCAATGCGATGTTTTGTTGTGGCTGCATTCTCTTATTGTATACCATGTGAGGAATAAATCGAATTTGGTTGCACTTAATACATGAGAAACATATACAAGTGCCATATTTCCTAGTTCTTAATCATGCTTGGTTTGGATAAATGGGTTTTCCATGTGGCTTGAATTAATCTGATGAATCTGCAATGTGCTTATTTTTCATCAACATATTTTACTGATAGCATGTGAACCCTTACTTGACCTGATGACTAACTACCTTATATGCGTTGCAGGGAAACAATGGGAAGCACTGAGGTTTACAAGATAGTACTAACTATTATACCTTGCCTTTTTGTATTCCTTTGCCCCATTTCCAGTATAGAGAAGATATTTATGCACAACCTTGTTTTCAGCTTCACTGATGATTACCTCTCAAACCACCTCTGTGGTCAGGAGGCGAGGAAAGTTTTCATACAATACCCACGGTTCAATATTGAAGTGTTCCTGAAGAGGTCGAAGGATGGACGGTCAATCATCCACACACACTGGCCTAAAGTTGCAAAGACCTTCAACATGAATGAAGGCTCAATATTCGCCTTCCGCTTCAGCAGTTTTCCAGATGAAATGCATCTCTCTAAGTACCATCTATGATGCTAATTTCGAAAGGTTCTAGATGTTGCATGTGAAACTTGCTGCTGGTGCAATTGTGTAATGTGGTGGCTGAGTGATGAAGCTATATCATGTTGTACTATGATGTATTTCAATTATGAAATCCTGCTTCCTTAATATGGAAATGGAATATATTATGTGCTTAATATAAATGTCAATTAGATTAGTAAATGGATTATTAATAATAGGGCAATTAGCCCGCTAATTGGCTAATTATCTTGCTAATTGGGTTTTCCTATTGCAAATGGTTAATGAGAAAAATCTGTGGGCGATGACCTCAGGCAACGTACATGGTTTCTAGGAATAAATCGTGTTGGATCAATGAACAATCACACACGACATTCTCTTGAAAACTGTTTGCGTTATGCCACCTTGCGCAAATGTTTTCCTTGGAGTGACTGTGTGGGATGTATATACGAACGGAAACGTTTAGCCGTGACTGACCGTGTGGGATGTACTTACGACCGGAAATGATTTCGCCTGTATATTTGTATTTTTTAGCACTACTTTACGTATTTCTGGATTTGAGTGCTCGTCGGTCGCACATGACCTCATTTTGCTGAGCGTGTGTGCCAGGACGGCATATCCCCGACGGTTTCTGGGTCGTGTGGGAAGGACCCCCCTATCGCCCACACTCACTTGGCGACGGTTCCGAATGTCGTCGCGGAAAGGGGTTAAAAACTGTTTGTTTAGGACCGACGCATACCAGTAGTGGATAACTCAAACCGATGCACGAAATACAATGGCAAGGGCACATGGGATGCCCAAGTCCTTCTCTTCCAAATCCCACCACAACACAAAAGCTATGGAGGAATATGAGAGGAAGAACGAAAAAGAGAACACAAAGAACTCCAAGATCTAGATCCAAGGGTTCCCCTCACTTAGAGGAGAGATGGATTGGTGGAAATGTGGATCTAGATCTCCTCTCTCTTTTCCCTCAAGAACTAGCAAGAATCATTAGAGGGATTGTGAGATAGCAAGCTCAAGGACGGTCAACAATGGGGTAAAACACGAGCTAAAAGGATAAGAACCATTGGGGAAGAAGACCCCCTTTTATAGTGGAGAGGAAAATCCAATTGTTATGCACACAGCCCGCACACAAGCGGCGGTACTACCGTTCTAGGGAGCGGTACTACCGCTTAGTGTGATAGTTTCAGCCTGTAGTGTACGAGTATAGAAGTACTGGAGCGGTAGTGCCGCACGCAGTGGTACTATCGTCCACTTAGAGTAGTACTACCGTTAGAACTTGTAGTTACAGAGGAAACACGGTAGTGGAGCTGCGGTACCACAATACGCGGTACTACCGCCCAACTACCGCTGAGACAAAATAGACAACAATAGCTTTTGGCTAAGCGGAAGTGCGGGCGGTCGTAGAACACATAAGTACTTCATTAAGCGGTACTACCTCTGGGACAGGGGCGGTACTACCGCATCAAGCGGTATTACCTCTGGGACAGGGGCGGTACTACCGCATCAAGCGGTACTACCGTCGCCCTACTACCGCCCAACTTCCACGCTAGCCAAATCTAGACGGTGGTGCTCGCAGACTGGACTGCGGAAGTACCGCCCAAGAGGTACTACCGTTGCCCAGGGCGGTACTACCGCTAGGGTGCTTCAAACTATCCCAAGGAGAACAGATGGATGCAAGAAGACCAAAACTGCCACAACTTCTGCAAATGAACTCTGATTCCAACGATCAATTACCAAAACCAAACATGGGGACACCATGCTCTTTCAATCAAGGAGTCAATATCTATGATTGGTTTCTTCTTATGAACCATATTTAGAGCTTCATGGTGTCTGCTAAGAGTACATTTTCTATTTGGTTATGATGAGATGAATGGTCATTTATTCTCAAAGGTAAAATATTAAAGAAAACATCTCTTGCACTTACATCCCTATTTCCCTCTCCATGTATTGGCACCTGTATTGGATTTGATTCATTGAGAAATATAGCTTGGCATGAGGCTATCAAGCCTCCATGGTAACGGTATGCATATACAACCTTATGTAAATATCTACCTTTGGTATTAATCATATTTTTAGGGTTGGTGTTGCAAGTATCCAAGTCAATAAATTTGATCAAGAGCAACATAATCCATAACCCTAGGTCAGCCGGCAGTGCCTGCAATTTTTATTTGTCTTCTACTTGAGAAGTTCATAAATAGACCAACTGTAGGCAAGCCATTCTTCATATTTTGTTGCATGCATTACGGAGGTTACTTGCTGTCATATCCAGCCAGTGGTCCCCAAGATAGTTATTTAGTTGCAAGAGTTATCTCGGGAAATCGACGAGTCTGCTTTAAAACATTTGTGTTTCACTGTTGTCATCTATGTCCGTGGTGAAATGCTTTATCTTTTGTCAGTTGCAAGGTTGTGTGAACATTGGACAAAATTGGAGCCAAATTTAGAGTGCGAGCCTCTATGAACAATTATATATGGTAATATGTAGATCCAAGTAAATCGGGTACAATTGTGTTATTAAGTTCGTTGACTTCAGTTATTTGGATTTTGTATGTATTAAGTCTCAGAGGAGCTCGTGTAATTTAGGCGTGCTGACGAGTCTTCTGCTAACTTAGTATTTCCTATTCAAATCACATTTTGTTGAAGATTCACTGGTTATAACAAAACATCTCTCAGGTTGAATACATCAAATGATTCCTGGCGATCTTTTTACACATGTAGTACAAATTATTTGTAATTATATTTTATGATTAATGACTAATGATGCTAACCATTAAGTGTCTCTCTTGCTTTATTGTCTCTTTGCTTGCTATGTCCTATCAGCCATATCCTTATTTGTATGTTTGGCAATGAAATAACGCTACATTTAAGTGATTGTCCTGCTTTATTTATCTTCATTTTTTTAAATGTCCCTTTGCCAACTTTGTCGTATTAACCATTTTTCTGATTCCACATGCATCATGATGTCTTTTTGTTGTTTGGACAACTATATTGAAGGAATACTGTTACAAGATTGCATCATTCCTTATACTTATGTTGCTTTACTTTTTAAGCTTGCTCTCGACTCCTAAGTATCACCGTACTTCATTTTGCTATGGGGAGTAAGTAGCTCCTTGCATTCCATCTTGGTTAATATTTATCTATCTTTATGCCCAATTCCTTGGATTAAAAACCCGGTCCTGATGTATGCTCAACTACTTTTTCATCCTTTCTGCATTTGATAAAATTCAGGAATCTTACAGAAAAGTAGCACCCCTATCAAAACAAGGAAGATCAACTCTTCTGGCTTGAGGAAAATTAATTAATGCCAAGTGATAGAAGAATATTAACATGACTCCAAGCAAAGAAACCAGCCCCACAAAAATAACCACCATCTCATCCGAAGAAGATGGCGATGGCAAAGAATGCAGATCAAGAGCAAGTCAACCAAAATACCTCCAAACAGCAACCAAGTCAACAAAGCTATTCTCCTTATCTAGGCCTTTGAAGCTACAATTTGGCAAACAACGAGCATAAAGGAGCTCAACCTCAATGTCATCACCACTCCTTCTCTTACTTTAGTATAAAAAACAACACACTTCATACCATCACCACTCCTTCTCTTGCATTAGAATAAAAACACAATACACGCGTACACACAGGCCCGTGCCTTTCGCGTGCTAGTAGATCAATAGATGACACGCACTCCAAAAATTGATACTAGCACAATGGCTTGTCTAAACCTACACTAATTGTTGGTCAAAATAACTAAACCTACACTAATCTCTGGACTATGGATACTTCTTGTTGGACTTGGGCATGTGTTCGCTACCGTGTTCTTGCAGACGATGACAAACGAGGGGAGGAGGGTGGCTGGAGAGATCGAGGTGGCATACCTATATACATGCGCACTGCAGCGACGTAGTCGTGGTTCGCGGTGCCGGCATCTAGATCGGGGAAGCGATGGCAGTCTGTAGTGACGGAGCTAGCTTGCGATGAATGGGGGCCCAATGGGAAAATATGAACTCTTGAAGGGGTAAAATTCTATATTTTCTTCATTCTATGCAGCCACAGAAAAATCCCAAGACTGTGGGGCAATGCCCCCCCTCCCGGTCTCAACATAGCTCTGCCACTGGTCATCTGCCAGTAAAGCAGACGTGACAAGGCGAAGCCACCAAGGGCACATTCATGTCTCCATACAGCACCAGGAGTACATTTACAGTTCTGGGAACTAAATAACTGTAGAGTAGAATCACAAACCTCAGGGACCCTGCATGCACAAAATCATACACGGTCGTATTACCAATCTCCGCAGGCTGGAGCAGCTTCACGTAATATTTCGACCCACGTGAAAGGTTGATCTATTTTCGCCTCTCCACAGCTAGGGACTCGATCGAACACTCATTAAAGCCACGCCAAACAAACCTATGGAAATTGTCAACAAAGGAGCTGACATTCATTTTTGCATGCAGCCTAATGATTAACTATTTCAACCGGAGACTGGGTAGTGTTTCCTGAACATCAAAACTACCTATCTAGCATCTTGGTGAAGCAAAGTATGTGGTTTCGCCTCAATTCATAAAGACTACGCTCTTAAAAAATAGCAAATATAGGAGTTCCAACTATCATATCAACTTTTACTAGCTTTCGATTATAGAACATGCCATGTAAAGCACCGCTGCCTAATTGTCAAAAGAGATCCTTCAAAAACACTGTCTGAACAAAATAACATGCTCATCACAAGTAATATTCTAACTTGCAGACATACCAAGTAGGTTGTCTCCTTGACCATGTCCTCGACACTCTTCAGATACAACAAGAGCTGCAAGTTCACCGGATTTCTTCTCCAGAAAAATAAAGAGAGCAACACATGCTATGATTAGTTGGTCTCTCTCCACAACAGCAAACGAAGCCAATGCTTCCACAAGGTAATTGAAAACAAAACTCCTAATCGATAGCATAAAGGGTCGAGTGAAACTGATACATCTTTACTGAAAAAGATATTTATTTAATGTTTCAACCTCTTTATCTATTCGTCGCGCCACGACACCAGATTCTTCAAGGGGACGAATGAATTTTTTTAGTACCAGGAAGATCTTCCTCTCTAGCCATTCTTGTTCCTTCATACATATCCATGTGGAATAAGTGAGAAACATCAGTTCCCAGATTTTTCTTATGAAAGATATAAGCACTCCAATATTTCTACTCCATATAAGATGAAAAATATTGTTCTTTAGATAAAGGATCATACATCCATAATTTATTGTGTTTTCCCTGACGATTGGTGTCTGGAAACTCACACAACCAAGTGAAACCAGGAGCTTGGAGCAGGAAAAAGGAAATTTGACTTCCTAGACCTACACCACTTCTATTTGTTAAAGTGACCTGATATCACACTTCATACTCCAATAGAACATGATGACATGGTCAAACATCAACCAATCATCACTACAAATAAAAGTTATAGTATCATACATTTTGATACATAATTAGCGTAAATCAATGGCATAGGACTTAGATGTGCAATACTTAGAGCGCATCTAGATGTGCTTTAGGAAAATTGCATAACCAAAGCATACAACCTCCAAAAAATAGGGAACAAAAATAAATGAAGGCGGAGATGGAAGTGAAATGAATATGTTTCAGTTGTGTGCAATTTTTTAGCAGATTTGAAGGGAATGAGTTTTTGGCAATCTCAAGGAAATACATAAAAGATCACGGAGCACCTAGGAACATCACAGGTATGAAATCATGATGGGCTTACACATCAAAGCTGCTATGTTCCATGACAACAAACATAAGAAAAAGGGCAAGTTGGATTATACCTAGCTACCATTGTTTCCACATTGTCTATTGTGAATAATTCTAATAACAATGATCCACCAACAGTACCATCTATGATATGCACTCTTTTGACACCAGCATGAAATGATAAAAAGAGGAACATCTAATTAGGACAAACGAAAATGAACAAGACCAATGTGTATATGTGTGTGTTACACTCTCATGTCAGGGAACATAACAATCTATGGATTATAGTATGCACTGGTGCAGATGCAGTGATCCTACTATAGATTATTGTACTACATAAGGATAATTAGTCAACAAAAAAGTGCAC
The DNA here is from genome assembly GCA_032464435.1 of Aegilops umbellulata. NCBI lineage: Eukaryota > Viridiplantae > Streptophyta > Magnoliopsida > Poales > Poaceae > Aegilops > Aegilops umbellulata. The sequence goes on along the minus strand of CP136056.1, from coordinate 345,319,217 downwards.
TTGAGCAAGATAGTGGTTATTTATTCGAATGTTTACACAATGGTATGCATAGTGAGTATAGCTAAATGTCAATCAAAGTATCAGCAGGCATAGATTCTTAAGAACTTTGGAAAACACATGCATCCTACAGTATACAAGTGTGTATTGTCATTGCTAATAGCGAAGAAACATACATGTTGCACGAAAGAACATGAAACTTTTGTGGCACAATCAAGAATAAAAACATCATGCAAAGTATAAAAAAAGTGGAATATCATATACGAAGCTACAGACTTACATGGCATACATGTGTTGCTGCAGCAAACTCTGAAAGGTAGCCATCTGACCTGCTCATCAGGTCCTCCCCACCAATGGCAAACCCTTGCTTGCCAGACAAACCATTTCCGTTATTGAAACCCACACCGTTCCGGAAAGATGCAATAAAGCTATTAAAATGGTCTGATCCATTCAAACCTAGTTCTATATCCTTTTTGATGAGGAGGTCAGCGACATACCTAATATCTTCTCGCCCACAACCTTCACATGATTTGCAGAAATATCACTCTACACTATACGTGCTCTGATTAACATGTTGGCAGACATGAAATGAATACCACGACCATGCTCATCAGATATTTGTCCATCAACAATACAGATACGTTTATCTGCCTCTTTGGTTAAAGCACATGCCATAGCAACTTCATAGGTACTAAAAAGAATCAAACAAAAGCTATATTAGTAACTCCAAGTAATAATGGTGAAACTTCTAAGATTTTTTATTCTTTTCAAAGACTTCCCATGATTAAAGATACACGACTATTTTCGGGTGTATCCTATGAGGGGAGTAAAGAGAGTACTTGCAATTTAAGACCTCTCCTACGTTGGAGTATCCCATATTGCTGACAATGACTATGTTATCTCTATCAAGCCTCTCTCTTATTCGTGAAACATCAGTTTTCTTAACTTCGCTAGTGAAACCATAATCAATACCACCCCTCGCATCTGCCAAAGGAAGAGAAAACAAATCAATTGTCCAAGTTGGCCCAAGAACGAAATCATTCAAATGCTTGCACACATTGACTGAAGTTTACTTTTTTCTCTTCCCATGAAAGAGAGGTAACCTTTAAATGTCAGAGAATATGGCGGGAGTATAATTTCTTAAGAAAATACAGCATGTTTCATTCTTTTGTATGAGACAGGAGAGCTGGACTCAAAGTTGATTGACTTCTATGAAGTAAAACACCATCAGAAAATCACAATGTAAAGAGTGGTTGTTCAGTGTTCCTGGCTACTTATTGGTATCAAGTTTTATCTTGAACACTCAAGATTCATTGACTGGATGCATTATGATACCTGGATTGGTTAAACGACCTTAAATCTATATGTGAGTTTGATTAGCAGTTAAATCAGTTAAGTTATTATGTGTTGTTGCATGTATTTTGATACGATCCATTCCAACCGCATCTATTGTGTTCCACTCTCACTATCATGACATGCTCATGCGAAAAGTTAAATTGCGTGGTTCCGCTAGGTACTGGAAAGGTGATCTCCAATAGGAAGCTGCCATCTAACATTATGTGGGACAAGTATCTTTGTATTGCATTTTCCTTTTCCTTTTCCCATCTTCATATTTCCACCCTTTCTTCAGCAGCAGGCCCCCACCAGTGTACTTTACATGCATGCATGACAGTGTGATAGAGTCATTCTCTCTCTTATCCCACCCAATAAATCCAACCATTTCTTTCTTCTCGGCTAATTAGAAACATCCATATCTTTTAAACCATATTTTTCATTTTTTAAACTTTTTTATATTTGAACTCCTTGCGAGAAAGCCTTCAAAATGAGATCAATTTTGAATATTTTTCGACCACGTTTAAATTCAAACACATATTTCACATATCAAAATAATCAGTTTCATAGCCTTAATATGATACATTACAAATTCACCTTATGTGCTTACTATTTCATAATTCAGAACCTACATTTCACTTTTGACTACCTTGTTTCACAAAAATAACATATGTTTTAATTGCAGATTTTTTAAATAACCTATTTCACTCTTTTGAAATAAATTGTTACACATTTCCAAAAATCAGTTTCACAATGATACATTACAATTTCACTTTCTGTATTTCTTATTTCACAATTCAGAACATACATTTTACTTTCCACTGGCTTGTTTCATAAAAATCACATTTATTTCAATTGCACATTTTGAAAATAACATATTTCACTCTTTTCAAATAAACTGTTACACATTTCCAAAAAAATAGTTTCACAATGGTACATTACAATTTCACTTTCAGTATTTACTATTTTACAATTTAGAACCTACATTTCACTTTCCACTAGTTGGTTCACAAAACTAACATATTTCACTCTTTTGACATATATTATTGCACGATTTCGAATAAGTTGTTTCACAAGTTGACATTTCAGTTTCATATTTAGGTAAAAATCATTTTTGTGAAATAGATTGGTTTCACATATTTCTATTAAAAATCCCAATTTTTTTAGTGAAATGGGTTTGTTTCACATTTGAAATGTGAAACATCAAAATTTAAACGTGTTTGAAATGTATCCAAGATTGTTCTAGGTCTAAAGGTCTTGACGCCATGACTTCAAATATATGAATTATTTCAAAAACAAACTTATAGTTTAAATGATACGGGCGATTTAATTTAACTAAGGTGAAATAAAAGGATGGATTTATGTGTAAGAAAGGGAGAGAGTGGGTTGTCACATGCTGCCATGCTTGTCATATCAGGGACAAATGTGGGGGTTACTAGCTGTATTTGATGAAGTATATCCTAGTATAGTGGAAAAAGGAGAATAAACTATTCACAACGGCACAAATCTTAATGCATGCATGAATGATGGGTTGGTTGCCGGCACATGCCGGAACCGCTCAAAATGACTTTGTGCATGCTCATGGATCAAAGAAATAAATATGGCAAATTGGCCTAAAAATTGTTCCCACCAAGTTTTATCCTTTTCTCTTCTGTACTCTGCTACCCCCAGCCTTCCTCCCCTTAGTATCCTCCTCTGCCCCATAGCACAATGTCTCAACAATTCTATTGCACGTGATCTGGTTGAAAAATGATATATTTGGTCCAGTAGTCCCCCCCCCCCCCAACAAATTATTGCCCGAATCTTAACTCCATAGAATCCTTTTATGTAAGGAAGCAACACAGGTAAACTAACCTTAGCACCAAGAAAATTTCCACTTGCAACATTATTAGTCTGTTCATGCCAACTGCAATTAACACCATGTCGGTGAAGATTTAACATTGGGGGTCCAGAAGATAGCTTTGCTTCCATATATACTTAGTCGTATTCTGCCCGCTGCCTCCATTGCAGCCTCTAATGCATCTGAATCGGTGATACTGTAGTGACCAACATACTTAGCCTTCTTTCCTGGAAAAAATCATAAAGTCATGAAGTGCTACACAGGTAAAATTTGCATAACTATGAGATCATAGCATCTAGTTTTTTTTGCAACACCACAAACATTAAGAATTTGTAGACCTCTTTTCAGTTCCCAAACCTTATCAAGATATGGGGTCTACAAATTCAGTGGTCAGATATTCGTCATCGATGACATTGTACGTTATTTGGTATAACTTTGTGAAGTTTATCAACGAGTAGAATTCCTCCTCTGCAATACCACGGTACTTTTCTTACTTGTTATCATATCAAATCATGCGTATAGCAAGAAATAAAACAAGGATATGGTAATTAACACTTCGGAAGTGACGGGGCCAGAACATAGCTAACCTCTCTCCGCCAAGAGCTTATCAATCTCGACATGGATTCCAGGAATAAGAACAAATTTGATCCCAAAGCTATGAAGAAGTGATATATCCTGTATGTCAAAAAATACAACAGAGACAAGATACAAATGTAAATCTCTTCATTTCATAAACTATTTTTAAGTACGTTAGGAAGGTTGATGCCTCCCGATCCCCTCCGCCTCCCCTCCCTCTGCCTCCCCTCCCACTGCCGCCGGATTTCGGCTGCGCAAAGCCCGTGCGGGGGGATGATGGCGGCGGCGGGGCGTCCATCCGACGCGACTTGGAGGCGTGGTTGTGACGGTGGATCTGGAGAGGGCGCCTCGAGACGACGTGTATGTGGCCATGGCGTCGGTCATGCAACGATGTGGCCTCCTCTACCTTTGGTTGTCTTCATTGTCAATCCAAAGGGATCTGGTCGGCGGGTGTTGCCTCGCGGTGGCTTCCCGGCGGTGGGTCAAGTGGAGGTGGAGTGGTGGCCTGGCTGTTGAAGTGGGTGAGGATGCCACCATCGTCGGCGGCGCCCGTTGGTGTCGTTTTCCTCGTTGGAGGCGATGGTGGGGGCGTCCCTCGCTCCATTCTTTTCGAGGGAAACCATAGATCTGGAGGAGGCTACCATTGACGGCGGCGCCCATGGGCGTCGTCGCCCTCGTTGGAGGTGTTGAGGGGCCTCCTGGATCGAATGATGACGACGTCTTCGTCGTCACCCCCGTGGTGGCATCATCTTTGGAGACATTCATCGGCTGGACGGACATGTGGACGCCTTGGTGGTTGAGCATCGGTAGGTGGTGGAGCGATGCTTCATCCTACACATTGACGGCGGCTGATCTCAGCGGCATGGTGCAATGGAGACTCGGCGTCCGATGGATGGATATGGACTCGTGCAGGAGAACGGCATTGTCTGGCATTGTGGTGGTGTTGATGGCAGAGAGGCCTGGCAAGGTCGATGCTCAGTACCTGATCTAAGGATGGATCGATTGATGAACAAGGTGATGGCGTTTGTAGTGTGCGCATGTGGTGCCCGCTGAAAGTGCGTCGGACCGGTGTGTAACCCAGTCCATGTATTGTGACTTGGATGGGGCATCCGGCATTCGATGTTCGGTATTGGTGCGATGTCTGTTTGGCATTAGGCTCGGACATTCGGAACCCCTTCATCACGGGGATAGGAGTAGCGACATGCGTTGCCAAGATGGCGGCTTCAGACTTACTTATGTATTACCTTGTAAGGGCTTTATGAATAATTAATAAAATGGCTGCATGCATCGCCCAAATGCAGAGGCCGGGGTACCTCCTTTAAAAAACGATACATTAGGAAGGTAGTATCTCTGTCACATAACTTTGTTAACGGTTTTATTAGTATATTATAATTCTTTTATTTTATTTCACTCTAGAAGTTAGCGAGATTATTGATTTTTCATCCAAATCTTTCCCTCCCGTGTCATCCGGGCATAATAATAATAAATCTTTTGTAGGGTTCTTACAACATTAATCAGGGCGCATTTCATAAACAACCTCTTCTTCTAAATCCCTGATCCATGTTCTGGAAAAATTACCTATGCATCTTATTTTAATATGGTCTAAAACGTACGTCTGGATTACCACTATCGTGCACTTAACCTTAAGCAAAGAGAAGCAGGATCCTTTTGATCTGGAGCGATATATGCCTGCAGGATGATGTCGAGGTTTGGCCCGGAGATGAGGACGATAAACGTGCTCCCTCTCTAGCCGCGAATGTAGAGCCATGCCTCTCGGAACCACCCCATGAACCTCCTAGCACCTTCCTCCGCCTCTGTTAGCCTCGTCCCTCCACACCTCAACAGTGGCAGATCTAGAATTTGAACAGCGTGGAGGCAACATTACAAAGGGTAATAGTTTTTTTTGTCAAAACAAATTACAAATAGTTAATAAAGTACTGAATATGCATATGAATGCACTAGTAAAAAATATTCTGCAGAGGCCGGGGGTATTCCCCCTTTTCATAAAAAAATATTCTGCAAATTGTATATGGGGACCATGGCCCCCACCACCCCACCCCTAGATAAGCCACTGCACCTCAAGCTTGCTGCTAGGCACCGATGCACGTGAACGCAATAGCGCATCCTCACGCTACTAGCAGACCGGGGCCGCATTGATCCCACCGCGGCCGCCGGTGTCGGCAAGCCCACGCCGACGAAGAATGCTGCCATGAGCTCGTGACCAGACGAAGGCGTGGGGAGTGTCGGTGTTTATTGCTACCTTGGAATGTGAGCATGGCAGAAGTAGAAATCCGGATCGTGAATGGTATGCAGAGCGCAACGGGGTTCCGTCCAGTTTTCGTTGGCGCGCGGAGGGATCTGGAGAGACTAGGGGAGGATGCCTGGGCGAGGGCTTAGTGCTTTGATCAATGAAAGTACACAACAAGGAATCATGGTTTGAACTATTATGTATCGTAGCAAACTAATTTGGAGGACAGCAGATGCAAAAGTCTTCAACTCACAGGACAGAGTCACCCGCAAAAAAAAAATACTCACTGGACAGAGCGGCCAGCCGGGAGGCTCTTCAAGGTCAGGGATTACTGCAAAACCATAACTATTCTCTTTGTTTGCATGTTATATCACCATATATTTTGTTTCTCTACAAACAAATTGGTCGCATGAATGCTTTAACTCTCCATAACCCGCACGTGCCAAATCTTCTGGTTGTATCACATACTGGTGCTTTGCATACTTATTAGCATCTTTCAGGATTGACAAAAATCTTCTGGTTGTATCACATACAACCTTTCCTCAAGAAAATCAAGGAAACAATATTTTGACATCCTATCTGCAAGATTTCATAAATAATGCAGTACCTGCTAATATAATTCCAACAGACTCTTAGCATCGCTACGAGTGAGAAAGTCTCATCGTAGTCAACTCCTTGAACTTGTCGATCCTTGTTACGTGATTACGGGAAGGTCTTATTAGAGCAATGCAATCGTGAATCTAATGCAAAGCCCCATGCGCTAGCTCAAAATGGACGTGATGATTCGCCAACTTTGTGGTTGGACTCACCTCCGGATATTATTTCCAGTCTTTTAGCGAATGATGTAACGTTGTTTAAATTAATAAAGCTAGTCATGGAGGCCTTTCCCTAAGAAAATGCGAGAGGAGCTGGTATTTCTCGCGTTCAGCGAGCAAGGCGTTGCGCTCATGCCGGGGGTAGCCCCAAACGGCCTACATATATATTTGAAAATGTTGAATAAGTATTAAAAATGTTGAACAAATATTTGGAAAATGTTGAACATGTATTAAAAATGTTAAAAGAGTATATGAAAAATGTAAAACAAGTATATTACAAATGTTGAACAAGTATTGGAAAATGTTGAACAAGAATTTTAAAAATGATGAAGAAGTATTTGAAAATGTTGAATAAGTATTAAAAATGTTGAACGGGTATTTGAAAATGTTGAACGGGTATTAAAAATGTTGAATAACTATTAAAATATTGAAGAAGTATTTGAAAAATGTTGAATACGCGGCCGGACAATGTTGAACATGTATACAAAAATAGTCGATCACTTGAAAAAGGAAAACCAAACAAAAGATGGAGAAAAAAGGAATCAAAAAAGAAGAAAAAAGAGAACAAAAAATGTACAATGAAAAAATTAAAGAAACGAAAAGAAAACAAATTATATGAACAAAAAAGGAAGCAGGAGAAAAAACCAAACAAAAAGGAAACAAAATTGAAAAAAGAAATAAAAATAAAACCTCCCGTATTTTACGTCAAGTGGAATGTGACTCTCATATGCAACACGAAGCCGATTGTGGCGCAGTGGCAAGCAGCTCTATGCATGATCCAAATGCCCCAAGTTCAAATCCCCTAGTCACCGCGTTAAGGCGAGATATAGAGCATGATTGGTTCGATGCCAAAAGTTGGCATGCCAATATTTGGCAAATACCAAATGTTGGCTAGTGATTGGTTGGCTATCAACTTTTCTTATCAACCTCACAATGGCAACTTTTGATTTTGCCAAATGTTGGCATCAAACCAATTATGCTCATAGGTCCCGGGAAAACCCTATTCGCCGCTCTCTGTGGTGAATTGTCGGGGTTTCGCACAGGGGCAAGTATGTGAGCGAGAAGACTTGGGCCGGTCCACTTACAGCTTTAGACTGTGCGGCCAACGGTTTTCAGAAACGGTTTTTTTTCTTGTGCTGTTTCCTTTCGGGTTTTCTCGGTTTTCTTTTGTTTTCATTTTCTTTTTCCTTTTTCTTTCATTGCTTCTTTTTCAGTCTCTAATTTATTTAATTTTATTTTAATTTCCTCTTTTATCCTTTTCAAGTTTTTTTTATTTTCAAAATAGGTTCAGAAATTTGAAAAGAAATCACATTTTCAGAAGTTTATTCCAAATTTGAAAAAATGTTCCTAATTTCAGTTTTTCATTGGAAATAGAAAAAATGTTAAAGTAAAAAAAGTATGAATTTGAAAAAAAATCGCATATTATCGAAAAAGTTAAAAAATTCGATATTTTTTATAATTTGAAAATTTATTCCGCATTTGTGAAAGAAAATTCATTTTAATCCTTTTTTCACAAATACGAAAAATGATCCAGAATTATAAAACTGTTTTCGTTTTCAAATTCTGTGCAAAAATTCAAAAAATATTCATATTTTTACATTTTGTTCACAAATTAATAAAATGTTCGGGAATTTTCAAATTTGTTCTAGTTTTTGAAGTTTGTTCATGTTTTCACAATTTGTTCACAAATTCACAATATGTTTGGGGTATTTAAAAAATGTTTGCGTTTTACAAAAAGAAATGTTCTTAATTTCATGTTTTCAAAATTTGTTCACAACTTCACATTTTTTATAAAAATGTTAATGCTTAAAAAAAATTACGCGGTTTCAAATTTTATTCGCAACTTCAAAAAAGTACCTATGTATCGAAGTTTGTTCACGTTTCCAAAAAAGTGTACCAATACGTATTTTGTTTGCATTTCTAAAAAATTGTTCATGTTTTAACTTTTTTTCTGAATTAAAAAATGTCCTTGTCTCAAATTTTGTGTTCCGAAATTAAAAATGTACATAATCTCAGAAAATATTCGGTAATTTCAAAAAAATGCATTTTGTATTCCTGTTTCTTTAAAATGGGAATTAATAAATGGTTCACTTTTCAAAAAGAGTTCGGAATAGCAAAAAAATACGGCATTTAAAAACTGTGCGCAATTTTGAAAAAATGTTTTACAAATGGTTTCCAAATCTCAATGACTACTATGTGTTCTTATCGCGTTTGGCGTCTTTACTTTCAGTAGTTGATGTCTGTTGTATTTGTTATTCGCTCGTGGTTTGGAGCCTGCGTAGTGCGAGTTCACATGATCAAATCCCACCTCTCTCGTTGTTATTTTTTTTTGTCGCGCGACAGGAAACAAAAAAGCGGCATGTAGGTGGGCCGGTCCAGGCCGAGGTCTGCCCATGCGAAACCCCGGCCTTCTGCCACAGAATGCGGCAGATAGGAGGTCCCTAAGTCCCGGGGTTGTAAAAGAAATGCCTACATACAACCATAGCATAATGGGCCAGCCCAGTCGGGGAACATTGTGCGTCAACCCTGCTATTTGAGGCAAAGTAGCATCAAATAGGATGTCCCATGTTACATCGCCTGTAGCAATCCCGTCGCATCGCTTGCGGCTCGGCTCACACATCTTCCACGAGCAAACCTAAACAGTCATGCTTATTTTATTTTATTTGGTATTTCATCAATTTAGGAATTTCCTAAAATATATTTTGGTACAAATTTTTTACAAAATTAACCGCCGTTATTCTAGAAAAATAAAACACCATGATGTGTTAAAACATTGTAATGTATTTAGAAAATATTCATGGTATTAAAAAAGTGTTCACGTTTTTGTAAAATTATATTCTTGTAAATTTTTATGAGTATTTGTACAAAAGATAAACTTGCTTTAAAATGTTCACAACGTTTAATAATTATTCACACATTTATAAACAAAATAAAGTTTTTAAAAATATGTTCAAAAAGGAAAATATAAAGAAATAAATAATTTAGAAAAGAGAAAACCAACAAATAGAATGAAACAAAACATATAATGAAAACAGAAAAGGAAAAATGAGAAAAAAAATTGGAAACTGGTTACAAAGAAGGCTGAAACTATTGTGTAAGAAAACAAGATAAAAAAACACACATTACATTTTTTTTGTGAATACAGAAAAGATTTGTGCATCATTTCACTAATAGAGGGGGGGGGGGAGGGTTGAGAGAGTTCAAAGGCCGCCCAAGTGCGTACACATCAACCTGCCGTGCAAATGGACGGGGTTGAGCAGCCAAAATGGCCACTTGAGCTACACCCTATGTCTACATCTCAGGAAGGATGGCACCCAAGCTGCTGGTCGTGTTGCATGCCTTGGGTTGAAGACACAGCCGTTGCAGGCCTTCTAGATCCACGAATCCGTGAGAATGACCAGGGTGGATAGGCCCTTGCACCATCCAAAGGGTATCACGCCGATAGTCGATCGATGCCCACCAATCAAGGAAGCGATTGCCGGCGTCGGGAGGTCGGGTGGTCGATGCGCACCACGATAGCATGTCCTTCCACACTTGTCGAGAGAACGGGTAGACACATCCAGACGTCAGTTTTTCCGCCAAATGCTTTAGCATTTGAACTAGCTTCCGTCAAATGAAGCAAGTAGTTAGCACGAACTAGTAGCTTGCTTTAAGCATTTTAACTACCTTCTGGCAAATGAACTAGTAGCCAGCCCTCTTGTCCCATCAAATGAGCATTTGAAGAAAAAATGAAGAGAAAAGAAATTATGAAAGAAAGTGATTTGTGGCTTCCGCCAAACGCGCAACATGCTATCTGCCAAACACTAAACATGCTAATCCTTCCATCAAATCGCATCAGCGGTCTTCCGCCATTCGGACGAAGAGGAGAGGGTACGTGGTGGCTTTTTACTCGTCATGCGAATGTCCAGACTCCCCAAAGCCCCACGCTTTCGTTGTCTCCGGCTTACGGACAATATGACTTTTGGATGTGTCGGTGGACCGATGCGGGACTGTTCGCACACGAACACGTCATCATGTACCCTCGGCGTCAAGCGCGATCCGCAAGACACGTCGCCGAAGGAGGCTCATCAGAAGCGCGATACGCAAGACAATCCGACGAGCGCTTTTGAAGACCCGAAACCCCACGCGGCCGGGAGAGACCCCGTCTGGACGCACGGTGGTGATGTGCTACCCTAGGTCGGTTCGCCCGCCCCTAGGGCTTTGTAGATCGAAGCTCTCCAAAGCGAAGAAAACCAACGAACGAGAAGCAGAAAAGTAGGGTAGGAGATAAAAGTTTGTAGATGGGTTTTGCGATTGTGTGTTGTCTTTTCAATTGGCCGTCACCCCTCGTGTATATAAGAGGCGGATGGACTTTCCGTGCAAGGAAAGGTTAGAATTCACGTTCAAAACCCTAGTTTGGGTCCAACTCGAAATCCAAACTTTCCAAAACTGTTCGGTTTATAACCTGACTGCACCTTGCGGGTCACTTTTGAGGGAGTAAACGACCTCCGATGAAAATGCGCCCAAAAGCATTTTACTCATTTCGACGAGACGAACAACTTTCATGCTAAACATTTTTCGATTAGAGGCCATCTTCAGGGCTAAATTGCTCGTTTAAAACAGGTAATTATTCACGCAGCTCGTCAGACATACTCACATGTGTGTCTGTTCCCGCGCATCATATTTTTCTCACTGCAGGGTCGCGCTGTGCGGACTCTAACTTTTGCATACGACCTCGGATTGAGACGATTTTATATCAAAATTGCTCGTTTCAACGAGACAAAGACAATTCGTGTAGATCCGTTGTCCATATGAGGTTGTATTGGGGGCGTAATCAGCTGAACAGTGTTCTGGATATAAAATCTCAGTACTTCGAACACAATTTCGGCCTTAGAGATGAGATCGGATGGCTATGGCCCAAATATCAAAGTTTCTCATTTTGATGATAAAGAATTTTCTTACTTTGAGCACTTTTCCATTTGAGGCTTTCTTAATTATGTTTTGACCATGTCAAAATCTGGTGTCAACACATGCCCCCTGTTTTTCGGCAAAACTTGCGTGCTGAAAAATAATTTGCAATGTATTTGTTCCTAGGAGATGTCAACACTCCATTGGCCATTTATATTTCTCAGGGTGATAATTATGTATCGGTCATGATTTATGCTAAGGGCGATAGTTATTTCTCGGACATGTCTTTGCTGAGGACGATAGTTATATATGGGTCGTTGCCTATCTAGGCTTCTTGCCACACACCTGGGTGATATTTCTTTAAATAATTGCCATTTAGAGCTCGATGTAACAATGTCCTTTGCATGAATTCCAGCAAATATGAGTTTTCAAGGACTATTCTTGTAATCTTAAAAGGATCTTCCCAACTTGGAGACCACTTCCCGAATTTTCTATCTTTTGAACCAATTGGTGGAATCACCTTCCACACAAGATCGCCAACTTGAAAACCCTTCAACCTGACCTTCTTATTGTAAGCTCTTGTCACCCTCAACTTATCTCTCTCTATGGCCTTCAAAGCAGCCAAACGTTTATCAGCGACTTCATCAATATTGTCTATCATCAAGTTACAAAAAGTCCACCACCGATAAATCATTTTGTTTGGCTATTATCAAAGCATTCAAATTCACTTCCACTGGTAAAACGGCCTCTTGACCATATACGAGCTCATATGGAGTTACCCATGTAGCACCATGCCTTGAGATTCTGTGTGTCTACAAAGCTTTGGACAGTAGCTCATGCCATCTCCTTAGATTATCCTCAATCTTCTTATTGATGAGCTCGATTAATATTTTATTGCTAGATTCAGTTCTTCCATTGGCTTGGGCATAATATGGAGAGGAATTGAGCAACTTTATCTTATATGATTCGGCAAATTCTCTAACATGACGTGACATAAAAGATGAACCTTGATTCGTAGTTAATGTTTGAGGAATGTCGAATATATGAATAATGCGCTCAGTTAAGAATTGAATTACCTCTGTATGCGTCATATTTTTGAGTGGTATTGCCTCATACCATTTAGTGAAATAATTAGTTGCCACCAACATGAATTAATGCCCCTTTGAAGAAGGATGAATCTCTCCAATAAAGTCTAATCCCCAACCTTTAAAAGGCCTAGGGTTGATAATACGATGTACCATAGCAGCGGGAGCCAACTGAATATCACCAACTTTGGACATGCTTCATATCTTTTATAATACCGGAAACAATCATTAATCATTGTCGGCCAATAAAACCCAGCACGTCGTAATAACCATTTCATCTTGGGAGCCGACTGATGAGTGCCACAAATACCTTCATGGACCTCCCTCATAGCAACTCTCGCTTGGTCCTCGTCCAAGCACTTTAAAAGAACATCATCAATTGTTCGACGATGGAGATCATCATCTCTCATTGTGTATTTCAAAGCCATACGCCGAACAGTCTTGTCCATCCTTTTACTAGGATCACACAAATAATCAATAATGGGTTTCCTCTTGATCTTCTCCTGCATTAGATTTTTTGTTAGTGGCCGAAACGGTGGGCTCCAGTTCGGCCTCCCCTACTTTGTCAAGACTAGACATCGGCCTTTAAAAAATATGAAACATGCCATGATCAACATGATAGCCGGATGCTTGTTGTGCCAACTCATTTCCTCTCCAATTGTCATGTCTATATATACTAGCAATGCTAAAATAATCAAAATTAGAAATTATATCTAGACATTTGTCAAGATAAATATTAAGTGATTCGTCAAAACACTGAAAGACTTTGGATATTTGTTGCACTGCATAACGAATCACCAAAAGCCTCAATATGTGTAGCACCTATGGCAAGCAACATGTCTAAGCCGAATAACAATGCTTCATATTCGTCTTGATTATTTGTGCAAAAATATTCTAAGTGACACGAGACTTCAAAAACAGCACCATGAGGAGATATATAAACAATACCAACACCTTGGCCATTGCTACAAACTAAACCATCAAAATATAATCTCCATGGTATTAGTGAGACAAGGTTTATATCAATATCATGCTTGTCATCAATCCGATACTCAACAAGAAAATTAGCAACGATTTGGCCTTTCATGGATTTCAGAGATTCATAAGCCAAATCATATTCAATTAAAGCATAAGCCCACTTGCCAATTCTACCATTAAGAATCGGCCTATGCAACATGTACTTAATAACATTGGTTTGACAAGCTACTATGCAAGCACTCGGTACTAGGTAATGTCTCAATTTTGTGCAAGCATAATATAAACAAAGGCATAATTTTTCAATAAATGTAGACCTTATCTCAGCGTCCAATAAACGTCGACTCAAATATGTAACAACATGCTCTTTTCTTTCGGTTTCTTGAGTCAAAGCTGCGCCAATTACACCTTCCTCCGCTGCAACGTAAAGCTTAAAGGGCTCCCTATGCTTGGGCGCTTTCATCACCGGAGGATTGCACAAATAATTCTTGATCATATCAAACGCTTCTTGTTGTTTTGCCCCCAAGTAAAATCAACATCATTTTTTAACCGAAGGATAGGAGTGAATGCATCAACCTTCCCTGACAAATTAGCAATGAACCGTCTCAAATAATTGACCTTGTCGAGGAACTTTTGCATATCTCTCTTGCACGTTGGAGCCTCCACCTTTTGTATGTCTTCTCTACGCCAATGAAACCCAAAAACTTGCTAGCTGATACACCAAAAGCGCACTTCAAAGGATTCATCTTTAGTCCATACTTTTTCATTCTTTCAAAAGTTAAACGCAAATTAGCTAAGTGAGATTCAAAAGCATCTCATTTGACAACAATATCATCAATATAACCTCAAGTATAATGCCGAGTAAATCATGAAAAAAATAAATTCATAGCCCTTTGATACGTGGCGCCGAAATTCTTTAATCCAAAGGTCATCACCGTCCATTCAAATAAACCAAGGAAACTGGGGCATCGAAAAGTCGTTTTGGACATGTCCTCTTCGGCCATAAAACTTTGGTTAGACCCCGCATTACCATCAAGAAAGCTAATGACGTTCAGAAGCATCATTAATAAAGCATATCGGCTATTGGCATGGGATACTCATCTTTAGGTGTAGCTATATTCAAACCACTGAAATCAATGCACACCCTCAACTTGCCGGAGCCTTTCTTCTATACTGGTACAATGTTAGAAATCCCCTCGGTATACCTGCAAGGTCTAATAAAATTAGCTTTAAGCAAACGACTGATCTCTTCCTTGATCCGGTCATATGTTTTGGATTAAACTTTCTGGATGATTACTTGAATGGTCTAAAACCGACCTTTGTACGTAACTGATGATCTACTAGCTCTTGGCTTAAACCTGGCATCTCATGATATCCCCATGCAAAGCAACAAACATATTCTTTCAATAGCTCGATCAACTTAGCTTTATGATCGGCTCTTAAATTTTTGTTTACAAATGTCGGCCTAAGAACTGAACCATCTCCTATATCGATCTCTTCTAATGGATTGGCCGATGTAAAACATTGTTCTGATTTATCCATATCATCTAACTCTTCTACGGACTCATACATATCGTTCTCATTGGACCAATATTCTACAAGACGCTTTTGTAACCACACTAAATTAGGATCCATTTAAATACATCATACCTTGGAGCCGATTATCACTAATCGGCTTTAAAGAAACAAGCACGAAACCACTTTTTGTAGCGCTAGGAAAATCAAATTCTGATAAGTCGCACCCTATCAAGCAAGTAGCATTGGGATGTTGCCAATCCACTGATGCATTGACCAAAGCAACACAAGCCGAATTATCCGCATGAATGACTTTCACTTCATCATCAACCCATTGAATTAAAAACTGCTGCATAATAGATGGCACACATTGGTTTTCATGAACCCAATCGCGGCCTAATATCACATTGTGGTTACCTTGCACCTCGACGACAAAGAATGCGGTAGCCAAAGTTTTGCTTCCCACTGTAAGCTCCACATACATTACACCTTTGGCTTAAATTTTCTCTTTGCCTTCAAATCCATTAAGCACCATGTTGGTCTTTATTAACTCTTTGTCGCGCAGTCCCAATTTTTTAAAGGCTAAATATGGCATAAGATTCACCACAGCACCACCATCATAAGCATTCTAGGAACCGGTGATCCATTAGTATGACCTTTAAGAAACAATGACTTCAAGTGCATCACCGGTTCTCTTGGCTTCTCGAATATAGCATTTTTAGGACCAAAATCCGGCTGAGCTACTTCCCCTTCTTCATCTACAACATGAAACTCAACGGGTAAGTAATACACCATATTGATATCCATACCTTCATGGACCGGTGTAGGCTCATAATCCACCATCTCATCTCCTACTTCAAGTGTATCTACCGATTCTGAAATCTATCCAAGTGAAAGGTAAGTGATAGGTGTTGTGGACGATGTAATATTGTTCGCATCGTCCTCCTTTGGTGGTGTAGGTGCCGCTGTGATAGATGTAGAAACCGTTGCACCTTGTATTTGTTTAGGCCTCCACACTTGTTTTTTAGGTACCATGGGCGAAGGTTATTAAAACTTTTGTCCCTTTGTTCCTCGGCCTCTTGTTCCGCCATCTCTATACTCCTTAACCTCTGTAGCTTCCTCTTCTGTGTCTTTGTTAGCCCTGGAGGACACTACTTTGGCTGAATGTATTTAGGGTCCCTTTGCTTTGCTTGGCTGGTGCTTGCTTCATAATAAATAGCCAAGTGCTTTGGCGCGATAGCAAGTACCAGCTCAGTCAGGTTGTTATGCACAGTCCGCTGTCGTATGGTGAATGTTTTGGTGCCCAAGATGAGTGAGTCAGCATCGACTTTTTCCTTGCCTTTTCTTGACTCGACCGCTGCAGGACTTAGTGACTTAGGGTGCCCACTTGATTGCTGACCCTTTTTTGATTATCTTGCATTGGCCGATTGACGCCATTGCTCAAACGGCCTCATATGGGATAAGAAAGCTCTCATGAATGGGCCTTCTTGATTCTGTCCACCTCGGATGAAATGCATAAGGGACCATTAGGGGATGTCCCCATCCTCCATTGAAGTCTCCCATGTAGTATGGCGCATAGGGAGGTGGCGCCATCCATGGTCTTGGTGCCATGACCCATATGGCCTTGTCTGATGGTAAAATTCTTGCATTGGAGGTGATCTTGAGCGCTTCAAATTTGATGACCGGTTAGAGCTAGAACCGGCCGCTTGATTGGCATATTTGGACAACAACACATCAAAAGTTGGCTTGATCCTCTTGCGCTGCACTTTAGCTTCATTTGTCTTCCACTTGCCAACCTCTAGACTCTTGGGCTTAACAAATTTGATATGAGTGTTCGCTTGCACTTGTGGTTGGCCCCCGGGTGTAGGATCCTTGATGGTGATCTTAATTACCTACTTTCCACCGGGTTGCTTGTCAAGCACAACTTGTCTCCCCAAGACCTTGTCGCCTTCCTTGCTTTTCCTGGGCTCACCAATGACAACATTATTTTTATTAGTTGATTCGGCTATGTTGGGCCGAATTAACATCTTCTTCCCCTCCAAATCCATGGTGTTAACTGCCTATCAACTTGCATCTCAGAAAATTTCAATTGTCCGTCATTAATGGCCGATTGTATCTGTCGTCGAAAAACATTACAATCATTAGTAGCATGAAAAAAAGAATTATGATACTTGCAATAAGCACGCCGTTTTAGCTCTTCAAATGGCGGTAAATTATGAGATATTCTAATAATCTTAGCTTGTAGCGAAGCATCAAATATTTTATCACATTTAGCAATGTTAAAAGTAAACTTCATCTCTTCATCACGATTCTTATGAATCGGTTTCAGATCATTGCAGATAAACGGTTTGGCCTTAGACGGCCAAAAAAATTCAATAGCATAAATATCACCCTCATCGTTCGAGTGCTCACTACTCAACCATATTCATCTTATGATGATCAATTTTATACCTATGCACCTCTTTAAGATCTTTGCTTCGGCTTTCTTGAGCCAAAGCCCTTTGTAAGACTTGGTTGATACTTTAAAACTCATAGCCTTACAACTTTTCTCTAATGTGAGTTCTTAAACCACTAAGCACGAGATCAACCAAGTCTCTCTCTCCGTTATCACCAAGCTATAGCACCGTTTTTTGTATCTCTAAATCTTTTGACATAATCGGAAACCGATTCATCATGCTTTTGCTTAACCCATGTAAGATGGGATATATTAAGCTCATTGTCACCACTGTAGAAGTGGTCATGAAACTTTTGCTCCAGGTGGAACCATATACTAATAGAACCGGGTGGTAGCGCAGAAAACCACGAGAAAGCAGTATCGGTTAATGATAAAGGAAAATAACGTACTTTCCTCTCGTCTCATGAACTTGCCTCACCTAATTGTGCCAAGTACTGACTAACATGTGATGTCTACTATGCAACCTTTTTCTTGTAGACGTTGTTGGGCCTCCAAGTGCAGAGATATCTAGGACAGAGCAAATTTGCCTCAAGTGGATAACCTAAGGTTTATCAATCCGTGGGAGGCGTAGGATGAAGATGGTCTCTCTCAAGCAACCCTGCAACCAAATAACAAAGAGTCTCTTGTGTCCCCAACACACACAATACAATGGTAAATTGTATAGGTGCACTAGTTCGGCGAAGAGATGGTGATACAAGTGCAATATGGATGGTAGATATAGGTTTTTGTAAACTAAAAATATAAAAACAGCAAGGTAGCAAGCGATAAAAGTGAGCGTAAACGGTATTGCAATGATAGGAAACAAGGCCTAGGGTTCAGACTTTCACTAGTGCAAGTTCTCTCAACAATAATAACATAATTGGATCATATAACTATCCCTCAACATGAAACAAAGAGTCACTCCAAAGTCACTAATAGCGGAGAACAAACGAAGAGATTATGGTAGGGTACAAAACCACCTCAAAGTTATTCTTTCCAATCAACCCGTTGGGCTATTCCTATAAATGTCACAAACAGCCCTAGAGTTCGTACTAGAATAACACCTTAAGACACAAATCAACCAAAACCCTAATGTCACCTAGATACTCCAATGTCACCTCAAGTATCCGTGGGTATGATTATACGATATGCATCACACAATCTCAGATTCATCTATTCAATCCAACACAAAGTACTTCAAAGAGTGCCCAAAGTTTCTACTGGAGAATCATGACGAAAACGTGTGCCAACCCATATGCATAGGTTCATGGGCGGAACCCGCAAGTTGATCACCAAAACATACATCAAGTGAATCAATAGAAGAACCCATTGTCACCACGGTTATCCCATGCAAGACATACATCAAGTGTTCTCAAATCTTTAAAGACTCAATCCGATAAGATTACTTCAAGGGGAAAACTCAATCCATTACATGAGACAAGAGGGGGAGAAGAAACATAAGATCCAACTATAATAGAAAAGCTCGCGATACATCAAGATCGTGCCAAATCAAGAACACGAGAAAGAGAGAGAGAGAGAGAGAGAGAGAGAGAGAGAGAGAGAGAGAGAGAGAGAGAGCGATCAAACACATAGCTACGGGTACATACCCTCAGCCCCGAGGGTGAACTACTCCCTCCTCGTCATGGAGAGCGCCGGGATGATGAAGATGGCCACCGGTGAGGGTTCCCCCCCTCCGGCAGGGGTCCCGATTGGTTTTTGGTGGCTACAGAGGCTTGCGGCGGCGGAACTCCCGATCTAATATCTGTTCTGGAAGTTTTAGGGTACGTGATTATATATGGGTGCAGGAAGTACGTCGGTGGAGCTTCGGGGGCCCCACGAGGCAGGCGGCGCGCCCTAGGGGGGTGGGAGCGCCCCCACCCTCGTGAGCACCTCCCTTGGCTCCTGACGTGGGGTCCAAGTCCATACGGTAGCTTTCCTTCCAAAAATAACTTCTCCAGTTGATTTCGTTCCGTTTCGACTCCGTTTGATATTCCTTTTCTTCGAAACACTGAAATAGGCTAAAAACAGCAAATCTGGGCTGGGCCTCCGGTTAATAGGTTAGTCCCAAAAATAATATAAAAGTGGATAATAAAGCCCAATATTGCCCAAAACAGTAGATACTATAGCATGGAGCAATAAAAAATTATAGATACGTTGGAGACGTATCAAGCATCCCCAAGCTTAATTCATGCTCGTCCTCGAGTAGGTATGAGGGAGTCCTGGATTAGGGGGTGTTCGGATAGCCGAACTATATCTTCAGTCGGACTCCAGGACTATGAAGATACAAGATTGAAGACTTCGTCCCGTGTCCGGAAGGTTCTTTCCTTGGTGTGGAAGGCAAGCTAGGCGTGCGGATATTCAAGATCTCCTACCAATGTAACCGACTCTGTGTAACCCTAACCCTATCCGGTGCCTATATAAACCGGAGGGTTGTAGTCCGTAGGACGAACACATCATAACCATCATCATACCCATAGGCTAGCTTCTAGGGTTTAGCCTCCTTGATCTCGTGGTAGATCTACTCTTGTACTACCCATATCATCAATATTAATCTAGCAGGAGTAGGGTTTTACCTCCATCGAGAGGGCCCGAACCTGGGTAAAATAAAGTGTCCCTTGTCTCCTGTTACCATCCGACCTTGACGCACAGATCGGGACCCCCTACCCGAGATCCGCCGGTTTTTACACCGACATTTTTGCTTTCATTGAGAGTTCCTTTGTGTCGTCGCCTTTAGGCCCGATGGCTCCTTTGATCATCAAGAACGATGAGGTCCAGGGTGAGACTTTTCTCCCCGAACAGATCTTCGTCTTCGGCGGCTTCGCTCTGCGGGCCAACTCGCTTGGTCATCTGGAGCAGATCGAGAGCTATGCCCCTGGCCATCAAGTCAGGTTTGGAAGCCTAAACTACACGGCAGATATCCGCGGAGACTTGATCTTCGACGGATTCGAGCCACAGCCAAGCGCGCCGCACTATCTCGAGGGGCATGATATAGCTCTGCCTCCGAACAGTGTCCTGGAGGCCGCATACGCTCCGGCCCCGATCCTCGATTCGGAGCCCGCTGCGTTCTTTGAAGATGAACGGTTGGGCGTCACCTTGGGGGCTGCGATCTTAAAGGCCATTGAGCCGAACGCGAGCCCCGCGCTCCGCATGGCCTGTGACTCCAAGGAGCCGGACTCTTCTCCGAACTTCGAGTCGTCCGTGCCCCCGCCGATCGAATCAGATTGGGCGCCTGTAATGGAGTTCACCGCCACGGACATCTTTCAGTATTCACCTTTTGGTGATATTCTGAATTCTCTCAAGTCTCTCTCTTTGTCAGGAGAGCCCGGGCCGAACTATGGCCTGCGAGGTTGGGATTCGGACGACGAAGAAATTCAAAGCCCACCCACCGCCCACTTAATAGCCACTGTCGACGATATATCCGACATGCTCGACTTCGGCTCCGAAGACTTCGACGGTATGGACGACGAAGGAGGAGACGAGCAAGAACCAGCACCTGTAGGGCGCTGGACCGCCACCTCGTCATACGACATATACATGGTGGATGCTCCAAAAGATGGAGATGGCGATGGAACAGCGGAGGATGGCACTTCGAAAAAGCCTCCAAAACGCCGACGTCAGCGGCGCCGCTCCAAATCCCGCCACAGCAGAAACGGTGATTCTGGCACGGGAGATAATACTACCCCTGACAGCGCCGAAGAACACCAAAACCAGCAGGATTCGGCACAGGAAAATGGAGAAGACCGCCCTCATGAGAGAGCGGCAGAGCGAGAGGTCGAGGACGATAACTACATGCCTCCCTCCGAAGACGAGGCAAGCCTCGGCAACGATGAATTCATCGTTCCATCAGACCCCGCCGAACAAGAGCACTTTCAACGCAGGCTTTTAGCCACGGCGAACAGCCTAAAGAAAAAGCAGCAACAGCTTAGAGCTGGTCAAGATTTGCTAGCTGACAGATGGACTGAAGTCCTTGCGGCCGAAGAGCACGAGCTCGGACGCCCCTCCAAAAACTATCCTAAGCGCAGGCCGCTACCCCAATCAGAGGAGGAAGCCCAAGACATGGCAGATCGGCCACCTCGCGGCCGCGACAGAGAAGCCTGTCGAACATCCAAACAAGCCATGCCCCACAGCCGCTTTACCAAGGCACGGGAACACGAACCAGACCTGCGAGACGTCCTGGAGGACAAAGCAAGGCAAACAAGATCGATCTATGGATCGCGCGGACGCCCGACGGCACGTGATAGTTTTCACTCCGGACACAATAAATCCGGCCGGGCCGAACACAACAGGCACAGCTCCTCCGAACTGCGTCGAGACATAGCCCAGTACAGGGGCGCCGCACACCCACTATGCTTCACAGACGAAGTAATGGATCATAGAATCCCAGAGGGTTTTAAACCCGTCAACATCGAGTCGTACGATGGTACGACAGATCCGGCAGTATGGATTGAGGACTATCTCCTCCACATCCACATGGCACGTGGCGATGATTTGCACGCCATCAAATATTTACCCCTTAAGCTTAAGGGACCAGCCCGGCACTGGCTTAACAGCCTCCCCGCAGATTCGATCGGCTCTTGGGAGGACCTGGAGGCCGCATTCCTCGACAACTTCCAGGGGACCTACGTACGGCCACCGGACGCCGACGACCTAAGCCACATAATCCAGCAGCCAGAAGAATCGGCCAGGCAATTCTGGACACGGTTCCTAACAAAGAAAAATCAGATAGTCGATTGTCCGGATGCAGAGGCCTTAGCAGCCTTCAAGCATAACATCCGCGACGAGTGGCTTGCCCGGCACCTGGGACAGGAAAAGCCGAAATCCATGGCAGCCCTCACGACACTCATGACCCGCTTTTGCGCGGGCGAAGATAGCTGGCTAGCTCGCAGCAACAACTTATCAAAAAAGCAAGGTAATTCAGATACCAAGGACAAAAATGGCAGGTCGCGACGGAATAAACAGAAACGCCGCGTCAGCAGCGACAGCAATGAAGATACGGCAGTAAACGCCGGATTCAGAGGCCATAAATCCGGTCAGCGAAAAAAACCATTCAAAAAGAATACCCAGGGCCCGTCCAGTTTGGACCGAATACTCGACCGCTCGTGCCAGATTCACGGCACCCCCGAAAGGCCAGCCAATCACACCAATAGGGATTGTTGGGTGTTCAAGCAGGCAGGCAAGTTAAGAGCTGAAAACAAAAACAAGGGGCTAGACAGCGATGACGAAGAGGAGCCCAGGCCGCCAAACAACAACGGACAGAAGGGGTTTCCACCACAAGTGCGGATGGTGAACATGATATACGCAACTCATATTCCCAAGCGGGAGAGGAAGCGTGCGCTATGGGACGTATACGCGATGGAGCCATTCGCCCCAAAGTTCAACCCATGGTCCTCTTGTTGGGGAACGTAGCAGAAATTCAAAAAAAATTCCTACGTATCACCAAGATCTATCTATGGAGAGACCAGCAACGAGGGGAAGGAGAGTGCATCTACATACCCTTGTAGATCGCTAAGCGGAAGCGTTCAAGTGAACGGGGTTGATGGAGTCGTACTCGTCGTGATTCAAATCACCGATGACCAAGTGCCGAACGGACGGCACCTCCGCGTTCAACACACGTACAGCCCGGTGACGTCTCCCAAGCCTTGATCCAGCAAGGAGAGAGGGAGAGGTTGAGGAAGACTCCATCCAGCAGCAGCACAACGGCGTGGTGATGATGGAGGAGCGTGGCAATCCAGTAGGGCTTCGCCAAGCACCGCAAGAGAGGAGGAAGAAGAGACGCAGGGCTGCACCAACGAGATATCGAATCACATGTCTGTTTGGGCAGCCCCTTAGGCCTCATATATATAGGGGAAGGGAAGGGGCTGCGCCCCCTCTAGGGTTCCCACCCCTAGGGGGGTGGCAGCCCTAGATGGGGAGCAAGGGGGCGGCCAAGAGGGGAGAGAGGGAGGCGCCCCCTAGGGTGGGCCTTAGGCCCATCTAAGCCTAGGGTTTCCCCCGTTTTTTTCTCCTAGCTGCCCTTGGGCCTTGTGGGAGGCGCACCAGCCCACTAAGGGGCTAGTCCCTCACCACTCTTGGCCCACGCAACCTTCTGGGGCTTGTGGCCCCACTTGGTGGACCCCCGGACCCCTCCGGTGGTCCCGGTACGTTACCGATAAAACCCGAAACTCTTTCGGTGACCAAAACAGGACTTCCCATATATAAATCTTTACCTCGGGACCATTCCGGAACTCCTCGTGACGTCCGGGATCTCATCCGGGACTCCGAACAACATTCGGTAACCACATACAAGCTTCCTTTATAACCCTGGTGTCATCGAACCTTAAGTGTGTAGACCCTACGGGTTCGGGAGACATGCAGACATGACCGAGATGTTCTCCGGTCAATAACCAACAGCGGGATTTGGATACCCATGTTGGCTCCCACATGTTCCACGATGATCTCATCGGATGAACCACGATGTCAAGGACTTAATCAATCCCGTATACAATTCCCTTTGTCTATCGGTACGATACTTGCCCGAGATTCGATCGTCGGTATCCCGATACCTTGTTCAATCTCGTTACCGGCAAGTCTCTTTTACTCGTTCCGCAACACATCATCCCGTGATTAACTCCTTGATCACATTGTGCACATTATGATGATGTCCTACCGAGTGGGCCCAGAGATACCTCTCCGTCACACGGAGTGACAAATCCCAGTCTCGATTCATGCCAACCCAACAGACACATTCGGAGATACCCGTAGTGCACCTTTATAGTCACCCAGTTATGTTGTGACGTTTGGCACACCCAAAGCATTCCTACGGTATCCGGGAGTTGCACAATCTCATGGTCTAAGGAAATGATACTTGACATTATAAAAGCTTTAGCATACAAACTACATGATCATGTGCTAGGCTTAGGATTGGGTCTTGTCCATCACATCATTCTCCTAATGATGTGATCCCGTTATCAATGACATCCAATGTCCATGGTCAGGAAACCGTAACCATCTATTGATCAACGAGCTAGTCAACTAGAGGCTTACTAGGGACATGGTGTTGTCTATGTATCCACACATGTATCTGAGTTTCCTATCAATACAATTCTAGCATGGATAATAAACGATTATCATGAACAAGGAAATATAATAATAACCTATTTATTATTGCCTCTAGGGCATATTTCCAACAGTCTCCCACTTGCACTAGAGTCAATAATCCAGTTCACATCGATATGTGATTGCAATGATTCCAACACCCAAGGTCACATCCCCATGTGACTAACACCCAAAGAGTTTACTAGAGTCAATAATCTAGTTCACATTACTATGTGATTAACACTCAATGAGTTTTTGGTTTGATCATGTTATGCTTGTGAGAGATGTTATAGTCAACGGGTCTGAACCTTTCAGATCCGTGTGTGCTTTACAAATCTCTATGTCATCTCCTAGATGCAGTTACCACGCTCTATTTGGAACTATTCCAAATAACTGTTCTACTATACGAATCCAATTTACTACTTAGTATAATCTGGATCAGTGTCAAAGTTTGCATCGGCGTAACCTTTTACGACGAACTCTTTTCCACTTCCATAATTGAGAAAATTCCTTATTCCACTAGTTACTGAGGATAACCTTGACCGTTGTCCTGTGATCCATTCCTGGATCACACTTGTACCCCTTGACTGACTCATGGCTTGGCACACTTCAGGTGCGGTACAACATAGCATACTTTAGAGCCTATGTCTAAGCATAGGGGACGACCTTCGTCCTTTCTCTCTATTCTGCCGTGGTCAGGTCTTGAGTCTTACTCAATACTCACACGTGTAATATAGCCAAGAACTCCTTCTTTGCTGATCTATTTTGAATTCCTTCAAAATCTTGTCACGGTATGTATTCATTTGAAAGTACTATTAAGCGATTTTGATCTATCCTTATAGATCTTGATGCTCAATGTTCAAGTAGCTTAATCCAGGTTTTCCATTGAAAACACTCTTCAAATAACCCTATATGCTTTCCAGAAATTCTACATCATTTCTGATCAACAATATGTCAATAACATATACTCATCAGAAATTCTATAGTGCTCCCACTCACTTCTTTGGAAATACAAGTTTCTCATAAACTTTGTATAAACCTAAAATCTTTGATCAACTCATCAAAGTGTACATTCCAACTCCGAGATGCTTACTCCAGTCCTCAGGAGGATTGCTGGTGCTTTGCATACTTATTAGCATCTTTCAGGATTGACAAAAATCTTCTGGTTGTATCACATACAACCTTTCCTCAAGAAAATCAAGGAAACAATATTTTGACATCCTATCTGCAAGATTTCATAAATAATGCAGTACCTGCTAATATAATTCCAACAGACTCTTAGCATCGCTACGAGTGAGAAAGTCTCATCGTAGTCAACTCCTTGAACTTGTCGATCCTTGTTACGTGATTACGGGAAGGTCTTATTAGAGCAATGCAATCGTGAATCTAATGCAAAGCCCCATGCGCTAGCTCAAAATGGACGTGATGATTCGCCAACTTTGTGGTTGGACTCACCTCCGGATATTATTTCCAGTCTTTTAGCGAATTATGTAACGTTGTTTAAATTAATAAAGCTAGTCATGGAGGCCTTTCCCTAAGAAAATGCGAGAGGAGCTGGTATTTCTCGCGTTCAGCGAGCAAGGCGTTGCGCTCATGCCGGGGGTAGCCCCAAACGGCCTACATATATATTTGAAAATGTTGAATAAGTATTAAAAATGTTGAACAAATATTTGGAAAATGTTGAACATGTATTAAAAATGTTAAAAGAGTATATGAAAAATGTAAAACAAGTATATTACAAATGTTGAACAAGTATTGGAAAATGTTGAACAAGAATTTTAAAAATGATGAAGAAGTATTTGAAAATGTTGAATAAGTATTAAAAATGTTGAACGGGTATTTGAAAATGTTGAACGGGTATTAAAAATGTTGAATAACTATTAAAATATTGAAGAAGTATTTGAAAAATGTTGAATACGCGGCCGGACAATGTTGAACATGTATACAAAAATAGTCGATCACTTGAAAAAGGAAAACCAAACAAAAGATGGAGAAAAAAGGAATCAAAAAAGAAGAAAAAAGAGAACAAAAAATGTACAATGAAAAAATTAAAGAAACGAAAAGAAAACAAATTATATGAACAAAAAAGGAAGCAGGAGAAAAAACCAAACAAAAAGGAAACAAAATTGAAAAAAGAAATAAAAATAAAACCTCCCGTATTTTACGTCAAGTGGAATGTGACTCTCATATGCAACACGAAGCCGATTGTGGCGCAGTGGCAAGCAGCTCTATGCATGATCCAAATGCCCCAAGTTCAAATCCCCTAGTCACCGCGTTAAGGCGAGATATAGAGCATGATTGGTTCGATGCCAAAAGTTGGCATGCCAATATTTGGCAAATACCAAATGTTGGCTAGTGATTGGTTGGCTATCAACTTTTCTTATCAACCTCACAATGGCAACTTTTGATTTTGCCAAATGTTGGCATCAAACCAATTATGCTCATAGGTCCCGGGAAAACCCTATTCGCCGCTCTCTGTGGTGAATTGTCGGGGTTTCGCACAGGGGCAAGTATGTGAGCGAGAAGACTTGGGCCGGTCCACTTACAGCTTTAGACTGTGCGGCCAACGGTTTTCAGAAACGGTTTTTTTTCTTGTGCTGTTTCCTTTCGGGTTTTCTCGGTTTTCTTTTGTTTTCATTTTCTTTTTCCTTTTTCTTTCATTGCTTCTTTTTCAGTCTCTAATTTATTTAATTTTATTTTAATTTCCTCTTTTATCCTTTTCAAGTTTTTTTTATTTTCAAAATAGGTTCAGAAATTTGAAAAGAAATCACATTTTCAGAAGTTTATTCCAAATTTGAAAAAATGTTGCTAATTTCAGTTTTTCATTGGAAATAGAAAAAATGTTAAAGTAAAAAAAGTATGAATTTGAAAAAAAATCGCATATTATCGAAAAAGTTAAAAAATTCGATATTTTTTATAATTTGAAAATTTATTCCGCATTTGTGAAAGAAAATTCATTTTAATCCTTTTTTCACAAATACGAAAAATGATCCAGAATTATAAAACTGTTTTCGTTTTCAAATTCTGTGCAAAAATTCAAAAAATATTCATATTTTTACATTTTGTTCACAAATTAATAAAATGTTCGGGAATTTTCAAATTTGTTCTAGTTTTTGAAGTTTGTTCATGTTTTCACAATTTGTTCACAAATTCACAATATGTTTGGGGTATTTAAAAAATGTTTGCGTTTTACAAAAAGAAATGTTCTTAATTTCATGTTTTCAAAATTTGTTCACAACTTCACATTTTTTATAAAAATGTTAATGCTTAAAAAAAATTACGCGGTTTCAAATTTTATTCGCAACTTCAAAAAAGTACCTATGTATCGAAGTTTGTTCACGTTTCCAAAAAAGTGTACCAATACGTATTTTGTTTGCATTTCTAAAAAATTGTTCATGTTTTAACTTTTTTTCTGAATTAAAAAATGTCCTTGTCTCAAATTTTGTGTTCCGAAATTAAAAATGTACATAATCTCAGAAAATATTCGGTAATTTCAAAAAAATGCATTTTGTATTCCTGTTTCTTTAAAATGGGAATTAATAAATGGTTCACTTTTCAAAAAGAGTTCGGAATAGCAAAAAAATACGGCATTTAAAAACTGTGCGCAATTTTGAAAAAATGTTTTACAAATGGTTTCCAAATCTCAATGACTACTATGTGTTCTTATCGCGTTTGGCGTCTTTACTTTCAGTAGTTGATGTCTGTTGTATTTGTTATTCGCTCGTGGTTTGGAGCCTGCGTAGTGCGAGTTCACATGATCAAATCCCACCTCTCTCGTTGTTATTTTTTTTTGTCGCGCGACAGGAAACAAAAAAGCGGCATGTAGGTGGGCCGGTCCAGGCCGAGGTCTGCCCATGCGAAACCCCGGCCTTCTGCCACAGAATGCGGCAGATAGGAGGTCCCTAAGTCCCGGGGTTGTAAAAGAAATGCCTACATACAACCATAGCATAATGGGCCAGCCCAGTCGGGGAACATTGTGCGTCAACCCTGCTATTTGAGGCAAAGTAGCATCAAATAGGATGTCCCATGTTACATCGCCTGTAGCAATCCCGTCGCATCGCTTGCGGCTCGGCTCACACATCTTCCACGAGCAAACCTAAACAGTCATGCTTATTTTATTTTATTTGGTATTTCATCAATTTAGGAATTTCCTAAAATATATTTTGGTACAAATTTTTTACAAAATTAACCGCCGTTATTCTAGAAAAATAAAACACCATGATGTGTTAAAACATTGTAATGTATTTAGAAAATATTCATGGTATTAAAAAAGTGTTCACGTTTTTGTAAAATTATATTCTTGTAAATTTTTATGAGTATTTGTACAAAAGATAAACTTGCTTTAAAATGTTCACAACGTTTAATAATTATTCACACATTTATAAACAAAATAAAGTTTTTAAAAATATGTTCAAAAAGGAAAATATAAAGAAATAAATAATTTAGAAAAGAGAAAACCAACAAATAGAATGAAACAAAACATATAATGAAAACAGAAAAGGAAAAATGAGAAAAAAAATTGGAAACTGGTTACAAAGAAGGCTGAAACTATTGTGTAAGAAAACAAGATAAAAAAACACACATTACATTTTTTTTGTGAATACAGAAAAGATTTGTGCATCATTTCACTAATAGAGGGGGGGGGGGGAGGGTTGAGAGAGTTCAAAGGCCGCCCAAGTGCGTACACATCAACCTGCCGTGCAAATGGACGGGGTTGAGCAGCCAAAATGGCCACTTGAGCTACACCCTATGTCTACGTCTCAGGAAGGATGGCACCCAAGCTGCTGGTCGTGTTGCATGCCTTGGGTTGAAGACACAGCCGTTGCAGGCCTTCTAGATCCACGAATCCGTGAGAATGACCAGGGTGGATAGGCCCTTGCACCATCCAAAGGGTATCACGCCGATAGTCGATCGATGCCCACCAATCAAGGAAGCGATTGCCGGCGTCGGGAGGTCGGGTGGTCGATGCGCACCACGATAGCATGTCCTTCCACACTTGTCGAGAGAACGGGTAGACACATCCAAACGTCAGTTTTTCCGCCAAATGCTTTAGCATTTGAACTAGCTTCCGTCAAATGAAGCAAGTAGTTAGCACGAACTAGTAGCTTGCTTTAAGCATTTTAACTACCTTCTGGCAAATGAACTAGTAGCCAGCCCTCTTGTCCCATCAAATGAGCATTTGAAGAAAAAATGAAGAGAAAAGAAATTATGAAAGAAAGTGATTTGTGGCTTCCGCCAAACGCGCAACATGCTATCTGCCAAACACTAAACATGCTAATCCTTCCATCAAATCGCATCAGCGGTCTTCCGCCATTCGGACGAAGAGGAGAGGGTACGTGGTGGCTTTTTACTCGTCATGCGAATGTCCAGACTCCCCAAAGCCCCACGCTTTCGTTGTCTCCGGCTTACGGACAATATGACTTTTGGATGTGTCGGTGGACCGATGCGGGACTGTTCGCACACGAACACGTCATCATGTACCCTCGGCGTCAAGCGCGATCCGCAAGACACGTCGCCGAAGGAGGCTCATCAGAAGCGCGATACGCAAGACAATCCGACGAGCGCTTTTGAAGACCCGAAACCCCACGCGGCCGGGAGAGACCCCGTCTGGACGCACGGTGGTGATGTGCTACCCTAGGTCGGTTCGCCCGCCCCTAGGGCTTTGTAGATCGAAGCTCTCCAAAGCGAAGAAAACCAATGAACGAGAAGCAGAAAAGTAGGGTAGGAGATAAAAGTTTGTAGATGGGTTTTGCGATTGTGTGTTGTCTTTTCAATTGGCCGTCACCCCTCGTGTATATAAGAGGCGGATGGACTTCCCGTGCAAGGAAAGGTTAGAATTCACGTTCAAAACCCTAGTTTGGGTCCAACTCGAAATCCAAACTTTCCAAAACTGTTCGGTTTATAACCTGACTGCACCTTGCGGGTCACTTTTGAGGGAGTAAACGACCTCCGATGAAAATGCGCCCAAAAGCATTTTACTCATTTCGACGAGACGAACAACTTTCATGCTAAACGTTTTTCGATTAGAGGCCATCTTCAGGGCTAAATTGCTCGTTTAAAACAGGTAATTATTCACGCAGCTCGTCAGACATACTCACATGTGTGTCTGTTCCCGCGCATCATATTTTTCTCACTGCAGGGTCGCGCTGTGCGGACTCTAACTTTTGCATACGACCTCGGATTGAGACGATTTTATATCAAAATTGCTCGTTTCAACGAGACAAAGACAATTCGTGTAGAGCCGTTGTCCATATGAGGTTGTATTGGGGGCGTAATCAGCTGAACAGTGTTCTGGATATAAAATCTCAGTACTTCGAACACAATTTCGGCCTTAGAGATGAGATCGGATGGCTATGGCCCAAATATCAAAGTTTCTCATTTTGATGATAAAGAATTTTCTTACTTTGAGCACTTTTCCATTTGAGGCTTTCTTAATTATGTTTTGACCATGTCAAAATCTGGTGTCAACACATGCCCCCTGTTTTTCGGCAAAACTTGCGTGCTGAAAAATAATTTGCAATGTATTTGTTCCTAGGAGATGTCAACACTCCATTGGCCATTTATATTTCTCAGGGTGATAATTATGTATCGGTCATGATTTATGCTAAGGGCGATAGTTATTTCTCGGACATGTCTTTGCTGAGGACGATAGTTATATATGGGTCGTTGCCTATCTAGGCTTCTTGCCACACACCTGGGTGATATTTCTTTAAATAATTGCCATTTAGAGCTCGATGTAACAATGTCCTTTGCATGAATTCCAGCAAATATGAGTTTTCAAGGACTATTCTTGTAATCTTAAAAGGATCTTCCCAACTTGGAGACCACTTCCCGAATTTTCTATCTTTTGAACCAATTGGTGGAATCACCTTCCACACGAGATCGCCAACTTGAAAACCCTTCAACCTGACCTTCTTATTGTAAGCTCTTGTCACCCTCAACTTATCTCTCTCTATGGCCTTCAAAGCAGCCAAACGTTTATCAGCGACTTCATCAATATTGTCTATCATCAAGTTACAAAAAGTCCACCACCGATAAATCATTTTGTTTGGCTATTATCAAAGCATTCAAATTCACTTCCACTGGTAAAACGGCCTCTTGACCATATACGAGCTCATATGGAGTTACCCATGTAGCACCATGCCTTGAGATTCTGTGTGTCTACAAAGCTTTGGACAGTAGCTCATGCCATCTCCTTAGATTATCCTCAATCTTCTTATTGATGAGCTCGATTAATATTTTATTGCTAGATTCAGTTCTTCCATTGGCTTGGGCATAATATGGAGAGGAATTGAGCAACTTTATCTTATATGATTCGGCAAATTCTCTAACATGACGTGACATAAAAGATGAACCTTGATTCGTAGTTAATGTTTGAGGAATGTCGAATATATGAATAATGCGCTCAGTTAAGAATTGAATTACCTCTGTATGCGTCATATTTTTGAGTGGTATTGCCTCATACCATTTAGTGAAATAATTAGTTGCCACCAACATGAATTAATGCCCCTTTGAAGAAGGATGAATCTCTCCAATAAAGTCTAATCCCCAACCTTTAAAAGGCCTAGGGTTGATAATACGATGTACCATAGCAGCGGGAGCCAACTGAATATCACCAACTTTGGACATGCTTCATATCTTTTATAATACCGGAAACAATCATTAATCATTGTCGGCCAATAAAACCCAGCACGTCGTAATAACCATTTCATCTTGGGAGCCGACTGATGAGTGCCACAAATACCTTCATGGACCTCCCTCATAGCAACTCTCGCTTGGTCCTCGTCCAAGCACTTTAAAAGAACATCATCAATTGTTCGACGATGGAGATCATCATCTCTCATTGTGTATTTCAAAGCCATACGCCGAACAGTCTTGTCCATCCTTTTACTAGGATCACACAAATAATCAATAATGGGTTTCCTCTTGATCTTCTCCTGCATTAGATTTTTTGTTAGTGGCCGAAACGGTGGGCTCCAGTTCGGCCTCCCCTACTTTGTCAAGACTAGACATCGGCCTTTAAAAAATATGAAACATGCCATGATCAACATGATAGCCGGATGCTTGTTGTGCCAACTCATTTCCTCTCCAATTGTCATGTCTATATATACTAGCAATGCTAAACTAATCAAAATTAGAAATTATATCTAGACATTTGTCAAGATAAATATTAAGTGATTCGTCAAAACACTGAAAGACTTTGGATATTTGTTGCACTGCATAACGAATCACCAAAAGCCTCAATATGTGTAGCACCTATGGCAAGCAACATGTCTAAGCCGAATAACAATGCTTCATATTCGTCTTGATTATTTGTGCAAAAATATTCTAAGCGACACGAGACTTCAAAAACAGCACCATGAGGAGATATATAAACAATACCAACACCTTGGCCATTGCTACAAACTAAACCATCAAAATATAATCTCCATGGTATTAGTGAGACAAGGTTTATATCAATATCATGCTTGTCATCAATCCGGTACTCAACAAGAAAATTAGCAACGATTTGGCCTTTCATGGATTTCAGAGATTCATAAGCCAAATCATATTCAATTAAAGCATAAGCCCACTTGCCAATTCTACCATTAAGAATCGGCCTATGCAACATGTACTTAATAACATTGGTTTGACAAGCTACTATGCAAGCACTCGGTACTAGGTAATGTCTCAATTTTGTGCAAGCATAATATAAACAAAGGCATAATTTTTCAATAAATGTAGACCTTATCTCAGCGTCCAATAAACGTCGACTCAAATATGTAACAACATGCTCTTTTCTTTCGGTTTCTTGAGTCAAAGCTGCGCCAATTACACCTTCCTCCGCTGCAACGTAAAGCTTAAAGGGCTCCCTATGCTTGGGCGCTTTCATCACCGGAGGATTGCACAAATAATTCTTGATCATATCAAACGCTTCTTGTTGTTTTGCCCCCAAGTAAAATCAACATCATTTTTTAACCGAAGGATAGGAGTGAATGCATCAACCTTCCCTGACAAATTAGCAATGAACCGTCTCAAATAATTGACCTTGTCGAGGAACTTTTGCATATCTCTCTTGCACGTTGGAGCCTCCACCTTTTGTATGTCTTCTCTACGCCAATGAAACCCAAAAACTTGCTAGCTGATACACCAAAAGCGCACTTCAAAGGATTCATCTTTAGTCCATACTTTTTCATTCTTTCAAAAGTTAAACGCAAATTAGCTAAGTGAGATTCAAAAGCATCTCATTTGACAACAATATCATCAATATAACCTCAAGTATAATGCCGAGTAAATCATGAAAAAAATAAATTCATAGCCCTTTGATACGTGGCGCCGAAATTCTTTAATCCAAAGGTCATCACCGTCCATTCAAATAAACCAAGGAAACTGGGGCATCGAAAAGTCGTTTTGGACATGTCCTCTTCGGCCATAAAACTTTGGTTAGACCCCGCATTACCATCAAGAAAGCTAATGACGTTCAGAAGCATCATTAATAAAGCATATCGGCTATTGGCATGGGATACTCATCTTTAGGTGTAGCTATATTCAAACCACTGAAATCAATGCACACCCTCAACTTGCCGGAGCCTTTCTTCTATACTGGTACAATGTTAGAAATCCCCTCGGTATACCTGCAAGGTCTAATAAAATTAGCTTTAAGCAAACGACTGATCTCTTCCTTGATCCGGTCATATGTTTTGGATTAAACTTTCTGGATGATTACTTGAATGGTCTAAAACCGACCTTTGTACGTAACTGATGATCTACTAGCTCTTGGCTTAAACCTGGCATCTCATGATATCCCCATGCAAAGCAACAAACATATTCTTTCAATAGCTCGATCAACTTAGCTTTATGATCGGCTCTTAAATTTTTGTTTACAAATGTCGGCCTAAGAACTGAACCATCTCCTATATCGATCTCTTCTAATGGATTGGCCGATGTAAAACATTGTTCTGATTTATCCATATCATCTAACTCTTCTACGGACTCATACATATCGTTCTCATTGGACCAATATTCTACAAGACGCTTTTGTAACCACACTAAATTAGGATCCATTTAAATACATCATACCTTGGAGCCGATTATCACTAATCGGCTTTAAAGAAACAAGCACGAAACCACTTTTTGTAGCGCTAGGAAAATCAAATTCTGATAAGTCGCACCCTATCAAGCAAGTAGCATTGGGATGTTGCCAATCCACTGATGCATTGACCAAAGCAACACAAGCCGAATTATCCGCATGAATGACTTTCACTTCATCATCAACCCATTGAATTAAAAACTGCTGCATAATAGATGGCACACATTGGTTTTCATGAACCCAATCGCGGCCTAATATCACATTGTGGTTACCTTGCACCTCGACGACAAAGAATGCGGTAGCCAAAGTTTTGCTTCCCACTGTAAGCTCCACATACATTACACCTTTGGCTTAAATTTTCTCTTTGCCTTCAAATCCATTAAGCACCATGTTGGTCTTTATTAACTCTTTGTCGCGCAGTCCCAATTTTTTAAAGGCTAAATATGGCATAAGATTCACCACAGCACCACCATCATAAGCATTCTAGGAACCGGTGATCCATTAGTATGACCTTTAAGAAACAATGACTTCAAGTGCATCACCGGTTCTCTTGGCTTCTCGAATATAGCATTTTTAGGACCAAAATCCGGCTGAGCTACTTCCCCTTCTTCATCTACAACATGAAACTCAACGGGTAAGTAATACACCATATTGATATCCATACCTTCATGGACCGGTGTAGGCTCATAATCCACCATCTCATCTCCTACTTCAAGTGTATCTACCGATTCTGAAATCTATCCAAGTGAAAGGTAAGTGATAGGTGTTGTGGACGATGTAATATTGTTCGCATCGTCCTCCTTTGGTGGTGTAGGTGCCGCTGTGATAGATGTAGAAACCGTTGCACCTTGTATTTGTTTAGGCCTCCACACTTGTTTTTTAGGTACCATGGGCGAAGGTTATTAAAACTTTTGTCCCTTTGTTCCTCGGCCTCTTGTTCCGCCATCTCTATACTCCTTAACCTCTGTAGCTTCCTCTTCTGTGTCTTTGTTAGCCCTGGAGGACACTACTTTGGCTGAATGTATTTAGGGTCCCTTTGCTTTGCTTGGCTGGTGCTTGCTTCATAATAAATAGCCAAGTGCTTTGGCGCGATAGCAAGTACCAGCTCAGTCAGGTTGTTATGCACAGTCCGCTGTCGTATGGTGAATGTTTTGGTGCCCAAGATGAGTGAGTCAGCATCGACTTTTTCCTTGCCTTTTCTTGACTCGACCGCTGCAGGACTTAGTGACTTAGGGTGCCCACTTGATTGCTGACCCTTTTTTGATTATCTTGCATTGGCCGATTGACGCCATTGCTCAAACGGCCTCATATGGGATAAGAAAGCTCTCATGAATGGGCCTTCTTGATTCTGTCCACCTCGGATGAAATGCATAAGGGACCATTAGGGGATGTCCCCATCCTCCATTGAAGTCTCCCATGTAGTATGGCGCATAGGGAGGTGGCGCCATCCATGGTCTTGGTGCCATGACCCATATGGCCTTGTCTGATGGTAAAATTCTTGCATTGGAGGTGATCTTGAGCGCTTCAAATTTGATGACCGGTTAGAGCTAGAACCGGTCGCTTGATTGGCATATTTGGACAACAACACATCAAAAGTTGGCTTGATCCTCTTGCGCTGCACTTTAGCTTCATTTGTCTTCCACTTGCCAACCTCTAGACTCTTGGGCTTAACAAATTTGATATGAGTGTTCGCTTGCACTTGTGGTTGGCCCCCGGGTGTAGGATCCTTGATGGTGATCTTAATTACCTACTTTCCACCGGGTTGCTTGTCAAGCACAACTTGTCTCCCCAAGACCTTGTCGCCTTCCTTGCTTTTCCTGGGCTCACCAATGACAACATTATTTTTATTAGTTGATTCGGCTATGTTGGGCCGAATTAACATCTTCTTCCCCTCCAAATCCATGGTGTTAACTGCCTATCAACTTGCATCTCAGAAAATTTCAATTGTCCGTCATTAATGGCCGATTGTATCTGTCGTCGAAAAACATTACAATCATTAGTAGCATGAAAAAAAGAATTATGATACTTGCAATAAGCACGCCGTTTTAGCTCTTCAAATGGCGGTAAATTATGAGATATTCTAATAATCTTAGCTTGTAGCGAAGCATCAAATATTTTATCACATTTAGCAATGTTAAAAGTAAACTTCATCTCTTCATCACGATTCTTATGAATCGGTTTCAGATCATTGCAGATAAACGGTTTGGCCTTAGACGGCCAAAAAAATTCAATAGCATAAATATCACCCTCATCGTTCGAGTGCTCACTACTCAACCATATTCATCTTATGATGATCAATTTTATACCTATGCACCTCTTTAAGATCTTTGCTTCGGCTTTCTTGAGCCAAAGCCCTTTGTAAGACTTGGTTGATACTTTAAAACTCATAGCCTTACAACTTTTCTCTAATGTGAGTTCTTAAACCACTAAGCACGAGATCAACCAAGTCTCTCTCTCAGTTATCACCAAGCTATAGCACCGTTTTTTGTATCTCTAAATCTTTTGACATAATCGGAAACCGATTCATCATGCTTTTGCTTAACCCATGTAAGATGGGATATATTAAGCTCATTGTCACCACTGTAGAAGTGGTCATGAAACTTTTGCTCCAGGTGGAACCATATACTAATAGAACCGGGTGGTAGCGCAGAAAACCACGAGAAAGCAGTATCGGTTAATGATAAAGGAAAATAACGTACTTTCCTCTCGTCTCATGAACTTGCCTCACCTAATTGTGCCAAGTACTGACTAACATGTGATGTCTACTATGCAACCTTTTTCTTGTAGACGTTGTTGGGCCTCCAAGTGCAGAGATATCTAGGACAGTAGCAAATTTGCCTCAAGTGGATAACCTAAGGTTTATTAATCCGTGG
Source organism: Aegilops umbellulata (assembly GCA_032464435.1). Classification (NCBI taxonomy): domain Eukaryota; kingdom Viridiplantae; phylum Streptophyta; class Magnoliopsida; order Poales; family Poaceae; genus Aegilops; species Aegilops umbellulata. Next base: position 345,281,497 of record CP136056.1, on the reverse strand, counting down.
GAGGCGTAGGATGAAGATGGTCTCTCTCAAGCAACCCTGCAACCAAATAACAAAGAGTCTCTTGTGTCCCCAACACACACAATACAATGGTAAATTGTATAGGTGCACTAGTTCGGCGAAGAGATGGTGATACAAGTGCAATATGGATGGTAGATATAGGTTTTTGTAAACTAAAAATATAAAAACAGCAAGGTAGCAAGCGATAAAAGTGAGCGTAAACGGTATTGCAATGATAGGAAACAAGGCCTAGGGTTCAGACTTTCACTAGTGCAAGTTCTCTCAACAATAATAACATAATTGGATCATATAACTATCCCTCAACATGAAACAAAGAGTCACTCCAAAGTCACTAATAGCGGAGAACAAACGAAGAGATTATGGTAGGGTACAAAACCACCTCAAAGTTATTCTTTCCAATCAACCCGTTGGGCTATTCCTATAAATGTCACAAACAGCCCTGGAGTTCGTACTAGAATAACACCTTAAGACACAAATCAACCAAAACCCTAATGTCACCTAGATACTCCAATGTCACCTCAAGTATCCGTGGGTATGATTATACGATATGCATCACACAATCTCAGATTCATCTATTCAATCCAACACAAAGTACTTCAAAGAGTGCCCAAAGTTTCTACTGGAGAATCATGACGAAAACGTGTGCCAACCCATATGCATAGGTTCATGGGCGGAACCCGCAAGTTGATCACCAAAACATACATCAAGTGAATCAATAGAAGAACCCATTGTCACCACGGTTATCCCATGCAAGACATACATCAAGTGTTCTCAAATCTTTAAAGACTCAATCCGATAAGATTACTTCAAGGGGAAAACTCAATCCATTACATGAGACAAGAGGGGGAGAAGAAACATAAGATCCAACTATAATAGAAAAGCTCGCGATACATCAAGATCGTGCCAAATCAAGAACACGAGAAAGAGAGAGAGAGAGAGAGAGAGAGAGAGAGAGAGAGAGAGAGAGAGAGAGAGAGAGAGAGAGAGCGATCAAACACATAGCTACGGGTACATACCCTCAGCCCCGAGGGTGAACTACTCCCTCCTCGTCATGGAGAGCGCCGGGATGATGAAGATGGCCACCGGTGAGGGTTCCCCCCCTCCGGCAGGGGTCCCGATTGGTTTTTGGTGGCTACAGAGGCTTGCGGCGGCGGAACTCCCGATCTAATATCTGTTCTGGAAGTTTTAGGGTACGTGATTATATATGGGTGCAGGAAGTACGTCGGTGGAGCTTCGGGGGCCCCACGAGGCAGGCGGCGCGCCCTAGGGGGGTGGGAGCGCCCCCACCCTCGTGAGCACCTCCCTTGGCTCCTGACGTGGGGTCCAAGTCCATACGGTAGCTTTCCTTCCAAAAATAACTTCTCCAGTTGATTTCGTTCCGTTTCGACTCCGTTTGATATTCCTTTTCTTCGAAACACTGAAATAGGCTAAAAACAGCAAATCTGGGCTGGGCCTCCGGTTAATAGGTTAGTCCCAAAAATAATATAAAAGTGGATAATAAAGCCCAATATTGCCCAAAACAGTAGATACTATAGCATGGAGCAATAAAAAATTATAGATACGTTGGAGACGTATCAAGCATCCCCAAGCTTAATTCATGCTCGTCCTCGAGTAGGTATGAGGGAGTCCTGGATTAGGGGGTGTTCGGATAGCCGAACTATATCTTCAGTCGGACTCCAGGACTATGAAGATACAAGATTGAAGACTTCGTCCCGTGTCCGGAAGGTTCTTTCCTTGGTGTGGAAGGCAAGCTAGGCGTGCGGATATTCAAGATCTCCTACCAATGTAACCGACTCTGTGTAACCCTAACCCTATCCGGTGCCTATATAAACCGGAGGGTTGTAGTCCGTAGGACGAACACATCATAACCATCATCATACCCATAGGCTAGCTTCTAGGGTTTAGCCTCCTTGATCTCGTGGTAGATCTACTCTTGTACTACCCATATCATCAATATTAATCTAGCAGGAGTAGGGTTTTACCTCCATCGAGAGGGCCCGAACCTGGGTAAAATAAAGTGTCCCTTGTCTCCTGTTACCATCCGACCTTGACGCACAGATCGGGACCCCCTACCCGAGATCCGCCGGTTTTTACACCGACATTTTTGCTTTCATTGAGAGTTCCTTTGTGTCGTCGCCTTTAGGCCCGATGGCTCCTTTGATCATCAAGAACGATGAGGTCCAGGGTGAGACTTTTCTCCCCGAACAGATCTTCGTCTTCGGCGGCTTCGCTCTGCGGGCCAACTCGCTTGGTCATCTGGAGCAGATCGAGAGCTATGCCCCTGGCCATCAAGTCAGGTTTGGAAGCCTAAACTACACGGCAGATATCCGCGGAGACTTGATCTTCGACGGATTCGAGCCACAGCCAAGCGCGCCGCACTATCTCGAGGGGCATGATATAGCTCTGCCTCCGAACAGTGTCCTGGAGGCCGCATACGCTCCGGCCCCGATCCTCGATTCGGAGCCCGCTGCGTTCTTTGAAGATGAACGGTTGGGCGTCACCTTGGGGGCTGCGATCTTAAAGGCCATTGAGCCGAACGCGAGCCCCGCGCTCCGCATGGCCTGTGACTCCAAGGAGCCGGACTCTTCTCCGAACTTCGAGTCGTCCGTGCCCCCGCCGATCGAATCAGATTGGGCGCCTGTAATGGAGTTCACCGCCACGGACATCTTTCAGTATTCACCTTTTGGTGATATTCTGAATTCTCTCAAGTCTCTCTCTTTGTCAGGAGAGCCCGGGCCGAACTATGGCCTGCGAGGTTGGGATTCGGACGACGAAGAAATTCAAAGCCCACCCACCGCCCACTTAATAGCCACTGTCGACGATATATCCGACATGCTCGACTTCGGCTCCGAAGACTTCGACGGTATGGACGACGAAGGAGGAGACGAGCAAGAACCAGCACCTGTAGGGCGCTGGACCGCCACCTCGTCATACGACATATACATGGTGGATGCTCCAAAAGATGGAGATGGCGATGGAACAGCGGAGGATGGCACTTCGAAAAAGCCTCCAAAACGCCGACGTCAGCGGCGCCGCTCCAAATCCCGCCACAGCAGAAACGGTGATTCTGGCACGGGAGATAATACTACCCCTGACAGCGCCGAAGAACACCAAAACCAGCAGGATTCGGCACAGGAAAATGGAGAAGACCGCCCTCATGAGAGAGCGGCAGAGCGAGAGGTCGAGGACGATAACTACATGCCTCCCTCCGAAGACGAGGCAAGCCTCGGCAACGATGAATTCATCGTTCCATCAGACCCCGCCGAACAAGAGCACTTTCAACGCAGGCTTTTAGCCACGGCGAACAGCCTAAAGAAAAAGCAGCAACAGCTTAGAGCTGGTCAAGATTTGCTAGCTGACAGATGGACTGAAGTCCTTGCGGCCGAAGAGCACGAGCTCGGACGCCCCTCCAAAAACTATCCTAAGCGCAGGCCGCTACCCCAATCAGAGGAGGAAGCCCAAGACATGGCAGATCGGCCACCTCGCGGCCGCGACAGAGAAGCCTGTCGAACATCCAAACAAGCCATGCCCCACAGCCGCTTTACCAAGGCACGGGAACACGAACCAGACCTGCGAGACGTCCTGGAGGACAAAGCAAGGCAAACAAGATCGATCTATGGATCGCGCGGACGCCCGACGGCACGTGATAGTTTTCACTCCGGACACAATAAATCCGGCCGGGCCGAACACAACAGGCACAGCTCCTCCGAACTGCGTCGAGACATAGCCCAGTACAGGGGCGCCGCACACCCACTATGCTTCACAGACGAAGTAATGGATCATAGAATCCCAGAGGGTTTTAAACCCGTCAACATCGAGTCGTACGATGGTACGACAGATCCGGCAGTATGGATTGAGGACTATCTCCTCCACATCCACATGGCACGTGGCGATGATTTGCACGCCATCAAATATTTACCCCTTAAGCTTAAGGGACCAGCCCGGCACTGGCTTAACAGCCTCCCCGCAGATTCGATCGGCTCTTGGGAGGACCTGGAGGCCGCATTCCTCGACAACTTCCAGGGGACCTACGTACGGCCACCGGACGCCGACGACCTAAGCCACATAATCCAGCAGCCAGAAGAATCGGCCAGGCAATTCTGGACACGGTTCCTAACAAAGAAAAATCAGATAGTCGATTGTCCGGATGCAGAGGCCTTAGCAGCCTTCAAGCATAACATCCGCGACGAGTGGCTTGCCCGGCACCTGGGACAGGAAAAGCCGAAATCCATGGCAGCCCTCACGACACTCATGACCCGCTTTTGCGCGGGCGAAGATAGCTGGCTAGCTCGCAGCAACAACTTATCAAAAAAGCAAGGTAATTCAGATACCAAGGACAAAAATGGCAGGTCGCGACGGAATAAACAGAAACGCCGCGTCAGCAGCGACAGCAATGAAGATACGGCAGTAAACGCCGGATTCAGAGGCCATAAATCCGGTCAGCGAAAAAAACCATTCAAAAAGAATACCCAGGGCCCGTCCAGTTTGGACCGAATACTCGACCGCTCGTGCCAGATTCACGGCACCCCCGAAAGGCCAGCCAATCACACCAATAGGGATTGTTGGGTGTTCAAGCAGGCAGGCAAGTTAAGAGCTGAAAACAAAAACAAGGGGCTAGACAGCGATGACGAAGAGGAGCCCAGGCCGCCAAACAACAACGGACAGAAGGGGTTTCCACCACAAGTGCGGATGGTGAACATGATATACGCAACTCATATTCCCAAGCGGGAGAGGAAGCGTGCGCTATGGGACGTATACGCGATGGAGCCATTCGCCCCAAAGTTCAACCCATGGTCCTCTTGTTGGGGAACGTAGCAGAAATTCAAAAAAAATTCCTACGTATCACCAAGATCTATCTATGGAGAGACCAGCAACGAGGGGAAGGAGAGTGCATCTACATACCCTTGTAGATCGCTAAGCGGAAGCATTCAAGTGAACGGGGTTGATGGAGTCGTACTCGTCGTGATTCAAATCACCGATGACCAAGTGCCGAACGGACGGCACCTCCGCGTTCAACACACGTACAGCCCGGTGACGTCTCCCAAGCCTTGATCCAGCAAGGAGAGAGGGAGAGGTTGAGGAAGACTCCATCCAGCAGCAGCACAACGGCGTGGTGATGATGGAGGAGCGTGGCAATCCAGCAGGGCTTCGCCAAGCACCGCAAGAGAGGAGGAAGAAGAGACGCAGGGCTGCACCAACGAGATATCGAATCACATGTCTGTTTGGGCAGCCCCTTAGGCCTCATATATATAGGGGAAGGGAAGGGGCTGCGCCCCCTCTAGGGTTCCCACCCCTAGGGGGGTGGCAGCCCTAGATGGGGAGCAAGGGGGCGGCCAAGAGGGGAGAGAGGGAGGCGCCCCCTAGGGTGGGCCTTAGGCCCATCTAAGCCTAGGGTTTCCCCCGTTTTTTTCTCCTAGCTGCCCTTGGGCCTTGTGGGAGGCGCACCAGCCCACTAAGGGGCTAGTCCCTCACCACTCTTGGCCCACGCAACCTTCTGGGGCTTGTGGCCCCACTTGGTGGACCCCCGGACCCCTCCGGTGGTCCCGGTACGTTACCGATAAAACCCGAAACTCTTTCGGTGACCAAAACAGGACTTCCCATATATAAATCTTTACCTCCGGACCATTCCGGAACTCCTCGTGACGTCCGGGATCTCATCCGGGACTCCGAACAACATTCGGTAACCACATACAAGCTTCCTTTATAACCCTGGTGTCATCGAACCTTAAGTGTGTAGACCCTACGGGTTCGGGAGACATGCAGACATGACCGAGATGTTCTCCGGTCAATAACCAACAGCGGGATTTGGATACCCATGTTGGCTCCCACATGTTCCACGATGATCTCATCGGATGAACCACGATGTCAAGGACTTAATCAATCCCGTATACAATTCCCTTTGTCTATCGGTACGATACTTGCCCGAGATTCGATCGTCGGTATCCCGATACCTTGTTCAATCTCGTTACCGGCAAGTCTCTTTTACTCGTTCCGCAACACATCATCCCGTGATTAACTCCTTGATCACATTGTGCACATTATGATGATGTCCTACCGAGTGGGCCCAGAGATACCTCTCCGTCACACGGAGTGACAAATCCCAGTCTCGATTCATGCCAACCCAACAGACACATTCGGAGATACCCGTAGTGCACCTTTATAGTCACCCAGTTATGTTGTGACGTTTGGCACACCCAAAGCATTCCTACGGTATCCGGGAGTTGCACAATCTCATGGTCTAAGGAAATGATACTTGACATTATAAAAGCTTTAGCATACAAACTACATGATCATGTGCTAGGCTTAGGATTGGGTCTTGTCCATCACATCATTCTCCTAATGATGTGATCCCGTTATCAATGACATCCAATGTCCATGGTCAGGAAACCGTAACCATCTATTGATCAACGAGCTAGTCAACTAGAGGCTTACTAGGGACATGGTGTTGTCTATGTATCCACACATGTATCTGAGTTTCCTATCAATACAATTCTAGCATGGATAATAAACGATTATCATGAACAAGGAAATATAATAATAACCTATTTATTATTGCCTCTAGGGCATATTTCCAACAGTCTCCCACTTGCACTAGAGTCAATAATCCAGTTCACATCGATATGTGATTGCAATGATTCCAACACCCAAGGTCACATCCCCATGTGACTAACACCCAAAGAGTTTACTAGAGTCAATAATCTAGTTCACATTACTATGTGATTAACACTCAATGAGTTTTTGGTTTGATCATGTTATGCTTGTGAGAGATGTTATAGTCAACGGGTCTGAACCTTTCAGATCCGTGTGTGCTTTACAAATCTCTATGTCATCTCCTAGATGCAGTTACCACGCTCTATTTGGAACTATTCCAAATAACTGTTCTACTATACGAATCCAATTTACTACTTAGTATAATCTGGATCAGTGTCAAAGTTTGCATCGGCGTAACCTTTTACGACGAACTCTTTTCCACTTCCATAATTGAGAAAATTCCTTATTCCACTAGTTACTGAGGATAACCTTGACCGTTGTCCTGTGATCCATTCCTGGATCACACTTGTACCCCTTGACTGACTCATGGCTTGGCACACTTCAGGTGCGGTACAACATAGCATACTTTAGAGCCTATGTCTAAGCATAGGGGACGACCTTCGTCCTTTCTCTCTATTCTGCCGTGGTCAGGTCTTGAGTCTTACTCAATACTCACACGTGTAATATAGCCAAGAACTCCTTCTTTGCTGATCTATTTTGAATTCCTTCAAAATCTTGTCACGGTATGTATTCATTTGAAAGTACTATTAAGCGATTTTGATCTATCCTTATAGATCTTGATGCTCAATGTTCAAGTAGCTTAATCCAGGTTTTCCATTGAAAACACTCTTCAAATAACCCTATATGCTTTCCAGAAATTCTACATCATTTCTGATCAACAATATGTCAATAACATATACTCATCAGAAATTCTATAGTGCTCCCACTCACTTCTTTGGAAATACAAGTTTCTCATAAACTTTGTATAAACCTAAAATCTTTGATCAACTCATCAAAGTGTACATTCCAACTCCGAGATGCTTACTCCAGTCCTCAGGAGGATTGCTGGTGCTTTGCATACTTATTAGCATCTTTCAGGATTGACAAAAATCTTCTGGTTGTATCACATACAACCTTTCCTCAAGAAAATCAAGGAAACAATATTTTGACATCCTATCTGCAAGATTTCATAAATAATGCAGTACCTGCTAATATAATTCCAACAGACTCTTAGCATCGCTACGAGTGAGAAAGTCTCATCGTAGTCAACTCCTTGAACTTGTCGGGAAACATCTTAACGACAAGTCGAGCTTTCTTAATGGTGACATTTACCATCATTGTTCGTCTTCCTTTTAAAATCCATATGTACCTAACAGTCTTACGACCATCAAGTAGTTCTTTCAAAGTCTACACTTTGTTTTCATATATGGATCCTCTCTCGGATTATATCGGAATCCGGGCCCACCATCGCTTCTCCATAACTCGTAGGTTCATTGTTGTCTAGCAACATGACTTCCAAGACAGGATTACGTACCACTCTGAAGTAATACGCATCCTCGTCATCCTACGAGGTTTGGGAGTGACTTGATCCGAAGTCTCATGATCACTATCATAAGCTTCTACTTCAATTGGTGTAGGTGCCATAGGAACAATTCATGTGCCCTACTACACACTAGTTGAAGTGACGGTTCAATAAACTCATCAAGTCTCCACCATCCTCCCACTCAATTCTTTCGAGAGAAACCTTTCCTCGAGAAAGGACCCGATTCTAGAAACAATCCCTATTGCTTTCGGATCTGAGACAGGAGGTATACCCAACTGTTTTGGGTGTACTATGAAGATGCAGTTATCCTCTTTGGGTTCGAGCTTATCAACCTGAAACCTTTTCATATAAGCGTCGCAGCCCCAAACTTTTAAGAAATGACAGCTTAGGTTTCTCTAAACCATAGTTCATATGGTGTCATCTCATCAGAATTACGTGGTGCCCTATTTAAAGTGAGTGCGGTTGTCTCTAATGCCTAACCCATGAACGATAGTGGTAATTCGATAAGAGACATCATGGTACGCATCATATCCAATAGGGTGCAATCATGATGTTCAGACACACCATCACACTATGGTGTTCCAGGCTGTATCAGTTGTGAAATAATTTCCATAATGTCTTAATTCTGTGCCAAACTCGTAATTCAGATATTCATCTCTATGATCATATCATAGACATTTTATCCTCTTGTCACGACGATATTCAACTTCATTCTGAAATTACTTGAACCATTCAATAATTTAGTCTTGTGTTTCATCAAGTAAATATGCTCAGTATCTACTCAAATCATCTATGAAGTAAGAGCATAACGATATCCACTGCGTGCCTCAGCACTCATTAGACTGCACACATCAAAATGTGTTACTTCCAACAAGTTGCTTTCTAGTTCCATTTTACTGAAAATGAAGCTTTCAGTCATCTTGCCCATGTGGTATGATTTGCATATCTCAAGTGATTCAAAATCAAGTGAGTCCAAACGGTCCATCTGCATGGAGTTTCTTTATGCGTATATACCAACAGACATGGTTCACATGTCTCAATCTTTTCAGAAATGAGTGAGTTCAAAGATCCATCAACATGGAGCTTCTTCATGCGTTTTATATCAATATGACTTACATGGCAGTGCCACAAGTAGGTGGTACTATCATCACTATCTTATATCTTTTGGCATGAACATGTGTATCACTATGATCGAGATTCAATAAACCATTCATTCTAGGTGCAAGACCATTGAAGGTATTATTCAAATAAATAGAGTAACCATTATTCTCCTTAAATGAATAACCGTATTGCGATAGACATAATCCAATCATGTCTATGCTCAACGCAAAACACCAAATAACAATTATTTAGGTTTAACACCAATCTCGATGGTAGAGGGAGCGAGCGATGCTTGATCATATCAACTTTGGAAGCACTTCCAACACATCTCGTCAGCTCACCTTTAGCCAGTCTCCGTTTATTCCGTAGCTTTTATTTCGAGTTACTAACACTTAGCAATCGAACCGGTATCTAATACCCTGATGCTACTAGGAGTACTAGTAAAGTACACATTCACATAATGTATATCCAATATACTTCTATTGACAGCCTTCTCATCTACCAAGTATCTAGGGTAATTCTGCTCCAGTGGCTGTTCCCCTTATTATAGAAGCACTCACTCTCGGGTTTGGGTTTAACCTTGGGTTTCTCCACTAGAGCAGCAGCTGATTTGCTATTTCATGAAGTATCCCTTCTTGCCCTTGCCCTTCTTGAAACTAGTGGTTTCACTAACCATCAACAATTGATGCTCCTTCTTGATTCCTACTTTCGCGGTGTCAAACATCGTGAATATTTCAAGGATCATCATATCTATCCCTGATATGTTATAGTGCATTACGAAGCTCTAGCAGCTTGGTGGCAATGACTTTGGAGAAACATCACTATCTTATCTGGAAGATCAACTCCCACTCGATTCAAGTGATTGTTGTACTCAGACAATTTGAGCACAAGCTCAACGATTGAGCTTTTCTCCCTTAGTTTGCAGGCTAAGAAAATCGTCGGAGGTCTTATACCTCTTGACGTGGGCACGAGCCTGAAATCCCAATTTCAGCCCTCGAAACATCTCATATGTTCCGCAACATTTCAAAAATGTCTTCGGTGCCTCAATTCTAAACCATTTAACATTACCGAACTATCATGTAGTCATCAAAACGTGTATGTCAGATGTTCGCAACATCCACAGACCACGTTTGAGGTCCAGCACACCGAGCAGTGCATTAAGGACATAAGCCTTGTACTGTCCGCATAATTGCTACTGTCAACTTTCAACTATATTTTCTCTAGGAACATATCTAAAACAGTAGAACTAAAGCGCGAGCTACGACATAACTTGCAAAATCTTTTTGACTATGTTCAGGATAATTAAGTTCATCTTATGAACTCCCACTCAGATAGACATCCCTCTAGTCATCCAAGTGATTACATGATCCGAGTCAACTAGGCCGTGTCCGATCATCACGTGAGACGGACTAGTCAACGTCGGTGAACATCTTCATGTTGATCGTATCTTCTATACGACTCATGCTCGACCTTTCGGTCTTCTGTGTTCCGAGGCCATGTCTGTACATGCTAGGCTCGTCAAGTTAACCCTAAGTGTTTTGCATGTGTAAAACTGTCTTACACCCGTTGTATGTGAACGTAAGGATCTATCACACCCGATCATCACGTGGTGCTTCGAAACGACGAACTGTAGCAACGGTGCACAGTTAGGGGAGAACACATTCTTGAAATTGTTTATGAGGGATCATCTTATTTACTACCGTCGTTCTAAGCAAATAAGATGCAAAAACATGATAAACATCACATGCAATCAAATAGTGACATGATATGGCCATCATCACTTTGCTCCTTTTGATCTCCATCTTCGGGGCTCCATGATCATCGTCGTCACCGGCATGACACCATGATCTCCATCATCATGATCTCCATCATCGTGTCTCCATGAAGTTGTCACGCCAACTATTACTTCTACTACTATGGCTACCGGTTAGCAATAAAGTAAAGTAATTACATGGCGTTGTTTAATGACACGCAGGTCATACAATAAATAAAGACAACTCCTATGGCTCCTGCCGGTTGTCATACTCATCGACATGCAAGTCGTGAATCCTATTACAAGAACATGATCAATTTCATACATCACATATCATTCATCACATTCTTCTTGGCCATATCACATCACATAGCATACCCTGCAAAAACAAGTTAGACGTCCTCTAATTGTTGTTTGCATGTTTTACGTGGCTGCTATGGGTTTCTAGCAAGAACGTTTCTTACCTACGCAAAACCACAATCTGATATGTCAATTGCTATTTACCCTTCATAAGGACCCTTTTCATCGAATCCGATCCGACTAAAGTAGGAGAGACAGACACCCGCCAGCCACCTTATGCATCTAGTGCATGTCAGTCGGTGGAACCGGTCTCACGTAAGAGTACGTGTAAGGTTGGTCCGGGCCGCTTCATCCCACAATGCCGCCGAATCAAGATTGACTAGTAACGGTAAGCATATTGAACAAAATCAACGCCCACAACTAATTTGTGTTCTACTCGTGCAAAGAATCTACGCAATAGACCTAGCTCATGATGCCACTGTTGGGGAACGTAGCAGAAATTCAAAAAAAATTCCTACGTATCACCAAGATCTATCTATGGAGAGACCAGCAACGAGGGGAAGGAGAGTGCATCTACATACCCTTGTAGATCGCTAAGCGGAAGCGTTCAAGTGAACGGGGTTGATGGAGTCGTACTCGTCGTGATTCAAATCACCGATGACCAAGTGCCGAACGGACGACACCTCCGCGTTCAACACACGTACAGCCCGGTGACGTCTCCCAAGCCTTGATCCAGCAAGGAGAGAGGGATAGGTTGAGGAAGACTCCATCCAGCAGCAGCACAACGGCGTGGTGATGATGGAGGAGCGTGGCAATCCAGCAGGGCTTCGCCAAGCACCGCAAGAGAGGAGGAAGAAGAGACGCAGGGCTGCACCAACGAGATATCGAATCACATGTCTGTTTGCGCAGCCCCTTAGGCCTCATATATATAGGGGAAGGGAAGGGGCTGCGCCCCCTCTAGGGTTCCCACCCCTAGGGGGGGCGGCAGCCCTAGATGGGGAGCAAGGGGGCGGCCAAGAGGGGAGAGAGGGAGGCGCCCCCTAGGGTGGGCCTTAGGCCCATCTAAGCCTAGGGTTTCCCCTTTTTTTTTCTCCTAGCTGCCCTTGGGCCTTGTGGGAGGTGCACCAGCCCACTAAGGGGCTGGTCCCTCACCACTCTTGGCCCACGCAACCTTCTGGGGCTTGTGGCCCCACTTGGTGGACCCCCGGACCCCTCCGGTGGTCCCGGTACGTTACCGATAAAACCCGAAACTCTTTCGGTGACCAAAACAGGACTTCCCATATATAAATCTTTACCTCCGGACCATTCCGGAACTCCTCGTGACGTCCGGGATCTCATCCGGGACTCCGAACAACATTCGGTAACCACATACAAGCTTCCTTTATAACCCTAGCGTCATCGAACCTTAAGTGTGTAGACCCTACGGGTTCGGGAGACATGCAGACATGACCGAGATGTTCTCCGGTCAATAACCAACAGCGGGATCTGGATACCCATGTTGGCTCCCACATGTTCCACGATGATCTCATCGGATGAACCACGATGTCAAGGACTTAATCAATCCCGTATACAATTCCCTTTGTCTATCGGTACGATACTTGCCCGAGATTCGATCGTCGGTATCCCGATACCTTGTTCAATCTCGTTACCGGCAAGTCTCTTTTACTCGTTCCGCAACACATCATCCCGTGATCAACTCCTTGATCACATTGTGCACATTATGATGATGTCCTACCGAGTGGGCCCAGAGATACCTCTCCGTCACACGGAGTGACAAATCCCAGTCTCGATTCATGCCAACCCAACAGACACTTTTGGAGATACCCGTAGTGCACCTTTATAGTCACCCAGTTACGTTGTGACGTTTGGCACACCCAAAGCATTCCTACGGTATCCGGGAGTTGCACAATCTCATGGTCTAAGGAAATGATACTTGACATTATAAAAGCTTTAGCATACGAACTACGTGATCTTGTGCTAGGCTTAGGATTGGGTCTTGTCCATCACATCATTCTCCTAATGATGTGATCCCGTTATTAATGACATCCAATGTCCATGGTCAGGAAACCGTAACCATCTATTGATCAACGAGCTAGTCAACTAGAGGCTTACTAGGGACATGGTGTTGTCTATGTATCCACACATGTATCTGAGTTTCCTATCAATACAATTCTAGCATGGATAATAAATGATTATCATGAACAAGGAAATATAATAATAACCTATTTATTATTGCCTCTAGGGCATATTTCCAACACCTCTTGCCCGATCACCTTCGATCGAAGGGACCACCCTACTAGCATCCGTCACGGCGGTTTCGCCGCATTGGTTCTTGACCCAATCGTTGACGGATTTCACCTTACAAGAGTCCTCATGGACGGCGGTAGTAGCCTGAACCTGCTCTACCAGGATACAGTGCGGAAAATGGGCATAGATCCATCAAGGATCCAGCCCACAAGGACGACCTTTAAAGGTGTCATCCCAGGTGTAGAGGCCAATTGCATAGGCGCCATAACACTTGATGTGGTCTTCGGATCTCCGGACAACTTCTGAAGCGAAGAGTTAATCTTCGACATAGTTCCGTTCCGCAGTGGCTATCGTGCTCTGCTTGGACGAACCGCATTCGCTAAATTCAATGCGGTGCTGCACTACGCATATCTCAAGCTCAAGATGCCAGGCCCTCGAGGTGTAATCACGGTCAGCAGAAACACCGAACGCTCCATCCGTACGGAGGAACACATGGCGGCCCTCGCAGCAGAGGTACAAAGAAGCCTGTTAAGGCAGCTCTCGAGTCCGGCCGCTACAAAGCAGGACAAAGCAAAACGCGCCCTGAGTAACCCGCAGCAAGACCGACTGGCGCGTTCAGAGCACACGTAGCAATACGGCCCCAACCCCAGCCATCGCTACATAGCGGAGCTAGTACCTCGAGTACACAATTACGCCCTTACAATTCCATGGGCATAGGGGAAGGGGCAGATAAAACGGCATGCCAACAATACGGCGTCAAACGTAATAGGGGCTGCCGGGTTCTTCTTTTCTTTCAGGACTCCATACTCTAGATACAGTGTTCGGCCTCGCTGCCGCACAGACGATATAGGACCCAGGAAAGCAGACAAAACAACGCCGCATCATGGAACTCTCAGGTGGTCTCTATTTCGAGCGATATATCTGTTTCTAAATTCCGCGGCATGCGCCTGGTCAGGACATGTTAAATAGTCTAAATTTTTTTCGCACTACTTGTATCGTTCGGCTTGAATAAACAGTCTCCTCATAAATAATGCATAGCTTTTCGTCTATTTTTTGCATTATCTTCTTTTAATATACATATGTTTACTCAAATAACATGATCGCACCCGTACACCATGGTACGGCAAACCACGCCAGGGGCTTTATTACCCTTCTATCTGGTGTGAGAAGTCCGTCCACTTTCACAAGTGCGGCACCCCGAACTTATAGCATTATATGCATTGGCTCCGAGTCATGATTTTGGTCATATGTTGGGTTTGCCCGGCTCCTATGTTTTGGTGCCTTACGTTCCGCTCTATCGGCTAAGGTAGCACTAGGAGAACCACTGCGATTGTGCCCCAGATCAGGTGGGTGAGCACCTCAGTGGAGAAAGCTAAAACAGACTGTCATGATAAGGCGCGAGACCGGTCGCTGTTCAAGAGGTTTTTCGAGTCCCTAAAGGCTTATGCCGCTTCGAGCGGAGAGCTGGTTAAGTCCGGCTAAAGGCGTGGATAGTGCCCCGAATTCGGCCTTCCGAACTAGGGGCTTCGCCGAAATTTAAAATTATAACGTTCTATGGCTAAGTGAGAGTGTTCAAGCATTATAGTCCGATTGCCTGGTTCGCTGTGCTGAGCGCCTCCCTCGAAGGACCCAACTATGGGAACAAGAGCCCTCAGGTTTATCCCGAACACCCCAGCACTAGTTGCATGGGGGCAGAAGCCGACGACTCGCCATCTCTCAGTTATTGATAAACGGCCACACAGAAAATAATATTTTAAATTCAGAAAGCATTGCTTAAGAGCATATGAACAAGTTTTCAGCGCACATGATACAAACGAGCGAGTTCATTGAAATATTACATCTTTGGCACACTCATCCGCGACAAGGCGAGCTCCAGCGAGAACTTCCTTGTAGTAGTTCTCGGGCTTGCGATGCTCCTTCCCCTGCGGCGGCCCGTCCTTCACCAGCTTCTCTCCGTCCAGCTTGCCCCAGTGTACCCTTACACGGGCAAGGGCCCTCCGGGCACCTTCTATGCAGACGGAGCACTTGATGACCTCAAGCCGTGGACAGGCCTCCACCAGCCGCCGCACCAGCCCGAAGTAGCTCCCAGGCAGGGCCTCTCCAGGCCACAGCCGAACTAGTAAGCCCTTCATGGCCTGTTCGGCCGCCTTGTGGAGCTCGGCCAGCTGCTTCAGCTGATCGCTTAAGGGCAAAGGGTGTCCGGCCTCAGAATACTGAGACCAGAACACACTCTCCGTCGAGCTGTCCTCTTCAGCTCGGTAGAATGCGGCGACGTCGGATGCGCTGTGGGGAAGATCGAAGAACGCCCCTGGAGAACTCCGGATTCGGGTAAGTAATAGGTATTTCACCTTTATATTCCTACTTTGCATTAAGAATGCCTTACCAGCTGCTATCTTTTTCACATCCTCCAACTCTTGGAGGGCCTTTTGGGCTTCGGCCTTGGCACTCTTGGTGGTCTCAACAGCCGACGCGAGCTCGGATGCTTGCGTTTTTGCCTCAAGCTCCAAACCCTCATGTTTCTTCATGAGAGTTTGCAGCTCTTGCTGCACCTCTCCGACTTGGACCCCAAGCTTTTCTCGCTCGGCGCGCTCCTCGACCGCTTTCTTCTCGGCCTCAGCCAGCGCTTGCTTCAGGGTTGCCACCTCGGTTGTGGCCCCTACAATAAGCAGTACAATCCTGTTATTTCTTTTTGCAATGAAGCCTCTCTATAGGCACCTTTTTTTTCTTCTAAGGGGTATTTCTTACCTTCCTTTTCCATGAGATGCCTTTTGGCAAGGCCGAGCTCTTGCTCGGACCGCTCGAGGTCCTTTTTCAGGACTTCTACCTGCGTAGTCAGTGCGGCGGTGGACAGCAGGGAAGCCTGCATACGCATATTAGACTTTTTATTAGACTCCTGCGAAAATTGTTGGATCCTCTATTCGGCTTTTCTTTCCGAACACCGAACAGAGCATCAGGGGCTACTGTCTATGCGGTAATGAATTTAGCATATTTTTTGCTTACCTGGAAGCCTATTAGAAGGCTAGCGCAAGCTTCATTCAGTCCGCTCTTGGCGGACTGAACCCTTTGGACCACCGCACTCATAACAGTACGGTGCTCCTCGTCGATGGTGGCGCCTTCAAGCGCCTCCAACAGACTATCCGGCGCCTCCGGTTGGACAGAGGTCGCCGGCTCAGACGGCTTACTCCTCTTGGAAGGAGTTCGCCCATCGCGAGCCAGGACGGTTGAGTCCGGCGCGGTGTCCGGCACAAAGCCGGACTGGGAGCCCTGGGGGGTTTCATCCCCTTTACTCCTGGGGTCCTGAGGATTGCCTTGCGGCTCCTCCAGGACCACCTCCTCCTGCCCTGTTCGGCGGGACACCGCTTCGGCGTCGTCCGCCCCGCTGGGGGAGACTGCGGGCGGGACAGAGTTCATGTCCGACGAATCCAGGGAGCCGCTCGATGAATCATCGAGTGCGGCTCGGAGCGGGCTGCGCAAATAGCATTCGACATTAGGGAAAGCTGTGCACTTGAAGATACTATGAGTCATTCTGGTATGTGAATACTTACAATGTCGCCGGACGCTTGGTTCTGTCCGGCCACTCCTTTCCGCCCTCTTCGGCGTTGGGGGAGTAGTCCGGCGGAGGGGTCTTCCTTTTCCTCGACCCCTCGGCCTCCCCTGTTGGGGCGGCCTTCTTCTTTTTCGCTCCCCTCGATGGAGGGGGAGAGCTTCCTTGTTCCTCCTCCTCGTTTTCACGAGAGGAGGGCGTCGCAGACTCGCCAGATGACGAGCTCGACACCACCACATTGCGGGCACTCTTTCGAGTCCCGGTGGTCTTCTTCTTCTTGACCTTCTTCTCCGGCACCACATAGGGCGCCGGAGCCAGCAGCTTCTCTAAGAGAGCTGGGGCTGGGTCTTCGGGCAGAGGAGCCGGACAGTTGATTGGTCCGGCTATCTTCAGCCACGCCTGTCAAAGGCAAAGGGAGTTTTTAGATCCCACATAGAGTTAATCTATGTAGAAAAGCTTAACGAACCTGTGAAAGGTATAAATAGCCTACCTCGCCAGCGTTGCGCTGCGAGCTGTATCTGCAGTCCTCGGAAGCGGATGTGGGGCACTCGGCGCCTTTGGTTAGCACCTTCCAGACGTCTTCATACGTCGTGTCGAAGAGCCTATTGAGGGTTTGGTGCTGCGCCGGGTAGAATTCCCACAAAGTGAACTCCCGTTCTTGGCACGGGAGGATCCGGCGAACGAACATGACCTGGATGATGTTGACATCCCGGATGGGCTTGTTCATCAGGGACCGGATGCAAGTTTGCAGTCCGGTCACTTCTTATTCGTTGCCCCACGATAGGCCCGTCTCTTTCCAGGACATGAGCCGCGTGGGGGGTCCGGATTGGAACTCAGGGGCCGCGACCCATTTCGAGTCGCGTGGCTCGGTGATGTAAAACCACCCTGCCTCCACCCCTTTAAGGACTCCACAAAGGAGCCATCGAACCAGAGTGCGTTGGCCATTTTGCCGGCCATAGCACCTCCGCACTCCGCCTGGGTGCCGGACACCACCTTGGGCTTGACGTTGAAGGTCTGGAGCCAGAGGCCGAAGTGGGGGCGGATGCGGAGAAAGGCCTCACACACGATGATAAACGCCGAGATATTGAGGATAAAGTTCGGGGCAAGATCGTGGAAGTCCAGGCCGTAGTAGAACATGAGCCCCCGGACAAAAGGGTGAAGTGGAAAACCCAGTCCGCGGAGGAAATGGGGGAGAAAAACTACCCTCTCATGGGGCCTTGGGGTGGGAAGAAGCTGCCCCGCCTCGGGAAGCCGGTGCGGGATGTCCTTGGACAGATATCCGGCCTTCCTAAGCTTTTTGATTTGACCCTCCGTAATGGAGGAAGCCATCCACTTGCCACCCGCTCCGGACATCGCTGCAGCAGGTTGGGGAAGAAAGAGCGAACTTGGGCGTTGGAGCTTGAGTGCGCAGGAGATGGATGGCCAAAGGAGGAAGAAGGCGTAGGTGAAAGAGGTGGATCTTTATCCCCTTATAGAGGTTGATGCCGTTATGCGTCCCCACCTACCTAAAAAAACTCGCTTGCCGCTCACACGCCGTGGTAAATGGCGTGGTTGGGTTACCCACGTCCGCATTAATGAGAATCCCGTTAAAAGGGGCACACGATCTCTGCTTTGACAAGACGTGCCAAGGAAACCGCCTCGTTGAACGTGCTGCGGTGGAACAACAAAAAATAATCCATACAGAAGGCTTGGTCGCAGTGTTATGACGCACTGCGGAATACGTCAGCAGATTTGATTTGTGTTTGTATTATTCTCTATATGGCAATACGTGGAAACTTGTTTTGCAGAGCCGGACACTATTTTTTGGTGTTTATTATCTTCTTGAAGAATTTGGAGGAGGAACCCGCCTTGCAATGCCGAAGACAATTTGCGCGCCGGACTCGTCGTCATTGAAGCCTGGTTCAGGGGCTACTGAGGGAGTCCTGGATTAGGGGGTGTTCGGATAGCCGAACTATATCTTCAGCCGGACTCCAGGACTATGAAGATACAAGATTGAAGGCTTCGTCCCGTGTCCGGAAGGTTCTTTCCTTGGCGTGGAAGGCAAGCTAGGCGTGCGGATATTCAAGATCTCCTACCAATGTAACCGACTCTGTGTAACCCTAACCCTATCCGGTGCCTATATAAACCGGAGGGTTGTAGTCCGTAGGATGAACACATCATAACCATCATCATACCCATAGGCTAGCTTCTAGGGTTTAGCCTCCTTGATCTCGTGGTAGATATACTCTTGTACTACCCATATCATCAATATTAATCTAGCAGGAGTAGGGTTTTACCTCCATCGAGAGGGCCCGAACCTGGGTAAAATAAAGTGTCCCTTGTCTCCTGTTACCATCCGACCTTGACGCACAGATCGGGACCCCCTACCCGAGATCCGCCGGTTTTGACACCGACAAGGTAAATGATAAAAAAGATAATTTTTGATGTCGAATGCTAGTTGGCATAATTTCAATGTAATTCTTCTAAATTGTGATATGAATATTCAGATTCGAAAGATTCAAGACAAAAGTTCATATTGACATAAAAATAATAATACTTCAAGCATACTAACTAAGCAATTATGTCTTCTCAAAATAACATGGCCAAAGAAAGTTCATCCCTACAAAATCATATAGTTTATTCATGCTCCATTTTTGTCACACAAGAATGCTCTCATCATGCACAACCCCGATGACAAGCCAAGCAATTGTTTCATACTCTAGTAATCTCAAACTTATAAACCTTTACACAATACATGAGCGTGAGCCATGGATATAGCACTATGGATGGAATAGAATATAATGATGGGGGTTATGTGCAGAAGACAAAAAGGAGAAGATCTCACATCAACGAGGCTAATCAATGGGCTATGGAGATGCCCATCAATTGATGTTAATGCAAGGAGTAGTGATTGCCATGCAACGGATGCACTAGTGCTATAAATGTACGAAAGCTCAACAAAAGAAACTAAGTGGGTGTGCATCCAACTTGCTTGCTCACGAAGACCTAGGGCACTTGAGGAGGCCCATTGTTGGAATATACAAGCCAAGTTCTATAATGAAAGATTCCCACTAGTGTATGAAAATGACAAAACAAGAGACTCTCTATCATGAAGATTATGGTGCTACTTGGAAGCACAAGTGTGGAAAAAAGGATAGTAGCATTGCCCCTTTTTATTTTCTTTTTTTTTGGCATTCTTTTTTCTTTGGCCTTTCTCCTTTTTTTTGGGACAATGCTCTATTGAATGATGATCATCACACTTCTATTTATTTACAACTCAATGCTTACAACTCGATACTAGAACAAAGTATGACTCTATATGAATGCCTCCGGCGATGTACCGGGATATGCAATGAACCAAGAGTGACATGTATGAAAGAATTATGAACGGTGGCTTTGCCACAAATACTATGTCAACTACATGATCATGCTAAGCAATATGACAATGATGAATGTGTCATGAAGAACGGTATGGTGGAAAGTTGCATGGCAATATATCTCGGAATGGCTATGGAAATTCCATAATAGGTAGGTATGGTGGCTGTTTTGAGAAAGATATAAGGAGGTTTATGTGTGAAAGAGCATATCATATCATGGGGTTTGGATGCACCGGCGAAGTTTGCACCAACTCTCGATGTGAGAAAGGGCAATGCACGGTACCGAAGAGGCTAGCAATGATGGAAGGGTGAGACTGCGTATAATCCATGGACTCAACATTAGTCATAAAGAACTCATATACTTATTGCAAAAATCTACAAGTCATCAAAAACCAAAGCACTACGCGCATGCTCCTAGGGGGATAGATTGGTAGGAAAAGACCATGGCTCGTCCCCGACCGCCACTCATAAGGAGGACAATCAAATAACACCTCATGTTTCAAATTTGTTACATAACGTTTACCATACGTGCATGCTACGGGACTTGCAAACTTTAACGCAAGCATTTCTCAAATTCACAACTACTCAACTAGCACAACTTTGATATTATTACCTCCATATCAATCATCAATCATCAAACTTCTCTTAGTATTCAACACACTCATAAGAATTCTTACAAATCTTGTATGCTTAGCATATTAGGATTGTAAACAAATTACCATGCTATTTAAGACTCTCAAAATAATATAAGTGAAGCATGAGAGTTCATCTATTTCTTTAAAATAAAACTACCACCATGCTCTAAAAGATATAAGTGAAGTACTAGAGCAATCGACAAACTACTCCGAAAGATATAAGTGAAGATCAATGAGTAGTCGAATAATTATGCAACTATGTGAAGACTCTCTAACATTTAAGAATTCCAGATCTTGATACTTTATTCAAACAGCAAGCAAAGCTAAAGAAAATAAAATGACGCTCCAAGCAAAACACATATCATGTGGTGAATAAAAATATAGCTCCAAGTAAAGTTACCGATGAACGAAGACGAAAGAGGGGATGCCTTTCGGGGCATCCCCAAGCTTAGATGCTTGGTTATCCTTGAATATTACCTTGGGGTGCCTTGTGCATCCCCAAGCTTAGGCTCTTGCCACTCCTTATTCCATAGTCCATCGAATCTTTACCCAAAACTTGAAAACTTCACAACACAAAACTTAACAGAAAACTCGTAAGCTCCGTTAGTGAAAGAAAACAAAACACCACTTCATGGTACTGTAATGAACTCATTATTTATTTATATTGGTGTTAAAACTACTGTATTCCAACTTCTCTATGGTTTATAAATAATTTTACTAGCCATAGATTCATCAAAATAAGCAAGCAACACAATGAAAACAGAATCTGTCAAAAAAACAGAACAGTCTGTAGTAATCTGTAACTAACGCAAACTTATGGAGCTCCAAAAAATCTAAAATAAATTAGTGGACCTGAGGAATTTGTCTAGTAATCATGTTCAAAAAGAATCAACTAAATAGCACTCTCCATTAAAAAGTTAAAGCTAATCTCGTGAGCGCTAAAGTTTCTGTTTTTTACACCATGATCATAAAGACTTCACCCAAGTCTTCCCAAAGGTTCTACTTGGCACAAACACTAATTAAAACACAAAACCACATCTAAACAGAAGCTAGATGGATTATTTATTCCTAAACAGAACCAAAAAAGCAACAAACTAAAATAAAATTGGGTTGCCTCCCAACAAGCGCTTTCATTTAACGCCCCTAGCTAGGCATGATGATTTCAATGATGCTCACATAAAAGATAAGAATTGAAACATAAAGAGAGCATCATGAAGAATATGACTAGCACATTTAAGTCTAACCCACTTACTATGCATAGGGATTTTGTGATCAAACAACTTATGGGAACAAGAATCAACTTGCATAGGAAGGTAAAACAAGCATAACTTCAAAACTTTAAGCACATAGAGAGGAAACTTGGTATTATTGCAATTCCTACAAGCATACGTTCCTCCCTCATAATAATTTTTAGTAGCATCATGAATGAATTCAACAATATAACCAGCACCTAAAACATTCTTTTCATGATCTACTAGCATAGAAACTTTATTACTCACCACATAAGCAAAATTCTTCTTATTCAGAATAGTGGGAGTATCATAAGAGACTTGAATACAATAAAGTGTTTCCACATTAAAAGAGTAATGTTCAGAGAAAGGGTACTCATAATCATGACAAGTTTAATAAATATAATCATCACTACTCTTTATAGCATAAGTTTTATCACAATAATCATCATAAGTAGCAACTTTGTTCTCATCATAATCGATTGAAACCTCTTCCGAAATAGTGGATACATCACTAAATAAAGTCATGACCTCTCCAAATCCACTTTCATAAATATTATAAGATTCAACATCCTCCAATATTGTGGGATCACTACTTCCTAAAGTTGACATTCTTCCAAACCCACTTTCATAAATATAATCATCATAAGTAGAAGGCGTGCTATCATCATAACTACTTTGCATATCAAAACTTGGGAGGCTAAAAATATCATCATTATAAACATAGCATACCAAGCTTGGGATAAACATTAATTGCAGCAAATATATTATCAAATATGTCATCCTCATCAAACATAGCTTCCCCAAGCTTGGGCCTTTTCATATCATAAGCATAATCACTCTCATCATTAATAGTATAGATAGCACCAATAGTATAGCAATTATCATATTCTTCCAAGCAAGTGCCAAAAATATTTTCAAGATCATAAGGGGTATCATTATCTTCCCAATCATAACAAGCAATAGGCATAACGAGATCATCATCAAATGTATCATCTTCATTTTCATGAGGCACAACAATAATAGGAGCAACTTTATTTGGGAGAGATACCTTTTTACCTCTCTTTCTTTTCCTTTTCTTCTTCTTCACATCATGTGTGGGTTCAATCCTCTTTTTGGAGCTCCTTATTAATGAGATTGGTTGAATATAAGGCTCCTCCTCGTTACCTGATTCATCATAAGAAATAATAGGAGGATATTGGGAAGTCTCTTCCCTTTCGTTAGTATTCTCTTCATCCTCTATTTGTTTTCTTTTCTTTATGTAATTGGCAATATAAGGATTTTCAATGCAATTCATCGCACAATACATATAAATTTCTTCTAGATCAAAATCAAGAAATTATCAAGATTAAATTTTGAAATACCCTCAGTTATACCTTTCATTTCCTCATAACCCAAAAGAAGGCTAAGCTCTTTATGATGCTCAAGGGTAATCAAATTATCACAATATTTGGACACGACTTGATCATGAAACAAATAGCATTGGAGCTTTAAATGACCATGTTCATTGGAAAGTTCACAAGGGGTGCGAAAAATATTGAATCTTTCAGCACAATCATCAAGACTTTCTTGTAACAATTTAGTTTCTAAGTACTTATGCCTCTTGCAATATCTATCTTCCCTATTTGGTGTGTACTTGCAAACCCAATCTACTCCACAAAAATTGACATGTTTATAGGAGACATATTCATCATAACTAGTGCAATCATCATTAGTACCATAGATATTCAAGGAGTTCATACTAACAACATTGCAATCATGCTCATCATTCAAAGATTTAGTGCCAAACATTTTAATGCATTCTTGTTCTAACACTTTGGCACAATTTTCTTTTCCATCATACTCATGAAAGATGTTAAAAAGATGAAGCGTATGAGGTAGACTCAATTCCATTTTTTTAATTTTCTTTTATAAACTAACTAGTGCTAAAACAAGAAACAAAAAGATTCGATTGCAAGATCTAAAGATATACCTTCACTTACCTAGCCTCCCCGGCAACGGCGCCAGAAAAGAGCTTGATGTCTACTACACAACCTTCTTCTTGTAGACGTTGTTGGGCCTCCAAGTGCAGAGATTTGTAGGACAGTAGCAAATTTCCCTCAAGTGGATGACCTAAGGTTTATCAATCCATGGGAGGCGTAGGATGAAGATGGTCTCTCTCAAGCAACCCTGCAACCAAATAACAAAGAGTCTCTTTTGTCCCCAACACACCCAATACAATGGTAAATTGTATAGGTGCACTAGTTCGGCGAGGAGATGGTGATACAAGTGCAATATGGATGGTAGATATAGGTTGTTGTAAACTGAAAATATAAAAGCAGCAAGGTAGCAAGCAATAAAAGTGAGCGTAAGCGGTATTGCAATGATAGGAAACAAGGCCTAGGATTCATACTTTCACTAGCGCAAGTTCTCTCAACACTAATAACATAATTGGATCATATAACTATCCCTCAACATGCAACAAAGAGTCACTCCAAAGTCACTAATAGCGGAGAACAAACGAAGAGATTATGGTAGGGTACAAAACCACCTCAAAATTATTCTTTCCAATCAACCCGTTGGGCTATTCCTATAAATGTCACAAACAACCCTAGAGTTCGTACTAGAGTAACGCCTTAAGACACAAATCAACCAAAACCCTAATGTCACCTAGATACTCCAATGTCACCTCAAGTATCCGTGGGTATGATTATACGGTATGCATCACACAATCTCAGATTCATCTATTCAATCCAACACAAAGTACTTCAAAGAGTGCCCAAAGTTTCTACCGGAGAATCATGACGAAAACGTGTGCCAACCCCTATGCATAGGTTCATGGGCGGAACCCGCAAGTTGATCACCAAAACATACATCAAGTGAATCAATAGAATAACCCATTGTCACCACGGTTATCACACGCAAGACATACATCAAGTGTTCTCAAATCTTTAAAGACTCAATCCGATAAGATTACTTCAAGGGGAAAAATCAATCCATTACAAGAGAGAAGAGGGGGAGAAGAAACATAAGATCCAACTATAATAGCAAAGCTCGCGATACATCAAGATCGTGCCAAATCAAGAACACGAGAGAGAGAGAGAGAGAGAGAGAGAGAGAGAGAGAGAGATCAAACACATAGCTACGGGTACATACCCTCATCCCCGAGGGTGAACTACTCCCTCCTTGTCATGGAGAGCGCCGAGATGATGAAGATGGCCACCGGTGAGGGTTCCCCCCCTCCGGCAGGGTGCCGAAACAGGGTCCCGATTGGTTTTTGGTGGCTACAGAGGCTTGCGGCGGCGGAACTCCCGATCTAATCTCTGTTCTGGAAGTTTTAGGGTATGTGAGTATATATGGGTGGAGGAAGTACGTCGGTGGAGTTTCGGGGGCCCCACGAGGCAGGGGGCGCGCCCCCCACCCTCGTGAGCACCTCCCTTGGCTCCTGACGTGGGGTCCAAGTCCATCCGGTAGCTTTCCTTCCAAAAATAACTTCTCCAGTTGATTTCGTTCCGTTTCGACTCCGTTTGATATTCCTTTTCTTCGAAACACTGAAATAGGCTAAAAACAGCAAATCTGGGTTGGGCCTCCGGTTAATAGGTTAGTCCCAAAAATAATATAAAAGTGGATAATAAAGCCCAATATTGCCCAAAACAGTAGATAATATAGCATGGAGCAACAAAAAATTATAGATACGTTGGAGACGTATCAACATGCTCCCATGTAGTCTTTGTTCCCTCTCCGCTAAATCTAACAAAATCTAGAATTTTATATCCGTGAGGACATGGCACGACATCAAAAATTTCTAGATATGGTTTCCTGGAAATTCGTGGTTTAGGTAGTTCAATCCCACAATGCTCTCGGAGCACCCTAGACATCTCCTCTCTATCATTAGCCGAAATATCACTCGTATTGAGCGGCGTTGCGTGTGGTTGTGGCGCATGGTGAATATGATTTCTAATAGCTGGTATAGTGCTAGTCGGAACAGATGGTGGTGTGTATGTTGTACCATAGTTCGGCAGTAATCCACTTGGACTTGCCGAACCGTAACCTAGCAACATAGTTGGATTCACTGAACTTGGTATGTTCATGGAAGGACTAAAGGGTGGAGCAACAAGTTGGTTCGTTTGACTGGGATAAGAATTCAATGGCACGGGGGGCGCTGATGAAATAGGTAAAGTTGTACTAAAGTTTTCTATGCCAGCAGACATACTACCACTACCATTAGATGATCAAGGAGTATTTTTCGAGCAGTATTATTGTCTATGATAGCTTGGTAAATACGATCATTATTCTAAGCAATAAGAGTAGTAATTTCAGGCGACTGTTCAAGAGAGAAGATTTTGCTTACAGCTAGCTCTACCTGCTCGTTGTGAAGAGTAGGGAACTTGATTTCTTCAATTGAAGTAATGTTGCCTTGGCGATCTTTTTTGAACTTAGCATGGAACTCCTGCATCTCCTTCTCTTCACGCGTCTTCTTGTACTCCTCATAAGCTTGGCGATGGTCTGACGATAATTCCTCAAAATTGGGCTTGATGATGTTATCGATATCCACTTCAGATGGCTTGGGAAGATCGACCATGATGGATGATAATGATTTCTCTTTGATCCCCAGCGGAGTCGCCAAAAAGTGTGTTCGCACACGAACACGTCACCGTGTACCCTCGGCGTCGAGCGCGATACGCAAGACACATCGCCGGAGGAGGCTCACTGGAAGCGCGATACGCAAGACAATCCGACGAGCGCTTTTGAAGACCCGAAACCCCACGCGGCCGGGAGAGACCCCGTCTGGATGCATGGCGGTGATGGGCTGCCCTAGGTCGGTTCGCCCGCCCCTAGGACTTCGTAGACCGAAGCTCTCGGAAGCGAAGAACACCGACGAACGAGAAGCAGAAAATTGGGGTAGGAGATAAAAATTTATAGATGGGTTTTGCGATTGTGTGTCGTATTTTCAATCGGCCATCACCGCTCAAGTATATAAGAGGCGGATGGACTTCCCGTGCAATGAAAGGTTAGAATTCACGTTCAAAACCCTAGTTTGGGTCCAACTCGAAATCCGAACATTCCGAAACTGTTCGGTTTATAACCTGGCTGCACTTTGTGGGTCAAATTTGAGGCAGTAAACAACCTTCGATGAAAATGCGTCAAAGGCACGTTTATTCGTTTCGACGAGTCGAACAACTTTCGTGTTGAACATTTTTCGATTAGAGGCCATCTTCAGGGCCAAATTGCTCGCGTAAAACAGATAATTATTCACGTAGCTCATCAAACATAGTCGCATGTGTGTTTAGTCCCGGGCGTCATATTTTGTTCACTGCAGGATCGGGCAGTGAGGACTCTAACTTTTGCATACGACCTCGGATTGAGACAATATTTATATCAAAATCGACCGTTTCGACGAGGCGAATACAATTCGTGTAGATTAGTTTTCCATATGAGGCCGTATTGGGGGCGTAATCAGCCGAACAATGTTCTGGATACAAAACCTCAGTACTTCGAATACAACTTCGGCCTTAGAGTTGAGAGATCGGATGGCTATAGCCCAAATATCAAAGTTCCCGAATATCCATTCTGAGGCCGGGGCTCATCTGCACCCGATCAAGAAATAATTCATAAAAAGTTCAGAAAAAATCAAAAAAACCAACTTTTTGTGCATGGTATATACTTTGTTGCGTGAGGTGCGCTCCAAATTTCGGAGCATTTGGACATTTGATTAGTTCTCAGAAAAAAGACAAATTGGGTCAGAACAGTATACGGACAATACACTATTTAACAGACCCCAAATATGTCTTTTTTGCCGAGAGCTACTTAGATCTCCAAATGATTTGAAATTTGGACCAGACATCATGCACCAAATTATCTACCCTGCCAAAAAATTGGATTTTTTTTAAATTTTTCTAGTATTTATTTTGATTTTTTTATTCAGCGCAGGTGCAGATACTCCTGAGAGCCAAAACGCCTCACTCCAAAGTTTCTCCTTTTTTTCATTTGAGGCTTTTTATTCATTTGAGGCTTTTTTAATTATGCTTTTGATCATGTTAAAATCTGGTGTCAACAGTGACTGCGTTGGATTGGATGATAAACTGCGTTCGGATAACGCGGTCCAGATGGGTCATCTTTGAAGATGCCCTATTCCTCTTCATCGATCGTGATCAAACGAAGGCACGGAAGCATGCCACATACCTCGGCGGAAACCAGGAGAAGTGTGTGTTGCTAGGCGTAAGGCTTTACTGTTACGTGCAGAGCCTTTTTCTTCTCCGAAGCAAAGCAAGCGTACGTACGTGGTGTTATCTCTGCTGTCGTGTAGGGTAGTCCCTAGAAACATCCCTTTTCTCCTTTGTCGAAAAGGGAGGGAATGAGTCGAGCAGAGCTCATCCTCGCGAGTACCGACACTACCACCTTTGCTTACAGAAAGGTCGACCAAGGGTTCTTGCACTGCCGGCCGTATACGGTATACCGTACCACCACCTGAATACGATCGATCGTACGCGGTTCCAATCCTCTGAACTGTTTCCAGTTTTGACCGCTCAGTGCGATTGGGGCCGTATTCAAATTGTACTGGAGAGTGCAGAAACCAAATTTACCGGTATGCTACTACGTATACTAGCAGTAGTGGAGTACTCAAAACAAAAGCAGGCAGGCAGGCCGCAACTCGACTGAAGAGGATGGAAGCAACTACAGCAATCAAGGTGAAGGTGGGGATGCATAGCTTGTTCTTGCCTGCCTGCGGTGCGGGGCAAGGCAAGGCAACCGTCCGCATCTGACTGCCTTGGCACCGCCGCGGCCCCACCCAAAAGCCGCCCCCGCCGGGGGGTGCAGGCGGGCAGGGTGGGTGCTCTCACGCACGCGCACGTGGGCGCACGTGCCGGGACTCGTGAGCCGCACTGCTCTGCTCACCTCACCTCACTCGCCGGCGACCAAGGCGGGCAACAAGAGGAGAGCTAGCTGCACGGGGGGCCAGCACAGCAAAAGCCCACGGCAGCGCTCGCTACCCCGGCCGGCCACGGCGCATGCATGCATGTGAGCCGGGTCGACACCCCCCACTACGCTCGCCCGCTTCGCACGCCCCCTCCCGCTTAATTAACTCGCAGCGAATCTGTGCTCCTTGATCCCTCCCTCCATCCATCCATCTCGCCCCGAACCCTCTCTCATTATTTTCGCTGACGATTTGTATTGTATATCGAGGCTAGAGGTAGAGGAGCCGGGGCGTGGCATTGACCGCACAAGCTGCCAGCGCGTACGTCAGTACGTACGTACGTGCAGAAGATGCGCGCGTGAGCCAGCTTTGATCCGTGCAATCCTGTCTTCCAATGTACTCCCAGTGACAAAGTGAGTATTAAGCCGAGGAGCAGACAGAAGCATTGTGAGGATGTGCAATGCTGGTGGTTTGCTAGCAAAATTACCGCGCACCGTCGTTGCTGCTGGTGGCCGAGGCGCAGGCGTTGGTGCTACCGAGGCCGAGGGTACATTCATGCTCCGGCGCCAGGAGCATATTCAGAGGTGGTAAACTTTCGTCAAACCGGATGAATGAATTGACGCGGCAGTAGCGTAAGCCCGGCACCCGATGGCAGGATAAATAAACAAACGTTCGTTCCAGCATCTGGATCGCCAACGCCTGCCTGCGTGTCTGGGATCACGAGGACGCAAATATTGTACTCGCGCTGCCGCGCTCCCGTCAGAATTTCAGAGGCTCTCTCCGTCCCGCTCGTAGCAGCTCCACTATTCTACTCTATCTATCTCGGGTTTCTCTATTGCCACCCCCATGTGAGCCACCGCGCGTCGCCGGGCGCCCTGCCGCCCCGATCGCCCGTTTTATTTGCCCCTCCACTTGTCGCCGGCTGGTGGCACCGAGCGGTGAGCGCCAACATGCCCTCGCACTTCCACTGCTGCCGAATTACCTCTCCCGCTCGCCAACGGCGCCGCACATTCAGTGTGCATCCATTACGTGTATCCATGCGTACGGGCCTGGTAAAACGCACGCGGTAACTTGCGTTTTCCGGGGGCCGGCCGGTGGGCGTGCTCTCTGTAAGTAGTACAGACAAATGAGTGCATACGCCAGCCAACGTTGTTTGAGTACGGTAGCCTGCTTAGTTTCTGGCATTGTGCCGCCCTTCTGAGTCTGACCTCTGACGACGGTCAGTGTTGGTTACGGCGAGGTAAAACGAAGCTTCACTTGGCCACTTGGCAATGGCAAATCCAGGCAAGGTTGCAGCAGCGAGAGGTGTGTGAATGACGCTGCTTATCCAGAAACCCACGGAAAGGTGGTACCCCGCGCGAGGTGCAGCCTGCAGCAGCGCAATGATGAACTCTAGTTACCCCCCAACAGCACCACCAGCAGGCAACACCTACAGGCCAGGACCAAAGGAGGACGCTCTGATTGGATCCAACGAGCGAGAGGGCATCTTTTTTTTCACGCGAGATTCTACTAATGATCACGTGTGAGTGAGTTCCGACGGACGGACTGATGGAGCCATGGTGGGTGGGCAATGGCACTCTCGCCGCCTCCTCCCTGAGGTAACTTTGCTCGTTCGGTTGCGCACACAACATCTGTGACATGAGTGCACGCATGGCTGCTGCAACTGCAACTGCATGCCAGAGCGGAGGGAGGAGGCACGAGATTCATCCTTGCTTGCCATCATACTCATACCATGCCAAAGCTATCTACTGGACTGGAGACTGCATGAATGGGAGTTATCTCGATCGAACAATTGGCCGAAAACCTTGTTTCATATTCTAGCTACCGCAGTAAAAGAAACAAAAGTCGAAATGAAAAGTGTTTGTATTACAAAATGCTAAGAGACAAAAGGACTCAACTCCCTAGAATTAGTTTCTGAGGGGTAATTAGGAGTGAACTAATCAAGCGGGAAACTGGGAGGATCGCAAACTAAATCGACACGAAAATTTCGAGCTCAACAAAAAGCACACGGGCTAACCAAACGGAGGAGAGAAAACTGGGAAAATATAACTCCTAATAAGCAAACATTTGCAGTTCTTCCGATATTTCCGGCTCTTGGGGTTTTAGCTGCTTTTCATTATTCCTGGGCTAAACTGATCAGTTCTAACAGACTGACGACTCGTCTAGATGAGTTGCTGCCGGTAGTCCGTCCCTAGGCGGTGGTGGATCAAGAAGTCGTCGCCGCCGCCGAGGATGGGCGGCGCCGCCGGCCCGTCGAACAGCAGGTGGCTCTCCATGTGCATTATCCTTCCGACTCCGCCAGCGACCGCGTGCTGCTGGAGCTGCGACGGCTGGTGGTGGTGGTGCATCTCCCTCTGGCGGCGGAGCTCCAGCACCTTGCGGTGGGAGTTTGAGTGCCTCGACGTCACGAACGTCGGGCTCGCGGCCGGGCGGTACTCCGGCACCAGCCGCCCCGACTTGTACCGCACCCCGCACGCGTTGCACAGCGTCTTGGGGCCCATGGGCCCCGTCCTCCACTGCGGCGTCTTGTCCGTCTCGCAGTGCAGGCACCGCCGACCTTCGTTGGCCGCCGCCGTGACGCCCGACGGCGCTGTGGGCGCGCTCACCGACTGAGCCTGAGCCTGCGCCTGCACCTGCGGCGGCACCTCCTTCTTCTTGGCCGGCTTGGAAGGCTTCTTGACATGGAACGCCTGGACTGAGACGCCAGACTCCGCCGGCGAGATGGCCATGGACGCCGGGGACGGCGGGGAGGCCGGGGCCTGCGGGAGAACGAGCAGGCGGGACGACCAGTTGCCCGGCGCAACGCGGGAGCGCTTGCTACGGGCCTTGGCGGGGACGGGGCCCTCCGGCAGGAACACGCCGGGCTGCGCCGTGGCAGCGGTTGCCGCCGGAGCAGGTGGCCCGTTCGCCGAGGGGAAGCCGCCGGAGGGGATGCCGGAGATGAGCTGCAGCTTGTGTAGGTCCTCGGTGGCGAAGCTCTCCTCGCCCTCGCCCATGTAGTTGGACAGCCATTCCAACTCCGCCAGCTGATCGTACTGCGCACAATTCACATCAAGTTTAGTTAGCAACAGCTCATGCATGCGTGTGAGTTTGCTTCGTTTTGAGAACTCTATAATTATTAAGCTAAAAACTTGGAAAGCCACTCGAATTCTTGTGCGTATACGGAAGCGTCCAGCTAGCGCTGAATGCGAAAGCTGCTATTTTTGGTAGTGTGCAGTGCCGTTTACGCGTGGCAGCTGTTTCCTATTTCGGTTACTCTCTCTGCGAGAGAAAACTGCATTCATGCGTAACTGTGGAGGATATTTTTTGGAGTGGTTTAATTGCGGAATATATATTGTGAAATCAGTCTTAAATATCCGTGAGTATATGCATTTTTCCATGGAATTTCCTCGTGTAAATGAAGCAGATTAATAAGGACGGAAAAAACTTAAAGTCGTTCAGTTAATTAGCGGAGAAGAATTCCATCGAACAATTGATGGTACGAAAAAGGAGCAGAAGGACGGAGGATTTACCGGCTCGCAGAGGCCGCCGGAGAAGTCGCCGTCGGCGAGGCCGGAGAAGGAGTTGCTGCAGCTGTCGAGGGCCGTGACGGTGGACGAGTCGGCGGACGCGTTCCCGAACCCGGCCTCCTGCTTGACGACGACGGCGGCGGCGGCGGCGTTGGCGTTGGGCGGCAGGACCGGCACCTCGCCGACCCCTTCCTCCTCCTCGTCGTCGTCGCACGGCAGCGAGAGGAGGTCGTCGACGACGAAGAGGTCGGGGCCCTTCTTGTCGCGGGCGTAGCAGTCGGGCGCCGTGGCCTCCATCGCCGCCGCGAGAGCGGTGGGCACCGCAATTCTCTATCTGCGTTGCTCGGCGCTTTTTTGTTTGGTTTTGTACGTGGGCTGCGCGAGGGGGGCGGAGATAACGCGAGGGGCGAGAGGAGTGCTGGTAGCAGTAGTAGTAGGGTTTAATTGGCGTGGAGCTGGAGGAGGGGGAGGTCAGCTGTAGGGAACGATTCTTAAGGAGTAAATAAAGCCAAGGGCAGCGAGAGCCACTGCGGCATGCACCACCAACAGTGCCCCCGCCCCACCCTCCGGCCCCGGCCCCGGCCTAGCCAGCAGTAAAAAGCCACAGCCGGTTATTATCAGCAGTAAAACTTATCCCAGCAACCTGTTTTACGGTTTATCCTCGCCTCCGCCAAGTATATTCTTCGCTGCCTGCGCTGCGCGCGTCGTGCGAGGCACCTACTGCTGGCTACAACCGCGGCGCCCGCAGCTGGACTGGAGTTTCACGTCGCGTCGCGTCTGGCGACGCAGGTGGATTTTGTGGGGTGCCGTCAGGTCACGTGGTGGTAATTCTCTCTCTCTGCTTCAGGGTTGATCGGGATTGCCGTTCTCTCCGCGCCCGTTTCCTTGGAACCTGCTGCGAAGCTTCCTTTTTTCACCGTACGGGGAAGGCTTGCGGTTCAGAAAGAGGAGTTCAAATCGTAAACTAGCTCGGAGGGTATTAGCGTCGCAAACTGCTCCGGTAGACCAGCGGCGGTTTTACTTGCCGACTCAACTGAACTGAACTTTGGGAAACGGTGAGCAAGAGGAAATAACACGCTGTTATGAATAAATGGATGGAAAGTAAAGGTTGTTATAGGAGGCTAGGTGGATACAAAAAATTTGCTCTTGCAAGACCTTTGCATTATGGGATGCAGATAATTCGGTAAATTAAGGGCATATGCACATTCTAGGGCTTTTCGGGTACTTGGATGACATACCACTTCTCCAAGTTGGTCTTGATTCTGACCCTAGCGAGAAGGAAGTAGGATTTCTGTGTCCGCCGTCAAACCCCGAGGATGAAACTATGGCCGAAAACCATGGCAGTATTCGTGTTGCTAGGCGTTTTAACAGAGGGTTGAGAGATAACTATTAGTATAGGAGAAGAGAGTTGAATGATGATAGATATAGGAACCCTAATTTCATAGATAAAAAGGCTTTGAGTAGAGGAATAGAGATGTTAGAGTTAATAAGAATCAGGGGTCTAGGATCTTCAAGGGTCTACTTTTGTTCAAGGGGCTACACAGTCTGTCAATCATATCTCTCAGGATCTGAGGTGTTGGGGACACAGGTATTTCTTCTTGGGTAATTGTTGCTCATGATTCAGGATCGAACAAGTTGTCACAGCCCTAGAATATCTGAGTGTAATAGTTGCATCACTGAGCATGCATCATGTTAAATTCAAGAAATTGAATTGAGAAATATTCAAACCCTCGGAAATTATTTAAAAAAGGGGTAAGAACCCTTTAAATTGCATTCAATGATTCCGAAATGCCCTAGAAATAATTCTGAGAATTTTGGTTCGATGATTCATGATCTGATGCAACAACAGCTGTGGTTTGGAGCGCCTCTTCCATGCTGCGAAGTTCTTCTAAGAGACAAATACACCAATGGTACAACAAGTTGCAAAGGATGACCACTTTGGTGCCTCAAGTTGAAAAATACATGAAAGTAGTGTCTAAACTTGTCTTTTGATGCATATACGATGCAAAATTCATCTGCAGTTGTATAAAGCACCAGGGCGGCATGACAACATGGCGGCAGGCCCACTGTCATTGAATGGCCATGACCAGAGCAATTTATTTTCTGCGAAAAAATCCATGAATTAGTACAAGGACCTGAAACGTCACTATGCATGTCCATGACCATAAGACCCACGTATTAGTGAGTAGTACAAAGGAATAATTATGTAAAATGGTGCATACTGGGGATCAAACATGTGTCCTCGTGCATGCCACCATCAATGCTAACCACTAAGACAAATCAACACTATTTGTCCGACGGATAACGAATGCTTATTATTTGGAAGCGGACACGGTCATGGGCCTATCACTGTTGCAGTCTGTGCGACCCATTTTTGATATGTTATTTCTTGCCAAACTGAACTGAACTTTGGGAAACGGTGAGCAAGATGAAATAACACGCTGTTATGAAATGAATTGATGGAAAGGGAAGGTTGTTATAGGAGGCTAGGTGGATACAAAATCTTGCTCTTGCAAGACCTTTACATCTATGGAATGCAGGGCAAATTAAGGGCATCTCCACTTTCTAGGGTTTTTGGGGTACTTGGACAACATACCACTTCTGCAAGTTGGTCTTGACTCTCACCTTGACAAGAAGGAAGTAGGGTTTCTCGGTCTGTCATCAAATCCTCTGGAGGAAACTATGGACGGAAACTATGGTGGTATTCGTGGTGCTAGGCGATTTAACAGAGGGTTGAGAGATAACTATTAATATAGGAGAAGGGAATTGGATGATGATAGGTATAGAAACCCTAATTTCATAGATGAAAGCTTTGACTAGAGGAATAGAGATGTTGGAGTTAATAAGAATCCGGGGTCTAGGATCTTAAAAAAAGGAGACCAACCCGGGCTAGACGTGAGCACCAAGCGCCCAAGCCGAGGCCGAACCCTGGTTGGCTGGCTGCGAACTCCCGCGCCTTGCCAACTGAGCTACACTCCGTTCTCGGGGTCCAGGATCTTCAAGGGTCTACTTTTATTCAAGGGGATACGCGGTCTGTCAATCAGATCTCTCACGATCAGAGGTGTTGGGGACATAGGTATTTCTTCTCGGGCAATTGTTCTCATGATTCAGGACCAAACAATAAAATGATTCATGATCTGATGCAACAACAGTTGTGGTTTGGAGCGCCTCTTCCATGCTGCCAAGTTCTTCTAAGAGACAAATACACCAATGGTACAACAAGTTGCATAGGATGACCACTTTGGTGCCTCAAGTTGAAAAATACATGAAAGTAGTGTCTAAACTTGTCTTTTGATGCATACTAGTAGAGTGCCCGTGCGTTGCCACGGGCTATTGAAAAAGTTTGCAGGAGTTACATGTTAAATTCCACACATACAAACAATATAACAGGAACATAATTATTTAATAATTGAAGTTAATTTTTGCAATGTAAATTGATAACATAAGAAAAATTAAAGACATGTCCATGTAACAAACTGAGCGATGTTCCAACTAAAGATCTATTACAAAGCTATTAATATCTAGACGATGCGCTTAAGAAATTCTTTCACAATATCCAGTAAGTTTCCTTTAGCCTCATTCCCACGATGTTTTAGCAAGTATAACAAAAACTGCTTCCTCAATTCATACCCACCCTGCACAAACGCATACATGTAGTTAGTATGAAAATTTCATGCTGAAGGTCTTAAAACATGTAATGGACAATACTAACTACGCAAATCGGCTTGACCAAATCTTCACCGTTCCACCAGAGCATAAAATGAAAAACAAAATAGCCAGACAAATTCCTGTAAAACATTAAATTAACAATGTAAAGAATATAGTAATAACAAAAGTAAATGTTTTTGTTATGAATTCATTACCCATCTATACTCGTTGGAACGCCGGACGGAAATAAACGTTGCCATTTAGATAGATCATAATTCCAACCAGGCAGCTTTATTTCGAGTGCTTCTTTGAAATCCCTTGCAAAACTTTTTAATTTCAGTGCATGCCTCAAATTTTTCTCCTCTGAGGATTGTGATGTTTGAATAGGATCCATAATATATAGACGACGTGCCTCTTTGTCGATGACGTACAAAATGTATCGGCCGATGGATGCATAGGGAAGATAAATCTACAAGTGCAGGTATTAGAAACAACAATAAACCATGATAACCATTGAGAAAATACTTTACTTACCTTGTTGCACGATGAGATGTCGTTGTCCATCTCAGGCCAGCTATCAAATAATGTTGCCAAACTCTAGATAGTTTCCTTCTCGCAAAACTTCTGACCTCGTGTTGACTCTAGCATCATGGACTAAGTAAAAAAAGAAATATTGTTTCAACATGTTGATAGTAATGACACATAGAATGAAGAGTTAAGATAATTTACACAAAATCGTAGGTCCATGTAGTGCACAGGAGGGTATGTGAACAATACTCCCTCGTCACATGCCAGCATACGCACGGCTGTGTTGAAGCAGTCATTGCCCATGGTCTGCTCCATGTTAAGTATGCACTGAAGTTTCTTAAGACTTAAGCCCATTGGTTCGGGTGTCGAGCTCCGGACCCATACCTTCCTATAAATTGGATGATAAGAAGAATAATATTATAAATCCGCACATTAAATATTGATACATGATACTTACTCCAAACACCCAGCATCATCGATAGACATGATGTAGTTGCAGAGGCCGGCAAGTAATTCACGTTGGTCCGTGGGTATGATAGTGATTGGGGCAGGACGTTTGTCTTTGACTACGTCAGATGGATTCTCCAGGATCTCGATATCAGAATTAGCTAAAGTTTCTTCATCGTCAGGTTTATGGTATATGGGATCTCCTTTTAGCTTATTCAGCTCTGAATCGAGAAAAATGACAGCCAATTTTTTTCGAAAATGTTTCATATCCTCCTACAAAAAATATATAAAATCAATTTATATAATATTTTGAGATAAAATGACGAGATAATGTATAAAAATGGAATACCTGGGTGAACGTGTCTGACAGTCCATGTGATGTCCAGTATTCCATATAATTTAACATGAACAGTCCACATGATACGCTATAATATTATAAAATAATCCTTTACAATACCACACAGATAAATCAAATAAACAAACCATTGTAACATGTGCTTACCCATCGGTTTGTATTGCCTCATGAAACTGCTCTACAACCGTCCATTTTGTAACATTAAGATCGGGCCACTTATGACCTCTGATAAACTCCGGACTATGCTCTACAAGTTTTATACGCTTCTCAAGTCCTAGTAACTATTTTATATATGAGAAATATTAGGGAACAAGGCAAACAAAACATATGTTAAGATGAGTAAAAAAATATATACTTTCCGTAGTAGCAAGGTCATTGCGTTTGACCCGAGAACCAAGTGAGTCCAATACTTGAATCTCATGTTTTTTGGCATTGGCGACTGTTAGATACCAATGGTAGCCCGACATGTTGATCGGAATGAATAACTGGTGTAAATATCATACAAGTCACGATCGCAATTAGATATAAATATTAATAAATCATTATACATATGAATTAATAAAAACAATACATAATTATATGCATGGATAACGAGACAAAAACTAACCATGTCTTGTTGTAGATAAGTATTAACATGATGCACGATGTGGTGATATTTTGATGGGTCTATGTCTCTTTCCGTGTCTTCTTTTATCTGGCCAGATACAAACGTGCTAACAATGTGTACCTTTTCACCCGCTCTGTCTTGTAGATGGTCGTGAGCAAGCATGCAATATATGTAAGCATTTATCACCTGTAATCAACATTTAGATTATGTGTACATTTTATGATATTAAATATTGTTCATATTATTAATTACAAAGTTGGTGCAATTGGTCTTACACCGTCATGTAAGAACATATATCATCTTTCATAAGGCATTCCAAATCATCGGTTGATAACAAGGCATCTCCAATGTCCACGAACTGGGTATTCTTGGGGGCAGACTTGATTGATTCGATGACTGTAATATCCCTAGGGGTACAAACATAGTCTGTCGAATTCATAAATAAATGAGCCAATTTAGCAATCAAACTGAGCAAAAATAGTTGAATGCAAGAGGCAATATCACAAAAATAAGATTGATAGTAATATAAAAAAATACCTTGTGAGATAACATGTAAATTAGCATCCTTTTTTGGTTTGTTATGAGATATAACCTCTTTGACATTTTTATGTTGTGAATTTTTGTCCCCTTGCAGCAACATCGCATATGAACCCTCAATGGATTCTTTCCGTGCATCTCCAAAGTCCATATCCATGTCTCCTATATTCTGAAAAAACAAAAATATAAAAATAGACCTTTCGTGTTTTCATGTATAATATACATAAAGAGGAAGGTTAGCTATATGCACCTCTTCTCATGGTGTTTCAGTGCGGTCTGTCATCGTTACATCAGTGCATATGTCGGAACCCATCACTTTGTATCTACGATGAAATATATATGATGAAATATAAATGATGTTTTCTATTGCATAATATAATCATATATAATATCTGAAAAAATAGTAATGACGCCCAGCAGCAGCAACCATGGATGAAGTTTATATATTTTAATTCCCAATTAGTTAGTAGTAGCGCGGGACCCTGACAATCTTCTTAATAATCAAGAAAACATCAAAGCTTTTGCCTCGTGTTTGAATTTATTTACTCATACTCATTTCCTCAACTAAAATTCAGATATATCAAATGTGTTTTTTACCAGTATTTTGTTCAACTTTTATAGATATTATTTATACAGGAAACCTTTTAAAGCATCAAATGATTATGACTATAAAAATAATGGATTTTATTAGAACAATGTGAGGTGAATCAGACACGGCCGATAAAAAGAAGACAATTTCTTTTTTGATTGGACAACGCCGTGATCAATCACAATCTCTCCCCCATCACTGCCTAGTACAGTAGTCTACGTAGTAGTATTAAGAAAAAAAGTCAGATTTCTCAAAAAAAAACGTCAGTCATCCTCTCCACTGCCTTCTCACATTCTTCTCTGGATAGTTCCCCACCTCACAATCTCCTCCATTCCCCATTCTCTCCACCACAACCAGCGCTCCCTGGTCAGGCCGCCCCCTCCCCTTCGTCACCACCGCCGGCGCTCCCTGGTCAGGTTGCTCTCCCCTTCGTCACCAGCGTCGCCGCTCCCTAGCAGGCCGCCCCTCCTTTCGAATAAGATCACAGAAGTGGCTGAGGAGGTCCTCGAGCTCGGCATGCTCGCGCCAGTGCTAGGCACCGTTGGATGCGGACGCGGAGGCTCGGGACTTGCACACCCTACTCTACCCTGTTCCTTCCAATCCGGCCCCGAAGTGCTCGAGGAGGCGCTCGAGGTCGGCATGCTCACAGGCGACGCTGGGTCCCTCCATCCTCCTGGTTCCCTCGCCATCGCCAACATGAGCCTCTCCACCCTCTCCCGCGCGATCGTCCAGGTCCAGGTAATCTCTCTCTCCCTGACCCTGCCGTAGGCTCCTCCCCGTCAATTCGGTTAGTCGCCAGGTGCATCGCCTCACTGAGATATCACCATGAATATTCTTTTTCAAGACTGTCCATATTTTGTTCTGTTAAAGGGCTTTGTTAGAAAATCTGATTTAACTGAGTATTATTCTACTCTAAATTGCAGCCCCTTCTGGTTGTGAGTGGATCCAAGAGTTCACATGATGCAGTATCTTTTTGAAAGATGATACATTATCTTCATAAAAGAAAGGAAGTTGGAGAAGTTATTATTGAAGAGGAATTCAGTGGTATGTGCTTCTCAAGAGCTAAACTGGAACAAGAAGTGCATGACCCTCATGCCTACACTAACTAATCAGGTAGCATATGCAAAATTTTCACCATACTACATCCAGAAATGACATTTGAATATAAAAACTGGCAATTCATATTATAAAATGGAACAAAAATGGGTGTCGCGTTTATTCTTTAGAGAGTGTGTTTTCTATTAGAACGGTTCCTTTCAAGAATGTAATATGAGAAATCATATGCTTAGTTGGTGGTTGTATTGATGATTCGGCCCTTAATGATTCAGACTTCCCGAAGGAGAAGAAGGAGGTGCGGAAAGAGGATGGGAGCAACAAATCTGAATCAAAGAGTATGTTTTGTTGTGGATCTTCTATGGAATGTTGTTGCTAGTAACCAAACATGCTTTCTCTTTAGTCCCTCTATGAAAGTAGCATCAAATTGGGATTTTGTTGATGATTGGCAAAGCTTAATTGAGACATAATTCTCTTAGTTCCCACTTTTGCAAATCGTGATTGTTAGTTGAAGTTAGTTGGTTATCCCGATCCCAGTTGCTTCTAATGCAGGTCTGTAGTCCTGAGTTTAGTGGGTGATTCTGTACGATCTTGCGATGATTATAACTGCAACACTTGAGGGTTGGTAGTAGCACATGCCCAAGGCTTGATGAACTCGTATGGCTTTTGTTCTCTTTCTTTTGGAGGGGAGAACTCTTCCACTTGCTTCTGCCTTTTCATCAGCTTCCATGCTGCAGTTTGAATTTTTTTATTTCGGTGTTATTTTTTGGGTTCCCTTTTTCCATCTTTTATGTTTGTCGATGGGTCATTAAAACAGAAAACGGTGATGTATGAACCATTTTCACCAATGATTTATTCATTGTGTCCACCAGTGATCTTTTGAGATACTAATGCTTGTTTTTTTTCTGAATTAGGGGTGAGAATTACTTATCGATGACTCGGGCATCAACTCTTGATTTTCGGCGGAAGACACAGGGTCAGAACAACTGGTCTGGGCCGTTGCGCCCAGCAAATGTCATCAGAAATAAATTCCCTACCTACAAGAATGGTACGAATGGGATAGTCATCAAATTTGCTGATGAGCCAGAAACGCCATGACTTAAGTAGTCTGTTGCCAAAGAGACAGCAGATCTGCTTGATCGGTGTCAGCGTCTTTCAGTCCGCGAGCTCGCAATGAAATTTGAGAAGGGCCTCAGTACTGCCACATTATTATCTAATGAGGTATGGGTCTTCCTGATTCCTGAACACTCATTTAGCAATTGGTTCGGTTATTACAAACCTTAAGTTATTGCATTGGCTTTAACTCTCGGGTTAAATGTAAACAAGTGGTTTTATTGGAGCGAGACATCCTTCTGAAGAATCTAAAGAGTGTATTGGAGTCACTAAGAGGTCAAGTAGCTGGCAAATATAAGGATGAATTGAGGAATCAGTATCTATGGTTGGTTCTTCTTCTTTTGAACCATATTTACAGCCACGTGAAGGATTATTGTTCCTCAGTGCGTTTTTAGAGTATCTTTAATGACACTGCAAGTGTTCTAAACTAACCAATATGGTTTCTTAAAAGAAGTCTCCAGCTAAATATATATGCCTAAATCATCCCTTTGTTTGTGAGCACTTTAATAGTTTGACACTTTCTATAGGTGGATATTTTAGCAGTTCAGCTGTCCAAAAGAGAAAATGAGTTGCTTCAGCAGAAAACCGAGGTCACGAGAATAGCGACTTCATTGAAACTGGTGAGTTGGTCCTCGTACTTTGGAATTATCTTTATTCTATGGACCTTTGTAAGCACATTTTAGTACCATGATCCATTCTGTGTTCTCTGTTTACAATGTACTATGAAATGTCATGTGTATTTTCCCTGCTTGCTACTGGCTTTGGAGGAAAACTTAGTTCCTTCATTTTTAAATGTAAATTATCTGCCATGATTAAGCAAGCCAAGCTGAAGTTTTGCCTTTGTTGGGACTTCTGAAACAGACTATCAAACAGTACTACAAATTTGAAATGGTGTTCTTTTCTTGCAAATGCACAGCAAATTTTCAGGGGCCTGCCGATGGTTTGTTGAACAGCAAATTTTTAGGAGTTCTGCCTGATTTTCTTACCATGGTTAAGAAAATAACATGCCGGCAATGATTTGTGAGTAAAGCATGTTCCAATTCCTCTTGATTTGGAGTGTCGTTTTAGTATTTTTTATAAACATCATTTATCCATATCAAGTATGCTTAATCTTGGTATATTCCCATTTTTTCATTTTCACAAATCACTCTTTCTATATCGTTCACAGGCTTCTGAAGATGCTAGGAGAATTGTCGACGATGAACGAACTAATGCTCGCATGGAGATTGAAAATGCTAGAGCTGCTGTACAAAGAGTTCAAAAAGTACTTAAAGAGAAAGAGAACAGTTCACAAAGAATTGGAAAGCAGGTAAATTGTATATAATTTTATGAGCAGCATATTATCTTGTTTTCTGTACTTTAGTACCATGCTTACCTGGAACTTATGCTTGAATATGTATTCCTTATATATTCTTTTATTTATGTCATATACAATTACTCCCCTTGACTTCTGTACAGTTTTTCTGTTCAAAACCAGTGGTAGTTTATTTTAATTTGACTATGCAACCTTCTACGTACTGCATCATACAACAACAGATCTTCCTGCCCAACTTTGCTTTTATTGCTTGCTTGTCCAAATGCTGTGCTTTGACACTATCCTCAATTTGTTATATTCATTGTATTACTTGCACTATCTTGAGAATGTAGATTCATTCGGTTGGGATATAGTTGGTATTAGAGTATTACATATCCATTGTGAATAATTTTAGACTATTCCATCGAAGCATTTTGTCCTCATGCAATTTCTATTACATGTAACGACTTAATATTATGACTCTGATGATATATATCTTCAAGCAGTCCTATTATATTTGTTTGTTTTCTGGCATGTTGAAACACTTAATAAGTTATTTGTTTGTTTTTCTGGCTCAAATATATATATATATATATGAGATTTCATTAAAAAGTTAGGCAGTCAACTATGGTCATGACTTAAAAAGTTAGGTGTATGACACACGTGCGATGTCCAGAATAGACTGTTAGCCTATAATATCTGAAAGAACTGTTTGTATTCAGTTGCAGCCCACCTAATAGGACTGCTTGATTAGATCTACAGTCAATTGTATTGGCTATGATATTTTTATAAGATGGCACTATCTCCACTGGTGTTTTTTTTTTGGAATTTGATGGTATGCCTGACCAAACATGATCATAATATAATAACGGTTACCCTTTTACAGAAGAGAAAGATCCAGAAATTTGCATACCTAGAGGAACTCGCCTTCTTGATGCCCCTTGCTTACAGAAGGTACTCCTCAGGAATTTGTCCTCCAAGTCGGGGTATTTTGATCCTTTGATATATGTGATGGGGGAAGGGAGAGTAAGGAGGGGGGTGAGGGATGGCACATGAGGTTAACATATATAGGTACTAGGGATCACATATGAAGGTTGTTGAACATTTGTGATATCACATAGAGTACGGCGGTGTACAATTGGCCCATCGTCTAGATGGTTTATAAAACCATCTGACTTCTTAGTGCGATAAGATGCCCGCCTCCACGCGTTGATAAGATCCCTGTCGGTGTCAAAACCGGCGGATCTCGGGTAGGGGTTCCCGGACTGTGCGTCAAGGTCGGATGGTAACAGGAGACAAGGGACACTTTATTTTACCCAGGTTCGGGCCCTCTCGATGGAGGTAAAACCCTACTCCTGCTAGATTAATATTGATTATATGGGTAGTACAAGAGTGGATCTACCACGAGATCAAGGAGGCTAAACCCTAGAAGCTAGCCTATGGTATGATTGTGTATGATGATGGTTGTCCTACGGACTACAACCCTCATATAGACACCGGATAGGGTTAGGGTTACACAGAGTCGGTGACAATGGTAGGAGATCTCGAATATCTGCACACCTAGCTTGCCTTCCACGCCAAGAAAAGATCCTTTCGGACACGGGACGAAGTCCTCAACTTTGTATCTTCATAGTCCTGGAGTCCGGCTGAAGGTATAGTTCGGCTATCACACCCCCTAATCCAGGACTCCCTCAGTAGCCCCTGAACCAGGCTTCAATGACGACGAGTCCGGCGCGCAGATTGTCTTCGGCATTGCAAGGCGGGTTCCTCCTCCAAGTTCTTCAAGAAGATTATAA
This sequence comes from Aegilops umbellulata, assembly GCA_032464435.1. Classification (NCBI taxonomy): domain Eukaryota; kingdom Viridiplantae; phylum Streptophyta; class Magnoliopsida; order Poales; family Poaceae; genus Aegilops; species Aegilops umbellulata. The sequence goes on along the minus strand of CP136056.1, from coordinate 345,236,869 downwards.
ACACCACAGAATAGTGTCCGGCTCTGCAAAGTAAGTTTCCACATATTGCCATACAGAGAATAATATTAACACAAATCAAATTGCTGACGTATCCCGCAGTGCGTCATAACACTGCGGCCAAGCCTTCTATATAAATTGCTTCCATTGTTCCACCTCAGCTCGTTTAGCGAGGCGGTTTCCTTGGCACATCTTGTCGAAGCAGAGATCGTGTGCCCCCCTTTAACGGGATTCTCATTAATACGGACGTGGGTAACCCAACCACACCATTTACCGCGGCGTTTGGGAGGCAAGTGAGTTTTATAAGGTAGGTGGGGACGCCTAACCGCACCTACTTATATAAAGGGATAAGGATTCACCTTTTTAACCTACGCCTTCTTCCTCCTTTGCCAATCCATCTCTCGCGCACTCAAGCTCCAGCGCCCAAGTCCGCTCTTCCTTCCTCAACCTTCTCCAACAATGTCCGGAGCGGGAGGCAAATGGATGGTCTCCTCCATTACGTAGGCTCAAGGAAAAAGGTTAAGGAAAGCCGGATACTTGTCCAAGGACATCCCGCATCGGCTTCCTGATAAGGGGCAGCTTCTTCCTACCCCAAGGCCCCATGAGAGGGTAGTTTTTCTTCCCCACTTCCTCCGCGGACTGGGTTTTCCACTTCACCCATTTGTCCGGGGGCTCATGTTCTACTATGGCCTGGATTTCCACGATCTGGCCCCAAACTTTGTTCTCAACATCTCGGCGTTTATCGTCGTGTGTGAGGCTTTTCTCCGCGTCCGCCCCCACTTCGGCCTCTGGCTCAAGACCTTCAACGTCAAGCCCAAGGTGGTGTCCGGCACCCAGGCGGAGTGCGGAGGCGCTATGCTTGGCAAGATAGCCAACGTCCTCTGGTTCGATGGCTCTCTCGTGGAGTCCCTAAAGGGGTGGCACGCTGGGTGGTTTTACATCACCGAGCCCCGCGATCCGAAATGGGTCACGGCCCCCGAGTTCAGATCCGGACCCCCCACGCGGCTCATGTCCTGGAAAGAGACATGCCTGTCGTGGGGCAACGAGGAGGAAGTGACTGGGTTACAAACATGCATCCAGTCCCTGGTGAACAAGCCAATCCGGCTTGCCAATATAGTCCAGTTCATGCTCGTTCGCCTGATCCTCCCGTGCCAAGAAAGGGACTTTACTTTGTGGGAATTCGACCCGGCGCAGCACCAAACCCTCAGTTGGCTCTTCGACACGACATATGAAGACGTCTGGAAGGTGCTGACCAAAGGCGCCGAGTCCCCCACATCCGCCTCCGAGGATCGCGGATACAGCTCGCAGCGTAAGGCTGGCGAGGTAAGCTATCTATACCTTTGACAGGCTTGGCAGGAGATATCCGGACCAATTAACTGTCCGGCTCCTCTACCCGAAGACCCGGCCCCAGCTCTCTTGGTGAAGCTAATGGCTCCGGCACCTTACGTGGTGCCGGAAAGGAAGGCCAAGAATAAGAAAACCACCGGGACTCGAAAAAGTTCCCGCAACATGGTGGTGTCGGACTCGTCATCTGACGAGTCCGCAACGCCCTCCTCTCGTGAAAATGAGGAGGAGGAACAAGGAAGCTCTCACCTCCAGCGAGGGGATCAAAGAAGAAGAGGGCCACCCCAACGGGGGAGGCCGAGGGGTCGAGAAAAAGGAAGACCCCTCCGCTGTACTACTCCCACGACGCCGAAGAGGGCGGAGAGGAGTGGCCGGACAGAACCAAGCGTCCGGCGAAATCGTAAGTATTTATATACCAGGGTGATTCATGATATTCTTTTAGTGTGCGGCTTTCCCTGATATCACACGTATTTTATGCAGCCCGCCCCGGGCCGAATTCGACGACTCGTCGAGCGGCTCCCTGGATTCGTCGGACGTGAACTCTGTTCCGCCCGCGGTCTCCCCCCGCGGGGCGGACGACGCTGAAGTGGCGCCCCGCCAAGCTTCAGGGCAGAAGGAGATGGTCCTGGAGGAGCCACAAGGCAATCCTCCGGACCCCAGGAGTAAAGGGGATGAAACCCCCCAGGGCTCCAAGTCCGGCTTTGTGCCGGACACCGTGCCGGACTCGACAGTCCCGGTCCACGGTGGGCGAACTCCTTCCAAGAGGAGTGAGCCATCTGAGTCGGCGGCCTCCGTCCAACCGGAGGCGCCGAACAATCTGCTGGAGGTGCTTGAGGGCGCCGCCATCGATGAGGAGCACCGTACTGTTATGAGTACGGTGATCCAAAGGATTCAGTCCGCCAAGAGCGGACTGAATCAAGCTTGCGCTAGCCTTCTAACAGGCTTCGAGGTAAGTAAAAATATGCCAATTTATTTACCGCATAGACAGTAGCCCCTGATGCTCTGTTCGGTGTTCGGAAAGAAAAGCCGGATAGAGGATCTAGTAGTTTTCGCAGGAGTCTAACAAAAAAGGTCAAATATGCGTATGCAGGCTTCACTGCTGTCCACCGCCGCACTGACTGCGCAGGTGGATGTCCTGAAACAGGACCTTGGGCGGACCGAGCAAGATCTCGGCCTTGCCAAACGGCAGCTCGAGGAGAAGGAAGGTAAGAAATACCTAAAAAGAAAAAGAAGAAAAAAGGTGCCTATAGAGAGGCTTGATTACAGAAGGAACTAACAGGATTGTATTGCCTATTGTAGGGGCCACAACCAAGGTGACAACCCTGAAGCAGGCGCTGGCTGAGGCCGAAAAGAAATCGGCCGAGGAGCGCGCCGAGCGAGAGAGGCTTGGGGTTCAGGTCGGCGAGGTGCAGCAATAGCTGCAAACTCTTATGAAAAAACATGAGGGTTTGGAGCTTGAGGCGAAGGCGCAAGCATCCGAGCTCGCTTCGGCCATCGAGACCGCCAAGAGTGCCAAGGCCGAAGCCCAGAAGGCCCTCCAAGAGTTGGAGGAGGTGAAAAAGATAGCAACGGGTAAGGCATTCTCAATGCAGAGTAGGAATATAAAAGTAAACTACCTATTACTTACCCAGATCCGGAGTTCTCCAGGGGCGTTCGCCGATCTTCCCCGTAGCGTATCCGACGCCGCCGCGTTCTACCGAGCTGAAGAGGGCAGCTCGACAGAAAGTGTGTTTTGGTCTCAGTATTCTGAGGCCGGACACCCTGTGCCCCTAAGCGATCAGCTGAAACAGCTGGTCGAGCTCCACAAGGCGGCCGAACAGGCCATGAAGGGCTTACTAGTTCGGCTGTGGCCTGGAGAGGCCCTGCCTGGGAGCTATTTCGGGCTGGTGCAGCGGCTGGTGGAGGCCTGTCCACGGCTTGAGGTCATCAAGCGCTCCATCTGCATTGAAGGTGCCCGGAGTGCCCGTGTAAGGGTACACTGGGGTAAGCTGGACGGAGAGAAGCTGGTGAAGGACGGGCCGCCGCAGGGGAAGGAGCATCGCAAGCCCGAGAACTACTACAAGGACGTTCTTGCCGGAGCCCGCCTTGTCGCGGATGAATGTGCTAAAGATGTAATATTTGAATGAACTCGCTCGTTTGTATCCTGTGCGCTGAAAACTTGTTCATATGCGCATACCAAAGCTTGTTTAATTTAAAATATTATTTTTTGTGCGACCGTTTATCAAAAATTGAGAGATGGCAAGTCGTCGGCTTCTGCCCCCATGCCACTAGTGCTGGGGTGTTCGGGATAAACCTGAGGGCTCTTGTTCCCATAGTTGGGTCCTTCGAGGGAGGCGCTCAACACAACGAACCAGGCAATTGGACTATAATGCTTGAACACTCTCACTTAGCCATAGAACGTTATAATTTTAAATTTCGGCGAAGCCCCTAGTTCGGAAGGCCGAATTCAGGGCGCTATCCACGCCTTTGGCCGGATATAGCCAGCTCCTCGCTCAAAGCGGCATAAGCCTTTAAGGACTCGAAAAACCTCTCGAACAGCGACCGGTCTCACACCTTATCATGACAGTCTGTTTTAGCTTTCTCCACTGAGGTGCTCAACCCACCTGATCTGGGGCACAATCGCAGTGGTTCTCCTAGTGCTACCTTAGCCGATAGAGCGGAACGTAAGGTACCAAAACATAGGAGCCGGGCAAACCCAACATTTGACCAAAATCATGACTCGGAGCCAATGCATATAGTGCTATAAGTTCGGGGTGCCGCACTTTGTGAAAGTGTACGGACTTCTCACACCAGATAAAAGGGTAATGAAGCCCCTGGCGTGGTTTGCCGTACCATGGTGTACGGGTGCGATCATGTTATGTAATAAACACATATATTCAAAGGGGACAATGCAAAAAATAGACAAAAAGCTATGCATTGTTTTATAAAGAGGCTATTTATCAAAGCCGAACGATACAAGTAGTGTGATAAGCAAAAAAGATATTAGACTATTTAACATGTCCTGACCAGGCACAAGCCGCGGAATTTAGAAACAGATATATCGCTTGAAATAGAGACCACCTGAGAGTTCCGGAATGCGGCGTAGCTTTGTCTGCTTTCCTGGATCTTGCATTGTCTGTGCCGCAATACTGCCGAACAGGTTATCCAGAGTATGGAGTCCTGAAAAAAGAAAAAATCCGGCAGCCCCTAGTACGTTTGACGCCGTGTTGTAGGCATGCCGTTAATGTGCCCCTCCCCCTGTGCCCATGGAATTTTAAGGGCGTAATTATGTACTCGCGGTACTTGCTCCGCTATGTTGCGATGGCTGGGGTCGGGGCCGTATTGCTACGCTTGCTCTGATCGTGCCAGGTGGTCTTGTTGCAGGTTACTCCGGGCGCGCTTTGCATTGTCCGGTTTTTTAACGGCTGGACTGGAGAGTTGCCTTGAAAGGCTGCTTTGTACTTCCGCTGCGAGGGCCGCCGTGTGCTCCTCCGTATGGATGGAGCGTTCTGTGTTTCCACTGACCGTAATTACTCCTTGAGGGCCTGACATCTTGAGCTTGAGATATGCGTAGTGCGGCACCGCATTGAATTTAGCGAATGTGGTTCGTCCGAGCAGGGCGTGATAGCCACTGCGGAACGACACTATATCGAAGATTAACTCTTCGCTTCGGAAGTTATCCGGAGATCCGAAGACCACATCCAGTGTTATCGAGCCTGTGCAATTGGCCTCTACACCTGGTATGACGCCTTTAAAGGTCGTTCTTGTGGGCTTGATCCTTGATGGATCTATGCCCATTTTCCGCACTGTATCCTGATAAAGCAGGTTCAGGCTACTGCCGCCGTCCATGAGGACTCTTGTGAGATGAAATCCGTCCATGATTGGGTCGAGGACCAGTGCGACAAAACCGCCGTGATGGATGCTAGTGGGGTGGTCCCTTCGATCGAAAGTGATCGGGCAGGAGGACCATGGGTTGAACTTTGGGGCGACTGGCTCCATCGCGTATACGTCCCGTAGCGCCCGCTTCCTCTCCCGCTTGGGAATGTGGGTCGCGTATATCATGTTCACCGTCCGCACTTGTGGGGGAAACCCTTTCTGTCCATTGTTGTTCGGCGGCCTGGGCTCCTCCTCGTCGTCGCTGTTCAGCCCCTTGTCCTTGTGTTCGGCTCTTAACTTGCCTGCCTGCTTGAACACCCAACAATCCCTGTTGGTGTGATTGGCTGGCCTTTCAGGGGTGCCATGAATCTGGCACGAGCGGTCGAGTATCCGGTCCAAACTGGATGGGCCCTGGGTATTCTTCTTAAATGGCTTTTTCCGCTGACTGGATTTATAGCCTCTGAATTCGGCATTGACTGCCGTATCCTCATTGTTGTCGCTGCTGACGCGGCGCTTTTGATTATTTCGACGTGACCTGCCACTTTTGTCCTTGGTATCCGAATTACCGGGCTTCTTCGATAAGTTGTTGCTGCGAGCTAGCCAGCTATCTTCGCCCGCGCAAAAGCGGGTCATGAGTGTCGTGAGGGCTGCCATGGTTTTCGGCTTTTCCTGTCCCAGGTGCCGGGCAAGCCACTCGTCGCGGATGTTATGTTTGAAGGCTGCTAGGGCCTCTGCGTCCGGACAATCGACTATATGATTTTTCTTTGTTAGGAACCTTGTCCAGAATTGCCTGGCCGATTCTTCTCGCTGCTGAATTATGTGGCTTAGGTCGTCGGCATCTGGTGGCCGCACATAGGTCCCCTGAAAGTTGTCGAGGAATGCGGCTTCCAGGTCCTCCCAAGAACCGATTGAGTCCGCTGGTAGGCTGTTAAGCCAGTGCCGGGCTGGTCCTTTAAGCTTAAGGGGTAGGTATTTGATGGCGTGCAGATCATCGCCACGTGCCATGTGGATGTGAAGGAGATAATCCTCAATCCATACTGCCGGATCTGTCGTACCATCGTACGACTCGATATTAACGGGTTTAAAACCCTCTGGGATTTTATGATCCATTACTTCGTCTGTGAAGCATAGTGGGTGTGCGGCGCCCCTGTACTGGGCTATGTCATGACGCAGCTCGGAAGAGCTGTGCCTGCTGTGTTCGGCCCGGCCGGATTTATTGTGTCCGGAGTGAAGATCATCACGTGTCTTCGGGCGTCCGCGCGATCCATAGATCGATCTTGTTTTCTTTGCTTTATCCTCCAGTACGTCTCGCAGGTCTGGCTCCTTTTCCCGTGCCCTATTCGAGCGGCATCGGGGCATGGCTTGCTTAAGGGCTCGACAGGCCTCTCTGTCGCGGCCACGGGGTGGCCGGTCTGCCATGTCATATGCTTCCCCCTCTGATTGGGGTAGCGGCCTGCGCTTAGGATAATTTTTGGAGGGGCGCCCGAGTTCATATTCTTCGGCCACAAGGACTTCAGTCCATCTATCAGCTAGCAGATCTTGATCAGCTCTAAGCTGTTGCTGCTTTTTCTTTAGGCTGTTGGCCGTGGCTAGAAGCCTACATTGAAAACGCTCTTGTTCGGCGGGGTCTGATGGTACGACGAATTCGTCGTCGTCGAGGCTTGCCTCGTCTTCGGAGGGAGGCATGTAGTTATCATCCTCAACCTCTTGCTCTGTCGCTCTCTCCTGAGGGCTGGCTTTTCCATCTTCCTGCGCCGAATCTTGCTGGTTCTGGTGTTCTTCAACGCTGCCCGGGGTAGCATTATCTCCCGTGCCGGAATCACCGTTTCTGCTGTGGCGGGATTTAGAGCGGCGCCGTTGGCGCCGGCGTTTTTGCGGTTTTTTCGAGGTGTCGTCTTCCGCTGCTCCATCGCCATCTGCATCCTTTGGAGCATCCACCATGTATATGTCATATGACGAGGTGGCGGTCCAGTGCCCTACAGGTGCTGGTTCTTGTTCGTCTCCTCCTTCGTCGTCCATACCGTCGAAGTCTTCGGAGCCGAACTCTAGCATGTCGGTTAAATCGTCGACAGTGGCTATTAAGTGGGTGGTGGGTGGGCTTTGAATTTCTTCGTTGTCCGAATCCCAACCTCGCACACCATAGTCCGGCCTGGGATTTCCTGATAAAGAGAGAGACTTGAGAGAATTCAGGATATCACCGAAAGGTGAGCACTGAAAGATGTCCGCGGCGGTGAATTCCATTACAGGCGCCCAATCAGATTCCATCGGCGGGGGCGCGGAAGGCTCGGAGTTCGGAGAAGAGTCCATCTCCTTGGAGTCCTGGGCCGTGCGGAGTACGGGGCTGGCGTTCGGCTCGATCGCCTTTGAGATCGCAGCCCCCGAGGTGACGTCCAACCGTTCATCCTCAGAGAGCGCAGCGGGCTCCGAGTCAAAGATCAGGGCCGGAGCGTGTGCGGCCTCCAGGGTGCTGTTCGGAGGCAGAGCTATATCATGCCCCTCGAAATAGCGCGGCGCGCTTGGCTGTGGCTCGAACCCGTTGAAGATCAAGTCTCCGCGGATATCGGACGTGTAGTTTAAGCTTCCAAACCTGACTTGATGGCCAGGGGCGTAGCTTTCGATCTGCTCCAGATGACCAAGTGAATTGGCCCGCAGAGCGAAGCCGCCGAAGACGAAGATTTGTCCGGGGAGGAAAATCTGACCCTGCACCTCATCATTGTTGATGATCAAAGGAGCCATCGGGCCTAAAAGCGACGACACAGAGGAACTCTCAATGAAAGCACCAATGTCGGTGTCAAAACCGGCGGATCTCGGGTAGGGGGTCCCGAACTGTGCGTCAAGGTCGGATGGTAACAGGAGACAAGGGACACTTTATTTTACCCAGGTTCGGGCCCTCTCGATGGAGGTAAAACCCTACTCCTGCTAGATTAATATTGATGATATGGGTAGTACAAGAGTGGATCTACCATGAGATCAAGGAGGCTAAACCCTAGAAGGTGGCCTATGGTATGATTGTGTATGTAACGCCCTCGATGCGGCTATATCTCCCACGTGTCGAAGCACGACTTAGAGGCATAACCGCATTGAAAGCAATGTCGCAAGTGAGGTAATCTTCACACAACCCATGTAATACATAAGGGAAAGAGATACATAGTTGGCTTACAATCGCCACTTCACACAAATACATGAATAAAACATTACATCAAACAGTTACAATCAGGGCCCGACTACGGAGCCAAAAATAAAAGAAGAAACCCCAAAAGCGACAAAGGTCCACGATCGACCCCAACTGGGCTCCACTACTGATCGACTAGAACGAAACAACACAATAAACAAAGATACTCATCGAACTCCTCCCTGAGCTCAGGTGCGTCACCTGCACGGTTCCATCGGCACCTGCAAACTGGTTTTGGAAGTATCTGGTGAGTCACGAGGACTCAGCAATCTCACACCCGCGAGATCAAGACTATTTAAGCTTAAAGGTATGACAGGGTAGTGAGGTGGAGCTGCAGCAAGCGACTAGCACGTATGGTGGCTAACAAACGCAGAAAGAGAGCGAGAAGAGAAGGCAAAGCACGGTCGAAACAACTATGATCAAGAAGTGATCCTGAACTACTTACGTCAGACATAACTCCAACAACCATGTTCACTTCCCGAGCCCCGCCGAGAAGAGATCATCATGGTTACACACGCGGTTGATGTATTTTAGTTAAGATCGACTTCAGGTTTTCTACAACCGGACATTAACAAATTCCCATCTGCCCATAACCGCGGGCACGGCTTTCGAAAGTTCAAACCCTGCAGGGGTGTCCCAACTTAGCCCATGATAAGCTCTCGCGATCAACGAAGGATATTCCTTCTCCCCGGGAAGACCCGATCAATCTTGGAATCCCGGCTACAAGACATTTCGACAGTAATAAAACAAGTCCAGCAAAGCCGCCCGATGCGCCGACATCCTGATAGGAGCTGCACATATCTCATTCTCAGGGCAACACCGGATGAACACTCCGTACAACTAAAACCAGCCCTCAAGTTTCCTTAAGGTGGCGCTGCAAAGGGCTCTAGTTCGGACCAACACTTAGACAAGCATTGGCCCGGGGGGGGGGGGCTGAAACAAAGATGACCCTCGGGATGCGCGACTCCCAAGGGAAAAAAATAATAGGCTGAGGCAAATGGTAAAACCAATGTTGGGCCTTGCTGGAAAAGTCTTATTCAAAGCGAACTGTCAAGGGGGTCCCATAAATCACCCGACCGCGTTAGGGACACAAAATTCGGGAACATAACACCGATATGACGGAAACTAGGGCGGCAAGAGTGGAACAAAACACCAGGCATAAGGCCGAGCCTTCCACCCTTTACCAAGTATATAGATGCATTAATAATATAAGAGATATTGTGATATCCCAACAAGTAAACATGTTCCAACAAGGAACAGCATCTCCATGTTCCAACAAGGAACAAACTTCATCTTCACCTGCAACTAACAACGCTATAAGAGGGGCTGAGCAAAGCGGTAACATAGCCAATCAACGGTTTGCTAGGGCATGGATGGTTAGAGGCTGACATGGCAATATGGGTGGCATGATATAGCAAGTGGTAGGTATCGCAGCATAGGCATAGCAAAAGAGCGAGCAATCTAGCGAGCAAAGATAGAAGTGATTTCGAGGGTATAGTCATCTTGCCTGAGATCCCGCAAGGAAGAAGAACGAGACCATGAAGAAGACAAACGGACGTAGTCGAACGAATCCTCACAATCGCAATGTTATCGGAACCAACCCGAAGAAGCAACACCGGAAAAGAGCAAACAACATGGTAAACAACCACCACATAAGCATGGAATGATGCACAACCAAGTATGATGCATGTCCGGTTTAATGAGGCATGGCATGGCAAAGTGCAACAACCAACACTACAAATTAAGTGGAGCTCAATATGCAACGAGTTGCATATTGACTAAACACCACATCAATTATTTAGTTCTCTCTTGTTGATGTACCCAACAATGTTAAATGTTGATTAACATGGCAAGAGGTGAAGCATAATTAAACTAACTATTTAGACAAGTTTAAATGAGGCCGGAACAACAAAATAACAAGTCCGGAAACTCCTCATATGCATATATTAGGTTTGGTACTGTTCTGCCTATAACATGATTTTAGAGTTGTTAAACAGTAAAATAAAGTCCACCATGTTAAACTATGCAAAATTCTGCCCCATTTACATATATAAATTATTAAATTCCGAGTAACGGTTAATTAGTTATGAAATGATTCACTTTAACATGGCATTTGTGCAAATTTAAACAAACAACAAGTTAAACATTTTTATACATGCATGAAAGTTGGATATTATTAAACTACACAAATTTCTGAGCATTTTACATATATAAATCATTTTAATCCGATGCACGGTTTGTGAATTATTAACGCATGCATATGAAGGGGTTTTCTGTAAAACTGCCAAACTCCTGGATATTAGACAAATTCGCAGACGAAAAAAAAATATGATACGGGTCAGATCTGCTGGGACTGGGCTGCTCACATTGGGCCTTGGCCCGGCACTGTGGAGAGGAGGAGGCAGGCCGGGGCATGGGCCTTGGGGAGGCGCTGGCCCACGCAGCAGGGCGACGGGTCAACGGTGCGGGCGAGCGGGACGAGCGGAGCCTCTCTGCTCGATGCAGAGCGAGCAGAGGCCATCGGCGTGGACTCCGGCAGGCGACGACGCAGCTCGGGCGGCGCGGTCAACGGGCAGGAGAGGCGGGGCGACGAGGGAGCTGCATCTGTTCGTTGCTGACGACCAGGAACATCGGCAGTTCGAGGCAGGGCCAGACGCGGCGCGGCGACGAGGACCTGCCGGATCTGGCGAGACGGTAGGAGCGCGGGGACGGCGGATCTTGGCGCGGATCCAAGGTGGCGATGTCTACCTGCTGGCGAGGTCCGCCGTGGCAAGGCAGCGGAGCCGGGCGGAACCAGAGACGGAGGGAGTCGGCGATGGAGAAGCTCCAGGCAGCGTCGCTGTCTCCTGTTCGAGCAAACAGAGAGGGAGAGATGTGAGGTGAGGGAGAAAGACAGGTAAAGGAGAGGAAGGAGGTGGGGTGCGAGAGCGGTCTGGTTTGCGGATCATCGGTGAAGGAGCGCTCGGGCGCTGCTGCTGCTTGAAGGAGACGAAAGCGCGGCGACGGATCAAAAGAAGAGGCCGGCCATGGTGTCCTGTGGAGGCAACAGAGAGAGATGAGCGGGGAAAGGAGAAGAAATAGAGAAAGGGAAGGAAGAGAAGAGAGGAAGGGCTCGGTCCTGCATGCTCGGGGCGAGGGCGCCATGAACTGAGAGAGGGAGCTTGAGCTCCTGGTTGCTGCCGGAGGACGACGGGGTCCTGGTCAGTGGCTTCGGTTGAGATGAGGGAGGAGGAAGGGCCTCGATCCAATCGGGATCGAGCTGTGGCTGGCTGCGCGAAGGAGAGAGGAGATCCAGGAGACGAGTGGCAGCTGCGGGTTGGCTCGGGATGGATCCCGAGGAGAACCAGAAACTGGCGGCGGGGAGGAGGATCCCTAGAAATTAGGGATTTGGTCTGATTATATAGGTAGGAGACTAGGTAGGGCCTAATCCGGTCCGTCCGATTATAATCGGGCGGTCGTAAAAGAGTAGCTTAGAGAGTCCATTTAATAAAACGGAGATATTTTGTAGACGTTAGGGGATGATCCGGACACAACGGTAGCGGCAGTCCGGTTCGGGTCCGGGACAACTTTCGGACGCGCGCGCAAGGAGGTCCGCGGGCTGACGAGAGAGGTTAGGTTGGGTCAGGCGGATTGTGAAGAGCGGGTTGGTCTGAGAGGAGAGGGGAGAGATGCAGCCCGGCACGGTTTCCGGAGACCGAAAACGTCCGACGAAGGTACCGGCAACGGTACCGCTATATGTTTAACGGTTGGGCTATCAAACGGACTCCGAATGCGATGAAACTTGGCAGGCGGCCTACCTACAACAAAACAACACCGCATGCCAACTTTCAACCCATTCCGAGAACATTTTTATGCCACTTATAAAATAATATTCGGACATGCCGCGAGCGCGTGCTAGTGTGGTTGGTCTCAGAACGGACAAGGGAGAGAACTCGGAGAACCCGGACGGATGCAAGTTTCGAAAAATATGATGATGCAATGCGGATGATGACATGGCAAGATGCGACACGCAAGCAAATGACATGGCAACGACGGCAAATAACCGACGGACACCTGGCGCATCAGATCCGGGGCGTTACAACACTCCACCACTACGAGAGGATCTCGTCCCGAGATCTAGAATGGCACCGGAGGGGGAAACGGAAGAGAAAGAGAAGAGGTAAAGCTAAGTTTCTTCTTTGACAAAATAGTGAAACCAAAGAACCTTGAGAGGTTGAGCAAAATGAAAGAAAGAATACCATGGAGAAGAGGAGAATTGCAAACACTCCGTTATCAAAGAGGAACAAGGAACATTACAAGAACCTTGTGGGTTGAAAGACATGAAACAAGGGCTTAACGAACCCAAAAGAATATGACCACACCGGAAGAAAAGAGAAACAAGGAACACGATGTGAACCTTGGAGTTTGCAAAGCTATGAATGACGAGAACAATGGACGAGAAGTACATGCAAACACTCCGGTTGAAACGAGATGTACAAAGAACGATAATGATCAATTACGATAACGCTCCGGTTGGAAAATGGAAGGGATCGAATATGAACTTGGCCAAATGAAAGCACTTGGATGAGACTCCGGTTAGAAGAGGAATGAATAGATCACTAACTTGACAAGATGGAAAGATACTTGACGAGAGCAACAACACAATGCCTCCGGAACAAAAGAACGAATAGAATGAAAAGAACGGAGAAGACAATAACATCTTCTACCTCAAATGAATTTGATATAGCATCCTTAAAAGAAGGATAGAACGGAGTTGTTGGAAAACCAACAACGAAAAGAATAAGCTTGTAGTGGACTTATGGAAACATCTCAACATTATGAGGCGACAACCTGCCACTAACGAAAACCAAGGATTGGATTGATATCAACAAGGAGACGAGAGACTTATTTCACCGGGAGGACAAACGAAGAATTTGGGTCATTGATAAACACCACAATAGCAACAAACCTTAGAGAAAGCCTTAGGTGAAATATAACCCAAGATAACTCCAACGAAGAGATAGATTGGTAGAAAAGATCTCTTGAACGAAGAGAAAATGATGGATTTAAATATCTCATTCTTGACAACATGTGAGTCATGAGACGTGAACTCCAATTATCAAGAATGACATAATACCACCTCGAATGATACGGTTGAAAGGATTGCACTTTAAAAGGCAAGATAAAGAATACTTGAGCTCCTCTGAAAAGAATCTCGATGAACACTTCGAGAAGAAATTAAATCCTTGATGAACCACCATGTAGAGCCTCCATGAACAACTCCGGTAAACAAAAGGATGATAGAAAGAAAGAGAAGTTGGAAATACAAGGTGAAGCTTGCGATGATTTAGATGGAGCTTAGAAATGATATAAACGAGAAAACTTGGAACTCCGGAAAGAGAGTTGAACAAAAGAAATCAAGAATTTTGAAGAACCTCCGGAATAAGGAATGGAATTTACTCGATGAAACAAGAATAAGAATAACACTATGCTTATCCTTCACCAATTAAATTGACGGCAAGCAATGGATTTGGCATACTGCTTATTCTCGTAGAAAAGATTAAAATAGGTATGGCGCAAACTTGAAAAGGTCTTTAACGAACCACCGGTAGGATTGGAAAGAAAGAATGAATCTATATGATAACAAGGGAAGAAGGATCTTGAACGAACCACCGTAAGAATTGAAAATGGCCGAAGAAAAGATAAAGAAACACCGGGAAGAATTAGCAAATGAACGAAGATGCTTGCTAGAATTTAGATAGAAGTGAACGTAGAGATTATGAGCTGATTAGAGGATATTTGAACGAAGCACCGGTAAGATTTGGAGAACGAGAGTTGAAAGCTTGAATGAAAAATTCTGAGATGAAAGGCTTTGGAGAATCAAACTGAAATGACCTCTGAAATGCTCCGGATGGGTATGAAAAGAATTCTCACAATCGAAACAATTATGAGAGGATGGCAACAAGCTAGAACAATGAATCTTGAAGAGAATGGAGCAAGATTTAAGAGAAACTCTTCTTCGGTCTTCAAATGCCGAGAATGACGATGAGAAACACCATGAATTGATGAGACACTCCGAAATGAGAATTGGAAAGGTTGAACCAACGATGAAAGAATTTGAAAGATCTTGGAGAAAGACATTTGACTGATGATAATTCCTTCTTACGTCAAACTTCAAAAGAACTAGAGAATACCTCCGGGAAAAATTAGAAGAGTCAGGTAAGATCCTGGGAAAAGACCTGTGGGTTAGGGCCCACTCAAAAGAATGGTTGAACGATTGCTTGAAAAGAGAGATTGCACCGGTTGGATTAAATGGCTTGAATGAGATAGCATCCTCAAAAGAACTTGAGTGAATTGAGAATGGAAGCTTGAATCTTCTGAGATATCTTCATCACTCCGGAACAATTGAATAGCGAGAAGTGAATGATTAAGAGATACACCGGCATAAGAAAGCACTTGAAATAAGAAAAAGAATATGATCAACACTGAAAGCTTGAATTGAATCCACCCGAGAAGAAAAGAATGACGAATGATGAACTTGAAGCTCCGTTAGTATCTTCATGGAAATCACTGGATAAAAACATTGAAGGAGAAGAATGGAGAGGCTTCACATCAATAAGATGGATACTTGATCAAGAAATATGCGTCCTTGAAGAAATAAGGGTGGGAGGGCGGAAAAAAACAAAGACAACTTGGAACGGATGAAACGGATACCGTTGAGAAAACCAAGAATTGGTCTTGCACAAATTGAAAGGATCGGGTTAACTTGAAGAGGAATCACGCCGGTTGAAAAGAATTAACATGATAATCTTGATGTTCAAGAAGGATTAGCACTCCCATAGACATGAGAACACCACTTGGAAAAGGTATGGAATCCACATTTGACTTCGAAGCAACTCGAATACCAAAAATAAAACAAAACAAGGATTGGCTTGCAAAATAAGCCGGAAACAAACCTATGATAGATCCCATATCGTATCATGTGTCTGTTGGAAAGAATTCCTACGTGATACTTGAATTCCCACTTATAAACTCCCGAAACTTCCTGGTTATGCAATCAGGTGTTGGGGATACAGGGGAAGCATAATATCTCACCCAAACTAGCAAATCCTACAACCAGCTGTATCCATCCTTCAACACATAACCAAGAAATCTTCGGAAATCATCTACCTCAACCTTCGAAAAGCATCCATTATACGAGTCATGGCAATACTCCCGCACTCGCCTCAGTACTGGGCTATCAGGGTTATCTCACCAACAACTGTACAAAAGAGATTTTCAATGTCGGCGTACTAAACTCAGGTATTCCAAAACCGCAACGATAAGATTATGACGATAACACCTCGGAGCTCAACTCCCCGGGACACTGCCACAACCCCTAAATGTCAGGAGGCAACCAAGACAATGTTGTCATCATAAAACCATCGGAACGATTGTAATATACCCGCGTGATCCTAATTTTTTTTAGTGAAATTTGAGAAGAGAAGAGTCAAAACTCTACGTCAGGATGCCTCACCAGAAGGTCGAAGGGACTGGGGAGTAAAAAGAATTCCTAAACTCTCCGATATATAATTCCTAAATGACTGAAAACATTTTTTTCTAGACACAACTCGGCCACTAAAGACGATCAATCAGTGGGGGCTCCTAAGGTCGGGGAAGGCTCTGATACCAACTTGTAACGCCCTCGATGCGGCTATATCTCCCACGTGTCGAAGCGTGACTTAGAGGCATAACCGCATTGAAAGCAATGTCGCAAGTGAGGTAATCTTCACACAACCCATGTAATACATAAGGGAAAGAGATACATAGTTGGCTTACAATCGCCACTTCACACAAATACATGAATAAAACATTACATCAAACAGTTACAATCAGGGCCCGACTACGGAGCCAAAAATAAAAGAAGAAACCCCAAAAGCGACAAAGGTCCACGATCGACCCCAACTGGGCTCCACTACTGATCGACTAGAACGAAACAACACAATGAACAAAGATCCTCATCGAACTCCTCCCTGAGCTCAGGTGCGTCACCTGCACGGTTCCATCGGCACCTGCAAACTGGTTTTGGAAGTATCTGGTGAGTCACGAGGACTCAGCAATCTCACACCCGCGAGATCAAGACTATTTAAGCTTAAAGGTATGACAGGGTAGTGAGGTGGAGCTGCAGCAAGCGACTAGCACGTATGGTGGCTAACAAACGCAGAAAGAGAGCGAGAAGAGAAGGCAAAGCATGGTCGAAACAACTATGATCAAGAAGTGATCCTGAACTACTTACGTCAGACATAACTCCAACAACCATGTTCACTTCCCGGGCCCCGCCGAGAAGAGACCATCATGGTTACACACGCGGTTGATGTATTTTAGTTAAGATCGACTTCAGGTTTTCTACAACCGGACATTAACAAATTCCCATCTGCCCATAACCGCGGGCACGGCTTTCGAAAGTTCAAACCCTGCAGGGGTGTCCCAACTTAGCCCATGATAAGCTCTCGCGATCAATGAAGGATATTCCTTCTCCCCGGGAAGACCCGATCAATCTTGGAATCCCGGCTACAAGACATTTCGACAGTAATAAAACAAGTCCAGCAAAGCCGCCCGATGCGCCGACATCCTGATAGGAGCTGCACATATCTCATTCTCAGGGCAACACCGGATGAACACTCCGTACAACTAAAACCAGCCCTCAAGTTTCCTTAAGGTGGCGCTGCAAAGGGCTCTAGTTCGGACCAACACTTAGACAAGCATTGGCCCGGGGGGGGGGGGCTGAAACAAAGATGACCCTCGGGATGCGCGACTCCCAAGGGAAAAAAATAATAGGCTGAGGCAAATGGTAAAACCAATGTTGGGCCTTGCTGGAAAAGTCTTATTCAAAGCGAACTGTCAAGGGGGTCCCATAAATCACCCGACCGCGTTAGGGATGCAAAATCCGGGAACATAACACCGATATGACGGAAACTAGGGCGGCAAGAGTGGAACAAAACACCAGGCATAAGGCCGAGCCTTCCACCCTTTACCAAGTATATAGATGCATTAATAATATAAGAGATATTGTGATATCCCAACAAGTAAACATGTTCCAACAAGGAACAACATCTCCATGTTCCAACAAGGAACAAACTTCATCTTCACCTGCAACTAACAACGCTATAAGAGGGGCTGAGCAAAGCGGTAACATAGCCAATCAACCGTTTGCTAGGGCATGGATGGTTAGAGGCTGACATGGCAATATGGGTGGCATGATATAGCAAGTGGTAGGTATCGCAGCATAGGCATAGCAAAAGAGCGAGCAATCTAGCGAGCAAAGATAGAAGTGATTTCGAGGGTATAGTCATCTTGCCTGAGATCCCGCAAGGAAGAAGAACGAGACCATGAAGAAGACAAACGGACGTAGTCGAACGAATCCTCACAATCGCAACGTTATCGGAACCAACCCGAAGAAGCAACACCGGAAAAGAGCAAACAACATGGTAAACAACCACCACATAAGCATGGAATGATGCACAACCAAGTATGATGCATGTCCGGTTTAATGAGGCATGGCATGGCAAAGTGCAACAACCAACACTACAAATTAAGTGGAGCTCAATATGCAACGAGTTGCATATTGACTAAACACCACATCAATTATTTAGTTCTGTCTTGTTGATGTACCCAACAATGTTAAATGTTGATTAACATGGCAAGAGGTGAAGCATAATTAAACTAACTATTTAGACAAGTTTAAATGAGGCCGAAACAACAAAATAACAAGTCCGGAAACTCCTCATATGCATATATTAGGTTTGGTACTGTTCTGCCTATAACATGATTTTAGAGTTGTTAAACAGTAAAATAAAGTCCACCATGTTAAACTAGGCAAAATTCTGCCCCATTTACATATATAAATTATTAAATTCCGAGTAACGGTTAATTAGTTATGAAATGATTCACTTTAACATGGCATTTGTGCAAATTTAGACAAACAGCAAGTTAAACATTTTTAAACATGCATGAAAGTTGGATATTATTAAACTGAGCATTTTACATATATAAATCATTTTAATCCGATGCACGGTTTGTGAATTATTAACGCATGCATATGAAGGGGTTTTCTGTAAAACTGCCAAACTCCTGGATATTAGACAAATTCGCAGACGGAAAAAAAATATGATACGGGTCAGATTTGCTGGGACTAGGCTGCTCACATTGGGCCTTGGCCCGGCACTGTGGAGAGGAGGAGGCAGGCCGGGGCATGGGCCTTGGGGAGGCGCTGGCCCACGCAGCAGGGCGACGGGTCAACGGTGCGGGCGAGCGGGACGAGCGGAGCCTCTCTGCTCGATGCAGAGCGAGCAGAGGCCATCGGCGTGGACTCCGGCAGGCGACGATGCAGCTCGGGCGGCGCGGTCAACGGGCAGGAGAGGCGGGGCGACGAGGGAGCTGCATCTGTTCGTTGCTGACGACCAGGAACATCGGCAGTTCGAGGCAGGGCCAGGCGCGGCGCGACGACGAGGACCTGCCGGATCTAGCGAGACGGTAGGAGCGCGGGGACGGCAGAGCTTGGCGCGGATCCAAGGTGGCGATGTCTACCTGATGGCGTGGTCCGCCGTGGCAAGGCAGCGGAGCCGGGCGGAACCAGAGACGGAGGGAGTCGGCGATGGAGAAGCTCCAGGCAGCGTCGCTGTCTCCTGTTCGAGCAAACAGAGAGGGAGAGATGTGAGGTGAGGGAGAAAGACAGGTAAAGAAGAGGAAGGAGGTGGGGTGCGAGAGCGGTCTGGTTTGCGGATCGCCGGTGAAGGAGCGCTCGGGCGCTGCTGCTGCTTGAAGGTTACGAAAGCGCGGCGACGGATCGAAGGAAGAGGCCGGCCATGGTGTCCTGTGGAGGCAACAGAGAGAGATGAGCGGGGAAAGGAGAAGAAATAGATAAAGGGAAGGAAGAGAAGAGAGGAAGGGCGCAGTCCTGCGTGCTCGGGGCGAGGGCGCCATGAACTGAGAGAGGGAGCTTGAGCTCCTGGTTGCTGCCGGAGGACGACGGGGTCCTGGTCAGTGGCTTCGGTTGAGATGAGGGAGGAGGAAGGGCCTCGATCCAATCAGGATCGAGCTGTGGCTGGCTGCGCGAAGGAGAGAGGAGATCCAGGAGAGGAGTGGCAGCTGCGGGTTGGCTCGGGATGGATCCCGAGGAGAACCAGAAACTGGCGGCGGGGAGGAGGATCCCTAGAAATTAGGGATTTGGCCTGATTATATAGGTAGGAGACTAGGTGGGGCCTAATCCGGTCCGTCCGATTATAATCGGGCGGTCGTAAAAGAGTAGCTTAGAGAGTCCATTTAATAAAACGGAGATATTTTGTAGACGTTAGGGGATGATCCGGACACAACGGTAGCGGCAGTCCGGTTCGGGTCCGGGACAACTTTCGGACGCGCGCGCAAGGAGGTCCGCGGGCTGACGAGAGAGGTTAGGTTGGGTCAGGCGGATTGTGAAGAGCGGGTTGGTCTGAGAGGAGAGGGGAGAGATGCAGCCCGACACGGTTTCCGGAGACCGAAAACGTCCGACGAAGGTACCGGCAACGGTACCGCTATATGTTTAACGGTTGGGCTATCAAACGGACTCCGAATACGATGAAACTTGGCAGGCGGCCTACCTACAACAAAACAACACCGCATGCCAACTTTCAACCCATTTCGAGAACATTTTTATGCCACTTATAAAATAATATTCGGACATGCCGCGGGCGCGTGCTAGTGTGGTTGGTCTCAGAACGGACAAGGGAGAGAACTCGGAGAACCCGGACGGATGCAAGTTTCGAAAAATATGATGATGCAATGCGGATGATGACATGGCAAGATGCGACACGCAAGCAAATGACATGGCAACGACGGCAAATAACCGACGGACACCTGGCACATCAGATCCGGGGCGTTACAGTGTATGATGATGGTTGTCCTACGGACTACAACCCTCCGGTTTATATACACACCGGATAGGGTTAGGGTTACATAGAGTTGGTTACAATGGTAGGAGATCTCGAATATCCGCACATCTAGCTTGCCTTCCACGCCAAGAAAAGATCCTTCCAGACACGGGACGAAGTCCTCAACTTTGTATCTTCATAGTCCTGGAGTCCGGCTGAAGGTATAGTTCGGCTATCCGAACACCCCCTAATCCAGGACTCCCTCAATCCCTATGGTCTACCATTCTTACAATAGGTATGAGAGTTAGAGAACAAAAAAAGTATGTACAAATCACATACATAGATATTGATACAACATCTATGAAACCAACACGGGGAACATCTATGAAGTCAGGTTACTATAAAGATTAATTTGCATACTATAGGTATTAAAAAAACCAAGAGTAGTCAGTAAAATCACGCTTAAATACTTACCAGTCTTTGAAAGGGATGGCTGATTATACCCTTGTAACCTGACCATATCCTCCCCTATTTTCTTCCGATAAGATTCACGCCTGTGTGCGTTGAACTGCTACCTTGTTTCGCTTACGTTTTTTTTCTTCATTAAATACACCTACTGTTGCATGCTGTTCGGAAGTTTTGTCATCTGCATTACGTTAAGAGTAAAAACCACAAAGCCCATTAAGCTCATCTGGGAGATGTCGATTTGTAAGCTGTATAAGCATACCTGTGAATACCTTGAGTATCATCTCGTAGCTTAGTCTTACCATCCTTATTATTCTCAGAATACGACGGAATCCCGTCGTTTGAAGGTTCCCGCCCTACATCTTAGCAATCAACAAAATATACGGTATGCACGAAACATTAGCACCAATCTTGACACAGTCTTATACCTGCATGTAAGGGTATGAAGTTTGCATTGTAGTCTCCAACATTTATCCCGCCCGTAAGGACTGCTACACATAATGCATTCTGCCAATTTTAGAAATGGACGTGAAGCAGCATTTATAACCAATCTTCGGACAGTATTATACCTGATTCCGCCGTGTAGACGTTATCAACAATTTCAGCTACGGGTATGATGCTCGCATTGTGTTCTGCATCACTTCTCCCGCTTGTAAGACCTGCAAGACATTATGCATGCTGTCATATATTCATCTCGGAGAGTAAAAACCACAAAGCCCATTAAGCTCATCTGGGAGATGTCGATTTGTAAGCTGTATAAGCATGCATGTGAATACCTTGAGTATCATCTCGTAGCTTAGTCTTACCATCCTTATTATTTTCAGAATACGATGGAATCCCGTCGTTTGAAGGTTCCCGTCCTACATCTTAGCAATCAACAAAATATACGGTATGCACGAAACATTAGCACCAATCTTGACATAGTCTTATACGTGCATGTAAGGGTATGAAGTTTGCATTGTAGTCTCCAACATTTATCCCGCCCGTAAGGACTGTTACACATAATGCATTCTGCCACTTGCAGAAATGGACGTGATGCAACATTTATAACCAATCTTCGGACAGTATTATACCTGATTCCGCCGTGTAGACGTTATCAACAATTTCAGCTACGGGTATGATGCTCGCATTGTGTTCTGCATCACTTCTCCCGCTTGTAAGACCTGCAAGACATTATGCATGCTGTCATATATTCAGGCCTCGGAACAAAATGAAAAAATGGTAGACTGCATCATACCTGTAGTTACGTCATCTTCAGGTTGATGTTCGCCTGCCGTGCTTTTTGAATTCCCCATATGCAACTATTGAATGGCAAAAATCATGAAGACAGAAACGGTAGTTCTTTGTTGATCTTCACCAACATGGTAATTTCTTCTACATCATTGACATTCTGCAAGGGTTATTGTTCTACATATATACTGGAACAGGTTGCTAGCATATACTGCAATTGTATTTTATTCTACATAAATACTGCAATGGCACTTTCATCTACATCTTCTACATCTCTGTACTTTCTTAGAATGCAAGTGTTTTTATTCTATCTTCAGTTCAGCACAAGTGGAAACATAATCTTGGGTCCTGTATGGTTTGTGTTTTCTTTTTTGCCATATTTATACAAGTGCAGGATGCAGGATACCCCTTGGTAAAAAAAATTGCCAATTGCCAACTGTAAACATGTCAGCACAAGTGGAAACATACTCTTGGGTCCTGTATGGTTTATGTTTTCTTTTTTGCCATATTTATACAAGTGCAGGATGCAGGATACCCCTTGGTAACAAAAAATTGCCAATTGCCAACTGTAAACATGTGTACTTGAGTCTAGTTTTAACATGAAAAAAACCTAAACTGTGTAGAACAGAAACCAATCTCGTAGGCGGATCCATCCCTGTGCCAGCACTTGCCATGGCTGTATGACATGCGATGGATGTATGGGCTGTGAGATGTATGAGATGCGATTGTATGGAATTTGAGTTGTATGAGATGTGATTGACGTATGAGATGATTTGTATACCTATTTTTCGGATCCAGAACGCCGGATCCTGGACGTGTCCGCGTATCCTCGTCCAGGATCGGCACCGGATCCTGGATCAAGGGCGAGGAGTTCAGGGCGGTGGCGAAGTGATGGAGGGCGGCGGCGACCTGATCCAGGACCCGCGCCGGATCGTCGAGGTGTTCAGCGCGGCGGCGAAGTGTTGGAGGGCCGCGACGACCTTGTCCAGGATCAACGCGGATGGAGGACGGCGAGTGAAGTGGGGCGGCGACCTCGACCAGGATGGAGGGCGGCGAGGATGGAGGGCAGCGACTGGAGCGTGGCGGCACAGGGATGTAGGGAGGCCACGAAGGAAGACCTCGCTCGATAACAGGACTCGTCGCTCCTACGTGCGGCCGCACGGTTTTTCAGTCGCTGGTTAACCGTCGTAGGTTTTTTTGTCGCAGGTTAACCTTCGTACGTCTTTTGAGGGTCGCATGTGGATAGGTGCGGGTTCGGGCCTCAGGAGGAGGTTTTTTCCATTTGTGATGTCTTAGTCAGAGGTGGGAGCAGGTACCAAAATAAACCGTGGGAGGTGGGACTAAAAAAACCTGGAAGCCAGACTACCAACTGCTCCTTTAGGAGTAGAGATACGATGCAAAATTCATCTGCAGCCGTATAAAGCACCAGGGTGGCATGACAACATGGCGGCAGGCCCACTGTCATTGAATGGCCATGACTAGAGCATTGTATTTTCTGCGAAAAAATCCATGAATTAGTACAAGGACATGAAACGTCACTATGCATGTCCATGACCATAAGACCCACCTATTAGTGAGTAGTACAAAGGAATAATCATGTAAAATTGTGACACCCGGATGATTAACTACACTAAATCCCATGTTAATGATGCCACATCACCACAGTTACAACTGCTAATCTCGCGCTAGTTCGAAATCGATTCGAATTCAAGTTCGAAATCTTGCAAACAATAAAAGTTTTCAAATATTAAAACTAAATGTTCGGAGTGAGCCAAATAATGCATAAGTAATTATGGTGGAGAAACCACACTTTTATATTTTTTTAATATTCAAATAGTAAAAACTATTATTTAAATGCTTTAAGTATTAAATAATTACAAAACTATTTTAGTTAGGGTAGCAAATTAATGTGTTAGTGACATAATTACATATATTAAATTATTTACAACTTTGGTATTTTACTTAAACTAATGTATATAGGAAATAAAAGAAGATATCAAAGGAAAAATAAACAAAAGATTAAAAAAGGGAAATCAGAAAAGAAGAAAAGGCCGCCCCCTGGGCCTCTTGGCCCAAATGGCCTAAGCCGGCCCAACCGGCCTCCCACTCCCCCCATAACCCCCAACTCCCGTAACCCTAACCCCCTGTGTCGCCCCCACTTCGCCCCCCACTCACCTCGCTCCCCCCTCCGCCCCCCCCCGATCTAGATCGAGATCGGGGGACAGAACCCAGACGAGGCCGCGGCGCATACCGCTCGCCCCCGACACCGTCGTCGGACCGCCCCGCCTCATGCAGGCGCCTCACCACCACACCGACGCCGCACCGTCCTCACCTCCTCCCGACTAGCGCCCAGCGCTCGGCGCCCCCACCCCGTCGCCGCTTGATGCCGGCTCCACCGGATCGCCCTCGCTGGCATTCGCCGGTTCACCCGCTACCTCGCCGGCGCCGCCTCCCCGCCGGACTGCGTCGTCCTCGTCCCCTCCTCGCGCCGCTTCTTCGAGCCACGCTGCCCGTTCCCCTACTGCGTGGGTGAGGAACCCTCTCGACCCACCCCTTTCTCCGCCCGATCACCGCGGCCGAGCCGCGCTCACCCATCCTTGGACCACGCGCGCACACGCACTCAGCCATGCCGGGCCACGCTCACGCGCGCGCGTGCCCTGGCCCGCTGCTTCCTGCCGCGCCCGCCTTCTGTTGCCGTCGGCCGTTGTTGTATCGGTCGACACTGACCACCCCCAGCTGTGTCACCACCACCATGCGATGCACCGTTGTGTAGGTGTTCGAATAGACCCATCCGCGTCGCGAACGGCTCCCCGTACGCCGTTTCCGGCGAGCTCCTATGCTGCTGCCATTCGGTAGCTCGTCGCCGGCGCTAATCTGGTGACGTGTTGTCGTTAGTCACTAATCCCCCATAAACATTCACTAACGCCGGGGGCCCACCTGCTAAAACTAAACCTGCTTTAAAAACAACCAATTAATAAACGGACTATGACATATGGGGCCCACGCCCAAAAAAAGAGATTATTTAAATAATAATTGTTAATTAATTAATTAGTAAGTTAATTAGTTAACTTAATTAACCTGCTTAATAACCTAATCAATTGGATTAGCTAATTAAATGTTGTTTAGTAAAACATGTATCAATGACATGCGCGTCCCATGGGCCCTTTTGACCAGTCAATGGTCTAGTCAAATGCTGACTGGACATTTGACCAGGGCCCCACCCGTCAGCCCCTTAGACACACTCTGGGTACACTTCCTGTGTACCCATATCATTTAACTACAAATTTAATTTCGAATTAATTAAATTCCAGAAATTAATAATTTTTTTTAAAAAATCATATCTTTTAATCCGTAACTCGGATTAAATTATTTTCAACATGAAAGTTGATCAGAACGACGAGACAAATCCGGATACACTCCCCGTTCGTCCGCCACGCATCCCTAGCATAGCAAACACGCAACTTTCCCCCTTCGATTCAATTGTCCGAAAACGCGAAACGCCGGGGATATTTTCCCGGATGTTTCCCCCTTTCGCCGGTACCACCTACTGCCGCGTTAGGGCACACCTAGCACCGCGTTTGCCATGTTATACTTTTGTGTTGCTTTGATTGCTCTGTTATTTATTATGTTTCCCCTCCGTTACTTCTTTCTGGTAGACCCCGAGACTGCCGGCGACACCCAGTACGACTACGGAGTAGATGACTCCTCCTTCTTGCCAGAGCAACCAGGCAAGCCCCCCCCTTGATCACCAGATATCGCCTATTCTTCTCTATACTGCTTGCATTAGAGTAGTGTAGCATGTTACTGCTTTCCGTTAATCCTATACTGCTGCATAGCCTGTCCTTGCTACTACTGTTGTTACCTTTACCTGCTATCCTACTGTTTAGTATAGGATGCTAGTGTTCCATCAGTGGCCCTACACTCTTGTCCGTCTGCCATGCTACACTACTGGGCCGTGATCACTTTGGGAGGTGATCATGGGCATATACTATATACTTTACACTGTTACATTACCTGTGATACTGTTCGGAGATGGGGGCTGAAGGGGCAGGTGGTTCCACCCAGGTAGTGGTGGGCCTGGGTTCCCGACGGCCCCCGACTGTTACTTTGTGGCGGAGCGACAGGGCAAGTTCAGACCACCTAGGAGAGAGGTGCGCCTGGCCCTGGTGGGCGTTTGCGGATACTTAACACTCTTAACGAGATCTGGGTATTTGATCTGAGTCTGGCCATTTGGTCTATGCGCACTAACCATCTACGCGGGAGTAGTTATGGGTATCCCGGCGTCGTGGTATCAGCCGAAGCCTTCTTGACGTCAGCGACTGAGCGGCACGCGCCGGATTGGAACGTAAGCCTGCTCTTGTATTAAGGGGGCTAGTTCTGCTTCCGGCCGCGTACGCAACGTGCAGGTGTGCTCAGGGCGATGGGCCCAGACCCCTGCACGCTTAGGTTTAGACCGGCGTGCTGACCTCTCTGTCGTGCCTAGGTGGGGCTGCGACGTGTTGATCTTCCGAGGCCGGGCATGACCCAGAAAAGTGTGTCCGGCCAAATGGGATCAAGCGTGTTGGGTTATGTGGTGCACCCCTGCAGGGAAGTTAATCTATTCGAATAGCCGTGTCCCTCGGTAAAAGGGTGACCCGGAGTTGTACCTTGACCTTATGACAACTAGAACCGGATACTTAATAAAACACACCCTTCCAAGTGCCAAATACAACCCGGTGGTCGCTCTCTAACAGGGCATCGAGGTGGGGATCCCCGGGTAGGATTATACTATGCGATGCTATTTGGAGGACTTCAGTCTACTCTCTTCTATATGCTGCAAGACGGAGGCTGCCAGAAGCGTAGTCTTCGACAAGATTAGATATCCCCCTCTCACTCTGGCATTCTACAGTTCAGTCCACTGATATGGCCCCTTACACGTATATCCATGAATATGTAGTGTAGCTCCTTGCTTGCGAGTACTTTGGATGAGTACTCACGGTTGCTTTGTTTCCCCTTTTCCCCATCTCTCTACCCGATTGCTGCAATCAGACGATGGAGCCCCGGATCCAGACACCACCGTCGACGATGACTCCTACTACAATGGAGGTGCCTACTACTACGTGCAGCCGCTGACGACGACCATGAGTAGCTAGGAGGATCCCAGGCAGGAGGCCTGCGCCTCGTTCGATCTGTATCCCAGTTTGTGCTAGCCATCTTATGGCAACCTTGTTTAACTTATGTCTGTACTTAGATATTGTTGCTTCCGCTGACTCGTCTATGATCGAGCACTTGTATTCGAGCCCTCGAGGCCCCTGGCTTGTATTATGATGCTTGTATGACTTATTTTTATTTGTAGAGTTGTGTTGTGATATCTTCCGTGAGTCCCTGATCTTGATCGTACACATTTGCGTGCATGATTAGTGTACGATTGAATTGGGGGCGTCACAAGTTGGTATCAGAGCCGACTGCCTGTAGGAATCCCCCTTTCCAACTCCTTGGCCGAAGTCGAGTCTAGACATTGCAAAACTTTTACTAACATGGCTGTGTGTCTTACGGGCACACGTTGCCATTGGGTGGTAGTAGGATCTTTTATTCCTCAACCTATACTCTGGGACTCTGACACCTCTTCTATTCGGGGTAAACGATTTTACTAACTCTGGCTCTAGGTTCTCGATAATACTTTCTCCCGGAGAGCCCCTTATTACAGATGATCGTCTGCTGCAACAGAAGATTCTGACAATACTCTCCGATGTTTCCCCGAGACCTTTGTGCCCTTCGTCGTTGCAATTCCATACCGTCGATAAATACCTATGGAAAGCTACATACACTTGTCGTCTATAACTTCATTCCCAGTTGGTCTTGTTATTACAAGGTACCTCGGAAATTCTCTCTATTTTTTCGAGAATACTTTGTGCCTACTGCCTTGCAGTTCATTATCCACATATACATCCCTACGGATAATTCTCGCACTTATCGGGTATCCGCTCATTCCCAGTTGTTCATGTGTTTCGCCAAAGACTTCAAAATATCATTCGATCTTCCGAAAATCTCGAGCAACCTATTGTTCTTGAAATTCTCGCTTGCTTGCATTATGGTTAATCCCATAAGTTTCGTAATCTTATTGGCCTCCCTTGTCTTTATCATTTTAAGTCCGTTGACTCAATATGTTGAGGATGCTCACATTCCTTCCGTCGAATCCTAGGGTTCATCCTTCCGGCTCAGACGTCATTTGGATACGAGCTGGTTCTTGGCCAATCAATGCCTTGATTGTTTGTGCTTCCAAGTCTATTGAACTTATCCATTTTCGATCTGAACGATTGCTTCTGATCCCTTGATTTGGAGATCATAAAATTTCTTTGCATTAAGCTTTGAATTAGTCAGTTGTTTCTATAACCCGATGCCATGGCATCCCTTCTTCCTTTGATTGAGTACCGATACTCACATCAGCCCCGTTGTGGACCGCCATACATTGCCGGGTTATTATCCGACAATGTCCTTCACAACCAAAATTCTTGTGAGTTCTTTACCTGATACATAATGCCCTTGGTAAATTGTATCATCTGCTTGGCCAACCATGCTCTGCTTTCGAGCTGGTCTTATTTACTATTGAAGCTTGTGGTATATGTTTCCACGATACCCTGACGGGTTGAACCTATGCCTTCCTTTATATGTGTGAACTCGGAAGTTTTCACGAGTCATACTCATCTGGTATTTCACTAGATAAAACTTTCAACACTAATGCCTTTATCAAAGAGAAAAGTGATTAAAGGGTTATACATTGGAGAAGTGGGAGTCGACCTTGAACTTTGTGTTCATGCCCATGGAAATGATGTTGAGCTTATCATGATAGCTTCTCGTAACAATAATTATTCACTTGGCATAATTTGATCTTGTATCTATGATTTTGTCCTTTGCAATCGTGGTTCCGACCGTGATTGTTCTTCTTTGATCCCATTCTCACACAAGTTAAAAGTACTTGCCTGCTGCAGATCATTACGTCTGCCCAACCTCTATTTTGATCTACCTTCGAGTATTACCCCCGGTATCTTGAGAATATCAACCCATTGCACTACATCTTATGAATTTCTGATCAAGTAGTACCTTTCCCCGTCATAGTCACTCCACGGGTTCTGGGTTGTCGTCAACCGAGAACACTGATCAGTGAAAAAATCAACACCATGGTTCAGTACTCCCAGTACTTTGTTTTTGATAAGTTCAATACTCCATCACGTCATTCCTAGCCTGACCGGCTACATCATTATTGTGTTAATTTTAACTGTGCTACATTCTCCTTCCCAGAGCACAAATTTTGATGGTGAGCTAATCTTACGTTGATCTTCCTCGTCTTATCATTTCTCCTTGAGCAACAAACTTGATTTCGAGTTTGTGTCGTACCCATGGTTCCAATAATCTTTCACTTCACCATTCCTTTGACTTGATGTCATTGCCGATCGATTACATCTTCTTGAAATCTCTCGACAAATGTGTCGTGATCATCATCAGCATTCTGAGCTCTTTCAGGATATCAATTGAATTCATGATGGGAAACACCATCCTTGCCCCCGATGATTTGTGTTATCATCGGTCACTTTATTGCCCTCCCTCCAACACAAACTTGTTCATGTTTTGTGTTATACCTTGAGTTCCTTGCTATCCAGCATTTGTCCTTCTTTACCTTGGAATATTACCACCTTTTATGTCAAGAATGTCGTGGTAATTTTACCACCTCTTGAGAATTCTTGATATAGTAATATCTCTCGCCATTTGCGTTCATTTCTTGGTCTCCGTGTTGTTTCTAACCGAAATACCGACAAATGGTCTGTGATGTGTACATTCTAAACTTCTAGCAACTCTATTGCTTTGAAGTTATTAGTCTACAGTTTCATTATAAGTCTATTGCTTATTGAATCATCATTCGAACATTGATCGTGCTACCTAGTCCAGATTCCTGGGTGCACCCTTCTATCATTGTTTAGTTGAGTATGTTTCCCTCGAGCATACATCATTATATCATTTGATCCGACAAATGATATTTCCTTGTTCACATAATTGTGGAAATCCATCTTTTGGAAATCTCGATGAATTGTCGCTGAGTTCATCAGCCACCTCCTCATTCTCTCCTTGGTTTAATGATGAACTCTTCTTTCGGAACTCGCTTCCATAGTTCATTTCCTGAGGATCTTACATTGTCATCTCGTCAATTTGTGTTGCACCTTTTCTTCTCAGGCGTCACAAGTGTGTCAATGCTATCTCGAAGCATGTCTATGGTACTCCGATTTTCAACAAGAACATTGAAGCCCAGTGCTAAATTTTCCTTATCAGTTATCCAAACACAGTTGTATGGGTACATATCATGATTCTTCTTATCCCTTTTATCTGAATGGTCATGCCTTTGGTCTCATGTCATGGATATCATTCTCTACTTGTCCTTGGTAAGGATATACCCTTGAAATATGTGTTTAAACACATTTTCCTTTCCATTGTTCTGTTTAAACCTTCTTGTGATCTATGTAATATAAGCAGTAATATCCCTGCTTATGTAAACCCCTCATTGTACCACTCTGTCAGAAAGACCCTGTTACTTTTGTTGATGACATTCCGGTAACCACCGATGGATGAGAACTTTGCCTACTGGTCCGCCTCGTTCAACGAGCAGGAAAATGGTTCTCTTCGCCCCTCGCCATTGCTACCTATGTTGTTGCCGACATGACCGACAGACTATCCTCTGACATGCCTTGCTTACACGATCGTGCAAGATGTCACCGACCTTCCTACTTTTAACTACATGGTGGGCCCATAACCCACAGTTCCACAGGATCAAAACCTGACTCTCTGGTACCCCCTGTTTCCAAAGTTATTCCTCGCGCGTGGCCTCGTACGTAATTCACGAGCCACCTTTCTAGAGATGATCTATTCTGGTATCATACACAATACTTATTCCCATTGCTTTGGACCCCCTTTCACACTCTATTTCAGGCAATGAACGATTGCCTATCCGCTTGAAACTCCTTATTGTACCTTATTACTTTCCTCTCGATAATTTCTTAAGTATCTATTCGAGGGTTACTCTCTACCACATTCCCTGAGTTATCTGCCAGATAGTTGGCCTTGAAGGTCCGTTCTTCAGAATTTACCCCTTATCATTATCGTAAGTACGATGGAGTTCCTGAAGAAAGGACGACAACCTCATCATGATGCATTGATGCATAGGAATGAAGACATCAGTGCTATGGATCAACCACTTCGAGAAGGGCAACCAAGACCAAGAAAACTCCTTAGTATTTCGTAACCAAAATTTCCCCCCTACTCTACCTCTTATATCTCGGGATGAGATTTCTTGTAGTGGAGGGGAATTGTGACGCCCGGATGATTAGCTACACTAAATCCCATGTTAATGATGCCACATCACCACAGTTACAGCTACTAATCTCGCGCTAGTTCGAAATCGATTCGAATTGAAGTTCAAAATCTTGCAAACAATAAAAGTTTTCAAATATTAAAACTAAATGTTCGGAGTGAGCCAAATAATGCATAAGTAATTATGGTGGAGAAACCACACTTTTATATTTTTTAAATATTCAAATAGTAATAAAACAATAGTAAAAACTATTATTTAAATGCTTTAAGTATTAAATAATTACAAAACTATTTTAGTTAGGGTAGCAAATTATTGTGTTAGTGACATAATTACATATATTAAATTATTTACAACTTTGGTATTTTACTTAAACTAAAGTATATAGGAAATAAAAGAAGATATCAAAGGAAAAATAAACAAAAGATAAAAAAGGGAAATCAGAAAAGAAGAAAAGGCCGCCCCTGGGCCTCTTGGCCCAAATGGCCGAAGCCGGCCCAACCGGCCTCCCACTCCCCCCATAACCCCCAACTCACGTAACCCTAACCCCCTGTGTCGCCCCCACTTCGCCCCCCACTCACCTCGCTCCCCCCTCCGCCCCCCGATCTAGATTGAGATCGGGGGACACAACCCAGACGAGGCCGCGGCGCATACCGCTCGCCCCCGACACCGTCGTCGGACCGCCCCGCCTCACGCAGGCGCCTCACCGCCACACCGACGCCGCACCGTCCTCACCTCCTCCCGACTAGCGCCCAGCGCTCGGCGCCCCCACCCCGTCGCCGCTTGATGCCGGCTCCACCGGATCGCCCTCGCTGGCATTCGCCGGTTCACCCGCTACCTCGCCGGCGCCGCCTCCCCGCCGGACTGCGTCGTCCTCGTCCCCTCCTCGCGCTGCTTCTACGACCCACGTTGCCCGTTCCCCTACTGCGTGGGTGAGGAACCCTCTCAACCCACCCCTTTCTCCGCCCGATCACTGCGGCCGAGTTGCGCTCACCCATCCTTGGACCACGCGCGCACACGCACTCAGCCATGCCGGGCCACGCTCACGCGCGCGCGTGCCCTGGCCCGCTGCTTCCTGTCGCGCCCGCCTTCTGTTGCCGTCGGACGTTGTTGTATCGGTCGACACTGACCACTCCCAGCTGTGTCACCACCACCATGCGATGCACCGTTGTGTAGGTGTTCGAATAGACCCATCCGCGTCGCGAACGGCTCCCCGTACGCTGTTTCCGACGAGCTCCTATGCTACTGCCATTCGGTAGCTCGTCGCCGGCGCTAATCTGGTGATGTGTTGTCGTTAGTCACTAATCCCCCATAAACATTCACTAACGCCGGGGGCCCACCTGCTAAAACTAAACCTGCTTTAAAAACAACCAATTAATAAACAGACTATGACATATGGGGCCCACGCCCAAAAAAAAGAGATTATTTAAATAATAATTGTTAATTAATTAATTAGTAAGTTAATTAGTTAACTTAATTAACCTGCTTAATAACCTAATCAACTGGATTAGCTAATTAAATGTTGTTTAGTAAAACATGTATCAATGACATGCGGGTCCCATGGGCCCTTTTGACGAGTCAATGGTCTAGTCAAACGCTGACTGGACATTTGACCAGGGCCCCACCCGTCAGCCCCTTAGACACACGGGTACACTTCCTGTGTACCCATATCATTTAACTACAAATTTAATTTCGAATTAATTAAATTCCAGAAATTAATAAAATCTTTAAAAAAATCATATCTTTTAATCCATAACTCGGATTAAATTATTTTCAACATGAAAGTTGCTCAGAACGACGAGACGAATCCGGATACACTCCCCGTTCGTCCGCCACGCATCCCTAGCATAGCAAACACGCAACTTTCCCCCTTCGATTCAACTGTCCGAAAACGCGAAACACCGGGGATATTTTCCCGGATGTTTCCCCCTTTCGCCGGTGGGCCTGGGTTCCCGACGGCCCCCGACTGTTACTTTGTGGCGGAGCGACAGGGCAGGTTCAGACCACCTAGGAGAGAGGTGGGCCTGGCCCTGGTCAGCGTTCGTGGATACTTAACACGCTTAACGAGATCTGGGTATTTGATCTGAGTCTGGCCATTTGGTCTATGCGCACTAACCATCTACGCGGGAGTAGTTATGGGTATCGCGGCGTCGTGGTATCAGCCGAAGCCTTCGTGACGTCAGCGACTGAGCGGCACGCGCCGGATTGGAACGTAAGCCTGCTCTTGTATTAAGGGGCTAGTTCTGCTTCCGGCCGCGTACGCAACGTGCAGGTGTGCTCAGGGCGATGGGCCCAGACCCCTGCGCGCTTAGGTTTAGACCGGCGTGCTGACCTCCCTGTCGTGCCTAGGTGGGGCTGCGACGTGTTGATCTTCCGAGGCCGGGCATGACCCAAAAAAGTGTGTCCGGCCAAATGGGATCAAGCGTGTTGGGTTATGTGGTGCACCCCTGCAGGGAAGTTAATCTATTCGAATAGCCGTGTCCCTCGGTAAAAGGGTGACCCGGAGTTGTACCTTGACCTTATGACAACTAGAACCGGATACTTAATAAAACACACCCTTCCAAGTGCCAAATACAACCCGGTGGTCGCTCTCTAACAGGGCATCGAGGTGGGGATCCCCGGGTAGGATTATACTATGCGATGCTATTTGGAGGACTTCAGTCTACTCTCTTCTATATGCTGCAAGACGGAGGCTGCCAGAAGCGTAGTCTTCGACAAGATTAGATATCCCCCTCTCACTCTGGCATTCTGCAGTTCAGTCCACTGATATGGCCCCTTACACATATATCCATGCATATGTAGTGTAGCTCCTTGCTTGCGAGTACTTTGGATGAGTACTCACGGTTGCTTTGTTTCCCCTTTTCCCCATCTCTCTACCCGATTGCTGCAATCAGACGATGGAGCCCCGGATCCAGACACCACCGTCGACGACGACTCCTACTACAATGGAGGTGCCTACTACTACGTGCAGCCGCTGACGACGACCATGAGTAGCTAGGAGGATCCCAGGCAGGAGGCCTGCGCCTCGTTCGATCTGTATCCCAGTTTGTGCTAGCCATCTTATGGCAACCTTGTTTAACTTATGTCTGTACTCAGATATTGTTGCTTCCGCTGACTCGTCTATGATCGAGCACTTGTATTCGAGCCCTCGAGGCCCCTGGCTTGTATTATGATGCTTGTATGACTTATTTTTATTTGTAGAGTTGTGTTGTGATATCTTCCGTGAGTCCCTGATCTTGATCGTACACATTTGCGTGCATGATTAGTGTACGATTGAATCGGGGGCGTCACAAAAATGGTGCATACTGGAGATCAAAGATGTGTCCTCGCGCATGCCACCATCAATGCTAACCACTAAGGCAAATCAACACTATTTGTCCAACGGATAACAAATGTTCCTATTCCTATTCAGAGTAGGAAGGGAAGAGGGGGAAGGGGGAATCCTATTCCCCTTTTCCTTTCCTCCTTCCCCTTTCCTTCTCCAATTTGGCCAGCCCGTATGGGGGGAGCACCAGCCCTTTGTGGCTGGTGTGTTTCCCCTCTTGGCCCAATAAGGCCCATATCTTTGTCGGGGGTGCCCGAAACTCCTTCCGCTGACCCGATACGTACCCGGTACCCCCGGAACACTTCCGATGTCCGAATACTATCGTCCTATATATGAATCTTTACCTCTCGACCATTTCGAGACTCCTCATCATGTCCGTGATCTCATCCGGGACTCCGAACAACATTCGGTCACCAAATCACATAACTCATACAATATAGAATCGTCATCGAACGTTAAGCATGCAGACCCTACGGGTTCGAGAACTATGTAGACATGACCGAGACACCTCTCTGGTCAATAACCAACAACGAAACCTGGATGCTCATATTGGTTCCCACATATTCTACGAAGATCTTTATCGGTCGTACCGTAATGACAGCATACGTTATTCCCTTTGTCATCGGTATGTTACTTGCCCGCGATTCTGTCATCTATATCTTCATACCTAGATCAATCTCGTTACCGGCAAGTCTCTTTACTCGTTCCGTAATACATCATCCCACAACAAACTCATTAGTCACATTGCTTGCAAGGCTTATTATGATGTGCATTACCGAGTGGGCCCGGAGATACCTCTCTGATACTCGGAGTGACAAATCCTAGTCTCGATCTATGCCAACCCAACAAACACCTTCGGAAATACCTGTAGAGCATCTTTATAATCACCCATTTACGTTGTGACGTTTGATAGCACACAAGGTATTCCTCTGGTATCTGGGAGTTGCATAATCTCATAGTCAAAGGAATATGTATATGACATGAAGAAAGCAATAGCAATAAAACTTTAACGGTCATT
Source organism: Aegilops umbellulata (assembly GCA_032464435.1). Taxonomy (NCBI): domain Eukaryota; kingdom Viridiplantae; phylum Streptophyta; class Magnoliopsida; order Poales; family Poaceae; genus Aegilops; species Aegilops umbellulata. Next base: position 345,201,265 of record CP136056.1, on the reverse strand, counting down.
ATGCTAAGCTAACGGATGGGTCTTGTCCATCACATCATTCTCCTAATGATGTGATCCCGTTCATCAAATGACAACACATGTCTGTGGTTAGGAAACTTAACCATCTTTGATTAATGAGCTAGTCTAGTAGAGGCTTACTAGGGACACTGTGTTTTGTCTATGTATCCATACATGTATCAAGTTTCCGGTTAATACAATTCTAGCATGAATAATAAACATTTATCATGATATAAGGAAATATAAAACAACAACTTTATTATTGCCTCTAGGGCATATTTCCTTCAAATGTCTCATCATAATCTACTGCATAGGTTTGACTATACCCCTTAGCTATCAAATATGACGTATATATTTCTATCTTCCCCTCGAAGTTTTGCTTAACAAGAAAAACACTTACATCCCACTACCTTTTTATCTTGAGGAAGAGAAGTGACTACCTAGGTATTGTTTTTATCCAACGTTGTCATTCCTCAAGCATAGTAGCTTGATACGTCTCCGCCGTATCTACTTTTCCAAACACTTTTGCCCTTGTTTTGGACTCTAACTTGCATGATTTAAATGTAACTAACCCGGAATGACGCTTTTTTCAGCAGACTTTCCATGGTCTTATTTATGTGCAAAAACAAAAGTTCTTGGAATGACCTGAAACTTCACGGAACGTCTATTTGGAAATAATAAAAAATCCTTGCAAAAGATGAAGACGAGGGGGGCCACACCCCAGCCACGAGGGTGGGGGCGCGCCTGCCCCCTAGGGCACGCCCCCCTACCTCGTGGGCCCCCTGGTGCTCCTCCGACCTCAACTCCAACTCTATATATTTGCTTTCGGGGAGAAAAAACCCAGAGAGAAGAATTCATCGCATTATATGATACGGAGCCGCCGCCAAGCCCTAAAACCTCTCGGGAGGGCTGATCTGGAGTCCGTTCGGGGCTCCGGAGAGGGGAATCCGTCGCCATCGTCATCATCAACCATCGTCCATCACCAATTTCATGATGCTCACCGCCGTGCGTGAGTAATTCCATCGTAGGCTTGCTGGACGGTGATGGGTTGGATGAGATCTATCATGTAATCGAGTTAGTTTTGTTATGGTTTGATCCCTAGTATCCACTATGTTCTGAGATTGATGTTGCTATGACTTTGCTATGCTTAAGGCTTGTCACTAGGGCCCGAGTGCCATGATTTCAGATCTGAACCTATTCTGTTTTCATGAATATATGTGAGTTCTTGATCCTATCTTGCAAGTCTATAGTCATCTACTATGTGTTATGATCCGGCAACCCCGAAGTGACAATAATCGGGACCACTCCCGGTGATGACCATAGTTTGAGGAGTTCATGTATTCACTATGTGCTAATGCTTTGTTCCGGTACTCTACTAAAAGGAGGCCTTAATATCCCTTAGTTTCCATTAGGACCCCGCTACCACGGGAGGGTAGGACAAAAGATGTCATGCAAGTTCTTTCCCATAAGCACGTATGACTATATTCGGAATACATGCCTACATTACATTGATGAATTGGAGCTAGTTCTGTGTCACCCTATGTTATGACTGTTACATGATGAACCGCATCCGGCATAATTCTCCATCACCGATCCAATGCCTCCAAGCTTTTCACATATTGTTCCTCGCTTATTTACTTTTCCGTTGCTATTGTTACAATCACTACAAAACCCAAAAATGTTACTTTTGCTATTGTTACCGTTACTTCCATATTACTTTGCTACTAAATACTTTGTTGCAGATACTAAGTTATCCAGGTGTGGTTGAATTGACAACTCAACTACTAATACTTAAGAATATTCTTTGGCTCCCCTTGTGTCAAATCAATAAATTTGGGTTGAATACTCTACCCTCGAAAACTGTTGCGATCCCCTATACTTGTGGGTTATCAAAACTATTTTCTGGCGCCGTTGCCGGGGAGCATAGCTCTATTCTTTGAGTCCCTTGGGATTTATATCTGCTGGTCATTATGAAGAACTTGAAAGACGCTAAGACAACAATTTATCCCTCAACTACGAGGGGAGGTAAGGAACTGCCATCTAGCTCTGCACTTGATTCACCTTCTGTTTTGAGTAAGCTTGCGACACCTAAACCTGCTTCTGCTATTCGTTCTGATATGTCGCATGTTATTGATGATGCCACTTCTGCTATGCATGATACTTATGATGAAACTACTTCTATGCTTGATACTACTGTGCCACTTGGTGAATTTCTTTATGAACAAATTGCTAGGGCTAGAGAGAAAGAAATTATTGAAACTGATTATATTGATGAAAGTGATGATGAAGACTTGCGTGTTATTCCTGAGGGTTATGTTTTCGATAAAGAAGCTTCTTTAGCTATTTTAGCTTGCAAAGATAGATATGAGCCCAAGATATTATTAGCTAAATGGAAACAGCAATCTTCTAATGATAGAATGAAACCTGACCCTGCTTTTGCTACTTCACCTATCTGTGTTGCCAATAAGGATTATGAATTCTCTGTTGATCCTGATATAATTACTTTGGTTGAATCTGATCCTTTTCATGGCTATGAATCTGAAACTGTTGTTGCACATCTTACTAAATTAAATGATATAGGCACCCTGTTTACTAATGATGAGAGATCTCGCTACTTCTACATCCTTAAAATATTTCTGTTCTCATTAAAGGGTGATGCTAAGATATGGTTTAATTCTCTTGATCCTGGTTGTGTGCGTAGTCCCCAGGATATGATTTATTACTTCTCTGCTAAATATTTCCCTGCTCATTAGAAACAAGCTGCTTTGAGGGAAATCTACAACTTTGTGCAAATTAAAGAAGAGAGTCTCCCACAAGCTTGGGGGAGGCTTCTCAAGTTACTTATTGCTTTGCCTAATCATCCTCTTAAGAAAAATGAAATACTTGATATCTTTTATAATGGACTAACCGATGCTTCCAGAGATTACCTGGATAGTTGTGCTGGTTCTGTTTTCAGGGAAAGAACACCATATGAAGCTGAAATTCTATTGAATAATATGTTGGCAAATGAAATAATTGGACACTTCCTGAGCCAATTCCTAAACCAACTCCGAAGAAGAGAGGTGTTCTATTTCTCAGTCATGAAGATATGCAAGAGGCAAAGAAATCTATGAAAGAAAAAGGTATTAAAGCTGAAGATATTAAGAATTTACCTCTGTCGGTTTACTAAAGTAGGGGTACCTTAGTCCCCCGAACTTGTGCACGGGCAGTCGTAGCACCCCGCGGCAAGGCTTGCCAGGCGACCGCCAAAACTCTCCGTGGTCCCTTTCTGGGCCATCCAAGAACAAAGTATTTAAGCCAAGGCCCCGACAGGAGGAGCCTGCCGGGAAGGCCCCCCGAAGAGAGCAAGGCCCCGGCAAGAGGAGCTTGCCGGGACGACCGCTCGAAGCACAAGGCCCCGGCAAGAGGAGCTTACCAGGAAGGCCGACCGAGGCACGACAAGATACTTGCTGCGACGCGCCCCGCGTCCCGGCAAGGACCGGCGAGCGACAAGCTCCCGGGCGCGACAAGGCACCAACCGCGGCAAGGCACTTGCCGCGGCAAGTCACCACCCCGCGCCTGCGCTCCAGCTCATCCACCCACGCGTCGCTCTGGGCCATTCCAAGCGTACGTGGCGAGAGGCTGCGCAGCCAGGGGCATGCGGTGGCGAAGCAACGCTGACAGAGTAGCCATCGTGGCAAACGGTGGCGCTCCTGACGGTCCCCTTCCTGCATCATCTGGGCGATGCGGACGGGCATTTAATGCCCTTGTGCCCTGCCGTCAGAGTTAGGTATGATAGCTCTGTGCAAACAGCTGTACCCAACACAGCGTTTTCCAGTTTTACTCCCACCTACGTTGCCACCTGTGGGTAACCCCTTGCACATATAAAAGGAGGCCCCATGCGCAACGGGGGGGAGGAGGCCATTCGCGCTCGGTCTCGCCAGCAGCTCGCGTGTACTGTAGCACCACACGCTCCCAAGCAAGAACACAATACAAAACCACAAAGCAGCAGTAGGGTTTTAGGCATCCGTGCGGCTCGAAGCTGGGTAAACCCCTTGTGTGCATCGCCTCGATCCGCTCTTCGCGCGACCTCCGCCCCCCGCCGAACCAAGAAAGGGGCTCGGTCCCCATAGGTGTTCGAGGAGGCAGATTTCCCCCGACATCTTTGGCGCGCCAGGTAGGGGGCGTCGAAGTTGTGCGAACCTGATCCGGCGTCTGCACGGGCTAGATCTCCATCATCTTCGTCGACATGCCACCGAAGAAGAAGGCTCCGGAGGTGGCTGGTCCGTCCGCGTCGAACCCACCACCCCTGGAGCAAACGGGTGGTGGGGACGGCACCGGCGGTGGAACGGGCGTCGCCGTACCAGCTCATGGTGCCGCGGCGTCCGAACATACGCCGACACCTCTCGGCGCAGGTAAGCCCTGGTATGACCAGGCAGCCTCTCGCTCCATTCCATGGGGCGGGGACAGTTAGCCCCACGGATCTCGCATACGGGCCACCTCGAGTGCTCGCTCACGCTGAGCTCGAGCGAGAGCGGCTGCGACGAGACGACGCGCTGCTCCTCGAGGAGGACCGTCTTCAGGCCGCTGTGCGAGCTGCTCGCTACCAGCAAGCTTTGCGCTGCTTTTATAGCCGCAAAGTTAGTGCCAGAAGTTTCGAGGAAGTGGGAAGGCCCTTACCGGGTGAAACAAGTCGGTAGGCCTGGCGCTGTCCGCCTTAAGACCGAAGATACCACTCCGGTGAGCAACTCCTGGAACGTTGGGCATCTTCGTAAGTTTCGCCCGTAAGGCGCGGTTGTCGGACCCCGTCCGGCAACCACCCTTCTGTACAAAGTCTTGCCGCTGTTGCATGTGATCCTTTGTACGGAGCCAGGCGCAGACCCTGTGCGCAGATTGAGTTCATGTGTTCCGCGCATCTCGCCGATATCATGCTCTTTATTCTTTGCATGCATTATCTGACACTCTGTGCAGCGCTGACCCCCGGTAAGCAATGGCGAGCCCCATGTTTCGCCTTGCCAGAAAGCGACCTTGCCGGGCAGCGAGCCACGGAAAAGCTAAGTTGCCAAAGTTTGAGCAATCGAGTTTTTAATTTTTTGAGTTATCCCCCTTGAACGACCATGCTTTGTGTGAAAAACCTATGCGCGGAGGGACCGACTCATGGCTAGTTGCGCCCTTACTTCGTTTCGAGTCCGCTCAACGACTTAAGTGTGCTACAACCAGAGTGGCATCCTTACTTTGTTTCGAGCTCGCTCGGCAGCTTAAGTGTGCTGCGACTGCAGTCGCAACACTTACTTTGTTTTGAGCCTGCTCAACAATTTAAGTGAGCTGCAGCTAGCCGCGGAAAGGTTTCTTGCCGGTAATGGCGCCGCTGGCGGGCTGCTGATGTCCCGCACTCAGAGCCCGCGGCAAGGCGGAGGCCTATGCCGGCGAGTCCCCAAAAGCGTAGGGCAAAAACATACAAAGCACGGAATCAAGTAGAGGAGATAACAGTGCAATCACTACCTAAGATAAAGTTATATTACAAGATAGCTTGTCGCAGCCCTAATGAATTGTTTTCATAACTCGACCAACGGTGACAAGAAAAGAAAAGGGCAGGCGGCCTAATCCACGCGGTCGCCCTCGATCCTCTTGATCCCGGCGACCCTTTCCACGATGGGCGCGACGAGGGCCCTGATCTCCTCGAGGTCAGCGTCTGCCGGCAGGGACCTGAGGACGTTGGTGAGCTTGAGGCCTGGGTTGCGGAAGGCGATCTTCACCAGCACCTTCTCGAGGGCTCCGGCGATGGCCTCGCGCGTCTCGCCGGCCAGGTGCTCTGGGATCGCGTTCCGGAGATGCTGAAGGGCCGCCGCCACGCCTTTGAAGAACGAAGTAAGCTTGGCGCTGGGTGGGAGGTTCGCGTCGGAGGGATACTCGTGACCCTCCATCCCCAGCAGCGACAGCTCCTTGTCGATGGAGGCGACGATGTCCACCAGACCCTCCGTCCACTGCTCCACCACTGCCCTGAATTCGTTCTGGGTGACTGCGGCGCTATCCAACAGCGCCTCGTTGTCCGCGACCTCCTTCTACAAGATCGCATCTTGCTCCTTGGCGCTGTCCAACGCCTTGGTCAAGGTGTCCAGCTTCAGCTCGAGATCAGCGTTGGAGCCCTTGGCGGCATCAAGCTCCTTGATATTCTCGGCGAAGCGGCCCTGCAGCTCGCCAAGGGTGTGGGCACCCTTCTCGCGCTCCTGTTTGAGCGCGGTGAGCTCCTCACCGCTCGCCTTGAGATCAGTGTCGAGCTGCGCCACCTTCGCCTCCAGCGCCTTCTTGGCGGCCTCGGCGGCCGCGGCAGCGTCTTGCGCTTCCTTGAGGGCTCCGCCGAGCGCTTGCTCGTGCGCGGTGACCTCCTCCTCGTGGCTGGCGATGCTGGCTTTCTGCTGCAATAGCTCGCCCTCCCACGCGGCCAGCCCCGCGGCGGCAAGCCTTTGCTGCTCTTCGGCTTCTGCCTTCTCGAGGATGAAGGCCGTCTGCGCCTCGTCGAGCTGCCTTCGCTCCTCCGCCAAGGATCGGAGGGCTTCCTGGTTGAGCTCCCGGAGCTCCCCGACATGCTTCTCCATGTCTACTCCCGCCTTCGTGGCAAGCGCTTCCCGGCGTTCCACCTGGGCTTGCCGGGCGCGGTAGAGTGACACCAGCTTCCGGAGCAGCCGCTCCTCCTCAGGCTCGCCGCCACTGCTGCTTGGCGCATCAACCAGCGTCAACCCGACAGAGGCGAGCACCTCTCCATCCAAGGTCTCCCCCTCGACCGGCGCCCTGGAAGTCGACTCCCAGGGGAGCTTGATGAAGATATCATCGCCGGCCTTCAGGTAGACGCCTGGCTGGGGCTCCTCGGGGCCCGACGCTGCTGCAGAGGCGGGATCGGCGGTCGGCGCAGCGCTTGGCGCTCCTGCGGCCCCAGGGCCATCAGTACGATCATCGACCCCCTCGCCCGCGGCTGCTGCGGCGGCCTTGGCGGCCTCTTCGTCGGCCGGATCCTCAGCACCGTCCGCCCCTCCGGTGGCGGCCACGTCGTCGGTATGGCTGCGCGCATCCTCCTCGCCGACGACCTCGGTCTCCAACGGGTCCGTGGCGGGCGGGTCTGAAGGCCGAAAGAGGGGGGGAGAAGTCAAGCAACTATCCAAAGAAGAAGAACCCCAGGGGAGTTTCAAGGAAAGAAGGTTACCTGGGCCAGGGTCTGCAGTCACGGTCTCCGTCGCCAAGGGGTCGCCGGTGCCGTCCCTCGCCGAAGACTCCTCCCTTGCCAGGGACTGCTCTCTTGCCGGGGACTGCTCCTTTGCCGGGGACTGCTCCCTTGCCGGAGATTCCTCCCTTGCCGGGGAACTCCCCCTTGGCGGTGTGGTTGTAGCGGGTGGCGCATCAGAGGCGGTCTCCGGACGCTCCTGGTGGGGCTGCTCTGCTCCTACGCAAATCGTCAGCCAGATGTCAAAAAAAACGAAGGGTACCCGGGCGCGCCCAACGGCAGAAAGCAAGCCATATGCTTACGCTGGGGGCTGCGCTGGGGTCTGCTCAGAGGATTAGTTGGCGGCTCCGACAAGGTCATCTCCGGCGCACCCCCTGCCGTCACGATGGGCTCATCGTCGAGGATGACCACCGGGACCTTGGCTCTCTTTGCCGCCCTCTGAGCCAGAGTCCTGAAAAGGAATAAAATCAGAGGAAAGCAAATGAGATGCGAGACACAACTACAAGAATTGAAGAAACACAAGTACAGCGGGGATCTTACTCCTCTCCCTCTTCCTCGTCGGAGCTAAGCGCGGAGAAGTCGAAGACTGGCCCGCTTCTGGCGCGAGGAGGCGGAGGAGTAGGCTCCCTCTGCCGCTTGGCGGAGGCAGTGGTGGCACTAGCCTGAGATGGCTTTGCCCCGGCCGCCGCCGTGGCGCGAGGGGTGGCAGGAGCAGAGGCCGCGGCCCGCGAAGACCCCGCTCCTGCTGCCACAGCGAAGCGTGTCACGCGGCGCTGCGGTTGTTGGCTCGCTTGCCGTACCACCTCTCCGGCCTTGCGGAGACGCCTCCGTGGTTGAGCCGGGGGCTCCGCTTGCGACGAGCTGCCCGAAGGTCGGGAGGAAGAGGCGTCAACCTCCGGCAAGCCGCTCGTGCCCTCGGTGGACTCGTCCGCCCCTACGCCGTGCCCGGCAAGCTCTTCCTCGCCGGGAAACTCCGCTCGATCGGCAAGGCTTTCCGCCACCGCTGCGTCCGCCTCTGCCAATGTGAAGCCAAATTCGCCCGCGCGCCAACTCCGCGTCGGTAGTGTCTCGGGTGAGGCCCTTCTTCTCGTCGGCGTCGACTGGCCTCTCCACCAAGTCGTCGAAGAACGCCCGCACGACATCGCCGGCGGGCTCCTGCCAAGTGGAGTCGATCCCGTGCGAGTCGCACAGCGGCATCATTGCAAGGATGCGGCTGAGCGACGAATTGTTGCACAACGGGACGACGCCTCGCGGCAGCTTGAACCATTCGGGGTGGTCGGGGTCGTGCTTGAACAGCTCCTTGAGCGTCCCGTCAAGCTCCAAGACGGTGAAATTGAAGTTGAGGCCAGGGCGCAGCCTCATGATGTCCGCCGCATTCTGGAACTCCCAGGCGGGTCTCCCTTTCTCCTGCAGGGGAGCGATGCGGCGGCGGAGGAAATCTGCGCCAACGGCGCCAACTGTGAGACCGGCACGCCTGAGTCGCAGGATCCGGGTGACGGCAATCTGCAGCTTGTCGTCATCCGGAGCCACGTCGCTCCAATCCCTGCCGCGCACCACAGGAGTTTGGCGCACGGCAGTGAATGGCTGTGGGTTCTCCTCGACGATCAGGCACCAGTCTGCTCTCCATTCCTCCCATTTTCTGCGGAGCTCTCCCTCCAGATAAGCATCCTTCTTGCCGAGCTTCGAGATCCAGGCGATTCCGCCGGAGAGGGGCTCCCCTCTCTCTACTCGAGGCGTGAAGAAGTGGCGGAAGAGGGCTGCGTTTGGATAGACTCCGACGAAGTTTTCACAAAGATGTGCGAAAATTGCCATGGTTAGGACAGCATTGGGGGTGAAATCAAGGAGATGGAACCCGTAGGTGTTCATGATGTCGCAGAAAAATTCAGAGAAGGGCGGGCAGAGCCCGCAATAGAAGAATAGAGCAAAGAAGGGATACCCGGTCGGATACTCCTTCTGGGCGGCGGCGGGAAGAACCCTCGTGCGCGGATGCGCTCGCGTCCCCGTCGACCAGAAGAGGTAGTATTCCTCCCTCAGGACCAATGCGTCGAGCTCGGGGGGGAAGGTCGCCTGCTCCTTTCGCAGCGCCTCAAGCCGCTGAACCTCGGCCGACTTCACGGCCTTCCCTTTCCCCTTGTCGCCCTTCGGGGCCATGGCGGAAAGAGGGAGGGAGGCTGACGGCGTCGGTAGCACTGGTGGCGACGGAAGGGGCGGAACGCTGCTTCTCATGGGAAGTGGCGGAGATTTTCGAGGAATCGCAACTGGCGGGTGGGCGGACTGCCCCTGTTTCCCCTGCTTATAAGGGGGAAGGGAGGGGGCGTTTCGCCTTTCCGAATAAAAAAATCACCTGCAACGTGACGCATGCCCGCGGGGCTCAGCCCCGCGCACGCCACCCACGTCACGCACGCCTCTCCCCATGATGCCGCATTTGACGCGTGCCATTCGGGGAGGACGCGGTGGACGCAGAAGAAGATGCAGCGTGACCCAGGCCACGCGTGCCCGTGCACTGTTTTGGGCCTGGCCCAACAGCGCTCGGCACCGTGTATGGCCCAGGCCCGGGGGCTCCTGTCGGTGTACTAAAGTAGGGGTACCTTAGTCCCCCGAACTTGTGCACGGGCAGTCGTAGAACCCCGCGGCAAGGCTTGCCAGGCGACCGCCAAAACTCTCCGTGGTCCCTTTCTGGGCCATCCAAGAACAAAGTATTTAAGCCAAGGCCCCGGCAGGAGGAGCCTGCCGGGAAGGCCCCCCGAAGAGAGCAAGGCCCCGGCAAGAGGAGCTTGCCGGGACGACCGCTCGAAGCACAAGGCCCCGGCAAGAGGAGCTTACCGGGAAGGCTGATCGAGGCACGACAAGATACTTGCTGCGACGCGCCCCGCGTCCTGGCAAGGACCAGTGAGCAACAAGCTCCCGGGCGCGACAAGGCACCAACCGCGGCAAGGCGCTTGCCACGGCAAGTCACCACCCCACGCATGCGCTCCAGCTCATCCACCCACGCGTCGCTCTAGGGCCGTTCCAAGCGTACGTGGCGAGAGGCTGCGCAGCCAGGGGCATGCGGTGGCGAAGCAACGCTGATAAAGTAGCCATCGTGGCAAACGGTGGCGCTCCTGACGGTCCCCTTCCTGCACCGTCTGGGCGATGCGGACGGGCATTTAATGCCCTTGTCCCCTGCCGTCAGAGTTAGGTATGATAGCACTGTGCAAACAGCTGTACCCAACATAGCGTTTTCCAGTTTTACCCCCGCCTACGTTGCCACCTGTGGGTAACCCCTTGCACATATAAAAGGAGGCCCCATGCGCAACAGGGGGGAGGAGGCCATTCGCGCTCGGTCTCGCCAGCAGCTCGCGTGTACTCTAGCACCACACGCTCCCGAGCAAGAACACAATACAAAACCACAAAGCAGCAGTAGGGTTTTACGCATCCGTGCGGCCCGAAGCTGGGTAAACCCCTTGTGTGCATCGCCTCGATCCGCTCTTCGCGCGACCTCCGCCCCCCGCCGAACCAAGAAAGGGGCTCGGTCCCCATAGGTGTTCGAGGAGGCAGATTTCCCCCGACAACCTCCTACTGAAGAAATACATGGTCTTAATCTACCGCCTGTTGAAGAAACATATGATCTTAATCCATCACCTATTGAAGAAACTCAAGGTCTTGATAACCCGACACAGGTAGTAAAGATAAATTCTCTCTATAGATATGATAAAGCTAAGATCCCTCTTACTAAGTTTGCTAGCCCATGCTTAGATGAGTTTGATAATTTTATGGTGAAGCAAGAAGATTTTAATGCTTATTTTGGTAGACAATTGAAATACAATTCGAATATGCTTGAACACTTGGGTAATTACATGGCTAATGTTAAAGGTGAACTTAAACTCATTAGCAAACATGCTTCTATGGTTACCACTCAAGTAGAACAAGTACTTAAAGCTCAAAATGATTTGGTCAATGAATTGAATATTAAGAAAAATGATTGTGCTGTTAGAGTGGCTACTAGAACTGGTAAAATGACTTAGGAACCTTTGTATCCTGAAGGCCACCCTAAAAGAATTGAGCAAGATTCTCAGAGAAATAATATTGATGCACCTAGTCCTTCTAAAAAGAAGAAAAAGAAAAATGATAGGACTTTGCATGCTTCTAGTGAACCTATTGCTGACACACCTGAGAATCCAAATGATATCTCTATTTCTGATGCTGAAACACAATCTGGTAATGAACATGAACCTAATGAAAATGCCAATGATGATGTTCAAGATGATGCTCAACCTAGTAATGATAATGATGTAGAAATTGAACCTGCTCTTGATCTTGATAACCCACAACCAAAGAATCAACGTTATGATAAGAGAGACTTTGTTGCTAGGAAACATGGTAAATAAAGAGAACCATGGGTTCAGAAACCCATGCCTTTTCCTCCCAAACCATCCAAGAAGAAGGATGATGAGGATTTTGAGCGCTTTGCTGAAATGATTAGACTTATGTTTCTACGTATGCGATTAACTGATATGCTCAAAATGAATCCTTGTGCTAAGTACATGAAATATATTGTTACAAATAAAAGAAAGATACCGGAAGCTGAAATTTCCACCATGCTTGCTAATTGTACTTTTAAGGGTGGAATACCAAAGAAACTTGGAGATCCAGGAGTACCTACTATACCATGCTCCATTAAAGGAAACTATGTTAAAACTGCTCTATGTGATCTTGGAGCTGGTGTTAGTGTTATGCCTCTCTCTTTATATCATAGACTTGACTTGAATAAGTTGACACCTACTGAAATATCTTTGCAAATGGCTAATAAATCAACTGCTATACCTGTCGATATTTGTGAGGATGTGTCTGTTGTGGTTGCAAACGTTACTATTTTAACGGACTTTGTTATTCTTGATATTCCCGAGGACGATAGTATATCTATTATTCTTGGAAGACCTTTTTTGAATACTGCAGGGGCTGTTATTGATTGCAACAAAGGCAATGTCACTTTTCATGTTAATGGTAATCAGCATACGGTACACTTTCCGAGGAAACAACCTCAAGTTCATAGTATCAACTCTATTGGAAAAATTCCATCAATTATTATTGGAGGTTTTGAATTTCCTCTTCCTACTGTCAAAAAGAAATATGATATTCTTATTATTGGGGATGTGCATATCCCTGTTGAGGTAACATAGTGTTATTCGAAATTTCTCCGGTACCATATTATTCGGAATGAGTTCGTTAACAAGACTTGATTAACCTTGTTAGTGGGTTCCTTTTGATGAGCATGAGATGGATGAAACTAGAAGGCACAACCTTCTGTGCCCTCCTTCTGCTTTCTGTTATTTAGTTGAAATAAAGTAAAAATAGTATTTTTCTGCCTGTTTTTTGATTTATCCGTGCAATATAAAAATACCTCGAAAATAAAAGTTCTCCAAATGCCCTGAAAATGGAATATGATTTTTTCTAGAATATTTGAGAATATCTGGCACTGAGAACACAGCAGGAGGGGCAAGCACCTGGCCACGAGGGTGGAGGGCGCGCCCTACCCCCTAGGGCGCGCCCCCTGCCTCGTGGGTCCATAGTGGCCCTCCTCCACTTATTCCTGCACCCATACACTCCTTCTTCCTCCCACAAACACCAATATCCAGCTCAACCACGAGTTCTAGCTCATTTTGCTGCAATTTTTGATCTCCTTGCTCAAAGCACCTCTCACAAAACTGCTTGGGGGGATTGTTCCTTGGTATGTGACTCCTTCATTGGTCCAATTAGTTTTTGTTCTAGTGCTCTATTCATTGCCAATTTGTGCTGCCTAGGTGACCATGTTCTCGAGCTTGCATGTCAAATTTATATGGTTCCAAGTAGTTCTAATGCTTGATATAGTGTCTAGGCTCTTGTAGGAGTAGTTGCTATCAATTTTGTTGAGCTTGGTTCACTTTTATTTGAAGTTACTATAAATTTCAGAATATTTTAGAAAATAATGAAGAGATTTTTGAGGGGCTCATCGAGCCGAAGCTCGAAGGAAAAGCAAAATGAAGAAGCACAGAGGCCCAAATATAATTTGCCTCGCACCGCGGAGGTCCGGCCGTGTGAATGGCCTTCCGATGATTTCTTGAGAGAAGTCGGGATTTATGATGATTTCTATTCATTGGCTGAGAATGCTGGCCTGACCGACTTACTCCACGACCAACGTCATCAGTATCTCTTACTCACTAATACTTTTGTGCAAAACTTCTACTATTTTCCTAACTAATCACCTCCTTCAGTAGAGTTTCATTTATATGATGTTGTTAAGAAAATGCCACTAGCTGAATTTTGCAAGGTTTGCAAAATACCCTTCTGAGGGTACTTTAGATGAACCACATCGTAAAGATGTGGACGAATATATTGACACCATTACTGTGGGGGAAACCAGGAAGGTTTCCAATGCAAGAACCACTAGCATACATTTTCCTGTTTTACGCTACTTTGCCATATTTGCTAGTCGTTGCTTGATTGGTCGCGGAAACTGTGGAAACCTTAGTGTTCCTGATATTATCATCTTGTTCCATGGTTTATTCCGCGATAACACTATTAGTATGGGCGGAATTATTGCTAAATGGTTAAGTTTGAACCGTTCAAAAGGCCCCATCTTTGGAGGTATTTATGCTTCACGCCTTGCTGCACATTTTAACATACCTATTAGGCTCTATGAGAAAGAAGAAAAATTGCTGCCTAATGCTTATTTAGATTATAAGAGTATGCTAGCGCATGACTTTATTGTTAAGAATAGAGAAGGGGAGATTAAATACAAGTTATTCTTTGATAAATATCACCCTGAGACTATTACATTGCATGCTCCTTCCTTGTTTAATTTATCTGAAGGTCCGTATCTCGTTCTGTGGGCTGCCATTCAAGCCTACCGGAACCCTACACCAGCCCCGGAGCCGGAACCACAATTTGAGCCTCCACGACAGTCTGATTACTTTTGGGATCCGAAGATGACTGCCAGCCAGTGGCAATCAGAGTCTTCCTCATCACAGCACGACCCCAGCTACACCTACAGGTATCCGCCAGGCCATCCCTGGCAATGAACCAACTTAGGCCAAAAGCCTAAGCTTGGGGAAGTATGTATTTCCCACCGACATTACATTTATGTTCACACACTCATTGCTAGATGTCGGTGCTCATACTCTTTCACTGTAATATCCATGTTAATTTATTTTCTTGTAACATCCCAAATTTTCAATTTGTAATGTTATACATAGGTCATTCATGCATGTCATACTTTCGTGCATTTTCGTTTCGCAACCCTCGAATCCTAAGCAACTCAAGGACCCTCGGAGAGAGTTGGGGATTTCCCAGTTTTCATATTTGATTTTCATCAAATAATGAAACGAGGATTTTTTATTTTATTATTTTTCCCTGAAAAATATTTCATATTAAAATATATGAGAGGAGATAATATGACTTCTCCAAAATAATTGGAATATTGGAGGAAAAAATTTAAAATCATTTATTTGATTTTATTCGGATTTTATTTGCATTAGAAAAATTGCACGTTTTCAAAATTGCATTTTAGGGCCAAGAAAATGTTCATCTCATTCTAAATATTTTATTCAGACGGTGAAAATTTGTTTTGGCATTTTGAGATTTTTTTATTTTCTAGGATTTTATTTCTGTCGGCGAAAATATTAAAAAAAATCTCCCGCGCCCGACTGGGCCGAAACCCAGCCAGGCCGCCGGCCCAGCCGCCCGCCGCCACCGCCCACGCGCGCGTGCGCCGCCGCCGACGACTCGGACAGGAGTCCGAGCCGGACTCCTCCGCCGCGCCTTTCCCCCTCCCCCAAGTGACCGCCCCGCCCCTCTTTATAAGCGCGACGTCCGAGCCCCACCACCACACCACCGCCGCCTGCGCGCGTCGCCGCCGCCTGCCGCAGCCGCCGCTTGCAGCCCGCCGCCCCGTGAGCCACCGCCCCGCCGCCCAATCCCGCCTCACCGGAGCCCCTCGCCAGAGGTACCGCGCCGATCTGAGCCGCCGGTTTTCTTCATAAAACCGTTCGGTTTTTTAGAAACCCTAGTTCGTTTTTTTAGATTGGTTCGCCCGTTTTTCTCGGTTCTTCTAATTAGCGGATGCTCGTCCGAACGTTCGTTTTAACGAACGATTTCGCCCGTTAGTTACAGCTAACGAACGCTCAGTCGTTAGTTTATTCGTCAGTTTTCTTTTTATCGGATTTATCTGCGATTATTTCCGATCGCGATTTCTGATCCGATCTTAGTTTCTGTTTATCTTTTCGCTTGTTAGTCGGAATCAGGCGATTCAAGCGCCTAGATCTTCGTCTCGAGACCCTCTTTCTGTTAAACGAACTTAAACAATATTTTGGTACTGTAAAATTTGATCTTAGTTCAAATTAGTAAACGGATCTTGTTTCTTTCGCCGTTTGAGTTTCGTTGCTCCGTTTGATTTGATTCTTTTTGCGAACCGGAGTTCTTAAGTTGAACTTTCTGGTCAACCGTTGAATCATTAAATAATATCTCACATCTGTCATGGATTTCACTCAAACCCAAATCACGTCTACGAGCATAGCATGTCATAGCAATATAAGCAACGCGTAAAATAACTCCCAAGGGTTTGATAGTAACAGGGCAATAGGTTCTACCTCAATACTACTTCCCAACCCACAAGTTAATGACATCCTAATCATGCAATGTTTGAGGATTGGAACTAATGTATTAAAACTGGGTATGGAAAGAGTATGATCAATGTGTTACTTGCCTTGCTGACGATCCGCGAATCCTAGGGACTCGTACTAACACGCTTCACACTCCGGGAATTCTATCGCAAGCAAACAATAACATACATAAGCAACAAGCAAAGATGCACAGGCAAAACTCAACTTAAGGTGGCAACTTAAATTAACATCTGGGTGGATTGAGGCACCTGGGGAACCCAGTGTTGTCTGTTTTTTTTTTGGAAAAGCCTGGTGAGGGAGTCCTGGATTAGGGGGTATCCGGACAGCCGGACTATAACCGTTGGCCGGACTGTTGGACTATGAAGATACAAGATTGAAGACTTCGTCCCGTGTCCGGATGGGACTCTCCTTGGCGTGGAAGGCAAGCTTGGCAATACGGATATGTAGATCTCCTTCCTTGTAACCGACTCTGTGTAACCCTAGCCCCCTCCGGTGTCTATATAAACCGGAGGGTTTAGTCCGTAGGACACAACAACAATCATACCATAGGCTAGCTTCTAGGGTTTAGCCTCTCTGATCTCGTGGTAGATCAACTCTTGTACTACCCATATCATCAATATTAATCGAGCAGGAGTAGGGTTTTACCTCCATCGAGAGGGCC
Organism: Aegilops umbellulata; assembly: GCA_032464435.1. Lineage (NCBI taxonomy): Eukaryota > Viridiplantae > Streptophyta > Magnoliopsida > Poales > Poaceae > Aegilops > Aegilops umbellulata. The sequence goes on along the minus strand of CP136056.1, from coordinate 345,184,776 downwards.
CGAACCTGGGTAAAAACATCGTGCCCCTTGTCTCCTGTTACCATCCTCCTAGACGCACAGTTCGGGACCCCCTACTCGAGAACCGCCAGTTTTGACACCGACATTGGTGCTTTCATTGAGAGTTCCTCTGTGTCGTCATCTTTAGGCTTGATGGCTCCTTCGATCATCAATAGCGATGCAGTCCAGGGTGAGACTTTTCTCCCCGGACAGATCTTCGTGTTCGGCGGCTTCGTACTGCGGGCCAACTCGCTTGGCCATCTGGAGCAGATCAAGAGTTACGCCCCTGGCCATCAAGTCAGGTTTGGTAGCTTAAACTGCACGGCCGACATCCGCGGAGACTTGATCTTCGACGGATTCGAGCCCCAGCCAAGTGTGCCGCACTGTCACGATGGGCATGATTTAGCTCTGCCACCGGACAGTGTTCTGGAGACCGCACCTGCAACCGCTCCGACCTTCAATTCGGAGCCAATTGCGCCATCCGTGGGCGGGTGGTTAGACCTCGCCATGGAGGCAGCAACCTCAACGGCGATCGAGCCGAACACCAGCCTTACCCTTCGTGAGGCCCGTGAATCCACATTACCGGACTCTCCTCCGGACTCCGAACCACCCGCGCCCCTGCCAATCGAGTTCACCGCCACGGATATCTTTCAGCACTCGCCCTTCGGCCACAAACTGAATTCACTAAGGTCTCTCTCCTTGTCAGGAGAGTCCTCAATGGATTATGACCGGCAGGATTGGGATGCGGATGACGAAGAAATTTGACGCCCACCAACCACCCACTACGTAGCCACTGTCGATGATTTGACCGACATGCTCGACTTCGACTCCAAAGACATCGACAGTATGGACGACGATGTAGGAGACGAACAGGAACCACCGCCCACAGGGCAATGGACAGCCACCTCATCGTATGACATATACATGGTGGACACACCTAAAGAGGGCAATGGCGACGGAACAGCGGGGGATGACCCCCCCAAGAAGCAACCTAAGCGCCGGCGTCAGCGGCGCTGCTCTAAGTCTCGCCAAAGCAAAAACAGTGATACCGGCACAGGAGATAATAACACCCCGGACAGTGCCGAAGACAACCCCCTCCAGCAAGATTCAGCGCAGGAGGATGGAGAAGCCAGCCCTCCTGAGAGAGCGGCAGATAGAGAGGTAGAGGATGATAATTACAGGCCTCCCTCCGAAGACGAGGCAAGCCTCGATGATGACGAATTTGTCGTGCGTGAGGATCCCGTCGAGCAAGAGTGCTTCAAGCGCCGGCTTATGGCCACGGCGAACAGCCTTAAGAAAAAGCAGCAGCAGCTTAGAGCTGATCAAAACCTGGTAGCTGACAGATGGGCTGAAGTCCTTGCGACAGAGGAATACAAACTCGAATGCCCCTCCAAGAACTACCCAAAGCGCAGGTTGCTACCCCGATTAGAGGAGGAAGCATTAAAACCTACATCTCCAGTGTATGACGCGGCTGATCGGCCACCTCGTGGACACGACAAAGAGGACAGAAGAGGTTCCCCCCACAAGTGCGGACGGTGAACATGATATACCGCACTATTTGTAACGTTCTGCTTTTAATGCACCTTTTCGAATAACCAATGCATAGCTTCAGTCTATTATGGCATTCTCTATTCCCCCCTTTTTATGTATATATGTTCATTGATGACATTTAGCACCCGTACACTTTGGTACGGCTAATACGCCAGGGGCTTAAGCACCCCATAATACGGCGTGAGAAGTCCAAACACTTTCACAAGTGCGGCACCACGAACTTATAGCATTATATACATCAGCTCCGAATCATGTCTTGGGTCAATAGTTGGGTTTTCCCGGCTCCCATGTTTTGGTACCTTACGTTCCGCTATATCGGCTAAGGTAGCACTGGGAGAACTACTGCGATTGTGCCCCGGTTCAGCTGGGCTAAGCACCTCAGTAGAGAAAGCTAAAACTGATTGTCATGATAGGGCAAGAGCTGGTCGCTGTTCGAGAGGTTTCGAGTCCCTAAAGACTTATGCCGCTTAGGGCGAGGAGTCGGCTTTGTCCGGCCTAGGCATGTATAGCGCCCCGAATTCGGTCTTCTGAATACTAGGGGCTTCACCAAAATTTAAAATTATAGAATTATCTGGCTAAGTGAGAGTGATAAAGCATTATAGTCCGATTGCCTTGTTCGTCGCACTGAGCACCTCCGTCGAAGGACCCAAGAATGGGAAAAAGAGTGCTCATGTTTGTCCCGAACACCCCAGCACTCGTGGCACGGGGGCAGAAGCCGACGACTCGCCATCTCTCAGAGTTAATAAACGACCGCACAAAAGGTAATATTTTAAATTCAAACAAGCGTTGCATAGCGCATATGAACAAGTTTTCAGGGTACAGGATCACACGAGCGAGTTCACTCAAATATTACATCTTTGGAACATTCATCGGCCATAAGGTAGGCACCCTTCAGGACGCCCTCATAGTACATTTCAGGGTGGCGATGCTCCTTGCCCTGCGGTGGCCCATCCTTCACCAGCTTCTCAGCGTCCATCTTGCCCCAGTGTACTTTAACACGGGCAAGCGCCCTGCGGGCACCCTCAATGCAGACGAAGTGCTTGATGACCTCAAGCCAAGGACAGTCATCCACAAGCCACCTCACCAGCCCGAAGTAGCTCCCTGGCATGGCCTCTCTAGGCCACAGCCGGACTATAAGATCCTTCATGGCCTGTTCGGCTGCCTTATGGAGCTCGACCAATTGCTTCAGCTGGTCGCTTAAGGGCACCGGGTGTTCGGCCTCAGTATACTGAGACCAGAACACCTTCTCCGTCGAGCTGCCCTCCTTGGATCGATAGTGCTTTGCAGCATCCGACACACTGCGGGGCAAATCTGCGAACGCTCCTGGAGAGCTCCAGACTCGGGTAAGTAACAAGTAATTTACTTTCACATGCTTGCTTTGCATAATGAATGCCTTACCCGCCGCTATCTTCTTCATCGCCTCAATTTCTTGGAGGGCCTTCTGGGCTTCGGCCTTGGCATGCTTGGCGCTCTCAAGGGCCGAGGCAAGCTCGAACTCTCGCGTCTTCGATATGGGCCCGGGACGAACTGCGTAACCGTGTCCGGCGTTAGAAGAAGCTGTGCAATTAAACGGTGCCACGAGCTACTCGGGTGTACGAATACTTACGATCTCGCCAGGGGCTTGGCCATGGGTGTCCACTCGTCTTCGCTGTCGGCGGCGGTGGCGGAGTAGTCCGGAGGGAGAGTCCTTCCCTTCTTGGACCCTCCGGCCTCCCTAGTTGGGGCGGCCTTCCTCTCCTCCTCGTTTCCACGGGAGGAGTGCGTCTCGGAGTCATCGGATGATGAGTCCGATAACACCTGGCGCCGGGAACTCTTTCGGGTTCCCGTAGCCTTCTTCTTGACCTTTTTCTCCGGCACCTCATAAGGAGCTGGAGTAAGCATCTCCGTCAGGAGAGCGTCCGCGGGGTCTTCGGGCAGGGGGGCTGGACAATCAGTCCGCCCCGATGTCTCCACCCAATCCTGTGTGATAGCCTGGCTTATTAGGGATGATAGACTACTCATATCAATAAGGAATTCCTTCTTTTCCGGGAGCCCATTCGGACAGAACTCCAAAGTTAAGCGTGCTCAGCTTGGAGTAGTGTCAGGATGGGTGACCGACCGGGAAGTTGCTCCCGGGTGCGCACGAGTGAGGACAAAGTGTGCAGAAAAGACAAGTATTGATCTGTGGGGCCAGTCTAGATCCCGCCAGGAGTAACGACCACCAGCGGGTGTGTCCGGGGCGTTACAAGTTGGTATCAGAGCCGATCCTCGCGGTTACACGGATGTTTGCGGACAGGTGCGCGGTCATGTTGTTCATGACGTTTGTGACCCGTCGTGGCACCCGGCATGGCACATGTACCGGACTGGAAGCACAGACGTTTGTGCCAAGAGGGAACGTTCCTGTGGCCCGACGAGGACGTCGGTTCCTCTGAGTGGGGGTGTATGTGATAGCCTGGCTTATTAGGGATGATAGACTACTCATATCAATAAGGAATTCCTTCTTTTCCGGGAGCCCATTCGGACAGAACTCTAAAGTTAAGCGTGCTCATCTTGGAGTAGTGTCAGGATGGGTGACCGACCGGGAAGTTGCTCCCGGGTGCGCACGAGTGAGGACAAAGTGTGCAGAAAAGACAAGTATTGATCTGTGGGGCCAGTCTAGATCCCGCCAGGAGTAACGACCACCAGCGGGTGTGTCCGGGGCGTTACATCCTGTCAAAGTCATGGAAGCTCAAACCCCGCACATAGCTAAACTATGAAAAATAAATACCCTATAAGAGATAAAACAGCTTACCGCGCTGGCTTGGCGCTTCGGGCTGAATCCGCGATCCTCGGTAAGGGGAGGGGGGACCTCGACGCCCTTAAATAGCACCTTCCAAGCAACCTCGTGTGTTGTGTCGAAGAGCTCGCTCAGAGTTTGGTGCTGGGCCGGGTCGAACTCCCATAAGTTGAACGCCCCTTGTTGACACGGAGGATCCGGCGGATGAGCATGACCTGGACTATGTTGACAAGGTTGAGCTTCTTGTTCACCATGTTTTGGATACAGGTTTGGAATCCGATCAGCTCTCCCGGACTACCCCAGGGCAGGCCCTTCTCTTCCCAGGAGGTGAGCCGCGTGCGGACTCCGGATCGGAACTCGGGGGCCGCTGCCCATTTGGGGTCACGCGGCTCGGTGATGTAGAACCACCCTGATTGCCACCCCTTTATGGTCTCCACGTAGGAGCCCTCGAGCCATGTGACGTTGAGCATCTTGCCCACCATGGCGCCTCCGCACTCCGCCTGCTGGCCCCCCACCACTTTCGGTTTAACATTGAAGGTCTTCAGCCATAGGCCGAAGTGGGGCTTGATGCGGAGGAAGGCCTCACACACGACGATAAACGCCGAGATGTTGAGGATGAAGTTCGGGGCCAGATCATGGAAATCCAGGTCGTAGTAGAACATGAGTCCCCGGACGAATGAGTGGAGAGGGAATCCCAGTCCGCGGAGGAAATGGGTAAGAACACTACCCTCTCGTGGGGCCTGGGGGTGGAGATGAGCTGCCCCGCATCTGGGAGCCGGTGTGCGATATCGTCGGGCAAGTATCCGGCTCCCCTCAGCTTCTGGATGTGTCCCTCCATGACAGAGGAAACCATCCACTTGCCTCCCGCTCCAGACATGGTTGGAGAAGGTTGAGGAAGAAAATGTGGACTTGGGTGCTGGAGCTCGAGTGTGCGAGAATGGATGAGCAAAGGAGGGAGAAGGCGTGGGTGGAAAAAAGTGAATCCTTGTCCCTTTATATGGGCGGACGAAACTGTGCTCCCCTACCAGCCTGGTAAAACTCGCTCATCCCCCAAGCGTTGTAGTTGATGGCGCGGTTGGGTTACCCACGTCCGTATTGATGAGAATCCCGCAATAAGGGGGCACGATCTCTGCTTCGACAAGACATGCCAGGGAAAACCGCCTCGCGAAACGCGCTGAGGTTGGCTGTAAAAAAATATTCGCATAAGGGCTTGGCTGTGGTGTGATGTCACATTACAGGATACGTCAGCAGATTGGATTTGTGGAAATATTATTCTCTCTACGGTGGTATGTGGAACTTGTTTTGCCGAGCCGGACACGATCCTCGTGTTCAAAACCTTCTATTAATTATTCGGAGGAGGAACCCGCCTTGCAATGCCGAAGACAATCTGCGCGCCGGACTCATCGTCATTGAAGCCTGGTTCAGGGGCTACTGAGGGAGTCCTAGATTAGGGGGTATCCGGATAGCCGGACTATAACCGTTGGCCGGACTGTTGGACTATGAAGATACAAGATTGAAGACTTTGTCCCGTGTCCGGATGGGACTCTCCTTAGCGTCGAAGGCAAGCTTGGCAATACGGATATGTAGATCTCCTTCCTTGTAACCAACTCTGTGTAACCCTAGCCCCCTCCGGTGTCTATATAAACCGGAGGGTTTAGTCCGTAGGACACAACAACAATCATACCACAGGCTAGCTTCTAGGGTTTAGCCTCTCTGATCTCATGGTAGATCAACTCTTGTACTACCCATATCATCAATATTAATCAAGCAGGAGTAGGGTTTTACCTCCATCAAGAGGGCCCGAACCTGGGTAAAAACATCGTGCCCCTTGTCTCTTGCTACCATCCGCCTAGACGCACAGTTCGGGACCCCCTACCCGAGATCCGCCGGTTTTGACACCGACACCGGGGTACCCGTGTGACCTTCCTATGGACCGCCACCCAGGCTTAAAGGGAACTGAGATGATTCATGCTAGAAACTTCCGTGTGCAGCCACAAGCTATTATGGGCTCTAGCATAGTTGAGTAAGTTACGTGAAGCTCTTGAAGAGGCAGATCAGCAGGTAGAGGGATGTAGGTTTGGTATGGTCTGTCCGGAGTAAAGAGTTAATGTTTCTGAAAGACTATGTCTCGGTCATCCGTTTCTCAAACACCATGTAGTGCGGGAAATACAACGGAGGTGATCGAGTCTTGTGGGGAAAAGTGCGCAAACCTCTACAGAGTGTACAATCTAATCATGGTTAGCCGTGTCCCCGGTTATGGACAATCTTGAGTATCTAGCACTTGGGTTATCACATGTATCTCATCACTCTTAATTAATATTGTTGGGTTGTTAATTACTTTAATTGGGATTGAGTTGGGGGTACCTTCTCAATGCTTCAACCACCATGATAGTTAAATTAAAATCTATTTCTTTGTTGTAGGATAAAATTGGCTTTCTGCAAAACTATAACCATAGAGCTTTCCACCAGCCAAATATGCATGTACTGATAGCATTATTCTGTTTATGCTCTACTATGTTATATTGCCAGCATATTCCATGTGCTGACCCATTCTCGGGCTGCAACGTATTATGTTGCAGACTTTTCAGACGAGGAGTAAGGTTCGTTAGGTCATTGTCGTGCAGCTCAGCTATGCCGTTCGAGTTGATGGACTCACTTTATCTTCCAAGCCTTCCGCTGTTATCGTATTAGATGGCCTTAAGCCATGTTATTGTAATAAGTTCGCTCTTGAGACATTCGATGTAATAAGTGCGTGATTGCTACTCTGTTATAAAACCTTCGAGTACTGTGTGTGTCAGCATTACCGATCCAGGGATGACACTGAAGCACAGAGACTTGACCATCTGAGGTCAGGTCGCTACAACATGGTATTAGAGCACACGCTAAGTGTAGGACACGACCACTAAGATAAACCATAGGTCACCCTTCTCTACTCATTTCTCACTCCTCTCCATTTTCTACTCTTTAGGATGACGGAGATGAAGAACAAGTTTGCACAACCGGATGAAGACACCCCTTTTGGACGCCACTTGAAGGAAGCCACTAGGTACTTGAACATTGGAATACCAAGCTTCACCGGGACGTATAAAGCCACCTTACCATAAGAGGAGCGCTGGATGATTCAAGTACAAGTTCCAGGAAGGACGTTCTCGCCAACTTCCAAACCCATAGAATTTTCTTTTGAAGCACCCACCTGGAGTCTAGGCAAGAGCATGGCAGCCCACATCACCATGGGACGCATTGGAGAAGTCTACAACAGGGAACTCAAGAACACTATCTACCAAATATGTGGGCGCCGAGACGAGCAATGGAAAGTAATCAGCACCAAGAAGGATAGATCCGTTGCAGCTTTCATCCAGGAGTTAAACCAGCACATTCGACGTCAGGAGAACCAGATGTGCGCGGATATGATGGACTTGAAGAAGGCGAAGACTAGGAACATCGAGCTGGAGGAAGAAGTCAAGTTTACACGCGATGGATATGAGGAGGAAATCAAGACACTACTGGAGAAGAATGTCGACCTAGTTAAGAAGATCGGAGTATTCATGGGAGGACCAGCACCGGGAGTAGAAGACGACGATTCCACTTGCCTGGACAACTACATCATCATCGACGACACCGATTCCGATCCTAGTGATGATGACTTTCAAGACGAAGCTGGAGCTGACATTATGGAGTCTTCCACCGATCAAAATTTCTAGATGACCACCATATATTATTAGTATTTCCCCATGTATTTAGTAGTACTCCCTCCATCCGGAAATACTTGTTGGAGAAATGCATAAAAGTGGATGTATCTAGAACTAAATTATGTCTAGATACATCCATTCCTCCGACAAGTATTTACGGACGGAGGGAGTATTGAGCACTTTGCGATAGTTCTAGACCGCTTGTATGCCCTTGCTTGATTGATTGAGTGAAACGATTGTGTTTGTCTCATGTGCATATGGGTAGTGCTTTCTCATTAGACCTTTTTTCTATTCTGATCTCTTCCATCTAAACACATCAGATGCCTCCGAGACGTGACACCGGTTTTGCTTTCCCACTGGAGCTCACCCAGTTGATCCAGCAGCAAAATGCCTTGATGCAATTGCTAGTTCGGAACCAGGGCAACAACAACAACAACAACAACAACAACAACAACAACAGCAACAGCAACAACAACAACCCGCCGCCAGTGGACAACCTAGCCCGTTTTCTAAGGTTACAGCTGCCGGTGTTTTCCAGTAGCATCGAGCCTATAGTGGCTGATGATTGGCTATGTCGTATTGGATGGGAGTTGACCACCGCAGGTTGCACAGATGCTGAGAGAGTGCGCTTTGCCGCACACAAATTGGATGGACCAGCAGCCGCATGGTGGGAGAATTACACAGCCACTTTTCTCATAGCTAATGTCACTTGGGACCAGTTTCAGTAAGCTTTCCGCACAGCCCATGTCTCCACTGGAGCCATGCAGATGAAGAAGCGGGAGTTCCATAACTTACGCCAGGGGAACCGTACTGTGGCTCAGTACATGGATGATTTTAGCAAGTTATCACGCTATGCCCCTGATGATGTGGCCACAGATGCCATGAAGCAGGAGAACTTTATGGAAGGGCTGAATGATGAGATGAGCATGCAGTTGATGGTAGCAACCTTCAACAACTACCAGGAGTTGGTAGATAAGGCTCTTATGATTGAAGGGAAGAAGCAGCAGATTGAGAGCCGTAAGAGGAAGTACGGACAAGGGAAGTATAACCCAGGAGCTCAGCAGAAGCCTCGCCTAACCCCGAACTCAGGAGGACTTGTTCATAACCATGGAGGTCACAATCACACAGGAGGAGGATCACACAACCACAATGGTGCTAAGAATGGAAATGGGAACGGAGCTAACAACAATCAGGACCACTCCAACCCAGCCACACCCGCCAAAAGAGACCTAAGTCAAGTTACTTGCTTTAAGTGTGGGAAGACAGGGCACTATGCCAATGATTACCCTGAAGGAAGGAATGGAAACGGAAATGGGAGCGTTGGGAAGAAGCCTAATCCATTCAACAAAGGACAAGTGAACCACGTTAACGTGGAGGAGGTTGAAGACCAGCCAGACGCGGTAATAGGTAAGTTTTTGGTTAAGTCATTTACCGCTCTTGTTCTTTTCGATGTTGGTGCATCGCATTCATACATATCAAGGGGATTCGTGGATAAGTTTAAACTACCAACCCAAACCCTTAGGACCCCTCTCTTAGTGAGTTCACCTGGAGCAGAATATATGGCTAGTCGATGGTGCGATCAGATACCCATAACCATCGGCACTCATGCTTTCTGTCCGACCTAAATATCTGGGAGTCACAAGGATTGGATGTGATATTAGGTATGGACTGGATGTCAAAGTATGGAGGAAGTATTGACTGTGCTAGTAAGTTGATTTATCTTACCACCCCGGAGGGAAAAAGGATTAAGTATGTATCTAGGCATGTGCCTAGGAGGAGCCAAGTGAATACCCTTACGGGAGTTGTTCAGGAGGAAGTGCCTGTAGTGAAGGATTACCCAGATGTTTTTCTAGAAGAGTTACCAGGTATGCCACCGGATCGAGACATTGAGTTTCTGATAGAGTTATTGCCAGGAACAGGACCAATATCCAAGAGACCCTATCGGATGCCCGCAAATGATCTGGAGGAGATTAAGAAACATATCAAGGAGTTATTGGAGAAAGGTTACATTCAAAGGAGTCTGTCACCTTGGGGAGCCCCAGTACTTTTGGTTGAGAAGGAGGATAAATCCCTACGGATGGTTGTTGATTATCGAGCTTTGAATGAAGTGACGATTAAGAACAAGTATCCATTGCCGACGATCAATGATCTGTTTGATCAGTTGCAAGGAGCGAAGGTGTTTTTGAAGATCGATCTACGATCGGGATACCATCAGTTGAAAATTCAAGAAACGGATATGCCAAAGACAGCGTTCACCATGCGGTATGGACTATACGAGTATACTGTCATGTCGTTTGGACTGACTAACGCTCCTGCTTATTTCATGAGCATGATGAACAAAGTGTTCATGGAGTATCTAGATAAGTTTGTTGTGGTGTTTATTGATGATATTATGATATACTCGAAGAATGAAGAGGAGCACAAGGAGCATTTGCGGTTAGTTCTCGAGAAACTCAGGGAACGCCAGTTGTATGCTAAGTTCAGCAAATGCGAATTTTGGTTGAAGGAAGTCGGATTCCTTGGACATGTTATATCAGGAGAAGGTATAGCAGTAGAACCCAACAAGGTTCAGTCAGTCACAGAATGGTTGTCCCCCACTTCAGTTAGCGAGATCCGCAGTTTCCTTGGACTCGCAGGATACTACCGGAGATTCATTGAGAATTTTTCCAAGATTGCGAAACCAATGACTGAACTATTGAAGAAGGATACTAAGTTTAAATGGACAGACGATTGCGAGGCAAGTTTCCAGGAGTTGAAGAAACGTTTGACTACAGCCCTAGTGCTAACATTGCCAGACATACATAAGGAGTTCTGACGGTGTCATGGACAAGGGGGTACTCACCACGTCGTCTCCCGATCTATTAGATTGGGCCGAGGACCCCCGTGGCCGTATACTCATGGGCCAGTTCGGACAGTTGCCGCATACATGGAAGATTCCACAAGACTTGGCGATCAAGACAAGGACTTCTCCCCACCGGCGTATTCGGCTAGGACTCTTGTTATCCTAGGCCTCTGGTGCATTATATAAACCGAGGCCAGGCTAGTCGATAGATCATATATATCATACACAATCATACCATAGGCTAGCTTCTAGGGTTTAGCCTCCTTGATCTCGTGGTAGATCTACTCTTGTACTACCCATATCATCAATATTAATCTAGCAGGAGTAGGGTTTTACCTCCATCGAGAGGGCCCGAACCTGGGTAAAATAAAGTGTCCCTTGCCTCCTGTTACCATCGATCCTAGACGCATAGTTCGGGACCCCCTACCCGAGATCCGTCGGTTTTGACACCGACATTGGTGCTTTCATTGAGAGTTCCGCTGTGTGATCGACAAAAGGATCGATGGCTCGCCTGCAGATCAACTGCGACTTCGGCATCTTCGTCACCAGCTCGACTGGTCACCTTGGTTCGACCAAGAATTGCGCCCCGTGTTCGGATCATCATGTTCGGACGAGGGCCTTCATCAAACATAAACTCCGATCTCTATCAAAATCACGGAGGAATCATCCATGGAGCTCGGGGGCTCAATGTCAACATTGCCCTCAGGCGACCGTGCTGTTTTTCTAGACAACGAACTCGTATCTGCTGCCACCACCACCTCAAGTATCGCTTTGACGATTGCTTTGGTGGAATTGTGCAGAATTGAGCCTACAACAACCCTGGAAAATTTCGTCGAGTTCCGATGGAGGAATCTCTGGCAATCCACGATATACCGGAGCCGTGTCGAATCTCGACGGGAATCTGGACGAGTTTAGGGCATGGTGTCCAGCTCCTAGCTCGGACGTCCTTTGGAAGATCCAACAGTTGATCGTCTGCGGAATTCCTATATCTACCACCCCTCCAAATTTCAGATCGATCCGACCGTCCGAACTCCGGGAACCTTCCGATTAGTGCATCACTTTTCGGATCTGTTTTCTGCTCGAGAACGAATCCGACCCGAATTCATCTTTTTTATGAACGGGATTTCGTACATCCTTTTTGAAGGAAGTTTTGTGTGGGATACTGTTGAAGGAAATATGCCCTAGAGGTAATAATAAAGTTATTATTTATTTCCTTACATATCATGATAAATATTTATTATTCATGCTATAATTGTATTAACCGGAAACATAATACATGTGTGGATATATAGACAAACAGAGTGTCACTAGTATGCCTCTACTTGACTAGCTTGCTAATCAAAGATGGTTAAGTTTCCTGACCATAGACAAAGGAGTTGTCATTTGATTAACAAGGTCACATCATTAGTTGAATGATCTGATTGACATGACCCATTCCATTAGCTTAGCACCCGATCATTTAGTATGTTGCTATTGCTTTTGTTCATGACTTATACATGTTCCTTTGACTATGAGATTATGCAACTCCCGTTTACCGTAGGAACACTGTGTGTGCTACCAAACGTCACAACGTAACTGGGTGATTATAAAGGTGCTCTACAGGTGTCTCCGAAAGTATTTGTTGGGTTGGCATATTTCAAGATTAGGATTTGTCACTCCGAATGTCGGAGAGGTATCTCAGGGCCTTCTCGGTAATGCACATCACATAAGCCTTGCAAGCATTGCAACCAATGAGTTGGTTGCGGGATGATGTATTACGGAACGAGTAAAGAGACTTGCCGGTAACGAGATTGAACTAGGTATTGGATACCGATGATCGAATCTCGGGCAAGTAACATACCGATGACAAAGGGAACGACGTATGTTGTTATGCGGTCTGACCGATAAAGATCTTCGTAGAAAATGTAGGAGCCAATATGGGCATCCAGGTCCCGCTATTGGTTATTGACCGGAGAGGTGTCTCGGTCATGTCTACATTGTTCTCGAACCGTAGGGTCCGCACGCTTAAGGTACGATGACAGTTATTATGAGTTTATGCATTTTGATGTACCGAAGGAGTTCGGAGTCCCGGATGTGATCACGGACATGACGAGGAGTCTCGGAATGGTCGAGACGTAAAGATTGATATATTGGACGGCTATGTTCGGACATCGGAATGGTTCCGAGTGGTTTCGGATAATACCGGAGTGCCGGAGGGGTTACCGGAACACCCCGGGGAAGTATGGGCCTTATTGGGCCGCGAGGCGAGAGAGAGGGCCGCGCCAGGAGGTGGCGCGTGCCCCCCCCCCCATGGGCAGTCCGAATTGGACAAGGAGGGGGGGCGCGGCCCCCCTTTCCCTCTCCCTCTCCCTCTCTTTCCTTCCCCCTTCCTCCCTCCTAGTTGGACTAGGAAAGGGGAGTCCTAGTCCTACTAGGAGGAGGACTCCCCCCTCCCTTGGCGCGCCTCTAGGCCGGCCGGCCCTCCCCCCTTGCTCCTTTATATACGGGGGCAGGGGGCACCCTAGGATACACAAGTTGATCCTTGAGATCGTTCCTTAGCCGTGTGCGGTGCCCCCTCCACCATATTCCACCTCGGTCATATTGTCGCAGTGTTTAGGCGAAGCCCTGCGTCGGTAGTTCATCAAGATCGTCACCACGCCGTCGTGCTGAAGGAACTCATCCCCCGAGGTTTTGCTGGATCGAGACCCGGGGACGTCATCGAGCTGTACGTGTGTCAAGAACTCGGAGGCGCCGGAGTAACGGCGCTGGGATCGGTCGGATCGCGAAGAGGACGTACGACTACTTCCTCTATGTTGTGTCAACGCTTCCGCTTCGGTCTACGAGGGTACGTAGACAACACTCTCCCCTCTCGTTGCTATGCATCACCATGATCTTGCGTGTGCGTAGGAAATTTTTTGAAATTACTACGTTCCCCAACAGTGGCATCCGAGCCTAGGTTTTTATGGTTTGATGTTTTGCACGAGTAGAACACAAGTGAGTTGTGGACGATACAAGTCATACTGCCTACCAGCATGTCATACTTTGGTTCGGCGGTATTGTTGGATGAAGCGGCCCGGACCGACATTACGCGTACGCTTACGCGAGACTGGTTCTACCGTCGTGCTTTGCACACAGGTGGCTGGCGTGTGTCAGTTTCTCCAACTTTAGTTGAACCGAGTATGGCTACGCCCGGTCCTTGAGAAGGTTAAAACGGAGTCTATTTGACAAACTATCGTTGTGGTTTTGATGCGTAGGTGAGATTGGTTCTTGCTTAAGCCCGTAGCAGCCACGTAAAATTTGCAACAAACAAAGTAGAGGACGTCTAAATTGTTTTTGCAGGGCATGTTGTGATGTGATATTGTCAAGACATGATGCTATATTTTATTGTATGAGATGATCATGTTTTGTAACCGAGTTATCGGCAACCGACAGGAGCCTATGGTTGTCGCTTTATTGTATGCAATGCAATTGCCCTGTAATGCTTTACTTTATCACTAAGCGGTAGCAATAGTCGTAGAAGCATAAGATTGGCGAGACGACAATGATGCTACGATGGAGATCAAGGTGTCGTGCCGGTGACGATGGTGATCATGATGGTGCTGCAGAGATGGAGATCACGAAGCACAAGATGATGATGACCATATCATATCACTTATATTGATTTGCATGTGATGCTTATCTTTTATGCATCTTATCTTGCTTTGATTGACGGTAGCATTATAAGATGATCTCTCACTAAAATTATCAAGAAGTGTTCTCCCCGAGTATGCACCGTTGCCAAAGTTCGTCGTGCCCAGACACCACGTGATGATCGGGTGTGATAAGCTCTACGTCCATCTACAACGGGTGCAAGCCAGTTTTGCACACGCGGAATACTCGGGTTATACTTGACGAGCCTAGCATATGCAGATATGGCCTCGGAACACGGAGACCGAAAGGTCGAGCGTGAATCGTATAGTAGATATGATCAACATGATGATGTTCACCATTGAGAACTAATCCATTTCACGTGATGATCGGTTATGGTTTAGTTTGATTTGGATCACGTGATCACTTAGATGATTAGAGGGATGTCTATCTAAGTGGGAGTTCTTAAGTAATATGATTAATTGAACTTCAATTTATCATGAACTTAGTCCCTGATAGTATCTTGCTTGTTTATGTTGATTGTAGATAGATGGCTCGTTCTGTTGTTCCGTTAAATTTTAATGTGTTCCTTGAGAAAGCAAAGTTGAAAGTTGATGGTAGCAATTACACGGACTAGGTCCGTAACTTGAGGATTATCCTCATTGCTGCTCAGAAGAGTTACGTCCTGGAAGCACCGCTGGGTGCCAGGCCTGCTGCTGGAGCAACGCCAGATGTTATGAACGTCTGGCAGAGCAAAGCTGATGATTACTCGATAGTTCAGTGTGCCATGCTTTACGGCTTAGAACCGGGACTTCAACGTCGGTTTGAAAACCATGGAGCATATGAGATGTTCCAGGAGTTGAAGTTGATATTCAAACAGAATGCCCGGATTGAGAGATATGAGGTCTCCAATAAGTTCTATAGCTGCAAGATGGAAGAGAATGGTTCTGTCAGTGAGCATATACTCAAGATGTCTGGGTATTATAATCACTTGAATCAGCTGGGAGTCAATCTTTTGGATGATTGCGTCATTGACATAATTCTCCAATCACTGCCACCAAGCTACAAAGGCTTCGTGATGAACTATAATATGCAAGGGATAGATAAGTCTATCACCGAGCTCTTCGCAATGCTAAAGGCTGCGGAGGTAGAAATCAAGAAGGAGCATCAAGTGTCGATGGTCAATAAGACCACTAGTTTCAAGAAAAAGGGCAAAGGGAAGAAGAAGGGGAACTTCAAAAAGAACAGCAAACAAGTTGCTGCTCAAGAGAAGAAACCCAAGTCTGGACCTAAGCCTGAAACTGAGTGCTTCTACTGCAAGCAGACTGGTCACTGGAAGCGGAACTGCCCCAAGTATTTGGCGGATAAGAAGGATGGCAAGGTGAACAAAGGTATATGTGATATACATGTTATTGATGTGTACCTTACTAGAGCTCGCAGTAGCACCTGGGTATTTGATACTGGTTCTGTTGCTAATATTTGCAACTCGAAACAGGGACTACGGATTAAGCGAACACTGGCAAAAGACGAGGTGACGATGCGCGTAGGAAACGGTTCCAAAGTCGATGTGATCGTAGTCGGCACGCTACCTCTACATCTACCTTCGGGATTAGTATTAGACCTAAATAATTGTTATTTGGTGCCAGCGTTGAGCATGAACATTATATCTAGATCTTGTTTGATGCGAGACGGTTATTCATTTAAATCAGAGAATAATGGTTGTTCTATTTATATGAGTAATATCTTTTATGGTCATGCACCCTTGAAGAGTGGTCTATTTTTAATGAATCTCGATAGTAGTGATACACATATTCATAATGTTGAAGCCAAAAGATGCAGAGTTGATAATGATAGTGCAACTTATTTGTGGCACTGCCGTTTAGGTCATATCGGTATAAAGCGCATGAAGAAACTCCATACTGATGGACTTTTGGAGTCACTTGATGATGAATCACTTGGCACTTGCGAACCGTGCCTCATGGGCAAGATGACTAAAACGTCGTTCTCCGGTACTATGGAGAGAGCAAAAGATTTATTAGAAATCATACATACAGATGTATGTGGTCCAATGAATGTTGAGGCTCGTGGCGGATATCGTTATTTTCTCACCTTCACAGATGATTTAAGCAGATATGGGTATATCTACTTAATGAAACACAAGTCTGAAACATTTGAAAAGTTCAAAGAATTTCAGACTGAAGTTGAAAATCATCGTAACAAGAAAATAAAGTTTCTACGATCTGATCATGGAGGAGAATATTTGAGTTACGAGTTTGGTCTACATTTGAAACAATGCGGAATAGTTTCGCAACTCACGCCACCCGGAACACCACAGCACAATGGTGTGTCCGAACGTCGTAATCGCACTTTACTAGATATGGTGCGATCTATGATGTCTCTTACAGATTTACCGCTATCGTTTTGGGGTTATGCTCTAGAGACGACCGCATTCACGTTGAATAGAACACCGTCAAAATCCGTTGAGACGACACCTTATGAATTGTGGTTTAGCAAGAAACCAAAGTTGTCGTTTCTTAAAGTTTGGGGCTGCGATGCTTATGTGAAAAAGCTTCAACCTGATAAGCTCGAACCCAAATCGGAAGAATGTGTCTTCATAGGATACCCAAAGGAGACAGTTGGGTACACCTTCTATCACAGATCCGAAGGCAAGACATTTGTTGCTAAAAATGGATCCTTTCTAGAGAAGGAGTTTCTCTCGAAAGAAGTGAGTGGGAGGAAAGTAGAACTTGATGAGGTAACTGTACCTGCTCCCTTATTGGAAAGTAGTTCATCACAGGAACCGGTTTCTGTGACATCTACACCAATCAGAGAAGAAGTTAATGATGATGATCATGAAACTACAGATCAAGTTACTACAGAACCTCGTAGATCAACCAGAGTGAGATCCGCACCAGAGTGGTACGGCAATCCTGTTCTGGAAATCATGCTACTAGATCATGACGAACCTACGAACTATGAAGAAGCGATGGTGAGCCCAGATTCCGCAAAATGGGTGGAAGCCATGAAATCTGAGATGGGATCCATGTATGAAAACAAAGTGTGGACTTTGGTTGGCTTGCCCGAGGGTCGGCAAGCAATAGAGAACAAGTGGATCTTTAAGAAGAAGACTGACGCTGACGGTAATATTACTGTCTACAAAGCTCGACTTGTCGCAAAAGGGTTTTGACAAGTTCAAGGGATTGACTACGATGAGACCTTCTCACCTGTAGCGATGCTTAAGTCTGTCCGAATCATGTTAGCAATTGCCGCATTTTATGATTATGAAATTTGGCAAATGGATGTGAAGACTGCATTCCCAAATGGGTTTCTGGAAGAAGAGTTGTATATGATGCAACCAGAAGGTTTTATCAATCCAAAGGGAGCTAAGAAAGTATGCAAGCTCCAGCGATCCATTTATGGACTGGTGCAAGCATCTCGGAGTTGGAATAAACGCTTTGATAGTGTGATCAAAGCATTTGGGTTTATACAGTCTTCTGGAGAAGCCTGTATTTACAAGAAAGTGAGTGGGAGCTCTGTAGCATTTCTGATATTATATGTAGATGACATATTACTGATTGGAAATGATATAGAATTTCTGAATAGCATAAAGGGATACTTGAATAAGAGTTTTTCAATGAAAGACCTCGGTGAAGCTGCTTACATATTGGGCATTAAGATCTATAGAGATAGATCAAGACGCTTAATTGGACTTTCACAAAGCGCATACCTTGACAAGATTTTGAAGAAGTTCAAAATGGATCAAGCAAAGAAAGGGTTCTTACCTGTATTGCAAGGTGTGAAGTTGAGTAAGACTCAAAGCCCGACCACTGCAGAAGATAGAGAGAAGATGAAAGATGTTCCCTATGCTTCAGCCATAGGCTATCATGTATGCAATGTTGTGTACCAGACCTGATGTGTGCCTTGCTATAAGTTTAGCAGGGAGGTACCAAAGTAATCCAGGAGTGGATCACTGGACAGCGGTCAAGAATATCCTGAAGTACCTGAAAAGGACTAAGGAAATGTTTCTCGTGTATGGAGGTGACAAAGAGCTCATCGTAAAGGGTTACGTTGATGCAAGCTTTGACACTGATCCGGACGATTCAAAATCGCAAACCGGATACGTATTTACATTAAATGGTGGAGCTGTCAGTTGGTGCAGTTCTAAACAAAGCGTCGTAGCAGGATCTACATGTGAAGCGGAGTACATAGCTGCTTCGGAAGCAGCAAATGAAGGAGTCTGGATGAAGGAGTTCATATCCGATCTAGGTGTCATACCTAGTGCATCGGATCCAATGAAAACTTTTTGTGACAATACTGGAGCAATTGCCTTGGCGAAGGAATCCAGATTTCACAAGAGAACCAAGCACATCAAGAGACGCTTCAATTCCATCCGGGACTTGGTCCAGGTGGGAGACATAGAGATTTGCAAGATACATACGGATCTGAATGTAGCAGACCCGTTGACTAAGCCTCTTCCACGGGCAAAACATGATCAGCACCAAGACTCCATGGGTGTTAGAATCATTACTGTGTAATCTAGATTATTGACTCTAGTGCAACTGGGAGACTGAAGGAAATATGCCCTAGAGGCAATAATAAAGTTATTATTTATTTCCTTACATATCATGATAAATGTTTATTATTCATGCTAGAATTGTATTAACCGGAAACATAATACATGTGTGGATATATAGACAAACAGAGTGTCACTAGTATGCCTCTACTTGACTAGCTTGCTAATCAAAGATGGTTAAGTTTCCTAACCATAGACAAAGGAGTTGTCATTTGATTAACAAGGTCACATCATTAGTTGAATGATCTGATTGACATGACCCATTCCATTAGCTTAGCACTCGATCGTTTAGTATGTTGCTATTGCTTTTGTTCATGACTTATACATGTTCCTTTGACTATGAGATTATGCAACTCCCGTTTACCGTAGGAACACTTTGTGTGCTACCAAACGTCACAACGTAACTGGGTGATTATAAAGGTGCTCTACAGGTGTCTCCGAAAGTATTTGTTGGGTTGGCGTATTTCAAGATTAGGATTTGTCACTCCGAATGTCGGAGAGGTATCTCAGGGCCTTCTCGGTAATGCACATTACATAAGCCTTGCAAGCATTGCAACCAATGAGTTGGTTGCGGGATGATGTATTACGGAACGAGTAAAGAGACTTGCCGGTAACGAGATTGAACTAGGTATTGGATACCGACGATCGAATCTCGGGCAAGTAACATACCGATAACAAAGGGAACGACGTATGTTGTTATGCGGTCTGACCGATAAAGATCTTCGTAGAAAATGTAGGAGCCAATATGGGCATCCACGTCCCGCTATTGGTTATTGACCGGAGAGGTGTCTCGGTCATGTCTACATTGTTCTCGAATCGTAGGGTCCGCACGCTTAAGGTTACGATGACAGTTATTATGAGTTTATGCATTTTGATGTACCGAAGGAGTTCGGAGTCCCGGATGTGATCACGGACATGACGAGGAGTCTCGAAATGGTCGAGACGTAAAGATTGATATATTGGACGGCTATGTTCGGACATCGGAATGGTTCCGAGTGGTTTCGGATAATACCGGAGTGCCGGAGGGGTTACCGGAACCCCCCGGGGAAGTATGGGCCTTATTGGGCCGCGAGGGGAGAGAGAGGGCCGCGCCAGGAGGTGGCGCGCCCTCCCCCCCATGGGCAGTCCGAATTGGACAAGGAGGGGGGGCGCGGCCCCCCTTTCCCTCTCCCTCTCCCTCTCTTTCCTTCCCCCTTCCTCCCTCCTAGTTGGACTAGGAAAGGGGAGTCCTACTCCTACTAGGAGGAGGACTCCCCCCTCCCTTGGCGCGCCTCTAGGCCGGCCGGCCCTCCCCCCTTGCTCCTTTATATACGGGGGCAAGGGGCACCCTAGGATACACAAGTTGATCCTTGAGATCGTTCCTTAGCCGTGTGCGGTGCCCCCCTCCACCATATTCCACCTCGGTCATATTGTCGCAGTGTTTAGGCGAAGCCCTGCGTTGGTAGTTCATCAAGATCGTCACCACGCCGTTGTGCTGACGGAACTCATCCCTGGAGGTTTTGCTGGATCGAGACCCGGGGACGTCATCGAGTTGTACGTGTGTCAAGAACTCGGAGGCGCCGGAGTAACAGCGCTGGGATCGGTCGGATCGCTAAGAGGACGTACGACTACTTCCTCTACGTTGTGTCAACGCTTCCGCTTCGGTCTACGAGGTTACGTAGACAACACTCTCCCCTCTCGTTGCTATGCATCACCATGATCTTGCGTGTGCGTAGGAAATTTTTTGAAATTACTACGTTCCCCAACAACTGTGTATTGTTTGAACACATCCCACTAACTTTAAGATCTTTTGAACATGATCTTCAGCATCATGCTGGTGTCGAACCAGTCGGCAATATTGCTCCACGGCTGCCGACCTGCGCTAGACACGTCGTCACTTTGTTGAGCCGAGCTCAACTTCTTCGGATCATCATCTCGGCAAGCCGAACAAGAGTCCGAAATCGCGAAGGACGAATCATCACCAACATCGCCGCCCCACGGATTACACGGAGCAGGCATCACTGCACGGTCACTTCATCAAGCCGGCATCGACCACGTCACGACCTGCATCGGCAGGGCCGCACTATTGCTTCTTCAAGCCGATGTCCATCACGCCGAACTACTTCGACTCATCGGCTGGCCTCGAGGCTTCGACATCTCGGCTGGACCGGAGGATTCATCATCTCTTCATCAACCTACTCCGGACACTTCGGCGTCACTAGCTGACCAGCTTCGTCACGATTAGCTGGACCGAGGGCTTTGCCTCAGCAAGCCAACCTTTGCCAGCATCATCTTCCTTCGGATTGCTACAACAAATAAACCAGGTGCTATAAATCCTAATATTTTTTTGCTTGTTTGGGTTTATTTGTCCCAAGGAATTATTACTCCGGTTTGTCCATCATCTGTACACAGGTCGATCAAATGATGGCCGCATTAACGACGACCGCATGGTGGTTCGGTCAGTTTCCGTACATAGTCCGGCGCACGCCGCATCCGGAACTCAAACCGACCTATTAATTCAGGCCTTGCCATGCCTTTACCGCATCACGCCGCCGCCCTGCATCGGCATTGACTTTGGCGCCAGGCCATATTTCTTTTATTACTCACTTTGCATAAATTATTCATTATGCAACGATTTTTTTAATTATCATTATTACTATTATCTCCCGTTTGCACTATTTTTTGTGCACAGGAAAATGATCCAGCCAGACTATATCCTTTGACGTCACCCCGGCTGGACGGGGGGCTTCATTACCCCATGTCGGGGACTTCGGCATCACTCTGCCGTCCTGCATTGCCCGTGCTATGTCACCACTTCGGAGTGCCGAGCTCTTTGCTCTGCCACCTTGGGACCGGCTTGGGGGATGGAACCTTGTCCCGCATCAAGCTCGGACCGCGTCGTCAGTATCGAACACATTAACCAGCTAAGTTGCCTTCATGCTCAAAGTTTTAAATTTTTAACTTGTGTTCTGCTCGACCAAGCATTATACTTTTTTGGAAAAAAGTTGCTTGTAAAAATCTTCCTTGTCCAAACTTTGTTCGCACACACTTGACGCGCTACCCGCGCTCATTATACCTGGGGACTTCTTTAACAGAAGCTTATTAATACGGGCTTTATGCCCAACACATGTGGCACACTTCCGCATGTACCTTTTATTCACCATTATATGCATCGATATGACTTAAGTTTTGGCCAAGCTGGGTTGCCTGGCTCCTGTGCTTACCCCTACGTTCCCCATTGTTCGGCTAGGCGGTAAAGGGAGCACCTCTGCGATTGCTACTGCCGGATAAGCCGGATGTGTACCTCAGACTGGGTGAAGCCGAAAGCTAGCGTTCTTAAGGGAATATTCGGTCGGTGAACTAAAGATGAACCTTTTTACTCACTAATATACATGCCCCCAGATGATTTTCCTGCATTTGCAGTCCGGACATGCACTTTAGGGCATGCCACCCTAGCGAAAGGAACCCTTAACGGAACTATTCTCTCTGGAAGATGTTTCTTACTAACCATGTAATATAACATAACTAGTTGGGCACTTGTCTGATAAAGAACTAATGACCCCTACGCCTGGTCTCCACGCATGCCCCGGTTTTTATAACCACGAGGGTATTTGGACACACTCCGGACTATTGGGTCCAGAGGTTGAAGCGAAAAGGTCCGCTACGACAAACGATCTACAATCCGGCTAGAAGGCATTCTACATGTCACCTTACATTATATAGTCAACTTTTACCCAAGTCACTTGGGGGCTCTTATGTTTATTTGAGTCGTTTCATACTAAGTATTTTTCTTCTTAGTCGTTGCAAAGTTATTTTTATTTATCACTCCTTTTTTCGACACGAGTGTGCGGTCACTAGCCGGGGAGCCTAATTTCTCTCTCAAAAGCCGCTAGAGTTTAGTTTGCTAAACTGGCCTGATGAGAAGTACTCCGCCCTCAGGATAGGAGGTTGAAGCCGTAGGCTGACCCGCTCGAAGTCTTGAGATAGGATGTATCATGTTAAAGCACGACAGAAGCACTTCTTGTTTCTCAGACCAATTTTCGGGTTGGCACCGAACACTTGATATTGTTCGGACGTCATGTTTTTACTGACGTTTATTGGTTTTCCAAGCTTTTTGGCACTTTTAAACTATTTGTGCTTTTCCAGCATTAGTCTCGCAGTGCAACGCCGAACACCTTTTAGGGATTCGGCAAAAACATTCTTAGATATTGCTATATATGCATCGGTTTCGAATTGTGTCTTCGGTCAATAGTTGGGTTGCCCGGCTCCTGCACTTGCTTCCTACGTTCCGTTTTGTTCGGCTAGGCATGCAAAGGGAGAACCACTGCGATTGTGCTTCCAGCTCACATGGTTAAGCACCTTAGTGGAGAAAGCAGAAAACTGACTGTCACAATAGGCGTAAACTGGTCAGCGATCCGATGACTATGTTAAATAACAGGTCGTTCATAACATTGGCCGAATTGTTTACGGCTTGACCTCGACTGTCGCCGAACACTACCGGGGGCTATTAACTAGCCTCCCAAACTAAATCCTCGATATTTTGCTCTTACATTGGAGCTGAGGTTTTATGATCATGCTTAGCATGACAACCCAAAGAAAGGAGCCGATAGCGGGACTATTTTCTTTGGAAGACATTTCTTCTGTTCAACAGTAATATAACATATCTCTCCGCGTACCTTTGTTTATAAAACCGTATGGCCAGATTGCCTTGTTTGTCATCCTCATAAAGGCTTTATAAAGTAAGACAAACACTCCTCGGCTACTGGCCGAGGAGCTGCAAGCCGATGGTCGGTCAACAAAGTTTTGTACAATGCGGATCCGAGCATTAAATGACGTAAAGTACTTGGATACATAGAGTCATTACACACAATTTGTGATTTTACTATGGATATCGATCCTTAATTCGGCCACCCGTGCCCGCATTAAGGCTCGGGGGCTACGGGGCTTCGGGCTTATTATTTAAACATATTAAAGGGGCACATCGATCCCCTGATCTGGTGTTGCCACCCGACCAGTGTCTCGGGGGCTACTGCATTGCTAGTCCAATGAAGAAAATTTTATGTGCAATATAGTTTCCGAGGAGATTTTGATCCTCAGGTTGGTCGGCCGCACCCAACCTGAGTCTCGAGGACTGAGCATGCTGCTTTTAGTGTCCCGAAGTATTCTGCAGAGCTAGGACTTGATCCTCAGGCCAATTTTGCAAATCGACCTGAGTCTCAGCGGCTACTGGGATCAGCGGTCTTATGTCATCCTTCATGTGCATATCGGGTTTTCGACCGATACCCACCTTGAGGGCTACTGGCTATATATCTTGGCAGAGAATAAATTGCACCAATCAAAAATATTGACAAAAACGGCCCACATTCGGGGTGGTGCACCACCTCGGAAGCAGTCCGGCATAAAGCTCGGGCGCTAGTGGCTGGCTCCATAGAGGGCATTTCCGGCATTAAGCTCGGCTAAACTCCTTCAAACTTCTTTGAACCAAGGTGATTTACGACACCTCGGATACAGTCTGGTGTTGGAGCTCGGATAAAGTCCGGCGTTGGAGCTCGGATACATAGTCTGGCGTTGGAGCTCGGATACATTCCAGCATTAGAGCTGGGAAGCGGTCCGACATTGGTGCTCGGCTGCAAAAGATACCTCGAATGCAGTCCGGCGTTGGAGCTCGGACGCAAGAGGACACTGCCTCCCGGGAACAACTTCAAACCTGAGGTGTGGCATAAAAATAAACAAGGCATTGATAAAGGCCGGAAACTTAAAGGGGCTCCTCGGATACCCGACGTGTAAACCCATCGAATGCATTTTGGCGATCCTCAAGATGGAAGATAAAGAAGATTTGTTGAACCAGTTTTCAAGACTGGCGACTGAAGATGCAGAACAGTTCGGAAGAATCGAGGAGCGTCCCTAACTTGAAGACCGGTTCAGGGGGCTACTGACGGTGTCCTGGACTAGGGGGTACTCACCACGTCGTCTCCCGATCTATTAGATTGGGCCGAGGACCCCCGTGGCCGTATACTCATGGGCCAGTTCGGACAGTTGCCGCATACATGGAAGATTCCACAAGACTTGGCGATCAAGACAAGGACTTCTCCCCACCGGCGTATTCGGCTAGGACTCTTGTTATCCTAGGCCTCTGGTGCATTATATAAACCGAGGCCAGGCTAGTCGATAGATCATATACATCATACACAATCATACCATAGGCTAGCTTCTAGGGTTTAGCCTCCTTGATCTCGTGGTAGATCTACTCTTGTACTACCCATATCATCAATATTAATCTAGCAGGAGTAGGGTTTTACCTCCATCGAGAGGGCCCGAACCTGGGTAAAATAAAGTGTCCCTTGCCTCCTGTTACCATCGATCCTAGACGCATAGTTCGGGACCCCCTACCCGAGATCCGCCGGTTTTGACACCGACAAGTTCCAAGTGTATTGCGACGCCTCTCGCTTAAGACGTGGATGTGTGCTTATGCAGGACGGAAGAGGTGTTTCGTATGCCTCACGACAACTAAAACCTCATGAGTTGAACTATGCCACGCATGATTTGGAGCTAGAAGCCATAGTGCATGCATTGAAAACTTGGAGACATTACCTTATTGGAAACCGTTGTGATGTGTACATGGATCATAAGAGTTTGAAGTACATCTTCACACAAAAGGAGCTGAACCTTAGGCAGAGGAGATGGTTGGAGCTCATAAAGGATTATGACATGAAGCTACACTATCATCCAGGAAAGGCCAATGTCGTACCGAAGCTTTGAGCCGGAAAAGTTATGCCAATATCCTTGAAAGTAAGGGATTGCCGAAGGAGTTAGCAGAGGATATCATGGAACTTCGGTTAGAGATTGTTCCTTGAGGTTTTGTTGCAACAATGGAGGTTCAGTCTACATTGTTGGGCAAGATTCGAGAAGCTCGGAAGGATGACAAAGAGATCGCCGAGATAAAGGAGAAGATGAGCAAATGAAAGGCCAAAGGTTTTCGTGAAGATGAGCACGATACCTTATGGTTTGAGGACCGAGTATATGTGCCCAATAACCCATAGCTCAGGAAGTTAATACTTCAGGAGGCTCATGACTCACCATACTCGATACACCTCGGAAACACCAAGATGTATTTGGATTTGAAGGAGCATTTCTGGTGGACTCGTATGAAGAAGGATATTGCCGAGTATGTAGCCATATGTGATGTCTGTCAGAGAGTGAAGGCAGAGCATCAAAAGCCAGCAGGACTGTTATAGCCTATGCCGATACCCGAATGGAAGTGGGATAAACTTGGCATGGACTTTATCACCGGATTGCCCAGGACCAAAGCAGGATATGATTCTATATGGGTAGTAGTTGATCGCTTGACCAAAGTGGCTCACTTTATCCCAGTGAAAACCACTTATACGAGTGCGAAGTTTGCCAAGATATATATGTCCAGGATCGTATGTCTACATGGAGTTCCGAGGACCATGTATCAGATAGAGGAACACAGATTACTTCAAAGTTTTGGCATCAGTTACACCAGACTTTGGGAACGAGATTGGAGTTCAGTACAGCATTTCACCCACAGACAGATGGACAGACTGAGAGAGTCGATCAGATTTTGGAGGACATGTTGAGAGCCTGTGCACTAGATTATGGATCTAGTTGGGATGACAATTTGCCTTACGCAGAGTTCTCATACAACAATAGCTACCAAGCCAGTTTGAAGATGGCACCGTTAGAAGCCCTATATGGATGCAGGTGCAGAACGCCATTGATGTGGGATGAGGTAGGAGACCGACAGTTGTTTGGACCAGACTTGATCAAGGAGTCTGAAGAGAAGGTTAAATTGATTCGTGATAGATTGAAGATTTCTCAGTCCAGTCAAAAGAGTTACATAGATTCGAAACGCAAGGAGGTAACTTATGAAATTGGAGACAGAGCATATCTGCGAGTATCACCCTTGCGAGGAGTGAAACATTTTGGAGTTAAGGGAAAACTAGCGCCGAGATTTGTAGGACCGTATCATATCTTGGAACGGATGGGAGAAGTTGCCTACAAGTTGGAATTACCTAAGGGCCTATCAGGAGTTCATGATGTATTCCACGTTTCACAGTTGAAGAAGTGTCATGCTGAGATGGCCGACATACCGTTAAGAGATACAGTACCCTTGGAGGTGATTCAGTTGGACAGTGATTTGACTTATGAGGAGTAGCCAGTTAAGATTCTTGAGTTTGCCAGCCGAGTCACCTGCAGCAAGGTTATCAAGTTTTGCAAGGTTCAGTGGAGCCACCATACCGAGGATGAAGCCGCCTGGGAACGAGAGGATGATCTACTCAAAGACCACCCGCACCTATTTTCTAGCCAACCTGAATCTCGAGGGCGAGATTCATCTTAAGGGGGGTAGGTTTGTAACATCCCAAATTTTCAATTTGGATTATTATACATAGGTCATTCATGCATATCATACTTAAGTGCATTCTCGTTTCGCAACCCTCGAAATCCTAAGCAACTCAAGGACCCTTGGAGAGAGTTGGGGATTTCCCAGTTTTCATATTTGATTTTCATCAAATAATGAAACGAGGATTTTTGATTTATTTTTCCCTGAAAAATATTTCATATTAAAATATATGAGAGGAGATAATATGACTTCTCCAAAATAATTGGAATATTGGAGGAAAAATATCAAAATCATTTATTTGATTTTATTCAGATTTTATTTGCATTAGAAAAATTGCACGTTTTCAAAATTGCATTATAGGGCCAAGAAAATGTTCATCTCGTTCTAAATATTTTATTTAGACGGTGAAAATTTGTTTTGGCATTTTTATATTTTTTTTTATATTCTAGGATTTTATTTCTCTCGGCGAAATTATTTAAAAAAAATCCCCCGCGCCCGACTGGGCCGAAACCCAGCCAGGCCGCCGGCCCAGCCGCCCGACGCCACCGCGCGCGTGCGCCGCCGCCGCCGCTGTCCGAGCCGGACTCCTCCGCCGTGCCTTGCCCCCTCCACCAAGTCGCTGCCCCGTCCCTCTTTATAAGCGCGCCGCCCGAGCCCTACAACCACACCACCGCCGCCCCGCGAGCCACCGCCGCCTGCCCGCGTCGCCGCCGCCTGCCGCCACCGCCGCACGCGCCGCCGCCGTCGCTTGACGCCCGCCGCCCTGCGAGCCGCCGCCCAATCCCGCCTCACCAGAGGTACCACGCCGATCCGAGACCCCGGTTTTCTTTATAAAACCGTTCGGTTTTTTTAGAAACCCTAGTTCGTTTTTTAGATCAGTTCGCCGGTTTATCTTGGTTCTTCTAATTAGCGGACGTTCGTCCGAACGTTCATTTTAACGAATGATTTTCGCCCGTTAGTTACAGCTAACGAACGCTTGTTCGTTAGTCTGTTCATCAGTTTTCTTTTTATCGGATTTATCTATGATTATTTCCGATCGCGATTTCTGATCCGATCTTAGTTTCTATTTATCTTTTCGCTCGTTAGTCGGAATCAGGCGATTCAAGCGCCTAGATCTTCGTCTCGAGACCCTCTTTCTATTAAACCAACTTAAACAAGATTTTGTTACTGTAAAATTTGATCTTAGTTCAAATTAGTAAACGAATCTTGTTTCTTTCGCCGTTTGAGTTTCGTTGCTCCGTTTGATTTGATTCTTTTTGCGAACCGAAGTTCTTAAGTTGAACTTTCTGGTCAACCTATCTTATTTAAGTTTTGCTTGTGCATCTTTGCTTGTTGCTTATGTATGTTATTGTTTGTTTGCGATAGAATTCCCGGAGTGCGAAGCGTGTTACTACGAGTCCTTAGGATTCGCGGATCGTCAGCAAGGCAAGTAACACATTAATCATACTCTTTC
The DNA here is from genome assembly GCA_032464435.1 of Aegilops umbellulata. NCBI lineage: Eukaryota > Viridiplantae > Streptophyta > Magnoliopsida > Poales > Poaceae > Aegilops > Aegilops umbellulata. Next base: position 345,155,966 of record CP136056.1, on the reverse strand, counting down.
CATATCCAGTTTTTATGCATTAGTTCCAATCCTCAAACATTGCATGATTAGGATGTCATTAACTTTTGGGTTGGGAAGTAGTATTGAGGTAGAACCTATTGCCCTGTTACTATCAAACCCTTGGGAGTTACTTTTACGCGTTGCTTATATTGCTATGCCATGCTATGCTCGTAGACGTGATTTGGGTTTCAGTGAAATCCATGACAGATGTGAGATTATTATTTAATGGTTCAACTTAAGGTGGCAACTTAAATTAACATCTGGGTGGATTGAGGCACCTGGGGAACCCAGTGTTGTCTGTTTTTTTTTGGAAATCCCGGGGTACCCGTGTGATCTTCCTATGGACCGCCACCCAGGCTTAAAGGGAACTGAGATGATTCATGCTAGAAACTTCCATGTGCAGCCACAAGTTATTATTGGCTCTAGCATAGTTGAGTAAGTTACGTGAAGCTCTTGAAGAGGCAGATCAGCAGGTAGAGGTATGTAGGTTTGGTATGGTCTGTCCGGAGTAAAGAGTTAATGTTTCTGAAAGACTGTGTCTCGGTCATCCGTTTCTCAAACACCATGTAGTGCGAGAAATACAACGGAGGTGATCGAGTCTTGTGGGGAAAAGTGGGCAAACCTCTGTAGAGTGTACGATCTAATCATGGTTAGCCGTGTCCCCAGTTATGGACAATCTTGAGTATTGATACCTCTCCAACGTATCTCTAATTTTTTATTGCTCCATGCTATGTTATCTACTGTTTTAGGCAATATTGGGCTTTATTATCCACTTTTATATTACTTTTGGGACTAACCTATTAACCGGAGGCCCAACCCAGATTTGTTGTTTTATGCCTATTTCAGTGTTTCGAAGAAAAGGAATATCAAACGGAGTCGAAACGGAACAAAATCAACTAGAGAAGTTATTTTTGGAAGGAAACCTACCGGATAGACTTGGACTCTATGTCAAAAGATGCGGGAGCTGGCCACGAGGGTGGGGGGCGCGCCCACCCCCCTAGGGCGCGCCCCCTGCCTCGTGGGGCCCCCGAAGCTCCACTGACGTACCCCTTGCACCCATATATACCTACGTATCGTAAAACTTCCAGAACGGAGAATAGATCGGGAGTTCCGCCGCTGCAAGCCTCTGTAGCCACCAAAAACCTCTCGGGACCCTGCTCCGACACCCTGCCGGAGGGGGGGAACCCTCACCGGTGGCCATCTTCATCATCCCGACGCTCTCCATGACGAGGAGGAAGTAGTTCACCCTCGGGGCTGAGGGTATGTACCAGTAGCTATGTGTTTGATCTCTCTCTCTCGTGTTCTTGATTTGGCACGATCTTGATGTATCGCGAGCTTTGCTATTATAGTTGGATCTTATGTTTCTTATCCCCCTCTTCTCTCTTGTAATGGATTGAGTTTCCCCTTTGAAGTTATGTTATCGGATTGAGTCTTTAAATATTTGAGAACACTTGATGTATGTCTTGCGTGGGATAACCGTGGTGACAATGGGTTATTCTATTGATCCAGTTGATGTATGTTTTGGTGATCAACTTGCGGGTTTCGTGACATTGGGAACCTATGCATAGGGGTTGGCACACGTTTTCGTCGTGATTCTCCGGTAGAAACTTTGGGCACTCTTTGAGGTCCTATGTGTTGGTTTGAGTAGATGAATTGAGATTGTGTGATGCATACCGTATAATCATGCCCACGGATACTTGAGGTGACATTGGAGTATCTAGGTGACATTAGGGTTTTGGTTGATTTGTGTCTTAAGGTGTTATTCTAGTACGAACTCTAGGGCTGTTTGTGACACTTATAGGAATAGCCCAACGGATTGATTGGAAAGAATAACTTTGAGGTGGTTTCGTACCCTACCATAATCTCTTCGTTTGTTCTCTGCTATTAGTGACTTTGGAGTGACGCTTTGTTGCATGTTGAGGGATAGTTATATGATCCAATTATGTTATTATTGTTGAGAGGAGTTGCACTAGTGAAAGTATGAACCTTAGGCCTTGTTTCCTATCATTGCAATACCGTTTACGCTCACTTTTACCGCTTGCTACCTTGCTGTTTTTATATTTTCAGTTTACAAAAACCTATATCTACCTTCCATATTGCACTTGTATCACCATCTCTTCGCCAAACTAGTGCACCTATACAATTTACCATTGTATTGGGTGTGTTGGGGACACAGGAGACTCTTTGTTATTTGGTTGCAGGGTTGCTTGAGAGAGACCATCTTCATCCTACGCCTCCCACGGATTGATAAACCTTAGGTCATCCACTTGAGGGAAATTTGCTACTGTCCTACAAACCTCTGCACTTGGAGGCCCAACAACGTCTACAAGAAGAAGGTTGTATAGTAGACATCAAGCTCTTTTCTGGCACCGTTGCCGGGGAGGCTAGGTAAGTGAAGGTATATTTTTAGATCTTGCAATCGAATGTTTTTGTTTCTTGTTTTATCACTAGTTTAGTTTATAAAAAACTACAAAAAAATGGAATTGCGTTTGTCTCATGTGCTTCATCTCTTTAATATCTTTAGTGAAAATGATGGGAAGGAAAATTGTGCTCAAGTACTAGAAGAAGAATTACATAGAATGCTTGGCATAAAATATGTGAATGATGAGCATGATTGAAATGTTGTTAGTATGAATTCCTTGAATATCCATGATGCTAATGATATGCAAAGCCACAAGCTTGGGGAAGCTATGTTTGATGAAGATGATATTTTTTGTCCCCCAAGCTTTGATGAGAAAATTTACTATGATGAAAGCATGCCTCCTATCTATGATGATTATTGTGATGACACGTATGCTTTAAAGAATAATTATAACCATGAAACTTGTCATCTTGATCTTAATTTTCAATCCTATGATAGTTATTTTGTTGAGTTTGCTCCCACTACTATTCATGAGAATAAATTTGCTTATGTGGAGAGTAGTAAATTTTCTATGCTTGTAGATCATGAAAAGAATGCTTTAGGTGCTGGTTATATTGTTTAATTTATTCATGATGCTACTGAAAACTATTATGAGGGAGGAATATATGCTTGTAAGAAATTGCAATAATATCAAGTTTCCTCTCTATGTGTTGAAAATCTTGAAGTTATGTTTGTTTTGCCTTCCTATGCTAGTTGACTATTGTTCCCATAAGTTGTTTGCTCACAAAATCCCTATTCATAGGAAGTGGGTTAGACTTAAATGTGCTAGTCATATTCTTCATGATGCTCTCTTTATGTTTCAATTCCTATCTTTTATGTGAGCATCATTGAAATCATCATGCCTAGCTAGGGGCATTAAACGATAGCGCTTGTTGGGAGGCAACACAATTTTATTTTAGTTTATTTCTTTTTGGTTCTGTTTAGGAATAAATAACCCATCTAGCTTCTGTTAAGATGTGGTTTTATGTTTTAATTAGTGTTTGTTCCAAGTAGAACCTTTGGGAAGACTTGGGTGAAGTCCTTATGATCATGCTGTAAAAAAACCAGAAACTTTAGCGCTCACAAGATTAGCTAGAACTTTTTACTGGAGAGTGCTATTTAGTTGATTCTTTTTGCATATAATTACTAGACAAATTCCTCATGTCCACCAATTTATTTTAGAATTTTTGGAGTCCAGAAGTTTGCGTTAGTTGCAGATTACTACAGACTGTTCTGTTTTTGACAGATTCTGTTTTTCATGTGTTGTTTGCTTATTTTGGTGACTCTATGGCTAGTAAAAGAGTTTATAAACCATAGATAAGTTGGAATACAGTAGGTTTAACACCAATATAAATAAATAATGAGTTCATTACAGTACCTTGAAGTGGTGTTTTGTTTTCTTTCGCTAACGGAGCTCACGAGTTTTCTGTTAAGTTTTGTGTTGTGAAGTTTTCAAGTTTTGGGTAAAGATTCGATGGACTATGGAATAACGGGTGGCAAGAGCCTAAGCTTTGGGATGCCCAAGGCACCCCAAGGTAATATTCAAGGATAACCAAGCGTCTAAGCTTGGGGATGCCCCGGAAGGCATCCCCTCTTTCGTCTTCGTTCATCGGTAACTTTACTTGGAGCTATATTTTTATTCACCACATGATATGTGTTTTGCTTGGAGCATCATTTTATTTTCTTTATCTTTGCTTGCTGTTTGAATAAAATAACAAGATCTGGAATTATTAAATGGGAGAGTCTTCACATAGTTGCATAATTATTTAACTACTCATTGATCTTCACTTATATCTTTCGGAGTAGTTTGTTGTTTGCTCTAGTGCTTCACTTATATATTTTAGAGCACGGTGGTGGTTTTATTTTGAAGAAATAGATGAACTCTCATGCTTCACTTAGATTATTTTGAGAGTCTTAAATAGCATGGTAATGTGCTTAATTCTAATATGCTAGGCATACAAGACTAATAAAAGAAAAATTCTTATGAGTGTGTTGAATACTAAGAAAAGATTGAAGCATGATAATTGTTTTGAGATATGGAGGTGATAATATTAGAGTCATGCTAGTTTAGTAGTTGTGAATTTGAGAAATACTTGCATTGAAGTTTGTGATTCCCGTAGCATGCACGTATGGTGAACCGTTATGTGACGAAGTTGGAGCATGATTTATTTATTGATTGTCTTCCTTATGAGTCGGAGCTATTAAAATGGTTGTGATGTGGTATAGTGGGGTGGTATCCTCATTTGAATGATTTAAGTGACTCGACTTGGCACATGTTCACGCATGTAGTTGAAACAAATCAACATAGCCTTCACGATATTTATGGTCATGGTGGATTATATCTACTCATGCTTGCATCCAATGTTTATTAATTTTAATGCATGTTCGTGACTGTTGTCGCTCTCTAGTTGGTCGCTTCCCAGTCTTTTGCTAGCCTTCGCTTGTACTAAGCGGGAATATTGCTTGTGCATCCAATCCCTTAAACCCCAAAGTTATTCCATATGAGTTCACCATACATTCCTATATACGGTATCTACCTGCCGTTCCAAGTAAATTTGTATGTGCCAAACTCTAAACCTTCAAATAAACATTCTATTTTGTATGCTCGAATAGCTCATGTATCAACTAGGGCTGCCCTTATCTTCCATGTTAGGCAGGTTATTCTCAAGAGGAGTGGACTCCGCTCCTCACTCATGAGAAAATGGCTGGTCACCGGGATGCCCAGTCCCATGCTTTATGCAAACTAAATCAAAATAATTGCAAACAAAACTCCCCCTGGGACTATTGCTAGTTGGAGACACTTGTTGTTTCGAGCAAGTCATGGATTGCTGCTTGTTGGTGGAGGGGGAATGTAAACTTTACCATTCTGTTTGGGAACCGCCTATAATGTGTGTAGCATGGAAGATATCGCCATCTCTTGGTTGCTATGTTGACAATGAAAGTATGCCGCTCAAAATATTATTTATCTCTATTTCAAAATCGAGCTCTGGCACCTCTACAAATCCCTACTTCCCTCTGCGAAGGGCCTATCTATTTACTTTTATGTTGAGTCACCACCCTCTTATTGAAAGCACTAGCTGGAGAGCACAGCTGTCATTTGCATTCATTACTATTAATTTATATTGGGTATGACTATGATTGGATCTCTTTTACCATGAATTACAATGTCTAGTCAGTCCTTGATCTTTAAAGGTGCTCTGCATTTATGTTTTGCGGTCTCAGAATGGGCTAGCGAGATACCATCTTGTTATATCATATTATGATTGTTTTGAGAAAGTGTTGTCATCTGGGATTTATTATTATGGCTCGCTAGTTCATTATGCTATTGATATGAGTAAACATGAGACCTAAGAGTTATTGCAAATGTGGTTAGTCATAATTTTTGCTGAAAACCTGAATGTTGGCTTTACATATTTACAACAACAAGAGCAAATTTGTAAAAGTTTTTCTTTATCACTTTCAGTTTATCAACTGAATTGCTCGAGGACAAGCAAAGGTTTAAGCTTGGGGGAGTTGATACTTCTCCGTCGTATCTACTTTTCCAAACACTTTTGCCCTTATTCTGTCATTCTTCTTCCTTGACTATCTCATTATACCGAGGTGGTCATATTCTTTTCGTTCGCGAAGCTCTTATTTCCATGTCTTTCAACCTACAAGGTTCTCGTGATGTTCCTTGTTCCTCTTTTCTAACGGAGTGTTTCCAACTTTGTTCATCTTTGTTGTTTTCTTTCTTTCATTTTGTTCAACCTCTCAAGGTTCTTTGGTTTCATTTGTTTGTCAAAGAAGCAACTTCGTTTTACCTTTCTCTTCCTCTTCCGTTTCTCTCCGGTGCCATCCTAGATCTCGGGACGAGATCCTCTCGTAGTGGTGGAGTGTTGTAACGCCCCGAGACCGATGCTCGAGAAGACTTCCATATATTCCGGGTTTCGCTGTGTGTTTCTTTTGTGCTTGCTCTTTTATTTTTGCATTGCATCATGTCATCATGCCATCATGTCATTAATCTTTGCATCTCAACTCAACTAATAAATTGCATAGATGGTTGATCTATTTAAATCGAGGGAAGGGTGACTTCTCTTTATAACATATCCTCCTAATATTAGGGAGCTATATTAAATATTCCATTAATTTGGAATTTACCACAACACACGTGCATGTTAAATCTCGTGGCCTTTCCTTCTTCAAGTTTTGACTCTCTAACCTTGCCTATAATTCTTTTCCCACTTTTCTAAGATCTTCCTAAATGTTCAACATTTTTGGACCTTCCCAACCCTCACTTCCTATTCAAACCATTTGAATTAAGTTCAAATGAATTTGAATTTTAATCTTGCAATCATGCTCACTTCTATTTTCTTGGGACAAGCACATTTTTGTGAGTCCGGGAAAATAATCCCCATGTCCAACTTCTTTCCCTAACCCTCTCTTTCTTTTCTTCTCTCTAATTCTTTTCTGTTAAAGAAAGTATGAGAAAGAGAGAGGAGAGAGAGCAGCCCAACAGGCCATTTAGGTCCATCCGCTAGGCCCAGCCGCGCCTATAACCCTAGCCCCGACCCCCTCCTCTCGATCTCTCCCTCTCGTCCTCCCACACATCCGCCACACACACGCATCGCACAAGAGAGGAGCGCCCGCGCCCGATCCCCATGGCGCCCCTGTCCCCCCGTGCCCGGTCCCTCTACTAGCGACCTCCGCCGCCTTGCCGCCTCTGCTTCTCCTCGCCGGCAGGACCCCTGCGCCTCCTCCATGGCCCTCCTCCTCCGGTCTCCTCGTCGTCCTGCCATGAACGCCGAGCTCGAAGCTCCGGCCGACCCTGCCTCCAAGGCCTAGCTATCGCTGCCATCCCTCAACTCCTCCAGCGAGCCCCGTGGCCGGTCGGCACCGGACTCCATCTCTGCTCCAACGTCACCACGCTCGACCCCAAGCTCTCCTCCTCGTCGTCCATCTCCAGCCCCATCTCCGCCATTGTCCAGGCCGCCGCTGGCCCTCCACGACCACGGGATCCTCCCATGCCTTCTTGCCATGCCTTCCCTGCTCACCCTCATGGACGCCCCTGTAGCATGTTGCTCCACTTGCCCCATCGAGCTCCTTGGCCTCTGTTCATGCCCCGTCACAGCCGTCGTTTGCCTTCTCAAGCAGTGCCGTTCGCCTCGGCTTCGAGATCACCATGTGTGTCCAGAACCACACCAAGTTGTTGCCTCTTGCTCTTGCGATGTGTTGCGTGGACGCATTCGAAACCGGATTGGAACCTCAAGCGCCAAGTACCCTGAAGACCCCGTCATCGTCAAGTTCCACTTGGACAAGTGTATCTCTACGTCCTGGACTTCCAAGTACATGGATACGCAAGTTCCGCTTCGAACGTGTACGACTACACCCGGTGCTGCGACAAGTACCCCGACAACGTGTACATCTACACCGCCAAGACCGGACCGACAAGTACCCCGACGTCGTGTGTACCACTACCGTTGCCCCGAAGACGTTGGTTCCTTCAAGTACCTCTCCGAAAACGAACGTGAACCACTACTTCCTCGACGACCGTCCCGAGAACGTCTACTTCCTCTACTTTGCACCGACTCGTTCCGCCCCGAAAATGCGCGCTTCGAAAGTATAACCGCCGAGACAACCGCCGTGGACCGAATGCATATGTTCTATGAGTTGCTCGTGTTTGCACCGTGCCCGACTTGTTCGTCGCATGTTGTCACCCCCTTCCTTGCCACTAACTCGTGGGAACCCGGTAGTCGGGATCACCCCACCATCTCTAGCATGTTCCGCGCACCCGCACACTTGCTCTTTTGCACCGGTATCTCAATGAGTTGTTGGATCATCAGAATGTTGCCGTGGCACAATTTCCGTTTCACCGCCGTGGCACCCTTTTCCTTCCGCCATGGTGACAAATGCCTCGTATCTTACTCTTGACAACATTTTCATAAAATTGCTTAAAACTTGCACATGTCATCCGCATCATGATAACAACAATTAAAATGTTTAAAATGTTGTTTGTTTAAATTTGCTTAAATGCCATGCTAAAATGATTTATTTCATAACTAAATAACCGTAGCTCCGATTTAAATAAACTTAATATGTAAATGGGGTAGAAAAATTCCTAGTTTAACATGGTGCCATTACTTTGCATGTTTAACAACACTAAAATGTGCTTTAGGACAGAACAGTACCAAATCTAAAATATGGACATGAGGATTTTCCGGAATTGTTGTTTGTTGTTCCGGCCTCATTTAAACTTGCCTAAATAGTTAGTTTACTTATGCTTCACCCCTTGCCATGTTTAATTACATTTAATATTGTTGGGTACATAACCGAGAGAGAACTAAATATTTGAATGTGGTGTTTCGTCAATATGCAACTCGTTGCATATTGAGCTCCACTTAATTTGTAGTATTGTTTGTTGCACTTTGCCATGCCATGAATCATTAAACCAGACATGCATCATACTTGTTTGTGCATCATGCCATGTGTATGTGGTGGTTGTTTACTATGTTGTTTGTTTTTCTTCCGGTTTGCTTCTCTCGTTAGCTTCGGTTTCGTTCCGGAGTTGTGAGGATTCGTTCGACTAGTCTGCTTATCTTCTTCATGGACTCGTTCTTCTTCCTTGCGGGATCTCAGGCAAGATGACCATACCCTCGAAATCACTTCTATCTTTGCTTGCTAGATTGCTCGCTCTTTTGCTATGCCTATGTTGCGATACCTACCACTTGCTTATCATGCCTCCCATATTGCCATGTCAAGCCTCTAACCATCCCTTCCTAGCAAACCGTTGTTTGGCTATGTTACCTCTTTGCTTAGCCCCTCTTATAGCGTTGTTAGTTGCAGGTGAAGATGAAGTTTGTTCCTTGTTGGAACATGGAGATGTTGTTCCTTGTTGGAACATGTTTACTTGTTGGGATATCACAATATATCTTATTTAATTAATGCATCTATATACTTGGTAAAGGGTGGAAGGCTCGGCCTTATGCCTGGTGTTTTGTTCCACTCTTGCCGCCCTAGTTTCCGTCATATCGGTATTATGTTCCCGGATTTTGCGTCCCTAACGCGGTTGGGTGATTTATGGGACCCCCTTGACAGTTCGCTTTGAATAAGACTCCTCCAGCAAGGCCCAACCTTGGTTTTACCATTTGCCACCTAAGCCTTTTTCCCTTGGGTTCTGCAGACTCAAGGGTCATCTTTATTTTAACCCCCGGGCCAGTTCTCCTTCGATTGCTGGTCCAAACCGGGCGATGTCCGGCACCCCTTGGGCAACCAGGGTCTATGCCAACCCGACGTCTTGCTCATCCGGTGTGCCCTGAGAACGAGATACGTGCGACTCCTATCGGGATTTGTCGGCACATCGGGCAGCTTTGCTGGTCTTGTTTTACCATTGTCGAAATGTCTTGTAGCCGGGATTCCGAGACTGATCGGGTCTTCTCGGTAGAAGGAATATCCTTCGTTGACTGTGAGAGCTTATAATGGGCTAAGTTGGGACACCCCTGCAGGGTTTGAACTTTCGAAAGCTGTGCCCGCGGTTATGTGGCAGATGGGAATTTGTTAATGTCCGGTTGTAGAAAACCCGAAGTTGATCTTAATTAAAATACATCAACCGCGTGTGTAACCGTGATGGTCTCTTCTCGGCGGAGTCCGGGAAGTGAACACGGTGTTGGAGTTATGCTTGACGTAAGTAGTTTCAGGATCACTTCTTGATCATAGTTCATCGACCGTGCTTTGCCTTCTCTTCTCGCTCTCATTTGCGTATGTTAGCCACCATATATGCTAGTCGCTTGCTGCAGCTCCACCTCATACCTTTTACCCTACCTATAAGCTTAAATAGTCTTGATCTCGTGGGTGTGAGATTGCTGAGTCCCCGTGACTCACAGATGCTTCCAAAACCAGTTTGCAGGTGTCGATGAAACCGTGCAGGTGACGCACCCGAGCTCAAGGAGGAGCTCGATGAAGATCTTGTTCATTGTGTTGTTTCATTTCAGTTGATCAGTAGTGGAGCCCAGTTGGGATGGTCGGGGATCTGTGTAGCATTTGGGGTAGTCTTCTTTTATTTTGGTTCCGTAGTCGGACCTTGATTGTATCTGTATGATGTAATGCTTTACTCATGTATTGTGTGAAGTGGCGATTGTAAGCCAACTATGTATTTCTTTCCCTTATGTATTACATGGGTTGTGTGAAGATTACCTCACTTGCAACATTGCTTTCAATGCGGTTATGCCTCTAAGTCGTGCTTCGACACGTGGGAGATATAGCCGCATCGAGGGCGTAACAAGTTGGTATCAGAGCCTTCCTCGACCTTAGGAGCCCCCACTGATTGATCATTTTTAGCGGCCGAGTTGTGTCTAGAAAAATGTTTTGAGTCATTTAGGAATTATGGATCGGAGAGTTTAGGAATTCTTTTTACTTCCCAGTCTCCTCATCGCTCTGGTAAGGCATCCTGACGTAGAGTTTTGACTCTTCTCTTCTCAAATTTCACTAAAAAAAATTAGGATCACGCGGCTATCTTAGAATCGTTCTGATGGTTTTGTGATGACAACATTGTCTTGGTGCCTCCTGTCAGCAGGGGTTTAGTGGAAGTGTCCCGGGGAGTTGAGCTCTGAGGTGTTGTCATCATAATTTTATCATTGCAGTTCTGGAATACCTGAGTTTAGTACGCCGACATCGAAAATCTCTTTTGTACCGTTGTTGGTGAGATAACCCTGATAGCCCAGTACTGAGGCGAGTGCGGGAGTATTGCGATAACTCGTATAACAGATGCTTTTCGAAGGTTGAGGTAAACGATTTCCGAGGGTTTCTTGGTTATGTGTTGAAGGATGGATACAGCTGGATCTAGGTATTGTTAGTTTGGGTGATATATTTTGTGTCCCCTGTATCCCCAACACCTGATTGCATAACCAGAAAGTTTCGGGAGTTTATAAGTGGGAATTCAAGTATCTCGTAGGATATCTTTCCAACAGACACATGATACGATATGGGATCTATCATATGTTTGTTTCCGGCTTATTTCCTAAGCCAATCCTTTATTTTGTTTTGGTTTGTGGTATTCGAGTTGCTTCCAAGTCAAGTGTTGATTCCATACCTTTCCTAAACGGTGTTCTCATATTTCTATGTGAATACTAATCCTTCTTGGTCACTGAGATTGTCTTTTCAATTCTTTCCAACCGGTGTGCTTCTCTTCAAGTGAATCCGATCATTCCAACATTCGCAAGATCAATTTTAAGCTTTTTCTCAACGGTGTTCGTTTCATCCGACCCAAGTTGCTTTTGTTTTCCCACCCTCCCACCCTTTTTCTTAAGGACTCAGATTTCTTAATCAAGTACCCTTTTTATTGATGTGAAGTCTCTTCATTCTTTTCTTTCAATGTTCTTATCCGGTGTTTTCCCATGAAGATGCTAACGGAGCTTCAAGTTTATTATTCTTCGTTCTTTTTCTTCTCCAATGGATTCAATTCAAGCTTTGTCGACCATATCCTTTTCCTCGTTTCAAATGATTTCTCATGCCGGTGCACCTCTTAAGCTTTCACCTATCGCTATTCATTTGTTCTGGAGTGCTGAAGATATCTCAGAAGATTCGTTTCCATCCTCAATCCGTTCAAGGTATTTTGAGGTTGTTATCTTATTCAAGCCATTTAATTCAACCGGCGCAATCCATCTTTTAAATTGGTCAATGGTGTTTTCTTTTGAGTGGGCCCTAACCCACAGGTCTTTTCCCAGGATCTTACCTGACTCTTCTAATCTTCCCGGAGTTATTCTCAAATTCATTTAAAAGTTTGACGTAAGAATGAATTATCATCAGTCATATGTCTTTCTCCAAAATCTTTCAAACTCTTTTCATCTTTGGCTCAACCTTTCCTCTTTTAATCCTTCCGGAGTTTCTCAACAATTTGGTGGTGTTTCTCCTCGTCATTCTCAGCATTTGAAGACCGAAGAAGAGTTTCTCTTAAATCTTGCTCCATTCTCTTCAAGATTCATGGTCCTAGCTTGTTGCCATCCTCTCATAATTGTTTTCGATTGTGAGAATAATTTCCACCCATCCGGAGCATTTCATAAGTCTTTTCAGTTTGATTCCCGGAGCCCATCATCTCAGAATTATTCATTCAAGCTTTCAGCTATTGTTCTCCAAATCATACCGGTGCATCATTCAAATACCCTCTATTCAGTTCATGATCTCTTCGTTCTCATGTATCTAAATTCTCTCAAGTATCTTCCTTCATTTTCTAATTCTTCCCGGTGTTTCTTTATCTTTTCTTCATTCATTTCCAATTCTTATGGTGGTTCGTTCAAGATTTCAATTCCTTCGTTATCATATTAATTCATTCGTTGTTTCCAAATTCCACCGATGGTTCCATCAATACCTTTCCCAAGTTTGCGCCATATCTATCTTAATCCTTTCTACGAGAATAAGTAGTATGCCAAATCCGTTGGTTGTCATCAATTTAAATTGGTGAAGGATATGCATAACGTAATTCTTATTATGGTTTCATCCAAGTGATCTAGTTTCTTCTTTCCAGAGTTGTTCATCATGTCACATTTCTCGGTTCGAGATGCTTCATCTTTTTCTTTTCCGGAGTTCCAAGTTTTCCGCATTATCTCGTCGCGAAGCTCCATCTAAATCATTGCAAGGCTTCACCTTGTGTTTTCAACTTCTCTCTCTTTCTATCATCCTTGTTTTACCGGAGTTCTTCATGGAAGGCTCATAGGATGGTTCATCAAGGATTCCTTTCATTCTCGTTTTTTTCTTCAAGATTTTTCTCGGAGTTAAGATCCGTCAAGCCATACTTAAAAATAAACATGGTGTTCAACACATGTTTTCTTTGGAGGAGTTCAAGTATTCTTCTTCTTGCATTCCGAAGTGCAATTCTTTCTACCTTATTTTGAGGTGGTGTTATATCACTCTTGACAACCTCTCTTCGTGGTTCATGATTCACATGTTGTCAAGAATGAGATAATTAAACCCATCGTTTCTTCATTGTAGTTATCTTGGGCTATATTTCACCTAAAGCCTTCCATTGGGAATGTTGCTATTCGTGGTGCTTATCAATGATGCAAGTTTTTCTCCTATTCTCTCGGCGAATCAAGTTTTCATCTCCGTGTTGCTCTCAAGCAATCAATTGTTTTCCGTAGTGGCATGTATTCACCTCTAAGCTTTGAGTTGTTTCCATAAGCCCACAACAAGCTTATCCTTACCATTGTTGTTTTTCAAACAACTTCGTTCCATCCTACTTCGTAAGGATGCTCTTTCAAATTCATTTATGGTAGGAGATGTTGGTTTCATTCTTCGTTCTATTCATTCCAACTATCTAACTATCATGCATTGTTTTCGGAGGCATTGCGATGTTGCTCTTTTCACCCATCTCCTCGTTTTGTAAAGATCATGTTCTTTTTCGTGCTTATCCATTTAACCGGAGTGTTATGTTTATCATTCCTCTTTTAACCGGAGTCTCATCCAAGTGCTTTCATTTTGCCAAGTTCATATTCTATTCCTCCATTTCCAACCGGAGTGTTGTATCATCTCTTCAATATCGTCTCATCTTATCAGCTTTCTTCTCTTTTCTACCGGAGTGCTGTCCAAATTCTGTCATTCTTCTTCCTTAAATATCTCATTATACCGAGGTGGTCATATTCTTTTCGTTCGCGAAGCTCTTATTTCCATGTCTTTCAACCTACAAGGTTCTCGTGATGTTCCTTGTTCCTCTTTTCTAACGGAGTGTTTCCAACTTTGTTCATCTTTGTTGTTTTCTTTCTTTCATTTTGTTCAACCTCTCAAGGTTCTTTGGTTTCATTTGTTTGTCAAAGAAGCAACTTAGTTTTACCTTTCTCTTCCTCTTCCATTTCTCTCCGGTGCCATCCTAGATCTCGGGACGAGATCCTCTCGTAGTGGTGGAGTGTTGTAACGCCCCGAGACCGATGCTCGAGAAGACTTCCATATATTCCGGGTTTCGCTGTGTGTTTCTTTTGTGCTTGCTCTTTTATTTTTGCATTGCATCATGTCATCATGCCATCATGTCATTAATCTTTGCATCTCAACTCAACTAATAAATTGCATAGATGGTTGATCTATTTAAATCGAGGGAAGGGTGACTTCTCTTTATAACATATCCTCCTAATATTAGGGAGCTATATTAAATATTCCATTAATTTGGAATTTACCACAACACACGTGCATGTTAAATCTCGTGGCCTTTCCTTCTTCAAGTTTTGACTCTCTAACCTTGCCTATAATTCTTTTCCCACTTTTCTAAGCTCTTCCTAAATGTTCAACATTTTTGGACCTTCCCAACCCTCACTTCCTATTCAAACCATTTGAATTAAATTCAAATGAATTTGAATTTTAATCTTGCAATCATGCTCACTTCTATTTTCTTGGGACAAGCACATTTTTGTGAGTCCGGGAAAATAATCCCCATGTCCAACTTCTTTCCCTAACCCTCTCTTTCTTTTCTTCTCTCTAATTCTTTTCTGTTAAAGAAAGTATGAGAAAGAGAGAGGAGAGAGAGCAGCCCAACAGGCCATTTAGGTCCATCCGCTAGGCCCAGCCGCGCCTATAACCCTAGCCCCGACCCCCTCCTCTCGATCTCTCCCTCTCGTCCTCCCACACCGCCGCCACACACACGCATCGCACAGGAGAGGAGCGCCCGCGCCCGATCCCCATGGCGCCCCTGTCCCCCCATGCCCGGTCCCTCTACCAGCGACCTCCGCCGCCTTGCCGCCTCTGCTTCTCCTCGCCGGCAGGACCCCTGCGCCTCCTCCATGGCCCTCCTCCTCCGGTCTCCTCGTCGTCCTGCCATGAACGCCGAGCTCGAAGCTCCGGCTGACCCTGCCTCCAAGGCCTTGCTGCCGCTACCATCCCTCAACTCCTCCAGCGAGCCCCGTGGCCGGTCGGCACCGGACTCCATCTCTGCTCCAACGTCACCACGCTCGACCCCAAGCTCTCCTCCTCGTCGTCCATCTCCAGCCCCATCTCCGCCGTTGTCCAGGCCGCCGCTGGCCCTCCACGGCCACGGGATCCTCCCATGCCTTCTTGCCATGCCTTCCCTGCTCACCCTCATGGACGCCCCTGTAGCATGTTGCTCCACTTGCCCCATCGAGCTCCTTGGCCTCTGTTCATGCCCCGTCACAGCCGTCGTTTGCCTTCTCAAGCAGTGCCGTTCGCCTCGGCTTCGAGATCACCATGTGTGGCCAGAACCACACCAAGTTGTTGCCTCTTGCTCCTGCGATGTGTTGCGTGGACGCATTCGAAACCGGATTGGAACCTCAAGCGCCAAGTACCCTGAAGACCCCGTCATCGTCAAGTTCCACTTGGACAAGTGTACCTCTACGTCCTGGACTGCCAAGTACATGGATACGCAAGTTCCGCTTCGAACGTGTACGACTACACCCGGTGCTGCGACAAGTACCCCGACAACGTGTACATCTACACCGCCAATACCGGACCGACAAGTACCCCGACGTCGTGTGTACCACTACCGTTGCCCCGAAGACGTTGGTTCCTTCAAGTACCTCTCCGAAAACGAACGTGAACCACTACTTCCTCGACGACCGTCCCAAGAACGTCTACTTCCTCTACTTTGCACCGACTCGTTCCGCCCCGAAAATGCGCGCTTCGAAGGTATAACCGCCGAGACGACCGCCGTGGACCGAATGCATATGTTCTATGAGTTGCTCGTGTTTGCACCGTGCCCGACTTGTTCGTCACATGTTGTCACCCCCTTCCTTGCCACTAACTCGTGGGAACCCGGTAGTCGGGATCACCCCACCATCTCTAGCATGTTCGGCGCACCCGGACACTTGCTCTTTTGCACCGGTATCTCAATGAGTTGTTGGATCATCAGAATGTTGTCGTGGCACCATTTCCGTTTCACCGCCGTGGCACCCTTTTCCTTCCGCCATGGTGACAAATGCCTCGTATCTTGCTCTTGTCAACATTTTCATAAAATTGCTTAAAACCTGCACATGTCATCCGCATCATGATAACAACAATTAAAATGTTTAAAATGTTGTTTGTTTAAATTTGCTTAAATGCCATGCTAAAATGATTTATTTCATAACTAAATAACCGTAGCTCCGATTTAAATAAACTTAATATGTAAATGGGGTAGAAAAATGCCTAGTTTAACATGGTGCCATTACTTTGCATGTTTAACAACACTAAAATGTGCTTTAGGACAGAACAGTACCAAATCTAAAATATGGACATGAGGATTTTCCGGAATTGTTGTTTGTTGTTCCGGCCTCATTTAAACTTGCCTAAATAGTTAGTTTACTTATGCTTCACCCCTTGCCATGTTTAATTACATTTAATATTGTTGGGTACATAACCGAGAGCGAACTAAATATTTGAATGTGGTGTTTCGTCAATATGCAACTCGTTGCATATTGAGCTCCACTTAATTTGTAGTATTGTTTGTTGCACTTTGCCATGCCATGAATCATTAAACCAGACATGCATCATACTTGTTTGTGCATCATGCCATGTGTATGTGGTGGTTGTTTACTATGTTGTTTGTTTTTCTTCCGGTTTGCTTCTCTCGTTAGCTTCGGTTTCGTTCCGGAGTTGTGAGGATTCGTTCGACTACGTCTGCTTGTCTTCTTCATGGACTCGTTCTTCTTCTTTGCGGGATCTCAGGCAAGATGACCATACCCTCGAAATCACTTCTATCTTTGCTTGCTAGATTGCTCGCTCTTTTGCTATGCCTATGCTGCGATACCTACCACTTGCTTATCATGCCTCCCATATTGCCATGTCAAGTCTCTAACCATCCCTTCCTAGCAAACCGTTGTTTGGCTATGTTACCGCTTTGCTCAGCCCCTCTTATAGCGTTGTTAGTTGCAGGTGAAGATGAAGTTTGTTCCTTGTTGGAACATGGAGATGTTGTTCCTTGTTGGAACATGTTTACTTGTTGGGATATCACAATATATCTTATTTAATTAATGCATCTATATACTTGGTAAAGGGTGGAAGGCTCGGCCTTATGCCTGGTGTTTTGTTCCACTCTTGCCGCCCTAGTTTTCGTCATATCGGTATTATGTTCCCAGATTTTGCGTCCCTAACGCGGTTGGGTGATTTATGGGACCCCATTGACAGTTCGCTTTGAATAAGACTCCTCCAGCAAGGCCCAACCTTGCTTTTACCATTTGCCACCTAAGCATTTTTCCCTTGGGTTCTGCAGACTCAAGGGTCATCTTTATTTTAACCCCCTGGCCAGTTCTCCTTCGATTGATGGTCCAAACCGAGCGATGTCCGGCGCCCCTTGGGCAACCAGGGTCTATGCCAACCCGACGTCTTGCTCATCCGGTGTGCCCTGAGAACGAGATACGTGCGACTCCTATCGGGATTTGTCGGCACATCGGGCGGCTTTGCTGGTCTTGTTTTACCATTGTCGAAATGTCTTGTAGCCGGGATTCCGAGACTGATCGGGTCTTCTCGGTAGAAGGAATATCCTTCATTGACCGTGAGAGCTTATAATGGGCTAAGTTGGGACACCCCTGCAGGGTTTGAACTTTCGAAAGCCGTGCCCGCGGTTATGTGGCAGATGGGAATTTGTTAATGTCCGGTTGTAGAAAACCCGAAGTTGATCTTAATTAAAATACATCAACCGCGTGTGTAACCGTGATGGTCTCTTCTCGGCGGAGTCCGGGAAGTGAACACGGTGTTGGAGTTATGCTTGACGTAAGTAGTTTTAGGATCACTTCTTGATCATAGTTCATCGACCGTGCTTTGCCTTCTCTTCTAGCTCTCATTTGCGTATGTTAGCCACCATATATGCTAGTCGCTTGCTGCAGCTCCACCTCATACCTTTTACCCTACCTATAAGCTTAAATAGTCTTGATCTCGCGGGTGTGAGATTGCTGAGTCCCCGTGACTCACAGATGCTTCCAAAACCAGTTTGCAGGTGTCGATGAAACCGTGCAGGTGACGCACCCGAGCTCAAGGAGGAGCTCGATGAAGATCTTGTTCATTGTGTTGTTTCATTTCAGTTGATCAGTAGTGGAGCCCAGTTGGGACGATCGGGGATCTGTGTAGCATTTGGGGTAGTCTTCTTTTATTTTGGTTCCGTAGTCGGACCTTGATTGTATCTGTATGATGTAATGCTTTACTCATGTATTGTGTGAAGTGGCGATTGTAAGCCAACTATGTATCTCTTTCCCTTATGTATTACATGGGTTGTGTGAAGATTACCTCACTTGCGACATTGCTTTCAATGCGGTTATGCCTCTAAGTCGTGCTTCGACACGTGGGAGATATAGCCGCATCGAGGGCGTAACATTGTGGCTCCTCTTCCTCTTATATTGTTATGCTTATAGGCATTGTCCCGATAATTAGATCCATTGCACATTTTGAATCATTAATCTTTTCATTCTCCTCTCTAGGGGTATTGCACACATCATTATTGTCATATGCATATAAGTCAAGAAAAGCATCAGATAAATCAACTGGATTCACATAAAATGACTCATTTTTAAGCACTCCATCCATGCTAGTGAACATCCTCCTTCTAGAAGGACACCAACAGTTATAGCCCTTTTGACTCTCATAATAACCCACTAGAATACATTTTAGGGATCTAGAGTCTAATTTGCTCATTGATGGTATGTAATCTTTTACGAAACACACACACCTTAGGTGGAACCACATATGTTTTCTTCCCAGTTAAACTCTCTATGGGAGTTTTGAAATTCAACACTCTACAGGGAATTCTTGGTCGCAACCAAGCTGGTGGAGAAGAAGAGAGGAGTTCAGGTAAGTTCTACTTTCTTTCTCATTCATTCTTCTTCTTGCATATACACTGCATATATCCACAACACACGCACCCCCGTTGTCCATTTTAGCCCTTACTACACCTAACAATAGCGCATAGCCCTCCAATACTGCTCCCTTGTTTATCTTGTTTCTTAGTTGCACAAATGCCATTAGTGGACAAATAATTTCACTTGTTCGTCTATGATACATGGGTAGAATTGCATATTCACAACTCTTTTACAGAATACCAAAAACCATATGTTAAACAAATTTAGTTATTACAAATAAGTTTTTTATAAAGAAAGAAACTATTGGTAAGTCCTTGAATAAATCAGCATCGTCTTCCTTCTGCATTAATCAGTGGCGCGTTGTGAGCAAAGCTCATTGCCGCCTTTGGTCCTCCGTCTCATCGGAGTAATCTTGTTGAAACTCAAAAACGTAGAAGTAGCGGTTCGAAAGTGGTCGACGTAGACTAGAAAAGGCCAATGACTGTGAACTGGATAGATTGTCGTTCCAGTGAAGCCGTCACTGAGAAGGGCCAGAACATAGTCTTAACTCCAACCGGACAGAGGAGGGGACCACAAACCTCACAAGTCCCCCGATGGAGCCGTATCTAGCTAAGTTTCATCAGACAGAGATGGAACTGGAGAATAAAAACACAACCCAGCGTCATGATGTGAACAAACGGTAATCATGCCAAATTGAGTACCCAATGTTCGACACCATCCTCTGATTCGTCGACACCACTCCAAGAAAGGACATCGACGTGAGAAAAGTCGAGGAAGCAATATTCACATCTTCACTACTGTCTCAACTCCATCGAAGGGGAAGAACTCCTATGAGACATGGATTGCGACACTCAGATCTGGGGTTCTCCCATCCTCCCGCCTTCGCTGCGACCGACGCATGCCAGGAAACCTGCCATGGCGCCGCTGGCTCGTGGGGAAGAGGAAACTGCCTCGTGATCGCCCTTACAAGAAAACCCACCATATCTGCAACTCAATTCCTTAACATAACATTTCAGGAAGAAAAATAAAACAAACTTTTGCAGCCCACACAGGGTCAGCTTTTTCAACGGTATGAAAAAGTTTCGGGTACATTAATTCTCCGGTTGCTTCTGGCATCAACACGGTGACGTGAAATGCAGTAGCAGTACACCCAGATGGCATTATTGATTTTCTTTCTTTGCGACTATGGCATCATTGTTTTTTCAAAAGGTTTCGAGCGCCATGCTACCGACCGAGACCATCCTGACGTCTTTGGTCTGGATGCTCGCGCAGCGAACGGACTCCGCCAGAGCAACCCCCACGTCCCGGGGCCATTCCGTGCTTCCACGTACGCACCACGTAGGGGTGTACCGACGCCGTTCCATATGATAATGAATCGTTCGGGCATGTCGTGCCGATAGAGAACTGCCCCGCCGTCAAGATCGAAGGCAGAAATGCAGCTTACGGATCAGAGAACCATAGCTATTTTCTCATACGCACGCCCGATTTGTGATGTCTGTCCATGGTCTGCTATCATCGACGGCCAACGGCGCCAGAACTTGCACATGCATGTATACGCTGGGCTGGTCTACATGAACACGAGCCTACGTCGTACCATTCTGGTTTAGATCGCATCCTCTCCCGCTGTCCTACAGAACCAAGCACGCTGCAGCTTGCTTGTTGAAAGAGTCACATGAGAACTTTGTGCGGTGCACGTAACGCACATGCATAGCTCAACTGCTTAATTCATGTGCACCACAGAAGTGGATGGTGTGTGTATATATATAGCAGAAACTTGAGAGACAAGAGCATGTGAATTACTGGAAGTCTGGAACGAGCGGTTCAAGTGGTGCTGCGTTTTCCTCATCACGCCGGACCGTACTCATTCTGATCTCGCGAAGCTGGGGGCCGGTGCACAGTGCAGTAGCGTGCCTACCCGAAACGAGGAAGACCCTACTGCCTCGCCTAGCTGCGTACGTGTGTTATTCATGAATATCAAACACATTCCGGATGCCTCCACGCCGCGCACGTATTGGTGCTGTTGCACATGGCGTCTCTCCTTTTTTGGTGACACGCCGTGCATATCGACTAATACGTGCTAACAAGTGACGCTCACGCGCATGTTCTTGCGCTAGACGGGTGGCAATGGCTACACCGACCACAACCACAATGCTGTACTAGCCAAGCTTTAGGATTGCTGAAGCAACACAAGATAATTTCGTTGGACCGGAAACGTACGTCTTGTAGTGTCGACACCTATGCAAATTTTGGTTGGTTATAATTGGGATTTTTTTTTCTGGTGGAACCTATCCCCCTCGATTCAAGTTCCTATTTAGCATGAGCGCTCGTATTTTTTTGTATTTAATCCAGACTTTCCAACATTGTTGTTTTAGTGGGAGAGAACATGTCTGTCGACTATGAGGTGTCAGAGGTGACAAATTTACTGGCTCGGTCTTTCATAGGTGATCATAAAAGTAGGACATGCATGCACTTATATGGGCGAGTGTATGTGCGTCCATGCAAGCATTTGTGTTGTGTTTATGACGAAGGACATCTATGTTGAAATGAAGGAAATAGAATCCAACTTGGCTTTAAGATGCACCGAATATACGTCAACGATGATCATGACATGCATACATCATCTCCTTCTTCGTATGTAAAGACAGGATGTCCTAACCAGCCATTAACTTTTCCATTCCCATTGTCCACTAAGTATGCTCGCAGTAACCCCCTTAGTTAGTATATAGCTAGCTCTTGATTCCGTAGAAATCAATACAGTTAATGTGAATCGACATAGTTGGATGTAAAATGGGCTTAGTTAAGTAAAGGTAGTCACTAAGTATGACATAGAGTGAAAACATGATGAACAGGGGTTTCATGAAAGGGTGTACATGCTGGGCATGCATGTAGAAGAGGACAAAATGCAGGAAGGTAATGATAAGACCGACTTCAACCGCGTCAACACCACTACTACAAAAGCAATTAGAAACTGATGGTCATCTATCACAAGCATGTAGTCAGCCATCGTAGTTGCTGATACGTGCATTATGCATCATAAATTTAGCATATAAGCATGCCAATTTCACTCACTATTTAATCTACGTTGAATATATCTTGTCAACAATCAGATTCTTATTTAAGGGCTACATCGGTCGATCGATGTGATCCCGCGTTCTGAAAAGGAGCGATAATTAAGAGATTTATGTATGTTATAACAATGCCTTAAAACATGATAAAGTTTATCTGTGAAAACAAAACCATAACTAAAGGAGTGCCGATCAAGGCTAGTGAGCCCAATAAAATAGGTTGGCATGCTAGAGGGTACGTCACCCTAATGTGTGGGCCTTGTAGGGCACCTTTGCGACCCTCCTTTTTTATAAGATATCTTTCATACCCTAAAATAGATACTAGATGCTTGGTGAAGGTAATAAAAAGGTTGCTACAGGATGAAGTCATTTCCTCACAATGAAGGGATGGATTCTCTACACCCCTGTGGTCTCGAGTTGTCATTAGCACCGAAGCAACATGGGAAGCACCATTTTCACCGACAACACTGTCACCATCTTTAATGTCTTTCATACGCAGTGTTTATCGATTGAATCTCATAACCCCAATCAGTATTGTCTCTCTATTGTTGATTGATGTTGTGCGATTGACGCAGAATTTATAATTTGAGATTGTAGACAATATCCATTAAAACTTTAATTTCGTGTACCAGGCGGAATTTCCACAACCATTGCACATGTCGATATGGATTGGGGTGTAGCCCCTCTTTTGGGGGGCTGTGTATTTTCCTCCTCTGGCTTTCTTGAATGGGCGTGTGAACTATGTCTCCCTTATTGTGAGACATAGCTCCGGCTCGCCTCTTGCATGAGGTTAGTGGGTCGGTCCAGTACTGTAGTTGCCTCTACGCGAGTTTGTTTCTTTATGCACTTTGTGTTTTTCACTTTCGGGTTTCACTATTTACAATTGGTTTTCTTCATATTTTTTCTGTTTTGATTTTTTTTCTATTTTTCTTCAGGTTTCCTTGTTGTTTTCGTCGGTTTTTTTTCTTTTTCTTTTCCTTTCTTATTCAACACATGTCTACTTGTTTTCATACACATTGTGCATTTTTCATATACATCAGGAACATTTTTTATACATGTTTAATATATATTCAAATACGCGATTAAGATTTTTGAAATATATGTTTTGATATCTTTTTTCATAAACACTGTAAAATTTTCTATACATCTAAAGCATTTTTATACACGTTTAACATTTTTAAATATATGATTAATAATTCTTAAAATATTTTTATAAATGGAATACATGTTAAACTGTGGGCACAATTTTTCCATTGTATATTGATAAAAAATGTCACAAACATATTTTTGAAATGTCTGAACATTTTTTAAAATTTAATTTAGAAAAGGCACATAAAAATGTCATGTGTTTCAAAAAAATGTTCTCAAAATTTAAATAATCATTATACAATGTGAAACAATATTATCTTAATTCAAAAAGTGTCGATGAAATTTTTTAAATGTTTCTGCATTTTAAAAATTATGTTTGTGAAGTTTCTAAAAAATATATACAATATAAAAATTATTGCCCACCTAGTTAAAAATGATTTATAATCCTTCTCAGCATATGTTTGAAAAATGTTTAACAAATATTCAAAACAAATGTATTTAAGAAAATATAAATCACATATTTAAAAAAATCAATGTGCACTAGACAAATGTTACAATATGTATTGAAAAAATCAGACATGTGTTGATAAAAGAAAAAAATAGGAAAAAAAACTAAGAAAACTTTTGATGAAACACAGAAAATCAAAGAGAATTGGTGAGAGAAAGACAGAAACAAATAGGTAAACAAACCACATGAAAAACTGTCAAAACCAGGAAAAAAATCACGTGAAAAACTGGTCAAAACAACTAGAGAGACAAAAACAGGGGAAAACCACATGGAAAAAGGTCAAAAGCTTTCCTGAAAATTCGTTTCCGAGAACCCGTACTGGGCCGGACCATCTGCCTACCACCAGCGCCGAGACTTACTTAGGACTCGCTACCGGCGATATATAGCTCCCACTGGCCCTTTCTCCCTATAAGCGAGACAAAGCAGAGCTCTTGGGTATGGGCTACCTGAAGGTGCTTTAACCTGGACGAGGCAAGTGAATCTTAGCCTTTTCTTAGAGTAACTTGGGAGAAGTGTGCATGCAAAAATGCCAAAAAAACTTCCATGAACTCTTGCATCTTGACAAAATCCAATAAAAATATATGTGACATAGTTTTTTGTTGGAATTTTGATAGCCTTCTATTCCGAAGTGTTTCCGTACAAAAACATTACAACACTTCTACAATTTCCTATATACTTAAGTAGTTAATCTCCATAATTTGTATTTACTTTAACATCCACACATGTCACATCATCAACTCCACTACTTTATTTCTCTTAACATGCATGCATGCCTATACTAAGTCACTTACCATGCACACATCCAACTATAAACCATAATACTTTATTTCTCTCAACATGCATAAGAAATATTACTTGATAAATATATTTTTACATCTATATAATACTCCCTCTGCTCCTAAATATTTGTCTTTCTAAAGGTTTCAACAAATGACTACATACGGAGCAAAATGAGTGAATCTGCACTCTAAAATATGTCTATATACATCTATATGTGGTAGTCCATTTGAAATCTCTAAAAAGACAAATATTTAGGAACAGAGGGAGTAACAAAATACAACAAGTGATATGTATTTTTAATCTTTAGTCTCATTTCAAATTGAGGACAATCAAATCTCATCAGAAAATAATATTATTGCAGCTTTTTCCCGCATGTTTCCACGTGATATGTATTTTTAATCTTTAGACTCATTTCAAATTGAAGACAATCAAATCTCATCAGAAATAATATTGTTACAGCTTTTTCTCACATGTTTCCACAGCACCGCGCGAAGTATCATCTACTTTCTTTCGTACGAAAGGCCCCGTCCATTAAAGCAACCGATGCAAAGGTGGCCAAATGGGCCGGTCCCAACGTGCTGTCTTGATGGCCCACATGCCCGGTCCGTGGTTGGCCTGGCCAGCATGTTTATAATTGGTCGTGCCGTCACGTGACCTGCCCTAGGGCCATGTCTGGGCTACGAGGCTGGACACGACCCTTTTTTTTAGGGATTCTTTATTTATTTTTATGTATTAGCTCTTCCAAACAACCAAAATAGGCCGAAACAGCCCAAAATAAGGGGGCTGGTGGGCTAAACATGCCGATGTGCCGTCCTATTTCCTTGTTGTGCCGTGATTGGGTGGGTTAAGGAGTTCCTTGCCTGGCCCGTTTAGGCCTGCCTGGCCCGTTTAGGCCCTGCCGGCCCATCTGGCCAGGTCTGAACCGAAGAATACTCAATTACGGACCCCTCAAATCAAAACCCAAACACAAAACCCTGTCTCGTCGCGCTCTGACCGACCGTCGTACCGCCTACCATGGCCTCCCCCTCGCCGTCCCCGCCGCGCCGCACACCCACCACCGGCGGGAGGCAGTCCCCCTTCTTCCGCGACCTCGCCCGCGCCATCCCTTCCCACCGGACCTCCGGGTCCCTCGACCCCTCATCCACGCCGCCGCCGCCGCCGCCCCTTTTCACCCTCGACGACCGCCTATACGCACAGGATTTCTCCCCTGATCGATCCGCCTCCAACCTCCTCCCCGTCGCTCCATCCCCATCCCCATCCCCACCCACACGCGCTTCCTCCGCCAGTCGCCTGCCCTCATGGGACCGCTCCCGCGGCATCCTCCCCGGTCCGTGCTTGCTGAGTGACCGGCTCGTGGAGCCGGCCCGTAAAGAGGTCCTCGCGCTGCCCCCGCCATCGCCGCCCCCTACTCGTGCGGCGAACGCGGAGGTGCGATCGCCGGCGATTCCGTTGCCTGCGCCGCCCAGGACGGCTCCATCAGCGAGCGTCACGGGGGCCGACGGGGAGGAGTGGGTCACCGTGTTCGGGTAAGGGGAGGGTGCGTGACGCTTCACGAGATGGACCAACAGCCATGAAAGTTTGATAGTGGTATGTAATTTTTCGCTTCGTTTGCAGATTCACCGCGAGGGAGACCAACCTTGTTCTGCGAGAGTTTGGGAAGTGTGGGGTGATACTGAGACACTGCTCTGGCCCAAGAGATGGTAATTGGCTTCACATATTGTATCAGGTAGCCCCTTTTCACTGGCTCTCTGCTACTGTCGCGAGCTGCCTGTCTTTCTATATAATAACTCACAAGTCAACATTTCGTAACTGCATCGACCATAACAAGTTATGGTTATTTGATTCAAAGGCTAATTGTCTTTCTAGCCTTTATTTTTCGTCTTAAGATGCTCTGGGCATGCTTGGTTTAATGCCAAAACACCGGCTAGCCAATTTTTGGTAGCAGCCAATCATGCCCCAATATTGGAGTGTCCTATCAGTTTCAGTTAGTACGATATGGTTT
Organism: Aegilops umbellulata; assembly: GCA_032464435.1. NCBI lineage: Eukaryota > Viridiplantae > Streptophyta > Magnoliopsida > Poales > Poaceae > Aegilops > Aegilops umbellulata. The sequence continues at coordinate 345,129,391 of CP136056.1, read as the reverse complement.
TTGATCTACTTAGTCACATCTTTAGACATGAATGCAGTGCTAAACTTACGAGAGTCAGGCTGTTTTACTTGGATCGCTAAGCATGTATCATAATCATGATACAATCTTCCCTCGCTGAGATGCAGCGGTTTATTTCTAGACGGAAAGAAATCATAAAACAGCAGCAAATAGTTATAATAAGTTCAAAAAGCTCTTCCCTCGCTGAGAGTTTTCTACCATTGGCGTTATTTAGAAAATTAAATGAATACATCCCTAGACTTTTCTGTATACCTTTCTCTTCATTCTCTGCGGTAACTTTGGAACATTGACTTGATTAGGAACCAATGCAGCCATACTTCTGTGTAGATTTTCTTGTGGCTGTTCTGTTTTTCTAGTGCCTGCAGATCATCTTAACATTTTTCTTGCTATCGACTAATATATTGTTTTTGCTCGTGAAGCACCAATACGATGCTCGAAGGGCCCTTGAAAAGAATGGAATCCAGCTGTTTAGTGGCGTTGCAATTGGGGTTAAAATTACTGATCCAGTGCAGCGGCAAATGGATGAGAAGATGAGTGAGAGCAATTATAAGGGCTTCATGGTTTCCTTGCCTTCGAAATCATCTATACAGAATGCAGGGGCATCAAGCAATTTAGGAGATCTCCCACGTCCCTATGACCCAAAAGCTGGCAGAAATGTTAACAGAGACATGGGTTGTTCAACAGGAAGTGTTGCCATGCCAGCAAAATCAGTATTGGTGAAAACTATGGACTTGATTTTTGGCATTTGATATGCAGTGCTGGAGATTCTACAATATTTTTCCACCCTTGCTCGTCACTTCTGTGGAGTAGTTTTTTATCACTGCATGTGCTGGTCTGCGAGTTCCTTATCTCTAGTGTCCGAAGATGGTATTGTTTTTAACTGCAGATGGAGTAGTTCTTTTCCCCAGCATCTGCGCATATCTATTCCTGGGTTTTGTTGTGTAGCATTTGCAATGTGAAACGTTTGCACTGGCTATGTAAATGTTGGATTGGCTATGTAATGCCTTTCTAAAGTGGCGAAGTGTAAAAGGATCCTGATTATACATGGTGTTCTACTCAGACCAGAAATGATGACCAGTCATTTTTCATTGCTTCATGCTGTTTTATTCGTTCTGCTGAACAAGATAGCAAAGTTAGCACTTGCTTTTGGTACATGCAATTATTCTGTGTCATCACATTACTACTCAGTTCAAAATTCCAATTTATGTCTATGTCCTTGGACCTGTTTACGCTGTCCAAATTTCTGCATTTTCTGCAACATTATATGTTGTCCAAATTTAAACTACCTGTTCTAGATTTCATGAATTTGTAATCCGGAAATGAGAAATTCTTTACACATGTCAAATATACCAGTGCACGCTTTTTATGCAGCTACTTATTTCATAATAGTATGATCAATGGTGATATCATAAATTCATGGTTCCTTGATAAGAATAATCATTTTGGTACGCATATATTTTTGAATATGTAAACAATTTCTTCGGTAGCTCTCACAATTAATAGGTGCGTGGATAATCAAATGTCATGGGACCTTATGTCGGTAAATGTTGCTCGTAATATGTCACATAATACTATTGAAAAGTGTACATAAATACCTCCACAATCTCATATCTTGTCCTCTGGCTCCTTGGCGTCATCTGGGAGCGTCAAAGGTTAAGTTCCATGGACTTGGCCAGACCTGGGGTTGTCGTCCAACTCTCTTCATTGCCTTCTTCTCCGGAGCAGCGATTTGTTTTTCAGATTGTTATCATCGGCATCTTCTAGCTATGACTAGCGACCTCTCGGCTGTTGCGTCGACAATGTTTTTTTGGCTTCGATATCGGAGGTCCATAGAAGGCATCGGGCCTCGCTCACGATGCACCGCCGGCGAGTGCATGAGAAAGACAACGTCAATTTTCTCAAAAACCGGTGTGTAATTTGTATTTTTTTGCAAGGATGGCCTTGTATGGTTGATTGACTTCAATATACGGCATTTTGCCTTTCGATCTTTTATATTAATAAAGCATACATATTTCTGTCAACACATAGGCTACCAAGAATACTCAATGGAGGCGTGACCTCCCCAAAAACCTTAGCCACCAAGCACTCCCCGTGTTGCGTCGCTGACCTCCTCTTTCCTTCACCAAACTTGTCGACGTTGCGCGTGCCGGGGGGGGGGGGGGGAGGCGCTATATGTATTGGTCGAGACAACGAGGGGGTGGTGATGTCAATATGTCCTATCTACCTGCTTCGATGAATCTTTTTGGGTCTGATCAGCTTTGGTTTCCGGCGGATCTCTTTGGACCAGGTCGACGTTGGTTCGTGGTAGATCCATTTGGATTTGGACGACACTCGTGGTTGTTTGTGTGTTTGCAGGTATGACTTTTCCGATTTACCTTTTTCTTCGTCAGCGACGTGTGTTGGCTGTTTGCAGTCTTAGTGTAAGTGCATCTAGTGCCCCTTAGTGATTTTAGTGTATGGAAGACTTACAGGTTAAGAACCTAATGTGTTTGTGAGTGTACACAGGTCTAATAAGTCTCTCAGGAGTTTGATAAAACCGATGAATGTCGACCCCTAAAAATGAATGACTTCAGATGAAGAATTTTAAAATAAAGAAATTTGTGTGACCTTGAAGATATTGATATTGATGCGAGGATTATGAAGCGTGAAGACTTTTATTTTTGTACTTTTATTTCTCTTTCTTAGTCATAGGAAACACCGTATTGTTAAAGGGGGTCGAGGTAAAACTAAGGAAAATTTTTCAAGTGATGTTCATCTCAAAGCCTACACATACCCAATCATTCGAGTGAAGCCTTTGTAAATCTCATACAGTCCAGTCAATTTCTTCAGTAACAAAGAGGAAGATCTTCTGTTCTCTGAAGAATTTGTTTTGACTGAGGAGTTAGAAATTTGCCAGTGCGAATTGCCTACAATGAGGAACATGATAGTCCTAAGGAATTTGAGAACTCAAATTTCCGACCGTTGATGTGCTTAGCGCCAGCTGTGTGACGCCCGGGTACTTAAGCTACAGTGAACCTATGCTAATGATGCCATGTCACATCGATTACTATTGCTAATCTCGCGTTAGTTCGAAACCGGTTAGAGTCCAAATTAAAAATCAAACAAACAATAAAGTTTTTCAAACCTTAAAACAAAAATGTTCGGGTTGTACCAAATAATGCATAGGTAATTATGATGGAGGAACCACATTTTATTAAGATGCTTAAATACTCTAAAATGATTAAAACAGTAGCAAAACAATTATTTAAATGAGGTTCAATAATAAACCGTTACAAACTATTTTGTTTTAGTTGCGAAGCTAATTGTGGTAGTGGCATAATTATTAATGCTCTTTTAGGTACAACTTTTGTATTCTATAAAAGCTAAAATTTAATAAAATAGAAAAGAGAATTAAATAAAAAGAAAAGGCAAAATTGTAAACAAAAAATTAAAAATTAAAAAAAGCCCCCCCACTGGGCCTCTTGGCCCAATCGGCTCCGCCGACCAGGCCGGCCCAGCCGGCCCATCCCGCACCTCCCCTGGCCTATATGGCCCCCTTGCCCCCCCCCCCCCGAAACCCTAAAACCGCTACCCCATGATCCCCCCTCACTCCTCCCACTCCCCCTCGATCTGGATCGGGGATCCACCCCGACGACCACGCCTCGCGCCCCGACGTCGGCGCCCGTCCCCGATGCCGCCCCGCCCCGTCACCGGACCTCCTCCTCGCCCCTCCTTCTCCCTCGCGCGTCGCCTACCCGAAGGCCCCGCCGTTGTCGACCATCGTCGCCACTTGGATCGCCCTCCGCCTCGCGTCTCCGACCTCGTCGCCCGCTTCCCTGACCTCCTCCCCGCGCCCCGCTGCCTAAGACCCTACGGCCCCGCCGTGAGCTCCGGCCTCCCTCCCTCTCTCCCCTGGTTCTCTGTCCCCGGCCACCGACGCCCACTGCCGCGCTCGCTCGCACGTTCGCCTGGCCTGCGTCTGCCTCCCACCCCCCGCTCACGAACCGTGCCCACCTCCGCAGGCCACGGCCACCGCCGCCACCCGCCCGGCCGCGGCGCCCCCCCGCGCGGCCCAGCTCTGGCCGCCGTTGCGTGCTCGTCGTACTGCGCTGCTCCCCACCCCGCGCTGCAGCTCCGCGCCAGCTCGTGCTTTCGGCGCCCGCACACCCGCAAAGCCCGCGCCCCTGGTGCCGCCCCCTCCCGCATCCCGCATCACTGGCTTCGGCCTCGCCCGCACTGGCCATCCACCTCGCTCAAAGTCGGCGATGCTCCGGACGTCCCCGACGCCGGCCGTTGTCACCATCGCGTGCGCGATGCCGGCCCGCACCTGTAGGTCCAAACCGCAGGCCCAGAGACCCCCTGTGTTGCGTTTCCGGCCGTCTCCGGCGAAGTGCCGCCACGGGAGAGGCTCGCCGGAGCTCTCTCCGGCACCCACCTACGTGGCACCGCCCCGGGGCCACCCGCTGGGTTGCTGACCAGTGGCCCCAATGGCCCCCCTGTACCTATGATAGACGGGTCCCACGCCCTGAAACGTTTAAAAATGAAAATGAATGAAAATAAATAAAATTAAATATCAATTAATTAATTAACTAAATAATTAACTTAATTAATTCTATTTAAGTAAACTAATTAAAATCTATTAGCCTAATAACCTAGTTAGACTAAATTAACTAGTTAGTTAATGTAACAGTCAATGACAAGGGGGCTCCACCCCTTGTTACCAGTCAAACGTTGACTGGTCAACAGGGACCCCCTGGCCCACCTGTCAACCTCCCGTACACTTATGTGTACGCAGCTGGGTGCACCTAGCATTTACCATTTTATTTTCAAATTAATAAATAACCCAGAAATTGTTTTAAACTTTAAAAATTAATATAAAATAATCTGCAGCTCACATGAAAAAACTTTGTACATGAGCGTTGCTCAGAACGACGAGACGAATCCGGATACGTAGTCCGTTTGTTCGCTACACATCCCTAGCATAGCAAACACACAACTTTCCCCCTCCGGTTCATCTGTCCGAAAACGCGAAACACCGGGGATACTTTCCCGGATATTTCCCCATTCGTCGGTATCACCTCCTACCGTGTTAGGGCACACCTGGCACCGCGGTTGTCATGTCATGCATCGTCTTGCTTTTGTTTGCATTATATTTATTGTTTCTTCCCCCTCTTCTCTCGTTAGACACCGAGATCCACGCTGTTGTTACCCAGTACGCTACGGTGTTGATGACCCCTCCTTGCCAGAGCAACCAGGCAAGCCCCCCTTAATCACCAGATACCGCCTATTCCTTTTCTCTACTGATTGCATTAGAGTAGTGTAGCATGTTATTGCCTTCCGTTAATCCTATTCTGATGCATAGCATGTCTTTACTACTACTGTTGTTACCTTTACCTGCAATCCTAAATGTTAGTTTAGGATGCTAGTATTTCATCAATGGCCCTACATTCTTGTCCGTCTGCCATGCTATACTATTGGGTCGTGATCACTCGGGAGGTGATCACGGGTATATACTTATATACATAATATATGATACATGTGGTGACTAAAGTCGGGTCGGCTCGTAGAGTACCCGCGAGTGATTCACGGATTGGGGGCTGAAAGGACCTTTGTCCTGACGGCCCTCTGGGTGGATCTTTATGGCGGAGCGACAGGGCAGCTTGAGACCATCTAGGTGAGAGGTGGGCCTGGCCTTGGTCGGCGTCCGCGGTTACTTCAAAATAACACGCTTAATGAGATCTTGGTATTTGATCTGAGTCTGGCCACTGGCCTATACGCACTAACCAACTACGCTGGAACAGTTATGGGCACTCGACGTCGTGGTATCAGCCGAAGCCTTCTTGACGCTAGCGACTGAGCGGCGCGCGCCGGATTGGACCGTAAGCCTGCGCTTATATTAAGGGGGCTGATACGTCTCCAACGTATCTATAATTTTTTATTGTTCCATGCTATTATATATTCTGTTTTGGATGTTTAATGAGCTTATTTATACACTTTTATATTACTTTTGGGACTAACCTATTAACCGGAGGCCCAACCCAAATTGATGTTTTTTGCCTATTTCAGTGTTTCGCAGAAAAAGAATATCAAACGGAGTCCAAACGAAATGAAACCTTCGGGAACGTGATTTTCGGAACAAACGTGATCCAGAGGACTTGGAGTGGACGTCAAGCAACAGACAAGGAAGCCACGAGGTAGGGGGGCGCACCTACCCCCCCCCCAGGCGTGCCCTCCACCCTCATGGGCCCCTCGTGGCTCCACCGACCTACTTCTTCCTCCTATATATACATACGTACCCCCAAACCATCAGAAGCGCCCACGAAAACCTAATTCCACCGCCACAACCTTCTATACCCATGAGATCCCATCTTGGGGCCTTTTCCGGCGTCCTGCCGGAGGGGGCATTGATCAAGGAGGGCTTCTACATCAATGCCATAGCCTCTCCGATGATGTGTGAGTAGTTTACCTCAGACCTTCGGGTCCATAGTTATTAGCTAGATGGCTTCTTATCTCTCTCTTTGGATCTCAGTACAAAGTTCTCCTTGGTTCTCTTGGAGATCTATTTGATCTAACTCTTCTTTTGCGGTGTGTTTGTCGAGACCGATGAATTGTGGGTTTATGATCAAGATTATCTATGAACAATATTTGAATCTTCTTTGAATTCTTTTATGTATGATTGGTTATCTTTGCAAGTCTCTTCCAATTATCAGTTTGGTTTGGCCTACTAGATTGATCTTTCTTGCAATGGGAGAAGTGCTTAGCTTTGGGTTCAATCTTGCGGTGTCCTTTCCCAGTGACAGCAGGGGCAGCAAGGCACGTATTGTATTGTCGCCATCGAGGATAAAAAGATGGGGTTTATATCATATTGCATGAGTTTATCCCTCTACATCATGTCATCTTGCTTAAAGTGTTACTCTGTTCTTATGAACTTAATACTCTAGATGCATGTTGGATAGCGGTCGATGTGTGGAGTAATAGTAGTAGATGCAGAATCGTTTCGGTCTACTTGTCACGGACGTGATGCCTATTACATGATCATACCTAGATATTCTCATAACTATGCTCAATTTTATCAATTGCTCGACAGTAATTCGTTCACCCACCGTAATACTTATGCTATCTTGAGAGAAGCCACTAGTGAAACCTATGGCCCCCGGGTCTATTTTCCATTATATTAATCTCCCGTCAACAAGCTATTTCTATTACCGTTTATTTTGCTTTCTTTACTTTTAGTCTTTATCATAAAAATACCAAAAATATTATCTTATCATATCTATCAGATATCACTCTTGTAAGTGACCGTGAAGGGATTGAAAACCCCTTTATCGCGTTGGTTGCAAGGTTCTTATTTGTTTGTGTAGGTGCGTGGGACTCGAGCGTAGTCTCCTACAGGACTGATACCTTGGTTCTCAAAAACTGAGGGAAATACTTATGCTACTTTACTGCATCACCCTTTCCTCTTCAAGGGAAAACCAACGCAGTGCTCAAGAGGGAGCAGGGGCTAGGTCTGCTTCTGGCCGCCTTCGCAACGTGCAGGTGTGCAATGGGCGATAGGCCCAGACCCCTGCGCCATAGGATTTAGACCGGCATGCTGACCTCTCTGTTGTGCCTAGGTGGGGCTGCGACGTGTTGATCTTCCGAGGCCGGGCATGACCCAGGAAAGTGTGTCCGGCCAAAGGGGATCGAGCATGTTGGGTAATGTGGTGCACCCATGCAGGGAAGTTTATCTATTCGAATAGCCATGATCCTCGGTAACAGGGCGACCCGGAGTTGTACCTTGACCTTATGACAACTAGAACCGGATACTTAATAAAACACACCCTTCCAAGTGCCAGTTATAACCCGGTGATCGCTCTCACACAGGGCGACGAGGGGAGGATGGTCGGGTAGGATTATGTGATGCGATGCTACTTGGTGAACTTACCATCTACTCTCTTCTACATGCTGCAAGATGGAGGCTGCCAGAAGTGTAGTCTTCGACATGACTAGCTATCCCCCTCTTATTCTGGCATTCTGCAGTTTAGTCCACCGATATTGCCCCTTTACACAGATACCCATGCATATGTAGTGTAGATCCTTGCTTGCGAGTACTTTGGATGAGTACTCACGGTTGCTTTTCTCTCTCTTTTCCCCCTTTCCATTCTTCTCGGTTGTCGCAACCAGATGTTGGAGCCCCGGAGCTAGACGCCATCGTCGACGACGACCCCTACTACATCGAGGGTGCCTACTACTACGTGCAGGCCGCCGCCGACAACCAGGAGTAGTTTAGGAGGATCCCAGGCAGGAGGCATGCGCCTCTTTCGATCTGTATCCTAGTTTGTGCTAGCCATCTTATGGCAACTTGATTAACTTATGTCTGTACTCAGATATTGTTGCTTCCGCTGACTCGTCTATGATCGAGCGCTTGTATTCGAGCCTCGAGGCCCCTGGCTTGTATTATGATGCGTGTATGACTTATTTATGTTTTTAGAGTTGTGCTGTGATATCTTCCCGTGAGTCCCTGATCTTGATCGTACACGTTTGCGTGCATGATTAGTACGATTGAATCGGGGGCGTCACAAGTTGGTATCAGAGCCGTCTGCCTGTAGGAATCCCCCTTCCATACTCCTTGGCCTAAGTTGAGTCCAGTCGATGAAAACTGTTTTACTAACATGGTTGTGCGGCCCATGGGCCCACATCGCCATCGGGTGGTATTAGGATCTTTTATTCCTCGTCTATACTCTGTGACTCCGATCTCTCTTTTATTCGGGTTAAATGAATTTTACTAAATCTAACATTAGGATCTCGTGATCACTTTCACTCGGAGAGCACCGTATTACCGATGATCGTCTGCTGCACCAGAAGATTCCGAGGATACTCTATGATGTTCTCTCGAGATTTTGTGCTATCTCCTTTGCAATTCCCATCCATCGATAAACCTTTATGGATAACCACGTACACTTTCCATTCATACAATCATTCCCCGTTGGTCTTGTTATTATAAGATACCCTGGAATCCTCTCTATTGTTTCGAGAATGCTTTGTGCCTACTGCCTTGCAGTTCCTTGCCACCTGAATACCCCTACGGATAATTTCTCGCCCTTATCGAGTATCCGCTCATCCCCAGTTGTTCATGTGTTTACAATGGTCTTCGAAATACTACTCGATCCTCCAAAAATCCTCAGTAGCTTATTGCTCTGCAATACTTGTTTGCTTGCATTATGGATGCTTTCCATATGTCTGGCAATATTCGTTAGTATCCTTAGACACCGTCATTTTGATCCTATTGATTCAACATGAGTGCAAATGCACGCAATCATCAGTTGATCCTTTTAAATTATCTTTCCGGCTCAGACGTCATTTTAAACATGAGCTGGATCTCGACCAATCAAATTGCCATCGATTGTACCCTTAAGCCTACTCAACTTATCCATCCTTGATCAGAGCATTGCTTCCGATCCATTGATTTGGAAATCATATTTCTTTTGCATTTGAGCTTTGAATTAGTTAGTTGTTTCTATAATCAGATCTCCTTGCATTCTTCTTCCTCTGGTTGAGTATCGATGCTCACATCAGATCCCTTGAGGACCACTAGATCCTTTGTTGAATTATCATCCGACAGTGTCCTTCGTATACAAAACCTCGAGGAGTTCTCTTCCCCTGATACATAGTGCCTTTGGTAATTCGTATTCTCTGATTTGGACAACCATGCTCTACTATCGAGCTTGAGTTATTTACCCCTGGAGTTTTTGGTATATGTTCCTAAGATGCCTCGGTGGGTTGAACATATGCCTTTCGTAATCTGGGTGAACTCGAAAGTTATGCGGGTTATACTCTACTGGCTTTTTGTCAGATAAAATTTCAACGCTACAACTTCATGGAAAGCGAGAGGTGAATGGAAGGTTATACATTGAAGAAGTGGGACTCGGCCTTGAACTTGTGTTCATGCCCATGGACACGATGTAGATCCTATCATGGAAGCTGCTCGTAAAAATAATTACCCCCTTGTTATAAGTTCATCTTGTATCCGTGGTTTGATCATTTATGATTGTGGTTCAGACCATAATTTCTTCCTTTGATTCCATTTCTCAGACAAGTTAAAGCGCTTGTCTTCTATAGATCAATATACCCCACTTCAACCTTTAATTTGATATGCCTTCGAGTATTATCCCCCTGGTATCTCGAGGATATCATGCCATTGCACTACATCTTATGAATTTGTGTGGGAGTAATACCTTTCCCTGTCATAGTTACTCCACGGGTTCTGGGTTGTCGTCAACCGGGAACACCGATTAGTGAATGGAATCAACACTATGATTCAATACTCCTAGTAATTTGTTGTTGAGACGTTTAATACTCCATCACGTCACTCCTAGCTTGATCGGTTACTTCATGATCATGCTAATTTTAACTGTGCTACCTGGTCCTTCTTCCCGGAGCATAAATTTTGACGGTGAGCTAATCTTACATCGATCTTCCTCGTCATATCATTTGTCCTTGAACAACAAGCTTGATTTCGAGTTTGTTTCGTACCCATGGTATCAATAACTTTTCGCTTCATCATTCCGTTAACTTGATGTCATCGCCGATTGGTTACATCTTCTTGAAACCTCTCGACAAATGTGTCCTGATCATCATCAGCATTCTAAGGTCTTTCAAGATATCTATCGAATTCTTGATGAGAAATGCCATCCTTGCTCTCGATGATTTGTGTTATCATCGACCACTTTATTGCCTTCCGTTCAACACAAACTTGTTTGTGTTTCGTGTTATACCTTGAGATCCTTGCTATCCAGCATTTATTCTCTACCTTGAAGTATTACTATATTTTATGTCAATGATGTTGTGAGAATTTCACCACCTCTTAAGAATTCTTGATATAGTGTTACTTCTCACCATCTCCATTCTTTCTCGTGTTGTTTCTAACTGGAATACCGACAAATGGTCTGTGATGTGTAAAATTAAAAAATTCTAGCAACCCTGTTGCTTTGACGTTAATGGTCGATAGCTTCATTCTAAGTCTATTTCTTATTGAATCATCATTCCAACATTGATCGTGCTACCTAGTCTAGATTTTCGGGTGCACTTTTCAACCAATGTTTAATTGTGTATGTTTTCTTCGAGCATACATCATTATACCATCTGACAATTGTTATCTCCTTGTTCTCATAATTTTGGAAATCCATCTTTTGTTAATCTCGATGAATTTTCGCTGAATCCATCAGCCGCCTCCTCACCCTCTCCTTGGTTTAATGATGAACTCTTGATTCAGAACTCGCTTCCATAGTTCATTTCCCGAGAATCTTGCAATGTCATCTCGTCAATTTGTGTCGCACCCTTTTCTTCTCAGGCATCATGAGTCAGAGTTATCCTGACACCAATCAGATCTGAATCTCGGTCAGATATGATGGTTGGAACATACCTCCAAGAGTTATAACATTGGTATTTATATGACCCGGTAAGGTGATGTCATGCCTAGCGCACCTGACCGGAGGACCTATTGTTATAATTTTCCTTTTAGCAAGGCTATCCATTCTTCCATGAGGAAATTGTAAAACTTATTCTACAAGTTGTTCCTGATGGATCCTTCGTGTATCTGAAGTCTAACCTTTACTTGAAGACCATGTCAATGCTATCTCGAAGCATGTCTGTGGTACTCCGAATTTCAATAAGAACATTTGAAGCACAATGCTAAATTTTCTTTATCGATTATCCAACACCGTTGTATGGGTAGTGGTATGAAATTTCTCTCCCCTTTCCTAAAGGGTTGTCTACGTTATATCCCGTCATGGATCTCATGCTCTACTTTCCCTTGGGAAGGATATACCCCTAAAATATGTGTTTAAACACATTTTCCTTTCCATTGTTCTATTTAATCTGATGATCACCTTTTCCTTTCCATTATTTTATTTAATATTTCTTGTGATCTATATGATCTAAGCAGTAATAATTCACTACTTATGTAAACACCTTGGTGTACTACTCTGTCAATAAGACCCTGTTACTATTGTTGATGACATTCCGGTAGCCACCGATGGACGAGAACCTTGCCTATTGGTCCGCCTCGTTCAACGAGCAGGAAAATGGTTCTCTTCGTCCCTCTCCCTTGGTACTGACATTGTTGCCGACATAACTGATAGGCTACACTCTGACATGTCTTGCTATCATGACGGTGCAAGATGTCAACGCCGTTCCTACTTTTAACCACATTGTGGGCCCATAACCCACAGTTCCACAGGATCGAAACCTGACTCTCCTGTACACCCCCTGTTTCCATAGATATTCCTCGCGCATGGCCTTGTATGTAATTCATGAGCCACCTTCCGGGAGATCATCAATTCTGGTATCAGGCACAATACTTATTTCCGTTGCTTTGAGCCCCTTTCTCGCCCTGTTTCAGGCATCGAACGATTGCCTATCCGCTTGAAACTTCTTATTGTACCTTCTTACTTTGCTCTCGATATTTTCTTAAGTTTCAACTTGAGAGTTACTTTATACCACATTCCCTGAGTTATAAATCAGATATCCACCTTGAAGAGTTCCGTTCTTCCGAAGCTACCGCTTATCCTTTTCATAAGTACGATGAAATTTCTGAAGGATGATGACTTCATCATGATGACCTGAAGCAGAGAAATGAAGAAATCAATGTAATGGATCGACCTCTTCGAGAAGAGCAACCAAGAATGAGAAGATTCATTAGAATTTCGTAACCAGGTCCTTTCCCCTTTGTTCCACCTCTTAAATATCGGGGCGAGATTTCTTGTAGTGGAGGAGAATTGTGACGCCCGGGTACTTAAACTACAGTGAACCTCTGCTAATGATGCCATGTCACATCGATTACTGTTGTTAATCTCGCATTAGTTCGAAATCGGTTAGAGTCCAAATTAAAAATCAAACAAACAATAAAAGTTTTCAAACCTTAAAACAAAAATGTTCGTTGTACCAAATAATGCATAGGTAATTATGATGGAGGAACCACATTTTATTAGGATTCTTAAATACTCTAAAATGATTAAAACAGTAGCAAAAACAATTATTTAAATGAGGTTAAAATAATAAACCGTTACAAACTATTTTGTTTTAGTTGCGAAGCTAATTGTGGTAGTGGCATAATTATTAGTGCTCCTTTAGGTACAACATTTGTATTCTACAAAAGCTAAAGTTTAATAAAGTAGAAAATAGAATTAAATAAAAACAAAAAATAAATAAAAACAAAAGGCCCCCCTCCCCCACTGGGCCTCTTGCCCAGTCGGCTCAGCCGACCAGGCCGGCCCAGCCGGCCCACCCCACACCTCCCCTAGCCTATATGACCCCATTGCCCCCCGAAACCCTAAAACCTCTACCCCACGATCCCCCCTCACTCCTCCCACTCCCCCTCGATCTGGATCGGGGATCCACCCTGACGACCATGCCGCACGCCCGCGACGACTGCGCCTCGCGCCCCGACGTCGGCGCCCGTCCCCGATGCCGCCCCGCCCCGTCACCGGACCTCCTCCTCGCCCCTCCTTCTCCCTCGCACGTCGCCCGCCCGAAGGCCCTGCCGTCGCCGACCATCGTCGCCGCTCGGATCGCCCTATGCCTCGCATCTCCGACCTCGTCGCCCGCTTCCTCGACCTCCTCCCTGTGCCCCGCTGCCTAAGACCCTACTGCCCCGCCATGAGCTCCGGCCTCCCTCCCTCTCTCCACTGGTTCTCTGTCCCTGGCCATCGACGCCCACTGTCGCGCTCGCCCGCGTGTTCGCCTGCCCTGCGTCTGCCTCCCGCCTCCCGCTCGCGAACTGTGCCCACCTCTGTAGGCCACGACAACCGCTGCCACCCGCCCGGCCGCGGCGCCCCGCCCGCGCGGCCCAGCTCCGGCCGCCGCTGCGTGCTCGCCGTACTGCGCTGCTCCCCTTGTTGATTCTGTTTAATTAAACTAATTAAAATCTATTAGCCTGATAACCTAGTTAGACTAAATTGACTAGTTAGTTAATGTAACAATCAATGACAGGGGGCTCCACCCCCTGTTGACCAGTCAAATGTTGACTGGTCAACAGGGACCCCCTGGTCCACCTGTCAACCTCTAGTACACTTATGTGTACGCAGGTGGGTGCACCTAGCATTTACCATTTTATTTTCGAATTAATAAATAACCCAGAAATTGTTTTAAACTTTGAAAATTAATATAAAATAATCCGTAGCTCAGATGAAAAATATTTGTACATGAACATTGCTCAGAACGACGAGACGAATCCGGATACGTAGCCCGTTCGTTCGCCACACATCCCTAGCATAGCAAACACGCAACTTTCCCCCTCCGGTTCATCTGTCCAAAAATGTGAAACAACGGGGATACTTTCCCGGATGTTTCCCCTTCGTCGGTAACACCTCCTACCGCGTTAGGGCACACCTAGCACCGCGCGTTGTCATGTCATCCATCGTCTTGCTTTTGTTTGCATTATATTTATTGTTTCTGCCCCCTCTTCTCTCGTTAGACACTGAGATCGACGCCGTTGTTACCCAATACGCAACAGTGTTGATGACCCCTCCTTGCCAGATCAACTAGGCAAGCTCCCCCCTTGATCACCAGATATCACCTATTCCTTTTCTCTACTGCTTGCATTAGAGTAGTGTAACATGTTACTGCCTTACGTTAATCCTATTATGATGCATAGCCTGTCTTTGCTACTACTGTTGTTACCTTTACCTGCAATCCTAAATGCTTAGTTTAGGATGCTAGTATTCCATCAGTGGCCCTACATTCTTGTCCGTCTGCCATGCTATACTATCTTTGTGGCGGAGCAACATGGCAGGTTGAGACCATCTAGGTGAGAGGTGGGCCTGGCCCTGGTCGACATTCGCGGTTACTTCAAAATAACACGCTTAACGAGATCTTGGTATTTGATCTGAGTCTGCCCACTGGCCTATAAGCACTAACCAACTACGCGGGAACAATTATGGGCACTCGACGTCGTGGTATCAGCCGAAGCCTTCTTGACGTCAGCGACTGAGCGGCGCGCGCCGGATTGGACCGTAAGCCTGCGCTTGTATTAAGGGGGCTAGGTCTACTTCCGGCCGCCCTCACAACGTGTAGGTGTGTAATGGGCGATGGGCCCAGACCCCTGCTGTGACACCCTCGATTCAATCGTACACTAATCATACAGGCAAACATGTATGATCAAGATCAGGGACTCACGGGAAGATATCACAACACAACTCTAAAAATAAAATAAGTCATACAAGCATCATAATACAAACCAGGGGCCTCGAGGGCTCGAATACAAGTGCTTGATCATAGATGAGTCAGCGGAAGCAACAATATCTGAGTACAGACATAAGTTAAACAAGTTACCATAAGATGGCTAGTACAAACTGGGATACAGATCGAAAGAGGCGCATGCCTCCTGTGTGGGATCCTCCTAGACTACTCCTGGTCGTTGTCAGCGGCCTGCACGTAGTAGTAGGTACCTCCGGTGTAGTAGGAGTCATCGTCGACGGTGGCGTCTAGCTTCGGGGCTCCAGCATCTGGTTGCGACAACCAGGAAGAAATGAAAATGGGGGAAAGGGGGAACAAAGCAACCGTGAGTAATCATCCAAAGTACTCGCAAGCAAGGATCTACACTACATATGCATGGGTATCTGTGTAAAGGGGAAATATCGGTGGACTGAACTGCAGAATGCCAGAATAAGAGGGGGATAGCTAATCCTATCAAAGACTACGCTTCTGGCAGCCTCCATCTTGCAGCATGTAGAAGAGAGTAGATGGTAAGTTCACCAAGTAGCATCGTATAGCATACTCCTACCAGGCGATCCTCTCCTCGTCGCCCTATTAGAGAGCGACCACCGGGTTGTATCTGGCACTTGCAAGGGTGTGTTTTATTAAGTATCCGGTTCTAGTTGTCATAAGGTCAAGGTACAACTCCAAGTCGTCATGTTACCGAAGATCACGGCTATTCGAATAGATAAACTTCCCTGCAGGGGTGCACCACACTACCCAACACGCTCGATCCCATTTGGCCGGACACACTTTCTTGGGTCATGCCCGGCCTCGGAAGATCAACACGTCGCAGCCCCACCTAGGCACAACAGAGAGGTCGGCACGTCGGTCTAAATCCTATGCGCGCAGGGGTGTGGGCCCATCGCCATTGCACACCTACACGTTGCGTGGGCGGCCAGAAGCAGACCTAGCCCCCTTAATACAAGAGCAGGCTTATGGTCCAATCCGGCGCCCGCCGCTCAGTCGCTAACGTCACGAAGGCTTCGGCTAATACCACGATGTCGAGTGCCCATAACTGTTCCTGCGTAGTGGGTTAGTGCATATAGGCCAGTGGCCAGACTCAGATCAAATACCAAGAACTCGTTAAACGTGTTATTTTAAAGTAACCGCGAACACCGACCAGGGCCAGGCCCACCTCTCGCCTAAGTGGTCTCAACCTCCCCTGTCGCTCCGCCACACGGATCCACTCGTGGGTACACTACGAGCCGACCCGGCTTTAGTCACCACAGGTATCATGTAAAGTATATAAGTATATACCCGTGATCACTGATGACCCACAAGTATAGGGGATCTATCGTAGTCCTTTTGATAAGTAAGAGTGTCGAACCCAACGAGGAGCAGAAGGAAATGATAAGCGGTTTTCAGCAAGGTATTCTCTGCAAGTACTGAAATAAGTGGTAACATATAGTTTTGTGACAAGATAATTTGTAACGAGCAACAAGTAACAAAAGTAAATAAAGTGCAGCAAGGTGGCCCAATCCTTTTTGTAGCAAAGGAAAAGCCGGAACAAACTCTTATATAAGGAAAAGCGCTCCCGAGGACACATGGGAATATCATCAAGCTAGTTTTCATCACGTTCATATGATTCACGTTCGGTACTTTGATAATTTGATATGTGGGTGGACCGGTGCTTGGGTGCTGTTCTTACTTGAACAAGCATCCCACTTATGATTAACCTCTATTGCAAGCATTCACAACTACAACAAAAGTATTAAGGTAAACCTAACCATAGCATGAAACATATGGATCCAAATCAGCCCCTTACGAAGCAACACATAAACTAGGGTTTAAGCTTCTGTCACTCTAGCAACCCATCATCTACTTATTACTTCCCAATGCCTTCCTCTAGGCCCAAATAATGGTGAAGTGTTATGTAGTCGACGTTCACATAACACCACTAGAGGCTAGACAACATACATCTCATCAAAATATCGAACGAATACCAAATTCACATGACTACTAATAGCAAGACTTCTCCCGTGTCCTCAAGAACAAACGTAACTACTCACAAAGCATATTCATGTTCATAATCAGAGGGGTAATAATATGCATAAAGGATCTGAACATATGATCTTCCACCAAATAAACCAACTAGCATCAACTACAAGGAGTAATCAACACTACTAGCAAACTACTAGCACCAATCCCGGACTTGGAGACAAGAATTGGATACAAGAGATGAACTAGGGTTTGGAGATGAGATGGTGCTAGTGAAGATGTTGATGGAGATTGCCCTCTCCCGATGAGAGGAGAGTTGGTGATGATGATGGCGATGATTTCCCCCTTCCGGAGGGAAGTGTCCCCGGCAGAACAGCTCCACCGGAGCCCTAGATTGGTTCCACCAAGGTTCCGCCTCGTGGCGGCGGAGTCTCGTCCCGAAAGGTTGCTTGTTTATTTTTTCTCGAAGAAAGACTTCATATAGCAGAAGATGGACGTCGGAGAGCCACCGGGGGGCCCATGAGGTAGGGGGCGCACCCTAGGAGGAGGGGCCACCCTCGTGGACAGGGTGTGGGCCCCCTGGCCTTCATCTTTGGCGAGGATTTTTTATTATTCATTGTAAGATGTTCCGTGGAGTTTCAGGACTTTTGGAGTTGTGCAGAATAGGCCTAATAATATTTGCTCCTTTTCCAGCCCAGAATTCCAGCTGCCGGCATTCTCCCTCCTTATGTAAACCTTGTAAAATAAGAGAGAATAGCCATAAGTATTGTGACATAACGTGAAATAACAGCCCATAATGCAATAAATATCGATATAAAAGCATGATGCAAAATGGACGTATCAACTCCCCCAAGCTTAGACCTTGCTTGTCCTCAAGCGGAAGCCAATAACGATAATTATGTCCCCATGTTTAGAGGTAGAGGTGTCGATAAAAATAACATACGGACATGAAGGCATCATGATTATTCTCATAAAAGCAACATATATAGATATTGTCATATGATTACTTATGTTCAAGTGATGATATATTCATAATGCAAAAGTATGAATCAGAAACTTCATTGAGAACCAACAAACTATAATCTCAATCATTGAAGCAATTGTAATTTATCATAACATCAGAAAGAGTATGTCAGAGCTTAAAAGCAAGTCCACATACTCAACTATCATCTAGTCCTTCATAATTGCTAACACTCACGCAATACTTGTGGTTATGGAGTTTTAATCGGACACAGAGAAAGATAGGGGCTTATAGTTTGGCCCCACAACTTTTTACCTCAAGGGTAATGTCAACAATAATAACTCATGCTCCCCTACATCCAATTACGTGCATATATCAGACTCTTTCCAACATGTTGTGCTTGTCAAAGGATAAAATGAAAAAGGAAAGGTGAAAATCACCATGACTCTTGCATAAGGTAGAAGATAATAGTAACAGATAGGCCCTTCGCAGAGGGAAGCAGAGGTTGCCATGCGCTTTTATGGTTGAATGCACAAAATCTCAATGCGAAAGAACGTCACTTTATATTGCCCCTTGTGATATGAACCTTTATTATGCAGTCCGTCGCTTTTATTACTTCCACATCACAAGATCGTATAAAACTTATTTCTCCCACACCAATCAATCATACATATTTAGAGCAATTTTTATTGCTTTGCACCGATGACAACTTACTTGAAGGATCTTACTCAATCCATAGGTAGATATAGTGGACTCTCATGGCAAAACTGGTTTAAGGGTTTTGGAAGCACAAGTAGTATCTCTACTTGGTGCTGAGAATTTGGCTAGCAAGAGCGGGAAAGGCAAGCTCAACATGTTGGAGGACCCCTGACAACATACTTTATCTCAGATATAAGAAAACATAACTCGTCATGTTGTCTTCCTTGTCCAACATCAACTCTTTTAGCATGTCATATTTTAATGAGTGCTCCCAGTCATAAAAGACGTCGATGATAATATATCTATATGTGAAACCTCTCTTTCCTTATTACTTCCTATTAATTGCAACGATGACCAAGGCTATGTCTGCCAACCCCCAA
Source organism: Aegilops umbellulata (assembly GCA_032464435.1). Taxonomy (NCBI): domain Eukaryota; kingdom Viridiplantae; phylum Streptophyta; class Magnoliopsida; order Poales; family Poaceae; genus Aegilops; species Aegilops umbellulata. Next base: position 345,110,182 of record CP136056.1, on the reverse strand, counting down.
CAATTTTAAATCATCATACTTTTCCTATGTGAAGGCATCACTCCCAATAATATCAATATGAGCTCTTTTGTTTCTTTTTATTCTTTTTCTCTTTCTTTCTTTTCTTTTATTCACCCAAGATCATGGCAAAATAATCAAGCCCTCGAATCAACACTAATCTTTATTATATAGCTCACGGACTCGATTACATAGAGAGATCATAAAGCAAAACTCAAAACTAAATCATGCTATCAACTTTATTCTACTAGATCAAGATACTACTAATAGGATCGAACTAAGAAAAACAGTAAAGATAGGAGTGTGATGGTGATACGGTACCGGGGCACCTCCCCCAAGCATGGCAGTTGCCAAGGGGAGTGCCCATACCCATGTGCTCATATCTCCTTCTTTGTTGGTGCAGAAGGTGGAGTTGTTGTTGATGATGCGGGCTTGTCGTCCATCTTCCACGGCATAGGCTCACCATCATAGAAGGATGATCGAGTCTCCGGAATCCTCAAATCTGCAGCCAAACTCATCCTTCTGAATCTATATCCATACTCACAGTTCTGGTTTTGCAGGTCATAGATTTGGGCTTGGAGGTGCTCGATCTTCTCATGTAGCTTGAAGATGGCCTCCTCGGTGTTCTTGGCATCCGGCTTGTAGTTGTTAGTGAACTCCGCGAGCATCGTGTGGCTAGCGTTGATTCCACGCTCCACCATCCCCTGGCACTTAAAAACGTGTTGCTCTATTGCTTCGAGCCTCGCCTCCACGCTTTCGGTTCCCCTTGGTCCCTCAGCATCGCGGATGTGCAGCAACCCATCACGCATCTCAATGGTTTGAGGGTGTCGCAGCACCTCCGCGAGGTAAGGGTTGATGACCTTCTCGAAGAACTTGTCCTTGGAGGCACTTGGGGACGTCATGATGATCTAGATCTGTCAGAAAAACGGCTCGAAACAAAAATAGAGGATAATTGCGTGATACAGGGGTCAAAACCTTCAGGAGAATATATAGTGAATTTTTACCGACCAAAATACGTATCGTGCAAGAAAACGGAGTCCGGAAGGCACACGAGGTGCTCACGAGGTAGGGGGCGCGCCCACCACCCTCGTGGAGCCCTCGTGTCCTTCCCGGACTGCTACTTATTTTTCTATTTTTCTAAATATTCCAAAACGGAGAAATATTGCCTTAAAAATTGTTTTGGAGTCGGTTTACTTACCGTACCACATACCTATTCCTTTTCGGAGTCTGAAACGTTCTGGAAAATGTCTCTTATGTATGCCTCCGGGGTTACGGTTTCAATAATATTGGTTTCAACATTTATGGGATTACTTGAGATATAATGTTTAATTCTTTGACCGTTCACCACCTTCGGATTCGTACCTTCGAAGTTGTTGATTTTTATGGCACCGGAATGATAGACCTCCTCGATGACGTAGGGACCTTCCCATTTAGAGAGAAGTTTTCCTGCAAAAAATCTTAAATGAGAGTTGTATAGCAATACATAATCACCTACATTAAACTCATGCTTTTGTATCCTTTTGTCATGCCATCTTTTAACTTTTTCTTTAAACAACTTGGCATATTCGTAAGCTTAGGTTCTCCATTCATCAAGTGAGCTAATATCAAATAACCTCTTCTCACGGCAAGTTAGAAATCATAGTTGAGCTCTTTAATAGCCCATTATGCCTTATGTTCTAGTTCGAGAGGCAAGTGACATGCTTTTCCATAAACCATTTTATACGGAGACATACCCATTGGATTTTTATATGCAGTTCTATAAGCCCATAATGCATCATCAAGTTTCTTGGACCAATTCTTTCTGGACCTATTGACAGTCTTTTGCAAAATTAATTTGAGTTCTCTATTACTCAATTCTACTTGACCACTAGACTGTGGGTGATAAGGTGATGCGATCCTATGATTAACGTCATATTTAGCAAGCATTTTACGGAAAGCACCATGAATAAAGTGTGAACCACCATCAGTCATTAGATATCTAGGGACTCCAAACCTCGGAAAAATAACTTCCTTAAGCATTTTAATAGAAGTGTTATGATCAGCACTACTAGTTGGAATAGCTTCTACCCACTTAGTAACGTAATCAACAGCAATTAAAATATGTGTATATCCATTGGAGGCAGGAAAAGGTCCCATATAATCAAAGCCCCAAACATCAAATGGTTCGATAACAAGTGAATAGTTCATAGGCATTTCTTGACGTCTACTAATATTACCAATTCTTTGGCATTCATCACAAGACAAGACAAACTTACGAGCATCCTTGAAGAGAGTAGGCCAATAAAAACCGGATTGCAATACCTTATGTGCAGTTCTATCTCCAGCGTGGTGTCCTCCATAAGCTTCGGAATGACACTTGCGTAGGATCTGTTCCTGTTCATGCTCAGGTACACAACGTCTAATAACACCATCTACTCCTTCTTTATAAAGATGTGGGTCATCCCAAAAGTAATGTCTAAAATCATAGAAGAACTTTTTCTTTTGTTGGTATGTGAAGCTAGGTGGTATGAATTTAGCAACAATATAATTAGCATAATCAGCATACCATGGAGTGCTACGATAAGTGCTTATGACATTTAATTGTTCATCAGGAAAGCTATCATCAATAGGTAGTGGGTCATCAAGAACATTCTCTAACCTAGATAAGTTGTCTGCAATGGGGTTCTCGACTCCTTTTCTATCAACAATATGCAAATAAAATTCTTGTAGCAAGAGAACCCATCTAATAAGCCTAGGTTTAGCATCTTTCTTTTCCATAAGATATTTAATAGCAGCATGATCAGTGTGAATAGTTACTTTAGAATCAACAATATAAGGTCTAAACTTATCACAAGCAAATACAACTGCTAAAAGTTCCTTTTCGGTAGTAGCATAATTTCTTTGAGCATTGTCTAGAGTCTTACTAGCATAATGGATAACATTTAATTTCTTATCAACTCTTTGCCCTAGGACAGCACCTACAGCATAATCACTAGCATCACACATAATTTCAAAGGGTAAATTCCAATCAGGTGGCTGAACAATAGGTGCAGAGACTAATGCTTTCTTAAGTATTTCAAATGCTTCTACACAATCATCATCAAAGACAAATGGTATATCATTTTGTAATAAATTAGTCAGAGGCCGAGACATTTTTGAGAAGTCCTTGATGAACCTCCTATAAAATCCGGCGTGACCAAGGAAACTTCTTATACCTTTGATGTGTTTAGGACATGGCATCTTTTCAATAGCATCAACCTTAGCTTTGTCAACTTCAATACATCTTTCAGAAACTTTATGCCCCAAGACAATACCTTCATTTACCATAAAAGTGGCACTTTTCCCAATTCAAGACAAGATTAGTTTCTTCACATCTCTGCAAAACTCGATCAAGATTGCTCAAGCAATCATCAAAAGAAGATCCATATACGGAAAAGTCGTCCATGAAAACCTCACAAATCTTTTCACAAAAGTTAGAGAATATAGCCATCATGCATCTTTGAAAGGTAGCAGGTGCATTACATAAACCAAAAGGCATACGTCTATAAGCAAAAGTACCAAAAGGGCATGTAAAAGTAGTCTTTGATTGATCTTTAGCCGACACAGGTATTTGAGAGAAACCAGAATAACCATCTAGAAAGCAGTAGTGTGTATGTTTGCATAATCTTTCTAGCATTTCATCAATAAAAGGTAAGGGGTAATGATCTTTCTTAGTAGCCTTATTTAATTTGCGGAAATGAATTACCATCCTATAACCTGTAATAATTCTTTGTGGGATCAATTCATCTTTATCATTAGGAACAACAGTAATACCTCCCTTCTTAGGGACACAATGGACAGGACTTACCCACTGACTATACGGGATAAATTATACCTGCCTCCAGGAGCTTCAGTATTTCTTTTCTTACCACTTCTTTCATTTTAGGATTAAGACGTCTTTGAGGATCACGAACTGGTTTGGCATCTGCTTCCAAATTTATTTTATGTTGACATAGAGTGGGACAAATGCCCTTAAGATCATCAAGAGTATATCCAATAGCAGCATGATGCTTCTTCAGAGTTTTCAATTATCTTTCTTCTTCATGCTCTGAAAGGTTAGCACTAATAATAACAGGATATATCTTCGTTTCATCAAGATAAGCATATTTAAGATTATCAGGCAACGGTTTAAGCTCAAACACGGGATCACCTTTAGGTGGAGGAGGATCCCCTAGGATTTCAACAGGCAAATTATGTTTCAGAATAGGTTCCTGTTTAAAGAATACTTCATCTATTTCCCTTCTTTCATCCATAAACATATCATTTTCATGGTCTAGCAAATATTGTTCTAAAGGATCATTAGGAGGTACGGCAATAGAAGCAAGACCAATAATATCATCCTTACTAGGCAATTCTTCCTCATGATGTTGTTTACTAAATTTAGAGAAATTAAACTCATGGATCATATCATCCAAGCCAATAGTAACAACATTCTTTTCGCAATCTAACTTAGCATTAACAGTATTCAAGAAGGGTCTACCAAATATAATGGGACAAAAGCTATCTTGTGGGGAACTGAGAACAAGAAAATCAGCAGGATATTTAGTTTTCCCACACAAGACTTCAACATCTCTAACAATTCCCACTGGTGAAATAGTATCCCTATTGGCAAGTTTAATTGTGACATTAATGCCTTCTAACTCAGCAGGTGCAATTTCATGCTTAATTTCTTCGTACAAGGTATGTGGTATAACACTAGCACTAGCACCCATATCACATAAGCCATGATAACAATGATCTCCTATTTTAACAGAAATAACAGGCACGCCTACCACAGGTCTATGTTTATCTTTAGCACAAGGTTTAGCAATTCTAGCAGTTTCACCGTTGAACTGAATAACATGTCCATCAATATTATCAGACAAGAGATCTTTAACAATAGCAATATTGGGTTCTACTTTAACTTGCTCAGGAGGTGTATAAGTTCTAATATTGCTTTTATGAACCATAGATGAAGCTTTAGCATGATCCTTTATTCTAACACGGAAAGGTGGTTTCTCAACATAAGAAGTAGGAACAATAGGATCATTATAAGTGACAGTCTTTTCTTCGACTTTAATAGGTGCAGCTACTTTTACTTCTATGGGAGGATGATATTTAAACCACTTCTCCTTGCGGAGATCAACATAAGTAGCAAAAGATTCACAGAAAGAAGCTACTATCTCAGAGTCAAGTCCATATTTAGTGCTAAACTTACGGAAAATATCGGTATCCATAAAAGATTTAACACAATCAAACTTAGGTATCATACCTGACTCCTTACCTTCGTCGAGATCCCAATCTTCAGAGCTGCATTTAATTCTATCCAATAAATCCCATCTAAATTCAATAGTCTTCATCATAAAAGAGCCAGCACAAGAAGTATCGAGCATGGTGCAATTATTTTCAGAAAGCCGAGCATAAATTTTTTGAATAATTGTCACTCTTGAGAGCTCATGATTGGGGCATGAATATAACATTGATTTAAGCCCCCCCCCCCAAGCTTGAGCGATGCTTTCTCCTTCGCGAGGCCAAAAATTATATATATAATTGCGATCACGATGAACAAGATGCATAGGGTAATACTTTTGATGAAATTCCAATTTCAATCTTTTATAGTTCCATGATCTCGTATCATCACATAGCCTATACCATGTCAATGTGTCTCCCTTCAAAGATAAAGGGAAGACCTTCTTCTTAGCAACATCATCGGATATACCTGCAAGCTTAAATAATCCACAAACTTCATCCACATATATTAAGTGCTCATCAGGATGCTTTGTTCCATCTCCTGTAAAAGGATTAGCTAGCAGTTTTTCTATCATACCCGAAGGAAATTCAAAAGGAACTTCATTTTCAATAGGTTCAGTAGGTTGAGGAGCAACTCTTTGTTCTACTGGACGGGGTGAAGATACCCCGAACAAGCCCCTCAGAGGATTACTTTCCATAGTAATAAGTGAGAGTAAATTTCAGCACACTATATAAAATTTTCCTTACTAAATTCCACCTACCAATGGCGCTACACTCCCCGGCAACGGCGCCAGAAAAGAGTCTTGATAACCCACAAGTATAGGGGGTCTATCGTATTCCTTTCGATAAGTAAGAGTGTCGAACCCAACGAGGAGCAGAAGGAAATGATAAGCGGTTTTCAGCAAGCTATTCTCTGCAAGTACTGAAATAAGTGGTAACAGATAGTTTTGTGACAAGATAATTTGTAACGAGCAACAAGTAACAAAAGTAAATAAAGTGCAGCAAGGTGGCCCAATCCTTTTTGTAGCAAAGGACAAGCCGGAACAAACTCTTATATAAGGAAAAGCGCTCCTGAGGACACATGGGAATATCATCAAGCTAGTTTTCATCACGTTCATATGTCCTCGGGAGCGCTTTTCTCTATATAAGAGTTTGTCCAGGCTTGTCCTTTTCTATAAAAAGGATTGGGCCACCTTGCTGCACTTTATTTACTTTTGTTACTTGTTGCTCTTTACAAATTATCTTATCATAAAACTATCTGTTACCACTTATTTTAGTACTTGTATAGAATACCTTGTTGAAAACCGCTTATCATTTCCTTCTGCTCCTCGTTGGGTTCGACACTCTTACTTATCGAAAGGACTACGATAGATCCCCTATACTTGTGGGTCATCAGGCCGCCTCACGTGGGGGTGGTGGCGACGCCGGAGATGCACCGGAGCGGCGTCAGCGAGCTGAGAGGCGGATGTCGGAGTTCGGCCGCGAGAGGAAACGGCGATGCGGCACGGCAGCAAGCTCTCTATAAGGCCAGGAGGCCTCTGCGTGTGCGTACGAGCACAATGGGCTCGAGCCCGGGACCAAAAGGTCACCGGACGGTTGCCGGCGATGAGCGCGTGTGGCAGCGCGTACGGGCGCTCAACGAACTAGGGCATAGGGTCCATAGGGAAGCGTGTGCGCGGGTGCGTTGGGTTCCTGGAAGCGCCAAGAACATGGTGACGGGCTCAGGCGAGCATGACGACGGCTGTGGCGATGACCACGAGCTCGTCGGCGGCAGACATAAACGGGCGTGGTGTCAAGCTAGCTACAGCGCGCGAGGAAGCTAACGGAGAGGAGCAGGAGGCGGAGGAGCTCACCGAGCGGCACACACGGAGGCCGGTGAAAGGTTTACTAGCAGCAGAGGGGCGTCGCCAGAGTTGGTGAAGAGCGGCTGCGACCGGAGATGCGGAAGAAGGGGGACCGTGCAGCAGCGCCTCTGAGCTCCAACTGCGCCACCGGTCGACGAGGAGGACAACGGCGGAGATGACGGACACGTTGGCGAGGCGAGGCGGTGGCTGAGGCCGTGCGATTTACGCGGGCGAGTCCATGGCGGCGCTCGGATGCGGTGTGGAAGGAGGAGCGGCGAGGTGGATTTGAGGGGAGAGGGAGAGGCCGAGAGGGAGCGCGGTGTGGAGTGAGGAGGAGACCCGAGGAGGCGCAGCGCTGGCGATCTTATCCCCTCGGCGGGGTCGGCGAGGTGGTGCGACGGGGACACGCCCCTGTTCCTCCTGTTCATGGCGCGGTCGGGGAAATAGGGCGCGGGGAAGGATGCGACCTGGGGAACGGGGGAGTGAGCCGACCCGGCTGGGCCGGTTTGGCTGTTGGCTAGCTGGGCCAGTTGGCCCAGGGGGGTTGGGGGTTTCTTTTCTCTCTTTTTTTGTCTTCTGCTTTTGTATTTTCTTTTATTTCTTTTCCTTTTCTGTTTTATTTAATTTGGGGCATTTAATTATTTTATAAAATTGTGTCTTCTACACCATAATTACCTATGCCATATTTGGCACTGTCCGAACATTTTTGTTTCAACTTTTGAAAACTTTGGGTGTTTGTCACTAATTCAATTTTGAATTTGAAAAGTTTTGAACTAACACTAATTAGCAACAGTAACAGAGGTGACATGGCATCATTAGGAGAGTTTTACTGTAGCCTAACTATTCGGGCGTTACAAATCTCCTCCACTACAAGAAATCTCGTCCCGAGATTTAGGAGGTAGAAGGAAACAGCGTGGGGTATTCATCACGCAGGCGATGCATGCGTTCCCAAGTGGCTTCATCTTCAGAATGGTGCGACCACTGGACTTTGAGGAACTTGATCACCTTTTGACGTGTGCGACGTTCAGCTTGGTCGAGAATGTGGACCGGATGCTCTTTATAGGAGAGGTCCTGTTGCAATTCGAGCACTTCATGATCCACTGCTCGGATTGGATCCTTGAAGCAATGGGGAGCTGTGACACGTGGAACACATCGTGAACCTGAGAAAGGTTTAGCGGAAGCTCCAGTTGATATGCCACTTTTCCACGCCTTTCCAGAATAGTGAATGGGCCAATATAGCGAGGAGCTAGCTTGCCCTTGATCCCGAAGCGGTGAGAACCCTTCATTGGTGTAACTCGAAGATAGGCCTTTTCTCCAGGTTGATAGACCATGTCTTTATGTTTACGGTCATACTGACTCTTCTGACATGATTGAGCAGTCTTGATATTCTCGCGAATAATGCGGACTTGTTCTTCGGCATGTTGGATAATATCCGGACCAAAGAGTGGGCATTCCCCAGTTTCTGACCAGTTCAGAGGGGTTCGTCACTTTCGTCCATATAACACTTCAAAGGGGGCCATCTTCAGACTAGCTTGATAGCTATTATTATAAGAGAACTCAGCATACGGGAGAGATTCCTCCCATTTCTTGCCGAAGGAAATAACACAAGCTCAAAGCATGTCTTCGAGAACTTGGTTGACACATTCAACTTGCCCTTGCGACTGAGGATGAAACGCAGTACTGAATGACAGATGAGTTCCCATAGCTTCTTGGAAACTTGCCCAGAATCTTGAAGTGAATAAGCTGTCGCGGTCTGAGCTGATAACCAATGGAATACCGTGGAGTGAAACAATCCTGGACATATAGAGCGTTGCCAGCTGACTAGCAGTGATCGTTTCTTTGACTGCCAACAAATGTGCAACCTTAGAAAGCCGGTCAATGACGACAAGAATTGCATCATTAACTTTCTGCGATTTGGGAAATCCAGTGACGAAGTCCATCTCGACATGGTCCCAATTTCATTCAGGAATAGAGATAGGTTGCAGAGTTCCAGCAGGCCTTTGATGTTCTGCTTTGATACGACGGCAAACGTCACATTCAGCCACATAACGAGCAATGTCTTGCTTCATATTAGACCACCAGAATCTGTGACGAATGTCTTGGTACATCTTTGTACTACCGGGATGAATAGACAAAGGCGTATCATGAGCTTCTTTCATAACCTCCTATGTCATATCCAGGTTTTTCTCTGAACATGGCACCACTAGGCGGCCTTTGAAGTACAAGGTGCCATCATCAGCAATAATGAAGAATGAGGGCTTTCCTTCTGCGAGGTAGCGCTTAATCTTGTGGGCTTGAGAGTCATATCCCTGAATTCTCTTGATGAAGTCCAAGAGATCTGGGTCGACATCCAGGGTATTGAGGGAACCCTGGGAAACAACACGGAGGTTCATCTTGCGCAACTCCTTAGGAGGGGGAGCGAGTGCACCCGGAGGAACAATATGAAGGTCCAGCTTTCTGAATTCTTCAACAAGCAAGGGTTGAACTTTGTGAACCTGGAGATGGTTGCAATAAGACTTGCAGCTCAAGGCATCAGCCATTACATTAGCCTTGCCTGGTGTATAGGAAATACCAAAGTCAAAGTCTGCAACAATCTCCATCCATCTCTGCTGACGAAGGTTCAGGTCTGGCTGAGTAAAGAGATATTTCAGACTTTGGTGGTCGGTGAAGATCTCGCAACGATTACGAGAAGGTAATGTCGCCACTGCTTTAGTGCATGAATGACAGCAGCAAGCTCAAGGTCGTGAACTGGGTAGTTCTCTTCGTGAGGGTGCAATTGTCTAGAGGCATAAGGAATCACTTTGCACTCTTGCATTAGGATACAACCTAATCCTTGACGGGAAGCGTCACAGTAAATGACGAAGTCCTTCTTAGTATCAGGTCGAGCAAGCACTGGGGCAGAAGTCAACTTGTCTTTGAGTGCCTGGAAACTTTCCTGACATTTGTCTGTCCATTGGAACTTGACGCCCTTATGCAACAGGTTAGTCAGAGACCTGGCGATCTTGGAGAAGTTCTCGACGAATCGACGACAATAGCTGGTGAGTCCGGGAAAACTTCGGACTTGCTTAACGTTCTTGGGAGGAGTCCAATCAAGAATAGCCTGGACTCGTTCAGGGTTGACGGCAATACCATCCTTAGAGATGACATGCCCAAGATAGGTTACTTCTGGTAGCCAGAATTCACATTTGGAGAACTTGGCATATAGCTGATGCTCTCGTAGCTTTTCCAGCACAAGATGAAGATGTTCAACATGTTCTTCTTCATTCTTGGAAAATGCCAGGATATCATCCAGATAAACCATGACGAACTTGTCGAGGTAATCCATGAATATATAGTTCATCAGACGAGAGAAGGTGGCTGGAGCATTGGTTAAGCCGAATGACATGACAGTGTACTCGTATGAACCATATCCCATTGCCCATTGCACACCTGCATGTTGCGTGGGCGACCGGAAGCAGACCTAGCCCCCTTAATACAAGAGTAGGCCTACGGTCCAATCCGGCGCGCGCCGCTCAGTCGCTGATGTCACGAAGGCTTCGGCTGATACCACGACGCCGAGTGCCCATAACTGTTCCCGCGTAGTTGGTTAGTGCGTATAGGCCAGTGGCCAGACTCAGATCAAATACCAAGATCTCGTTAAACGTGTTATTTTGAAGTAATCGCGAACGCCGACCAGGGCCAGGCCCACCTCTCGCCTAGGTGGTCTCAACCTCCTATGTCGCTCCGCCACAAGGATCCACTCGCGGGTACTCTACGAGCCGACCCGACTTTAGTCACCACAGGTATCATGTAAAGTATATAAGTATATACCTGTGATCACCTCCCGAGTGATCACGGCCCGATAGTATAGCAAGGTAGATGGACAAGAATGTAGGGCCACAGATGAAACACTACTAGGAAAAGGGCTATAGATAATATGAACACTAATGGTGCACCACACATGTGGTGCGCCACTACTATATACTAATGGCACACCATGTGTTGGTGTGCCATTAGTGTCCAAATACTAATGGCGCACCACATCCACGATGCGCCACTAGTAAAAAAAAATTTCAAAAATACTAATGGCGCATCATGGGACAGTGCACCATTACTAGTTTAACTAGTAATGGCACACCAGTAAGAGATGCGCCATTGCTATCTATACGTATGGCGCACCCCTACCAGTGCGCCATTGCTATCACCCCTTATCCCTCCCTCTAGTCACGTTCTCTCCCCTCCCCTTCCTCCTGACACAACCACCCACCTCCCTCGACTTCGATCTAGATCGGGAAGCCCCGGCCGCATCTTCCCCCGCCGCCCATGCCTCACCCCCCTCTCGTTGCCGCCGCCAGCCTCCGCTGCCGCCTACTCCTCTCCTCGCCGCTCGCCTCCTCCCGCACCCGCCGCTTCCTCCCCCGCGCCATGGCCTCGTCCCCCGCGCCATGGAGCACGCAGGTGAGCGACGCGACCCGATCGAGGCTTGCTAGCTTCATGGAGTGACACTGGTGGTGCGTGTTGGGCTGGGTACTGTACTGATGGCTGCCGCGTTCGTGCGGCGGGGTGGGGATTGATGTGCAGGTGGTGCGGCGGCGGAGGAGTACGAGGAGGTGCTGGCCCGGCTCTCCTCGCTCATCACGCAGAAGGTGCGCACGGACACCGGCAACCGCGGCAACCAGTGGGACCTCATGAGTCGCTACCTCCAGGTACTCCGTGCCCTCCTTCATCCTCCTCCTCAACTGCGATGTGGGTGGGGATGTGTTGTCTGATCTAGAGGGTGGATTTGGTTCTTCAGATTCTGGAGCTGGAGGAGCCCATCGCATGGATGAAGGTCATCCATGCCGCCAGCACCAAAGGTCATCCATGTCGCGCGGCCCGATCGGGAAGCTCCGATTCATCTGCCCACCAGTCAGGTACGCCCTCTCCGCTCCGCCCCGATTCACCCCTTGCATCAGTACGACGATGCCCTAGGATCAAGGGAGCTCAAGGCAGAACCAGGGCTCTTGCCCGTGGATCCTTCCGTACCCCCAGTCCCGATCCCGTGTATGGCGTAGAAATCCCTCTGCCCGTCTGCCGTAGCCGAGCTCCATAGTTGGTCGCTTGGTATTTTTGAAGGGGGGAATGAAGGTTTCAGTTGATAGATGATTTATTTTTGGTCTTATGATCCAATTGCAACAAGTGCAGTAGACAGTTAATTGATGATCCTCATCATGTGTAGCTCGCACTCCATAGCAGGGAAGGGGAAGTAAATTCAACTTAGTCCAACACCTGAAATCGTGTATCTACCACTACCAGGTTTCATTTTGGCAGATGTGAATAATATAAAATCCATGAAATTCAGTCCAAGAATCTGGTCCTGTTCTGCACAGAGTGCAGACACTAAGCAGCCATGGAAGAATTCCACGTGCTATTATGACTATATATACACCAAATCTTGTAACCTCTGGATAGTGCAGCTTAGTTTTAGTACGTCGGCTGCATCAGACTTCCAGTAAGCATTGCCACGATAAATGAATTGCGTTGTGTGTCTTTGAAATACTTGTGCAGAGCGATGCATATAGGTTTTTCCGTTTCAAGCTATATGTGTTGCTTTCAAAGGGAGCTCTCTTTCCTGCACGCAGCTCAAGCAAAACAAATAAACAACGGAGTTAAGCAGGGTCTACACTGTTGCGTTTGTTTCTTAAAAAACATACCTGAGATATCTCACACATATCTGTAGAGAAAAGTTTTGCAACAGCAGTCTTCTTGTTTCCAACGGTTTTAGCTTGAATGGATCTCCCTCTGTCTCTGTTTCTGGGACAGCAGCAGCAGCAACCTATTCATCGTCGTCGATGGTAGGGTTGTAACCTCACTGTCACGCTAATGGACGCAAAAAAGAAGAGTGGTAGTACTATCAATGGTTCAGTCAGCGCCTCAACAGCGTCTGCACTACTTCTGATATTTTTTTTCAGTAGCTTTTTTCTGCACCTTTTTCTTTCAGTTCTTAGTGTTGCTGCCCCATGAACACATTTTTTTTAATTTGACTGTACATTCAAATGAAGCCTTTGTTAAGTATACACTCCAAAATTCAGTTAACAGTAGCCTAACTGAATTTTCTGTTTCTGAATTTACAAACTCACTTTATATTCATTTTATAAATTAACAGTAGCTTCAAAATTAAGTATCATTCGCATGGATCAACTGTTATTTTATTTTGTGGAGGATAAAGTTCAGATCATGAATAATGGCATTACAAGTGAACTTGGCACAATTACACATGTCCTGAACCTCATAGAATCAGACACTAGCAAGTCTTCATTGGCATGCAAGTACTACTTTTACATTGTCATGACATGAACAATTAATTTGACATGTATCATTGGTACTGCTAAAACATTTCGTTCATGTTTCAACAAATTTGGTGAAGACCACTTCATATGTATTTTGCATATATGAATTATCTCCTGTTGCTTTCTAAGATGTTAGTTCTTTCAGTTCTAGCCCTCCTATCTTTAATTCCTGGCTGCTGGACTACCTGCAGGACAACGAGTTCATCTGCAGCAGCTATTGCTGTGAGCAGTCCGTCCATGACGCGCTCCGCAGCGTCTTCGCCGGGCACAACGAGATCCTCAACGTCTGGAAGTAAGTCACCGGCCATCTGTTTCCTGATGAATTTTCTTTCTAGCTCAATGTGATCGGATCTGACTAGTACGTTCAAATTTACTCTTGTTTTCTTTTCAAATAGTACTAGTAGTCTATATTCCAGTTGTGCGACTACCTGTAGCCACTTGAACCGATGAGAATTCTTCAAGCCTACCTATAGCCACTTGAACAAATGTCTATCTCAGATCTGCTCATCTAAAAAATCCAAGTGGAGTAGTATACTGGTATTATAGTATAATAATATTATCAAAAGGTAAATGCCCTGATTATTTAGCTCTGTCAGATAAATACTCGTCGAAAGTGGGCTCCTATCAAAATTCATTTCCATTATAATCTTACTCATACAATATTCACACCATGTAATTCTGGAAATATATGCTCATATCTAGTTCTGCATAAAAAATGACAGTATTGACATGTTATAAATAGTTTGTTTGTGTTTCTGTTTATTTTGTTACATTTTGCAGGGATAAAGTGAAGAAAAAGAAGAAAAGATTACTAGAAGATTAGTTTTAGGATTTTCTTTTATTTCCTTGCAATTTTCCTTTTATTGGAAACTTGTAAAGACATTGTAATATTCTTACTATAATAAAAATTATGATTATATTTCATTTTTTGTTTTTAAATTATTTTTCCTTATAGGTTGTTTTCTGTAAATTTAGATTTTTTGTTTTCCAAATACATTACTAGTGGCGCATTTATGCCCTTATTAGTGGCGCATCTTCCTTTATTACTAGTGGCGCACCTATAAGATTATTAGTGGCGCACCTGGAGGGAATACCAGTGGAGCACCGAATGGTATACTAATGGCGCACCACATGGTGCGCCATTAGTATATAATACTAGTGGCGCACCAGTTGTGCGCCATTAGTAGGCAAAACTGGTGCGCCACTAGTAGGCCTTTCCCTAGTAGTGGAATACTAGCATCCTATACTAAGCATGTAGGATTGTAGGTAAAGGTAACAACACTAATAGCAAGTACAGGCTATGCAGCAGAATAGGATTAACAGAAAGCAGTAACATGCTACACTACTCTAATGCAAGCAGTATAGAGAAGAATAGGCGATATCTGGTGATCAAGGGGGGGCTTGCCTGTTTGCTCTGGCAAGAAGGAGGGGTCGTCAACACCGTAGTCGTACTGGGTAGCAGCGGCGTCGGTCTCGGTGTCTAGCGAGAAGAAGGGGAAGAAACAGTAAATATAATGCAAACATATGCATGACGATGCATGGCATGACAACGAGCATTGCTAGGTGTGCCCCAACGCGGTAGTAGGTGATACCGGCGAAGGGGGAAAACATCCGGGAAAGTATTCCCGGTGTTTCACGTTTTCGGACAGATGAACCGGAGGGGGAAAGTTGCGAGCTTGCTATGCTAGGGATGTGTGGTGGATGAACGGGCTGCGTATCCGGATTCGTCTCGTCGTTATGAGCAACTTTCATGTAGAAAACATTTTCATCTAAGCTACGGTTTCTTTTATATTAATTTTTAAAGTTTAATTGATTGTCTGAATTTATTTACTTATTTAAATCCAACATTATCCATAATAGTGAACGATGATGCAAGCATG
This sequence comes from Aegilops umbellulata, assembly GCA_032464435.1. Classification (NCBI taxonomy): domain Eukaryota; kingdom Viridiplantae; phylum Streptophyta; class Magnoliopsida; order Poales; family Poaceae; genus Aegilops; species Aegilops umbellulata. The sequence goes on along the minus strand of CP136056.1, from coordinate 345,094,906 downwards.
ACATCAGAGTGATGTCAGCAAGTCAAATGGTCGGTTGACCAGTCAAACCAGACGGGTGGGTCTAGTGGGACCCACATGTCATTGTCAGGGGCACTAACAGGGGGGTTTAGACTAACTAAATGGGTTAATTAGCGGGTGGGGCCCAGTAGTCAGTGAGATATTAGGGTTTTAATTAACTAATTTAATTAATTAGCAATTTATCTATTTAATTTTGTGCGTTTATGGTGTGGGCCCCGCATGTCAGTGACACTGGGCTGCCCAGTCAGCAGTTGACTGGGTCAACTCAGTCAACTGGGCCACCAGGGCTGGGGCCCGCCTAGCCACGTCGGTGGATGGTGCTGGAGCGACGCCGGCGAGTCAAAACGCGGCGGCGCGGCTCGAGAGGTGGCCGGAAATCCGCTGTGGTGGTCCGTTCACCGTGTTTTTGGTCGCGTTCGAAAAATAGAGCCAGGCCGCATCACGTGGGGGTGGTGGCGACGCCGGAGACGCACCGGAGCGGCATCAGCGAGCAGAGAGGCGGACATCGGAGTTCGGTCGCGAGAGGAAACGGCGATGCGGCGCGGCAACAAGCTCTCTATAAGGCCAGGAGGCCTCTACGTGTGCGTACGAGCACAACGGGCTCGAGCCCGGGACCAAAAGGTCACCGGACAGTTGCCGGCGACGAGCGCGTGCGGCAGCGCGTTCGGGCGCTTAACGAGCTAGGGCATATGGGCCATAGGGAAGCGTGCGCGCGTGCGTTGGGTTCCTGGAAGCGCCAGGAACACGGTGACGGGCTCAGGCGAGCATGACGACAGCTGTAGCGACGGCCACGAGCTTGTCGGCGGCAGACAGAAACGCGCGAGGAAGCTAACAGAGAGGAGCAGCAGGCAGAGGAGCTCACCGAGCGGCACCCACGGAGGCCGGTGAAAGGTTTAGTAGCAGCAGAGGGGCGTCGACGGAGTTGGTGAAGAGCGGCGGCAACCGGAGATGCGGAAGAAGGGGGACAGTGCAGCAGCGCCTCTGAGCTCCAGCTGCGGCCACCGGTCGACGAGGAGGACGACAGCGGAGATGACGAACACGTTGGCGAGGCGAGGCGGTGGCTGATACGTCTCCAACGTATCTATAATTTTTGATTGCTCCATGCTATATTATCTACTGTTTTTGACTATATTGTGCTTTATTTTCCACTTTTATATTATTTTTGGGACTAACCTATTAACCAGAGGCCCAACCCAGAATTGTTGTTTTTGCCTATTTCAGAGTTTCGGAGAAACAGAATATCAAACGAAGTCCAAACGGAATGAAACCTTCGGTAACGTGATTTTCTCATCAGATAAGACCGAGGAGACTTGGACCCTCCGTCAAGAAAGACACGAGGCGGTCACGAGGGTGGGGGCGCGCCCACCCCCCTAGGGCGTGCCCCCCTACCTCGTGGGCCCCTCGGAGCTCCACCGACGTACTTCTTCCTCCTATATATACCTGCGTACCCCCAAATGATCATATACGGAGCCAAAAACCTAATTCCACCGCCGCAACCTTCTGTACCCACGAGATCCCATCTTGGGGCCCGTTCCGGAGCTCCGCCGGAGAGGGCCGTCATCACGGAGGGCTTCTACATCATCCTAGCCCCTCCGATGAAGTGTGAGTAGTTCACCTCAGACCTACGGGTCCATAATTATTAGCTAGATGGCTTCTTCTCTCTTTTTGGATCTCAATACAATGTTCTCCCCCTCTCTCGTGGAGATCTATTCGATGTAATCTTCTTTTAGCGGTTTGTTTGTTGAGACCGATGAATTGTGGGTTTATGATCAAGTCTATCTATCAATAATATTTGAATCTTCTCTGAATTCTTTTATGTATGATTGGTTATCTTTGCAAGTCTCTTCGAATTATCAGTTTGGTTTGGCCTACTAGATTGGTTTTTCTTGCCATGGGAGAAGTGCTTCGCTTTGGGTTCAATCTTGCGGTGTCCTTTTCTAGTGACAGAAGGGGCATCAAGGCACGTATTGTATTGTTGTCATCGAGGATAACAAGATGGGGTTTTTATCATATTGCATGAAACTATCCCTCTACATCATGTCATCTTGCTTAAGGCGTTACTCTGTTTTTAACTTAATACTCTAGATGCTTGTTGGATAGCGGTCGATGAGTGGAGTAATAGTAGTAGATGCAGGCAGGAGTCGGTCTACTTGTCTCGGACTTGATGCCTATATACATGATCATACCTAGATATTCTCATAACTATGCTCAATTCTGTCAATTGCTCAACAGTAATTTGTTCACCCACCGTAGAATATTTATGCTCTTGAGAGAAGCCACTAGTGAAACCTATGGCCCCCGGGTCTATTCTCATCATATCAATCTCCATCACTTTAATCTTGCTTGCTTTTTACTTCGCCTTTTACTTTTCACTTTGCATATCTATACCAAAAATACCAAAAATATTATCTCTATCAGATCTCACTCCCGTAAGTGACCGTGAAGGGATTGACAACCCCTAATCGCGTTGGTTGCGTTGAGCTATTGTTTTGTGCAGGTACGAGGGACTTGAGCGTAGCCTCCTACTAGATTGATACCTTGGTTCTCAAAAACTGAGGGAAGTACTTACGCTACTTTGCTGCATCATCCTCTCCTCTTCGAGGAAATCCAACGCAGTGCTCAAGAGGTAGCAAGAAGAATTTCTGGCGTTGTTGCTGGGGAGTCTGCGCAAAAGTCAACATACCAAGTACCCATCACAATCCCTATCTCCCGCATTATATTAGTTGCCATTTGCCTCTCGTTTTCCTCTCCCTCACTTCACCCTTGCCGTTTTATTCGCCCTCTCTTTTCCGTTTGCCTTTTTCTCGCTTGCCTTTTGTTTGCTCGTGTGTTGGATTGCTTGTTTGTCGCGATGGCTCAAGATACTACCAAATTGTGTGACTTCACCAATACCAACAATAATGATTTCCTTAGCACTCCGATTGCTCCTCTTGCCAACACTAAATCTTGTGAAATCAATATTGCTTTGTTGAATCTTGTTATGAAAGATCAATTCGCCGGCCTTCCTAGTGAAGATGCCGCTACTCATCTGAATAGCTTCGTTGATTTATGTGTTATGCAAAAGAAGAAATATGTCAATAATGATGTTGTTAAATTGAAGCTATTTCCTTTTTCACTTAGAGATCGTGCTAAAGCTTGGTTTTCGTCTTTGCCTAAAAATAGTATTGATTCTTGGAACAAGTGCAAAGATGCTTTTATCTCTAAGTATTTTCCTCCCGCTAAGATCATCTCTCTTAGAAACGATATTATGAATTTTAAGCAACTTGATCATGAACATGTTGCACAAGCTTGGGAGAGAATGAAATTAATGATACGTAATTGTCCTACTCATGGTTTAAACTTGTGGATGATTATACAAAAAAATTATGCCGGATTGAATTTTGCTTCTAGAAATCTTTTAGATTCGGTCGCGGGATGCACTTTTATGGAAATCACTTTAGGAGATGCTACTAAACTCTTAGATAATATTATGGTTAATTATTCTCAATGGCACACTGAAAGATCCACTAATAAAAAAGTGCATGCTATAGAAGAAATCAATGTTTTGAGTGGAAAGATGGATGAACTTATGAAATTATTTGCTACTAAGAGTGTTTCTTCTGATCCTAATGATATGCCTTTGTCTACTTTGATTGAGAATAATAATGAATCTATGGATGTGAATTTTGTTGGTAGGAATAATTTTGGTAACAACGCGTATAGAGGGAATTTTAATCCTAGGCCTTATCCTAGTAATCCTTCTAATAATTATGGAAATTCCTACAACAACTCTTATGGAAATTTTAATAAGATGCCCTCTGAATTTGAGAATAGTGTTAAAGAGTTTATGAATTCACAAAAGAATTTTAATGCTTTGCTTGAAGAGAAATTGCTTAAAGTTGATGATTTGGCTAGGAACATTGATAGAATTTCTCTTGAGGTTGATTCTTTAAAGATTAGATCTATTCCTCCTAAGCATGATATCAATGAGTCTCTCAAAGCCATGAGAATTTCAATTGATGAGTGCAAGGAAAGAACCGCTAGGATGCGTGCTACGAAAGATGACTTTATTAAAGCGTGTTCTTCCAATTCCTATGAAAATCAAGATGAAGATCTAAAAGTTATTGATGTGTCCCCTATTAAATCTTTGTTTTGCAATATGAATCTTGATAAAACTAAATGTGATCTTCCTTTACCTAGAAGGCGTTCTAAAAATTCGGTGTATTTAGATCTTGATGATGAAATTGATAAACGTGGGATTGAAAGAAATAAAAATCTATATGTTGCTAAACCCACTATATTGGATTTCAAGGAATTTAATTATGAAAGTTGCTCTTTAATTGATTGTATTTCCTTGTTGCAATCCATGCTAAATTCTCCTCATGCGTATAGTCAAAATAAAGCCTTCACGGAACATATCGTTGATGCCTTGATGCAATCTTATGAAGTAAAACTTGAGTTGAAATTTTCTATCCCTAGAAAACTTTATGATGAGTGGGAACCTACTATTCAAATTAAAATTAAAGATTGTGAGTTTTATGCTTTGTGTGATTTGGGTGCTAGTGTCTCCACTATTCCCAAAACTTTGTGTGATTTGCTAGATTTCCGTGATTTTGATGATTGCTCTCTAAACTTGCATCTTGCGGTTTCCACTATTAAGAAACCTATGGGAAGAATTAATGATGTTCTCATTGTTGCAAATAGTAATTATGTGCTCGTAGATTTTATTGTTCTTGATATAGATTGCAATCCTTCTTCCTTATTATTCTTGGTAGACCTTTCCTTAGAACGGTTGGTGCAATTATTGATATGAAGGAAGGGAATATTAGATTTCAATTTCCATTAAAGAAGGGCATGGAACACTTACCTAGAAAGAAAATAAAATTGCCATATGAATCTATCATGAGAGCCACTTATGGATTGCCTACCAAAGATGGCAATACCTAGATCTATTCTCGCTTTTATGCCTAGCTAGGGGCGTTAAACGATAGCGCTTGTTGGGAGGCAACCCAATTTTATTTTAGTTTTTTTGCTTCTGTTTAGGAGTAAATAGTCCATCTATCTTCTGTTTATATGTGGTTTTGTGTTTTAATTAGTGTTTGTGCCAAGTTAGACCTATAGGATCTTCTTGGATGATAGTTATTTGATCTTGTTGTAATTTCCAGAATCTTTCTGCTCACGAAAACAATTGTTAAAAATCACCAGAACGTGATAAAGTACTGATTCAAATTGCTTCTGATCAATAAACAAATTTTCTAGGTCGTCCTATTTTGGTAGATTTTTTGGAGTTCCAGAAGTTTGCGTTAGTTACAGATTACTACAGACTGTTCTGTTTTTGGCAGATTCTGTTTTTCGTGTGTTGTTTTCTTATTTTGATGAATCTATGGCTAGTAAAATAGTATATAATCCGAAGTTGGAGTACAGTAGGTTTAACACCAATATAAATAAAGAATGAATTCATTACAGTACCATGAAGTGGTCTTTTGTTTTCTTTCGCTAACGGACCTCACGAGATTTCTGTTGAGTTTTGTGTTGTGAAGTTTTCAAGTTTTGGGTGAAATCTTCTGATGGATTATGGAACAAGGAGTGGCAAGAGCCTAAGCTTTGGGATGCCCATGGCACCCCCAAGATAATCCAAGGACACCAAAAAGTCAAAGCTTGGGGATGCCCCGGAAGGCATCCCCTCTTTCGTCTACTTCCATCGGTAATTTTACTTGGAGTTATATTTTTATTCACCACATGATATGTGTTTTGCTTGGAGCGTCTTGTATTATTTGTGTCTTTGTTTGTTAGTGTGACACAATCATCCTTGCTGTACACACCTTTTGAGAGAGCCATACATGAATTGAAATTTGATAGAATACTCTTTGTGCTTCACTTATATCTTTTGAGCTTTATAGTTTTGCTCTAGTGCTTCACTTAGATCTTTTAGAGCACGGTGGTGGATTTGTTTTAAAGAAACTATTGATCTCTCATGCTTCACTTAGATTATTTTGAGAGTCTTAATTAGCATGGTAATTTGCTTAATAATAATAAATTTGGTATTCAAGATTTGTAAACTTTCTTTTGAGTGCGTTGAATACTAAGAAAAGTTTGATGCTTGATAATTGTTTTGAGATATGGAGGTGATAATATCAAAGTCATGATAGTAGAGTAATTGTGAATTTGAGAAGTGCTTGAGTTTAAGTTTGCAAGTCCCGTAGCATGCACGTATGGTAAACGTTATGTTACAAATTTGAAACATGAGGTGTTATTTGATTGTCCTCCTTATGAGTGGCGGTCGGGGACGAGCGATGGTCTTTTCCTACCAATCTATCCCCCTAGGAGCATGCGCGTAATGCTTTGGTTTTTGATGGCTTGTAGATTTTTGCATTAAGTATATGAGTTCTTTATGACTAATGTTGAGTCCATGGATTATACGCACTCTCACCCTTCCATCATTGCTAGCCTCTTCGGTACCGTGCATTGCCCTTTCTCACATTGAGAGTTGGTGCAAACTTCGCCGGTGCATCCAAACCCCGTGATATGATACGCTCTTTCACACATAAACCTCCTTATATCTTCCTCAAAATAGCCACCATACCTACCTATTATGGCATTTCCATAGCCATTCCGAGATATATTGCCATGCAACTTTCCACCATTCCGTTCATCATGACACATCTATCATTGTCATATTGCTTAGCATGATCATGTAGTTGACATGGTATTTGTGGCAAAGCCACCGTTTATAATTCTTTCATACATGTCACTCATGATTCATTGCATATCCCGATACACCGCCGTAGGCATTCATATAGAGTCATACTTTGTTCTAGTATCGAGTTGTAATCATTGAGTTGTAAATAAATAGAAGTGTGATGATCATCATTCAATAGAGTATTGTCCCAAAAAAAAGAGAAAGGCCAAAGAAAAAAAAGAAGGCCCAAAAAAAAGGGGGGCAATACTACTATCCTTTTTTCCACGCTTGTGCTTCAAAGTAGCACCATAATCTTCATAATAGAGAGTCTCTTGTTTTGTCACTTTCATATACTAGTGGGAATTTTTCATTATAGAACTTGGCTTGTATATTCCAAAGATGGGCCTCCTCAAGTGCCCTAGGTCTTCGTGAGCAAGCAAGTTGGATGCACACCCACTTAGTTTCTTTTGTTGAGCTTTCATACATTTATAGCTCTAGTGCATCTGTTGCATGGCAATCCCTACTCCTTGCATTAACATCAATTGATGGGCCTCTCCATAGCCCATTGATTATCCTCGTTGATGTGAGACTTTCCCCTTTTTTGTCTTCTCCACATAACCCTCATCATCATATTCTATTCCACCCATAGAGCTATATCCATGGCTCGCGCTCATGTATTGCGTGAAGGTTTATGAGTTTGAGATTATTAAAGTATGAAACAATTGCTTGGCTTGTCATCGGGGTTGTGCATGATGAGAGCATTCTTGTGTGACGAAAATGGAGCATGACGAAACTATATGATTTTGTAGGGATGAACTTTCTTTGGCCATGTCACTTTGAGAAGACATAATTGCTTTGTTAGTTTGCTTGAAGTATTATTATTTTTTATGTCAATATGAACTTTTGTCTTGAATCTTTCGAAACTGAATATTCATACCACAATTAAGAAGATTTGCATTGAAATTATGCCAAGTAGCACTCCGCATCAAAAATTCTCTTTTTATCATTTACCTACTCGAGGACGAGCAGGAATTAAGCTTGGGGATGCCTGATACGTCTCCAACGTATCTATAATTTTTGATTGCTCCATGCTATATTATCTACTGTTTTGGACTATATTGGGCTTTATTTTCCACTTTTATATTATTTTTGGGACTAACCTATTAACCGGAGGCCCAGCCCAGAATTTTTGTTTTTTTGCCTATTTCAGAGTTTCGGAGAAACGGAATATCAAACGGAGTTCAAACGAAATGAAACCTTCGGGAACGTGATTTTCTCATCAGATAAGACCCAGGAGGCTTGGACCCTCCATCAAGAAAGCCACGAGGCGGTCACGAGGGTGGGGGGCGCGCCCCCTGCCTCGTGGCCCCCTCAGAGCTCCACCGACGTACTTCTTCCTCCTATATATACCTACGTACCCCCAAACGATCAGATACGGAGCCAAAACCTAATTCCACCGCCGCAACCTTCTGTACCCACGAGATCCCATCTTGGGGCCTGTTCCGGAGCTCCACCAGAGAGGGCCGTCATCACGGAGGGCTTCTACATCATCCTAGCCCCTCTGATGAAGTGTGAGTAGTTCACCTCAGACCTACGGGTCCATAGTTATTAGCTAGATGGCTTCTTCTCTCTTTTTGGATCTCAATACAATGTTCTCCCCCTCTCTCGTGGAGATCTATTCGATGTAATCTTCTTTTTGCGGTGTGTTTGTTGAGACCGATGAATTGTGGGTTTATGATCAAGTCTATCTATCAATAATATTTGAATCTTCTCTGAATTCTTTTATGTATGATTGGTTATCTTTGCAAGTCTCTTCGAATTATCAGTTTGGTTTGGCCTACTAGATTGGTTTTTCTTGCCATGGGAGAAGTGCTTAGCTTTGGGTTCAATCTTGCGATGTCCTTTCCCAGTGACAAAAGGGGCAGCAAGGCACGTATTGTATTGTTGCCATCGAGGATAACAAGATGGGGTTTTTATCATATTGCATGAAACTATCCCTCTACATCATGTCATCTTTCTTAAGGCGTTACTCTGTTTTTAACTTAATACTCTAGATGCTTGCTGGATAGCGGTCGATGAGTGGAGTAATAGTAGTAGATGCAGGCAGGTGTCGGTCTTGTCTCGGACGTGATGCCTATATACATGATCATACCTAGATATTTTCATAACTATGCTCAATTCTGTCAATTGCTCAACAGTAATTTGTTCACCCACCGTAGAATATTTATGCTCTTGAGAGAAGCCACTAGTGAAACCTATGGCCCCCGGGTCTATTCTCATCATATCAATCTCCATCACTTTAATCTTGCTTGCTTTTTACTTTGCCTTTTAATTTTCACTTTGCATCTCTATACCAAAAATACCAAAAATATTATCTCTATCAGATCTCACTCCCGTAAGTGACCGTGAAGGGATTGACAACCCCTAATCGCGTTGGTTGCGTTGAGCTATTGTTTTGTGCACGTACGAGGGACTTGAGCGTAGCCTCCTACTGGATTGATACCTTGGTTCTCAAAAACTGAGGGAAATACTTACGCTACTTTGCTGCATCATCCTCTCCTATTCGGGGAAATCCAACGCAGTGCTCAAGAGGTAGCAGTGGCTGAGGCCGCCTGATTTACGGGGCGGTGGGGAAGGAGGAGTGGCGAGGTGGATCTCAGGGGAGAGGGAGAGGCCGAGAGGGAGCGCGGTGTGGAGTGGGGAGGAGACCCAAGGAGGCGCGGCGCTGGCGATCTTATCCCCTCGGCGGGGTTGGCGAGGTGGTGAGACGGGGACGCGCCCCTGTTCCTCCTGTTCATGGCGCGGTCGGGGGAACAGGGCGCGAGGGAGGAGGCGACCAGGGGAACAGGGGAGTGGGCCGACCCGGCTGGGCCGGTTTGGCTGTTGGCTAGCTGGGCCAGTTGGCCCAGGGGGTTTGGGGGGTTTCTTTTCTCTTTTTTTTTGTCTTTTACTTTTGTATTTTCTTTTCTTCTTTTCCTTTCCTGTTTTATTTAATTTAGGACATTTAATTATTTTATTATGTCTTCTACACCATAATTACCTATGCCATATTTGGCACTGTCCGAATATTTTTGTTTCATCTTTTGAAAACTTTGGGTGTTTTTCACTAATTCATTTTTGAATTTGAGAAGTTTTGAACTAACACTGATTAGCAACAGTAACAGAGGTGACATGACATCATTAGGAGAGTTTTACTATAGCCTAATTATCTGGGCGTTACACGTGCGCCATAGGATTTAGACCGGCGTGCTGACCTCTCTATTGTGCCTAGGTGGGGTTGCAACATGTTGATCTTCCGAGGCCGGGCATGACCCAGAAAAGTGTGTGCGGCCAAAGGGGATTGAGCGTGTTAGGTAATGTGGTGCACCCATGCAAGGAAGTTTATCTATTCGAATAGTCGTGATCCTCGGTAACAGGACGACCCGGAGTTATACCTTGACCTTATGACAACTAGAACCAGATACTTAATAAAACACACCCTTCCAAGTGCCAGATATAACCCGGTGATCGCTCTCACACAGGGCGACGAGGGGAGGATTGCCGGGTAGGATTATGCTATGCGATGATACTTGGTGAACTTACCATCTACTCTCTTCTACATGCTGCAAGATGGAGGCTGCCAGAAGCGTAGTCTTCGACGGGACTAGCTATACCCCTCTTATTCTGGCATTCTGCAGTTCAGTCCACCGATATTGCCCCTTTACACAGATACCCATGCATATGTAGTCTAGATACTTGCTTGCGAGTACTTTGGATGAGTACTCGCGGTTGCTTTTCTCTCTCTTTTCCCCCTTTCCATTCTTCTCGGTTGTCGCAACCAGATGTTGGAGCCCCGGAGCTAGACGCCACCGTTGACGACGACCCCTACTACATCGAGGGTACCTACTACTACGCGCAGGCCGCCGCCGACGACCAGGAGTAGTTTAGGAGGATCCCAGGCAGGAGGCCTGCGCCTCTTTCGATCTGTATCCCAGTTTATGCTAGCCATCTTATGGCAACTTGATTAACTTATGTATGTACTCAGATATTGTTGCTTCCACTGACTCGTCTATGATCGAGCACTTGTATTCGAGCCCTCGAGGTCCCTGGCTTGTATTATGATGCTTGTATGACTTATTTATGTTTTTAGAGTTATGTTGTGATATCTTCCCGCGAGTCTCTGATCTTGATCGTACACGTTTGTGTGCATGATTAGTGTACGATTGAATCGGGGGCGTCACAATCTGTCCCAAATATCTTATCCACATAACGGTCATATCATTAGGGGCATTTATGTCTTATCATGTCGGGCTGCTCCCCGACTATAAATAGCCGCCACCCTTCAACCACTAGCTGGTTGGCTGCTCCGAGAGAAACTGACACTTGTCATTTAGAGCATCCCATCCTCCGAAGACTTTGAGACAAAATCACGAGGAAAAATCCAAAACCCCAACACCTAAAACCCAAAGTGATTGAGCATCACTGAAGAGATTGTTCCTGTGTGGAACCGACACTTGTTACGTTTGAAAACTGTGCATCTTTCAAACGGTTATGCGTCATGGTCTAGAGCATCCAAGAGGAATTGTGGATCACCGAGTGACCAAGTCTGTGAAGGTTTGGAAGTCATCTGAAGACTTACCACGAGTGATTGGGCGAGGTCTGTGTGACCCTAGCTCAAGGAGAATACGGTAAGGAGTGTGTGTCCTTTGGTTTAAATACCAAGCCGCTCCAACCAGATGTACAACTGTCACAACAGTTAGAATTGGTCTACCAAATCACTGTCTTCACCGAACTACTGGTTCTATTTCCTCAACTCTTTCATTTCCTCGCATACTTGCTGTTGAATTTGAACTTTACTGTTTGAAGACTTTGACTGAAGACTTTCACAATTTTCTCAACCCAAATTCTTTAGTCATCTTGTCTTCTGCCTGCTTATCCTGTTACACGCTTCCTGTACTGTGTGTATACTTTATTTCATAATGATTACTATGCTACTGTCTTGTTATACATGCACCTGAGTACTTTGTTCCGCTGCATGTATTTCGTCACCTAGCAAATTTCTCAAGTAGTATTTCCTCAGTGACGAATTTGTAAAAATCGCCTATTCACCCCCTCTGGTCGATATAACGCACTTCCACTTAGCACGATGACCTCTTGACTGTCAACTACAACAATGTTTGCCCCGCTTCAATGAGGTAGGGGCGATGACGGCGACGCGCCTTCAGTTTGCTTTTGTAGTCATCGTTGGGTGATTCATGGACCTGGTTGCAAGTTTTTTTTTTTACTTTTTTGGAAGTATGTATTGCTGTTATATGATAAATCGGAAGAATTTTTCGTGGAAAAGGGAGGAAAACCATTAACGATCAGATTTCAATTTTTGCTGGAAAGCATGTTCGAAGGAGCATTTCGGAGTAAGCGTCCCTTGTCATATAAGGTCTCCTTTGGTTTGAAGGAATTTCATAGGAATTTTATGAATAGGATTTTTGTAAGAACTTTTTCTTTAAAGCCCTTTGGTTCGTAGGAATGTATTCCTATCCCTAGATAGGATTGATTCCAGTCCTCCACATTAAAAAAACATTAACCTAGATACAGTTGAAAAATTCTGATGGTGTGAACCAAATGGCATTTATTTTTTATTTTCTACTCATAGGATTTGAGATACATGTCATCTTATTCCCATCAGTTTCTATTCATACGACTATCTTTTTTAACATAGTACGGACGCAAACGCTCATATACACGCGCATACACTCACCCCTATGAAAGCACACACGCACACCCTACCCCTATGAGCACCTCCAAAAGACTGAGCCGGCATATCATGTTGAAATTTACGAAGTCACCGTAGGCACCTCGTCGTCGACGGGAACGTCTCCTCCCACTGAATGTGCATCGCCGGAAATCCTGAAATAAATCCAGAAATAAATGCGAGCACCAGGATTTGAACCCTGGTGGGCTGAGGAATACCACAGTCCCTCTAACCATCCAACCATATGTTAGTTCGCTCATACTACTATCCATATGGTCAATGCGGCAGGAAACGGTGTGCCCGCTCCGCTCCTAGGGTTCCCCCGCTCCTCCGCCGCCGCCGGCCCCCTCCCCTCCCCTCCCGCGCCTTCGGCCGCGCGCGCCGCGCCGCGCCCCGCCTCCCTCCTCCCTCCCGGCCCGCCCCCCGCGTCACCTCTGCGCCACGGGGCCCTGCGTGGTGTTGGCGGCGGCGGCGGCCGTCCCTTCCCCGCGCGCGGTGCCATGGCTCGGGTGGTGGCGTCCCGCGGCGGTGCTCCTCGGTCGACGGTGATTCCGGCAGCGGCGGCTGCTCCTGGCGCACAACTCTGGGTGGCCTAGAGGCGGCGGCGCAGCCACTTGGCGGCGCGCTGGCACGATGGATGGTGGCGGCGCCCTCCCGGCCCAGATCTGGGCACTTTTGGGCCCACCTAGGTCTGGGCGGGCCTGACTCGGTCTCGCCTACAGCGGCTCCGGCGAGGGCGGTGGTGGTGCGGCTCGTGCGGGTGGTGGTGGAGACGGCGGCACGTCTACTGCAGCTCGGTGACGGGCTCTTCACGAGCCCCTTTTGGGCTCGGCCGGCCCTCAAGGGCCTGGTACGCTCCCCTTGCCGCGTCCGGTCGGTGACCGCCAATGGCGGTGGAGGTTGTCTCCTCCGGCGTGGCTGCTCTCGTTGCCGTTCCTCGTCCCCGGCTGCTCCCTCTCGTCCTCGTCGGTCTCGCTTCGATGACCACGGTGAGGCGGCGGTGATGATGGCAAGACCGTGGTGGCGCACGTTCGTGGGTGGCTTGTCTGGTGGAGCGCGTCAGACTGTTCGGGGTTGTGGGTGTTTGGCGGATGGGAGAAATCCGGGCCGGCTTGCCGGCACCGACGCGATGACGCCCGTGGGCGCCATCGTTCCTTCCTGAAGGGCGCCGGGTCTTCCCCTTCCCCACGCCCCTCCGCGTACCGGGGGAAACCCTAGGACCTGTCCGGGCAGCAGCGTCATCGTCGTCGTGTTCCTTCCTGAAGGTGCTGCTTGGTATGCGGAGGTTCGAGGTGCCTGGAGCGAGGTGGTACATCTTCGGTGGGCGCAATGGTTTTGGGTTATCATCGTTTTCGTCGATCTGACGCTGTTGACATTATTTTCTCTCTTCTTTCTCTTTTGTTTCTTTTGGGCATGCTTGTGCTGTTTGCCCCAGCATTGGACTTTTTGTTGTATCGGGCGGTTGCTATATCAATATAGCGGGGCGAAAGCCTCTTTCTCAACTAGATGATACCCCGCGCGTTGCTGCAGCAAATTATGATTATAAATTGATTAAAAAATTAACATATGACTATATAATATCAAAATGGATAGTTCATGGTTGTGGATGGCAGCAGGAATAATAAGTGAACAACCGTATAGATCCTGTCAATGTGAAAACAAATGGCATTGATAATGTATCATTGTCGTGGAGTTCAATTCCAGGCACCAATATACTATATCTAAATAGGCCAAAATATTTATACTGCAAGCAATTCAAGCCAATAAAAACAACCAAGAAACAGTACAAACTTATAAGATAATTAAGACAACTTGTTACATGAGAAACACACACCTACATAATGCTCTGGCCAATAGATTACTTGAACATTAGTTAGTTGCTCCTCGGATGTTGCCTACCCTGTCTTTGCTTCTCTAGTTTCGTACAATCTTGAGTGACATTCTGCAATTGTTATCATGACTGCTACATGTGTTGTCTCCTTTACCTCACCTGTCAATGTTGTATGACCAATCAGCAGCATGGCAAGAAAAAACAGAATTACTATGTCAGTTAGTTATGGATTGAACATGGCAGTACATTGGTAATAAAGGGCACGTAAAATGCAAGTATAATCTAGAACATATAACATATAGAACTAACTTCATGATGTCTGTATCTACTACTGTACTCGGAAGCTATTTGTTATGATAATGGTTTTGGCAAACCTATGTCTTAAAGCTCTCAGAGAAGAAAGCAATCTCAGGACTCAAGTATGGAGATTGAAAGAGCCTCACTTGGCATAAAATTCATAAATCTCTGATTGGAAGGCTACATATTGTACTAACTTCTTGTGTATAAAATAACTTGACATTGAGAAAGAAGGACATCTCTAACATTTTATGTATATTAACATGTATGATTACCGAAATCACTCGTAAAATAGTTTTTAGCTTTCTTACATGATCAACAATTCGGAGAGTAAAAAATTGACAAAAAATATCATATGTAGAAAAAACATGAGGGAGATGGGATTGTTCTTTGATTACATTATAAAGATTACATTGGTCCACCTAACTTGCAGCCAGTTTTAATCTTCATCAACTACCTTGTTGACATGAAAAACAAAGATCTGCACAAACATGAGTTGGTGACTTAATTTTAGTAGACTGATGCAGCCCAAAGATGTCGGTGTTACTACTCAAATCAAAACAAATAGTCAAAGAATAATCAAATTTTAAATAAGAAGCAGCAGCACAAACAAATCTCTATACCCAACCAGCAAAAAAATTAGTGTGACAACGCCTACGACACGAACGATGGCTGCTCACTCCCCAGTGCAACAGGGAGGACATAGTGCAGCGTGTGGCAACTGATAAGGCAGGTAGGTTCATTGTTCAGAGACAATAACATGCAAATTCAGAGATTTCAAGAAAAAAGGATCAGAGATCGACTTACATCAAGATCATCAGATCATTGTTTACCAAGACCATTCTTACGACCACCTAGCCATACATACCGCACACTGTACAACCTAAAGTAGTACCGGCTCTTGTTAATTATGCTATTCCTCCGCAGCCCTTCCTAATCTCAAAACATACCTCATGTTCAGGTATACCGTATACTTGCCCATGGGCGTCCATAAACTGCAAACAAAATTCACACATACATACTCCGGCATAAGATAGATTAACTGGAACAAAATAACTGCACATCATCTCCTTGTAGAAGCTTTTTTATGGGAAAAGCTTACGTTCACCCGACCGACCACGCGCGTCGCGTCCGTCGGCTCCGCGTCCGTTGGATCATATGTTGATCGGACGGACGAGAGCCTCCCTGTTTTCGTGTCACGCATGTCTATTTTCTGAAACATACCTGTTGTTTCAGGAAAACGACCCTGCAGCTGGAAGCGGCCATTCCCGCTGCAGCGTGTGCTCGCAGGGCTGCGAGGGCAACGACGGGAACTGGGAGGGCGGCGCGACCAGGGCCGGTCCTGGAGTTTCGGAGGCCCCGGGGCGAACTCAAATGAATGGGCCCAGTGGCTAAATTGGAGGCAAAAAAATGATTCCATACATTGATAGTTTTTTTTTTTTTGCAAAGCTACAATAAACAGTGGTAATTTTCCTTGTCTTGGTAAATAATGCTATATGATAACAATGCCATACTTATTGTCTGAATCATATATCATAGAAGTTACAGAGCATAAACAAAAAAGAAATGGCATGCTAACAAACCTCCAGGCCTTCAGTAACCATGAGAAACGGCTCTAAGAAATGTGGTCTCATTCTCAGCAGGTTGTTGTTCTTCAGCACCAGCCACCAGCGCCATCTAATTCATCAAGATTATCAGTAGATTCATTCCTTATAACATATTTATGCATAGCTCCCTTCTGCAATCCAATGGACTTATCTGCTATTTTCCTCTTTTTTCTTTTCTCGGAACCAGATAAATGTTTTTTGGGCAGCATGTTTGCAAGGAAAAGGAGTGAAGGCACCTGAAGGCTGAAGGTTGCAGTAAATCAGTGACAATCTGTGTTCTTCATGCTTCAGCTATCCATCAATCCTCAAGGAAACAAGATTACAACAAGTCCAGGTCTTCACGACCAAGTCGGCAGCAACATATGATGGAACTCTGCCGTAGAAAGAAGATTATAGATTAATCACTATTCACTAGATTAAGATTGAGGGCTAAGAGAAATTCACCTAGAGATTTACCTTTGTCTCCTGCTATTCCTTGCCAACGCACCCTATGTGCTAGCATCCGGCGGTGGCAGCTGTCGCAGACTCGCAGTCGCCGAATGCCCCGGTCGGCCAATCTGTGGAGGCGAATAGGTGAGAAAACGAACCAGCGTCGGCGCAGTCTAATGAGAGGAACAGAATCGCTCACTATGTGCATGTGTGCCTTAAGATTCAGGCCTCTCGGCTGTTTGGCTTTTGCCTCCTGTACGAGACGGGCCTCCCTGTCTACACAGAGGCTTCTTTTAATTTGCACCAATTTATCAGGGCCCATATCTATTTATACACTGCAGGTTGCAGCACTAGGTCGGGGCCCCTAGTTTGGCTGGGCCCCGGGCCGTCGCCCCTGCTGCCCTGGCCCAGGGCCGGCCCTGGGCGCGACCGGGGCTAACCCACCGCCGTGACGACGACGACGTCTTCGGGACCGGCGGCAACCCAAGCAGGTACGAGATCTGTCCGCTGGGTGCACTGGTGTGAGACGGGCCAAATCCCAGAGCCCGGCCACCACTCTTCGTGGATCCCTCGCCGAGATCCGTCCACTGCCCCGATGCACAAGTCGTCGTCGCCGAGCACCGCTGCCTGTAAGCGCCGCCACTTGTAGGTAGTCGTCGCCGAGCACCACCGCAGGTCGTCGTCACGAGCTTATCCATGCCGGATGTCCGCCGCCAAACGCCTCCCGGTAATCAGATCAAAGGATCCGGCGAGATCCGCCACGCCGGCGTGGAGCACCATCAACCTCACCGCCATTCTGGCACCACCGGAACTAGCAGCAGCCACATCACGGCGATGTACGTTCACGTTCATTCCAAGTTTCTGCAACAACAACGTTGTTGCGGAATGACGACAAAGTGTTACTGGGCGGTGTGGCCATAGTGTTGTTGCAATTTTTTGTAACAAAGATGTGTTTCTAATTTTTGCAACAAGAGATTTGTTGCAGAAAATTAGAGGTGAACAGGTTTTGCAACGAATGACTTGTTGCAGGAAATTAGAAAAAACAAAGGTTTGGCAGCGAAGGTCTCGAATATTTACAACAAGAGTTTTGTTGCAGAAAATTAGAAAAGAATAGGTTTTGCAACAAAGGACTTGTTGCAGGAAATTACAAGAAAAAAAGTTTCACAACAAAGGTCTTGTTGCAGAAAATTTGAGAAGGATTAGTTTCGCAACAAAAGTATTGTTTCAGGAAATTAGAGAAGAGAGACCGGGGCTCATATCACTTAATCAGACGGCTCGCGAGGCGGCGGATCTTTTTAAAAGATCCGCCGGCCGACGCCTAGCACTGCCCCTTTTTTATGTCTGGATGGCCTTATTATCTTTGATTTAGAAGAACAGGAACCTGTTGAAAAGATGCCAGTTGGAATATAAGGCTGCTGCCGAGAGTTGAATATCCCGAGCGGTCACCATGTGATTCTCAACTACAAAACAAAACGGCTTATTTACAGATAACATATAACCTATAGCTTGCAGTCAATGAACTAATTTCTTACTGAACAATCCTAATTAATCCTAATTAAGTAGGAGGAAGGAAGGAGAGGAAGGAGAGGAAGTAGGAGAAGCCGAGAAGGTACCATGGTCTTTTTCTTGCTAACGGCGACAGGTCATCTTTGCCTTGTCCTCACGGCCGGATGCCGATGATGCCCCGCATGGTTGAGGTGGGTCAGATAGCAGTCGTCGGCGTGGAGGAGCGCCTGCAAGTCCACCTCCACGGCCAGTGCCTCACCATAGGGGAGGTGGTGGAGATGCCATCCGTGGTGTTTGCTGAGGTGTTGTTCCAGCACGTCGCCGGCGCTAGGGAAGAAGAAGATGGAGCCGCCTCGCTATTGCGGCGAGGGCTCCAATTCTTCCCATCACAAGAAGGAGATGGCCAGTACAATCCCTCGATGGGTGATGAAGATGGATGCATGCCGCCATCCGTTCCATGTGTGTTTGTGATGGGGAAATCGGGAGATTGAAACATTGGCAGGGAGGGATGGAAGGAGAAGAGGAGAACGCATCAATTGGGGAATCTGAAGAGGAAAGGGTAGGCGTGTGTTTTTGGGAGGCGAGGAGACGATGAAAGGGGGAGTCCACAGGCGGGTCAGCACAGGGGGATCAACGCTTGAACTGTAGATCTGAGTCACTTGTGGTCAATCAAACGGCTGGATTTTTTAAGGTGACGTGGATGCATGAGAGCTCAGAGATTTTTTTTTTTGAAAAACAACCAACTTTATTAATTAGAAATAACAGTTACATCGTCTATTAGAGGTTGTACAATTTCGACCAAAGGCTCCTCAAACCATTCCCTTGTCTCAGAAAATTTAGCTAGTCTGGCAAGCTCATGAGCTACCTTATTCGCTTCCCTATTACAATGCTCAAAACTAGTAAGAGGAAAATCACACGCTAAAAAATAACAATCATCAAACACTGCCGCTGCCGCTCCTGCTGAACGTCATCCATTCTTCATGGTATCAATGACTTCCATATTGTCAGAATTAGTGACAAGGCGATTGCAACCCGCCTTATGTGCGAGAGATAGTCCGAACCTTAAAGCCAAAGCTTCTGCTGTCAGGGCATCAACACACCAATCAATCTTCCAATTTCCACCAGCAATGAAGATTCCTTTATCATCTCTGAGAACAGCACCAGCCGTGCCCTTAAGCAAGTCATGATCAAAAGATGCATCCACATTAAGTTTGACAAAACCCATTGGAGGTCTAGTCCATGCCCCTATTTTACAGAGTGCATTTGGGGAGAAAGCATTAACAAAGTTTGCCGCTATGGCACGGATACCCATAGAAGTTTGTTGAGCATCTTGAAACTTTCCTTCATGGACCAGCCTACGTCTTTCCCACCATAAGTACCAAGCGGTAATAGCGATTAGTTCGTGGGTCTTCTGGAAGCCCAATATAGCTACATCATGATCTCGCATAAGAAGTAAAAATTCAAGGACTGCCTCTCCTGCACGATCCATAACACAAGCCTTGTTGATCACCTCATCCAATCCCAGATTACGCCAAACCTCCTTAGCTTTGTGACAAAGAAACAACATATGCTTTGTATCTTCTGGCGCACTAGAACATGCAGGGCAGATGGGCGTGACTTTGAGGTGTCTGTTCGCAAACGTAACCCGACAAGGTAGAATGCCATGCAGTGTGCGCCAGATGAAAATTTTGATCTTTGCTGGACAAGATAATTTCCAGATCTTACCCCAAATAGGATTAACATTGATTCTCCCCATACCGTTGGTATGTCGCAGCTTTCTCCCATGTTGTTGATTCCATTCTGCCAAATAAACTGAACGAACAGAGAACAAACCATTTTTTGTGTAGCTCCAAGCAATGAAGTCTGACATATTATGCAGCGGAAGTGGGATGGAGAGGACTCTCTGAGCATCAATTGGCCACAATGTTTGTCTCACCAAATCTTCATCCCAAGAACTTGTGACTGGGTCAATAAGATCTGAAACCCTAGACAGGAGGTGCCCTCCTCTGGGAGTAATAATTTTCCTATTTGCACAATTTGGGATCCAAGCATCTTCCCAAATGTCAATATTTTGTCCATTTCCAACTCGCCATATATAACCATGTTTTGGAGAGTTTACTCCTGCCATAATACTTTGCCAAGTGAAGGAGGAGCCTTTTTTTAAAGTTGCATTCACCAAATCACCGTCAGGGAAATACTTAGCTCTCAATATAGTAGCACATAAGGAATCCGGATTGTCTAGAAGACGCCACGCTTGTTTAGCTAACAATGCTAAATTGAAACAATGTATATCTCTGAAGCCAATACCTCCTTGATTTTTAGGGACACACATCTTCCACCAGGTCATCCAATGCATCATCTTCTGATTGTCCTCGTCACCCCACCAGAAATGCGCCATCGCGTCAATGATTCCTTTGCAATTTTTTTAGGAATTTTAAAGACGGACATAGCATAGGTGGGGATAGCTTGTACTACAGATTTGAGGAGAATTTCCTTCCCTCCGGCGGATAATAATTTTTCTTTCCAACCACTTATTCTCATAATAATACGGTCTATCAGGAATTGAAAACAATCACTTTTGTCCATACCCACATTGGCAGGCAAACCCAAATATTTGTCATTTAGGGCTTCAGTTAAAATATTCAGAATGGTACAAATTTGCTCCTTGTCTTCAACTTTTGTATTGGGACTAAAAAAGATACTTGATTTTTCAACACTCACCCTCTGCCCCGAAGCAGCACAATAAGAATCCAAAATTGATTTCAACGCCTCAGCATTCATGGCATTAGCTCGCATGAGAATCAAAGAATCATCTGCGAAGAGGAGATTGGAAATTGGTGGTGCATCTCTGCTCACCTTAACTCCAGAAATACTTCCATTTTCCTTCGCGTGCGCCAAAAGGGCAGTCAGACCCTCTGTACATAACAACAATAAGTAGGGAGATAGGGGATCTCCCTGCCTCAGTCCTCTAGTAGGCTTAAAGCTCTCGGTTTCTTCCGCATTGAAGCGAACCCGGTACTCCACAGTGGATACACATTGCATAATTAAGTTCACCCACTCCTTTTGAAATCCGAGTTTTAACATGATTTCCTTAAAAAAAAGGCCACTCTACTCGGTCATATGCTTTGTGCATGTCCAGTTTAATAGCACACAGACCCTCCTTGACTGCTTTTTTCTTCTTAATAGTATGGAAACACTCATATGCCACTAAAATATTGTCTGTAATCATTCTTCCAGGCACAAAAGCACTCTGAGTGGGGCTAATAATATCTGATAAGATTGTCTTTAGTCGAGCAGCTATCATTTTTTATATAACCTTGTAGACCACATTACATAAACTGATCGGTCTGAACTGAGTTACCTTTTCAGGGGAATTAACCTTTGGGATCATTACAATTGCATTATCATTCCATCTGGGGGAATGGTACAAGTATTCACCGCCTGCAGGACCTCGTCAGGTCATCCCCCCAGCATAGACCAAAACCTTTTATAAAAAATAGCATGGAGGCCATCCGGTCCCGGTGCCTTTAAATCACCAATCTCAAAGAGAGCTTTCCGAACATCGCCAGACATATAGGGGGCGAGAAGAGCATTATTCATCTCATCAGTCACTTTCCTTTGAACAAGAGAAAGAACCTCCAGGCTCGGTTGGGTAACTTCAGATGAAAATAAGTTTGAAAAATACCCCTTGATGTGGTCCTTTAAATCAGAATCTTGCAACCAAACACCTGTATCATCCAAAAGCTTTTTAATCTGATTTATTTTCTTCCTGGCGGTAGCCGCATTGTGGAAGAACGAGGTGTTGCGATCCCCATGTAATAGCCAATTGGCTCGACCGCGTTGTAGCCAGTAAATCTCCTCTTGTTCTAGAAGATTTTCAATAAGAACAAGAATCTCCTTCTGGAGCGCTTGAGAGTTCGCACTCATCGGTCCTCTCCGCAGTTTTTCCAATTCTTTTTTTTAATTTGTTGATACGCCTTTTCGGACCCGTAAGAGTATCCCAATCCCAGCTATGTAAGTCAGTCTGCACTGCCTGAGTTCGCTCAGCAAGGCACGGCCCAATACCCATCATTTTTGCTTTCTCCCAAGCAGTACGTACAATTTCCACAACTGTTTCTTCTTGGAGCCACCGCGCTTCAAATTGTCTTACTCGGTTTGTTGGTCGTTTAAACATATTACCATCAAAATATTCTGTGTCCAGGATTAGAGGACGATGATCGGAATGTACGTGCTCTTCATTAATGACCGCCGCACGAGCAAATTTATTTGCTCATTCCACATTACAAACAGCACGGTCAAGTCTCTCCCTAATTGCTCCTCTCCTCCAAGTGAAAGGATCCCCAATATATCCCAAATCTTCCAGGCCACAGTCTCCCAAACAATTACGAAATTCTCTCATCATTGCATTTGGTCTTGCATTGCCGCCTTCTTTCACATGGGAATACAGGATTTCGTTAAAATCACCCAGGACAAACCATGGGTAGGATGCTCGATTATGTAACTCGCGAAGATCAGACCAAGAGAGGGATTTCTCTGTCCAACCCGGATACCCATAAAATCTCGTAAAGCGCCAATCCACAATATCCTCTTTCATAAACATTACATCAATAAAATGCGCAGACACATAGTTCAACTCAATTTTATTCTCTTTCTGATAAAATAATACAATCCCACCGGCCTTCCCATCACTTTCATCTAGAAACATAAGATCAAAACCTAACTTACAGCGTAGCTCGCCAGCTTTTATTTTATTTAGATGCGACTCAGAAAGAAAAATGACATCCGCACGAACTCGTCCTTGGAGCTCCAAAAGCTCCTGAACCGCCGTGGGCGAAAGCATCCCACGGTAGTTCCATCCAATTGTTTTCATATTTCCCGGCGGTCCTCCGAACCGGAGGCCGCCAATGCGATGTTCTCTTCCTTTTCCTTCCCATCTCCTACAGACTCCCTCCTCTTTTCCACATAGTCCTTCTCTCTTCCCTCCATCTCCTTAGCAACATGCATAACAGACCCATCAGCCCCCCTGATAGCTTCTACGCGGCTAACACATGCGCGCTTACAAGAGATGTTGAGGTCATTGTACAACATAAATTCTACACTATCATTACTCACATTCTCAGAAGAAAAAACTAGGTCACTGCCAGTAGCCTGCATTTCATAAAGACCTCTTCTTTTGCTTCCTGAAGCCCCTGCAACAGTCTGTTTCCCTTGAACACTATTCCCTCTTCCCTGTGCCTCTTCTCTGTTCAGACGCGACCATTTCTTCTTATCATGCTTCACTTGCTTCCCCTGCAACTTCTTCCCCTCACCAACACCAGTAGTAAATTTGAAATGACTAGCAAAAGCAGAGGACGAAGAAAAAATCTCAGCATGATGTTTACTAGGCAGCACCCTATCAGTTCCATTCTCTCCTTCCACTTCACCCATCACCATCTGCATGTCACCATAGCTAGGTGAGTACCCAGCCACCGCCAAGTTGGCCGAAGCAACAGCAGCCCCGAGCAGGCCCCTAACGCCCTCCTGGCTAGGAGGAACCTGCCGAGGACTAGTGGGAAAAAACAAGGATCCTGGGACAGTCGTGTTGATGAAGATGCTGCCCCCAGGACCCGCAGCTGGTAGCTCACCCGGAGTTGCAGAGGTGGCCGCTGGCAGCAGAGGTCCATGGCCCTCCTGGCCAAGACTGATGTGCAGGCCCTCTTTCTTGAGGGGCATGATCTCCCGGCCCGCCTGGCCGAGAAAGGCAGCGTGCACTGCGGCTGAAGAAGATCCCAGCGCCTGGCCCTCCTGGCCAGAACGGATATTGTTGGGGACGATAACACCAAGCCCCACGACCTGGCCCACCTGGCCAGGCGGTGGAACGGTCTGGGTAGCACTCAGCTCCCCTCCAGGGACGACAACAACAACATGTGCAGTTGGCGTGATGTCCGCTGCTCTTCGTGGCACGGTAGTTCCCTTTTCAGAAACCACCAAGTCGCGAACAGCCGAAGCCACCTCGCCAACAGCTCCCTCCCAAGCTTTTGGAGGCCTCCCAAAAACTAGGGATCGCTATGTTGAGCCTTGCGCCTTCCAATATGCATCAACATGTAGAGCATAGGAATAGATACATTTTCTGTTTTCCTTTGGTATACGATAGAACCTCTTCGAATTATGTCCTACTAACCCACAATATTCACAGTACCTAGGTAACTTCTCATATCTAACCCCAAACTCTAATTCTTTTGAGCTACCCAAAGGAGTGAAAGCTACTGTACTTCTAAGAGGTTCATACAACATAATTTCCACTCGTACTCGTAAGTATTTATCAACTATCATCTTATTGCGATGGGACACAGTGATGACCTCACCAAGTTTCTCCCCTAATGTTTGCCCTATAGCCTCCGATTTAAGCTCGAACGGTAGGCCACGAACCTGAGCCCAAATGGGCATGATGCCGAGGTCGACGTCTGTCGGGTTCCCCTTTCCGTCGAAGGAGGCGAAGATGACGCCGTCCCTCTTGAAGTGCCATGGTTGTGCTCTTAGCACCAACCGCTTATCGCCTTCAATGGAGAAGTTGACAATGAACCTCCCGTCGATGCTGTCCACCTCCTGGGCGGTGGCAGCAGACGCCATGCCGCTGTACGGAGCTCCTCCACAATGATCCTGGGATTGACTTGGAATGGCGACATGAGTCGCCCCACCACCAGGCAGCCAGACACGGCTTTGTGAGCAACATCCATATCGATGATGAGGGGCTGGATTTCCCCCCGGAGCCGATGAGGAGTGGACCTTCCTTTCCCCAGCATAGGCGGGGGAGCAGAGAGCAGAGAGCCGCCACTCCCAATCACCGCCACCGGCGACTGCAACCGCGCCAACCGAGAGGTGCTCCCCTCCTCCATTGACCCCTTTCCCTTCTCCCCCTCCGCTCTCTTCCCTAAAGCCACCTCCCGGAGCTTGGATGGACTGGCCATGGTGGAAGGCACTGACGACCAGAGGACAAGAAGGGAAGGAAATGATTGAACGATGGAAGGAACTACAACCCCAGAGAAGAAATAGAGAGGCCTCTCCCCTGATTCCTCCACCAAATCCTCAACCTCCAAATGCGAAATCAATCCCTCGTCAATAGAATTAAAAACCAGACCGAAACGCTTCCCCCCTCCCATGGCTGAAATCTCGTCTGGTCCCCCTTCCTTAACTGCAAGAACATGACCCTGAGATCCCTCCTTTCCTTGAGGATAACCCGAATCCCTCTCACCCGATGGGATCTCCCTTGAAAACTCGCCCAGTCCAGTACTCATTTGCCCCGAAAATTTCTCTAGGAACTCACCTGCTCTTTTCTTCATCTGCATCAGACTACGTTTCTGATCCTGCGAAGAACGAACAATCTTCAGCGCTCTCTCTCTCAAAACGCTCCTCTCTTGGGCTCCGAAGAGACTCACTCCCCTCTTCCTCTCCGGCCCCGGCCGGAGATTCATCGTGGTCGGCGCCTCCGCCGCCATCTCGCTGGCTCGCTTCCGCCGCCCAGGGGGCGCTCGTCCAGGCGAACGCTTTTTTTTCTACTGCGCCTGCCTGCTGTATCGTTACTGATGAGAGCTCAGAGAATTCATGTAGCGGGGATCCCCTATTTAGATATCGTAGATGTGGCAGGAAACAGAGTTTTTTTTTTTTGTTGATTGATAACGGCAGCAGACGGGAACTTTTTTTTTCTGAGGGAGAAGGAGACGGAGCTTGGTTGCGCGTTGCGACTTCCCCGAGCGGCCGAGCCTTCGACTTGGAGCTCCTAAAACCTTTTCCGACCCACGCCGCCGTGCCCCTCCCCCAAAACCCTAGCTCCTCTTCGCCGACGATGCCGGGCATGCCGGCCGACAGCGGGGGCGCCATAGTCCCTTTCTCGGGGGAGCCAAAGCACGCGGCGTCGGCACCGCCTGTGCGGCCCATCCGCCACGGCGTGCCGCCGCCCATCTCCCGCGTCTACATCTCCTGGTCAAGCGGCAACCTCCTGCAGGTCGCCTGCCTCCGGCCTCCGGGTCCGGAGGAAGGCGCCAGCCGCGGCGCGGAGGAGGTCGGCGGGAGGGTGGTGGAAGTGAACCTCGGCGTCGGCGCTGGCAATGGCAGCGCGGAGGTCGAGGAGGAGATCGATGAGGCGGAGATGCGGCGGATCGAGTACGGCTCGGTACCGGCTTTCGCGCTGCTGCAGAGCAGGAAGAACGCCCTCGCAGATGCTGCTGCTATGCAGCACATGCACTCAGTCTCAGAGCACGCAGAATGGTGAGCATTTTGGTTTTCATGTGTTCGCTGCTTAATGCAATTTGGTTTTGATTAGGGATTGATTTGAGTACCAATTGTAACATTGAGCTCTATTTCACATTTCTTACGGTTCAGAGGTCCAAATTCCCTGAGTTTCTTTCACAACTTACGCTTATATAGGAAATGGGCATTACATGTCTATTCAAAATCTATAACTTTTGCAACCTATGTTACAATTGTAGTAACTTTGGCAGCTATCCATGTGCTATATAAGCTATAGTTGTACCTCTCAGACGTCCATTCTGAATTCTGATGCATATATTCATCATGCCTGCAAAAATAAACCTTACTGGGCAGTCGTATCACAGGAAGAACCTTACCAGTTACTGTAAAGTCTGCTCTTGTTCTTATTGATTCTTTTTTTGATTAGGTGGCAATATGTGCTCGAATACAGCAAAACCATCGGTAATCTTCTTGGCAACCAAGATTCTCTTCCTGCTCTCATGATTGAAGATCCGAGGGCAATTCTTAAGGTGACCGTCTATATGTGTTACAAACTTGCAAGGCTTTCTTATCATTTAAGTTCACTTATATTTTATTGTTTCCACTAAGTTGTAACTGCTATATTTTTAATTTACAGGTTAGAGAGAAGCCTACTAGTTTAAAGGCTGCCTGGGAATTGTTAGAAATATTCTATGTTGACAAAGAGTTACACAGCTGGCTTCCGGAGCGACTCGTTGATTGGTTAGCTGTAATGCTCTTTCTGTCAACAATTGCCTTGTTATACCTTATTAAGTCCTATTTACTGTCAGAATGCCTGGGCTTATACTCTCCTATTCTTCCTCTTTTGGTATTAGGATTACGACAGCCTCTTGACCAAGACGGATGGCACGGTGTATTGCAAGCTCAACAATTTCCAGAAAAAGCTAATCAACCTGCAGGTTGATTCTTCTATTCTTTATTATAGTATATAGGGGCCAGTCTGGTATACAAACTTTAATAACTGACCGCACTGTTGAGTTGATGCTCTGTTATATTTTATCTATTTACCTCTGTTAATATGTATTACTTCCATGGTCCAACCCTTGTACCTTACTATTGGTGAGAGTGAACTGACAATAAGAGGTATTTTTGTAGATTGTTGAAAATGATGATGATTACTGGAATGGATTATCGGCAGCACTGTCAGTTGGATGGCTTGATGTCGTGGTATGTCTATATGTTTTGCACCTTTTTCATAGGTTTATACTCTTGTGTGTAGCTTGCCGTCTGAAGTTGTTTTTCTTGCAGGTGAATATGCTACGTTTTCATGGTTCATACCAATTGGATCAGATGGACAACCGTGAGGTACTTAGGTTGTTGCTACTTTCAGGCCATTCTTGATTTCTTTGTCACTTTGTCAGTGATGTTGATCTTGCAAATAAAATATCATTCTGGTTTGATTCAAGGGCCTAGATCATCGATAATTGTATTGCCCTATTTGCCTTCTCCTTTTACCAAATTAGAATTTAAAACTACCCAGATTTTCAAATGCAGAATTAAGATGAAAAATGCACACTCAGTTTGTCCCTTTTTTTTTTCTGTGCAGTTCATGTGGTTAAGCTATTGCAGCAAGTGCAGTTATGTTATATTGTTGGCCGTATACATTTAAAAGTTTAATCCTATTTAAAATATTGAACAGTAGCCTAGAAATAGTACGCTCTCACCGCCCTCCTGTCGATACAGCTATGAAGAGAACAATTAGGTGGCAATGATGAATGGATCCATTCTAATGCATAATGTTGTTAACTTGATTGTGGGAAGAGAGTGACCTGTAATGCAAGGACTCATAATTTCTCTGGTCTGTTTTGGGATTTGACTTACCTTCATATTTTGCTTGAATAATTTTGATTCACGAATAAGATACAACGAAAAAGTTACTCTGCTATATTTTCCTGATTCATTCTTTGATTTTCATATCACTTGTGCTAATTTACTTGCTGTTATCACTCGGACATAGTATTTTATCTATACTTTTGCAAGTTATTTCTATATGGGGCATGTATTTCCTTGTAGCTTTGCCCATATAATATGAATTGTCTGCTGTCAGTATGTTTTATGTACAACTAAACCTAACATAAACGGCTTTCGTCCTTTGGTTCAACAGACAGAAAACGGGTTGGTTGAGGCTGTTGCAGTTCTTGTCTCAACCATGCCGCGCATGAGACCGGATTTACCGAAGGGTAAATTAGGCCAGTGCTGTAAAACAAGACCTGATTTCATCAAGGTATGCTTTATAAACGTTGCCATCTTTTTGAGCACTTTACCATTTCTTTTGTACCCCTATGAAAGTTGGATAGATCTAAGCCACTAATGACATGATCGTTTTTCCCCTTATCGTTGCAAAATCATAACAATGTTAATTATCCTGTTTCTACCCTCATTGCTGCTGCACAGTACAAGCTATGCCTTGCATGACCACCATGATGACCAGTTACTGCTGCTCATGAGAGTGCCTCCGTACCACAATGTTATAGTTATACTTCTGCCTTCTCATGTTCAATTTCCACATGATGGTGCTGCTTGTACTGTTAGGTAGCGCCATCGCTACTTGCCATGCTGCCAAACTTATTTTGCATTTGTTTATTCTACTGTTTGCAAATGATTGCTGGTGCTTTTGGCTCCCTCTTCATTACTTGCTGCTGCTTCCTTGGGCTGCAACCTGCTTTGTGCCCACTGTCGAAATATGAGTGCATTACCACCTTCCCTCAATATCTAAATGTCTGGCGAACTGTTTTGTGCATGAAAGTTTATAGTATCAGAAATAAAAGCGACTTGGCGAGCACTGAATATAAAATATTCCAGCCCATGTCGAGTCCATCTCATAGGCCCAAGGGAGCCTATATGTGGGGGTTGAGTATTAAGTATGAGCATATTCCTCACCGTTTTTCACTACCTTTTAAGTTTTGGGAGAACTCTGATTGCTGCTCGAAAATCATTATCCACCGAGTTTCAAGGTGAATTATTTGGGGACAACTCTATAAATGGTCTAAAAAACACAAATACTTGCTGGGGGTGGCATGTCCGTATCGGCTAACGTATCGCACATGGATTTGTCCCCGATACATATCAAGGGAGTATCAGCTGATTAAGCATTAAAAGTAACGAATTTTAATCCCGGTACCTCACAGGTATGTTTCTGATACGGCCCAGCCCAATGACTAGCGTATGTGTCAACCCTACCTGTAGCGAAACCCATCCCCGATCCCTCTCTCTCCCAGATCCAAAATGCCACAACTTTACAATCCGAACAACTATCCAAAACACACTACCATAGCTCGGACAGTCCCGAAAACAAAACACAAGGGAAAATGAACACAGCTGTGTCTCATAGCCCTGTCTTCAAAATGCTATCCTGTATCCATCCTCTGAAGCTGAATAATGACGCTCTGGATCTTGTCTTGCATGCCCCACACCTCTCCCGTCGTCCTTCTGGCAGAAAACAACGTCCTGCATGGAGGCGATGCGGATTGGTCAGAGTACACCTTTTAATGTGGCACATATGCTCTTTTATTGGTATTTCGTGCCTGCTTTGGTACCCTGAGATGCAAATCTTGACCTTAATGGTAATATGACACATGGTTCAAAGTGAAATATGTGATTCCTTGGTAATACTTCTAATTGAAACGGTTTTACCTTGTTACTCATCTGTGAAACTGGGTAGTGTACTGGTTGGGCTTGGTGAAATTGTTATGTCAATCTTCCATAGTCATTCTTTTTACATTCATAAGTTTAACTTATGTGTTAAAAAAAAGTTGTCCTGGTTGAAGTTCACAGAAAGATTTAATGAGCTACTTGTATTTACAGGCATGGGAAAAATGGCGAGGTCAAGTAAGTAAACTGGAGTGCAGTGCATTTTGGATTCAGTGCAGTCACCAAAAAACTCGTGATGGTTTGAAGAATCTGCTTCACATCATGATGGGAAACATAAAGGACCTCACTGCTGCTACTTCCCATTGGCTGGAGCTATTTGCTTCTCATTTTCTTTATATAAGGCCATTTACGGTGGTTCGTCTCATACCCATGCACTTGCCTCTTGTATTGTCAGTTCCAATGCTTTGTGGTTCATTTGCTTGAGTAACTCTCAGTTTTCCTAAATACTTCTGTGACATTCCTTGATTCCCAATGCTTGCGTAAAGATGTGCCAGATGCCCTTATTTCCCTATTACCTAAGGTTTTGCATGCAATTTCCTCCCATGGTTTTCAGTTTCATGATTGCTATTAGAGCAACCCCTTGTCGGCAAGATCATTTTACAATTGAGTGTGTGCTCTAATCTGTTACATGACCCCAGGACCCATTGTATGAGTGCCACCACCCCCTCTAAACAATGACCAGCTATTATGGTTACTTAGAGCTCTCACTGTCACAGTTCTACCTGCTAGGCCCTAGGGCACAACAACTGCATCTAGCCAACATGGGCTCGAGTTCTCATCTTCTTTGGAATGAAAAGCTGGGGAACGTGGTCACACCTCTCGGTCTCTTTCTTTTATTATGGTTATTGATTTTTAATTGTCTTTGTGCAATAATTTGTGCTTTTAAGATGGCTAAATATTTACCCTGACTGAATTTCCTGAAACCTCTTATCTCTCGTATGATGCAACAGTTAGCTATTGATTTAATATATACATGTGAACAGTTCATTAAGGAGTCTTTGTGCAACAGTTTAGCCTTTTCTCTCCATTGTTTCAGGGCTTTGAAGGGATGCATCACTTAGCACAGAAATGTATACAGCTTAAGCCGTCTTTCGACACTAATGGATTAACAGGCCTCCTTAACGGCATCCTTTCAGAAAATCCAGAGGTTGGCATGCAACATTATCCTGGCAGACTCCATATAACCTTGTCTTTCCTTTCTTGGCGATGTAACATTTCTTTTTCATGGTTAGGTTGTCTTGGCGGAATGCACAAAAAAATTTGGGCCTTGGTAAATGGACAATCTGTTACTTGGAGTATTTGATTTTCTACCTACTGTCAACATTGAAACACTGGCCTAATATATTTTGCCATCTGTGACCACAGGATGGTTACACACTGTATGGAGCTGTTGGCAGCTGATAATGACTATGCAGATATTATGTTGCATGAAGAACGACCTAACTTTGGTGGCATAAGCATAGAAGAACTGCACCGGCTAGTCTACGCTCAAGTTTTGTGTTCTCATTCTTTAACTTGGCAGGTGAGTTTTATGTACTCAATGCACTACCAAATGACTAGAGCAGCTTCTGTTCTGTTCTGTGGTTTTAAATATTGAGAAAAGTCCATTTTGAACCTTGAACTATTGTGCCTGGTGTGACTTGAACCTCAAACTTTTGAACTTCTATTAAATCCTGAACTCTCTAAAACCATTGAAACCAAACCTTAGAATGATTTTGAAAAATGGTTTTGTGTTCGTCTTCTAAAAAAGTATGAAAACGATTCATGGATGTCATAAGAAAATCATAAAAGATGACTATCTATGTCATGTGCAAAATGAGAAATTCATTTATCTTATCCAGTGAGTATCCCCACCGTACCCCTATTTTTTTTGAAGTCAGAAAAAGGGAATAATCGGGGATACGTGTAGCCGAGTGTATCCCTGTGTCGCCTGCTTACTGCATGGGGTTACGGCTGACCCAGCCGTATTGGGGCTTTCTAGTTTTCACATTTTTTGAAAACAGCAAAATGTAAAACTACTATCTAAAACCAGGGTATGGCTTGTTGAAGTGTATATATGGATTGCATAGCCCTTTCCATCAGTCGGACTTTTGGTTGCGTTGGCTAGTGCATGAAGCTTAACAGGGTTGAAGTTAAATGGCGTTTAATATGGACGGTTTCATAGTTCAGAGCTTTATCGGACTTTCTGCTATGGTTCACGGTTTACAATAGACTTCTTTCTTGAATAATATTCTGATGTATGTGGGTCTGAATGTTCTAGTGTATGTATGCGTATTGTGTAGTTTGCTACCATCCGTTGTCCACTTGTATCAGATCTGTAGAACGGATCTGATCTATCTATGCTAGGCGAATGTCTTATTTTGATGTTGTTGGTAATGGCCATCTTGCATGTTTGGTACTCAGATCGCACCGACTTATCTGTCCTCATGTCTAAACCAAGGCCTAGGGCTGCTGGAGATTCTACTTCTCAAGCAACCCATACAAGATAACCGTCTAGTGCTGAAGGTATGTTTATTCAACTTGATATATACTTGTGGTGTTTCTGTATTTTTGTTTGTCACCTATAACTCGTTTCTGTGAGCAGACTTTGGAACTTTGTCGTTTGTATGAACTGGAGAATGTTGGTACAAACATCATGAAGGTAAAATGTGGTTGGTAATACACGCGTAACTTTATTTTTAAGATAAACACAATTTTTCATGAGCATCTTGGGTTTTTAAATGGCTTTCTTCAACTAAATATTCAACTTAACTTTGGAATTCTGTATTTAGCTGGCTCAAGCTGTCCTATCTAATAACTTTTCTTTTTTGGTTTTAGATTGCAGGCATTTACCATTGGAAGCATGGTAGAAAAGGAACCGGGGTTTATTGGTTTCAGCAAGCTCATGATAAAGTACGACTTGATAGAATTGCTCAACAATTGTTTGAACGCATTGGGAAATCAGTCGCAGATGATAATTTTAAGGTGTCAAATTCTTCCCTTGTTCCTCCCCTACAATTAGTTTAGTCTTCAGTATTAACCAAGTAAAATGGATCAAAATATGCAGACAATTTAGATTCATGACAGTATCTAATAGTGATTTTGCTTGGTCAGCAATGGGAAGGGTTGCTCGAGTTACTAGGTTCAGATATTGGTAGTGCAGGTGGTCTTGAGTTCCTTCACAGGTATTTATTTCTTTTTTTATTTTTTTCATCAAATTTTTGTTTCTTTTCTCTTCACAAGTGTGACATCAGCTTAACATGTGCTTTTGCAAAGGTACCGGGATTTCAAGAGATCCCTTCAACACGCACTAGAAGGAAGGACCGGCGAGGCTGCTCGGCAGACCGTGGAGTTCCTTATACAGGTAAAAATGTTCCTGCAGTTCAACACTTCAATTCAAGACCACTGGTAGAAGATGTGCAAAAAAGCATGCAGCTTGTAGGAATAGTTATCTTGTCTCCAGGTTTAAGATCTATGTCATTAGTTTTTTTATTCCTTATATACAATGTAATTTTTCTTTTGCAGCTAATGAGAAATCCATCTACACCACAACGTTTCTGGCTGCCCCTTCTACATGACTCGGTAAGCTCCCGCTGGTTTGATTACTATAGCACTAAGGATCTTCATTCGGCAAAATTGCTTAGCTAAATCATATTTCTTCATCTTATCTTAATCCGAATTAACATTTAAGAAGTTTGGGGTTTTGATTCCATTTTCTGCCGCCACCTTTTCTACAGGTGAAACTACTCAACTGCAAACCCCGCCCTTTACTGAATGTTGCCGAGACAACCTTGTTGCTCAATAAACTACAAGAACTGTCCATGGCCAAGCTGCGTCCTGACTTCTGCAGTAATCACCTACCAAGTCATGCACTGAGCTCTGTCAGATTGGCTCTGGGATCAAATCTTGCCCGTGCCATTCTTGAAGAAGCTTGAACTCTGGTTGTATCTGCTGGAGTGTCAGCTCCAGTTTGGTGGCGTTGCTCCGCAGTTACATTATCAGGCTCCCTAGTTTGTAGTTTGAATTCGTTCGCTCTTGTTCAGCGGCTCTGCCATAGATGTATCATATATTGTTTTTAGCTTTGGTGATCTCATGTCTGTTGTTTTTTCTTTTATACGAATCGATGCTTGTAACTGTATTCTTGGGTAAAAAACCACCATGTTGTTGCGTAAAATTTATTGTGCTTATTTCTAACATGCACAGTGGACCTGTGGAAAAGAAAGTACTCCTTCCGTTCCATAAAGCTTTGTCGTGATTTTAGTTCAAAGGGAGTATATCTGAGGCTGGTCACAATGGGCAGGAACTTAGGAGTAACATCACACACTTCAATGCAACTTTGCTTATGTGGCACATATTTAATAAAGAGAGAGCTGCTTGTGGTAACTAACTAAGTTACCGGAACATCACACACTTTAAGAAATAATGAGTCTATATGACCTAATAAATACATCGTTGCATGCACTACATACATGTTCCTATCCACTATGGAGATACTCCTAGTAACATAGTCTAGGAAAGTGTGTAGGTTACTACCTTTATGTTCCTGCCCATTGTGACCAGCCTGAACGACTTGGCCCGTTGTTACTGGGAGAATGTTCCTTCCTCCATAAATGTTTCTATAATTGGATAGAGCAAATCTTCTGAATTTGACCCTTGTGCACAAGGATGCCCACGTTGACTGGTTGTCAGGTGTGATTGTGAATACCATTTTTGTCTGTGTAGACAGAAGTCCAACCAATTCAATGGACTGAAGGGCGAGACATTAGCCGCTTTTTGGTGCAACTCGTAGCCAGCAATTGAATTCGATCTGGAAACTTGGTAGCGCCAAATCGCCAAACAAGTTCAGTACTCCACTGCTACGGTACGCAGCGGCTCGACGGCAGGGCACCAACACAGCGGCCACTCCAACAGTCTTCCTTGGTCTGCTCCCCCAACTCCACTGCTCTGCTGAGCCGCCATGGCGGAGCTCGAGGCCGGGTCCAACTCCATGGCGGCCGGCGGCGGCGGCCGACTCCGGAACGCCCTGAGCGGCGTGCTGTGTGCTTTCACCCTCCTCCTTATCGGCGTCCTCGCCTTCTCCATCCGCCTCTTCTCCGTAAGATCCACGCCAACGTTCTCTAGATCCTATGGCGAACTCCATGATTGCCCGCCTTACATGCCCCCTCGTGGTGTGCCGCAGGTGATCAAGTACGAGAGCGTGATCCACGAGTTCGATCCCTACTTCAACTACCGCGTCACCCAGGTCAGTTTCGGCGGCGTCGCATTCTTGCCCACTGTCCGTTGCTCAGGTGTCTGTGGAGTGTAGCAGCACTGTGAAACTGAGCTCAAAGCGTTGCAGGACGCGTTGCTATGTTTGTTCGGAGCGTTATCACATTCGAATTTTGGGAACTACGGCTGTAGGAAGCTTCGTTTACTTTTTTTTTTGAAACGTCAGCTTCGTTTACTTTCACACATGGTACTCCCTCGGTTCCTAAATATAAGTCTTTCTAGAGATTTCAATATGGACTACATAGGGATGTATATAGACATACTTTATTATAGAGTGTGGATTCACTCATTTTGCTCCATATGTAGTCCATATTGGAATCTCTAAAAAGACTTATATTTAGGAACCAAGGGAGTACATGGTAGTGGACTAGTGGTATTAAGCGGTGAGAAAATTGGGACGAACACAGTTTTTTTCCCCAATGTAAGGGCAAACATCCTGGCCTCTGCGTATGATTGGGGACTTGGGATGTGTTCTTTTGTGTAATTTGCTGCTTACGTTTTCGTACAAGTATTGGTGTTCCATAATGTGTATGTATTTTTATTCGTTATATGTTTCCCTGCCTTGTCTCAGTTTTTGTCAAAGAGTGGAATCTACGAGTTTTGGAACTGGTTCGACGATCGAACATGGTATGGCTGCCACTTGCCAGGACACAATAATTATTCAGTGTGCGTTATGAATGTTCGTTGTTTCTTACTGTTATTTGTGTATTAGGTACCCCCTCGGACGTGTTATTGGTGGCACTGT
This sequence comes from Aegilops umbellulata, assembly GCA_032464435.1. NCBI lineage: Eukaryota > Viridiplantae > Streptophyta > Magnoliopsida > Poales > Poaceae > Aegilops > Aegilops umbellulata. The sequence continues at coordinate 345,058,924 of CP136056.1, read as the reverse complement.
CTATCCTGGTCTGACACTGACGGCTGGCACGATATGGTGGTATGTAAAATGTTTCATTCCATAGCATAGATCAATGCACATTGTTGGATAGCTTTGGAAAAATGCGATTGCGGCTCAAGTGTTTGGTTGGTGTAGGTTGCTGAACTCCCTTAACATCCCATTGTCGGTGGAGACTGTCTGCGTGTTCACCGCCCCGATTTTTTCGGCAAATGCTTCCTGGGCAACTTATCTGTTGGCAAAGGTTGTTTTCCTGTTATAAAAATCACATGTGCTTACACTAGTTCTACAACCACAGAAGTTCTGTAGTAACTATGTACTTTACCTTCCAGGAAGCAAAGGGTCATGGGGCTGGTTTAATGGCAGCAACTATGTTAGCGATGGTATGCTCTGTTTCTTTTTGTCTTTTCTTTTATGGAGGGACTAATTAAGTTTTTTTTATATGCTTACTTGATTTATATTTCTCATTTTATACCTTGCTGTTTACCCTTGCATATGGATACTTTGCTGTGAATTCCATTGGAAAGTGTCTGGTCTTCCATTCATTTGTGGGTAAAATAGAGAATGGGGATAGTTTGGTGTGATATTTCTCTTAGCTTTGTAATAATTGGTTTCCTATCTCCAACTGTGTCAGCTAAAGCTTTTGCGAACAATATACATATATTCATTCTTCCTAGCCCTAGCCGAATAAGTTGTTTATATCCCAGTTGTCAAATCAGTTCTCAGCTAGCTGGTCAATGTTTAGGAGTTGAATTTGCCGTTTCCAAACGAAAGAGTCATATTTTGATCCTCTGATTTGAGCTCAGGATGATTTTTCATCCTAATCATTTCAGGTGAGCTTATTTGGTTCTTCAACTTTACCATTTATCCAAAATTCTTTGTGTAGACGAGAAGGTTCATTTCTTACATGTCAAGAACATGAAAAGTCATAGAGCTGAGTGATCTACAAAGCTCCATTTAAAAGTTTAGGTCCTAAAATGGCCTGGGAAATCTGGAAAATAGAGACTGGGGCGCAAAGCTGGGAACTAAAATATTTCTGAATTATGGAAGATGAGATTTCTTGTCAATGAAAATCCTAATGGTCATTGCTTTTGTAGACCATGGGGTAAAAGCTGTGTTTTCTCATTTATTTGGGATCTGCGACCATGAGATCATCTTTACATCTTTTAAATATGCCTACCTACTATTACTACTACTGTGCCCTGAGACCCAATCTTGTACTCCCTCCGTTCCATAATTCGAAAACCTACTTATCATGACTCCCACTTGTCAGGTCCCCTCGTACATCTCAAGGTCTGTTGCAGGCAGCTATGACAACGAAGCTGTAGCAATATTTGCTTTAATATTCACATTTTATCTATATGTAAAGGTTAGGTTCTCAAAATGCCCTCAGAATTTTAGGCCTTGTTTTTTCCTCCCTTTTCTTTGCGCCTTCAAGAAGATAACATAATGGTGACTATGCAGACGCTAAACACGGGATCACTCTTTTATGCAACGCTTAATGCTCTCTCCTACTTTTACATGGTAAGCTTTTCTTCAAAAATCCATAGAATAGCTACAAGTTTCAGCGAATTCTTCACATTATGCCGCATTTCCGCTTTTCAGGTCTGTTCCTGGGGAGGCTACACATTCATCATCAACCTTATCCCAATGCATGTTTTCCTGTGTATTGTAACTGGTCGTTATTCTTCACGACTTTACATTGCGTATGCTCCCCTTGTAAGTCCATAAGCCTAGTGCCTTACCAATTGGTTGTGCACAAATGAAGAGCACAGATTCTCATTATTATGATTAGCACCATGCAGGTTGTACTGGGAACACTTCTGGCAGCATTGGTACCTGTAGTTGGTTTTAATGCAGTATTGACATCGGAGCACTTTGCATCATTTCTGGTACACCAACTACCTATGCTTGTGCTCCTTTTTTCCCTTAACTTTTCTGATCTCACCCAATTTTTGTATATCTGTTGAAACATGGCTAATCGCTTTCTCTATTTATTTTTTTGATGTTTGGACTACAGGTGTTTATAATCCTCCATGTGGTTGCTCTTGTGTATTACATCAAAGGACTTTTAACTCCTCGGCTGTTCAAAGTGGCCATGACATTTGTACTGACGGTTGGCTTGTAAGTTTCTGATGTTAAAGAACAGTTAAAGTGCGTTAAAAGCTGTGTTATAATGTTGACAGATTAAACATTTGTTTCTCATAAGTCAAAATAAAGTAGATGCTCTGTACACATTCTAATATCAAGGATTCCTGCAGAGCCATTTGTTTTGCTGTAGTAGCCATACTTGTTACATTGGTCGCATCTAGCCCAACAAAAGGTTGGAGTGGGCGCAGTTTGAGTCTACTTGACCCGTAAGTTCTCGTAAAATATTTGTTTGGCTCAAGACTTGTTGCTTTTTTTTCATTGATTGACAATGCTTAACAATAAACATGACAAGTTAAACTGGAACCACCTTTCTCTGGATTTCGAGTTGCTAAAGAGATAGACTACCTTCAAGGTTTCCGCATCGGTACAAAAGAACTGTGGCTTCTATTACCCACATATGTACTGATACCTTGAAATTTTTTCTGTATGCAGGACGGACATAATTCTGATTCCTGTTTATGATGAATTCTTCTGTTTCTATATTAGTTGATGCCTTGTATTCTTTCGCTTTGTTCCTTTCTGACAGAACGTATGCAAGCAAGTACATCCCTATCATTGCTAGTGTGAGCGAACATCAACCACCTACCTGGCCTTCTTACTTTATGGCTATCAATGTGCTAGCCTTCTTAGTTCCTGCTGGGATCATAGTAAGCATTCATGTTTTGTTGAAAAACAGATTTTACTTAGTGTTTAGCATGGTTTTAATTGATTTGTTGCAACACAACCTGCAGTCATGCTTCTTACCTTTATCTGATGCAAGCTCATTTTTGGTCTTGTACTTGGTAACCTCAGTATATTTCTCCGGGGTAATGGTAAGTCATCACTGCTAAAGACATTTACAGTACCATACTCGTTTATTTATCAGTTGATAGTGATGTTAGTGCAATGTTAGGTACGACTTATGCTTGTTCTGGCCCCTGCTGCATGCATTTTGTCTGGGATTGCTCTGTCAGAAGTTTTTAACGTCCTCACACGGTCAATGAAATTTCAGCGCCCAATATCAGATGATGCCCTTCCTACTGTATGATTATTTCATCAGTACTATTTTTCTTATCCAGATTTAGTTTCTACAAAAGGTTTACTGATGTATTGATGTCCGGTCAAATTTAAGGCAGGAGGTAGTACTCCAGGGAGTTCCAGTACTGCGGCCACTATCACAACTTCAACGAAAAATGCGAACATAAAAAATGAAAAAACAGAAAATAATTCAAAGGAAAGATCATCAAAGAAGAACCGGAAGGGGAAAGAATCGGTGGGAAGTTCTCCTGTTAGGCCTGAAAAGGAGGAGAAGCTTTGTGTACTGCCTTCTGAAGCATCTGCCATGGGTATACTGTTCCTGATCATACTTTGTGGACTTTATGTGGTAAGGTATCTGTTCTCACTGGAAGCAGCATTCTCATTAGAGCGACGCTATTAGTTCACGATGCCATTTTTGCAGGTCCATTGTGTATGGGCAGCTGCAGAAGCATACTCTGCACCCTCAATTGTGCTGACATCACGTTCACACGACGGGTTGCGTGTTTACGACGATTTCCGTGAATCTTATGCATGGCTGCGCCATAACACAGAAGTAGACGATAAGGTACGCCTTCGAATGGACCTACTCTGATCACTTGAATTGCATCATTCTGATAGAAAGATGGCAATGATTGCTGTAGGTTGCGTCATGGTGGGACTATGGTTATCAGACAACTGCAATGGCCAACAGGACTGTGATTGTAGACAATAATACCTGGAATAACACGCACATAGCGACAGTTGGGACAGCAATGTCATCCCCAGAAAAAGGAGCATGGGAGATCTTCAATTCCTTAGATGTCAAATATGTGCTTGTGGTCTTTGGAGGTTGATGTGTTTTGGACTTGCAGAAATAACAATATTCTAAACAAAGTGCTTGCTGAATCCCGACCCCATAAAACCTGACGATTTTATTTTCAGGGCTTATTGGCTACCCAAGTGATGATATTAATAAGTTCCTCTGGATGGTTCGAATCGGAGGTGGTGAATTCCCTCACATCAAGGAACAGGATTACCTTGTGAGTGGTGAACTTGTGTTCTGCAACTATCGTGCATATCATTCGGTAGTGTCGTGGTAGAAAACTAAAAATATCAGTTTGCATTCTAGTATAACATGTGGAAGAAAAGCACCATCAACTATGTGAAATTTCAGACTTCTTCTGAGTTATTATGTTATATTATTTCTATAGAGGGATGGCAACTACCGTGTTGATGCTCAGGGCACTCCAACGATGCTGAATTGCCTCATGTACAAGCTTTCTTATTACAGGTCTGTCAGTGCAAGGAAGTTACCATGCTGATGTATCACAATCATGGATTGTCTTTTGACATTTGTTCTCCTTTGCATCTAGATTCGCTGAGACTGATGGCAAGGGATTTGACAGAGCGAGAAGATATGAAATAGGAAGGAAGCATTTTAAGCTGACCCATTTTGAGGAGGTACAGTGCTACTACTCTTCCCTCCAATCATTTGGAAACCAGAATCCCCCTCACAGCTTTGCTTGACTGTACCTGCAACGTGTTCATGTACCATATTGCTTAATGCAGGTTTTTACAACCCAGCACTGGATGGTTAGGATTTACAAACTGAAACCGCAAAAGAACAGGGTCCGAGGAAAGTTGAAACTGAAATTGAAATCTGTAAGTCAGACAACACTACAGCTTACCTACAATCATGTATCCGTCCCATCCAAATTTTGAATCTTTAGCATCTTTTCCTTTCTTCTTGACTGCAGAGTTCGAAAGCAAGTTTAGTGCGCAAAGGGGCTGGAAAGAAGAACCCATGGCGATAGTCGAATAGAGAACACAAGTAAAGAACACAAACTCACTATTTGGCTTGCCCAAAGTTCCCGAACTCGGGAAAATTACACGCTGACGAGAAGAACTTGGTTAGAGATGTCCACATTTTTGTATACTTTGCCGCGCTTCACATTTTTCTCTCTCTTACACCTCCAGTATGGTTCTGTGGTGCAAGGAGAGGAAAGCGTTATCCCGGATGCAGGAGACTCCATTTCCCATGTAGCAACTGAGTGAGAACCGTGTGAACAGTGAAAATTTTGAATTATGTCAACGAGTGAACTACTGACAAGTGGTACAACTTGCTACGTGCTGTATACAAGGTTGCACCTTGCTGTCATCGTCACCACTTCTCCCCGAGCCAAGTGCCTATGATACCTTGAAATGGTATGATTGACACTGTGTTAGAAAAAGTATTACTGGTTGGCACTCAGTTTTTTTAACTTGTATAAGAGTTGACTGTCAGCAGCCTGATCATCGTCATCAAACTGAGGCATGCTCTTCTTCGGCATTAACTTCTCACAGCTTATCCAGTAAATCTCTCGGCTTATTTTAGACAATCATTCATAGCTGACCTTTTCAATTCTTCAAACTTTTGCCTGAGGTCTAAAAATATACACACTTTCAAAGGGAAAGAGTTGTTTTGTATGCAGCATCCTAAGCCTGGGAAAGCTGGAAGCCTGGGTGTTATTGAAGAGTTTGAATTAGTTTTGGTTGGGGTGCGCCAGCCAGGGCAATAGTGCAACGCCCAGGCGACGCATGTGGGCCCCAGTAGCAAGCTACTGTGGTGGACCCACTCCTATAAAAAGTAAATTTAATATTGTTGTGGGCACATGGCCCACATATCAGATATTAAACTGATAAAAACAGATACTACACTTGATCTTAGCCAAAAGGCCGAGAAAGGTATGAGTTCTCTTGTTGCCCTGCCTCTCATTTTATACACCCCTCCCGGCTCGCACCGCTCAGCGCAGGCGAGGTGGGACTAAACTAGCATCACGCGCATGCTCTATGCGGGATTGGCGTGGTTTTTCATTTTTTTTTTTGGAAGGCTGGGATCGGCGTAGCTGGACTTTTCGTAACCAAATCTCCCAAGACCAAGGCCCAGACCGTAACGCAACGACCTCGCTGCGAGTAAACGATAAAGCCCAAACTACACGCTTTGCGTGGCCCTAAAACAAAGCTACACTTCCCTGAAAGAAAAAACAAAGCTATACGCTTCGCGTCGGAGGAAACCGGTGGAGTACAATCGAGAACCAGGTATTGTGCGTCTCGTTTAAAAAAAAAAGGTATTATGTGTCTCTGTCAGATTTTGTAGTGATTGTGCATTAGTTATCCATGCTGTTATCCCTTAAAAGAAAAAAAAACTATCCATATTGTTATCCCTTAAAAGAAAAAGAACTATCGATGCTGTTTAGGTAGTTAAAATCCCCTAAAAAAAGTTCAGGTAGTTAAAAAAACTATCCATGCTGTTTAGGTAGTTCAAGTGAACTCTACGTGTTGCACAGCTAAAAAAACAAACAAAAAACTCTACGTGTTGCAAACATATATGCTGTTTCATGAGGAATCAACTTGTCAAGGATGCTTGTAATTTATGTACTCCAATGTGGCTACTTGCAAATTCTAGCTCTGTGCAGCCCCGCCTTCTTTTGATTCTTTTTTTTTCATGGTAAAACATGTCTTATCCGTATCATAAAAAAAATACAAGTCACGTAAAGACCGACATGAAAAAACTGAGAAGATAGCAGAACGTCTCTAAGCTTGACACCAACGCCCGTTTCCCGAGCTCGACGCAGCTCCATCGCTGATATGCAGCTTTGTGGACCTCCAAGGAGGCTCACCAAAAGTAAAGTCATTGTCGTTGAACGAATTAGACCTGGGCAACAGCTCGGACACGCCATCGAACTTCAGGTCTGGCACCCACCACGACTATGACGCCGAATGAGGAAACCATACCTGCCATCCATCAACCACGAACCCAACACACATTCCTTCTTTCAGATATCGTCGATGCAGACCACAATCTGCATCCGCTCCTGGACTATCTCCCAAGCTCCACGCCGGCATTGGAGCAAACGTCGTCGCAACGGCGAAGCTCGAGGACACATGTCCACCACGAGGATGACGCCGCCGCCACACCATCCTTACTTGACCAGGCCGATTTCCAAATCCTTCCCCAACCTAGGACCGATTGCCTCGTTGGGGACAGATCTGAACCTTCATTATTTAGCGCCACCATTGCCGTCACCAAAAACAAAGACGATGAACAACCAAAAACCCTAACTACTAGGGCCTAACCTAAAGCTACAGGATCCACACGCATAGACCCGATGACCCCCCCTCACCACCGACGATCGATGTCGCCGAGGTAGGGGAGCCACCAGAAGAACGAGGCGGAGGGACTCTACTAGCGGCGGCTAGGGTTTCTAGCAGCCTGCCCGAGACAAAGTTTTCGACAACCGATCCCCACTTGCAATACCCGCTTTCTCCTGATTTCAAAAGGAAAACAGTGCACTAGAATTTTGTATATGGGAGGCTACTTAGGTTGGTACCAATATTTGGCACATGTAGGCAAGTCTAAAATACAGACTACCATTTTTCCTTGCAATTCTCTACAAAAGTTGCCAACTTTTTGCAACTTTTGATTTTGCTAAATGTTGGATTCCTAAAAATTAACATTGCCAAATGTTGACAATAAACCAAGTAGAGGCTCATAGTTTTGTTAGTTCTCACTCGCCTCAACAACAACAACAAAAGCCTCCCAAACAAGTTGGAGTAGGCTAAAGTTGAAACACATAAGATACTAAAATGAAGTCATGATTCTGACACGTGAATAACTTCCACGCATTCATGTCCATGGCTAATTCTCTGATGATATTCTAGTCTTTCAGATCTCTTTTTATGGACTCCTCTTATGTCAAATTTGGTCTATCACGACCTTTCTCATATAACATATTACCAACATGCTTCATCCTTCTCACTCACATCAGATTTTCGTAAATCCTAGTCATTGATCATGGTATAGAAAGCATACAATTTTCGCAAAATCTCACTGCAAAATTCAAATCATACGAGAACGGTTAGATGAAGATTTTAAAGGCATGTAATTGTGATTGAGATGCAATGAAATCATTGTCAAACAACTTAGAAAACAAACAACCCACTTTTCTATAAGTATTTTCCGCATGATACTATGAATTACTACAACAATAATAGTGGCTAGTCTTCCAGCTGTAAATGGGGAGCTGTGCGGCTTGTTGTGCATCCGGAATCATCATTTTTGCCAGTATAAATCATACAAGAAACTCAGAGCAATCCCGGTATAAAAATAGCCAAAGCTCACCCCACACACGGAAGAAGATCTCGGGTCTAGGGTGAAAACACTAGGTTTGACCTTTACTACTGGCGGTCTACGCTCTCTTTGTTGAAGACATTATCTGGAGTTTGCTCAGACTTTTTTTATTGGATGAAAAACCATAATCTTACCTTAGTGGTTGAATCCAACGACAATGACGCCCATGCACCATTTCCTTGGTGAGGGCGTTGTTGTTGGGGAATCTTATCATATTATGGGTGTGGTAAAAGGTAGTGGGTAATTCTTGATATTTTGCTGAAGTGGATCATTTGCCTCGCCTAGGCCTTTACAAATCATTCTTGCTGCTATTAGCTCTGTGCATCCTAGACGCAAAGAGGCCGAGCGTGTTCTGTTTCTATTCCTTTTATGCGACATTACAAGTGAATAAAACACTCTTTATAAGAAATAATTATTTGTTTATATTGTCGAAAAGAGAGAGAAGAATAAGGTATTTCCTATTTTTTTCAAGTCATTACGTTTTTGTGAGCTGAGTGTAGCTAAGATGCTTAGATTTCTTGCGGTGAAACTAGCCCATCGGGGTTCAAGTTCTAGATATGGCACTGGTTAGGTTTCTAGCGATGTTCGTTCAGTCGTAGCGATTGTGGTGACTTTACCAATCTTAACATGTTGCGCCGACTCAATACATCGGAGGCATGCATGCATTTTTTTTGAACCGGGCTTTACCCCTTTCCATTGCAAACAACGGAAATACAACCAGTTTCGGATACAGAGTCAAGAGGTAGAGCGAGTTCAAGCATTACCAGGACACCCACTGCCATTCGGTCACCGTCGACACGAACGTTGTGGGGCGAAAACCTGGTAAAACATACAGTACTAAAATACCAAGCTTATGCAGTACCCAGACATGAATACAAGCCATCACATCAAAAGACCTTAACCAAAAGCAAAACCCCACTACGCAGATGGCGGCCTTCGCAGCAACACTCGTTCCACTCCACATCAAATAGCAAGAGACCGCGGCTCTCTCATGCTCCTCCAATTGGCTAAGTGGCAGCCCGGCAAAGCCTCATCAGCTGCATCATGCTGGTCCTGATCATCTTGGCGCCTGAGCGTAGCTTGTCGGCGTTGTCTCCTTTCTGCAGCCCTGTCCAATACATAAGAAAATAGCACATAGAGAACACAATTTCAAAATGAGATTTAATCTACTTTTTCTCAAAAGTAGCCTTATTGCGAGCGAGCCAGATTGCCCAGCAGGTAGCTGCAAGTCCAACCATATAAAATTTCTCCCCTCATGGAAGAAAATAATAGCACCAAGCAAAGAATTGCCAGTAATTATCAGGACACTTATCAGTACCAAGAACCACCCTGATAGATCTCCACACCACCCTGGCGACTGGGCAGGTAAAAAACAGATGTTGAGAAGTTTCTATCTCGTTATAGAACGAGCACACAGGGTTTCCAGGCCATTTCCTGTGGCGCATCACCTGCCTAGTTAGGACCACATCTTGTGAGAGTTGCCACATTTTTTATCTTGGGTGGTATTTTAGCTTTCCAAATCCATTTATAATGGCATCCACTAAGAGGTTTTTCAAGCCACTTATAAACAGATTTGGTACTGAATTTACCGTTCTGGTTCAGGCTCCATACCACCCGATCATCTCTGCCAGTAAGAGACTGATTGTTAACTATATCCAGAATTCTCCCCCACTGTTCTGACAGAGCACGAGTGAGTCTACGTCTAAAAAAAGAATTAGTTTCAACACTCATCACCTGGTTAACTATACATTCAGGGGTATTGCAAATGTCAAAAATTTGTGGGTATTGTTCCTTGAACGGCGGTAGGTCCGTTAATGGAATCTCCCCACACCCTGGCAATGTTATCCCAGACTCAATATTGATTTTTCTACCAACCATGTAAATTTCCTTGACTTTCAACAAGGCTTTCTAACAGGGGGAATCAGAAAATCTGGGGCCAACCTCAGCCACCGTTCTATTCCGCAAGTAACGAGCACGAACAATATCTTTCCACACCCCACTTTGTCTTTATAGTTTCCACCACCACTTCATCATAAGGCTTATGTTCTGTTTGCGTAGGTCCTTAATCCCTAGGCTACCTTTCTCTTTGGATCTACAAATTCTACTCCATTTGACAAGATAATATCTTGTTTTCTTGTTACACCCTTGCCACAAAATCTTCTTCTATGCTTATCCAGTTATCAATGAACGTTTTATTCATCAGCCACATAGACATGTGGTATAGGGATATCTGGGTAACAACAGAGTCTAATAACGTGTTTCTCCCTCCCATGGAGGTAGCATTACCCACCCAGGCTTCAAATCTCTTAAGATATTTGCAAACAATGAACTCCCAATCAGAGTTTCTCAGGTTGGTATAGCTAACAGGCGTACCCAGATATTTAATGGGGAAGCTACCAATATCACAGTTGAAAAGGTCAGCATATTCTTTTATCACAGCTTCATCCCCACCCACAGTCAGAATCTCACTTTTTTGAAAGTTAAATTTTAACCCAGACATCATTCAAACATGTACAACAGCAACTTCAGGTTAACTGCTTTGTCAATATCATGTTCAAGACAGATGATCGTGTCATCTGCATATTGAAGAACTGCAACTCCATCAGGAATAAGATCCGCAGCTAAGCCAACCAGAAGCTTATTTCGCTGGGCATTCTTGATCATTTTCGTGAGACATTCAGCAGCGAAGTTAAACAGGAATGGGGAGTGAGGATCACCCTGACGCACCCTTTTTGCACTTTGGAAGTATGACCCCACACATTTATTCAGTTTGATGCTCACCGTGCCATTACAGAGGATCTGGTTAATCCACCCACACCATGTTTCATTGAATCCCCGAAGCTTATGGCATTCTAACAGGAAATCCCAGTTGACCTTATCATAGGCTTTCTCGAAGTCTGATACGTCTCCAACGTATCTATAATTTTTTATTGCTCCATGCTATATTATCTACAGTTTTGGACTATATTGGGCTTTATTTTCCACTTTTATATTATTTTTGGGACTAACCTATTAACCGAGGCCCAGCCCAGAATTGTTGTTTTTTGCCTATTTCAGAGTTTCGGAGAAACAGAATATCAAACGGAGTCCAAACGGAATAAAATCTTCGGGAACGTGATTTTCTCACCGAACGTGATCCAGGAGACTTGGACCCTACTCCAAGGAGTCAAAGAGGCGGTCACGAGGGTGGGGGGCGAGCCCCCCCTAGGGCACGTCCCCCTGCCTCGTGGTCCCCTCGGTGCTCCACCGACGTACTCCTTCCTCCTATATATGCCTACGTACCCCCAAACGATCAGATACGGAGCCAAAAACCTAATTCCACCGCCGCAACTTTTTGTATCCACGAGATCCCATCTTGGGGCCTGTTCCGGAGCTCCGCCGGAGAGGGCCGTCATCATGGAGGGCTTCTACATCATCCTAGCCCCTCCGATGAAGTGTGAGTAGTTCACCTCAGACCTTCGGGTCCATAGTTATTAGCTAGTTGACTTCTTCTCTCTTTTTGGATCTCAATACAATGTTCTCCCCCTCTCTCGTGGAGATCTATTCGATGTAATCTTGTTTTTGCGGTGTGTTTGTTGAGACCGATGAATTGTGGGTTTATGATCAAGTCTATCTATGAATAATATTCGTATCTTCTCTGAATTCTTTTATGTATGATTGGTTATCTTCGCAAGTCTCTTCGAATTATCAGTCTGGTTTGGCCTACTAGATTGGTTTTTCTTGCCATGGGAGAAGTGCTTAGCTTTGGTTTCAATCTTGCGGCGTCCTTTCCCAGTGACAGAAGGGGCAACAAGGCACATATTGTATTGTTGCCATCGAGGATAACAAGATGGGTTTTTTATCATATTGCATGAAACTATCCCTCTACATCATGTCATCTTACTTAAGACGTTACTCTGTTTTTTAACTTAATACTCTAGATGCATGCTGGATAGCGGTCGATGAGTGGAGTAATAGTAGTAGATGCAGGCAGGAGTCGGTCTACTTGTCTCGGACGTGATGCCTATATACATGATCATACCTAGATATTCTCATAACTATGCTCAATTCTGTCAATTGCTCAATAGTAATTTGTTCACCCACCGTAGAATACTTATGCTCTTGAGAGAAGCCACTAGTGAAACCTATGCCCCCCGGGTCTATTCTCATCATATCAATCTCCATCACTTTAATTTTGCTTTGCTTTTTTACTTTGCTTTTTTACTTTTCACTTTGCATCTCTATATCAAAAATACCAAAAATATCATCTACCATCTCTATCAGATCTCACTCTCGTAAGTGACCGTGAAGGGATTGACAACCCCTAATTGAAGGAAATATGCCCTAGAGGCAATAATAAAGTTATTGTTTATTTCCTTATATCATGATAAATGTTTATTATTCATGCTAGAATTGTATTATCCGGAAACATAATACTTGTGTGAATACATAGAAAAACTAAACGTCACTAGTATGCCTCTACTTGACTAGCTCGTTAATCGAAGATGGTTATGTTTCCTAACCATAGACATGTGTTGTCATTTGATTAACGGGATCACATCATTAGGAGAATGATGTGATTGACATGACCCATTCCATTATCTTAGCACCCGATCGTTTCGTATGTTGCTATTGCTTTCTTCATGACTTATACATGTTCCTATGACTATGAGATTATGCAACTCCCGTTTACCGGAGGAACACTTTGTGTGCTACCAAACGTCACAACGTAACTGGGTGGTTATAAAGGAGCTCTACAGGTGTCTCCAAAGGTACATGTTGGGTTGGCGTATTTCAAGATTAGGATTTGTCACTCCGATTGTCGGAGAGGTATCTCTGGGCCCTCTCGGTAATGCACATCATATAAGCCTTGCAAGCATTGCTACTAATGAGTTAGTTGCGAGATGATGTATTACAGAACGAGTAAAGAGACTTTCCCGTAATGAGATTGAACTAGGTATTGAGATACCGACGATCGAATCTTGGGCAAGTAACATACCGATGACAAAGGGAACACCATATGTTGTTATGCGGCCTGACTGATAAAGATCTTCGTAGAATATGTAGGAGCCAATATGAGCATCCAGGTTCCGCTATTGGTTATTGACCAGAGACGTGTCTCGGTCATGTCTACATTGTTCTCGAACCCGTAGGGTCCGCACGCTTAACGTTACGATGGCAGTTTCATTATGAGTTTATATATTTTGATGTACCAAAGTTTGTTCGGAGTCTCGGATGTGATCATGGACATGACGAGGAGTCTCGAAATGGTCGAGACATAAAGATCGATATATTGGACGGCTATATTCGGAAACCGGAAGTGTTCCGAGTTATTTCAGAGAAAACCAGAGTGCTGGAGGGTTACCGGAACCCCCCGGGAGAAGTAATGGGCCTTATGGGCCCTAGTGGAGAGAGAGAGAGGGGCGGCCAGGGTGGGCCGTGCGCCCCCTCCCCCTCTGGTCCGAATTGGACTAGGAGAGGGGGGCGCCCCCCTTTCCTTCTCCCTCTCCCCCTTCCTTTCCCCCTCCTAGTAGGAGTAGGAAAGAGGGGAGTCCTACTCCTACTAGGAGGACGACTCCTCCTCCTTGGCGCGCCCACAAGGGCCGGCCGGCCTCCCCCTTGCTCCTTTATATACGGGGGCAGGGGGGCACCTCTAGACACACAAGTTGATCTTCGTGATCGTTCTCTTAGCCGTGTGCGGTGCCCCCCTCCACCATAATCCTCGATAATATTGTAGCGGTGCTTAGGCGAAGCCCTGCGACAGTAGAACATCAAGATCGTCACCACGCCGTCGTGCTGACGTAACTCATCCCCGACACTTTGCTAGATCGGAGTCCGGGGATCGTCATCGAGCTGAACGTGTGCTAGAACTCGGAGGTGCCGTAGTTTCGGTGCTTGATCGGTCGGGCCGTGAAGACGTACGACTACATCAACCGCGTTGTCATAACGCTTCCGCTTTCGGTCTACGAGGGTATGTGGACAACACTCTCCCCTCTCGTTGCTATGCATCACCATGATCTTGCGTGTGCGTAGGAATTTTTTTGAAATTACTACGTTCCCCAACAGTGGCATCCGAGCCTAGGTTTCATGTGTTGATGTTATATGCACGAGTAGAACACAAGTGAGTTGTGGGCGATATAAGTCATACTGCTTACCAGCATGTCATACTTTGGTTCGACGGTATTGTTGGATGAAGCGGCCCGGACCGACATTACGCGTACGCTTACGCGAGACTGGTTCTACCGACGTGCTTTACACACAGGTGGCTGGCGGGTGTCAGTTTCTCCAATTTTAGTTGAACCGAGTGTGGCTACGCCCGGTCCTTGCGAAGGTTAAAACAGCACCAACTTGACAAACTATCGTTGTGGTTTTGATGCTTAGGTAAGATTGGTTCTTGCTTAAGCCCGTAGCAGCCACGTAAAACTTGCAACAAACAAAGTAGAGGACGTCTAACTTGTTTTTGCAGGGTATGTTGTGATGTGATATGGTCAAGACATGATGCTAAATTTTATTGTATGAGATGATCATGTTTTGTAACCGAGTTATCGGCAACTGGCAGGAGCCATATGGTTGTCGCTTTATTGTATGCAATGCAATCGCCCTGTAATGCTTTACTTTATCACAAAGCGGTAGCGATAGTCGTAGAAGAATAAGATTGGCGAGACGACAACGATGCTGCGATGGAGATCAAGGTGTCGCGCCGGTGACGATGGTGATCATGACGATGCTTCAGAGATGGAGATCACAAGCACAAGATGATGATGGCCATATCATATCACTTATATTGATTGCATGCGATGTTTATCTTTTATGCATCTTATCTTGCTTTGATTGATGGTAGCATTATAAGATGATCCCTCACTAAATTATCATAGTAAAAGTGTTCTCCCTGAGTATGCACCGTTGCGAAAGTTCTTCGTGCTGAGACACCACGTGATGATCGGGTGTGATAGGCTCTACGTTCAAATACAACGGGTGCAAAATAGTTGCACACGCGGAATACTCAGGTTTAACTTGACGAGCCTAGCATATAACAGATATGGCCTCGGAACACAGAGACCGAAAGGTCGAGCGTGAATCATATAGTAGATATGATCAACATAGTGATGTTCACCATTGAAACTACTCCATCTCACGTGATGATCGGACATGGTTTAGTTGATTTGGATCACGTGATCACTTAGAGGATTAGAGGGATGTCTATCTAAGTGGGAGTTCTTTAGTAATATGATTAATTGAACTTAAATTTATCATGAACTTAGTACCTGATAGTATCTTGCTTGTTTATGTTTGATTGTAGATAGATGGCCCGTGCTGTTGTTCCGTTTAATTTTAATGCGTTCCTTGAGAAAGCAAAGTTGAAAGATGATGGTAGCAATTACACGGACTGGGTCCGTAACTTGAGGATTATCCTCATTGCTGCACAGAAAAGTTACGTCCTGGAAGCACCGCTAGGTGCCAGGCCTGCTGCTGATGCAACCGACGACGTTAAGAACGTCTGGCAGAGCAAAGCTGATGACTAATCGATAGTTCAATGTGCCATGCTTTACAGCTCAGAATTGGGTCTTCAACGACGTTTTGAACGTCATGGAGCATATGAGATGTTCCAGGAGTTGAAGTTAATATTTCAAGCAAATGCCCGGGTTGAGAGATATGAAGTCTCCAATAAGTTCTATAGCTGCAAGATGGAGGAGAATAGTTCTGTCAGTGAGCATATACTCAAAATGTCTGGGTATAATAATCACTTGATTCAATTGGGAGTTAATCTTCCAGATGATTGCGGCATTGACAGAATTCTCCAATCACTTCCACCTAGCTACAAGAGCTTCGTGATGAACTATAATATGCAAGGGATGGATAAGACAATTCCTGAGCTCTTCGCAATGCTGAAAGCTGCGGAGGTAGAAATCAAGAAGGAGCATCAAGTGTTGATGGTCAACAAGACCACTATTTTCAAGAAAAAGGGCAAAGGGAAGAAGAAGGGAAACTTCAAGAAGAACAGCAAGCAAGTTGCTGCTCAGGAGAAGAAACCCAAATCTGGACCTAAGCCTGAAACCGAGTGCTTCTACTGCAAGCAGACTGGTCACTTGAAGCGGAACTGCCCCAAGTATTTGGTGGATAAGAAGGATGGCAAGATGAACAAAGGTATATGTGATATACATGTTATTGATGTGTACCTTACTAATGCTCGTAGTAGCACCTGGGTATTTGATACTGGTTCTGTTGCTAATATTTGCAACTCGAAACAGGGACTACGAATTAAGCGAAGATTGGCTAAGGACGAGGTGACGATGCGCGTGGGAAATGGTTCCAAAGTCGATGTGATCGCGGTCGGCACGCTACCTCTACATCTACCTTCGGGATTAGTATTAGACCTAAATAATTGTTATTTGGTGCCAGCGTTGAGCATGAACATTATATCTGGATCTTGTTTGATGCGAGACGGTTATTCATTAAAATCAGAGAATAATGGTTGTTCTATTTATATGATTAATATCTTTTATGGTCATGCACCCTTAAAGAGTGGTCTATTCTTATTAAATCTCAATAGTAGTGACACACATATTCATAATGTTGAAGCCAAAAGATGCAGAGTTGATAATGATAGTGCAACTTATTTGTGGCACTGCCGTTTAGGTCATATCGGTGTAAAGCGCATGAAGAAACTCCATACTGATGGGCTTTTGGAACCACTTGATTATGAATCACTTGGTACTTGCGAACCGTGCCTTATGGGCAAGATGACAAAAACACCGTTCTCCGGTACTATGGAGAGAGCAACAGATTTGTTGGAAATCATACATACAGATGTATGTGGTCCGATGAATGTTGAGGCTCATGGCGGATATCGTTATTTTCTCACCTTCACAGATGACTTAAGCAGATATGGATATATCTACTTAATGAAACATAAGTGTGAAACTTTTGAAAAGTTCAAAGAATTTTAGAGTGAAGTTGAAAATTATCGTAACAAGAAAATAATGTTTCTACGGTCTGATCGTGGAGGAGAATATTTGAGTTACGAGTTTGGTGTACATTTGAAACAATGCGGAATAGTTTCGCAACTCACGCCACCCGGAACACCACAGCAAAATGGTGTGTCCGAACGTCGTAATCGTACTTTACTAGATATGGTGCGATCTATGATGTCTCTTACTGATTTACCGCTATCGTTTTGGGGTTATGCTTTAGAGATGGCCGCATTCACGTTAAATAGGGCACCATCAAAATCCGTTGAGACGACGCCTTATGAACTATGGTTTGGCAAGGAACCAAAGTTGTCGTTTCTTAAAGTTTGGGGCTGCGATGCTTATGTGAAAAAGCTTCAACCTGATAAGCTCGAACCCAAATCGGAGAATGTCTTCATAGGATATCCAAAGGAAACTGTTGGATACACCTTCTATCACAGATCCGAAGGCAAGACTTTTGTTGCTAAATTCGGAAACTTTCTAGAGAAGGAGTTTCTCTCGAAAGAAGTGAGTGGGAGGAAAGTAGAACTTGATGAGGTAACTGTACCTACTCCCTTATTGGAAAGTAGTACATCACAGAAACCGGTTTCTGTGACACCTACACCAATTAGTGAGGAAGCTAATGACGATGATCATGAAACTTCAGAACTACTTGCTACTGAACCTCGTAGGTCAACCAGAGTAAGATCCGCACCAGAGTGGTACGGTAATCCTGTTCTGGAAGTCATGCTACTAGATCATGATGAACCTACGAACTATGAAGAAGCGATGGTGAGCCCAGATTCCGCAAAATGGCTTGAAGCCATGAAATCTGAGATGGGATCCATGTATGAGAACAAAGTGTGGCTTTGGTTGACTTGCCCAATGATCGGCAAGCAATTGAGAATAAATGGATCTTCAAGAAGAAGACTGACGCTGATGGTAATGTTATTGTCTACAAAGCTCGACTTGTCGCAAAAGGTTTTCCACAAGTTCAAGGGATTGACTATGATGAGACCTTCTCACCCGTAGCGATGCTTAAGTCTGTCCGAATCATGTTAGCAATTGCCGCATTTTATGATTATGAAATTTGGCAGATGGATGTCAAAACTGCATTCCTGAATGGATTTCTGGAAGAAGAGTTGTATATGATGCAGCCGGAAGGTTTTGTCGATCCAAAAGGAGCTAACAAAGTGTGCAAGCTCCAGCGATCCATTTATGGACTGGTGCAAGCCTCTCGGAGTTGGAATAAACACTTTGATAGTGTGATCAAAGCATTTGGTTTTGTACAGACTTTTGGAGAAGCCTGTATTTACAAGAAAGTGAGTGGGAGCTCTGTAGCATTTCTGATATTATATGTAGATGACATATTACTAATCGGAAATGATATAGAATTTCTGGATAGCATAAAGGGATACTTGAATAAATTTTTTTCAATGAAAGACCTCGGTGAAGTTGCTTACATATTGGGCATTAAGATCTATAGAAATAGATCAAAACGCTTAATTGGACTTTCACAAAGCACATACCTTGACAAAGTTTTGAAGAAGTTCAAAATGGATCAGGCAAACAAAGGATTCTTGCCTGTGTTACAAGGTGTGAAGTTGAGTAAGACTCAATGCCCGACCACTGCAGAAGATAGAGAGAAAATGAAAGATGTTCCCTATGCTTCAGCCATAGGCTCTATCATGTATGCAATGTTGTGTACCAGACCTGATGTATGTCTTGCTATAAGCCTAGCAGGGAGGTACCAAAGTAATCCAGGAGTGGATCACTGGACAGCGGTCAAGAACATCCTGAAATACCTGAAAAGGACTAAGGATATGTTTCTCGTATATGGAGGTGACAAAGAGCTCATCGTAAATGGTTAAGTTGATGCAAGCTTTGACAATGATCCGGACGATTCTAAATCGCAAACCGGATACGTGTTTACATTAAACGATGGAGCTGTCAGTTGGTGCAGTTCCAAACAAAGCGTTGTGGCGGGATCTACATGTGAAGCAGAGTACATAGCTGCTTCAGAAGCAGCAAATGAAGGAGTCTGGATGAAGGAGTTCATATCCGATCTAGGTGTCATACCTAGTGCATCGGGTCCAATGAAAATCTTTTGTGACAATACTGGTGCAATTGCCTTAGCAAAGGAATCCAGATTTCACAAGAGAACCAAGCACATCAAGAGATGCTTCAATTCCATCCGGGATCTAGTCCAGATGGGAGACATAGAGATTTGCAAGATACATACGGATCTGAATGTAGCAGACCCTTTGACTAAGCCTCTTCCACGAGCAAAACATGATCAGCACCAAAGCTCCATGGGTGTTAGAATCATTACTGTGTAATCTAGATTATTGACTCTAGTGCAAGTGGGAGACTGAAGGAAATATGCCCTAGAGGCAATAATAAAGTTATTATTTATTTCCTTATATCATGATAAATGTTTATTATTCATGCTAGAATTGTATTATCCAGAAACATAATACTTGTGTGAATACATAGACAAACTAAACGTCACTAGTATGCCTCTACTTGACTAGCTCGTTAATCGAAGATGGTTATGTTTCCTAACCATAGACATGTGTTGTCATTTGATTAACGGAATCACATCATTAGGAGAATGATGTGATTGACATGACCCATTCCATTAGCTTAGCACCCGACCGTTTAGTATGTTGCTATTGCTTTCTTCATGACTTATACGTGTTCCTATGACTATGAGATTATGCAACTCCCTTTTACCGGAGGAACACTTTGTGTGCTACCAAACATCACAACGTAACTGGGTGATTATAAAGGAGCTCTACAGGTGTCTCCAAAGGTACATGTTGGGTTGGCGTATTTCGAGATTAGGATTTGTCACTCCGATTGTCGGAGAGGTATCTCTGGGCCCTCTCGGTAATGCACATCATATAAGCCTTGCAAGCATTGCTACTAATGAGTTAGTTGCGAGATGATGTATTACAGAAACGAGTAAAGAGACTTGCCGGTAACGAGATTGAACTAGGTATTGAGATACCGATGATCGAATCTCGGGCAAGTAACATACCGATGACAAAGGGAACAACGTATGTTGTTATGCGGTCTGACCGATAAAGATCTTCATAGAATATGTAGGAGCCAATATGAGCATCCAGGTTCCGCTATTGGTTATTGACCAGAGACGTGTCTCGGTCATGTCTACATTGTTCTCTAACCCGTAGGGTCCGCACGCTTAACGTTACGATGACAGTTTCATTATGAGTTTATATTTTTTGATGTACCGAAGTTTGTTCGGAGTCCCGGATGTGATCACGGACATGACGAGGAGTCTCGAAATGGTCGAGACATAAAGATCGATATATTGGACGGCTATATTCGGACACCGGAAGTGTTCCGAGTGATTTTGGAGAAAACCGGAGTGCCGGAGGGTTACCGGAACCCCCCGGGAGAAGTAGCCCCCCTCTCCTTCTCCCTCTCCCCCTTCCTTTCCCCCTCCTTGTAGGAGTAGGAAAGAGGGGAGTCCTACTCCTACTAGGAGGAGGATTCCTCCTCCTTGGCGCGCCCACAAGGGCCGGCCGGCCTCCCCCTTGCTCCTTTATATACGGGGGCAGGGGGGCACCTCTAGACACACAAGTTGATCTTCGTGATCGTTCTCTTAGCCGTGTGCGGTGCCCCCCTCCACCATAATCCTCGATAATATTGTAGCGGTGCTTAGGCGAAGCCCTGAGACAGTAGAACATCAAGATCGTCACCACGCCGTCGTGCTGACGGAACTCATCCCCGACACTTTGCTGGATCGGAGTCCGGGGATCGTCATCGAGCTGAACGTGTGCTAGAACTCGGAAGTGCCGTAGTTTCGGTGCTTGATCGGTTGGGCCGTGAAGACGTACGACTACATCAACCGCGTTGTCATAACGCTTCCGCTTTCGGTCTATGAGGGTACGTGGACAACACTCTCCCCTCTCGTTGCTATGCTTCACCATGATCTTGCGTGTGCGTAGGAATTTTTTTGAAATTACTACGTTCCCCAACACTAATCGCGTTGGTTGCGAGTAGCTATCGTTTTGTGCAGGTACGAGGGACTTGAGCGTAGCCTCCTAATGGATTGATACCTTGGTTCTCAAAAAATGAGGGAAATACTTACGCTACTTTGTTGCATCATCCTCTCCTCTTCGGGGAAAACCAACGCAGTGCTCAAGAGGTAGCAAGAAGAATTTCTGGCGCCGTTGCCGGGGAGTCTACACAAAAAGTCAACATACCAAGTACCCATCACAATCCCTATCTCTTGCATTACATTAGTTGCCATTTGCCTCTCGTTTTCCTCTCCCCCACTTCACCCTTGCCGTTTTATTTGCCCTCTCTTTCCCAATCTCCTTCTCTCTTTCCGTTTGCCTTTTTTTTCGCTCGCCTTTTGTTTGCTCGTGTGTTGGATTGCTTGTTTGTCGCGATGGCTCAAGATACTACCAAATTGTGTGACTTCACCAATACAAATAATAATGATTTCCTTAGCACTCCGATTGCTCCTCTTGCCAATACTAAATCTTGTGAAATCAATAATGCTTTGTTGAATCTTGTTATGAAAGATCAATTTGCCGGCCTTCCTAGTGAAGATGCCGCTACTCATCTGAATAGCTTCGTTGATTTATGTGATATGCAAAATAAGAAAGATGTTGATAATGATGTCGTTAAATTGAAGCTATTTCCTTTTTCGCTTAGAGATCATGCTAAAGCTTGGTTTTCGTCTTTGCCTAAAAATAGTATTGATTCTTGGAACAAGTGCAAAGATGCTTTTATCTCTAAGTATTTTCGTCCCGCTAAGATCATCTCTCTTAGAAACGACATTATGAATTTTAAGCAACTTGATCATGAGCATGTTGCACAAGCTTGGGAGAGAATGAAATTAATGATACATAATTGCCCTACTCATGGTTTGAACTTGTGGATGATTATACAAAAATTTTATGCTGGATTGAATTTTGCTTCTAGAAATCTTTTAGATTCGGCCGTGGGAGGCACCTTTATGGAAATCACTTTAGGAGATGCTAATAAACTCCTATATAATATTATGGTTAATTATTCTCAATGGCACACTGAAAGATCTACTAATAAAAAAGTGCATGCGATAGAAGAAATCAATGTTTTGAGTGGAAAGATGGATGAACTTATGAAATTATTTTCTACTAAGAGTGTTTCTTCTGATCCTAATGATATGCCTTTGTCTACTTTGATTGAGAATACTAATGAATCTATGGATGTGAATTTTGTTGGTAGGAATAATTTTGGTAACAACGCGTATAGAGGGAATTTTAATCCTAGGCCTTATCCTAGTAATCCTTCTAATAATTATGGAAATTCCTACAACAACTCTTATGGAAATTTTAATAAGATGCCCTCTGAATTTGAGAGTAGTATTAAAGAGTTTATGAATTCACAAAAGAATTTTAATGCTTTGCTTGAAGAGAAATTGCTTAAAGTTGATGATTTGGCTAGGAACATTGATAGAATTTCTATTGAGGTTGATTCTTTAAAGCTTAGATCTATTCCTCCTAAGCATGAAATCAATGAGTCTCTCAAAGCCATGAGAATTTCCAATGATGAGTGCAAGGAAAGAACCGCTAGGATGCGTGCTTCCAAAGATGCCTTTATTAAAGCGTGTTCTTCCAATTCCTATGAAAATCAAGATGAAGATCAAAAAGTTATTGATGTGTCTCCTATCAAATCCTTGTTTTGCAATATGAATCTTGATGAAACTAAATATGATCTTCCTTTACCTAGAATGCGTTCTAAAAATTCGAAGTATTTAGATCTTGATGATGAAATTGATGAACGTGGGAATGAAAGAAATAAAAATCTAGATGTTGCTAAACCCACTATATTTGATTTCAAGGAATTTAATTATGAAAGTTTCTCTTTAGTTGATTGTATTTCCTTGTTGCAATCCGTGCTAAATTCTCCGCATGCTTATAGTCAAAATAAAGCCTTTACCGAACATATTGTTGATGCCTTGATGCAATCTTATGAAGAAAAACTTGAGTTGAAAGTCTCTATCCCTAGAAAACTCTATGATGAGTGGGAACTAACTATTAAAATTAAGATCAAAGATCATGAGTTTTATGCTTTGTGTGATTTGGGTGCTAGTGTCTCCACTATCCCAAAACTTTGTGTGATTTGCTAGATTTCCGAGATTTTGATGATTGCTCTCTAAACTTGCATCTTGTGGATTCCACTATTAAGAAACCTATGGGAAGAATTAATGATGTTCTTATTGTTGCAAATAGGAATTATGTGCCCATAGATTTCATCGTTCTTGATATAGATTGCAATCCTTCTTGCCCTATTATTCTCGGTAGACCTTTCCTTAGAACGGTTGGTGCAATTATTGATATGAAAGGAAGGGAATATTAGATTTCAATTTCCATTAAAAAAGGGCATGGAACACTTTACTAGAAACAAAATAAAATTTCCATATGAATCTATCATGAGAGCCACTTATGGATTACCTACCAAAGATGGCAATACCTAGATCTATCCTCGCTTTTATGCCTAACTAGGGGCGTTAAACGATAGCACTTGTTGGGAGGCAACCCAATTTTATTTTAGTTTTTGCTTCTGTTTAGGAATAAATAATCCATCTACCTTCTGTTTAGATGTGGTTTTGTGTTTTAGTTTGTGTTTGTGCCAAGCTAGACCTATAGTATCTTCTTGGATGATAGTTATTTGATCTTGCTATAATTTCCAGAAACTTTCTATTCACGAAAACAATTGTTAAAAATCACCAGTACGTGATACAATACTGATTCCATTGATGCTGATCAATAAAAAAATTGTCTAGGTTGTCCTATTTTGGTAGATTTTTTGGAGTTCCAGAAGTTTGCGTTAGTTACAGATTACTATAGACTGTTCTGTTTTTGACAGATTCTGTTTTTCGTGTGTTGTTTGCTTATTTTGATGAATCTATGGCTAGTAAAATAGTTTATAATCCATAGAGAAGTTGGAATATAGTAGGTTTAACACCAATATAAATAAAGAATGAGTTCATTACAGTACCTTGAAGTGGTCTTTTGTTTTCTTTCTCTAACGGAGCTCACGAGATTTCTATTGAGTTTTGTGTTGTGAAGTTTTCAAGTTTTGGGTAAATTCTTTTGATGGATTATGGAACAAGGAGTGGCAAGAGCCTAAGCTTGGGGATGCCCATGGCACCCCCAAGATAATCCAAGGACACCAAAAAGTCAAAGCTTGGGGATGCCCCGGAAGGCATCCCCTCTTTCGTCTACTTCCATCGGTAATTTTACTTGGAGCTATATTTTTATTCACCACATGATATGTGTTTTGCTTGGAGCGTCTTGTATTATTTGTGTCTTTGTTTGTTAGTGTGCCACAATCATCCTTGCTGTACACACCTTTTGAGAGAGCCATATATGAATTGGAATTTGATAGAATACTCTATGTGCTTCACTTATATCTTTTGATCTTAGTAGTTTTGCTCTACGTGCTTCACTTATATCTTTTGAGCGTGATAATGTTGCTCTACGTGCTTCACTTAGATCTTTTAGAGCATGGTGGTGGATTTGTTTTAAATAAACTATTGATCTCTCATTGCTTCACTTAAATTATTTTGAGAGTCTTTAATAGCATGGTAATTTGCTTAATAATAAAATGCTTGGTATTCAAGATTTGTAAACCTTTCTTTTGAGTGCAATGAATACTAAGACAAGTTGGATGCTTGATAATTGTTTTGAGATATGGAGGTAATAATATCATAGTCATGCTAGTAGAGTAATTGTGAATTTGAGAAGTGCTTGAGTTGAAGTTTGCAAGTCCCGTAGCATGCACGTACAGTAAACGTTATGTGACAAATTTGAAACACGAGGTGTTATTTGATTGTCCTCCTTATGAGTGGCGGTCGGGGACGAGCGATGGTCTTTTCCTACCAATCTATCCCCCTAGGAGCATGCGCGTAATGCTTTGGTTTTTGATGGCTTGTAGATTTTTGCAATAAGTATATGAGTTCTTTATGACTAATGTTGAGTCCATGGATTATACGCACTCTCACCCTTCCATCATTGCTAGCCTCTTCGGTACCATGCATTGCCCTTTCTCACATTGAGAGTTGGCGCAAACTTCGCCGGTGCATCCAAACCCCGTGATATGATACGCTCTTTCACACATAAACCTCCCTATATCTTCCTCAAAACATCCACCATACCTACCTATTATGGCATTTCCATAGCCATTCCGAGATATATTGCCATGCAACTTTCCACCATTCCGTTCTTCATGACATATCTATCATTGTCATATTGCTTAGCATGATCATGTAGTTGACATAGTATTTGTGGCAAAGCCACCGTTCATAATTCTTTCATATTTGTCACTCTTGGTTCATTGCATATCCCGTATACCGCCAGAGGCATTCATATAGAGTCATACTTTGTTCTAGTATCGAGTTGTAATCATTGAGTTGTAAATAAATAGAAGTGTGATGATCATCATTTAATAGAGTATTGTCCCAAAAAAAGGCCAAAAAAAAGAAGGCCCAAAAAATAAAATAAATAAAAAGGGGCAATACTACTATCCTTTTTCCATGCTTGTGCTTCAAAGTAGCACCATAATCTTCATAATAGAGAGTCTCTTGTTTTGTCACTTTCATATACTAGTGGGAATTTTTCATTATACAACTTGGCTTGTATATTCCAACGATGGGCCTCCTCAAGTTCCCTAGGTCTTCGTGAGCAAGCAAGTTGGATGCACACCCACTTAGTTTCTTTTGTTGAGCTTTCATATATTTATAGCTCTAGTGCATCCGTTGCATGGCAATCCCTACTCCTTGCATTAACATCAATCGATGGGCATCTCCATAGCCCATTGATTAGCCTCGTTGATGTGAGACTTTCTCCTTTTTGTCTTCTCCACATAACCCCCATCATTATATTCTATTCCACTCAAAGTGCTATATCCATGACTCACGCTCATGTATTGCGTGAAAGTTTATGAGTTTGAGATTATTAAAGTATGAAACAATTGCTTGACTTGTCATCGGGGTTGTGCATGATGAGAGCATTCTTGTGTGACGAAAATGGAGCATGACTAAACTATATGATTTTGTAGGGATGAACTTTCTTTGGCCATGTTACTTTGAGAAGACATAATTGCTTTGTTGGTTTGTTTGAAGTATTATTATATTTTTATGTCAATATGAACTTTTGTTTTGAATCTTTCAGATCTGAATATTCATACCACAATTAAGAAGATTTGCATTGAAATTATGGCAAGTAGCACTCCGCATCAAAATTTCTCTTTTTATCATTTACCTACTCCAAGACGAGCAGGAATTAAGCTTGGGGATGCCTGATACGTCTCCAACATATCTATAATTTTTGATTGCTCCATGCTATATTATCTACTGCTTTGGACTATATTGGGCTTTTTTTTCACTTTTATATTATTTTGGGACTAACCTATTAAACAGAGGCCCAGCCCAAAATTGCTGTTTTTTGCCTATTTCAGAGTTTCGGAGAAACATAATATCAAACGGAGTCCAAACGGAATAAAATCTTCGGGAACGTGATTTTCTCACCGAACGTGATCCAGGAGACTTGGACCCTACTCCAAGGAGTCAAAGAGGTGGTCATGAGGGTGGGGGCGCGCCCCCCTAGGGTGCGCCCCCTGCCTCGTGGGCCCCTCGATGCTCCACCGACGTACTCCTTCCTCCTATATATGCCTACGTACCCCCAAACGATCAGATACGGAGCCAAAAACCTAATTCCACCGCCGCAACTTTCTATATCCACGAGATCCCATCTTGGGGCCTATACCGGAGCTCCGTCGGAGAGGGCCGTCATCACGGAGGGCTTCTACATCATCCTAGCCCCTCCGATGAAGTGTGAGTAGTTCACCTCAGACCTTTGGGTCCATAGTTATTAGCTAGTTGGCTTCTTCTCTCTTTTTGGATCTCAATACAATGTTCTCCCCCTCTCTCATGGATATCTATTCGATGTAATCTTCTTTTTGCGGTGTGTTTGTTGAGACCGATGAATTGTGGGTTTATGATCAAGTCTATCTATGAATAATATTTGAATCTTCTCTGAATTCTTTTATGTATGATTGGTTATCTTTGCAAGTCTCTTCGAATTATCAATTTGGTTTGGCCTACTAGATTGGTTTTTCTTGCCATGGTAGAAGTGCTTAGCTTTGGGTTCAATCTTGCGGTGTCCTTTCCCAGTGATAGAAGGGGAAGCAAGGCACGTATTGTATTGTTGCCATCGAGGATAACAAGATGGGGTTTTTATCATATTGCATGAAACTATCCCTCTACATCATGTCATCTTGCTTAAGGCGTTACTCTGTTTTTAACTTAATACTCTAGATGCATGCTGGATAGCGGTCGATGAGTGGAGTAATAGTAGTAGATGCAGGCAGGAGTCGGTCTACTTGTCTCGGACGTGATGCCTATATACATGATCATACCTAGATATTCTCATAACTATGCTCAATTCTGTTAATTGCTCAACAGTAATTTGTTCACCCACCGTAGAATACTTATGCTCTTGAGAGAAGCCACTAGTGAAACCTATGGCCCCCGGGTATATTCTCATCATATCAATCTCCATTACTTTAATTTTGCTTTGCTTTTTTACTTTGCTTTTTACTTTTCACTTTGCATCTCTATATAAAAAATACCAAAAATATTATCTATCATCTCTATCAGATCTCACTCTCGTAAGTGACCTTGAAGGGATTGACAACCCCTAATCGCGTTGGTTGCGAGTAGCTATCGTTTTGTGCAGGTACGAGGGACTTGAGCGTAGCCTCCTACTGGATTGATACCTTGGTTCTTAAAAACTAAGGGAAATACTTACGCTACTTTGCTGCATCATCCTCTCCTCTTCGGGGAAAACCAACGCAGTGCTCAAGAGGTAGCAAAGCCCAGTTTCAACACCACATTGACCCTCTTTTTCACATAAGTGTAATTAAGGATCTCATGGAGTGAGAGGACACCATCCATAATGTTCCTCCATTTTACAAAAGCATTTCGAACGGGGCTAATCAGATTATCAGCATAAACCGAGACCCGACGATCTAGAACTTTGGTGATAAGCTTATAGGGGCATCTAAGCAAGCATATGGGTCTAAATTGTTGAATTTTATCGGCTCCCGAGAGTTTGGGTAGCAACGTGATAACCCCATAGTTCAAGCGTTGGACATCAAGTGTCCCTTGGTGAAAGTGCCTAAACAAGGACATGATATCATCTTTGACAATCTCCCAACATACTTGATAGAATTCTACCGGAATATTGTCAGGGCCCGGAGCCCTATTGGAGGCCATATCAAATAGGGACTCTTTAACTTCCTCCTACGAGAACTCTCGTCACAATTCAATGTTATCCTCATCACTAAGTTTTTCCTCCGGTGCCCACGTGTCAGGGTCCAGGTGAATTTGATTCCCAGGTGTTGGGCCAAATAGTTCTTTATAGAACTATGTGGCGTGTGCAATCATCTTACCAGTGCCCTCTATCTCCACGTCACCAACCTTAAGGGAGTGAATCGTGTTCTTCCGTTTACGCCCATTAGCTATACGATGGAAGTAGTCTGTATTCAGGTCCCCTTTGAGCAACCATCGCTCATGCGATTGTCGTAACCAAAATATTTCTTCATTTACTAGCAATTCATGAAGCTAAAAAAACATCAATTTTTCTACTATAAAGCTCAGGGGAGAGAGAGGGGCTTCTTCTAATTCTTTCAACATTTCCAATTCCATCGGAGGTCTTCCTTTCGTTTCTTCTCATGGCCAAATCTATCTGAGCCCCGTCCTTTAAAATAAGACTTAAACCTCTCAAGCTTAATGTTTAAAATATTAATGGGGTCGGAAGAGAATACCCTACGCGACCAGATTTTCTCGACCAACGACAGGAATTTATCATCTTTCACCCAAGCAAGGTCGAAACGAAACTCTCTGGGTTTCGTGGCCTCACACCCCTCGTCACCCGTGGACAGCAACAGGGGGTTGTGGTTTGAAATTTCCCGGACCAGTTTCCTAACAGAGACCAACAGAAACAAATCCTCCCAGGATTCAGACATGAAAATATGATCAAGCTTCTCCAACGTAGGATGAGCTTGATTATTGGTCCAGGTGTACTTGCCACCACTAATGTGAATTTCCCTAAGCGCCAGGGTATTGATAATGGAATTGAAGATATCAGATGATTTGTGACTAGACATTTTTTTGTTCTTCTCCCCCGGATGTCTTAAGATGTTAAAGTCCCCACCCACAATATATGGGACTTGCATATAGCCACACATTGTAGCAAGCTCTTTAAGGAACTCTTCCTTAAATTCCTCATGAGCAGATCCATATACTACTAACAAAACCCATTTGATTTTCTTTTTCTTATCATACAACACAAGTTGTAAGATATATTTGCCCTTATCACAGGAGACAATTTCCAAGTTATCATTTCTAACCCCGCACAGAATACACCCGAACTTCCCTACAGAGGTAATCCAGTTCCAACTGAAAATACTAAAGGGATCAATTTTCCTCAAACAGCCAGGAGTAAAGTTTTTTTTCATGGTTTCTTGCAAACCCATCCACAGAATAGTCACTAATCATATCAGAGATGCATGTGGCCATTCCCTTCTTGCCTACCCCCCTGCAATTCCATATAATATCTTTCATTTAGATCATTTTTATGTAACTGTGCCCTAGTAACCCTACCGGGAGGTAATGTAGGGTTACACAACATTTCCCCCTTGGGGTTCTCCTTCTTCTGGCGCCTAGTCACAGGCCTAGAGAGATTTACAGCGTATCTGCGTTCTTTTTTCTTATTGGACCTGCCAGCAGAGCATTGCTCATTAACAGTTTCATCATGTTCTAACCACTCTAGGTTGACAGGAGCTTTTCCACCAACCCATTAGTGATAATGATGTGATCATCACTACCCTGCCTATTGTCCTCTATAATATTCTTATCATCTAAATTCCCTCTAACTGTTTCCAACTCACGAAGCACATCAATATAAGTAAACTCATTATCAGGAATACACACCCCATTTTAGAAGCTCTTGTCATCAATTCATTATCAAATAGAACTCCAAAAGAGTTTTTGTCCAGGCTTTGGTTATTACCTGCCATGTCTTCTTCATTGGCCATCCTCATGGCTCTAGCTTCCACATTTTCCTGCACGCCTTGAGTGTTACGCTTGCTAAATCTGAGCATGCCCTCTGAGGCGAGTGATGGGGTGAGTATAATCTCCTCATTACGGCCGGGGGAAGGAAGTTGCACCACGTAATCAGTAGATATCTTCAACTTCTGGTCTACATCACCATCAACCTCAACAACCTGAGTAGGATTAGTTACAACCGCAACATACGATTGAAGGAAATATGCCCTAGAGGCAATAATAAAGTTATTATTTATTTCCTTATGTCATGATAAATGTTTATTATTCATGCTAGAATTGTATTAACCGGAAACATAATACATGTGTGAATACATAGACAAACAGAGTGTCACTAGTATGCCTCTACTTGACTAGCTCGTTTATCGAAGATGGTTATGTTTCCTAACCATGAACAAAAGAATTGTTATTTGATTAACGGGATCACATCATTAGGAGAATGATGTGATTGACATGACCCATTCCATTAGCTTAGCACCCGATCGTTTAGTATGTTGCTATTGCTTTCTTCATGACTTATACATGTTCCTATGACTATGAGATTATCCAACTCCCGTTTGCCGGAGGGACACTTTGTGTGCTACCAAACGTCACAACGTAACTGGGTGATTATAAAGGAGTTCTACAGGTGTCTCCGAAGGTACATGTTGGGTTGGCGTATTTTGAGATTAGGATTTGTCACTCCGATTGTCGGAGAGGTATCTCTGGGCCGTCTCGGTAATGCACATCATATAAGCCTTGCAAGCATTGCAACTAATGAGTTAGTTGCGAGATGATGTATTGCGGAACGAGTAAAGAGACTTGCCGGTAACGAGATTGAACTAGGTATTAAGATACCGACGATCGAATCTCGGGCAAGTAACATACCGATGACAAAGGGAACACCGTATGTTGTTATGCGGTCTGACCGATAAAGATCTTCGTAGAATATGTAGGAGCCAATATGAGCATCCAGGTTCCGCTATTGGTTATTGACCGGGGACGTGTCTCGGTCATGTCTACATTGTTCTCGAACCCGTAGGGTCCGCACGCTTAAGGTTTCGACCATAGTTATATTATGAGTTTATGAGTTTTGATGTAGTGAAGTTTGTTAGGAGTCCCGGATGTGATCATGGACATGACGAGGAGTCTCGAAATGGTCGAGACATAAAGATCGATATATTGGACGGCTATATTCGGACACCGGAAGTGTTCCGAGTGATTTCGGAGAAAACCGGAGTGCCGGAGGGTTACCGAAACCCCCCGGGAGAAGTTATGGGCCTTATGGGACCTAGTGGAGAGAGAGAGGGGCGGCCAGGGTGGGCCGCGCGCCCCCTCCCCCTTTGGTCCGAATTGGACTAGGAGAGGGGCGGCGGCGCCCCCCTTTCCTTCTCCCTCTCCCCCTTCCTTTCCCCCTCCTAGTAGGAGTAGGAAAGAGGGGAGTCCGAGTAGGAAAGAGGGGACTCCTACTCCTACTAGGAGGAGGACTCCTCCTTGGCGCGCCCACAAGGGCCGGCTGGCCTCCCCCCTTGCTCCTTTATATACGGGGGCAGGGGGGCACCTCTAGACACACAAGTTGATCTTTGTGATCGTTCTCTTAGCCATGTGCGGTGCCCCCCTCCACCATAATCCTCGATAATATTGTAGCGGTGCTTAGGCGAAGCCCTGCGACGGTAGAACATCAAGATCGTCACCACGCCGTCGTGTTGACGGAACTCATCCCCGACACTTTGCTGGATCGGAGTCCGGGGATCGTCATCGAGCAGAACGTGTGCTAGAACTCAGAGGTGCCGTAGTTTCGGTGCTTGATCGGTCGGGCCGTGAAGACGTACGACTACATCAACCGCGTTGTTATAACGCTTCCGCTTTCGGTCTACGAGGGTACGTTGACAACACTCTCCCCTCTCGTTGCTATGCATCACCATGATCTTGCGTGTGCGTAGGAATTTTTTTGAAATTACTACGTTCCCCAACAAGGATAGATTACGATTAACCACATAATTCATTTTTACCTGCACCTTCTGGGAATCAGTCCCAGACGCAACAATTTTCTGGGTTATAGCCAACTCGAAACATCATGCATAACCTCATGATCATACAACCCTTCTCTCTGGCCAGAGTTTCAATAAGCATAGATTCGTCCACCTCACTTTCAGAGGAGGCAGACATCTCATTCTCAACTGGAAGCAATCAACAGGTTTTGCCACCACGAGAAGTACCACTTTTGCCACGATCAGGGCATTCAGAGCGACTATCCTCTCCTCTTGGGTCATCACGTTTCCTATTTGGAGTTTGATCATGTTTAACATGCTCATTATTGGAGATATGAGCATTAGCATCATCAGCTACAGGGTTCCTGACCAAGACCTCCTCAACCTCATAAGTAAATCTATAGAATCGCCCCCCAGGACCCCCTCAGTTGAGCTAGGAACTTTATCAACCAGCCTACAACCAATTTTAGCTCGAACCGATGAGGGACGATTTATGGTAGACATATCCACCTCTAGAGTTATCTCAACCAGCCCCCCAACATAAGCAACAGTCTTATCACATCTTTTGTTAGGAGGAATTCTCCCAATCCTAACCCAAGCAACCTCCAGCAGCCCCTCAGAATCAATGTCATCAGACCAAGGGGAAAATCTAACACTCACATCACATTTTTTCAGCTTCACATTTTCAACAAATAAAGCCAGATCTACTTCCCTAGGGTTAGGCATCCTCATCACAAACTTTTGAGGTGCAAAAAACCTAGCAAAACATCGCCAACCCTGTCCCACATACACACTGAGCTCATGCTCAACATCCTTGGTAGGAGCAGAACCTTCCACGATAGTAACAACAATGTTATGAATGTTCTCTTTGGCCTGCCTATCTACACTAAAATCTAGGATGTAGTGAAATCCTTGCCCCTTGGCTTGAAAGGCACACATCGCATGTACATAGTCCCAAGGAAGAAATTCATAGCAAACAATGGCTAGATGTCCTTTCTTCTTATACACCTAACACAGATAGCTTAAGGACATCTAGTAGTAACATGACCCAACAGGTTGCAAATCTGACAGGGTTCTCGGGAGGGGTTGATATTACCAGTTTGAGCAGCAGGGTCTCGGGCACGCGGTGGGGTAGGGTTCCTTCCAGGAGCACGAGAGGCCATGTCGCCGTCCCCTCCCCCATGATGTTCTTGATGAACAAGAGCAGCATGCTTCATGCCCGCATCGGCTGTACCTTGCGAGAGGCCCAGGTCCTCATCGCCCCCACCCCACCTCTCTTGATGAGTGGAGGCGACCTGCCTCCCGTCGGCCGCCTCTTCCCATCTGTTGAATCCAGAATCGCCAATCCAGAAGCCCTTGTCGTCGACGAATTCCCCGTCTCCATCTTCCTCTTCCAGACATGGGAGTCGAAGCCGCGCCAGCGACCACGGTCGAATCGACCGGCTCCCCGGCCATGGCGGCCCGCACCAAAACTATCTCCTCTCATTTCAACGAAACTGTTAGTATGTGGCAGATTGGATGGAGGAAGTGTGGGAGGGGAGGCAACTACTTGGGCAAATGAGCGAGCATCACCATGGATTTTGCCCTCCCACCACCCAAAGGACTGATGAACCCTAGATCTGACCGGAGGAGGCGCGTCCCAGGAGTGGGAGAAGCACTCGTCAAGATCTAAAATGGGGGGGGGGGGGGTTTGGGAGCGGCTGCACTTTTTATACCCGCCTCACCCCCGCAAACCCTAGCGTCGCCCGATCCATGGCGGTCGGATCGCCTGTCCACCACGTGTCGAACATCGGCCCCATGGCGGACCGGTCCACGCCCCAGGATTCCCGGTCCATCGGTCGAAGCAGGCGAGAACCGGTGCGGGTGCGGCCTCGTGCGCCCGCCCTTCCCGTGTACCACAGCCGACGTGGCCTCTCCCATGCCCTCCTACTCCGCTGCTCTGCACGGCGGCGCGCTGGACTCGGCCACCGCCGCGGTCACCGGGATCCTGTCATGAACCTTAGCAAAATGACATGGGAAGGAGATGATACCCCCGATCTCGATCGATTCGCCCTCGCGCAGGAAGCGCACGTCCACCGTGCGCCATTGCTCGTCAAGCAGCACGATCCGGAGCGCCCCGCGCTGAAGCCAGACCACGCCGTCGCTCAACGAGATCCGGCGCGCGGCCACCAGGTCCACGGCGTAGGTCACGCGCCAGCGAGCATCGTCCATCTCTCCACCATGTCTTTACATGTGAAGTAGGAATCCAGCTGCCGTGACAAGGTTGAAGTTTGGTGCGAGGCATGCGTGCATTAATAAGGGTTAGTATATGTGCGTGTTTGTGAGCATCTGCGATTGTAATGTGTTAAAAAAAGTTCCAATACACCTTTTCCTTTAGAAATTGTATTTCGTGTCCACAGTTTTTTTTAAGGGAATTTCATGTCCATAGTTGCAGGGCACAGAGCACAAAATAAAAATAAAAATCGGGGAGGGCATGAAATCGGAACCAACGGTCGGGATACTGTCTCGTGCGATAGGAGATACAGTAATGCGCACGGTTTCAGGTTTTCCAAATAAAACGGTTCCACACTAGACTAGAATGTTCTGGGACATTCTTGTCGCCCCTAACTCGCCGCCCTCCTGCAGTTTCCACGCCGTTCTAGACCTCCGGCGAATCCTCCCCTCCCGCCTCTTATTACCCATCTCATCTCCGATCTCCCCCAGCAATTTCCGACGAGAAGAATACACCAAGGCGAATCATCGAACCCACGAATCCCCCCAATCACCATTGCCAGTTCCGTTGCAGTTAATCCGTAGCTCGCAGAAGCGGAAGCCATGAACCCCGACAAGTTCACGCACAAGACCAATGAGGCGCTCGCGGCGGCGCACGAGATGGCGTCCGAGGCCGGCCACGCGCAGCTCACGCCGCTGCACCTCGCCGCGGCGCTCGCGGCGGACAGGTCGGGCATCCTCCGCCAGGCCATCGCCCACGCGTCCGGCGGCAACGACGCCGCGGCCGAGTCGTTCGAGCGCGTGGCGACCGCAGCGCTCAAGCGGCTTCCCTCGCAGTCCCCGCCGCCCGACACCGTCCCGGCCTCCACCTCGCTGGTCAAGGCCGTCCGCCGCGCGCAGTCGGCGCAGAAGTCGCGCGGCGACTCGCACCTCGCCGTCGACCAGCTGCTCATGGGCCTCCTCGAGGACCCGCAGATCTCCGACGCGCTCAAGGAGGCCGGCATCTCCGCCGCGCGGGTGAAGGCCGAGGTGGAGAAGCTCCGGGGAGGCGACAATCGGCGCGTGGAGTCGGCGTCGGGGGACACCAACTTCCAGGCCCTCAAGACGTACGGCCGCGACCTGGTGGAGGTGGCGGGCAAGCTGGACCCGGTCATCGGCCGCGACGAGGAGATCCGGCGCGTGGTGCGGATCCTGTCGCGGCGCACCAAGAACAACCCCGTCCTCATCGGCGAGCCCGGCGTGGGCAAGACCGCCGTCGTGGAGGGGCTCGCGCAGCGCGTCGTGCGCGGCGACGTCCCCAGCAACCTCCTGGACGTGCGCCTGGTGGCGCTCGACATGGGCGCGCTGGTGGCCGGCGCCAAGTACCGCGGCGAGTTCGAGGAGCGGCTCAAGGCCGTGCTCAAGGAGGTGGAGGAGGCCGAGGGGAAGGTGATACTGTTCATCGACGAGATACACCTGGTGCTTGGCGCCGGGCGGACGGAGGGGTCCATGGACGCCGCCAACCTGTTCAAGCCGATGCTGGCGAGGGGGCAGCTCAGGTGCATTGGCGCGACGACCCTCGAGGAGTACAGGAAGTACGTGGAGAAGGACGCGGCGTTCGAGAGGCGGTTTCAGCAGGTGTTCGTGGCCGAGCCCAGCGTCCCCGACACCGTCAGCATACTGAGAGGGCTCAAGGAGAAGTACGAGGGCCACCATGGCGTACGGATTCAGGACCGCGCGCTCGTCATTGCCGCGCAGCTCTCGTCGAGGTACATCATGGGTAAGTGCTCTGTTCTTGCCAAGCCAATTTTCTGACATTGTGATTTCTTACCTTGATCGCAATTTTGCAGGGTCAATTTTGCAGAGTTTTTACCTTGATCGCCGGTCTTAAATCGCTGTTCTGTTTTTTATTTTGCATATAGGTCGCCATTTGCCTGATAAAGCAATCGATTTGGTGGACGAGGCCTGCGCAAATGTGAGGGTGCAACTTGACAGCCAGCCTGAGGAGATTGATAACCTTGAGAGGAAGAGGATCCAGTTGGAAGTCGAGCTCCATGCCCTCGAGAAGGAGAAGGACAAGGCTAGCAAAGCTCGGCTAGTTGATGTGAGTGACTGGTGAATTGGTGGTCTTGATTTCTCTAATCTGTCTAGTGAAGTTGCTTTTGTTCTGACAATGTGCAAAAACTTGGAACTGTTTCAGGTAAGGAAAGAGTTGGACGATCTGAGAGACAAGCTGCAGCCGCTGCAGATGAAATATCGCAAGGAGAAAGAGAGGATCGACGAGATCAGGAGCCTGAAGCAGCGCCGCGAAGAGCTGCAGTTCACTCTGCAGGAGGCCGAGCGCCGAATGGACTTGGCCCGCGTGGCTGATCTCAGATACGGTGCTCTGCAGGAGGTTGACGCTGCCATTGCTAAGCTGGAGGGTGAGACCGGCGAGAACCTGATGCTAACGGAGACTGTCGGCCCTGATCAGATTGCCGAGGTAAGTACGTTGTTGCAAACAATTTTATGGTGTTCTTCACTTCAGGAATGAACGATGTTGTGTTGAGACAATGTCTTTGCATACGCAGGTGGTGAGCCGCTGGACTGGCATTCCTGTTACCAGGCTCGGGCAGAATGAGAAGGCGAGGCTGATCGGGCTGGCAGACAGACTGCATCAGAGGGTGGTTGGACAGTATGAGGCCGTGAATGCAGTCGGAGAGGCTGTTCTACGGTCGAGGGCTGGCCTTGGACGCCCACAGCAGCCTACTGGTTCATTCCTCTTCCTTGGACCGACCGGTGTCGGTAAAACCGAGCTCGCCAAGGCTCTAGCTGAGCAGCTGTTTGATGATGAGAACCTGCTCGTCCGCATTGACATGTCTGAGTACATGGAGCAGCATTCGGTTGCCCGGCTAATTGGAGCACCACCTGGGTAAGTACTCGGCATAATTCAGCATGCTTACCGCCATGGATGTGCATCATATGTGATTTCTGACTTGTGAACTTGTTGTGAATTTGCAGCTATGTTGGTCATGAGGAAGGAGGGCAGCTGACAGAGCAAGTGAGGAGGAGGCCATACAGTGTCATCCTCTTCGACGAGGTCGAGAAGGCGCATGTGGCGGTATTCAACACCCTGCTCCAGGTCCTGGACGACGGGCGGTTGACCGACGGGCAAGGCAGGACGGTTGATTTCAGGAACACCGTCATCATCATGACCTCAAACCTTGGCGCGGAGCACCTCCTCGCGGGAATGGTGGGCAACTCGATGAAGGTTGCTCGCGATCTCGTCATGCAGGAGGTATGCACTACTGAATTTGCACCTAATCTGCATTTTGTTCTGAATCAACCAGTTTGCAGTCTGATGCCTAATGTGAGTGACAATGTTCACCTGCAGGTGCGGAGGCATTTCCGGCCGGAGCTGCTGAACCGTCTGGACGAGATCGTCATCTTCGACCCTCTGTCGCACGAGCAGCTGCGGAAGGTCGCCCGGCTTCAGATGAAAGACGTGGCAGTCCGTCTTGCAGAGAGAGGCGTTGCCCTGGCCGTGACCGACGCCGCTCTGGACGTCATCCTCTCACTCTCTTACGATCCGGTACGTGGAAGCATCGAATCTCATTCATCACCAATCAAGGAGTATCTTCTGGCATAGCTCTGAGCAGATTCTAACTCGGTCACATTTCAATATGTGAAAACAGGTGTATGGCGCTCGGCCGATCAGGAGATGGATCGAGAAGAGGATAGTGACGGAGCTGTCCAAGATGCTGATCCGCGAGGAGATCGACGAGAACTCCACAGTGTACATCGACGCCGCGCCCAGCAAGGACGAGCTGACCTATGGCGTCGACAAGCACGGAGGGCTGGTGAACGCGCGCACGGGCCACAAGTCTGATATCCTCATCCAGGTTCCTAACGGAGCTGTCGGGGGCGATGCCGCGCACGCCGTGAAGAAGATGAAGATCATGCAGGACGGTGGAGACGTGGACGACATGGAGGAAGAGTAGATAAAATCCACAACGATTGATCTGTTTAGGTAGTCTCAAGTGGCGGCAGCATGCAGTTGTATGAGCTGTGTTTTAGTTTTCGGACCGTGCTGATTTAGATAGCTCGGAGTCGTATCTGTTGAATTGGGGGTGGAATGAATTGTACTAGACGAGGATGAAGTGAAATCAAGATTGTGATTATCTTCTTTATAGACCCAGTTTTAGCTCTGAAGTTCTTTTGCCGTTCCTGAATCAGACAGTCGCTCTGTATTTGGGATGGATCACCGTTTTCTTGCAAATTTAGCGGCGGAGCTGCTATTCTGCTATTGATCAGTGCTTAAAAGGTCGCCGCTGCTTTGGGACAGTTCAACTAGCTACACTAGATGATGCCCCGCGGGACTTCATAAGCATACAATGTAAAATTATAAAGTTAAATTCCAGATGTGATCATGATAGACAAAGTAATCGAGTACAACTATGATGATAACCGACAAAAACCACCTAAGCCAACAGTATGAAAGCTATTTATAAAATTTACATATAGCTAAGATCTTTGAGATCAGTGGTCGGACCCTTCCCCAGACTCTGCGTAAGCGGGAGCTACATGCACTGAGGCTGCTCTTTTTTAAGATCTTTTAGATGATGTAACATATTTGTTTATAAAAGCCAATAAGAACAAGCGGGAGCTACATGTACCGGGGCTGCCCTTTTTTAAGATCTTTCAGATGATGTAACATATTTGTTTATAAAAGCCAACAAGAGGACGATCAAGGCGTAATCCTTGTCCATGAGCCTTTCCTTGACATGATAACAAAAATATGAGAATGTATGCATGATTAGTAAAGTGAAACACTGTGATTATGGATCTAATGTTGTGACGCGTATAATTTTTGTTGGCTGGTGGCACCTCTATATAGTAAAATCTAAATCACATATTCTAACACAAATCAGCAGATGCAACTTTATAATGGCATTTACTGTCACTATGACAACTACAATGGTAAGCATGAGGATAACATCGATTCATACATATGTACACGACATCATTTCATTATAAAACGCGGTCAGTCTAAATATATCAATGTAAAGTAACTATTATAAATAAAAATTTAATTGAGAACTCAGACATATAAATCTCAAATAACTATCCAGAATGTAGAATGTTCCTATTTGCCAAACAGAAACATACAATTTCTTTTTTTTTTTGCGAGAGAGAAACATACAATTTCATAAGAAAAGACTATTTTCGAGTAGGTGTTTGTCATCAAATTCGACTGTTATCCTCTCTATATACTTCCTCCGGTCCATTTTACTCTGTGTATTAGATTTGAGTCAAGTCAAAGTTTGACTAAATCTATATTAAAAAATATCAATATCTACAATACCAAATGTATATACTATGAAATTATATTTTATAGTGAATCTAACTATACTGATTTGGTATTGTGAATGTTGATATACTTTTTTTCTGTAAATCTGCTCAAAGTAGATATACTTTGACTTCAAACAAAATTTATATACAGACTAAAAAGGACCGGAGGGAGTATAACTATTAGGAGCCAATCTTGCTATTAGTTTGTGACACATTCCATGGATCATTGCCTATAATAGGTAGTGACATTTATGACTTGTAAAAGCGGCAGGAGTTGTGATCAATGATCAAATAGATAAATTGAAAGAGCATGGTGCCCCCATGTGTGGTTTTGGTAATATTTGAAGTTATATTTGAATGATTTGTCCGTAGGCATTTCTTGAAGTCCATGTGTTGGTTTCAAGGAGTTTATGAGTTGATCAAGGTGCTATTCAAGGAATTATCCAAAGATTGGTCATGTAGAAGACATGATACAAGGTTGATCAAGACTAAGTCAAAGGGTGAATCAAGTTGATCAACACGTAAAGTGTAGAAGATGTATCGAAAGGGTTCAAGTGATCCCATGGTATGATAAGCATTGTCCATTGCACTTCATGTACTAACCCATGGTCTACGTGAGAGTTCTACGTGGGGTTACACTAGTAGAAAAATGGCCTTTAGTCCCGATTCATAAGGGCCTTTAGTCCCGTTTTTTTGAACCGGGACTAAAGGGTCGTTACTAATGCCTCACCCTTTAATCCCGGTTCAAACCAGAATCGGGACTAAAGGCCCTCCACGTGGCCGCTGCCTGGAGGCCCACCTTTAGTCCCGGTTGGTAAGACCAACCGGTACTAAAGGAAATTTTCTGATTTTTTTTTTGAAATTTATTTTTTGATTTTTTTTTATTTTTTTTTATTTTCAAAATTTAACCTCTAATATCTAATCACCACCCCCTCATCACTACTCAATTTATCCTCTAATCACCCCTCATCATTCGAAATCATCTAACTTCCCGACCGGTCATCCATCCCTCTCACTACTTTAGCCTGAGCACGCTTAACTTTTGGGTTCTATTCTCCTTCGCTTCCGAATCTGCACTTGTTGTTTTCCTGACAATAGTAAGATGTCAATCCTATTAACCCTCAGGAATTTTGCTTGAGCATGAAGTGACACATTTCACTGTTTGAGTTTGAAACTATTGTTTTAAAAAACAATAATTATTTAGTAACACTAATATTTTTTGAATAATTAGTTTGACCACAGTTTGACCATAGTTTGACCAGATTTGACCAAAATTCAAAATAACTAAAATAATTATTTAGTAACACTAATATTGTAGAATAATTAGTTTGACCATTGTTTAACCATAGTTTGACCATAGTTTGAATTTTTTTTGAATTTTTTTGCCTCTCCAGATCTTAAAAGCCCCGTAACTTTTTTCTGTTAGGTTTTTGAGGATTTTGAAAATGTTTAACGGGGTTCGAGTAGATGATTTTTCATATAAAAAACTTTTTCATCCGAGTTCGTATGCAAAAGTTACGCCCATTTTTACAAATTCTCGAGAGATTTTGCAAAAAAAGTCGAAAATTCATGTTTGTAAATTTTCCCAACAACTAGACCACATATCACATGGGAAACTTACTTTATTTTATTTTTTTGACATTTCCATCATTTCTTTTATTTTTTTTTAAACTGAAAAGGCGATCCATGGGGGGGGGGGTTAGAGTTTGAAAATGGGACCTTTAGTACCGGTTCGTGGCACGAACCGGGACTAAAGTGTTGGAAATATGCCCTAGAGGCAATAATAAAAGCATTATTATTATATTTCCTTATTCATGATAATTGTCTTTATTCGTGCTATAATTGTGTTATCCGGAAATCGTAATACATGTGTGAATAACAGACAACAATATGTCCCTAGTGAGCCTCTAGTTGACTAGCTCGTTGATCGACATATAGTCATGGTTTCCTGACTATGGACATTGGATGTCATCGATAACGGGATCACATCATTAGGAGAATGATGTGATGGACAAGACCCAATCCTAAACATAGCATAAGATCGCATAGTTCGTTTGCTAGAGTTTTCCAATGTCAAGTATCCTTTCCTTAGACCATGAGATCGTGTAACTCCCGGATACCGTAGGAGTGCTTTGGGTGTGCCAAACGTCACAACGTAACTGGGTGACTATAAAGGTATGCTACGGGTATCTCTGAAAGTGTCTGTTGGGTTGACATGGATCGAGACTGGGATTTGTCACTCCGCTTGACGGAGAGGTATCACCGGGCCCTCTCGGTAATGCATCATCATAATGAGCTCAATGTGATCAAAGTGTTTGATCACGGGATCATGCATTACGGAACGAGAAAAGTGACTTGCCGATAACGAGATTGAACGAGGTATTGGGATACCGACGATCGAATCTCGGGCAAGTAAAATACCGATTGACAAAGGGAATCGTATACGGGATTAATTGAATCCTCGACATCGTGATTCATCCGATGAGATCATCGTGGAGTATGTGGGAGCCAACATGGGTATCCAGATCCCGCTGTTGGTTATTGCCCAAGAGCCATCTCGGTCATGTCTGCATGTCTCCCGAACCCGTAGGGTCTACACACTTAAGGTTCGGTGACGCTAGGGTTGTGAAGATATGTATGTGCAGTAACCCGAATGTTGTTCGGAGTCCCGGATGAGATCCTGGACGTCACGAGGAGTTCCGGAATGGTCCGGAGGTAAAGAATCATATATAGGAAGTGCTATTTTGGCCATCGGGACAAGTTTCGGTGTTATCGGTATTGTACCGGGACCACCGGAGGGGTCCCGGGGGTCCACCAGGTGGGGCCACCTGCCTTGGTGGGCCACATGGGCCTTAGGGGGTGCGCCTTGGCCTGCTTGGGCCAAGGGGAACCAGCCCCAAGGGCCCATGCGCCAAGGAAACTTGGAGAGGGGAGAGTCCAAAAGGGGGAAGGCACCTCCGAGGTGCCTTGGGGAGGATGGACTCCTCCCCCCTCTTGGCCGCACCCCTTCCTTGGAGGAAGGGGAAAGGCTGCGCCCTCCCCCCCTCTAATGCATCTATATAAAGGGGGGCAGGGGAGGGGGCAGCGCACCCTATTGCCCTGGCGCCCCCTCCTCCCTGCAACACCTCCTCCTCCTCCCGTAGTTGCTTAGCGAAGCCCTGCCGGAGTTCTGCTGCATCCACCACCACACCGTCGTGCTGGATCTTCCTCAACCTCTCCTTCCCCCTTGCTGGATCAAGAAGGAGGAGACGTCTCCCGTCCCGTATGTGTGTTGAACGCGGAGGTGCCGTCCGTTCGGTACTTGATCATCGGTGAATTGGATCACGGCAAGTACGACTACCTCATCCACGTTCACTCGAACGCTTCCGTTGCGATATACAAAGTGGTATGTAGATGCTATCTAATCTGAATACTCGTTGCTAGATGAACTCATAGATGGATCTTGGTGAAACCGTTGGAAAAATTTTAATTTTCTGCAACGTTCCCCAACAGTGGCATCATGAGCTAGGTCTATGCGTAGTTCTTCTTGCGCGAGTAGAACACAATTTGTTGTGGGCGTAGATGTTGTCAACTCTTCTTGCCGTTACTAGTCTTATCTTGCTTCAGCGGTATTGTGGGATGAAGCGGCCCGGACCAACCTTACACGTACGCTTACGTGAGACCGGTTCCACCGACTAACATGCACTAAGTTGCATAAGGTGGCTGGCGGGTGTCTGTCTCTCCTACTTTAGTTGGAGCGGATTCGATGAAAAGGGTCCTTATGAAGGGTAAATAGAAGTTGACAAATCACGTTGTGGTGGTTTCACGTAGGTAAGAAAACGTTCTTGCTAGAACCCTAATTCAGCCACGTAAAACTTGCAACAACAATTAGAGGACGTCTAACTTGTTTTTGCAGCAAGTGCTTTGTGATATGATATGGCCAAAGTTGTGATGTATGATGAATGATCTATATGTGATGTATGAGATGTTCATGCTATTGTAATAGGAATCACGACTTGCATGTCGATGAGTATGACAACCTGCAGGAGCCATAGGAGTTGTCTTTATTTTTGTATGACCTGCGTGTCATTGAGAATCGCCATGTAAATTACTTTACTTTATTGCTAAACGCGTTAGCCATAGTAGTAGAAGTAATAGTTGGCGAGCAACTTCATGGAGACACGATGATGAAGATCATGATGATGAAGATCATGGTGTCAAGCCGGTGACAAGATGATCATGGAGCCCCAAGATGAAGATCAAAGGAGCTGTGTGATATTGGCCATATCATGTCACGTTTATTATTTGATTGCATGTGATGTTTATCATGTTTTGCATCTTGTTTACTTAGAACGACGGTAGTAAATAAGATGATCCCTCATAATAATTTCAAGAAAGTGTTCTCCCTAACTGTGCACCGTTGCTAAGGTTCGTCGTTCCGAAGCACCACGTGATGATCGGGTGTGATAGGTCCTTACGTTCGCATACAACGGGTGTAAGACAGATTTACACACGCAAAACACTTAGGTTGACTTGACGAGCCTAGCATGTACAGACATGGCCTCGGAACACAGAAGACCGAAAGGTCGAGCATGAGTCGTATAGAAGATACGATCAACATGAAGATGTTCACCGATGTTGGCTAGTCCGTCTCACGTGATGATCGGACATGGCCTAGTTGACTCGGATCATGTAATACTTAGATGACTAGAAGAGGGATGTCTATCTAAGTGGGAGTTCATTAAATAATTTGATTAAATGAACTTTATTATCATGAACTTAGTCTAAATATTTACAATATGTCTTGTAGATCAAATGGCCAACGTAGTCCTCAACTTCAACGCGTTCCTAGAGAAAACCAAGCTGAAAGACGATGGTAGCAACTATACGGACTGGGTCCGGAACCTGAGGATCATCCTCATAGCTGCCAAGAAAGATTATGTCCTAAGAGCACCGCTGGGTGACGCACCTATTCTCCCTGCAGAACAAGACGTTA
The DNA here is from genome assembly GCA_032464435.1 of Aegilops umbellulata. NCBI lineage: Eukaryota > Viridiplantae > Streptophyta > Magnoliopsida > Poales > Poaceae > Aegilops > Aegilops umbellulata. Next base: position 345,014,064 of record CP136056.1, on the reverse strand, counting down.
TGAACGCTTGGCAGTCACGCTGCGATGATTACTCCCTCGTTCAGTGCGGCATGCTTTACAGCTTAGAGCCGGGGCTCCAAAAACGTTTTGAGAGACATGGAGCATATGAGATGTTCGAAGAGCTGAAAATGGTTTTCCAAGATCATGCCCGGGTCGAGAGATATGAAGTCTCCGATAAATTCTTTAGCTGTAAGATGGAGGAAAATGGCTCTGTCAGCGAGCACATACTCAAAATGTCTGGGTTGCACAACCGCTTGACTCAACTGGAAGTTAATCTCCCGGATGAAGCGGTCATTGACAGAATCCTCCAGTCGCTTCCACCTAGCTACAAGAGCTTTGTGATGAACTACAATATGCAGGGGATGGTAAAGACCATTCCTGAAGTATATGCTATGCTGAAATCAGTAGAGGTAGAAATCAAGAAGGAGCATCAAGTGTTGATGGTGAATAAAACCACTAAGTTCAAGAAGGGCAAGGGTAAAAAGAACTTCAAGAAGGACGGCAAGGAAGTTGCCGCGCCCGGTAAGCAAGTTGCCGGGAAGAAGCCAAAGAATGGACCCAAGCCCGAAACTGAGTGCTTTTATTGCAAGGGAAGTGGTCACTGGAAGCGGAATTGCCCCAAATACTTAGCGGACAAGAAGGCCGGCAAAACCAAAGGTATATGTGATATACATGTAATTGATGTGTACCTTACCAGTACTCGTAGTAGCTCTTGGGTATTTGATACCGGTGCAATTGCTCACATTTGTAACTCAAAGCAGGAGCTGCGGAATAAACGAAGACTGGCGAAGGACGAGGTGACGATGCGCGTCGGGAATGGTTCCAAGGTCGATGTGATCGCCGTCGGCACGCTACCTCTACATTTACCTACGGGATTAGTTTTAAACCTCAATAATTGTTATTTAGTGCCAAGTTTGAGCATGAACATTGTATCTGGATCTCGCTTAATTCGAGATGGCTACTCATTTAAATCAGAGAATAATGGTTGTTCCATTTATATGAGAGATATGTTTTATGGTCATGCTCCGATGGTTAATGGTTTATTCTTAATGAATCTCGTACGTGATGATACACATATTCATAGTGTGAATACCAAAAGAGTGAAAGTTGATAACAATAGTCTCACATATTTGTGGCACTGCCGCCTTGGTCACATAGGTGTCAAACGCATGAAGAAGCTCCATACAGATGGACTTTTAGAGTCTCTTGATTATGAATCATTTGACACGTGCGAACCATGCCTCATGGGTAAAATGACCAAGACTCCGTTCTCAGGAACAATGGAGCGAGCAACCAACTTATTGGAAATCATACATACTGATGTGTGCGGTCCAATGAGTGTTGAGGCTCGCGGTGGCTATCGTTATGTTCTCACCCTCACTGATGACTTGAGTAGATATGGGTATATCTACTTGATGAAACACAAGTCTGAGACCTTCAAAAAGTTCAAGGAATTTCAGAGTGAGGTTGAAAATCAACGTGATAGAAAGATCAAGTTTCTACGATCAGATCATGGAGGAGAATACTTGAGTCACGAATTTGGCACACACTTAAGAAAATGTGGAATAGTTTCACAACTCACGCCGCCTGGAACACCTCAGCGTAATGGTGTGTCCGAACGTCGTAATCGCACTCTATTAGATATGGTGCGATCTATGATGTCTCTTACCGACTTACCGCTATCTTTTTTGGGGCTATGCTTTAGAGACTGCCGCATTCACTTTAAATAGGGCTCCGTCGAAATCCGTTGAGACGACACCGTATGAATTATGGTTTGGGAAGAAACCTAAGCTGTCGTTTCTAAAAGTTTGGGGATGCGATGCTTATGTGAAGAAACTTCAACCTGAAAAGCTCGAACCCAAGTCGGAAAAATGCGTCTTCATAGGATACCCTAAAGAAACTGTTGGGTATACCTTCTACCTCAGATCCGAAGGCAAGATCTTTGTTGCCAAGAATGGATCCTTTCTAGAGAAAGAGTTTCTCTCGAAAGAAGTAAGTGGGAGGAAAGTAGAACTTGATGAAGTGTTACCTCTTGAACCGGAAAATGGCGAAACTCAAGAAAACGTTTCTGAGGTGCCTCCACCGACTAGAGAGGAAATTAATGATGATGATCAAGATACTTCTGATCAAGCTCCTACTGAAATTCGAAGGTCCACAAGGACACGTTCCGCACCAGAGTGGTACGGGAACCCTGTCTTGGAAATCATGTTGTTAGACAACGGTGAACCTTCGAACTATGAGGAAGCAATGGCGGGCCCGGATTCCGACAAATGGCTGGAAGCCATGAAATTCGAGATAGGATCCATGTATGAAAACAAGGTATGGACTTTGACTGACTTGCCCATTGAACGGCGAGCCATAGAAAATAAATGGATCTTTAAGAAGAAGACAGACGCGGATGGTAATGTGACCATCTATAAAGCTCGGCTTGTCGCTAAGGGTTATCGACAAGTTCAAGGGGTTGACTACGATGAGACTTTCTCACCGGTAGCGAAGCTCAAGTCCGTCCGAATCATGTTAGCAATTGCCGCATACTATGATTATGAGATATGGCAAATGGACGTCAAAACGGCATTCCTTAATGGTTTCCTTAAGGAAGAATTGTATATGATGCAGCCGGAAGGTTTTGTCGATCCTAAGAATGCTGACAAGGTGTGCAAGCTCCAACGCTCGATTTATGGGCTGGTGCAAGCATCTCGGAGTTGGAACATTCGCTTTGATGAGATGATCAAAGCGTTTGGGTTTACACAGACTTATGGAGAAGCCTGTGTTTACAAGAAAGTGAGTGGGAGCTCTGTAGCATTTCTCATATTATATGTAGACGACATACTTTTGATGGGAAATGATATAGAACTCTTGGACAGCATCAAGGCCTACTTGAATAAGAGTTTTTCAATGAAGGACCTTGGAGAAGCTGCTTATATATTAGGCATCAAGATCTATAGAGATAGATCGAGACGCCTCATAGGTCTTTCGCAAAGCACATACCTTGATAAGATATTGAAGAAATTCAATATGGATCAATCTAAGAAAGGGTTCTTACCTGTGTTACAAGGTGTGAAATTGAGCTCAGCTCAATGTCCGACCACGGCAGAAGATATAGAAGAGATGAGTGTCATCCCCTATGCCTCAGCCATAGGTTCTATTATGTATGCCATGCTGTGTACCAGACCTGATGTAAACCTTGCCGTAAGTTTGGTAGGTAGGTACCAAAGTAATCCCGGCAAGGAACACTGGACAGCGGTCAAGAATATCCTGAAGTACCTGAAAAGGACCAAGGAAATGTTTCTCGTTTATGGAGGTGACGAAGAGCTCGTTGTAAAAGGTTACGTCGACGCTAGCTTCGACACAGATCTGGATGACTCTAAGTCACAAACCGGATACGTGTATATTTTGAATGGTGGGGCAGTAAGCTGGTGCAGTTGCAAGCAAAGCATCGTGGCGGGATCTACATGTGAAGCGGAGTACATGGCAGCCTCGGAGGCAGCACATGAAGCAATTTGGGTGAAGGAGTTCATCACCGACCTCGGAGTCATACCCAATGCGTCGGGGCCAATCAAGCTCTTCTGTGACAACACTGGAGCTATTGCACTTGCAAAGGAGCCCAGGTTTCACAAGAAGACTAGGCACATCAAGCGTCGCTTCAACTCCATTCGTGAAAATGTTCAAAATGGAGACATAGAAATTTGTAAAGTGCACACAGATCTGAATGTCGCAGATCCGTTGACTAAACCTCTCCCTAAGGCAAAACATGATCAGCACCAGAACTCTATGGGTGTTCGATTCATCACAATGTAACTAGATTATTGACTCTAGTGCAAGTGGGAGACTGTTGGAAATATGCCCTAGAGGCAATAATAAAAGCATTATTATTATATTTCCTTATTCATGATAATTGTCTTTATTCGTGCTATAATTGTGTTATCCGGAAATCGTAATACATGTGTGAATAACAGACAACAATATGTCCCTAGTGAGCCTCTAGTTGACTAGCTCGTTGATCGACAGATAGTCATGGTTTCCTGACTATGGACATTGGATGTCATCGATAACGGAATCACATCATTAGGAGAATGATGTGATGGACAAGACCCAATCCTAAACATAGCATAAGATCGCATAGTTCGTTTGCTAGAGTTTTCCAATGTCAAGTATCCTTTCCTTAGACCATGAGATCGTGTAACTCCCGGATACCGTAGGAGTGCTTTGGGTGTGCCAAACGTCACAATGTAACTGGGTGACTATAAAGGTATGCTACGGGTATCTCTGAAAGTGTCTGTTGGGTTGACATGGATCGAGACTGGGATTTGTCACTCCGCTTGACGGAGAGGTATCACCGGGCCCTCTCGGTAATGCATCATCATAATGAGCTCAATGTGATCAAAGTGTTTGATCACGGGATCATGCATTACGGAACGAGAAAAGTGACTTGCCGATAACGAGATTGAACGAGGTATTGGGATACCGACGATCGAATCTCGGGCAAGTAAAATACCGATTGACAAAGGGAATCGTATACGGGATTAATTGAATCCTCGACATCGTGGTTCATCCGATGAGATCATCGTGGAGTATGTGGGAGCCAACATGGGTATCCAGATCCCGCTGTTGGTTATTGCCTGAGAGCCGTCTCGGTCATGTCTGCATGTCTCCCGAACCCGTAGGGTCTACACACTTAAGGTTCGGTGACGCTAGGGTTGTGAAGATATGTATGTGCAGTAACCTGAATGTTGTTTGGAGTCCCGGATGAGATCCTGGACATCACGAGGAGTTCCGGAATGGTCCGGAGGTAAAGAATTATATATAGGAAGTGCTATTTTGGCCATCGGGACAAGTTTCGGTGTTATCGGTATTGTACCAGGACCACCGGAGGGGTCCCGGGGGTCCACCAGGTGGGGCCACCTGCCTTGGTGGGCCACATGGGCCTTAGGGGGTGCGCCTTGGCCTTCTTGGGCCAAGGGGAACCAGCCCCAAGGGCCCATGCGCCAAGGAAACTTGGAGAGGGGAGAGTCCAAAAGGGGGAAGGCACCTCCGAGGTGCCTTGGGGAGGATGGACTCCTCCCCCCTCTTGGCCGCACCCCTTCCTTGGAGGAAGGGGCAAGGCTGGGCCCTCCCCCCTCTAATGCATCTATATAAAGGGGGGCAGGGGAGGGGGCAGCGCACCCTATTGCCCTGGCGCCCCCTCCTCCCTGCAACACCTCCTCCTCCTCCCGTAGTTGCTTAGCGAAGCCCTGCCGGAGTTCTGCTGCATCCACCATCACACCGTCGTGCTGGATCTTCCTCAACCTCTCCTTCCCCCTTGCTGGATCAAGAAGGAGGAGACGTCTCCCATCCCGTACGTGTGTTGAACGCGGAGGTGCCGTCCGTTCGGTACTAGATCATCGGTGAATTGGATCACGGCAAGTACGACTACCTCATCCACGTTCACTCGAACGCTTCCGTTGTGATCTACAAAGTGGTATGTAGATGCTATCTAATCTGAATACTCGTTTCTAGATGAACTCATAGATGGATCTTGGTGAAACCGTAGGAAAAATTTTAATTTTCTGCAACGTTCCCCAACATAAAGGTCTCAACCCCATTAGTCCCGGTTCGTGCCTCAAACCGGGACTAAAGGTCTAATCTTTAGTCCCTGTTTGAGGCACGAACCGGGACTAAAGGTCATCGCACCCTTTAGTCGCGGTTTGTAACACGAACCGGGACTAAAGGGCCCAGGTGAACCGGGAATAATGCTTAGCCGCACGAACCGGGATAAATGCTCACATTAGTCCCGGTTCTAGACTGAACCGGGACTAATACTCAATCCGGCCTGGACCATTGCCCCCTTTTCTACTAGTGTTAGGTTGCGGTTGAAGGAAATATGCCCTAGAGGCAATAATAAAGTTTTTATTTATATTTCCTTATATCATGATAAATGTTTATTATTCATGCTAGAATTGTATTAACTGGAAACTTAGTACATGTGTGAATACATAGACAAACAGAGTGTCACTAGTATGCCTCTACTTGACTAGCTCGTTAATCAAAGATGGTTAAGTTTCCTAGCCATGGACAAAGAGTTGTCATTTCATAAGCGAGATCACATCATTAGAGAATGATGTGATTGACTTGACCCATCCGTTAGCTTAGCACGATGATCGTTTAGTTTGTTACTATTGCTTTCTTCATAACTTATACATGTTCCTATGACTATGAGATTATGCAACTCCCGAATACTGTAGGAACATTAAGTGTGCTATCAAACGTCACAACGTAACTGGGTGACTATAAAGATGCTCTACAGGTGTCTCCGATGGTGTTTGTTGAGTTGGCATAAATCGAGATTAGGATTTGTCACTCCGAGTATCGAAGAGGTATTTCTAGGCCCTCTCGGTAATGCACATCACTATAAGCCTTGCAAGCATTGTGACTTATGAGTTAGTTGCGGGATGATGCATTATAGAACGACTAAAGAGACTTGCGGGTAACGAGATTGAACTAGGTATTGAGATACCGACGATCGAATCTCGGGCAAGTAACATACCGATGACGAAGGGAACTAACGTATGTTGTTGTGCGGTTTGACCGATAAAGATCTTCGTAGAATATGTAGGAGCCAATATGAGCATTCAGGTTCCGCTATTGGTTATTGACCGGAGATGAGTATTGGTCATGTCTACATAGTTCTCGAACCCGTAGGGTCCGCACGCTTAACGTTCGGTGACGATCGGTATTATGAGTTTATGTGTTTTGAAGAATCGAAGGTTGTTCGGAGTCCCGGATGTGATCACGGGCATGACGAGGAGTCTCGAAATGGTCGAGACATAAAGATTGATATATTGAAAGCCTATGTTTGGACATCAGAATGGTTCCGAGTGAGTTCGAGCATATACCGAAGTACCGGAACCCCCCGGGGACTATATGGGCCCTAATGGGCTTTAGTGGAGAGAGAGGGGCAGCCAGGGCAGGCCACGCGCCCCCTCCCCTCTTGTCCGAATTGGACTAGGAAGGGGGGGGGGCTCCCCCCTTTCCTTCCTCCCTCTCTCCCCCTTCCTTCTCTCCTAGTCCAACTAGAGAAGGGGGGGGGGGAATCCTACTCCCGGTGGGAGTAGGACTCCTCTAGGGTGCGCCAAAGAGGACCGGCCCTCCCCCTCCTCCACTCCTTTATATACGGGCGAGGGGGCACCCCATAGACACACAAGTTGATGATTGATCTCTTAGCCGTGTGCGGTGCCCCCCTCCACCATAATCCATCTCCGTCATATCGTTGCAGTGCTTAGGCGAAGCCCTGCGCCGGTAGCTTCATCATCACCGTCATCATGTCGTCGTGCTGACGAAGCTCTCCCTCGACACTCAGCTGGATCGAGAGTTCATGGGACGTCACCAAGTCGAACGTGTGCAGATCGCGGAGGTGCCGTACTTTCGGTACTAGGATCGGTCGAATCGTGAAGACGTATGACTACATCAACCGCGTTGTCATAATGCTTACGCTTACGGTCTACGAGGGTACGTAGACTACGCTCTCACCTCTCGTTGCTATCATCACCATGATAGATCTTGCGTGTGCGTAGGATTTTTTTTTAAATTACTGTGTTCCCCAACTGTGGCATCAGAGCCAGGTCTATGCGTAGATGTTATATGCACGAGTAGACCACAAAGAGTTGTGGGCGATAATAGTCATAGTGCTTACCAGCATGTCATACTTTGATTCGACGGTATTGTTGAATGAAGCAGCCCGGACCGACATTACGCGTATGCTTACGCGAGACTGGTTCTACCGATGTGCTTCGCACACAGGTGGCTGGTGGGTGTCAGTTTCTCCAACTTTAGTTGAATTGAGTGTGACTATGCCCGATCCTTGTTGAAGGTTAAAATAGCAAACTTGACGAAAAATCGTTGTGGTTTTGATACGTAGGTAAGAACGGTTCTTGCTCAGCCCGTAGCAGCCACGTAAAACTTGCAATAACAAAGTAGAGGACGTCTAACTTGTTTTTGCAGGGCATGTTGTGATGTGATATGGTCAAGACATGATGCTAAATTTTATTGTGTGAGATGATCATGTTTTGTAGCAGAGTTATCGGCAACTGGCAGGAGCCATATGGTTGTTTCTTTATTGTATGAAATGCAATCGCCATGTAATTGCTTTAATTAATCACTAAGCGGTAGCGATAGTCGTAGAAGCAATAGTTGGCGAGACGACAACGATGCTTCGATGGAGATCAAGGTGTCAAGCCAGTGACGATGGTGATCATGACGATGCTTTGGAGATGGAGATCAAAGGCACATGATGATGAGTGCCATATCATATCACTTATATTGATTGCATGTGATGTTTATCCTTTATGCATCTTATTTTGCTTAGTTCGACGGTAGCATTATAAGATGATCTCTCACTAAATTTCAAGGTACAAGTGTTCTCCCTGAGTATGCACTGTTACGAAAGTTCGTCGTGCCGAGACACCACGTGAAGATCGGGTGTGATAAGTTCTACGTTCACATACAACGGGTGCAAGCCAGTTTTGCACACGCAGAATACTCGGGTTAAACTTGACGAGCCTAGCATATGCAGATATGGCCTCGGAACACTGAGACCGAAAGGTCGAGTGTGAATCATATAGTAGATGATTAGAGGGATGTCTATCTAAGTGGGAGTTCTTAAGTAATATGATTAATTGAACTTTAATTTATCGTGAACTTAGTCCTGATAGTATTTGCAAATTATGTTGTAGATCAATAGCTCGCGATGTAGCTCCTCGTTTATTTTTGATATGTTCCTAGAGAAAACTAAGTTGAAAGATGATAGTAGCAATGATGCGGACTAGGTCCGTGATCCGAGGATTGTCCTCATTGCTGCACAGAAGAATTATGTCCTTGATGCACCGTTAGGTGACATACCTATTGCAGGAGCAGATGCAGACGTTATGAACATTTGACAAGCTCGGTATGATGACTACTTGATAGTTTAGCGCACCATGCTTTACGGCTTAGAACCAGGATTTCAAAAATGTTTTGAACGCCACAGAGCATATAAGATGTTCCAAGAGTTGAAATTGGTATTTCATACTCATGCCCGTGTCAAGAGGTATGAGACCTCTGACAGTACTTTGCCTACAAGATGGAGGAGAATACCTCAACCAGTGAGCATGTGCTCAGATTGTCTGGATACTACAATTGCTTGAATAAAGTGGGAGTTAATCTTCCAGATAATATAGTAATTGACAAAGTTCTCTAGTCACTATCACCAAGTTACCAGAACTTCGTGATGATCTATAATATGCAAGGGATGACGAAAGTAATTCCCAAGCTGTTCGCGATGCTGAAATCGGCGAAGGTAGAAATCAAGAAATAGCATCAAGTGTTGATGGTTAACAAGACCACTAGTTTCAAGAAAAGGGCAAAGGGAAAGAAAGAGGAACTTAAAAGAAGAATAGCAAGCAAGTTGCTGCTCCCATGAAGAAGCCCAAAGCTAGACCCAAGCCTGAAACTGAGTGCTACTACTGCAAAGGAAATGGTCACTGGAAGTGGAACTGCCCTAGATACTCAGCGGATAAGAATGATGGCAAAGTGAACATATGTATATTGGATATACATGTTATTGATGTGTACTTTACTAGTGTTTATAGCAACCCCTCGGTATTTGATACTCATTCAGTTGCTAAGAGTAGTAACTCGAAACGGGAGTTGCAAAATAAACAGAGACTAGTTAAGGGCGAGGTGATGATGTGTGTTGGAAGTAATTCCAAAGGTTGATAAGATCACCATTGCACACTCCCTTTACCTTCGGGATTAGTGTTGAACCTAAAGTAAATGTTATTTGATGTTTGCGTTGAGCATGAATATGATTGGGCCATGTTTATTGCAATACGGTTATTCATTTAAATCAAAGAATAATTGCTGTTCTATTTACATGAATAAAATCTTCTATGGTCATACACTCAATATAAATGGTTTATTGAATCCCGATCGTAGTGATACACATATTCATAATGTTGAAGCCCAAAGATGCAAAGTTAATAATAATAGTCCAACTTATTTGTGGCATTGCCGTTTAGGTCATATTGGTGTAAAGCGCATGAAGAAACTCCATGCTGATGGGCTTTTGGAATCACTTGATTATGAATCACTTGATGCTTGTGAAACATGCCTCATGGGCTAGTTGACTAAGACTCCGTTCTCCGGAACAATGGAGCGAGCAACTGACTTATTGGAAATAATACATACTGATGTATGCGATCCGATGAGTGTTGAGGCTCACGGCGGGTATCGTTATTCTCTGACCTTCACAGATGATTTGAGCGGATATGGGTATATCTACTTGATGAAATATAAGTCTGAAACATTTGAAAAGTTCAAAGAATTTCAGAGTGAAGTGGAAAATCATCGTAACAAGAAAATAAAGTTTCTACAATCTGATCATGGAGACGAATATTTGAGTTACGAGTTTGATCTTCATTTGAAACAATGTGGAATAAGTTTCACAACTCACGCCACCTGGAACACCACAGTGTAATGGTGTGTCCGAACATCATAACCGTACTTTATTAGATATGGTGCGATCTATGATGTCTTTTACCGATTTACCACTATCATTTTGGGGTTATGCATTAGAGACAGTTGTATTCACATTAAATAGGGCACCATCTACATCCGTTGAGACGACACCGCATGAACTGTGGTTTGGCAAGAAACCTAAGTTGTCATTTCTTAAAGTTTGGGGCTACGATGCTTATGTGAAAAAGTTTCAACCTGATAAGCTCGAACCCAAATCAGAGAAATATATCTTCATAGGATACCCAAAGGAGACTGTTGGGTACACCTTCTATCACAGATCCGAAGGCAAGATATTCGTTGTTAAGAATGGATCCTTTCTAGAGAAGAAGTTTCTCTCGAAAGAAGTGAGTGGGAGGAAAGTAGAACTTGATGAGGTAACAATACCTGCTCCCTTATTGGAAAGTAGTTCATCACAGAAATCAGTTCTAGTGATTCCTACACCAGTAAGTGAGGAAGCTAATGATGATGATCATGAAACTTCTGATCAAGTTACTACCTAACCTCATAGGTCAACCAGAGTAAGATCCGCACCAGAGTGGTACGGTAATCCTGTTCTGGAAGTCATGTTACTTGACCATGACAAACCTACGAACTACGAGGAAGCGATGATGAGCCCAGATTTCACAAAATGGCTTGAGGCCATGAAATCTGAGATGGGATCCATGTATGAGAACAAAAGTGTGGACTTTGGTGGACTTACCCAATGATGACAAGCCATTAAGAATAAATGGATCTTCAAGAGGAAGACGGCTGCTGATAGTAGTGTTGCTATCTACAAAGCTCGAATTGCCGTAAAAAGTTTTCGACAAGTTCAAGGTGTTGACTACGATGAGATTTTCTCACTCGTAGCGATGCTTAAATTCTGTCCGAATCATGTTAGCAATTGCCACATTTTATGAAATCTAGAAAATGGATATCAAAACTATATTCCTTAATGGGTTTCTTAAAGAAGAGTTGTATATGATGCAACAAGAAGGTTTTGTCAATCCTAAAGGTTCTAACAAAATATGCAAGCTCCAGCGATCCATCTATGGACTGGTGCAAGCATCTCGGAGTTGGAATATTTGCTTTTGATAAGTTGATCAAAGCATATGTTTTTATACAGACTTTTTGAGAAGCCTATATTTACAAGAAAGTGAGTGGGAGCACTACAGCATTTCTGATAAGTATATGTGAATGACATATTGTTGATTAGAAATAATGTAGATTTTTTTTGGAAAGCATAAAGGAGTGTTTGAAAGGAGTTTCTAAAGAAAGACCTCGGTGAAGCTGCTTACATATTGAGCATCAAAATCTATAGAGATAGAACAAGACGCTTGATAAGTTTTTTCAATGAGTACATACCTTGACAAGTTTTTGAAGTAGTTCAAAATGGAACAATCGAAGAAGGAGTTCTTGCCTGTGTTGCAAGGCAGTCAGACTCAATGCCCGATCACTGCAGAAGATAGAGAGAGAATGAAAGTCATTCCCTATGCCTCAGCCATAGGTTCTATAAAATATGCCATACTGTGTACCGGACCTATTGTATACCATGTCCTGAGTTTGGAAGGGAGTACAATAGTGATCTAGGAGTAGATAACTGGACATTGGTCAAAATTATCCTTAGAGGACTAAGGACATATTTATCGGTTATGGAGGTGATAAAGAGTTCATCGTAAAGAGTTACGTCAATGCAAGCTTTGACACCGATCTGGATGACTCTAAGTCACAATCCGGATACATATTGAAAGTGGGAACAATTAGCTAAAGTAGCTCCGTGGAGAGCATTGTAGACATAGAAATTTGCAAAATACATACGGATCTGAATTTGGCAGACCCGTTGACTAAACTTCTCTCATAAGCAAAACATGATCACACTTTAGTGCTCTTTGGGTGTTAATCACATGGAGATGTGAACTAGATTACTGACTCTAGTAAAACACTTTGAGTGTTGGTCACATGGCGATGCGAACTATGGGTGTTAATCACATGGTGATGTGAACTATTGGTGTTAAATCGCATAGCGATGTGAACTAGAATATTGACTCTAGTGCAAGTGGGAGACTGAAGGAAATATGCCCTAGAGGCAATAATAAAGTTGTTATTTATATTTCCTTATATCATGATAAATTTTTATTATTCATGCTAGAATTGTATTAACCGGAAACTTAGTACATGTGTGAATACATAGACAAACAAAGTGTCACTAGTATGCCTCTACTTGACTAGCTCGTTAATCAAAGACGATTAAGTTTCCTAGCCATGGACAAAGAGTTGTCCTTTGATAAGCGGGATCACATCATTAGAGAATGATGTGATTGACTTGACCCATCCGTTAGCTTAGCACAATGATCGTTTAGTTTGTTGCTATTGCTTTCTTCATAACTTATGCATGTTCCTATGACTGTGAGATTATGCAACTCCCGAATACCGGAGGAACACTTAGTGTTCTCTCAAACATCACAATGTAACTGGGTGACTATAAAGATGCTCTACAGGTGTCTCCGATGGTGTTTGTTGAGTTGACATAAATCGAGATTAGGATTTGTCACTCCGAGTACCGGAGAGGTATCTCTGCGCCCTCTCGGTAATGCACATCACTATAAGCCTTGCAAGCATTGTGACTAATGAGTTAGTAGCGGGATGATGCATTATAGAACGAGTAAAGAGACTTGAAGGTAACGAGATTGAACTAGGTATTGAGATACCGACGATCAAATCTCGGGCAAGTAACATACCGATGACAAAGGGAACTAACGTATGTTGTTGTGCGACCGATAAAGATCTTTGTAGAATATGTAGGAGCCAATATGGGCATCCAAGTTCCTCTATTGTTTATTGAACGGAGATAAGTCTCGGTCATGTCCACATAGTTCTCGAACCCGTAGGGTCCGCACGCTTAACGTTCGGTGACCATCGGTATTATGAGTTTATGTGTTTTGATGAACCGAAGGTTGTTCGGAGTCCAAGATGTCATCACAGGCATGATGAGGAGTCTCGAAATGGCCGAGACATAAAGATCGATATATTGGAAGCCTATGTTTGGACATCGGAATGGTTTCGAGTGAGTTCGGGAATATACCGGAGTACCGGGGGATTACCGGAACCCCCCGGGGAGTATATGGGCCCTAATGGGCTTTAGTGGAGAGAGAGAGAGAGGGGCAGCTAGGGCAGGCCGCGCGCCTCCTCCCCTCTAGTCCGAATTGGACTAGGAAGGGGCGGCGGCGCCCCCCTTTCCTTCCTCCCTCTCTCCCCCTTCCTTCTCTCCTAGTCCAACTAGGGAAGGGGGGATCCTACTCCCGGTGGGAGTAGGACTCCTCCAGGGCGCGCCATAGAGGGACGACCCTCCCCCTCCTCCACTCCTTTATATACGGGGGAGGGGGGAACCCCATAGACACACAAGTTGATGATTGATCTCTTAGCCGTGTGTAGTGCCCCCCTCCACCATAATCCACCTCGGTCATATTGTTGCAGTGCTTAGGTGAAGCCCTGCGCCGGTAGCTTCATCATCACCGTCATCACACCGTCGTGCTGACGAAGCTGTCCCTTGACACTCAGCTGGATCAAGAGTTCATGGGACGTCACCGATCCGAACGTGTGTAGATCACGGAGGTGCCATACTTTCGGTACTAGGATCGGTCGGATCATGAAGACGTACGATTACATCAACCGTGTCGGATTTCAGGTTCCCGCAAAACCCTTGAGGTTCGAACACTGGGGTGTGCACGAAGATTTCCCCCTACCGAATCATGCCCTCAACCTCGCCGCGATCTCAAGGCCTAGCTCGACGAACCAGCAACACAAGAGACACGAGATTTATACTGGTTCAGGCCACTGTTGTGGTGTAATACCCTACTCCAGTGTGGTGTGGTGGATTGCCTCTCGGGCTGAGGATGAACAGTACAAGGGGAAGAACAGCCTCCTGAGGCGAGGTGTTCTTGTGCTTGGTGAACTTGTGTGGGTGAGGATGGATCTAGCCCAAGGCGAGAGCCGTCCTAGTTGAGTTGCCTCCTACTGTGGTGGCTAGTATTATTTATAGAGGCCCTGGTCCTCTTCCCAAATATTGAGCGGGAAGGGACGCCACAATGGCTAGTTTGAAGGGGGACAACTAGTACAAGCTATCCTGACTAAAGGTGGTTGAAGGAGTCCTGGATTAGGGGGTGTTCGGGTAGCCGGACTATACCTTCGCCGGACTCCTGGACTATGAAGATACAAGATTGAAGACTTCGTCCCGTGTCCGGATGGAACTTTCCTTGGCGTGGAAGGCAAGCTTGGCGATGCGGATATTCATGATCTCCTACCATTGTAACCGACTCTGTGTAACCCTAACACTATCCGGTGTCTATATAAACCGGAGGGTTGTAGTCCGTAGGACAATCAACTCCATACACAACAATCATACCATAGGCTAGCTTCTAGGGTTTAGCCTCCTTGATCTCGTGGTAGATCTACTCTTGTACTACCCATATCATCAATATTAATCAAGCAGGAGTAGGGTATTACCTCCATCGAGAGGGCCCGAACCTGGGTAAAAACATCGTGTCCCTTGTCTCCTGTTACCATCCGGCCTTGACGCACAGTTCGGGAACCCCTACCCGAGATCCGCCGGTTTTGACACTGACATTGGTGCTTTCATTGAGAGTTCCTCTGTGTCGTCGCCTTTAGGCCCGATGGCTCCTTTGATCATGAACAACGATGAGGTCCAGGGTGAGACTTTTCTCCCCGGACATATCTTCGTCTTTGGCGGCTTCGCTCTGCAGGCCAATTCGCTTGGCCACCTAGAGCAGATCGAAAGCTACGCCCCTGGCCATCAAGTCAGGTTTGGAAGCTTAAACTACACGGCTGATATCCGCGGAGACTTGATCTTCGACGGGTTCGAGCCACGGCCAAGCGCGCCGCACTATCTCGAGGGGCATGATCTAGCTCTGCCTCTGAACAGTGTCCTGGAGGCCGCACACGCACCGGTTCCGACCCTTAACTCGGAGCCTTATGCGCCAATCGAGGATTAGCGGTTGGACGTCACCTTGGGGGCTGCCATCTCAAAGACGACCGAGCCGAACGCTAGCCCCGCACTCCGCGTGACTCATGACTTCAAGGATCCGGACTCTTCTCTGGACTCCGACCCCCCCGCGCCCCTGCCAATCGAATCCGATTGGGCACCGATAATGGAGTTCACCGCCGCGGACATCTTTCAGCACTCGCCTTTTGGCGACATCCTGAATTCTCTAAAGTCTCTCTCTTTATCAGGAGAACCCTGGCCGGATTACGGTCAGCAAGGATGGGATACGGACGATGAAGAAATTCAAAATCCACCCACTACCCACTTTGTAGCCACTGTCGACGATCTAACCGACATGCTCGATTTCGGCTCCGAAGACATCGACGGTATGGACGACGATGTAGGAGACGAACAGGAACCAACACCTGTAGGGCGCTGGAAGGCCACCTCGTCATATAACATATATATGGTGGATACTCCAAAAGATGGGGATGGCGATGGAACAGCGGGGGATGGCACCTCCAAGAAACAACCAAAGCGCCGGCGTCAGCGATGCCGCTCTAAATCCCGCCAAAGCAAAAAACGGTGATTCCGGCACGGGAGATAATACTACCCCAGATAGTGTCGAAGAACACCTACCCCATCAAGATTCGGCGCAGGAAGATGGAGAAGACATCCCTCATGAGAGAGCGGCAGACCGAGAGGTTGAGGATGATAACTATATGCCTCCCTCCGAAGACGAGGCAAGCCTCGATGACGACGAGTTCGTCGTACCATCAGACCCCGCCGAACAAGAGCGTTTCAAACGCAGGCTTTTAGCCACGGCAAACAGCCTCAAGAAAAAGCAGCAACAGCTTAGAGCTGACCAAGATTTGCTAGCTGATAGATGGACTGAAGTCCTTGCGGCCGAAGAGTATGAACTCGAACGCCCCTCCAAGAGCTACCCAAAGCGCAGGCCGCTACCCCGATCAGAGGAGGAAGCGCCTACATCACCAGCGCACGACATGGCAGACCGGCCACCTCGCGGCCGCGACAGAGAGGCCTCTCGGCCCTCCACCCAAGCCATGCCCCGACGCCGCTCAACTAAGGCATGGGAAAATGCGCCAGACCTGCGAGACGTACTGGAGGATAAGGCAAGACAAACAAGATCGATCTACGGATCGCGCAGGCGCCCTACAGCACGTGACGATAATCTTCACTCCGTATACAACAAATCCGGCCGGGCCGAACACAACAGACATAGCTCTTCCGAGTTGCATCGTGATATAGCCCAATACAGGGGCGCCGCACACCCACTATGCTTCACAGATGAAGTAATGGATCATAAAATCCCAGAAGGTTTCAAACCCGTAAACATCGAATCATACGATGGCACAACAGATCCGGCGGTATGGATCGAGGATTATCTCCTTCACATCCACATGGCACGTGGCGATGATCTACACGCCATCAAATACCTCCCGCTCAAACTTAAAGGACCAGCCCGGCATTGGCTTAACAGCTTGCCAGCAGACTCGATCGGTTCTTGGGAGGACCTAGAAGCCGCATTCTTCGACAACTTCCAGGGCACCTACGTGCGACCACCGGATGCCGACGACTTAAGCCACATAATTCAGCAGCCAGAGGAATCGGCCAGGCAATTCTGGACACGGTTCCTAACAAAGAAAAACCAGATAGTCGATTGTCCGGACGCAGAGGCCCTAGAAGCCTTTAAGCATAACATCCGCGATGAGTGGCTTGCCCGGCACCTGGGACAGGAAAAGCCGAAATCTATGGCAGCCCTCACGACACTCATGATCCGCTTTTGCGCGGGAGAAGATAGCTAGCTAGCTCGCAGTAACAACTTGGCAAAGAACCCTGGTAATTCAGATACCAAGGACAAAAGTGGCAGGACACGTCGAAATAAGCAAAAACGCCGCGTTAGCAGCGACAGTAATGAAGATACGGCAGTTAATGCCGGATTCAGAGGCTATAAATCCTGTCAGCGGAAAAAGCCATTCAAAAAGAATACTCAGGGCCCGTCCAGTTTGGACCGAATACTCGACCGCTTGTGCCAGATAATGGCACCCCCGAAAGGCCAGCCAATCACACCAACAGGGATTTTTGGGTGTTCAAGCAGGCAGGCAAGTTAAGAGCCGAAAACAAAGACATGGGGCTGCATAGTGACGACGAGGAGGAGCCCAGGCCGCCGAACAACAATGGACAGAAGGGTTTTCCCTCACAAGTGCGGACGGTGAACATGATATACGCAACCCACATTCCCAAGAGGGAGCAGAACCGTGCGCTACGGGACGTATATGCGATGGAGCCAGTCGCCCCAAAGTTCAACCCATGGTCCTCCTGCCCGATCACCTTTGATTGAAGGGACCATCCCACTAGCATCCTTCATGGTGGCTTTGCCGCATTGGTTCTTGACCCAATCATCGACGGATTTCATCTCACAAGAGTCCTCATGGACGGCGGCAGTAGCCTGAACCTACTTTACCAGGATACAGTGCGAAAAATGGGCATAGATCCCTCAAGGATTAAGCCCACAAAAACGACCTTTAAAGGCGTTATACCATGTGTAGAAACCAACTGTACAGGCTCAGTAACACTTGACGTGGTCTTCGGATCTCCGGATAATTTCCGAAGCGAAGAGTTAATCTTTGATATAGCCCCGTTTCGCAGTGGCTATCATGCCCTGCTCGAACGAACCGCATTTGCAAAGTTCAATGCGGTGCCGCACTACGCATACCTCAAGCTCAAGATGCCAGGCCCTCGAGGAGTAATCACGGTCAACGGAAACACCGAACGCTCCCTCCGTATGGAGGAGCACACGGCGGCTCTCGCAGCGGAAGTACAAAGCAGCCTTCTTAGGTAACTCTCCAGTACGGCCGTTAAAAAGCCAGACACTGCCAAGCACGCCCAGAGTAACCTACAACAAGACCGCCTGGGACGTTCTGAGCAGGCGTAGCAATGCGGCCCCAACCCCAGCCCTCGCGACATAGCGAAACCAGTACCTCGCGTACATAACTACGCCCTTCAAATACCATGGGCACAGGGGAAGGGGCACAATAACGGCACGCCCAAAATACGGCTTAAAACGTACTAGGGGCTACCGGATTCTTTTTTTTCAGGACTCCACACTTCGGACGACCTGTTCGGCAATTCAACTGCCGCACAAACGACGCAAGATCTAGGGAAGCAGACAAGCCATGCCGCATTATGGAACTCCCAGGTGGCCTCTGTTACGAGCAGTATACCTGTTTTAAATACAATTCCGCGGCCTGCCCCTGGTCAGGACATGTTAAATAGTCCAGTATGTTTTTGCTTATTGCACTATTTATATCCTTTGGCTTTGATAAACAGGCCCTCTATAAACAATGCATAGCTTTTTGTCTACTTTTTGCATTATCCTATTTTCATATATATGTTTATTAAATGACATGATTGCACCCGTACACCATGGTACGGCAAACATGCCAGGGGCTTCAGTACCCCTCATTATGGTGTGAGAAGTCCGTACACTTTCACAAGTGCGGCACCCCGAACTTATAGCACTATATGCATCGGCTCCGAATCATGATTTGGGTCAATAGTTGGGTTTGCCCGGCTCCTATGTTTTGGTGCCTTACGTTCCGCTATATCGGCTAAGGTAGCACTAGGAGAACCACTGCGATTGTGCCCCGGTTCAGCTGGGTTAAGCACCTCAGTGGAGAAAGCTAAAACTGACTGTCATGATGAGGCGAGAGACCGGTCGCTGTTCGAGAGGTTTTTCGAGTCCCTAAAGACTTATGCCGCTTCGAGCGAGGAGCTGGCTTTGTCCAGCCAAGGCTTGGATAGCGCCCCGACCTCGGTCTTCCGAACTAGGGGCTTCGCCGAAATTTAAAATTATAAAGTTCTATGGCTAAGTGAGAGTGTTCAAGCATTATAGTACGATTGCCTGGTTCGTTGTGCTGAGCGCCTCCCTCGAAGGACCCAACCATGGGAAAAGGAGCGCTCAGGTTTATCCCGAACACCCCAGCACTAGTGGCACGGGGGCAGAAGCCGACGAGTGGCCATCTCTCAATTTTTGATAAACGGCCGCACAGAAAATAATATTTTAAATCCAATAAGCATTGCTTAGCGTATATGAACAAGTTTTCAGCGCACAGGATAAACACGAGCGAGTTCATTCAAAAATTACATCCTTGGTACATTCATCCGCCACAAGGCGGGCACCTGCAAGAACATCCTTGTAGTAGTTCTCGGGCTTGCGATGCTCCTTCCTCGGCGGCGGCCCGTCCTTCACAAGCTTCTCACCGTCCAGCTTACCCCAGTGCACCTTTGCACAGGCAAGGGCCCTCCGGGCGCCTTCAATGCATACGGAGCGCTTGATGACCTCGAGCCTTGGACAGGCCTCCACCAGCCGCCGCACCAACCCGAAATAGCTCCCAGGCAGGGCCTCTCCGGGCCACAGCCGAACTATGAAGCCGTTCATGGCCTGTTCGGCCGCCTTGTGGAGCTCGACCATCTGTTTCAGCTGGTCGCTCAAGGGCACAGGGTGTCCGGCCTCAGAATACTGAGACCAGAACACCTTCTCCGTCGAGCTGCCCTCTTCAGCTCGGTAGAATGCAGCGGCGTCGGATACGCTGCGGGGAAGATCTGCGAATGCCCCTGGAGAGCTCCGGATTCGGGTAAGTAACAAGTAGTTTACTTTTATATTTCTGCTTTGCATAAAGAATGCCTTACCCACTGCTATCTTCTTCATCTCCTCCAACTCTTGGAGGGCCTTTTGGGCTTCGGCCTTGGCAGACTTGGCGGTCTCAAGGGCCGACGCGAGCTGGGATGCTTGCGCCTTTGACTCAAGCTCCAAACTCTCATGTTTTTTCATGAGAGCCTGAAGCTCTTGCTACACCTCGCCGACCTGAGCCTTTTTATAGGCACTTTTTGCAATCCTGTTATTTTTTGCAATCACGCCTTTTTATAGGCACTTTTTCTGTAAGGCATTTCTTACCTCCTTTTTCCTCGAGCTGCCGCTTGGCAAGGCCGAGCTCTTACTCGGTCCGCCCGAGGTCCTGTTTCAGGACACCCACCTTCGCAGTCAGTGCGGCGGTGGATAGCAGCGAAGCCTGCATACGCATATTGACTCTTTTTTGTTAGACTCCTGCGAAATTTAATAGATCCTCTATTCGGCTTTTCTTTCCGAACGCCAAAAAGAGCATCAGGGGCTACTGTCTATGCGGTTATATTCTTGCATATTTTTTGCTTACCTCGAAGCCTGTTAGAAGGCTAGCGCAAGCTTCGTTCAGTCCGCTCTTGGCAGACTGAACCTTCCGGATCACCGTACTCATAATAGTACAGTGCTCCTTGTCGATGGAGGCGCCGTTAAGCACCTCCAGCAGATCGTCCGGCACCTCCGTTTGGACGGAGGCCGCCGGCTCAGAAGGCTTGCTCCTCTTGGAAGGAGTTCGCCTACTGTCGGTGTTAAAACCGGCGGATCTCGGGTAGGGGGTCCCGATCTGTGCGTCAAGGTCGGATGGTAACAGGAGACAAGGGACACTTTATTTTACCCAGGTTCGGGCCCTCTCGATGGAGGTAAAACCCTACTCCTGCTAGATTAATATTGATGATATGGGTAGTACAAGAGTAGATCTACCACAAGATCAAGGAGGCTAAACCCTAGAAGCTAGCCTATGGGTATGATGATGGTTATGATGTGTTCGTCCTACGGACTACAACCCTCCGGTTTATATAGGCACCGGATAGGGTTAGGGTTACACAGAGTCGGTTACATTGGTAGGAGATCTTGAATATCCGCACGCCTAGCTTGCCTTCCACGCCAAGGAAAGAACCTTCCGGACACGGGACGAAGTCTTCAATCTTGTATCTTCATAGTCCTGGAGTCCGGCTGAAGATATAGTTCGGCTATCCGAACACCCCCTAATCCAGGACTCCCTCAGTAGCCCCTGAACCAGGCTTCAATGACGACGAGTCCGGCGCGCAGATTGTCTTCGGCATTGCAAGGCGGGTTCCTCCTCCAAGTTCTTCAAGAAGATTATAAAAACCAAAAAATAGTGTCCGGCTCTGCAAAACAAGTTTCCACGTATTGCCATATAGAGAATAATACAAACACAAATCAAATCTGCTGACGTATTCCGCAGTGTGTCATAACACTGCGACCAAGCCTTCTGTATGGATTATTTTTTGTTGTTCCACCGCAGCACGTTCAACGAGGCGGTTTCCTTGGCACGTCTTGTCGAAGCAGAGATCGTGTGCCCCCCTCTAACGGGATTCTCATTAATACGGATGTGGGTAACCCAACCGTGCCATTTATCATGGCTCTTGGGAGGCAAGCGAGTTTTACTAGGCCGGTGGGGACGCATAGCCGCATCCGCCCATATAAGGGGATAAGGATCCACCTTTGTACCTACGCCTTCTTCCTCCTTTGCCTACCCATCTTCTTCGCACCCGAGCTCCAGCGCCCGACCGCTTCCCAGCTCTAACGCCGGAATGTATCCGAGCTCCAACGCCGGACTATGTCCGAGGTGTCGTAAATCACCTTTGTTCAAAGAAGTTTGAAGGAGTTTTAGCCGAGCTCAATGCCGGAAATGCCCTCTATGGAGCCAGCCACTAGCGCCCGAGCTCTATGCCGGACTGCTTTCAAGGTGGTGCACCATCCCGAATGTGGGCCGATTTTTGTCAATATTTTTGATCGGTGCAATTTATTCTCTGCCGAGATATATAGCCAGTAGCCCTCAAGGTGGGTATCGGTCTAAAACCCGAGATGCACATGAAGGATGACATAAGACCGCTGATCCCCGTAGCCGCTGAGACTCAGGTTGATTTGCAAAATCGGTCTGAGGATCAAGTCCTAGCTCGGCAGAATACTTCGGGATACAAAAAGCGGCGTGCTCAGTCCTTGAGACTCAGGTTGGGTGCGGCCGACCAACCTGAGGATCAAAATCTCCTCGGAAACTATATTGCACATAAAATTTTCTACATTGGACAAGCAATGCAGTAGCCCCCGAGACACTGGTCGGGTGGCAACACCAGATCAGGGGATGAATGTCTCCCTTTAATATGTTTAAACAATAAGCCCGAAGCCCAGTAGCCCCCGAGCCTTAATGCGGGCATGGGTGGCCGAATTAAGGATCAATATCCATAGTAAAATCACAAATTATGTGTAATGACTCTATGTATCTAAGTACTTTACGTCATTAATGCTCGGATCCGCATTGTACAAAACTTTGTTGACCGACCATCGGCTTCCACCTCCTTGGCCAGTAGCCGAGGAGTGTTTGTCTTACTTTATAAAGCCTTTATGAGGGCAAAGATTTATGACAAACAAGGCGATCTGGCCATACGGTTTTATAAACAAAGGTACGCGGAGAGATATGTTATATTACTGTTTTAACAGAAGAAATGTCTTCCAAAGAAAATAGTCCCGCTATCGGTTTCGTTCTTTAGGTTGTCATGCTAAGCATGATCATAAAACCTCAGCTCCAATGTAAGAGCAAAATATCGAGGATTTAGTTTGGGAGGCTAGTTAATAGCCCCCGGTAGTGTTCGGCGTTAGTCGAGGTCAAACCGTAAACACTTCGGCCAATGTTATGAACGGCTTGTTATTTAACATAGTTATCGGATCGCTGACCAGTTTACGCTTATTGTGACAGTCAATTTTCGGCTTTCTCCACTGAGGTGCTTAACCATGTGAGCTGGAAGCACAATCGCAGTGGTTCTCCCTTTGCACGCCTAGCCGAACAAAACGGAACATAGGAAGCAAGTGCAGGAGCCGGGCAACCCAACTATTAACCGAACACACAATTAGAAACGAATGCATATATAGCAATATCCGAGAATGTTTTTGCTGAATCTCTAAAGGAGTCCGGCATTGCACTACGAGACTTGTGCTGAAAACACACAAATAGTTTAAGTGCCAAAAAGCTTGGAAAACCAAGAAACGTCAGTAAAAACATGACGTCCGAACAATATCAAGTGTTCGGTGCCAACCCGAAAATTGGTCTTAGAAAAAAGAAGTGCTTCTGTCGTGCTTTAACATGATACATTCTATCTCAAGACTTCGAGTGGGTCAGCCTACGGCTTCAACCTCCTATCCCGAGGGCGGAGTACTTCTCATCAGGCCAGTTTAGCAAACTAAACTCTAGCGGCTTTTGAGAGAGAAATTAGGCTCCCCGGCTAGTGACCGCACACTCGTGTCGAAAAAAGGAGTGATAAATAATAATAACTTTGCAACGACTAAGAAGAAAAACACTTAGCATGAAAGGACTCAAATAAACATAAGAGCCCCCAAGTGACTTGGGTAAAAGTTGACTATATAATGTAAGGTGACATATAGAATGCCTTCTAGCTGGATTGTAGATCGTTTGTCGTTGCCGACCTTTTCGCTTCAACCTCGGGACCTGACGGTCCGGAGTGTGTCTGAATACCATAATGGTTATATAAGAACCGAGGTATGCATGGAGACCAGGCGTAGGGGTCATTAGTGCTTTATCAGATAAGTGCCCAACTAGTTATGTTATATTACATGGTTAGTAAGAAACATCTTCCAGAGAGAATAGTTCCGTTAAGGGTTCCTTTCGCTGGGGTGGCGTGCCCTGAAGTGCACGTCCGGACTGCAAATGCAGGAAAACATCTGGGGGCATGTATAAGTAAAAAAGGTTCATCTTTAGTTCACCGACCGAATATTCCCTTAAAAACGCTAGCTTTCGGCTTCACCCAGTCTGAGGTACACATCCGGCT
This sequence comes from Aegilops umbellulata, assembly GCA_032464435.1. NCBI lineage: Eukaryota > Viridiplantae > Streptophyta > Magnoliopsida > Poales > Poaceae > Aegilops > Aegilops umbellulata. The sequence continues at coordinate 344,989,832 of CP136056.1, read as the reverse complement.
TATCCGGCAGTAGCAATCGTAGAGGTGCTCCCTTTACCGCCTAGCTGAACAATCGGGAACGTAGGGGTAAGCACAGGAGCCAGGCAACCCAGCTTGGCCAAAACTTAAGTCATATCGATGCATATAATGGTGAATAAAAGGTACATGCGGAAGTGTGACACATGTGTTGGGCATAAAGCCCGTATTAATAAGCTTCTGTTAAAGAAGCCCCCAGGTATAATGAGCGCGGGTAGCGCGTCAAGTATGTGTGCACAAAGTTTGGACAAAAAAAATTCACAAGCAACTTTTTTTTTCAAAAAAGTATAACGCTTGGTCGAACCGAACACAAGTTAGACATTAAAGCTTTGAGCATGAAAGCGACTTAGCTAGTTAATGTGTTCGAAGTCCGAGCTTGATGCGGGACAAGGTTCTATCCTCCAAGGTGGTCCCGAGGTGGCGGAGCGGAGAGATCGACACGCCGAAGTGGTGACATAGCACGGTCGATGCAGACCGGCAGAGTGACGCCGAAGTCCCCGGATCATTTTCCTGTGCACAAAAAATAGTGCAAACGGGAGATAATAGTAATAATGATAAATAAGAAATCGTTGCATAATGAATAATTTATGCAAAGTGAGTAATAAAAGAAATATGGCCTGGCGCCGAAGTCGATGTCGATGCAGGGCGTCGGCGTGATGCGGTAAAGGTGTAGCAAAGCTTGAATTCACAGGTCGGTCCGCGCTCCGGATGCGGCGTTCGCCGGACTATGTACGGAGACTGACCGAACCAGCATGCGACCGTCGTTTATGCGGCCACCATTTGATAGACCTGTGAACATATGATGGACAAACCAGAGTAATAATTCTTTGGAAAAAATGAACCCAAACATGCAAAAAATATTAGGATTAGTAGCACCTGGTTTATTTGTTGTAGTAATCCAAAGGAAGATGATGCTGGCAAAGGTTGGCTCGCCGAGGCAAAGCCCTCGGTCCAGCCAATCATGACGAAGCTGGTCGGCTAGTGACGCCGAAGTGTCCGGAGTAGGTTGATGAAGAGATGATGAATCCTCCGGTCCAGCCGAGATGTCGAAGCCTCGAGGCCAGTCGATGAGTGGAAGTAGTCCGGCGTGACGGACACCGGCTTGAAGGGGCAACAGTGCGGCCCTGCCGATGCAGGTCATGACGTGGTAGATGCCGGCTTGATGAAGCGACCGTGCGGTGATGCCGGTATGCCCGCTCCGTGTAATCCGTGGGGCGGCGATGTTGGTGATGATTTGTCCTTCGCGATGCCGGACTCTTGTTCGGCTTGCCGAGATGTTGATCCGAAGAAGTTGAGCTCGGCTCAACAAAGTGACGATGTGTCTAGCACAGGTCGGCAGCCATGGAGCAATATTGTCGGACTGGTTTGACACCAACAATGATGTTGAAGATCATGTTCAAAAGATCTTACAGTTAGTGGGATGTGTTCGGGAACAATACACAATATCCCATACAAAACTTCCTTCAAAAAGGATGTCCGAAATCCCGTTCATAAAAAAGATGAATTCGGGTCGGATTCGTTCTCGCGCAGAAAACAGATCCGAAAAGTGATGCACTAATCGGAAGGTTCCTGGAGTTTAGACGGTCGGATCGAGCTGAAATTTGGAGGGGTGGTAGATATAGTAATTCCGCAGCCGATCAACGGTTGGATCTTTCAAAGGACGTCCGAGCTAGAAGCTGGACACGACGCCTTAAACTCGTCCAGATTCCCGTCCAGATTTGACAGGGCTCCGGTATATTATGGATTGCCGGAGATTCCTCCATCGGAACTCGACGAAATTTTCCAGGGTTGTTGTAGACTCAATTCCGCACAATTCCACCAAAGCGATCGTCAAAACGATACTCAAGGAGGTGGTGGCAGCAGATACGAGTTCGCTGTCCAGAAAAACAGCACGGTCGCTTGAGGGCAATGTTGACGTTGTGCCCCCGAGCTTCATGGATGATTCCCCCGTGATCTTGATAGAGATCGGAGTTGAGTTTTGATGAAGGCCCTCGTCCGAACATGATGATCTGAACACGGGGCGCAATTCTTGGTCGAACCAAGGTGACCAGTCGAGCTGGTGACGAAGATGCCGAAGTCACAGTTGATCTGCAGGCGAGCCATCGATCCTTTTGTTGATCACACAGCGGAACTCTCAATGAAAGCACCAATGTCGGTGTCAAAACCGGCGGATCTCGGGTAGGGGGTCCCGATCTATGCGTCAAGGTCGGATGGTAACAGGAGACAAGGGACACTTTATTTTACCCAGGTCCGGGCCCTCTCGATGGAGGTAAAACCCTACTCCTGCTAGATTAATATTGATGATATGGGTAGTACAAGAGTAGATCTACCATGAGATCAAGGAGGCTAAACCCTAGAAGGTAGCCTATGGGTATGATGATGGTTATGATGTGTTCGTCCTACGGACTACAACCCTCCGGTTTATATAGGCACCGGATAGGGTTAGGGTTACACAGAGTCGGTTACATTGGTAGGAGATCTTGAATATCCGCACGCCTAGCTTGCCTTCCACGCCAAGGAAAGAACCTTCCGGACACGGGACGAAGTCTTCAATCTTGTATCTTCATAGTCCTGGAGTCCGGCTGAAGATATAGTTCGGCTATCCGAACACCCCCTAATCCAGGACTCCCTCACCTACCGCGGTCCAAAACTGTTGAAGATTCCGGCGCGGTGTCCGGCACAAAGCCGGACTCGGAGCCCTGGGGGTTCTTGTCCCCTTTATTCCTGGGATCCGGGAGGTCGCCTTTCGGCTCCTCCAGGACCACCTCCTCCTGCCCCGGAGCTCGTTGCGATGCCACTTCGGCGTCGTCTGCAGTGCGGGGGGAGACAGCGGGCGGAACTGAGTTCACGTCCGACGAATCCAGGGAGCCGCTCGACGAATCGTCGAGTTCGGCCCGGGGCGGGCTGCACAATTATGTTCGGCATTATGGAAAGCTGAACGACCTAGGAATATCATGAGTCACTCTGGTATCCGAATACTTACGATTTCGCCGGCCACTTAGCCCTGTTCGACCACTCCTCGCCGTCCTCGTCGGCGTCGGGGGAGTTGTCCGGCGGAGGGGTCTTCCTCTTTCTGGACCCTTCGGCCTCCCCCGTTGGGGCGGCCTTCCCTTTTTCTCCTCCCCCCGCTGGAGGGGGAGAGGTTTTTTCCAGGGGAGGAGGCCATCTCGGACTCGTCGGATGACGAGTCCGACACCACCACATTACAGGCACTCTTTTGAGTCCCCGTGGCCTTCTTCTTCTAGGCCTTCTTCTCCGGCACCACATAAGGCGCCGGAACCAGCAGCTTCCCTAGGAGAGCAGGGGCTGGGTCCTCGGGCAAGGGAGCCGGACAGTTGATCGGTTCGGACGTCGCCTGCCAAGCCTGTCAAAGGTAGGGGAGTTTAGATCCCGCATAGAGTCAAACTATGAAAAAGAAAAACTTAACATCCTGTAAAAGATGAAAGTAGCTTACCTCGCTAGCGTGACGCTGCGAGCTGTATCCGCGGTCCTCGGAAGCGGATGCGGGAGCCTCGGCGCCCTTGAACAGCACCTTCCAGGCATCTTCGTACGTTGTGTCGAAGAGCCTGTTGAGAGTTTGGTGCCGCGCCGGATCGAACTCCCACAGATTAAAATCCCGTTGTTGGCACGGGAGGATCCGGCGGACGAGCATAACCTGGACTACATTAACAAGCCTGATTGGCTTGTTCACCAGGGACTGGACGCATGACTGCAGTCGGGTCACCTCTTTTTCGTCACCCCACGACAGGCCCGTCTCTTTCCAGGACGTGAGACGCGTGGGGGGTCCGGATCGGAACTCGGGGGCTGCGATCCATTTCGGATCGCGTGGCTCGGTGATGTAAAACCACCCAGATTGCCACCCCTTTAGGGTCTCCACAAAGGAGCCCTCGAGCCATAGGACGTTGGCCATCTTGCCCGCCATGGCACCTCCGCACTCCGCCTGGCTGCCGCGCACCACCTTGGGCTTGACGTTGAAGGTCTTGAGCCAGAGGCCGAAATGGGGGCGGACGCGGAGGAAGGCCTCACACACGACGATGAACGTCGAGATGTTGAGGATGAAGTTCGGGGCCAGGTCGTGGAAATCCAGGCCGTAGTAGAACATGAGCCCCCGGACAAATGGGTGGAGTGGAAAACCTAGTCCGCGGAGGAAGTGGGGAGGAAATACTACCCTCTCATGGGGCCTTGGGGTGGGGAGAAGCTGCCCCTCTTCGGGAAGCCGGTGCGTGATGTCCTTAGACAGGTATCCGGCCTTCCTTAACTTTTTCACTTGGACCTCCGTAACGGAGGAGACCATCCACTTGCCTCCCGCTCCGGACATTGCTGGAGAAGGTTGAGGTGGGAAGAGCGGGCTTGGGCGCTGGAGCTCGAGTGCGCAGGAGATGGACAGGCAAAGGAGGAAGAAGACGTAGGTAAAAAAGGTGGATCCTTATCCCCTTATATGGGCGGATGTGGTTATGCGTCCCCACCTGCCTAATAAAACTCGCTTGCCTCCCAAGCGCCGTGGTAAATGGCGCGGTTGGGTTACCCACGTCCGTATTGATGAGAATCCCGTAAAAAGGGCACACGATCTCTGCTTTGACAAGACATGCCAAGGAAGCCGCCTCGCAAAACGTGCTGAGAGCCATACACTATTCTTGGTGTTTATAAATCTTCTATGAAGGACTTGGAGGAGGAACCCGCCTTGCAATGCCGAAGACAATCTGCGCGCCGGACTCGTCGTCATTGAAGCCTGGTTCAGGGGCTACTAAGGGAGTCCTGGATTAGGGGGTGTTCGGGTAGCCGGACTATACCTTCGCCGGACTCCTGGACTATGAAGATACAAGATTGAAGACTTCGTCCCGTGTCCGGATGGAACTGTCCTTGGCGTGGAAGGCAAGCTTGGCGATGCGGATATTCAGGATCTCCTACCATTGTAACCGACTCTGTGTAACCCTAACCCTATCCGGTGTCTACATAAACCGGAGGGTTGTAGTCCGTAGGACAATCAACTCCATACACAACAATCATACCATAGGCTAGCTTCTAGGGTTTAGCCTCCTTGATCTCGTGGTAGATCTACTCTTGTACTACCCATATCATCAATATTAATCAAGCAGGAGTAGGGTATTACCTCCATCGAGAGGGCCCGAACCTGGGTAAAAACATTGTGTCCTTTGTCTCCTGTTACCATCCGGCCTTGACGCACAGTTCGGGACCCCCTACCCGAGATCCGCCGGTTTTGACACCGACAGTGGTCTTCGTCTGCCAAAGACTCTGGTGGTGACGTCGTCTTGGGCTCCACGGCGACCTCCGTCCTACCGTCCTGCTGGTCTTGGTCTCATTGCACCGATATGGAAACCTTTGCTTGATGCCTCGGTACTCATCGCCTGCGCTTGCCTTCTTAGCACCAAAGAGGAAATGGGGACACTGCGCGCGCTGGCACCCGCCTGGCCTTGGTTGTCATGGCTTCCGTCATTGGAACCTCGCGAGGTTTGCCTTTCCTTGATCTCTCCACCCTTCACGAGCCAGCCCGGTGAGGCTGCTCCCGAGGAGGTCTTGTGTCGTCCGCCTCGCAAGGCTTGGCCCCCTCGCGAGGGTCTTGGGCGTTTGCTGGTGAAGACGGGTCATACTGGGCCACGAGTGGAGCCACGCCGTGAGCTGCAGGCAGGCAAGTCTGGGGACCCCCGTTCCTAGAATGCTGACAGTAGCCCCCGGGCCAAAGGCGCGCTCGGGCGTGGCTTCGAGGCAAAGCCAAAGGGCAATTGCGGAGTGCCACGGGCCCCAACAGCCTGCGGCCTTGGTCGACACGTGGCGATTGATTGGACGTGGGCATCTCCGCTTCCCCATGCTGCCTCCGCAACTGCCCGACTGACAAAAGGCTGGCGCGGGCTACGCTTGCCTTCATTGCTTTCTTCCGCCTTTCTCTAGATCCCCTTTCTCGCCCCTCGCTTCCGAAATCTCCAGATCTGCTCCCATCCCCTTCCGCATCAGCGACCAATGGCGCCCCGGAAGGTCAAGGTTTCTTTGCCGCCCGCCTGGTACGAGCCGGCTCTGGATGCGCCCAACGTCTCAGGGAAGAACCTCACCGTCACGCTCCTACTGGCGGCGGGAGAGAGCAACAAGAGGGGGAAGACCGAGCTCGGGGCTGGCTGTTGGGGAACGTAGTAATTTCAAAAAATTTCCTACGCACACGCAAGATCATGGTGATGCATAGCAACGAGAGGGGAGAGTGTTGTCTACGTACCCTCGTAGACCGAAGCGGAAGCGTTGACGCAACATAGAGGAAGTAGTCGTACGTTCTCCTCGCGATCCAACCGATCACAGCACCGTTACTCCGGCACCTCCGAGTTCTTGGCACACGTTCAGCTCGATGACGATCCCCGGGCTCCGATCCAGCAAAGCGTCAGGGAAGAGTTCCGTCAGCACGACGGCGTGGTGACGATCTTGATGTGTTACCGGCGCAGGGCTTCGCCTAAGCACTGCAACGATATGACCGAGGTGGAATTTGGTGGAAGGGGGCACCGCACACGGCTAAGGAATGATCCGTAGATCAACTTGTGTGTCTATGGGGTGCCCCCTGCCCCTGTATATAAAGGATGGAGGAGGAGGAGGCCGGCCAAGGCAAAGGTGCGGCCAGGATATGGATTCCTACTAGGACTCCAAGTCCTAGTAGGAGTCCACCAAAAGGGGAGGAAGGGAGAAGGAATAGGAGGAGAAGGAGAGGTGGCCGGCCCCCTTTTCCCTAGTCCAATTCGGACTAGAGGGGAGGGGGGGCGCAGCAGCCTTTTTTTTCTCTTCCCACTAAAGCCCATCAAGGCCCATTACTTCTCTCGTAATCCCGTAACTCCCCGGTATCTCCGAAAATACCCGAATCACTCAGAACCTTTCCGATGTCCAAATATAGTCGTCCAATATATCGATCTTTACGTCTCGACCATCTCGAGACTCCTCGTCATGTCCCCGATCCCATCCGGGACTCCGAACCCCTTCGGTACATCAAAACTCATAAACTCATAATATAACTGTCATCGAAACCTTAAGCGTGCGGACCCTATGGTTCGAGAACAATGTAGACATGACCGAGACACGTCTCCGGTCAATAACCAATAGCGGGACTTGGATGCCCATATTGGCTCCTACATATTCTACGAAGATCTTTATCGGTCAGACCGGATAACAACATACGTTGTTCCCTTTGTCATCGGTATGTTACTTACCCGAGATTCGATCGTCGGTATCCAATACCTAGTTCAATCTCGTTACCGGCAAGTCTCTTTACTCGTTCCGTAATACATCATTCCGCAACTAACTCATTAGTTGCAATGCTTGCAAGGCTTAAGTGATGTGCATTACCGAGAGGGCCCAGAGATACCTCTCCGACGATCGGAGTGACAAATCCTAATCTCGAAATACGCCAACCCAACATCTACCATTGGAGACACCTGTAGTACTCCTTTATAATCACCCAGTTACGTTGTGACGTTTGGTAGTACCCAAAGCGTTCCTCCGGCAAACGGGAGTTGCATAATCTCATAGTCATAGGAACATGTATAAGTCATGGATAAAGCAATAGCAACATACTAAACGATCGGGTGCTAAGCTAATATAATGGGTCATGTCAATCAGATCATTCAACTAATGATGTGACCTCGTTAATCAAATAACAACTCTTTGTTCATGCTTAGGAAACATAACCATCTTTGATTAACGAGCTAGTCTAGTAGAGGCATACTAGTGACACTCTGTTTGTCTATGTATTCACACATGTATTATGTTTCCGGTTAATACAATTCTAGCATGAATAATAAACATTTATCATGAATTAAGGAAATAAATAATAACTTTATTATTGCCTCTAGGGCATATTTCCTTCAGTCTCCCACTTGCACTAGAGTCAATAATCTAGTTCACATTGCCATGTGATTTACCAGCAATAGTTTACATCACCATGTGATTAACACCCATAGTTCACATCGATATGTGACCAACACTCAAAGGGTTTACTAGAGTCACTAATCTAGTTCACATCGCTATGTGATTAACACCCAAAGAGTACTAAGGTGTGATCATGTTTTGCTTGTGAGATAATTTTAGTCCACGGGTCTGTCACATTCAGATCCGTAAGTATTTTGCAAATTTCTATGTCAACAATACTCTGCACGTAGCTACTCTAGCTAATTGCTCCCACTTTCAATATGTATCTAGATCGAGACTTAGAGTCATCTAGATCAGTGTCAAAACTTGCATCGACGTAACCCTTTACGACGAACCTTTTGTCACCTCCATAATCAAGAAACATATCCTTATTCCACTAAGGATAATTTTGACCGCTGTCCAGTGATCTACTCATAGATCACTATTGTACTCCCTTGCCAAACTCAGTGGTAAGGTATGCAATAGATCTGGTACACAGCATGGCATACTTTATAGAACCTATGGCTGAGGCATAGGAAATGACATTCATTCTCTTTCTATCTTCTGCCGTGGTCGGGCTTTGAGTCTTACTCAATTTCACACCTTGTAACACAGGCAAGAACTCTTTCTTTGACTGTTCCATTTTGAACTACTTCAAAATCTTGTCAAGGTATGTACTCATTGAAAAAAACTTATCAAGCGTCTTGATCTATCTCTATAGATTTTGATGCTCAATATGTAAGCAGCTTCATCGAGGTCTTTCTTTGAAAAACTCCTTTCAAACACTCCTTTATGCTTTGCAGAATAATTCTACATTATTTCCGATCAACAATATGTCATTCACATATACTTATCAGAAATGCTGTAGTGCTCCCACTCACTTTCTTGTAAATACAGGCTTCACCGCAAGTTTGTATAAAACTATATGCTTTGATCAACTTATCAAAGTGTATATTCCAACTCCGAGATGCTTGCACCAGTCCATAGATGGATCGCTGGAGTTTGCATATTTTGTTAACACCTTTAGGATCGACAAAACCTTCTAGTTGCATCGTATACAACTCTTCTTTAATAAATCCATTAAGGATTGTAGTTTTGTTATCCATTTGCCAGATTTCAAAAAATGCGGCAATTGCTAACATGATTCAGACAGACTTAAGCATAGATACGAGTGAGAAACTCTCATTGTAGTCAACACCTTGAACTTTGTCAAAAACCTTTTGCGACAATTCTAGCTTTGTAGATAGTAACACTACTATCAGCGTCCGTCTTCCTCTTGAAGATCCATTTATTTTCTATGGCTTGCCGATCATCGGGCAAATCCATCAAAGTCCATACTTTGTTCTCATACATGGATCATATCTCAGATTTCATGGTCTCAAACCATTTCGCAGAATCTGGGCTCATCATCGCTTCCTCATAGTTCGCAAGTTCATCATGGTCTAGTAACATGACTTCCAGAACAGGATTACCATACCACTCTGGTGCGGATCTCACTCTGGTTTACCTACGAGATTCGGTAGTAACTTGATCTGAAGTTACATGATCATCATCATTAGCTTCCTCACTAATTGGTGTAGTAGTCACAGGAACAGATTTCTGTGATGAACTACTTTCCAATAAGGGAGAAGGTACAATTACCTTATCAAGTTTTCTACTTTCCTCCCACTCACTTCTTTCGAGAGAAACTCCTTTTCTAGAAAGGATCCATTCTTAGCAACGAATGTCTTGCCTTTGGATCTGTGATAGAAGGTGTACCCAACTGACTCTTTGGGTATCCTATGAAGACATATTTCTCCGATTTGGGTTTGAGCTTATCATGATGAAAATTTTCACATAAGCATCGCAACCCCAAACTTTAAGAAACGACAACTTTGGTTTCTTGCCAAACCATAGTTCATATTGTGTCGTCTCAACGGACTTTAGATGGTGCCCCTTTTAACGTGAATGCAGCTGTCTCTAATGCATGATCCCAAAACGATATTGGTAAATCGGTAAGAAACATCATAGATTGTGCTATATCCAATAAAGTACGGTTATGACGTTCGGACACACCATTATGCTGTGGTGTTCCAGGTGGCATGAATTTGTGAAACTATTCCACATTGTTTTAATTGAAGACCAAACTCGTAACTCAAATATTTGTCTCCGCGATCAGATCGTAGAAACTTTTTATTTTCTTGTTACGATGATTCTCTACTTCACTCCGAAACTCTTTGAACTTTTCAAACGTTTCAGACTTATGTTTCATCAAGTAGATATACCCATATCTGCTCAAATCATCTGTGAAGGTTAGAAAATAAGGATACTTGTCGCAAGCCTTAATATTCATCGGACCATATACATCAGTATGTATGATTTCCAACAAATCTGTTGCTTGCTCCATTGTTCTGGAGAACGGCGTTTTAGTCATCTTGCCCAAGAGGCATGGTTCGCAAACATCAAGTGATTCATAACCAAGTGATTCCAAAATTCCATCAGCATGGAGTTTCTTCATGCGCTTTACACCAATATGACCTAAACGGCAGTGCCACAATAATTTGCACTATCATTATCAACTTTGCATCTTTTGGCTTCAATATTATGAATATGTGTATCACTACGATCGAGATCCAACGAACTATTTTCATTGGGTGTATGACCATTGAAGGTTCTATTCATGTAAGCAGAACAACAATTGTTCTCTAACTTAAATGAATAACCGTATTGCAATAAACATGATCAAATCATATTTATGCTCAACGCAAACACCAAATAACACTTATTTAAGTTCAACACTAATCCCGAAAGTATAGTGAGTGTGCGATGATGATCATATCAATCTTGGAACTACTTCCAACATACATCGTCACTTCACCCTTAACTAGTCTCTGTTCATTCTGCAACTCCCGTTTCGAGTTACTAATCTTAGCAACTGAACTAGTACCAAATACTGAGGGGTTGCTATGAACACTAGTAAAGTACACATCAATAACATTTATATCAAATATACTTATGTTCACTTTGCCATCCTTCTTATCCGCCAATCACTTGGGGTAGTTCCACTTCCAGTGACCAGTCCCTTTGCAGTAGAAGCACTTAGTCTCAGGCTTAGGACCAGACTTGGGCTTTTTCACTTGAGCAACAACTTGCTTGCCGTTCTTCTTGAAGTTCCCCTTCTTTCCTTTTGCCCTTTTCTTGAAACTAGTGATCTTGTCAACCATCAACACTTGATGTTTTTCTTTGATTTCTACCTTCGCCGATTTTAGCATCGCGAAGAGCTTGGGAATATTTTCCGTTATCCCTTGCATATTATAGTTCATCACGAAGTTCTACTAACTTGGTGATGGTGACTAGAGAATTCTGTCAATCACTATCTTATCTGGAAGATTAACTCCCACTTGATTCAAGCGATTGTAGTACCCAGACAATCTGAGCACATGCTCACTAGTTGGGCGATTCTCCTCCATCTTTTAGCTATAGAACTTGTTGGAGACTTCATATCTCTCAACTCGGGTATTTGCTTGAAATATTAACTTCAACTCCTAGAACATCTCATATGCTCCATGACGTTCAAAACGTCTTTGAAGTCCCGATTCTAAGCAGTTAAGCATGGTGCACTAAACTATTAAGTAGTCATCATATTGAGCTAGCAAAACGTTCATAATGTCTGCATCTGCTCCTGCAATAGGTCCGTCACCTAGCGGTGCATCAAGGACATAATTCTTCTGTGCAGCAATGAGGATAAACCTCAGATCACGGATCCAATCCGCATCATTGCTACTAACATTTTTCAACACAATTTTCTCTAGGAACATATCAAAATAAACACAGGGAAGCAACAACGCGAGCTATTGATCTACAACATAGATATGCTAATACTACCAGGACTAATGTTCATGATAATATTAAAGTTCAATTAATCATATTACTTAAGAACTCCCACTTAGATAGACATCCCTCTAATCTTCTAAGTGATCACGTGATCCAAATCAACTAAACCATAACCGATCATCACGTGAAATGGCTTAGTCTTCAATGGTGAACATCATTATGTTGATCATGTCTACTATATGATTCACGCTCGACCTTTCGGTCTCCGTGTTCCGAGGTCATATCTTATATGCATAGCTCGTCAAGTATAACCTGAGTATTCCACGTGTGCAACTGTTTTGCACCCATTGTATTTGAACGTAGAGCCTATCACACCCGATCATCACGTGGTGTCTCAGCACGAAGAACTTTTGCAACGGTGCATACTCAGGGAGAACACTTCTTGATAATTTAGTGAGAGATCATCTTATAATGCTACCGTCAATCAAAGCAAGATAAGATGCATAAAAGATAAACATCACATGCAAATCAATATAAGTGATATGATATGGTCATCATCATCTTGTGCTTCGTGATCTCCATCTCTGCAGCACCATCATGATCACCATCGTCACCGGTGCGACACCTTGATCCCCATCGTAGCATCGTTGTCGTCTCGCCAATCTTATGCTTCTACGACTATCGCTACCGCTTAGTGATAAAGTAAAGCATTACAGGGCGATTGCATTGCATACAATAAAGCGACAACCATACGGCTCCTGCCGGTTGCCGATAACTCGGTTACAAAACATGATCATCTCACACAATAAAATATAGCATCATGTCTTGACCATATCACATCACAACATGCCCTGCAAAAACAAGTTAGACGTCCTCTACTTTGTTTGTTACAAGTTTTACGTGGCTGCTACGGGCTTAAGCAAGAACTCATCTTACCTACGCATCAAAACCACAACGATAGTTTGTCAAATAGACTCCGTTTTAACCTTCTCAAGGACAGGGCTTAGCCACACTCGGTTCAACTAAAGTTGGAGAGACAGTCTTCCGCAAGCCATCTATGTGCAAAGCACGTCGAGGGAACCGGTCTCGCATAAGCGTACGCGTAAGGTTGGTCCGGATCGTCTCGACCAACAATACCGCTGAACCAAAGTATGACATGCTGGTAGGCAGTATGACTTGTATCGTCCACAACTCACTTGTGTTCTACTCGTGCAAATAACATCAAACCATAAAAACTTAGGCTCGGATGCCACTGTTGGGGAACGTAGTAATTTCAAAAAAATTCCTACGCACACGCAAGATCATGGTGATGCATAGCAACGAGAGGGGAGAGTGTTGTCTACGTACCCTCGTAGACCGAAGCGGAAGCGTTGACGCAACGTAGAGGAAGTAGTCGTACGTTCTCCTCGCGATCCAACCGATCACAGCACCGTTACTCCGGCACCTCCGAGTTCTTGGCACACGTTCAGCTTGATGACGATCCCCGGGCTCCGATCCAGCAAAGCGTCGGGGAAGAGTTCCGTCAGCACGATGGCGTGGTGACGATCTTGATGTGTTACCGGCGCAGGGCTTCGCCTAAGCACTGCAACGATATGACCGAGGTGGAATTTGGTGGAAGGGGGCACCGCACACGGCTAAGGAACGATCCGTATATCAACTTGTGTGTCTATGGGGTGCCCCCTGCCCCTGTATATAAAGGATGGAGGAGGAGGAGGCCGGCCAAGGCAAAGGTGCGGCCAGGATATGGATTTCTACTAGGACTCCAAGTCCTAGTAGGAGTCCACCAAAAGGGGAGGAAGGGAGAAGGAATAGGAGGAGAAGGAGAGGTGGCCGGCCCCCTTTTCCCTAGTCCAATTCGGACTAGAGGGGAGGGGGGCGCAGCAGCCTTTTTTTTCTCTTCCCACTAAAGCCCATCAAGGCCCATTACTTCTCCCGTAATCCCGTAACTCCCCGGTATCTCCGAAAATACCCGAATCACTCAGAACCTTTCCGATGTCCGAAAATAGTCGTCCAATATATCGATCTTTACGTCTCGACCATTTCGAGACTCCTCGTCATGTCCCCGATCCCATCCGGGACTCCGAACTCCTTCGGTACATCAAAACTCATAAACTCATAATATAACTGTCATCGAAACCTTAAGCGTGCGGACCCTACGGTTCGAGAACAATGTAGACATGACCGAGACACGTCTCCGGTCAATAACCAATAGCGGGACCTGGATGCCCATATTGGCTCCTACATATTCTACGAAGATCTTTATCGGTCAGACCACATAACAACATACGTTGTTCCCTTTGTCATCGGTATGTTACTTACCCGAGATTCGATCGTCGGTATCCAATACCTAGTTCAATCTCGTTACCGGCAAGTCTCTTTACTCGTTCCGTAATACATCATTCCGCAACTAACTCATTAGTTGCAATGCTTGCAAGGCTTAAGTGATGTGCATTACCGAGAGGGCCCAGAGATACCTCTCCGACGATCGGAGTGACAAATCCTAATCTCGAAATACGCCAACCCAACATCTACCATTGGAGACACCTGTAGTACTCCTTTATAATCACCCAGTTACGTTGTGACGTTTGGTAGTACCCAAAGCGTTCCTCCGGCAAACGGGAGTTGCATAATCTCATAGTCATAAGAACATGTATAAGTCATGGATAAAGCAATAGCAACATACTAAACGATCGGGTGCTAAGCTAATATAATGGGTCATGTCAATCAGATCATTCAACTAATGATGTGACCTCGTTAATCAAATAACAACTCTTTGTTCATGGTTAGGAAACATAACCATCTTTGATTAACGATCTAGTCTAGTAGAGGCATACTAGTGACACTCTGTTTGTCTATGTATTCACACATGTATTATGTTTCCGGTTAATACAATTCTAGCATGAATAATAAACATTTATCATGAATTAAGGAAATAAATAATAACTTTATTATTGCCTCTAGGGCATATTTCCTTCACTGGCCTGCCGTGCCGGAGCCCGAGGGAAGCACCTTCTTCCCCCTCTTCATGAGCAACATCGTCGCGGGGCTAGTTCCTCCCTTCTCTGACTTCTTCTATGAGGTCCTTGGCCATTATGTGCTGCAGGCGCTGCATCTTCATTCCAACTCTATTCTCCTTCTGTCGATCTTCTCCTTCTACTGTGAGGCGTATGTCGGCGTGATGCCGTCCGTGGCTCTGTTGCGCCACTTCTTCTTCCTTCGCATCAAGGATGGTCGTACCTCCGGGTGCGCCAACTTCATCGCGGCCGGCAAGGCCAACTCAATCTCGAAGGCTGGGAAGAAGGCTGAAGGCTTCTGGAGCAAGTGGGTCATGATGGATGCCAAGTGTGTCCGCCCACGCTTGGCGCTGCCGACGGAGATGCCCCAGTCTGAAGCGGGGTGGTCTCGTGCGAAACTCACTGACGATCGGGCGACGTCGGTGCTGGAGAAGATGAACGCCGACCTGAAGCCAGGAAACGTGAAGGCGGCGAAGGTGATAGGGGCCATGCTCCTGAGGGAATTCCTGATGCTGCGCGTGGCCCCGCTTCAGGTGCGTACACGCCCCTTGTGGAGGCTTGGGGGCGAAGAAGACAAGGTTCGCTTGAGCCCGGAAGCCTTGCCTGACAAAGAGTTGGCCGCGGCTCTCCGCCTCCTGGTTGGAGACGACCAGGAATACTCGCCTAGTGCCTTAGTTCCCTTGTTCCGCCGTAAGGACGGGGCACATGTTGTGGCTGCCATGCCAACCTTTGATGGGCGCAGGCTGGTGCCGCCAGCGCCTTCTGCTGTCCCGGCTGCAACGGCGCCGATGGATGTGTCCTCTGACGACTCTCGTCAGGAGGAAGAAGAGGAAGACGACGAGGAGCACGACTCAGAGGAGACCCTCGAGGGGATGGGGGAGACCTCCCCCTTGTGCAAGGCCGACATCCTCTGCACCCTTCCTGACGACGACAACGAGTCCGATGCCCTCCAGAGGGGGAGCCGCTTGCGATCCCGATGAGGGGCAGGACGGCTCTGATCTCCCGAGGTGCTGCTCCTACTCTGACGCCGCCTGGGGCTGCTTCTGGCCCGTCTGCTGCTCCTTCCTCTGCCCCCGGAGCCCGTGCGCCCGTGCCCCAGGCTGGGAGGCTCTCGGGCTTCAAGCTTAGCAAGAGGAGGGTGGACTACACCGTGGTGGACCAGTAAGTGCTCTTGCCTTGTTTCATTCTTGCTTCTGCTGCTTGACCTTGAAACTTCTTCGCCGTGCAATTAGGCCGACGCCTGCAGCAAAGAAGAGGAAGGAGGAGGCGATGGTGCTGCTCGGGACCAACCCGCCTACTCCGGCTGCGTCTCCCTCCATGGAGAAGGGCAGCCTTGGCGCTCATGTCTCTCCGGCCCGGTCGTCCTCACGAGGCCTGGGGGAGAATCCTCGGGAGGAGTCAGCCCCCGTGGCCTCGCTGGCTCCGGAGGCACCGGTGTCCGGCTCGGCTGCTGAAGTCTCCAAGGCTCAGAAGCCCCCTGTCTCCCTAGCTATGGTGACGATACCTTCTCCTCATCCTCCTCCTCCTCCTCCTCCTGCTACACCGCTGATTCCAGGTCCTTCCACATCCCCTGACGTCTTGTAGCGCGCTCTTTCTGAGATGACCCGACTGCGAGAAGATCTTCAGGGCGCCGACCCCCTCAAGGTGGTTGGGCGCCTGGAGCTGGTCTCTGGCTGGCTCCATTCTGACGTGTCCGTTCGGGCGGCGCTGAACCAGGCCACGGCAACCTCCGAGAAGGAGAAGCAGGCCACCGCCCAAGCCGCGGCTGCTCGCGAGGCGGCACTGAAGAACGTCAAGGCCGCCAAGAGTCGCTGTCGGGCGCTGAAGGCCGAGCTGAAGACCCTGCGCAACAAGCGTGCAGAAGAAGCCCGTAGCCGCCAGGCGGAGGAGGAGAAGACGAAGGCCCGGGAGGACACCGTCAAGGGTCGCGACGCCGACACTGAGATGAAAATGATGAACAACACAAGGGACACGGGGTTTATACTGGTTCGGGCCACCGTTGTGGTGTAATACCATACTCCAGTGTGTGGTGTGGTGGATTGCCTCAGGGGCTGATGATGAACAGTACAAAGGAAGAACAACCTCGCGAGAGGTGTTCTTGAGCTGGTGCCGTTGTTCTACTTGGTCTCTACCAGATTTCTTGATGCCTCTACTCTGTGGTGGCTAGCTCTATTTATAGAGGCCCTGGGCCTCTTCCCAAAATAATGAGCGGGAAGGGCGCCAACAATTGGCCATTTTGAAGGGGAACATCTACTACAAGTTATCCTGACCAAAGGTGGTCTTCGTCTGCCAAAAGCTCTGGTGGTGACGCCGTCTTGGGCTCAACGGTGACCTCCGTCCGGCCGACTGGCTGGTCTTGGTCTCGTTGCACTGGAATGGTAACATTTGCCTGATACCTTGGCCTGAGCTTGCCTCCTTTGCACCAAAGGGGAAACAAGGACTCTGTGCAGGCCGTCGCCCGCCTAGTGCCAGCCTGGCCTTGATCGGATCCTCGCGAGGTCCCCTTGCATTGATCTTTCCGCCTCGTCGCGAGCCTGCCTGATGAGGCCGCTCTTGAGGAAGCTCTCTGTCGTCCGCCCCGCGAGGCTTGGCTCTTCACGAGGGTCTTGAGCTTGTGTTGATGAAGATGGGCCATGCTGGGTCCCCACTTGAGCCACGCCGCAGGCCGCAGGCAGGCAAGTCTGGGGACCCCCATTCCCAGAACGTCGACAGTAGCCCCCGGGCCCAAGGCGCGCGCGGGCTTGGCTTAGAAAAGAAGCGAAGGGGCAAGCGCGAAGCGCCGCGGGCCCTAACAGCCTGCGGCCTTGGGCGTCGCGTGGCGGTTGATTGGACGTGGGCGTCTGCGCTTCCCCACGACGCCTCAGCGACTTCACGACTTGACAAGTCCCTGCATGCAGAGATACGGGTCATGATTACCTGTGATCGTGGTGCTCGGCGGTTGGTCTTCTCCGGTTATAAGTACGGGGCCGCGTGAGCTCCGCCAGTTCGCCCCTTTCTGCTTCTTCCTCCTTCTTCTTCCTTGTCCTTGCTTTCTCTTGCGCAGATGGCATCGATCCGGTGGTTCTCTGCAGAGGAGAAGGGAAAGGCCCCCCGAGGGGGCCCTGATCCCCTCCCACCGAAGAAGCGGCCAGTCCCCTGCCGCCGGGATGAAGGCGCCTGGCAGGAGGTGCCGAGGGCGTGGTACGAGCGGCCGCCGCCTGGGTTTTCGCTGCCCTTGTATGCCCGTGTCGTAGGCCCTAGGGAGGAGGGAGCCGAGCAGCGCTGGCAGCGTCGCCGTCGACGTCGGCGGGTCACGGTGGTGCACGTCGTTCCTCCTGGAGTCCATGCGGAGCGCTCCTCTCACGAGCTTGTGCTCCACGCTGCCATGCCTCTAATGTCGTGGATCCGCCTTCCTCCCTCCTTCGCCTTCGAGATGCGGGGCAGGTCTCTGGAGCTCTAGCTGTAGCACCCCTGCGACCGGAGCGAAGGTCGCGGTCGTCGCTCCGGGCAAGGTCTTCATGACCCGTGGCTGGGGCGAGATTGCCCGGGTCTGTCGCGCGGACGGCGCCCTGGTGATTCATCTCGAATACGACGGTGCCTCCTTGATGTCCTTCAAGGCCTTTGATGCAGAAGGGCGCCGGTTGGAATGCTGCCCCAGGGGAAGCGACAGGGGTGATGAGCTGGCGAGGGCCAGCCCCGCCCGTTGGTCCTCCTGCAGCCCCTTAGGTGGCAGCGGAGGGACTGAGGACTTCAGCAGCTCCCCTGAACTCCTCGTGACCCCGGAGACGAGCGACGACAGCTACGAGCCTCCGAGCTCGCGTCGCGCTCGGAGTGGGGCAGCTGCATCGGGCCGCCTACGCCGCTGATCTGGATGGGGTTGGCGCCGGCGCCGGGCAGCCCACTGTTGATGATTGTGTCGCCAGCGGAGATGCTAGCAGTTAGCGTTCCTTAGGGTTAGCTCCTTTTGTTCCCTGCAAGGAATTAGAGTAACACCCCGCGGGGGTATGTAAGGTGTCCGCCGTGCCTTTTGTGAATACTATATCCTTAATATGAATTGTCGTGGGGTGTCTGTCCTGTCCCGGCCGAGCTCCCCCTTTCTATCCTCACGAGGACTTGGCGCTCTACGCTGACAGGCCCCAGTCCCCAGGCAAGCTTCAACCGTCACTGGTATGCCAGGTCGCGATGCCGTGGTCAAGGTCAGGAGGTGAGCGGCCCGAGGTCTGGTAAGAGCCCCTGAGTCGCGATGCTCGGGAGGTCCCCTTTGGCGCTCAAGCAATCCTTACTGGGCGAGAAAGGAAGATAGTGTCGCCGTGACAGAATTACACAGGGCGGGGATTTAGTGTTGCATTGGTTTAGCTCTTGTGAGGGTGTGACTTATCTCGTGCGCCTGGCATAGTCCCTTGGAGAAGCGCTAGGCCCGAGAGTCGGTGAGCGAGGCACTGCCGGGTTGGGCCCTCGCGAGCTTCTTCCCGCTCTCCCGTACTTCCCTTAACGCTCTACGTCCTCAGGTCTCGGCCCTCGAGCGAGCTCAGCCGCCGCTGGTATGACAGGTCGCGATGCCGTGGGTCAAGGCCAGGGGGTGAGGGCTGGAGAGCCAGTAGGAGCCCATGAGTCGCGTTGCCCAGGTACCCCCCTTTTAACGTGCAAGCGGTTCGTGCCGAAGAGGGGGAGAGAGTGCTCACGACGCCCCAACGTTGCTCCTGGAGTAGGTCCTGCATACGAATAATGAGGAGAAACCAGGCCTGTCGTTACGGCTGCCAGCCAACCCTTGGTCACTTTGAGGAAGTCATTGGGGCACTTGAGAGCCTGGTGAGGTGGTGCCTTGCGGGGCTGCCGCGGCCAGAGCTCGGCCACTCAGTTTTACCGACATTGCAGGGACGGACCCGTGCGCAAGCGTCGTGCCAGAGCGAGCGGCACCATAGGTGGGTGTCAATCGAGCAGGTGATTAGGTTGGATATGTTAGGCATAAAGGAAGGGATTCAACTTCAGGCGAACGTAGGTGAAAGCAACCGCCGCCAGGTCGGGCCCGAGCGGCGTGAGGGTGATGCAGCCCGAAGGGTGCCCCCAACCAGGTAAGTAAAGAACATAAACAAAATGGATACATGCCGCGGGGACGGACCCACGTGGCCTGGGAATGGTGCAGCCCTGTGGGCGCTCCCAGCTGAAGGTAGAATTCTGAAAGATGTCACCTGACGCCATTGAAGATGAAGTGATGCTGAGGAAGTGAGCGATGCGCGGTGAAGACGTCGGCCCTCACGAGCCCCCTAGCCCAGGGGCCTCGGGAGGCTCCGCGGGCTCAAGCGGGTCCTCGAGAGCCATCTCCATCCCTGCCAGGACCGCGTGGTGCCTGACCTCCTGAGCCTCCAGAATGCTCCTCAGCAAACGCTGGTGAGCGACGGCCGCGTTCGGCAGGCCGAAGGGCATGCAAACATAGCTGTGAGGTGACCCCTCACAACGCCCTACGCGCGAAGGCGAGAGGCGCTCCTGAGACGTGGCTCGGTTGAGCCCCGGGACGTCGATGCAGACGCGCAGCCCACCATCCTCACCTGGATGTGGGGCTATGGCAGGCAAGCGGCGGCTGCGGCGCATGACTCTTGACTCTTGCAGCTCTTGAGTGTTTCTTGTGACGAACTCCTGAGGGTTTTGTCTTCCTTGCCTTGTACCTTCCTGAGGGAAAAGCGCCTGAAAGCGCCCCTCCAAGTGATGCCCAAGCGCATCCCTCGGGACCTTGGCAAGGTCGGTGGCTCTCCAAGGAGGAGCCCCCGAGTCTTGCCTGAGGAGGGCGCTGGGCGCGCTTTTCTATGCGTGAGAGGGTGGCGCTCCCTGATTGAGCGCGGAGCTTGATGCAACACCTCTGGAGGCGCCAGCCCCCTTGTGGCTTGAGCCTGGCGAGGTCTTCTTCTTCTTGAGGGTCGCTTCGAGAGGTCTCTCGCCCGTGTGATCTGGGTCTTCGACTGCTGCGGCTTGGAACGCACGCTCCAGTGAACACACTACGTTTCTTTCTTCACAGGGCACGGTGATGACTCCACCACTTCCAGGCATCTTGAGGACATTGTAACCATGGTGAGTCACTGCCATGAACTTGGCTAGGGCCGGGTACCCGAGGATGGTGTTGTACGGTAGGCGGATGTGAGCGACGTCGAAGTCGATGAGCTCGGTGCGGTAGTTGTTACGCTGCCCGCAGGTGACTGGAAGGCGCACCTGCCCAATCGGAATGGTAGAACCATCGGTGACCCCTGAGAAAGGCTTGGTTGGCTGGAGCTGATCGTATGGCACTTGGAGATTGTCGGACATCTCGACGGACAGGACGTTGAGTCCAGCACCGCCATCGATGAGGGTCCTGGTGACCTGCACATTGCTGATGACTGGGGAGCAAAGCATCGGGAGGACTCCAGCTGTTGCCGCGCACTTGAGCTGATCCGCTGAGCTGAACGTGATAGTGCACGTAGACCACCTAAGAGGGCGCGTGGCCTCAAGCTTGGAAAGAACTGCGTTCACCTCGCGAGCAAACTGCTTGAAGATGCGCTGTGAGGCTGGAGCCTGAGCGCCACCCAAGATGCAGGCAATTGTGCGTGGATCCTGGAAGCCCCCAATTCCATCGTCTTGATGTTGATCTTCATTCCTCCTTGGCGGTGGCGGCAGAGGCGGGAGTCCTGCGTTGCCGTGCGGGCGGTCTTCGCGAGGCTGGTGCCTCCAGCCCCCCTCGCGAGGCTGGTCCTGCCAGCGGTCCTCGCGAGGGCGGTCACGCCATCCCTGGCGTGGGCCATGGTCTTCCCATCGTCCTCCACCTCTTCCTCCTCCTCGGCCATAGCCGCTGTCGTTGCGCTCGGGGCATTGGCCTATTCGCCCGTCTCGCACGGCTCTGAGCTCTTGACATTCGTTGGTGTTGTGGGTGTGCAGGTTGTGGTACATGCAGTAGCGTCCGCCCTTGGATGACTCAGGCTGATCCCTGCCTCGCTTGGTGTCTGGCTCTGCTGCTAGCACAACAGCCCCCTTGCGTTTCACGTCTTTGGTCTTAAGCTTCTTTTCTTCTGGGTCGGCTGCCGGGAGCTCGAGAAGGGAGAGGCGCCCTTCCTCAGCCCTGGCGCACTTGGTCGCCAAGTTGAACAGCTCCAGGGATGTGCATAGGTCTTCATGGATGGCTAGCTCCTCCTTCATCTTGATGTCGCACACGCCGTCGGAGAAAGCTGAGATGATGGCTTCCTCATTCACCATGGGGATCTTGAGGCGAGCATAGTTGAAGCCCTGAATGTACTTCTACAGGGTTTCTCCTGGCTGTTGCTTGATGCGGCGCAGGTCGCTCACGGCCGGGGGCCGGTCGCGAGTGCCCTGGAAGTTGGCAAGGAAGCGGGTGTGCATCTCGCTCCAGGAGGAGATCATGCCGGGGGCCAGTTTTAGGAGCCAGGTGCGGGCTCCGTCCTTGAGCGCCATGGGGAACCAATTCGCCATGACCTTTTCATCCCCGTTGGCGGCTACGATGCCCAGCTCGTAGAGCTGCAGGAACTCCGCGGGGTCCGCCGTGCCATCGTAGCAACGAGGGAGGTGAGGCTTGAACTTGCCCGGCCATGTGACGCGGTGCAGCTCGGGGGTGAAGGCGAGGCAGCCCGCTGTGGCCACCGGCGCCCTTGGCTGGTGTCGATCTTGCTTTTGCAGGTCACCACGCGCCGCCGCTGGGAGCAGCGCGGGGTCTTGTCGTGGAAGCGCTGGGACACGATCTTGGCGTGCCGGGGCCGGGAGCGCGCGAGCACCTTCTCGGGGACGTGGGATCTCTTAGCAGCTCCTTTCTTGCTGCACAGGTGCTGGACGTAGCGGGTCTCGCCCTGGGGCTGCACGCCTTCCAGCCAAGGCGCCTTCTTGGGGAGGAGGTGGCGGAGGCACCTCCTGATCATCGCCTCCTGCGCGGAACAGTGGGCGTGGTAGCGAGGGGGACCGCAAAGGGGAGCCCCCTGCGGCGCTGACGAGCTCGGTGATGCGGGCGAGCCAGTCCTCATAGAGGTCGTCGACGGGGCGGTAACAGAGAAGCTCTTTCGCCAAGAGCAACGAGGCGCGTGCATCCATGGGGGCGTGACAGGCGTGGGACGGCGAGCCAGCCGGGGTTAGCGACGGGGTGGCAGTGCAGCCATCCCGCCGCACCGAAGGATGCTGGGATGAGGCCTGCTGCTCGTTCCCCGCTGGGCCGATGGCGACGTTGGCGGCGGGCAACGGGGAACGACGAGGGGGACCGCCGACGGGCGCCGTCTGGGCGACGTGGGTGGCGAAAGTAGCTCGGCGCTCGGCGCGAGCCCGACGAGCGTCAGCCATGGACACGACGGAAGACCACACGCGAACAGCGGAAGAAGGGACTCCGGCGCACCCCTACCTGGCGCGCCAAATGTCGTATTTCGGGTTCCGGCAGACCCTTGAGGTTCGAACACTGGGGTGCGCGCGGAGATCTCTCCCCTACCGATCTACGTCCGATCCTCTCGTGCAAACTGAGATGAAAACGATGAACAACACAAGGGACACGGGGTTTATACTGGTTCGGGCCACCGTTGTGGTGTAATACCCTACTCCAGTGTGTGATGTGGTGGATTGCCTCAGGGGCTGATGATGAACAGTACAAAGGAAGAACAGCCTCACGAGAGGTGTTCTTGAGCTGGTGCGGTTGTTCTACTTGGTCTCTACCAGATTTCTCGATGCCTCTACTCGGTGGTGGCTAGCTCTATTTATAGAGGCCCTGGGCCTCTTCCCAAAATAATGAGCGGGAAGGGCGCCAACAATTGGCCATTTTGAAGGGGAACATCTAGTACAAGTTATCCTGACCAAAGGTGGTCTTCGGCTGCCAAAAGCTCTGGTGGTGACGCCGTCTTGGGCTCCACGGTGACCTCCGTCCGGCCGCCTGGCTGGTCTTGGTCTCGTTGCACTGGAATGGTAACCTTTGCCTGATACCTTGGCCTGAGCTTGCCTCCTTTGCACCAAAGGGGAAACAAGGACTCTGCGCAGGCCGGCGCCCGCCTGGCGGCCGCCTGGCCTTGATCGTCATGGCTTGCGTCATTGGATCCTCGCGAGGTCCCCTTGCATTGATCTCTCCGCCTCCTTGCGAGCCTACCTGATGAGGCCGCTCTTGAGGAAGCTCTCTGTCATCTGCCCCGCGAGGCTTGGCTCCTCGCGAGGGTCTTGAGCTTGTGTTGATGAAGATGGGCCACGCTGGGCCCCCACTTGAGCCACGCCGCAGGCAGGCAAGTCTGGGGACCCCCGTTCCCAGAACGCCGACAGGCAGGGCCCGGCCCCGCGCATACCTCAGCCGCCATTGGGTCATTCTGAGACGAGGACGAGACCAAGGAATGAGGGGCTACATGACCAGTTAGGCTCCTGAGTTGCCATGCTCAGGAGTCCCCCTTGACGCGCAAACAACTTATAAGAAGGAGACGCAGGGGTAGGTCTAGTGTTCTACGTCGGCAGGGCCCGGCCGCGCGCATACCTCAGCCGCTGTTGGGTCGTCCGGAGACCAGGAAGAGACCAAGGAGTGAGGGGCTACGTGCCCAGTTAGGCTCCTGAGTCGCGATGCTTAGGAGTCCCCCTTGATGTGCAAACAACCTTCATACCTTTGTCCTCGCCGAGGCTCGGCTCGGGAGGGGCGCGCGACGACCAGGTCCGGGAGACCTGGTTGGGTGGCGTACGCTTGGGCGTGACCCGAGCACAGCCACCTCACGCGACTCTCCCGATGGGAGGTGTTGCGGTGAGGACGGACACTGAGCTCAAGGGCTCCCTGAGGTTGATACGACCGTGGGGCCGCCCTCAGTTGTTTATCACCAGCGCGGAGCATAGCGCTTCCGCACTTGCACGGGCATAGCCGCTCCTCGGCAGTGTCAACGGCCAGCGCAGAGCATGGTGCTTCCACTGGTATGTGGGAGGGGACTCCCTACTGCCGAGAGCCCCCGGGGCATGTACAGCCCCGCCCTAACACGTGGCTTGCACGACAGGGCTAGACGAGGTGTGTTTGGGAACTCATGAGCCAGCGCGGGACTCACGAGGCCCTACCTCAAGGCGGGTTACGCCTGGTCTTGGTTCTTGGTGGCTATGGTGGTCCTGCAAGATGGTTAGACAACCTGCGCCGAACGAATCTCCTGAGGCTATCGCATGAGAAGGCCAGACACCAACGACCCCAGGAGGTGACGTGAACGGGGCCGGCCCGCCAGACAGAGCTCAGTCGTTGGATTTATCGACGCTGCAGGGACGGGCCCGAGCACAGACGTCGTGCCCTACCTCCTCATGCGAAGGATCCTAAAGAAAGACGCTCGACGCGCGGCTCTCATGGTGGGTGACAATCAAGCAGGTGACAACCATAGATAGATTATGCTTGACAAGCGAACTAGCTCAGGTAAATGCAAGAACGATACACGCCACTGGGCTAGACCCGAGCTGCTTGGGGATGATGAAGCCCGAGGGGTGCCCCCGGCAAAGTAAGCTAAAGATGTAAAGGGATACATGCCGCAGGGACGGAGCCACGCGGCCTGGTAATGATGCAACCCGAGGGGTGCTCCCAGCTAAATAAACATGGAAGATGTCACCTGGTTCTGTTGTTGAAGGAATGTTGGGGCAGCTGAATATGCGCGACAAAGGGGTTGCTCCTCACGAGCCACCGGGACCCTGAGCCTCGGGAGGCTCTGGGGGTCCAGGCGGTTTCTTGAGGACCGTCTCCATCTCCGCAAGGACGGCATGGTGCCTGGCCTCCTGAGCTGCTAGGATGCTCCGCAGGTTGCGCTGGAAGGCGGATGCCATGCTCGGCAGGCCAAAAGGCATGCGAACGTAGCTGTGAGGCGGGCCCTCACAGCGGTCCACGCGCGAAGGCCAGAAAAGCTCCTGAGATGCGACCCTGTTGAGCCCTGGGATGTCGACGCAGAGGCGCAACCCGCCATCCTCGCCTGGATGGGGAGCCGCGCCAGGTGAGCGGCGGTCGCCGTGCATGGCTCTTGCATCCTGGAGTTCCTGAGTGTCTTGGCAATGAACTCCTGAGTGCCTGGCGCTCCTCGCGTAGTGTCCTCCTGAGGGAAACATGCTGCGAAGCACGCCTTCACGTGGTTCCCGAGCGCCTCCCCCATGATGTTGCAAGGTCGGAGGCCCTCCAGAAGAGAGCCCCTGGGCCCTGCCCGAGGAGGGCGCCGGGCACGCCTTCCAATGAAAGGGAGGGAGGCGCCCCAGGCGCGGGTGCTGATCCTGATGTGGCTCCACTTGCGGCGCCGCTCTCCTGAGGCCCTGAGCGGAGTAGCTGCTTCTTCTTCTTGGGGACGACCTCAGGAGGGTACTGCGCTGCATTGCTGTCGGGGTCTTCGATTGACACTACTTGGAAGGCGCGCTCAAGGGAGCACACCGCATCTCTTTCTTTGCAGGGGACTGTGATAATCCCGCCGCTTCCTGGCATCTTGAGGACGTTGTAGCCATGGTGTGTCACTGCCATGAACTTGGCCAGGGCCGGATACCCGAGGATGGCATTGTATGGCAGACGGATGTGGACAACGTCGAAGTCGATGAGCTCGGTGCGGTAGTTGTCGCGCTGTCCGAAGGTGACAGGGAGGCGGACCTGCCCTCTCGGTGTGGTGGAACCGTCGGTCACTCCTGAGAAGGGCTTGGTAGGCTGAAGCTGATCGTAGGGCACTTGGAGGCCGTCGAACGTCTCGACGGACAGGACGTTGAGCCCTGCGCCTCCATCGATGAGGGTCTTGGTGACTTGTACGTTGCTGATGACGGGTGAGCAAAGCATCGGGAGAGCGCTAGCGATGGCCGCGCACTTGAGCTGATCTGCCGAACTAAAAGTGATGGCGCACTTGGACCACCTAAGCGGGCGTGTGGCCTCGAGCCTGGGGAGGACTGCGTTCACCTCGCGAGCAAACTGCTTGAAGATTCGCTGAGAGGTTGGGGCTTGAGCTCCGCCCAGGATACATGCGATATCCCCGGCTCCTGGAAGCCCCCAGCCCCCTCGTCCTGATGATGGTCGCCGTTACTTCTTGGTGGTGGTGGCAGCGGAGGAAGCCCAGCATTGCCTTGGGGGCTGTACTCGCGAGGCTGATCCCTCCAGGCGCCCTCGCGAGGCTGATCCTGCCAACGGTCCTCACGAGGCCGGTCACGCCACTCCTGGCGATGGCCACGGTCATCCCAACGTCTCCACCACATCCTCCTCCTCGGACATAGCCCCGGTCGTTGCGCTCGGGGCGGCGACCGAGGCGTCCATCTCGAATGGCCCTGAGCTCCTGATAGTCGTTGGTGCAATGGATGTGAACGTTGTGGAAGGCGCAGAACGGCCGGCTGCTCTTGGATGAATCAGGCTGGTCGCGGTCATGCTTCGTGTCCTACTTCTCCGCGAGTATGGCCGCTCCCTTATGCTTCACGTCCTTGGCCTTGGCCTTCTTCTCCTCCAGGTCGGCAGCTGGGAGCTCAAGGAGGGAAAGGCGCCCTTCCTCAGCCCTTGCGCACTTGGTCGCTAGGTTGAACAACTCCAGGGACGTGCACAACTCCTCATGGATGGCGAGCTCCTCCTTCATGTTGATGTCGCGTACGCCATCAGAAAACACGGAGATGATGGCCTCGTCCGTCACCTTGGGGATCTTGAGGCGAACGTTGTTGAAGCGCTGTATGTACTTCTGGAGTGTCTCTCCTGGCTGCTGCTTGACACAGTGCAGGTCACCCGCGGCCGGAGGGCGGTCGCGAGTGCCCTGGAAGTTGGCAACGAAGCGGTCGCGCATCTCGTTCCAGGAGGAGATGGAGCCTGGAGGCAGGTTCAGGAGCCATGAGCGGGCACCATTCTTGAGAGCCATGGGGAACAAGTTTGCCATGACTTTGTCGTCGCCGTTGGCCGCCTCGATGCTCAGCTCATAGAGATGCAGGAATTCCGCGGGGTCGGGGGTCTCATCGTAGTGTGGAAGTAGGTCTGGCTTGAACTTGTCCGGCCATGTGACGCTACGCAGCTCAGGAGTGAAGGCGCGACAGCTTGTGGTGGCCACCGGAACCCTTTGCTGATGCGGAGCCTGCCGTTGATGCCCGCGCACCGCCACCGCAGGCGGCGCACGGTCGTGTCGCGGTGGTGCTGGGAGCGTGGGAGCGTTTTCTTGTGGACGAGGAACTTCTTGGCAGCTTCTTCGCGCACGGGCGCCCGACGTGGTGGATCGCCCTGGGGGGGCGCACGCCTTGGCGCCAGGACGCCATCTTGATGCGGAGGTGGTGGAGGTGGCGCTCCATGAGCCAGGTCGCCCGTAGCTGGCGGAGGGCGAGGCAGTGAGAGGGAGGGCACAGGGGAGCCCCCTGCGGCGCTGACGAGCTTGGCGATGTGGTCTAGCCAGTCCTCGTAGAGGTCATCGATGGGGCGGTAGCGCAGGAGTTCGCGTGCCATGCACAGCGCGGCCTGTGCGTTCGTGGGAGCGCGACGGGTGTGAGATGACGAGCCGTCCGGGGTCAGCGACGGAGTGGCGGTGCGGCCGTCCCGCCGCACCGAGGGGTGTAGCGAGAACACTTGCTGCTCCTTCCCCGTCGGGCCGGTGACGGCGTTGGTGGCAGGCGACGGAGAACGACGGGGAGGCCCGCAGACGGGAGCCGTCTGAACGGTACGGGCGGCCCGGCGCTCAGCGCGAGCTCAGCGAGCATCCGCCTTGGATGCGTCGAAGCGATGCGACGCAGATCGACGGAAGGAAAGCTTAGGCGCACCCCTACCTGGCGCGCCAAATGTCGGATTTTGGGTTCCGGCAAAACCCTTGAGGTTCAAACACTGGGGTGCACACGAAGATTTCCCCCTACCGAATTGCGCCCTCAACCTCGCCGCGATCTCAGGGCCTAGCTCGACGAACCTGCAACACATGAGACACGAGATTTATACTGGTTCGGGCCACCATTGTGGTGTAATACCCTACTCTAGTGTGGTGTGGTGGATTGCCTCTCGGGCTGAGGATGAACAGTACAAGGGGAAGAACAACCTCCTGAGGCGAGGTGTTCTTGTGCTTGGTGAACTTGTGTGGGTGAGGATGGATCTAGCCCAAGGTGAGAACCGTCCTAGTTGAGTTGCCTCCTACTGTGGTGGCCATTCCTATTTATAGAGGCCTTGGTCCTCTTCCCAAATATTGAGTGGGAAGGGATGCCACAACGGCCAGTTTGAAGGGGGACAACTAGTACAAGCTATCCTGACTAAAGGTGGTCTTCACCTGCCAAAAGCTCTTGTGGTGACGCCGTCTTGGGCTCCACGGTGACCTTCGTCCTGTCGTCCTGCTGGTCTTGGTCTCGTTGCACCGATATGGAAACCTTTGCCTGATGCCTCGATACTCATCACCTGCGCTTGCCTCCTTAGCACCAAAGAGGAAATGGGGACACTGCGCGTGCTGGCGCCCGCCAGGCGCCCGCCTGGCCTTGGTCGTCATGGCTTACGTCATTGGAACCTCGCGAGGTTTGCCTTGCCTTGATCTCTCCGCCCTTCGCGAGCCAGCCCGGTGAGGCCGCTCCCAAGGAGGTCTTGTGTCGTCCGCCTCGCGAGGCTTGGCCCCCTCGCGAGGGTCTTGGGCATTTGCTGGTGAAGACGGGCCGTACTTGGCCGCGAGTGGAGCCATGCCGTGGGCCGCAGGCAGGCAAGTCTGGGGACCCCCGTTCCCAAAACGCTGACAAACCGCATTGTCATAATGCTTCCTCTTAGGGTCTACGAGGGTACGTGGACTACACTCTCCCCTCTCGTTGCTATGCATCACCATGATAGATCTTGCATGTGCGTAGGATTTTTTTTGAAATTACTGCGTTCCCCAACAATGGTATGCAAGTTCAAGTGGAGCATCACGAAGAGATCACATCCTTGAAGCTTGTCATCTATTGTGGTTATAATGGACTTGTAAAGATGTGCCGAAGAGTGGCTCGCCCATAATGGAGTATGGGGAAGCAATCAACTAGTCTTCATCGAGCCAACGCAATCAAGAAAGGTGGTCCAACTTGAGGAAGTCAAGATCGTCATCATCTAGCTCTTGTCGTCTATTGTGGTGACAATGGACTTGTGAAGATGTGTCGAAGAGTGGCTCACCCATAATGGAGTATGGGGAGCAATCAACTAGTATTCAAATTAAACACGTCAGTTACTGGTGCTGGGGCGTGATCTTCGGGTTTTCAAATTGATAGGTTGAACCCATTTTGCGTCCGTTGCCTCCTCCCAGGCCATTTCCGGCCCACCCGCACTAACAGAATCAAATGCAGAGCTTGCAAGTGTTGGGGCCATATCGCCCGCGATTGTTACTTTACCAAGCTGAACAACACCCGGGAGCCCAGTCCATTCCCCACTCATCCATTTCACAATTCGAGGCAACTGCCCATTTTTCGCGCGACGGTGACTACACTGGCCATGAATCAAGCAGCCAACCAGAGCACTCGCGGTAATTCCTCCACTCCGCCTCCTCAAGTTGGTAGATAACTTAACGCCGCGTCTCCAAATTCCACTCTGCAACGACTCCTTGCTTCCACCACTCCCCTGACGACATCCGCTAACGGCGCTCCGGCGACCATCAACTCCTCCCATCCATCATCCATGGCCTCATTTACATTTGATCTGAACCCTTTTCTTCCTCCCAACCATCAGAGTATCCAGGTTGTGGGGCGTCCTGCTAGGGCTCGTGTGCTGACTAGAGTCGCACCGCCCATGCATGAGGAGTGCGTTATCGCCACGATTGTGCCAATGTCGAATCTGCCCATGGAGTTCAACACCGTGTGTGAGGTATTGTCTGTTTTCCTCACTGACAAGCGTTTGGGTTTCTCCGAGATCTCACCATGTCCATTCTACCAAGCCTACATCAAGCTTAATAGCATGTTTGATAAAGATGAGCTAGTCACCAATAGCCCCTATCAATTCACTAATGTTCACGTGATCTTTGAGAAGCACAATAAAGGCTTGAACTAGAGAAAGCTCGTAATGAACAGAGATGCATGGATTTTGTTCTGTGGTTATCCTTTTTACAGAAGATGCATTCAAGAAGTCAATAAATGTAGTGAGAAAATTTGGCAAGTTTGTTATGTGGGACAGAGTTAGGAGTACTAGATTTATTGTACCCAAATGATAAGTGTCACACGTGTGGCACAAAATAACACCGCCTGACGTTTTTTACACTAAAGTTAGCATCCGAAAAAAAACCAATAAACTGAAATTTGCCATCCAAATAGATAGTTGCATTGCTTCACAACTAAAGTTGCTAACATCCTTGGGTAACTAAACTTGTCATCAAAAAAGGTCGGGGCAGAATTGCTTATTGCCACACGTATGACACTTATCAGGCTCCTTATTCTAAGGCAGTTTCCTAAATTTGTTTCTTTGTTAGAAAAACTGGAGTGGAAGCAGTCTTTTGATAGGTTGTACATAACTTTTTAAATATAAGTGTAATATACCGTAGAACAAATGTTGTACGATTTTCATCTAGAAAAAGAATATAAGAACTTATCGCTTCCTTACCAATGGCTCTGCAATTCGGAATAACACCCAACATGTAAGATGTTGGATTATGGATGGGCTTAGGCCCATATAAGACAATAATCCCTGGTTAATCTCTAAGGCCCATGCATGTGTACGACAAGTGGTGGGAAGTGTGGGAAGTTTAGTACCATACTGCTACAGTAAGAAGAGTGAGACCTCTTTATAAGGGTTGGTCCATCACTTGCTATTGGGAGCTTGGGGATAGGAGTTGTACACGCGCGCTCCTCCTCTTTCGCCACCCGCCTTGCCTCGCCACGCCTCGCCTCGTCACGACACGCGCGCGCCGCGGGTTGCGGGAATGAGCCGAGTCGAAGCTTATTTTTGCCTGTCAAGAATGGTTAATTAATCTCGTATTCATTAACGAGTCGCTTACGGAAGTGCCACTGTCCGAGACGTTGGACCGTGGGCTGTTCGCGGACTCGGTCATGGGCCTGAGCCTAGGCCCATCTACTCGACGGCCTATATAAGAAGGCACTAGCCAGTGGAGTGAACCCTAACTCAGTTCACTCACTCCCTCTCGTACAACCCTAGCCGTCATCTACTATTCCTCTCTCTGTACTGCTTCCGGCGATCCCATCCCGACGACCACGTGCACGGTTGGTCGGGAGAGCAGGTGCCTCCGGAACCCTGTCGTTCGAGATCCTGCCCGGGAGAACGGCAGTAAGGATTTTGGGGAGCGTCTCGATGCGACTGCTCCCGATCCATCCCCGTCTTTGTCCGCCTCTGCTTCCTCTACATCGACTCCATGGCTGACGACGAAGTCGCCAAGAAGAAGGCCTTGGCTGATGTCGAGGCTGCTGCTGCCGCCGCCGCATTGGCCTGGCCAACCGGAGGGTATGACTCGTTCATCCTCTATTTCCTCGTTGATGTGCTCGCCGTATATATGCTATTCATAGATGGTTCAGTTCTATGTACTGTACGTGCTCACATGCTTAGGTATCGGTATGAGATGCATACCGTATTTGCCATGTTTACTGTCTACTCGTGGATTAGATTAATCGTGAAAGTGCTAATATTTCCAACAATCCAAAAACCTTATTTTAGGCACTTTTCGACTCATGGCTTCGCCGCTACTCTGAAACCGGGAAAGTTTACTGGAACACATTTTAAGCGTTGGCAGACGAGGACCACCTTGTGGCTCACAACAATGAACGTGTTCTGGGTTAGTGGTGTGTCTCCCACGGTAACGATTGCTCCTGAACAGGAGAAGGCGTTTAGGGAGGCAACCCCCATCTTTCTGGGAGCCGTTCTTACTGTGATCGGAGACAAACTTGTGGACGCATATCTCCATATGCGTGTTGCCAAGAATTTGTGGGATGCGCTCGAAGATAAATTTGGCGCAACCGATGCTGGAAGCGAGTTGTATGCTATGGAGTAGTTCCATGATTACAAAATGGTTGATAACCTTTCTGTATTGGACCAGGCCCATGAGATACAATGCATCGCTAATGAGCTGGAGCTCCTGAAGTGTGAGTTATTGGACAAGTTTGTCGCGGGTTGCACTATTGCAAACCTCCCTCCTGGATGGAGGAACTTTGCTACTTCTCTCAAGCACTTGAGACGTGAATTCTCTGTTGAGGATGTCATCGGTCATCTAAGTGTTGAGTAGAACTCGAGAGCAAATGACTCACACGTGAAAGGGTGAAAGTGCAACTATCCCTAGGTGGTTTTGGTAATTCCTAATAACATATAGCTCATTGAGCTAACATTATTCCAAGATTAATATTTCAGGAAAAGCTCAATGGATGGCATGGCATGGATGAGGAAAGTGGATCCCTCAAAATTATAAGGACAAAGGATTGGCTCAAACATCAAGATCAAGACTCTACATTTTATATTTTAGTGATCCAAGATCACATTGAGTCTATAGGACAAGCCAATACTATCAAGGAGGGATGAGGTGTTGCTTAATGAGCCTCTTGCTTCATGTGCTTAGTGATATGCTCCAAAACCCTCAACTACCTTCCCACATCCACATATGACCTAACCCAAAAATCAAACTCGGCCTCACCGATTCTTTCTATACGGCGCCACCGAGTTTCACTTGTCATAGCCACTGCCACAAACCCTAGCAATTCGGTCTCGCCGATAGGGATCTTGGTCTCACCAAGATGGGATTGCAATTTCTCTGTTTTCCTTCATAATGTTTCGGTCTAACCGAAGTGAGCGACCGGTCCCACCGAGATTGCAATGTAAACTCCCTGTTTCCCTTTCATAACATTTCGGTCTCACCGAAAAGAGCGAATCGGTCCCACCGAGTTTACCTGACCAACTCTCTGGTTAACTTATTACCAAAATCGGTCCCACCGAGTTTGTGTAATCGGTCACACCGAGATTACGTTATGCCCAAACCCTAACCATATCGGTCCTACCGAGTTGCATCTCAGTCCCACCGAAAATCCTAACGGTCACTAGGTTTGCTAAATCGGTCCGACCGAGTTTAACGATTCGGTCCCACCGAGTTTGGCAGATTGTGTGTAACGGTTAGATTTTGTGTGGAGGCTATATATACCCCTCCACCCACTCTTCATTCATGGACAAAGCCATCAGAACACATCTACACTTCCAATACACATGTTCTGAGAGAGAACCACCTACACTTGTGTTGAGCTCAAGATATTCCATTCCTACCATATGAATCTTGATCTAGCCTTCCCCAAGTTGCTTTCCACTCAAATCTTCTTTCCACCAAATCCAAATCCTGTGAGAGAGAGTTGAGTGTTGGGGAGACTATCATTTGAAGCACAAGAGCAAGGAGTTCATTATCAACACACCATTTGTTACTTCTTGGAGAGTGGTGTCTCCTAGATTGGCTAGGTGTCACTTGGGAGCCTTCGACAAGATTGTGGAGTTGAACCAAGGAGTTTGTAAGGGCAAGGAGATCGCCTACTTCGTGAAGATCTACCGCTAGTGAGGCAAGTCCTTCGTGGGCGACGGCCGTGATGGAATAGACAAGGTTGCTTCTTCGTGGACCCTTCGTGGGTGGAGCCCTCCGTGGACTCGCGCAACCGTTACCCTCCGTGGGTTGAAGTCTCCATCAACGTGGATGTACGATAGCACCATCTATCGGAACCACGCCAAAACATCTGTGTCTCCAATTGCGTTTGAATCCTCCAAACCCTTCCCTTTACATTCTTGCAAGTTGCATGCTTTACTTTCCGCTGCTCATATACTCTTTTGCATGCTTGCTTGAATTGTGTGGAGATTGCTTGACTTGTGCTAAGATAGCTAAAATCTGCCAAGAACTAAAATTGGGAAAAGGATATATTTTTATTTGGTCAAGTAGTCTAATCACCCCCTTCTAGACATACTTCCGATCCTACAAGTGGTATCAGAGCTTTGGTCTCCATTTGCTTTGATTTCCATAGCTTTTGGTGGTCATAGCCTTGGTTTCACAACCTAGGAGAGTATGGCATCTAGCGAGGGAAATTCCCACCGTAGAGGTCCTTACTTTGATGGTACTAGTTTTGCTAGTTGGAAGCATAAGATGAAAATGCATATTCTTGGACATAACCCTGCCGTTTGGGCTATTGTGTGTGTTGGATTGCAAGGTGACTTCTTTGATGGGAAAGAACCAAACCGTGAAGCTACCGCGGAAGAGTTGAAGATGCTGCAATACAATGCTCAATGTCGGTGTCAAAACCGGCGGATCTCGGGTAGGGGGTCCCGAACTGTGCGTCTAGGCGGATGGTAACAGGAGACAAGGGACACGATGTTTTACCCAGGTTCGGGCCCTCTTGATGGAGGTAATACCCTACGTCCTGCTTGATTAATATTGATGATATGGGTAGTACAAGAGTAGATCTACCACGAGATCAAGGAGGCTAAACCCCAGAAGCTAGCCTATGGTATGATTGTTGTATATTGGAGTTGTCCTACGGACTAAAACCCTCCGGTTTATATAGACACCGGAGAGGGTTAGGGTTACACAAAGTTGGTTACAATGGTAGGAGATCTGAATATCCGCATTGCCAAGCTTGCCTTCCACGCCAAGGAAAGTCCCATCCGGACACGGGACGAAGTCTTCAATCTTGTATCTTCATAGTCCAGGAGTCCGGCTGAAGGTATAGTCCGGCTACCCGGACACCCCCTAATATAGGACTCCCTCGGTAGCCCATGAACCAGGCTTCAATGACGACGAGTCTGGTGCGCAGATTGTCTTCGGCATTGCAAGGGGGTTCCTCCTCCAAGTTCTTCATAAAAGTTTATAAACACCAAGGGTAGTGTCCGGCTCTGCAAAATAAGTTTCCACATATTGCCATAGAGAGAATAATATTAACACAAATCTAATCTGCTAACGCATTCCGTAGCGTGACATCACACTACGGCCAAGCCTTTATTCGAATCGTTTTTACTTCCCCACCTCAGTGCATTTTGCGAGGCGGTTTCCTTGGCACGTCTTGTCAAAGCAGAGATCGTGTCCCCCATTTACGGGATTCTCATCAATACGGACGTGGGTAACCCAACCGCGCCATTTATCACGGCGCTTGGGAGATAAGCGAGTTTTACCAGGCTGGTGGGGACGCATAGCCGCATCCGCCCATATAAGGGGATAAGGATCCACCTTTTTACCTACGCCTTCTTCCTCCTTTGCCTATCCATCTCCCGCGCACCCGAGCTCCAGCGCCCAAGTCCGCACTTCCCACCTCAACCTTCTCCAGCCATGTCCGGAGCGGGAGGCAAGTGGATGGTCTCCTCCGTTACGGAGGGCCATGTCAAAAAACTAAGGAAGGCCGGATACTTGTCCAACAACATCGCGCACCGGCTTCCTGAAGAGGGGCAGCTCCTCCCCGCCCCAAGGCCCCATGAGAGGGTAGTATTCCTTCCCCATTTCCTCCGCGGACTGGGTTTTCCTCTCCACCCATTTGTCTGGGGGCTCATGTTCTACTATGGCCTGGATTTCCATGATCTGGCCCCGAACTTCATCCTCAACATATCAGCGTTTATCGTCGTGTGTGAGGCTTTCCTCCGTATCCGCCCCCATTTCGGTCTTTGGCTCAAGACCTTCAACGTCAAGCCAAAGGTGGTGCATGGCAACCAGGCGGAGTGCGGAGGCGCCATGGCGGGCAAGATAGCCAACGACCTATGGCTCGAGGGCTCCTTTGTGGAGACCCTGAAGGGGTGGCAACCGGGGTGGTTTTACATCACCGAGCCGCGCGGCCCTGATTGGGTCGCAGCCCCCGAGTTCCGATCCGGACCCCCTACGCGGCTCACGTCTTGGAAAGAGACGTGCCTGTCGTGGGGCAACGAGGAAGAGGTGACCGGACTGCAAACATGCATCCAATCACTGGTGAACAAGCGGCTCAAGCTTGTCAATATAGTCCAGGTCATGCTCGTCCGCCGGATCCTCCCATGTCAACAACAGGATTTCACTATGTGGGAGTTCGATCCGACGCAGCACCAAACCTTGAGCTGGCTCTTCGACACGACGTACGAAGATGCCTGGAAGGTGCTATTCAAGGGCGCCGAAGCTCCCGCATCCGCATCCGAGGACCGTGGATTCAGCACGCAGCGTCCAGCTAGTGCGGTGAGTTATCTTTACCTTTTACAGGAAATTTGTTTCTCATAGTTTGACTCTATGCGGGATCTAAACTCCCTTACCTTTGACAGGAGTGGCAGGCGAAGTCCGGACATGTCAACTGTCCGGCCCCTTTGCCCGAAGACCCAGCAGATGCTCGTTTATCGAAGCTGCTGGCTCCGGCACCTTACGTGGTGCCGGAGAAGAAGGCCAAGAAGAGGGCCACGGGGACTCAAAAGAGTTCCTGGCGCCAGGAGGTGTCGGATTCTTCATCCGACGAATCCGAGACGCGCTCCTCCCGTGAAAACGAGGGGGGAAGAAGAAACCTCTCCCCCTCTAGCGGGGGGAGGAAAGAAGAGGAAGGCCACCGACGCCGACAAGGGCGAAGAGGAGTGGCCGCAAAGGGCCAGGCACCCGGCGGGATCGTAAGTATTCGGGTACCAGAGTAACTCATAGCGTTCCCTAGTTGCACAGCTTTCCCTTATGTCGAATATAATTATGCAGCCCACCCAAGGCTGGGCTCGACGAATCGTCGAGCGGCTCCCTGGATTCGTCGGATGTGAATTCACTTCCGACGGCTACCTCACCCCGCCTTATGGACGATGCCGAAGTGTTGTCCCAACAGGTTCCAAGCCAAGAGGAGGTGGTCCTGGAGGCGCCACAAGGCGACTTTCCGGACTCCAGGGGCAAAGGGGACAAGACCCCCCAGGGCTCCAAGTCCGGCTTTGAGCCGGACACCGCACCGGAATCTTCAATGGTTCCGGACCGCGGTAGGCGAACTCCTTCTAAGAGGAGCAAGCCTTCTGAGCCGGCGGCCTCCGTCCAACCAGAGGTGCCGGACAATCTGCTGGAGGTACTTAACGGTGCCTCCATCAACGAGGAGCACCGTACTATTATGAGTACGGTGATCCAGAAGGTTCAGTCCGCCAAGAGCGGACTAACTGAAGCTTGTGCCAGCCTTCTAACAGGCTTCGAGGTGAGTAAAACTATGTAAAAATATTACCGCATAGACAGTAGCCCCTGATGCTCTGTTTGGCGTTCGGAAAGAAAAGCCGAATAGAGGATCAAATAAATTTCGCAGGAGTCTAACAAAAAGGAGTCAAATATGCGTATGCAGGCTTCGCTGCTTACAACCGCCGCACTGACTGCGGAGGTAGGCACCCTGAAGCAGGGTCTCGAGCGGTCCGAGCAAGAGCTCGGCCTGGCAAAGCGGCAGCTCGAGGAGAAAGAAGGTAAGAGATACCTAATAGAAATATATAAAAAGATGCAATTGCAAAAAATGACAGGATTATGCTACTTATTGCAGGGGCCACAACTGAGGTGGCAACCCTCAAGCAGGCGCTGTCCGAGGCCAAGAAGAGAGCGGCCTCAGAGCGCACCGAGCGGGAGAAATTTGAGGCGCAGGTCGTCGAGGCGCAGCAAGAGCTTCAGGCTCTCATGAAAAAACATGAGAGTTTGGAGCTTGACTCGAAGACGCGAGCGTCCGAGCTCGCTGCGGCCATCGAGACTGCCAAGTCTGCCAAGGCCGAAGCCCAGAAGGCCCTCCAGGAATTGGATGCGGTGAAAAAGATAGCGGCGGGTAAGGCATCTTTTATGCAAAGAAGACATATAAAAGTAAGCTACTTTTTACTTACCCGAATCCGGAGCTCTCTAGGGACGTTTGCAGATCTTCCCCGTAGCGTATCTAATGCCGCCGCATTCTATCGAGCCGAAGAAGGCAGCTCAACAGAGAAGGTGTTCTGGTCTCAGTATGCTGAGGCCGGACACCCTGTGCCCTTGAGCGACCAGCTGAAGCAACTGTTCGAGCTCCACAAGGCGGCCGAACAGGCCATGAAAGGCTTCATAGTTTGGCTGTGGCTTGGAGAGGCCCTGCCTGGGAGCTACTTCGGACTGGTGCAGCGGCTGGTGGAGTCCTGTCCAAGGCTCGAGGTCATCAAGCGCTCCGTCTGCATCGAAGGAGCCTGGAGGGCCCTTTGCCCGTGCTAAGGTGCACTGGGGCAAGCTGGACAGCGAGAAGCTTGTGAAGGACGGGCCTCCGCCGGGGAAAGAGGATCGCAAACCCAAGAACTATTATAAGGATGTTCTGAAGGGTGCCTGCCTTGTGGCGGATGAATGTACCAAGGATGTAATTTTTGAATGAACTCGCTCATGTTGTCCTGTGCACTGAAAACTTGTTCATTTGCGCTAAGCAATGCTTGTTGAATTTAAAATATTACTTTCTGTGCGGCCGTTTATCAAAAATTGAGAGATGGCCAGTCGTCGGCTTCTGCCCCCATGCCACTAGTGTTGGGGTGTTCGGGATAAAACTGAGCGCTCTTTTTCCCATGTTTGGGTCCTTCGAGGGAGGCGCTCAGCACAACGAACAAGGCAATCAGACTATAATGCTTGAACACTCTCATTTAGCCATAGAACTCTATAATTTTAAATTTCGAAGAAGCCCCTAGTACTCGGAAGACCGAGTTCGGGGTGCTATCCACGCCTTGGCCGGACAAAAATCCGGTTCCTCGCTCTAAGCGGCATAAGTCTTTAAGGACTCGAAAAACCTCTCGAACAGCGACCGGTCTCTCGCCTTATCATGACAGTTAGTTTTAGCTTTCTCTACTGAGGTGCTCAGCCCAGCTCAACTGGGGCACAATTGTTGGGGAACGTAGCGGAAATTCAAAAATTTCCTACGTGTCACCAAGATCTATCTATGGAGAGACCAGCAACGAGGGGAAGGAGAGTGCATCTCCATACCCTTGTAGATCGCTAAGCGGAAGCGTTCAAGTGAACGGGGTTGATGGAGTCGTACTCGTCGTGATTCAGATCACCGATGATCCTAGTGCCGAACGGACAGCACCTCCGCGTTCAACACACGTACAGCCCGATGACGTCTCCCACGCCTTGATCCAGCAAGGAGAGAGGGAGAGGTTGAGGAAGACTCCATCCAGCAGCAGCACAACGGCGTGGTGATGATGGAGGAGCGTGGCAATCCAGCAGGGCTTCGCCGAGCACCGCAAGAGAGGAGAAGAACTTGGGAGAGGGAGGGGCTGCACCAAAGGCAAAAGGTGTGTCTCAAGAGGCCCTCTACCCCCACTATATATAGGGATCCCAAGGGGGGGTGCGCCAGCCCTAGGAGATCCAATCTCCTAGGGGGCGGCGGCCAGGGGAGGATTCCCTCCCCCCCAAGGCACCTAGGAGGTGCCTTACCCCCTTGGGACTCCTCCTTAGGGTTTCCCCTTTCACCCTAGGCGCATGGGCCTTAGGGGAAGTGGCGCCCCAGCCCACTTTGGGCTGGATCCCTTCCCACTTCAGCCCATGGGACCCTCCCGGATGGGTGGCCCCACCCGGTGGGCCCCCGGGACCCCTCCGGTGGTCCCGGTACAATACCGATGACCCCGAAACTTGTCCCGGTGGCCGAAATAGGACTTCCTATATATAAATCTTTACCTCCGGACCATTCCGGAACTCCTCGTGACGTCCAGGATCTCATCCGGGACTCCAAACAACATTCAGTAACCACATACAAGCTTCCTTTATAACCCTAGCGTCATCGTACCTTAAGTGTGTAGATCCTACGGGTTCGGGAGACATGCAGACATGACCGAGATGTTCTCCGGTCAATAACCAACAGCGGGATCTGGATACCCATGTTGGCTCCCACATGTTCCACGATGATCTCATCGGATGAACCTCGATGTCAAGGACTTAATCAATCCCGTATACAATTCCCTTTGTCTATCGGTACGATACTTGCCCGAGATTCGATCATCGGTATCCCGATACCTTGTTCAATCTCGTTACCGGCAAGTCTCTTTTACTCGTTCCGCAACACATCATCCCGTGATCAACTCCTTGATCACATTGTGCACATTATGATGATGTCCTACCGAGTGGGCCCAGAGATACCTCTCCGTCACACGGAGTGACAAATCCCAATCTCGATTCGTGCCACCCAACAGACACTTTCGGAGATACCCGTAGTACACCTTTATAGCCACCCAGTTACGTTGTGACGTTTGGCACACCCAAAGCATTCCTACGGTATCCGGGAGTTGCACAATCTCATGGTCTAAGGAAATGATACTTGACATTATAAAAGCTTTAGCATACGAACTACATGATCTTGTGCTAGGCTTAGGATTGGGTCTTGTCCATCACATCATTCT
Source organism: Aegilops umbellulata (assembly GCA_032464435.1). Taxonomy (NCBI): domain Eukaryota; kingdom Viridiplantae; phylum Streptophyta; class Magnoliopsida; order Poales; family Poaceae; genus Aegilops; species Aegilops umbellulata. Next base: position 344,948,996 of record CP136056.1, on the reverse strand, counting down.
CCTAATGATGTGATCCCGTTATCAATGACATCCAATGTCCATGGTCAGGAAACCGTAACCATCTATTGATCAACAAGCTAGTCAACTAGAGGCTTACTAGGGACATGGTGTTGTCTATGTATCCACACATGTATCTGAGTTTCCTATCAATACAATTCTAGCATGGATAATAAACAATTATCATGAACAAGGAAATATAATAATAATCAATTTATTATTGCCTCTAGGGCATATTTCCAACAGTCTCCCACTTGCACTAGAGTCAATAATCCAGTTCACATCGCTATGTGATTAACACTCAAGGTCACATCCCCATGTGACTTACACCCAAAGAGTTTACTAGAGTCAATAATCTAGTTCACATTACTATGTGATTAACACTCAATGAGTTCTGGGTTTGATCGTGTTATGCTTGTGAGAGAAGTTATAGTCAACGGGTCTGAACCTTTCAGATCCGTGTGTGCTTTACAAATCTCTATGTCATCTCCTAGATGCAGTTACCACGCTCTATTTGGAACTATTCCAAATAACTGTTCTACTATACGAATCCAATTTACTACTTAGTATAATCTGGATTAGTGTCAAAGTTTGCATCGGCGTAATCCTTTACGTCGAACTCTTTTCCACCTCCATAATCGAGAAAATTCCTTAGTCCACCAGTTACCAAGGATAACCTTGACCGCTGTCCTGTGATCCATTCCTGGATCACTCTTGTACCCCTTGACTGACTCATGGCAAGGCACACTTCAGATGCGGTACATAGCATAGCATACTGTAGAGCCTATGTCTAAACATAGGGGACGACCTTCGTCCTTTCTCTCTCTTCTGCCGTGGTCAGGTCTTGAGTCTTACTCAATACTCACACGTGTAATACAGCCAAGAACTCCTTCTTTGCTGATCTATTTTGAATTCCTTCAAAATCTTGTCACGGTATGTATTCATTTGAAAGTACTATTAAGCGATTTTGATCTATCCTTATAGATCTTTATGCTCAATGTTCAAGTAGCTTAATCCAGGTTTTCCATTGAAAAACACTTTTCAAACAACCCTATATGCTTTCCAGAAATTCTACATCATTTCCGATAAACAATATGTCAACAACATATACTCATCAGAAATTCTATAGTGCTCCCACTCACTTCTTTGGAAATACAAGTTTCTCATCAACTTTGTATAAACCCAAATCTTTGATCATCTCATCAAAGCGTACATTCCAACTCCGAGATGCTTACTCCAGTTCTTAGAAGGATTGCTGGAGCTTTGCATACTTGTTAGCATCTTTCAGGATTGACAAAAATCTTCTGGTTGTATCACATACAACCTTTCCTCAAGAACATCGTCGAGGAAACAATGTTTTGACATCCTATCTGCACAATTTCATAAATAATGCAGTAATCGCTAACATAATTCAAACAGACTCTTAGCATCGCTACGAGTGAGAAAGTCTCATCGTAGTCAACTCCTTGAACTTGTCGGAAAACATCTTAATGACAAGTTGAGCTTTCTTAATGGTGACATTTACCATCGTTGTCCGTCTTCCTTTTAAAATCCATATGTACCTAACAGTCTTACGACCATCAAGTAGTTCTTTCAAAGTCTACACTTTGTTTTCATATATGGATCCTCTCTCGGATTATATGGCCTCGAGCCATTCATCGGAATCCGGGCCCACCATCGCTTCTCCATAACTCGTAGGTTCATTGTTGTCTAGCAACATGACTTCCAAGACAGGATTACGTACCACTCTGAAGTAATACGCATCCTTGTCACCCTACGAGGTTTGGGAGTGACTTGATCCGAAGTCTCATGATCACTATCATAAGCTTCTACTTCAATTGGTGTAGGTGCCACAGGAACAATCCTGTGCCTTGCTACACACTAGTTGAAGTGACGGTTCAATAACCTCATCAAGTCTCCACCATCCTCCCACTCAATTCTTTCGAGAGAAACTTTTCTTCGAGAAAGGACCCGATTTCAGAAACAATCCCTATTGCTTTCGGATCTGAGACCGGAGGTATACCCAACTGTTTTGGGTGTCCTATGAAGATGCATTTGTCCGCTTTGGGTTTGAGCTTATCAGCCTGAAACTTTTTCATATAAGCGTCGCAGCCCCAAACTTTTGAGAAACGACAGCTCAGGTTTCTCCAAACCATAGTTCAAACGGCTTCGTCTCAACGGAATTATGTGGTGCCCTATTAAAGTGAGTGCGGTTGTCTCTAATGCCTAACCCATGAACGATAGTGGTAATTTGATAAGAGACATCATGGTATGCATCATATCCAATAGGGTGCAGTTATGATGTTCGGACACACCAACACACTATGGTGTTCCAGGCGGTACTAGTCGTGAAACAATTTCCACAATGTCTCAATTGTGTACCAAACTCGCAACTCAGATATTCATCTCTATGATCATATCATAGATATTTTATCCTCTTGTCACGACGATATTCAACTTCACTCTGAAATTACTTGAACCATTCAATAATTCAGACTTGTGTTTCATCAAGTAAATATGCTCAGTATCTACTCAAATCATCTGTGAAGTAAGAGCATAACGATATCCACTGCGTGCCTCAGCACTCATTAGACTGCACACATCAAAATGTGTTACTTCCAACAAGTTGCTTTCTTGTTCTATTTTACTGAAACCGAAGCTTTCAGTCATCTTGCCCATGTGGTATGATTTGCATATTTCAAGTGATTCAAAATCAAGTGAGTCCAAACGGTCCATCTGCATGGAGTTTCTTCATGCGTATATACCAACAGACATGGTTCACATGTCTCAATCTTTTCAGAAATGAGTGAGTTCAAAGATCCATCAACATGGAGCTTCTTCATGCGTTTTATAGCAATATGACTTACATGGCAGTGCCACAAGTAGGTGGTACTATCATTACTATCTTATATCTTTTGGCATGAACATGTGTATCACTATGATCGAGATTCAATAAACCATTCATTCTAGGTGCAAGACCATTGAAGGTATTATCCAAATAAATAGAGTAACCATTATTCTCCTTATATGAATAACCGTATTGCGATAGACATAATCCAATCATGTCTATGCTCAATGCAAACACCAAATAACAATTATTTAGGTTTAACACCAATCTCGATGGTAGAGGGAGCGTGTGATGCTTGATCATATCAACCTTGGAAACACTTCCAACACATCTCGTCAGCTCACCTTTAGCTAGTCTCCGTTTATTCTGTAGCTTTTATTTCGAGTTACTAACACTTAGCAATCGAACCGGTATCTAATACCCTGATGCTACTAGGAGTACTAGTAAAGTACACATTCACATAATGTATATCCAATATACTTCTATTGACAGCCTTCTCATCTACCAAGTACCTAGGGTAATTCTGCTCCAGTGGCTGTTCCCCTTATTACAGAAGCACTCAGTCTCGGGTTTGGGTTCAACCTTGGGTTTCTCCACTAGAGCAGCAGCTGATTTGTCGTTTCATGAAGTATCCCTTCTTGCCCTTGCCCTTCTTGAAACTAGTGGTTTCACTAACCATCAACAATTGATGCTCCTGCTTGATTTCTACTTTCGCGGTGTCAAACATCGCGAATATTTCAAGGATCATCATATCTATCCCTGATATGTTATAGTTCATTACGAAGCTCTAGCAGCTTGGTGGCAATGACTTTGGAGAAGCATCACTATCTAATCTGGAAGATCAACTCCCACTCGATTCAAGTGATTGTTGTACTCAGACAATCTGAGCACAAGCTCAACGATTGAGCTTTTCTCCCTTAGTTTGCAGGCCAAGAAAATCGTCGGAGGTCTTATACCTCTTGACGTGGGCACGAGCCTGAAATCCCAATTTCAGCCCTCGAAACATCTCATATGTTCCGTGACATTTCAAAATGTCTTCGGTGCCTCAATTCTAAACCATTTAACATTACCGAACTATCATGTAGTCATCAAGACGTGTATGCCAAATGCTCGCAACATCCACATACCACGTTCGAGGTCCAGCACACTGAGCAGTACATTAAGGACATAAGCCTTGTACTGTCCGCATAATTGCTACTATCAACTTTCAACTATATTTTCTCTAGGATCACATCTAAAACAGTAGAACTAAAGCGCGAGCTACGACATAATTTGCAAAATCTTTTTGACTATGTTCAGGATAATTAAGTTCATCTTATGAACTCCCACTCAGACATACATCCCTCTAGTCATCTAAGTGATTACATGATCCGAGTCAACTAGCCGTGTCCGATCATCACCTGAGACGGACTAGTCAACGTCGGTGAACATCTTCATGGTGCTCGACCTTTCGGTCTTCTGTGTTCCGAGGCCATGTCTGTACATGCTAGGCTCGTCAAGTTAACCCTAAGTGTTTTGCATGTGTAAAACTGTCTTACACCCGTTGTATGTGAACGTAAGGATCTATCACACCCGATCATCACGTGGTGCTTCGAAATGACGAACTGTAGCAACGGTGCACAGTTAGGGGAGAACACATTCTTGAAATTGTTTATGAGGGATCATCTTATTTACTACCGTCGTTCTAAATAAACAAGATGCATAAACATGATAAACATCACATGCAATCAAAAGGTGACATGATATGGCCAATAATCTTTTTCTCCTTTTGATCTCCATCTTCGGGGCTCCATGATCATCATTGTCACCGGCATGACACCATGATCTCCATCATCATGATCTCCATCATCGTGTCTCCATGAAGTTGTCATGCCAACTATTACTTCTACTCCTATGGCTACCGGTTAGCAATAAAGTAAAGTAATTACATGGCGTTGTTCAATGACTCGCAGGTCATACAATAAATAAAGACAACTCCTATGGCTCCTGCCGGTTGTCATACTCATCGACATGCAAGTCGTGAATCCTATTACAAGAACATGATCAATTTCATACATCACATATCATTCATCACATTCTTCTTGGCCATATCACATCACATAGCATACCCTGCAAAAACAAGTTAGACGTCCTCTAATGTTGTTGCATGTTTTACGTGGCTGCTATGGGTATCTAGCAAGAACGTTTCTTACCTACTCAAAACCACAACGTGATATGCCAATTGCTATTTACCCTTCATAAGGACCCTTTTCATCGAATCCGATCCGACTAAAGTAGGAGAGACAGACACCCGCCAGCCACCTTATGCATCTAGTGCATGTCAGTCGGTGGAACCGGTCTCACGTAAGAGTACGTGTAAGGTTGGTCCGGGCCGCTTCATCCCACAATGCCGCCGAATCAAGATTGACTAGTAACGGTAAGCATATTGAACAAAATCAACGCCCACAACTACTTTGTGTTCTACTCGTGCAAAGAATCTACGTAATAGACCTAGCTCATGATGCCACTGTTGGGGAACGTAGCAGAAATTCAAAATTTTCCTACGTGTCACCAAGATCTATCTATGGAGAGACCAGCAACGAGGGGAAGGAGAGTGCATCTACATACCCTTGTAGATCGCTAAGCGGAAGCGTTCAAGTGAACGGGGTTGATGGAGTCGTACTCGTCGTGATTCAGATCACCGATGATCCTAGTGCCGAACGGACAGCACCTCCGCGTTCAACACACGTACAGCCCGATGACGTCTCCCACGCCTTGATCCAGCAAGGAGAGAGGGAGAGGTTGAGGAAGACTCCATCCAGCAGCAGCACAACGGCGTGGTGATGATGGAGGAGCGTGGCAATCCAGCAGGGCTTCGCCGAGCACCGCAAGAGAGGAGAAGAACTTGGGAGAGGGAGGGGCTGCACCAAAGGCAAAAGGTGTGTCTCAAGAGGCCCTCTACCCCCACTATATATAGGGATCCCAAGGGGGGGTGCGCCAGCCCTAGGAGATCCAATATCCTAGGGGGGGCGGCCAGGGGAGGATTCCCTCCCCCCCAAGGCACCTAGGAGGTGCCTTACCCCCTTGGGACTCCTCCTTAGGGTTTCCCCTTTCACCCTAGGCGCATGGGCCTTAGGGGAAGTGGCGCCCCAGCCCACTTTGGGCTGGATCCCTTCCCACTTCAGCCCATGGGACCCTCCCGGATGGGTGGCCCCACCCGGTGGGCCCCCGGGACCCCTCCGGTGGTCCCGGTACAATACCGATGACCCTGAAACTTGTCCCGGTGGCCGAAATAGGACTTCCTATATATAAATCTTTACCTCCGGACCATTCCGGAACTCCTCGTGACGTCCAGGATCTGATCCGGGACTCCGAACAACATTCGGTAACCACATACAAGCTTCCTTTATAACCCTAGCGTCATTGAACCTTAAGTGTGTAGACCCTACGGGTTCGGGAGACATGCAGACATGACCGAGATGTTCTCCGGTCAATAACCAACAGCGGGATCTGGATACCCATGTTGGCTCCCACATGTTCCACGATGATCTCATCGGATGAACCTCGATGTCAAGGACTTAATCAATCCCGTATACAATTCCCTTTGTCTATCGGTACGATACTTGCCCGAGATTCGATCGTCGGTATCCCGATACCTTGTTCAATCTCGTTACCGGCAAGTCTCTTTTACTCGTTCCGCAACACATCATCCCGTGATCAACTCCTTGATCACATTGTGCACATTATGATGATGTCCTACCGAGTGGGCCCAGAGATACCTCTCCGTCACACGGAGTGACAAATCCCAATCTCGATTCGTGCCACCCAACAGACACTTTCGGAGATACCCGTAGTGCACCTTTATAGCCACCCAGTTACGTTGTGACGTTTGGCACACCCAAAGCATTCCTACGGTATCCGGGAGTTGCACAATCTCATGGTCTAAGGAAATGATACTTGACATTATAAAAGCTTTAGCATACGAACTACATGATCTTGTGCTAGGCTTAGGATTGGGTCTTGTCCATCACATCATTCTCCTAATGATGTGATCCCGTTATCAATGACATCCAATGTCCATGGTCAGGAAACCGTAACCATCTATTGATCAACGAGCTAGTCAACTAGAGGCTTACTAGGGACATGGTGTTGTCTATGTATCCACACATGTATCTGAGTTTCCTATCAATACAATTCTAGCATGGATAATAAACAATTATCATGAACAAGGAAATATAATAATAATCAATTTATTATTGCCTCTAGGGCATATTTCCAACAACAATTGCAGTAGTTCTCCTAGTGCTACCTTAGCCGATATAACGGAACGTAAGGCACCAAAACATAGGTGCCGGGCAAACCCAACTATTGACCCAAATCATGATTCGGAGCCGATGCATATAATGCTATAAGTTCGGGGTGCCGCACTTGTGAAAGTGTTCGGACTTCTCACACCATATTAAGGGGTACTGGAGCCCCTGGCGTATTTGCCGTACCACAGTGTACGGGTGCAACATGTCATTAATGAACATATATATAAAAAGAGAGTAATGCAAAAAATAGACAAAAGCTATGCATTGTTTATAAGAAGGCTGCTATCCAAGCAGAACGATACAAAGAGTGCGATAAGCAAAAGAAATTGGACTATTAAACATGTCCTGTCCAGGGGCAGGCCGCGGAATTGTATTTAAAACAGGTATACTGCTCGTAATAGAGACCACCTGGGAGTTCCATAGTGCGGCATGGCTTGTCTGCTTCCTTAGTTCTTGCGTCGTTAGTGCGGTAGTTGAATTGCCGAACAGGTCATCCGAAGTATGGAGTCCTGAAAGTACGAGAAAATAAAGAAAGAATCCGGCAGCCCCTAGTACGATTTAAGCCGTGTTTTGGGCGCGCCATGATGGTGCCCCTTCCCCTGCGCCCATGGTATTTTGAGAGTGTAGTTATGTACGCGAAGTGCTGGTTTCGCTATTTCGCGAGGGGTGGGGTTGGGGCCGCATTGCTACGCCTGCTTGGAATGTGCCAGGCGGTCTTGTTGTAGGTTACTCCGGGCGCGCTTGACAGTGTCCGGCTTTTTGAAGGCCGGACTGGAGAATTGCCTGCAGAGGCTGCTTTGTACTTCTGCTGTGAGCGCTGCCGTATGCTCCTCCGTTTGGAGAGAGCGGTCGGTGTTTCCGTTGACCGTGATTACCCCTCGAGGGCCTGGCATCTTGAGCTTGAGGTATGCATAATGCGGTACCGCATTGAACTTTGCGAATGAGGTTCGTCCGAGCAGTGCGTGATAGCCACTGCGGAACGGGACTATGTCGAAGATTAACTCCTCGCTTCGGAAGTTATCCGGAGATCCGAAGACCACTTCAAGTGTGACTGAACCTGTGCAGTTGGCCTCTACACCTGGTATGACGCCTTTAAAGGTCTTTTTGGTGGGTTTAATCCTCGAGGGATCTATGCCCATTTTTTGCACTGTATCCTGGTAAAGCAGGTCCAGGCTGCTGCCGCCGTCCATAAGGACTCTTGTGAGATGAAATCCGTCAATGATTGGGTATAGAACCAATGCGGCGAACCCGCCATGACGGATGCTAGTGGGATGGTCCCTTCGATCAAAAGTGATCGGGCAGGAGGACCATGGGTTGAACTTTGGGGCGACTGGCTCCAGCGCATATACGTCCTGTAATGCACGCTTCCGCTCCCTCTTGGGGATGTGGGTTGCGTATATCATGTTCACCATCCGCACTTGTGGGGGAAAACCCTTCTGTCCACTGTTGTTCGGCGGCCTGGGCTCCTCCTCGTCGTCGCTACGCAGCCCCTTGTCTCTATTTTCGGCATTTAACTTGCCTGCCTGCTTGAACACCCAACAATCCATGTTGGTGTGATTGGCTGGTCTTTCGGGGGTGCCATGTATTTGGCACAAGCGGTCGAGTATTCGGTCCAAACTGGGCGGGCCCTGAGTATTTCTTTTGAATGGATTTTTCCGCTGACCGTATTTGTAGCCTCGGAATCCGGCATTGGTTGTCGTATCCTCATTGCTGTCGCTGTTAACGCGACGTTTTTGCTTGTTCCGGCGCGACCTGCCACTTTTGTCATTGGTATCCGAATTACCAAGGTTTTTGGTTAAGTTGTTGCTGCGAGCTAGCCAGCTGTCTTCTCCCGTGCAAAAGCGGGTCATAAGTGTCGTGAGGGCTGCCATAGATTTCGGCTTTTCCTGTCCCAGGTGCCGGGCAAGCCACTCGTCGTGGATATTATGCTTGAAGGCTGCTAGGGCCTCTGCGTCCGGACAGTCGACTATTTGGTTTTCTTTGTTAGGAACCGTGTCCAAAATTGCCTGGCCGATTCCTCTGGCTGCTGAATTATGTGGCTTAGGTCATCAGCGTCTGGTGGTCGCACATAGGTACCCTGGAAATTGTCGAGGAATGCGGCTTCCAGGTCCTCCCAAGAACCGATCGAATCTGCTGGCAAGCTGTTAAGCCAATGCCGGGCTGGTCCCTTAAGTTTGAGTGGGAGGTATTTGATGGCGTGTAGGTCATCGCCACGGGCCATGTGGATATGAAGGAGATAATCCTCGATCCATACCGCAGGATCTGTTGTGCCATCATATGATTCGATTTTCACGGGTTTGAAACCCTCAGGGATTTTATGATCCATTACTTCATCTGTGAAGCATAGTTGGTGTGCGGCGCCTCTGTATTGGGCTATATCACAACGTAGCTCGAATGAGCTTTGTCTACTGTGTTCGGCCCGGCCGGATTTATTATGTCCGGAGTGACGATCCCCGTCACGTGTCGTGGGGCGCCCACGTGATCCGTAGATCGATCTTGTTTGTCTTGCCTTGTCCTCCAGTATCTCTCCCAGGTCTGGCGCATTTTCCCGTGTCTTAGCATGTTTTGGGCGGCGCCGGGCACGGCTTGTGTGGAGGGCCGAGAGGCCTCTCTGTCACGGCCATGTCATGCACTGGTGATGTAGGTGCTTCCTCCTCTAATCGGGGTAGCAGCCTGCGCTTTGGGTAACTCTTGGAGGGGCGTTCGAGTTCATACTCTTCGGCCACAAGGACTTCAGTCCATCGGTCAGCTAGCAAATCTTGATCAGCTCTAAGCTGTTGCTACTTTTTCTTGAGGCTGCCTGCTGTAGCTATAAGCCTGCGCTGAAAACGCTCTTGTTCGGCGGGATCCTCCGGCACGACGAATTCGTCGTCGCCGAGGCTTGCCTCGTCTTCGGAGGGAGGCATATAATTATCATCCTCAACCTCCCTGTCTGCCGCTCTCTTGTGAGGGCTGGTTTCTCCATCCTCATGTGCTGAATCTTGCTGGAGGGGGTGTTCTTCGGCGCTATCTGGAGTATTATTATCTCCCGTGCCGGAATCACCGTTTTTGCTTTGGCGGGATTTAGAGCAGTGCCGCTGACGCCGGCGCTTGGGGTGTTTCTTGGATGTGTCCTACCCCGCTGTTCCATCGCCCTCTCCGTCTTTTGGAGTGTCCACCATATATATGTCGTATGATGAGGTGGCCTTCCAGCGCCCTATAGGTGCTGGTTCTTGGTCGTCTCCGGCATCGTCGTCCATACCATCGATGTCTTCGGAGTCGAAGTCGAGCATGTCGGTTAAGTCGTCGACAGTGGCTACGAAGTGGGTGGTGGGTGGGTTTTGAATTTCTTCATCGTCCGTATCCCAACCTTGCTGACCGTAGTCCGACCAGGGCTCTCCTGATAAAGAGAGAGACTTTAGCGATTTCAGAATGTCGCCGAAGGGAGAGTGCTGAAAGATGTCCGCGGCGGTGAACTCCATGATCAGCGCCGAAGCGGATTCGATCGGCAGGTGCGCGGGGGGCTCAGAGTCCGGAGAGGAATCCGGCCCCTCGGAGTCACAGGCCTTGCGGAGTGCGGGGCTGGTGTTCAGCTCGATCGCCTTTGAGATCGCAGCCCCCAAAGCGGTGTCCAACCACTCATCCTCGATTGGCGCAGTAGGCTCCAAATTGAGGGTCGGAACCGAAGCGTGTGCGGCCTCTAGGGCACTGTTCGGCGGCAGAGCTAGATCATGCCCATCGAGACAGCGCGGCGCGCTCGGCTATGGCTCGAATCCGTCGAAGATCAAGTCCCCGCGGATGTCAGCCGTGTAGTTTAAACTTCCAAATCTGACCTGATGGCCAGGAGCGTAGCTTTCGATCTGCTCCAGGTTGCCAAGCGAATTGGCCCGCAGTGCGAAGCCGCCGAAGACGAAGATCTGTCCGGGGAGAAAAGTCTCACCCTGGACCGCATCGTTGTTGACGATCAAAGGAGCCATCGGGCCTAAAAGTGACGACACAGAGGAACTCTCAATGAAAGCACCAATGTCGGTGTCAAAACCGGCGGATCTCGGGTAGGGGGTCCCGAACTGTGCGTCTAGGCGGATGGTAACAGGAGACAAGGGACATGATGTTTTACCCAGGTTCGGGCCCTCTTGATGGAGGTAAAACCCTACGTCCTGCTTGATTAATATTGATGATATGGGTAGTACAAGAGTAGATCTACCATGAGATCAAGGAGGCTAAACCCTAGAAGCTAGCCTATGGTATGATTGTTGTATATTGGAGTTGTCCTACGGACTAAAACCCTCCGGTTTATATAGACACCGGAGAGGGTTAGGGTTACACAAAGTTGATTACAATGGTAGGAGATCTGAATATCCGCATCGTCAAGCTTGCCTTCCACGCCAAGGAAAGTCCCATCCGGACACGGGACGAAGTCTTCAATCTTGTATCTTCATAGTCCAGGAGTCCGGCTGAAGGTATAGTACGGCTACCCGGACACCCCCTAATCCAGGACTCCCTCACTCAAGCTTGTGATATTCTCTTCAACGGATTGTGCCCCAAAGAATTCAACAAAATCAGCCGTCTTGAGAATGCCAAGGAAATTTGGGATACTTTGATTGATATGCACGAAGGTACCGACTCCGTCAAGGAATCCAAATTGGATGTGCTTCAAAGTCAACTTGACAAGTTCAAAATGAAGGATGGTGAAGGTGTCACTGAAATGTACTCTAGGCTTACTCTTATCACAAATGAGATTGCCGGCTTAGGGAGTGAAGAGATGACCGATAGATTCATCATCAAGAAGATCCTAAGAGCCTTGGATGGAAAATATGATACCGTGTGCACATTGATCCAAATGATGCCCAATTACAAAGATCTCAAGCCAACGGAAGTCATTGGAAGAATTGTTGCTCATGAGATGTCACTCAAGGATAAAGAGGAACTTCACAACAAATCAAGTGGCGCTTCCAAAGCCTCATGTGAAGCCCCCACATCATCAAGTGAGAAGCAAACCTTCAATGAAGAAATGAACTTAATGGTGAAGAACTTCAACAAGTTCTACAAGAGTAGAAGCAAAGATAGAAGCTCCAAGTCAAGGTCCTACAATGACAAAAGATCTTCTAGTCGAGAGCGAAACTGCTACAATTGTGGGAGGCCCGGACACTATTCCAATGAATGTACGGCTCCCTACAAGAGAAGAGAAGATTCTCCCAAGAGAAGAAGTAGAAGAGAAGAATCACCATCTAGAGAAAGAAGAAGTAGAGATGATCGTTATGAATGAAGATACTCACGGAGAAGCAAGGATTCAGAAAGAAAAGAAAAGTCATCAACGAGCTACACAAAACGAAGACATCAAGCTCATGTTGGTGAATGGGTATCCGGCTCCGACTCCGACAACCACTCCGAGAGAAGCTATCACTCCGATTCCGAATATACTCAAGATGAAGGTGTTGCCGGTCTAGCACTTGTGTCAACCAACTCCTACGACATATTTGACTCACCAAATGAAGGAGTTGGAACATGCTTCATGGCTAAAGGCCAAAAGGTATCACATCCCGAGTATGTTGATTTCAATAGTGATGAAGATGACTTGTTAGGTGATGATGATTTACTTGTTGACAACTCTAGTGACGAATACTATGATGAAACATTAATTAATCATGCTAACCAATATAAAACGAATGACAATGATAAGGAGAAGATTGAGTCTCTAACTAAAGAACTAAACACTCTTAAGTTAGCTCATGAAACTATCTTAGGAGATCATCGAGAACTTTTAAGGACACATGAGAAATTACGCTTTGAAAAGCTCAACCTTGAGCAAGAGCATGAGTTCTTAAAAGCAATCAATGATGATCTTCATAAGAAAAGTTCTTATTACACTGCCAATCGTTTATTCTTATCCACTTACATGCCTCAAGTCAAGTCTAGTAACAAGAACAAGAAAGATTCGTCCTCTAGTAGTAACAATGATCATGTTAAATCCAATATTGTTGCTTCTAGTAGTTCTCTTGATTCCACTAATGATTCTCTTAGCCAAGTTGCACTTGAGCAAGAAAATAGCCTATTGAAAGGAATTATAGAGAAAGGAGTTTACAAGAGCGTTGCCAGAAGTAAGCAATTCGAGGAAATTGTACGCAAGCAAGGAAGGCACCGGAAGAATCATGGTGTTGGTTTTGAACGAAAGTTCAATGCCAATGGAGTTGAGTGGGAAGAAGATCAATACCCCAAGACAAAGTTTGTTCCTCAATAAGAGAAGTATGATCCCACTTCTTTCAAAGGTACGCAAGCTCAAGATGATCATCCACCACAAGACTACAAGCAAAAAGGCAAGGACAAGCTTCAAGAGGAAATTGATGCATTTGAAGAAGCTCCTAAGACCTTAGTTAAGTGGATTCCCAAGACTACTTCAAGTTCCACTTCATCAAGTACAACTACAACTCCAAGGATTCCCATCAAGATGGTGTGGATCCAAAAGAAGAAGAACTAGAGAGTTCTTGAGGGTGACTCCGCCAACATACTTCACTCTTATCATTTTGGCAAGAACAAGTGCAATCAACTTCCACATCTTGCACTAGTTCAAAGAGTCACAAACCCTCTTGTTGGTAAGACAAGGGACAAGGTAACCTAAAAGATTTCATAGACATCATCTTGTATGTGCATCACTCTATGTCTATGGATATTCTTGCTTGTTCCTTGTGGGACTAACCCATGTAGGTATTGAAAATGCAACTCACTCCAATGGATAGCTCCAATTGATCTACATCAACATTGAGCATCCACATATTCTACATCTACATGAAGTCATCATCGACAAAACCGAAGGTTAGTTCATCCCTCTTAGGGGGGATATCACATCTAGGGGGAGCTTTACTCTAAGACTTGAGCTAAAGCAACTCTAATGGTGTGAACACAACAATGCTTTATGTAAAAGTGGTAACCCCACTTGTGCTTAAAGGATGAGTATGACCTATGATCAAATGTTCTCATTTGACTCCTAAGTCAATATACTCATATATAGATGACCTAGTCATCGCCAATTGCTTGATAGATGCTAGAATTGGTCGTGCATGCTTTGCCACATATTTCAATTGCCATTTTATTGTGTGAGCATGTTGGTTGCATATTTTACTCATTCGAGGACATCCACTTGTTGTTTTGATTGATTGGTTTTCTTTTATTTTGCCAAGTGGATGGACAAGAATGCCTAAGAACCCTCTCTATCTATCTATTCTTTTCTCGTCTCAAACTCTATTCATGCTACATCACAAAATTTGATCAAGTCAGATTCAAACCACTCTGTGTGAGGAGCACTCGGAGTCCCCGATTTGTCATAAACTTAAACTTCCAAAAGTTATTTGTGCTTTTCGGTCTGACCGATCCCTTCATTTTGGTCATACCAAGATCACGAAGTCGATCTAGGTTTTCACCTCGGTGCAACCGATTTGAACTCTTCGGTCACACCGAGTTGCTATAACTGTCAACAGTTATGCATCTCGGTGCCATCGATAGGGTCGGGCTATATATACTCACGGGCAAAATTTTGGGAATTTCTCCGAAACCTCTTCGCCCGCGCATAGCTCGCCCTGCCTCCTGGGTCTCCGAATCGTCCTCCTCGTCGCCAGCCGCCTCCTATCGCTGGTCTCCGCCGCCGTCAACGGATTTCGCCTCCGCCGTTGCCGCCGTAGCGAGTCCATCGCCGAACTAGGGTATGGACTCGATCACAGTGCTATCCCCGTCTGATTCCTAGCACATTGTGTTCATTATGATTCTTGCTACAATTGAAACACTCCTATCCAGTCAAATCAATCCGTAGTATAGTTGCGATTCAAAAATTTAGGTTTAGGTTTCCGCCGAAACCATCTCGGACCCACCGGGTTGCAGAACTCGGTTCCACCGATTGGGCCACGGCCATTGCACATGTGGTTCTCGGTCTGACCGAGAATTAAAAATCAGTGTGACCGAGTTCAGGACTTTGTGAAACCCTAGCAGTCTCAGTGCCACTGAACCGTGACTCGGTCTGACCGAGTTCACTAGTTTAGGTTCCAAAAGCTGCTTCGGTATCACCGAGTTTGAAAATCGGTTGATCCGAAATGCTTTATGTGGAAGACTGAAACTAAGTTTTGGCTCATTCTTTTGCAAAATCTCTGCATTTTGTGATGCTCATCCACTCTATCTCATCTATAATCTATTCACAGGGTCAGCAGTCAGAGTTTGCAACATGTCTGATCAGAGTGACAGCCAGAACAAATCTGAGGAGCAGGTTCATATGAGTGAGGGCACTAGTCCCTCTAGCAGCTCTGATGAGGGTAGCAGGAGCACCCCAAGCAACTTGCCTAAGGCTGCCACTAGAGCTAGCAAGAAGAGAACTTCTGAATCAGAGGATGAGGACTATGTGGCAGAGGAGGAAGCCACTTCTAAGAAGAAGGTGCTCAAGAAAGAATATGGCTCAGCTGCAGCCACAAAGCCAGGATTGAAGATCAAAAGGACAACAGGGAGACAACCCATGTGTAAAGCCAGAGCCTCTTCTCAAGCATCTTTGGAATCTCAACCCAAAGAAGCTACTTCAAAAGAGAAGAAGGAAAGAAAGAGGGGCAGATGGTACAAGAAGGTTGATCCAATGGCTGAATTCGAGGAGCACTCCTCAGAAGAAGAAGAGGAAGAAGAGGTTGCTGCACCAGCACCCAAGGCACAGAAGCTTATGGGTCATGCTATAAGGTCAAGCGCTGCCACATCAAAGCCCAAAGAAGCACCCAAAGCTGCTGCTAAGTCTACTGCTCCAGCTCCAAAGCCAAAACCTAAGAGGAACACCAGGAATATATCTGCTGCTGAAAAGAACAAGGCCCCAGTGCCTGATATTGCTGAAGAAGAAGAAGAAGGAAAAGTTCTCAGAAAGCTCAAGCTCAAGATCCCAGACCATAATGATGCTCATCCTGTGGCTGAGGACATGAAAATTAGAAGAGATTCAGGGTTGAGGAAGTGGAGAGAAGCAGATCCATATGCTTCAAGGAGAAGAACTACTGTGGATTACAGGTTTCACACCAAAGAACAGCAAGATTTCTATGAGACAGTGCTGCTGGATAAGAAGCCCATAGTGTGTGACATGAGATGGGTTGACTGGGAATATATCAAGGAGAACGAAGAACACTATCCTGGAGTGTATGACAGCTTCAGTGCCTGTGGAGTTGCAGACTTTGTTGGGCAAAAGCTCACAAAGTGGAATGAGGAGCTCATTATGCAATTCTACTCCACAACACATTTCTATCCGGATGGCAGGATAGTTTGGATGTTAGAAGGCACTAGATATCAGTCTAGAGTTGCAGAATGGGTTCAGTTGATCAATGCCCCCGAAGAGCAAGAAGATGACTTGGATGTCTATGCCAAGAATAAGATGGATCACAATTCCATGCCAAATATGTACAAGGAGATCCCAAACAAAGCACTTGAAACCTTCAAGTTTGGCTCAGTGCACTTCCTTCTGTCAGGGATGCCCACTATCAACTGGATTCTAAGGCACACTCTCTTGCCCAAGTCAGGTGATCACAAGATGATCCGAGGCCATGCAATAAACTTGTTTCACATATTTGATGTGCCACAAAAATTCAAAGTGATGAGCCTCATGGTAGAAACCATTAAGAGGACAACAGCTGATCAGAAGAGGAGTTGTGGATATGCCCCACAAATTCAGGAGTTGATTAACTCAAAGATGGGCATAGGCACATACCTGCTGGATAAGGAACACCTGCCCATCCATCCAGATTTTGAGGACAATCAAGTTGTCATGAATGAGAATGAACCATCATCTGCACATGCACAAGCAAAGAAGGAGAAGGCAAAAATGGAGAAAGATGCCAACTCAAGAGAAGGCATCTGAGTACTTCTTGAAGAACAAGCAGGAGCAGCTCAGTTACCTGATAGCATCCACTCTGAGAATTGAGAAAGGACTAGCTACCCTGACTCGAAACCAAGAGAGCCTGGAAAGAATCACGGAACAAAAGTTCTATGACCTAGATGTGAAAGTAACTGAGATTCAGTCTGCCGTGGAGCAATTACAGGATGATATGCAGGAGAGGAAGGGCAAGACCACAACTGATGCATTTGCCAGAGTGCCCAGAGCTCAGAGATCGTCCGCAGTGCCAGTTCCTGACACCAGAGCCACCACTTCTGCACCACCTACAGCTTCTGTTCCACCAGCTCCAGCTCCTACCCCAGCAGCTCCAACCACTTCTACTGAAGCCTTCGTCCTTGGCGTCATCCGGACTCCTCCAACTGAAGACCAAGCCTGAGAGTCATTTAGTGCTATGCATTTTCTATGAACATTTTGGTAACTTGTTGCCAAAGGGGGAGAAAAATGTATAGATCATAGGCTTCGAGAGAGAGAGTTTGCATTTGTTCTCTCTTGTCTTCTTGGTTGAAACTTTATTTGCTTTTGAGTGCTTGAGATACTATGCCTTAATCTGTGAGACATTGATGATCATGTGTTTGATCATAAGCTACACTTAATGCTTGTTGGATGTTATTATTAGTTTATTCTTATTTTGATCATTCACTTTGCTTGGTGATGAGTGCATGTATTTAATTTTTATCATTTTGAGCTCTCCACCAAGAGGTATGTGACATGGAAGAGTAACCCATGATCCCAACTCATTGTGCATTTGCAGTCCAAAGCAAATCTTAAAATATGCACAAATTTAGGGGGAGCTCTTGCTTATCACATACTTCTCAAAGCGACGATATATTTCATTCTTATTATCATTTGTCGAATCTTTGATCTATATGTTGTCATCAATTACCAAAAAGGGGGAGATTGAAAGTGCAACTATCCCTGGGTGGTTTGGGTAATTCCTAACAACATATAGCTCATTGAGCTAACATTATTCCAAGATTAATATTTTAGGAAAAGCTCAATGGATGGCATGCCATGGATGAGGAAAGTGGATCCCTCAAAATTGTAAGGACAAAGGATTGGCTCAAACTTCAAGATCAAGACTCTACATTTTATATTTCAGTGATCCAAGATCACATTGAGTCTATAGGACAAGCCAAAACTGTCAAGGAGGGATGAGGTGTTGCTTAATGAGCCTCTTGCTTCATGTGCTTAGTGATATGCTCCAAAACCCTCAACTATCTTCCCACATCCACATATGACCTAAGCCAAAAATCAAACTCGGCCTCACCGATTCTTTCTATCCGGCGCCATCGAGTTTCACTTGTCATAGCCACTGCCACAAACCCTAGCAATTCGGTCCCACCGATAGGGATCTCGGTCTCACCAAGATGGGATTGCAATTTCTCTGTTTCCCTTCGTAACATTTCGGTCTAACCGAAGTGAGCGATCGGTCCCACAGAGATTGCAATGTAAACTCTCTGTTTCCCTTTCGTAACATTTCGTCTCACCGAAAAGAGCGAATCGGTCCCACCGAGTTTACCTGACCAACTCTCTGGTTAACTTATTACCAAAATCGGACCCACCGAGTTTGTGTAATCGGTCACACCGAGATTATGTTATGCCCAAACCCTAACCATATCGGTCCTACCGATTTGCATCTCAGTCCCACCGAAAATCCTAACGGTCACTAGGTTTGCTAAATCGGTCCGACCGAGTTTAACGATTCGGTCCCACCGAGTTTGGCAAATTGTGTGTAACGGTTAGATTTTGTGTGGAGGCTATATATACCCCTCCACCCACTCTTCATTCATGGAGAAAGCCATCAGAACACATCTACACTTCCAATACACATATTCTGAGAGAGAACCACCTACACTTGTGTTTAGCTCAAGATATTCCATTCCTACCATATGAATCTTGATCTCTAGCCTTCCCCAAGTTGCTTTCCACTCAAATCTTCTTTCCACCAAATCCAAATCCTGTGAGAGCGAGTTGAGTGTTGGGGAGACTATCATTTGAAGCACAAGAGCAAGGAGTTCATTATCAACACACCATTTGTTACTTCTTGGAGAGTGGTGTCTCCTAGATTGGCTAGGTGTCACTTGGGATCCTCCGACAAGATTCTGGAGTTGAACCAAGGAGTTTGTAAGGGCAAGGAGATCGCCTACTTCGTGAAGATCTACCGCTAGTGAGGCAAGTCCTTCGTGGGCGACGGCCATGATGGAATAGACAAGGTTGCTTCTTCGTGGACCCTTCATGGGTGGAGCCCTCCGTGGACTCGTGCAACCGTTACCCTCCGTGGGTTGAAGTCTCCATCAACGTGGATGTACGGTAGCACCACCTATCGGAACCACGCCAAAACATCCGTGTCTCCAATTGCGTTTGAATCCTCCAAACCCTTCCATTTACATTCTTGCAAGTTGCATGCTTTACTTTCCGCTACTCATATACTCTTTTGCATGCTTGCTTGAATTGTGTGGAGATTGCTTGACTTGTGCTAAGATAGCTAAAATCTACCAAGAACTAAAATTGGGAAAAGGATAGATTTTTATTTGGTCAAGTAGTCTAATCACCCCCCTCTAGACATACTTCCGATCCTACAAAGGGGCAGAGGGTTCTTGTAGCGCCAATGTGGTGCAGAAGAACTCCCACAAGTTCAAGGGAAAGGACTCTGTCCAGCAGAATACTACCTTCAAGAAGAAGGGTAAGAAGAAAGATAAGAAGAGGGATGGCTGCTTCATCTGTGGTTCAGAGGAACATTGGGCAAATAAGTGCCCAAACAAGTATAAGAACCCAGGACAGGACACAAAGTCTGTCAATGTCACTCTAAGCAACAATGATGCGGCATCAGGGTATGGTAATCTATTTACCGTACTTTCAGTTTGTCAGTCCACCGATTGGTGGGTTAACACTGGGGCCAATATTAATGTGTGTGCTGATGTGTCTTTGTTTTCTTCTTACTAGGTCACACGAGATTGTTTTGTCCTGATGGGAACAACTCGCATGCTTCTGTTCATGGTGTTGGCACGGTAGATCTGAAGTTTACTTCGGGAAAGACCGTGCAACTGAAGAACGTGTGAAAGTGCAACTATCCCTGGGTGGTTTTGATAATTCCTAACAACATATAGCTCATTGAGCTAACATTATTCCAAGATGAATATTTCAGAATAGCTTAATGGATGGCATGGCATGGATGAGGAAAGTGGATCTCTCAAAAGTATAAGGACAAAGGATTGTCTCAAGTTTCAAGAACAATACTCTACATTTTATATTTTAGTGATCCAAGATCACATTGAGTCCATAGGAAAAGCCAATACTATTAAGGAGGGATGAGGTGTTGCTTAATGAGCCTCTTGCTTCATGTGCTTAGTGATATGCTCCAAAATCCTCAACTACCTTTCCATATCCACATATGACCCAAACCTAAAGTCAAACTCGGCCCCACCGATTCTTTCTATCCGGAGCCACCGAGTTTCACATGTCATAGCCACTGCCACAAACCCTAGCAAATCGGTCTCACCGATAGGGATCTCGGTCTCACCGAGATGGGATTGCAATTTCTCTGTTTCCCCTCGTAACGTTTCGGTCCAACCGAAGTGAGCGATCAGTCCCACCGAGATTGCAATGTAAACTCGCGGTTTCCCTTTCGTAACATTTCAGTCTCATCGAAAAGAGCGAATCAGTCCCACCGAGTTTACCTGACCAACTCTCTGGTTAGCTAATTACCAAAATCGGTCTCACCGAGTTTGTGTAATCGGTCACACCGAGATTACGTTATGCCCTAACCCTAACCATATCGGTCCTACTGAGTTGCATCTCAGTCCCACCGAAAATCCTAACAGTCACTAGGTTTGCTGAATCGGTCCGACCGAGTTTAATGATTCGGTCCCACCGAGTTTAGCAGATTGTGTGTAACGGTTAGATTTTGTGTGGAGGCTATATATACCCCTCCACCTACTCTTCATTCGTGGAGAAAGCCATCGGAACAGATCTTCACTTCCAATATACATTTTCTGAGAGAGAACCACCTACACTTGTGTTGAGCTCAAGATATTCCATTCCTACCATATGAATCTTGATCTCTAGCCTTCCCCAAGTTGCTTTCCACTCAAATCTTCTTTCCACCAAATCCAAATCCTATGAGAGAGAGTTGAGTGTTGGGGAGACTATCATTTGAAGCACAAGAGCAAGGAGTTCATCATCAACACACCATTTGTTACTTCTTGGAGAGTGGTGTCTCCTAGATTGGCTAGGTGTCACTTGGGAGCCTCCGACAAGATTGTGGAGTTGAACCAAGGAGTTTGTAAGGGAAAGGAGATCGCCTACTTCGTGAAGATCTACCACTAGTGAGGCAAGTCCTTCATGGGCGACGACCATGATGGAATAGACAAGGTTGCTTCTTCATGGACCCTTCGTGGGTGGAGCCCTCCGTGGACTCGCGCAACCGTTACCCTCCGTGTGTTGAAGTCTCCATCAACGTGGATGTACAATAGCACCACCTATCGGAACCACGCCAAAACATCCGTGTCTCCAATTGCGTTTGAATCCTCCAAACCCTTCCCTTTACATTCTTGCAAGTTGTATGCTTTACTTTCCGCTGCTCATAAACTCTTTTGCATGCTTGCTTGAATCGTGTGAGATTGCTTGACTTATGTTAAAATTGCTAAAATCTGCCAAGAACTAAAATTGGGAAAAGGATAGATTTTTATTTGGTCAAGTAGTCTAATCACCCCCCCCCCTCTAGACATACTTCCGATCCTACAAGTGGTATCAGAGCTTTGGTCTCCATTTGCTTTGATTTCCATAGCTTTTGGTGGTCATAGCCTTGGTTTTACAACCTAGGAGAGTATGGTGTCTAGCGAGGGAAATTATCACTGTAGAGGTCCTTACTTTGATGGTACTAATTTTGCTAGTTGGAAGCATAAAATGAAAATGCATATTCTTGGACATAACCCCGCCGTTTAGGCTATTGTGTGTGTTGGTTTGCAAGGTGACTTCTTCGATGGGAAAGAACCAAGCCGTGAAACTACCGCGGAAGAGTTGAAGATGCTACAATATAACGCTCAAGCTTGTGATATTCTCTTCAACGGATTGTGCCCCGAAGAATTCAACAAAATCACCCGTCTTGAGAATGCAAAGGAAATTTGGGATACCTTAATTGATATGCATGAAGGTACCGAGTCCGTCAAGGAATCCAAATTGGATGTGCTTCAAAGTCAACTTGACAAGTTCAAAATGAAGGATGGTGAAGGTGTCGCTGAAATGTACTCTAGGCTTGCTCTTATCATAAATGAGATTGCCGGCTTAGGGAGTGAAGAGATGACCGATAGATTCATCATCAAGAAGATCCTAAGAGCCTTGGATGGAAAATATGATACCGTGTGCACATTGATCCAAATGATGCCCAATTACAAAGATCTCAAGCCAACGGAAGTCATTGGAAGAATTGTTACTCATGAGATGTCACTCAAGGATAAAGAGGAACTTCACAACAAATCAAGTGGTGCTTACAAAGCCTCATGTGAAGCCCCCACCTCATCAAGTGAGAAGCAAATCTTCAATGAAGAATTAAGATTAATGGTGAAAAACTTTAACAAGTTCTACAAGAGTAGAAGCAAAGATATAAGCTCCAAGTCAAGGT
Organism: Aegilops umbellulata; assembly: GCA_032464435.1. Taxonomy (NCBI): domain Eukaryota; kingdom Viridiplantae; phylum Streptophyta; class Magnoliopsida; order Poales; family Poaceae; genus Aegilops; species Aegilops umbellulata. Next base: position 344,926,365 of record CP136056.1, on the reverse strand, counting down.
CCTACAATGGCAAAAGATCTTCTAGTCGAGAGCGAAACTGCTACAATTGTGGAAGACCCGGACACTATTCCAATGAGTGTATGACTCCCTACAAGAAAAGAGAAGACTCTCCCAAAAGAAGAAGCGGAAGAGAGGAATCACCATCTAGAGAAAGAAGGAGTAGAGATGATCGTTATGAGCGAAGATACTCACGGAGAAGCAAGGATTTAGAAAGAAAGGAAAAGTCATCAAGGAGCTACACAAAACGAAGACATCAAGTTCATGTTGGTGAATGGGTATCCGGCTCCGACTCCGACAACCACTCCGAAAGAAGTTATCACTCTGATTCCGAATATACTCAAGATGAAGGTATTGCCGGTCTAGCACTTGTGTCAACCAACTCCTACGACATATTTGACTAACCAAATGAAGGAGTTGGAACATGCTTCATGGCTAAAGGCCCAAAGGTATTACACCCCGAGTATGTTGATTTCAATAGTGATGAAGATGACTTGTTAGGTGATGATGATTTACTTGTTGACAACTCTAGTGATGAATACTATGATGAAACATCAATTAATCATGCTAATCAAGATAAAACGAATGACAATGATAAGGAGAAGATTGAGGCTCTAACTAAAGAACTAAACACTCTTAAGTTAGCACATGAAACTATCTTAGGAGATCATCAAGAACTTTTAAGAACACTTGAGAAATTGCGCTTTGAAAAGCTCAACCTTGAGCAAGAGCATGAGTTCTTAAAAGCTATCAATGATGATCTTCGTAAGAAAAGTTCTTCTTACATTGCCAAGCGTTTACTCTTATCCACTTACATGCCTCAAGTCAAGTCTAGTAACAAGAACAAAAAGGATTCTTCCTCTAGTAGTAACAATGATCATGTTAAATCCAATATTGTTGCTTCTAGTAGTTCTCTTAATTCCACTAATGATTCTCTTAGCCAAGTTACACTTGAGCAAGAAAATAGGCTATTGAAGGGAATTATATAGAAAGGAGTGTACAAGAGCCTTGCTAGGAGTAAGCAATTCGAGGAAATTGTACGCAAGCAAGGAAGGCACCGGAAGAATCAAGGTGTTGGTTTTGAACGAAAGTTCAATTCCAATGGATTTGAGTGGGAAGAAGATCAATACCCCAAGACAAAGTTTGTTCCTCAACAAGAGAAGTAAGATCCTACTTCTTTCAAAGGGACACAAGCTCAAGATGATCTTCCACCACAAGACTACAAGCAAAAAGGCAAGGACAAGCTTCAAGAGGAAATTGATGCATTTGAAGAAGCTCCTAAGACCTTAGTCAAGTGGATTCCCAAGACTACTTCTAGTTCCACTTCATCAAGTACGACTACAACTCCAAGGATTCCCATCAAGATGGTGTGGATCCAAAAGAAGAAGACCTAGAGAGTTCTTGAGGGTGACTCCACCAACATACTTCACTTTTATCATTTTGGCAAGAACAAGTGCAATCAACTTCCACATCTTGCACTAGTTCAAGGAGTCACAAACCCTCTTGTTGGTAAGTCAAGGGACAAGGTAACCTAAAAGCTTTCATAGACATCATCTTGTGTGTGCATCACTCTATGTCTATGGATATCCTTGTTTGTTCCTTGTGGGACTAACCCATGTAGGTATTGAAAGTGCAATTCACTCCAATGGATAGCTCCAATTGATCTACATCAACATTGAGCATCCACATCTTCAACATCTACATGAAGTCATCATCGACAAAACCCAAGGTTAGTTCATCCCTCTTAGGGGGGATATCACATCTAGGGGGAGCTTTACTCTAAGAATTGAGCTAAATCAACTCTAATGATGTGAACACAACAATGCTTTATGTAAAAGTGGTAACCCCACTTGTGCTTAAACGATGAGTATGACCTATGATCAAATGTTCTCATTTGACTTCTAAGTCAATATACTCATATATAGATGACCTAGTCATCGCCAATTGCTTGATAGATGCTAGATTGGTTGTGCATGCTTTGCCACATACTTCAATTGCCATTTTATTGTGTGAGCATGTTGAGAGCATATTTTACTCATTCAAGGACATCCACTTGTTGTTTTGATTGATTGGCTTTTTTCTTTCCTTGCCAAGTGGATGGACAAGAATGCCTAAGAACCTTCTCTAGCTATCTATGCTTTTCTCGTCTCAAACTATATTCATGCTACATCACAAAATTTGATCAAGTCAGATTCAAACCACTCTGTGTGAGGAGCACTCGGAGTCCCCGATTTGTCATAGACTTAAACTTCAAAAACTTCTTTGTGCTTTTCGGTCTGACCGATTCCTCCATTTCGGTCATACCGAGATCACTAAGTTGATCTAGGTTTTCACCTCGGTGCAACAGAATTGAACTTTTCGGTCACACCGAGTTGCAATAACTGTCAACAGTTATGCATCTCGGTGCCACCGAGTTGTTCCACTCGGTCACACCGACAGGGTCGGGCTATATATACTCACGGGCAAAATTTTGGAAATTTCTCTGAAACCTCTTCGCCCGCGCATAGCTCGCTCTGCCTCCTTGTCTCCGGATCGTCCTCCTCATCGCCAGCCGCCTCCAGTCGCTGGTCTCCGCCGCCGTCAACGGAATTTCGTCTCCGCCATTGCCGCCGTAGCGAGTCCGCCGCCGAACTAGGGTATGGACTCGATCACAGTGCTATTCCCCGTCCAATTTCTAGCACATTGTGTTCTTTATGACTCTTGCTACGATTGAAACACTCCTATCCAGTCAGAACAATCCTTAGAATAGTTGAGATTCGAAAATTTAGGTTTAGGTTTCCGCCGAAACCATCTCGGACCCACCGGGTTGCGGAACTCGGTTCCACCGATTCGGCCACGGCCATTGCACATGTGGTTCTCGGTCTGACCGAGAATTACAAATCGGTGAGACCGAGTTCAGGACTTTGTGAAACCCTAGCATTCTCGATGCCACTGAACTGTGACTCGGTCTGACCGAGTTCACTAGTTTTGGTTCCAATAGCTGCTTCGGTATCACCGAGTTTGCAAATCGGTCAATCCGAAATGATTTCTGTGAAAAACTAAAACTAACTTTTTGACTCATTCTTTTGCAAAAATCTCTGCATTTTGTGATGCTCATCCACTCTATCTCATCTATAAACTATTCACAGGGTCAACAGTCTGAACTTCAACATGTCTGATCAGAGTGATAGCCAGAACAGATCTGAGGAGCAGCCTCATTTGAGTGAGGGCACTAGTCCCTCTAGCAGTTCTGATGAGGGTAGCAGGAGCACCCCAAGCAATCTGCCTAAAGCTGCCACTAGAGCAAGCAAGAAGAGAACCTCTGAATCAGAGGATGAGGACTATGTGGCAGAAGAGGAAGCCACATCCAAGAGAAAGGTGCTCAAGAAAGAGTATGGCTCAGCTGCAGCCATCAAACCTGGAATGCAGAAAAAGGCATCTGCAAGAAGAGTTCCTACCTCTAAACCTAGGAAGGTTGTACCTGAAGAAACCATGAAGCTCACCATGGTATCAGAAGAGGAAGCAAGTGGCCAAGATAAGAAGAAGAATAGAGTGAGGACTACCACTGCCAGAGTTGTTGGTAAACCCTCTATGAGGAGAGACTCAGATGAGGAAGAGGAAGAAGAGGTTGCTGCACCAGCACCTAAGGCACAGAAACTCATGGGAGATGCCATAAGGTCAGGGGCTACTGCATCCAAGACCAAGGAAGCACCCAAAGCTACATCTAAGCCCAAGAGTGCACCAAAGAGAAACACCAGAAACATATCTGCTGTTGAAAAGAACAAGGCCCTAGTGCCTGACATTGCTGAAGAATAAGAAGGTCAAGTGCTCAGGAAGCTTAAGCCCAAGATCCTAGACCACAATGATGCTCATCCTGTGGCTGAGGACATGAAAATTAGAAGAGATTTAGGGCTGAAGAAGTGGAGAGAAGCAGATCCATATGCTTCAAGGAGAAGAACTGCTGTGGATTACAGGTTTCACACCAAGGAACAACAGGATTTCTATGAGACAGTGTTGCTAGATAAGAAGCCTATAGTATGTGACATGAGATGGGTAGATTGGGAATACATCAAGGAAAATGAAGAGCACTATCCTGGAGTGTATGACAGCTTAAAGGGTTGTGGAGTTGCAGACTTTGTTGGGCAGAAGCTCACGAAGTGGAATGAAGAGCTAATCATGCAATTCTACTCCACAACACACTTCTATCCAGATGGCAGGATTGTGTGGATGTCAGAAGGAACCAGATATCAGTACAGTTGCTGAGTGGGCACAGCTCATCAATGCCCCAGAAGAGCAGGAAGATGACCTGGACATATATGCCAAGAAGAAGATGGATCACAATTCCATGTCCAACATGTACAAGGAGATCCCAAACAAGGCACTTGATACTTTCAAGTTTGGCTCAGTGCATTATCTTCTGTCAGGGCTACCCACTATTAATTGGATTCTGAGGCATACCCTATTGCCCAAGTCAGGTGATCACAAGATGATCCGAGGCCATGCAATAAACATGCTCCACATTTTTGATGTGCCACAGAAGTTCAAGGTGATGAGTCTCATGGTAGAAACCATTAAGAGGACAGCAGCTGATCAGAAGAGGAGCTGTGGATATGCCCCACAAATTCAAGAGCTGATAAACTCAAAGATGGGCACAGGCACATATCTGCTGGACAAGGAACACCTGCCCATCCATCCAGACTTTGAAGACAATCAGGTTGTCATGAACAAGGATTAACCATCATCTGCACATGCTCAAGCAAAGAAGGAGAAGGCAAAGATGGAGAAAGCTGCCAAGATGGCAACTCAAGAGGAGGCATCTGAGTACTTCTTGAAGAACAAGCAGGAGCAGCTCAGTTACCTGATAGCATCCACTCTGAGGATTGAGAAAGGACTGGCCACCCTGACTAAAAACCAAGAGAGTTTGGAAAGAATCATGGAACAAAAGTTCTATGACCTAGATGTGAAGGTGACAGAGGTCCAGTCTGCTGTGGAACAACTACAAGAAGATATGCAGGAGAGGAAGGGCAAGACCACAACTGATGCATTTGCCAGGGTGCCCAGAGCTCAGAGATCATCTGCAGTGCCACTTCCTGACACCACAGCCACCACTTCTGCACCAGCTATAGCTTCAGTTCCACCAGCTCCAGCTCCTACCCCAGCAGCTCCGACCACTTCTACCGAAGCCTTCGTACTTGGCGTTATCCGGACTCCACCAACTGAAGACCAAGCCTGAGAGTCGTTTAGTCCTATGCATTTTCTATGAACTTTTTGGTAACTTGTTGCCAAAGGGGGAGAAAAATGTATAGATCATAGGCTTCAAGAGAGAGAGTCTGCATTTGTTCTCTCTTGTCTTTTGGTTGAACTTTATTTGCTTTTGAGTGCTTGAGATACTATGCCGCAATTTGCGAGACATTGATGATCATGTGTTCGATCATAAGCTACACTTAATGCTTGTTGGATATGAGTTTATCTTTATGTTGATCATTCACTTTGCTTGGTGATGAGTGCATGCATTTAATTCTTATCATTTTGAGCGCTCCACCAAGATGTATGTGACATGGAAGAGTAATCCATGATCCTAACTCTTTGTGCATTTGCAGTCCAAAGCAAATCTTAAATATGCACAAATTTAGGGGGAGCTCTTACTTATCACATACTTCTCAAAGCGACGATATATTCCATTCTTATTATCATTTGTCGAAGCTTTGATCTATATATTGTCATCAATTACCAAAAAGGGGGAGATTGAAAGTGCGACTATCCCTGGGTGGTTTTGGTAATTCCTAAGAACATATAGCTCATTGAGCTAACATTATTCCAAGATGAATATTTCAGAAAAGCTCAATGGATGGCATGGCATGGATGAGGAAAGTGGATCCCTCAAAATTATAAGGACAAAGGATTGGCTCAAGCTTCAAGAACAAGACTCTACATTTTATATTTTAGTGATCCAAGATCACATTGAATCCATAGGAAAAGCCAATACTATTAAGGAGGGATGAGGTGTTGCTTAATGAGCCTCTTGCTTCATGTGCTTAGTGATATGCTCCAAAATCCTCAACTACCTTTTCGTATCCACATATGACCCAAACCTAAAGTCAAACTCGGCCCCACCGATTCTGTCTATCCGGAGCCACCGAGTTTCACATGTCATAGCCACTGCCACAAACCCTAACAAATCGGTCTCACCGATAGGGATCTCGGTCTCACTGAGATGGGATTGCAATTTCTCTGTTTCCCTTCGTTCGGTCCAACCGAAGTGAGCGATCGGTCCCACCGAGATTGCAATGTAAACTCACTGTTTCCCTTTCGTAACATTTCGGTCTCACCCAAAAGAGCGAATCGGTCCCACCGAGTTTACCTGACCAACTCTCTGGTTAGCTAATTACTAAAATCGGTCTCACCGAGTTTGTGTAATCGGTCACACCGAGATTACGTTATGCCCTAACCCTAACCATATCGGTCCTACCGAGTTGCATCTCAGTCCCACCGAAAATCCTAACGGTCACTAGGTTTGCTGAATCAGTCCGACCGAGTTTAATGATTCGGTCCCACCGAGTTTAGCAGATTGTGTGTAACGGTTAGATTTTGTGTGGAGGCTATATATACCCCTCCACCTACTCTTCATTCGTGGAGAAAGCCATCAGAACAGATCTTCACTTCCAATATACATTTTCTGAGAGAGAACCACCTACACTTGTGTTGAGCTCAAGATATTCCATTCCTACCATATGAATCTTGATCTCTAGCCTTCCCCAAGTTGCTTTCCACTCAAATCTTCTTTCCACCAAATCCAAATCCTATGAGAGAGAGTTGAGTGTTGGGGAGACTATAATTTGAAGCACAAGTGCAAGGAGTTCATCATCAACACACCATTTGTTACTTCTTGGAGAGTGGTGTCTCCTAGATTGGCTAGGTGTCACTTGGGAGCCTCCGACAAGATTGTGGAGTTGAACCAAGGAGTTTGTAAGGGCAAGGAGATCGCCTACTTCATGAAGATCTACCGCTAGTGAGGCAAGTCCTTCGCGGGCGACGACCATGATGGAATAGACAAGGTTGCTTCTTCGTGGACCCTTCATGGGTGGAGCCCTCCATAGACTCGTGCAACCGTTACCCTCCGTGGGTTGAAGTCTCCATCAACGTGGATGTACGGTAGCACCACCTATCGGAACCACGCCAAAACATCTGTGTCTCCAATTGCGTTTGAATCCTCCAAACCCTTCCCTTTACATTCTTGCAAGTTGTATGCTTTACTTTCCGCTGCTCATAAACTCTTTTGCATGCTTGCTTGAATCGTGTGAGATTGGTTGACTTATGTTAAAATTGCTAAAATCTGCCAAGAACTAAAATTGGGAAAAGGATAGATTTTTATTTGGTCAAGTAGTCTAATCACCCCCCCTCTAGACATACTTCCGATCCTACAACGTGCAGCATGTCCCCTCCATCAAGAAGAATCTCGTTAGTGGCTCCCTTCTATGTAAAGAAGGGTTTAAGTTAGTATTTGAGTCTAACAAAGTAGTCGTATCTCGTTATGGACTATTTTTTGGAAAATAATATGATTGTGGTGGTTTGTTCCGCCTTTCCCTGGAGGATTTCTGTAATAAAGTCATGAACCAAATTCATTCCAATGTGAACGAATGTGAGGTTTGGCATTCACGTCTTTGTCACATAAATTTTGGTTGTATGATGCGGCTAGCTAAGATGAATCTAATCCCGAGTTTCACTTTGGCCAAAGGCTCTAAGTGCCTTGCGTGTGTGCAAGCAAAGCAACCTCATAAGTCTCACAAGCCTGCGACGGAGAGACACCTGGCACCACTAGAGCTCATACATTCAGATCTATGTGAGATGAATGGTGTGTTGAATAAAGGTGGAAATAAATACTTCATGCCTTTGATTGATGATTCCACTTGATTCTGTTATGTGTATTTGTTAAATACAAAGGATGAGGCTCTACACTACTTTAAAATCTATAAGGCTGAAGTTGAGAACCAACTTGAGACGAAAATAAAACGAGTCCAGTCTGATCGTGGTGGAGAGTACTTTTCTAGTGAGTTCGATTTATTCTGTGCGGAACATGGTATTATTCATGAGAGGATGCCTCCCAATTCACCCAGTCAAACGGGGTTGCCGAACGGAAAAATCATACTCTAACTGATTTGGCTAACGCCATGTTAGATACATCGGGTTTATCCAAGGCATGGTGGGGGGAGGCTATATTGACATCATGCCATGTCCTGAATAAAGTTCCCACAAAGGATAATGAGACTACTCCCTATGAGAAATGGGAAAAGAAAAGAACCACACTCTCTTACTTGCGCACTTGGGGCTGTTTGGCAAAAGTCAATGTGCCGATCCCCAAAAAGCGTAAGCTTGGTCCGAAGACCGTGGACTGCGTTAATTTGGGCTACGCTAAGAATATCGTTGGCTATAGATTTCTAGTAGTGAAATATGAGGTACCTGACCAGAAGGTCGGTACAATTATTGAGTCTAAGGATGCTACATTCTTTGAGGATATTTTCCCCATGAAAGATATGCAAAGCACTTCTAGACTGGAATCTGATGAGACTCCTGAACTTGCCATTCCCATGGAATACTATGAACACAAAAGTGATAAAAGTTCCATGGAGGATGACGAGGAAGCTCCTGTTAGGAGCAAGATACAAAGGACTGCAAAGTCTTTTGGTGATGATTTCCTCGTGTACCTCGTGGATGATGACACTTCCAGTTCCATTTCAGAAGCTTATGCATCTCCGGATGCTGACTACTGGAAGGATGCGGTCCGTAGCGAGATGGATTCCATCATGGCTAACGGGACATGGGAGATCACTGATCGTCCTTATGGTTGCCAACCATTGGGATATAAGTGGGTGTTCAAGAGGAAGCTTAGGCCCGATGGTACTATTGAGAAGTACAAGGCTAGGCTTGTGGCCAAGAGTTATACCCAGAAAGAAGAAGAGAATTTCTTCGATACTTACTCACCTGTGGCTTGACTGAAAACCATTCGAGTGCTACTCACTTTGGCTGCCTCGCATGGTCTTCTCGTTCATCAAATGGACGTTAAGACGTCTTTCCTTAATAGAGAGCTAGACGAGTAAACGGTCAGGAAAGAAAGGTGTGTAAGCTAGTGAAATCTTTGTATGGCCTGAAACAAGCGCCTAAGCAATGGCATGAGAAGTTTAATATACCTTTGACATCTGCTGGCTTTGTTGTAAACGAAGCTGACAACTGTGTATACTATTGCTATGGTGCGGGCGAAGGAGTTATACTGTGTCTGTATGTCGATGACATACTGATATTTGGGACCCACCTCAAAGTCATTGAGGAGGTCAAGGATTTTCTATCTCATAACTTTGAGATGAAAGACCTAGGCATGGCTGGTGTTATCTTGAACATCAAGCTACTGAGAAATACTGAGGGTGGAATTACACTTTTGCAACCCCACTATGTTGAGAAGATTTTGAACTGTTTTGGATATTCAGACTTCAAACCTTCTACAACACCATATGATCCTAGCGTGCGGATTCGAAAGTTCGAAGGCACGTCTGTAGATCAATTGAGATATTCGCAAGTGGTTGGTTCACTCATGTACCTAGCTTGTGCAACTCGCCCTGACATCTCATTTGCTATGTGCAAACTGAGTCGGTTTGTTTCCAATCCGGGAAATGTGCATTGGCATGCTGTTGAGCGAGTGATGCGCTATTTGCAAGGTACTGCGAACTACGGGATTCACTACTCTAGGTACCCGACGGTACTTGAGGGCTATAGTGATTCTAACTGGATATCTGATGCTGATGAGATCAAAGCCACAAGTGGATATGTCTTCACACTTGGTGGTGGTGTTGTTTCCTGGAAGTCTTGCAAGCAGACGATCTTAACCAGATCGACTATGGAAGCGGAACTCACATCATTAGACACATCATGCGTCGAAGTAGAATGGCTTCGAGAGCTTTTGATGGATTTTCCGGTGGTTGATAAATCAGTCCCGGCTGTCCTTATGAACCGTGACAATCAAACAGTGATTGTCAAGGCTAAGAGTTCAAAGAACAACTTGAAATCCACAAAGCACATAAGAAGAAGATTAAAATCTGTCAGAAAATCAAGAAACTCCGGAGTAATAGCGTTGGATTATATCCAAACGGCTAAGAATCTGGCAAACTCTTTTATGAAAGGGCTATCACGGATTGTGATAGAAAATGCATCGAGGGAGATGGGTATGAGACCCACGTAAGTTGCCATGGGGGTAACCCAAAGATCCCGTGAATTAGGACCTGGGAAAACAATCCATCGGTCAACAGAGGAGAGTATCCTTAATTAACCCACTTTGTTGGAGATGCAATAATACTCTCAATTCTGTAAGGCAGGCTGATTTTTGTCTTAATGTGTTCCAAAGCTTATGTAAGCAAGATGCTAACCTACAGAGTATTCTTTGGAGGAACACACCTGTGTGAGCCCGACTGTTGTTCAAAGTCTATGAGATTGGGTGATCTCTAGGAAGCTCATGAGAAGGTATGGGGTATGACTAATAAGCTCCACCTGTGGGGTTTAGCCTTCGGCAGCCACGTATCAGTTGACAATGGGCGAAACTTCTACACGCCAAACTGACAATTCAAGGCATAGTCCATTGTTCAGTTGTGAAGAAGTCTAATCCCATTGCTCTAGATGGAAGTTCAACTTAACAGTCTCCACTAAAAATTCTGATATATCAAATATTGTTTGGAACTGTTGACAAACTTATGTGCCTTAAGATGTGGTGGGGGATTGTTGGATTATGGATGGGCTTAGGCCCATATAAGACAATAATCTCTGGTTAATCTCTAAGGCCCATGCATGTGTATGGCTAGTGATGGAAAGTGTGAGAAGTTTTGTACCATACTGCTACAGTAAGAAGAGTGAGACCTCTTTATAAGGGCTGATCCATCACTTGCTATTGGGAGCTTGGGAATAGGAGCTGTACACACGCGCTCCTCCTCCTCCGCCACCCGCCTCGCCTCGCCACGCCTCGCCTCGTCACGGCGCGCCCCCGCGCAGCGGGTTGCGGGAATGAACCGAGCCGAAGCTTATTTTTGCCGGTCAATAATGGTTAATTGATCTCGTATTAATTAACGAGTCGCTTACGAAAGTGCCACTGTCCGAGACGTTGGACCATGGGTTGTTCGCGGACTCGGTCATGTGCCTGAGCCCAGGCCCATCTACTCGACGACCTATATAAGAAGGCACTGGCCAGTGGAGTGAACCCTAACTCAGTTCACTCACTCCCTCTCGTACAACCCTAGCCGTCATCTACTGTTCCTCTCTCTGTGCCGCTTCCCGCCATCCCATTCCGACGACCGCGTGCATGGTTGGTCGGGAGAGCAGGTGCCTCCGGAACCCTGTCGTTCGAGATCCTACCAGGGAGAACGGCAATAACGTTTTTGGGGAGCGTCTCGACGCGACTGCTCCCGATCTGTCCCCGTCTTCGTCCACCTCTGCTTCCTCTACATCGACTCCATGGCTGACGACAAAGTCGCCAAGAAGAAGGCCTTGGTTGTTGCCGAGGCTGCTGCCGCCGCCACCGCGTTGGCCTGGCCAACCGGAGGGTATGACTCGTTTATCCCCTATTTGCTCGTTCATGTGCTAGCCGTATATATGCTGTTGATAGATGATTCGGTTCTATGTATTATACGTGCTCACATGCTTAGGTATCGTTATGAGATGCATACCGTATTTACCATGTTCACTGTCTACTCGTGGATTAGATTAATCGAAAAAATGCTAATATTTCCAATATAAGACAGTCACCTGGTTTTGTCAACCCGGGGCTGCAGCGACAACTCATGTCGTGCATCCCCCGTAGCTCGAGTTCAAGCACAGAACTTACACCAAACAAGACATCCTTTTATTTCCAATGGAATATTAACTATACTACATATACTCGTAAACAAACACTAAGCAACGAATTATGTACACATTACACATTGTGCATTACTTCAGCACTGATAATCGGACCGGGCTACGTACACAATTCCCTGTAGTTTCACCTCCCGTATACAACATTGCACATCTGTCTATACATCACTACGTGTATGCCTTTTTCCTTCCTTTCTACAGAAAACTACTACTAGCAATCTGACTATCTTTGTAGCGACACAAACATCCACGTATGCAACCACCGACCTGGATTCATTTTTCTTTCTTTTAGCGACCACCGACTTGGATTCGCTGACCCTGTATGCGAGAGGCTAGCAGAGAAACAATGGCACCGGTTGGTTCTCTGGTCCGTGTTACTTGTCCCTGGGCACCCAGCAGCAGTGCAAGCCGTAGGGCAGCCCGTAGGGGAACTTGGCCCGGGCAATCTCCTTGAAGGTCTTGGCGTCTAGCACCAGCGCGTAGCCCGACCCGTCCTTGGCGCTCACCATGGATATCGCCACGCCTACACCACAATTTTCCAACCCAAGTCAGATAATACAGTCACAACAAATAGCGATGGGCGCAGGTGGAAGAAGAAGAAGAAGAAGAAGAAGAAGAAGAAGAAGAAGAAGAAGAAGAAGAAGAAGAAGAAGAAGAAGAAGAAACTGACCGTCGTCTTCCTCTACGGCGCCGGGGCGCGCCACGAAGTAGGGCTCGGACGGCACGGCGCCCTCCTCGTACCAGTTCTTGGCCGTCTTCTCCACCAGGTCGATCTTGGTGAGCGTGTTGGGGAAGTTGCACGGCCGGCGCGCGCCGCAGGCGTAGGCGTAGCGGTACTCCTTGCCGAGGTGGGCGGGGTTGATGCTGCACATGTCCATGCCGCGGCCGTGCTCCTCCGGGTCCAGCGCCGCCTCCAGCTCGCCGAACGGGCTGCCGTCCAGCGGTATCCTGAACCGCCCCACCCTGCACGTCCATGACCAAACAGAGATGCTTTTAGCACTCCACATGCGTCAAGATTCGCGCGGGGCGTTCTGACGGAAAAATCTTGCATCTAACGTACCTGGCATCGGTGAGGACATCCTCGCCGGTAAATGCCCGGAGATTGTGGAGGCGGAGGTTGTCGAGGATGGAGGTGTCGGCGTTGTGCTCGCAGCAGTCGGCGATGATCGCCGTCACACGCCCCTCCTCGTCCTTCTCCTCGTACGCGTTGATGAAGTGGAACGTCACGAACGGCGGCACCTCCACGCTCGCCACCTTTTGGTAAAATACAATTCCAACCCAAAACATATATGTCAGAAACCCAGATCAAACGGCTATGGCGAGTACGTATACGACGGATCGATCGAATATAGTAGTAGTAGAACTTACGATCTTGCCGCTGGCCTTGCACATGACGTGCATGTAGCTCCCGGACTCGAGGTGCCACTGGAACTTGTACAGCGGCGTGGGCTCGGCGCGAAGGAGGTTAGCGGCGCAGTACCGGAGCGGCATCTCCGGCACGACCACGTAGTTCTCGGTGACGGGGAAGGAGTGCACCCACCCGGGCGCCGGCCCGCCGCGGCAGTCCACCCTGCCCACGAACTGCCTCTCGTTGCTCCCGGCGTCCATCCTCGCCACCACGTAGCCGGGCCGGATCAGGTCCGGGATGAGCGTCCAGAACTCGGTGTCGGTGACGATTGGGTGCGCCGAGTGGATCAGGCCGCCCAGCTTGTCCTCGTACTCGAACTTGCTCACCGTGTCCAGCGTGTCCGGGTCGACGACGATGGAGCCCTTGACGGTCTCCGTGAGGCAGAGCACGCGGCCGTCGCCGAGCCTGACGACGCCGGTGTTGGAGTTGTCGGTGAGGGAGTTGCCGGAGAAGAGGCTCGCCAGCTGGCCGACGAAGGACTTGAAGCTGTCCGGCTTGGGCACCTCGGAGAACTCGCGGTAGCACACCTTGCCGTGCCGGCGCGCCGCCTTGTAGGCCTCCGACTCGATCTGCCGGTGCGCGCCCACGGCGTGGCCGTCGCGGAACGAGACACGCACCAGCGTGGCGTAGCCGTCGAACAGGTGGCGGAAGCCGTAGTCCCCGAGGTCCCATAGGCCCGGGCCGTTCCTCAGGTACGTGCCATCCTGCAACAGAGCGCGTATAATAAACACCCGATCAATTATTGCGGCGCAACCAACAAATCCGTCGAGGTAGATTAAGTTATCGGTCGTAGATGATTGCAAAGATGATTAGCTGGGCGATTACAATCACAGCTTAGTCACGAGCCTAACCGTATTATACTGCAACATACACCTGCAGATTTAATTCCTCCAAGTCACTGTCCAAGTGGCACGCACGCACAGTCTAATACCACAGTGAGCTCATCACTGGAAGTGGAGGGAGGGACAAGAAGGTTTTAGGCTTTGTCTGGAATTAGCGGGGAACAAAGCTAGCCTCGTCAAAAAAAGTTGCAGGAAGCAACAAAACTATCATCATGAGACAGCGACGCCATTGTCGCCGTCGCGAGCGCTCAAGAGTGGAGCAGCAGAGAATCTTGGGATATATGTTGTCTTCCCCGGTCGCGAGCATGCATCGTGAGTGCCGAGATGCCATCTCGTTATCACTCGCTAGCTAGGCCTTCTGTTCGTTTATACTAGTGTAAATTAGTGCATCGGTGTGGCCTTCTTCGCTGTCGATCACAACTAAAGATGCGCGCCAAGTGCTTCCCCAACTGACAGACAGTTACAGTGGAAGATAAAAGTTGGCAACTCTATGTAATATACCCCCTCCTCGATAGACCATTAGATACGCTGATGAGCGTGCCATGGACGTGTCCAACGCTGGCCTAGACTTTTCTTTGTTAATTGCTTATAGGCGTATCATATATGTTTGCCTTTTGTGAGTGTGGATGCTTGGCGTTGCCGACACCTTGATGAAAGCAGTTAGGTTAATGGAAAGAATGTGTTACGCTGTGTGGCCTGGTCTAAAAGTGCTTATATGCATATGCCTTCCTTTTCTTTTCAGTTTTTATATATGAGGAAGAGCAAGATATGCATGCTTTCATCAAACATTTTCTACACACATGCATGCATACGGTCAAGGTTTGAATCGAAGTAACGGAAAAGATTCACATTATTCTCGAAGAGAGAACGCACGGCTAAGGGCTAAGCTTCGCCTGGGCCACCGGCAGACAGTATAAGATGTTTGAGGTTAGTACGTCAGTTCAGCAATGAAGAATATTTTTCGATCAACGGAATGAAGAATCTTTAGGAAGGAAGAAAAGGAAAACAAAACGAAAGCATGCATAGATACAGTAGATTTTCTGGAAGCAATTCACTCACCAGCCACGTAGGGAGCTTTCCCTCCACTTCCAGCGCGCCCTCCCACCTCTCCTGCCGGATGCTCTTCCACGCCACGAGCTCGTCGGCGCCACCGTCCACGCCGCGCCCACCACGGCGCCGCGGGGCGCCGACGACCGGGCGTGGCGGCGGGGCTATGACCGCCGGCGGCGCCTCCGTGACCGCGGCAGCCGCGAGAGGCTGCGCCACGGCCCGCTTGTTGCCTCCCGGCTGGCCGGCACGACGGCCCGGCCGGCCGGACAGGGCAGCGACGGTGCAGAGCGAAGATGAGATCGTGGGAGACATGGCGGTTTGTCTGGCAATCTAGCAAGATCAAGCCGGTGTGCTGTGGCGCCACCCAAGTCGAGTGCCGTGAGCAGAGCTAGGCAGGTGTACTGCTGCTAAGATTTGGTCTGGAGTGAATACCCCGGTGAAGGGACGTATATATAGCCCGCCCGAAGAGGCCCGGCCCTGGGGTGTGTGTGTGTGGCGCATATCGATGATCTGCGGACGTAATGAGACGGATCGATGGGCGAGGCGATTCGGCATCTCCACTGCTCGAAACCAGTGGATGCCGGGCTTGTTTGCACCCCGCTTGTCATGTTGCAGCCCGGCTCGCTCTCCGGTTGGTCCAGCGACCACGTAGACGTAGTAGTAGCGCCTCTTCGTAACGTATCATGTAACAACGTGTGCGTGCGTGGAGCGTCGCGGTCGCGGTCAGGGAAAGTTAAACGCTGGTTTTTTGCGGCGCGAGGCGGAAGATCGTTGTCGGGGGCATACGACTTTCCGCGCGACGAACCGGACGCATGTACGCACGTACATACGCACCGGCGTTTTCAGCAGGTTAACCTCATCGCTGGGTCGTTGGCTTGCCTCGTCTCTCTCGGTTTTAACCATTCGATGTGGACAAACGGGCATGGTACATGTTTGTCACTCCAGCGGAGCTTGCGTGGGGAAACGCGATGCGGATATAGGAAAATTCCAAAGGGATTCAAAGCTAGCGTTCTGTAAAATAGCATAGATACAACTATAACAGTGTCATGTTCTGGCCGAGTCAGGCCTAGTACCAGTTACGATTGCTCCGTTTGGTGCTCAGCGCTCAGCTAAACCACATATGTGTATACTTGGCATTATTACCAAAACCATGTTCCCGTGACAGTGGCCTAATTGTTCTTTACTAACTAATAATCCAATTGACCGTTGGCTCGTACTAGGAAAATATCAGAGCGACGAGCAGGACGCTCGTTGCTAGTAACTCACTGATAACCAAATATCAGTGCTGAACGGTCTGCTCGTCACCAGCACTAGAAAAATGCCCCAGAGATCTCGAAGAAATTGTTTCAGAAGAAAGATCCAATATTAACATAGGAACTACGGGCCACATATGCGTAAAAAATATCAACAGTCTGGAACCATGTTGAATTTGCTAAATTCTTGCAAGTCCTAATGGGCCGTGTGGACCCGGGCTGTACATGTGCTGTAAATAAGCATGCCGTTAAAGGGCCTTTCGTCACCAAATCTCCTAACTTTTTACCAAGTCGGGTGGGCCTGGTAGCCATCGACAAGGACAGCCTTTTTAACAAACGGGGCTACTTTTGCTACGAGACCTATCAAAAAATGGTACCTTCAAGTATTTGAGGGATAGAGTGTGGGAGAAGGTGAAAGGATGGATGGGAAAATTATTGTCTGCAGCAGGCAAGGAAGTTCTTATAAAATCAGTAGCCCAGGTGATCCCAGCCTACTCTATGTCGTGCTTTAGGCTCCCGAGAGGGCTGTGCGAGAGTGTCACATCAATAATCCGACAGTCCTGGTGGGGTTACAAGCAAGACAGAAGGAAACTAGCATGGGTATCATGGGATACAATGACAATGCCAAAATATATGGGAGGCATGGGGTTTAGAGATATGGAAATTTTTAACTTGTCGCTCTTGGCTAGGCAAGCATGGAGGGTAATGGATGATCCGGAGTCGTTGAGCGCTAGAATACTGAAGGCTGTATACTTTCCTGATCGATCTCTAATGGAGGCAGAATTGGGTTCCCGTCCATCACAAATTTGGAGAGGCATTCTGGATGGGAGAGACGTAGTAGCGCAAGGCATCATTCGAAGAATAGGAGATGGAGAAAATACGGACATCTGGGCTCACAACTGAATACCAAGGGAGAGTTACAAAATGCCACTTACTTCACTGGTTCCAGACCCCCCCCCCACCCGACGAGTTGCAAAACTAATAGAAACATCGATGGCGGTGTGGAAAGAACAGCTTGTGCGTACGGTGTTCACACCTTTCGATGCAGAGCCAATTCTGCAGATCCTGTTATGCATTAGACGTGTCTCAAACTTTTGGGCTTGGAGCGAGGAACCAATGGGTCATTTTTCGGTAAGATCGGGTTACCGTATGCTAGTCCGAACTAAACGAAACAGAGAGGCTTGGCTCGAAGGCAGGGAGGGCACATCAAATATAGAAGCAGAAGGAGCTGAATGAAAGTCTTTGTGGAAGGTGCAAGTTCCCTCGAGGAAGTATTATGTGATCTGGTTGCTCTTATTTAAGTATATGTGTGTTTTTGTCTCTGACAATCTAAATAATGCTTGAAATATGAAGAATATGAGCCTGATAAATGGGACCCACTTACCAGAACATGACAAATGGGACCCACTTACAAGAACCTGACAATTGGGACCCATCTGACTAGTGGACCCTTCTTTTGGGAAAAAAAAGAAAACCTAAATTCGTTTAGACAAAAGGCCACAACTCAACAATAAAAAAGGTTGCAATGTTGGGCTTGGCCCATGAAGTTGATCAAAAATTGATAGAAAAAATATATAAAAGGCCGAATTGTTGGGCTAGGCCCATGTAGAAAACCGAATTGGACCGGACTGAATCTTGTGCCACATCAGCTTGCCATGCTGGATGCCTACATGGCCTGGGGAGGTTGCTAGTGACCAAAAATTTGGTCGTGGAACCAAGGACCTTTTACAGAAGGTCGTTAATTTCCGTTTACGACCTCCAGCTTTTGACCTTCTGTTTTTGGTCAAAAAAAGGTCGCAAATGAAAAACTATGAACTTTCAGCGGCCAATAGTGAGGGTCACAAGTTGACATATTTCTTGTAGTGAATTCACATTACAAAAGTCTAGTACATCAGAGAGGACTGTGAACTGAATTAAAATATTTGGCATTTGGAATTTGGCCAGAAAATTAAGATTAACACTTGCCTAGATGTCGTACAATTCACATTTATTAACAATGGTAGCACTGCTATATGATTCACATTTAATAAGAATGGAAGCACCGCTCATATCAGTAACAGTGGAAACAATGATACATCACAGAGATAGCTGAATTCAGAGAAACTGCACACACTTCCCAAAAAATGCAGACACTTGGTAAAAAATAGAAATATTTGGCTTGCATTCTCATTTAGTACTTACTCAACTGAATAGTATTTTCAAAACTACACATATAATTAAAATTATAAACATAATAGGGATTAATAAAGAAGACTGGTATTTCCAAAACTACACAAATTATTAAATCTGTAAACATATCAGGGAATAAAAAAGAGCTAGACATTTGTGCTTACTTCGTGACCACATCTCTAAAACCTCCTTCCCGTGAGGCTACCTTCAAATGTTACCACTTTCTTGGCAACTTTCCGGTGGTAGAAAAGAACAAGGCCCCCCTCTGTCTCCACATCACCTTCAAAGTTTGAGTCTTCTATGGTTATGGGGGCCTGGACTTAGTTCAAAACGAATTGGGAGTGGTCAAGTGCACTTGATGTAGTCGAAATCATCCCAAATCGAAAATCCCCAAATCCTACCAAGAACCCTAACCCTGGCCTAATACACGGAGTACAACAGCTGCTTACATGTGAGTCGAGCTCCACCAGGTCATTGTCGCTGCTCTCCTCCTCGTCTTTCCAGGAAGGCATTGCGTGTCGGTGTCCAGGTGGAGCGGGTGGGTTGCGGCCGCGACATAGAGATGAGAGGGAACGAGAGGAGAGTGAGGAAGTGAGTGGGCGAGCTGGAGGTCGGCTGCGTCGGCGGTTGTTTCCCTTTAGGGAAACTTTCTGACCGCGCTGGTCAGACGGCCGTTAACGGCACAATGGCTCCGCAGCCGCCAAGCTCGTGGTTTGCCATGTCAAATGCGGTTTAAAAAATGATTCAGTGTTTTTACCACTGTGAGGTTTTCGACCCGGTGACAAATGCAATGTATAAAGTATTGCTTTTCTGCTAATGACGCCACTATTGTAACGCCCCGGATTCGATGCGCCAGGTGTCTTCCAATTATTCGCCTTCGTTGCCATGTCATTTGCTTGCGTGTTGCATTTTGCCATTTCATCATCGTGCATTGCATCCTCATGTTTTCAAAACTTGCATCCGTCCCGGTATCCCAGTTCTCTCCGTTGTCCGTTCCGAGCCCAGACACCCTCGCACGCGCCCGCGGCACGTCCGAATATTATTTTATAAGTGGCCGAAAAATGTTCTCGGAATGGGTTGAAACTTGGTGGGCGGTCTTATTATAGTGTAGACAGAGCACCTGTCAAGTTTTGTCGCATCCGAAGCTCGTTTGATAGCCCAACCGTTAAACTTATAGCGGCATTGTTGCCGGTCAAACGTCGGACGTTTTCGGTCTCCGAAAACTCATGCCGGGCTGCATTCCTCTTCTCTCTCTCAGCCCAAGCCCCTCTCTACACAGCCCACCTAGACCCCCTCCGCTCCGGACCGTCAGATCATGATCCGAGAGTCCGAAAACGGAGCTAAACCCCCTAACCCTAACCCCTTCCTTATATAAATACCCATACATGCCATTTTTGGCCTCCTCCAACCTCCCACCTTGTTTCCCGCGCCCCCAATCATCAGCCGCCGCCGCCCTCATCGTGTTCCGTGCCGGCCACCTCCCCGCCTCCACTTGGCACCGTCTGAGTGGCCGCGCCGCCACCCAGCACCGCTCCTGCCCACTTAGAGGCCGCCACGTCGCCCATCAGCCCCCTCCCACTGTTCGGGCCCGCCGGAACCCGTCCGCGGCCCGCCCCGGGCCGATCTGGGCCCGAGACGCCCGCACCGCGCCACCGTCTCCTCTGGATCGGGAGGAGCCCGATCCCGCAGCTGCCTCCGCCCCGAGCGCCTCCCCTCGCCGGTGCCCGCCCCTACCTCGCCGGAGTGCATCACCAGGTCGTCGTTGTCGTTGCTCTGCCCCGTTTCCCCTCTTCTTCCCCGTCCTCACGAGCTATGTTGGGGATATTATACCTGGCATAAACCGGCTCAACGGGCCGGGTTAACTTCATCAATAGTTGAGCATATTAAAGCCCATGTAGGCAGATGAGGATGGTATGTAAGGGTTCAAGCCCACAATCGGTTTAAAGCCCATAGCCGTAAACCGGCGTCGGTATGTAACTTGTATTGTAAGTTAGAGATAAGTGGAGACTAAAACGGACACGTGTATGAGCCGGTCTCGGGACTCTGTAAACCGACGTGCATCACCCGTGTATATAAGGGGACGACCCGGCAGCGGTTCAAGGACAACAGACAACAACTCGAGACTTAGGCGAAGCTTGTTTGCTCCCTAGTCATTTAAACCCCATCAATTCCATCACAACTAGACGTAGGCTTTTACCTTCATCGAAGGGGCCGAACTAGTATAAACTCACTTGCGTCCCTGTGTCCGCTTTAACCCCTTCAAGCTAACCCGTAGTGATGGCTCCACGACTAAGTCCTTTCATGAGGACATCTGCCGTGACAAAACCACGAAAGTTGGCACCCACCGTGGGGCTATCGCACGATGGTTTCAAGTTCTTGGAGGGCAACTTCGAAGGATTCAAGGGTTACGCCGTGGGCCGGATGACCAAGAGTCGTCGCGGCAAGCTCTACATCGACGATGCAGGATGGGGCCCCGAGGCCGGCTCAATCGAGTACGGGTACCGGGTACCCTTTGGTGGCATACACGTCTTCATTGGCAAGATCGGTGAACCGGGCCCTAAGCCGGACCTCGTCGAAAAAACTCAGCGTGCATGATCCGCCCAGGTTAAACCGGCCGTGCGCGCCTTCGTGGGAGTCATCCATGGAGGAGAGTACGAGGATGGATCGGAGTCTGGTGGTGAGACAGTCGTTTATTCCGGCGATGAGTCCTCGACCGGAGAAACTGAATCGTTGTATCAGTTACAAGATGGCCGGATTGGGGGCTGTTCCGATGGCGACAGTATTCCGGACCCCTCTGATCTGCCTAACCGGGTTGGAATATTCATGGCCGGTACACAAGCAGCGATCCACTCTTCGACCGCAGCAGCAATGATCTCTGGGTCAGTGACGACGACGGCAGCCGGGGCAGGAGGTCCTGTGCGCCCGCCGGCTCAAGTTTTATCTGATCTGTTTGATGCGTTGGCTACGCTCATGGCAGAGGCTAACCCGGTGGATCAGGACGCCCACAACGCGGAAGTCGCAAAAGTGAAGGATCAGATTACTCAGGCCAAGGCTGATTTAGCGTCTGAGAACGCCAGGATGACCGCAGAACGGACCGCTTTGGATGCACAGGCTTATTGGCTTATGCTGGATCAGAACGCATCACATGAGGTTCTGAAGAGGAAGCATCAGTCTCGCTTACCTCCGGTTTACGATGCCAGAGACCTCTTTAACACCCCAGGAGCAGGGACCAGTAACCCACCGGTGGTAAACCGGGCGGAAGCACCAGGGACGGGTGCGCCGATTCAGCCTCGCTTGATGGATCCGCCTCGTCAGAACAATATCGTGCCTCAGCCTGTCCCGACACCTCCGGGTCATTATTCCAATCCGATGGACAACCTTGTTGCTGCCGCTTCACGACTGGAGGCCATCCCAATTGAAGGCGATTCTCCGGCAGCGGTGGAGATGCGCCGGGTTAAGGAACTTCTTCGGACAACCTTGATTCAACAGGAAGCATATTCATACAGCCGTGATCGGATTCATTCTACCCCTCGCCCGAGCCGGAGCTATAGTAGGCGCATGGATGAACCGGCCGTGTCAAGCAACGCAGGAAACCATGGAGCGCCTCGCGGCAACAACCCGGCAGGTGGTGTTGGGGATGCTCAGGAAGTGAACCGGGCCCGAGCGCGCAGGGAGGCCGAGTTAGCAGCGTAGTATGAGGCTCGTCAACTTACGCCGGTTCGTCCAACCACCTCGGTCGAGCCAGGAGTTACCTCTAGTTCTTTGGGGGTACCCTGCCTTGTCCCCGCCTTACGCAATGTGCGCCTGCCCAAGGCTTTTAAGGGCCCGCGCAAGGTGCCAAATTACATTGCCGATTTATCTCCAGAGACATGGGTGGAGAGCTATGAGATGGCCATGGAGATGCTTGATGTGGATGATGCGGTGTGTGTGAAGTATTTCACCATGATGCTAGAAGGGACGACCCGTACTTGGTTAAAAAGTTTACCGGCCAACTCTATCAGCTCGTGGGCTGAGTTGAGATCCCGGTTTATCCAGAATTTTAAGGATACATGCAAGCAGCCTATGTCGATAGTGGACTTAGCGGCCTGTGTCCAGGAAGAAGGAGAGTCGACGACCCGTTGGGTGCGCCGGGTCTCAAAGATTTTGCACTCGTCAGACCGCATCAATGCCGATACAACAGTTATAACCTTGGAAGGCAACTGCCGGTTTGAACCTCTGAAGTTGAAATTGGGACGGCTGAAGCGCCATTGCAACGATATGCGGACCCATGGCTGCGTTAGTGAAGTATGCTGACTCTGATAGTACCAAGGATCCCGAGTCTGACGATGACAAGATAGGGAAGGGAAAGAAGAGCAGCAACTCCAAAGGGCAGCACCACAACACGACGGGTCATGGAAACGGCGGCAAGCGTAAAGCGGATAGCAGCATGGACTTTGTGGCTAATACCAACGCGCAGGATAAAGGCCAACGATGAAAGGGTAAACCGCCGAATCGCAGCGGAGTGCCCAATCCCAACCCGGACCGCTTGACTTACCTGTTAAACCAGCCCTGTCCAAAGCATGGGACGAAGGAGATGCCGACCAACCACCTTTGGAAGGATTGCTACATCATGCAAGAGTTCAAAAATTCTAATGCCTTCCGGTATGATCACGGGTGAGGTGGCGGTTCAGGATCTGGATCTCACGGGCCGGGTTACGGCGGAGGAAATTCCGGTTCAGGCTTCAACGGCAATCAAGGCGGACAAAGCAATCAAGGTAACCAGAGCAGCCAGGGTGGTTACAATCAGCAGCAGCAGGAGTCGGGTTATCAGAGTCACCCGAAGTAGTTGAATAGTGGGAAATATCATGTTTTCACCACTAGTTTGGACAAGCGTGACCGAAAGGTTCATAAGCGGGCAGTAAATTCTGTTGAATCGGCGGTGCCCCGTTACTTACGCTGGTCCGAGCAGCCAATCGTATGGAGCAGAGAGGATCACCCTTCCCGGGTTGACAATCCGGGTCAGCTAGTGTTGGTGGTGGCACCTCAGATGGGAGGTTATAAGTTCACCAAGGTGCTCATGGACGGAGGGAGCAGTATTAACATCCTATACTATGAGACCTTCCGCCGTATGGGGCTAACAGACAAAAACTTAAACCGTCCAATACGGTGTTCCACGGCGTGGTACCTGGTAAATCGGCATATCCTATTGGCAAAATAGCTCTGGAGGTGGCCTTTGGGGATGATTATGATTCCAGATCAGAAATATTGACCTTTGAGGTGGTGAAAATTCAGAGTCCATATCACGCCCTGTTTGAACGGCCGGCTTATGCTAAATTCATGGCACGGCCCTGCTATGTCTATTTACAGCTCAAGATGTCGGGTCACAAAGGAACAATAACTGTTCATGGAAGCCGCAAGATCGCTTTGGAGTGCGAAGAAGGTGATGCGGCCTATGCTGAGTCGGTTTGTGCCACGGAGGAGCTGAAATTCTACAAAGATAATGTTGATCCGGCATACATGACTCCGTTGAAAAAGCCAACTACGGAGCATGATCCGGCCCTGAAGTTTAAATCGGCTGCTGAGACTAAGCTTGTTGACTTCGTGCCTGGCGATTCATCCAAGCAGTTCAGTATCAGTGCAAACTTGGATCCGAAATAGGAAAGCGCGCTCATCGAGTTCATCCGAGAGAACCGGGACATCTTTGCGTGGAAGCCTTCTGACATGCGAGGTGTACCGAGAGAACTCGCTGAGCACACCCTTAATATTAATCCCAAGTACAAACCGGTGAAGCAGTTTCTTCGCCGGTTCAACGAAGAACGGCGTAAGGCTATTGGAGAGGAAGTGGCCAGGCTCTTAGCGGCTGGATTTATCGTCGAAGTTTTCCATCCTGAATGGTTGGCTAATCCGGTGCTGGTCCTTAAGAAGAATGGTACATGGCGTATGTGTGTGGATTACACGGATCTCAACAAGGCCTGTCCAGCGGATCCTTTTGCCCTCCCCCGTATTGATCAAATCATTGATGCTACGACGGGTTGTGAGCGTTTGAGTTTTTTGGATGCATATTCTGGTTATCATCAGATCAAAATGGCAGTTAAGGACCAGGAGAAGACAACCTTCATAACTCCCTTTGGAGCCTTCTGCTATGTGTCTATGCCTTTTGGGATCAAGAGTGCCCAGGCGACTTATCAAAGGTGTGTACATAATTGTCTGCATAAGCAAATCGGCCGTAATGTTCATGCCTATGTGGATGATATTGTGGTCAAGTCAAGGAAGAAGGAGACTCTGGTTGATGATTTGAAGGAAACCTTTGATAACCTGCGAACATACAAAATGATGCTCAATCCGGCCAAGTGTGTTTTTGGTGTACCAGCAGGAAATTTATTGGGTTTTCTGGTGTCCAACAGGGGAATTGAGGCTAATCCGGAAAAGATTACAGCTATCACCTCCTTGGCCAAACCGAAATGTATCAACGATGTTCAACGCTTGGCAGGCGGATCGCCGCGTTGAGCCGGTTTATCAGCCGCCTTGGTGAGAAGGCGATTCCTTTGTATCAGATGCTGAAGAAAATGGATAACTTCGTATGGAGTTCTGCCGCTGATGAAGCGTTTGAGGACTTAAAGCGGCAGCTCGCCAATTTGCCTGTTCTTGCTGCTCCGGTTGACAAGGAACCATTGCTGTTGTATGTGGTAGCTAATGCTCGCGCAGTTAGCGTAGCTATTGTGGTGGAGCGTAAAGAGGCAGGCAAGGAATATCCGGTTCAACGTCCGGTTTACTATATCAGTGATGTACTTATCGAATCCAAGCAAAGGTACCCGCATTGACAGAAATTGGTGTACGGAGTTTTCATGGCAAGCCGGAAGCTTAAACAATACTTCCAAGGTCATCCCATCACAGTGGTCAGCTCTGCCCCTTTGGGAGACATAATCCAGAACAAGGAGGCAACTGGCCGGATTGCCAAGTGGGCTATAGAGCTTGGACCTCATGGGTTGAAATACATGCCTCGGACGGCAGTCAAATCTCAAGCACTTGTGGATTTCATCAATGATTGGACGGAACTGCAAGCACCTGAAGAAAAGCTGGATCACACCTATTGGACTATTCATTTTGATGGGTCCAGGCAATTGGAAGGCTCGGGGGCTGGAGTCGTGGTAACTTCCCCACGAGGTGATAAGTTCTGTTACGTTCTCCGCTTAATGTTCCCTTGTACTAACAATGCAGCTGAGTACGAAGCTTTACTCCATGGTCTCCGGATGGCTAGGAGATGAATCTAAGCCGAGTTAAGTGCTTCGGTGACTCGGACCTGGTGGCTCAACAAGTATCTGGCAGTTGGCATTCCAAGGATCCGCTCATGGCAGCATATCATCGTGAGGTGGATATTGTTGCAGGTCACTTCAAAGGTTATCAGGTGGATCACGTGGATCGATGGAAGAACGAAGCGGCGGACGCTTTGAGCCGGTTGGGTTCTCAACGTAAGCCGGTTCCGCCTAATGTCTTCTTGGACGTTCTGCATAATCCGTCAGTCAAGCTCCCAGGTGAAGAGGATTTTGCTATTTCTGATCCGGAGGCTCAGTTGGTGGCGGCTCTTCATGTCATCCCGGACTGGACGGTTCCTTATCTCGCGTACTTGAACCGGGGCGAGTTACCAGAGGATGAGGTCCTGGCCAGGCAGATAATTCGGCGATCCAAGTCCATGATTATTATCAATGGCGAATTGCATCATTGCAGTGTGACAGGGGCGTTTCAACGCTGTGTATCTCCGGAGGAAGGCTGTGAAATTTTATGAGAAATCCATGAAGGAGATTGTGGTCACCACGCCGGTTCAAAATCTTTGGTGGCTAAAGCGTTTCGCCACGGTTTCTATTGGTTGACTGTTCATGCTGATGCGGAGGACCTGGTCAGACGATGTGATGGCTGTCAGAAGTTCTCAAGACGTGCTCATGTGCTGGCTCAAGAATTGAGGATGATTCCAATTACTTGGCCGTTTGCAACTTGGGGGCTGGATATGATTGGGCCTTTCAAAAGGTCCAAGGACAAGAAAACCCACCTCTTGGTGGCAGTTGACAAGTTCACAAAGTGGGTGGAGGCAGAGCCCGTTAGCAAGTGTGACGCAGCCACGACGGTTCAATTCATAAAAAAGGTGATTTTTCGGTTTGGCTTTCCACACAGCATCATCACTGATAATGGTACCAACTTGTCCAAGGGTGCTATGAAGGAGTTCTGTCAACGTGAGCACATCCGGCTTGACGTGTCATCAGTGGCTCACCCACAGTCCAATGGACAAGCAGAGAGGGCTAATCAAGAGATCTTGCGAGGCATCAAACCCCGGCTTATGGTTCCTTTGCAGCAGACGCCAGGTTGTTGGGTTGAAGAGTTACCATCTGTATTATGGAGCATCAACACCACACCCAACAGATCAACATGATACACACCGTTCTTCATGGTTTATGGAGCGGAGGCGGTTCTCCCCAGTGACATCCGTCATGAGTCACCTCGTGTAGCGGCATATGTTGAAGCGGACAACGAGGCAGCACGACAAGATGCTCTGGACCTATTGGACGAGGAGCGTGACATAGCGGCTGCCTGTTCGGCGATTTATCAGCAAGATCTCCGTCGCTATCACAATCGCCGAGTTAGAACCAGAACCTTTCAAGAAGGAGATTTGGTACTTCCGCTCATCCAAGATCAGACTGATATGCACAAGTTATCCCCACCTTGGGAGGGACCTTTTGTGATCAGCAAGAGTCTGCACAACGGGTCATACTATCTGATCGATATTCGAGAGCACAAAGACTCACGTACGTCAGAGGAGGAGACCAACATGCCGTGGAACATAGCTCATCTTCGGCCTTACTATACTTGAGTCGTAGGCTCTGCTTATGTACATATTATGACAATGTATATATTATGATCAATATAATAAATCGGAGCCTCAGCTAAAGCGGGGTGTCTGTTATCTTTACATCATGTGCGGTTACACGGAGTTTCTCTCTTAAAGCGGCCTCCGGTTTACCCCTTGAGTTCGCTTTTTAAAAGCTCTATATTATATCACTTGGGGGCTTGGTCGTGTCTGAACCATAGCAACGCCATTTGGTAGGCGAAAAGCCACATCATCACTTGGGGACTTGGTCAAGTCTGAACCATAGTCACGCCTCTTGATCGGCCTAGGGCCACAGCATCACTTGGGGGCTTTGGTCGAACCCGAACCATCGCTACACCTCTTGATCGGCGTAATGCCAATGCATCATTTGGGGACCTGGCTGACTCGAACCATAGCTACGCCTGTTGGGGGCTTGGTCATTGTTCGACCTTGGTAATGCCTCTTGATCGACTCAAAAGCCTCATTTGCAAATGGTTTTATCTTTGCCTTTTCTTGAATTCTGTTCTTTTTTTGCTAAAGACCTTTTCTCCTTTTGTTGCGTTTTTAAACTGACATTGTTAAACCGGTTCAACTATCAATTACAAATTGACAGAAGACGGTCAAATATTAATTCGGAGACTAACTGCCCGGTTTGATTTTTTATTACCATCCTATTATGGAGTAAAACCGGTGTTTATCATAACCCGGAACGGTTTACATTGTAAACCGGCTTTCTATTATCAGGAGCTATTTTCTCCTCCAACAGTGTGGGTTTTTAACCCCGCTTCAAGATTGGCCAGCCAACTTCATGCCTAACGATGGCAGGTATTATGTATCTCAATATTTGGTCATATGTTTAAACCTAAGCTATTATCTTTGGTTTCACATATATCGATATCATGACCCGCCTGGTGGTAAACCGCGATGGCACTTTAAGTTTTTTGGCTGCAGAAAACTGTTTGGAGATAGATAATTCAAAAGAAGCAGCAGTTGCAATAAAATATGCACAAAGGCATATCAAGACCAAGTGTATCAGCTAGCCTATTACAAGGCAATACAGTGCCCAAATAAAATCATTGTTTTTTGCATATCACAAAGTGCAGTGCATTAAACCGGCTTCTGGTTCATGCTTGGTCACCAGCTTGACCTGGTGGTTGCGGGTCATCTCGCGCCGGTTCAGTCTCTTCCTCCCTACCTAGTGGCTGGAAATCAACAGTTGCCCAGTCGATTCCAGTTAATGCTTGAAAGACAGCTTCATCACTGATCAGCAACGAAGGTTCAATGTCAGGAGCGTAAGTATGCTTACGGATTGGCGGGAAAAGATTCTCCGCTTCAGGGATTGGTGCAGCAACCCGCTTGTTCTGATCATCATAATTGGCTTGATAGTGGGACAGATCCGCTTCTTCCGCCAACTGACAAGCCAAAGGGCGCACTTCCCGGTTTATGGCTCGGAGATCGTCTTGATTGAACTCTGTCCCATCTTCTTTCAAACTGGGATAGCCTTGGGCCGCTTCAACAGGATCAAAGTCAGGCACCCATGCCTTGGCCCGGATTAAGGCGTTTATAGCACCTGTTCTAGCAGCGGATCTCTTCAACTCATCAACCCGAGCAGGGAGCATGGATAGCCTTTCAAGGGTGTCTTTGATCAAAGTGGGCGGCAGATTGTTATGAGATGCGGTATAGATGATCCGTTGGGCACCCGTGTATAGTTGCTCTATCAACGTATAAGCAGCTTTCAGTTTCTTCCGCACATCTGACCCCAGGTGGCCAATGCGAGTTCCTACATCATTGTAAGGGTTATTAAACCGGCAGATACATATAAAGGTCTGCTCAAATCAGAAGGACAAGGATACTTACCAAATATAGCCGCGGTCATGGCATGAACCTGTCGCTTCACACTGGTTAGTTCATTAACCACCGGTTTGAGAGCAACTTCGGCCTTCTCAGCCCTTTGCGTTAAAGCGGCTTTCTCAGTGGCCCAATCCGCCCGCTCTTTGTTGAAGCCCTCCTTAAGTTTCTCTATGACACCTAAAGCGCTGGTTAATTCCTCTTTTGCCTTAGAGGTTTCAGCTTGTTGGGATTTCAGGTTTTCTTGCAGGTCGGCGGTTTGACTTTCTCTTTTGCTCAGCTCAGCCTGCATACAGATAATTATATGATGAAAATGACGGTACAGATTTGAAGTACCAACCACATAACAAGTTATGCCCTTGGTACTTGGGGGCTAATGCATATTTGCTCTTCATCATACAATTTCTACAAAGTCCCAAGCTCAATACAAGTATTCAACTTGGCACTTGGGGGCTAATGGCTATTTGTTCAAAGACTACTGATACCGGAATTTTTATTATCTAAAGTCCTGGTTTAACTGCATGAAGTTGAACCGGCCCTTGGGGGCTACGTCAGCAAAATACAGATGAGGTGAAGTTCACATTGGAAATTCCCAGTTTAAGTTGATATCTTAAACCGTCACTTGGGGGCTATTGGAGTTGACACATTATAACATACAAGTAGAGAAGCATATAAGAAATTACCTCATATTTGTCCTTCATCATGTTGACCAGACCAGCTTCATAATCACGACTGGTGTATAGCCGGTTCAGATAACCGGAATGGAGATCTTGGGCGTTCAGAGCGGCATAAGTTGATAAGTCAGTGTTCCACTTGCCTTTACCAATTGCAGCAAATTCATCTTTGGCAGTGTGTCTGGATAAAGCGAAAGGATTACTTGGCTCGGTACGGCCAATGCCAGTGATAAGGACCTCATCATCTTTCTCTTTGCCAGTTTGAACCAGGGTCGCCGGTTTGTCACTATTCTTCATTGGACTAGCCGTTCTGTCAGTCCGGATAGGGCTCATTGGTTGATCAGTAGGGCCTGTGGTATCAACATTTGCTTCTTCAGCGATAAAGTCATGGTCTTGCGGTGGTGGGTCATTCAACACGTCATCACGGTTGGTTTCTTCAGGATCCGGTACTTTATCCGGTTCAGCAGCGGCATTTTCCTCTACCGTATTGTTCAGGCGAGCCTTCTTGCTTGGTCTGGGCTTGGCCCTGAGAAAAGAAATTAACAAGGATTAGTACAATTTTTGTTAAAGGTAATATATCAAAAATACAAGATGGAATATAACTTACCCAAGAACCGTTTTAAGCGGGGGAAGCTTGGTGGCTGATGACTCGTCGGAGCATGAATGAGAAGTACCCTGATAATTGGAATCAGACGGATTAAGAGGTTGACGAAAACAACCCGCTATAGGGCATGCAGTAACAAGTGAATCAAAGACCTCTGAACGGCGTTTCCGAACCGGACTGTTCGGTAAAGCGGCGGAGGTAACTACCTGGCCGCTGTGCCGGGTTGTGCGGCGAGCTTTGTGCTGTTGTGTCTTCACAAGAAAGTTTGGATCCAAATAAGCAAGAGGATGAGAAAATTTAACTTTCTGGTTTGCCCGACGGATTTTTAGTGATGGCAAAGGGTTTGAATCGTAAGAGAGAACGATTACCTCTACAGCATCAGCATGACTGACTTCAGCGTCGTCCTGGCAATGATCGTCATCAATAAGGCGTATGAAAAATAAACCAAGTAAGTCAAGATCTACCTCAAGATCTGGGTTACCCACATCGTCATCAGCTGGTGGATCGGAAGATGCAGTGGTTCTTTTCCTATTCGCAGGTTTCTTCACAACTCTGGTTTTTGGTCGGGTTGGCTTCTCCGGTTTATCTAGCAGAGGTTTCTTGCTCTAGACTGGATCATCGCCCTGTTTAAAAATAATGATAGCATTGTCAAAGTATATTGGGACAAAGGCAGTTTCAGGACGGTATAAGGGATGAATCTTACAGCTGGCGGTTTATTAATGGCGCAGAAAGGAGACAGGCCGGTTTGGGCAAGACGGCTTCCGGTTCATTTAAAATCTTCTTCACAGCTTCAGTAACTTCGTCATCTGTAAGCTGGATGTCTATGTGCCATTGAACATCTTTCACATCTCCGGTACATTCGCACATCAAACTGGAGCGCTGACTTAAGGGCAGTATGCTCCAAGATATCCAGCAGCGAGCAAGGTCAACCCCTGTCAACCCGTTTGCCATGAAAGCCCTAAGCTTGGGTAGTTGAGCAGCGTATTTGCTACTCTCCTTAGCAGTAAGCCTCTGTGGAAAGGGGTGTGTGTTGCTCACTCGCTCCGGACGGAAACCCGGCAGGGGATTTTCTTCAGAAGGAGAGGTGTCTTTGCAGTAAAACCATGTTTGGTTCCACTCTTTGGGGTGGCTATGAAGTTTAGCGTGAGGGAAGGTGACTTCTTTCCTCTTCTGAATTGCCATACCGCCCAGCTCTGTATTGGGTCCGTCTGTGAATTCAGTGCGGCGGTTCAAGTGAAAGAAATCCCGGAATAACTCTACTGTGGGTTCCTCCTGAAGGTACACCTCACAGAACACTTGAAAGTGACAGATGTTAGTTACGGAGTTGGGACCAGTATCTTGTGGACGCAGTTGGAAGTTGGTGAAGGAAATATGCCCTAGAGGCAATAATAAAGTTATTATTTATTTCCTTATTTCATGATAAATGTTTATTATTCATGCTAGAATTGTATCAACCAGAAACATGATACATGTGTGAATACATAGACAAACAGAGTGTCACTAGTATGCCTCTACTTGACTAGCTCGTTGATCAAAGATGGTTATGTTTCCTAGCCATAGACATGAGTTTTCATTTGATTAACGGGATCACATCATTAGGAGAATGATGTGATTGACATGACCCATTCCGTTAGCTTAGCACCCGATCGTTTAGTATGTTGCTATTGCTTTCTTCATGACTTATACATGTTCCTATGACTATGATATTATGCAACTCCCGTTTGCCGGAGGAACACTTTGTGTGCTACCAAACGTCACAACGTAACTGGGTGATTATAAAGGTGCTCTACAGGTGTCTCCAAAGGTACATGTTGGGTTGGCGTATTTCGAGATTAGGATTTGTCGCTCCGACTGTCGGAGAGGTATCTCTGGGCCCTCTCGGTAATGCACATCACATAAGCCTTGCAAGCATTGCAACTAATGAGTTAGTTGCGAGATGGTGTATTATAGAACGAGTAAAGAGACTTGCCGGTAACGAGATTGAACTAGGTATTGGATACCGATGATCGAATCTCGGGCAAGTAACATACCGATGACAAAGGGAACAACGTATGTTGTTATGCGGTCTGACCGATAAAGATCTTCGTAGAATATGTAGGAGCCAATATGGGCATCCAGGTCCCGCTATTGGTTATTGACCGGAGACGTATCTCGGTCATGTCTATATTGTTCTCGAACCGTAGGGTCCGCACGCTTAAAGTTACGATGACAGTTATTATGAGTCCCGGATGTGATCACGGACATGACGAGGAGTCTCGAAATGGTCGAGACATAAAGATTGATGTATTGGAAGCCTATATTTGGACATCAGAATAGTTCCGAGTGAAATCAGCATTTTTCTGGAGTACCGGGGGGTTACCGGAACCCCCCCGGGGGTTAATGGGCCCATATGGGCCTTAAGGGAAAAGAGGAGGGGCGGCCAGGGCAGGCCGCGCGCCCCCTCCCCCCTAGTCCGAATAGGACAAGGAAGGGGGGGCGGCGCGTCGGCGCCCCCCTTTTTCCTTTCCCCCTCTCTCCTTCCTTCTCCTACAAGGCAAGGGAGAGGAGTCCTACTCCCGGTGGGAGTAGGACTCCTCCTGGCGCACCCCTTGGGGGCCGGCCGCGCCTCCCCCTCCCCTCCTTTATATACGGGGGCAGGGGGCACCCTAGGACACACAAGTTGATATTCGTGATCGTTCCTTAGCCGTGTGCGGTGCCCCCTCCACCATATTCCACCTCGGTCATATCGTTGCGGTGCTTAGGCGAAGCCCTGCATCGGTAGAACATCATCATCGTCATCACGCCGTCGTGCTGACGGAACTCATCCCCGAAGCTTTGCTGGATCGGAGCCCGGGGAGCGTCATCGAGCTGAACGTGTGCTAAGAACTCGGAGGTGCCGGAGTAACGGTGCTTGGATCGGTTGGACCGGGAAGACGTACGACTACTTCCTCTATGTTGCGTCAACGCTTCCGCTTCGGTCTACGAGGGTACGTAGACAACACTCTCCCCTCTCGTTGCTATGCATCACCATGATCTTGCGTGTGCGTAGGAATTTTTTTGAAATTACTACGTTCCCCAACAGTGGCATCCGAGCCTAGGTTTTTATGGTTTGATGTTATGCACGAGTAGAACACAAGTGAGTTGTGGGCGATATAAGTCATACTGCCTACCAGCATGTTATACTTTGGTTCGGCGGTATTGTTGGATGAAGCGGCCCGGACCGACATTACGCGTACGCTTACGCGAGACTGGTTCTACCGCCGTGCTTTGCACACAGGTGGCTGGCGGGTGTCAGTTTCTCCAACTTTAGTTGAACCGAGTGTGGCTACGCCCGGTCCTTCCGAAGGTTAAAACGGAGTCTATTTGACAAACTATCGTTGTGGTTTTGATGCGTAGGTGAGATTGGTTCTTGCTTAAGCCCGTAGCAGCCACGTAAAACTTGCAACAAACAAAGTAGAGGACGTCTAACTTGTTTTTGCAGGGCATGTTGTGATGTGATATGGTCAAGACATGATGCTAAATTTTATCGTATGAGATGATCATGTTTTGTAACCGAGTTATCGGCAACTGGCAGGAGCCATATGGTTGTCGCTTTATTGTATGCAATGCAATCGCCCTGTAATGCTTTACTTTATCACTAAGCGGTAGCGATAGTCGTAGTAGCATAAGATTGGCGAGACGACAACGATGCTACGATGGAGATCAAGGTGTCGCGCCAGTGACGATGGTGATCATGACGGTGCTTCAGAGATGGAGATCACAAGCACGAAGATGATGATGACCATATCATATCACTTATATTGATTGCATGTGATGTTTATCTTTTTATGCATCTTATCTTGCTTTGATTGACGGTAGCATTATAAGATGATCTCTCACTAATTATCAAGAAGTGTTCTCCCTGAGTATGCACCGTTGCGAAAGTTCTTTGTGCTGAGACACCACGTGATGATCGGGTGTGATAGGCTCTACGTTCAAATACAACGGGTGCAAAACAGTTGCACACGCGGAATACTCAGGTTATACTTGACGAGCCAAGCATATACAGATATGGCCTCGGAACACGGAGACCGAAAGGTCGAGCGTGAATCATATAGTAGATATGATCAACATAGTGATGTTCACCATTGAAACTACTCCATCTCACGTGATGATCGGACATGGTTTAGTTGATATGGATCACGTGATCACTTAGAGGATTA
Source organism: Aegilops umbellulata (assembly GCA_032464435.1). Taxonomy (NCBI): domain Eukaryota; kingdom Viridiplantae; phylum Streptophyta; class Magnoliopsida; order Poales; family Poaceae; genus Aegilops; species Aegilops umbellulata. The sequence continues at coordinate 344,891,638 of CP136056.1, read as the reverse complement.
GATGTCTATCTAAGTGGGAGTTCTTAAGTAATATGATTAATTGAACTTTAATTTATCATGAACTTAGTCCTGGTAGTATTAGTATTTCTATGTTATAGATCAATAGCTCGCGTTGTTGCTTTCATATGTTAATTTTGATATGTTCCTAGAGAAAATTGTGTTGAAAGATGTTAGTAGCAATGATGCGGATTGGATCCGTGATCTGAGGTTTATCCTCATTGCTGCACAGAAGAATTATGTCCTTGATGCACCGCTAGGTGATGGACCTATTGCAGGAGCAGATGCAGACGTTATGAACGTTTTGCTAGCTCAATATGATGACTACTTAATAGTTTAGTGCACCATGCTTAACGGCTTAGAATCGGGACTTCAAAGACGTTTTGAACGTCATGGACCATATGAGATGTTCCAGGAGTTGAAGTTAATATTTCAAGCAAATACCCGAGTTGAGAGATATGGAGTCTCCAACAAGTTCTATAGCTAAAAGATGGAGGAGAATCGCTCAAATAGTGAGCATGTGCTCAGATTGTCTGGGTACTACAATCGCTTGAATGAAGTGGGAGTTAATCTTCCAGATAAGATAGTGATTGACAGAATTCTCTAGTCACCATCACCAAGTTAGTAGAACTACGTGATGAACTATCATATGCAAGGGATGACGAAAGTAATTCCCAAGCTCTTCGTGATGCTGAAATCAACGAAGGTAGAAATCAAGAAAAACATCAAGTGTTGATGGTTGACAAGATCACTAGTTTCAAGAAAAGGGCAAAGGGAAGAAGAAGGGGAACTTCAAGAAAAACAACAATCAAGTTGCTACTTAAGTGAAGAAGCCCAAGTCTGGTCCTAAGCCTGAGACTAAGTGCTTCTACTGCAAAGGGACTGGTCACTGGAAGCGGAACTACCCCAAGTGATTGGCGGATAAGAAGGATGGCAAAGTAAACATAAGTATATTTGATATACATGTTATTGATGTGTACTTTACTAGTGTTTATAGCAACCCCTCAGTATTTGATGCTAGTTCAGTTGCTAAGATTAGTAACTCGAAACGGGAGTTGCAGAATAAACAGAAACTAGTTAAGAGTGAAGTGACGATGTGTGTTGGAAGTAGTTCCAAGATTGATATGATCATCATCGCACACTTCCCTATACTTTCGGGATTAGTGTTGAACCTAAATAAGTGTTATTTGGTGTTTGCGTTGAGCATAAATATGATTTGATCATGTTTATTGCAATACGGTTATTCATTTAAGTTAGAGAACAATTGTTGTTCTGTTTACATGAATAAAACCTTCTATGGTCATACACCCAACGAAAGTGGTTTGTTGGATCTCGATCGTAGTGATACACATATTCATAATATTGAAGCCAAAAAGATGCAAAGTTAATAATGATAGTGCAACTTATCTGTGGCACTGCCGTTTAGGTCATATTGGTGTAAAGCGCATGAAGAAACTCCATGCTGATGGAATTTTGGAATCACTTGATGCTTGCGAACCATGCCTCATGGGCAAGATGACTAAGACTCCGTTCTCCAGAACAATGGAGCGAGCAACAGATTTGTTGGAAATCATACATACTGATGTATGTGGTCCGATGAATATTAAGGCTCGCGACAAGTATCATTATTTTCTGACCTTCACAGATGATTTGAGCAGATATGGGTATATCTACTTGATGAAACATAAGTCTGAAACATTTGAAAAGTTCAAAGAATTTCAGAGTGAAGTGGAGAATCATCGTAACAAGAAAATAAAAGTTTCTACGATATGATCGTGGAGGAGAATATTTGAGTTACAAGTTTGGTCTTCAATTAAAACAATGTGGAATAGTTTCACAAACTCATGCCACCTGGAACACCACAACATAATGGTGTGTCCGAACGTCATAACCGTACTCTATTGGATATAGTGCAATCTATGATGTTTCTTACCGATTTACCACTATAGTTTTGGGGTTATGCATTAAAGACAGATGCATTCACGTTAAAAAGGGCACCATCTAAGTCCGTTGAGACGACACAATCTGAACTGTGGTTTGGCAAGAAACCAAAGTTGTTGTTTCTTAAAGTTTGGGATTGTGATGCTTATATGAGAAAGTTTCATCCTCATAAGCTCAAACCCAAATCGGAGAAATATGTCTTCATAGGATACCCAAAGGAGACTGTTGGGTACACCTTCTATCACAGATCTTAAGGCAAGACATTTGTTGCTTATAATGGATCCTTTCTAGAGAAGGAGTTTCTCTCAAAAGAAGTGAGTGGGAGGAAAGTAGAACTTGATGTGGTAACTGTACCTGCTCCCTTATTGGAAAGTAGTTCATCACAGAAATCTGTTCGTGTGACTACTACACCAATTAGTGAGGAAGTTAATGATGATGATCATGTAACATCAGATCAAGTTACTACCGAATCTCATAGGTAAACCAGAGTAAGATCCGTACCAGAGTGGTACGGTAATCCTGTTCTGGAAGTCATGTTACTAGAACATGACGAACTTGCGAACTATGAGGAAGCGATGATGAGCCTAGATTCTGCGAAATGGTTTGAGGCCATGAAATCTGAGATATGATCCATGTATAAAAACAAAGTATGGACTTTGATGGATTTGCCCGATGATTGGCAAGCCATAGAAAATAAATGGATCCTCAAGAGGAAGACGGACACTGATAGTAGTGTTACTATCTACAAAGCTAGAATTGTCGCAAAAGGTTTTCGACAAGTTTAAGGTGTTGACTACGATGAGAGTTTCTCACTCGTATCTATGCTTAAGTCTGTCCGAATCATGTTAGCAATTGCCGCATTTTATGAAAATCTGGCAAATGGATAAAACAAAACTACATTCCTTAATGGATTTATTAAAGAAGAGCTGTATCTGATGCAACCAGAAGGTTTTGTCAATCCTAAAGGTGTTAACAAAATATGCAAGCTCCAGCGATCCATCTATGGACTGGTGCAAGCATCTCGGAGTTGTAATATACGCTTTGATAAGTTGATCAAAGCATATAGTTTTATACAGACTTGTGGTGAAGCCTGTATTTACAAGAAAGTGAGTGGGAGCACTACAACATTTCTGATAAGTATATGTATGACATATTGTTGATCGGAAATAATGAAGAATTATTCTGCAAAGCATAAAGGAGTGTTTGAAAGAAGTTTTTTAAAGAAAGACCTCGTTAAAGCTACTTACATATTGAGTATCAAGATCTATAGAGATAGATCAAGACGCTTGATAAGTTTTTCAATGAGTACATACCTTGACAAAAAAATTGAAGTAATTCAAAAATGTAACTGTCAAAGAAAGAGTTCTTGCTTGTGTTACAAGGTGTGAAAATGAGTAAGACTCAAAACCCGACCACGGCAGAATATAGAAAGAGAATGAAAGTCATTCCCTGTGCCTTGGCCATAGGTTCTATAAAGTATGCCATGCTGTGTACCAGATCTATTGTATACCCTACACTGATTTTGGCAAGGGAGTACAATAGTGATCTAGGAGTAGATCACTGGACAACGGTCAAAATTATCCTTAGGGAAATAAGGATATGTTTCTCGATTATGGAGGTGACAAAAAGGATCGTCGTAAAGGGTTATGTCGATGCAAGTTTTGACACCAATCTAGATGACTCTAAGTCTCAATCTAGATACATATTGAAAGTGGGAGCAATTAGCTAGAGTAGCTCCAAGCAGAGTATTGTTGACATAGCAGACCCGTTGACTAAGATTCTCTCACAAGCAAAACATGATCACACCTTAGTACTCTTTGGGTGTTAATCACATAGTGATGTGAACTAGATTATTGACTCTAGTAAACCCTTTGGGTGTTGGTCACATGATGATGTGAACTATGGGTATTAATTACATGGTGATGTGAACTATCGCTGTTAAATCACATGCCCATGTGAACTAGATTATTGACTCTAGTGCAAGTGGGAGACTGAAGAAATATGCCCTAGAGGCAATAATAAAGTATTATTTATTTCCTTATTTCATGATAAATGTTTATTATTCATGCTAGAATTGTATCAACCGGAAACATGATACATGTGTGAATACATAGACAAACAGAGTGTCACTAGTATGCCTCTACTTGACTAGCTCGTTGATCAAAGATGGTTATGTTTCCTAGCCATAGACATGAGTTGTCATTTGATTAACGGGATCACATCATTAGGAGAATGATGTGATTGACATGACCCATTCCGTTAGCTTAGCACCCGATCGTTTAGTATGTTGCTATTGCTTTCTTCATGACTTATACATGTTCCTATGACTATGAGATTATGCAACTCCCGTTTGCCGGAGGAACACTTTGTGTGCTACCAAACGTCACAACGTAACTGGGTGATTATAAAGGTGCTCTACAGGTGTCTCCAAAGGTACATGTTGGGTTGGCGTATTTCGAGATTAGGATTTGTCGCTCCGACTGTCGGAGAGGTATCTCTGGGCCCTCTCGGTAATGCACATCACATAAGCCTTGCAAGCATTGCAACTAATGAGTTAGTTGCGAGATGGTGTATTATAGAACGAGTAAAGAGACTTGCCGGTAACGAGATTGAACTAGGTATTGGATACCGACGATCGAATCTCGGGCAAGTAACATACCGATGACAAAGGGAACAACGTATGTTATGCGGTCTGACCGATAAAGATCTTCGTAGAATATGTAGGAGCCAATATGGGCATCCAGGTCCCGCTATTGGTTATTGACCGGAGACGTATCTCGGTCATGTCTACATTGTTCTCGAACCGTAGGGTCCGCACGCTTAAAGTTACGATGACTGTTATTATGAGTTTATGCATTTTGATGTACCGAAGTCAGTTCGGAGTCCCAGATGTGATCACGAACATGACGAGGAGTCTCGAAATGGTCGAGACATAAAGATTGATATATTGGAAGCCTATATTTGGACATCGGAATGGTTCCGAGTGAAATCGGCATTTTTCTGGAGTACCGGGGGGTTACCGGACCCCCCCGGGGGTTAATGGGCCCATATGGGCCTTCAGGGAAAAGAGGAGGGGCGGCCAGGGCAGGCCGTGCGCCCCCTCCCCCCTAGTCCGAATAGGACAAGGAAGGGGGGGGCGGCGCCCCCCTTTTTCCTTTCCCCCTCTCTCCTTCCTTCTCCTACAAGGCAAGGGAGAGGAGTCCTACTCCCGGTGGGAGTAGGACTCCTCCTGGCGCACCCCTTGGGGGCCGGCCGCGCCTCCCCCTCCCCTCCTTTATATACAGGGGCAGGGGGCACCCTAGGACACACAAGTTGATCTTCGTGATCGTTCCTTAGCCGTGTGCGGTGCCCCCCTCCACTATATTCCACCTCGGTCATATCGTTGCGGTGCTTAGGCGAAGCCCTGCGTCGGTAGAACATCATCATCGTCATCACGCTGTCGTGCTGACGGAACTCATCCCCGAAGCTTTGCTGGATCGGAGCCCGGGGAGCGTCATCGAGCTGAACGTGTGCTAAGAACTCGGAGGTGCCGGAGTAACGGTGCTTGGACCGGTTGGACCGGGAAGACGTACGAATACTTCCTCTATGTTGCGTCAACGCTTCCGCTTCGGTCTACGAGGGTACGTAGACAACACTCTCCCCTCTCGTTGCTATGCATCACCATGATCTTGCGTGTGCGTAGGAATTTTTTTGAAATTACTACGTTCCCCAACAGTTGGCTAGGACATCCCGATAAAACTTTGAACCAGGAGGGTTGAAGCCCCGGGCTAAATGATCAACAAAAACAACAACTTCTCCGTCTTGAGGTTTGGGAGGACATTCCGGGCCAGGGACCCTCCAGTGAATGGCGTCTTGCTTACTTAAAGCGCCAGTGCTGACTAAGTTGTTCAGTTGATTTTTGGTCACTCGAGAAGGGACCCAGTTGCACTCATACACTTGTTTGGCCATGGTGAGATCTACAAATACAGTAATTACCGGTTCAAGAATATATTAACATTTATGTGATGATATATGTTTGCTAAAGCGGACAAAGCTATCTACAAACCAGAGTTCAGCAAGCACAATAGTATCACTGGAAAATGGTTTTGGCGGTTCAACAAGGGGACTAATGGTATACACTGGTTTGTCAATTCTCTACAAAGTTAAACCGCCTGGTCTAAACATTGAAGAGTCAAGATTGCAGATGAGTAAGTAAACAAAAACAGATTTCACAAAGTTGTATTACAGTTTTGGATCTGGAGCATGTTCAGAAAAGAGAAAAATATTCAAAGCCTAAAAGGAGCAGTACTGAACTAATGAGCAAGGGTGCGAGTAAGATCTATGGCTTTGAGATAAAACGGTGGCCGAAGGCTACTAATACATAGAGCAGAGATTCACAGATTCATCTGAGATCTATCGTATGAACAAGAAGAACACGATGAACACTGAAGAATTTGGAAGCCCTAGAACAGATCTATGGTGGAAAGGATAGGAGACTTACCGGAGCTGAGGAAGAAGCGGAAGGTCGCCGCGAGGTTCTGGTACGCTCAGGGTGATGCAGCGGCCAAGGTCAGAGCAGAAGTCGACGGCGGTGGTGGAGCTCCGACGCTGAGCGGCGCAAGGAAGACGAAGCAGAAGGGCACGAAGGGGAAAACAAAATGACCCCTCGGTCCTATTTATAAAGTAAGGGACATGTGTCAGGCGCGAAAATCAAGGGGCCGCATGTTTGGAAACGGAGTTGTCGCCTCGATTGTCGCAGAATCTATTAATAAGGAGGTATCAGGTATCGTTTCTTTATAACAGATGACGTCACGACGGTTTACCAAATTACAAGAGGATGTTGAAGATGAAGTTTTTTGCTAAGGATTGACATGAACCTGTTCAAATCAATCTGGGGCCTAATGTTGGGGATATTATACCTGGCGTAAACCGGCTCAACGGGCTGGGTTAACTTCATCAATAGTTGAGTATATTAAAGCCCATGTAGGCAGATGAGGATGGTATGTAAGGGTTCAATCCCACAATCGGTTTAAAGCCCATAGCCGTAAACCGGTGTTGGTATGTAACTTGTATTGTAAGTTAGAGATAAGTGGAGACCGAAACGGACACGTGTATGAGCCGGTCTCGGGACTTTGTAAACCGACGTGCGTCACCCGTGTATATAAGGGGACGACTCGACGACGGTTCAAGGACAACAGACAACAACTCGAGACTTACGCAAAGCTTGTTTGCTCCCTAGTCATCGAAACCCCATCAATTCCATCACAACTAGACGTAGGCTTTTACCTTCATCGAAGGGGCCAAACTAGTATAAACTCACTTGCGTCCCTGTGTCCGCTTTAACCCCTTCAAGCTAACCCGTAGCGATGGCTCCACGACTAAGTCCTTTCATGAGGACATCTGCCGTGACAAAACCACGACAAGCTCCCTTTCTCCATGTGTCTCCAGGAGCTTGCCGCCGTCACCGCTTCAGTCGCCGTCGGCCTTGTTTTGCTGCGCCGCCGGCCGGATCTGGGATCCCCCTCGCCGGATCCGCACACTAGCTCCCCGTTCCGGCCTCCTCAGCGCGCCACCGCCCTCGCCGTCCCCATCGCATGCCGTCGTTGCCACTGCCTTCCCTCGATCCCCTCTGGATCGAGGAGGACGACGACGGGTACCGCCGGCCACGTGGGCCCCGCAAGCCGGCCCAGCCACCAGGTCCAGCAGCACCAGGCCTGTTTTCCCTCAGCGTCCTGGGCTGAAGCCCAGTGGTGAGCACGCCTAAATCCCGCCCTGTGCGCATGTTGCTATTTGACGCTCATCCTGTTTTTTCTGAAAACTGCCAAGTCCCCAGAATTCAAACATTTTGTGCATTTGTTCATCATACCATAACTTCATGCCCGTAACTCCATTTTGCGCATATGGTATATCAAAATGTTCATTGTGAGATGCTCTTCATTTTGTTCCATTTTGTGCATTTTTACATCTTTTTGTGTGATTTTCTTTTGAGCATGAAGTCTACATGTGTTATGAGCTACAACATGTCATCTTTGCTGTGGTGCAATCTAATCTTCATGATATGCCATGTGTTGATTGTTACAAGCTTGCAAAGTAACCTCCGTGATGTTGCTGTTTTCGGTGACTTGGTCATTTCTGCTAAGTCTGAAACTGATATATTGTGATGCTATGTAAACCTGTTGATACCATGAGTTCTATGCATAATCTGGAGATGTTAACTAAGGGTGTTTTGTTAAACATGTTATGCTCTATCTGTAAGTGCCCCATTTTGCATTTGTGGAGTGGTCTAGCATGTCTTAATCTTGCTCTACTTTTGCTATCAAATGTTCCTGGCAGATTGTTAACATGTTAATCAATTTTGTCATGGTTGTTGTTAGTGATCCAAGCACGCTATGAACTTACTCTTGCCATGGTTAGTTTCATGAATATGTCATCTTGCTTTAGGTATGCTTGTTTTGTCATGCAGTGCCTTGTGGTGAGTGATTCAAGCTCACCAATATGCCTACTTACCGTTGTTCCGCCATGTGCTGTTATTTTCATCGTCTGAATCTGTTTATGAAACTTGCTATGTTTACAAGGGTGCCATCATATCTCCTGATCATTTTTGGCTCATGGTCAGTAAGGGACTTTTGTTCTATGCAATTATTAGATTCATGCCATACCTTTGGTTGCCATGATAAGTTCCTGTAGCATGTTTTTTGATAGCTCTAAACATTGCAACCTGATGTTATTTCTTCCATGTCTAGTGAAATTCTGCCAAGACTGTGAACTGTTATTATTTGCTATCTTGCCATGTCCTTTTGGGCATGTTCTATTGATTTCTGGAGTTAGCTCAGTATTCATGTTTTCTAATGCTTTACCTGTAAAACATGTTCATGCCTTTTGTTTTCATGTTGAATGGCTGTACCATATAGTTTTGATGCTCGCAAGTTGTCTTGTTGCTGTTTTGGACAGCTTGTCCTTTAAACTTGTTTCATGTGTATGTGTTGAACCGTTGCTCCGTTTTGAGTGTGCTCTACATGAAACTTGCTTAGTTTTGCATGTAGTTTCATGTTACCTTGTTGCATTCATGTTTTGAGGTGTGTGCTTGATGTTTGAATGCATTTTTCACCAATGTCATGCTTAACTTGTTTTGCTCATATCTTCTAGGCCGTAGCTCCGAATTAAATGAACTTTATATGTAACTTGACTAGAATTTCATGTAGATCATTTTGCTGCATCTTAACTTGCTGTTTAACAACTTGAACATAAGGTGTTTTTTAGATCTGGACCAATTTTGAAATTTGCATATGGGGATATACCGAAATTGCTATATGTTGTTTCCGACCTCATTTAAACTTACTTTGATGTGTTGTTCTTGTATGCATCATCTTTTGCCATGAGTAGCTTCATGTAGCCTTGTCATGCATCATGCCTTGTTCATGTGTGGTGTGTTTACCATGTTGCGTGCTTCTTCTCGATAGTTCCCGTTTCGTTGCGATCGTGAGGATTCGTTCGTCTACGCTTGGTTCGTCTTCGTGACTTCATCTTCTTCATGGACTCGTTCTTCTTTCTAGCGGGATTTCAGGCAAGATGACCGTCACCTTAGATCTCGCTACTATCATTGCTATGCTAGTTGCTTCGTTCTACCGCTATACCGCGTTTCCTACCACTTGCTTATCAAGCCTCCCAAATTGCCATGAACCTCTAACATTTGTCTCCCTTCCTAGCAAACTATTGTTTGGCTATGTTACCGCTTTGCTCAGCTTCTCTTATAGCGTTGCTAGTTGCAGGTGAAGATGAAGATTGCTCCATGTTGGATTATGTTTATGTTGGGATATCACAATATCTCTTATATTATTAATGCATCTATATACATGGTAAAGCGTGGAAGACTCGGCCGTATGCCTGGTGTTTTGTTCCACTCTTGCCGCCCTAGTTTCCGTCATATCGGTATTATGTTCTCGGATTTTGCGTCCCTTACACGGTTGGGCATATGGGAACCCCTTGACAGTTCGCGTTGAATGAAACTCCTACAACAAGGCCCAACCTTGATTTTACATTTGCTTAACAGCCTATTACCTTTTTCCCTTGGGAGTCGCGCATCCCGAGGGTCATATTTATTTTACCCCCCCCCCCCCCCGGGCCAGTGCTTCTCTAAGTGTTGGTCCAAAACGGGCAGCCTGCGGGGCCACCTCGGGGAAACTTGAGGCCTGGTTTTACTCGTAGCTTGACCTATCCGGTCGTGTCCTGAGACGAGATACGCGCGGCTACTATCAGGGTGTCGACACGCCGGGAGGCTTTGCTGGTTTAGTTTCACCATTGTCGAAATGTCTTATTATCGGGATTCCGAGTCTGACCGGGTCTTCCCAGGAGAAGGAATATCCTTCGTTGATCGTGAGAGCTTATCATGGGCTAAGTTGGGACACCCCTACAGGGTTTGAACTTTCGAAAGCCGTGCCCGCGGTTATATGGCAGATGGGAATTAATATCCGGTTGTAGTAAACTTGAAGTAAACTCTTCTAAAATACACCAACCGTGTGCGTAACCGTGATTGTCTCTTTTTGGGGTTGTTCGAGAGGAGAACACGGTTTCTGGGTTATGTTTGACGTAATTAGGAGTTCAGGATCACTTCTTGATCATTACTAGTTGACGTCCGCTTGTTCAGCTCCTCTTCTCGCTCTTGTTTCGTAAGTTAGCCACCATACTTTGCTTAGCCGTTGCTGCAACCTCACCACTTTACCCTTTTCTTACCCATTAAGCTTTGCTAGTCTTGATACCCCTGGTTATGGGATTGTTGAGTCCACGTGGCTCACATATTACTACTACAACAGTTGCAGGTACAGCTTGTGTGATGCTTGTGACGTGAGAGCGATGCTCGATTGCCTTGTGTTGGAGTTCTTCTTCTTCTTCGTCGATCTTGGCTTAGGTTCCTGGTCGGCAGCCTGGGATAGCAGGGTGGATTTCGTTTGAGTTTCTGTTTATGTTTCACCCGTATACACTCACTAATGCTTCTACGCATGCCTATGATACAAATGTACTCACTACTACATAGCTTATATTTTTCTAAAGAAATATAGTGCAGCTGTAAACGCTCACATGCATGCATATACTCACATCTATGAATACAGACATATACACTCACTTGTAGAAACACACATACACATACTTTATCCCTATGAGCGCCTTCAAGAAACTGAGCCCACAAATCTTGAGATTATAAAAATTTTATGTGTTATGCATCTCTTAGTCTCGCCAGGAAAGGTGCTGGACTTTTATTTTTACTCGTATGTGCGCAAGCTGCCGCATGCATCTTCTTATTATAATCTAATCTCTATTCCTTAGCCATTTTTTTCAAAAGAATCTGTTCTTCATTCGCACACATGCACATTGCTGAAATGGGGAATGATTTCTTGAGACAAATGGGTGGTGTGTAAGACACATTGATCCTCATAAAATCATCTGCAAGATGCTCACCTAGCAGAAGAAAAAAAGTTAAATTATCTGAGCACTGGGGATGTGCCGAACAGCTAGCAACAATTCATCTAAAAATAGAATTGGTCCGCTTAAAACAAATGCAAGGGTGCTTGAAGTTGAACAGCAAGTGGTTTCTTTAACGAAAATGCCTATTTTGTCCGAGATCATATAATTTCAAAAGAAGACATCATGTGGCTGTCACATCCAATGAACTCGTCAGGGGTAATATATATATATATATATATATATATATATATATATATATATATATATATATATATATATATATATATATATAGAGAGAGAGAGAGAGAGAGAGAGAGAGAGAGAGCGCCAAGTCCAACTTACGACTAACATATGTGTGACGACAGAAATAATGATAATTACAGACATTGGTAGGGAATATACTTGATTCTTATGGGGACGTCAACATCAAGTTGCTGTTCATCATGACCCACTAAGTGCTGCACTTCTTCCACTAAATATCAAAGCTAGGGCTCTCTGCTACTTATTTTTTTTAGAACGAAGATGCCGGCGGCGTCCGGCTTTAAATTAATAAAGCCCACATTAGGCAGCATCCATCAGGTTCAACACATAACAACAATAAAGGTAAAACGGCTGAAGCCAAGGTACGGTACATGCTACCGGCCGAAGCCTGCAAGAGAAAGATAAACGACATAGAGCATACGGCCGGTCCAAAAGAAAAGAGCGAACGGCAGGCTATTGGCGGGCGTCAATCTGGATCGTCCGGATCCGCTCCATAGCCTCTGACATCCGATCCGCATCACGCCGTTTCCCCAACGGCGTCCAAGTCTGTAGAAATAAGTGGCATTTGAAGATAATGTCAGCCGGTTGAGAAGGGAATTTGTGCTCCAAAGTCATCTTGTTGCGAGTGGTCCAAATAGACCACAACAAAGCTCCCACGCAGCGCCATAAGACACGGCCAAAACCACCCCTATACGCAGCTAGCAAAGCGCGCAGGTCCGCGGAAGAACCAGGATCCCAGGTCTGCCCGAAAGCCTCCCTAACTGCACTCCAAGCAAAGCGAGCGAGATGGCAGTTAAAAAATATGTGGTTGGCATCTTCAAGTTGGCCACAAAGCACGCAAGAGCCGTCAGAGGGCCCATTTCTACGAGCGATGTTATTGGAGGAAGGGAGGCGATCTCGAAACAACTGCCACACGAAGATTTTGATCTTTAAGGGCATGGCAGCTTTCCATAGCCCCCTAGCTATGTCTAGGGTCGGGCCCTCAGTCAGTTTGTTGTACAAGGATTGGACAGAAAACTTCCCCGAGCGCGAGAGGATCCAGGAGACCGAGTCGGCCTCAGGACGAAGGTTCACGCCTGCCAGATCGGCTACGAGCCCGTCCCAACAGGCTCGTTCGTTCTCCAGCAGGGGTCTTTTGAAGGAGATCGCAGGCGGGTTGGTGCGCAACACATCGGCCACTAAGATATCCACGTTAGTGGCCAGCCGATATGCCAAGGAGTGGCTTTTCCATAGGGGATCCGAGCCAAACCAGTGGTCCAACCAAAACCGTGTTGAGGACCCGTTGTTGACACAAAACTTGGCTCCTAAAGTAAATGCCGGCATAACTTTCTGGATCCCATTCCAAAAAGTTGAACCCTTAACTTTGGAGGTTAGAAAATTCCCATCTGGGAAGTATTTGGTGCGAAGGATATCTACCCAGAGCCCCTGCTCGTTTTGGGAGAGTTTCCAAATCCACTTGGTTAGGAGGGCGACATTCATAAGCTTTGAATTAATAATCCCAAGTCCTCCAAATTTCTTAGGGCGACAAAGCACAGCCCATTTGATTAAGTGGTACTTCTTTTTGATCCCCGTTCCTTCCCAAAAAAACTTGGATCGGGGAGTATCAAGCCGGGCATGGACCCCATCAGCCAGCAAGAACATGCACCACACACTTATTGTTAAAAAACAGCTCGTTGGACTTCTACTTCATGAAATGTACACGGACAATTAGTTATATAGTCATGTAGCTACTGCCTACTGGCCACTGTACACGTGCAAAGCACGATCGACTACATAAAATAATTAAATTCACAAAGTATTTCACTAGGCATTCCACCATTTCTTCACAAAACAAACCCTTAGGCATTACAAATATTGCTTCTTATTCTTACCTTTAATATTGTTGAAGGAAGAATATAGTGAAAACCTATTAGTTATTATACAAGTATAATAAACTTATGTGTTTCTTTGTCTGTTTGAGAAAAAAACTCTCTCATAACTCAAAAATATGGGCATGCATGTGTTTGTCAATTTAAAACAAGGATGTGACAACAACATTTGAAAGCACGGGAGACATTTTTGTTTCATCATGCAAATGAAATCGGGGGGTAACTAAAAGGCAATATGTAATTAACAGCCAATAAAGTATAGATCGATTACATGAGAGTCCAATTAATCTTTGTCTGTAGTCGATAATACCATAATTGATCTAAAGAGAGGTTTCACAAAGCTTGGACTGAAAATATTCGATGGATTGTGCACTTCTTGCTCAATTTGTTAGGAGTAGCGACAGATGGTGCCAAGATGGCGGATTCAGACATATTGATGTATTACTTTGTAAGGTCTTTGTTAATAATGAATGAAATGGCTGCATGCATCTCCCGGATGCAGAGGCCGAGGGTCATCCTCCTTTAAAAAAAAGTGCACTTCTTCTATATCAATATGAAAAGTAGTAGTCACATAAGATATTACTGATCAGAATCGTCCATAGGTTTATCATTTACGGCTTACGATTCAAGTTGACTACTGGAATTACCTCTTAGTTGCACATTTACGGTCTATCTAATTTTGAATCAACTCCATACTATAGTACTACCTAAGATTGGCATATGAATGAATATGAATCGGCAGTTCGGAGCTGAGAGATGCTACTCTATCACAAAAGTTCACATTATGATAGTTATGTTTACTCACAAGTGGATGTATTCAAAAGGGACTATATATGTGAGACTCACATATTTATACCTACAGAATTAATTCAGTTATCCCACTTCACTAACCGCGACTAACTTTGGACCTTGGTGCCTTGTTGGTTTATATCTTTACCTTGTGGTAGCCATCAGAGCATGTGGGTACCATCGAGTCCTAGATAGAGGCAAGACAAATACATCATTTATGACATGAAAATAGCACAATATGGTAGAAGGCATCTTCTTAAGGACCGCGCTTGTAGGCGGTTATGCTAGCAAGTTCCATCCATCACATTGATGCCAGATGCCAAATTGGCATCTTTAGCCGAAGTGCAAACCTGAATCATTTAACTTGGTGTGTGTTATTCAACTTGCTCGTCATTGTGGTTCATATTGAGTGCACACGTGTTATATATGTCAATACCTCTACATGTGTAGTACATACCATCGATGAAGGTTAGTGAAGACAAGGAATATATATCATGATGTTTATTTATCTTTGGCTAGTCTTCTTCACTGTGGTCCTCACATACGCAAGTGTTCTATAACATTGGGTGCTGATTAATTGTACTTAATATAGTTGGTGATCAGGTAGACCCATCATCCATGGATAACCATGCGTGGTAGGAGCGGGATAGTTAGGGTATATTTGAATAGTACTCCCTCTGTAAAGAAATTTAAGAGCGTTTAGATCACTACTTTAGTGATCTAAACGCTCTTATATTTCTTTAAGGTGGGAGTAGGTCTGTATTTGAAACATACTCATGCATATACATAACTTAGATGATAACATGAAAATAAGTAAATATTGATTCTACACGAATGAACGTAGAGTTGTTGGAGTTGAAGTGAGTGCTGGTGAATTTCCTACAATATCCAAAGATAGTAAACCAAGGTGCCCGCATTCTTCTAGATTTATCTTAGAATTTCCGGGATATTATTTAAAGGGCATGCAGCGACATGCTCGTCAATGACGAGGTGCATGTAATGACTATTAATCTAAAAAAAATGCTTTTGTGTTTCTTGTGCATAGACAAATCAAGGATTGAAATCCTACCAAATACTCCATCTGGTCCTTTTTACTCCGCGTATTAGACTCGTGTAAAGTCAAACTTTGTAAAGTTTGACCAAATTTATATTAAAAATATATCTAGAACATCAAATATATATACTATGAAACTACATTTCAAAATGAATCAAACAATATTGATTTGGAATTGTGAACATTTTTTCCATTAGGTAATATATTAAGTACACGTAAATATTAGGTAGGATATTATTTGCGTATTAATTATGTGATTAGTATTGGCGTTAATATTTGGTATGATATTAACTGCACACTAAACGTGTTGAGCACTCACCATTGGAGCAGCCTCAGTCGTTGTTGACCTGATTTGACGGCCGGGATTTGTTGGATCTGCTCCTTTGGGTCTTTTTATATTGGTATAGAT
Source organism: Aegilops umbellulata (assembly GCA_032464435.1). NCBI lineage: Eukaryota > Viridiplantae > Streptophyta > Magnoliopsida > Poales > Poaceae > Aegilops > Aegilops umbellulata. The sequence goes on along the minus strand of CP136056.1, from coordinate 344,875,881 downwards.
CTAGATAAGTTTGGTTAAAGTAGAGATACTTTGATTTTTAACAAAAGTTATATGCAAACTAAAAAGGACCGAAGGGAGTATGAGAAAATGCATGAAGTGTTTCTTCTCCTCTAGTTAACCACTGGTCGGTGGATGCCAGTGCCACAGAGATGCATAGATCAGCGTCGACGCTACTACAACTGTTGCCGCACAGCACACTTACGTAGCATCTCTGGTCTAACAGGATTCGCGTAGCTAGGACGGGAATCTCCTCGTGCATATGGATTCTATGCCGCCCGAAGTGGGAGAAAAGCGCCCCAAATAGGTGGCGAAAAGCGATGGGGCGAGCTCACTTTTGCATGGTTCGTCGACCGCACAATCATGCTGTTCAAATCCTGTCCGCCGGCGAGCAAGCTCGCCGGATCGTGAAATCCGGATCGGCGCTTTTCTCCGGGCTCCTGCGACCACTGCGTGATTTGCAATGATGCCATGTAGGAGTATCATTCCGCTTCTTCTGCGCATCGATCGGAATCCGGTGGGAAGCGCCCATAGAATATTGGTGTATTATTGATCACTCGATCTTTGGCGAATCAGGGATCCGCAGAAAAAGTGAATCTCTTTTTCTCTCTTCTAGTAGTACTACTCCGTAATAGGGTGGCCACCATAGAGACGCTCACGTATAGGCGATCGCGCTCTCCAACCGGTGGTGGACGGTGCCGGCCGGTGGACAGAGCTCATCACATTTGCAATTTGTAGTGCCAACCAAATTCGTTTTTATTTGACCGAATAATACGTGAGGCGGGAGCGCTGCATGCACGGAAATTTGTATGCAAATTAACGTCTAGATCACTCCTACTTAACTGGAGTAATAAGCAAGATACCGATGTAAGCAACCCGGGCGGTGCCATGCGTATGGCATGCAAAAAAAAAAAAAATGCGTATGGCAAACTGTATTTTTCTGATCAGGTTCCAACAGCATCTTTGAAGCACTCGATGTCCAGTCCACTCCCCACCAAGACTCAACTTTACGTGCTTGTAGTTTCTCGCGTACATTTAATTAAGAGTCCAGCGGTATATATTGTCTATGGCAGGTGTAGTTCTGTAGTTAGCCTACTCGTCGTTGTAGCTAAGGCTAACACGTACTCCTACGTCTATAATTGGACGCACGCTAGACCTAGGTGCAAACCGGTATACATATACTCGTGGACCGCTGTCTGGTCCAACCGGCCCATCTCAAGTAGCTGATAAAAAAAATCATGATTTCAGAGAGAAAACGAGTCACGCATCCGTGTTTTCTTCATGTGACGGCAGCAGCACGATATGGACAGGTCGTACACGGTGCACCTAGCATCGATTTTTTGTTCCTCCCAGTCAGCAGCCGTTTGCTTCCTTTGGGCATCACATTTGCTACTCTTTTGGCCAGCATCTACCAAGTGCACTACCATCCAAGGACCAGCGAAGAACTGAAGAGGGGCGCACAGCCTGACATTGCATGGAAGGAGTGGCAGACAGTTTCATGCGGCACGGAGGGCGGAATATTCCGACATGCATGCGCGTGCCTAGCTAAGCTACAAGAATATACTTGCTGTTGTAGCTGAACGGGGAGTGGCCATTAGCTTGGCGATCGATCGGTGATGCACGTTGACGAGCTAGCATGCACACAGCGGAGAGAGACGGGAGAGTAGTATAGATCACTATAGATTTGGCAGCCATGCATGTCGACAAGCAAGCACCAAGGGAGACAGAGGGAAGGACAACGCGAACATGTCAGTATGCGCGCGCGCGACAAAGTGTATGTGCGCCTGGCAGGGGGAGAGACGTGCGTCTTGTAGGGGCACCGGGTGTCGATCCATCCAGTGTGCGCCGCTGGATTCCTACACCACGGCCTTGTCGCGGTCGCCCACTGCGCTCGGCAACTGGCCTCTCAGGTGGGTCGAGTCCGAGCTGGAAGCGCTGCGACATGATTTTCTTGAGGAATCGCTCTGCTGCATGATATTTCTGTGGGAGGATGCATGATGGCGACAGAGGTAGCAGGGACCAAACAAAATGTGACAAATCAGTGGGCTTGCCTCTCGCCGGTGTGCGATTGCTAATTTTTGCGTGATCCCCGGCGGCCGTTGGTTGGTCCTCCGGCATGGTGCCTGATTTCGTTGGGGGCAAAAAATTTCCTGAGAAACTTCCAATCTATTCTTTTTTCTTTTTGCAAGAAAACTTGCGATCTATTCAACTTCAATCATGTCAGTACAAAGAACAACAGAGGTAATAAAAATTACAACCATGCCCGTGGACCATCTAGCGACGATTACAAGCAGTGGAGGAGCCGAAGGCGCGACGCTGTCATCGCCCCTTCCTCACCGGAGCCGGGCAAACCTTGTTGTAGTAGACAGTCAGGAAGTCGTCGTGCTAAGGCCAGGCCAATAGGACTAGCGCACCAGAGTAGCAACCATCACCGATGAAGAAAGTCGTAAATCAGAAGGGGCAAACATGTAAACACCCAAACGAAGACGAACGAAGACCGGATCCAAACATGTTCACCGAAGACCAGCACCGACCGAATCCCGCGAGATCCGATGGAGACAAACCTCCACATGCCCTCCGATTATGCTAGACGCACCATCAGGACGGGGATAGAACGTGCGAGACATTATTCCCACTAAGGGACATCGCCGCCACCACACAACCCCAACCAAGACGTTGAATCTAAAAAGAACAAGAACGGGGTCCCTCCCGCTGGCAGGGGGCCGAGACCCTCCACACCTCCATGGCCTAGAGGCCATCGGAGATGTGGCGGACCGGCGGCGGCGCCGACGGGAGGAGAAGAGCTTTTCTTGTAGAGGAGGAAAGAGATATTTGTTCTGTCAATTCTTGTGATCAAGAAAACTGTACGAAAAAATATAGAGTGCCATGCTGATAAAAGGTTTCATCTCATGTCTTAACTACAAGGCAGTTAGGGTTTCTACCTCCCGTCGGCGGCGCCCCTGATCTCCCACGTCTCCTATGGCCTTAGGACCATGGGTGCGTGGTGGATCCCGGCCCTTGCCGGCGGGAGGGCTCCGTTTCCAAATGCTTCTTTAATTTTTGTTAGGGTTTGTGTCCTACTTAAGAAGACGAGACGACAGCGACTTCTTGAAGATGGAATAAGGTTCTCCTCGTCTAGCCCCCGTCCCGATGGTGTGCCTAGCATCGTCAGAGGGCGTGTGGAGGTGTGTCTCCGGCGAATCTCACGGGATCCGTTCGGTGGTTGCCTTTGGTGGATCCGCTCGGATTCGGTCTTTGTTCGCCTTTGTTCACGTGTCTTCAAATTGGATCCTTCCGATCTAAACTTCTCTTCATCAGCGACGGTTGTTGATCTGGTGCGTTGGTCCTATGGGCCTTAGAGCATCTCCAGTCGTTGGCCCCCCAGGGGCGCCTAAAATCGCCGCTTGGGGGCGAGCCGGCGCAAAAAAAAACGGCCTGGGGGCGAGTTGGTCTCCAGTCGCCGGCCCCAGGGCCACCCCCAGACGCGTCTAATTTAAAAAAAAATGTTTGGCAAAGTTCGGCTAAACACATCTAAATTTCGGCAAACTTTGGCATATATTAGACATGTTCACGGCTTACATAGCAAATATATCTAAAAAAAGAACTCGCTGAACGCGGAGTAGTCGTCGTCGTCACCGCCATCCTCGCCGGCGGCCTTCTCCTCCTTGACGCGGCCGTCCCTAGTGGACCCCTGCTCGGCGTCGCCATGGCAGACTGGTGGCGGCGACGGCGGGTCGTCGTTGTCGCTGTCGTCGAGGACGACGACTCCTCCGTCGTTGCGGCCCCGGCGGCGATGCTCGAAGCGCCGCAGGGCGGCGCACTGGCGCTCCCTCTCCATCTTCAGGAAGTCCTCGCACGCCCATTTCAGGGCCGCCTCGTCCTCGAGCTCCACATCGCCCTGTTCCGTCTTCACGGCGGGAAGACCCGGCTCCTTTTTTACCTGCGCGAGCCCCGGCTCCGTCTTTGGCTTGATGAAGCGCGGAGGAGCCGACGAGGAGGCGCGCCGGCCGCCCTCGTTGATGACGATGCCGGCGCTGCGAGTGCGCCGGCCGAGCGGCGTCCCCACCGCGGGCTCGACCTTGACGCCGAGCAGCGCCGGAGAGCCGGAGGAGTGAAAGAAGACCGGGAGGAAGAGTGCGAGAAGGAAGACGAGGAGGAGCCGAACCTCCTGGGCATCCATTGCCCGGCGCGTCCGCGGTGGGCCGGGGCGGCCGCCGGAGGGTATGCCAGTGGCGGGTTGTTGCCGCCCTCAAGATGCGTCAGCACGCCCTCGAGCATGAGGCCGGGGATGCCCCACCACACGCGGCACCCCTCGCTGTTCTTCATGCCGCCCACCACCGGTTCCCCGTTGGTGGACGCCAGCCTCTTCTCCTGACGGCGCTCGAAGTACGCCGCCGACGCCGCGTGGTTGTCAGCGGCGTACTGGGGGAGGGCGAGCTGCTCGTCGGTGAGGGAGGCGCGCACGAGCTCTACCTCGGCGGCGAAGTAGGGGGCGTGCGCCACGGCGTCGGGCAACGGTGGAACTGGCACTCCCCCGTCGCTGAGCCTCCACCCTGTCGGCCCGGCGCGTATGTCTGGCGGCGCCGAGATGTTGGCCTCGAACAGGAGCCACGACTCCTGTTTGCGGAGCGAGCGGCGGCCGAAGCCGTTGGCCGCCGCCTCGTCGCCGGGGAAATGTTCGGCCATCGGGAGAGGGAGAGGGAGGGCTCGGCGGCAGTGCACGGGAGAGGGAGGGCTCGGCGGCAGTGCACGGGAGAGGGAGGGCTCGGCGGCGGCGCACGAGAGAGGGAGGGCTCGGCGGCTAGGGTTGGTGTGGCCAGAGGCGAGGGAGGCCACCGGCTTATATAGCCGCGCCCGTGTGCACGCGTGGCGGGAGGGGAGGTGTCCGTGTCAAAACCGGCGGATCTCGGGTAGGGGGTCCCGATCTGTGCGTCAAGGTCGGATGGTAACAGGAGACAAGGGACACTTTATTTTACCCAGGTTCGGGATCTCTCGATGAAGGTAAAACCCTACTCCTGCTAGATTAATATTGATGATATGGGTAGTACAAGAGTAGATCTATCACGAGATCAAGCAGGCTAAACCCTAGAAGCTAGCCTATGGGTATGATGATGGTTATGATGTGTTCGTCCTACGGACTACAACCCTCCGGTTTATATAGGCACCGGATAGGGTTAGGGCTACACAGAGTCGGTTACATTGGTAGGAGATCTTGAATATCCGCACGCCTAGCTTGCCTTCTACGCCAAGGAAAGAACCTTCCGGACACGGGACGAAGTCTTCAATCTTGTATCTTCATAGTCCTGGAGTCCGGCTGAAGATATAGTTCGGCTATCCGAACACCCCCTAATCCAGGACTCCCTCAGTAGCCCCTGAACCAGGCTTCAATGACGACGAGTCCGGCGCGCAAATTATCTTCGGCAGTGCAAGGCGGGTTCCTCCTCCAAATTCTTCAAGAATATAATAAACACCAAAAAATAGTGTCCGGCTCTGCAAAACAAGTTTCCACGTATTGCCATATAGAGAATAATACAAACACAAATCAAATCTGCTGACGTATTCCGCAGTGCGTCATAACACTGCGACCAAGCCTTCTGTATGGATTATTTTTTGTTGTTCCACCGCAGCACGTTCAACGAGGCGGTTTCCTTGGCACGTCTTGTCGAAGCAGAGATCGTGTGCCCCCTTTAACGGGATTCTCATTAATACGGACGTGGGTAACCCAATCGTGCCCGTTAAGCACGTCCTGCCTTGATTAAAGGCTAGTCCAAGACAGTTACGGGGAGGGCTCTTGATATTCTGCCTCTTATAAAGAGACCGAGACCTTGCTCCCCTCTTGTGTTCTCAAAACAAGCTCGCCCATAGGCTCGAGTTCCATCACCCCAGGCTTTTAGATTCTAGGCGCACCGGACCATCGACAATGTCCGGCTCCGGCCTTCAAGGCCAATGGATGCCCTCCTCCGTTACTGAGGAGGACGTATCAAGGTTGAGGGAGGCTAGGTTCCTGACCAGCGAGATCCCGCACAGGTTGCTTGCTCAAGGACAAGCGATCCCAAGCCCTCAGCCTGGTGAGAGCGTAGTATTCATCTCCCACTTCCTTCGGGGATTAGGCTTCCCAACGGATCCTTTCGTAAGGAGGCTGATGTTTTATTATGGGCTGGAATTCCATGACCTAGCTCCAGAGTCCATCCTCCATATCTCCTCCTTCATTGTTGTGTGTGAAGCGTTTCTCCATATCACCCCTCACTTCGGATTATGGCTCAAGACCTTCAAGGCAGAACCGAAGATAATCGAGGGGCGTCACGTAGAGTGCGGAGGTGCTATTATAAAAAGGAATACCGATGCTCCATGGCACGAGGGCACTTTTCAAGAGGAGCTCGGCTTATGGCAACAGGAGTGGTTCTACATCACCTCTCCTCGGGGCACCACTTGGGTAGCGCCTCCCGCCTTTCGCTCGGGCCCCCCACCACGTTTAACATCGTGGATCAACACAGGGTTAGATCGGGGCTTGCCCAAAGATGTTCCTCTGTTGCAGGGCCGCATAAAGGATCTCCTAAAAGGAGACATCAACCTGGTCAAGGTGACACAAGTTATGCTGATTCGCCGGACACTGCCCGGCCAATGTCGCCCCCTCCGCTTGTGGGAGTTCAACCCAGAGGGGCCGCGAGCTCTCCGAAATTTCATGGGCGTGACGCCTACGGAGATGTATAGACTGTTCTTCGGACCACAAGGAGTGAGTCCGGATTTGACCGAGGATGCTGGTTTAAGCCGCAACCGCCCAGATACAGAAGTAGGTGACCTTGCGCCCGGACCTTCTGTCCGTACAATTGACTTATTTTTCAACAGTACTTCTCCTTTTTACGCAGGAGTGGATAGCGAAGGCGAAGCTGGTCCGGTGTCCGGCTCCCCTTCCCGAGACCAGGCTAGATCCTGTGCTAGTCAGGATGTTGGAGGTGGCGCCTCTGGAGGAAAATGAAGGGGCGGACAAGGAAACCGTGGCCTCTTCAAAAGGGGCCATCCCAAAGGAGGGAATCGACAACTCCTCTCCAAAGGGGAAGAAAAGGGCCGCCTCTGACGACCCGAGAGCCGTAGCTCCAAAGCAGGGGAAAGAATCCGCGTCAGAGGACCCGACGCCGGAGAGCCCCTCGGCCGAACTAAATCCTCAAAAGGAGCAGCCCTCCAACGAGCCGTAAGTAGAAAGAGAGTCATTCTTTTAAGATAAATCCTTAACTTATATCTGAGAAGTTTTAACCGAAACCTTACCTTGTAGTTCGGACCTCGACCCTTCTCGGCAGAGCTCGTCATCGGGGGATCTTCTTCCGGAGATGATGGAGAGCGGAACGCCTCCTCCTTCATCGCCTAGCAAGGCGGGCGACGCCGAAGTGTCGTCGCAGAGGATTTCTCCGAATCTGCCAGAGGCAGAAGGTGATCATGCGGCCCCCCGGGGTTCTCCGTGTCCGGCCTCCGAAGAAGGCCATGGGACGAGTCCGGCACCATCTGGTGTTTGGTCGGAGGAGCTGAAGGTTTTGCTGGGCCGAGCCTCTGTTTCAGAGGAGCATCGTGTGTTGATGCACACGGTGATTGAAAAGATTTCATTCGCGGAAAGCGGACTGAACGAGGCCGTCAAGAGTTTACTGGCGGGCCTTGAGGTACGTTTTGAATAACGAACATTAATGTTAATTGCGCATAATAACATGCGCCCTGTATAGATAGTAGCCCCTAAGACTCTGTGTGCCGCAAAGATTAGCGGCGCGCAGAGGATCTTAATCCCAGGTCCTTTAAGTGGCACCTTTGTATGTAGGTGGCAGGTTGTCCGGAGTCGAGCCGGACTCGAGATTTTGCCGAAATGAAACGGCAACTCGATGAGGCAGAAGCTGACATCGTGCTTGTTAACAAGCGGCTTGATGATGCTCAAGGTATTGAGTTTATTTGGCGATTGTTAGTAAGAGGAGCTTTATGTCAATATCTTACCTTGTGTATGCTTGATGCAGATGGTGCGGCGGCCGTAGAAGGACTTAGGGCCGAGCTCGCCAAAGCAAAGGAACAAGCCAGAAAAAGCGATGCGGCTGCCGGAAGAGCCCGTGAAGAGCTAAAAGCCGAACAGGCTTCCCATTGCCGAAGCAAGGAGGAGATGGCTGATATAGCCGTGAAGTTGAAAAGTGCTACTGACCGTTGCAAACTTCTTGAAGAGGAAGGTCGAGCCCGACAGACGGATTTAGAGAAGGCCATCGCCGACGCCAAGGACGCCCGCTTTGGTATGAGAGCGTCAAGGGAAGAGTTGCGTCAAGCCGACTAATTGCGGATGAAAAGCCCTTCCTGCTGCGGAGAAAATTCTGTGATCCGAGGTTCGCCCCGTTGGACCGAGCGTGGAGCGTGGAGGATGCGACCAGGTACTTTCAAGATAAGAAAGATCATGAAGTGGAAAAGCTCTTCTGGTCGCAGTTCACTAATCCAGAGCGTCCACTATCAGTGGATGATCACCTGGCCCAATGGGCCGAGCTGAATAGGTTGTCCGGACTCGCCATGAAGTATGCCATGGACCGCCTGTGTCCGGGGAGATCGAAGCCGAGAAGCTATTTCAGTTTGATGCAGCAATTTCTTGACGTGGTGCCTCGGATTGAAGCTCTAAAGAGGTTCGCTTGCACAGAGGGCGCACGGCTGGCTCTTGCCCGTGTCAAGACATACTGGGCAGATATGGAGCCCACCGTTGTTGCGTCCCGTGATTCGGATAAAAGCAAAATTCCTTCCGAGCACTATTTTGAGGAAGTCCTCGCGGGCGCTCGTATAATAGAGACGCAGTGTTCGAAAGATGCTGTTTTATGACAGCATATGTAATCATAGATCAATATTTTTATAAATTGTAATGGCATAATTTAGACTTGTGCCTTCAAGTATTAATAACACCTCCTGTGCGGCCGTTTTAATATATAAATTCTGAAAGATTGCAGTCGTTGGCTTCAGCCCCCACGCACATAGTGCGGGGGTGCGCGCGGAGAACGCATTTTCACACTTAACCCAACGTCTTGGTCCTACAAAGGAGGTGATAGCGCCGCGGGCTAGGCAACCGGACTATAATGCTTTAAGACTTTCACTTAGCCATAGGAGCTTGACAGTGGGACTCTTTAGGTAGCCCTTTAATGGCGACTGCGTTTACCCGAATTCGGGACGCATATGTGCCTGACCGGGAAGCGGCCCTTCGTCAAAAGGGAGGAATTCGATAAATTCCTATAAGTCATCGAGTGGCGACCAGTCTCGCGCTACATCATGACAGTCGGTTTTCGGCTTTCTCTACTGAGGTGCTCACCCGGCCGAACCGGGGCACAATCGCAGTAGTTCTCCTGGTGCAACCTTAGCCGACAGAACGGAACGTAAGGTGACCGAACTCAGGAGCCGGGCAACCCAACATGTGACCAAAATCATGACTTGGAGCTGATGCATATAGTGCCAAAACTCGCGACGCCGAACACTCCCTAAGGTGTTCGGTCTTTGTGGGTGCGTGTGAAACAACACCCTTGAAAAAGAAAAAAGCCCCTTGTGTCCAGGTACGAGCAAGAATTCTGGCGTGGCCACATGCCAAAACGCCAGTCTCCTCCATGGTTATAGTGAGGTAAACCAGGGGATGTATAGCAGCAAGAGACAGTAAAAAAGGTTTACGCAGGGTCTTAATCTAAGAAGAATCCTTTGGGGCGGGTCCCTACTGCACGTCTGCGCCTGTGTCTCCACTGTGCCGTGTCCTGGACGGGCGCCGTGAGACGTTCATCTGTAAAAGGGAAGAACTAAATTGAAAAATGGGTCGTGCGGATCAAAAAGAATAATAAATAAAATGTGAAGTGAGAAATAGATACGGTCGAGTTTTATTGTCTCTGCGTACAGCCCCTGGTGAGGCGTACCAAGCCTATAACGAAAATGGGCTTGTGCCGAACTCATTGAGTCCGCGGCCTTTTGTGACTTACATCGAAAAAGTCTTTTGGCTGGCGAGGCCATTTTGTTGGGCGGCCGTTTAAGCAGCCGCACAATCCTCCGTTTGGAGGAGATGTAGTTTAGTATGCTTCCTTTAAAGAGATGATGCCTCGAGGACCGGGCATCTTTAGCGTGAGGGATGCATAATGCGGTATTGCGTTAAAGCGAGCGAAAGCTCCGTGTCCCATTAGTGCTTGATAGCGACTTGAAAACGGGACTATGTGGAAGATATGCTTTTCGCGACGAAAGTTATTGGCAGAGCCAAATATGACCACAAGCCGGAGAAAACCCATACAGTGGGTGTCCGGGCCTGGTGCTACTCCTTGAAAGGAGGTTTTACTGTGACGGATTCGTGTTGGGTTTATGCCCATGCGGTGAATTGTATCCTGATATATCAGATTTAGTCCACTGCCACCGTCCATAAGGACGTTGGTAAACTGGAATCCGTCTATTATTGGATTAAGCATCAGGGCAGTCCGACCTGCGTGTTTGATATTGCGAGAATAATCTAGCTGATCAAAAATGATTGGCTTTAGTAACCAGTGGCCAGACTCCTGAGGGATAGGCTTGAATGTGCGGACCTTTATGGGTGCCTCATGCCTTGTTATGTGAAGTGAGTTCACTGTTTTGACTTCTTGCGGGAAGTTCTTTTGCTTCCTGGTGTTCTGCTTTTGGGGTTCGTCCTCTTCCTCACTTGGTGTGTCGAGCCCCTTGTGTTCGGCGTTAAGCCTTCCGGATTGTTTGAAAACCCAACAGTCTCTGTGGGTATGATTAGCAGGCTTTCCAGGAGTACTGTGTATCTGACATATCCTGTCCATGATTCTCTTTAGACTGGACGGATCTTCCCTATTATCCTGAGGGGGTGATTTTGTCTGATTTTGCCGTGAGCCTTTGAATCCGGCATTGACTGTCGTGCTCTTCGGACTTTTTCTTTTGATTCGGCGAAGGTCCTTGTTTCGCCGTGGTTTCCCGTTTCCATCCCTGATTTCTGATGTACTTGGGTCGCTGGGGCTACATCGTGCCAACCAGCTGTCCTCTCCTGCGCAAAAGCGGGTCATGAGGCTTGTGAGTGCGGCCATTGTTCTTGGCTTTTCCTGGCCGAGGTGTCTGGCGAGCCATTCGTCTCGGACATTGTGCCTGAAAGCCGCTAGGGCTTCGGCGTCCGGACAATCCACTATTTGATTCTTTTTAGTGAGGAATCTGTTCCAGAACTGCCGAGCTGATTCTCCGGATTGTTGAGTTATGTGACTGAGGTCGTCTGCGTCCGGGGGGCGGACGTAGGTCCCTTGAAAATTTGCTCGGAAAGCGTCATCGAGCTCTTCCCAACTTCCAATTGTGTTTTCGGGAAGGCTTTTAAGCCAGTGCCAGGCTGGCCCTTTAAGCTTAAGGGGTAAATATTTTATGGCGTGGAGATCATCTCCTCTAGCCATATGTATGTGGAGGATATAATCCTCGATCCAGACTCCCGGGTCTATTGTTCCATCGTACGCCTCTATGTTAACGGGTTTAAATCCCTCTGGGAATTCATATTCCAGGACCTCATCGGTGAAACAAAAAGGGTGTGCGGCACCCCTATATTTGGGTGTGCCGGATTCTGATGGTGGATTTTTTGCATTGCTTGTGAGAGCTTGCTTTCTTGGCCCGTAAATGGACCTGGCTGGGCCATGATGCGAGTCTTTGATTGTGTCGCATGCCGCATTGAGTGCGGCGCCGTTTGCCGTATTGTAGTGGCCGAGAGGTCGTTTATTCGACCGTGTAGCCTTTTTGTTTTTCGAGTTTGGGGGCTCTAGGGCCTCCTGGTCGAATTCGGGCAGTAGCTTTCTCTTCGGATAGCTTTTGGTGCGGCGGCTGCCGCCGTATTTCTCTGCGGTATTGATTACTTTGCTCCATCTTGTTTTGAGTGCATCTTCCGCCGTCTTTAGCTTTTGCTTCTGCTTCTTCAGGCTTCGTGCTGTGGCGACGAGCCTTTCTTGGAGATTCTTCTGCTCCATGATTTTATCCGGCGTGGTATCGTCCGGAGTTCTGTTATGACCGGGGGAGGGCTGTTCGTCCTCTCTGCCTGTGTTACCCTGTTTGGACGGCTGTTCTGGGATGCCTTCGTCATCTGCCGGCTCGTCCTGCTCTATGGCTGGGTCTTGATCGAGGCGGGGCTTCGCTCGGCGTTTACGTCGCCGCTTTGAGTGCTTTTCGGAGGGTTTACCCTTCTTTTCGCCCCCTTCTTCCTCATTGTGAGTTTTTTCAGGTGTATCCACCATGAATACGTCATTAAGTAGGGTGGAGGTCCAGTGCCCTATGGGCGCTGGTTCCCGTTCGTCTCCGTCTTCGTCGTCCATACCGTCAAAGTCTTTGGAGCCGAAGTCGAGCATGTCGGTTAAATCGTCGACAGTGGCTATTAAGTGGGTGGTGGGTGGGCTTTGAATTTCTTCGTCGTCCGAATCCCAACCTCGCAGGCCATAGTTCGGCCCGGGCTCTCCTGACAAAGAGAGAGACTTGAGAGAATTCAGAATATCACCAAAAGGTGAATACTGAAAGATATCCGCGGCGGTGAACTCCATTACAGGCGCCCAATCTGATTCGATCGGCGGGGGCACGGATGACCCGAAGTTCGGTGAAGAGTCCGGCTCCTTGGAGTCACAGGCCATGCGGAGCGCGGGGCTCGCGTTCGGCTCAATGGCCTTTAAGATTGCAGCCCCCGAGGTGACGTCCAACCGTTCATCTTCAAAGAACGCAGCGGGCTCCGAATCGAGGATCGGGGCCGAAGCGTATGCGGCCTCCAGGACACTGTTCGGAGGCAGAGCTATATCATGCCCCTCGAGATAGTGCGGCGTGCTTGGCTGTGGCTCGAATCCGTCGAAGATCAAGTCTCCGCGGATATCTACGGTGTAGTTTAGGCTTCCAAACCTGACTTGATGGCCAGGGCCGTAGCTCTCGATCTGCTCCAGATGACCAAGCGAGTTGGCCCGCAGAGCAAAGCCGCCGAAGACGAAGATCTGTCCGGGGAGAAAAGTCTCACCCTGGACCTCATCGTTGTTGATGATCAAAGGAACCATCGGGCCTAAAGGCGACGACACAGAGGAACTCTCAATGAAAGCACCAATGTCGGTGTCAAAACCGGCGGATCTCGGGTAGGGGGTCCCGATCTGTGCGTCAAGGTTGGATGGTAACAGGAGACAAGGGACACTTTATTTTACCCAGGTTCGAGCCCTCTTGATGGAGGTAAAACCCTACTCCTGCTAGATTAATATTGATGATATGGGTAGTACAAGAGTAGATCTACCACGAGATCAAGGAGGCTAAACCCTAGAAGCTAGCCTATGGGTATGATGATGGTTATGATGTGTTCGTCCTACGGACTACAACCCTCCGGTTTATATAGGCACCGGATAGGGTTAGGGTTACACAGAGTCACTCACATTGGTAGGAGATCTTGAATATTCGCACGCCTAGCTTGCCTTCTACGCCAAGTAAAGAACCTTCCGGACACGAGACGAAGTCTTCAATCTTGTATCTTCATAGTCCTGGAGTCCGGCTGAAGATATAGTTCGGCTATCCGAACACCCCCTAATCCAGGACTCCCTCAGGAGGCGTCGCCGCGCCACCCCGTGACGCGCCACCCGTGAGGAATCAGTGGCAAGGCTGACCGGCGGCGGCAGGGCGGCAGTCTTGGCATTGATTCCCGCGGGAACCGAGGCGATGAGGGCGACAAAGCGCCCGTCTCGCTGACTAGGCAGGCCCGCGGCTTCTTTGCGCCAAAACAACTCGCCCCAGTGCCCCCGGGCGCCCCCCAGCACGACGGTTTCAGCCTGGGTCCGCCGGCGCTGATTTCGGCCCAGGCCGGCGAAAATCGGGCTCCTGGGGGTGCGACTGGGCCGTTTTTTCCGCGCCGGCACCAAAAAATCGCTTGGGGAGGCCTTTCTGGAGGCGCGGCTGGAGATGCTTTTAGCATGACGACTTCCCGTTTGTCTACTACAACAAGTTGTGCTCGGCTCTGACAAGGGAGGAGCGATGACAGCGGCGCGCCTTCGGCTCGCTTCGGTGCTTGTAGTCGTTGCTAGGTGGTCTATGAATCTGGATGTAATTTTTATTATTTTTTGTGTTCGTTGTACTGCCATGATTAGAGATGAATAGATTTACAGTTTTCCGAAAAAAAAACTACATGAGTCTGAAGCAAATTTACCTCCGATCAGCTCAGAAAGCAGTATTTTTCTACCTTGGCCGCATGACCACTGCCTCTTAATATTATACAAGAAAATCAAGCAGACTATGATTCTTGACGACTGTATTGATTATCGAGGATATTTTGTATCATCTTGATGCATTAATATTTAGCCCGATATCTAAATACTAGGAGACCAATGAAGACGAATGTTCACTGTTGTAAGAGAGAAAATCGACTCATGAAAAGGGGCTTCCAAACTCCGCATTATGTTTTTTCTTTTGAGGCAAAACTCTGCATCATGTGAGTCGAAGCACCAGAAGACTGGGAAATAAAAAGAGAATGTCAAGCGTCAAATCAATGAGCAGCCCAATGACAAGAAGCCTAGTGGAAGATGAAGCCCACCAAGCCCACTCATGACCAGCCGTCATGCACCAAGTTCATGGACCCAACAAAACTAAAGTACCCTTAGATCTATTTTATTTTTACACTTTTTGCTCAGAAAAGGGGCAATTTACACTTCCCTGGAGTATAACATTTTACCCTTGCTCTTCCAGCAAGGGTGTTGGTGGTCATTTGTACAAGGCCGTAGGTCTATAAAGGAACCCCATGTGTCAGTTGTAAACATCTCTCATTTGAATGAATAAACCTATCACTCAAGGTGAGACTTAGGCTTCCTTTGAGGCGATCCGCTTAGGCTGCAGGCCGACCGAATTTCCTTCCAAACTGTTGGCTCCGAACGGAAATATCTCAGGAAAGCCTGCCGCATGTCCATGATCAGATTGACACTTGGGCGAGTATAGATGAATACGGGATAAAGAGCAACTCTAGCAGATCCTGCAAACCGCCCGGCCCGCAAAAATTCCGGCGAGTATGCGGGCTCGGGTTAATTTTGCGGCCAGAACAGAGCCCACATACTCGCTCGGCCCGCAAAATTTTTTGCCGCAGCCCGCAAACCGCACACGCCGAGCACTATAAGTGCGGTTCGGCGACCCTTTTGCGGGTCCAAACCCTATCCCCCGCCGTCGCGAGCCACCCGATTCCCCTTTCTCCTCTCCCAATTTCTCGCCGCCGGCGACCCTCTGCCCCGCCTCGAGCCGCCATGTGGGGGCGAATGTGGAGCTCCGGACGCGGCTCCGGCAGCAGATCCGGCCGTGAGAGGGACCCGGAGCGCGAGCGCCGCGTCCGGTCAGACGGCGCGAGGAAGCGCGACGCGCGGAAGTGGACCAACCGCGGGCTTTCGCCGCCAGCGAGGTTCGACCGCCGCGAGACGGTGGAGTACGACCGCCGGCGCGCGTCGTTCTCCTCCGCGCGTTCTTCGTACGCCGGATCCTCCTCCTCCGCCGCCGCGGGCTTCCTCCCCGTGAAGAGGGAGTGGTCGGACGACACTAGTAAAAAAAGGGTCATCTGTCCCGGTTGGTAAGGGCCTTTTGTCCCGGTTGTTGAACCGGGACTAAAGGGTCGTTACTAATGCCCTAACACTTTAGTCCCGGGTCTTACACGAACCGGGACTGATGGGCCTCCACATGGCCGGTGCGGCGAGTCCAGGCAGGAGGGCCTTTGGTCCCGGTTGGTGGCACCAACCGAGACCAATAGGCATCCACGCATCAGCATTTCTGCGGCTGGGGTTTTTTTTGAAAGGCGGGGGGTGATACGTCTCCGTCGTATTCAAAACACTTTTGCCCTTGTTTTGGACTCTAACTTGTATGATTTGAATGGAACTAACCCGAACTGACACTGTTTTCAGCAGAATTGCCATGATGTTGTTTTATGTGCAGAAAACAAAAGTTCTCGGAATGACCTAAAACTCCACGGAATACCTTACAATAAATAATAAAAAAATCCTCTCCAAAGATGAAGACCAGGGGGCCCACACCCTGTCCACGAGGGTGGGGGCACCCCCCCCTAGGGCGCGCCCCGTACCTCGTGGGCCCCTGGACACCTTCCGACGCCAACTCCAACACTATATATTGGCTTTCGGGGATAAAGAAATAGAGGAGAAGAAATCATCACGTTTTACGATACGGAGCCACCGACAAGCCCTAAAACCTCTCGGGATGGCTGATCTGGAGTCTGTTTGGTGCTCCGGAGAGGGGGATTCATCGTCGTCGTCATCATCAACCATCCTCCATCACCAATTTCATGATGCTCACCGCCGTGCGTGAGTAATTCCATTGTAGGCTTGCTGGACGGTGATGGGTTGGATGAGACTTACCATGTAATCGAGTTAGTTTTGTTAGGGATTGATCCCTAGTATCCATTATGTTCTGAGATTGATGTTGCTAAGACTTCGCTATGCTTAATGCTTGTCACTAGGGCACGAGTGCCATGATTTCAGATCTGAACCTATTATGTTTTCATGAATATATGTGTGTTCTTGATCCTATCTTGCAAGTCTATAGTCACCTACTATGTGTTATGATCCGGCAACCCCGAAATGACAATAATCGGGACCACTCCCGGTGATGACCATAGTTTGAAGAGTTCATGTATTCACTATGTGCTAATGCTTTGTTCCGGTTCTCTATTAAAAGGAGGCCTTAATATCCCTTAGTTTCCAATAGGACCCCGCTGCCACGGGAGGGTAGGACAAAAGATGTCATGCAAGTTCTTTTCCATAAGCACGTATGACTATATTCGGAATACATGCCTACATTACATTGATGGATTGAAGCTAGTTCTGTGTCACCCTATGTTATGACTGTTACATGATGAACCGCATCCGGCATAATTATCCATCACTGATCCGATGCCTACGAGCTTTCCATATACTGGTTTACGCTTATTTACTTTCCCGTTGCTACAGTTACAATCACTACAAAACACCAAAAATATTACTTTGCTTTCATTGCTCTTTTGTTACCGTTGCCACCACTATCATACTACTTTGCTACTAAATACTTTGTTGCAGATACTAAGTTTCCAGGTGTGGTTGAATTGATAACTCAGCTACTAATACTTGAGAATATTCTTTGGCTTCCCTTGTGTCAAATCAATAAATTTGGGTTGAATAGTCTACCCTCGAAAGTTGTTGCGATCCCCTATACTTATGGGTTATCAAGACTAATTTCTGGCACCGTTGCCGGGGAGCATAGCTCTATTCTTTGAGTCACTTGGGATTTATATCTGCTGGACACTATGAAGAACTTGAAAGACGCTAAGACAAAAATTTATCCCTCAACTATGAGGGGAGGTAAAGAACTGCCATCTAGCTCTGCACTTGATTCACCCTCTGTTATGAGTAAGCTTGCGACACCTAAACCTGCTTCTGCTATTCGTTCTGATATGTCGCATGTTATTGATGATGCCACTTCTGGTATGCATGATACTTATGATGAAACTACTTCTATGCCTGATACTACTGTGCCCCTTAGTGAATTTCTTGATGAACAAATTGCTAGGGCTAGAGAGAAAGAAATTATTGAATCTGATTATAATGATGAAAGTGATGATGAAGATAGGCCTATTATTCCTGAGGGTTATGTTTTTGATATGGAATCTTCTATCGCTATTCTAGCTTGCAGAGATCGTCATAAACTTAAAAGGCTATTAATTAAATGAAACAAAGAATCTCTTAAAGATAAAATAAGGCCTGACCCTGCTTTTGCTACTTCACCTATCTGTGTTCCCGATAAGGATTATGAATTCTCTGTTGATCCTGGTATAATTACTTTGGTTGAATCTGATCCTTTCCATGGCTATGAATCTGAAACTGTTGTGGCACATCTTACTAAATTAAATGATATAGTCACCCTGTTTACTAATGATGAGAGATCGCGCTACTTTTATATACTTAAAATATTTCCGTTCTCATTAAAGGGTGATGCTATGATATGGTTTAATTCTCTTGATCCTGGTTGTGTGTGTAGTCCCCAGGATATGATTTATTACTTCTCTGCTAAATATTTCCCTGTTCATAAGAAACAAGTTGTTTTAAAGGAAATATACAAGTTTATGCACTTGGGGGAGGCTTCTCAAGTTACTTAATGCTTTGCCTGATCATCCTCTTAAGAAAAATGAAATACTTGATATCTTTTATAATGGACTAACTGATGCTTCCAGAGATTACCTGGATAGTTGTGTTGGTTCTCTTTTCAGGGAAAGAACACCGGATCAAGCTGAAATTCTATTGAATAATATGTTGACAAATGAAAATAATTGGGCACCTCCTGAGCCAGCTCCCGCTCCAATTAATGATCCTATTCCTAAACCAACCCCGAAGAAGAGAGGTGTTCTATTTCTCAGTCCCGACGATATGCAAGAGGCAAAGAAATCTATGAAAGAAAAAGGTATTAAAGTTGAAGATGTTAAGAATTTACCTCCTATTGAAGAAATACATGGTCTTAATTTACCGCCTGTTGAGGAAACATATGATCTTGATCCATTACCTATTGAAGAACCTCTTGATCCCGATAACCCGACACAGGTAGTAATGGTAAATTCTCTTTATAGATTTGATGAAGGTGATATTCCTCATTACAAGTCTGCTAGACAATGCTTAGAAGAGTTTGATAACTTTATTGTCAAACAAGAAAATTGTAATGCTTATTTTGGTAGACAGTTGAAATATGATTCCGATATGATTAAATGCTTGGGTGATTATATGGCTAATATTAGAGGTGAACTTAAACTTGTTAGCAAACATGCTTCTATGGTTACCACTCAAGTAGAACAAGTACTTAAAGCTCAAAAAGAATTGCTCGATGAAATGAATAGTAAGAAAAATGATTATGTTGTTAGAGTGGCTACTAGAACTGGTAGAATGACTCAGGAACCTTTGTATCCTGAAGGCCACCCTAAGAGAATGGAGCAAGATTCTCAGAGAAATAATATTGGTGCACCTAGTTCTTCTAAAATGAAGAAAAAGAAAAATGATAGAACTGTGCAAACTTCTAGTGAACCTATTACTGAACCCCCTGATAATCCAAATGATATATCTATTGTCTGATGCTGAAACACAATCTGGTAATGAACATGAACCTAATGAAAATGTCAATGATGATGTTCATGATGATGCTCAACCTAGTAATGATAATGATGTAGAAATTGAACCTGTTGTTGATCTTGATAACCCACAATCAAAGAATCAACGTTATGATAAGAGAGACTTTGTAGCTAGGAAACTTGGTAAAGAAAGGGAACCTTGGGTTCAGAAACCCATGCCTTTTCCTCCCAAACCATACAAGAAAAAGGATGATGAGGATTTTGAGCGCTTTGCTGAAATGATTAGACCTACCTTTTTGCGTATGCGATTGACTGATATGCTCAAAATGAATCCTTATCTAAGTACATGAAAGATATTGTTACAAATAAAAGAAAGATACCGGAAGCTGAAATTTCCACCATGCTTGCTAATTATACTTTTAAGGGTGGAATACCAAAGAAACTTGGAGATCCAGGAGTACCTACTATACTATGCTCCATTAAAAGAAATTATGTTAAAACTGCTTTATGTGATCTTGGAGCCGGTGTTAGTGTTATGCCTCTCTCTTTATATCGTAGACTTGATTTGAATAAGTTGACACCTACTGAAATATCTTTGCAAATGGCTGATAAATCAACCGCTATACCTGTCGGTATTTGTGAGGATGTGCCAGTTGTGGTTGCAAACGTTACTATTTTAACGGACTTTGTTATTCTTGATATTCCCGAGGATGATAGTATGTCTATTGTTCTTGGAAGACCTTTTCTTAATACTGCAGGGGCTGTTATTGATTGCACCAAAGGCAATGTCACCTTTCATGTTAATGGTAATGAGCATACGGTACACTTTCCGAGGAAACAACCTCAAGTTCATAGTATCAACTCTATTGGGAAAATTCCATCGAATATATTTGGAGTTTCTGAATTTCCTCTTCCCACTGTCAAAAAGAAATATGATATACTTATTGTTGGGGATGTGCATATCCCCGTTGAGGTAACATAGTGTTATTCGAAATTTCTCCGGTTCCATGTTAATCGGAATGGGTTTGTTAACAAGACTTGATCAATCTTGTTAGTGGATTCCTTTTGATGAGCATGAGACGGATGAAACTAGAAGCACAACCTTCTGTGCCCTCTTTATACTTTCTGTTCTTTAGTAGAAATAAAGTAAAAATAGTATTTTTTCTGTCTGTTTCCTGACTTATCCGTGCAATATAAAAATATCCCGAAAATAAAAGTCCTCAGAATGACATGCCAATTTGATATGATTTTTTCGGAAATATTTGAGGATTTATGGTGCAAAAATCACCGCGGGGGGAGCTGCCACCTGGCCACGAGGGTGGAGGGCGCGCCCTACCCCCCTGGGCGCGTCCCCTGCCTCGTGGGCCCACGGTGGCCCTCCTCCACTTATCCCGACACCCATCGTCTTCTTCTTCCTCACACAAACACGAAAAACCAACTCAAGCACGAGTTCCAGCCCCCTTTGATGTGATTTTCGATCTCCTTGCTCAAAGCACCTCTCGCAGAACTCCTTGGGGAGATTGTTCCTTGGTATGTGA
Organism: Aegilops umbellulata; assembly: GCA_032464435.1. Lineage (NCBI taxonomy): Eukaryota > Viridiplantae > Streptophyta > Magnoliopsida > Poales > Poaceae > Aegilops > Aegilops umbellulata. The sequence continues at coordinate 344,855,286 of CP136056.1, read as the reverse complement.
CTCCTCCATTGGTCCAATTAGTTTTTGTTCTAGTGCTTTATTCTTTGCAAATTTGTGCTGCATAGGTGACCATGTTCTTTAGCTTGCATGTAAATTTATATGGTTCCAAGTAGTTCTAATGCTTGATATAGGCTCTAGGCACTTGTAGGAGTAGTTGCTATCAGTTTTATTGAAGTTGGTTCACTTTTGTTTGAAGTTACTAAAAATTTCAGATTATTTCAGAAAATAATGAAGAGACTTTTGAGGGGCTCATCGAGCAGAAGCTCGAAGGAGAAACAAAATGAAGAAGCACAGAGGCCCAAATATAATTTGCCTCGTACTGCAGAGATCCGGCCGTGTGAATGGCCTTCCGACAATTTCTTGATACATGCCGGGATTTATGAGGATTTCCATTCATTAATTGAGAATGTCGGCCTCACCGACTTCGTCCGCGACCAACGTCCTCGGTATCTCTTACTCACAAATACTTTTGTGTAAAACTTCTACTTTTCCCCTAAGGAATCACCTCCTTCAGAAGAGTTTCATTTATATGATGTTGTTAAAAATATGCCCTTGTCTGAATTTTGCGAAGTATGCAACATACCCCCTGAGGGTATCTTAGAGGAACCACTCTGTAAAGAGGTGGAAGCGTTTATTAACACTATCTTTGTGGGAGAAACCAGGAAGGTTTCCGATGCAAGAATCACTAGCATACATTTTCCTGTATTACGCTATTTTGCCTTATTTGCTAGTCGTTGCTTGATTGGTCGCGGGAACTGTGGGAACCTTAGCGTTCCTGATATTATTATTTTGTTCCATGGTTTATACCGCGATAACACTGTTAGTATGGGTGGAATTCTTGCTAGACTGTTAAGTATGAACCGTAGTAAGGGTCCATCTTTGGAGGCATTTATGCTTCACGCCTCGCTGCACATTTTAACATAGCTATTAGGCTTCATGAGAAAGAAGAAAAATTGATGGCTAGTGCTTATCTAGACTATAAAAGTATGATAGCGCATGATTTTATTGTTAAGGACAGGGAAGGAGGGCTCAAATATAAATTATTCTTTCATAAACATCATCCTGAAACTAGTACCTTGCCTGCTCCTTCTTTGTTTAATTTTGTAGGACCTTATCTCGTTACGTGGGCTGCCATCCAAGCTTACAAGAATCCTGCACTAGCCCCGGAACCGGAACCACAAAAGGAGCCTCCACGACAATCTGTTTATTCTTGGGATCCGGAGATGGCTGTCAGCCAATGGCAGTCAGAGTCTTCCTCATCACAGTACAATCCCAACTATTCTTCATAGCAGTACGACCCCAGCTACACCTACGGGTATCCGCCGGGCTATCCCTGGCCATAAACCAGCTTAGGCCAAAGGCCTAAGCTTGGGGGAGTACGTATTTCTCATCGACGTTACATTTATGTTCACACACACTCATTGCTAGATGTCGGTGCTCATACTCTTTCACTGTAATATCCATGCTAGTTTATTTTCTTTTTCCTGCTTTCTTCTTGTGTGTTTGATAAACCTTAAGAAAAAATAGTAGCAGTTTACTTTCCTGCTGTAGTAGTAGTAATTAAAAAGAAAACCCAAATATATTTCTCGTTCTTCTTTTGCTTGTTGGGAGCTTTCCCGTGTAAATATTTTTTATTTCTTTTCTTTTCTTTGGGGGTCAATAGGAGAAGGCCATGATTAAATTGTTGAAGTGGCTCTTATATGCATTATTTTTTATTTAACCAAGAGCCTATATTGCCTTGTCTTCTCCTGTTTATTGAATGCAAGCAGATTCTAGCTTAAGTCCATTGCACGTGCACTCTTATTATTATTCACATCATTCGGTTGTGCAAGTGAAAGGCAATTATGATGATATATGATGGACCGACTGAGATGAGAAAAGCTGGTATGAACTCGACCACTTTTGTTTTTGTAAATATGATGAGTTCATCGTTCTTGATTCAGCTTATTATGAATAAACATGTTTGCAATGACAATTAGAGATCATAGTTGCTTGTGCCATGCTTGATTAGCTATGAGTTATAATGATTTACCTTGTGTGCCAACATGCTATTGAGATGGTTATGATGTGGTATAGTGGGGTGGTATCCTCCTTTGAATGATTTAAGTGACTTGACTTGGCACATGTTCACGCGTGTAGTTGAAACAAAATCAACATAGCCTTCACGATATTTATGTTCATGGTGGATTATATCCTACTCATGTTTGCATCCAATGTTTATTAATTTTAATGCATGTACATGGTTGTTGTTGCTCTCTAGTTGGTGGCTTCCCAGTCTTTTGCTAGCCTTCACCTGTACTAAGCGGGAATACTGCTTGTGCATCCAATCCCTTAAACCCCAAAGTTATTCCAGATGAGTCCACTATACCTTCCTATATGCGGTATCTACCTGTTGTTCCAAGTAAATTTGTATGTGCCAAACTCTAAACCTTCAAATAAACATTCTGTTTTGTATGCTCGAATAGCTCATGTATCAACCAAGGTTGCCCTTATCTTCCATGTTAGGCGGGTTATTCTCAAGAGGAGTGGACTCCGCTCCTCACTCACGAGAAAATGGCTGGTCACCGGGATGCCCAGTCTCATGTTTTATGCAAACTGAATCAAAATTAATTGCAAACAAAACTCCCCCTGGGACCTGATGTTAGTTGGAAGCACTCGTTGTTTCGAGCAAGCCATTGATTAATGCTTGCTGGTGGAGGGGAGTATAAACTTTACCATTCTGTTTGGGAACCGCCTATAATGTGTGTGACATGGAAGATATTGCCATCTCTTAGTTGTTATGTTGACAATGAAAGTATACCGCTCAAAATATTATTTATCTCTATTTCAAAACCAAGTTCTGGCACCTCTACAAATCCCTGCTTCCCTCTGTGAAGGGCCTATCCATTTACTTTTATGTTGAGTCATGACCCTTTTATTAAAAAGCACTAGCTGGAGAGCGCAGCTGTCATTTGCATTCATCACTATTATCTATGTAGGGTGTGACTATGATTGGATCTCTTTTACCATGAATTACAATGTCTAGTCAGTCCTTGATCTTTAAAGGCGCTCTGCATTTATGTTTTGTGGTCTCAGAAACGGCTAGCGAGATACCATCTTGTTATATCATATTATGATTGTTTTGAGCAAGTGTTGTCATCCGAGATTTATTATTATGGCTCGCTAGTTGATTATGTTATTGATATGAGTAATTATGAGACCTGAGAATTATTGCAAATGTGGTTAGTTCTAATCATTGTTGAAAACTTGAATGCTGGCTTGACATATTTACAACAACAAGAGCAAACAGAGTTTGTAAAAGTTTTTTCTTTATTTCTTTCAGTTTGTCAACTGAATTGCTTGAGGACAAGCAAGGGTTTAACCTTGGGGGAGTTGATACGTCTCCATCGTATCTACTTTTCCAAACACTTCTGCCCTTGTTTTGGACTCTAACTTGTATGATTTGAATGGAACTAACCCGGACTGACGCTGTTTTCAGCAGAATTGCCATGATGTTGTTTTATGTGAAGAAAACAAAAGTTCTCGGAATGAACTGAAACTCCACGGAATACCTTACAATAAATAATAAAAAATCCTCGCCAAAGATGAAGACCAGGGGGTCCACACCCTGTCCACGAGGGTGGGGGGCGCGCCCCCCCTACCTCGTGGGCCCCCTGGACACCTTCCAACGCCAACTCCAACTCTATATATTGGCTTTCGGGGAGAGAAAAATAGAGGAGAAGAAATCATCGCGTTTTACTATAAGGAGCCGCCACCAAGCCCTAAAACCTTTCGGGAGGGCTGATCTGGAGTCCGTTCGGGGCTCCGGAGAGGGGGATTCGTCGCCGTCGTCATCATCAACCATCCTCCATCAGCAATTTCATGATGCTCACCGTCGTGCGTGAGTAATTCCATCGTAGGCTTGCTGGACGGTCATGGGTTGGATGAGATTTACCATGTAATCGAGTTAGTTTTGTTAGGGTTTGATCCCTAGTATCCATTATGTTCTGAGATTGATGTTGCTATGACTTTGCTCTGCTTAATGATTGTCACTAGGGCCCGAGTGCCATGATTTTTGTCGGATTTCGGGTTCCGGCAGACCCTTGAGGTTCGAACTCTGGGGTGCGCGCGGAGATTACGCCTTCTACCTGCCTGCACCCCTCCGCCTTGCAAGGATCTAAAACTATCGGAAGAGCAACATAGGAGACACAGGGTTTATACTGGTTCGGGCCACCGATGTGGTGTAATACCCTACTCTAGTGTGGTGGTGTGGTGGATTGCCTCTTGGGCTGATGATGATGAACAATACAAAGAAGAACAGCCTCACGAGGGTCTGTCCTTGGCCGGGGCGATGAACTACTAGGAGGGGTTCAGTCGCCCTTCTCTCTCTCTCTCTCTCTCTCTCTCTCTCTCTCTCTCTCTCTCTCTCTCTCTGATCTGATTGCCAATCGATCCGTCCTCCTAATTCTGGGGGTGGCTAGCCCTATTTATAGGCAAAGGCCCTGGGCCTCTTCCCAAATATTGAGCGGGAAGGGCGCCAACAATTGGCCATTTTGAAGGGGAACATCTGGTACACTTATCCTGACTAAAGTTGGTCCTCGCCTGCCAAAGGCTCTGGTGATGACGCTGGCTTGGGCTCCACAATGACTTCCTCCTTGTCGCGGAGCTGGTCTTGGTCTCGTTGCACCGAAATGGGTGCCTTTGCTTGATACTCTCGCCTGCGCTTGCTCCCTTTGCACCAAAGAGGAAAGGGAGGACACTGCGCGGGCTGGCGCCCGCCTGGCGCCCTTGGTCGTCATGGCTTGCGTCATAGGCACCTCGTGAGGTACCCCGCCTTGATCTCTCCGCCTCCTCACGAGCCAGCCTGATGAGGCCGCGCCTGAGGAAGCTCTGTGTTGTCCGCCCCGCGAGGCTTGGCCCCTCGCGAGGGTCTTGGGTCTGTGTTGATGAAGATGGGCCGTGTTGGGCCCCCTTGAGCCACGCCGCAGGCCGCAGCCAGGCAAGTCTGGGGACCCCCGTTCCCAGAACGCCGACAGTAGCCCCCGGGCCCAAGGCGCGCCCGGACTTGGCCGTGCAGGGAGGCGAAAGGGCAAGGGCGAAGCGCCGCGGGCCCTAACAGCCTGCGGCCTTGGGCGCCGCGTGGCGGTTGATTGGACGTGGGCGTCTCCGCTCCCCCATGACGCCTCGGCGTCTGCACGGATTGGACAAGTCCCTGCATGCACAACGGGTCATGATTACCTGAGATCGTGGAGGCCGACGATTGGCCTTCGCCGGCTATAAGTATGGAATGGCACGCGCCCTTCCAGTCCATCCGCCTTGCTTCTCCTTCTTCTTCATGGCGCCGTCGAGGAGGTTCTCGGCCGCGGAGAAAGGGAAGGCTCGCCAGGTTGAGCCTGCCTCTCCCCCGCCCAAGCGCGGTCGAGGGCGCCCTCGCAAACATCCCGTGGCCACTACGACAGCCCTCCACGGCCGTGGAGGTGATTTCTAGCATGGTGACGGGCGGGCAGCGGCGACTGGGGGCACGCCTCGGTCGCGTGCCCCCTAGGCCGCGTTCTCGCGCGGCAGAGGTGCTGTCGGAGTTCGTTGTGTGGTCGGCGGAGACGACTAGCACCCGGCTTCATCTTCCTCGCTTCCTTCTCGGCGAGCTCCCGGCCGGTGCCCCGGGCGGCCTCTGGCTTCAAGCAGATGGCTGCTGCAGCCGGGCCTCATGGGCTTCACTGGAGGTCTCCGCAGCTGGGAGCCTGGCCTTGGCCCGCGGTTGGCAGACGTTTGCCCGTGCGTGGGGCCTGAGCCGTCGGTGCACCCTGCACTTCAAGTTTGACGGCGATGCCACCCTCTTCGTGAGGGTGTTTAGGGAAGATGGTGGCCGCGCAGGGTGCTGCCCTGAGGATGAGGACCACGGCCGAGAACCCAGCCCCGGCGACGATGGAGAGGACAGCGCTCGCGTGATCGGCGGTGCTCAGGGTTCCCCAAGCTTCACCGGGTCTTCCTCAGGCGGCGACTCTTCTAGCGGTGGCCGCAGCCAGCCTCCACGCCGCCGTACCTGCCTGGGAGGTGGTGGCGCGTCTGCCCGCCGTCGCGCTTCGGTGAAGCGCGAGAGGGAGTCTGCCTGAGTCCTGGAGGCGGCTCGAGTCTTCCCTGCAGGCTGGTGTGAGGCGAGCTGCGCCCAATTTGTTCTTTCTTTTCCTTTGTCTTGCATAAAAAGACAGTAGCGTGGGGCCCCACGGGGGCGTGTTTGGGTTATTGCTGTTAATCATCGCTTTGCTTTCACTATCGTGCCTTTTGGCTACGTGCCCATGTGTAGATAGTTTCCGACCCCAGCCGTGAGGGGGGGGGGTGACCGACCCAGGCCCTGTGTTCGTGTCGCGGTGCCCGTGGGGCACGGACTAGAGGGGTGCTCCTGTAATGGACCTAGGCCGCGAAACCTTTGAACGGCTAGGAAAGAAATACTCGCGAGGGCGCTCGGCTGCCCCTTCCCCTCGCGAGGCGTTGCATAAGAGAAATCGAGGCAGGAGATTGAAAAAGTCGAAGAGCCATAAGTCAAAGGCGGCAATAGCTCCAATAAAACTTCGAACGAGAATGAACAAGCCAACTGCGGAAAGCAAATGAAAAGGCCGCGTCCGGCACCTAATCTAGTCTTCGACGTCTTCTCACCAGCGCGGAGCTAAGTGCTGCCACAGGGCGTGGGAGGGAGCCCCAGGGCCTGAGGCTGGCGCTCCTGAGACTCCGGGGCGTGTACAGCCCCACTCATTATTACGTGAGAGTGTCACGGGCAGCGAGCTTCACAGGCGTTGGCCTTCTTCACAGGCTCCGGGCCTTTCTTAGGGGGAACGAGCTTCACGGGCATTTGCCCTCTTCACAGGCTCTGGGCCTTTTCCAAAATGCGACAGCTTCACAGGCATTCGCCTTCTTCACAGGCTCTAGGCCTTTTCCAAAAAGGATAATCTTCACAGGCGTTCGCCTTGTTCACAGGCTCTGGTCCTTTTCCAAAAAGGATAATCTTCACAGGCGTTCGCCTTCTTCACAGGATCTGGGCCTTTTCCAAAAAGGATAATCTTCACAGACGTTCGCCTTCTTCACAGGCTCTGGGCCTTTTCCAAAAAGGATAATCTTCACACGCATTTGCCTTCTTCATAGGCTCTGGGCCTTTTCCAAAAAGGATAATCTTCACAGGCGTTCGCCTTCTTCACAGGCTCTGGGCCTTTTCCAAAAAGGATAATCTTCACAGGCGTTCACCTTCTTCACAGGCTCTGGGCCTTTTTAGGGGTAGAACCTCCGGAGGTGCTGGATGTTCCACGCGTTCTGGACCAGCACCCCCTCCTGAGTCTCCAAGCGCGCAGAGCCAGGCCTGGAAACATGAACAACCTTGAACGGGCCCTCCCACATGGGAGAGAGCTTGTGCAGTCCCTCCCTGGAGAGGACCCGCCTGAGCACGAGGTCTCCTACCTCGAGAGTTCTGGGGCGGATGTGGCGGCAATGATATCATCGCAGTGCTTGTTGGTACCTCACCGCCCGCAGTGCGGCTTCTCAGCGGCGTTCCTCCCCCAGCACGAGGTCCATCCCCCGCATGGCGTCCTACTGCGCCTCGTCGAACGCCAGGACCCGTGCGGAGCGACATCTGACCTCGTGAGGGAGGACCGCCTCGGCTCCGTAGACCAGGAAGAACGGGGTCCCTCCCGTCGGCTTGGTCGCGGTTGTGCGGATGGACCACAACACGGACAGAAGCTCGTCGTACCAACCTCTTCTGCAGGCCTCCAGCTTCTTCTTGAACGCCCTAGTTTTGAGGCCCCTTAGGACCTCTGCGTTGGCTTGCTCCGCCTGGCCGTTGCTTCGGGGGTGTGCCACCGAAGCGTAGCATATCTGCGTCCCAAGGTTAGCACAGTATGTTTTAAAGAGGTTACTGGTGAACTGCGAACTATTGTCTGTGATGATGCGGTTTGGCACCCCGAACCGTGTCACGATGCCCCTGATGAACTTGACCGCGGAACCCGCGGGGATGGTGCGGACGGCCTCTACTTCAGCCCACTTGGTGAACTCGTCCACGGCGACGTAGAGGTAGCGGTAGCCCCCTGGCGCCCGAGGAAATGGGCCCAGGATGTCCAGCCTCCAGACTGCGAATGGCCACGAAAGGGGTATAGTCTGCAGGCCTCCCGCCGGCTGATGGATCTGCTTGGCGTGGAACTGGCAGGCCTCGCAAGCCTTCACCAGTTTGACGGCGTCATTGAGTGCGGTGGGCCAATAAAACCCACTGCGAAACGCCTTGCCGACGAGGGTTCGTGATGATGAATGATGTCCACAGTCTCCGCCGTGTATGTCTTCCGGCAGTTCCTTTCCTTGCTCCCTGGAGATGCAGCGCAGGGATACATCGTTTGGTCGCTTCTGGTAGAGCTGTCCGTCCTTGATGCAGTATGTCGTGGCCTGCCGTGCCACACGCTCCGCTTCCTCCTCCTTCTCCGGCAGGATCCCTTGTGTTAAGTAACTCCGGAGCTCCGTAATCCAGCACCCCTCCCGAGGTTCCATCGTCAGGAGCAGGCGCACTCCTGAGGCCGGGCCGCAGACCGGAGCTCCTGAGGCAGGTGGCTGGGGGAGCTCTTCCCGAGGCTGAGCCGTGTTTGATAATGACGGTAGGGCTAAGGGCTTGAAGAGCCGCTCCTCGAAGACGCCAAGCTCCTGAGGTAGCCGCCTGGACGCCCGTCTGGCGATGTTGTCGGCCTCCTGATTGGTGCCACGGGGTGCATGCTTCAACTCCAGCCCCCAGAACTACTTCTCCATCTTGCGGACCACTGCAAGGTAGGCCTCCATGTACTCATCTTTCGGCTCGTACACCTTATTGGAGAAATTGACAAGGAGCTGCGAATCGCCCTTGATGGTGAGGCGTTTCACCCCCAGGGCAACTGCGGCCTTCAAGCCCGCTATTAGACCTTCATACTCCGCTATGTTGTTGGAGACCTTTTTGCCTTGCTGGAAACAGAGCTGTACTGCATAGTAGAGCTTGTCCTGAGTGGGCGATATAAGCACCGCCCCTGCCCTAGCACCATGCCTGGAGAATGCCCCATCGAAGTACATGACCCAGCCTTCCGGCGCCTCGCTCCCCGGGGAGAGGGACCGATCCTCGTCGGCCTTGAGGCCTGGTGCCTCCGTCCATTCTGCCACAAAATCCGCTAATGCTGCTCCCTTGATGACTCTGGTCGTGCTGAATTCGAGCTGGAAAGCTTGCAGTTCTATGTTCCACTCGGCGACCCTTCCGGCTGAGTTAGGGCTCCTGAGCACTCTCTCCAAGGGGTATGACGAGACGACCTTGATGGGGTGACCCTGAAAATAGTGCCGCAACTTGCGCGAGGCCACCAGTAGCACGAGGAGGAGCTTCTGAGGCATGGGGTACCATGCCCTCGCGTCCCGCAACACCGTGCTGACGAAGTACACTGGGTGCTCAACGAGGTTGGGTGCGTCAATGCTTGTGGCGCCCTCCGGAGACAATGGCGCCTCCTGAGGCGACGAGGCCTCCGGAGGCTGACCATCTGGGTGAGGGGCTCCTTCCGCCTCCGGTGCGCTCCTCCGCGGCGGCTGATTCTCCTCAACCGCCGTGGCGGTTTCTGTGGCTCTTCCTTGTTCCTGTTTTGCCCTGTCCCGGGCTGCAGCTGTGGTTTTGATTCGACGCCCCTCCCTAACCGCCACCAGGGCTGCACTAGCAGAGTAGGGAGTGGCGGCGAGGTAGAGCACCAGGGGCTCCTGAGGGCGCAGAGCCACCATGACCGGAGGGCTGGTCAGGTATCTCTTGAGATCTTGGAACGCCTTGTCGGCCTCTTCAGTCCATTCAAAGGGCCCCTTTATCTTCATTAGCTGGAAGAAAGCCAGCGCTCGCTCCCCCAACTTGGAGATGAAGCGCCCTAGCGCGGTCACGCGCCCGGTGAGCTTCTGCATTTCTCTGAGGGTCTTTGGCGGGCTCATGTCCTCGACCGCCTTGACCTTCTCCGGGTTAGCCTCGATGCCTTGGTGGGACACGAGGAAACCCAAGAGCTTGCCCGAGGGGACTCCAAACACACACTTCTCTGGGTTGAGCCGCAGGTTGACTGCGTCGAGGTTCGTGAAGGTTTCCTCCAGGTCTTGTATCAGGGTCTTGGCCTCCCAAGACTTCATCGCAATGTCATCGACGTAAGCCTCGACATTCTTCCCGAGCTGCGGGCCCAAGGTGATGTGCATCAGCCGCTGAAAGGTCGCCCCTGCATTACGCAGCCCAAATGGCATGCATGTGTAGCAGTACACCCCACACGGGTGAGGAAGGCTGTCTTTTCGACGTCCTCTACCGCCATCCTGATCTGGTGATACCCAGAGAAGGCATCCAAGAAGCATAGCAGGTCGCACTCTGCGGTGGAATCGACGATCTGGTCGATGCGGGGGAGGAGGAACGGATCTTGCGGGCACGCCTTGTTGAGGTTGGTGAAGTCGACGCACATGCGCTCCTTCCCTCCCTTCTTTGGCACCACGACGGGGTTGGCCAACCAATCCGGGTATCGGACCTCGCGAATGACCCCAGCGGCCTCTAGTTTGCGGGTCTCTTAGACGATGAAGGCTTGCTTCTCTGCGGACTGCCGCCTTGCCTTCTGCTTCATGGGGCGCACGTTGGGGCACACGTTGAGGTGATGCTCGATTACGCTCCTAGGGATCCCCGCCAACTGGTCAGGCTCCCAAGCGAATACTTTCTTGTTTGCGCGCAGGAACTTGACCAGGGCCTCCTCCTGTTCGGGCTCGAGGTTGGCGCCTATGGTGAAAGTGGCGTTGGTGGACCCGTCCTCGTCGACGGGTATCTGCTTGGTTTCTGCCTTGTCTTGGGTGAACAACTATTTCTTATTAGCGGGTGCAACCCCCTTGGGCTCGGGGGTCTCCGAGTCGGCGGGCTGTGCCGACGCCGCCGTCTTGAAGGCGAGCTTGAGCACTCGCAGCGCGTCTTCGGTGTCCCCGTGCATGGTGAGGACGCCGCTGCTCCCGGACATCTTCATGAGGTTATACGCCGGGTGTGTCGCGGCCATGAACTGGGCCAGCGCTGGATAGCCAAGGATGGCGTTGCAGGGGAGGCCGATGGGGGCGATGTCGAAGTTGACCAGCTCCGTGCGGAAGTTGTCGTAGGTGCCGAAGGTTACTGGGAGCCGGATCTGTCCCAAGGAGCTGGATGACCCACCCCCAACGCCTGAGAAGGGCCGGCTAGGTTGCAGCCGTTCCAGGGGTATGCAGAGGAGGTTGAAGGCCTCAACCGAGAGCATGCTGAGGCCCGCGCCGCCGTCGACGAGTGTCCTGGTGACGGCCACCTGGCAGATGGTGGGGGTGCACAGCATGGGGAGCGCGCCCGAGCCGGCCGAGTTGGCGGGGTGGTCCTCTGAGCCGAAGGTCAGGCCGGCCTTTGGCACCGACTGGTCCAGGAGAGCCCCCTGCTGCGCGGCAGCGGCGCTGACCCAGCGAATGAACGGCTTGACGTGGTGACTTGTAGGCGGCGCCTGTGAGCTGTCCAAGAGGGCCGCGTCGACCGGGGGCATTGGCGTAGCGTGTTGGGCGAGGAAGAGGCTGCGGAGCTCTTCCCAAGAGGCCACGGAGGCTGCCGGCAGGTGGAGCAGCCATGCGCGCGGAGCGCTGGTGAGGTCCATGGGGAGCCAGTTAGCCATAACCCTATCATCACCTCCGGCTTCGAGGATGGCTTCTTCGTACGCCAGCAAGAAGGCCAGCGGATCAGTCGCACCGCTGTAGCACGGCAGCGGCGTTGGCTTGAACTTGTCAGGCCACCGTACCCTTTGCAGGGCTGGGGCCAGGGCTCGGAGCCCCTTGTCCCCTGTGCTGGCGCCGGCGGCCGGAGCGGGCGACGCGCTACTCATCACGAGGCAGGTCGTGGCACTAGCGGAAGGGAAAACTCCGGCGCACCCCTAGCTGGCGTGCCAAATGTCGGATTTCGGATTCCGGCAGACCCTTGAGGTTCGAACTCTGGGGTGCGCGCGGAGATTACGCTTTCTACCTGCCTGCACCCCTCCGCCTCGCAAGGATCTAAAACTATCGGAAGAGCAACATAGGAGACACAGGGTTTATACTGGTTCGGGCCACCGATGTGGTGTAATACCCTACTCCAGTGTGGTGGTGTGGTGGATTGCCTCTTGGGCTGATGATGATGAACAATACAAAGAAGAACAGCCTCGCGAGGGTCTATTCTTGGCCGGGGCGATGAACTACTAGGAGGGGTTCAGTCGCCCTTCTCTCTCTCTCTCTCTCTCTCTCTCTCTCTCTCTCTCTCTCTCTCTCTCTGATCTGATTGCCAATCGATCCGTCCTCCTAATTCTGGGGGTGGCTAGCCCTATTTATAGGCAAAGGCCCTGGGCCTCTTCCCAAATATTGAGCGGGAAGGGCGCCAACAATTGGCCATTTTGAAGGGGAACATCTGGTACACTTATCCTGACTAAAGTTGGTCCTTGCCTGCCAAAGGCTCTGGTGATGACGCTGGCTTGGGATCCACAATGACTTCCTCCTTGTCGCGGAGCTGGTCTTGGTCTCGTTGCACCGAAATGGGTGCCTTTGCTTGATACTCCCGCCTACGCTTGCTCCCTTTGCACCAAAGAGGAAAGGGAGGACACTGCGCGGGCTAGCGCCCGCCTGGCGCCCTTGGTCGTCATGGCTTGCGTCATGGGCACCTCGTGAGGTACCCCGCCTTGATCTCTCCGCCTCCTCGCGAGCCAGCCTGATGAGGCCGCGCCTGAGGAAGCTCTGTGTCGTCCGCCCCGCGAGGCTTGGCCCCTCGCGAGGGTCTTGGGTCTGTGTTGATGAAGATGGGCCGTGCTGGGCCCCCTTGAGCCACGCCGCAGGCAGGCAAGTCTGGGGACCCCCGTTCCCAGAACGCCGACAATTTCAGATCTGAACCTATTATGTTTTCATGAATATATGTGTGTTCTTGATCCTATCTTGCAAGTCTATAGTCACCTACTATGTGTTATGATCCGGCAACCCCGAAGTGACAATAATCGGGACCACTCCCGATGATGACCATAGTTTGAAGAGTTCATGTATTCACTATGTGCTAATGCTTTGTTCCGGTTCTCTATTAAAAGGAGGCCTTAATATCCCTTAGTTTCCAATAGGACCCCGCTGCCACGGGAGGGTAGGACAAAAGATGCCATGCAAGTTCTTTTCCATAAGCACGTATGACTATATTCGGAATACATGCCTACATTACATTGATGAATTGGAGCTAGTTCTGTGTCACCCTATGTTATGACTGTTACATGATGAACCGCATCCGGCATAATTATCCATCACTGATCTGATGCCTACGAGCTTTCCATATACTGGTTTACGCTTATTTACTTTCCCGTTGCTACTGTTACAATCACTACAAAACACCAAAAATATTACTTTGCTTTCATTGCTCTTTTGTTACCGTTGCCACCACTATCATACTACTTTGCTACTAAACACTTTGCTGTAGATACTAAGTTTCCAGGTGTGGTTGAATTGACAACTCAGCTGCTAATACTTGAGAATATTCTTTGGCTCCCCTTGTGTCGAATCAATAAATTTGGGTTGAATACTCTACCCTCGGAAGCAGTTGCGATCCCCTATACTTGTGGGTTATCAGGGGGTTGGGGGTTTTGGGGGGTTAATTTAGGTGTTTCAGATATTGTGTTAGCTAGCTAATTAATAGAGAGAAGTGTCCTCTCTTATCTCTGTGCTTGGTCGACGCTACGTACTATATACGTATAGAGAGGACTAGACACGCTAGCTAGTAAGAAAATGAAGGAAACAGAAGATCGTCATGAACATATGCATACAGAGAGAAGTGATATCGACCACCTCTCCTTCTCCGAGAGATTGGTCGAACAACCAGTTCTGGTATATCTATCCGACACTACCGGCTACATATATACAACAATTATCTCTTACAATATAATCTCCTAATTATATATGAACACAGGGTTCACATAGTATTCTCCGTCTTCAGCGATCACGTGGTCAAGGAAGAATGCCGCCAATTCCTCTTGAATTGCTCGCATACGAGCTGGTGGTAGGAGTTCATCCCACATCCGAAAGATCTAATTTGAAGAAGGGGGTCAATACATACATACATATATATATATATATATATATATATATATATATATATATATATATGAATAAATGAAACTCAACACAAATGATGGTAATAAAATAAAATTGTGAATATTATTGCTTACGCACTTCATATTGTTCGTCAGAGTAGCCCCGCTCACAGGTCGTGTGGCGGATGAACTCGCAAACATAGTATCCACAGAAATCTTTCCCTTGTTCCTGCCACAACCACTTTACAAGAAATAGAGGTCAATCAATTTGATAAGCAAGCATGCTAAATGGTATTGATGAAACTAGCGCTTGAATCACTAGGAGATGCGAGGAACATGCTACTATAGTACTTACTTTCGGGTGTCTTAATTGCAGCTTCTTCGGCAGTCCCGGAGCTTTTTTGGTGAATTTTCTCCAAACCCTGCCAAACAAAGAAAACAATTACTTGATATCAGGAAATGAACAAAGTTGCTGATATGGTGCGATAATGATCGATTTAACTTACTTCTCAGGCATTTCAGGCATGTCCGCATACTCCTTAGGATCTTTTCGTCTCGAGTCTAAGATGGTTACTAATCCCTACTCAAGCTTAATCTCTAGGAGAATATAGTGGAACATGCGCACGCATGCATAACTCATCAATTACATTACTATAACCTGGACTAATAAGGGAAACCGAATATGCACAAGACAGTAACACTCACTTGAAGTTGTAAGGAAAGAGTATTATATCTTTTTTTATTACCAACGATCGTAGTAAGTTGGCCTCGGTATCTGTGGCATGAAATTCAACCTCATATGCATCTATGAGATTTGTGTTAATGAACCCAATATCACCGACTTGTCTTTTCTTCAATTCGGCGATCTTCAATCTGCATAATATACTAAGGATAACTATAAATACATGCAATGAAAGAGCTGACCTATATAGAGAGACTTAATGACAGAAGTAGTACTACTTACAGACAGTAGCAAGTGACTATTAATTTATCGAGGGCCTTTTGATTGAAAAACTGGAAGAACTCCTCAAATGGAACATTCAACAGTTCAATTCCAACAAGGTCATGCTCCTCTTTAACTCTCAGCGTCAAAATATTCCTCCCCCCAGACTCTCTGCAGGTTTTCATGTACCAATCATGGAATCTTTGCATCATCGTTGTTAGAGATCTTTCATCTTTGACGAGAGGCTTCCTGTACTCGTATCTGTGTTCCTCCACCTCTAAGAAATCATAATGTACATCAGCGGGCACATAATCTCCAAGATTGCTATAACCGGGCACCATCCTCGGATCATTAGCGACGATGTTGCTAGACACCTTGAGCGGGGGGCACGATTGGTCCGCTTGTTCGCCGAGCTGGGCAATTTTTTTCACAGCTCGTCGTTCTTTTAACCTTTGATCACTGGCAATACTTCCCGACCGCTCCGCTGCGATAAATGTCTTTGCAATAATGCGCTCATAGTTTCCTTTCGGCGGAGACTTTGGTGGTTTTGTCAGGGCAGCCAGAGTGCGCTTCGCTTTCACCGGATCTACCTTCTCCTCTGGAGGTGGATGTTTCTTTGCTTTCACACCTTGAAAGAAGTTCGTCACTTCGGCTCGCACGATCTTCGCGTTGTCCTTCAGGGTCCTCACGTATGGTAACTTCTCTGGAGTCTTCAGAGAAGGACCGAATCTGTATTGCCTCCCGCCTCTAGCTGTACTGCTAGACACCAGCAGAGCAGACAGAGCAGCTATGGCTGTCTTCTTTCCTTGCTTACGAGGCGGAGGAGAAGGACTACGACACGCCGGAGCAGCTGGAGCGGCGGCGGGTCTCTTCCGCCCTTGCTGACGAGGCGGAGAAGGAGGAGGCTGGCTGCTCGGGCGCACCGGCGCAGGCGGAGAAGGAGGCGGAGTGCCGCCACGCGCCGGAGAAGGAGGCTAAGTGCCCTGATCACTCGCCGGAGGAGGAGGCGGAGGAGGAGGCGGAGTGCCCTTACTCGCCGGAGGAGGAGGAGGAGGAGGCGTCCAGTTCGGAAGGTTGATGAGCTCCTTCTGCCATAGGCATGGAGTCCTCAGACAAGAACCCAGCCGAGTCTCCCCTTCACCGGTAGGGTGGTCAAGCTGGAGGTCCTCAAATCCCTCCGTTATTTCGTCCACCGTCACCCTAGCATATCCTTCTGGAATCGGACGATAGTGAAAAGTTGTGCCGGGTTTAGGAGGTCGAACAGAGCCGACAGCTGCCTTGACTTTGAAGTTCTGCCATTGTGTCATAAGGTGGCAATGTTGAGACTCCATGATAGCATCCACGGGGTAGCTAGCAGGAGCCGTCAAGACATGCTCTGGCTGAAGCAGCTCGGCGGAAGCCACGCTGCTTCTCCGTTGAGATGGTGGTGTAGCTTCGGGGGTAGTTTCAGCAGGTTGCTTGCTACGAGCTAAGCCTCGTTCCTCTAGCGCTTGAACCCTTTCGTGCAGCTTCTGAATTTGGGTCTGCTCCACTTTTTTCCTCCTCTCCTGGCATTTGTAACCGCCTGCGTCCGGAAAACCAGTCTTCCATGAAACGGAGCCTGGCGTGCCTCGTGTCCGTCTAGGGTGCTCAAGATTCCCGAGGGCCATTGTGAGCTCGTCGTTCTCTCTGTCTGGAACAAACGTCCATTGCTGCGCTGCATCGATATACTGCTGAAGCCTCATGACTGGTATTCAAATTTGCTCGTCCGTCCAAATGCACTTCCCTGATACAGGGTCCAAGGTTCCGCCAGCCCCGAAGAACCAAGTCCGGCAACGGTCTGGCCAGTTCATTGTCTCTAGTTCGATCCTTTATCAAGCAGATCATTCTCAGCCTTGGCCCACAACGGCCGGGCTTTGAGGTAGCCACCTGACCCCGTGCGATGGTGAAGCTTCTTCTTCGCAGCATTTTTCTTGTTTGTCGCTGACATCTTCTTACTCTTTTCCGATGTCTTGTGGGCCACAAATGCGGGGCAGTGATCTCTGATCTTCTCATATTTGCCGATCAATTCTGGTGTCTCTTCTTTGTCGACAAACGTTTTCAGCTCATTCTTCCACCTCCTGAATAGGTCTGCCATCTTCTTAAGAGCATGAGACTTGATTAATTGCTCTTTAACTGGCTTCTCCAGATCCTCCTCTGGCGGTAGGGTGAAATTTGCCTTCAGCTCAGTCCAAAGATCATCTTTCTGCATATCATTGACATAAGACACCTCAGGGTCTTCCTTCTTAGGCTTATACCATTGGTGGATGCTGATCGGGATCTTGTCCCTAACAAGAACCCTGCACTGAGCAGCAAATGCCTCCTTTGTGCGGATGGGTTCAATCGGTTGGCCGTCGCGCGCGATTGCTGTGATCTCAAACCTTTCATCCGAGCGCAACTTTTTCTTCGGGCCTCGTCTCTTTACCGAAGTTGTGCTCGATCCGGAGGGCTAGAAAAAAGAAGAAAGACGAGAGCTAATTAATATGTGTACATACCAAAACAATGAATGCATCAATTAGCTAGTCAGCACATGCTTAACTAATATATTTACCTGGTCGGACTCTGTTCGGTCACGGGAGCTATCACCACGGGCTCCTTCTTGCACCAGCATTGGGTCACCGGAGCCATCATAATCATGTCTTTCCTCCTCCATTCTTCGATCACCGTAGCCTGCTTCTTCACCCTGTTCTTCCAGACCATCATTGTCGTTAAGATACGACAAAGACATCACATCCGGCTAAGATTATGTCCCCCAACACCTCTTCTGCTTCCTCGTCTCGTCCGTGCTCCATTGTTTCTGCAAATATTACAACATGGCAATTATTACACAAACATGATAGCAGGTGGATATATTAGTGGCAAACGTAGACCTAGCTTATTCCGGGTTTGGGGTGGCCTCGCCAACGCTTCTAGGGTAAGGGCACGGCGGGAGGGGGTAGGAGACCGACGTCGTTTTTTTCAAGGGTTTGGGTGTCCTCGAGAGTTTTGGTCGAGCGAGAGGGCCGGGGGGTGCTCCCGTGGTATAAGTTATCATAGTCGAGAGGGGGTATATATATCGACCGCCCCTCATGTCGAAGTTATCCGGGAGGGGGTTATATCGACAACGACGACATACATACATGGGAATATAATGTTATCGGGGAGGGGGTAGGTCGAACCCCCCCCCCCCCCCTCGTGTTGAAGTTATCGGACACGGGCTATATCGACAATGACATATCCGATAAAAAAATAAGAAGACGAAGAAGAAATAAAAAGAGGAGAAGAAGAAAGGAATAGAGGAGAAGATTGAATAAAAAAAGAAGAAGAAAAAAGAGAAGAAGAAGAAAGGAATAGAGGAGAAGAAGAGAAAATAGAATATTCTATTTTCTCTTCTTCTCCTCTATTCCTTTCTTCTTCTCCTCTTCTTTTTCTTCTTCTTATTTATTTCTCCTCTTCTTCCTCTCCTCTTCTTCTCCTTTCTTCCTCTTCTTATTTTCCTTTTTCCTCTCATTCTTTTTCTTCTTCTTCCTTCTTAATATCACTTAGCAACTTTTACAACGATAGGGGGGTGGGGGTGCTCCCATGGTCTAAAATCGGTCTATGCACGATAGAAAATTCTGACAAAATACATGAAGTAGTATTGCTTGTTTTTTTTTAAAAAATGTTCAAATAGAATATTTAAAAAAAAGTAAAGATTTTGATTAATGCATTGTTCATATGAATATACAAACATTTGCATATTCTACAATAATTAATATCACCAAGAAAAATTATGAACAGAAAAAATCCTAACTTTTCTAAAAAATCTATCTTTTGCATACATGAACATATATATACACAGAGAACATACATACATATATACATTTTTATAAAAATGCAAAAAAAATCTAAAAAGGGACATATAAACAAATATACACACATACATATACTCACACATATACATATAATCAGGAAAAAAACATCATATATATGTGGAAAAAAACAGGGAGGAAGGGGGCGGTGCCAACCTGACCAAAGGAGAGATGCGGCGTGGTCGGGGTAGCGGCAGAGGCATGGCGCGCATCGGGGTAGAGGCGACGGCGGCGTGGTCGGGGCAGGGGCAGAGGCGACGGCGGCGTGGTCGGGGCATGGCGAGGCAGAGGCGAGCTCAGGCGCGCGGCGTGATCGGGGCAGCTGGGGCGACGATGATGTGGTCGGGGCAGGGGCGCGCGGCGTGGTCGGGGAGGGCCGCCGGCGGTGTGCTCGGGGCAGGGGCGGCTGCGCGTCAACGAGGCAGCAGAGGGCGGCGACGGCGTCGACGGGGCGAGCTCGGGCAGCCTGGCGGTGGCGTCGGGGCGGGGCAACTGATGCAGAGATGAATCTGAAAAACGCCAAGTGTTTTTTATATACTGAGAGCATTGGTCCCGGTTCGTGGCACCAACCGGGACCAATGCCACCCTTTAGTCCCGGTTGGTGGCACCAACCGGGACCAAAGGTCTCTTTTCAGCAGCCCAAAGGGCGGGAAGCAGAGGCCTTTGGTCTCGGTTGGTGGCACCAACCGGGGCTAAAGGGGGGCATTGGTCCCGCTTGGTGTCGCGAACCGGTACCAATGCACCCCTTTAGTCCCGGTTGGTGGCACCAACCGGGACCAAAGGCCTTGTGCGGCCCCGCGTCAAAAGTTTAGTACCACCTCGCTAGCTGAGAGAGCTCGAGAGTGGTTTATAAGCGCTGCTGCGCCCACCCTCTCGAGCTCCTCTCAATTGCAGGCTTTCGGGCCTAACACGTTGTGTGCCTGTGGGCCTACTAGGCCTCTTGCGGGCCTGAATCCTGGCCCATGGTTGGGTTTCTAGTCGTATTCAGGCCATGGGAGCCCAGTAGGTGGCACTTTTTTGTTTTTTTGTTTTCTTTGTTGCTTTATTTACTTTATTTTGTTTCTACTTACAACAAAATACTTATTGTTGCTATTTTTATTTATTTTATTAAAGTTTATTTTTAAATATTTTTCTTTTAGGTCACAAAAATTATAAACTTTCTGTTAGTGCCATTAGTTTTCAAATTTGAATAGTTAAAATTTGAATTCTTTGAAATTTGTGTGAACCACAAGTTTGTGATTAACTTTACTATAAAAATAGATTTTGGAGTGATTCTTTTTCCTGCTATTTAATATTACTGTGTTTTGTGATTCTATTCAAAAACAGATTTTGTTATTTTGTTACAAAGGGATATCATTTTTTTGAATTTGTTTGAACTCCATAGTTTTTCTATATTCAAAATGCACCATTCAAAGCCACATCATCAATTTTCAACCCTTTCTGACTTTATTTGTTATTTTTCATGCATTTACTGATTTTTTTGAGCTATAAGACCCTGAAATTGAAATGCATTTCAAATGAACTCTGAAAAAGTTGAAAGTTGGCATGGTATCATAATTTCACCGACATAGCATGTGCAAGAAAGTAGAGAGGCTTACGGCAAAAACTGGATACACTTCGTGTACAAAACGACAATCTCTTTCGAAGTATCAGGGTTTCATACGGAAACTGGTCTGTTACAAAGGGATTTCATTTTTTTGTACATATTTGAACTCCATACTTTTTTTGTGTTCATAATGCACCATTCAAAGCCACATCATCAATTTTCTACCCTTTCTGACTTCATTTGTTATTTTTCATGCATTTATTGATTATTTTGAGCTATAAGACCCTGAAATTGAAAAGCATTTCAGATGAACTCTGAAAAGGTTGAAAGTTGGCATGGTATCATCATTTCATCCACATAGCATGTTCAAGAGAGTTGAGAGGGTTACGGCAAAAACTTGATGCACTTCCTGTACAAAACGGACAATGGTATCATACTCGTCTGTTACAAAGTTGGCATGGTATCATCATAATAGTTGCGGGATAAAGTCTTCACTTTTTCTTCGCTTGTGTCATTTGCTTATTGCGCCGTAATCATGGATAATCTTCATCGTTTATCAGGATGCTTGGGTCAGCCTTGACTTTGAAGGGAGGAATTTCATGAAACTTTTCATAATCTTCAGACATGTCTATCTTGCCCTCCACTCCCACGATGTCCCTTTTTCCTGAAAGAACTATGTGGCGCTTTGGCTCATCGTATGGTGTATTCGCTTCCTTATCTTTTCTTTTTCTCGGTTTGGTAGACATGTCCTTCACATAGATAATCTGTGCCACATCATTGGCTAGGACGAACGGTTCGTCAGTGTACCCAAGATTTTTCAGAGCCACTGTTGTCATTCCGTACTATGGGTCTACTTGTACCCCGCCTCCTGACAGATTGACCCATTTGCACTTAAACAAAGGGACCTTAAAATCATGTCCGTAGTCAAGTTCCCATATGTCCACTATGTAACCATAATATGTGTCCTTTCCCCTCTCGGTTGCTGCATCAAAGCGGACACCACTGTTTTGGTTGGTGCTCTTTTGATCTTGGGCGATCGTGTAAAATGTATTCCCATTTATCTCGTATCCTTTGTAAGTCAATACAGTCAAAGATGGTCCCCTAGACAACGAGTACAGCTCATCACAAATAGTGTTGTCACCTCTGAGACGTGTTTCCAACCAACTGCTGAAAGTCCTGATGTGTTCACATGTAATCCAGTCGTCGCACTGCTCCACGTGTTTGGAGCGCAGACTGTTCTTGTGTTCATCGACATATGGGGTCACCAAGGTAGAGTTCTGTAGAACTGTGTAGTGTGCTTGAGACCAAGAATATCCGTCCCTGCATATTATTGAGTCCCCTCCAAGCGTGCCTTTTCCAGTCAGTCTCCCCTCATACCGTGATTTAGGGAGACCTGTCTTCTTAAGGCCAGGAATGAAGTCAACACAAAACCCAATGACATCCTCTGTTTGATGGCCCATGGAGATGCTTCCTTCTGGCCTAGCACGTTTACGGACATATTTCTTTAGGACTCCCATGAACCTCTCAAAGGGAAACATATTGTGTAGAAATACGGGCCCCAGAATGACAATCTCGTCGACTAGATGAACTAGGACGTGCGTCATGATATTGAAGAAGGATGGTGGGAACACCAGCCCGAAACTGACAAGACATTGCGCCTCATCACTCCTTAGCCTTTGTATGATTTCTGGATCGATCACCTTCTGAGAGATTGCATTGAGTAATCCACATAGCTCCACAATGGCTGATCGGACATTTTTCGGTAGAAGCCCCCGCAATGCAACTGGAAGCAGTTGCGTCATAATCACGTGGTAGTCATGAGACTTTAGGTTCTGGAACTTTTTCTCTGGCATATTTATTATTCCCTTTATATTCGACGAGAAGCCAGTCGGGACCTTCATACTGAGCAGGCATTCAAAGAAGATTTCTTTCTCTTCTTTCGTAAGAGCGTAGCTGGCAGGACCTTCATACTGCTTCGGAGGCCTGCCGTCTTTTTCGTGCAAACATTGCAGGTCCTCCCATGCCTCAGGTGTATCTTTTGTCTTCCCATACACGCCCAAGAAGCCTAGCAGGTTCACGCAAAGGTTCTTCGCCATGTGCATCACGTCGATTGAAGAGCGGACCTCTAGGTCTTTCCAGGGTAGGTCCCAAAATATAGATTTCTTCTTCCACATGGTTGCGTGTCCCTCAGCGTCATTCGGAACAGCTAGTCTGCCAGAACCCTTTCCAAAGATTACGTGTAAATCATTGACCATAGCAAGTACGTGATCACCGGTACGCATGGCAGGCTTCTTCCGGTGATCTGCCTCGCCTTTGAAATGCTTGCCTTTCTTTCGACATTGATGGTTGGTCGGAAGAAATCGACGATGGCCCAGGTACACATTCTTCCTGCATTTGTCCAGGTATATACTTTCAGTGTCATCTAAATAGTGCGTGCATGCGTGGTATCCCTTGTTTGTCTGTCCTGAAAGGTTACTGAGAGCTGGCCAATCGTTGATGGTTACAAACAGCAACGCGTGCAGGCTAAATTCCTCCTGTTTGTGCTTATCCCACGTACGTACACCATTTCCATTCCACAGTTCTAAAAGTTCTTCAACTAATGGCCTTAGGTACACATCAATGTCGTTGCCGGGTTGCTTAGGGCCTTGGATGAGAACTGGCATCATAATGAACTTTCGCTTCATGCACATCCAAGGAGGAAGGTTATACATACATAGAGTCACGGGCCAGGTGTTGTGATTGCTGCTCTTCTCCCCGAAAGGATTAATGCCATCCGCGCTTAAACCAAACCATATGTTTCTTGGGTCACCTGCAAACTCAGCCCAGTATTTTCTCTTGATTTTTCTCCACTGCGACCCGTCAGCGGGTGCTCTCAACTTCCCGTCTTTCTTACGGTCCTCACTGTGCCATCGCATCAATTTGGCATGCTCTTCGTTTCTGAACAGACGTTTCAACCGTGGTATTATAGGAGCATACCACATCACCTTCGCAGGAACCCTCTTCCTGGGGGGCTCGCCGTCAACATCACCAGTGTCATCTCGTCTGATCTTATACCGCAATGCACCGCATACCGGGCATGCGTTCAGATCCTTGTACGCACCGCAGTAGAGGATGCAGTCATTAGGGCATGCATGTATTTTATGCACCTCCAATCTTAGAGGGCATACGACCTTCTTTGATGCGTATGTACTGTCGGGCAATTCGTTATCCTTTGGAAGCTTCTTCTTTAATATTTTCAGTAGCTTCTCAAATCCTTTGTCAGGCACAACATTCTATGCCTTCCACTGCAGCAATTCCAGTACGGTACCGAGCTTTGTGTTGCCATCTTCGCAATTGGGGTACAACCCTTTTTTGTGATCCTCTAACATGCGATCAAACTACAGCTTCTTCTTTTGACTTTCGCATTGCGTCCTTGCATCGACAATGACCCGGCGGAGATCGTCATCATCGGGCACATCATCTGGTTCCTCTTGCTCTTCAGCAGCTTCCCCGTTGCAGCATCATTGGGCACATCGTCTGGTTCCTCTTGATCTTCAGCAGCTTCCCCCGTTGCAGCATCACCATATTCAGGGGGCACATAGTTGTCATCGTCCTCTTCTTCTTCGCCGTCTTCCATCATAACCCCTATTTCTTCGTGCCTCGTCCAAACATTATAGTGTGACATGAAACCCTTGTAAAGCAGGTGGTTGTGAAGGATTTTCCAGTCAGAGTAAGACTTCGTATTCCCACATTTAGGGCATGGACAACACATAAAACCATTCTAATTGTTTGCCTCAGCCACTTCAAGAAAATCATGCACGCCCTTAATGTACTCGGAGGTGTGTCTGTCACCGTACATCCATTGGCGGTTCATCTGCGTACATTATATATAATTAAGTGTGTCAAAAACCATTACAGAACATCATGAATAGATAATTAAGTGACCAAATTAATAGAAGTTCATCATCGCATTAAAACCAAAGTACATACATAGTTCTTATCTAACAACATATAGCTCTCCAGAGCATCTAATTAATTAAACCATACATTGAAACTATGTAAAACATTTCAATGCGAAAACAAATGCGATCATAATCGCAATCAAGGTAACAATTGATCCAACGATATAATGATACCAAGCCTCGGTATGAATGGCATATTTTCTAATCTTTCTAATCTTCAAGTGCATTGCATCCATCTTGATCTTGTGATCATCGACGACATCCGCAACATGCAACTCCAATATCAGCTTCTCCTCCTTAATTTTTTTTATTTTTTCCTTCAAGAAATTGTTTTCTTCCTCAAGTAAATTTAACCTCTCGACAATAGGGTCGGTTGGAATTTCCGGTTCACATACCTCCTAGAGAAATAAAATCTATGTCATGTTGGTCGGCATAATTTTCATAAACAATAAATGAACCAATAGTTATAAAGATAATATGTACCACATCCAAATCATAGACAGGACGAGGGCCGACGGGGGCGGATACCAAAACCATCGCACTATATAATAACAAGCAATAAAATAATAAGAAAATTAGACAAGTATCTATCTAAAGTAAGAATTTTTTTCTTTCAGAAAGAAGATAAGAACAAGAGGCGCACCACGGTGGTGCCGGCGACGAGATCGGTGCGGACGATCGACGACGGTGAAGAAGCTTAACTAGTGTGGCTCGGGCATTTCATCGAATACCTCATGTGCATAGGAGGTGAGCTAGAGCACCCAAATGCCCTCCCCTCGCCGGCCAGAAAAAACAGAGCATTGTGGAGTGCTCTGCCGTGGCGAGGCACCTCATTGGTCCCGGTTCATGGCATGAACCGGGACTAAAGGGCAGCTTGTGGTCCCGGTTCAAGCCACCAACCGGGACCAATGGTGATGGTCCAGGAGCCGAGGCCCATTGGTCTCGGTTCGTCCCACCAACCGGGACCAAAGGGGTCAGACGAACCGGGACCAATGCCCCCACGAGGCCCGGCAGGCACCTGGGCTCACGAACCGCGACCAGTGCCCCCATGGGTCCCGGTTCTGGACTGAACCGGGACTAATGGGCTGACCCGGCCTGAACCAAAGCCCTTTTTTCTACTAGTGCGAGGAGGAGGAGCCGAAGCCGCCTGCGCCGTTCGCTCGGCCGGTGAAGGAGGAGCCCGAAGAGCCCGCTCCGCTCGGCCGCCGCGGAGTGGTCGGGCCCGAGGACTACGAAGCGGAGTTCGACGCCGTCGCCGCCGCCATCGTCGAGCGGAGCGTGCGCGAGGAAGAGGAGTGTCGGCGCCACGCCGAGGAGCTCGAAGCCCTCGAGTGGCGGCAGGCGGTTGCCAACAACGTCGCCGCCAACGAGAAGGTTGACGAGTGGCGCTGCATCCGCGCGGAGCAGGCGGAGAAGTACGTCGATCTCTGCAGCTCCGGCGAGGAGGATTGAGCGTCTGACTCCTCCGCGGCGTCGTCCAGTTGTCGCGACGTCGCCGCCGTCAGATCCGACCCCCTAGTACTAGTTTAACGTAGTATGTAGTATAACTATGCTTTTAGTTTGTAATGAACTATGTAGTATGCGATGAACAATGTAATATGTGATGAACTATGTTTGTATAATTTCTCTCGCGAAAGTATTTTTTCAAATTATGCAGGTTTAGATACGGGTTCTGCTTGACCGCGTATGTTTTTCACCCGTAAAAGCGACTTTCGTGAACCCGCAAACGCGTTTTGCGGGTCATATTTTTGCGGGGTTTGCTAGAGTTGCTCTAAGCCTGACTCTATATGGGTGTAGCCAAACCCGGTTAAGAAAAAAGGTTGTTGTACAACTCCCTCGAGTATACGCCAACCCATCTTATGGCCCTCGTATACGCCGTGTTTTCCAGTTGTCGATTACGATGGTCGCTAGCACTGCAGCACGTCGACCTAATCAAAGACAAAGACCCACCCCCTAATGTTTTTCTTTTCACTACCACGACACTCACCAAGGCAAGTATTGGCACCTACAAGTGTTGTAAGGTACCGCATACGTCGATGATCTATTAGGAATCCTGCAAGGATCTTGCTACACACGTCTATTCCAAGACATGGGTCCAAACCCCAGTAGAGTCGACACGATGCGGGTCCAAACCAAGATATGTCCAGCTTCACACCCATTTAGGGCTTGTCCGGTTAATCCTCTTCCTAAGAGGATTGAAGGGGATTGGCAAGGATTGGTTCCTATTTTGACTTGTAAGAGGTTTAAATCCTCCGCAAACCTCTTCAATCCATTCGGATTCACACGCAACCGAACAAGGCTTAGAGAGTGGGATGACAGCAACCAACTTACGCTGTTCTGAATTCAAAAAACTAACAGAAGGCTGTTACGTTGTTCTGAATTCAGAATTCAGGCTAAGAGTATGTCTTGTGCAGCCTACTTAATGCAATCCTGCAGACCGTGCATAGTCGAGAAGGAGCATCCAGTGGTTGTATCTAGACTTATTTTAATTATAAATACATTCATTTTATCCATTTGATAAGTATTTTTGGACGGAGGAAGTACGTAGACTGCATATGGGACTGTTTGGGAGTTGCTCTTCGGATTAGTTGTACTACTAGACAATGGTTGATCATTGATTGTATATATACCAAATATGTTTCCTGTGCTAGTGGAAGTCGATCAGAGGCTGAGGACTGAGCTGACTGCACATGATGAAAGTCGAATGAAAGAGGCTGCGCAGATGTAATGGGTCGGAACATGCCGGCCACTGTCGGGCCGGGACCCAACCTAGTCTCCGGGCGTCTGATTTCTGTCGGCCCAAGTGTTCGCGATTTGCCCCCCGTCGTGCGGAAGTGGTTAGAAACATTTCCAAAACGCCATCACACAGGGCTTTTCGTGTCAAAATGATGGACGGGAATGGCGTCACTACTCACTAGTACTCCACTAGTCCAGATGGACCGAGGGGTTTAGTCCCGTGGCGGCAGAATCTAGGCACTGTATGGCCTAAATATTGCCTGTTCAGAGCAGCATCACACATCAAAAGCACTGATGGAATATGGGGATGACATCCTGTGATTTTGACCACCTCGTCCGTTAGAATTGCGCATGCTAGCAGGCTTAGAGCAAGCGTCGTGTACTCTCCAAAAGATAAGCTGAATTGTTTTACGTTTGGTATGATTTTTTATCGTATATATCTAGGGTGGGAGACAATAACTTGATAATCAGTTCCGCCAAGCTAGCTACTTGCTCATGAGCAAATATGGTCTGTAGTTCTGTAGTTGTCTTTCAGGAGATATATAAACCAACATTGGTCTAGCTTAGCCAAATGTGAATTTTAGGACATAAATGAAAATTACTTAGAAGAATAGTTAGTGTAGACATAACCACACATATATAGATGATGAACAATAATATACCCGCGCTTATGTCATTTCTTTGCATGCAAACGGTGTTAGTGAAATACGGCACATTTGTAATTACTTGACTTAGAGCATCTACAACCGGGCGCCTCAAACCCGTCTCATATGCCCGGGCGGGCCACCCGATCACGATTTTTTGACCCAGACGGGCCCCTCAAACGCCCGGTCTGACCTGCACTCCCTATATCCAACCCAAATATGAGCGGATATGGGGCACCCGGGCGCGTGCCAGCCATGTTGGACCCATCCCATGCTGGCCCACCCGACCACATATAAATTCATCCCCATCCGCTCGCCGGACAAAACCCTAGCCACTTCACTCGCCTCCCCTCCAATCCCCTCCGCTCTCCTTCGCCACCCAAACTCGTCTCCGGCTATTTCCGGTCGTCTTCGGCATGACGGGCAGCGGATTTGTGTCCTTCACCTCCAAATTCGTCGACCCCGAGCTCATCTCACGCGGCCTTGAGGAGGAGACGACCGTCCGGCTTGCGCTCCGCCGCGCCCGACAGGAGGCCAGTGCACGGCTGCGCTCGGACTCCATCTGTCGGGAATCTATTGCGTCCGCCCAAATGGCGCATGGATCCGGCCCTAGGCCAGCCGTAGCTGCCAGAGGCCGTGCGGTCCGTTTGCCGTCCGAACACGCTGGCGGACGCGCCACCCCCTCATTGACGCGCTGATATTCAGGACGCACCATCGTCCCACGAGGCAATGGCACGGCATGCCTGTCGTGCAAGGCACCGGGCACAGGAGGCGGCGACAGCCCTCGCGGCGGCGGACGGCGGCGAGGCGGAGTCACATTCTCCGGTGCCCCGTATGGGGCATTAGTCCGGGTGATGCAACCGCATCGTGGTGGACGTCGGCAACTCATTCCCAGACGGATCCGTCATCGATCTGACGGCACCGGCACCCAACGGGTTCCGGGGTCCGACGAGGAAGAGTAGGGCATGGGAGACGGCGGCGCATTGCATCCCGTGAGCCGGCTCGTGTCCCATGCCCTACTTTACCTTGCCAGCGACCGAACCAGCATTCTGAGGAGCGCAATCGGCCGCCGGACATGGCCAGGGCTGAGCCGGGCGAGCGGGGAGCGGCACCGGACGAGCTCCGTTTAGATTAGGTTTCATGTTGCACATAATAATATGGATTTGAGATTTCTAATTTAAGATTTTTGGACATGCAATTTATTTTGTGAGACGTGATCGGACACTGTCCGTAGACGTTTGAGGGGTCGAATTTACCAAGTCTGACTGTAGATACTCTTACTTGTAACCAATGAAGCCTACCGGAGAATCTAGGAAAGACGCCCGCCCATCCAAGTTTGTGACCGTCTCTCTCGCGAGACGTCAGCGCCTATGTTGACATTATGCTCTAAACTTCGAGTGGTGTCACAGCGATTAGCATAAAGCCTATGACCTTTCGGAAAAGCAGTGCAAGTGACGCTCTCCCGTTGGTTGGATTCTTTGGTCCAGCGGCTTTGACTCGGAATATCGTCCCCAGAGATACCATCACCAACGGTGGAAAACGATGGACGGTGCGCGTACGCCTTCGTCGAGGAGAATCTGCCCAATTTGGCATCGTACCACGAGTGCTACCCCCACTATCTATACGCTAGCCCTTCGGTTTCTCGTCCGGCCATGCAAGTTGGTACCCAATAGGCGCCTCCTCTTTCTGAGAAGAAACATGTCGTGCTTCACCTTCACTGTGCTTCTGTAGAAAAAGTATAAAAGCGTAATGCTGAGCTTAAGCATGCATCGACTAGCACCAGTGAAAACTGATCTACGGTGAGTGGCGGATCAATTATGCTGCTAGTGGCACCTCTAGCCGGCTAGGTACATGTAGCTAGTGCGCCTTGGAACGGCAGTGAGTGAGCGTGTGACGAAGAGCAACGCGGAGATCGAATCGACCAAATGTGCATGAGGGTGCGGCAGTAATGGCCGACAGTAGCCATGACGTTAAGCAGCCATGCGGTCCGGAGATTACCCTTGACAGCATATGCTGTTTCTCAGTAACCATTGGAAACTTGGTTGGATTCTCTGGGAGGTTGCCAGAAGTGACAGTATTGAAGAGTGTGCATCGGAAGAGAGGAATAGTTTGCCTATATCCAGTCAAAGGTTCTGTTTTGCATTAGCACGTAAGTCTTGGTTCTAGCAGCGAGCTCTTTTACTGTAACCTCCAATAGATATGGGTCGTCTATTCTCGAAACCCTCGTAGAAATGAGTGTATCTAGACGTATTTTAGTTCTAAATATATCGATTTTCGAGATAAGTAATTTCGAACGGAGGGAGTACTCAACTGGGCCAATACCATCCGCCAGCAGTATCGGTGGCACTGGCGATGCGCGTGCAGCAGTATACCTAATTCTAGCAGCATCCCTTTCCAATGCCACTGTTGTTTCTCTTTTGCCTGTTACAGAGAGAAAATCGTAATGTATGCATGCCACTGAAATAGCCAAGAGGATCGAAAAGGAATTCATCACAAACTGTAAACAATCGGATGTCTTTTGTTTGTTTGTTTGTTTATGTTTTTTTGGCACAAATGCTCTCACGCGTTTAGGGTTTTCTCGCCTGCCGCCGGCGCCGCCAGCATAGCCTCGTTTCATGTGGCCTTAGGCCCATGGAGATTCCGTAGATTTCGGCCCTTACCGATGGGAGGACACATACTTCATTTTGATGTGTTTTTTTAGTGTGTTTAGGGTTTGTGTCCTGCTCAAAAAGGCAAGACGGCGGTAGCTCCATGAAGATGGGATAAGGTACTCCCCGCCTAACCCCCGTCCCGGCGGCGCGTCTCGTATCGGTAGAGGGCGTGTGGGGGTGGATCTAACGGGATCCGGCCGCTGTTTGTGTTCAGTGGATCTGCATGGATCCGGCCTTTGTCCGTCTATGTTCGTCAATCTATGATATTCTTCATCGGAGGCGATTGTTGTTCTCGTGCGCTGGTCCTTTGAGCATTAGCATAATGACTTTCCAGCCGTCTACTATTATAAGGTTTGCTCGGCTCCGATGAGGAAGGGGCGATGACGACAGTGTGCCTTTGGCTCGCTCTACTACTTGTAGTCGTCACTATACGATCTATGGATATGCCTGTAATTTCTGTTACTTCTGTACTGCCATGATGTTTGATGAATAGTTAGGAACTTTATGCCTAAGAAAATTCAGTTACACTGGTCTTACCATTATCTGAATAAAAATACAAGCTATAAAGCTTTCTTAAGGAAAAACTAAGTTTGCAAATATTTTGGACCCTGATAAGTGCCATGCGTGTGGCACAAACACATGGCAACTCCGAACGTTTTTTATGACAAGTTTAGTGACGCGTTGATGAAAACTTTAGTTGTTAAGCATAACAACTTTCTTTTCGGATGGCAAGTTTCAAGTTTTTTTGGGGGGGAGGGGAGGGGGTGTTATTTCTTTTCGGATGACAACTTTAGTTGTGAAAAATATCAGGACCAGATTGCTTCGTGCCACACGTGTCGTACGTTGCTTCGTCAATGGAGCTCCTGTACGAAACTGGAGATAAGTGAAAATATTCCGTATAAACCAAACTACAAATAAAATTCTATGAAAATCACATTTGAAAGTTCTAAAAATCTCTCAAAAAATGTCATATGTTGGAAAGGTCGAGTTTTATGGACTTATGAAATTTGGCTTCAAACTTATATTCAATTATTGGTGAGATAAGAAAAGAAAACATGAACAACTATGTTACATTATAGGTTTTGCTATTGAGATTGAGAAAAAGGCCAACAAAAAGGTCAAGATTTCTGACAGAGTTTTATCATATATATTTTTGCAAAGTGATTAAGGTGGAGTTGTTATAGTTGTTTAACTAACTGCATACAGAAAACCTTTAACATTGCTTGTTTAAATTTTGAGGAAATTATTCTTCTTCCCAAGACTAAGGATGTAAGTCGTATTCAACAATATTGATGAATTTGCATCCTAAATGTCAGCTTTTAAATCTTTACGATAGTTGCACCTAACTGGTTGAGCGGGGTGGTTGACCATGTCGTACGCCTCATTCAAATTGAGTTCATGCAAGGTCCTTCCATACTTGATGGATTTCTTGTTTCGCATTAAACATACACGAGCTTCATGTGAAAAATTTGAGCGTAGTCATCTTAAAAAAATTGACAACGAAGTGTACGATAAGGTCAAGTGGCCCTTTCTTTTGCAAACTCTCAGCGTGAAGGGGTTCTTGCCAAAATGGTGTCGATGAGTAGAGAGTCTCGTGTTTGGCAATATTGTGCCATCCAAGTTAATTATAATGTTGGTAGCTATTACCTGACTAGGAATGGTCTTTGCCAAGGGGATCCCTTTCCCCCGTTTTATTCAACGTAATGACAAACATGTTAGTTATTCTTCTTGAACGGGATAAAGTAGCCGGTCAAATTAAAGGTGTAATTCCTCACTTAGTAGAAACTTGCTTGTCCAATCTACGGTATGTGGATACCACCATATTTTTTATGGTATGCGGATAATACCATGCTTTTTACGGATCACGTCCTAGATAAAGCATGAAACCTCAAAGTCTTATTGTGTGCTTTCGAGGAGCTTTCCGGTCCAAAACTTAATTTACATAAGAGTGAACTTTTCTGCTTGGATGAAGGCGCAAATTCGGCATCTGAGTATGATGAGATTTATGGCTGCCAGCTCGGGCAGTTCCACATTCGTTACGTGGATACTACGATTCACTACCGGCGTCTAGCTATCGCTGAGTGAAAATACATGAAAGAGAGACTTGAGAAATGATTCTTCGGTTGGAAGGCCAATATGGTTTTATACATGTTGAACTTCTTCCACTTAGTGAAAGAGGTTTTGCAGTGAGCGGACTACTTTAGATCTCAATTTTTCTAGCAGCGTGATAATGTATTGAATCAATATTGGCTAGCTAGGTGGAATGTGTTATGCAGGCCTAAAAGCTAGGGGGTCTTGGAGCCTAAGACCTTGAGATTGAAAATATTCCCCTTCTTAGTAAATGGGTACATAAACTACTCATAGAAAATGCAGTGTGGCGCGAAATCATTCGCAAGAAGTACATGCGTTTCAAAGTCATTTCTCAACTTCATTGGAAACCTGGTGATTTATATTTTGTTATGTCATGATAAAGGCAAAGGAATCACAATTTTGTTTTAGGATTTTTGGAAAATTCTAAATATAGTTCACTTCACTTTTAGCAGCTTTCACAATAACTTTTTTCATAAAAGCATGTAATTGTATTCATATTCGCTACCATTATATGTGTATTGCTTTTTATCATACAACTAAAAATTACATGAAAACTTCTTGGAGACATACTTTTTTGTCATATCATTGTTTGCAAGGCAAAATCTTTCAATGCTTAGGTAAAAAGGATTGTCATTGGGCTAGAGCAACGATGCTACCACTCATTCATCTGAACAAACTTGATTACATTAAAGTTTCTGAAACTCCCTTGAGTCACCCATCTAAAAAGACGATGAGTCATGAACGATGAACGGACGTTGGTCGGGGATGATATACTAAAAATGCAGGTCGTCAAACGACAAAATTTTCACCATAATGTAGAGATAAAGTTTCCAACACCACAAACGATCAAACCAACAAAAACAATATGACACAATAACATAAATTAATATCTAAACAGTCAGCTTTGCGAGGACACATATCTCTCTGGCTCCAAAGCACCATCACAAAGAACAAGAGTAATTTATTCTAAAGCCAGACCACCACTAAATGATGATGACGATCATAAATTTCTTCAACATATGATGTTCCCCCACCTCTCGTGTCAAGACTAGAGGAAAGGGGACCAAAAGTTCCTCATGTTGCGGCTACTGTCACACTCGTATTTATGCTAAGTTTTAGCTTCATGCAACGAACAACAGTGGCTTTCACGCTAACTTGGTTTTCAGCAGGTGAACATGGCAACATGAATATGGCACAGCCCTCCCCGTCGTTGATGCGCTATTACTAGAAAAAGGG
The DNA here is from genome assembly GCA_032464435.1 of Aegilops umbellulata. NCBI lineage: Eukaryota > Viridiplantae > Streptophyta > Magnoliopsida > Poales > Poaceae > Aegilops > Aegilops umbellulata. The sequence continues at coordinate 344,821,605 of CP136056.1, read as the reverse complement.
CTACTAATGGCGCACCTAATTTGGCCATAAATGGCGCATTAGTGGTGCGTCATTACTAGCACGCCATTAGTAATTTTTACTAATGGCGCACCACTGGTGCGCCATTAGTATCTGGTATACTAATGGCGCATCACTGGTGCGCCATTAGTATGCCTCCCAGGGGCCATGTATACCCAGGTGCTTTGGCATACTAATGACGCACGACAACAGGATGCGCCATTAGTAACTTCGGCATATTAATGGTGCACTGCTTAATGATGCGCCATTAGTATCCTCTGGCATACTAATGACGCACTATGATGTGATGCGCCATTAGTATGAATATTAGGATTTTTTTTAATTTTTTAATTTTTTAATTTTCTGTTTTTTGCACAGGTTACAAAATGTATAATTGGACAAAATATAGACAGCACACATCAACAACAGATTCATCGAATACAATAGAAGATTAGTCTCTGAATACAATTCATCATATTAGTCTCCGAATACAATTCATCATATTAGTCTCCAAATTGAAAAGACTGAACAAAGATAGAACATTATATTACAAGTCTCGAGACCGCGAGTAGCGAGTTTGTCTTCACATTACAAGTCGATATCGATCATCTAAACTACCATCACATAGAAGAGAGCTGCGGTCATCACGATGAGCATCATCACGATGAAACTCGTCTTCATCCGGTTCCTCCAACGCTCCCTCCCCTCTCCCGCTAGATAGCGGGCGTATCTAGATTCGGCCTCGGTCCTAGTGGTGTACCCTTTGTAACTATTACCGCTGAATCGGTGAACCTGTCTCCGACAGTCCTCCCAGTCGTCGTAGACTCCGGGAACCTTACACTTGTACACGACATACAACAACATCGTTATGCACTAGCCAAACGAAATGTTAATACCAATTCACAGACAATACATAAGCAATATATAAGTATGCAACAGAACGATCGGAAGAGAAAAGCAAGACATTAATAGCATCGATTACATCTAAGTTGAACGACTCTCGAAACCAAAGAGACATACTACAAGTTCATTAAAGTTTAATTACAACATGAGCCAATCGATGTTTCAGAACTAGACACAGCATCACTGCTTTCGACTCGACTCAAGGGACCGGAGCGTGGATGAAGCCGCCGTCTATCGTGGGAGTCATGAAATTACGGGCGTTGTCAGCCTGCATTTGTAGCATTCCGTCTACCTCACTGTTGGACGGTTGATTTCTGAGGTAGAACTGCCCCGAGGTACGAAGGACATCTTGATGGATGATTTCCGCAAACTCCGACTGGATACGAAAGAATTCTTGTCTGATGTCCGCGTCCTGGATTGCCGACACGCTCGTGGCCCAATCTTTGAGTTTACTCGGTAGCAGAAGTTGATGATGGTCCCGTACGATCGCCCGCATGTGATGGATGGCGTAGTAGGCACCCTTCTGACCGCCAGGCGGCTGCTTGACGCAGCAGAACGTCGTATTGTGGGAGAACACGTGCTTGCCGTACTTACGAATAGGCCTGTTGAAGGTGCCTCCATATTGGGCATAGCCGGGGAGAACATCATCAAGAACCTTCTTGACATTTGTGTAGTCTACGTTCGACTGACGGTCCGGGTCGAAATACGTGGCCATGGAATATTTGGGGCTTAGGAGGATGAGCATGCAATGTGTGTCACTGTAGAAAACACAGAATGTTAAAAGAAAAACGATCGAAATCTAAGAATTCGTATGTTACGGGGCGGTTGAGGGGAGGACTTACTAGGGAAAGTAAGGCACGAGGAAGTTATCCTTATCTGGGTTTGCCAGAATGACGCCTTCGAGGTAAGAACTCGCGACTTGCCGGTCCCCAGCGCTGCCCAAGATCTTGGCACGCATGTAGAAGGGGTCGACTATCACGATGTTCGGGGTCTTGTCGCGAATGATCCGCATCTCCATACTCAGCGAAAATAGCCGAACGAAGGTGTAGTGCAGCGGATGAAGGTTCAACATAGCGTGGATGTCATCAAACCGCAGGACGATCGTACCCCCGATGGAGTTATCCACAAAGCCCTTGCCCTCTGGCACCTTGGCCACGAAAACCGGGTATGCCACATCCTTCTCTCTGAGACGCCGCTTCTCCAAAGAAAGAACACTGTCATGCAGACTCCGCATAGCATCGGCTGCAACATCGAGCATATTTCTCGGTAGCATCGGCCTACCCGCCACATGCACCCTCCTCATTAAATCCTCAGGTGAAGGTGGCCCGTCCTGAGCACGGATCGTACTCGGTGCCGGCTGGCCCGCACCCTTGTTAGTCTTTCTTTTGCGTGCCTTCTTCTTCTCCTGTAATGGGACCGAGTTCTGCTCACAGACCGCCTTCTTGAGTGTGTTGGGGCTGAGAATATTTCGCACCTCGCCTATCTGAGGCTCGGTGAAGTCGGCAGCTGGAGGCGTCTCCTGAGAGCTGAACGGCAGACGACGCCTGTTGCAACTTGGCTTCTCCGCGGTACCAGCTAGATCGCGCACGTCTTTTGTTGGGTTGGGTTCTTGAGAAGGAGGCCCCATGAAGTCGCCATCGTACCCATGATCGGCAGAGTACCGATCGACGTTGGCAAATGTATCGTCGTCATCGTCGTTCTGATCCTGTGCCATATGCATGTTTGGATCCAGTGGCATAGGGATGTCCGGCACCGTTGCGGCGGTCTTGCGATGGGGCCGACTTGGCGTCGGCACGACTGGCGGTGTTGTCTTTGGGGTGGTGTCCCCCGCCCCCAAACGAATCTGGCTCTTCGGCCAAAGCACGGGCCAGCTCAGGCAGGCGCTGAGGGTCATCACGTCATCATCGTCGGCCCCGACGGGTCGAATCGGAGGTAACAACTCGTCGCAGCCTGGCAGCACCCGAACCAGTTGAACCCTAAACAAGTTGGGTGGCATCTGGGTACCGTGGAACAAGGGGTTGCCCGGTTGAACGATTTTGCCCTTGGCGACATCGACCAACTCGTTGTTCACGAAGTGCAGGAGAGTGCACGGAACGTCGGCGGCGCCCTGCGAAAACATGTAGGGCGTCAGGGATGCCCAGTCAAAGGCAAGGAGATGAAGTCCTCGGCCGAGAGAGGCTTAATTAGTTACCGTGATGATGGCGTCGAGCTCGGCTAATGTCGAGGCACCGCCAACGGCGGGCGTGAAGTTGACGGAGGGGCCGCTTGCTGCAGAGGTGTCGGCCGGCATACACCCCGGTGCATTAAGCTCCCGTGCCGGCGTCGGAGACACCAATGCCGCCTCCGCCGGAGACACCAATGGCCCCGCCATCGCATTCTGCGAGTTGCTGGCCGTGAAGCTAGGAATCGGGGGCGGCCCCTGTTGGCCGCCCGCAATCCACGCGCTCAACCCCTGGATCAAGGTAGGCACAATGGCGGTGATCGTCGCTCTGAGTTGTTGTTGCACTTGCTCTTGGACAATCTCCGGAATCCGCGCCACCTGTGCCTTGAGTTCTTGAACCTCGCGCGCCTGGCTTTCCAAGCTGGTCTTTTTCTCCTTTCGCCCACCAGTGTTATAGTATGACCCCCATTTTGTCGATAAGCCTTTGCCGGCCACACGACCAACTGACGTCGGCTTACTGAGCTTATCCTTGTTCTTCATTACATTCAACGCCCTATTTAGAGTGGTGTCCCAAGGGTTGCTCTTAGTCGACCCCGCTCTACTGCTTTCAGTCACCTGCGGAAGGAATGTGAACCATTTAGAAATTTGGCTTCATTAATTAGAATGCAACCATATGGAGCTAATTACGCGGGGGTGTATTCCTTACCAGAACAAGCTCAAGCGCCCTGGTCTTCGGATCCGTGGTAAGCTCCTTTGTTTTCGGGTCCTTCTTGTACCGGGCCCTGACATAGTTCCTGGTCTGCTTGTCACCGTATTTATCGAAGAGGGGCGGTAGGCCTTGCTCGGCACGGTCCGCCTCCTTCTTGTCCCATATAGGCTCCGCCACTCTGTAACAGCCGGGACCGAGTGTGTGTTCCCCTAAGTTCAGCTCCCGCATTTCTTTCCCCCACCGACTTGATTCGGAGTTTGCGGTGCTCGAGCAATTGATCTTGAAGTCGTTGTAGTCATCTTCGGTGATCGAAGGATTTTTCTCCTTGATCTTCTCATAACTCTCACCTTTCTCGATCATTCTCTTCACATTGCTTTTCCAAGTAGACAGGGCCTTGCTCATCTTCGTGAGGGCAGCATTGTTCACTTTATTCCCTTTGAGGCTTGTGTTTTCAAATTCAGCGGGGAACTTGTATCGTTCGTGCAGCTTCGTGAAGAGGAGGTTGCGCAAATTCCCTCGGTCAGGATGCCTCAGGTTCTCGGTGTTGATCGAGACGGTGCTCCGGAGAATGCACCCGAGCTGAAGCGAGTACCCCTTGACTATTCGTTCGGGCGCCGTTGGATTCCCGTCGGAGTCCACTTCAGTAACTTCCTCCTTGAGGGTGCGGAGCACGGTCGGGCGCCGGTCCTTCCGTTGCCTCTTCTGGCTGCCATCTGTGCGTGCGCCGCCATCATCAGTGGTGGCATCCTCGGCGGCACCATCAGTGGTGGCGTCAGTGGGGTCATCCTCGGCGGCACCATCAGTGGTCTCAGGATCGGTGGGGAAGGCGGCGTCCTCATACAAGTGAGGTTGTTCCTCCATCTCCTGGGACAGCTCCCAGAATGCCTTGCCGCCCGAACCCCCGGCCTCATCGTTGTTGGCCATGTTTCTCTCTAAATAGAAACAAAGTTTGGTCAAAAAGTTGGTTATTGTCAAGGAACAAGATCATGGTCTCATCATTTAGGGTTTGTCGACACCGAGGCATCCTAAAATCTAAGTTTTTATCATTGAGGGTTTTTCGACGCCGAGGCACCCTAAAAGCCTAAGCTTTCATCATTTCGGTTTTTATCGACACCGAGGCACCCTAAAAGCCATGCATTAGTCACAAGTACGCCGGGGCACTTGATCCTACTTAATTAACTACTAAGATACCCCGGGCCATGCATTAGTCACAAGTACCCCATATGTCCTATTTTTAGCAAAGTCATGCTAAAATTCACGGAAAATTTCAGCATGACCTTTGCTGAAAATAGGACATATGGAGTACCCGAATTTGCCGGAACGGAAGTTAATCGACATTCCGACAAACTCAAGGGCCTCTCGGGGTACCTGCAAAATCATTATCCCAGGTAGACAAGGCAATCATTTTGGGAGAAAGGGGTATCACGGCATTATATATCATCTCCAGCCAAAGCAAAGCTTCACTCAAGAACAACTGAAGCGCATATGCGAACGTTACTTGATGAAACAGAGCATATATATGTAGCTTGCAGTCCAGCAAAAGCAGAGGAGGAGATGCTCTGTTTCAGCAACCAATATATGGTGCAACAAGCAAATATGATGGCTCCCAAAGATATATTTCCAAGTACGAGTTACAGTGATTCATCACATAAAAAAATATCTAAAAGATGGTATTGGTTGATAACTAATTAATCAGTATTCAGCTTATTACTAAATAATGGAGGGGGTTTCAAGAAGCAACAACCTCCCCCTCATTTAGGTAACTTCAGTGGTACTTTGTTTCCATGTGGTTAATTTGCAAAGTTGGTCTGCTATGACAGTGATGGTACGTGCACGACTAGTACTGGCTAATTAATCATCCTTAGAAGTACTATCATGAATATATGCTGAGATCTGCGAAGACAATGGTGTAGTGTGTGTTGGTGGGCCATGCTCCAAAATGAGCCAAGGCAGGCAGTATAGCTCCTGTTGAACAACCCCTCCCAGTCCTAATCAAGCTTTGCCTATTTAGCATGTGACTAACAGAAAGTAACACAGGAAAATGATATGGCACACACAAACCCTTGTGTTTTGAGCAAGACCCCAAATCTATCTGCCTCTGCCTTAAAAATATTGCTTCCATACATCTACATCGATCTGATGAAAAACTATTTGGCATAACTAGCATGATCAAAATAAGAAGGGCGGGACTAACAGAGATGTGAGAATAGCCCACCCCCATAGCATTTGTTTCATTGACAGTAGATGGAAGACATGTGTGTTGTCATGTGGTGAACTGGATGTGTGTATGTAACAGGTGACAAAACATGGCATTCGTTACTAGCAACAACAAGCTAATACAGTATGACAAATTGGATTTGTTGCACACATACACACACTCACAGCTTGCTCTGTTTTCTTCTCTGTATTTGAATGCAATTTTGTTCCTACTGAGACTTTTGGTGCTAATACAAACTCCTATAATCCTAAGCTGCAGCTTAAAAATGCTACTTTTATCATCAAAGCTCTTCACAAGGAAGAACAAACTGCATCTCATACACTTGTTGCCGTGTCCATCAAAATTGCATTCAAATAAATTTGCAAACTATTGTAATGGACAGATGCAAACTGAAACTGAACCTGAACCGAACATGTACACAGAACAAATTGAAGTGGTTCTTTGTTGTTGCAGACCTGGTTGCTGCTGTTGTTGCTGCAGACGAGGAGGGGACGGGCACCTTGCCGCCGGAGCACCTTGGAGGAGCAAGTGGAGGACCTTGCCGCAGGAGGAGCAGAACCTGGTCAAAAGAGAAGAAACAGACCGGTCAAAGAGAGAGAGAGAGAGAGAGAGAGAGAGAGAGAGAGGGGGGAGGGAGGGAGGGAGGGAGAGAGAGAGAGACCTGCCGGCGGAGGGAAGGTGGCGCGGCGGAGACGGCCCGGCGACCTCAACCCTAGTGGGCGGGGAGGGGCAGCGGCACTGATGGGCGGGCCAGCTCTGGGTAGCTCATGCTGTGCCGAGGAGGGGCCGGCGCCGGAGGGTGACGGCGAGGCGGCGGCGCGAGGAAGGGGCGGTGAGGGGGAAGAGACAGGGGGCGGGCGGGGCGGCGGCGTCGGGAGAGGAGAGGGGAAGGGGATCGAGGGCGAGGGCGAGGGAGAAAGAGGGGATCGATAGGTTTGGGCCGGCCGGGACGAAGTAGGGGCGGCACAATACTAATGGCGCACCACCCCTCGGTGCGCCATAAGTACATACATGCTAATGGCGCACCTCACCCTGGTGCGCCATTAGTATTTTTTTTTGATTTCTGCTCGAGCCAACAGGTTATCTACCACCTGACCTGATCCACATCAAGTCCCCTCTACTAGCTCGACTGGTCAGCAGCCAGTTCTCACACCAGGAGGTCCTGGGTTCGATTCCCAGGCTCCACAAATTTTTTTTATGCATTTAAAATGCTGTTTGATACATATTTGTGTTTAAATATGTTCAAACTTGTTTAAATCATAATAGTAATATTTTTTTAATAAGACAGTAATAATTTTTTAAAAAATATCATCAAACAGTAATGCCGGTGGAGCGGGGGAGGGTGCGGGGGGTCGGCGGCGGCGGTTGAGTAGGGGAGGGGTGCGGGGGGTCGGCGGCGGCGGCCGGTGGACCGGATCTGGCGAGGTGGGATAGCGATCGAGATGGAGGGGGATCGAGATCGAGTGTCCATGAAATTTAAAAATATTCATGATAGTTTAAAAAGTGCCCATGAAATACAATCGAGAAATGAAGGCTACGATTTAAATACAATCGATCTTAGCTAGCTATCTGTTCACAATCTTCTTGCCCTTCTTCTTCGCAAATGGAGTTCTTCTGTGGAACGGACGTCCTTTAGGTAGGGTGGTCCTGCTTCTTCTTGTGGTGTATGCTGCTACTTCATCATCGTCGTCATGTTCGATCCTCGGGTCGCCGTACTTGTCGAAGTCTTGCTCATTGGCTACTCCATCCATTCCGATGATCTTCCTTTTGCCTCTCCTCACGACAACACGACTGGGCTTTGGCGGGTCGGTAATGAAGAAGCATTGGTCCACTTGGGAAGCCAGTACCCATGGCTCATTTTTCGCGGTGACGTTTGCGCCCGCGGTCTTGGATTTGGCTTCGGGTATAACCATGATGGTGAAATACCGGTCTTCTTTTATGATGTTCTTGGCCCATGTGACACGGAACATCGGGACCTTCTCTCCAGCGTAGCTCAGCTCCCAGATCTCCTCGATCCTTCCGTAGTATCTGTCCTTGTCGTTACCGGTGTAGGATTCCATCGTTACCCCGGAGTTCTGATAACCATCACTCTTCATGTCCTTGGCCTCGGTGTAGAATGTGTAGCCGTTGATATCGTACGCCTCATAGGTCATCAGGTTGTGCTCGGCGCCCTGTGACAAGGCGAATATGAGTTGTTCTTCCGCGGAAGAATCCTCATGTAAAGGGTACGACAGAAGCTTCTGCTTGAACCAACGCGTGAAACATGAGTTGTGCTCTTTGAGTATATCTCCGTCCGCCCTCTGTTGGCCTCGAAGTCGACATGCATTTCGCGGCGACCCTCACGGTGACCCCATCCAGCGAGCCTGCCGAGGTGCCTGTTGACGGGCAGACCAACGGGGTTCTCGATGCCTAGATAATTCGTGCAGTAGGAGATGCACTCTTCGGTCAGAAAGCCCCTGGCTATGCTTCCCTCTTGACGTGACATGTTGCGAACGTATCCTTTGATGACACCATTCATCCTTTCAAACGGCATCATGCTGTGCAGGAACGTCGGCCCGAGTTGGATGATATCCTCCACTATATGGACCAGCAGATGCACCATAACGTCGAAGAATGCGGGCGGGAAGTACATCTCAAGCTCGCATAGTATCACCACGATCTCTTCCTGTAGCCTTCTGAGTTGCCTCACGCCAATCGACTTCCAAGAGATGACGTCGAAGAAGTTGCATAGGCCAAATAGCGTTTCACGGACGTGCGCGTCCATGATCCCACGGATTGCAACTGGAAGTATCTACGTCATCAGCACGTGACAGTAGTGAGACTTCATCCCGCTGAACTTCTGCTTAGCTGGGTCTAAGTATCTGCTTATCTTCCCTGCGTAACCATAAGGAAGTTTTACTCCTAGGAGGCAGGTGAAAAACTGCTCGATCTCCTCCTGACTTAGAGTGAAGCACGCGGGAGGGTAGTCATTTCCGGTCTTCTTGGCCTTTTTGCCTTTGCGACGACTTTCTGTGTCCTGCTTCGCCTCATCATCATCATCATCATCATCATCATCATCATATATAGTGTGAAGCTCCTGCCTGATGCCCATTGATTTCAAGTCTGCCCTTGCTTTCGGCCCATCTTTGGTCCTCTCTGGCATGTTGAGCAGGGTACCAAGCAGACTCTCGCACACGTTCTTCGTGATATGCATGACATCAAGGCTGTGAGGCACACGGTGGATCTTCCAGTACGGCAAGTCCCAGAAAACAGACCTCGTTTTCCATACCTTCAGCAGCGGCTCTGGCGCCTTTCGCTTCTTTCCCGGCTCTGGCGCCTTTTGCTTCTTTCCCGGCAGTGGGCAGTCTTTCCAATTTTTCAACAGCTTGTCTATTTCCTCGCCGCTCCTCGTACACGGGCGTTTTCGGGGTTCGGTTTCACCATCGAACAGATCCTTGCGTTTCCTCCACGGGTCATCATCGCGAAGCCACCTTCGATGTCCCATGAACACAGTTTTCGAAGACCCGGGATCTCTATCTAGCTGGCGATACGTTGTGTCATCCATGCACCTTACGCATCCAGAAAATCCGTGGACTACCTGCCCCACGTATTGGCTGGCGTTTTCCACAGCGTGTCTAGCTCCTCCTTCAGCAGCCCCAGATACAGATTGATGTCGTTCCCTGGTTGTTTCGGCCCTTCAATTAGCATACTCATGTGAATGTACTTCCTCTTCATGCACAACCAGGGGGGAAGGTTGTACATCCACACAAACACAGGCCAGGTGCTATGTGTGCTTCTCTGGCTGCCAAACGGATTGACTCCATCGGTGCTCGCGCCCAGCACGATGTTCCTTGGATCCTTACCAAATTTTGGGTATTCGAAGTTCAACGCTTGCCACTGGCTCGCATCCTTAGGGTGACTCAGCATCTTGTCTTTTTTATCTATCTCCGGATCATTTGCGTCATCTTCTCGCTTCTTCTCCTCCCTATCCGCGTGCCAACGCAGGAGCTTTGCTACCTTAGGGTCCGTGAAATACCGCTGCAGACGAGGAGTGATCGGAAAGTACCACACCACTTTTCGAGGAGCTTTCTTCCTCTTCTTGTATCGAGTGACGCCGCACACCGGACATATGGTAGACTCCGCGTGCTCGTCCCGATAAATGATGCAATTGTTCATGCACACATGGTATTTCACGTGCGGTAAATCCAGAGGACACACGATTTTCTTCGCCTCCTCCAAACTGGTCGGGAACTTGTTCCCCTTGGGAAGACGTTCGTGCCAGAATGACATGTTCTCGTCGAAGCATGCGTCGGTCATTTTGTGTTTTACCTTCATCTCCAGAGCCATGAGCGTTACTTTCAGGCGGGTATCCTCGGGCCTGCATCCTTCATACAATGGAGTAACCGTGTCTAACTCAAGTTGATCCATCTTGGCTTTCTCTCGGGCGGCAGCTCTTGCATTATCCGTCTGCTTGAGAAGCAGCTCTTGAATATATGGGTCCTGCACCCAGCCCATCGATGGTCCACCGTCGTCTGCTCCGCCGGCATCATCATCTTCATGATCATGCCCGTCGTCTGCTCCGGCATCTTCCTCATCATCATGTCCTGCATCTTCTACATGATGACTGTGTACAGCATCATCGTCGTGATCATCTCCTGGGGATTCTTCGTCTTCTCGCCCGCCCGAGCCGCGGTGGTTGTCTTGCTGCCCTTCCTCATTTCTTGCCCGGCCCCCATGGACGACTTCGTAGTCATCTTCATCACCTTGCCACCGATAGCCATCCATGAAACCACGCAAGAGCAGGTGGTTCCGCACCTGCCCGGAATCCGGGTCCGCAATAAGGCTCTTCAGCTTGCATCTTCGACACGGACATCTTATCTCCGTCTCGTTCTTTTAAAGCATCTCGGCCTTCGCGGACCTCAAAAACCTATTCACGATGCCTTCGGTCATCGTGCGGACCATGGTCGCCTGCGGGGTAGAGCAAAACGATATTTTAGAACCAAGAAAAAAATTGGCATGACTTTCCCTAAAAATAGGACCAAAAAGAATGCTTAATGCCAAAATTCTCGTCGAAACGGAAATGAATCAACATTCCGGCAAAATATTGGCAACTATCCCATTTCAAATACCGGTACACCTCCAAACACAAACACATATGCAACACCACAAACATATGCAACACCACGAACATACATAGATCTAGCTAGGCCATAAAAAGTGCATGTGCACATTGTTGTAGGGAGAACAACATAAATATAGCTTCCCCCCTTACTTACCTATCAAAACAAGGTAATTTAACCACTTAATTTGAATGAATCTATGATGGAAATGAGGTGAAAAAGAGGAGGCACCCGAGACAAGGAGGAGGTGGAGAGAATGAAGTGGGGAGAAAGTAAGTGTGGGTAGAAGAGGCTGTCCAAAATATCTTCTTGCTGCCCACTTACTAATGGCGCACCATATCTAAATACGCCATTAGTAATCCAGGTTACTAATGGCGCATCTTCTGCTGGTGCGCCATTAGTAGTTTTGCAACAACAACAAAAAATAACAAAAATACTAATGGCGCACTATTCCACAGTGCGTCATTACTAGTTTGAACTAGTAATGGCGCACTGTGGAAGAGTGCGCCATTAGTAATTTTGCAAAAAAAAGGAATAAAAAATATAATTAAAAAAACAACATTAGTGGCGCACCCTCGGACAGGTGCGCCATTACTAGTTACAACTAGTAATGGCGCACTGTGTCTGGATGCGCCATTAGTATGTTTGGACAGGCGCACTAGTTCAAAAAAAATTGATACTAATGACGCATCCTGGGCCAGGTGCGCCATTAGTAGTTTCAACACTAATGGCGTAGCAGAAGGTGGTGCGCTATTAGTATATACTAATGGCGCACCTCCTATCTGGTGCGTCATTAGTGTCAATCCCATCTATAGCCCTTTTTCTAGTAGTGTGGGAACTGTTGTATATCGCTCAAGGCGAGTGAGAAGCGTTGTGTCGCTTCAGTGGCTCAGGTCGACACCTGCTACATGGATCTAGCTCACCCGTGAGAGTCTCCTCTAGCGTCTCCCAATTCAAGAGTAGGTGAGATTTTCTTTTTGAGTTCTTTAAGTTTCAATTAATAAAAATCATGAATTTGAAAATAACTTCTCAAATTTGAAATAATTCACGAATTCAAAAATGTCCATGAATAAAAAATCGTGGCTTAAAGAATGTTCATGGTTTTGAAACAATGTTCGAAAATTCAGAAAATGTTTGTGAACTAAAAAACTCTCAAGAATTCAAGAAATCATGGATACAAAAAATGTTCGCGAGTTCGAAAAAAGCTCATGAGTTCTAAAAATGTTAATGAAAATACAAAAAAATGTTTGCGAACATTATTTGATAAGAAAATTTAGAAAAATCATGAATGTTTTTGAAAATTTCTTGCAATTGTGAACAATTATTAGAATGTTGAACATTTTCCGAGAACATGAAATTTGTTTGAAATCATGATTTTTTTTTTGAAATTTCAAGCATTTTTTGGAAAACACACCGATATTTAAAAACATGAAAAATAATTTTATTTCAAACTTTTTTTAAGATGTTGAAATTCGTTTGAATTTGCTAAAAATATAAAAATAAATCAAGAAACAAAGAACAAAAAGACAACTCGATAGAACACTAACAGAAAAACTCAGGCACCATCCAGAAGGTTCCTAAAAATGGTCAATGTGGTTCGCACGCTCGCTTCACCTAGACTTAAAACCGGTCGGTACGGTTCACTATGCCAACAATTGCTATAAGCGATATATATAGCATTTGTGGCTAATGCCTCGTAGGACGGCTTTTCTTTCCAGTGAACGAATAGGATGGACCGGATAGAAATGGCCCATCTTGGCATAATTATCTAGAGAGCCACCGAACTGCAGTTAGACATTCAAATCCCAATTTCACGCCTTATGCGCCAAACTATCGATCAATCGCACATTCGAAGCGACCAAGCGATTGGGCCGGCCGTCTTTAGTATAAGTAAATCATTCATGTTCTGGTTTTCAGAATCTTCTAGAGGTTTCCTGGTAATTTTATCGGTTTTGGCAATCTTCTAGAAGGTTCCTCAACCGGTTTTTCTGTTTTCCTTTTCTTTTTTCTGTTTATCTTGCTTTTTAACTTTTTTGTTTCTGTTTCTTTCTTTTTTATTTTTATTTTTCCTTTTCATATTTCTTTTCCTGCTTCTTTTGTTCCAAAATTTCAAAATTCTAAAAATGTTCATGTTTTCTAAAAATGTTCAGTAAATTCAAAAAATGTTTACTTTTAAAAAATAGTTTACAATTTCAAAACACTTTCCAACAAATTTCGGGAATTTCAAAAAATGTCCTCATCTTCAAAAAAAAATCCACAATTTCAGAAAAATAATTGTGTTTCTAAAAATATTTTGGAATTTCAATAAATAATCGCAGTTTCAACATTTTGTCCACAATTTCAAAAATGTTCACATGTTTCAAATTTCAGTCGCATTCAAAAAACAATAGAATATAAAAAATTTGCATTTCTAGAAACTGTTTGTCTTTTAAAAAATGTTTTGAATTTTAAAAATATCACTGTTCTCTATTATTCTTCAGAAATGAAAAAATGTTCGTGATCTCAGAAAATATTTGGGAATTTCTGAAAATGTTCGCATCTTCCCACATTTGTTTGTTTTTTCAGAAAATGTTCACTTTAAAAGAAAGTGTTTTAAAAAACTGTTCGGGATTCAAAAATCGTGTTTTAAAAAATGAATTGAAAAATTGATCACATTTTCTAAAAAAATGAAATGTCAAAAAATGTGGCATTTCAAAACTGTTTGCAATTTTCAAGATTTTTTAAATGTTCTCGAAATCTCAACCCTCCTGTGTATTCTTATATAGTTCCAGTAATGCATTATCAGGAGCCGCTGTTTGGTGTAGTGGGTAACCGTGAATCATCGTGTTCTCAATTGTTTTTCAAGCATTTTTATGTCGTGTGATAGCAAACAACAAGCGGCTTCACGTTCGATGGGCCGGCCTAGTCGTGCGTCGACCCTCTGCGTCTAGCTCCTATATGATGCAAAATGCGTCATATTGGAGAGCTCCCTTTTTCCAGTGAACAAGAGAAGTCTGGGTCAGATAGAAATGAGTCATCTCGGCATAAGTTCCCGGGGGACTAAAATACGGATGCTTGCGTCGAGCATCGTCAATAGTAGACCTAAAATCTTTATCTTTACCTACTAATAAACCACCAATCGCTTCTGGTCGTCTGTCGTTAGTATTTTTGCAGAAAAGTCCCTGGTGTTTCAGTTATTCAACCCGCAGTCCCTTTTTAAAACAGAAAATGTTTCGTTCAGGATGTTTTCGTCAAAAGCCCCTGTATTTTCCTGTATTTAACGCGCGATCCTTTTAAAGTGACAAAACGTTTCGTTCGTTTCTGGGGTTGGGCCTTAATTTTATTCGGCCTCACACAAGGGTTGGAAATCAAAAAGAAACACAGGACACACGGGCATGTATGCATCGAAGGAGAGCTCGGGGTACGGCTGCCGCCGCCGCCACGCGTGGATGGTCTTCCTGTCCGGCCATCCGCGTAGCCCACGCGGGCGAGCTGCAGATTTGGATGGGCTGCCTGGCCCACGCAGCGGACAACGGTGGTTCGAGCAACTCCTCGACGCAGGGGAAAAGATTGGCAGCGCTGGAGTTCGCTGGAATGGGCAGGCGGCCGGTGGGTGACGCGAGGCCGCGGCACCGGCGCGAGGAAGACGAGCGGATCCGGGGCGGCGGCGACTGGTCCGGCTGCTGGTGCGGTGGCTTGCTCCGGTGGCGGCGGCGTACTGCTCATCCGTAGAAAGAGAGACAGGGCGTGAGGGAGAGAGGAAGAAAGGAGAGGGAGAAGGGGGCGCAGGGTTAGGGAGGCGGTCGGTAGCGGTGGCGGCTCCGGCGACCGGCCGGCGGGCTTGCCAGGCAAGGCTAAGGAGTACGCCAGCCTAAGATTCGATAGCGGTATTTTTGATTTTTAGAATTGGCCTGAACAGCCTGTTTGCTGTGTTTCATCTTCTGAATTGGAAACCATGGCGTGCCTGATTTTTTTTCTAGAACATGCTGCTTGAGTTGGTAATCAGTTGGTAATCATTCTTGGGTGATTTATCCGATATACTGATGAATCATCCTTTGCAGTGCATGACTTGAATGGATTTCTGAATTCCAAACAGTATGCTGTCGTGATGTTTGATTAGTGTCTTCTGTGAATCTGTACCAAAACAGACTAGACAGTAGACCAAGGCCATGAATCGGTTGATTCAACAGGGAAGGAAGAGACAGCAGGTCATAAAACGAGCTTCGGGATTAACTGGCCTGAAACTTAAACAGGGGCGCCCTGCTGATGGACTCCAGCTCCAGGTTTACTCGCCTAGCACGTCCTAATTACATTGGCTCTTGACAAAATGTCTAGCAGATGGATAATGAATTCATTCTATGATGCCACATAGATATGCAAAGTCATAGTCCTGCATGTATGCACGTACCTCTGACTAATGGCACGATGTAGTCTTTCTACTGATACATACAAGTCGATAGACGGGCACACACATTAGTAAGTTCTGCTACTAGCCTAATGAAGAGCCTTTTATACACCCTTGCAGATAAAAAATGAATTGAATTATGAGCATCTGACAACTACGATCAATTTCCCGGTTATACCTGAAATAAAAGTGGCCGACCAAATGAAAGGAGGGATGCTTTCCTTTATGTGAGATTGTATAGATTATCTTACTTGATCTGCAATATTTCTTTGGATTTCTTTTTTATGAAAGACACATGACACATAGTTTGCTGGATGGGTCTAAGATAAATATTTTAGTTATAGGAGGATTTTTTAAACGAGTAATAGTATTACCACCATTTACTTGGTCTGTTGTGCTTTCGGTCGAGCTTTCATATTTCAACACAAAAACAACAATTGAAGTTGGGACCAGAATCGCACAAACATCAAGCTCAAAGGAAATATCAGTTGGGAGTGATCAAGTATTCATTTTCTTAGTGATCTAATAGGTCTTATATTTGTTTAGAGAGGGAGTATGTTTCTAGATAGCCGTCAATTCCAATGTTTCGTTTATTTACTCTCTGAATATGAAGAAGATAGGTTTGCAATGTAGCTTTTTACATGATAATGTAACAAACATTTATGTCTTATAACTGCAAACATTTTTTTAGTCCGTCACCGAGCAAATGTTTGGGAGTTGGAAATTATTTGGATACACATGATCTCAGCAAAGAAAGATTCACACATGCTGCAACCAAAGGAGCTCCTTCACTCTCTGTGCAACTAGAGAAATTATCCTTAATTACGAGCAATACCCTAGATTTAGTTGTGGTTCTAACATATTAGAGATGTGGTTAGAATACCTACTGCTCTGAACTATTAAGTGGTTATTCTTAATTAAGTAGCTCACAAGATCACTTTAAGATTATTATTTTTCACATGAAAATAATAACCTTGAAGTTCAAATCTTCTATTGAAACTCCTTTCCTATGTATGAACCTCAGGAGACAACTTCCAGTAGACCTGGCCAATGGAAATCTCAATTCTCTTAGCCTGTAAGCTCAGCTCTCAATCATGTATTCTATTCGTAACTCAGCGTATTTTTTCTGAAGTTTTAGGCCTAACTCCCAAACATCTTTTGTCCAGAGTAAGAATGTAGTTGTTGATGGTTGCTTGCTGAAGAAGAGTGGTATCAATATTACCATAGAAGTAGATGTTTTTTGAATTATTCTTGATTTTCTATTATGTAAATATCTCTCTGCTCTGTTTTTAATTGGGAAACCTTGCACCTTGGGCCCCTGTAAATTGGACAAAAGGTAATTTATTTGAATTTTACGGTCTTTTAGTTTGTTCTGAACCTTTGAGTTTCCTCAGTTCTTCTATACCTTTTCTTTATTGGTTTACATTTATTGGATGTTTCAATGTTATTCTATGTTCATATGTGCAATCGGATTTACAAAACAACAAGCAAAGCAATTTATGATGTTACAAATAAAGCAAGCATCTTCTATTTTATCAACGTTGCATTTTCTTAGTTGTTGTTAGTTACCAGATGTGCTAGAACAACACACCCATGTGTGCGATTTTGCCCTGGCTTTCTGATTTCTGAATTGAAACAAGAAGGTGCATGGGTTTCTTGACAGAGTCAAGTAGCGGTGCTTTGAGCTTGATGTCCCGTGACCCAGTTCCTTGAACTGGCTAACCCTTATTGATGCCGTATGTCCTGAACTAACTCTCATGACCAAGTCCTCAACACGTCTGACCCTCACAGGCATGTTGTGCCGTGGCTCAATTCATTGCATTGTGATTGAATACATTTAGACATATTAGGATTAGGCGGTCGCCAACATCGGTGAGGGTGGTGAGGAAGAAAAGCGACGACATGGGTCGGCACCATGTTAAAATAGAGGACATGGACATGTGAGGGAGTCTTGATCCATGCTTATGTCTTAGGGGCATGCGGTACTTTTTTTTCCTCCTCCCGTTGCAATGCACGGGCAATTTTCCTAGTTTACTTTAAATTGCAAAAAAAGAAATTAGGAATTTTCTAGGAAATAAGTCCCCAATAGTGTGCCCAAATATGCATGGGGATCAGAGTAGGCACTCAAATTTTGCTACCAAGGACCATATTTAGGTCCAACCTACCAAGCTTCCCATCCGATTCAAAACTGACGTGGAAATCTTAATAGCTGCCCCGTGAACATTCACCGTCGCCATGCCACCTCACCCCACCTTCATGCTGGCCGCCCAGAGCCCTGCCGCCAATTGGAGCCGCTCGGGGACATCCACCGTGAGTCCATGACCTCCATGATCGTCGTCGAGCTCGCGATGACGTCGCCTGATTCCGACTGTCCCATAACTTTCCATCGCCGGATCCACCCTCCTAGTCGTCCCCAAGCTCCCCGCTGCCATTCCCTGAGCTTAGCACCGCCATTTTCGAGCGTGAGACCGTCAGTCGCCACCCATCATTCCCGAGCTCCCCGCCGTTGTTCCAAAGCACTGCACCGCCTGATCCGCCTTCCCCGGGCACTCTACAACCATATTTAGTTGTGTCGTCCCCGAGCTCCTCCTCGCCATTTGCTGAGGCCCGTCATTGAACTTGCCGCAGCTGCCGCCGTTGTGGAAGTACCACAGCGTGACATGTGAGGCTCTACCCATGCGGCAAGTGGGCGACAGAGATCCGCAACTCAGACACGATCACAAGTGTGTGGTTGGCATGCTCGGCAACACGAGTGAAGGTGGTGCGCGCGTACAATGTCATGGTGCTCCGCTTCTTCAAGAGTCGGGCGAAGCTTAGCTTCCCCGTCGCAGTCGCCACCGCGCCTCTCATTAGGGTCGTCTTCGGGGATGATATGAAGCAGGACCCGTGGGGACTTCGCAACTCCTCCACACTCATTGAGGAGGACCCACAGCACCTCGCCGAGGACCGTGTGTTCTTCGAGTCCATGGAGTATGAGCGCGAGCGTGGCGAGCTTTCCCACCTCAACGCCCAGCATGAAGGGATGTTCAAGGAGCTCATTGACGACGAGGAGGAGATGTTCAACGACTTGCACAACTACGAGGCCGACCACTCTAGCACCTAGTTTTAGTGTAGATGTAGTGACAGAGATGTTTATTTTTTTTCTCATAGTAGTGTTCTAGTTTAGCTTATATTATGTTTGATCTTCAACTAATATTTTATTTATGCAATTAGCTATGTGGTATCTCTATGCATTATATGGTTATATGAAATATGGGTACCTAGTTTTGGGTATGCTGAAGAGGAAAACGTTTGACTATCGACACGATATTTTCTCTTCGGGATTTGGGTATCCGAAATTTGAGTCTATTATTGGAGATGCTCTTAAATAATTAGAACCAAATCCTTAGGGAGAATATCACATGAGAACCAACATTCAGTGGAAAACGGTAAAAACCACACGAAAAAGATGCCTTGAAGTTAAAAAAACTAAATGTTATGAGGGTGATGTTCTATTTCCATGTCAGGTGTGGGTAATACCCGCGAGTAAAATTACACATCCCGGCCACCTTTTACTTCACATTTTACCATGTACGATTTCAGCATTTTAGTATGTAAAGCATAACATTACAACATTTCAGCATGTATATTCAGCATTTCATCACATATATACCGCATTTCAGCATTTTAGCACATATATTTCAACATTTAAACATATATATGGCACTGGGGGTTTTTTACTTTTTTTAGTGTATGATATATGGGGCCTACCAGTTAGAATGAATAAGCATACGAGTATGCGGGTATGAGCATTGCCTTCTCATACTCGCACCCGACTGACCCAATGGATTTCTTTTTTCATTTACAAATTCATGAGTACTTTTTTCTAAACCCTTACCCTAATAGGATATTTACCCATCAGGTTTGCGGGTAGCGGGCAGGGGGTACCCATTGCTATGTTGAGTCGTGTATGAGCTAGCTTTGCACCCACCAGCACACCCCACCATCCCTAAAAAAAGAGTAAAGTTTGTTTTTGTCCCTCAAATTCACTTAGAGTCTACATCAGGTCCCTCAACTTTTTTGAGGACAATTAGTCCTTTAATTCTTCAAACCGGATAGCGTTTGTCTAAAACCAGGTTAGTGGAGAAGACCAGACACATGTCGCTGGTTTTGTACCTTGGACCTCTATTTGCCAAGAGCGACCCCGTCTGGGCGCTACGAGGCGGCGCGTCCCCGACCGTCTAGCTCACCTATCTCTTGCAGCGTCGGCCTCCTCGCAAGGCCATACCTCGCCCTCTTCAGACGGTGGATGCGTGCGCTTGCGGAGCTTGGTGTAGAAGCCCCCCCCCTAATTTTTCCATCCATTGAAGAATATGCTCTGTTGTAGGCCTAACTAGTGTTTAAACTAGAGATTAGCCCCTCCCTTCCCATTAATTTGCTCCCCTTTGGCTAATGGCCCCCTTCTAGATTATGCTCAAGCGCCCTCCGGCATGATGTGAACAAGAGATAGATGGTGGCAGCGGCGGCGACCCGGAGAATCTAGGCGCCCGTCGGCATGCGTGTGATCAGCTCCTGTGTGGGTCGTGTGCAGCCACCTCGCTTTCTTTTTTCTTTTTTAAACGGAGGCATATGATTTGCCTCATCAATTAAATAAGGGGATAATATACGAAAATACAAAGGTGAACATGGGTGCGCGCGCACCCATGTGAATATTAAATTCATAAAAAATACTAGAAGAAATAAAATTTGACGAAATTTTGCGGTATGAAACTTAATCGATCATTTTACTCACGTGTGAAGTTTCATGATGTATTGACACCCATGGCATTATTAATGAAGAAAATACAAATACGACCATACTATTCATTAAATAGTGTTTTTAATATAGTTTTGATTTTGTCATTTTTTCTCAGATTACCACGGATTCACTATTCACCCATGTTTTACAAAGTACGACAAAGCAAGGCATGACAATTACTGGCAGGAAATAAAAAACCCTACCTCTTTGAGTTGTCGCCCGCATGCTTTGAGAACGCCTGCAGCCCATCTCTGTGGGCATGCCTCCGCACCGCTACTCGCGTACACAACCCCACCCCGGCCCTGTTGACCCCGTGCACTCCACCATGCCGCAGCTCCACGCGCACCACCGTGAACTGTAGAAACCCTAGCAGCACTGGCGCGCGCGCCCAGGTACGGACGCCGGCGCCGGAGGCCCAACCAGCGTGGACATGAGTGTGTCAAGGAGGCCACGCTGGTCGTCCTTGTTAACGACGAACGTTGGGCACCGTTCCAGAAACCGGAGCGAGGAGATGGCGTCCATAGCAACGGCCATAGCAGCAGCAGTGTCCTCCTGGCCTGGCTCGTGCCCGACAGGCGGTGGAGCGGCGTCCCCCAGCGCAGCCGTATAATGACGTGGTGGCGGCAGAAGCGCATGGCTGGCATGCGGCGCAAGCTCGACAACCCTTACTTAGCCGCGGTGCTTGGTGTGCATGGTGAACGCACACAAGGTGCTTGAAAAAAAAATGATGCGCTGGGGGATCACTAACCCCCGGCCCCGTGTCGCTCCCCCGCGGGCGACCCGGGTGTCGTGGTTCTAAGTCTGACAGTAAGAATGGGGGGTAAGTATGGAGAGGCAAGATCCTATCTATGGAGTAGTTGTATGCGCAAGGAGTTTTACGAGTTCGGGCCCTTCTCTGAGGAAGTAACAGCCCTACGTCTCGGAGCCCGGAGGCAGTCGACTGGATTATGTGTGTGTGTGTTACAAAGTTGCGAACCCCTGTCCTAGTGGAGGGGGGTGGCTTATATAGAGTTCGCCAGGACCCCAGCCAGCCCACGTTACAAGGAGTTTAATGTACATAAAGAGAGGGGGTTACTGGTAACGCCTGTAATAAAGAACCATGAAGGCCATAAAAGCTACTTATGAGATGACCGTTTGTAGGCAGTGTCTTTAGGTCTTCTTATAGTCGAGTGGTTGTCTTCATGATCGACTGCTTGTGCTTCTGATCGAGTACGCTCGTGTCCGTCGACTGGGCTGACCAGGTCGACTGAAATGTTGATACCTCTTAGAATGTCTTTCATTGTAGGAGTCATGTCCTTGATTGGGTACCTCAGGTATGATAAGTTACCCTACCCTAGATACGTATCCTCGTCATTAGCCCCCGAATGGGTCAGGGGTTAAGTGAGAATGGGGCCGAGCCTATGCTTCCGACTCAACCTCCATGCTTCGGTTGCATCTGTCTTTGGATAAATGGAAGTTACGGTGGGAACCCATTCTTCAGTTGCCTTGATCCATTCAGATGTCCGTCGAGTGGTTTCATATTACCGTCGAGTGTGTTTACGTGACGAGTCTCTTGGGAGACTTAAGGAAACGGATCTTTTCGTCTGACAAACCGTCCTGTCGATCGCGGATTTTGCGGGATTTGAAAATTGGGAAGCGCACCGGACGGAGAAAATCGCACGAATCGGCTGGATAAGGCAAGGGCGCCTCGATCTCCGCGCCACCTTTTTCGCCACGTACTGCGCGCGCGCCTGCTACGGGATTTGACTGGGGGGCGCAGGCCCACTGATCAGCCACTCGGGTGTGGCCTTATATAAAGTAATGATTCCGATTTTTTTTTACTGAGCGCCCTTGTTTTTCTTCTCCCTTCCTCCGTAAGCCTCCGCCTCGCTCTTCGCTGCAATCTCGACACCGCCGCTCGGCCAAGACCTCGTTCGAGACAATGGGGAAGGACAAGACGGCGGCGGCGGAACGCGCGAAGAAGGCCGCGGCAAAGGGTAAGGGGAAGAAATCTGGCCGAGGCGGGTCGTCCTCGCGGGCCGCTCTGCCGTCCGGCTGGTTACAGGGGGATTGGATGCCCTCCATCCTTACTCAAGCGGATATCGACGACATGGTGGAGGGGGGACTCATTCCCTACAAGGCTGCTCGTCTCCCTGGGGAGGAGACGGAGCCGAAACCTCGCGAGGGTGAGTGCGTCCTGATAGCCACCCACGTCGACCGGGGGTTTTCCCTGCCCCCGAGTCCTTTTTTTAGGGCCTTTCTGAACTTCTTCGGAGCGCAGCTCCACCATTTCACGCCCAACTCCATAGTCTATCTTGCTGCGTTCGTGTCTCTGTGTGAGTGTTTCTTAGGCTGTCGACCTCACTGGGGCCTCTTCAAGCATATCTTCACTTGCCGATCCCAGTCGGTTAAAAGGCTCAACCCGGACGGGGAAAGGACGCAGGTGATCCAGATGTGCGGGGGCCTCGGGATCCAGACGAGGGGTAAGAGTTGTTTTCCTCCCATGACGCTTCCCGATTCCGTGCGCGGGTGGTAGTCGACTTGGTTCTACTGCAAGGACCAGCCGACCCCTGGCCACTCGACCGGCCTTCCTCCTTTTACCTTGGACCGAGTGCAGAAACCCGCTTCTTTGAAAGTGGTTCCAGAGGAGAAGGCTCAGGTGAAGGTATTAGTCAGTCGAGTGGTTGAGTTGGTTCGGGAAGGCGTGACCGGCATGGACTTGCTCGAAGTCTTCCTCCAGCGACGAATCCAACCTCTCCAGGCTCGGGATCACTCGATGTGGTTGTATTCCGGGTCCGACGACTCCACTCAGATCCACCCGGAGGCGGTCGAGGCTTCTGTACTGGAGAGCTGGCTGACCAGCATGACCGGGAATAAGGACAACCCCAGGGGTTCTAGGAGGATTGCTCCGCTTGATGGGATGATGGAGACAGACAAGGTACGTTTTACTTCTTCCGACTGAAATTTTCACTCCGTCTAGTAACTGGCTTGCGATAAGTCGACTGATCTTTGCTCTGCCCGTTGTCTTGCAGGAGATCAACGACATGTATTCGATGCCGAATGGGAACCAGGAGCAAGTATCTGAAGGAGGAGGGAGTGGAGGCGAAGGAAGTGAGGATGGAGGTGAAGTCGAGGAGTGGGAATCTGATGGTGACGTAGAGGAGGAGGCCAGCGACGACTCGGGTGATGAAGATGAAGAGGTGGAGGTCGACCTTCCTCGACGCGAGAGACGCTCCAAGAACGCTCAGGATCCCGCCGTGGAGCGCAGTCAGTCGAGTGCTCCGGTGGGCCAGTCATCCAAGCGCCCTCGGACCGCGTCGCCGGCCCCAACTGAGAAGGCACCCAAGCAGCCCAGAGCCATCCCGACCAAGCCACCCAAGGCCTTGCCCAAGATCAGGGTCGCCATCCCTGTCATCTCTGGGTAAGTGACTGTTTTTATCTTTCTTGAGTCGACTAGAACGGATTCTTAGTCGATTCACTTTCAAATTATTTGCTTGGAATCGTGCAGCGCCGCTACTTCCGAGACTTCCATCCAGAATGTCGATGAGATGATGGAGGACGCCGTCACTTCCAACTTAGGTATAATCTTTGACACGATCCGACTGTTTAACTGCTGAGTCGATTGGATATTCATTTCTGAACTTTTGTAGCTCCGACCAACATTATTGACCTTCCGAATGATGAGGAGGAGGCGGAAGTGCCGCTCAGGCCTTTTAGGAGGAGAGGCCGGAGGGCCCCGGTCGACAAGGCTCCTCAGACCGCGTCGACTGCTGAGGCGGTGGTCCAAGGGGGTGACAACACCGCCCGGACTACTGTGACTTTTGCTGAACCACTGACGACTGCCCGGCCTTCGTCGTCGACTGCTCCCCCACTGGTCGACCCGCCCTCGTTCTTCGCCGCCTACCAGACCCCGGAGGATCAAGTGAGTGCTGCTAAGGAGGCTATACGTCAGGCGGGGCTCGTGATGGAGCAGACCAAAGCGTCTCGGGATGCCAGTCAAGCGGCCTATGACATCAGCTCGGCGTTGCAGCAGAACGTCCAGGTTAGTTGGTCTTCACTTGCGTTGTACACCCACTGGGTGCTGTTGATCTGAAATTTTTCATTGGTGGGGGCACACTGAGTGCACCCACTGGGTGTAGTCCCTAAGGCCACGGTCGACTGCTGGCAGTCGACTGCGGTCTTTATGCTTTCAAACTTCCTCACTCGACTGATCGGATTGGGTCGAGTGAAAATCAAGGAAAACCGGTGGGGGCACGCTGAGTGCACCCACTGGGTGTAGTCCCCGAGGCTACTGTCGAATGTTTTGATTCGGCTGTAGTCTTAGAAGTGTTGTGCTCTTTCTTTCAGTCACTCGGGAGTAACTTGTCTTTGATACCCTTTGTCGATTGACTCTTTGCAGAAGTCTTGTGAGCTTGTTGCTCAGCTCGCTGATCTGAAGGATAAGCAGATCCAGCTTAATCTTGATTTACAGTTTGCTCAGGAAAACGTGCAGAAGGCGAAGGATGAAGCAAAAGGTATGGCTGGTGAGGACTCGACGTCTATCTTTGTTCCTCTGCCCGTTCTGAACTCTGTGTCTGTTGTTGCTTTGCAGACGAACTAGAGAAGGCCCTGAAGAAGAAAGATCTTGACCTTGCGGAGGCGCAAAAGGCAGCTGCGGAGAAGTTAAAGCTCACTGAAGAGAAACTTGCTTCAGTCAGCCATCTTGAGAACGAGAACGCTAGGCTGAAGTCTGCTCTTGACGCGGCCAATAGGGAAGCGAGTCGACTGAAGACTGACAAGAGTACTCTGAACGACAAGATCGGCCAGCTGGCGGGGAAGCACAAGGACTTGGAGGATTATCTTGGGGGTCTTGCCAAGAAGCTATACCTCATGCTTGAAGGTAACCCCCTTTGTGCGATTAATCTTGTTGTTGTCGACTCACCATTTGGTTACAGTTTTGCTCTGTCGAAACTTCTTTCAGAATTCTGCCGGAATTTTGAGGAAGAGACCAGTCGAGTGGAGACCCGCCTGGACCCTATCAATTCTCCTGTGAAGGATGAAGTGGCCATGAATGTCCTCCGGTTGGAATCCCGTATCGCTGGTGTGGTGGACTACCTGGCTCGACTGAAAGCTGCTGTGTCGCGGATCGACTCCGCACTCTGGCCCAAAGAGACCCTTCAGAACGACCTTGAATCCTTGGTCACTCGACTAAGTGATGTTCCAGGTCGAGTGCGAGAATGGAAAAAGTCTTCTGCTAGGTGCGGTGCTGATGTGGCTCTGTCACTGGTTCGTGTCCACTGCAAGGAGGCGCGAGAGGAGAAGCTGGCCGCTCTCCAGGTTGCCAATACCAGGAAGCATAATTTTCAGGATTTCATGGAGACCTTCATCGCTGCTGCCACTCGAATCTCAGACGGGATCGACTTGGACGAATTCGTTGCGCCATCAAGCCCTCCGCCAGAAGAGTAAAAAACTGCTGTGCTTTACCTTAAATTTGCCTCGGGATGCCGAGTGGTTTATGTATTTGATAAACTCCGTCGGGCTCTCAGCTCGAGTACTTTTATTTGCGATTTAGGATCTTTTGATTTTATCCGAACATGGCTCGACGTTGAATGTCTTCGTGACTTGATCCGCCGATCTACTATTCGTTGTTCCCTCAGAGGCTGCTATTCGTTGTTCCCTCAGAGGCTGCCTGGTTTGCACGATGCTCATCGCCGCGATGGTGTCAGTCAAAATGGCTTAGGCGAGCACTGGGCTGCAGCTAAGTCCCCGAGTGGGAGGTTTGCTCTCCACTCGGTAGGATTCCAATTACTTAGGCGAGTGCTTGGACTGCAGCTAAGCCCCCGGGTGGGAGGTTTGCTCTCCACTCGGTAGGATTTCAATTACTTAGGCGAGCGCTTGGACTGCAGCTAAGCCCCCGAGCGGGAGGTTTGCTCTCCACTCGGTAGGATTTCAATTACTTAGGCGAGTGCTTGGACTGCAGCTAAGCCCCCGAGTGGGAGGTTTGCTCTCCACTCGGTAGGATTTTTTTAAACTTAGGCGAGTGCTTGGACTGCAGCTAAGCCCCCGAGTGGGAGGTTTGCTCTCCACTCGGTAGGATTTCAATTACTTAGGCGAGTCCTTGGACTGCAGCTAAGCCCCCGAGTGGGAGGTTTGCTCTCCACTCGGTAGGATTTCAATTACTTAGGCGAGTGCTTGGACTGTAGCTAAGCCCCCGAGTGGGAGGTTTGCTCTCCACTCGGTAGGATTTTTTCAAACTTAGGCGAGTGCTTGGACTGCAGCTAGGCCCCCGAGTGGGAGGTTTGCTCTCCACTCGGTAGGATTTCAATTACTTAGGCGAGTCCTTGGACTGCAGCTAAGCCCCCGAGTGGGAGGTTTGCTCTCCACTCGGTAGGATTTTTTCAAACTTAGGCGAGTGCTTGGACTGCAGCTAAGCCCCCGAGTGGGAGGTTTGCTCTCCACTCGGTAGGATTTTTTCAAACTTAGGCGAGTGCTTGGACTGCAGCTAAGCCCCCGAGTGGGAGGTTTGCTCTCCACTCGGTAGGATTTTTTCAAACTTAGGCGAGTGCTTGGACTGCAGCTAAGCCCTCGAGTGGGAGGCTGGCTCTCCACTCGGTAGGATTTTTTCAAACTTAGGCGAGTACTTGGACTGCAGCTAAGCCCCCGGGTGGGAGGCTGGCTCTCCACTCGGTAGGATTTTTTCAAACTTAGGCGAGTGCTTGGACTGCAGCTAAGCCCCCGAGTGGGAGGCTGGCTCTCCACTCGGTACGATTTTAATTTCTTAGGCGAAACGGATTCGCAGCTAAGCCCCCGAGTGGGAGACTTGCTCTCCACTCGGTAGGATTCCCTGAAAACTTAGGCGAAGCGGATTTGCAGCTAAGTCACCCAGTGGGGGAAATTTAAACAAACAGAAAAAGGAATAGCAGTCTTTTGCTTGAAACAAAAGAACTACAGAGGTACTTTCATTACATCTCAGTCGAGTGAGTTTTTAAGTGTAAAAAGGACGGAGCAGGTCCGCGTTCCATGCTCGAGGCTCGTCGATCCGTCGATCGATGTTGTAGAGGTGATACGCTCCGTTGTGCAAGACTTTGGTGATGATGAAGGGGCCTTCCCAGGTCGGGGCAAGTTTGTAAGGTTTTTGCTGATCCACGCGGAGGACCAAATCTCCTTCCTGAAAGGCTCGACCCTTCACATTTCTGGCGTAGAACCGACGCAACTCTTGCTGGTAGATGGTCGAGCGGATTAGAGCCATCTCTCTTTCCTCCTCTAAGAGGTCGACTGCATCTTGCCGGGCCTGTTCTGCTTCTGCTTCGGAATATAACTCGACTCGAGGCGCGTTGTGGAGCAGCTCGCTCGGCAAAACCGCTTCGGCTCCATAGACCAGAAAGAATGGTGTTCTTCCAGTCGACCGGTTAGGGGTGGTCCTCAACCCCCATAGAACTGACGGAAGTTCGTCGACCCAGGCGCCTGCTGCGTGTTTGAGATCACGCATCAGTCGGGGTTTTAGTCCTTTGAGGATGAGGCCATTCGCGCGTTCGGCCTGTCCATTCGACTGAGGATGAGCAACTGAAGCGTAGTCGACTCGAGTGCCCTGAGAGGCGCAGAAGGCTTTGAATCTGTCATTATCAAAGTTTGATCCGTTATCCGTGATGATGCTGTGCGGAACTCCATATCTGAATATCAATCCCCTGATAAAACTGATGGCAGTGCTTGCGTCGAGGTCCTTTATGGGTTTGGCTTTTATCCACTTCGTGAACTTGTCGACTGCAACCAACAAGTGGGTGAAGCCACTCCTACCAGTTCTCAGTGGTCCGATCATGTCTAGACCCCAGACAGCGAAAGGCCTGACGAGTGGAATGGTCTTCAAGGCGGAGGCGGGCTTGTGAGACATGTTGGAATAAAACTGGCACCCCTCGCACTTGTCGACTATATCCTTTGCCATTTCGTTCGCCTTTGGCCAGTAAAAACCCGCTCGGTATGCTTTGGCCACGATGGTCCGAGAGGACGCATGATGGCCACAGGTCCCCGAGTGGATGTCCTCGAGAATTATCTGTCCTTCTTCAGGTGTGATGCACTTCTGACCAACTCCAGTCGCGCTTTCTCTGTATAGCTGCCCTTTGATTACTGTAAAGGCTTTGGATCGACGGACGACCTGTCGAGCCTCTTCTTCATCTTCTAGGAGCTCTTTTCTCATGATATACGCAATGTACGGCACTGTCCAATCGGGAGTGGTGATCATAACTTCCATAATCAGGTCGACCACAGCTGGAACCTCCACTTCGGTCGAGTCAGAGGCGCTTTTTGGTTGTGGAGGCTCTTCTGTGAAAGGATCTTCTTGCACTGATGGTGTGTGAATGTGCTCCAAACACACATCTTTAGGGATGTCCTCCCTTTTGGACCCTATCTTCGCCAGATCATCTGCAGCTTGATTTTTCAGTCGGGGGATATGATGGAGCTCCAACCCCTCGAATCGTTTCTCCAGCTTCCTCACTACGCTGCAATATCCCGTCATGGATGGGCTTCGGACGTCCCACTCCTTCATCACTTGATTAACAACCAGATCTGAGTCGCCGTAGACCATGAGGCGACGGACGCCGAGTGAAATGGCCATACGTAATCCGTATAGAAGCGCTTCATACTCTGCCTCATTGTTGGAGGAATCGAAGTGAATCTGGAGGACATACTTGAGCTTATCCCCTCGGGGGGAAACCAGTACAACCCCAGCACCGGATCCGTTCAGCATCTTGGAGCCATCGAAAAACATAGTCCAGTGCTCCGAGTGAACTTGAGTCGGAAGCTCCTGCTCGGTCCACTCGGCGAGGAAATCAGCTATTGCCTGGGACTTAATAGCATTCTTTGCCTCGAACTTGATATCAAGAGGAAGAAGTTCAATTGCCCATTTCGCCACTCGACCGGTTGCATCTCTGTTATGAAGAATCTCTGATAATGGAGCGTCGCTGACGACTGTGATAGAGTGATCAGAGAAATAATGAGCAACCTTCTTCGTGGTCATGTAAATCCCGTAAACAAGCTTCTGATAGTGGGGATATCTTTGCTTCGACGGGGTCAGAACTTCAGAGAGATAATAAACTGGGCGTTGAACTTTGAAGGTCTTTCCTTCCTCTTCCCGCTCGACCGTAAGAACGGTACTAACGACTTGTCCCGTGGCTGCTATGTAAAGCAACAATGGCTCTTTGCTGACAGGAGCAGCAAGCACCGGCTGGGTGGAGAGCAAAGCTTTTAGCTCTGCAAATGCTGCATCAGCTTCTGGAGTCCATTCGAACGTGTCTGACTTCTTCATCAGTCGGTAAAGAGGCAGCGCCTTTTCACCGAGCCTGGAGATGAATCGACTTAAAGCGGCCAAGCATCCAGCAAGTTTCTGGACATCGTGCACACGCACGGGGCGTTTCATCCGGAGTATGGTGCCAACTTTTTCGGGGTTAGCGTCGATTCCTCGTTCGGAAACAAGAAAACCGAGTAACTTTCCTCCAGGGACTCCAAATGTGCACTTCGACGGATTGAGCTTGATATCATAATTCCTGAGATTGGCAAAAGTTTCAGCTAGGTCAGTCAGCAGGTCGGAACCTTTTCGTGACTTGACCACTATGTCATCCATGTATGCTTCTACATTCCGACTGATTTGAGTGATTAGGCACTTCTGAATCATTCTCATGAATGTAGCTCCGGCGTTCTTGAGACCGAAAGGCATGGTAACATAGCAGAAACACCCAAATGGGGTGATGAAGGCTGTTTTTATTTCATCGGGTCCATACAGACGGATCTGATGGTATCCAGAGTAAGCATCTAAAAAAGATAACCTCTCGCATCCTGCAGTCGAGTCGACTATTTGGTCGATGCGAGGAAGAGGAAAATGATCTTTCGGGCAGGCCCGATTGATATGCTTAAAATCGATGCACATGCGCAACGATTTGTCCTTCTTAGGGACCATTACAACATTGGCGAGCCACTCGGAGTGGTAGATCTCGCGAATGAATTCTGCTGCTAGGAGTCGGGCCACTTCTTCGCCAATGGCCTTTCTCTTCTGAACGGCGGACCGTCGGAGATGCTCCTTGACTGGTTTGACCTTTGGGTCGACTCGAAGGCGGTGCTCAGCCAGTTCCCTGGGCACACCTGGCATGTCAGCAGGCTTCCATGCAAAGATGTCCCAGTTCTCACGGAGGAACTGGACGAGCGCTTCTTCCTATTTGGAGTCGAGTGTAGTGGAGATGTTGGTTGGAGCCGCATTTGGATCGGTCGGGTGGATGTGGACTTGCTTGGTCTCACCAGTCGACTGAAATGCTGACTCCGTGGCGGGCTTCTTGGCTCGTAACAACTCACTCGGATCCGCAGTCTTCTGGTACTCTTGTATCTCTATCTTGGCCATCTGAGCATCAGCAATTTTGGCGCCTTTCTGGAAGCACTCCTCTGCCTTCTTCCGATTGCCAACGATGGTGATTACACCTTTGGGGCCAGGCATCTTCAGCTTGAGGTATACGTAGCATGGTCGAGCCATGAAACGAGCATAGGCTGGCCTCCCAAGAATGGCGTGGTACGCACTCTGAAAATCCACGACCTCAAAGGTTAACTTTTCTTTCCGGAAATTCTTCGAGTCACCAAAGACGACGTCGAGAGTGATTTGACCGAGTGACTCAGCTTTCTTCCCAGGAATGACTCCGTGGAAGCTCATGTTGCTGGGGCTGAGTTGGGACATCGGAATGCCCATCCCCTTCAACGTCTCTGCATACAACAAGTTTAGCCCACTGCCGCCGTCCATCAGAACCTTGGTCAGTCGAGTGCCTTCAATAATTGGGTCGACCACCAACGCTTGCCTCCCTGGGGTGGCAATATGAGTCGGATGATCGGACTGGTCGAAGGTGATGGCGGTCTGGGACCACTTCAGGTAATGGGGTGTCACCGGAGCGACCATGTTTACTTCGCGATTGATGACCTTCAGTCGACTCTTACTTTCGACATCAGCGAAAATCATCAGAGTGGAATTGACTTGGGGGTATTCTTCACCGCTGTCTTCCCTGTCTTCAACTTTGTCTGACTCTTTCTCTTTGTCCTTGGCCTGCTTCCCTTGGAACTGTTGCATCAGGAGTCGACATTGTCGAGTGGTATGCTTAGGGTAAACGAGATTTCCCTCTTCATCTTTCTTCGTGTGAATGTGGCATGGTAAGTCCATCACATCGTTCCCGTCCTGGTCTTTCACTTTCTTGGGGTTCCAAGGACCCTTGGGTTTCCCCTTAAACTTCCCTGGGGTCACAGCTAAGGCTTCCCCGGGGGCGACTGGCTCGGCCTTGCGCTTCTGCTTCCGACTGGAGTGTCCTCCGCCGGCCTCATTAGCGGCTGCCTTATACTTGCCACTCCGGAGTCTATCTTCCTCTTCTCCGTTCGCGTACTTGGTGGCGATTTCCATCATTCGACTCAGGGTCATATCCCCGGTTCGATCGAACTTCAAACTTAACTCCCTGTTTCTGACGCCTTCCTTGAAGGCGCAAACTGCCTGATGATCGGACACATTCTCGACCGTGTGATTCAGAGTGATCCACCTTTGGATATAATCCCTCAGGGTTTCACTCGACTTCTGAACACATGACTGCAATTCTGTCAACCCTGCCGGTCGCTTGCAAGTCCCTTCGAACGTCCTGACAAACACCTGGGCTAGATCTTCCCAAGTATAAATACTGCTGGGAGCCAACTGATTCAACCACGCTCTGGCTGATCCTTCCAACATGAGGGGCAAATGCTTCATGGCCACCTCGTCATTGCCGCCTCCGATCTGAACAGCCACTCGGTAATCCTCGATCCATGTGTCCGGCTTGGACTCTCCGGTGAACTTGCTGACTCCAGTCGCCAACCTGAAGTTGGGAGGAATCACTGCAGCTCTGATTGCTCTGCTGAAACACTCGGGACCTGAGACGTGAACTCTGCTGCTGGACGGCGCGCCTCTGTCACGGTCTTCTCGGTGAGCTCTATTTCGGTCGACCAGACCTTGAACGATGATGGATCTCGCATCAAAGCCTGGTTCCCTGGGGTCGACTGGGACCCTTCGCCCAGTACTGAACTGGCGTCTGTCCTCTTGCCGTCGAGGAACGTACGACCCCGCTCTTGGGGCAGGAGAAGGCACTCGACGTTGATCGTTGCGATCGAATCGGTGCTCATATCGCTTGTGCCCTTGGTATTGATCCTCGTGCCGGCCTCTGTGTCCTTCACGCCTCGGGAGCGACCTTGGACTATGAGCCGACTGAACGGAATTCGCAGCGACGGATCGACTGTGAATCCTGTTGCGCGACTGAGATACGGCTGAATTCTGGTCACCCGCTGCACGGAGCAAATCTCTGATCTGCAACAGACCTCTCCCTGCCTCTGACTGTGAAGGCTGGATCGACTCCGCTATGCGAGTCGCAGCTGCCAAATTCTGAATCGGGGTACGGTATACCTGGGTCGGCGGCTGGAAGAGGCAACGACGACTGGACTCGGGAACGGGCGGTCGTGCGCGCTCGTCGAGTGCTCTCTGGAGATTCTCCAGTCGAGTACGTTCAGCCAAGTTGGCCAAGCGCACCTCCTCCAGGGCTCGTGCCTCAGGGGTTTCTCCAACGATAGGAGTGTGAAGGGCGTCCATGTTCCGGCGACGGAGTTCCTCCCTCTGCACTGAGGTAAGGGGCTCGGGCCTGTACTCTTCGTGGCCCCGCACCGGAATCCCCCCTGCGGCAACCTCTTCGGTGTGGGGGAATCCGGGGGTACTACGTGGTCCGTCGACCATTAGTACTTCCGTCGCTGGATCACTGCTGTCGCACTCGGACGCAGTCTCTACGGAGCCAGTCGACAGGTCGAATAGGCCGTAGAGTGACTCGTCGGGCTCGATTGCCGCGACTTGGGGGATGGCCGACTGGCGGGCCAGTGCGTGCTTCACCCATCGCTAGAGTCTCGATCGACCGGTGCGCTTGCGCCGGTGGGAAACTGATGACGACGATGGCGAAACGAATGCCGACCCGTACTGGGTCGACGGTTGCCGCAGGAGGACGCCGCGGACGCATGCGCGAAAATGCGTGGCTCCGCGGGCGGGAAGCGCGTCCACGTCGAGTGGAGCCTCCTACAGCCAAGCAGAGTTGTCAACGATGAAGGAGAGAGCGCCGAGACGGATCTCGCGGCTCTCGACCATGACTCCGCTCGAAAACATGATGTGGGGTGAAAGAATCCCAACTCCTCCAACAAATCGCTAGAACACCTGCCCCACGGTGGGCGCCAACTGTCGTGGTTCTAAGTCTGACAGTAAGAATGGGGGGTAAGTATGGAGAGGTAAGATCCTAGCTATGGAGTAGTTGTATGTGCAAGGAGTTTTACGAGTTCGGGCCCTTCTCTGAGGAAGTAACAGCCCTACGTCTCGGAGCCCGGAGGCAGTCGACTGGATTATGTGTGTGTGTGTTACAAAGTTGCGAACCCCTGTCCTAGTGGAGGGGGGTGGCTTATATAGAGTTCGCCAGGACCCCAACCAGCCCACGTTACAAGGAGTTTAATGTACATAAAGAGAGGGGGTTACTGGTAACGCCTGTAATAAAGGACCATGAAGGCCATAAAAGCTACTTATGAGATGACCGTTTGTAGGCAGTGTCTTTAGGTCTTCTTATAGTCGAGTGGCTGTCTTCATGGTCGACTGCTTGTGCTTCTGGTCGAGTACGCTCGTGTCCGTCGACTGGGCTGACCAGGTCGACTGAAATGTTGATACCTCTTAGAATGTCTTTCATTATAGGAGTCATGTCCTTAATTGGGTACCTCAGGTATGATAAGTTACCCTACCCTAGGTACGTATCCTCGTCACCGGGTGCTCAAACCCTAGCCGCCGGCCCCTCGATACCCCCTCTCCCTCCCCTCCCCGCCGCCGCCGGCGGCGGGCGCTGCCGGGCAAAGCCCGCGCGGTGCCGGTGGTGGCGGGATCTGCTCACGCTCGCCTGGAGTAGGGGCCGCGGGGGGCTTTCTTCTTCGTCTGGCGGCGGTGCTCGGAGGCCGGCGCGTCGTGGCCAGTGGGGGCGCGCAGGCAGGAGATGGAGCAGGGCTGCGCGGCGAGCAGGTTGGTCGTGGCGGGCGTGCGGGCTGGGGTGGTGCACCCCGACGCACCTCTTCGCGCAAGGTTGCTATGTCCGGCGGGCGGCACGGAGGCTGTCGGCGTTCGGTCTTGGCGCGAGCGGCGTGGCGGAACGCGTGCAAGGTGCGGGCGGCGGGCGTGGTCTTGCGCAGCGTTCTTCTCGCGGGCGGCGTTGGGGCTCGCGGTTGGGTTGGAGGCACAGCGGGGGCAAAGGCGAGGGCTTTCTTCGGATCCTGGCAAGGAGCACTTCTGGTTGGTGGCTGCAGGTCGAGCGCCAGCATCGGCGGTGGCGGCGGCGTTGGATCAGCCATGGGGGCGGCGGCGCCGAGATGGCCCTGCCAGGAAGGTGTCCTGGCGTGCAGCGGGCGTCCGGCCGCCTCCATGTGAGGGATCGCGGCGATGCCCCGGTGGAGTTGGCGCCGGAGTGAGGTTGGAGGGGCGGGCTAGATCCAATCTGGCGGCAGTCTCTTGATGTCGATGAAGGCCGTTGGAGCGGATCTGGCTTTTGCTCTGCTTGGAGGTTGTGTTTGCTCCTCGATGGCGATGTTGGTGGAGGTCTGGTTCACGCTCTCTCGGCAGTGTGAGTGGTGTGGGACCTCGGCTTTGCGGCTTTGACGGATTTGCTGCGTTGACGGCGGTGCGAGGCTTCAGGAACGGTGTTGCCTACCTCGTCGGAGTGGAGATGCGCAACGTCACGGATGAAAATCCTGTCCGGTTTTTGGCCGGCCGGCGTCGATGGCACCCGCGGGTGTCGTTCCCCTCTCTGGAGGCGATGTCAAGTGTGTCGCAATCTCCCCCGTGATTGGTGTTCGCGGTTGTCTCCAGGCGAAAGCCTTGGTCCTCTGGAGCGGCATGTTGGCGGCGGCTGCGACGTCGTTTCTCTGTTGGGAGCATCATGCAAGGAGACTGAGCTTCCTGTTGGCGCTCCTCCGGTGTTCGTCGTGGCCCTGGCCACTCTCCTCCGGCGCTATATACGGTCGTCAGGGATGAGCCCAAAGGAAGCTGGAGTTGCTATTCTTCGGATGTGTTCGGTGTCAGATCAAGACACGGCGAGGTGTTTCGGTTTTGGGCAGGTTTTCCGTGTTGTAGTTGTGATGTCGTGTGTGGCTGTCCTGAGAATAGCCGGATGTGTTGTTGTGCTACGCTCGTTGTTCGCGGCGAGTGGTAGGTGTCATATACTAATTTTCTCTCCTTTTATAATGCTATGGTACGCAATTTGCGTACCCTAAAAAAAATGATGCTAGTTTTCCCCTCATTTCTGGTTTTTGACTAAATGTCTTCGTTTTTCAAACATTAGGGAGTAAATGTCGACAAAAAAGATGAAGGACCCGATATAGACTTCTTGCAAATTTGAGGGACCCAAAACATACTTTTCTAAATAAAAAAATCACGCGTCTCTACTCGTACCACTTATTTCCTCGTGAATCCGGGTGTTGCAAGATGGTCCCCCTTCCTGCTCTAGGCCTGCTCTAGGCCGTCACATTGCTATTCTTTCCCGGTACCCCAACTTACTCGCCCTCGTCCTCACGCCACGAATACGATACGCTTCCTCCCCCATCTTGGATGTCGTCGTCTTTACCTTTTGCAGCACCCGTGCCTGCTTGATCTCGCTATTTTGCAGCACGCCGTTGGTTCTTTGTGGTCACAACAGCGATGATGAGTTCATCATATTTAAGTTAAATAATTTAACCACTCATGTCCATGCTCAATGCCGAGTTACTTAATGAGAAGTCACAAATGGATGAAAATCAATACTATGCCTCGCCACAATCACTGGATCACAAGCACAATGAGCAAAGATTCGTCGGTGCTCTATTCCCATGCAGAACATGCCTACATTTTTCTTATGCTTACACAGGCATACATTACATATAAATATCTCTTGTGCAGACAAAACACTATTCGAGGACTATAGAATATAACTAGCCTCCGCTGCCACTCGACAATGACTTAAACACCAAAGGTCAAGGGCACGTACAAGTACAACAACACAGCAAGGAAAATACATAGGCAGATCTGCCGACGTCGGCGCCGAGCACGCCACCTTTCATGGATCCCTTCGGTCCATTTCGTGTCGATTTCCTAGGGACATACAGTAACAGTACATGACAGGAGCACGCAAAAAAAAAAAGGCACACCTCGCAAGACAAGATCACGGGTCAGCCGCACACCGCCTTGAGGATCCTCTTGGCCTCCTCCTCCCCGTGCCTCAGCGCGGCCAGCCGACACGACTGCTCCGTCAGCAGCTTCTGCATCGACGGCGTCTCGCTGGGCACGATGGCGAAGCCGTCGTGGTACTCCTCCATGTCCTCGGCGGCGAGCTGCCACACTATCGCGCCGGCGCCGGCGCCGCCCCTCTTGGCCGACTCGTGGACGATGTCGTACACCGACTTGTAGAAGGCGTCGCGCTGCGACTGCTCGAACCCCTTGACCAAATGCGACAGCCCGAACTCCGTCAGCACCACGGGCTTGCCGCCGAGCTCCGCGTCGCCGTCCTCGAAGTGGGAGCTCACCCACTTCGTCACGAACTTGAGCTTCTCTTCCAGATCCGCGTGCAGCAGCCTGCAATTCAGGTGGCGTCTCATCCAACAAATTCAGAGTACTCGTAGTAGTAGCTAATTTTTTGATGGGGATGGTTACCAGGTGTCCGGGTAGAGGTGGACGGAGGCGAAGTCGATGTCGGAGATCTTGGAGTTGCGGATGAAGTCGAGGCCGTAGTTGTTGAACCAGTGCCCCGGATTCACGCTCAGCTTCTCCGGCGGGCTCGTCGGGCCGTAGAACCCCTCCGTGCCGACGGTCAGCAGGTGCCGACGGTCGATCGATTTCACGTACCCCGCCATCTCCTCGATCCAGCGCTGCCCCCATCACACAACGAAATCAGAAAATGTCTTACAAGTAAATGAACACAGTTACATCTATCAAATTCGCACGGTGGACGCAGATCGGCAATAAATGTGATAGTCACATGGGTAGCATCTCACCTGCAGAGTGTTACCGGACGGATCGGTGATGCATCTGGGCTCGTTCATCAGCTCCCACGCCAAGATGGTAGGGTCGTCCTTGTACTGCACCCCCGTCAAGTGGTTCGTCCTCGTCAACAATGCCTGCACCGAAACAAAAGTAAAAGTATGCAACTTTAACCACTGTAAAATTGCCACCGACACTTTTTGTTTCTCCGTCGATGGGATGCTAAAAACATAAAAGAAATCAGGTAGCTAGACATTGATGCTCTGGGCACGATGCTGCAACTGTTTAGTGCTTACCTTGAGGTAGACTTTGAAGTAGTCGCGGATGGCGGGGTCGAAGAAGAAGGAGTCGTTGGAGGCGGTGAGGCCGACGCCTTCGTCCCACGCCCACCGCACGTACTGCGTCTTCCCGCCGTACGCCTCCAGGTTGTTGGCCAGGCTGAGGACGAGCCGCACGCCGTGCCGCCGGGCCTCCACGACCACCATGTCCAGCGCCCTGAAGACGCGCTCGTCGAAGTGTCCCGGGGAGAGCTGGAGCGCGTTGTAGGCGCCGTCGTTGAAGGCCCAGGTGCGGCACACCGTGAGCCCCATCCCGGTGGCGGCGCGGAACATGTCCGACACGCGGTGGCGGCTGGCCGGCTCCACCGCCTGGTCCATGAGCCAGTACGAGTTCCACCCGTTGATGTAGAACGGGCGGCCCGCCAGGAAGAGCTGCGCGCCGCGCCGCTCCACGAACGGCAGGGACGCGTCGGGGGAGTGCCGGGACGCGCCGGGGGACGGGAGGAGGCCGGGGAAGCGGAGGTCCACCTCGCCGAGGAGGGAGAAGTAGAACACGGCCACCAGGGAGGCCAGGCCGAGGATGTGGTACACGAACAGGCCGTTGCACGCCGCCATTGTTTGGTGCCGGTGGGGTGTTCTTGGGGAGCTTTTGCGGTGCTACTGCTAGAGGAGCGCCATTCCGAGTGGGGGATGGAGCCTCTACTTCTAGAAGGCAGGAGTGAAGTAGGAGTGGACTAGTGGGATGGGAGGCTGCGGCGGTGAGGCGTGAAGCGGGAGGGGGGCCTGCACACTGTGACACTGGTGGTGGTAGCTTTGCCCGAGGTAAACAGTTATATTCGGCGAGGAGTAGGGTTGAAGACTAGTGATATTACTTTCCTTATAGGACCTTTATAGAATTATAATTGTGATTTCTTCCAGTCCAACTTGCCGTCTTCGTTAGGCCAACATTTTTTTTAAAAAAAGTTATACACCCGATTTTATAAATAAAGCCATAAAACAGGTAGCAAACACACAAGGATTCGAAACACACATCCAACCAGACCCCAACCATGGGTCATGCAAGGAAAGATAAATCAAGGGTACATGGCTCCCTAGCGCTGACCGGAAGTTTACTACCCAAAAGAAGCTAGCCAACGACGTGCAATCCAACTAAGCATCCTGCTCTTGTCTGCATAGATTAGACGCCGAGGCCCGGACTTTGGAGATCAGCATAGATAGCGCATCCTGGTCGTCCACCTTAATCAATGATTTCGTTAGGGCAACTGCACCACCATCATTGAATCACCCGCAAATGTTTGGACCAGACGGTATGGACACTTTTGATCATCCATCGACGGTCATCAATTTCGTCGGGACCAAGCCGGACGTTGAAATCCCGCAAAATGCAACTAAGGAAGTGTTGAGCATCTCTAAACATTTTCAAACCGTCGTCGAGCCAATATGATGGCGCATGAGATTGCTAAATTAGTTTTCATATTTTTTCTTCGAAATGACAATTATCCTGCATTCATTAAGAAAAAAGAGTTGATCAGTTAATTAGGAAAAACCGAACAAAAACCACATTGCCAAGTTAATTATGAAGAACCGGGTGAAAATCATCACCACCTCTGAGCGGCGCACCTAAAATACCCCATGCACACCACTCCACAGAGGGTCTCATCAAGACAGCACGCAGGCGTCATCGTCATTACTCCTCCCTAGAGGCGTCATCGCCATCCCTATACCTTGAACAAACGACTCCGACTTCGCCGCAGGCGATCATCGACTCGACTGACAATGTAGAGGCTGTGTGAGGATGAATGAAGATCCACACCAAACTCAGCCACCTCCGACCAGACAACGCAGCTCCAACTCTGATGAAGAACTATGAAGGACAAAATTAGGCATGGCTGACGCCATGGAAGATAGCCGAACAGGCCACATGCAGCCAGTCATCATATACCACACGACCTCACTAACGGTGTCCTGGTCTAGGGGGTACCAAGCTAGTCGGCCCATGGTGCCTAAGCTGGGCCTGTAGGCTCTCGTTCTCCTTCGGGTGGACTTCAGAAGCTACACATCCATGAGCCAGTTATATTCGGCGAGGAGTAGGGTTGAAGACTAGTGATATTACTTTGCTTATACGACCTTCATAAAATTCCAATTGTGATTTCCTCCTGTCCAACTTGCCCTCTTCATTTGGGAACTCCACCACTACAGATCGCCTTTGGTCACCAATTTTATCCGGATCAAACTGGAAATCTAAAATTCGGAATTCCGCAAAATGCTAATAGTACTTAGTTGCGGGAAATTTGTGGGAGTTAAATGTTTGTCACATCAGACTCCGATAACACGGACCCACCCCAAATCCTCTCTCTCTCTCTTCCTCCCCTCTTAAACCCTTCATCCTACATTTATGCCGATTAGATCGGGTGTGACCAAACGGGTGCCCACCCGCACTCATGTCGGTTGATTGGCAAGGCATTCACGCTGGCACGACAATCGAGGAGGCTACTCCGGGCAGCCATTGAAGTAGTGTCGGTCCGCCTGCCCGAGCTATTTAAGTTGGACGATAGCCAACGCAAGTCCTACACAATCACACTGCCGCATCTCCTCTCTTCTCTCAAATTCAAACACCTCCACCATTGGTCACCACGATGGGCAAGTCCAACACTTCAAAGTGGATCCTGGTACGCACGTCCAAATTTGGGTGAGGGGAAAGTTTGGATTCTAGCGCAGCCATCCATAGTCTCTGAATTGCTCCGTGTCCATGGCCCCCTCGAACATCAGTTCGGAGCTGATCTCCTTGGACGAGGAGGGGCAGAACCTTGCCAAGCCCGCCGCGATGGACGACGAGTTCGCACGACAAATCGAGATGGTGTTGAACCCTCAAACATCGACATGTTCACTAGAAGTAGTCACAATTTGATTCCTATTCTTTGTATTTTCTTCTTAGATGAACTAGGTGCGCTATCATTAATTCTCTAAGAATCTTGTTCAACTCTCTTAGGACGACCCTCCGGATACAGAGGTTCCCGAGTCATTTTACCTCCTCTAGTAATTATGCCAACAACA
The DNA here is from genome assembly GCA_032464435.1 of Aegilops umbellulata. Taxonomy (NCBI): domain Eukaryota; kingdom Viridiplantae; phylum Streptophyta; class Magnoliopsida; order Poales; family Poaceae; genus Aegilops; species Aegilops umbellulata. Next base: position 344,781,017 of record CP136056.1, on the reverse strand, counting down.
TGATTATTAAGCTTATTATGCATGTCTCTAAAAAAAATCAAATTGTGATCTAGAAACTTGTTCAAGCTGAGTGTGAACCATAGAAAAGTGCTTGCATAACCCTTTATCATCACTAGAAATTCTAACTAGCACATCACTCAAGCGTTCAATCATAATAGCATTATATTCTAATTGATCACTTATTTGCATATTGAAGTTTTCTTGTTTAATGGAAAAATTATCAAAAACATATAAGCGTTGACTTAGAGATTTATTATAAGGAGTATCACCTTCATCAAAATTATAGAGAGAATTTATCTCTACTGCCTGTGTCGGAGTGTCGAGCACATATATTTGTTTTATAGGTGGTAAATTCTTAACATCTTCAGCGTTAATACATTTTTATTTCATAGATTTCTTAGGCTCTTGCATATCTTCAGGACTGAGGAATAGAATACCTCTTTTCTTTGGGGTCGGCTTAGGAGGTGGTTCAGGAAGTGTTCAATCATCGACATTTCTCAATAAATTAGTCAATGATTCTTGAGCATGTTTAACTATTATTTGCCTGAAGACACATTGAGCACATCTATCTAGGTAGTCCCTAGATGTATCAGTTAGTCCATTATAAAAGATATCAAGACTTCAATTCTTCTTAAGAGGGTGATCAGGTAAAGCATTAATTAATTGGGGAAGTCTCTCCCAAGCTTGAGGGAGACATTCTTTCTCAAGTTGTTCAAAGTTGTATATATCATGCAAAGCAGCTTGTTTCATATGAGAGGATTTCCCCCCCACGAAAGTAATAGATCATATCCTGGGGACTACGCACACAACCAGAAGCAAAATTATTAAACCATGTTTTGGCATCACCCTTTAATGAGAAAGGAAAACACTTAAGAATATAATAGTAGCGAGTATTTTTCTCTTGAGCAAATAGGATGGCAATATCATTCGATTTAGTAAGATGTGCAACAACTGTTTCAGATTCATAACCATGAAAATGATTGGATTCGACCAAAGTAATATGTTCAAGATCAACAAATAATTCATAATCCTTATCAGTAATTAAAATAGGAGAAGATGCAAACTTAGGATCATATTTCATCATTTTGTCCCTGGCCTTTTCTTTAAGTATAGCAATAAAACCTTCTATGCCATTATGAGTGTCATAAGCCATACAATCTCTAGTAATCTCCTCATCAAAAGTATAACCTTCAGGAATATCTTCTAATATTTTACTTCTAATAGGACTGCTAGGTGTAACATGTGATTCATAATTTTCAATAAGTTCATATTCTTTAGATTTAACAATTTGAGCATCCAAAAATTCACCAAGTGGTACATTTTTATCAAGCAAAGTGGAAGCATCATCATGAGTAGCATCAATAGCAGAAGCGGTGTATATTAATTGTTACATACCAGATTGTATAGCAGGTGGTCGTGTCACAAGTTGACTCAAAATAGTCGGTGTATCAAGCATACAACTAGTTGTCAGTTCCTTACCTCCTCTCGTCTTAGAGTGCATGATCTTGGTCTTAGAGTCTCTTAGATTCTTCATAATGAATATAAATTGCAGCAATTTTTAGCTCCCAAGTGAACTTCATAAATAGAGCTATGCTCCCTGATAACAGTGTCAGAAAATGGTCTTATGACCCACAAGTACAAGGGATCGCAACAGGCTTCGAGGGTAGTATTTCACCCAAAATTATTGATTCAACACAAGGGGACACAAAGAATATTTACAAGGCTTAGTAGTTGAGTTGTCAATTCAACCACACATGAGAAGTCACTTCCTTGCAGCAATTTATTACTAGCACAGTACTATGATAGTAGTGATAGTAATAGTAACAAGTAAGGGTAGCAGTAACAGTAGTAGTAGTTTTGTAGCAAGTAGAGCAGCAGTAGTAAGTCGAGCAAAGACAATATAGTATTAAAGTGTAGGCCTGGAGTAGCAATGAATATTTGGATGAAATTCAATATGTAGTTGTCACAACCTAGAGCGATACACAATATCACCAATTCATGGATACCTAGTTCATCAATCATATGTAGGCATGCATTTCGTATATAGTCATAAATGCTTGCAATAAGAACCTGCATGACATATTTTTTCCTAACCTCCCGTGACAGTGGGGTCCTAATGAAAACTAGGGGTAATTAAGGCGCTCCTTTTAATAGAGAACCCGAACAAAGCATTAATAGTGAATACATGAAGTCCTCAAGTTAAAGTCCTCCCCGTCGATATCCCAATTCATGGTCACCATGGGGGTCTAAGGTTCGGAATGATAACAGGTGCATATAACTTGCAGATAGGATCAAGAACTCAAATATATTCATGAAAACATAATAGGTTCATATCTGAAATCATGGCACTCGAACCCTAGTGACTGGCGTTAAGCATAGTAAAATCATAGGAATATCAATCTCACAACATACTAGGGATCAAGTCCTGGCAAAAAGCCACAATTACATAAGAAATCTCATCCACTTCCATCTACCTCCAGTATGCCTATAAGGTAATTACTCACTAATGATGGTGAACATCATGAAAGTTGATGGAGAAGGGTTGGCGATGACGATGGCGATGAATCCCTCTGTTAGGAGCACCGAACAGACTATAGATTAGAGCTCCTGATGAAGAACAAGAGGTGGCGGCAGCTCTGTATCATAAAAAGCGATGAAACTTATTCTTCATTTTTTTTCTCGAGAAGACAGAATATATACGCTTGGAATTAGGTCAGACGGAGGTCTATGGGGCCCACAAATCATCAGGGCGCACCTTAGGGGGTAGGCGTTCCCCCCAGGCTTATGGCCTCCTGGTGCCCCCCTTCCGGTAGTTCTTTGCTCTGGTATTTTCTATTGTGTTATCACTAACTCGTTGCAGGCACAAGGAAAAGTTTCTAATGTGAATGATGAGAACATGCTAGTTCTCGGGAAGCAACAAACTTTGACATTGGTTATTCGCCCAACCAAGGGGCTATACTTTTGCTACACCTCACGCATCAAGCAAATCATGCACAAGGAGATATCCTGTGTAAAGGAGTGATCACCATGTTGGCCAACTCCCTTGGTCTCAACTACAATCACCTTCGCCCCATTGTCGTAACAACCTTGTTAATATTCATGTTCTTACTAGCGTTGGAATGGTAGTAGTTAGTCGTGGTCGTCATTGCATCAAAATTCCTGGAGTGGCATACTTGTTGCCTACTCCTATGCCTAACTGTATCTCCATAGAACAAGGAAAAATGCATCATGTTCCATAGGCAGGAGATGCAACTTTTGACCAAGAAGGCCCAGAACCTAAACAAGTAGATGAAGAAGAACTCGCCACCGACGAAGAAGAGGAGCAGCCACAACAAGTAGCCTACACCACCTATGCGGACCTCTATAGGCTCTAGGGCTCTATCAATGATACGAGCAACCTCGCTGAGTACCTTTGAGGCACGTTTGCCTACATGAATTCAAGCTTCTACAACCGGAGCCGAGGATGGGCTCCTGACTAGCAGCCACAATGATTTCTCTGGTTTGGGCTTGTAGATGCTTAAGCTTGGGGGAGGTCATCTCCACGTCTGCATCAAGAAGTGGCAGTATTATTTGAATAAAGTGTAATGATGTTGTACTTAAGCACGTTGAGTTTCAAAACACTCGTGTTGGTTTGTTCCAACACCTTGCTTTTTTATTTGCTTTTTCGTTTCGCCTTTGTGATTCTTTGTTTGCAAGTTAGTTTTCAACCCCCCCCCCCCCCAAAAAAAAGATTATGTTTGGCTTTTTTCTTGTTCTTTTTACCCCTCAGAGTTCATTTGCATTTTTGTTTTCAGGGGAGTTGATCTACGCCGGACAACGATGAATGCAAGAATAAGGAAGAGAAGTGTGTAAATTCACAATTGTGAAGGTATGTCCTAGAATTCCCGTCTTTTGCACTTGAAATACTTTGAGTAGATGTAGTACTAGTAGTATATGTGCAAGAGGGAGTAAGTTTTGAAAATTAAAACAAAGGTTTTGCTCTAGTAGCTGAAATAATTTTGTAGCCTTTATTCTATTCAGTTTAGATAACCAAGACTTGTCGTGGGACTGTTTTTGAATGAAATGATCTTAATTAAGAATAAAAATGCACAAGAGAAAGTATTCAAAGACTTGGGTGTTGAGAAAATTGTAAAGAAGATGATGCTTGAAATGCTTAACCCCGTTGAGGGAGTCCTGGATTAAGAGGTCCTCGGGTGTCCGGCCTATGTGACGTGGGCCGGACTGATGGGCTATGAAGATACAAGACATAAGACTCTCTCCCGTGTCCGGATAGGACTCTCCTTTGCATGGATGGCAAGCTTGGCGTTCGGATATGTAGATTCCTTTCTCTGTAACTGACTTTGTACAACCCTAGTCCCCTCCGGTGTCTATATAAACCGGAGGGTTTAGTCCGTAGAGGTAATCACAATCATACAGGCTAGACATCTAGGGTTTAACCTTTACGATCTCGTGGTAGATCAACTCTTGTAATCCTCATATTCATCAAGATCAATCAAGCAGGAAGTAGGGTATTACCTCCGTCGAGAGGGACCGAAACTGGGCAAACATCGTGTCCCCCATCTCCTGTTACCATCGACCTTGGACGCACAGGTCGGGACCCCCTACCCGAGATCCGCCGGTTTTGAGACCGACATTGGTGCTTTCATTGAGAGTTCCGCTATGACGTCGAAGACAGGATTGATGGCTCGCCTTGTTATCAAGGACAGTATCACCTCCGGAGGAGCCCTGGCCTCAGACCAAGCCCTTCGGCTGGGTGGCTTTACCATGGCCGCCCGTTCGGCCGTTAAGCCAACGATGACTTCTCAGGTCATCGAAAATCGCCTCCGTGTCGACTCTGAATACTCCGAACGGATGGATCCGGCAGAGTTGTCGTCTTTAAACGAACTCCTGGATCGTATCGCTGCCATGGGGGTCGCTACAGACTACGATCGGATTGGGCTTAAACCCGATCAGCGAGTAATCAAATCTCCGCCGGTCACCCATCAGTAGCGGTCGTAGAGGAGCAAAACGAGAGCTCTTCCTCTATGTTGGAGACAAACTAAGTTCGGATTTCCGAGCTCGAAAAGCCGGATACCTGTCTGCGGAACGACACTCCCGGTCCTCCGAACCTAGAATTGGATGTTGGGCCTTAAAAATCAGTTGACATCCCGGAGCCCGAACTATTAAGCTCGGAAGTTTTTCAAACTCCGGATCCCAAATCGGGTCAGGGTTCAGATTTAAAGCCACCCACCCACCACAAGCAATATTCGCCGAGCAATTCCGGTACCCCAATTATACGTGACCTCATGTACGTACGACAGCAGTCTCAGGAGACAGTCCATCACTTTTGGGCCAGATTCCTCCTTGTCAAAGACAAGATTAAAGATTGCCGCGACGAGGATGCGATCTCAGTATTCTACAATAATTGCACGGACAAAGGAATCCTCAACGCCATCAACCGCCGTCGCGTATTACACTTCGCTGACTGATAACCCACAAGTATAGGGGATCAATTGTAGCCTCTTTTGATAAGTAAGAGTGTCGAACCCAATGAGGAGCTAAAGGTTGTATATTCCCTCAAGTTCTATCGACCACCGATACAACTCTACGCACGCTTAGCGTTCGCTTTACCTAGAACAAGTATGAAACTAGAAGTACTTTGTAGGTGTTGTAGGATAGGTTTGCAAGATAATAAAAAGCACGTAAATAAAAACTAGGGGCTGTTTAGATAAAGACACAATAAAGTAAATATAGCGAGTGTGGAGAAGTGGTGGTAGGAGTTGTGAAATTGTCCCTAAGCAATTGACTACTTTACTAGACCGATAGCAAGTTTTATGTGGGAGAGGCCACTGCTAGCATGTCATCCCTGACTTGGAATTCTATGCACTTATGATTGGAACTATTAGCAAGCATCCGCAACTACTAATGTTCATTAAGGTAAAACCCAACCATAGCATTAAGATATATTGGTCCCCCTTCAATCCCGTATGCATCAATTTCTATGCTAGGTTGAAGCTTCTGTCACTCTTGCCCTCCAATACATAGTCCTATCAACATACAACTAACCCTATGGTGTGATCCACGCACATGCTCGTATGATGGGCACCAAAGGGCAGCAACATAACCACAAGCAAATTAAATCAATCATAGCAATTCATCAACCATCGATAGGACAACGAAAATCTACTCAGACATCATAGGATGGCAACACATCATTGGATAATAATATGAAGCATAAAGCACCATGTTCAAGTAGAGGGTACAACGGGTTGCGGGAGAGTGGACCGCTGTAGATAGAGGGGGAAGGTGATGGAGATGTTGGTGAAGATGGCGGAGGTGTTGGTGAAGATGGCGGTGATGATGATGGCCCCCGGCGGCGTTGCGGCGCCACCGAAAGCGAGAGGGAGAGAGCCCTCTCCTTCTTCTTCTTCCTTGACCTTCTCCCTAGATGGGAGAAGGGTTTCCCCTCTGGTCCATGGTCTTCATGGCGTGGGAGGGGCGAGAGCCCCTCCGATATTGGATCTGTCTCTCTGTCTCTCTCTGCTTCTGCGCTCTCTGGCTCTGCCCTTTCACCGTTTTGTATATATATCGAGATCCGTAACTCCGATTGGATTGAAACCTTCACCCAGATTTTTCTCCGAAAATTAGCTTTCTTGCGGCCAAAGAAGAGCAGCAACCGCCTTACGGGGGCTCACGAGGGGGGCAGGCATGCCCCCTGCCTCGTGCCCCCCGGGCACCGTCTCGTGTTGATTCTTTCGCCCATATTTTCCAAATATTCCAAAAAATATTCTCCGTCCGTTTTTGTCCCGTTTGGATTCCGTTTGATATGGGTTTTCTGCGAAACATAAAACATGCAACAAACAGGAACTGGCACATGAAGCATTCTATAAATGGCGGTTTTCTATGTAAAGAGAAACAGGCAATCCAAACTTCAAATGATATATGTGAAGCACATGAAGCATTCTATAAAGCCATACTCAAAAGATATAAGTGAAGTGCAATGAGCATTCTATAAATCAACCAAGGACTATCTCATACCAGCATGGTGCATAAAAGAAAAATGAAAAATAAATGCAAAAGACGCTCCAAGACTTGCACATATTGCATGAACGAAACGAATCCGAAAACATACCGATACTTGTTGAAGAAAGAGGGGATGCCTTCCGGGGCATCCCCAAGCTTAGACGCTTGAGTATCCTTGAATATTTACTTGGGGTGCCTTGGGCATCCCCAAGCTTGAGCTCTTGCCTCTCTTCCTTCTTCTCACATCGAGACCTCCTCGATCTTCGAACACTTCATCCACACAAAACTTCAACAGAAAACTCGGTAAAATCCGTTAGTATAATAAAGCAAATCACTACCCTAAGTATTGTTGCAAACCAATTTATATTTTGTTTTGGCATTGTAGCTACTGTAAATAACTTTTTCATGGCTTAATCCACTGATATAAATCGATAGTTTCATCAAAACAAGCAACCTATGCATCAAAAACAGAATCTGTCTAAAACAGAACAGTCTGTAATAGTCTGAACATTAACCATACTTCTGGTACTTGAAAAATTCTACCAAAATTAGGAAAAATAAACAATTTGTATATAAATACAGTGCAAAAATAATCAGAACCGTTTGACGTCCAATAAAAAATTAAAAATAGCGCACTACAGCCAAAGTTTCTGTCCTGCACCGTACAAACCATCAAGCATTGTAAACATCCTAAAGGAAAACCTTGGCACATTATTTTTATAGTACAATGGAATTGTACAAGGGTATAATTATTTTTGTTGAAAAGTTTCTGTAATCAAGATTCACAAAGTTTCTGTGAGCATGAACAAAGTTCAAGGAGCTCTCTCACTTCAACAATGCCTGTCTTTCTCACTTTCACTTTCCTTTTTGAAAAGTTTTAGGTTCCCCTCTTTACTTTTTTGCTTTTAAACTATATAAAAGCACTCAACAGAAATAAATGACTCTCTAAAACTTCCGGGTTGTCTCCCTGGCAGCGCTTTCTTTAAAGCCATTAAGCTAGGCATATAGTGCTCAAGTAGTGGATCCACCCGGATCCCAAGGTATATCGAAGCCAATTTTAATTATCAATGATTTGGCATTTAGAAGTGATCACAAAGCAACATATATCAAGCAATGACGAAGTCTAGCTCTCTTCCTATGCATCGGCATGTCATAAAAGAACAATTCATGCATGCCAAGTAAAGGCCAATGCATAGTATAAGCAGTTTCTTGCAATTCTATCATATTGGAAACATAGAGAGGTGGAGATATAGTTCCTCTCTCATAATAATTGCAAGTTGGAGCAGCAAGCACATGCATATTATATCTATCAAAATTATCATGTGCAACAGTAAAAGGCAACCCATCAATATAATCCTTAATAAGCACAAACTTCTCCGATATAGTGTAGTAGGGAGAATTCAAAAAGATAATAGGACTTTCATGCGTGGGTGCAATAGCAACAATTTCATGTTTAACATAAGGAACTATAGCAAGTTCATCTCCATAAGCATCATTCATATTGGCATCTTGGCCACAAGCATAGCAAGCATCATCAAAAAGGGGTATTTCAAGAGAATCAACGGGATCATAACAATCATCATAGCAATCATCCTTCGGTAAGCACGAAGGGGAATTCAACAATGTATGAGTTGAAGAGTTACTCTCATTAGAAGGTGGGCACGGGTAGCTAATACGCTCTTCCTCGTTTTGTTCTTCGCTCTCCTCATCATCTTTTTCATCCAATGAGCTCACAATTTCATCAATTTCTTCTTCCACAGACTCCTGCAAAATATTAGTCTCTTTTTGGACAGCGGAGGAGTCCTCTATATATGGTTTAACATAGGCATTAGAAGCATAATTATCATAACAATATTCAATTATGGCAAAAAAAATAGATTTGTAAAGAGTAGCATCATATGTTTCAATCAAAGAAGCAATTTCATAAGCACCCTTAAAAGCAACAAATTCTTCAATTTGTTGAACATCATAGTAATATAAACACCTTTAGCATATGAAGACACAATTCCATTATTGATAAACTCACATTGGTAGGGAAGGTGTTTCTTTGGGTTTTCAGAACAACAAGTAACATCATATATTTCACATAAATTCCAAGCATAGCATTGCAAACGATGAATTTGATCCACTAAATGTTTCCCTTTTTCAGATATATGGTGTCGCACATAACAAGCATGCTCATCTAAGGATTTGCCCTCAACTAAGCTAGTTGGGGTTTCAGCACGAGCACATAGGGATCGAAGATGATCCAAGTAAAAAGCTTCAGGAGTGTGATAGATTTTGAGTGGTTCTTCAACCATTGGATCAGTAGGTACAACTATTTTTTTTGGTATTTTGCGTTTCCTACCCATAACTAAAGATAGAAAACAACTAAGAACAAGAAATAAAAATTACTTAGTGATAATGCAAACAAGCACACACGAGAATATTCACCCCACGCTATTGCTCCCCGGCAACGGCGCTAGAAAAAGGTCTTGATAACCCACAAGTATAGGGGATCAATTGTAGTCTCTTTCGATAAGTAAGAGTGTCGAACCCAACGAGGAGCTAAAGGTAGAACAAATATTCCCTCAAGTTCTATCAACCACCGATACAACTCTACGCACGCTTAGCGTTCGCTTTACCTAGAACAAGTATGAAACTAGAAGTACTTAGTAGGTGTTGTAGGATAGGTTCGCAAGATAATAAAGAGCACGTAAATAAAAACTAGGGGCTATTTAGATAAATACACAATAAAGTAAATATAGCGAGTGTGGAGAAGTGGTGGTAGGAGTTATGAAATTGTCCCTAAGCAATTGACTACTTTACTAGACCGATAGCAAGTTTTATGTGGGAGAGGCCACTACTAGCATGTCATCCGTGACTTGGAATTCTATGCACTTATGATTGGAACTATTAGAAAGCATTCGCAACTACTAACGTTCATTAAGGTAAAACCCAACCATAGCATTAAGATATATTGGTCCCCCTTCAATCTCGTATGCATCAATCTCTATGCTAGGTTGAAGCTTCTGTCACTCTTGCCCTCCAATACATAGTCCTATCAACATACAACTAACCCTATGGTGTGATCCACGCGCGCGCTCATATGATGGGCACCAAAGGACAGCAATATAACCACAAGCAAATTAAATCAAACATAGCAATTCATCAACCACCGATAGGACAACGAAAATCTACTCAGACATCATAGGATGGCAACACATCATTGGATAATAATATGAAGCATAAAGCACCATGTTAAAGTAGAGGGTAAAGCGTGTTGCGAGAGAGTGGACCGCTGTAGATAGAGGGGGGAAGGTGATGGAGATGTTGGTGAAGATGGTGGAGGTGTTGGTGAAGATGGCGGTGATGATGATGGTCCCCGGCGGCGTTCCGACACCACCGAAAGCGAGGGGGAGAGAGCCCCCCTCCTTCTTCTTCTTCCTTGAACTTCTCCCTAGATGGGAGAAGGGTTTCCCCTCTGGTCCATGGTCTTCATGGCATGGGAGGGGCGAGAGCCCCTCCGAGATTGGATCTGTCTCTTTGTTTCTCTCTGCTTCTGCGCTCTCTGGCTCTGCCCTTTCACCATTTCGTATATATATCGAGATCCGTAACTCCGATTGGATTGAAACCTTCGCCCAGATTTTTCTACGAAAATTAGCTTTCTTGCGGCCAAAGAAGAGCAGCAACCACCTTACAGGGGGCCCATGAGGGGGGCAGGCGCCCCCCTGCCTCGTGCCCCCCTCGGGCACCATCTCGCGTTGATTCTTTCGCCCATATTTTCCAAATATTCCAAAAATATTATCCTTCTGTTTTTGTCCCATTTGGGTTCCGTTTGATATGGGGTTTCTGCGAAACATAAAAATGCAACAAACAGGAACTGGCACTGGGCACTGGATCAATATGTTAGTCCCAAAAATGGTACAAAAAGTTGCCAAAAAGTATATGAAAGTTGTATAATATTGGCATGGAACAATCAAAAATTATAGATACGACGGAGACGTATCACTGACTTGGCAACCATAGTACAGAAGTACTGCGCAATGGAAAGCGCCTGGAAAACTCAGGCAGCTCGCTGGGAACCACCGATTTCCACTCAACCCCTCGTCCGGGCAAAAAGGATGCACCCTCGCGGGGTGCCTGACCCCATAGTAAAGAAATCTAAGCCCATTACGGGGCGCGGAACCATTTTGGAGGGATGGCTCGACTGGCCGTGCAAAATACACACAACACCGGATACCATACCAACCCACAGCCTTAGAGCATGTTGGATACTCCGGCAATTGGCCAAGAGTGGCGAGGATATCCTCACCAAAACACCTAAGAGCAACACCCCCCCCCCCCGGAAAATGATGCCCTCAGAGTATTGACGGTCTTCGAAACCTTCGCTTCAAACAATCGGCGCAAAAGGGCACTCCGCAACCTCGCCGAAGTCTGCTAAGTCGCAGAAATAAACCCCTGAAACTACACGGACATAACTTTCAATGCAAGTGACGAACCAAAATTCAGGACAGTCCGGGCACCAGCCGCCTTGGTCCTCAGTCCAATCGTGGACGGCTTTTGGCTCACCAAAGTGCTCATGGACGACGGCAGCGGACTAAACCTCATCTACGAGGACACACTCAACAAAATGGAAATAGATAGGAGCCGCATCAAGCAAAGTAGCAGGACCTTCCGAGGAATCATTCCCAGTCAGGAGGCCCGATGTGCGGGAAAAATTACACTCGACATGGTATTCGGCATGCCGGAGAACTATCGGTCTGAAGAGATAACCTTCCAGGTGGCCCCTTTCAACAGTGGATATCGCGCCCTGTCGGCGTTCTGGGAACGGGGGTCCCCAGACTTGCCTGCCTGCGGCCTGCGGCGTGGCTCAAAGGAGGCCCACACGGCCCATCTTCATCAACACAAGACCCAAGACCCTCGCGAGGGGCCAAGCCTCGCGGGGCGGATGACGCAGAGCTTCCTCAGGCGCGGCCTCATCAGGCTGGCTCGCGAGGAGGTGGAGAGATCAAGGCGGGGTACCTCACGAGGTGCCCATGACCCAAGCCATGACGATCAAGGGCGCCAGGCGGGCGCCAGCCGCGCAGTGTCCTCCCTTTCCTCTTTGGTGCTAAGGGGGCAAGCGCAGGCGAGAGGATCAAGCAAAGGCATCCATTTCAGTGCAACAAGACCAAGACCAGTCCAACGGCGGGAAGGAGGTCACCGTGGAGCCCAGGACGGCGTCACTACAGAGCCTTTTGGCAGGCGAGGACCGACTTTAGTCAGGATAAGTGTACCAGATGTTCCCCTTCAAAATGGCCAACTGTTGGCGCCCTTCCCGCTCAATATTTGGGAAGAGGCCCACGGCCCTTGCCTATAAATAGGACTAGCACCCCCAGGGTAAAGGGGGGAGAACGAGCGAGCTAGAATCCGGAGAGAAAGACAGAGAGAAAGAAGGGCGGCTGAACTCCTCCTAGCAGTTCATCCTCCCAGCCAAGGACAGGCCCTCGCGAGGCTGTCCTGCCTTGTACTGTTCATCATCATCAGCCCAAGAGGCAATCCACCCACCACAAACTAGAGTAGGGTATTGCACCACAATGGTGGCCCGAACTAGTATAAATCCTGTGTCTCTTGTGTTGTTCTTTCAGTAGTTTAGATCTTTGCGAGACGGAGAGGTAGAAAGTGTAATCTCCGCGCGCACCCCAGAGTTCGAACCTCAAGGGTCTGCCGGAACCCGAAATCTGACATTTGGCGCGCCAGGTAGGGGTGCGCCATAATTTGTTTTCCACCGCTCTGCTCTCCTCCGACCGTCGCGTCCATGTCCGACGCCCGCCGGGCCCGTGCTGAGCACCGGGCCGCCATCGCTTCCCGCGTCGCCCAGACGGCTCCCATCGGCGGGCGTCCTCGTCGTTCCCCGTCGCCCGCCGTCAACGCCGCCACCGGCCCGGCGGGGAACGAGCAGCAAGCGTCGTCTCAGCATCCGTCCGTGCGGCAAGACGGCCGTACTGCTACTTCGTCGCTCACACCCGCTGGTTCTTTGTCCTGCGCGCTCCGCGCGCCCTTGGAGGCTCAAGCTGCGCTCATCGCGGCGAACGAGCTCCTGCGCTACCGTCCCGTCGACGACGTCTACGAAGAGTGGCTCGACCGCATCGCCGAGCTCGTCCGCGCCGCAGGGGGCTCTCCCGCGCCGTCCGTTCCGCTGCGCCGCACCCCGTCCCGCGCGGGCAACGAAGCTTCGAGGGTGTACTAGCCGCCTCCTCTCCAAGAAGACGCCATGGCTCCAAGGCGCGCGGCCCCTGGCAGGAACCCGCTTCGTCAGGCGCCGGCGCGACAAGAGCAGAGCTGCCAAGAAGTCCCTCGCCCGCAAGAAGCTGCCCGGGCGCTCCCTGCTCCGGCAAGTCGCGACCCTGCTCCTGCTCCCGCGCGTCAAGACCCCGCGCTGCTCCCAGCCGCAGCGCACGGGGGCCCGCAAGACCAAGCTCTCCCTCACCCAAAGCCTCCCTGACCATCGCAGGCTGTCGTGCCTACATCACCGAGCTGCGCAGCATCGCATGGCCCGGCAAGTTCAAGCCAGACCTGCCTCCTCGTTACGACGGCACGACCGACCCTGCAGAGTTCCTCCAGCTCTATGAGCTGGGCATCGAAGCTGCCAGTGGGGACAAGAAGGTCATGGCGAACTAGTTCCCCATGGCGCTCAAGGAAGGAGGTCGCACCTGGCTCCTGAATCTGGCTCCAGGCACGATCTCTTCCTGGGACCAGATGCGCACCCGCTTCATCGCCAACTTCCAAGGTACTCGCGACTGGCCACCTGCTGTGAGCGACATGTGCCGCTTCAAGCAACAACCCGGTGAGACCCTGCAAAAGTACATCCAGCGCTTCAACAGTGCGCGCCTCAAGATCCCCAGGGTATCCGAGGAGGCCATCATCTCAGCCTTCTCCGATGGTGTGCGCGACGTCAAAATGAAGGAGGAGCTGGCCATGCATGAACACCTGTGCACCTCCCTGGAACTGTTCAACTTGGCAACCAAGTGCGCCAGGGCTGAGGAAGGCCGCCTCTCCCTCCTCGAGCTGCCTACCGCAAACCCAGAAGAGAAGAAGCCCAAGGCAAAGGACGTAAAGCGCAAGGGGGCTGCCGTGCTCACGGCAGAACCAGACACCAAAAGGGGCAAAGATCTGCCTGAATCCTCCAGGGGCAGCCGGTACTGTGTGTACCATGACCTCCACACCCACAACACCAACGAATGCCAAGAACTCTGCGCCGTGCGGGAAGGAAGGATCGGCCGTCGTCCCGACCGTGCTGACCGAGGCTACGACTGAGGAGGAGGAAGAAACGCAGGACGCTGGGAAGACCGTGGTCCGCGCCAAAGATGGCATGATCAACCTCGCAAGGATCGCTGGCTGGACCTACCTCGCGAGGGAGACTGGAGGGATCAGCCTCGTGAGGATCGCCCACAAGGCAACGCAGGCCTCCATCCACTGCCGCCTCAGCCAAGGAGGAACGAGGACCGCCATCAAGACGAAGGGGCTGGGGGCTTCCAGGAGCCACGCGCAATCGCTTGCATCCTGGGCGGAGCTCATGCCCCAGCCTCCCAACGCATCTTCAAGCAGTTTGCCCGCGAAGTTAATGTAGTCTTACCCAAGCTCGAAGCAACGCGCCCTCTCAGGTGGTCGGCGTGCACCATCACGTTCAGCTCAGCGGATCATCTCAAGTGTGCGGCCATAGCCGGAGTCCTCCCGATGCTTTGCTCCCCAGTCATCAGCAACGTACTGGTCACCAGGATCCTCATCGATGGTGGGGCAGGGCTCAACGTCCTGTCCGTGAAAACTTCAACAATCTCCAAGTACCCTATGACCAGCTTCAGCCAACCAAGCCTTTCTCTGGAGTCACCGACAGCTCCACGGTCCCGATTGGGCAGGTCCGCCTCCCTGTCACCTTCGGAGCACACAACAACTATCGCACCAGCTCATCGACTTCGACGTCGCTCACATCCGCCTGCCGTACAATGCCATCCTCGGGTACCCAGCGCTGGCCAAGTTCATGGCCGTAACTCACCATGGCTACAACGTTCTCAAGATGCCAGGAAGCGGCGGAGTCATCACGGTACCCTGTGAAGAGAAGGACGTGGTGTGTTCCCTGGAACGAGCTTTTCAGGCCGCATCGCTGGAAGACCCGGATCGCGGAAGCAGGAGGCTTCCCGAGACCACCCCCAAGAAGAAGAAGACATCGCCAGGCTTGACCCCTCAGGAGGCAGGTCCCTCAGGGCCTGTGCCTGCTCAGGGGGATCCTCCCTCCATCGCATAGGAAAGCGCGCCCGGCGCCCTCCTTAGGCAGGGCTCGGGGGCTCTCCCCTGGAGGGCCACCGACCTGGCCAAGGTCACGAGGGAGGCGCTTGGGCACCACATGGAGGCGTGTTTCAAAGCACGTTTCCCCCAAGAAGGAGTGAAGCAAGGAGGGTCAGACCCACAGGAGTTCATCAGCGAAGCCATTCAGGAGCTACAAGAGTCAAGAGTCATGAGAGGCGGCCGCCGCCTACCAGCTGTGGTCCCCCATCTAGGCGAGGATGGTGGGTTGCGTGTCTGCGTCGACGTACCAGGGCTCAACCAAGTCGCCTTGCTGGAGCGCCTCTGGCCCTCGCGAGTGGGGCGCTGTGAGGGTCCACCCCACAGCTACGTTCGCATGCCTTACGGCTTGCCGAACGCGGCTACCACGTACCAGCGCCTCATGAGGGGCATCCTGGAAGCTCAAGAGGCCAGGCGCTCCGCAGCCCTGGCAGAGATGGAGACGGTCCGAGAGGAGCCGCCAGCGCCTTCGGAGCCTCCCGAGGCCCCAGGACTTGGGGGCTCATGAGGGTCGGCTTCCGCAGCCCACCGAGTCTGCTGCACCAACACTGCTTCATCCTCAGCATCACCAGGTGACATCTTTCAAGTTACATTTCTAGCTGGGATCGCCCCCCAGGGCTGCATTATTCCCAGGCCGCGTGGGTCCGTCCCAGTGGCATGTATCCCTTTTATTTCATATCGTTAGCTTACTTTGTTGGGGGCGCCCCTCGGGCTGCATCATCCCCAGGTCGCTCGGGCCTGACCGAGGGACGCGTGCCTTCCCAGCATCAACTTGAATGAATCCACTCCTTTGCGGCTAATGTGTCTGACGTAGTTGCCCTCTCAACTGACGCCAACTGACGGAGCTGCTCCCAAACGGCACGGCGCTTGCGCATGGGTCCGTTCCTGCAACACCGACAAACCTGATTGGCTGAGCTCTGGCCGCGGCAGCCCCGCATCGCGCCACCTCGTCAAGCCCTCAGTACCTCACCACCCCTCGGAAGCAACCAACGACTGACTTTCAATTGTCATGGCAATCCCTCGCTCTTTCTATGATGGTCTGCAGGATCCCCCGAAGGAGCCGCATCAGGTGAGGCCCTTGCGGAGCCTCCTTCACTCTCAACCGCGCGAACCGCTTGCACGTTAAAGGGGGGGTGCCTGAGCATCGCGACTCAGGGCTCCTACTGGCTCTCCAGCCCTCACCCTCTGGCCTTGACCACGGCATCGCGACCTGGCATACCAGCGATGGCTGAGACTCGCTCGAGGGCCGGGACCCGAGGACGTAGAGCAGAAAGGGGAGCAAAGGCGAGAGGGGAGGAGCACGCGAGGACCTCGTCGAGCAACCTCTCGCCCGCCGATGCACGGACCCGGCGACACACCAGGGAGCGGTCCCTGATCCTCGAGATAAGTCACTACCCAGAAGCACCAGCCACCGTGGCACTGTCTCCGCACCTAATGCACTCCCATGTTAGCGACGCCGCTTTCCTTTCTCACTGAACGATGGCTGCTTGAGCGCCAAGGGGGACCTCCTGAGCATCGCGACTCAGGGCTCTTACCAGACCTCGGGTCGCTCACCTCCTGGCCTTGACCACGGCATAGCGACCTGGCATACCAGCGACGGCTGAAGCCGCCTTGGGACTGGGACCTGTCGGCGCAGAGCACCAAGCCCTCGCGAGGTTCGAAAGGAAGGGCTGAGCTAAAATGGAATGAGCAACTCACGCAATTCTACGACAAGGGTTGTATTGACAAACGGGATTACAGACACCTTACAAGCCCCCGCGGGGCGCGACTTTGATTCCTCGCACGGAACGGATCCTAGAGGGACGCTAACTACACATGCCCCAGCAAAAGACGCCATCATCAACAGTGGGCCGTCAAGCACCGACGCAAACCCCATCCAGATCAGAGTCGGTGGCGACCCGACGAGCCCGCCCTGCTCCAGGAGCGGCGCCGGCTCGGGGGCTCGTATCTGTCGTCGCTCGTCTCCGGAGTCGTGGGGATCTCGCTGGAGTCGCTGGATCCTCGGGCACCCCCGTCGCTGCTGGAGCGGCCAAAGGAGCGGTCGGCGGGCCTAGCCCTCGTCGTGGCAGGGTCTCGACCACCCCTCCCGGGGCAACACTCCAGCCGGCGCCCGTTCGCGTCAAAGACCTTGAAGAACATCACCGAGGCGCCATCGTACTCCAGGTGGATCACGAGGGCGCCTCCCGTCCTGCAAACCCGGGCAATTTCGCCCCAGCCTCGAGTCATGAAGACCTCGCCCAGGGCATTGACAGCGACCTCCGCCTCGGTCGCAGGGGTGCTGCAGCCGGCGTGCTGCAGCCATAGCTCCAGGGGCCTTCTCTGCGGGATAACGGAGGCGAAAAAGGGAGGAAGGCGAATCCAAGATTGAGGGGCACGGCGACGTGGAGCACGAACTCACGGGAGGAGCCCTCGGCGTGGACCCCAGGAGGAACAACCCACACCTTCGTGACCCGTCGGCGTCGACGATGGCGCTGACCGCGGCGGTCGGCATCAACTCCTTCAGGGCCCTCGACCTGGGCGTACAGGGGAAGCGAGAACCCCGGCGGAGGCCGCTCGCACCAAGGCCTTGACACCACCTGACGGTCCTCATCACCTCGGCCGCGAAGGGCGAGCCGTTTCTTCGGTGGGAGCGGGTCTGGTTCCTCTTGAGGGGCCTTTCCCTTCTCCGCAGCAGAGAACCGGCGGATCGGAGCCATCGCAGCAAGACGGAGCGAGGATCGGAAAGAAGGAAAAGCAAGGAGGGATGGACCGGAAGGGCACGAGCAGTTCCGTACTTATAGCCGGCGGAGACCAACCGTCGACCTCCACAATCGCAGGTAATCATGACACGATTTGCATGCAGGGACTTGTCCAATCCACGCGATCACCGAGGCGTCATGGGGAAGCAGAGGCGCCCACGTCCCATCAACCGCCACGCGGCGCCCAAGGCCGCAGGCTGTTAGGGCCCGCGGCGCTTCGCCCTTGCCCTTTCGCCTCTCGGCACGGCCAAGTCCGGGCGCGCCTTGGGCCCGGGGGCTACTGTCGGCGTTCTGGGAACGGGGGTCCCCAGACTTGCCTACCTGCGGCCTACGACGTGGCTCAAAGGAGGCCCAGCACGGCCCATCTTCATCAACACAAGACCCAAGACCCTCGCGAGGGGCCAAGCCTCGCGGGGCGGACGACATAGAGCTTCCTCAGGCGCGGCCTCATCAGGCTGGCTCACGAGGAGGCAGAGAGATCAAGGCGGGGTACCTCACGAGGTGCCCATGACGCAAGCCATGACGACCAAGGGCGCCAGGCGGGCGCCAGCCACACAATGTCCTCCCTTTCCTCTTTGGTACTAAGGGGGCAAGCGCAGGCGAGAGGATCAAGCAAAGGCATCCATTTCGGTGCAACAAGACCAAGACCAGTCCAACGGCGGGAAGGAGGTCACCGTGGAGCCCAGGACGGCGTCACTACAGAGCCTTTTGGCAGGCGAGGACCGACTTTAGTCAGGATAAGTGTACCAGATGTTCCCCTTCAAAATGGCCAACTGTTGGCGCCCTTCCCGCTCAATATTTGGGAAGAGGCCTAGGGCTCTTGCCTATAAATAGGACTAGCACCCCCAGGGTAAAGGGGGGAGAACGAGCGAGCTAGAATCCGGAGAGGAAGACAGAGAGAAAGAAGGGCGGCTGAACTCCTCCTAGCAGTTCATCCTCCCAGCCAAGGACAGGCCCTCGCGAGGCTGTCCTACCTTGTACTGTTCATCATCATCAGCCCAAGAGGCAATCCACCCACCACAAACTAGAGTAGGGTATTACACCACAATGGTGGCCCAAACTAGTATAAACCCTGTGTCTCTTGTGTTGTTCTTTCAGTAGTTTAGATCTTTGCGAGACGGAGAGGTAGAAAGCGTAATCTCCGCGCGCACCCCAGAGTTTGAACCTCAAGGGTCTGTCGGAACCCGAAATCTGACATGCCCTATTAGGGCGAGATGCATTCATGCGCTGCCAAGCTATACCCCATTACGGGTACATGATGCTCAAGATGCCCAGGCCCAATGGTATTATCACTCTCACCATTGATCCGGACATAGCATTCGGCGCCGAAAACAAAACCGCATCGCTGGCCCTCGAGGCACTGTCCGAGGCCCTCACGACCGAAGAGTTAATCGCACTATGCTCCATAGTGGATAGGGACGACGTAATCCTGGACACGCGACCCAAATCCACCTCCTTTAAACCATCAAATGAAATAGTCAAATTTCAAGTCCACCCGACGGACCCCAAGAAGACAGCATCCATCGGGGCATAGCTGGACCCAACGGTTGACGCCGCGCTACGAGAGTTCCTGCACGAGAACTGGGACATATTCGCCTGGCACCCTTCTGATATGCCAGTAATCCCATGCAGGTTGGCCGAACACAGCCTCAATATATTAAAGGGATATAAACCGGTCAAGCAAACAATGCGGCGCTTTTTTGAACCCAAACGACAAGCTATGGGGGAGGAGCTAGCCAAGGTAATAGAGGCCAGATTCATGAGAGAAATAAAACACCAGACTGGCTAGCAAACCTGGTGATGGTGCCAAAGAAGGATAAATCCTGGCGCCTATGCGTCGATTTCAAAGACCTCAACAAGGCCTGCCCTAAGGATCCCTTCCCCCTCCCCCGCATCGATCAGATTATTGATGCTACTGCAGGACACGACTCACTGTGTTTCCTCGACGCATACTCCGAATACCATCAAATCAATATGAAGGACTCCGACCAAGCCGCAACGGCATTCATTACCCCATATGGGCCATTCTGATTCAACACTATACCCTTTGAGCTCATAAACACCGACGCCACCTACCAACGCATGATTCAGACATGCCTGGAGAAACAGATCGGCAAGACAGTTGAAGCATATGTGGATGACGTCGTCATCAAAACTAGGCACATCGAGTCATTGATAGACGGTCTACGTCTCACATTCGACAACCTTCGTACATATGACATCAAGCTCAATCCGGAAAAGTGTGTTTTTGGTGTTCCTGCTGGAAAGTTGGTGGGCTTCATCATTTCCAATAGAGGAATTGAGGCAAATCCAGCCAAAACCCGAGTTTTTTCACAATTGGCTACACCAACAGACCTTAAACAGGTCCAAAAACTAGCCAGATGTGTGGCGGCTTTAAGACGCTTTATCTCCAGACTAGGACAAAAAGCATTGCCACTTTATCGCCTTCTCTGACGCACCGACCACTTCGAGTGAACGGATGCGGGCCGGACTGGAAGAAATAAAGTCTCTTCTAGCGAGCAACCCAATCCTGGCCACGCCGAACGTCGGCGAACCCATGTTATTATACATATCGGCAACACACTAGGTGGTGAGTGCGGTGCTCATCGTTGAGTGAGAGGAGGACGAACACAAATTCCCACTTTAGAAGCCGGTATACTACGTATCCACTGTCCTCACACCATGCAAATCCCGGTACCCTCATTACCAAAAGATAGCATACGCGGTCTTCATGGCATCCCGGAAGCTACGACACTACTTTCAAGAGTGCTCGATCACGGTGGCTTCCGAAGTAGTACCATTTAATGACATAATACACAACCGCGATGCCACGGGCCGGATTGGCAAGTGGGCCATTGAGCTCCTTCCATTTGACATAACATACAAACCGCACCGAGCCATTAAATCCCAAGTACTGGCCGACTTCGTCACCGAATGGACAGAGGCCGAACTCCCTAAAGAGTACGGCACGTATTCCAACTGGGCCATGCACTTTGATGGCTCCAAAATGCTGGCCGGCTTAGGATCGAGCGTTGTCTTAACGTCCCCCACTGGAGACACAGTCCAGTACGTACTCCAAATATAATACACAGACTCCAACAATGCAGCCGAATACGAGGACTTATTGCAAGGTCTTCGGATGGCTGCCTCCATGGGCATACAACGCCTGGAGGTGTGCGGGGATTCAAACCTCGCAATATCCCAAATAAATGGATATTTCGACGCCAAAGATCCGAAGATGGCGGCCTATCATAACGCCATTCTCAAAATATCGGCTCGGTTCGAGGGGCTTGAGTTTCATCATGTGGCTCGAGAAAGTAATCAAGCGGCGGATGTTCTTGCTCGCATCAGCGCCAAGCGCGACCCCGTCCCGCCTAACATATTCCTGGAAAGGCTCTTCAAGCCATCCGTGGTGTGGCAAGGGGAGAGCGGCAACACCAGTCCGGATCCGATCATACCCCCAAATTCCGAACACAATACCGATATCATCAGGGGCTCAGCCACCGAAATAACACCATCGGGGGATCAGCCACCGAAATAACACCATCGGCCTGTCACATCCTAGCTAGACCATGCATTAGAGTGTTGCATCATGTCTTCTTTCAACAGAAACTTGAAATGGGGAAGGCAGAACCCCCAGCACCCCCCTGAAATCAACTAGGGTTTACTAAAAATAATTTCAATGAACCTGAAATGCCCTTCTAAAATGTTCACCCTCTTCGTCTTGGGTTAGGACCTCTGGCAAAATTGGTGCACAATTTTCTAGGTCATCAAAAGGTCACTGAATTAAATCATATGTATGTTGATTTTGGACAATTAAATACTAATAAATATTTTAAATGTTCAAACAATTCTGGATTTAAGTGAGGGCTGTTGGGAATAATCCCAACAGAGCCCACAATTAATTTCAGGATTTTAGAAAGTACCTAAGTATTTTTTATAAAGCCCTAAAGTTACAGAAAATTAGAAAAAGGAAAACAGAAACAAAATAGGAAACCTACCTGGCCGCAGCCCACCAGCCGGCCCACCTGGCGGCCCAGCGCTGTGCTGGCCCATGCCAGCCAGCTGCTTCGTCCCCGCCAGGCAGGCAGCCAGGTGCTCGACGGGAGCTCAGCGTGCGCCACGCAGCTGGCCGCCGCCCTGCTTATTCCCCTCACCGCCCCGCTGGCCTGGGCAGGCTCCACGTCGCGCTCCCGACCCCATGGACACGTCCATTCGCCCCTGCCTCTCTCCCTCGCTCTCCCTCCGCCATGGCCGACGCTGCCGTGCTCGCGCCACCGTGAAACCACGCCTTCTGTCGTCCCCGTGCTGAGCCACCGTGTCCAACAACTCTGCCGTCGTCAACTCCGTCGAGCAGCCCGAGCCCCGAGCGCTCGCGAGCCCTGCTTTGTCTTCTTCGACCTCTTCTTCACCGAGCACCGCCGCATATCCCCTTCGCCGTCGCCGCCGCATCAGCTCGTCCCCGACCGCGCCGTCTGGCTCTACGTGACCGCCGTGAGCTGCTGCACCTCCCCACCTTCTCCGTTTTCTTTATCGTGCACCATAGCAACCGCACAAAGCTCACCCGCATGCACCACCGCGGAGCTCGTCGCCGACGTGACTCTGGCCAAACTCCGGCCACGCCACCTTGTCTAACCACCTCACCGCATGCCCAGGAGCTCATGGCCCCACTCCACGCACCTCGCCGTGCCCCGTAGCCTCGGGCTCACTTCCACCTGACTCCGACGATCGCAAAGCTCATCGCCGGCGACGTTTCCGGCCACCCCGAGCCCAACCACCGCCACCAAACGCTGCGGCTCGTCCCCAGCTACCCGTAGGTGCTCTCCGCCGCCCGTTTGGTCGCCGGAATGTGCAAATGCACTTCCACCGCGGCGTGTGGCCTCGCCGGCGGCTAAACGCCGGCGAGTTTGACCGTTGACGTTGACTGGGTGGGCCCAGGTTGACTCCTCTGAGTCAATGACAAGTGCCCCCCCCTCTGCTAACTAAACCTGATTAGTTTAATTAAAATTAGTTAGTTTAATTAACTACTAACACGCGGGACCCGCTGGTCAGTTTGACCTGGACGACCCCGTTGACCCTGACGTCACCCTGACGTAATGCTGACGCAGTAATTTAATTACTGGAATTATTTCTATACAGGAAATTCCAGAAATTAGTCCAAACTTCAAAAATTCATAGAAATTAATCTATAACTCCAAGTGCAAAGATTTATATACGAAATTTGATTAGAAAAATTCAATCTATCCATTGGAACTGGTTTCATGCATGTCAGAACAAGTTAACCTTGCTGTTTAAGCAATACAAGATGATGCACTTAAATGGCTATGTTAAATGATCTAACACTTGAACCCTTGGTTCAATTAAGCACATTCCTCCCTGTTTTAGCTTGCATTAGGCCAAGACACTTTCATATTGCCATGTCATAGCATGCATCATAATATTGCATATCATCATGTGTTGATTGTGTTCCGATGTGTTCTTCGTGGTAGGTTCTGCCTCCGAGGATATTCAAGAGTATCCAACTGAAGGGCAGTATCCCACTACCACTCCATCAGGCAAGCAACCCATTGATCATTCCGATACAAACCCATGTTCTCGCTTCTGCTCTCGTTTATTGCATTAAGACAACGCGATTCAAATTGCTGTGTGTTGCGGTAGTTGAACCCACTTCCTTTGCATGACCTGTATTGCCACAGTAACTAGATGAAACCCACTAGCATGTGTAGGAGTTGATTGAGCTCTGTGTGTGTGTGTTTCCTACCATGCTATGCTTAGAGTCGTGTCAGGTCTGGCTCATCGGGATGATGAACTAGAGTGAAAGGTTGTGTCGGTGTCGAGAGTGTGAAAGTGTTGAATACGATTTGGTAAAGGAATCGATGAGAGGCCATGTAGGAGTACATGGTGGGTTGTTTCATTGAAGCCGTCCTTAAGAACTGAGATCTGTGTGTGTGATTTAAGATTCAGCTACTACCACGCATTGGGCCCGAAACCAATGGACCCTCTCGGCTTATTAACCACGCTTGTCCTCTGTCCGGGAGTTGCAAAGTAGTTTCTGGTGTTTGTAGTATGCTGGGGGCCGCATGCAGCGCTGACCATAGGGGTGGGCTGTGTTGCGGTAGGCACGTGGCCCGGTGTACCGATTCGCCCGTTTGGTGTCTCGGGAACCCTGCACACATCGTTCGGGGTCGTTAGTGGAAACCTCGGCCGGACTCCCTGCGGATGGAACCCGAATAGGCGATAAACCTGGACTAGGGACTCGTGTGTTTAGTCAGGTCGTGGCCGACACCCTCGCTGGGCTTCCGCTTGAAGGTTGCCGAGTACATGTCATGTAAACGGCAATAAGTGGTGAGAGCGTGTGTGAAGAAGTACACCCCTGCAGGGTTTGAAACTATTCGAATAGCCGCGTCCGCGGTAAAGGACTACTTGGTCACCTATACAGTTCATAGACAAGTAAATGGATACTACTAAAAGCCTCAAGATAAGTGTGAGTATCGCGGATGGCCCTCTCGTAGGATGGCGAGAGAGGATCCACGGTGGAGTATTGTGTTGGTGATAGTGGACTCGTGTGCGACAAATGTTTTACAAGTTGTGTCCATCGTAGGATAGCTTAGCCATGAGTCAAAGCTGGCTTGCTGCAATAACTCCACTACCTTCTTGAGAATGTGCATGTATTGTAGGATTCTGTTGTAAGACTTGCTGAGTACCCCCGTACTCATGTTGCTTTAATTAATGTTTTCAGACGACAACACCAACCCCTCCGATGGGTTCTATGTAGACCTCGACGTTGACGAGTGACTTATCACCCAGGTGGTGATCCAAGACTTGTGAAGGGTCGATGTAGATAGACAGGCTTCGTCAAGCCTTCTTTCTTTCTAGTGTCTGTACCCAGACTACTTTGCTTCCGCATGTGCTTGTATGTTTGTATGACTTGAGTGTCGGGTCATGTGACCCCTACCTGTATGGATGTTATGTATGGCTCTTCGGAGCCTTTTAAATAAAGTAGTTGAGTTGTAGAGTTCTGTTGTGATGCAATGTTGTATTTACTCATATCGGGCATATTGTGTGTATGATTGAAATGCTTGGTATGAGTGGGATCCGACTATCTAGTTGTTTATCCTTGGCAGCCTATCATATGGGGAAATGTAGTCTAGTGCTTCTGAGCGATAGTAGTCCGCTACAGCCCGGTTCACCGGAGTCCTGCTAGCCCAGCACTACTGCTCGGAACACATGACTGGCCGGCATGTGTTTCACTTCGTTCCTGTGTCTGTCCCTTCGGGGAAATGTCACGCGATGTTATCCGGAGTCCTGCCTAGCCTGCTATAGCCCGGGTTACCGGAGTCCTGTTAGCCCAGTGCTACAGCCCGAATTTATACGTTGTTGACTGACATGCTCGATGTGATTCATGTATGCGTGTCCTCATGGGTTAGTGCCGCCTTGGGTTCACGACTAGCCATGTCGGCCCAGGTTCTCTGTCATATGGGTGCTAGCGACACTATCATATACGTGAGCCAAAAGGCGCAAACGGTCCCGGGCCAGGTAAGGTGGCACCCGTGGGAGTACCGTGCGTGAGGCCGCAAAGTGATATGATGTGTTACATGCTGGATCGATGTGGCTTGGGATCGGGGTCCTGACAGCGTTGGCATCAGAGCCGGACTGCCTGTAGGTTCGCTAAGCCAAACTGGTCAATGTCGAGTCTAGAAATGCTTTAGTTATATGTAGGGGAATTGATTGTGGGAGGGAACGTAAGGCTCTTTTTACTCCTTTACCTTATGCCCTCTGTTCTGAGTCATTCTCTTCTCATTCTACGTGGGTTAAGGACTAGGCTCTCTTCTCTCTATCAGGTTCACGTGTTACTAATCCGTAGAAACTTATAGGATTGTTGGATGCAACCCAGTTCAGTTCCTACTAAATTTTAGTATGTTGCCAGTTGAACCAGAACCTTGATATGATGTTGTTGAGTGGCCTTGCAAACTGTTGTGGATGTCTCAAATCTTTTTCTGGGCACTTACAACCGTTATGCTGTCTAATTTCTCCTACAATATTCTAATGCCTTTGCATTATTTTGTGCTTCCAGATGGCCACCCGTTCCCAGAACCAAGTGGTTCGTCTGACCCGTTGCATTGATGTATGTGGTCACACAGCTATGTTGGTTCGAGTGATGGCCGAGACAGGTTACCGATGGTACCCCGAATATACCGTCGAGGAGCACTTTAGAGACTTTAATCAAAGCCAGTATCTGTGCACGGTCAGGATATATCCATCTTATCCCGGAGCTACTGAACCGCTCCACTGTTCTTATGGACTTGGGATCACTATTGGGATGTCCGTGCAGGATGCAGCCTACTTGATGATGACTATTATTCGAGCCAGGACTGCCTTGCTGAGCAACACCGATTTCCGCTACATGCCAGCATCCCTCCCTGGGGTGCATGGTTACCTTCAGGGTATGTACAGTGACGCATCCCATGAGGACTCGCTCCTCCGCACCACTACTGAGATGCTGGAAGACAAGGGCCGTGAAAATCGGGCCTTGCATATGGAGCTTTTTAATGTTCGTTCTGATCACTGGGCCACTTTGACTCGGTTTGCACGTGCCGTGCAAGCTGGATACATGGACATGAGGGACTTGTACCCTGTACGGGCTGGTCTGCCAGACTTCATGGAGTGGCGTGAGGTAGGAGGCATCACTCCTCCCCGTGGACCTCGTCTGCCGCCGTTTGTTGGACCAAGGCCACACCCAAGTCCCTATGGTCCACAGGCTCCACAGGACCGTCTGTTCCCAGATGATCATGTTCCGCTTCTAGGCTTGGGTGGTGACTTCTATGAGGATTACTATGGAGCTGTCTGAGCTAGTAGCAGTTTCGCTAGTATTGTAACCGTTGTATGTCCACCGTCCTGCGTGACTTATGGAATATGACTTAGTGTGTATCCATTCCGGAGGTGTAGAAAAATAATGTATAGGAGCTTGGAATGCCTCCGATGAGATGTAATGTCTTTCATCATAGTTGTACTTTAGCCTGGGCTTGTACTAAACTATGTATGGTGTGTATGACCGTTGGTATATATATGGCAGTTTCTGTATTACCATGTCATACGGATGAACATCTCTGCATTCTGTGCTATCCATTACATTCCGCACTTCTTGCCCAGATTTTGCCATCCTGGTCTAAATCGTTGTTTTGTTTTTCCTAGGATGGTCAACACCCGCAGCAACCCTGCTGCTCCGGAGCAGGGTGAAGCTAGCGCAGCTAGGGATGAAAATCTGGCTCAACCGCCTTCTCTGGCCGAAGTGATGCTGGAGGCAGAACAAAACAAGCGTGAGACTAACCGCTTGCTGGAGCGGATTGAGCAGAATACTGCACGCCAGCCAAGAAACAACCCGGTGTCCATCAATGACTTTGTCAAGCTGTATCCATCGAAGTTTAACCATTCCGTCGAGCCTCTCGATGTGGATGACTGGCTCCGCAGCATCGCCCACAAGCTACGTTCTGCCAACGTAGCCGAAGATGATAAAGTTACATTTGCTGCTTACCACCTCGAAGGCCCTGCTAGCCTTTGGTGGGAAAATTATGAGGCTATGCGCCCGGTCGGCCAAATCACTACTTGGGCTGATTTCAGTGCTGCTTTCCGTGAGCATCACATTCCGGAAGATCTCATGGATCGCAAGAGGGAGGAGTTCTGTAACTTCACCCAGGGTAGGCTGACTGTGGATGCATACAGTCGTGAGTTTGGAAAGTTAGCACGTTATGCTCCCGAAGAGGTATCCACCGACGCCAAGAAGTAGGCAAGGTTCTGCAAGGGACTTAGCCCCGAGCTTCGCCGTGACCTTCGTTTGCACGATTGCACCTCTTTTCCGAAGTTGGTCAACAAGGCCATCAGTGCCGAGACAGGGCAGACTGACTTTGATGCTTCACGCAAGCACTCCCGGGACTTTGGATCTTCATCCGGCTCTGGATCCCAGAAGCGTCGGGTCTGGATCCCAAACACTGTTGTGCCATCCAGGTTCACTCTGAGGCCATCCTTTGAGGCGCCTCGCCCCAACCAGCAGTATGTACCGCCCAAGACTTATGGTGGTCCCGCTGCTAATGCCGCCACACGTCCCAATATGATAACTTGCTTCAAGTGTGGGGAGACGGGTCACTACATCTGCGAGTGTCCCCAGAACAACCCCAACCAGTTCGGGAAGTCTGTTGGCCGTGGCAAGCCAGCAGGAAAGGTGCTCGTCGCCAAGCTGGCCACCACTGCTCGTGGCCATGTCAACTACGTCTCAGCGGAGGAGACTCAGGAGGACCCCAACGTTGTTCTCAGTACGCTCCTTGTTAATTGCCATCAGGCAACTGTTCTCTTTGATACTGGAGCATCTCATTCATTTATTTCTGAGAGCTACGCTCGGTTGCAAAACACCACATTTAGTGACATGCCCACCTCCATGGAAATTCAAACTCCTGGTTCTAGATGGCAAACGTCTAGAATCAGCCATGGAAATGAAATTCTTGTCGACAGATTGGTCTTCCTCGCGTCACTAATAGCTCTCAAGTCCTCGGACATAAACGTCATCTTGGGTATGGACTGGATGTCAGCCCATTATGCTAAGATTGATTGCTCTACTAGAACTGTTCAACTCACCCATCCTTCGGGCAAGACAGTCAATGTTTTGACCCGAGTGTCTGAGCGTCAACTTTATTCCTTAAATGCCACCCCCTTCCAGACCTTGAAGATATTCCGGTAGTCCGTGATTTCCCGGATGTCTTTACAGAGGAACTGCCAGGTGTTCCACCTGACAGAGATGTTGAGTTCGTGATAGACCTTGTTCCAGGAACCATCCCAATCTCTAGAAGACCTTATAAGATGGCACCCCTAGAACTAGCCGAGCTTAAGAAACAACTCGATGAGTCCTTGCAAAAGGGTTTCATCCGTCCTAGTTCCTCTCCATGGGCTTGCCCCGTCCTCTTCGTCAAGAAGAGGATGGAACGGATCGGATGGTTGTAGATTACCGACCTGTCAATTTGGTCACTATCAAGAACAAGTATCCGCTCCCCAGGATCAACGATCTGTATGATCAGCTCGCTGGATCCTCAGTCTTTTCCAAGATGGATTTGAGGTTGGGCTACCATCAAATCAAAATCAAGAACGGGGACATTCCTAAAACGGCCTTTGTCACTCGTTATGGCCAATACGAGTACACCGTCATGTCCTTCGGTTTAACAAATGCTCCAGCCACCTTCTCTCGGTTAATGAACTCGATCTTCATGGAGTATTTGGATAAATTCGTCGTGGTATACCTCGATGATATACTCATCTACTCCAAGAATGAGGAAGAACATGCCGAACATCTAAGGCTAGTATTGATGAAACTTCGAGAGCATCGCCTTTATGCCAAATTCTCCAAGTGTGAATTCTGGTTGCCAGAAGTGACCTATCTGGGCCATGTAATCTCTGGTAAGGGCATTGCTGTCAATCCCGAGCGAGTTCAAGCCGTCCTTGACTGGACTCCACCTGTAACGGTCAAGCAAGTTCTGAGTTTTCTTGGTTTAGCGAGCTATTGCCGCCGCTTCATCGAGAATTTCTCCAAAGTTGCTAAGCCTCTAACTGAACTCCTCAAAAAAAGATAAAAAGTTCGAGTGGACCCCACAGTGCGATTTCAGCTTTCAGGAACTGAAACGACGCCTGACATCTGCTCCCGTACTGGTACCACCAGATTTTTCTAAGGACTTTGTTATCTATTGCGACGCCTCGCGACAAGGACTAGGTTGCATACTCATGCAAGATCGTCATGTGATTGCTTACGCTTCTCGACCGTTGCGTCCACATGAGGATAACTATCCCACACATGATCTAGAGCTTGCAGCTGTAGTCCATGCACTCAAAACCTGGCGACATTACCTTCTTGGTAATCGTTGCGAAATCTACACTGATCATCAAAGTTTGAAATACATCTTCACCCAACCGGATTTGAATCTCAGGCAAAGACGTTGGGTCGAGTTGATCTCGGATTACGACTTAGGAATAACCTACACCCCAGGCAAAGCCAATGTCATGGCTGATGCACTAAGTCGAAAATCTTATTGTAACAACCTGATGTTACAACAAAGTCAACCACTTATTCACGAGGAATTTCGTAAGCTTAACCTCCAAATTGTTCCTCGAGGATTCCTCTCCACCCTGGTGGCGAAACCTACCCTTACGGATCAGATCATCAAGGCACAGAAGGTGGATCCGGGAATCTCCCGCATCAAGAGAAACATCAAGAAAGGAGTTGCGGATTGTTTCTCCATTAATGATCAAGGTGTCGTGTTCTTTGGAGACCGCCTAGTGGTTCCCAAGGTACGCAACTTGAGGCGATTGATCCTTAAGGAAGCTCACGAATCCCCTCTCACCATTCATCATGGTAGTACTAAAATGTATCAAGACCTACGCCAGAGGTTTTGGTGGACTAGGATGAAGAGAGAAATCGCTCAATACATTGCTAATTGCGACGTCTGTCGTCGCGTTAAAGCAGAGCATCAACGGCCTGCTGGCACCCTTCAACCATTGGAAATTCCTGAATGGAAATGGGATAAGATCGGTATGGATTTCATCACCGGGTTTCGCAGAACCAAAAGAGGGAATAATGCTATCTTCGTTATTGTCGATTGTCTTTCCAAAGTAGCCCACTTCTTACCTGTTCGCGAGAGTATAACCGCTAGCCAGCTAGCTGATTTGTACATCTTCCGAATAGTGTCTCTTCATGGTGTTCCATTGGAAATTAATTCAGACGGTGGAAGTCTTTTCACCTCTCGATTTTGGGAAAGTTTCCAAAATGCTATGGGGACTCGTCTCTCCTTTAGCACCGCCTTCCATCCCCAGTCAAGTGGTCAAGTAGAACGGGTCAATCAAATTCTGGAGGATATGCTCCGAGCTTCTGTCATCTCCTTCGGTATGGATTGGGAGAAGTGCCTCCCATTCGCCGAGTTCGCTTATAACAACAGTTATCAAGCTAGCTTGGGCAAAGCTCCTTTCGAAGTTCTCTATGGACGGAAATGTCGAACGCCTCTTAACTGGTCAGAAACCGGGGAAAGACAACTCTTTGGCCCGGATATGATCCAGAGCAGGTTCGCATTATTCATGAGAAGTTGAAAACAGCCCAATCCCGACAAAAGAGTCAGTATGACCGCAAGCATAAGCCTATGGCTTATGAAGTTGGCGAGATGGCTTACCTTCGGGTTACACCGTTAAAGGGAACCCATCGATTCGGTATCAAAGGCAAGTTGGCCCCTCGTTACATTGGACCTTTTCGCATTCTTGCCAAGCGAGGGGAAGTTGCCTACCAATTGGAACTACCTCCGCATCTCTCTAGGGTTCATGATGTCTTCCACGTTTCTCAACTCAGGCGTTGCTTCTCGGATCCTATCCGTGGAGTGGACCACGAAACGCTTGATCTTCAAGATAACCTCACATGTCGAGAATACCCCGTTCGTATCCTTGATCAAGCCGAGCGTACCACTCGACGCCAGAATATCAAGTTTCTCAAAGTTCAATGGTCGCACCATTCCGAGCAAGAAGCTACATGGGAAAGGGAGGATCGTCTTCGACATAAGTACCCCACCTTCTTTCCGGCGGATCCTAAATCTCGGGACGAGATTCTTTCGAGTGGGGGTGAGTTGTCACATCCTAGCTAGACCATGCATTAGAGTGTTGCATCATGTCTTCTTTCAACAGAAACTTGAAATGGGGAAGGCAGAACCCCCAGCACCCCCCTGAAATCAACTAGGGTTTACTAAAAATAATTTCAATGAACCTGAAATGCCCTTCTAAAATGTTAACCCTCTTTGTCTTGGGTTAGGACCTCTAGCAAAATTGGTGCACAATTTTCTAGGTCATCAAAAGGTCACTGAATTAAATCATATGTATGTTGATTTTGGACATTTAAATACTAATAAATATTTTAAATGTTCAAACAATTCTGGATTTAAGTGAGGGCTGTTGGGAATAATCCCAACAGAGCCCACAATTAATTTCAGGATTTTAGAAAGTACCTAAGTATTTTTAATAAAGCCCTAAAGTTACAGAAAATTAGAAAAAGGAAAACAGAAACAAAATAGGAAACCTACCTGGCCGCAGCCCACCAGCCGGCCCACCTGGCGGCCCAGCGCTATGCTGGCCCATGCCAGCCAGCTGCTTTGTCCCCGCCAGGCAGGCAGCCAGGTGCTCGACGGCGAGCTCAGCGTGCGCCACGCAGCTGGCCGCCGCCCTGCTTCCTCCCCTCGCCGTCCCGCTGGCCTAGGCAGACTCCACGTCGCGCTCCCGACCCCCTGGACACGTTCATTCGCCCCTGCCTCTCTCCCTCGCTCTCCCTCCGCCATGGCCGACGCTGCCGTGCTCGCGCCACCGTGAAATCACGCCTTCCGTCGTCCCCGTGCTGAGCCACCGTGTCCAACAACTCCGCCATCGTCCGTCGAGCAGCCCGAGCCCCGAGCGCTCGCGAGCCTTGCTTCGTCTTCTTCGACCTCTTCTTCACCGAGCACCGCCGCAGATCCCCTTCGCCGTCTCTACCGCATCAGCTCGTCCCCGACCGCGCCGTCTGGCTCTACGTGACCGCCGTGAGCTGCTGCACCTCCCCATCTTCTCCATTTGCTTTCTCGTGCACCATAGCAACCGCACGAAGCTCACCCGCACGCACCGCCGTGGAGCTCCTCGCCGACGTGACTCCGGCCAAACTCCGGCCACGCCACCTTGTTTAACCACCTCACCGCATCCCCAGGAGCTCATTGCCCCACTCCACGCACCTCGCCGTGCCCCGTAGCCTCGGGCTCACTTCCACCCGACTCCGGCTACCGCAAAGCTCGTCGCCGGCGACGTTTCCGGCCACCCCGAGCCCAACCACCGCCACCAAACGCTGCGGCTCGTCCCCAGCTACCCGTAGGTGCTCTCCGCCGCCCGTTTGGTCGCCGAAATGTGCAAATGCACTTCCACCGCCGCGTCTGGCCTCGCCGGCGGCTAAACGCCGGCGAGTTTGACCGTTGACGTTGACTGGGTGGGCCCAGGTTGACTCCTCTGAGTCAATGACAAGTGGGCCCCCCTCAGCTAACTAAACCTAATTAGTTTAATTAAAATTAGTTAGTTTAATTAACTACTGACACGCGGGACCCACTGGTCAGTTTGACCTGGACGACCCCGTTGACCCTGACGTCACCCTGACGTAATGCTGACGCAGTAATTTAATTACTGGAATTATTTCTATACAGGAAATTCCAGAAATTAGTCCAAACTTCAAAAATTCATAGAAATTAATCTATAACTCCAAGTGCAAAGATTTATATACGAAATTTGATTAGAAAAATTCAATCTATCCATTGGAACTGGTTTCATGCATGTCAGAACAAGTTAACCTTGCTGTTTAAGCAATACAAGATGATGCACTTAAATGGCTATGTTAAATGATCTAACACTTGAACCCTTGGTTCAATTAAGCACATTCCTCCCTGTTTTAGCTTGCATTAGGCCAAGACACTTTCATATTGCCATGTCATAGCATGCATCATAATATTGCATATCATCATGTGTTGATTGTGTTCCGATGTGTTCTTCGTGGTAGGTTCTGCCTCCGAGGATATTCAAGAGTATCCAACTGAAGGGCAGTATCCCACTACCACTCCATCAGGCAAACAACCCATTGATCATTCCGATACAAACTCATATTCTTGCTTCTGCTTTCGTTTACTGCATTAAGACAACGCGATTCAAACTGCTGTGTGTTGCGGTAGTTGAACCCACTTCCTTTGCATGACCTGTCATTGCCACAGTAACTAGATGAAACCCACTAGCATGTGTAGGAGTTGATTGAGCTCTCTCTGTGTGTGTTTCCTACCATGCTATGCTTGCTATGCTTAGAGTCATGTCAGGTCTGGCTCATCGGGATGATGAACTAGAGTGAAAGGTTGTGTCGGTGTCGAGAGTGTGAAAGTGTTGAATACGATTTGGTAAAGGAATCGATGAGAGGCCATGTAGGAGTACATGGTGGGTTGTTTCATTGAAGCCGTCCTTAAGAACTGAGATCTGTGTGTGTGATTTAAGATTCAGCTACTACCACGCATTGGGCCCGAAACCAGTGGACCCTCTCGGCTTATTAACCACGCTTGTCCTCTGTCCGGGAGTTGCAAAGTAGTTTCTGGTGTTTGTAGTATGCTGGGGGCCGCACGCAGTGCTAACCATAGGGGTGGGCTGTGTTGCGGTAGGCACGTGGCCCGGTGTACCGATTCGCCCGTTTGGTGTCTCGGGAACCCTGCACACATCATTCGGGGCCGTTAGTGGAAACCTCGGCCGGACTCCCTGCGGATGGAACCTGAATAGGCGATAAACCTGGACTAGGGACTCGTGTGTTTAGTCAGGTCGTGACCGACACCCTCGCTGGGCTTCCGCTTGAAGGTTGCCGAGTACATGTCGTGTAAACGGCGATAAGTGGTGAGAGCGTGTGTGAAGAAGTACACCCCTGCAGGGTTTGAAACTATTCGAATAGCCGCGTCCGCGGTAAAGGACTACTTGGTCACCTATACAGTTCATAGACAAGTAAATGGATACTACTAAAAGCCTCAAGATAAGTGTGAGTACCGCGGATGGCCCTCTCGTAGGATGGCGAGAGAGGATCCACGGTGGAGTATTGTGTTGGTGATGGTGGACTCGTGTGCGACAAATGTTTTACAAGTTGTGTCCATCGTAGGATAGCTTAGCCATGAGTCAAAGCTGGCTTGCTGCAATAACTCCACTACCTTCTTGAGAATGTGCATGTATTGTAGGATTCTGTTGTAAGACTTGCTGAGTACCCCCGTACTCATGTTGCTTTAATTAATGTTTTCAGACGACAACACCAACCCCTCCGATGGGTTCTATGTAGACCTCGACGTTGACGAGTGACTTATCACCCAGGTGGTGATCCAAGACTTGTGAAGGGTCGATGTAGATAGACAGGCTTCGTCAAGCCTTCTTTCTTTCTAGTGTCTGTACCCAGACTACTTTGCTTCCGCATGTGCTTGTATGTTTGTATGACTTGAGTGTCGGGTCATGTGACCCCTACCTGTATGGATGTTATGTATGGCTCTTCAGAGCCCTTTAAATAAAGTACTTGAGTTGTAGAGTTTTGTTGTGATGCAATGTTATATTTACTCATATCGGGCATATTGTGTGTATGATTGAAATGCTTGGTATGAGTGGGATCCGACTATCTAGTTGTTTATCCTTGGCAGCCTATCATATGGGGAAATGTAGTCTAGTGCTTCTGAGCGATAGTAGTCCGCTACAGCCCAGTTCACCGGAGTCCTGCTAGCCCAGCACTACTGCTCGGAACACATGACTGGCCGGCATGTGTTTCACTTCGTTCCTGTGTCTGTCCCTTCGGGGAAATGTCACCCGGTGTTATCCGGAGTCCTGCCTAGCCTGCTACAGCCCGGGTTATCGGAGTCCTGTTAGCCCAGTGCTACAGCCCGGATTTATACGTTGTTGACCGACATGCTCGATGTGATTCATGTATGCCTGTCCTCATGGGTTAGTGCCGCCTTGGGTTCACGACTAGCCATGTCGGCCGGGTTCTCTGTCATATGTGTGCTAGCGACACTATCATATACGTGAGCCAAAAGGCGCAAACGGTCCCGGGCCAGGTAAGGTGGCACCCGTGGGAGTACCGTGCGTGAGGCCGCAAAGTGATATGATGTGTTACATGCTGGATCGATGTGGCTTAGGATCGGGGTCCTGACACGGCCCATCTTATAATGGTAGTAATTGCCCCATGGACCGAACCCTTCTTGGCCTACCTTAATAGGCGAGAGATCCTTGAGGATCAGAATGAGGCTCGCTGCATCATCCGGCGCTTGAAAGCCTACAAGCTCCATGACGGAGAGCTCTACAAGAAAAACGCTACCGGAGTACTTCAAAGATGTATCTCCGAAGAAGAGGGACGACAACTCTTGGCTGAAATCCATGCTGGTCTCGGTGGTCACCATGCCGCGGCTCGGACCCTTGTAAGTAAGGCCTTCCATACAGGTTTCTTTTGGCCGACGGCCCGAGCAGATGCACATGACCTTATCCAATGATGTGTTGGATGCCAGCTTTTCGCCAATCAAAGGCATATGCCTCCCACCGCTCTACAAACAATCCCCATTACTTGGCCTTTCGCGGTCTGGGGGCTTGATATGGTCGGACCCCTTAAAGGAGGAAGCCATAAGAAAAAATATCTGCTAGTCATGGTAGATAAATTCACCAAGTGGATAGAGGCCAAACCAGTTAAGACGGCCGAAGCCGGACCAGTGATAGACTTTATATCCGGCGTCATGCACCGTTATGGCGTCCCACACAGCATCATCACTAATAATGGCTCCAATTTTACAACCGATGAGGTGAAAGCCCGGTGTGCTAACCTGGGCATTAAGCTCGATTACGCCTCTGTTTATCACCGACAAACAAACGGTCAAGTCGAACGAGCTAATGGTCTTATTATGAGCGGCATTAAGCCTAGACTAGTGCGTTCTTTAAAAGAATCAGACAAGCACTGGGTGGAGGAGCTTTCTACCTCTTGAGCATGCGTTGGTTTTCCCTTGATGAGGAAAGGATGATGCAGCAAAGTAGCGTAAGTATTTCCCTCAGTTTTTGAGAACCAAGGTATCAATCCAGTAGGAGGTTACACGCAGATTGCCTTGTACCTACACAGAAAAATAAGAACCTTACAACCAATGCGATAAGGGGGTTGTCAATCCCTTCATGGCCACTTGCAAAAGTGAGATCTGATAGAGATAATAAGATAATTTTTTTGGTATTTTTATGATATAGATTGGAAAGTAAAGATTGCAAAATAAAATAGATTGGAAACTTATATGATGGAAGATAGACCCGGGGGCCATAGGTTTCACTAGTGGATTCTCTCAAAGATAGCATAATCTACGGTGGGTGAACAAATTACTGTCGAGCAATTGCTAGAAAAGCGCATAGTTATGAGAATATCTAGGCATGATCATGTATATAGGCATCACATCCGCGACAAGTAGACCGAAATGATTCCGCATCTACTACTATTACTCCACACATCGACCGCTATCCAACATGCATCTAGAGTATTAAGTTCATAAGAACAGAGTAACGCATTAGGCAAGGTGACATGATGTAGAGGGATAAACTCGAGCAATATGGTATAAACCTCATATTTTTATCCTCGATGACAACAATGCAATACATGCCTTGCTGCCCCTGCTATCACTGGGAAAGGACACCGCAAAATTGAACCCAGAGCTAAGCGCTTCTCTCCCAAGAAAGATCAATCTAGTAGGCCAAACCAAACTGATAATTCGAAGAGACTTGCAAAGATATCAAATCATACATATAAGAATTCAGAGAAGAACCAAATATTGTTCATAGATAATCTTGATCATAAACCCACAATTCATCGGATCTCGACAAACACACCGCAAAAAGAATTACACCGAATAGATCTCCAAGAGAATCGAGGAGAACTTTGTATTGAGATCCATGAGAGAGTAGAAGCCATCTAGCTAATAAATATGGACCCGAAGGTCTGTGGTAAACTACTCACACATCATCGAAGAGGCTATGGTGTTGATGTAGAAGCCCTCCGTGATTGATTCCCCCTCCGGTGGAGCGCCGGAAAAGGCCCCAAGATGGGATCTCACGGGTACAGAAGGTTGCGGCGGTGGAAATAGGGTTTCGTGGTGCTCCTCGGTGTTTTCAGGGTATATGAGTATATATAGGCGAAAGAAGTAGGTCGGTGGAGCCACGAGGGGCCCACGAGGGTGGGGGCGCGCCTACCCCCCTGGGCGCGCCTCCCTGCCTCATGGCCGCCTCGTTGCTTCCTTGACATCCACTCCAAGTCTCCTGGATTGCGTTTGTTCCAAAAATAACTCTCCCGAAGGTTTCATTCCATTTGGATTCCGTTTGATATTCCTTTTCTGCGAAACACTAAAATAGGCAAAAAAAGAACAGTTTGCACTGGGCCTCCGGTTAGTAGGTTAGTCCCAAAAATAATATAAAAGTGCATAATAAAGCCCATTAAACATCCAAAACAGATAATATAATAGCATGGAACAATAAAAAATTATAGATATGTTGGAGACGTATCAGAGCTCGAGTCCATACTCTGGGGGCTGCGGACCACGCCCAATCGCACTACCTGATACACACCTTTTTTCATGGTGTACGGCGCAGAGGTCGTGTTGCCCTGCGACATTATTCATGACTCACCTCGAGTGCGCATGTATGAAGAGAGAGAGGCCGAGCTTGATCGGCAGGATAGCTTAGATGCCCTAGAGGAGGAGTGCCACATTGCAAAAGCCCGTTCTGCACTTTACCAACAACAGGTTCACAGATATCAAAGCAGAGAAGTGGGCGCCTAGACTTATAACATTGGCGAACTCGTTCTACGCTTGCCAGAGAATAAAAAGGACAAACTCAAGCCCAAGTGGGAGGGTCCCTTCATCATAGATGAAGTTCTCACTGGAGGAGTGTACCGCATGCGTGATGCATTGGACAATCGCTTAGAGCCGAACCCGTGGAATGCCACCAGACTCCGAAGATTCTACGCCTAGAGCCGGACACTTTGTTTGTCTTCTTCTCCCTTTGTTTCCATTATTTTTTCCTCTCTTTAACTTTTTTTCTAGCTTTAAGCTCTTATGCGGCTAAACCACGCACCTTTGACGTACACATCCTTAAATATGTACGCCCATAATACGTGGGGGCTTCTTGTACAGAAGCTTATTATTGTTTTCCGAGCATCAAGCTCACCGCATATGTGTCTTGTCCTCTTATGTACCTTTTCTTCGCCATTATATGCATCGTTATGACTTCAGTTTTGACCACGCTGGGTTGCCTGGCTCCTGTGCTTATACCCTACGTTCTCATTTTTCGGCTAGGGCATAAAGGGAGCACCTCTGCGATTGTTACTGCCGGGTCATCCGAATGTGTACCTCAGACTGGGTGAAGCCGAAAGCTAGCGTTCTTAAGGGAATATTCGGTCGGCGGACTAGAGACGTTCCACACTCATTACACTATGAACCCCCAGATATTACGTATACTATTATTTTTTTCAATCACAGTTCGGGCATGCACACTAACGCATGCTCACCCAGGGAAAGGAACCCTTAATGGAACTATTATCCCTGGAGGATGTTTCTTACAATCACAATGTAATATAACATAGCTAGCCGGATACAACTTGTCTGTTCAAGCAACTATGACCCCTACACCTGGTTTCCATGCATACCCCGGTCTATATTTCCGCTCTGGTATTCGGAAACACTCCGCACCTTCGGGTCCAGAGGTCGAAGCGAAAAGGTCTGCCATGACAGTGGTTTTACAATCCGGCTAGGGACAAATGTGTCAATTGAAGTACATAGTCACTTGGGCTCAAAAACTTCTTCTATGCCGACTAATAGGCTGTCTAGCCTGCAATCCTGTTGGGAATACTTCGCGGCTATCTTTACTTGGTCATATACCAAATTAACTGGAACTTCTTTTCCATCCGACCCTCGAGGTCCAACCCGGGCCATATGATTTGGATCAAGCTTGGTATACCATGTTTTCACCATGGCCCAGGCCTCTCGCGCACCTTCTCGGCAGGCCGATATCTTCCATAATCGAAAACGCCGCCGGGCTCCTTTAAATAGCTCCACGAGATCCTCCATACTTCCTGGAGGGGAGGCGGTTGGCCATAAAGCCTTGGCAACAATCCGCATTGCTTGCCGAGATAGCTCGTGCATTTGGGACAGCTCTTGTAGCAGGTCGCCTTGAGATTTAGACATTTCTTCTTCGGGACGACCAGTCATCATACCTACAGACATAAATCTATCAGTTCCTTTCCCCGCCGAATTACATGGAGGCAAGTTCGAAGGCATACTGAATATGCCACCTCGTAGCCTCTTATTTTCCTTCATGGATTCAGCCAGCTAGGCTCGCACAACTTTTAGTTCTTCGCCCAGCAGGGTGTTGGAATCCTGCAATTTGTTTTTCTCATCCCTTACCTGTGTCAGCACACGTTTGCCTGTGGACAGTTGCCTTTTGGCCTCTTGTTCACCCGCCTGCACGACTTTCAGTGCCTCTTTCAGTTGATCCTTAAATCAGTTGTATCAACTGCTTCAAGTCTCGGGAGCTGCTAGTATATGATTATCAGATATGTACAATGTGTACTTGCCCGCATATCTTTCAAGTGTTGGTCTGTGGCTCTGGTAAGCCCATCTCGAGCAGCTCGGATGTATGCATCAGCCGAGATAAAGGCATTAAATGCCTCTTTTGTAAAGCCAGGGTCGCGAAGAGCGGCCCTCCGGCGCCGATGATTCATGGCACTCTCCACTTCAGAGTTCGTGACGGATACATCATCTGAATCCTCTGTGGGAGGACAGTCCAGCGTTACCCCTGTATCAGCCCCTGTCCGTAAGGTGGGGTCCGGGACCTGACTGGTGGAGGCGCGACCGGCAGAATCCCTGGACACAGTTCGGCGAACGCTCTTCCTGATAAGACACGGCGGACAATGTCACAGTTTGATGTGACTGGCAAGGGGCATATTTAAAAAGCCATACCTCCTTGATGAAGGCACGACCGTGTTTTCCTTTGCCTTCCTCTTCGAAGGCTTGCACGGCACAGGCGCCGCTCTCTTATGAGTCGCCTCTGGTGCAACATGGTGCGTCGAGCGCCTCCTCTTTGGAGCAGAGACAGTGCGGTGGGTGAGGCAGAATGATGAAGTTCTTCCGGGGGAGATGTCTCCTGTTTACTTACGTGTGAGGCAGGAAGGAGGTCGGGATAGTCGGCCATGATGGCCACTTCTGCGCCATCGTAGCTCGCCTGGTAGAATACTCCCTACTCAAGCTCTACGAATATGTCCGGGTCATCTTTGAATCTGGGGTCGAGCTCCCGGTTATGGTCCTCCGGCTGTGGAGCGGGGCTATAGATCCCCGCAATGACCTTTCACCATTCCTGTTACAAGTGGACGGATTAGTGTCAATTAAAAATGATTCAGGGAAAGGATGGAGTAAAGTGGTGGGACTAGAACTCACCCAGCTAGGAGGGTTGTACATAGAAAATCCCTCTCGGCGCTTGAGACAAGTAAACTCCTCTTTTTCCCCTTTATACAGATCGGCCAAAATTTTGGCCAGGGCTGTGAGGGAATACAGACCCTTTCGTCCGCAGCGTGAGGCATCATCTTCCCCATTGTACTGCCACATGGGGAGCCCCCTGAATTGGAACGGCTGAACACCTCGCGCTATGGAAGTGGCCATTACCTCGATTACTGATAGTCCGGACTGGGCGAGTGTCCTTATCTTGCCCATTAATTGTCGGACTTCCGCGCTATCCTCCTCCTCAGAACTCCGAGGGCGCCAGCTGTGGCATTTCTTCAATGGAACACTAGAAAATTCGGGAAGACCCATTCGGACTGGATCAGGAAGGGCGACATACTCAATATAGAACCATTCTGAGGGCCACTCTTCGGGCACCTTCTTTAGCGTGACGGACAGGTATCCGGTTCCGGCTATGCGCCACACCTTGGCGCCGCCCACCTCAAATATAGATCCCTTTTGAGTACGAGGGATGAGGCAGAATAGCTTCCTCAATAATTCAAAATGGGCTTCACAGCCCAGGAATAGCTCGCAAAGAGCAACAAAACCCGCAATTTGCAGGATAGAGGCAGGCGTGAGGTTGTGCAGTTGGAGGCCGTAATACTCTAGGAGTCCTCGGAGGAAAGGGTGGATTGGAAATCCGACGCCTCTTAACAAGTAGGAAACGAAGCACACCCGTTCCCCCCTGGTTGGATTGGGGAAATTTTCTGCCAGAGCTTCGCCTGTGAAGGAGGTCAATCCTGCTTGAACAGGGACCAGATCCGCGGGGGCAAGGAATCCCTGTGTTTGAGCTTAACCAGCTGCTCATGGGATACAAAACATCTTTCCCAATCGCCTTTTTTTGGAGCCTTAGGGGCAGGAGCAAGAACTGGGAACGCTAGCCATGTTGGAATGGTTTCTCCTAGCAAGCCCTAAGGATTTTCTGCTTGGTGTGGAACGGATCTGAGATCCAATCTGTTTAAACAGATGCCTTTCTTATACGGCCGGGGTGTTATGTGCAAAAAATACCCTGACCTCTCGTATTCGCTCGACACGTGGAAGCTGAAGCAATGGAAGCGTGAAAGCCGATGGGTGTGACATTAAATGGAAGGCCGAATATAGCTCTTTAAGTCAGGTGCCTTGAAGTAATCGGAGGAGGAACCCGCCTTGCAATGCCGAAGACAATCTGCGCGCCAGACACATCGTC
The DNA here is from genome assembly GCA_032464435.1 of Aegilops umbellulata. NCBI lineage: Eukaryota > Viridiplantae > Streptophyta > Magnoliopsida > Poales > Poaceae > Aegilops > Aegilops umbellulata. The sequence continues at coordinate 344,738,709 of CP136056.1, read as the reverse complement.
ATTGAAGCCTGGTTCGGGGGCTACTGAGGGAGTACTGGATTAAGGGGTCCTCGGGCGTCTGGCCTATGTGACGTGGGCCGGACTGATGGTCTGTGAAGATACAAGACAGAAGACTCTCTCCCGTGTCCGGATAGGACTCTCCTTTGTGTGGATGGCAAGCTTGGCATTCGGATATGTAGATTCCTTTCTCTGTAACCGACTTTGTACAACCCTAGTCCCCTCCGATGTCTATATAAACCGGAGGGTTTAGTCTGTAGAGGTAATCACAATCATACAGGCTAGACATCTAGGGTTTAGCCATTACGATCTAGTGGTAGATCAACTCTTGTAATCCTCATATTCATCAAGATCAATCAAGCAGGAAGTAGGGTATTACCTTCGTCGAGAGGGCACGAACCTGGGTAAACATCGTGTCCCCCGTCTCCTGTTACCATCGACCTTGGACGCACAGTTCGGGACCCCCTACCCGAGATCCGCCGGTTTTGACACCGACACCCATGTTGTTAAATTAAATAGACTTGATAGTACTTGCGGATTAAATTGTCTAGTGGAACTTAGTTGAAGGTTGAACGGGATTATGCCATTTGTGTTGTATGTCTTACATGGTGCTTCAGTTTCTCACTAGTACAATGGCCCTGCTACTCTATGCACGTGTACGTGTGTAAATGTGGCTTCGTCACCTTTCTTGATGTTATGTTGAGGACTCCGCTAGCCAATTAATGATCCACTAGAGCTACGAATCAGATTTCGGGTATGAGTTTGTCACTGTATGTAGTGGAAACACTAGAAACGAATATTATTCAGCTTTCTCTTGAATGGGTGTGTATGTGGTACATAAAAGGGGGCTGATCAAAAGAGATCCAAAGATTCATATATAAAAGGTCCATGGTTCCCAACAAAATTAATCCACAATGAAACTCTATCATGATCACTTATTTGGCATAATCCCTTCACAAAAATTGTGGGCATGTTTATGAGAACTCTAGCATCATGTTTTTCTACATGCCTTTCACTCGCTAACTTATTTTGTTATGGTCCCATCAAAGAAAAGTTCTTCTGTGCATTCCCGACAAGCAAGTGCTGTCTAAAATAAATAGAACTGAGTGTTGCAAAGTTGTTTTTTTCTAGTAGATCAAAAACTTTGTGTTGATTATCTTTGCTTCACTAACACTTGCACAATAACCATGCCATCGCTACAGCTACACTAAGTTTTCTAGTCAAGAGGCAGAGGGCTATCTAGGTGTATCGATCGTAAGTGAACCAAAACCTTCTTGTTATTTTGTTTAAAACAACTGAGCTCCTTATGATTCAGATTTCTCTCTATGTTGCTGGAGGAGAATCAAATTTAAGCCTTAGGGGGTTGATGAGTGATATTTTTACACTCATTCACCCTTTGTTTAAATCAAGATATTTCATTAAAACATATTTGTTCTGATACTGCTACTAATGTCTAATGAATGCAAAGGATTTCGGACATCCTCTCTTTGATGTGTTTCCACAAGAAATGGGCTAAAAAGGGAAGAAATCACGTGAGAACAAGGAAATAAGTGGAAATAGGAGATAGAAGAAATCATCAGGAGGCGCACCAGAGAAGACAGAGCAAAAGGCGGCGTTTCATACGACCGTGGCCGCTCGCATGAGTGGTCGTATGGCATGGAAACTGAGGCCCCTCGTCCACCTAAACAACTTCTATAAAGGGGACCCCATCAAACTGTCAACAGAACATCGTCGAGTGAAGCCAGAACAGAACCATCGTCGTCCCCTCTCATCAACCCTAGCCGGTGCCATTTCCATCACCACCATAGTCCATCTCCTTCTAGTTCATACTTGCAATTGTGCATCACCCAAGGAAGCCACTGTAAGACATATTTGCAATCAATCAATCTTCAAGATGTGTTCTTCAGTGTTTTGTTCTTGCGATTCGATCTCCGTGTGTGAGTAGTAAAATAAGGTACCGGTTGAGGCATAGGCCTTGAAACCCTCCGTATTTTTATGGGGATAAATGGAAGGGCTTTGAATTAACATCCCGTATGTGTGAAATAAAATTGTTCTATAGATGTATCTTGTCTTGTCCACCATCTTCATCCATGTAGGTACCCAAAATCATGGAGATCAAGTAACGTGAGGCTTAGTACAAGGAGAATGTGAAGTCTTATTTTGAACACCAGTGATAGAAGGGTTTAATAAGGTAACACGGATCCAATCTTTTGGGATTAATGGGGTGTAGTCATTAAACGCCCAAAGCTCCTGTCTAGTTATTATAATCTTAATTATTGGGGCAACCCTATGTGACGGATAGGGCCTGCGGTAGGACAACTGATTCTTGATGCAGGACGCGTGCCGGTCAAGATGTTGTTTGGCCACATCCCCCACTTTGGTTCGTAACGAGCACATCTCGATGGGTGACTTCCAGCGCAAAAATTAAGATCATATTTGGTCCCAACACAAATGCATGGTTGTAAGCATTAAGACCTCATACCCGTACCTCTTTTATTGTAAGTGTTAAATCACAATTTGCTTGATTGATCCGGTTAAAAGCGGGAAGTATTCCTTTAACGAAAGCTTGCTAGAGTCAATCTCTTCAAGGGAGCCTTCCTCTCGTGGGTTCGATAACCCAGGGTCACCACTTGGAAAATAGGTGTGGGATACTTTTTGTTCCTTACCGGATCACTAAAAAAAGGAGTATCATGTTTCCCAGGCATCGTACCTTATTTGCGCACGCAGATCGAGAAAAGACATTAACAATACCGCTAAAGCTTGTATTGGGGCTTGCTACAACTCGCCTGGCTTCATGTTTCAAAGGTGGGACCCTTGCAAGATGGCAACTCAAAAAATCGGCTTTGAAGAATCTGAAGGATGCTAAGACTAAGATTTTTCCCTCTAAGATGAGGGGAGGTAAGGAATTGCCATCTAGCTCTGCTTTAGATTCACCTTCTGTTATAAGTAAACTTGCAACACCACCACATGCTATTAATTCTAATATGTCGCAAGTTATTGATGATGCTACTTCTACTATGAATGATGCTTATGATGATGCTAGTACCTTGCTTGATAATGATGATGTGCCACTTGGTGAATTTCTTGATGAACAAATTGCTAGAGTAATACAACATGATGTTGTTGAATCTAATGATGAGCTTGAAACTGAAACTCCTGAAACACCTGCTAGAACTAGCCTTCCTAGATATGAATTGCTTAAGGTACCGGAAGGTTATGTTATGAATGAGGAGACAACTAGAGATATTCTTGCTTGTAAGGATAGAGATGATGTAGAGAAATTATTATGCAAGTATAAAGAAAAACCTCTAAATGCTAGAATGAAGTATGATCCTAAGTTTGCTACTTCACCTATATTTATTGCTGATAAGGATTATGAATTCTCTGTCGACCCAGAGTTAATTACTTTGGTTGAATCTGATCCTTTCCATGGTTATGAAACTAAATCTGTTGTGGCACATCTTACTAAGTTGAATGACATAGCCACTCTTTTTACTCATGATGAGAAAACTTGTTATTACTTTATTCTCAAATTATTTCCATTATCATTAAAGGGTGATGCTAAAGCTTGGTACAATACTCTTGCTCCTGGTAGTGTGCGTAGTCCCCAGGATATGATTTATTACTTTTCTGAAAAATATTTTTCTGCTCATAAGAAACAAGCTTCCTTACAGGAAATATTTCACTTTGTGCAAATTAAAGAAGAGAGTCTCCCACAAGCTTGGGGGAGGCTTTGCCAATTACTTAATGCTTTGCCTGATCATCCACTTAAGAAAAATGAAATATTTGATATCTTCTATAATGGACTAACCGATTCTTCTAGGGACTTCCTAGATAGTTGTGCTGGTTGTGTTTTCGTGGAACAAACTGTTGAACATGTTGAGGAATTATTGAATAACATATTGAAAAATTATGATGATTGGACTCTTCCTGAACCACCGACTAAACCCACTCCGAAGAACAGAGGTATGTTACATCTCAGTCCTGAAGATATGCAAGAGGCAAATAAATCTATGAAGGGAAAAGGTATTAAAGCTGAGGATGTTAAAAATTTACCTCATATTGAAGAAATACATGGGCTTGATACACCACCACCGCCTAAGGTGGTAGAGGTAAATTCTCTAATGAAATTCAATGATAATGACAATCCTCACAATATGCACCCTAGTCAATGCCTTTATGAGTTCGAGCATTATATTAGAAAACAAGATCACTTCAATGCAAATGTTATGAAACAATTGAAATACAATTCTGATATGATTGCTCGCTTGAGTGACTTGTTATTTAGAATCTCAATGATGTTAGGGGTGTGGGAAAGCATGCTTCTATGGTTCAAACTCAGTTAGAACAAGTTGCTAAATCTCAAAGAGAGTTGCTAGATGAACTGAACAATAACATACATGACTTTGCTATTAGAGTAGCAACTAGAGGAGGAAAAATGACTCAGGAACCACTTTATCCTGAGGGACACCCAAAAAGAATTGAACAAGACTCTCAAGGAGCTAACACTAATGCACGTAGTCCACCTAAAAAGAAAAGGAAGAAAAAAAATGATAGGACTTTGCATGCCTCTACTGAACCTGAAGTAGAAAAACCTTCTGATAATGATAATGAAGTTTCTATCTCTGATGTTGAAACTCAACCTGATAGTGAACAGTCACCTTCTGATAATGAAAAACAAAATGACGAGGTTCATGAAGATACTCAAACAAATAATAAATAACCAGACAATGATGTTGAGATAGAACCAGCAGTTGATCTTGATAACCCACAACCCAAGAATACACGATATGATAAAAGAGATTTTATTGCTAGAAAACACGGTAAAGAAAGAGAACCGTGGGTTCAAAAACTTATGCCTTTTCCACAAAAGTCAACCAAGAAGAAAGATGATGAATAATTTGAACGCTTTGCTGAAATGCTGAGGCCAGTCTGTTTGCGTACTCGCTCGACTGATATCCTTAAAATGCCTCCTTATGCAAAGTACATGAAAGACATCATCACTAATAAGATAAAAATACCGGAAGGTGGAATCTCCATGATGCTTGCTAATTATACTTTGAAAGATGGAGTACCTAAACAACTTGGAGATCCGGGAATACCAACTATACCTTCCTCCATCGAAAGATATTATGTGAAAACTGCTTTATGTGATTTAGGAGCTGGTGTTAGTGTTATGCCTTTCTCCTTATATAAAAGACTTAGTTTGAATAAACTCACACCTAATGAAATATCTTTGCAAAGTCTAACAAATCAACTGCCATACCTATCGGTATAGGTGAGGATGTGCCCGTTGTTGTTGCTAATGTTACTATTTTGACTGACTTTGTTATACTTGAGATGCTCGAGGACGACAACATGTCGATTATCCTTGGTAGACCTTTCTTGAATACTGCAGGGGCTGTTATTGATTGCAACAAAAGGAAGGTCACTTTTCATATCAATGGTAATGAGCATATGGTGCACTTTACGAAGAAACAATTCCAAGTGAATGGTATTATTCTTATTGAAAAATCTTCGACAGCCACTATTGGAAGTTTTTAACTACCTCTACCTACTGCCAAAAAGAAATATGAAATGCTTATTGTTGGGGATATTCATATCCCCATTGAGGTGAGTTGACTTAGTGATTTACGAAAGTTCTTCGGTTTCATGCTAATCGAAAGTGGTTGTTAATAAGACTTGATCAACCTTATTAATGGATCATTTTTGAGAGGTATGAAGTTGATGAATTTAGTGAGCACTACCTTCTGTCCCTACCTTTTGTTTTTGGTTTTTATAGGTTAAATAAAATAAAATGCCATGTGTTGCCTGTTTTTGTATTCCCCGTGGAATAAAAAATGACCCAAAAATAAAAGTTCTCAGAATGCTCTAGAAATTTAATATGATTTTTCTGAATATTTAAGAATTTTTGGTGCAAATAATACCACAGGGAGGTGCACCAGGTGGGCACAACCCACCTGGGCGTGCCAGGACCCCTAGGCGCACCCTGGTGGGTTGTGGTCCCCACATGGGACCTCTCACTTATCTCTTCATCCCACATCACCACCTACCTCCGGAAAAAAATCACCATTGCTTTGACTCGTGTTCATGCTCTGAAACCCGCGGATTTCGATCTCTTTGCTCGAAGCTCTGTTTCCGAAACTGTTTCGGGGGATTGTTGCTTGGTATATGACTCCTCTGTTTGTCCAATTAGTTTTTGTTTTAGTGGTTTATATTTTGAATAATTAGCTACTCTTGGTGCTGCTGTAGATGAGCTTGCATGTTGAATTCTTAGAGTTAAGTAGTTTGAATGCTTGCTATGGCCTCTAGGCATCCCTATGAGTAGTTTCTATCAATCTTGAAAAGTTTTGTTGATAAATTTCTGTCACTCAAAAATTTTCAGAACATTATACGCGAACATAATGAACCTCTTTGGAAGAAGGTCTTCGAAGAGGAGATCCTCGGAGGCATCTTCTAGTGACAGTTCCATTCGTCGGTCTTATGTTGAACCAAGTGAGGGTTCTATACGAGATGCCACCACCAAAATGTGCTTATGGCCGTGCGACGATTATATGATGAGTGTGGGCATTAAGGAGGAATTTGAACAATATGTTCATGATACATCTCCAACGTATCTACTTTTCCTAACGCTTTTCCTCTTGTTTTGGACTCTAATTTGCATGATTTGAATGAAACTAACCCCGGACTGATGTTGTTTTCAGCAGAACTACCATGGTGTTGTTTTTGTGCAGAAATGAAAGTTCTTGGAATGGAACGAAAATTTGCGAGGATTTTTTATATCAATAAAGAGAATTTCTGGAGCCAAGAACCACCAGAGGGGGGCACCTGGGTGGGCACAACTCACCAGGGCGCCCCCTCCAGGCGCGCCTAGGTGGGTTGTCCCCACCTGGTGGCCCCACAGACCCTGAAACCTACGCTATAAAATCCTATTTTTGGAGGAAAAAGTCAGGGAGAAAGAATTATCACATTCCACGAGACAGAGCCGCCGTTACCTCCTGTTCTTCATCGGGAGGCCAGATCTGGAGTCCGTTTGGGGCTCCGGAGAGGGGGGGTCTTCGTTCTTCATCACCAACCCTTCTCCATCGCCAATTCCATGATGCTCCCCACCGGGAGTGAGTAATTTCTTCTTAGGCTCGCTGGTCGATGAGGAGTTGGATGAGTCATCATGTAATCGAGTTAGTTTTGTTAGGGCTTGATCCCTAATATCCACTATGTTCTAAGATTGATGTTGCTATGACTTTGCTATGCTTAATGCTTGTCACTTTGGGCCCGGGTGCCATGATTTCAGATCTGAACCGTTTATGTTATCACCATTATATCCATGTTCTAGATCCGATCTTGCAAGTTATAGTTACCTACTACGTGTCATGATCCGGCAACCCCGGAGTGACAATAGTCGGGACCACTCCCCGTGATGACTGTAGTTTGAGGAGTTCATGTATTCACCGTGTGTTAATGCTTTGTTCCAGTTTTCTATTAAAAGGAGGCCTTAATATCCCATAGTTTCCAATACGACCCCGCTGCCACGGGAGGGTAGGACAAACGATGTCATGCAAGTTCTTTCCATAAGCATGTATGACTATTTACGGAATACATGCCTACATTATATTTATGAACTGAAGCTAGTGCCGTATCGCCCTAGGTTATGACTGTCACATGATGAATATCATCCAAAAAATTACCAATCCAATGCCTACGAATTTATCTTATATTGTTCTTGCTAAGTTACTATTACCATTGTTACTGTTACACTTGCTACAAAATCACTATTATCACTGTTACCGTTACTATTGCTACTGATACTAGTATCAAAATTATCATACTACTTTGCTACTGATCACTTTGCTGCAGATAATTAATCTCCAGGTGTGATTAAATTGACAACTCAGCTGCTAATACTTACAAATATTCTTTGGCTCCCCTTGTGTCGAATCTATAAATTTGGGTTGAATACTCTATCCTAAAAAACTATTGCGATCCCCTATACTTGTGGGTTATCAGTGAGCAAGGAGGATGAAGAAGCATGAGGGAGAAGAAAAACAAGTGGGATGTAGGAAAGTGAGCACTAAGCAAGGGAAGTTGAACTCGACGATAATTCTTGACTGGATTGGTTCCTTGATCCCTGTAGTTTACAAGAAGGATCATTATAGGGTACCACTACTGCAGGATGCTGCTAATGCGACACTATGATTAGAGACCCTTCGACGAAACTGTGTGCGATGCAATAATCGCAAACGATGGTATAAAAAACCTTCAAAAAAGGTGCAAAACGTTTGCGATGACGGATGCATCAAACATGGTTCAGATTTTAGTTGCGTGTACGATTCAGGGCATACGGTTCAGTTCAATTAACCGTTTTCGATGAGGAGGAACAAAAGAAACGGGCAGCCAGATGAAGGTGTGTGCAATGTACAGCATACGGTTCACTTGGATGAACTGTTTGTGATTAGGCAACACAAAAGAAACGGTCAGCCAGATCAAGGCGTATGCGATGTACAGTATACAGTTCACTCGGATGAACTATTTGTGATTAGGCAACACAAAAGAAACGGTCAGCCAGATCAAGGTGTGTGCGATGTACGACATGTGGTTCACCCGGAGGAACTGTTTGCGTTGAGACAAGAGAATAGAAACGGTTCAATATAACAAATACCATAAATATTGCAAGGTTCAAATTCAAAGTTTACAACGCCCAAATTCAAACATTGCAAACCGCGTCATTTCTGAAAAGGGATCAACCGCTGACAAGTCATGTATGGGTTTGACACAATGATTTCCAATTGCTTTGCCATATGCTCTTCCAATACGAAGTTTAGCATTTTTTGAGGCACTTCCATTCCACAGTACCAGCCGGCTCTGATAATCATACCATTTATCTTTCCTTATTAAATGCGTGTTCAACCTCAGTACATTCAGCACCTTTGATCTGGCAAGAAAGAACCTGGCGAGTGGAATCTCCGGTGGGGTCCCTCGGTAGGAGTTCACAGTAATATTTGAGAGATGCAGATCCAGGCATTCGATGTGATTGTCGTTATAAACATCTTCCACCGGGCCTAATATGCACTGTAAAAGAAGAGAACGTGTTAGTGCCTACATGCAGTTTTGAACACTGCTACACGCCCATTTGGTTTGCAGGATTTGTAAAATGCACCAATGTGCCATCTTCGATCTGGCATGATTAACATGGGCATTTGATTACAATCTAGAAACATGTAGCCTTCTTCACAAGAGTTTGGATTGGATGAAAAATTCCCTAAGAAAACTAGTACAGATGAATCCAAAGGAGAAATGCTTATGGACGATTGTAACCATATGAATGAAGCAACCAATATAGGGTGGGGGTGTATGTCCTAAAATCCTCCAAAATTCCTTCAGAAATCATAGTACATTGTCATTGTAAACTTGGGAAAAGGTGCAGAAAATTGAACTCCCTTAGGGTTAACATTTAACAGGAAAGGAACATCACCTCGATATACAACTTCTTCAGACACGGAAAGCATCTCAGGCAACTGAAACTTGGTCCAGGTTGGGGATGACAGATTCTAGTGCGAAGACCTTCACTGTGCCCAGAGTCTGGGTGAAGCTTCGCTGGATGACAAACGAACATACATCTTCAAAACTAGAAATAACGTTGATATCAAGAAGGAGAGGTATATAAGGTGACTGTTGTACCTGAAAGTTGTAGTATTTGACAGACGTGTAGCCCACCACTTTCAATTTCGGCGCAGGAATGACATTGATTCTTGTTGGACCTTGTTGATCAACTACAAGTATCTCTCAAGTGAAGGTGTGTCCTGGATGACCATATTGTGGTCCACCTTTTGTGATCTCTCATTGCAGCACCAACAACAAACATAAATAGTGCGGAGAGTCCTGGAGGTGATGTGCAAGGTACTCGACCAATTCATCACCTGAACATGAAGGAACTCGAGTGCAGTACAGTCGCGGAGCACGCGCTCCATGTCATCCTTTGGGATGCGGACGGCGACGAGCTCGGGGTGCTTCAGTCGTGGTAGAAAAAGAGCGGGCGCGTCATTAAGGGGGGATGGCAGTTCATGAACTTGGCGAGGCGCAGCATGGGCGCGAAGCAGAGCGCGGATGTTGGCAGCAAGCTCATATGCCCATCATTATAACTTAGCTTCTCGAACCGATATATGGCGCGGGATCGGAACCACTCATCAAGCTTGGCTCGCTCCTTGCCATTGGAACGGAACTTGCCCGCGATAAGGCCTTTGATTGGGCCATGGTGAATGTCGAGGATCTGGGAGAACGCATCCAAGCTCTGGCGATAGCCATGGCAGAGCTTGTGGGCGTGGAGGAGGTCGACAGGGGTGCGGAGCCATAGGGTGCGCCATCACCGGGAAACAGCGGCTGTCCTCGCCCGATTTTGGATTGGGAGGAGGGATATGATGACTATCAACATATCATCGGGGAGGTTGTTGATGAGGTCTAGGCCTGCTAGAGTCGCTTGCAGTTCTTTCTCGACCCGCCTCCGCTTGTTGGCAACCTCGTTCTCCACCTCATCGGCAGGGACAGAAACCTCTATCTCCATATTCACGCCGTGCTCCGGTGCTTCAGCAGCCTCGCGCGTCGCCACTCCCTCCGATGGGGCACTTCGGCGGCATCCTCGTACACTGATGGCTTTGAGGACTCAGAGCGGCATCGAGGATGCGGGCGGAGAGAGAGGAGTCGTGTGTGTGTGGCGAGGATGGGGGGTGCGGCCGCTCGGCAGCGCCATTAATATAGACCAATGGGAGTGAGGCGGGCGGCGGTCCAAGGCTATCTCGCTTCCCGGTGAGAACGACTGCTTAATCTCTAGTATGAATGAAATCTATTAATTACTGAATTTTAGCTGCAAAAAATAGATAGTGATATTGATTTTTAGCTGCATATTCTGACAAATTGCAGTGTCTCTTGGCTTAGCACCGAAGTCTGGCTTTAATTTGCATACCGTAATATGAACCATCGCGTTGAAGATATGCACAGATCCTGCGTAGAACATCTTGTATGCTTCCCGGTGAGCTTGTGCACCGGACTGCGCTCGCACGCCTCCCGTTCAGTTAAGCAGTTGTCCACACGGCACCTGCTATAGCCATTAAAACCAAGACACGTAGCATCATGTGAATGGTTAACCGAACACACATAGTTTGAATTATACAAACGTTTGAGATATTAAAGTGGCAGCTATTTTTTTTAAATGCCTTTGTTGGCTGTCATTATTCGAGTGCGCCTTCTCTCAAAATGGACACGAAAAATACCACAACATGTCGAGTGCCCTTCCGTGATAGCATGCCAAGTTTCATGAATTTCAGACGACTTTTAGATTTACTAGAATTTGAAAATAAAGTATCTCAATGTTTTGCTGGCAATCAATGGTGCTCTAGTGTTTGAAATTCATTCCCATTTCTTGCATGGGACCTAAGCATGCACCTAAGGACACAGATTTGATTTTTCAACCAATTTACAGGCACTGGAGCATGCACATGTAGTTCAAATTTGAATTATGCACATAAATGCATTGAAAACTCAGTTAATGCATAAATATGTCCAAACGAACCCTAAAAAATCACAAAAATTCACACAACACTCCCGTTGTTCTATGTTGACACGAGAAAAAAATTGAAAGCAATAAGAGGCTATGGATATCGTTTCGTCCCCAAAGGTGGGGCGTTCCTGAAAGTGCTAGTTATCGACTAGAGGGGGGTGAATAGTCGATTTTTATGAAAGTCTTCAAAACATGGAAGTTTCGAAGACAAACAATAGAAATGATCCTATTGATATGCAGCGGAAGGTAAACTACACTAAACAAGCCATAGTCAAGTATGCAATGAAGTGAAAGCACGAAGACTAATAGCAGCTAGGTAGTAGGGATCAGGATGGAAGATGGTATGAAGCCAAACAACGATAGTAGTCAAACCGTGAAGACAAATAGGTAAAGAAAACAGGAAATGACTTCACGAAGACAAACTTTAAGTAAAGAGAGGGAGAGGATAGAACCAGCCACTTGTTGAGGACACAGGATTTGTTGGACCAGTTCCAGTTGCTGTGACAATTGTACGTTTGGTTACAGAGGCTGAGATTCAACTCAGAAGACCGCGTCTTCACCTTATTCCCCTTGAGCTAAGGACACCCAGTCCTCGCCCAATTACTCTGGTAAGTCTTCAAGGTAGACTTACAAACCTTCACAGACTTCGTTCACCGGCGACCCACAATGACTCTTGGATGCTCAGAACGCGACGCCTAACCGGCTGGAGGATTCACAGTCCTCAAGTGTAACAAGTCTTCAGGTCATGCGAACAGAAAGACTTCAGTGATGCCTAATACTCTTTGGCTCTAGGTGTTTGGGATTTGTCCTCGCAAGGATTTATCTCTCTCAAACGCTTTGGAGGTGGGTTGCTCTCAAACGACAAAAGCCGTGCACTAACTCTAAGCAGCCAACCAATTTATGGTGTTGGGGGTGGGCTATTTATAGCCACTAGGCAACCCGACCTGATTTGTCCAAAATGACCCTGGGTCACTAAGGAACTGACACGTGTTCCAACGGTAAGATTTCAAACACACACGACAACTTTACTTGGGGTGCAAGTAAAGCTAACTCATCCTGCTCCGGATAAGATTTGCTATCATTGTCTTCTCTCGAAGACATAGGATTTTGGTTGAGCATCACTTCAGTCACTCTGACTTTGTTCACTAGGACCCCACTTAACAGTCCGGTGGTTCCTATGACTCAACAAAGAAGAAAAAGAACAACGAAACAACTAAGTCTTCGTGCTCCATAGTCTTCACGCAGTGTCTTCTCATGTCATAGTCTTCAATGTGAATATCTTCATATACCACCATTGTCGTCAATGTCTTCATACATTTTTAGGGGTCATCTCCGGTAGGTAAACCGAATCAATGAGGGACTACTACCTGTGTTATCCTGCAATTCTCACAAACACATTAGTCCCTCAACCAGGTTTGTCGTCAATACTCCAAAACCAACTAGGGGTGGCACTAGATGCACTTACAATCTCCCCCTTTTTGGTGATTGATGACAAACTGGTTGAAGTTTTCAACGGGATAAAGTATGTGAAATTGTACGGATTTAGGTATTGTCTTCATAAGTAGCAAAAGGCTCCCCCAGAAGATGTGCATCTAAGTAATTTGCATTTGGAGTGCAAATGCACATGGTAGGTTGTACTTGTGGAGATCCTCTTCAACTTATGAAGACAATTCATCATGCATGATTTGATACAACGAAGATAATGACATGCATAATGAAAAATGGACATCTGCAAAATGACTAAGTGCGGAATTTATCATCGCATCACAGAATAGCAGAAAACGTAGAAGCCGACCATCAAGTTTAAGTGTTACAACTCAAAGAACCAAATGTATCGAAAGCGAGAGTTGTAAACACTAGGCAAAATATAAAGCACCCGCCCATATGGACCCGCTTGAAGACTATCAACTCATATGCTTCTGCCCCTTTTGTCAGTAAGGACCAAAAAGGTTTGAAGACATAGAGCCTCTACTCGTTCCCAGAAGGAGTAGGAGAAGATGCAGGGTCGGCGTCGGGGTTTGGCGGTGCAGTCGAACGTGGTGCAGTGTCGATACGCTCTGAAGTCGTAGGTGTTGAAGTAGCATCATCTTGATCATCGATCACTCTGGCAGTCACCGTTGTAGTGGAGGAGTAATAGTCAGTGTCTTCAAGAGACGGAAGGAGTTCGACGTAGAACAACATTCCTTGGGGGAGTGGTGTCAAACTTGAATTTTTTAGTGAAGCCATCATCTTGAAGATCTGCTTCAGCACTAAGCAATGTCAAACTCTTCCATGACCTCCGACAGGTTTCATGTGTAACAAAGGCATTCTTGGTGGCAAGATTGCGAATGCGATTGACGTCCACCAAAAGGCTTTGCATCTGCCGCTTCAGCCAGAAGTGATGCTTATCTTGTTTCTGATGCAGTGCCACAAGAAGTTCTCAGTCATTTAGAACACGAGAGCGCTTCCGAGGTCTTTGGGAAATAGTGCTCTCAGTGGCTTCAGTCTGAGCTCAGTGAGGTAAGCGAGTAGTTCCAACCAATGGATAAACACGAGTGACTGCTTGGACCCCTTCAATGGGTTGCGTGAAGCTTTGGTGATTAGCATTGTGAAGACAAAGAGGCTCCTTGGCAGGCTCTGGGTATATGGCTTCAATTGATAGATCAACCTCTGGCAGAAAGATCAGATGGTTGCGAGCAGAGGGCTGATAGTTGACAACTGAGTGTAGCTTGATGAGGCGCATGACCCACGGAGCGTAGAACTTCAGGCCAAAGAGATCAGATCCGGATGTAGCCAACTGTCTAATAAAGAAGTCTTGAGCATTGAAGCTGATGCCATTTAAGATATAAAAGACCAAAGTCTTCATTGCTCCTTCAAGTTTTGTTGCTGAAGAATGTCCTTTGATAGGCCATAGAGTTCGCCTGACGATGTGATAAATGGTGTGGGGCAGATACTCTAGGTCGTCGACAAAGAATTCCTTTGGGTAATCAGCATCATGTGGCAGAGGCTTCATCATGCTCAGCATTTGGCTCATGTTGGTCTAGGGCTTATGGAAGATGATCTCCAATGCATTGCGGTGAAGCTGACAACCAGGTTCATATAATTCTCCTGAAGTGGGCAGGACGGTAAGCTCAATGATGTCAAAGGCTTTGGTTTCATGATGGAAATTTCCTGTCATCCACTCAAGGACCCAAGTCTTCGGATCCCTGTTGTATCCGCGAATGTGGAGGGTAGCATAGAATTGAAGCAGAAGTTCTTCATTCCAATGCTCCTTGTCAGTCACAAAGTTGAGCAAACCCGCATCACAGAAGCAGTCAAGGTATTCTCCAAGGCAAGGCAATCCAGCAATGGCTTCACAGTCAAGACGCATATGAGGGAAGATGCGCCCTTGATCATAAAGGACACATGAATAATAGCTGCGTTGCTGATAGCTCCAGAACCGATCAGAGGAGATCCTTGCCCTTGAGTAGGGGTTCTTGGCGCTATCAAAGAAGGTGTTGTGCGCTTTGAAGCCATTAGCACTGAAGGACCCTGGTGAAGTGGCAGTACGTGGAAACCTGGGCAGTCTTGGCTTTGGCTTCTGGACCTGAGGCATGTGCTTGACATGGTAATCAAATTGGGGACAAACAGCAGGAGGAGGAACCAGAATGGGCCATTTGACAGTGACCAGCTGACCATAGTTGTATGCTTGCTCAATGGTATGTGGCCTTGGAGGTGGTACAGGAGCAGTTGTAGTGACTTCAGGCTGCTGATTGGCATCAGGTGCAACATTGGCTTCAGGTGCTATCACTTCAGGCACCACATTGACTTCAGGCGCCACATTAGCTTCAGCCATGACAATGACATTGGCTTCAGTGTTGATGTTGGTGGCCGCCTCAGTATTGGTAACCTCCACTTCAGGAGCTGGAGGGTCGGACACGTTCTCCTCGAGAACAACTTGGTTGGTAGGGGATGTGGCAACACGTGCTTCTTCTTCTCTTGTCTCTTCTTCTTGGTCATCGGCTGATGCAACCGGAATAACTTCAGCCGCTTTGGCTTCAGACTCAGGGTTGTTCACAGTTGGAGAGGCTTCAGGAAACACTTGGCGTGAAACAGATTGGCACTCATCTCCTTTTGGAACACTTGACAGATTGACTTGTGGCCTTGGTCCTTTGCGAAGCCTGCGAAACGCTCGCGGCGCTTGTGGAGATGGAGTTGGTTGGGCCTCAAAGTCTTTATCGTCAATCACCAAAGTGGTGACCTGTGTTGGGGGAGTAACTGGTGTTTCTTCATCACGTGGGGATTCTTGAGGGTGATCAGCCCATGAGTCATCCTGAGCAATTGGCGTCAATGGACGACCAATGCTGATGAGTTCGTTGTTCGCGAGAACAGGCGATGATACCACATTGTGCTTGATCTGAGGAAGGACTTCATCATCTTCAACATTGTCTTGATGACCAATGTCTTCAGCTGCGGTGGGGTCAACAGCTGGAATGTCTTCAGCTTCAGGAGCCTCTGTGGAAGCAAGCTCATGAACTATCATACGTCGTTCTTGGTGTGCAGTTTTAGGACGAGCAACAGGGATCGGCTCGACAACAAGGGGCTCTAGGGGAGCAGCCCAATTGCTTTTCCTGGTCTTGCGCTTCTTGGTGGGTGGAGCTTCATCAGTGGTGATCTTGGTTTTGCGCTTTCTGGCCTTGGCTTCAGCTGCCCTGGTCTTCTGAAGCTCTGAAGCCACTGTGGGGACCTTAGGCTTCACGCCTGTCATGTTGGCTAGGAAGACAATGTGAGGCTCTTCCCGCCTGGATGGTTCGGTTTAGTCCACAGATGGCTTCTTCTTCTTGACAGCCATCCTAGGGTCGATGCCAGGACGCCCAAGAGCCTTGCGCTTCTCAGCTTCATTGTAAGCTTGAACGCACTTGGCAGCAAGAGTCTTCATGCGCTCACGAGAACCTTTGGCTTCATCAGGCTTCTTGTGGAATGCTTCCTTGAGCTCCTGCAGCATGACCTTGAAGTTCTGGACATCTGCCACGCTGAGCCTGGCCATATGCTTCTTGAACTGAGCCTTTTCAAAATCGATCTTGTTCTTCAGCTCAACAATTTTATGAGCAAGAGCTAGCTCAGGAGCAATGGCGTCGTGGAAGGAGACACTTAGGCCAATTGGAAGTTGCAGATCATCAAAGCTAAGATTGGGGGTGTCAAACCACTCATCAATGAAGTTGTTTAAGACTGCCACGTCAAAGAGAGGCAAGTCGTTGAAGATTTCTGCCTCTTGCTTGCTCTTTATCAATTGCTCAAGGGCGTCATCAGCAAGATCATCATCACTCAACAGATCAATGGCATCATTCTCATTTCTCAAAACAGCAGCAGGAGTCAGAGCAGGACTAGAGGAGTGCATGGGCTTCTTCTTTTTCTTCTCGGTCTTGGAGATGCGAGAGAGATCTTCAGACTGCATACTTGGTGCAGGAGGAGCAGTGGCCAAGGGCTTCACGCGCGAAGCTTTGGTGGAGTGGAAAGCTTCGAAGCCTTAGGTTTCTTATGCTTCTTCGGCTTCGGTGGTGCAGGAGCGTCGTCTGCAGGTTGATCCACGTCTGCCCCTTGAACCATTATATGAGTGATGAGGCCTTCTAAGTTGTAGAAGGGCCCAACAAGCTTGGGTTCAGCTTCGCATGTGCCATCGGCACGAGGTGCAGAGGGGCCTGGGTTGAAGTCTAATCCCCAAGACTTCTTGTTTTGCTTGGCCGAGTTCTTGGCAAATTGAAAGTTGCGCTTGAACAGATTGTCATCTCGACACCATAGCAATGGCGATGGGTCGGCATCAGCAGGTTGTGGCCCTCGGACCATGCAAGGATAGAATCCTTGAGCAATGGCTTCAGTTCTGGTCTTGGGTTGAAGATTTTTATAGATAATATCTCCCCAAGGACGCTTGATAGCATTCTTCTCAGCATACTCCTTGGTGACGAATCTCTACTTGAACCATTGCTCGGCCCAATACCTTCGAAACATCGGATTCGTGTCTTGCGCTGACCATAGCTTTATTCAGGATCAGTTTTGTATAGTTCATAGAGATCTTCGGGCAGATCCATTGATGTACTCCCACAGCGCTGTCTGCCACCCGTCCTTGCTGATTTCTCTGTTGCCATGAAGTTTAGACTAAATGGCTTCAACACTGTCAAAGGCTTCCTTGTGCTGGTCAGATAGGAACTGGCTTCGGGAGAGTGGGTGTGATTCTGTAAGAATTCTGCAAATGAATGCAGACTATGAGAACCAAGGGATTCTCCCACGGACATGTACCTGTGACAGCATTAGAGATGCGAGGGAAGGGGAAGAGGTCATATGCATTCTCAGAACATTTTGAAGATAAATCAGTTTAGAAGACATTGACCTCATAGCGCGAAGACATTCACTTATATGTTGAGAGTTGGTTCCAGATTTGTACGAATCCAAGAATAAGTACAAGTGAGGAATCTAACTATGTGTGAAGCATAAGTGAATATACTAGGCATTGTATGAGATGCAGACATGATAGATCCAACTTTGTGGAGGCAGAAACCACTTTTGGTAAAAAGGATGAATCTACAGGATCAAAAGGACGGTAAAAAGAGGGTTTTTATTTACCACACGATGAACTGCTAGACGGAGTAGAAGAGGAGGCCGAGCAGTTTGATCTTCCGTGCCCTAACTTGGCGACGGAGGACACCTACGGCGGCGGCGGAAAAGACGATGTTCGCGGCCGGCGTGAAGACGGCGTCGGAGAGGTCGCGGCAGCTAAGCGCTTCGTCGCCGGAGTTGTCAAGAGCTAGCAGTGGCGCTAGGGTTTGTCGAGGTGGAGAGGTGGAAGAAAGATTTTGACAGCGATTGGATGTGCATTTATAGGGAAAGGGACGGCACCGCGTAATTACGCAGGTGCCCCTGGCTGTTCACATCTAATGGACATGTGGCGAACATGCAACATAGTTGGAGTTGTCCCACGTTCCCACGCCCGCCTGGACTGTCGGGTGGTCGTTCCGGCTTCGCCGGGTTTCAGGCAATAAGAATTGAGCATTTAAAACAGATTTAATGTTTGTCTCTGTATCTTCTGCTGACAAGGACGTAGAGAAGGCATTTGACAGTTTCAACAGAATGCATATGGTTTGGATAGATACAGTTGAGGTAGAAAGCATAGAGAGATTAGGGTCCGATCACATTCACTTAGTTCAAAAAATTCAAAAGAGAAGACATAGATATAAGTAAATGTTGTAGAGGATAGAATACTTATATATATCAGAATGCAACCATGTCAACATAGTGAAGATAATCAAGAAGACATGATGATATTGAAGACAAACCAAATGCAAAGACATAGCAAATGTAACGCCATGAGAAAAACAATTCAAACAGAAGAATTTGGTGGTGGCGTTACCCACCGTATAGGAAGTATTAGACCCAGACACTGCGCACAATTATCGTGGCACTCTGAGGTCAAATTCTGCGTTAATGTATTCACACTTAGAATGTTAGTCTTCATTGATTGAAGATATACTCTACTTCGTGTGTTGCACATCTAAGTCATCAACATGCATAAGTGTTAGGATGTGTGCCTGATCACAGGACATTTGAGGATTCCAAGATATTTAGCTCACACCGTAACTTGCAAAACCTTTTCTCATCCAAGGGCTTTGTGAAGATATCTGTCAGTTGCTCTTCAGTGTTGACATGTATGATATCAATATCTTCCTTCATGACATGATCTTTGAGAAAGTGATGACGAATTTCAATATGCTTTGTCTTCGAGTGCTGAACTGGGTTGTTGACAATCTTGATGGCGCTTTCGTTGTTGCAATAGAGTGGTACTTGCTTCAGATGGATGCCACAATCCTTCAGAGTTTGCTTCATCCATAGAAGCTGAGCACAGCAAGATCCAACAACAATGTATTCAGATTCAGCAGTGGAGAGTGATACACAGTTCTGCTTCTTTGAAGACCAACAGACAAGTGATCGTCCCAGAAAGTGACATGTGCATGATGTAGACTTGCGATCCACCTTGTCACCTGCATAATCAGCATCCGAGAATCCAACTAGATCAAACTCTGAGCCCTTTGGATACCATAATCCTAATGTTGGGGTGTAAGCCAAATATCGAAGAATTCGCTTCACAGCTAAGTGATGCGATTCCTTTGGTGCCGTTTGGAATCGAGCACACATGCAAACACTAAGCATAATATCTGGCCTAGATGCACATAAATAAAGTAAAGAACCAATCATGCAGCGATATACCTTTTGATCGAACTCTTTACCATTGGCGTCAGGACCTAGATGACTCTTGGTTGGCATTGGCATCGTGTAACCTTTGCAGTCTTGCATTCCAAACTTCTTCAGGCAATCTTTGAGGTATTTCTCTTGAGATATGAAGATGACATTTCTTTGCTGACGAATTTGAAGCCCAAGGAAGAACTTCAGCTCACCCATCATGGACATCTGATATTGCTCTTGCATCATGTGTCCAAACTCTTCACTGTATTTCTGGTTGGTGCAGCCGAAGATAATGTCATCCGAATATATTTGGCACACAAACAGTTCACCATCATATGTCTTCGTGAAGAGTGTGGGATCCAGGGAACCAGGTTTGAAGCCTTTGCTCTTCACGAAGTCTTTGAGCGTGTCATACCAAGCGCGAGGGGCTTGTTTGAGGCCATACAGTGCTTTGTTTAGCTTGTACACCATATCAGGAAGTTTTGGATCTTCAAAGCCAGGAGGTTGTGCAACATACACTTCTTCTTCAATCTTGCCATTGAGAAATGCACTCTTCACATCCATTTGATATAGCAAGATGTTGTGATGGTTAGCATAGGCTAGCAGTATGCAAATAGCTTCAAGCCTAGCCACATGAGCAAATGTTTCATCGAAGTCAATCCCTTCAACTTGAGTATATCCTTGAGCAACGAGACGAGCCTTGTTTCTGACAACTTCACCATGCTCATCTTGCTTGTTGCGATATATCCATTTTGTGCCTATTATGTTGTGCTTGCGAGGGTCAGGACGCTTGACAAGCTCCCAGACATTGTTCAGCTTGAATTGTTGAATCTCTTCTTGCATAGCCTGAATCCATTCAGGTTCCATAAAAGCTTCAGCAACTTTCTTGGGTTCAGATATTGAGACAAAAGCAAAGTGCCCACAGAAATTTGCTAGCTGTGTTGCTCTTGAACGAGTGAGTGTACCAGGCACATTTATGCTAATATTATCTTCTCAATCTGTACTTCATTTGCAACACACGGATGGACTGGACGAAGATCTTGCTCTTGTTGATCATTGTCATCATTGGGAGGATTGTCTTCAGGCTGAGCATTGTCTTCAGGTCGATTAGGTGCAGAAATGATAAGTTCCTCTTCAGGTTGTGCTTCAGACGGCATGATTTCACCAGTTCCCATTAGATTGATATATTCACTGGGTGGAGCTTCATCCAGCACATTTGGCAGGTGCTCTCTTTGCGACCCGTTAGTCTCATTGAACCGCACATCCACAGTTTCGACCACTTTACAGAGAAAGAGGTTGAAGACTATGTAGGAGTGCGAGTTCTTTCCGTAACCGAGCATAAAACCTTCATGTGCTTTCGGTGCAAATTTTGAAGTGTGATGTGGATCCTTGATCCAGCAACCAGCACCAAATACTCTGAAGTAACTGACATTTGGCTTCTTACCAGTGAGGAGTTCATAAGATGTTTTGTTCAGAAGCTTGCGAAGATAAACACGGTTAATGACATGACATGTAGTATCAATAGCTTTAGGCCAGAACTATCTTGGTCTCTTGTATTCATCGAGCATCGATCGAGACATCTCAACGAGGGTTCTGTTCTTGCGCTCCATGATGCCATTTTGCTAAGGTGTGTACGGAGCTGAGAACTCATGCGTGATTCCCAATGTATCCAAGTAAAGGTCGGGGCCAGTGTTCCTGAACTCAGTGCCATTATCACTCCTGATATGCTTGATCTTGACACCATAGTTGTTCATGGCACGGTTGGCGAAGCGTTTGAAGACATCCTGCACTTCAGTCTTGTAGAGAATTATGTGAACCCATGTATATCTTGAATAATCATCAACAATGACGAAGCCATAGAGACAAGAAGTTGTAGTGAGTAGGGCCAAATAAGTCCATGTGTAGCAGCTCGAAGGGTTGAGATGTCGTCATAATTGTCTTCGAGGGATGCTTGGCCCTAGTCATCTTTCCAGCTTCACAGGCATGATATGTCTCCAACGTATCTATAATTTTTAATTGCTCCATGCTATATTATCTACTGTTTTGGACAATATTGGGCTTTATTTTCCACTTTTATATTATTTTTGGGACTAACCTATTAACTGGAGGCCCAACCCAAAATTGCTGTTTTTTGCCTATATTAGAGTTTCGGAGAAACAGAATATCAAACAGAGTCCAAACGGAATAAAACCTTCGGGAACGTGATTTTCTCAGCGAACGTGATCTAGGAGACTTTGACCCTACTCCAAGGAGTCAAATAGGCGGTCACGAGGGTGGGGGGCGCCCCCCCTAGGGCGCGCCCCCTGCCTCGTGGGCCCCTCGGTGCTCCATCGACGTACTCCTTCATCCTACATATACCTACGTACCCCCAAACGATTAGATACGGAGCCAAAAACCTAATTCCACCGCTGCAACCTTCTGTATCCACGAGATCCCATCTTGGGGCCTGTTTCGGAGCTCCGCCGGAGAGGGCCATCATCACGGAGGGCTTCTACATCATCCTAGCCTCTCCGATGAAGTGTGAGTAGTTCACCTCAGACCTACGGGTCCATAGTTATTAGCTAGTTGGCTTCTTCTCTCTTTTTGGATCTCAATACAATGTTCTCCCCCTCTCTCGTGGAGATCTATTCGATGTAATCTTCTTTCTGCGGTGTGTTTGTTGAGACCGATGAATTGTGGGTTTATGATCAAGTGTATCTATGAATAATATTTGAATCTTCTCTGAATTCTTTTATGTATGATTGGTTATCTTTGCAAGTTTGTTCGAACTATCAGTTTGGTTTGGCCTACTAGATTGGTTTTTCTTGCCATGGGAGAAGTGATTAGCTTTGGGTTCAATCTTGCGGTGTCCTTTCCCAGTGACAGAAGGGACAGCAAGGAACGTATTTTATAGTTTCCATCAAGGACAACAAGTTGGGGTTTTTATCATATTGCATGAAACTACCCCTCTACATCATGTCATCTTGCTTAAAGCGTTACTCTATTTTTAACTTAATACTCTAGATGCATGCTGGATAGCGGTCGATGAGTGGAGTAATAGTAGTAGATGCAGGCAGGAGTCGGTCTACTTGTCTCGGACGTGATGCCTATATACATGATCATACCTAGATATTCTCATAACTATGCTCAATTCTATCAATTGCTCAACAGTAATTTGTTCACCCATCGTAGAATACTTATGCTCTTGAGAGAAGCCACTAGTGAAACCTATGGCCCCCGGGTCTATTCTCATCATATCAATCTCCATCACTTTAATCTTCCTTTGCTTTTTACTTTGCCTTTTTACTTTTCACTTTGCATCTCTATACCAAAAATACCAAAAATATTATCTATCATCTCTATCAGATCTCACTCTTGTAAGTGACCGTGAAGGGATTGACAACCCCTAATCGCGTTGGTTGTGAGGAGCTATTGTTTTTGTGTAGGTACGAGGGACTTGCGTGTAGCCTCCTACTGGATTGATACCTTGGTTCTCAATAATTGAGGAAATACTTACACTACTTTGCTGCATCATCCTCTCCTCTTCGGGGAAATCCAACGCAGTGCTCAAGAGGTAGCAAGAAGAATTTCTGGCGCCGTTGTCGGGGAGGCTTACGCAAGAGCAAGTCAAGATTTGGACTCCTAACAACGAGCCACTTCTGGCGCCATTGTCTACGCAAAAAGTCAACATACCAAGTACCCATCACAATCCCTATCTCCCGCATTACATTAGTTGCCATTTGCCTCTCATTTTCCTCTCCCCCACTTCACCCTTGTCGTTTTATTCGCCCTCTCTTTCCCAATCTCCTCCTCTTTTTCCCGTTTGCCTTTTTCTCGCTTGCCTTTTGTTTGCTCATGTGTTGGATTGCTTGTTTGTTGCGATGGCTCAAGATACTACCAAATTGTGTGACTTCACCAATACCAACAATAATGATTTCCTTAGCACTCCGATTGCTCCTCTTGCCAATACTGAATCTTGTGAAATCAATACTGCTTTGTTGAATCTTGTTATGAAAGATCAATTCACCGGCCTTCCCAGTGAAGATGCCGCTACTCATCTGAATAGCTTCGTTGATTTATGTGATATGCAAAAGAAGAAAGATGTCGATAATGATGTCGTTAAATTGAAGCTATTTCCTTTTACGCTTAGAGATCGTGCTAAAGCTTGGTTTTCGTCTTTGCCTAAAAATAGTATTGATTCTTGGAACAAGTGCAAATATGCTTTTATCTCTAAGTATTTTCCTCCCGCTAAGATCATCTCTCTTAGAAATGACATTATGAATTTTAAGCAACTTGATCATGAACATGTTGCACAAGCTTGGGAGAGAATGAAATTAATGATACGTAATTGTCCTACTCATGGTTTGAATTTGTGGATAATTATACAAAAAAAATATGCCGGATTAAATTTTGCTTCTAGAAATCTTTTAGATTCGGCCGCGGGAGGCACTTTTATGGAAATCACTTTAGGAGATGCTACTAAACTCCTAGATAATATTATGGTTAATTATTCTCAATGGCATACTGAAAGATCTACTAATAAAACAGTGCATGCGATAGAAGAAATCAATGTTTTGAGTGGAAAGATAGATGAACTTATGAAATTCTTTGCTACTAAGAGTGTTTCTTCTAATCCTAATAATATGCCTTTGCCTACTTTGATTGAGAATAATAATGAATCTATGGATGTGAATTTTGTTGGTAGGAATAATTTTGGTGACAACGCGTATAGAGGGAATTTTAATCCTAGGCCTTATCCTAGTAATCCTTCTAATAATTATGGAAATTCCTACAACAACTCTTATGGAAATTTTAATAAGATGCCCTTTGAATTTGAGAGTAGTGTTAAAGAGTTTACGAATTCATAAAAGAATTTTAATGCTTTGCTTGAAGAGAAATTGCTTAAAGTTGATGATTTGGCTAGAAACGTTGATAGAATTTCTCTTGAGGTTGATTCTTTAAAGCTTAGATCTATTCCTCCTAAGCTTGATATCAATGAGTCTCTCAAAGCCATGAGAATTTCCATTGATGAGTGCAAGGAAAGAACCGCTAGGATGCGTGCTTCCAAAGATTTCTTTATTAAAGCGTGTTCTTCCAATTCCTATGAAAATCAAGATGAAGATCTAAAAATTATTGATGTGTCTCCCATTAAATCTTTGTTTTGCAATATTAATCTTGATAAACTGAATATGATCTTCCTTTACCTAGAAGGCGTTCCAAAAATTCGGAGTATTTAGATCTTGATGATGAAATTGATAAAAGTGGGATTGAAAGAAATAAAAATCTAGATGTTGCTAAACCCACTATATTGGATTTCAAGGAATTTAATTATGACAGTTGCTCTTTAATTTATTGTGTTTCCTTGTTGCAATCTGTGCTAAATTCTCCTCATGCTTATAGTCAAAATAAGGCCTTTACCGAACATATTGTTGATGCCTTGATGCAATATTATGAAGAAAAATTTGAGTTGAAGGTCTATATCCCTAGAAAGAAAATAAAATTGCCATATGAATCTATCATGAGAGCCACTTGTGGATTGCCTACCAAAGATGGCAATACCTAGATCTATTCTCGCTTTTATGCCTAGCTAGGGCATTAAACGATATCGCTTGTTGGGAGGCAACCCAATTTTATTTAAGTTTTTTTTTATTTTTGATTCTGTTTAGGAATAAATAATCCATCTACCTTCTGTTTAGATGTGGTTGTGGTTTTGTGTTTTAATTAGTGTTTGTGCCAAGTTAGGCCTATAGGATCTTCTTGGATGATAGTTATTTGATCTTGCTGTAATTTCCAGAATCTTTCTGTTCACGAAAACAATTGTTAAAAATCACCAGAACGTGATAAAATATTGATTCTAATTTCTGCTGATCATTAAACAAATTGTCTAGGTCGTCCTATTTTGGTAGATTTTTTGGAGTTCCAGAAGTTTGCGTTAATTATAGATTACTACAGATTGTTCTGTTTTTGATAGATTCTGTCTTTCGTGTGTTGTTTGCTTATTTTGATGAATCTATGGCTAGTAAAATAGTTTATAATCCATAGAGAAGTTGGAATATAGTAGGTTTAACACAAATATAAATAAGGAATGAGTTCATTACAGTACCTTGAACTGGTCTATTGTTTTCTTTCTCTAACGGAGCTCACGAGATTTCTGTTGAGTTTTGTGTTGTGAAGTTTTCAAGTTTTGGGTAAATTCTTTTGCTGGATTATGGAACAAGGAGTGGCAAGATCCTAAGGTTGGGGATGCCCATGGCACCCCCAAGATAATCCAAGGACACCAAAAAGTCAAAGCTTGAGGATGCCCCGGAAGGCATCCCCTCTTTCGTCTACTTCCATCGGTAATTTTACTTGGAGCTATATTTTTATTCACCACAAGATATGTGTTTTGCTTGGAGCGTCTTGTATTATTTGTGTCTTTTTTTTTAGTGTGCCACAATCATCCTTATTGTAAACACCTATTGAGAGAGCCATATATGAATTGTAATTTGATAGAATACTCTATGTGCTTCACTTATATCTTTTGAGCTTGATAGTTTTGCTCTATGTGCTTCACTTATATCTTTTGAGCCTTATAATTTTGCTCTTATGCTTCACTTAGATCTTTTAGAGCACGGTGGTGGATTTTTTTTAAAGAAACTATTGATCTCTC
This sequence comes from Aegilops umbellulata, assembly GCA_032464435.1. Classification (NCBI taxonomy): domain Eukaryota; kingdom Viridiplantae; phylum Streptophyta; class Magnoliopsida; order Poales; family Poaceae; genus Aegilops; species Aegilops umbellulata. The sequence goes on along the minus strand of CP136056.1, from coordinate 344,712,346 downwards.
ATGCTTCACTTAGATCATTCTAAGAGTCGTTAATAGCATGGTAATTTGCTTAATATTAATATGCTTGGTTTTCAAGATTTGTGGAACTTTCTTTTGAGTGCGTTGAATACTAAGAAAAGATTGAAGCTTGATAATTTTTTTGAGATATGAATATGGTGATATTAGAGTCATGCTAGTTGAGTAATTGTGAATTTAAATAATACTTGCGTTAAAGTTTGTGATTCCCGTAGCATGCACGTATGGTGAACCGTTATGTGATGAAGTCGGAGAATAATTTATTTATTGATTGTCTTCCTTATGAGTGGCGGTCGGGGACGAGCGATGGTCTTTTCCTACCAATCCATCCCCCTAGGAGCACGCGCGTAATACTTTGCTTTGACAACTTCTAGATTTTTGCAACAAGTATATGAGTTCTTTATGACTAATGTTGAGTCCATGGATTATACGCACTTTTCCCTTCCTTCCACCATTGCTAGCCTCTCTAATACCGCACACTTTTTGCCGGTATCATACACCCACCATATACCTTCCTCAAAACAGCCACCATACCTACCTATCATGGCATTTCCATAGCCATTCCGAGATATATTGCCATGCAACTCTCCACCGTTCCGTTTATTATGACACACTCCATCATTGTCATATTGCTAGCATGATCATGTAGTTGACATCGTATTTGTGGCAAAGCCACCGTTCATAATTCTTTCATACATGTCACTCTTGATTCATTGCACATCCCGGTACACCGCCGGAGGCATTCATATAGAGTCATACTTTGTTCTAAGTATCGAGTTGTAATTGTTGAGTTGTAAGAAAAATAAAAGTGTGATGATCATCATTTTTCTAGAGCATTGTCCCAAGTGAGGAAAAGATGATGGAGACTATGATTCCCCCACAAGTCGGGATGAGACTCCGTACAAAAAATAAAAAAAATAAAAGAGGCCATAAAAAAAGAGAAAAGTCCCAAATAAAAAAATGAGAGAAAAAGAGAGAAGGGACAGTGTTACTATCCTTTTACCACACTTGTGCTTCAAAGTAGCACCATGATCTTCATGATAGACGGTCTCTCATTTTGTCACTTTCATATACTAGTGGGAATTTTTCATTATAGAACTTGGCTTGTATATTCCAATGATGGGCTTCCTCAAAATGCCCTAGGTCTTCGTGAGCAAGCGAGTTGGATGCACACCCACTTAGTTTCTTTTGTTGAGCTTTCACATACTTATAGCTCTAGTGCATCTGTTGCATGGCAATCCCTACTCACTCACATTGATATCTATTAATGGGCATCTCCATAGCCCGTTGATACGCCTAGTTGATGTGAGACTATCTTCCCCTCGTTTTGTCTTCTCCACAACCACCATTCTATTCCATATATAGTGCTATATCTATGGCTCACGCTCATGTATTGCGTGAAGATTAAAAAAGTTTTGAAAATGTTAAAGTATGAAACAATTGCTTGGCTTGTCATCGGGGTTGTGCATGATTTAAATACTTTGTGTGGTGAAGATAGAACATAGCCAGACTATATGATTTTGTAGGGATAACTTTCTTTGGCCATGTTATTTTGAGAAGACATAATTACTTTGTTAGTATGCTTGAAGTATTATTATTTTTTTATCACAATATGAACTTTTGTCTTGAATCTTTCAAATCTGAATATTCATACCACAATTAAGAAGATTTGCATTGAAATTATGCCAAGTAGCACTCCGCATCAAAAATTCTCTTTTTATCATTTACCTACTCGAGGACGAGCAGGAATTAAGCTTAGTGATGACTGATACGTCTCCAACATATCTATAATTTTTGATTGCTCCATGCTATATTATCTACTGTTTTGGACTATATTGGGCTTTATTTTCCACTTTTATATTATTTTTGGGACTAACCTATTAACCGGAGGCCCAGCCCAGAATTGCTGTTTTTTTGCCTATTTCAGAGTTTTGAAGAAACAGAATATCAAACGGAATAAAACCTTCGGGAACATGATTTTATCACCGAAGGTGATCCAGGAGACTTGGACCCTACTCCAAGGAGTCAAAGAGGCGGTCATGAGGGTGGGGGCGCCCCCCTAGGGCACGCCCCCCTGCCTCGTGGGCCCCTCGATGCTCCACCGATGTACTCCTTCCTCCTATATATACCTACGTACCACCAAACGATCAGATACGGAGCCAAAAACCTAATTCCACCACCGCAACCTTCTGTATCCACGAGATCCCATCTTGGGGCCTGTTCCGGAGCTCCGCCGGAGAGGGCCATCATCACGGAGGGCTTCTACATCATCCTAGCCTCTCCGATGAAGTGTGACTAGTTCACCTCAGACCTACGGGTCCATAGTTATTAGCTAGTTGGCTTCTTCTCTCTTTTTGGATCCCAATACAATGTTGTCCCCCTCTCTCGTGGAGATCTATTCGATGTAATCTTCTTTTTGCGGTGTGTTTGTTGAGACCGATGAATTGTGGGTTTATGATCAAGTCTATCTATGAATAATATTTGAATCTTCTCTGAATTCTTTTATGTATGATTGGTTATCTTTGCAAGTCTCTTCGAACTATCAATTTGGTTTGGCCTACTAGATTTGTTTTTCTTGCCATGGGAGAAGTGCTTAGCTTTGGGTTCAATCTTGCGGTGTCCTTTCCAGTGACAGAAGGGGCAGCAAGGCACGTATTGTATTGTTGCCATCGAGGATAACAAGTTGGGTTTTTTCTCATATTGCATGAAACTATCCCTCTATATCATGTCATCTTGCTTAAAGCGTTACTCTATTTTTAACTTAATACTCTAGATGCATGCTGGATAGCGGTCGATGAGTGGAGTAATAGTAGTAGATGCAGGCAGGAGTCGGTCTACTTGTGTCGGACGTGATGCTTGTATACATGATCATACCTAGATATTCTCATAACTATGCTCAATTCTGTCAATTGCTCAACTGTAATTTGTTCACCCACCGTAGAATACTTATGCTCTTGAGAGAAGCCACTAGTGAAACCTATGGCCCCGGGTTTATTCTCATCATATCAATCTCCATCACTTTAATCTTGCTTTGCTTTTTACTTGGCCTTTTACTTTTCACTGTGCATCTCTATACCAAAAATACCAAAAATATTATCTATCATCTCTATCAGATCTCACTCTCGTAAGTGATCGTGCAGGGATTGACAACCCCTAATCGCATTGGTTGCGAGGAGCTATTGTGTTTGTGTAGGTACGAGGGACTTGCGTGTAGCCTCCTACTGGATTGATACCTTGGTTCTCAAAAACTGAGGGAATACTTATGCTACTTGACAACCCCTAATCCAACGCAGTGCTCAAGACGTAGCAAGGCACCGCACAAGTGATCCTTCTTGAACTTGTCGCCCTCGATGCCTATGACATGCTTCCTCTTTGCGAGAGTGTATAAGTTCCTCATGCCAGCATGCCCTAGCCTCCGATTCCAGAGCCAGCACTTTGAAGCTTTTGCAAGAATACATACGGCAAGCTGTGGCCCTGCTGAGAAATCTACCATGTATAGATCATCTTTCCGGTACCCTTCAAAGACTAGAGACTTGTTAGATCCCATAAGTACAAGACAACGATATTTTCCAAATATCACAATCGTGTTCAAGTCACAAAGCATTGAAGCAGACATTAAATTGAAACCAAGGGATTTAACTAGCATCACTTTATCCATGTGCTGATCCTTTGAGATTGCAACTCTACCTAGACCCAATACCTTGCTTTTACTAGTGTCAGCAAATGTGATGTGACTCTTATCAGATGGACATAAAGTTGATTCCGTGAGAAGACTTCAATCACCAGTCATATGATTAGTGCATCCGCTGTCCATAATCCATTCTGAAGCATGAGGTGTCATACCCTACAGTACAGTTAGGGGGATAGGCTTCACCAAGTGTATTGTGAAGCATGAACATTTGACGGGCTAGAGGATTATCAAAGCTCAGATCAAGATTAGGAATGATAGGATGTTTGGCAAACGGTTCAGGAACAAAATACATAGTAAGACCATTTGGGCATTTGATCTTGCGCCATACAAGATGTTTTAGGTCCCCAGCAATAGCATCACACACCTTTGATTTCCGGCTGGAGACCTTTCCCTGCAAAAGAAAGTTAATTCTTCTTAACCACCCACATCTTCAGGGGTGGCTTAGAAGCAAAGAGTCTAAGTGCAGCATCTGAGAACTTCGGCTTTGGAGCCCTAGCAAATAGCCTTGCAGGAGAAGAACGATACTCATATGAATAAGTAGAAAAGTTCTTAGTTCTATGAACATAGCAGTTTGAAGACACACGCTCATATTCATATGTCTGAGTATGGTTTCCCTGCAAAAAATTGGCGTTAGGGTGACTCAGGTGAGTCCTCTGTCTGTATGAAGCCTTTGGGCCATATGAAGCATTTGGTCTGGGATTTCTCTTCTTCCCAGGTGGTGCCATGATGACATTCACAGGAAGATTCTTAAGACATCTTTTGGGAACCCAGATTTTCTTCATAGGTGGCCCATTCCTGCAGTTAGTACCAATATACCTGGCAAACACTTCACCATTCTGATTCTTAAACAGTTTATAGTTTGCATCAAAGGATTCATCAATGATAATAGGGTTAGCACAGGTAAATCCAGATAAGGTGGATAGATCCACTGAAGGTACCTTTGCAACAACCCATGTGGTTTTGGGGTACTCCTCAGGCTTCCAGTAGGAGCCATCAACATTCATTTTCCTCTTGAACCCAACACCCACTTTCCTAGGGTTTCGGTTCAGAATCTGCTTTTTTAGGACAGCGCACAGTGTCTGATGCCCTTTCATACTTTTATACATCCCTGTTTCAAGCAATGTCTTCAACCTAGCATTTTCATCAGCAATAGTAGTGGCATCCTCAGCAGAGGGGTTAGTTACCACATTAGTAGTTGAAGACAGTGCAACAGTAGCAGCAGTAAAACATTCAGCAACAGAGGTAGCATTGTCACGCTCAAGGCATTTTAGACATGGTGGTTCAAATCCTTCCTGAGCGGAATTGATCTGTTGAGCGCGAAGTGACTCATTCTCCTTTTAAAGATCTTCATGAGACGCTCTCAATTTCTCAAGCTCTTGCTTCCCTTGAAGATAATCATAGGAGAGCTTTTCAGAGTGGTTGAGAGCGTTTCATGACGACTTTCAAGTTCCTGGTACTTAGCATGAAGATTTTTTATGTCTTCAACTAAGGACTGAGAACGGGTCATTTCCGCGTCCAACAGGTCATCGCTTTTGTCTAACAGTTTTTTAGTATGTTTCGTAGCTTTTTGTTGTTCAGTTGCAATTTTAGCAAGTGTTTTGTAGCTGGGTTTGGATGCACAATCAGAGTCATCTTCACTTGACGTTTGAAAGTAAGCATCGCGTGATTTTACCTTGGCACCACATGCCATGAAGCAGTAGGTGGGAGCAGAGTCGTCCTTGTCATTAGCTTCAGCATTGGTGACGGAGCCATTGTCTTCAGTGTTGAAGATTGACTTGGCAACGTAGGCTGTAGCTAGAGCCAGACTTGCAACGCCAGGGTCGGACTCCTCCTCAGACTCCACCTCCGCCTCCTCTGAAGCAGACTCCTCTTCTGAATCCATCTCCTTGCCAACAAAAGCACGAGCCTTGCTAGATGAGCTCTTCTTATGAGATGAAGACTTGGATGAGGACTTGGAAGAAGACTTTGAGGATTTCTTCTTCTTCTTGTCATCAGAATCATATTCCTTGCTCTTCTTATTCTTATTGTAGTCATGAGTGGAAGCTTCATCATTTCTTGAGCTGGATCGTGAAGACTTTCGGAAGCCCTTCTTCTTAGTGAACTTTTGGAACTTCTTCACAAGCATAGCAAGTTCCTTTCCAATGTCTTCAGGATCATCAAAACTGCAGTCAGATTCTTCTTCAGATGAGGAAGCAGCTTTTTCCTTCAAAGCACGAGTTTGGCCGTAGTTGGGACCATAGATATCTCTTTTGTCAGATAGATGGAACTCATGTGTGTTGAGCCTCTCAAGTATATCAGATGGATCGAGTGTCTTGAAGTCAGGGCGTTCTTGTATCATGAGGGAAAGGGTGTCGAACGAGCTGTCAAGTGATCTCAGTAATGTCTTGACGATTTCATGCTTGGTAATCTCAGTGGCGCCAAGAGCATGAAGCTCATTTGTGATGTCAGTGAGGCGATCAAACGTGAGCTGGACGTTCTCATTGTCGTTTCTCTTGAAGCGGTTGAAGAGGTTGCGAAGAACACTGATCCTTTGATCTCTCTGGGTTGAGACGCCTTCGTTGACCTTGGAGAGCCAGTCCCAGACTAGCTTCGACGTTTCCAGAGCACTCACACGGCCATACTGTCCTTTGGTCAGATGACCACAAATGATGTTCTTGGTAGTAGAATCCAGTTGAACGAACTTCTTGACATCAGCAGGGGTGACACCTTCACCAGTCTTGGGAACACCATTCTTGACGACATACCAGAGGTCGACATCAATGACTTCAAGATGCATGCGCATCTTATTCTTCCAATAGGGATATTCAATTCCATCGAATATGGGGCAAGCAGCGGAGACTTCGATTATCCGTGCAGTCGACATAGCTAAAACTCCAGGTGGTTAAACCAAATCACACAGAACAAGGGAGTACCTTGCTCTGATACCAATTGAAAGTGCTAGTTATCGACTAGAGGGGGGTGAATAGGCGATTTTAATGAAAGTCTTCACAACATGGAAGTTTTGAAGACAAACAATAGAAATGATCCTATTGATATGCAGCGGAAGGTAAATTACACTAAACAAGCCATAGTCAAGTATGCAACAAAATGAAAGCACGAAGACTAATAGCAGCTAGGTAGTAAGGATTAGGATGGAAGATGGTATGAAGCCAAACAACGATAGTAGTCAAACAGTGAAGACAAATAGGTAAAGCAAACATGCAATGATTTCAGAAGACAAACTTTAAGTAAAGAGAGGGATAGGATAGAACCAGTCACTTGTTGAGGACACATGATTTGTTGGACCAGTTCTAGTTGCTGTGACAACTGTACGTCTGGTTAGGGAGGCTGAGATTCAACTCAGAAGACCGCGTCTTCACCTTATTCCCCTTGAGCTAAGGACACCCAGTCCTCGCCCAATTACTTTGGTAAGTCTTCAAGGTAGACTTCCAAACCTTCACAAACTTCATTCACTGGCGATCCACAATGACTCTTGGATGCTCAGAAGCGACGCCTAACCGGCTGGAGGATTCACAATCCTCAAGTGTAACAAGTCTTCAGGTCACGCGGACAGAAAGACTTCAGTGATGCCTAACACTCTTTGGCTCTGGGTGTTTGGGCTTTGTCCTCGCAAGGATTTCTCTCTCTCAAATGCTTTGGAGGTGGGTTGCTCTCAAACGACAAAAGTCGTGCACTAACTCTGAGCAGCCAACCAATTTATGGCGTTGGGGGTGGGCTATTTATAGCCACTAGGCAACCCTACCTGATTTGTCCAAAATGACCTTGGGTCACTAAGGAACTGACACGTGTTCCAATGGTCAGATTTCAAACACACACGACGACTTTACTTGGGCTGCAAGTAAAGCTGACTCATCCAACTCTGGATAAGATTTGCTCTCATTGTCTTCGCTCGAAGACATAGGATTTTGGTTGAGCATCACTTCAGTCACTCTGACTTTGTTCACTAGAACCCCACTTAACAGTCCGGTGGTTCCTATGACTCAACAAAGAAGAGAAAGAACAACGAAACAACTAAGTCTTCGCGCTCCATAGTCTTCACACAATGTCTTCTCATGTCATAGTCTTCAATGTGAATATCTTCATATACCACCATTGTCGTCAATGTCTTCATAGATTTTTAGGGGTCATCTCCGGTAGGTAAACCGAATCAATGAGGGACTACTACCTGTGTTATCCTGCAATTCTCACAAACACATTAGTCCCTCAACCAGGTTTGTCGTCAATAGTCCAAAACCAACTAGGGGTGGCACTATATGCACTTACAGTTCCCTACCGAAAACCATCATGCTTGTTGTGAGAAGCTCCGGTTTGTGAGAAGCATATACCCAAACCTGCCCCAAATGGGACAAATTTTTTACCATGGCATGTTGATGCCGCTCCATGATAGCATGCCAAGTCTCATGAATTTCAGACGAGTTTTAGATTTTCTAGAATTTAAAAACTAGGCATCTAATGTTTTGCCGGCAATCAACGGTGCCCTGGTGTTTGAAATTCATTCCCATTTCTTGCATGGGACCTAAGCATGCACCCAAGGATACATATTTGATTTTTCAACCAGTTTATATGCACTGGAGCTTGCATATATAGTTCAAATTTGAATTATGCACATAAATGCATTGAAAACTAATGCATAAAAATGTCCAAACGAACCCCAAAAAATCACAAAAAATCACACACCACTCCTGTTGTTCTACATTGACACGAGAAAAAAAATTGAAAGCAATAAGAGGCAATGGATATCGTTTCCTCCCGAAAGGTGGGACGTTCCCTACCGAAAACTATAAGTGCATCTAGTGCCACCCCTAGTTGGTTTTGGAGTATTAACGACAAACCTAGTTGAGGGACTAATGTGTTTGTGAGAATTGCAGGTTAACACAGGTAGTAGTCCCTCATTGATTCGGTTTACCTACCGGAGATGACCCCTAAAAATGTATGAAGACATTGAAGACAGTGGTGGTATATGAAGATATTCACATTGAAGACTATGACATGAGAATACATTGAGTGAAGACTGTGGAGCATGAAGAGTTAGTTGTTTCGTTGTTTCCTTTTCTTCTTTGTTGAGTCATAGGAACCACCGTACTGTTAAGTGGGGTCCAAGTGAACAAAGTCAGAGTGACTGAAGTGATGCTCAACCAAATCCTATGTCTTCGAGCGAAGACAATGAGAGCAAATCTTATCCAGAGCTGGATGTGTCAGCTTTGCTTGTATCCCAAGTAAAGTTGTCGTGTGTGTTTGAAATCTGACCGTTGGAACACGTGTCAGTTCCTTAGTGACCCAGGGTCATTTCGGACAAATCGGGTCGGGTTGCCTAGTGGCTATAAATAGCCCACCCCCTACACCATAATTTGGTGGCTGCTCAGAGTTAGTGCACGGCTTTTGTCGTTTTGAGAGCAACCCACCTCGAAGCTTTTGAGAGAGAGAAATCCTTGCGAGGACAAAGCCCACACACCCAGAGCCAAAGAGTGTTAGACATCACTGAAGTCTTTCTGTCTGAGTGACCTGAAGACTTGTTACACTTGAGGACTGTGAATCCTCCAGCCGGTTAGGCGTCGCATTCTGAGCATCCAAGAGTCATTGTGGATCGTCGGTGAACGAAGTCTGTGAAGGTTTGGAAGTCTACCTTGAAGACTTACCAGAGTGATTGGGCGAGGACTGGGTGTCCTTAGCTCAAGGGGAATAAGGTGAAGACGCGGTCTTCTGAGTTGAATCTCAGCCTGCCCAACCAGACGTACAGTTCTCACAGCAACTAGAACTGGTCCAACAAATCATGTGTCCTCAACAAGTGCCTGGTTCTATACTCTCACTCTCATTACTTACAGTTTGTCTTCGTGAAGTCATTGCCTGATTGCTTTAACTATTTGTCTTCACTGTTTGACTACTATCATTGTTTGGCTTCACAACATCTTCCATCCTGATCCTTACTACCTAGCTGCTATTAGTCTTCGTGCTTTCACTTTGTTGCATACTTGACTATGGCTTGTTTAGTGTAATTTACCTTCCGCTGCATATCAATAGGATCATTTCTATTGTTTGTCTTCAAAACTTCCATGTTTTGAAGACTTTCATTAAAATCGCCTATTCACCCCCCTCTAGTCGATAACTAGCATTTTCAATTGGTATCAGAGCAAGGTACTCCCTTGTTCTGTGTGATTCGGTTTAACCACCTGGAGTTTTAGCTATGTCGACTGAAGGGATAATCAAAGTCTCTGCTGCTTGCCCCTTCTTCGATGGAACTGAATATCCCTACTGGAAGAATAAGATGCGCATGCATCTTGAAGCCATTGATGTCGACCTATGGTATGTCGTCAAGAATGGCGTTCCCAAGACTGGTGAAGGTGTCACCCGTGCTGATGTCAAGAAGTTCATTCAACTGAATGCTACTGCCAAGAACATCATCTGTGGTCATCTGACCAAAGGACGGTATGGCCGTGTGAGTGCTCTGGAAACGTCGAAGCTAGTCTGGGACTGGCTCTCCAAGGTCAACGAAGGCGTTTCAACCCAGAGAGATCAAAAGATCGGTGTTCTTTACAACCTCTTCCACCGTTTCAATAGAAACGACAATGAAAATGTCCAACTCACGTTTGATCGCCTCACTGACATCACGAATGAGCTTCGTGCTCTCGGCGCTACTGAGATTACCAAGCATGAAATCGTCAAGACACTACTGAGATCACTTGACAGCTCCTTTGACACCCTTGCCTTCATGATACAAGAACGCCCTGACTTCGAGACACTCGACCCATCTGATATACTTGAGAGGCTCAACACACATGAGTTCCAGCTATCTGAGAAAAGAGATATCTATGGTCCCAATTATGGTCGAACTCGCGCTTTGAAGGCAAAAGTTGTTTCCTCATCTGAAGAAGAATCTGACTGCAGTTCTGATGATCATGAAGACATTGGAAAGGAACTTGCTATGCTTGTGAAGAAGTTCCAGAAGTTCACTAAGAATAAGGGCTTCAGAAAGTCTTCACGATCCAGCTCAAGAAATGATGAAGATTCCACTCATGACTACAATAAGTGAACATGTCACAAGTGCAAGAAACCTGGACACTACATCTCTGAGTGTCCACAGTGGGACCATGAGAAGAAGAAGAAGAAGAAGAAGAAGAAGAAGAAGAAGAAGAAGAAGAAGAAGAAGAAGAAGAAGAAGAAGAAGAGCAAGGAATATGATTCTGATGACAAAAAAAGAAGAAATCCTCAAAGTCTTCTTCCAAGTCCTCATCCAAATCTTCATCCCATAAGAAGAACTCATCTGGGAAGGCTCGTGTTTTTGTTGGCAAGGAAATGGATTCAGAAGAGGAGTCTGCTTCAGATGCGGCAGAGGTGGAGTCTGAGGAGGAGTCCGACCCTGGTGTTGCAAGGCTGGCTCTAGCCACAGCCTACGTTGCCAAGTCAATCTTCAACACTAAAGACAATGGGTCCGTCACCAACGCTGAAGCTAGTGACAAGTATGACTCTGCTCCCACCTGCTGCTTCATGGCACGCGGTGCCAAGGTAAATTCACGCGATGCTTACTTTGAAACATCAAGTGAAGATGACTCTAATTGTGAATCCAGACCCAGCTACAAAACACTTGCTAAAATTGCAACTGAACAACAAAAGGCTATGGAACATACTCAAAAACTGTTAGACAAAAGCGATGACCTGTTGGACGCGGAAATGACCCGTTCACAGTCCTTAGTTGAAGACATAAAAAATCTTCATGCTAAGTACCAAGAACTTGAAAGTCGTCATGAAACGCTCTCAACCACTCATGAAAAGCTCTCATACGATTATCTTCAAAGGAAGCAAGAGCTTGAGAAATTGAGAGCGGATCATGAAGATCTTCATAAAGAGAATGAGTCACTTCGCGCTCAACAGATCAGTTACGCTCAGGAAGGATTTGAACCACCATGTCTAAAATGCCTTGAGCGTGACAATGCCACCTCTGTTGCTGAATGTTCTACTGCTGCTACTGTTGCAATATCTTCAACTACTGATGTGGTAACTAACCCCTCCGCAGAGGATACGACTACTATTGCTCATGAAAATGCTAGGTTGAAGACATTGCTTGAAACAGGGATGTACAAAAGTCTGAAAGGGCATCAGACACTGTGCGATGTCCTCAAAAAGCAGATACTGAGCCGAAACCCTAGGAAAGAGGGTGTTGGGTTCGAGAGGAAAATGAATGTTGATGGTTCCTACTGGAAGCCTGAGCAGTACCCCAAAACCACATGGGTTGCTGCAAAGGGACCTTCAGTGGACCCATCCACCTTATTGTTGGGGAACGTTGCAGAAAATTAAAATTTTTCCTACGGTTTCACCAAGATCCATCTATGAGTTCATCTAGCAACGAGTCATGGGAGAGAGAGATTGCATCTACATACCACTTTGTAGATCGTGAGCGGAAGCGTTCAACGAACGGGGATGAAGTAGTCGTACACACCGTGATCCAAATCACCGGAGATCCTAGCACCGAAAGCACGGCACCTCCGCGTTCAACACACGTACGGTCAGCGTAACATATCCTTCTTCTTGATCTAGCAAGGCAAAGGAGAGGTTGGGGAAGAAGACTCCAGCAGCAGCACGACGGCGTGGTGATGGTGGAGCCGCAGTACTCCGACAGGGCTTCGCCGAGCTCTTACGGAGGAGGAGGAGGTGTTGGAGAGGGAGAGGGAGGCGCCAGGGCATAGGGGTGCGCAGCCCCCCCTCCCCTCCCCCCTTTATATAGGCCTCTGGGGGGGCGCCGGCCCTGGGAGATCTGATCTCCCAAGGGGGGCGGCGGCCAGGGAGGTTTCCCTCCCCCCAAGCCATCTAGGAGGTGCCTTCCACCACTAGGACTCCTCCCTTTTGGAACCCTAGGCGCATGGGCCCCTTTGGGGCTGGTTCCCCTTGGCCCATGCAGGCCAAGGCGCACCCCCTAAGGCCCATGTGGCCCACCGGGGCAGGTGGCCCCACCTGGTGGACCCCCGGGACCCCTCCGGTGGTCCCGGTACAATACCGATAACATCGAAACTTGTCCCGATGGCCGAAATAGCACTTCCTATATATAATTCTTTACCTCCAGACCATTCCGGAACTCCTCGTGACGTCCGGGATCTCATCTGGGACGCCGAACAACATTCGGGTTACTGCATATACATATCTTCACAACCCTAGCGTCACCGAACCTTAAGTGTGTAGACCCTACGGGTTCGGGAGACATGCAGACATGACCGAGACGGCTCTCGGGCAATAACCAACAGCGGGATCTAGATACCCATGTTGGCTCCCACATGCTCCACGATGATCTCATCGGATGAACCACGATGTCGAGGATTCAATTAATCCCGTATACGATTCCCTTTGTCAATCGGTATTTTACTTGCCCGAGATTCGATCGTCGGTATCCCAATACCTCGTTCAATCTCGTTACTGGCAAGTCACTTTTCTCGTACCGTAATGCATGATCCCGTGATCAAACACTTTGATCACATTGAGCTCATTGTGATGATGCATTACCGAGAGGGCCCGGTGATACCTCTCCGTCAAGCGGAGTGACAAATCCCAGTCTCGATCCATGTCAACCCAACAGACACTTTCAGAGATACCCGTAGTATACCTTTATAGTCACCCAGTTACATTGTGACGTTTGGCACACCCAAAGCACTCCTACGGTATCCGGGAGTTACACGATCTCATGGTCTAAGGAAGGGATACTTGACATTGGAAAACTCTAGCAAACGAACTAAGCGATCTTATGCTATGTTTTAGGATTGGGTCTTGTCCATCACATCATTCTCCTAATGATGTGATCCTGTTATCGATAACATCCAATGTCCATAGTCAGGAAACCATGACTATCTGTCGATCAACGAGCTAGTCAACTAGAGGCTCACTAGGGACATGTTTGTTGTCTGTTATTCACACATGTATTACGATTTCCGGATAACACAATTATAGCACGAATAAAGACAATTATCATGAATAAGGAAATATAATAATAATGCTTTTATTATTGCCTCTAGGGCATATTTCCAACACTTATCTGGTTTTACCTGTGCTAACCCTATTGTCATTGATGAATCCTTTGATGCAAACTATAAACTGTTTAAGAATCAGAATGGTGAAGTGTTTGCCAGGTATATTGGTACTAACTGTAGGAATGGGCCACCTATGAAGAAGATCTGGGTACCCAAAAGCTGTCTTGAGAATCTTCCAGTGAATGTCATCATGACACCACCTGGGAAGAAGACAAACCCCAGGCCTAAGGCTTCATATGGCCCAAAGGCTTCATACAAACAGATGACTCACCTGAGTCATCCTAACGCCAACGTTTTGCAGGGAAATCATACTCAGACTTATGAATATGAGCGTGTGTCTTCAAACCGCTATGTTCATAGAACCAAGAACTTTTCTGCTTATTCATATAAGTATCATTCATCTCCTGCAAGGCTATTTGCTAGGGCTCCAAAGTCGACGTTCTCAGATGCTGCACTTAGACTCATTGCTTCTAAGCCACCCTTGAAGATGTGGGTGGTTAAGAAGAATTAAGTTTCTTTTGCAGGGAAAGGTCTCCAGCCTGAAATCAAAGGCGTCTGATGCTATTTCTGGGGACCTAAAACATCTTGTAGGGCACAAGATCAAATGCCCAAATGGTCTCACTATGTATTTTGTTCCTGAATCGTTTGCCATTCATCCTATCAGTCCAAATCTTGATCTAAGCTTCAATAATCGTCTTGCCCGTCAAATGTTTATGCTTCACAATACTCTTGGTGAAGCCTATCCCCCTAACTATACTCTAGGATATGACACCTCATGCTTCAGAATGGATTATGGACAGCGGATGCACCTCATATGACTGGTGATCGACGTCTTCTCATGGACTCAACCTTACATCCATCTGACAAGAGTCACATCACATTTGCTGACACTGGTAAAAGCAAGGTATTGGGTCTAGGTAGAGTTGCAATCTCAAAGGATCAGCACATGGATAAACTTATACTTGTTGAATCCCTTGGTTTCAACTTAATGTCTGTCTCAATGCTTTGTGACTTGAACATGATTGTGATATTTGGAAAATATCATTGCCTTGTACTAATGGAATCTAACAAGTCTCTAGTCTTTGAAGGGTACCGGAAAGATGATATGTACATGGTAGATTTCTCAGCAGGGCCACAGCTTGCCGTATGTCTTCTTGCAAAAGCTTCGGAATGCTGGCTCTGGCATCGGAGGCTAGGGCATGCTGGCATGAGGAACTTACACACTCTCGTCAAGAAGAAGCATGTCATAGGAATCGAGGGCGTCAAGTTCAAGAAGGATCATTTGTGCGGTGCCTACGAAGCTGGAAAGATGACTAGGGCCAAGCATCCCTCGAAGACAATCATGACGACATCTCAACCCTTCGAGCTGCTACACATGGACTTATTTGGCCCTACTCACTACAACTTCTTGTCTCTATGGCTTCGTCATTGTTGATGATTATTCAAGATATACATGGGTTCACATAATTCTCTACAAGACTGAAGTGCAGGATGTCTTCAGACGCTTCGCCAACCATGCCATGAACAACTATGGCGTCAAGATCAAGCATATCAGGAGTGGCAATGGCACTGAGTTCAAGAACACCGGCCTCGATCTTTACTTGGATACAATGGGAATCACTCATGAGTTCTCAGCTCCATACACACCTCAACAGAATGGCATCATGGAGTGCAAGAACAGAACCCTTATTGAGATGGCTCGAACGATGCTCGATGAATACAAGACACCAAGAAAATTCTGGCCTGAAGCTATTGACACTGCATGCCATGTCATCAACCGTGTTTATATTCACAAGCTTCTAAAGAAAACATCCTATGAACTCCTCACCGGCAAGAAGCAAAATGTCAGTTACTTCAGAGTGTTTGGTGCAAAGTGCTGGATCAAGGATCCACATCACAAATCAAAATTTGCTCCGAAAGCACATGAGGGTTTTATGCTCGGCTACGGAAAAGACTCGCACTTCTACAAAGTTTCCAACCTCTTCCTCTATAAAATTGTTGAAACTGTGGATGTACGGTTCGATGAAACCAATGGCTCGCAAAGAGAGCACTTGCCTAATGTGCTAGATGAAGCTTTACCCAGTGAATCTATCAAGCTAATGGGAACTGGTGAAATCATGCCATCTGAAGCACAGCCTGAAGAGGAACTTATCATTTCAGCACCTAATCAACCTGAAGACAATGCTCAGCCGGAAGACAATTCTCCAAACGATGACAATGATCAGCAAGAGCAAAATCTTCGTCCAGTCCATCCGCGTGTTGCAAATGAAGTACAGATTGAGAGGATAATTGACAACATCAATGCGCCTGGTCCACTTACTCGTTCAAGAGCAACACAACTAGCAAATTTCTATGGGCACTTTGCATTTGTCTCGATATCTGAACCCAAGAAAGTTGCTGAAGCCTTTATGGAACCAGAATGGATTCAAGCCATGCAAGAAGAGCTTCAACAATTCAAGCTGAACAATGTCTGGGAACTTGTCAAGCGTCCTGATCCTCGCAAGCACAACATAATAGGCACAAAATGGATATATCGCAACAAGCAAGATGAGCATGGTCAAGTTGTTAGAAACAAGGCTCGTCTCGTTGCTCAAGGATACACCCAAGTTGAAGGGATTGACTTCAATGAAACATTTGCTCATGTGGCTAGGCTTGAAGCTATTCGCATACTGCTAGCCTATGCAAATCATCACAACATACTGCTATATCAAATGGATGTGAAGAGTGCATTTCTCAACGACAAGATTGAAGAAGAAGTGTATGTTGCACAACCTCCTGGCTTTGAAGATCCAAACCATCCTGATATGGTGTACAAGCTGAACAAAGCACTGTATGGCCTCAAACAAGCTCCTCGCGCTTGGTATGACACACTCAAAGACTTCCTGAAGAGCAAAGGCTTCAAACCTGGTTCCCTGGATCCCACACTCTTCACGGAGACATATGATGGTGAACTGTCTGTGTGCCAAATATATGTGGATGACATTATCTTCGGCTACACCAACCAGAAATACAGTGATGAGTTTGGACACATGATGCAAGAGCAATATCAGATGTCCATGATGGGTGAGCTGAAGTTCTTCCTTGGCCTTCAAATTCATCAGCAAAGAAATGGCATCTTTATATCTCAAGATAAATACCCCAAAGATTGCCTAAAGAAGTTTGGAATGCAAGATTGCAAAGGTTACACGACGCCAATGCCAGCCAAACACCATCTGGGTCCCGACGACAATGGTAAAGAGTTTGATCAAAAGGTATACCGCTCCATGATTGGTTCTGCACTTTATCTATGTGCATCTAGGCCAGATATTATGCTTAGTGTTTACATGTGTGCTCGATTCCAGGCGACACCAAAGGAATCGCATCACTTAGTTGTGAAGCGAATTCTTCGATATTTGGCTTACACCCCAACATTAGGATTATGGTATCCAAAGGGCTCAGAGTTTGATCTGGTTGGATTCTTGGATGCTGATTATGCTGGTGACAAGGTGGATCGCAAGTCTACATCAGGCACATGTCATTTTCTGGGACGATCACTTGTCTGTTGGTCTTCAAAGAAGCAGAACTGTGTATCACTCTCCACTGCTGAATCCGAATACATTGCTGCTGGATCTTGCTGCGCTCAGCTTCTATGGATGAAGCAAACTCTCAAGGACTATGGTATCCATCTGAAACAAGTACCACTCTACTGCGACAATGAAAGCGCCATCAAGATTGCCAACAACCCCGTTCAGCAATAGAAGACAAAGCATATTGAAATTCATCATCACTTTCTCAGAGATCATGTCATGAAGGAAGATATTGACATCATACACGTCAACACTGAAGAGCAACTAGCAGATATCTTCACAAAGCCCTTGGATGAGAAAAGGTTTTACAAGTTATGGTGTGAGCTAAATATCTTGGAATCCTCAAATGTCCTGTGATCAGGCACACATCCTAACACTTATGCATATTGATGACTTAGATGTGCAACAGACGAAGTAAAGTATATATTCAATCAATGAAGACTTACATTTTGAGTGTGAATACATTAACGTGGAATTTGACTTTGGAGCGCCACGATAATTGTGCGGCGTGTCTGGGTATGATACTTCCTATACGGTGGGTAACGCCACCACCAAATTCTTCTGTTTGAAGTGTTTTTCTCCTGGCGTTACTTTTGCTATATCTTCACATTTGATTTGTCTTCGACATAATCGTGTCTTATTGATTATCTTCACTATGTTGATTTGGTTGTATTCTGATATATATAGTGTTCTGTCCTCTACAACATTCACTTATAGCTATGTCTTCTCTGCTAAATCTTTTGAACTAAGTGAATGTGATCGGACCCTAATCTCTCTATGCTCTCTATCTCGAACTCTATCTATCCAAATCATATGCATTCTATTGAAACTGTCGAATGTCTTCTTTGCGTCCTTGTCAGCAGAAGATACAAAGACAAACATTAAAAATGTTTTAAATGATCTATCCTTATTGCCTGAAATCCGGAGAAGCCGGAACGACCATCCGACAATCCTGGCAGGCATGGGAAAATGGGACAACCTCAAGTGTGTTGCATGTACGCCACGTGTCCCTCAAAAGTGAACCGCCAGGGGCATCTGCGTAATTGCGTTATGCCGTCCCTTTCCTTATAAATACATGTCCCCTCACGGTCAAAAATCCTTCTTCCACCTCTCCACCTCGTCAAAACCCTAGTGCCTCCGCTAGCTCTCGACGATGTCGGTGACGAAGCGCTTAGCTGCCCCGACCTCACCGACGCCGTCCTCACGCCGACCGCAGACATCGTCCTCTCTGCCGCCGCCGTAGGTGTCTTTCGTCGCCAAGTTAGGGCACGGTGGATTGAACTGCTCGGTCTCCTACTCTTCCCATCTAGCAGTTCATCGTGTGGTAATTAAAATCTCACTTTTTACTGTCTTTTGATCCTAAAGATTCATCCTTTTTTACCAAAAGTGGTTTCTGTGACTACAAACTTGGATCTGTCTAGTTCTGCATCTCATACTGTACCTAGCATCTTCACTTATGCATCTAAACTAGTTAGATTCCTCACTTGTACCTATTCTTGGATTCGTACAAATCTGGAACCAACTTCAAACACATAAGTGAATGTCTTCGCGTTATGAGGTCAATGTCTTCAAACTGATTTATCTTCAGAATCTTCTGAGAATCCATATGACCTCTTCCCCTTCCCTCACATCGTTAATGCTGTCACAGGTACATGTCTGTGGGAGAATCCCTTTGTTCTCATAGTCTGCATTCATTTGCAGAATTCTTACAGCATCATATCAATTCTCCCGAAGCCAGTTCTTGTCTGACCAAGAAGCCTTTGTCAGTGTTGAAGCCATACCGTCTGAACTTCATGGCTTCGCAAAAGTCAGTGAGGAAGGGCGGCCGACAGCACCGCGGGGAAACATCAAAGGATTTGCCAGCTGATCTGCATGAACTGTACAGAACTAATCCTAAAGAAACCTATAATGAACGCAAAACTCGAATCCAATGGATTCGAAGATATTGGGCTGAACAATGGTACAAGTACAGGTTCATGACCTAGGAGTATGCTGAGCAGAATGCCATCAAGCGACCATGGGGAGATATTTTGTACAAAGACCTTCCTCCCAGGTCAAGAGCTGAAGCTATTGAACAAGTTTTCTTCCCTTGCATGGTCCGTGGACCTCAACCTACTGACGCTCATCCCACATCTCTGCTATGGTGTCGTGACGACAATCTTTTCAAGCGCAACTTTTAGTCTGCCATGCACTCTACCAAGAAGAACAAGAAATTGTGGGGATTAGAGTTCAATCCTGGCCCCTCTGCGCCTCGTGCCGATGGCACACGCGAAGCTGAACCAAATCTGGTTGGGGCCTTCTATGACGTAGAAGGTCTCATCACTCATATCAGGGTTCAAGGGGCAGATGTGGATCGACCTGTAGATGACGCTGACACTGATGAAGCACCTACACCTCCGAAGCCGAAAAAGCAGAAGAAACCCAAGGCTCTGAAACCTTCTTCTCCACCAAAAGCTTCATGAGTGAAGCCCTTGGCCACCGCTCCACCTGCACCAAGTGTGCATTCTGAAGATCTCTCTCGCGTCTCCAAGACCGAGATGAAGAAGAAGAAGCCTATTCACTCCTCCAGTCCTGATCTGACCCCTGCTGCCATTCTGAGAAATGAAGCTATTGATTTGTCAAGTGACGACGATCTTACCAATGACGCTCTTGAGATGTTGATTAAGAGCAAGCAGCAGGTGGAAATCTTCAATGATCTTCCCCTCTTCGATGTTGAGATTCTGAACAAGTTCATCGATGACTGGTTTGAAAATCTAGAACTCAGTTTTGATGATCTACAACTTCCAATTGGCCTCAGCATCTCCTTCCACAGCGCCATTGCTTCTGAGTTAGCTCTTGCTCAGAAAATTGTTGAGCTAAAGCACAAGATAGATTTTGAAAAGGCTCAGTTCAAGAAGCATATGGCCAGGCTCAGTGTGAAGGATGTGCAGAACTTCAAGATCATGCTACACGAGCTCAAGGAAGCCTTTCGCAAGAAACATGATGAAGGCCAAGGTTCTCGTGAGCGCATGAAGCTTTCGGCGGCCAAATGTGTGCAAGCCTACAATGAAGTAGAAAAGCGCAAGGCCCTTGGACGACCTGGCATTGACCCTAGAATGGTTTCAAAGAAGAAGTCCAAGAAGCCTGCAGCAACTCCTACTCTTGCACCTCGGCAAGACGCTCCAACCATTGTCTTCCCAAGCAGCATGACCGGCTCGAAGCCAAAGGTCAAGTCAACCGCTTCAGAACTAAACAAGACGAGGGCTGCCGAGGCTGAAGCCAGAAAAGGGAAAAATCTTGAAGCATCTGATGACGCACCCTCCAAGAAGAAGCGCAAAACCAAGAAAAATCGGGCTGCTCCCACAGAGCCCCTTGTTGTCGAGCCCATTTCTGTTGCTTGTCCTGGATCTACACAACAAGAAAGACGTATGATAGTTCATGAGCCTGCTTCCACAGAGGCTCCTGAAGCTGAAGATATTCTAGCTGTTGACCCCACCGCAGCTGAAGACATTGGTCACCACGACAATGTAGAAGATGATGAAGTTCTTCCTCAGATCGAACACAACGTGGTATCATCGCCTGTGCTCACGCACAGCGAGCTCACGAGCATTGGTCGTCCTCTGACGCCAATTGCTCAGGATGCATCGTGGGCTGATCACCCACAACAACAAGACACCCCAAGTACTCCCCAACAACAAGTCACCCCACCAGAGCAAGATGATGATGACTTTGAGGCCCAGCCAACTCCATCTCCACAGGCGTCGCCAGCACTACGCAGGCTTCACAAAGGACCAAGGCCTCAAGTCACTCTTCCGAGCGTTCCAGAAGGAGAAGTGCACCACCAATCTGTTGTATGTCAAGTGTTCCCTGCATAAAATCCTTCTATGACGGTCCCAGTGTCTGTAGCTAATGTTGTTGAAGACAATCCGGCTGCATCAGCCGAAGAAAGACAAGAAGAAGAGCGTGTCGCTACTCCCCCTACCACTAAAGAAGTTGTTACAGAAGAGAACATGTATGTGCCCGACCCTCCAGCTCCTCAAGTGGAGGTTGAGAATCCTGAGGCTGTCACCACTAACACCACTGAAGCCAATGACGTGGTAATGGCTGAAGACAATGTGGAGCCTGCACTAAACACTGTGCCAGAAGCCAATGAAGCCAATGATGCACCTGCTATAGATGTACAGCCTGACGCCTCTGTTGATGCCACTGCTCTTGTTCCACCACCAAGGCCACATACTATCGAGCAAGCATACAACTATGTCAAATGGCCTCTTCTTGTTCCTCCACCTGCTGCTGGTCCCCAATTTGACTATTACGTCGAGCACAGGCCTCAGGTTCAGAAGACAATGCCAAGGCTTCCTAGGTTTCCAGGCACTGCATCTGCACCCGTATCATTCAATATTAATGGCTTCAAAGCGCACAACACCTTCTTTGATAGCGCCAAGAACCCCTACTTTAAGGCAAGGATATCATCTGATTGGTTATGGAGCTATCAGCAGCGCAGTTATTACTCATGCATTTTATACAATCAAGGTCGCATTTTCCCACATATGCGTCTTGACACTGAAGCCATAACTGGCCTGCCCTGTTTGGAAGAAGCGCTGGATTCCTTCAGAGAGTCTGGCTTATTGCAGTTCGTCACTGACAAGGAGCACTTGAATGAAGAATTGCTGCTCCAATTCTATGCCACTCTTCATATTCGTGGCTACAACAGGGATCCAAAGACTTGGGTCCTTGAGTGGATGACAAGCAATGCCCATCATGAAGCCAAAGCCTTTGACATCACTGAGCTCACTGGCCTACCCACTCCAGGTGATCTATATGAACCTGGTTGTCAGCTTCACAGTGCTGCTATGGAGAGCATTTTTCACAAGTGAGCCCAACATGAGCCAGATGCTTAGCATGATGAAGCCTTTGCCTCCAGATGCAGAATATCCTAAGGAGTTCTTTGTTGAAGACCTTGAGTATCTTCCACGTACCATCTATCACATTATAAGGCGAACTCTCTGGCCCATCAAAGGACATTCTCCACATGCTAAGCTGGAAGGTGCAATGAAGACTTTAGTCTTCCATATTCTTCATGGCAAAAGCTTCAATGCACAAGACTTCTTTATCCGCCAACTTGCTGCATCAGGCTATGATCTTTTTGGTATAAAGTTCTACGCTCCATGGATCATGCGTCTAATAAAACTACACTCAACTGTCAACTATCAGCCCTCTGCTCGCAATCATCTGATTTTTCTGCCTGAGGTTGATATGTTAGTTGAAGCCATATACCCAGAGCCTGCCAAGGAGCCCATTTGTCTTCAAAATGCTGATAATCAAAGCTTCTCACAAACCATTCAAGGCGTCCAAGCAGTCACTCGTGTTTATCCCCTGGCTGGTACTACGCGTGCACCTCACCGTGCCCACACTGAAGGCACTGAAAGCACCATTTCTCAACGGCCTAGGAAGCGATCTCGTGTTCTCAATGACCGAGAGCTTCTTGTTGCACTTCATCAGAAATGGGATAAGCATCATGACTGGCTGAAGCGCCAGATGAAAAGCCTCTTGGTGGACGTAAACAGGATTCGCAACCTTGCCACCAAGAATGCCTTTGTCGCCCATGAAACCTGTCGGCGTACATGGAAAGGGCTGACGCTTATGTGTTCTGAAGATGATCTTCAAGACGATGGCTTCTCTGAACGTTTCAAGTTTGACACAACACCTCCCAGAAAGATTGTACTGCGGCGCACTCCATCTCTTGAAGACTCTGAGTTCTCCTCTTCTACTGCAATAGTGAATGCCCGTGTCATCGATGATGAGGACGATGCTACTTCGCCACCTCCAGCACGAATTGACACTGCACCACATTCGTCTGCACCGCCGAACCTCAACACCGACCCTGCATCCTCATCTACTCTTCATGGGAATGAGTAGAAACTCTATGTCTTCAAACCTTTTTGGTCCTTACTGACAAAAGGGGGAGAAGCATAAGAGTTGATAGTCTTCAAGCGGGTCCATATGGGCGGTTGCTTTATATTTTGCCTAGTGTTTACAACTCTCACTTTTGATACATTTGGTTCTTTGAGTTGTAACACTTAAACTCGATGGTCGTCTGCTACTTATTTGCTATTCTGTGATGCGATGATAAATTCCGCATGTGCGATGATAGCTTCCGCACTTAGGTCATTCTGCAGACGTCCATTTTTCATTATGCATGTCATTATCTTCGTTACAGCAAATCATGCATGATGAATTGCCATCATAAGTCGAAGAGGATCTCCACAAGTACAACCTGCCATGTGCATTTGCATTCCAAAAGCAAAAATTCTCATATGCACATCTTCAGGGGGAGCCTTTGTCACTTATGAAGACAATACCTTTATCCTTTACAATTTCACATACTTTATCCCCGTTGAAAACTTCAACCAGTTTGTCATCAATCACCAAAAAGGGGGAGATTCAAGTGCATCTAGTGCCACCCCTAGTTGGTTTTGGAGTATTGACGACAAACCTGGTTGAGGGACTAATGTGTTTGTGAGAATTGCAGGATAACACAGGTAGTAGTCCCTCATTGATTCGGTTTACCTACCGGAGATGACCCCTAAAAATGTATGAAGACATTGAAGACAGTGGTGGTATACGAAGATATTCACATTGAAGACTATGACATGAGAATTCCCTCAAAAAAGACTATGACATGAGAAGACATTGAGTGAAGACTGTGGAGCACGAAGACTTAGTTGTTTCATTGTTTCCTTTTCTTCTTTGTTGAGTCATAAGAACCATTGTACTGTTAAGTGGGGTCCAAGTGAACAAAGTCAGAGTGACTGAAGTGATGCTCAACCAAATCCTATGTCTTCGAGCGAAGACAATGAGAGCAAATCTTATCCAGAGTTGGATGAGTCAGCTTTGCTTGTAGCCCAAGTAAAGTTATCGTGTGTGTTTGAAATCTGACCGTTGGAACACGTGTCAGTTCCTTAGTGACCCAGGGTCATTTCGGACAAATCAGTTCGGGTTGCCTAGTGGCTATAAATAGCCCACCCCCTACGCCATAAATTGGTGGCTACTCAGAGTTAGTGCACGGCTTTTGTTGTTTTGAGAGCAACCCACCTTGAAGCTTTTGAGAGAGAGAAAATCCTTGCGAGGACAAAGCCCAAACACCCAAAGCCAAAGAGTGTTAGACATCACTGAAGTCTTTCTGTCTGAGTGACTTGAAGACTTGTTACACTTGAGGACTGTGAATCCTCCAGCCGGTTAGGCGTCGCGTTCTGAGCATCCGAGAGTCATTGTGGATCGCCGGTGAACGAAGTCTGTGAAGGTTTGGAAGTCTACCTTGAAGACTTACCAGAGTGATTGGGCGGGGACTGGGTGTCCTTAGATCAAGGGGAATAAGGTGAAGACGCGGTCTCCTGAGTTGAATCTCAGCCTCCCCAACCAGACGTACAGTTGTCACAACAACTGGAACTGGTCCAACAAATCATGTGTCCTCAACAAGTGACTGGTTCTATACTCTCACTCTGATTACTTACAGTTTGTCTTCGTGAAGTCATTGCCTGATTGCTTTACCTATTTGTCTTCACTGTTTGACTACTATCGTTGTTTGGCTTTAGACCATCTTCCATCCTGATCCTTACTACCTAGCTGCTATTAGTCTTTGAGCTCTTACTTCATTCCATACTTGACTATGGCTTGCCTAGTGTAGTTTATCTTCCGCTGCATATCAATAGGATCATTTCTATCGTTTGTCTTCGAAACTTCCATGTTTTGAAGACTTTCATAAAATCGCCTATTCACCCCCCCTCTAGTTGATAACTAGCAGTTTCAAAAACCATCATGCTTGTTGTGAGAAGCTCCGGTTTGTGATAAGCATGTACCCAAACCTGCCCCAAATGGGACAAAAAAATTACCACGACATGTTGATGCCGCTCCATGAGAGCATGCCAAGTTTCATGAATTTCAGACGAGTTTTGAATTTACTAGAATTTAAAAAGCAGGCATCTCAATGTTTTCCAGGCAATCAACGGTGCCCTAGTGTTTGAAATTCATTCCCATTTCTTGCATAGGACCTAAGCATGCACCCAAGGACACAGATTTGATTTTTCAACCAATTTATATGCACTGGAGCATCCACATGTAGTTCAAATTTGAATTATGCACATAAATGCATTGAAAACTTAGTTAATGCATAAAAATGTCCAAACGAACCCTGAATAATTCCAATTCTTTTATGATCACTGCAGATAAAAGGTATAGCAATTCAAACACCGTCCATGGCCGTTATGACCCCATTATGTAATTCAAATCAAGACGAAAAATCAAGTAGATCCCACGCAGTTTATTATAACCAATCGTGTGAGATGCAACACAAAATATCTTTGGACCGTGTCTGATGACACTTTGCGCGCAAGTTTTTTGGCTAAAGCGATTCCAAATTTTCGGCTTCCGTAGAAATATCTACCTCCCCACCCCCTCCCCCTTTCCAAAAGCCACATTTTCCCTATTTCCGCCTTCCTTTCCAAGTTGAAACCTTCACTCCTTGCTTGCAGCGCCGCCTCCTCCTCGCTGGTGGCCCTCCTTCACGCTGCTCGGCCTTGCCTATCCAAGCAGGTAATCCACACCCGACCCCCATCCTCCTCCTCCTTCCACATCCCACATGCCTCGACCGCTGGCGCGAGCGCGACACCTTCCACCCAAATCACTGACCCCTCCACCAAATAAGCGCCGGCCTAAGCCATGGTGCATGCAGTATAGACAGGACCTCAAGGAGCATTTAGCAGCGGAGAAGCAAATCGATGCCGCACGCGCGGATGAGGTCATGATGGTTGCCATTCGCGCCGACCCCCAGATCTTGGAGGAGCACCTCACCGTCGAGGCCACCGTTGACGCCTCGCGCACCGACGCCGCGACGTGGTTGGCTGCTTTAAATGACAGTTCATGGCATTTTCTCGAGGCCACCGTCGGTGCCTTCGATGAAGACTACGAGGTGTTTTCTCAGCGTGCACGTGCTTACCTCGTCTCGAGAGCCAGCAGGTTAGTGCCCGGAGCGGCTCAGGCAACTCACCACTACAACGAGGGCACCCACGATGCGGAGGCCTCGCCCTCTTCCATGTCCAAGGAGCCAATCGTCATCGATATCTTCAACAATGAGGAGTAGCTTGTCTTATTAGCTCACTATAAGGACCCATGTTCAGTTTGCAAGCTACTGCCTTTCCTTAACAAATTCTAGTGAATTGTGATATCTACCTTTACCATGCAATCTTCTGCTATAGTGTATATGTTCTATATGTCGTGTAATGTGGTGTTCAATTCTGTAAATGTGATGTTCGATTCTTGAGGGTGCAATATTTCCAAGTGGTTAAGCATGCTTGGTTTGGTTAACTATCTGATATTCTATTAGGAGTATGTTATATTGTTTAATTGGTGTTTAGTTAACTGCTTGGTTCATCTGTTGTGGCTTGGTTCACTTGTCGTGGTGTTTAGTTAACTGCTTGGTTTAATTTTGCAATGCGATGTTCAATTGTTGTGGTTGCATTCTATTATTGTATACCATGTGAGGAATAAATTGAATTTGGTTGTACTAAATACATGAGAAACAAATACAACTGCTATATTTCCAAGTTGTTAAGCATGCTTGGTTTAGTTAACTGTCTGATCTTCTATTAGGAGTATGTTATATTGTGCAATGTGGTGCTCATTTAACGTTTGTTTCATTTGTTGTGGTGTTTAGTTAACTGTTTGGTTCAATTCTGCAATACGATGTTCAATTGCTGTGGCTGCATTCTCTTATTGTATACCATGCGAGAAATAAATCGAATTTGGCTGTACTAAATACATGAGAAACAAATACAATTGCTATATTTCCAAGTTGTTAAGTATGCTTGGTTTGGTTAACTGTCTGATCTTCTATTAGGAGTATGTTATATTGTGCAATGTGGTGCTCAGTTAACGTTTGGTTCATTTGTTGTGGTGTTTAGTTAACTGCTTGGTTCAATTCTGCAATGCGATGTTCGGTTGCTGTGGCTGCATTCTGTTATTGTATACCATGTGAGGAATAAATCGAATTTGGCTGCACTTAATACATGAGAAACATATACAAGTGCTATATTTCCTAGTTCTTAGTCATGCTTGGTTTGGATAAATGAGTTTTCCATGTGGATTGAATTAATCTGATGAATCTGCAATGTAAATATTTATCATCGCATATTTTACTGATAGCATGCAAACCCTTACTTAACCTGATGACTAACTACCTTATATGTGTTGCAGGGAAACAATGGAAAGCACTGATGTTTACAAGATGGTACTAACTATTATACCTTGCATTTTTGTATTCCTTTACCCCATTTCCAATATAAAGAAGATATTTATGCACATCCTTGTTTTCAGACTTCACTGATGATTACCTCTCAAACCACCTCTGTGGTCAGGAGGCGAGGAAAGTTTTCATACAACACCCACGGTTCAATATTGAAGTGTTCGTGAAGAGGTCGAAGGATGGACGGTCAATCATCCACAGGCACTGGCCTAAAGTTGCAAAGACCTTCAACATGAATGAAGGCTCAATATTCGCCTTCCGCTTCAGCAGTTTTCCAGATGAGATGCATCTCTCTATGTACTGTCTATGATACTAATTTCAAATGGTTCTAGATGTTGCATGTGAAACTTGCTGCTGGTGCAGTTGTGTAATAGGGTATCTGAGTGCTGAAGCTATATCATGTTGTACTCCGATGTATTTCAATTATGAAATCATGCTTCCTTAATATGGAAATGGAATATATTATGTGCTTAATATGAATGTCAACTAGATTAGTAAATGGATTATTAATAATAGGGCAATTAGCCCGCTAATTGGCCAATTAGCTTGCTAATTGGGTTTTCCTATTACAAACGGTTAATGAGAAACCATCATGGGCGATGACCTCGGGCAACACACACAATTTCTAGGAATAAACCGTGTTGGATCAATGAACAATCACACACGACATTCTCTTCAGAATTGTTTGCGTTACGCCACCTTGCCCAAACGTTTTCCTTGTAGTGATTGTGTGGGATGTATATATGAACGGAGACGTTTAGTGGTGACTGACTGTGTGGGATGTACTTACGACCGGAAATGATTTCGTCTGTATAATTGTATTTTTTTAGCACTACTATACGTATTTCTGTATTTGAGTGCTCGCGGTCGCACACGACATCATTTTGCCGAGCGTGTGTGCCAGGAGAGCATATCCCCAACGGTTTCTGGGTCGTGTGGGAAGGACCCCCCTGTCGCCCACACTCGCTTGGCGACGGTTCCGAATGCCGTCGCGGAAAGGGGTTAAAAACGGTTTGTTCAGGACCGACGCGTACGTGTGTACGTCGATTGTGGGGTGACGGTGGATGGGGGATGGGAAGTGTTGGCAAGGCGACAATAATAATAGAGCAAGAGAGAAGCAACAACGATGAAATAGCCAGAGATGGTGGTCGACAGCTTAGGTGAAATCAACCGAAAAAAGTGGAGGGGAAAAAGGATATCATGCGATACCGCACTTCACATGATACCATGCTACCACATCTCAAAATTCGAATTCGGAAAAGAAATTGTGAATGTTCACATGACATGTGTTCACGGTCCCTAGAATTTTTCAATCCAAAATTGAAAAATAGTAGATAAACAAACAAGATAGAACCAGATGTGAATAGTGTCATTTGTGCTTTTAGTTTTTTACACATTTCATGTTGGATTTGTCTTTTCTTTTCTTTTCTTTCTCTTTCGTGTATTTCGAATCTGGTTGAAAATTTAGGGATTTGTAGACACACATGATATGAGCACTCATAATTTCTCAAAAGAAACTTGTAAAATTGAGTTTTGATATCATGTGAAGTATGGTGGCATATGATCCAAACATCTGGTCTGTGTAAAATTGCAAAATCCAGATTATGAGGGGCTGGACGTGCAAAGAGAAAGGTCAAGGGCAAACAGTAAAGACAAAGCCGGCTGATGAGAAGAGCGAAGAAGAGAAAAGTGCGACAGCGCGAGTCCGAGGGCACGTGATTACTGGATCTCAGTACACTTGCCACAAAGTCAGGTAAAAAGGATGCAGAGCCCACATGCCCAGTTGTCACCTCACCAGTTTCTCAAAAATAAAGTTGTCCCTTCACCAGCACTCAACCAGGGAAAAATGGCCCCTGCCCCCAGACTTCCCTCGGACCGACTCCATACAAAATGGGTTTAGTAGTATGTGGATGGAAAGCAAGATGGTGGCCTGTTGGTGTGGGGTAGAGATCTCAGATACGGCAGGGACTTGAGCACCTATCATGCCTGTAATTGCGCTCTAGTATCAGATTAGTTAATACGGAGTCATTGCAATCGAGTCCCAAATGACTGGTGTCTGTCATGTGACTCCATACTCCCGGTAGTGATGGAAGGTTGGACGTGGCACGAATTTGGCTAGCCCGGGCCGGGACCATTCGCTTCGTTGCCAACATGCGGTGCATTGACTTACTGAGCCGTTTGTCCTGCCTGGGACAGTTATTAGCCAAGGAGTGAGAGGGAGATTCCGTGGACAGTGAACCTCTCTTTTTAAATGCCCTCTGGGCCTCGCCTTTTAATTTACCACTTCGAGTGTACATTGCGTGGGGAAGTACTTTCTCCGTCACGGTTTAAAAGGCACGCTTGCAAATTTTCTGAAATCTAGGTGGTTATCTATTGGTTGTGAGATGGGCTAAAAAATAGCATTCACACTACGCATGCATATAGAAATAATACATCAGAGCACTAATTAGCTACTAGAAATAAATGCAGTGCGCCTTAGACCTTGTCTATTGTGGAAACGCACGCAAATTTAGCTGTGCCTTCTAAACTGTGACGGAGGTAGTAGTACAGCTTTGGCATCGTTTGTGAATTGGGCAGCCTAAATTATGCTGGTGTTCTGACATGTGCAGGCGCGCAGTGCGCAAGCTATCAAACTCTCCATTGTCTAAAAAAAACTAACAAACTCTCCTCGTCGAAATCGAGGGGCTGTGAGAAATATCGTTACTACTTTCTCCGTTTCTAAATATAAGTCTTTTTAGAGATTTCAATATGGACTACATACGGAGTAAAATGAGTGAATCTACACTCTAAACTATGTCTATGTACATCCGTATGTAGTTCATATTAAAATCTCTAGAAAGACTTATATTTAGGAACAGAGTGAGTAGATGATTTGCCGGGATCCGGATGGAAGGGAAACGGGTGACTGGTTTCTTCACGGTTCAGAGTGGGTAGACCATTTAAGCTAATTGTGGTTTTGTTTCATGCTAATATGAGTATCTCCGTTGAGCATGCGATCAGGGACATAGGGTTTCCGACCTTTTTATTTTTTTTGCCGAACTGACAGGAGGTTCTAACTATTGACAAGCAGAAAGCGCATTGGCCGCTGCCTTTTGTCCATAATTTCAGTATATCACATCACTACCGGAGGTTCATGTTCTATAGGAATGATGTGTTCTAAGCGGAAAACTGTGGTCATGCTGGTCAGCAACCAGCTCGGTGAGCGGAAAGCATCCTCCGGACTTCACGAGTCGTTGCCCACAATCGCAGGAGTGACACGAGGAACATGTCATCATGGACGCAACTCGCTCTTGTCCCTCACCGACAGCGCTCGATTTGGTCAGCGATTGGCGCATCGGTGCCGTGATAGCGCCTCGCCTCGCCGTATTGACCACCGGGGAGCGGGGGGGCGTCGAGTAAAACAGGCCGTGAATGAAGAACACCGATTTATTTTCGAGTTGCAGAAGAACAGTGTTTTTTGGGTGGACCTGTGCCTGGAAAATGACAGTTGGGGGTGCGGCGTTTTTTTTTTCCGGGCCGGCCTAAATTTGGGCCGGTCGTCCCGCAGCCGCACGATTGCGTGCAGTAACATTGTTGGATCTCCCTCCCGCAGGTACGTTGTCTTCCTCCTCCGCGTTCGCATCTCTCTCCCCTCTCTCCTCCTCACCTGCAGCCCCTACCTCTCGGCGACTGGTCCTCTGCTCCTCGCGGCCCGGTGGCCGGTGCTCTCCACTCCTCGGGGCCAGGTGGCCGGTGCTCTCGTCGTTGCCAGTTGCAGTTCGACGTCGGCCATCGCCGCTAGCATGCAGCTCCCGTGTCCACCTTTTGTAGCTTTGTTTTCCACGGTTGTAGCAACAAAACCGAACGCCCCTGGTAGCATCCCCGACCACAGTGCGCCGATGCCGCTCCGCCGTCGCCGCTCGTCGTAGCCTCGCAGTTGAAGCTTTTTGCAAGGCCGGTTGAAGCTTTCTACATCGTCGGGGTTGTAGCTTTTAACTCTGCGGTTGCAGCAAAAGACAGAGAGACGCCATGGCCGTCGTCGAGGAAAAATTCTCAGTCTCTGGTTGAAGCTTTTTCATCTACAGCTTGAAGCTTTTTGTCAAACGATTGTAACTTTCCCTGTATTCCGTTATCTGGTAGAAGTTTTTTTATATACTGGATATAACTTTTTGTGTCCATGGTTGTAGCACGGGAAAATGCCGTTTGCAGTTCTCCCCAGTGCCGCGGTTGCAGTTCCTCCGGGTCGCCATGGTTGTAGCACGGGCACCTCGGTCCTCCCGGCGTTTGGCATGTCGCTGGTTGCAGCAAAAAAGGAAAAGAGGAGGAGGAGGAGGAAGTGGAATAGGGAGGAGGAAGAAAAAGGAGGTGGAAAGATGAGCGGGGCTGCAACCTACATCCATGCCCGACGGCGAGCTGCTCCACGTGCTGCAATGGGGAAGATCCGCGCGAGGGGGGAGGGGGTAAAGATGCGGCGACGTGGGGGCGAGATCCGCGCGAGGTTGAAGGTAGCATGGGTGGCCCCGTGTCCTATGTGTCGTTTGGTGTATGGCTAGGACGAAGCACGCGTGGACGCGTCCGGCCCAAAGTTCAGGAAAATACCGCGTGTTATACGTAGGGAAATGCTATACATGAGAAATCTACGCGTCCGGCCCAAAGCATTGCTCTGGATTCTCCTAACCTAAAAAAAATCTGCCGTGCTTCTCACTTTCTCTGGAAAAGAAAACACGACTCTCCAAGAAAAGTAGAAAGTGTTTGGGCATTTTCCCGTGCTACACCCATGGACACCAAACGATACGTTGGACACGGGGCCACCCAGCCATACACCAAACGACACGCAGGACACGCGATTTCTTTTCCAGAGAAAGTGAGAAGCGCGACAGATTTCTTTTTAGGTTAGGAGAATCCAAAGCAATGCTATGCTTTGCTTACTGCGAGACAAAACCGCCAAGACTATGCTTCGCTTACTGCGAGACAAAACTCATGCTCGCCTCTCCAAATTTCTAGTGGGCCACAGCCTAAATGGTATCAGAGAGTACAATTAGTAGCGGCTTTGAAACATTCCATACTGTTTCGGAAGGTTGTGACAGATTTTCATGTTCCATTTTAATATTTTTGTTTACTGGTTTATCAGTTTTCCTTTTTTTTGCTTTTTTTGCAAGGTTCTGACATATATTTTCTCCCTAATTTTCTCCTACTCCATCGACTTATTTTTAATACACACTGAAAGTTCTTCGCATACATGTTGAAAAAAAATCAGATACACGTTGAGTTTTTAAAATAGATGTTGATTTGTTTCAGAATATATGTTGGACATTTATGAAATGCACATTGAATATATTTTAAACACACACTAAGCATTTTTTAAAAAGCCATGGACGTATTTGTAAATGTGTGGACATTTTTCGAAATGGCATGAACATATTTTTTGAATGGTACAAACATCTTTCTAAAATTACGCAATCAATTTTTTAACTTTTCATTAGCATATTTCAATAATGTGACAAACAATTCTTAAACAAGTTAACATTTTTCTAAAGGGTACGAACATTTCTGAAAAAAAATCAAGAATAGATGACTACGTTTCCTCGGCATTTTTTAATGTGTGATGAACATTCTTATATATTAACTAAGTACTTTTTGAAATATTTTGACTTCAAAATTAAAAGAAAAGAATGAGAACAAAAAGAAAGAAAAACTGTCTGGAAATTTCATACTGGGCCGGTGCGCTAGAGGTTCCTTCGGGAGACTCTATCTAGGAGCACCTATGTGCCGCTTACTGCGGCAACCAGTCCGTGTTTCGCACAGGGCGCCCCCCGACTCGGCCAGCCCACACACGCAGCGAGCGGTGTAAAAATGAAAAAAAACGCGAAGCTTCAACGAGGAATCGATCTCACGCGGTCACGCCAGCGCACTTGTAGAGTGAGGTACCTAACCACTACGCCCGATTGATGCTAGAGGTGATATGGCAATGCAATTACTATAGAACTAGTCACATCACCAGATCCAGTTATTTTTTTCTTTTTTCGATCTATTCTTGTAATTTCCGAATATATTTTTTAAATGTAAGAGCGTTTTTTACGAACACACACAAGTTTCAGTTTTTTTAGCATTTTTTTGAATATGTAGTCAAAATTTTAAAAAGGAACAATTTTGAAGTTGAGGAAAAATATTGAAAAACAGGAACATTTTTTAAAATTATGACCAGTTTTGATAAAAGCAGACAAGTTTTTTGAAAATGTGAACAATATTTTGAATTGTTGAAAAAAAATTCACAATCATGAACAAGTTTTGACAAAATGCGAACATTTTATGAATTTGTGAACACTTTTAAAAAAGAGGAGCATTTTTTAATCTGTGAACAAATTCTGAGAACAAGAACATTTTTTCATTTGTGTTTTTTTAAACGGGAACATTTTTTTAGAATGATGAACAATTTTTTAAAGATCTGTTTTTTTTAAGAAAAGCATACCGTACAAAATTTAAAAAACGATCATTTTTTTGAAACGTGAACAATTTGTGGAACATTCCAAAAAATGTTCTCGAACCTGAAATTTGTTCAAAAATTCAGAAGAATGGTCTATATTTTGAAAAAGTGCGTGCATAATTTTAATCTCTGAACATTTTCATAGGCAAGAACATTTTTTTGCCTATGCGAACAAAAAAATTGAAACTGCAGAAAATGTTTCTGAAAAACATGAAACTTTTTTGAAGTTGCGAACAAATTTTTAAACCATGAACATTTTTTGAACTTCTGAACAAATATTTGAAAATGGAACATTTCATGAAATTATGAACATTTTTTAAAACAAAGCAAACGAATTTTGCAAGTTATGAACAAAATTTAAAAACAGGAACAATTGAAGTAAAAATGAACAACATTTGTAAAATGTGAACATTTTTTGAAAATGAAAAAGAAATCTGAGAATGAAAAATGAAAATGAAAAGAAAATCGGAGAAAAAAGAAACAAAAAAGAATAAGTAAAGAAAATTAACAGAAAAATGAAACAAGGAGAGAAAAGGAAAAAGGAAATAGAAAAAAAAGAAAAACAGAAAAGAAAGAAATCCGGTTCAGGAACCTTCTAGAAGGTGCACAAAACCGTAAAAAACCGGCTGAAAACCTTTAGAAGGTTCCCAAAACCGTGAACGCTGAAAACGCGCTGACGGGCCAGTCCAAAATCGAACGATCGCCTGATCGCCTGTGCGAAACAGCATCTGTTTGCCGCAGAGAGCGGCGAATAGGGAATTCCCTTCTAACGCACCTTATATGGGCCAGCAAAGCACTGCTATTTTTCTCTCAACGGTCTTGGACAATTTCTAAAGGGCACCTATTCATGCAAATCCTAAATGGCACTCTAAGCGCCTGTTTTAGGTCGAAATCACTAATTAAGGAGTACTCGTTGCAAAGAACACTCTGCTTTCCCAGATCACGACAAGTGGTGCACATGCAGCGCGCCACTTGTTGCAACTGGGAGTTTTCCCTTTTTTTGTAGGTCCGTTTATTCAAAACGTTTTATCCCTTAAACCGTGCGTCCAAATCTCAAACCGTTTTCTCCATTGGATTCCTTGCGTCGAGATCTTTAAAACTAGATCCCATGTTGATAGGTTTTGACAAACTTTTTTTTCACGAAAAAACCGGACAAAAGAACCGAACCGGGAGCACGGTTTTTTCCCTTTCCGAAAGAGACACGCCCGCGCCTCTCGCGAAATCATAACCGTGCCTCTCATGGAAGCAAAACCGTGACTCTCGTGGAAGGAAAATGAAAACAGAAAACGTGTTTTTTTCCGTTTCCGAGAGACACAGCCGTGACTCTCGCGAAAGCAAAACCGTGCCTCTCGCGAAAGCAAAACCGTGACTCTCGCGGAAGAAAAAAACAGAAAACGTGTATTTTTTCCTTTTCCGAGAGGCACGGCCGTAAGTTTCGCGTAAGCACAACTGTGCCTCTCGCGGAAGCAAAACCGTGACTCTCATGAAAGAAAAAAAAACAGAAAACGCGTATTGTTTTTCCCTTTCTGAGAGGCACGGCCGTGACTCTCGCGAAAGCACAACCATTCCTCTCACGGAAGCAAAATCGTGACTCTCGCGAAAGTAAAAAAAAAACAGAAAACACGTTTTTTTTCGTTTCCGAAAGGCATGGCCGTGACTCTCGATAAAGCACAACCGTGCCTTCCGCGGAAGAAAAACCGTGACTTTTGCGAAAGGAAAAAAAAGAGAGAAAACGCGTTTTTTCGCGCAATTTTTTTTTTTGAAATTATTTTTGATAGAAAAGCTAAGAAAGACAGGGGGAAACCAAAACGTTAAAAAATAAATTAAAAAAACCAGTTTAAAAAGCCGAAAACGCATGCGGGAAAATAAAAGAAAACAAAATCCGAAGTGAGCGCGACACGGGATTTGAAGTGCGGGAAAAAACCAGTTTAAAAAGCCGAAAACACATGCGGGAAAATCCGAAGTGAGCTCGTTAACTAGTTGCTCCCGTTTTAGGAGTACGCTCAGGTGGGATTTGAACCCACGTCCACGGGATTCAATTCAACACACGCTAACCACACCACCCCGGGCACTCCAGAGCCAGTGTGACATTCTATCCCGCTCAAATTTCCCTTATACTGTGCAACTTCTTCGCTCTGTTATTCTTATCCTGTTCTTTTTTTCCTTTTTCGTTTTATTTCTTATTTTTTTCCTTTTTCTAATTAGATGCAAAAAGTTCATAGGATTTTTATGAACGATTCTTTTGCTAATTGGATGA
Organism: Aegilops umbellulata; assembly: GCA_032464435.1. Classification (NCBI taxonomy): domain Eukaryota; kingdom Viridiplantae; phylum Streptophyta; class Magnoliopsida; order Poales; family Poaceae; genus Aegilops; species Aegilops umbellulata. The sequence continues at coordinate 344,676,068 of CP136056.1, read as the reverse complement.
GCATTTTTTCCGAAATCGGCGAACTTTTTTTTTCTGTGAGTTTTTTTTAAAATTCAATGAAATTTTTCTCAAATTTGTTGAATTTTTTTTAAAATTTGATGATATTTTTGTGAAGTTGATGAACATTTTCAAGATTGGTGAATTTTTTTTCAAATTCGATGAACCTTTTGTTAAATTTGTGAACTTTCTTTTAAGTTTGTATACTTTTTTTTAAACCAATGAACTTTTTTCAAAATCGGTGAACTTTTTTCAGAATCGATGAACTTTTTCCAAAATCGATGAACATTTTTTTCAAATTCGATGAACTTTTTGTAGAACCGATGAATTTTTTTCAAATCCGATGAACCTTTTAGAAAAGAAGGATGCACTTTTTTCCAAATTTGATGAATTTTTTTAAATCGATGAACTTTTCTTTCAAATTCGATGAACTTTTTTCTAATTCACTGAACTTTTATTAAACATGAATGAACTGTTTTTTTATTTCGTAAAGTTTTTTTCAAAATTTGATGAAGTCTTTTTCATTAAAAAAAATCAAATTTTCCAATTCGTTTGCAAATAATTCGCAAATCTAATAAATAGCGTTGATGCATTGGTTCATAAATATTTCACATTCTTTGTAGTCACTAGTCCTCACAAACCGTAGTGGTTAACAAAACTGTTGTTTTGTTGTAGCCGCAACGTGAGGTCAAGTGCCTGTATCTGCAGTTTTTTCCGCGAGACGTTTTTTCCTTCTACTGCGCGCGGTGGGCCGGCCCATGGGGTGTGGCATGCGAGCGCCAGCTGCCTGAACCAGCGCTTAAGGCGCCGGTTAGGAGCTCCCCCTATTCAGCGCTCTTAGCACTGCGGAACAAAACCGGCGCTCACTACTGCCGCAAGTGGGCCGTCCCATGAATGCGCATCGCTCAGAATGGTATTAAAAGCCTGGCCCCCTCCCCCCTCCCCCGGCCCAATAATGTGCTCCTGCGCCGAAGTGAACTCGCGCCCTACAATATTTAAAGAAAATTGAAACTTCACATATTTTGGAAAAACTTCATGAACATTCAAAAAAAACGTTGCCCTATTCAAGAAAAGTTCATTGATGTTGAAAAAAGTTCATCGATTTTGGAAAAATAGTTCACCAAAATTTGAAAAAAATCATCAAATTTTTTTGGACAAAAGTTCATCAATTTTGAATTTCCTTTCGCAAAAAGTATAATATTTCATCATTTATTTAGAAAAGTTCATTGAATTTGAAAGAAATTCATCAAATTTGACAAATAGTCATTAAATTTTGAAAAAATTCATTGATTTTGAAAAAAATTCAAATTTTTTTGAAAAATTTCACAAATTGAAAATGGTCATAAAATTTGAATAAATAATCATTTGTAAAAATAGTTCAGCAAATTTTTAAAAAGTTAATTGATTTTGAAAAAAGTTCATCAAATTTGAAAAAAATCGTCACTTTTGAGAAAGTATAATTGGTTTAGAAAAAGGCCACACGTTTAAGAAAAGAAAAATGAAACATAAAAAAAATAAAATGAAAAGAAAGGTTGTAAACATGGGCATTTCCTATTATCCTATATGATAAATACAAGAAAGAAGTTGGTATGCACCAGTGACAAGTTTTTTTTTTGAGGTGCACGAGTGACAAGTTTTTTTTGAAGCTAAAACGCCCTCCGGCTCTTTATTCATTAGGCGCTAGCATGTCTAACTGCAAACAATCAGTCAGCCACCCAGGGATTGTATCATACAAATGCATAAAAACATTGAGTTTAACGAATGCCTAGCTACACGGTGTGCCGCTATATTAGTCTGACGACACGAAAACCCTAGCCTGAATCCCTGAAAAAATGTGGACATCTCCTTCATCTCCGCAATGAGGTGAAAACACGTCGACCTTTGAGGTGCATCCCAGAGCCGCTGAATCTCCTGGCAGTCCGTCTCCAAGAGCACATGCTGGAGGCCCATGTCTCGTGCCATTAGGATCGCGTCCCTGCATGCAAGCAGCTCAATGGATAACGGGTCCGTAACCCCTTCATACCTTGAACCTCCAGCTCTAACGAGAGCTCCGTAATGATTTCGAGCAATGTAGCCCGCTCCTGCCCTCGCAAGACCCTGATGACCCACAAATATAGGGGATCTATCGTAGTCCTTTCGATAAGTAAGAATGTCGAACCCAACAAGGAGTAGAAGGAAAGGATAAGCGGTTTTCAACAAGGTATTCTCTGCAAGTACTGAAATAAGTGGTGACAGATAGTTTTGTGATAGGATAATTTGTAACGAGCAACAAGTAACAAAAGTAAATAAAATGCAGCAAGGTGGCCCAATCCTTTTTGTAGCAAACGACAAGTCGGAACAAACTCTTATATAAGGAAAAGCGCTCCCGAGGACACATGGAAATATCTTCAAGCTAGTTTTCATCACGTTCAGATGATACGCGTTCAGTATTTTGATAATTTGATATGTGGGTGGACCGGTGCTTGGGTGCTGTTCTTACTTGAACAAGCATCCCACTTAAGATTAACCTCTATTGCAAGCATCTGCAACTACAACAAAAGTATTAAGGTAAACCTAACCATAGCATGAAACATATGGATCCAAATCAGCCCCTTACGAAGCAACGCATAAACTAGGGTTTAAGCTTCTGTCACTCTAGCAACCCATCATCTACTTATTACTTCCCAATGTCTTCCTCTAGGCCCAAATAATGGTGAAGTGTTATGTAGTCGACGTTCACATAACACCACTAGAGGCTAGACAACATACATCTCATCAAAATATCGAACGAATACCAAATTTACATGACTACTAATAGCAAGACTTCTCCCTTGACCTCAGGAACAAACGTAACTACTCACAAAGCATATTCATGTTCATAATCCGAGAGGTAATAATATGCATAAAGGATCTGAACATATGATCTTCCACCAAATAAACCAACTAGCATCAACTACAAGGAGTAATCAACACTACTAGCAACCTACTAGTACCAATCCCGGACTTGGAGACAAGAGATGAACTAGGGTTTTGAGATGAGATGGTGCTGATGAAGATGTTGATGCAGATTGCCCTCTCCCGATGAGAGGAGCGTTGGTGATGACGATGGCGATGATTTCCCCCTCCTGGAGGGAAGTGTCCCCGACAGAACAGCTTTGTCGGAGCCCTAGATTGGTTCCGCTAAGGTTCCGCCTCGTGACGGCGGAGTTTCGTCCCGAAAGGTTGCTTCTCAATTTTTCCTCGACGAAAGACCTCATATAGCAGAAGATGGGCATTGGAGGGCCAAAAGGGGGCCCACGAGGTAGGGGGGCGCGCCCAGGGGGTAGGGCGCGTCCCCCACCCTCGTGACCAGGTGGGGCCCCCTCTGGTGAACTTCTTCCGCTGGATATTTTTTATATATTCTGAAAATCACTTCCGTGGAGTTTCATGACTTTTGGAGTTGCGCAGAATAGGTCTCTAATATTTGCTCCTTTTCCAGCCCAGAATTCCAGCTGCCGACATTCTCCCTCCTTATGTAAACTTGTAAATAAGAGAGAATAACCATAAGTATTGTGACATAATGTGAAATAATAGCCCATAATGCGATAAATATCGATATAAAAGCATGATGCAAAATGGACGTATCAACTCCCCCAAGCTTAGACCTCGCTTGTCCTCAAGCGAAAGCCGATAACGATAATATGTCCCCATGTTTAGAGGTAGAGGTGTCGATAAAAATAAAATGCGGACATGAAGGCATCATGATTATTCTCATAACAGCAACATATATAGACATTGTCATATGACTACTAATGTTCAAGTGATGATCTATTCACAATGCAAAAGTATGAATCAGAAACTTTATTGAGAACCAACAAACTATAATCTCAGTCATTGAAGCAATTGCAATTTATCATAACATCAGAAAGAGTCTATGTCAGAGCTTAAAAGCAAGTCCACATACTCAACTATCATCTAGTCCTTCATAATTGCTAACACTCACGCAATACTTGTGGTTACAGAGGTTTAATCGGACACAGAGAAAGATAGGGGCTTTTAGTTTTGCCCCACGGCCTTTTACCTTAAGGGTAATGTCAACAATAATAACTCATGCTCCCCTACATCCAATTAGGTACATATATCAGGCTCTTTCCAACATACTGTGCTTGCCAAAGGATAAAATGAAAAAGGAATGGTGAAGATCACCATGATTCTTGCATAAGGTAGAAGATAATAATAAAAGATAGGCCCTTCGCAGAGGGAAGCAGAGGTTGCCATGCGCTTTTATGGTTGGATGCACAAAATCTTAATGCGAAAGAACGTCACTTTATATTGCCCCTTCTGATATGAACCTTTATTATGCAGTCTATCGCTTTTATTACTTCCACATCACAAGATCGTATAAAGCTTATTTCTCCCACACCAATCAATCCTACATATTTAGAGCAATTTTTATTGCTTTGCACCGATGACAACTTACTTGAAGGATCTTACTCGATCTATAGGTAGGTATGGTGGACTCTCATGGCAAAACTGGTTTAAGGGTATTTGGAAGCACAACTAGTATCTCTACTTGGTGCTGAGAATTTGGCTAGCATGAGGGGGAAAGGCAAGCTCAACATGTTGGAGGATCCATGACAACATACTTTATCTCAGATGCAAGAAAACATAACCCATCACGTTGTCTTCCTTGTCCAACATCAACTCTTTAGCATGTCATATTTTAACGAGTGCTCCCAATCATACAAGATGTCAATGATAATATATTTATATGTGAGACCTCTCTTTCCTTATTACTTCCTATTAATTGCAAAGATGACCAAGGCTATGCCTGCCAACTCCCAACAACTTTTAATTATCATACTCTTTCTATGTGAAGTCATTACTCTCAATAAGATCAATATGAACTTTTGTTTCTTTTTATTCTTTCTTCTTTCCTTTTCTTATTCACTCAAGATCATGGCAAAATAATCAAGCCCTTTACTCAACACTAATCTTTATTATATATAGCTCACGGACTCGATTACATAGAGGGGTCATAAAGCAAAACTCAAAACTAGATCATGCCATAAACTTTATTCTACTAGATTAAAATACTACTAATAGGATCGAACTAAGAAAAACAGTAAAGATAGGAGTGTGATGGTGATACGATACCGGGACACCTCCCCCAAGCTTGGCAGTTGCCAAGGGGAGTGCCCATACCCATGTGATCATGTCTCCTTTGTTGGTGAAGAAGGTGGTGGTGATGGATAGTCTCACATCGAGCGTAAGAGGTCCTCCAACTTGCGGATAATGCCCTTGAGTGCAACGATATTCTCCTTCAACAAAATATTCTCACTTGTGAGATACTTGTTTTGAATACGAGCTAACCCAATCATCTTGAAAGCTTCTATCTCAGTTGGGGTAAGAAAATTGTGATCAAGTTGAAGGATGTCTTCTGCTGCCGGAGCTTGGTTCTCCGTGGCCTTCTTGATCCCTTCATCCTTGTTGATCTCCCTGGGTTCTTCCTTCTTCAGCTCTATCTTCATTAGCCAAGCATCTTTGTCACCATTGTTGGAGGAGGGGGACGACATGATGCCTGGCCTTGACAACCCTGACAGAGAACAACCCTAAACAAGAACAGAGGATATTTGCATGATACGGGAGTCAAAACCTTCGGCAGAATATATAATGAATTTTTACCGACCAAAATACGTATCGTGCAAGAAAACGGAGTCCGGAGGGCACACGAGGTGCTCACGAGGTAGGGGGCGCGCCCAGGGGGGTAGGGCGTGCCCTCCACCCTCGTGGGGCCCTCGTGTCCTTCCCGGACTGCTACTTATTTTTCTATTTTTCTAAATATTCCAAAATGGAGAAATATTGCCTTAAAAACTGTTTTGGAGTCGGTTTACTTACCGTACCACATACCTATTCCTTTTTGGAGTCTGAAACATTCTGGAAAGTGTCTCTTATGTATTCCTCCGGGGTTACGGTTTCAATAATATTGGTTTCAACATTTATGGGATTACCTGAGATATAATGTTTAATTCTTTGACCGTTTACCACCTTCGGGTTTGTGCCTTCGAAGTTGTTGATTTTTATGGCACCGGAACGATAGACCTCCTCGATAACGTAAGGACCTTCCCATTTAGAGAGAAGTTTTCCTGCAAAAAATCTTAAACGAGGGTTGTATAGCAATACATAATCACCTACGTTAAACTCACACTTTTGTATTCTTTTGTCATGCCATCTTTTGACTTTTTCTTTAAACAACTTGGCATTTTCATAAGCTTGGGTTCTCCATTCATCAAGTGAGCTAATATCAAATAACCTCTTTTCACCGGCAAGTTTGAATCATAATTGAGCTCTTTAATATCCCAATATGCCCTATGTTCTAGTTCGAGAGGTAAGTGACATGCTTTTCCATAAACCATTTTATAAGGAGACATACCCATAGGATTTTTATATGTTGTTCTATAGGCCCATAATGCATCATCAAGTTTCTTGGACCAATTCTTCCTAGACCTATTGACAGTCTTTTGCAAAATTAATTTGAGCTCTCTATTGCTCAATTCTACTTGACCACTAGACTGTGGGTGATAAGGTGATGCATTTCGATGATTAACGTCATACTTAGCAAGCATTTTACGAAAAGCACCATGAATAAAGTGTGAACCACCATCAGTCATAAAATATCTAGGGACTCCAAACCTCGTAAAAATAACTTCCTTAAGCATTTTAATAGAAGTGTTATGATCAGCACTACTAGTTGGAATAGCTTCTACCCACTTTGTAACGTAATCAACAGCAACTAGAATATGTGTATATCCATTAGAGGCAGGAAAAGGTCCCATATAATCAAAGCCCCAAACATCAAATGGTTCAATAACAAGTGAATAATTCATAGGCATTTCTTGACGTCTACTAATATTACCAATTCTCTGACATTCATCACAAGACAAGACAAACTTACGGGCATCCTTGAAGAGAGTAGGCCAATAAAAACTGGATTACAATACCTTATGTGCAGTTCTATCTCCCGCGTGATGTCCTCCATAAGCTTCGGAGTGGCACTTGCGTAGGATCTGTTCTTGTTCATGCTCAGGTACACAACGTCTAATAACACCATCTACTCCTTCTTTATAAAGATGTGGGTCATCCCAAAAGTAATGCCTCAAATCATAGAAGAACTTTTTCTTTTGTTGGTATGTGAAACTAGGTGGTATAAATTTAGCAATAATATAATTAGCATAATCAGCATACCATGGAGTACTACGAGAAGTACTTATAACATTTAATTGTTCATCAGGAAAGCTATCATCAATAGGTAGTGGGTCATCAAGAACATTTTCTACCCTAGACAAGTTGTCTGCAACTGGGTTCTCAGCTCCCTTTCTATCAACAATATGCAAATCAAATTCTTGTAGCAGGAGAACCCATCTATAATAAGTCTAGATTTAGCATCTTTCTTTTCCATAAGGTATTTAATAGTAGCATGATCAGTGTGAATAGTTACTTTAGAATCAACAATATAAGGTCTGAACTTATCACAAGCAAATACAACCGTTGAAAGTTGCTTTTCAGTAGTAGCATAATTTCTCTGAGCATTGTCTAGAGTCTTACTAGCATAATGGATAACATTTAATTTCTTATCAACTCTTTGCCCTAGAACAACACCTACAGCATAATCACTAGCATCACACATAATTTCAAAGGGTAAATTCCAATCAGGTGGCTAAACAACAGGTGCAGAGATCAATGCTTTCTTAAGTATTTCAAATGCTTCTACACAATCATCATCAAAGACAAATGGTATATCTTTTTATAATAAATTAGTCAGAGGCCGAGAAATTTTTGAGAAGTCCTTAATGAACCTCCTATAAAATCCGGCGTGACCAAGGAAACTTCTTATACATTTGATGTCCTTGGGACATGGCATCTTTTCAATAGCATCAACCTTGGCTTTATCAACTTCAATACCTCTTTCAGAAACTTTACGCCCCAAGACAATACCTTCATTAACCATAAAGTGGCACTTTTCTCAATTCAAGACAAGATTAGTTTCTTCACATCTCTGGAAAACTCGAGCAAGATTGCTCAAGCAATCATCAAAAGAGGATCCATAGACGGAAAAATCATCCATGAAAACCTCACAAATCTTTTCACAAAAGTCAGAGAATATAACCATCATGCATCTTTGAAAGGTAGCAGGTGCATTACATAAACCAAAAGGCATACGTCTATAAGCAAAAGTACCAAAAGGGCATGTAAAAGTAGTCTTTGATTGATCTTTAGCTGACACGGGTATTTGAGAAAAACCAGAATAACCATCTAGAAAGTAGTAGTGTGTATGTTTGCATAATCTTTCTAGCATTTGATCAATAAAAGGTAAGGGGTAATGATCTTTCTTAGTAGCCTTATTTAGTTTGCGAAAATCAATTACCATCCTATAACCTGTAATAATTCTTTTTGGAATCAATTCATCTTTATCATTAGGAACAACAGTAATACCTCCCTTCTTAGGGACACAATGAACAAGACTTACCCACTGACTATCAGCAACGGGATAAATTATACCTGCCTCCAAAAGCTTTAGTATTTCTTTTCTTACCACTTCTTTGATTTTAGGATTCAGACATCGTTGAGGATCACAAACTGGTTTGGCGTCTGCTTCCAAATTTATTTTATGTTGACATAGAGTGGGACTAATGCCTTTAAGATCATCTAGAGTATATCCAATAGAAGCACAATGCTTCTTCAGAGTTTTCAATAATCTTTCTTCTTCATGCTCTGAAAGGTTAGCACTAATAATAACAGGATATATCTTCTTTTCATCAAGATAAGCATATTTAAGATTATCAGGCAACGGTTTAAGCTCAAACACGGGATCACCCTTGGGTGGAGGAGGATACCCTAGGATTTCAACAGGCAAATTGTGTTTCAGAATAGGTTCCTGTTTAAAGAATACTTCATCTATTTCCCTTCTTTCATTCATAAACATATCATTTTCATGGTCTAGAAAATATTGTTCTAAAGGATCACTAGGAGGTACGGCAATAGAAGCAAGACCAATAATTTCACCCTTACTAGGCAATTCTTCTTCACGGTGTTGTTTACTAAATTTAGAGAAATTAAACTCATGAATCATATCATCCAAGACAATAGTAACAACATTCTTTTCGCAATCTATCTTAGCATTAACAGTGTTCAAGAAGGGTCTACCAAATATAATGGGACAAAAGCTATCTTGTGGGGAACCAAGAACAAGAAAATCAGCAGGATATTTAGTTTTCCACACAAGACTTCAACATCTCTAACAATTCCCATTGCTAATATAGTATCTCTATTGGCAAGTTTAATTGTAACATCAATTCCTTCTAACTCAGCAGGTGCAATTTCATGCTTAATTTCTTCATATAAAGTATGCGGTATAACACTAGCACTAGCACCCATATCACATAAGCCATGATAACAATGATCTCCTATTTTAACAGAAATAACAGGCACGCCTACCACATGTCTATGTTTATCTTTAGCACAAGGTTTAGCAATTCTAGCAGTTTCACCGCAGAATTGAATAACATGCCCATCAATATTATCAGCCAAGAGATCTTTAACAATAGCAATATTAGGTTCAACTTTAACTTGCTCAGGAGGTGTGTAAGTTCTAATATTGCTTTTACGAACAACAGTTGAAGCTTTAGCATGATCCTTTATTCTAACAGGGAAAGGTGGTTTCTCAACATAAGAAGTAGGAACAATAGGATCATTATAAGTGACAGTCTTTTCTTCAACTTTAATTGGTGCAGCTACTTTTACTTCTATGGGAGGATGATATTTAAACCACTTCTCCTTAGGGAGATCAACATAAGTAGCAAAAAATTCACAGAAAGAAGCTACTATCTCAGAGTCAAGTCCATATTTAGTGCTAAACTTACGGAAAATATCGGTGTCCATAAAAGATTTAACACAATCAAACTTAGGTGTCATACCTGACTCCTTACCTTCATCGAGATCCCAATCTTCAGAGTTGCGTTTAATTCTATCCAATAAATCCCATTTAAATTTAATAGTCTTCATCATAAAAGTGCCAGCACAAGAAGTATCGAGCATGGTGCGATTGTTTTCAGAAAGCCGAGCATAAAAGTTTTGAATAATTGTTTCTCTTGGGAGCTCATGATTGGGGCATGAATATACATTGATTTGAGCCTCCCCCAAGCTTGAGCGATGCTTTCTCCTTTGTGAGGCCAAAAATTATATATATAATTGCGATCACGATGAACAAGATGCATAGGATAATACTTTTGATGAAATTCCAATTTCAATCTTCTATAGTTCCATGATCTCGTATCAACACATAGCCTATACCATGTCAATGTGTCTCCCTTCAACGATAAAGGGAAGACCTTCTTCCTAGCAACATCATCGGGTATACCTGCAAGCTTAAATAATCCACAAACTTCATCCACATATATTAAGTGCTCATCAAGATGCTTTGTTCCATCTCCTAAAAAAGGATTAGCTAGCAGTTTTTCTATCATACCCGAAGGAAATTCAAAGGGAACATTTTCATATTCAATAGGTTCAGTAGGTTGAGGAGCAACTCTTTGCTCTACTGGTCGGGGTGAAGATACCCCGAACAAGCCCCTCAGAGGATTACTTTCCATAGTAACAAGTGACAGTAAATTTCAGCACAGTATATAAATTTTTCCTTACCAAATTCCACCTACCAAAGGCGCTTCACTCCCCGACAACGGCGCCAAAAAAGAGTCTTGATGACCCACAAGTATAGGGGATCTATCGTAGTCCTTTCGATAAGTAAGAGTGTCGAACCCAACGAGGAGCAGAAGGAAATGATAAGCGGTTTTCAGCAAGGTATTCTCTGCAAGTACTGAAATAAGTGGTAACAGATAGTTTTGTGATAGGATAATTTGTAATGAGCAACAAGTAACAAAAGTAAATAAAGTGAAGCAAGGTGGCCCAATCCTTTTTGTAACAAACGACAAGCCGGAACAAACTCTTATATAAGGAAAACGCTCTCGAGGACACATGGGAATATCGTCAAGCTAGTTTTCATCACGTTCAGATGATACGCGTTCGGTACTTTGATAATTTGATATTTGGGTGGACCGGTGCTTGGGTGCTGTTATTACTTGAACAATCATCCCACTTATGCTTAACCTCTATTGCAAGCATCCGCAACTACAACAAAAGTATTAAGGTAAACCTAACCATAGCATGAAACATGTGGATCCAAATCAGCCCCTTACGAAGCAACGCATAAACTAGGGTTTAAGCTTTTGTCACTCTAGCAACCCATCATCTACTTATTACTTCCCAATGCCTTCCTCTAGGCCCAAATAATGGTGAAGTGTTATGTAGTCGACGTTCACATAACACCACTAGAGGCTAGACAACATACATCTCATCAAAATATCGAACGAATACCAAATTCACATGACTACTAATAGCAAGACTTCTCCCTTGTCCTCAGGAACAAACGTAACTACTCACAAAGCATATTCATGTTCATAATCCGAGAGGTAATAATATGCATAAAGGATCTGAACATATGATCTTCCACCAAATAAACCAACTAGCATCAACTACAAGGAGTAATCAACACTACTAGCAACCTACTAGTACCAATCCCGGACTGGGAGACAAGAATTGGATACAAGAGATGAACTAGGGTTTTGAGATGAGATGGTGTGGATGAAGATGTTGATGGAGATTGACCTCTCTCGATGAGAGGAGCGTTGGTGATGACGATGGCGGTGATTTCCCCCTCCCGGAGGGAAGTCTCCCCGGCAGAACAGTTATGCCGGAGCCCTAGATTGGTTCCGCCAAGGTTCCGCCTCGTGGCGGCGGATTTTCGTCCCGAAAGGATGCTTCTCAATTTTTCCTCAACGAAAGACCTCATATAGAAGAAGATGGGCATCGGAGGGCCAACAGGGGGCCCACGAGGCCAGGTGGGTGATGTCTACTACTCAACCTTCTCCTTGTAGACGTTGTTGGGCCTGCAAGTGCACAGGTTTGTAGGACAGTAGCAAATTTCCTTCAAGTGTATGACCTAAGGTTTATCAATCTGTAGGAGGCGTAGGATGAAGATGGTCTCTCTTAAGCAACCCTGCAACAAAATAACAAAGAGTCTCTTGTGTCCCCAACACACCCAATACAATGGTAAATTGTATAGGTGCACTAGTTCGGCGAAGAGATGGTGATACAAGTGCAATATGGATGGTAGATATGGGTTTTTGTAAACTGAAAATATAAAAACAGCAAGGTAGCAAGCAATAAAAGTGAGCGTAAACGGTATTGCAATGATAGTAAACAAGCCCTAGGGTTCATACTTTCACTAGTGTAAGTCCTCTCAACAATAATAACATAGTTGGATCACATAACTATCCCTCAACATGCAACAAAGAGTCACTCCAAAGTCACTAGTAGCGGAGAACAAACGAAGAGATTATGGTAGGGTATGAAACCACCTCAAAAGTTATTCTTTCCAATCAATCCGTTGGGCTATTCCTATAAGTGTCACAAACAACCCTAGAGTTCGTACTAGAATAACACCTTAAGATACAAATCAAACAAAACCCTAATGTCACCTAGATACTCCAATGTCACCTCAAGTATCCATGGGCATGATTATACGATATGCATCACACAATCTCAATTCATCTATTCAACCAACACATAGAACCTCAAAGAGTGCCCAAAGTTTCTACCAGAGAATCACGACGAAAACGGGCGCCAACCCCTATGCATAGGTTCATTGCCGGAACCCGCAAGTTGATCACCAAAACATACACCAAGTGGCACGTGATATCCCATTGTCACCACAGATAAGCACGGCAAGACATACATCAAGTGTTCTCAAATCTTTAAAGACTCAATCCGATAAGCTAACTTCAAAGGGAAAACTCAATCCATTACAAGAGAGAAGAGGGGGAGAAGAAACATAAGATCCAACTATAATAGCAAAGCTCGCGATACATCAAGATCATGCCAAATCAAGAACACGAGAGAGAGAGAGAGAGAGAGATCAAACACATAGCTACTGGTACATACCCTCAGCCCCGAGGTGAACTACTCCCTCCTCGTCATGGAGAGCGCCGGGATGATGAAGATGACCACCGGTGAGGGTTCCCCCCTCCGGCAGGGTGCCGGAACAGGGTCCCGAGAGGTTTTTGGTGGCTACAGAGGCTTGCGGCGGCGGAACTCCCGATCTAATCTCTATTCTGGAAGTTTTACGATACGTAGGTATATATGGGTGCAAGGGGTACATCGGTGGAGCTGCGGGGGCCGCATGAGGCAGGGGCGTGCCCCAGGGGGGTCGGCGCGCCTCCCACCTTCGTGGCCAGCTCCCGTATCTTCTGACGTAGAGTCCAAGTCTATCCGGTAGGTTTCCTTCCAAAAATAACTTCTCCAGTTGATTTCATTCCGTTTTGACTCCATCTGATATTCCTTTTCCTCGAACACTGAAATAGGCATAAAACAGCAAATCTGGGCTGGGCCTCCGGTTAATAGGTTAGTCCTAAAAGTAATATAAAAGTGGATAATAAAGCCCAATATTGCCTAAAACAGTAGATAATATAGCATGGGGCAATCAAAAATTATAGATACGTTGGAGACGTATCAAGCATCCCCAAGCTTAATTCCTGCTCGTCCTCGAGTAGGTAAATGATAAAAAAGATAATTTTGATGTGGAATGCTAGTTGGCATAATTTCAATGTAATTCTTCTTAATTGTGGTATGAATATTCAGATCCGAAAGATTCAAGACAATAGTTCATATTGACATAAAAATAATAATACTTCAAGCCTACTAATAAAGCAATTATGTCTTCTCAAAATAACATGGCCAAAGAAAGTTATCCCTACAAAATCATATAGTCTGGCTATGCTCCATCTTCACCACGCAAAGTATTTAAATCATGCACAACCCCGATGACAAGCCAAGCAATTGTTTCATACTTTTGACATTCTCAAAACTTTTTCAATCTTCACGCAATACATGAGCATGAGCCATGGATATAGCACTATATGTGGAATAGAATGGTGGTTGTGGAGAAGACAAAAAGAGGGGAATATAGTCTCACATCAACTAGGCATATCAACGGGCTATGGAGATGCCCATTAATAGATATCAATGTGAGTGAGTAGGGATTGCCATGCAACGGATGCACTAGAGCTATAAGTATATGAAAGCTCAACAAAAGAAACTAAGTGGGTGTGCATCCAACTCGCTTGCTCACGAAGACCTAGGGCAATTTGAGGAAGCCCATCATTGGAATATACAAGACAAGTTCTATAATGAAAAAATTCCCACTAGTATATGAAAGTGATATCATAGGAGACTCTCTATCATGAAGATCTTGGTGCTACTTTGAAGCACAAGTGTGGTAAAAGGATAGTAACATTGTCCCTTCTCTCTTTTTCTCTCAATTTTTTGGGCCTTTCCTCTTTTTTTTATGGCCTCTTTTTTTTCTTTTCTTTTTATTTTTTTTGTCCTGAGTCTCATCCCGACTTGTGGGGGAAACATAGTCTCCATCATTCTTTCCTCACTTGGGACAATGCTCTAAAAATGGTGATCATCACACTTTTATTTTTCTTACAACTCAACAATTACAACTCGATACTTAGAACAAGATATGACTCTATATGAATGCCTCCAGCGGTGTACCGGGATATGCAATGAATCAAGAGTGACATGTATGAAAGAATTACGAATGGTGGCTTTGCCACAAATACGATGTCAACTACATGATCATGCTAGCAATATGACAATGATGGAGCGTGTCCTAATAAATGGAACGACGGAAAGTTGCATGGCAATATATCTCGGAATGGCTATGGAAATGCCATGATATGTAGGTATGCTGGCTGTTTTGAGGAAGGTATATGGTGGGTGTATGATACCGGTGAAAGGTGCGCGGTATTAGAGAGGCTAGCAATGGTGGAAGGATGGGAAAAAGTGCGTATAATCCATGGACTCAACATTAGTCATAAAGAACTCATATACTTATTGCAAAAATCTAGAAGTTATGAAAGCAAAGTATTACGTGCATGCTCCTAGGGGGGTAGATTGGTAGGAAAAGACCATCGCTCGTCCCCGACTGCCACTCATAAGGAAGACAATCAATAAATAAATCATGCTCCAACTTCATCACATAACGGTTCACCATACGTGCATGCTACGGGAATCACAAACTTTAGCACAAGTATTTCTCAAATTCACAACTACTCAACTAGCATGACTCTAATATCACCATCTTCATATCTCAAATCAATTATCAAGCATCAAACTTCTCTTAGTATTCAACACACTCAAAAGAAAGTTTTACAAATCTTGAACACCAAGCATAATAAGATTTTTAAGAAATTTACCATGCTATTTAAGACTCTCAAAATAATCTAAGTGAAGCATGAGAGATCAATAGTTTATATAAAACAAATCCACCATTGTGCTCTAAAAGATATAAGTGAAGCACTAGAGCAAACGACAAACTACTCCGAAAGATATGAGTGAAGATCAATGAGTAGTCAAATAATTATGCAACTATGTGAAGACTCTCTAACATTTAAGAATTTCAGATCTTGGTACTTTATTCAAACAGCAAGCAAAGCTAAAGAAAATGACATGGTGCTCCAAGCAAAACACATATCTTGTGGTGAATAAAAATATAGCTCCAAGTAAAGTTACCGATGAACGAAGACGAAAGAGGGGATGCCTTCCGGGGCATCCCCAAGCTTAGACGCTTGGTTATCCTTGAATATTACCTTGGGGATGCCTTGGGCATCCCCAAGCTTAGGCTCTTGCCACTCCTTAGTCCATAGTCCATCGAATCTTTACCCAAAACTTAAAAACTTCACAACACAAAACTTAACAGAAAACTCGTGAGCTCCGTTAGTGAAAGAAAACAAAACACCACTTCATGGTACTGTAATGAACTCATTATTTATTTATATTGGTGTTAAACCTACTTATTCCAACTTCTCTATGGTTTACAAATTATTTTACTAGCCATAGATTCATCAAAATAAGCAAACAACACACGAAAAACAGAATCTATCAAAAACAGAACAATCTGTAGTAATCTGTAACTAACGCAAACTTCTGGAACTCCAAAAATTCTAAAATAAATTGGTGGACCTGAGGAATTTGTCTAGTAATCATATGCAAAAATAATCAACTAAATAGCACTCTCCAGTAAAAATTTGAAGCTAATCTCGTGAGCGCTAAAGTTTCTGTTTTTTACATCATGATCATAAAGACTTCACCCAAGTCTTCCCAAAGGTTCTCCTTGGCACAAACACTAATTATAACATAAAACCACATCTTCACAGAAGCTAGATGGGTTATTTATTCCTAAACAGAACCAAAAAGCAAGAAACTAAAATAAAGTTGGGTTGCCTCCCAACAAGCGCTATCGTTTAACGCCCCTAGCTAGGTATGATGATTTCAATGATGCTCACATAAAAGATAAGAATTGAAACATAAAGAGAGCATCATGAAGAATATGACTAGCACATTTAAGTCTAACCCACTTCCTATGTATAGGTATTTTATGAGCAAACAACTTATGGAAACAATAATCAACTAGCATAGGAAGGCAAAACAAGCACAACTTCAAGATTTTAAGCACATAGAGAGGAAACTTGATATTATTGCAATATGTAGAAGCATATGATCCTCTCTCATAATAATTTTCAGTAGCATCATGAATGAATTCAACAATATAACCAGCACCTAAAGCATTCTTTTCATGATCTACAAGCATATAATTTTTACTACTCTCCACACAAGCAAAATTCTTCTCATGAATAGTAGTGGGAGCAAACTCAACAAAATAACTATCATATGATTGAAAATTAAGATCAAGATGACAAGTTCCATGGTTATCATTATTCTTTAAAGCATACATGTCATCACAATAATCATCATAGATAGGAGGCATGCTTTCATCATAGTAAATTTGCTCATCAAAGCTTGGGGGACAAAAAATATCATCTTCATCAATAATAGCTTCCCCAAGCTTGTGGCTTTGCATATCATTAGCATCATGGATATTCAAGGAATTCATACTAACAACATTGCAATCATGCTCATCATTCAAAGATTTAGTGCCAAACATTCTAATGCATTCTTCTTCTAACACTTTGGCACAATTTTCCTTCCCATCATACTCACGAGAGATATTAAAAAGATGAAGCGTATGAGGTAAACTCAATTTCATTTTTTTTGTAGTTTTATTTTATAGACTAAACTAGTGATAAAACAAGAAACAAAAAGATTCAATTGCAAGATCTAAAGATATACCTTCACTTACCTAGCCTCCCTGGCAACGGCGCCAGAAAAGAGCTTGATGTCTACTACTCAACCTTCTCCTTGTAGACGTTGTTGGGCCTGCAACTGCATAGGTTTGTAGGACAGTAGCGAATTTCCCTCAAGTGGATGACCTAAGGTTTATCAATCCGTAGGAGGCGTAGGATGAAAATGGTCTCTCTCAAGCAACCCTGCAACCAAATAACAAAGAGTCTCTTGTGTCCCCAACACACCCAATATAATAGTAAATTGTATAGGTGCACTAGTTCGGCGAAGATATGGTGATACAAGTGCAATATGGATGGTAGATATGGGTTTTTGTAAACTGAAAATATAAAAACAGCAAGGTAGCAAGCGATAAAAGTGAGCGTAAACGGTATTGTAATGATAGGAAACAAGGCCTAGGGTTCATACTTTCACTAGTGTAAGTCCTCTCAACAATAATAACATAGTTGGATCACATAACTATCCCTCAACATGCAACAAAGAGTCACTCCAAAGTCACTAATAGCAGAGAACAAACGAAGAGATTATGGTAGGGTACGAAACCACCTCAAAGTTATTCTTTCCAATCAATCCGTTGGGCTATTCCTATAAGTGTCACAAATAGCCCTAGAGTTCGTACTAGAATAACACCTTAAGATACAAATCAACCAAAACCCTAATGTCACCTAGATACTCCAATGTCACCTCAAGTATCCGTGGGCATGATTATACGATATGCATCACACAATCTCAATTCATCTATTCAACCAACACATAGAACCTCAAAGAGTGCCCAAAGTTTCTACTGGAGAATCACGACGAAAACGTGTGCCAACCCCTATGCATAGGTTCATGGGCGGAACCCACAAGTTGATCACCAAAACATACATAAAGTGGCACGTGATATCCCATTGTCACCACAGATAAGCACGGCAAGACATACATCAAGTGTTCTCAAATCTTTAAAGACTCAATCCGATAAGCTAACTTCAAAGGGAAAACTCAATCCATTACAAGAGAGAAGAGGGGGAGAAGAAACATAAGATCCAACTATAATAGCAAAGCTCGCGATACATCAAGATCGTGCCAAATCAAGAACACGAGAGAGAGAGAGATCAAACACATAGCTACTAGTACATACCCTCAGCCCCGAGGGTGAACTACTCCCTCCTCGTCATGGAGAGCGCCGGGATGATGAAGATGACCACCGATGAGGGTTCCCCCGTCTGGCAGGGTGCCGGAATAGGGTCCCGAGATGTTTTTGGTGGCTACAGAGGCTTGCGGCGGCGAAACTCCCTATCTAATCTCTATTCTGGAAGTTTTACGATACGTAGGTATATATGGGTGCAAGGGGTACATCGGTGGAGCTGCGGGGGCCCCATGAGGTAGGGGGGCGCGCCCCTACCCTCGTGGCCAGCTCCCGTATCTTCTGACGTAGAGTCCAAGTCTATCCGGTAGGTTTCCTTCCAAAAATAACTTCTCCAGTTGATTTCGTTCCGTTTTGACTCCGTCTGATATTCCTTTTCCTTGAAACACTGAAATAGGCATAAAACAACAAATCTGGGCTGGGCCTCCGGTTAATAGGTTAGTCCCAAAAGTAATATAAAAGTGGATAATAAAGCCCAATATTGCCTAAAACAGTAGATAATATAGCATGGAGCAATCAAAAATTATAGATACGTTGGAGACGTATCAGTGGGCCCTCCTCTGGTGAACTTCTTCCGCTGGATATTTTATATATATTCTGAAAATCACTTCCGTGGAGTTTCAGGACTTTTGGAGTTGCGCAGAATAGGTCTCTAATATTTGCTCCTTTTCCAGCCCAGAATTCCAGCTGCTGGCATTCTCCCTCCTTATGTAAACCTTGTAAAATAAGAGAGAATAGCCATAAGTATTGTGACATAATGTGAAATAACAGCCCATAATGCGATAAATATCGATATAAAAGCATGATGCAAAATGGACGTATCAGACCCATGTCCGTGGCTCCATCCGTGTTGATCTTGATCCACCCCTCCTCCGATGGCACCCACTTCGGGGGGACAATGGCCGGGGTTTTCTTCCTCTCCGGGATCTCAAGTGCCCGAACAATCTCCTCGTTAACCACCATAGATTTCAACGGTTGATAAACCAACTCACCATGAGTGTAATTGTTCCTGGAATGCCAAACAACCCACATCACAGTAATCATAATAGCTGCCTCTTCCTTCTTGTATAATCGCTGATCTAGAAGATCTCGAGACCATGATAATGGGTGTAGATGTGGTATATCGATACCAAAGAAACGGTGTGCTGCTTCCGAAAATCGCATTGCATGATCACATTCCATCAGCGAGTGGAACAACGTCTCATTGTCATTGCCACACATCGGGCAGTTTAGTAGTTGCTTGATATGTCTTCTATGAAGCTCGCCATAAGAGGGTAAGTAGTTTTTTAGCACACGCCACCAAAACACTCGGATCTTTGGAAGCACGTTAATCTTCCACAACGCCTTCCATATGGTTGAGTCACCCGTAGATGAGCCAACTGTCACTTGCGTCTGTAGCTTGCTTTGCATTGCATGTCTATATGCAGACCTAACCGTAAAGAGGCCAGACTTCTCTCTTGCCCAAGCCCATACGTCCGCCCCTCCCACACGCGGTCTCGCCATGGCAAGAATGGCTTCCACGTCAAGGGGGGAGAGATACTGCGCACTAGCTCCATATCCCACTGTTTTGACCCTGGGTCAATCAAATCTGATACAAACTAGATTGAGTTTGGCTCGAGAGCTCCCATCGGTTTCATTGATATGGTGCCATCTATCCACTAATCATGCCACACCTCTGTGGTCTCTCCATTGCCAACTCGCCGTATGAGTCCGCTCTTCAACATCTCTCTCCCTTGGATAATTGCTTTCCAAGTCTTAGAAGAACTAGCGGGACAACCCGCCATCAGAAAACCTTCATTAGGGAAATACCGTGCTTTAAGCACTCTTGTACACAGACTATTTGGGTTCTCAAGTAACCTCCAAGCTTGCTTTGCTAACATCGCATCATTGAAAATATCTAGGTCTCGGAATCCCAAACCTCCTTGTGACTTCGCAATGCACATCTTATCCCAAGATTGCCAATGCATCCCTTTTCTGTCAAGTGATCCAGCCCACCAATATTTTGACATGTTTGTCGTCACGTTCTTGCATAAACCTTTTGTGAGTTTGAAACAACTCATAGAGTAGGCCGGTAAAGCTTGAACCGCTGACTTCAAAAGAACTTCTCTAGTTGCACATGACATCTTCCTTTCACACCATCCCTGCACCCTTGACCTTGCTCTTTCATTAATGTGTTCAAAGCTTTGCTCTGTAATTCTGCCCGCAACTGTTGGAAGGCCAAGGTACTTCTCAGACATTGCTTCTCTTTGAATTTGCAATGCCGCTTTAACTCCCATCTTAACAGAGGCGCCACTATTAGGGCTAAAAAAGATCAAACTTTTCAGTTTGTTTGCACACTGCCCGGAGCCGATGCTGTACTGATACAATATCTCATTCAGCCTTATGGCGCTCCTGGAATCAACCTTCATAAAACTTAAGCAATCATCTGCAACTAAAAGATGGGAGATCCACGGGGCAGAATTGCTAACTCGGATCCCCCTATCAATCCAACCACCATCATAGTTTTGCAGCATACATGAGAGACCCTCTCCACACAACAGAAATAGATACGGTGAGATCGGGTCCCCCTATCGAAAACCTCTCGACGGCGAAAACACCGGCAGCAACTCCCCGATGACTTTCACCTGGAAGCTTACTGTTGTCACACATGACATGACAAGGGAAATCCATCGCTCGTGAAACCCAAGTTGCCGCATTATCCCTTCCAGATACTCCCATTCAACTCGGTCATACGCCTTGATCATATCGATCTTAACTGCACACCAACCTTGCTTGGCTCGTTTTCTTCTCATCGAATGTATGCATTCATACGCCACTAGTGACAAGTTCGCATGGTGGTTAATGCAATTACGTCACAACAATTAGATCGCGGGTTTGAGCCCAGTGGCGCGCACTATCGCACCTGCCTTTTTGGAGTTTTAAAACAGTGGGCTGGACCAAATTTGTGAACATTCTTTTAAATTCTTGGAAATTTTTAATAATAGTGAACATATTTTCATGTACAGGAACGTTTTAAGTTTGTGAACACTTTTTGAAATTAAGATATTTTAATTCGTAAACTATTTAAATTTATGGACATTAATATAATTTGTAGAAAAATTTTATGGTTAAAGTATATTTAGAAAAAAATATAAAAAATTCTAATTAAACGAGTATTATTTAAATCTGCATATATTTTTTTCAGATTCGTAAACTCTTTTCCAATTAGAGAATTTGTTTTTAAATTGAATATTCTTTTAAGAAATCATGTTGAACATTTTTTCAATCCATGAACAGTTTTTAAAAATGATTTACATCTATAAAAAATGGAGTCAGTTTTTCTATTACCAATAGCTCCTGGTTTTTATATCATGAGAGCTTGAAAAAAAAGAGCTTAGCATACAAGCGAGTGAGACGAGCGATGGGCTCACTCCATAGCGCGTCATAATGACAACAAGGTGGGAGTTTTGGTACCTCTCGCCGGGGAGTTCTCTAGTGGGCGCTGCTAGCGATCAACATAGGCCAATTGACATGTTTTTATTTATATTAATGTGAAATACGGACATATAGACGTATTTCACTAGTTTATATTATTAATATCTAAAAACCATTTATATTTTCATTACTTTAACAATTAATTAATTAATATTCATGTGTTGAGAAAATGATTGCACATACTTCAAATATAAGCATGTACTTACTAACATATTTTAAAAAAAATCTCTTGTATGCGAAAAGAAAAATTCAAATGTTACAAAAGTATTCATGTATGTTAGAAAAATAATATGTGTTTTACAAACAAATGTTCATCTATAAAAGAAAACATTATTTGTATATGAATGTTTATGTAATACAAAAATGCCGTATTAAAACAAGTTAATGTGTCTCATAAAAACCATGCATTTTACTCAAAAACCACACGGAAAGAAAGAAAGGGAACAGCTACTAAAACATAAAATGAACAAAAATGTAAAAAGAAAGGGAAAAAGGAAGGAAAGGGGAAAAAAAGTGACCCTAACTTGTGGTTGTGGCCCATTTGGCAAACAATCGTAAGTGAGTGCTTGCTCTAGCTCGGCATAGGCAAGATATATTTTTTGTGGTTTGAGTGCACCTTATGTACCAAGTCCAAAGTACAATGCCTAAAAGTTGTCAACAAAAGTGCACCTTATGTACCAAGTCCAAAGTACAATGCAGGCCTTTCACAAGAAAAATTAGCATGCTCCTCTCCTCTCCTCCTCCCGCGTCGTCCCCGCGGGCGACCGGGGGGAAACCCTAGGGCGTCGTCCGCCCGGCCCCCTCCCCTCGTCTTCCTCCCTCGCCGCCCCCCGTTCACACCGGCGGGCGAAGCCCGTTTGGTGTTGGCGACGGCGGGGCCTCGTCTCACCCTGCTTGGGCGGCGGCGCGGGACGCCTGGCTCGGACAGAGGCGTTGCTCTTTCGGGGGGGGGGGGGGGCGTGGCTGCTTGGTCCGGCGGCGGGGTTGCTGGTCCGGGGTGGCGGTGTGGAGGGCCTCGCGGTGGTGGGCGCACCCGTGGCGGTAATCTGACTCGGCGGCGATGGTGCAGGTGGTTGCGAGCGGGCCTGTTTCCGGCCAGATCCGGCTGGATTTGTCGCCGGGGACCCGGCTGGTGGCGCAGGGCAGCGGCCGGGGCTAGTCCCGGTCGCGGATTTGGGAGGGGACGACGGCGGTTGCCGGCCTGCTCCCTGGATCTGGCACAGGGCCGTCGGCGGGGGGCTCGGAGCAGTCCCTCGGGGTCCCGGCATGGATGTGGGCTGCCAGGGCGTGGTGGGAGCCCACAGCGGTGGTCGGGGTCGTCTCACGGTGGCGGCCGGATTTCCTCGGCGTCGGCCGATTTGTGAGCGCCCCTGTCGACCTTCGATTCCTCTCCTTGTCGTTCAGGCACTGCCTTCATCAAAGGGCTGGCCTTCCCCCAGTTGCGATTCATCGCTCGTCTCGCGCCCGGCAGCAAGACCGACCTCGTCTCACGCCCGACAGCAGGATCCGACTCGTTTCGCACCCGGCAGCATGACCGACCATCTCGCGCCCGGCAGTAGGACCGGACCCGTCTCGCGCCCGGCAGCAAGACCGAGCTTGTCTCGCGCCCGGCGGCAGGATGGGCCGATGGAGGCCAGTTTTGGCCGGCCTCATGGGTCTCGGCACTAGGGCAACTTAGGAGTGCTAAAAGCGGGCCTTTTCTCTCGTCTCTTTGGTGGGGGTAGCGGTGGGTGGCGGGTGAGGTGGCATCGAGGTCTTGGATGCTGGGGCGGCAGCCCTGATGGTGGTGTCGCGGTGCTCTTGGCCGGAGCTCGGGGCTTGGTGCTGCCCGGTGACCATGGTCGTGTGGGCGGCATGGTCACCGGGGTGTGGCGTTCGGTGGTGGCGAGTATTGGCCGTGGTGAAAACCTGTTCTTTCTTCGGACGGACCAGCGGCTGTGAATCTCGTTCCCTTCCTGAAGGCGTCATCGCAACACTCATTGCCCGTCGTGTTGCTCCAGGGGAAACTCTGACCCTCTGGTCGGTCGGTGGCGGCGCTCCAGTGTCGTTTCCTTCCTGAAGGCACCGCCTTGGAGCCCACGGTTCGTCGTATGCGGCTTCATCTCTTCACGGTGGCATGTTCACGGTCGAGGACCCGGCTTCTCTTGTAGTGCTTGGGATGGTGTTGCTGCGCTCAGCGCCTATGTATCTTGCCTTGGGTGTGTGCGTGTGTTGTGGCGTGCGTTTGTACCGGTTTGTTGTTGGTCGGTGCTTTATATATAAAGCGGGACGAAAGCCTTTTTCAGCAAAGTACAATGCACCTTTTGAAGGAAATATGCCCTAGATGCAATAATAAAGTTGTTATTTTATATTTCCTTATATCATTATAAATGTTTATTCTTCATGCTAGAATTGTATTAACCGAAAACTTAGTACATGTGTGAATACATAGACAAACAGAGTGTCCCTAGTATGCCTCTACTAGACTAGCTCGTTAATCAAAGATAGTTAAGTTTCCTAGCCATAGACATGTGTTGTTATTTGATGAATGAGATCACATCATTAAGAGAATGATGTGATGGACAAGACCCATTCGTTAGCTTAGCACTATGATCGTTACAGTTTCATTGCTACTGCTTTCTTCATGACTTATACATGTTCCTATGACTATGAGATTATACAACTCCCGAATACCGGAGGAACACCTTATGTGCTATCAAACGTGACAACGTAACTGGGTGATTATAAAGATGCTCTACAGGTGTCTCTGATGGTGTTTGTTGAGTTGGCATAGAGCGAGATTAGGATTTGTCACTCCGTGTATCGGAGAGGTATCTTTGGGCCCTCTCCGTAATGCACATCACTATAAGCCTTGCAAGCATTGTGACTAATGAGTTAGTTGCGGTATGATGCATTACAGAACAAGTAAAGAGACTTGCCTGTAACAAGATTGAACTAGGTATTGAGATACCGACGATCTATATAGATAGATCAAGACGCTTGATAAGATTTTTCAATGAGTACATACCTTGACAAGATTTTGAAGTAGTACAAAATGGAACAGTCAAAGGAGTTCTTGCTTGTATTGCAAGGTGTAAAGTTGAATAAGACTCAAAACCCGACCATGGCAGAAAATAGAAAGAGAATGAAAGTCATTCCCTATGCCTTAGCCATAGGTTCTATAAAGTATGCTATGCTGTGTACCAGACTTATTGTATACCTTGCCATGAGTTTGGCAAGGGGGTACGATAGTGATCCAGGAGTGGATCACTGGACAGCGGTCAAAGTTATCCTTAGTTACCTAAGAGGACTAAGGAAATATTTCTTGGTTATGGAGGTGATAAAGAGTTCGTCGTAAATGCAAGCTGAGGGAGTCCTGGATTAGGGGGTGTTCGGATAGCCGGACTATACCTTCGGCCGGACTCCAGGACTATGAAGATACAAGATTGAAGACTTCGTCCCATGTCCGGAAGGGACTTTCCTTGGCGTGGAAGGCAAGCTTGGCGATACGGATATGTAGATCTCTACCATTGTAACCGACTCTGTGTAACCCTAGCCCTCTTCGGTGTCTATATAAACCGGAGGGTTTTAGTCCGTAGGACGAACAACAATCATACCATAGGCTAGCTTCTAGGGTTTAGCCTCCTTGATCTCATGGTAGATCTACTCTTGTACTACCCATATAATCAATATTAATCAAGCAGGAGTAGGGTTTTACCTCCATCGAGAGGGCCCGAACCTGGGTAAAAACATCGTGTCCCTTGTCTCCTGTTACCATCCGCCTAGACGCACAGTTCAGGACCCCCTACCCGAGATCCGCCGGTTTTGACACCGACATTGGTGCTTTCATTGAGAGTTCCTCTGTGTCGTCACTTTAGGCCTGATGGCTTCTCCGATCATCAGCAGCGATGCGGTCCAGGGTGAGACTTTTCTCCCCAGACAGATCTTCGTATTCGGCGGCTTTGCACTGCGGGCCAATTCGCTTGGCCGTCTGGAGCAGATCGAAAGCTACGCCCCTGGCCATCAGGTCAGATTTGGAAGTCTTAACTACACGGCTGACATCCGCGGAGACTTGATCTTCGACGGATTCGAACCACAGCCGAGCGCACTGCACTATCACGAAGGGCATGATTTAGCTCTGCCGCCGAACAGTGTCTTGGAGGCCGCGCTCGCATCGGCCCCGATCCTTAGTTCGGAGCCGATCGTGCCGATCGAGGACGGGTGGTTGGACGCCGCCTCGGAGGCTGAAATCTCTACGGCGATCGAGCCGAACACCCGCTCTGTCCCTTGCAAAGCCCGTGACTCCAAGGTGCCGGACTACTCTCCGGACACCGAACCCCCCGCACCCCTACCGACCGAATCCGATTGGGCGCCGATAATGGAGTTCATCGCCGCAGACATCTTTCATCACTCGTCTTTTGGCGATATTCTGAATTCACTAAAGTCTCTCTCTTTATCAGGAGAGCCCTGGCCGGACTACGGTCAACAAGGTTGGGATGCGGATGACGAAGAAATTCAAACCCCACCCACCACCCACTTTGTAGCCACTGTCGATGATTTAACCGACGTGCTCGACTATGACTCCGAAGACATCGACGGTATGGACGCCGATGCAGGATACCATCAGGAATCAGCGCCTATAGGGCACTGGAAAGCCACCTCGTCATATGACATATACATGGTGGATACCCCAAAAGAGGGCGATGGCGATGGAACAGCGGAGGATGACCCCTCCAAGAAACAGCCTAAGCGCCGGCGTCAGCGGGGCCTCTCTAAATCCCGCCAAAGCAAAAACGGTGATTCCGGCACAGGAGATAACAACACTCCAGACAGTGCCGAAGAAAACCCCCTCCAGCAAAACTCAGCACAGGAGGATGGGGAAGCCAGCCCACATGAGAGAGCGGCAGACAGAGAGGTCGAGGATGATAACTACATGCCTCCCTCCGAAGACGAGGCAAGCCTCGACGACGACGAATTTGTCGTGCCTGAGGATCCCGTCGAACAAGAGCGCTTCAAACGCAGGCTTATAGCCACGGCGAGCAGCCTCAAGAAAAAACGGCTACAACTTAGAGCTGATCAAGACTTGCTAGCCGACAAATGGACGGAAGTCCTAGCGGCGGAAGAGTATGAACTCGAACGCCCCTCCAAGAGCTACCCAAAGCGCATGATGCGGCCGACCGGCCACCACGTGGCCGTGACAAAGAGGCCTCTCGGCCCTCTACTCAAGCCGCACCCCGGTGCCGCTTTAAAAATACCAGTGCATGGGGGAATGCGCCAGACCTGCGAGATATATTGGAGGACAAGGCAAAGCAAACAAGGTCGATCTATGGATCACGTGAGCGCCCCACGACACGTGACGGTAATCGTCACGCCGAGTACAGTAAATCCGGCCGGGCCGAACACAGAAGACAAAGCTCGCTTGAGCTACGTCGTGATATAGCTCAATACAGAGGTGCCGCACATCCACTATGCTTCACAGACGAAGTAATGGATCATCAAATCCCAGAGGGTTTTAAACCCGTAAACATTGAATCATATGATGGCACAACAGACCCTGCGGTATGGATCGAGGACTATCTCCTCCATATCCACATGGCCCGCGGTAACGATCTACACGCCATCAAATACCTCCCACTCAAGCTTAAAGGACCAGCTCGGCATTGGCTTAATAGCTTGCCAGCAGAATCAATTGGTTGCTAGGAGGACCTGGAAGCCGCATTTCTCGACAATTTCCAGGGCACTTATGTGCGACCACCAGACACCGATGACTTAAGCCATATAATTCAACATCCAGAGGAATCGGCCAGGCAATTCTGGACACGGTTCCTAACCAAGAAAAATCAAATCGTTGACTGTCCGGACGCAGAGGCCCTAGCGGCCTTCAAGCATAACATCCGCGATGAGTGGCTTGCCCGACACCTTGGACAGGAAAAGCCGAAATCTATGGCAGCCCTCACGATGCTCATGACCCGCTTTTGTGCGGGATAAGATAGCTGGCTGGCTCGTAGCAATAACATAACCAAGGTCCCTGGTAATTCGGATGCCAAGGACAACAGTGCCAGGTCGCGACGCAACAAGCACAAGCGCCGTATTAACGGCGACAATGCTGAGGATACATCAGTTGATGTCGGATTCAGAGGCTCTAAACCCGGTCAGCGGAAAAAGCCATTCAAGAGAAATACCCTGGGCCCGTCCAGTTTGGACCGAATACTCGATCGCTCGTGCCAGATACATGGCACCCCCGAAAAGCCAGCCAATCACACCAACTAGGATTGTTGGGTGTTCAAGCAGGCAGGCAAGTTATATGCCAAAAACAGAGATCAGGGGCTACATAGCGACGACGAGGAGGAGCCCCGGCCGCCGAACAGTAGTGGACAGAAGGGATTCCCCCCACAAGTGTGGACGGTGAACATGATATACGCAACCCACATCCCCAAGAGGGAGCGGAAGCGTGCGTTAAGGGACGTATATGCAATGGAGCCAGTCACCCCGAAGTTCAACCCATGGTCTTCCTGCCCGATCACTTTTGATCGAAGGGACCACCCCACTAGTATCCGTCACGGCGGATTTGCCGCATTGGTTCTTGACCCAATCATTGACGGATTTCACCTCACTCGAGTCCTCATGGACGGCGGCAATAGCCTGAACCTGCTTTATCAGGATACAGTGCGAAAAATGGGCATCGACCCTTCGAGGATTAAACCCACTAAAACGACCTTTAAAGGCGTCATACCAGGTGTAGAGGCCAACTGTACAGGCTCAGTCACACTTGAAGTGGTCTTCGGATCTCCGGATAACTTCCGAAGCGAGGAGTTAATCTTCGACATAGTCCCGTTACGCAGCGGCTATCATGCACTGCTCGGGCGAACCGCATTTGCCAAGTTCAATGCGGTACCGCATTATGCATACCTCAAGCTCAAGATGCCAGGCCCTCGAGGAGTCATTATGGTCAATGGAAACACCGAACGCTCTCTCTGTACGGAGGAGCATACGACGGCTCTCGCAGCGAAAGTACAAAGCAGCCTCTCAAGGCAATTTTCCAGTCCGGCCATTAAACGTCCAGACACCGTCAAGCGCGCCCGGAGTAACCTACAGCAAGACCGCCTGGCACGTTGTGAGCAGGCGTAGCAATGCGGCCCCAACCCCAGCCCTCATGAAATTACAAAACCAGTGTTGCGCGTACATAACTACGCTCTGGAAATACCATGGGCACAGGGGGAGGGGCACCATCACGGCACGCCCAAAGCATTGCTTAAACCGCACTAGGGGCTGCCGATTTCTCACTTTTATCTTACTTTCAGGACTCCATCTTTCGGAAGGCCTAAGCCAGCAGTACAATTGCCGCACAAA
The DNA here is from genome assembly GCA_032464435.1 of Aegilops umbellulata. Taxonomy (NCBI): domain Eukaryota; kingdom Viridiplantae; phylum Streptophyta; class Magnoliopsida; order Poales; family Poaceae; genus Aegilops; species Aegilops umbellulata. The sequence continues at coordinate 344,646,865 of CP136056.1, read as the reverse complement.
CGATGCAAGAACTAGGGAAGAAAACCACGCCGCACTATGGAACTCTAAGGTGGTCTCTATAACGAGTAGTATACCTGTTTTGCATATCATTCCACAGTCCGCCCCTAGATAGGACATGTCAAATAGTCCCACATTATGCTTATCGCACCATTTGTATCGTTCTGCTGTGATCGCAGCTTCTTCAAATAATCAACGCATAGCTTTTGTCTATTACTGTATTAGTCTTTTTTAAATATATGTTCATTAATGACATATCGCACCCGTACACTTTGGTACGGCCAATACACCAGGGGCTTAAGTACCCCACAACACGGTGTGAGAACTCCGAACACTTTCACAAGTGCGGCACCCCGAACTTATAGCACTATATGCATCGGCTCCGAATCATGTCTTGGGTCAAATGTTGGGTTTGACCGGCTCCTATGTTTTGGTACCTTACGTTCCGTTGTATCGGCTAAGGTAGCGCTAGGAAAACTACTGCGATTGTGCACCAGTTGAGCTGGGCTAAAGCACCTCAGTAGAGAAAGCTAAAACTGACCGTCATGATAAGGCGAGAGTTGGTCGCTGTTTGAGAGGTTTTCGAGTCCCTAAAGACTTATGCCACTTAGAGCGAGGAGTCGGCTTTGTCCGGCCCAAGCGTGGATAGCGCCCCGAACTCGGTCTTCCGAACACTAGGGGCTTCGCCAAAATTTAAAATTATAGAATTCTATGGCTAAGTGAGAGTGTTCAAGCACTATAGTCCGATTGCATTGTTCGTTGTGTTGAGCGCCTCCCTCGAAGGACCCAAAAATGGGAAAAAGAGCTCTCAAGTTTATCCCGAACACCCCAGCACTCGTGGCATGGGGGCAGAAGCCGACGACTCGCCATCTCTCAAAAAATTGATAAACGGCTGCACAGAAGGTAATATTTTAAATTCAAAAAGCATTGCTTAGCGCACATGAACAAGTTTTCAGCGCACAGGAAAAATAAACAAGTTTTACTCAAAAATTACATCTTTCGAGCACTCGTCTGCCATAAGGCGGGAGCCCTCCAGAACACCCTTATAGTACATCTCGAGGTGGTGATGCTCTTTCCCCGGCGGCGGCCCGTCCTTCACAAGCTTCTCCGCATCCAGCTTGCCCCAGTGCACCTTAGCACGGGCAAGCGCCCTACGGGCACCTTCGATGCAGACGGAGCGCTTGATGACTTCGAGCCTTGGACAGGCCTCCACCAGCCGCCTCACTAGCCCGAAGTAGCTCCCAGGCAGTGCCTCTCCAGGCCACAGCCTAACTATGAGGCCCTGCATGGCCTGTTCGGCCACCTTGTGGAGCTCGACCAGTTGCTTCAGCTGGTCGCTCAAGGGCACAGGGAGTCCGGCCTCAGCATACTGAGACCAGAACACCTTCTCTGTCGAGCTAGCCTCCTCGGCTCGGTAGAACGCGGTGGCATCGGACACGCTGCGGGGAAATCTGCGAATGCTCCTGGAGAGCTCCGGATTCGGGTAAGTAACAAGTAATTGACTTTCACATGCTTACTTTGCATAAAGGAAGCCTCACCCGCCGCTATCTTCTTCATCGCCTCAACCTCCTGGAGGGCCTTCTGGGCTTCGGCCTTGGCAGACTTGGCATTCTCAATGGCCGCCGCGAGCTCAAACTCTTGGGTCTTTGAGTCAAGCTCCAAACTCTCATGTTTTTGCGTGAGAGCCTGGAGCTCTTGCCGCACCTCGCCAACCTGCGCCTCATACTTCTCCCGCTCGATGCGCTCCGTGGCCGCCCTCTTCTCGGCCTCGGACAACGCTTGCTTAAGGGTTGCCACCTCCGTTGTGGCCCCTACAATAGCCAAGTTAGTCCTGTCACTTTTTTGCAATTGCACCTTTTTATATTTAATAAAGTATTTCTTACCTTCTTTGTCCTCGAGCTGCTTCTTGGCAAGGCCGAGCTCTTGCTCGGACCGCTCAAGGTTCTACTTTAGCGTGTCCACCTCCGCAGTTAGCGCGGCGGACGCCAGCAGTGAAGCCTGCATACGCATATTGACTTACTTTTGTTAGACTCCTGCGAATTTTTTAGATCCTCTATTCGGCTTTTCTTTCCGAACGCCGAACAGAGCATCAGGGGCTACTGTCTATGTGGTAATATTTCCACATATTTTTTACATACCTCAAAGCCTGTTAATAGGCTGGCACAGGCTTCGGTCAGCCCGCTCTTGGCGGACTGAACTTTCTGAACCACCGCGCTCATAATGGTGCGGTGCTCCTCGCCGATGGAGGTGCCTTTAAGCACCTCCATCAGATTGTCCGGCGCCTCCGGTTGGGGGGCCACCGGTTTAGTGGGCTTACTCCTCTTGGAAGGAGGTCGCCTGCCAGACTCTGGAACCTTTGAAGGTTCCGGAGCGGTGTCCGGCCCAGGGCCGGACTTGGAGCCTTTAGGGGTTCTATCCCCTTGGCGCCTGGGGTCCGGAAGGTCGCCTTGTGGCGCCTCCAGAACCACCTCCTCCTGGCTTGGAACCTCCTGGGACGCCACCTCGGCATCATCCGTAGGGCGGGGGGAGCTAGCCGTCGGAAGTGAATTTATGTCCGACGAGTCCAGGGAACCGCTCGACGATACGTCGAGACGGTCTTTAGGTGTCATGCATAATCATATTCGACGTAAGGAAAAGTTGTCCAATAAAGGAATACTATGACTTACTCTGGTATCCGGATACTTACGATTTTGCCAGGGGCTTGGCCCTGTGCGGCCACTCCTCTTCGCCGTCGTCGGCGTTGGTGGAGTAGTCCGGAAGAGGGGTTTTCCCCTTCTTGGACCCTCCGGCCTCCCTAGTTGGGGCGGCCTTCCTTTTCTTCCCTTCCCCCACTGGAGGGGGAGGGGTACCTTCCTCTTCCTCCTTGTCTTCACGGGAGGATTGCGTCTCGGAGTCGTCGGATGACGAATCCGACACCACCGCACGACGGGCACTCTTTCGAGTCCCCGTGGCCTTCTTCGTGGCCTTCTTCTCCGGCACCACATAGGGTGCCAGAGCCAGCAGCCTTGCCAATAGAGCATCTGCTGGGTCTTCAGGCAAAGGAGCCGGACAGTTGATCTGTCCGGACTTCGCCTGCCACTCCTGTCAAAGGAAAGGGAGCTTAGATCCCGCATACAGTCAAACTATGAAAAGCTAAAATACCCTGTAAAAGGTAAAAACGGCTTACCGCACTAGCGTGATGCTGCGTGCTGAATCTGCGATCCTCGGTAGCGGATGCGGGAGCCTCGGCACCCTTGAATAGCGCCTTCCAGGCATCTTCGTACGTCGTGTCGAAGAGCCTGCTTAGAGTTGGGTGCTGCGCCAGGTCGAACTCCCACAGGTTGAAGGCCCGTTGTTGACACGGGAGGATCCGGCGGATGAGCATAACCTGGACTACGTTGACAAGTTTAAGCTTCTTGTTCACCAGGGTTTGGATGCATGTTTGCAGTCCAGTCACCTCTCCTTTGTTGCGCCACGACAGGCCCGTCTCTTTCCAGGACGTGAGCCGCGTAGGGGGTCCGGATCGGAACTCGGGGGCTGCAACCCATTCTGGGTCACGCGGCTCGGTGATGTAGAACCACCCCGATTGCCACCCCTTCAGGGTCTCCACGAAGGAGCCCTCGAGCCATAGGACGTTGGGCATCTTGCCCACCATGGCGCCTCCCCACTCCGTTTGGGTGCCGCGCACCACCTAGGACAAAGTTTGGGGCCAGATCATGGAAATCTAGGCCATAGTAGAACATGAGCCCCCGGACAAATGGGTGGAGAGGGAAACCCAGTCCGCGCAGGAAATGGGGGAGGAACACCACCCTCTCATGGGGCCTTGGGGTGGGGACGAGCTGCCCCTCTTCGGGAAGCCGGTGCACGATGTCGTTGGACAAGTATCCGGCCTTCCTCAGTTTCTTGATGTGTCCCTCCGTGATGGAGGAGACCATCCACTTGCCTCCCGCTCCGGACATGGTTGGAGAAGGTTGAGGTGGGGAGTGCGGACTTGGGCGCTGGAGCTCGAGTGCGCGGAAATGGATAGGCGAAGGAGGAAGAAGGCGTGGATGAGAAAGGTGGATCCTTATCCCCTTATATGGGCAGACGCAACTACGCGTTCCCACCTTCCTGGGAAAACTCGCTTATCTCCCAAGCAGTGTAATCAATGGCCGATTGGGTTACCCACGCCCGTATTGATGAGAATCCCGGAATAAGGGGACACGATCTCTGCTTTGACAAGACGTGCCAAGGAAACCGCTTCGCATAACATGCTGAGGTGGGATAATAAAATGATTCGAATAAAGGCTTGGCCGTGGTGTGATGTCACGCTACAGAATACGTCAGCAGATTAGATTGGTGTAAATATTATTCTCTCTATGGCAATATGTGGAAACTTATTTTTGCAGAGCCGAACACTATCCTGGTGTTCGAAATCTTCTATGAAGTACTTGGAGGAGGAACCCGCCTTGCAATGCCGAAGGCAATCTGCGCGCCAGACTTGTCGTCATTGAAGCCTGGTTCAGGGGCTACTGAGGGAGTCCTGGATTAGGGGGTGTTCAGATAGCCGGACTATACCTTCGGCCAGACTCCTGGACTATGAAGATACAAGATTGAAGACTTCTTCCCGTGTCCGGAAGGGACTTTCCTTGGCGTGGAAGGCAAGCTTGGCGATGCGGATATGTAGATCTCCTACCATTGTAACCGACTCTGTGTAACCCTAGCCCTCTCCGGTGTCTATATAAACCGAAGGGTTTTAGTCCGTAGGACGAACAACAATCATACCATAGGCTAGCTTCTAGGGTTTAGCCTCCTTGATCTCGTGGTAGATCTACTCTTGTACTACCCATATCATCAATATTAATCAAGCAGGAGTAGGGTTTTACCTCCATCGAGAGGGCCTGAACCTGGGTAAAAACATCGTGTCCCTTGTCTCCTGTTACCATCCGCCTAGACGCACAGTTCGGGACCCCCTACCCAAGATCCGCCGGTTTTGACACCGACACAAGCTTTTACACTAATCCGGATGACTCTGAGTCTCAATCTGGATACATATTGAAAGTGGGAGCAATTAGCTAGAGTAGCTGCAAGTAGAGCATTGTAGACATAGAAAATTTGCAAAATACATACGGCTCTGAATGTGGCAGACCCGTTGACTAAACTTCTCTCACAAGCAAAACATGATCACACCTTAGTACTCTTTGGGTGTTAATCACATAGCGACGTGAACTAGATTATTGACTCTAGTAAACCCTTTAGGTGTTAGTCACATGGCGATGTGAACTAATCACATAAAGATGTGAACTATTGGTGTTAAATCACATGACGATGTGAACTAGATTATTGACTCTAGTGCAAGTGGGAGACTGAAGGAAATATGCCCTAGATGCAATAATAAAGTTGTTATTTTATATTTCCTTATATCATGATAAATGTTTATTATTCATGCTAGAATTGTATTAACTGGAAACTAAATACATGTGTGAATACATAAAAAAACATCGTGTCCCTAGTGAGCCTCTACTTGACTAGCTCGTTGAACAAAGATGGTTAAGGTTTCCTAACCATGGACATGAGTTGTTATTTGATAACGGGGTCACATCATTAGAAGAATGATGTGATGGACAAGGCCCATGCGTTAGCTTAGCATATTGATCATTCAGTTTTATTGCTATAGCTTTCTTCATGTCATATACATATTCCTTTGACTATGAGATTATGCAACTCCCGGATACCGGAGGAATACCTTGTGTGCTATCAAATGTCACAACATAACTGGGTGATTATAAAGATGCTCTAAAGGTATCGTCGAAGGTGTTTGTTGGGTTGGCATAGACCGAGATTAGGATTTGTCACTCCGAGTATCAGAGAGGTATCTCTGGGCCCTCTCGGTAATACACATCATAAGAAGCCTTGCAAGCAATGTGACTAATGAGTTAGTTACGGGATGATGTATTACGGAACGAGTAAAGAGACTTGCCGGTAATGAGATTGAACTAGGTATGAAGATATCGACGATCGAACTCGGGCAAGTAACATACCGATGACAAAGGGAATAACGTATGTTGTCAATACGGTACGACCGATAAAGATCTTCGTAGAATATGTGGGAACCAATATGAGCATCCAGGTTCCGCTATTGGTTATTGACCGGAGATGTGTCTCGGTCATGTCTACTTAGTTCTCGAACCCATAGGGTCCGCACGCTTAACGTTCGATGATGATTTTGTATTATATGAGTTATGTGATTTGGTGACGGAATTTTGTTCGAAGTCCCGGATGAGATCACGGACATGACGAGGAGTCTCGAAATGGTCGAGAGGTAAAGATTCATATATAGGACGATAGTATTCGGACACCGGAAGTGTTCGGGGGGTACCGGGTACGTATCAGGTCACTGGAAGGGGTTCCGGGTGAAAGCACAAGTGCTCCCTGGGTGGTTTTGGTAATTAATGTCAACATATCTCTTGTTGGACTAACACTTTTACCTAGTATGTTTCAGATAAGTTCAACAATGGAGTGGCATGGACTAGAGGATGTGGAACCTCTTCAAGATACTAAGGACAAATGATTGGCTCAAGCTTCAAGATCAAGACTCTACATTTTCTATTTTAGTGATCCAAGATCACATTGAGTCTATAGGAAAGCCAATACTATCGAGAGGGGATGAGGTGTTGCTTAATGGCTTGCTTGCTCAAAGTGCTTAGTGATATGCTCCAAAACCCTCAACTACCTTCCCACATCCACATATGACCTAAACCAAAAGTCAAACTCGGCCCCACCGATTCTTTCTACCCGGCGCCACCGAGTTTCAGATGTCATATCCACTGCCACAGACCCTAGCAAATCGGTTTCACCGATAGGGATCTCGGTCTCACTGAGATGGGATTGTAATCTCTCTGTGTATGTCCATTACCAAAATCGGTCTCACCGAGTTTGAGCAATCGGTACTACCGAGATTACAATGCAAACCCTCTGGTTAGCTTATTACCAAAATCGGTCCCACCGAGTTTGTGTAATCGGTCTCACCGAGTTTGCCTGACCAACTCTCTGGTTAGCTTATTACCAAAATCGATCCCACCGAGTTTGTGTAATCGGTCACATCGAGATTACGTTATGCCCTAACCCTAACCATATCGGTCCTACCGAGTTGCATCTCAGTCCCACCGAAAATCCTAAAGGTCACTAGGTTTGCTAAATCGGTCCGACCGAGTTTGGCAAACTGTGTGTAACGGTTAGATTTTGTGTGGAGGCTATATATACCTCTCCACCCACTCTTCATTCATGGAGAGAGCCATCAAAACATATCTACACTTCCAATACACATTTTCTGAGAGAGAACCACCTACACTTGTGTTGAGGTCAAGATAGTCCATCCCTACCATATGAATCTTGATCTCTAGCCTTTCCCAAGTTGCTTTCCACTCAAATATTCTTTCCACCAAATCCAAATCCTGTGTGAGAGAGTTGAGTGTTGGGGAGACTATCATTTGAAGCACAAGAGCAAGGAGTTCATTATCAACACACCATTTGTTACTTCTTGGAGAGTGGTGTCTCCTAGATTTGCTAGGTGTCACTTGGGAGCCTCTGACAAGATTGTGGAGTTGAACCAAGGAGTTTGTAAGGGCAAGGAGATCGCCTACTTCGTGAAGATCTACCGCTAGTGAGGCAAGTCCTTCGTGGGCGACGACCATGATGGAATAGACAAGGTTGCTTCTTCGTGGACCCTTCGTGGGTGGAGCCCTCCGTGGACTCGCACAACCGTTACCCTCCATGGGTTGAAGTCTCCATCAACGTGGATGTACGATAGCACCACCTATCGGAACCACGACAAAAACATCCGTGTCTCCAATTGCGTTTGAATACTCCAAACCCTTCCCTTTACATTCTTGCAAGTTGCATGCTTTACTTTCCGCTGCTCATATACTCATTGCATGCTTGCTTGATATGTATTGTGTTTGTTAAACTTGTGCTTAAACTCCACTTAAACTTAAGAATATTAAAAACTGCAACTTTTGGCACTTAGTGTCTAATCACCCTCCTCTAGACACCTCTTCTCGATCCTTTCAATTGGTATCAGAGCATTGGTCTCCATTGCCTTGGTTTAAACACCATTGGAGGAAGATGGATGTGTCTACTTTGGGGAGTCTTAGACATAGAGTGCATATTCTTGATGGAGAGTATTTTTATGAGTGGAAAATTGAAATGCTTGAGATTTTCAATGAATATCATTTGAACATGTACATTGCTAGTCCTTGTGCACCTCATATTGATCCCTTGCATCCCACACCCGAAGAAGATCTTGACATGATTCGCAATCTTAGAATCATCAATCTTATCATAAGAGGATTGCCCAAAAATTTGATTGCTAGTTTTCCTACTCTTGTTTGTGCCTATGCTATATGGAAATTTCTTGAGTAACGATTTCCAGATTATTCCTTGAAAAATTTAGACGAAATTCTCCATAAGTCTATTGCCTTGAGTAAGATGAACTCTAGTGATCCTAGCTTTGGTGATTGTCTATTTGAGCTTACAAATCTCATGCGTGCTAATGTAAATTTTGGAATCGTTAGCGATATCATATCTGAAGCTATTAGAATTCATAAAGGTAACCATTGTGATGATCATTTATCTAATGAATTACCCTCTCTAGGAACTGATCAATCACAAGATGATGTTGAACATGGATACTATGATGAGGATGGTGACTATGATCTTGATGATGCGATGAGGCATTTTGGTCTTATGGCAAATCTTCGTGGCTACATGGTTGGAGGAAAGGAATGGGTCCTTGATAGTGGATGTACTGATCATATGACCGGAGATGAAGATATGTTCCATGAGCTTGCTGGAAACAATGGCCCTCGAAAATATGTCACTTTTGGTGATAATTCAAAGGGTAAGGTGGTTGGCCTTGGTAAGGTGGCCATCTCACATGATAGCTCCATACAAAATGTCATGCTCGTTGAATCCCTTGGATACAATTTACTTTCAGTTTCTAGAATTGCGGATTTCGGTTTCAATGTCTCATTCACTGAAGTAGATTTCCAAGTGTTTCGTAGAGACAATCATAAAATGGTCTTTACCGGTATACGTAGAGGAGATCTTTACATTGTTGATTTCACTAAAAAGGCTCAACCTAAAACTTGCTTAATTGCTAAATCTTATAAAGGTTGGTTGTGGCATAGAAGACTAGGTCATGTTGGTATGTGAAATCTTGATAAGCTTATTAAAGGTGATCATATCCTTGGAATAAAAGATGTCATATTTGACAAGGATAGACTTTGTAGTGCTTGTCAAGCAGGAAAACAAGTTGGAGGAAGTCACCGCGCGAAGAACATCATGACCACAACAAGACCACTCGAGCTACTTCACATGGATCTCTTTGGTCCAAATGCCTACAAGAGTCTCGGTGGTAACTCATTTGGTCTAGTCATAGTTGTTGATTTTTCAAGATTTACGTGGGTGTTCTTTCTTGATGACAAACCGCAGGTCCAAAAGATCTTCAAAAACTTTGCTAGGAAGGCCCAAAATCAGTTTGACTGGAAGATCAAGAAGGTTCGGAGTGACAACGGAACGGAGTTCAAGAACGCAAATGTGGACACCTTTCTTGACGAAGAAGGGATTTCACATGAGTTCTCGGCTACGTACACACCTCAACAAAATGGAGTTGTTGAGAGGAAGAACCGGACTCTTATCGAGATGGCAAGAACGATGCTTGATGAGTACAAAACGCCAAAGCACTTTTGGGCGGAAGCGGTTGAGACAGCTTGTCATGCAACAAATCGCTTGTATCTTCACAAGCTACTCGGCAAGACGGCATACGAGCTCCCCACCGGTAACAAACCCAAAGTTGGATACTTTCGAGTATTCGGCTCAAAGTGCTACATTCTTGATAAGCATCGTCGTTCTAAATTTGCTCCTAAATCTCATGAAGGTTTCCTACTTGGTTATGGCTCAAACTCTCACACTTACCGTGTCTACAACAATTTCACCCGAAAGGTTGAAGAGAAGGTAGATGTGAAGTTTGATGAATCTAACGGCTCGCAAGTAGAGCAATTGCCAATTGATGTAGGAGACAAAGACCCTTCGGAAGCAATTCAAGACTTGTCCATTGGCAAGATTCGTCCAATGGAAGTGAAGGAGAATACCTCGTCCGTCCAAGTAGAAGCTTATACCTCACGACAAGGTGAACCAAGAGTTGATACGGAAGCATCCACAAGTGGGACACGCCAAGATAAAGAAAACGTGGAAGTACACCAAGATGAACATCAACAACCTCCTTCTCCACCACGACAAGAGAACGACAATGTCAACAGTGAAGAAGGCCAAGAAGAAGAACAAGATGAAGAGGATGTTCCACCCCGACCCAAGCAAAAGCTTTCACGAGTTCGAGCAAGAATTGCCAAAGATCATCCCATCGAGCAAATCTACAATGATATCCAAACCGGGAGAATCACTCGCTCTAAAAATCGTTTAGCTAACTTTTGTGAACATTACTCATTCATCTCTAGAATTGAACCTATGAAGGTTGAAGAAGCATTGGAGGATCCTGACTGGATAAACGCTATGCATGAAGAGCTACACAACTTTGAGAGAAATCAAGTGTGGACATTGGTCGAGAAGCCCGACAACAACCACAACATCATTGGTACCAAATGGGTGTTTCGCAACAAGCAAGATGAAGATGGACAAGTGGTTCGCAACAAAGCACGTCTCGTCGCCCAAGGCTACACACAAGTTGAAGGTATGGACTATGGTGATACATATGCTCCCGTTGCTAGACTTGAGTCCGTTCGCATCTATGCTAATCACCATGATATTACCTTGTAGCAAATGGACATTAAAAGTGCTTTTCTAAATGGCAAAATTGAGGAGGAAGTTTATGTTAAGCAACCTCCCGGCTTCGTCAATCCTAAGAAGCCTAATCATGTTTACAAACTTCACAAAGCCCTTTATGGTCTTAAACAAGCTCCTAGAGCATGGTATAAATGCTTGACCAAGTTCCTTATTGAAAAAGGCTTTGAAATTGGTAAAATTGATTATACTCTTTTCATTAAAAGTGTTAATGGAGAACTATTTGTGTGCCAAATTTATGTTGATGATATCATATTTGGTTCAACTAACCCTCAATTTAGTGAAATGTTTGGAAAGCTAATGTCGGAGAAGTTTGAGATGTCTATGATGAGTGAACTCAAATTCTTTCTCGGTTTGCAAATCAAGCAAACTAAGGAAGGTACCTTTGTCTCTCAAATGAAGTACACTAAGGACTTATTCAAGAAGTTCAATATGCAAGAATGCAAAGGTATGACTACACCCATGCCTACTAGTGGACATCTTGATTTGACCAAAGATGGTGAACCGGTTGATCAAAAGGTTTATCGCTCTATGATTAGTTCATTGTTATATCTATGTGCCTCATGTCCCGATATTATGCTAAGTGTGTGCATGTGTGCACGATATCAAGATGCTCCTAAAGAATGTCATCTTAAGGCTGTGAAAAGGATAGTGAGATACCTAATCCATACACCAAATTTTGGCATTTGGTATCCTAAGAGGTCCTCTTTTGATCTTGTTGGCTATTCCGATTCGGACTATGCTGGAGACAAGGTTGATAGAAAGTCCACTTCGGGTACTTGTCAATTCCTTGGTAGATCTCTTGTGTCTTGGTCTTCCAAGAAACAAAACTCGGTATCCTTATCCACCGCCGAAGCGGAATACATTGCCGCTGGTTCATGTTGTGCTCAATTACTTTGGATGACCCAAACTCTTAAAGATTGAGGGATATATGTGAAACATGTTCCATTGCTATGTGACAATGAAAGTGCTATTAAGATTGCTCACAATCCCGTGCAACATTCTCGGACTAAGCATATTGAAGTTCGTCATCATTTCATTCGAGATCATGTTGCCAAAGGGGACATTAACCTTAAGCATGTTCGCACCGATAAGCAATTAGCGGATATATTCACTAAACCACTTGATGAGAAAGTGTTTTGCAGGTTGAGAGGTGAATTGAACATCATTGATGCTTCAAACTTGGAGTAGGAACTCCATTTGATACATGCAGGGCATGAGCCTATGACTAATCCTCGATATTTCTCTTATGATGCTATTCATATGTCTTGGATATATTTGTACCTTGCATGTTATCTAACCCGTGTAGGTACTTGGTTGAATCTAAATCTATGAGATTGCAACTCACTCACATCTTGAGCAATCTCTACATCACCAAGTCTCTACACAATGGTGGTTGAAGACAAGGAAGCACGAAACCATTCAAACATATCCTTTGGCAAATTCTATGTTGAGTCTCATGATTGTCATTTTGGATACACAAGTGCTCTTCCTTTCAAAGCTAACCCATGTAGGTAGATGAACTCAAACTCCAAGTGGTGCTCCCAACTCTTGATGAACTACATCAACCTTGAGCAACTCACACAAGTTCAACTACATGAGCAAGATCAACACCACCACCCAAGGTATGTTATTCCATCTTAGAGAAGCTTTACTCCAAGTCATGAGCCAAAGCAACTCGACAAGATGTGAATACACCAAAATGCTTAAACGAAAAATGGTAACCCCATTTTGAGCTTAAATGATGAGTATGACCTATGATCAAGTGCTCTCACTTGACTCCTAAGTCAATATACTCTAACATAGGTGACTTTTTTGCCGACCATCTCTAGATGAAGTTCTCTTGTGTTCTTTTCCGTGTTATTGCATTTGTCTCTTGCATATTTGTTTCCCCTTTCAAAAAAAACTTCATCTAGATCTTTTAGTTTCTTTTCTTTGTTCTTTGTTCTGCATTTTCAGCATCCAATTCATTGCAAATCTTTCAGTTAATTCCTTGCAAATCCTTGTGAGATCTTACTTGTCTAGTGAGCTGAGGTGACAAGTGGTTTCACTCTCATGAACTCGGTCACATCGGTTTGTTTTCTTCGGCCCAACCGAAACCTTTCGGGGCAACCGAAGCACACAACTCGGAGTCACCGATTTCACCACAGGAAAACCAACTTGCCACTTATTCCTGGTTTCTGTTTGCTCCAGATCCACTCAATGATTCTTGTCCTATACCAGCATCATATTAGACATGCTGCTTTGCTCTGTGACTCAAGGACCAACCCATTTGTATCACATGTCCAGAAGAGCCCTTCTTGGATCACATCAAAGCTTTATCTTTCCTATAGGGGGAGAAAGAGAGAATACTCAGGGGGAGAGAGTTTCTCAATAAGGAGAAAGTAATATTATCAAAGACCCCAGATGCTTGGTGTTCAAGAGGAGAGATGTCACATGTCTTTAAGAGGGGAAAGACATGTTTGTTTGTTTGCTTGCTTTAGCTCAAGCTCTGTTGTTTCTTTTTGTTGCTCTGATTTTCTGTTCCCTATCTTCTCCCAATATCCCATGCAGATTCAGGGGGAGCAAGACATCTAAGGGAAGGAAATCTCTGATTTTATTGCATATCTTTACCTTTGGGGACACTTCTATATCCAATGTGGTACTTAGTACTCACTCTACATGTCATTCCAGTCTTGGTTCTCTTGTGGTTTCTCTTGTTTTCTCTGGTCAGTAGGTGTATCTGTGTTATGCATCACAGTCATGTGAATGAGAAGTTCTTGCTGATGTACATACTGTTTGCAAGAAGGACTCATGAGCATGAAGGTACATTTCTCATATTCACATCATTTGCTCTGATGCATATAGCCAAGATACATGTAACACATTTCTTACTCTATCATGCTTATGCATCCACATGCTCCTATATTCCATATTCACATGTTTGCATACATGTAGGGGGAGCCTATGCTTGTTACATGTCTTTCCAAAGCTTTACTTGCAATTCTCTATATCTTTATCTAAAGCTTTGATGTATGTTGTCATCAATTACCAAAAAGGGGGAGATTGAAAGCACAAGTGCTCCCTCGGTGGTTTTGGTAATTAATGTCAACATATCTCTTGTTGGACTAACACTTTTACCTAGTATGTTTCAGATAAGTTCAACAATGGAGTGGCATGGACTAGAGGATGTGGAACCCCTTCAAGATACTAAGGACAAAGGATTTGCTCAAGCTTCAAGATCAAGACTCTACATTTTCTATTTTAGTGATCCAAGATCACATTGAGTCTATAGGAAAAGCCAATACTATCAAGAGGGGATGAGGTGTTGCTTAATGGCTTGCTTGCTCAAAGTGCTTAGTGATATGCTCCAAAACCCTCAACTACCTTCCCACATCCACATATGACCTAAACCAAAAGTCAAACTCGGCCCCACCTTCTTTCTATCCGGCGCCACCGAGTTTCAGATGTCATAGCCACTGCCACAAACCCTAGCAAATCGGTTTCACCGATAGGGATCTCGGTCTCACTGAGATGGGATTGTAATCTCTCTGTGTATGTCCATTACCAAAATCGGTCTCACCGAGTTTGAGCAATCGGTACTACCGAGATTACAATGCAAACCCTCTGGTTAGCTTATTACCAAAATCGGTCCCACCGAGTTTGTGTAATCGGTCTCACCGAGTTTGCCTGACCAACTCTCTGGTTAGCTTATTACCAAAATCGATCCCACCGAGTTTGTGTAATCGGTCACACCGAGATTACGTTATGCCCTAACCCTAACCATATCGGTCCTACCGAGTTGCATCTCAGTCCCACCGAAAATCCTAAAGGTCACTAGGTTTGCTAAATCGGTCCGACCGAGTTTGGCAAACTGTGTGTAACGGTTAGATTTTGTGTGGAGGCTATATATACCTCTCCACCCACTCTTCATTCATGGAGAGAGCCATCAGAACATATCTACACTTCCAATACACATTTTCTGAGAGAGAACCACCTACACTTGTGTTGAGGTCAAGATATTCCATCCCTACCATATGAATCTTGATCTCTAGCCTTTCCCAAGTTGCTTTCCGCTCGAATATTCTTTCCACCAAATCCAAATCCTGTGTGAGAGAGTTGAGTGTTGGGGAGACTATCATTTGAAGCACAAGAGCAAGGAGTTCATTATCAACACACCATTTGTTACTTCTTGGAGAGTGGTGTCTCCTAGATTGGCTAGGTGTCACTTGGGAGCCTCCGACAAGATTGTGGAGTTGAACCAAGGAGTTTGTAAGGGCAAGGAGATCGCCTACTTCGTGAAGATCTACCGCTAGTGAGGCAAGTCCTTCGTGGGCGACGACCATGATGGAATAGACAAGGTTGCTTCTTCGTGGACCCTTCGTGGGTGGAGCCCTCCGTGGACTCGCACAACCGTTACCCTCCATGGGTTGAAGTCTCCATCAACGTGGATGTACGATAGCACCACCTATCGGAACCACGACAAAAACATCCGTGTCTCCAATTGCGTTTGAATACTCCAAACCCTTCCCTTTACATTCTTGCAAGTTGCATGCTTTACTTTCCGCTGCTCATATACTCATTGCATGCTTGCTTGATATGTATTGTGTTTGTTAAACTTGTGCTTAAACTCCACTTAAAATTAAGAATATTAAAAACTGCAACTTTTGGCACTTAGTGTCTAATCACCCTCCTCTAGACACCTCTTCTCGATCCTTTCACTGGGCACCCCCCCGGCAAAGGTATGGGCCTTATTGGGCCAAGGACGAAACAGACCAGCTCCTAGTGGGCTGGTGCGGCCCCATATGGGCCGATCTGAGTGGAGAAAGGAAAAGGGGAGGAGGAAAGGAAATAGAGGGAATAGGATTCCCCCTTCCTTTCCCCTCTCCCCTCTTTCCTTTACCCCTCCGGAGATAAGGAAAGGGGGAGGCCGAATTGCAGGAGGCCCCCAAGTAGGATTCCTCCTACTTGGGGCGCCCCCTTGCTAGTCCCCTCCCTCTCCCACCTATATATACATGGGGAGGGGGTGCCTAGAACACACAACAAACATTGTTAGCCGCGTGCGGCGCCCCCTCCATAGTATACGCCTCCGGTCATATTCACGTAGTGCTTAGGCGAAGCCCTGCGCGGATCACTTCACCATCACCGTCACCATGCCGTCGTGCTAACGAAACTCTCCCTCGACACTTTGCTGGATCAAGAGTTCAAGGGACGTCATCGAGCTGAACGTGTGCATAGCTCGGAGGTGCCGTACGTTCGGTACTTGATCGATCGGAACGAGAAGAAGTTCGACTACACCAACCGCGTTGTCAAACGCTTCCGCTTTCAGTCTACGAGGGTACGTGGACACACTCTCCCCCTCTCGTTGCTATGCATCTCCTAGATAGATCTTGCGTGAGCGTAGGAAATTTTTGAAATTGCATGCTATGTTCCCCAACACCTTTTATGGTTTGGCTGCTGACTAATGTTACTTCACATTTGAAATTATTTACACTGACTTGCCCATTCCATTTCTCGAGCCACTGATGATTTTGGATTTTAAATTTTTACGGTAAATGGATTGTATTAGTTCTATGCCATATTGACTTTTGCACTTTGGTCTTCTGGGTGCAAGAGATACATTCTTGAGAACTAGTGTGGCGTCATCTAATGTTGAATTGCCCTCTTGTAAAAGAAGTTTAAGCACTGTTAGCCATTACAACCCTGAGATAGCTGTTGTTAGTATGAATGCAATGTCAACCATTTTCTCATAGCGGATCATTCAACTATGCTAAAGGGTGAAAGAAAAGAAAGTATCAATACTACTTCCTACGTGGTTTGGCACTTGTGGGAAGAGAGGTATCGCCGCACCTTCGAGGGGGAGGATTGCACTCCCCTTGTAGTTTATAGGCTATATTTCCTTGAAAATCCTACGCGCACGAAATGCCTACCCGAACATTTGTATTAAACCGCACTTTTCAGTTTTCACAGCAAGGATGTAGGGAAGCATACAAGGGTTTCCGGATGTCGACGACAGACATGCTTGCCGGCGAGCGTTTTACAAAACACAGTTACGCTGTGACAAAAAAATCTGCACCGAAGACTCTAAAATTGATTTCCAGATAGACCGAAAGCAGCGTCAACGGCACAACAAAGCGCTGGCCACAATGTTGCATGCCACCACCATGGGTGGGCGGTGGTCGTCCCGAACAATCTTGGAGTTCCGACTCTTCCAGATACACCAGAGGGTGGCAAGAGAGGAGTAGTCTTCTTTATTCCGAGGCCAGGTGTTTCGGACTTTGGTATTTTAATTTTTTTCATGTTTTTCTTCCACTCTAAAAGTTGTTTACTCGGTTGATTGAACCGCTTCCCCCTCTTCTCTGATGAATAGCAGATTTCCTGTTGGTTACGTAATTTTAGATGTAGTGTGGCATAACACAAAATGCACTAATCAACACCTTTGCGAGTAGTCAAGTTTATGTACTTTTGATTTTCCGAAATTGTTTCATATGAGGTACGAATGAATGTCCTTAAGGTGTAACTGTAAAGGAAGATATGTAAGGGTCTTTTTAAGGTTTTATTGTTACTTTTAGTTTTGCCATGAGTCTCAATTGTTTGTCTTTCTTTTCATATTAAACCGAGTATTATTTGTTTAAAATCATATCATTTCCTACCCATCCTTTTGTATATTTGTGCAAGGACTAAAAATCAAACCCCACATCATATATACTTAAGAGAGTCATTCACATTAACTTATTTATCTCAATATGCAAACAAGCCACCTGATTATGAAATTATGAATGGGCTAAGGCCCACCTCAACATGCAATCTTGCATGGGAAAAGAACCACCACAACATTGAACCATGCATGGAAAAATATTTTTCATTCAATTATATTCTATAAATATTTCTACAGCTACACCTATTCAAATATAACAAGTCATACATATTTTAAATTTTGGTTCACATGTTATCAACTCAAATTTTCATCAATCGGTTCCTGCAGTGGGGTATCCTCTAGTTAGTACAACTTGTCAAAGAGTATTCTTGTCCTATGATTGTCGGCATGCTTGGCTCTTTAAACCTTTTGAACAATTCAATGCACCTCTGCTATTTGTGTTTAATAAAATTGACTTCAACTTACTATAAACAAATACTATATTTCTTGACGAAATGGTCACATTGCATATGAACTAAGAAAGAACAAAAATTGCTCTTCAAAATTTTAGGAAAACCAAAAATTTCCTCTTATGTATCTATTGTTACACATCTACTAGTACCCTACTAGTGACCTGGAGTCGCAAGACCAAGAGTCCACCCACTGCATTCGAATATTGGCGCTCACATTTACACACACCTGTGATATATTCAGTAGAAATTTTAGTAAGATGGGTGGATAAATCCAGAGTCTTCATCAATTCTATCATGTGAATAAAAGGCATGTACCGGTCAATTTATATCTGCAAATGTGTCTGGCGGTGTATGTTCGCTTGCGCATCATCCTTTTGATTGTGGTGTCTATTCGTTTGTGCATCATCATTTTGATTGCAAAAAAAAAAAACTATGTAAATACTCCCGCCGGTCCTTTTTACTCCGCGTATTAGATTTGTGTCAAGTCAAACTTTAGAAAGTTTGATCAAATTTATATTAAAAAATATCAACACCTATAATACCAAATATATGTACAATGAAACTACATTTCATAATGAACCTAATATTATTGATTTGGCACTGTGGCTGTTGAAACTTTCTTCTATAAGTTTGATCGAAGTAGAGATACTTTGACGGTAGAAAAAACTTATTTACGGACTAAAAAGACCGGAGGAAGCATGTGAGAAGGACATGGATATGTCATTGCATAACTACCGGCCTACGTAGCATTGCCATTGGATCCTGTTTGTCGGAGTTTCTCCAAACTCGCGCAAGATGTTGTGCTTTAGCGTAAAAGAAGTACTGAAAGTGCTACTAAAACATATCCTGGTACCTAATCAACCGGAACTTATCTCGCATTATACCAAAAAAATTTGCTGACTATGTGGGTATATGTTACTTTCACCGCACCTATTAAATCGTTAGTGAATTGTTCCTGCTTCCATCAGGCTTTGGCACATCGAAAAGAGCTTGAGATTATATATCGAGAAAATATACCCAGTTGGTACTAGGAACATATATATGTGCACTACAATCTACGGACCTCAGCGGCTCATAATTGACCTGCGCCCTCTGATTAATTAAGGACGGTGCTTATCACTTTATATCAGCATTTGGTGGCGATGCAGCGGACGAGGACGAGCTCATCCGAAGGAGCAGCGAAAGAGCTCGCCCGGCGTTGGCATTGTTATCTGAAGGAAGCTAGAAGAGACACACCGCTTAACATCGCCGACCCTACCGCTCATGCCGCCATTGGCCCTCGTTGCTTTGAATGTGAACATCGTTTATATTCTTTCTTCATCCTTATGATTCGTCGGCGGAAGCAAGGGCTCTCCTTCCATATCTAATATCTCTACGCGTCGCTTAGC
The DNA here is from genome assembly GCA_032464435.1 of Aegilops umbellulata. Taxonomy (NCBI): domain Eukaryota; kingdom Viridiplantae; phylum Streptophyta; class Magnoliopsida; order Poales; family Poaceae; genus Aegilops; species Aegilops umbellulata. Next base: position 344,627,576 of record CP136056.1, on the reverse strand, counting down.
GTTTCACGAGTTTGCACAAAGTTCACGGGGAACAGGACGTAAAGAACACTACAAATAAGATCAACGCGTAGGCAGTTCGCTAATAAGATTTCTCGATGCACGAAAACAAATTTGTTTTGAATTAAACAATGTATAAACATGGTTTGTTCAGATTTTCCGTTCCCTGTGATTCATAAACCAGAGGAGGCAGCATATGGTTCCGGTTCCGTCGTTCATTCCCATTTCTGAAAGTCTTATTCTCTAATTAGAAGTGCAGAAATTTCACAAGAAAGAATGCGCAATGATCAGTGTGTTCCTATGTTGTCGTGGAGTAGGTGCAGATGCAGGGGACTTTGGACCTAATTTGGAGTACATGGCACACCGGCAGAGCACGTACAAGTCATGCCATTGGCCCCCCGCGGCTCTCATTGTTTAGTTTGCCGCTGAACAGGACAAGTTGTACGTACATACTACTACTATAGTGTAGAATTCCGTGTGCGGCGTGTGGGTGTGGCTACCAATCTCGCCGCCCATTGCAATGCTGAAAGCACAAAACCAAGGGTAGATACCTTCAGGGTTATCAAGATGCTGTTAGCCCTGATATGCACGTTGGTGTGTAGTACCAGTGGTTAGTAGCCGAATCATCTCTCCCCAGGCCAAGTTTTTAAGAATGTGTATCAGCAGTTGAGGCGTCTCGTGGATTAAAACGTGCGATCCGATCCAGGCGTAAGGAATACACTGTAGTATGTCACTCTATGAGAAAAAAGATCTACTCCACTCTACTCGCCCATGTTATACTATTCATTCACTCACAACTCGCTGGGCGAAGATAATGTTAACTAACGGCAAGCATCGGCAATACATGGCTGACGCTGGATGATATTTGTAGCTCCCTAATGAAAGGTCTTATTCGGTGGGAGCAGGGAGCAGTTTTCATGAGAGCGACGCGGAGAATAAGAAATTAATCGGTCGATCTGGGGGGATCACACGAGTAGTTTAGTCATCTACTACAATCTGACCCCAACCGGTGATCAGTGAGCGAGATCGACCTGCACGGCTGGAAATCAATCTCGCGCCCACGCCCGTTCCTTTCTGTCGAGTTACTGCTCATTCGTGTACGTAAACTTGACCTTTCATCATGTCCATGGGTCTTGTTACCGTCACTTGAGAAAAAGGATATCCGGCAATCAGCAGGCATACCCTCGCATGCCTGTGCCATGATGCGGGTACACGCGAACTGTAGCCTGAACTAGTCGGCGGAGGCGGAGATGCCACGCGGATATGCCGGCGCGAGGCATATCCACTGGGGAGGTGCTGGGGAGCGTCCGATTCCCGCCGCGGCGGCACGGCGGCGCTGTCACCGCGGATGATCGCAACACGCCAACCCGGGCTAATCATCACAGCGTGGAGGAGGCCCCTCGTGCTCGTGGAATTATTGGACGCTTCCACCCGACGTAGCAGGCGGACTTGCTGGATCGCCTTTGGCCTGGACTGTGTGCGCCTACTTGTGTCCCAAAATATCCTACCATGATATCAACTTGAAAAATTCAAATTTAAACATTTCAAAAAATTCTGAAAAAGAATCATGGATGTTCATAACACATATGTCGACAAGCTTTAAAAAATGCAGACCAAATTCGAAATAAGCATGGAGAAACAAAAAAAAATCACGTGTGAATAGTGGCATTTGTGCGTTTGTCTTCTTTTCACACTATTCATGACTGATTTCTCTTTTTGTTTTTTGATGTGCATTTCCAATTTTGATCTGAATTTTTTAGGAGTTGTCGACATATGTGTTGTGAACGTTCATGACTTTTTTTTCAGAATGTTTTAAATTTGATTTTTTTTCAAGTTGGTAGCATTTGAGGGTTGGTATCACCTAATACTTCTCCTTGTGTCCCATTCTCATCGTTATTCTCTTGCTGAATGCACTAGAAAACTACTGGTTGTTTGCTTAGCGCATTTTCAACGCTGACCCGTAAATTTTCTGCCGCATCCGTCCACGGACAAGAAGGGCCAGTTCACGGACACGGATACGAGAGCCAGCCATCCAACGCTATCCACATATATTTCAAACAAGGTTTAAGCAAACCGCACGTAATTCATGTAAGCATGGCAGATTTTCATATAAACCGGAGTACACTCATTACAATTCGGGCATTTTTCATTAAGAAAATGGTCGGACCCTGAATCTATCCTACGGCAGCACCCGTCGTCTACTTTCTTTGTATTCAGCATCGGCGGCCATGTCCTCCGTCTGCCATCTTCATGAGTGACGGCGGGTTTCAAGATCCGTGAAGTGAAGGTGCGATCTTCGGCGCGGAAGAGTAGAACATAGGAGACAGGCCGACCCACTTGGGACACAATGTCATGCCGCCTCCTATGCCCTACTCATCCTCGGAAGAGTCCGCGACCTGTCCGACGCCGGTGCCGGTGGGCGTGAGGTCGATGATGGATGTGCAAGGCTCGTCACAGTCCACCTGCCATATGTGCCCCTGAAAGTTGGAAAGCGGCGCGTAGGACGCGCAACTAGTGGTGTTCTCGTCCTCGAGAACCACCGCCAACAACGCGTGTGCAGCCATGTCCAGCTGCACCAGCTCTGCATTGCGAGCGTTGGCTTGAGCACAATAACAAAGAGTGGTAGGTGTAGGATGAAGATGGTCTCTCTCAAGCAACCCTGCAACCAAATAACAAAGAGTCTCTTGTGTCCCCAACACACCCAATACAATGGTAAATTGTATAGGTGCACTAGTTCGGCGAAGAGATGGTGATACAAGTGCAATATGGATGGTAGGTATAGGTTTTTGTAATCTGAAAATATAAAAACAGCAAGGTAACTAATGATAAAAGTGAGTATAAACGGTATTGCAATGATAGGAAACAAGGCCTAGGGTTCATACTTTCACTAGTGCAAATTCTCTCAACAATAATAACATAATTGGATCATATAACTATCCCTCAACATGCAACAAAGAGTCACTCCAAAGCCACTAATAATGGAGAACAAACGAAGGGATTATGGTAGGGTATGAAACCACCTCAAAGTTATCCTTTCTGATCTATCTATTCAAGAGTCCGTAGTAAAATAACACGAAGCTATTTTTTCTGTTCGATCTATCATAGAGTTGTACTAGAATAACACCTTAAGACACAAATCAACCAAAACCCTAATGTCACCTAGATATTCCAATGTCACCTCAAGTATCCGTGGGTATGATTATACAATATGCATCACACAATCTCAGATTCATCTATTCAACCAACACAAAGTACTTCAAAGAGTGTCCCAAAGTTTCTACCGGAGAGTCAAGACGAAAACGTGTGCCAACCCCTATGCATAGGTTCATGGGCGGAACCCGCAAGTTGATCATCAAAACATACATCAAGTGGATCAATAGAATAACCCATTGTCACCTGATACGTCTCTGTCGTATCTACTTTTCCAAACACTTTTGCCCTTGTTTTGGACTCTAACTTGCATGATTTGAATGAAACTAACCCGGACTGACGCTGTTTTCAGCAGAATTGCCATGGTGTTATTTATGTGCAGAAACAAAAGTTCTCGGAATGACCTGAAACTTCACGGAACATCTTTTCGGAAATAATAAAAAATCCTTGCCAAATATGAAGACCAGGGGCCCACACCCTGTCCACGAGGGTGGAGGGTGCGCCCTCCCCCCTAGGGCGCGCCCCCTACCTCGTGGGCCCCCTGAGGCTCCTCCGACGCCAACTCCAACTCTATAAATTTGCTTTCGGGGAGGAAAAAATCAAGGAGAAGAAATAATCACGTTTTACGATACGGAGCCGCCGCCAAGCCCTAAAACCTCTCGGGGGGGCTGATCTGGAGTCCGTTTGGGGCTCCGGAGAGGGGGATTCGTCGCCGTCGTCATCATCAACCATCCCCCATCACCAATTTCATGATGCTCACCGCCGTGCGTGAGTAATTCCATCGTAGGCTTTCTGGACGGTGATGGGTTGGATGAGATCTATCATGTAATCGAGTTAGGTTTGTTAGGGTTTGATCCCTAGTATCCACTATGTTCTGAGATTGATGTTGCTATGACTTTGTTATGCTTAATGCTTGTCACTAGGGCGAGTGCCATGATTTCAGATCTGAACCTTTTATGTTATCATGAATATATGTGTGTTCTTGATCCTATCTTGCAAGTCTATAGTCACCTACTATGTGTTATGATCTGGCAACCCCCAAGTGACAATAATCGGGACCACTCCCGGTGATGACCATAGTTTGAGGAGTTCATGTATTCACTATGTGCTAATGCTTTGTTCCGGTTATATATTAAAAGGAGGCCTTAATATCCCTTAGTTTCCATTAGGACCCCGCTTCCACGGGAGGGTAGGACAAAAGATGTCATGCAAGTTCTTTTTCCATAAGCACGTATGACTATATTCGGAATACATGCCTACATTACATTGATGAATTGGAGCTAGTTCTGTGTCACCCTATGTTATGCTTGTTACACGATGAACCGCATCCGGCATAATTCTCCATCACCGATCCAATGCCTACGAGCTTTTCCTATATTGGTTCTTGCTTATTTACTTTTCCGTTGTTACTATTACAATCACTACAAAACTCCAAAAATATTACTTTTGCTATCTTTACTTTTGTTACCATTGCCACTACTATCATATTACTTTGATACTAAAAACTTTGCTGCAGATACTAAGTTGTCCAGGTGTGGTTGAATTGACAACTCAACTGCTAATACTTGAGAATATTCTTTGGCTCCCCTTATGTCGGATCAATAAATTTGGGTTGAATACTCTACCCTCGAAAACTGTTGTGATCCCCTATACTTGTGGGTTATCAAGACTATTTTCTAGCGCCGTTGCCGGGGAGCATAGCTCTATTCTTTGAGTCACTTGGGATTTATATCTGCTGGTCACTATGAAGAACTGAAAAGACGATAAGACAACAATTTATCCCTCAACTACGAGGGGAGGTAAGGAACTGCCATCTAGCTCTGCACTTGATTCACCTTCTGTTTTGAGATGCTTGCGACACCTTAACCTGCTTCTGCTATTCGTTCTGATATGTCGCATGTTATTGATGATGCCACTTCTGCTATGCATGATACTTATGATGAAACTACTTCTATGCTTGATACTTCTGTGCCACTTGGTGAATTTTTTGATGAACAAATTGCTAGGGCTAGAGAGAAAGAAACTATTGAAACTCATTGTATTGATGAAAGTGATGATGAAGATATGTCTGTTATTCCTAAGGGTTATTGTCGGTGTCAAAACCGGCAGATCACGGGTAGGGGGTCCCGAACTGTGAGTCTAGGCGGATGGTAACAGGAGACAAGGGATACAAAGTTTTACCTAGGTTCGGGCCCTCTCGATGGAGGTAAAACCCTACGTCCTGCTTGATTAATATTGATGATATGGGTAGTACAAGAGTAGATCTACCACGAGATCAAGGAGGCTAAACCCTAGAAGCTAGCCTATGGTCTGATTGTTGTATATTGTCCTACGGACTAAAGCCCTCCGGTTTATATAGACACCGGAGAGGGTTAGGGTTACACAAAGTCGGTTACAATGGTAGGAGATCTAAATATCCGCATCGCCAAGCTTGCCTTCCACGCCAAGGAAAGTCCCTTCCGGACACGGGACAAAGTCTTCAATCTTGTATCTTCATAGTCCAGGAGTTCGGCTGAAGGCATAGTCCGGCTATCCGGACACCCCCTAATCCAGGACTCCCTCAGTAGCCCCTGAACCAGGCTTCAATGACGATGAGTCCGGCATGCAGATTGTCTTCGGCATTGCAAGGTGGGTTCCTCCTCCAAGTACTTCATAGAAGATTTTTAACACAAAAGACAGTGTCCGACCCTGCAAAATAAGTTTCCACATATTGCCATAGAGAGAATAATATTTACACAAATCTAATCTGCTGACGTATTCCGTAGCATGACATCACACCACGGCCAAGTCTTTATTCGAATCGTTTTTACTCCCCCACCTCAGCGTGTTTCGCGAGGCGGTTTCCTTGGCACGTCTTGTCAAAGAAGAGACCGTGTCCCCTTATTTACGGGATTCTCATCAATACGGACATGGGTAACCCAATCGTGCCCGTTGGCATGTTTTCTCGATTAAAGGCGAGTCCCAAACGGTTACGGGGAGGGCCCTTGGTATTCCACCTCTTATAAAGAGACCAAGGCCTTGTTCCTTCTTTTCAATCTCAAACGAGTTCGCCCTTCGCCTCGAGTTCCAACACCCAAGGTTCCAGATTTCAGGCGCTTCGGATCCTCGACAATGTCTGGTTCCGTCCTTTGATGCCGATGGGCGCCCTCTTCTGTTACAGAGGAGGACGTGCTAAAGCTGAGAGAGGCCAGGTTCTTGACCGGCGAAATCTCGCATAGGTTACCTGCTCCAGGGCAGGTCATTCCCACTCCCAGGCCTGGTGAGAGCGTGGTGTTCATGTCTCACTTCCTTCGGGGGCTAGGCTTCCCAATGGACCCCTTCGTGAGGGGGCTCATGTTCTATTACGGGTTGGAATTTCACGACTTAGCTCCGGAGTCCATCCTCCACATTTCCTCTTTCATCGTTGTGTGCGAAGCCTTCCTCCGTATTAATCCCCACTTAGGACTATGGCTCAAGACCCTTAAAGTAATGCCGAAGATGATCGAGGGGCGGCACGCAGAGTGCGGAGGCGTTGTTATAAGCAAGAATGCTGATGCTCCATGGCACGAGGGCTCTTTCCAAGAGGAGTTCAGCTTATGGCAACGAGAGTGGTTCTATATCACCGCTCCCAGCGGCACCAAGTGGGTGGCGCCATTTGCCTTTTGTTCGGGTCCCCCACCACAGCTAGCGTCATGGGTTAATAAAGGACTTGACTGGGGGTCATTCAAGGACGTGCCCTTGTTGCAGGGCCGCATCAGGGATCTCTCAGAAAGTGACTTCAGCCTGGTCAAAGTGAAGCAGGTCATGCTGATCCGTCGAACCCTGCCCGGGAAACATTGCTCCCTCCGCCTGTGGGAGTTTAATCCGGAGGGACCGCGAGCTCTCCAGCATTTCATGGGCGCAACGCCCATGGAGATGTATAAATTGTTCTTCGGATCACAAGTGATGTGTCCGGACTTGACCGAGGACGCAAGATTGAGCTGCAATCACCCGGATACTAAAGTAAGTAGCCTTGTGCCCGGACTTGCTATCCGTATATTTGTTATGAAACTTGCTTCTAAAGAACTGTTCTTTAAACAAGAGTGGATAGCAAAAGCAAAGCTTATCAGGTGTCCGGTTCCCCTCCCCGAGACCACGCCGGATCCCGTGCTGGTCAGGATGTTGAAGATTGTACCTTTGAAGGAAAGCAAGGGAGGGGACAAGGAAACTACGGCCTCCTCGAATGAGGCTGTTCGGAGGGAAGGAATCGAAAATTCCACTCCGCAAGGAAAGAAGAGGACCGCCTCTGGAGACCCGGAGGCCGTGGCCTCAAAACGGGGGAAGATATCTTCGTTAGAGGGTCCTGCGCCGGGGGATACCTCGGCCGAACTATGCCCTCAAGGGGGCCAGCCCTCCACCGAGCCGTAAGTAGAGAGAGGTTTTTCCTTTGAGAAGAATCCTTGTTTTATATCTGAGAAGAGTAACCGAAAATTTACCTTGTAGTTCGGACCTCAGCCCTTCTCCGCAGAGCTCGTCTTCGGGGGATCTTCTTCCGGAGATGATGGAGAGCGGAACGCCTCCCCCTGCCGAACCGCCTAGAGAGGCGGGCGACCCTGAGGTATCTTCGCGGAGGATTTCTCCGAATTCGGCGGGGCCAGAAGGCAGCCATATGGCCCCCCAAGGCTCTCCGCGTCCGTCCTTCAAGAAAGGCAACAGGACGAATCCGGCACCGTCCGGTGCTCGGTCGGAGGAGTTGAAGACTCTGCTAGGGCGAGCATCTATCTCAGAGGAGCATCGTGCATTGATGGACACGGTGATTGAAAGGGTTTCGTCCGCGGAAAGCGGATTGCACGAGGCCGTCAGAAGTTTACTGACGGGTTTTGAGGTACGCGGAATAACGCGCCCTTTTTTAACAGTGGTGCATAAACAAGATGCGCCCTGTGCACATAGTAGCCCCTGAGACTCTGTGCGTTGTCAAATTGACGACGCGCAGAGGATTATAATCCCAGGTCTAAAACATTGTCTTCGTATGCAGGTGACGAATTGTCCGGCGTCCAGCCGGACTAATGGGTTTGCCGAGCTAAAGCGGCAACTTGACGTGGCAGAAGCTGACATCGCGCTTGTTAACAAGCGGCTTGACGAGGCGCAAGGTATGTAACCCCTCCAGTGGCACCTGGTAAGAGGAGCCTATGCCAGTATCTTACCCTGAGTGTGCTTGATGCAGATGGTGCGGCTGCCATGGAGAGTCTTCGGGCGGAACTTGCCCGAGCCAAGGAACAAGCCAGAAAAAGTGATGCGGCTGCAAAGAAGGCCCTTGAAGAGCTGAGAGCCGAATAGGATGCTCACTGCCGAAGCAGGAAAGAGATGGCCGAAATGGCCGTGAAGCTGAAGAGCGCTGCTGACCGTTGCAAGCTTCTGGAAAAAGAAGATCGGGCAGAACAAACGGACTTGAAGAAGGCCGTTGCCGATGCCAAGGATGCTCGCTCTGCGATGAGAGCTGCGAAGAAGGAGCTTCGTGAAGCCGGAGAGATCGCGGCTGGAAAGCCCTTTATGCTGCGGAGGAAGTTTTGTGATCCTAAGCATGCTCCGTTGGACCGGCTGTGGAGTGCGACGGATACCTATCTGGATTTGGCGGCAAGTGCTGCTGATGTGACCGAACACTTTCGAGATCAAGAAGATCGCGAAGTGGAGAAACTCTTCTGGTCGCAGTTCCACAATCCAGAGCGTCCACTGTCAGTGGCCGATCGTCTGGCCGAATGGGCCGAGCTGAATAGGTTGTCCGGACTCGCCATGAAGTGCGTCATGAGTCATCTGTGGCCGGAGAGATTGGAGCCGAAGAGTTATTTCAGCTTGGTGCAGCAGTTCCTTGGTACGGTGCCACGTATCAATGCAATGAAGAGGTCAGCATGCATAGAGGGCGCACGGATGGCTCTTGCCCGTGTCAAGACATACTGGGCGGAGATGGAGACCACCGTTGTTGCATCCCGAGATTCGGACAAAAGCCGAGTACCCTCCAAGCACTATTTTCAGGAAGTCCTTCAAGGCGCTCGTGTAATAGAGGCGCGGTGCTCGAAGGATGCTATGTTCTAATAGCATATTTAATTGTAAAGCAATTTTTTGATAAATTGTAGAAGCCTTTTATACTTGTGCCTTCAAGTATTTGAAACACCTCCTGTGCGGCCGTTTTAATATATATAATCTGAAAGATGGCAGTCGTTGGCTTCAGCCCCCACGCACATAGTGCGGGGGTGCTTGCAAAAGGCGCATTTTCACACTTAATCCAACGTCTTGGTCCTACAAAGGAGGTGATAGCGCAGCGAGCTAGGCAACCGGACTATAATGCTTTATCACTTTCACTTAGCCATAGGAGCTTGACAGTGAGGCTACTTAGATAGCCCCTGGTGGCGCCTGCGCTCGCCCGAAGTCAGGGCGCATATGTGCCTGGCTGGGAAACGACCCTTCGTTAATGCGGAGGAATCCTATAGATTCCGGTGAGTCATCGAGTGCTTGACCAGTCTCACGCTATATCATGACAGTCAGTTTTTGGCTTTCTCTACTGAGGTGCTCGCCTGGCCGAACCGGGGCACAATCACAGTAGTTCTCCTGGTGCCGCCTTAGCCGATAGTGTGGAACGTAAGGCAGCAAAACACAGGAGCCGGGCAACCCAACATTTGACCAAAGACATGATTCGAAGCTGATGCATATAAGGCCAAACTCGCGACGCCGAACACTCCCTAAGGTATTCGGTCTTTATGAGTGCGGGCGGGACAACGCCCTTGGTTATAATCCCCTAGTGTCCAGGTACGCGCAAAATTCCTGACGTGGCCACATGCCAAGACGCCAGTCCTCTCCTTGATTATAACAAAAACCGGAGGATGTGTATCAACAAGAGACAGTAAAAAAAGTTTACGCATGGTCTTAATCTGAAAAGAATCCTTGGAACGGGTCCCTGCTGCACGTCTGCGCCTGTGTCTCCGTTGTGCGGTATCATGGACGGGCGCAACACGATGTTCATCTGTAAAAGAGAGGAACTTAGTTGAAAAAAAAGGGGGTCATGCCGAACAGAAGTTATACTAAATAAGCAAAGTATAAATTGAAATGGGTAAAATTGAGCTTGATTGTCTCATATTGTATATGCGCGGAGCCCCTAGCGCAGGGGTATACGACTATTAAGCCTTTATAAATGATATGTTTACGCTGGACTCGTCCAGCCGTGTCCGTGGTCTTAACGACCTGTTTGGATGTTTTTGGCTGATGAAGCCGTATTATTGTTGGGCTGTTAAGGCAGCCGCACGGTCCTCCGCATGGGGGCGCGTTTGATGTTTCCCTTTAGTGAGATGATGCCTCGTGGACCGAGCATCTTGAGCGTAAGAGATGCGTAATGCGGTATTGCGTTAAAGCGGGCGAAAGCTTCGTGTCCCAGCGGTGCTTGATAGCGACTTGAGAATGGGACGATGTGGAAAGTTAGCTTTTCACGGCGGAAGTTATCGGGGAAGCCGAATATGACTTCAAGCTAGAGAAAACCCATACAATGGGTATCCGGACCTGGCGTTACGCCTTGAAAGGAGGTTTTGCTGTGGCGAATTCTTGTTGGGTCTATCCCCATGTGGCGGATTGTGTCCTGATATGTCAGGTTTAGACCGCTGCCGCCGTCCATCAGGACATTTGTAAACTGGAGTCCGCCAATTATTGGATCGAGTACCAAGGCAGTCCAGCCTGCGCTCCTGATACTTCTAGAGTAATCCCGATGATCGAAGATGATTGGTTTTGACAACCAGTGGTGGGACTCCTTTGGGATAGGCCGTATGGCGCGTACCTTTATGGGCGCCGCACGTTTTGTTATGTGAAGTAAGTTTACTGTTTTTACTTCTTGTGGAAAATTCTTTTGTTTCCTGGTGCTCTGCTTTTGGGGTTCGTCATCGTCTTCGCTTGGTGTGTCGAGCCCCTTGTGTTCGGCGTTGAGTCTGCCGGATTGCTTTAAAACCCAGCAATCTCTGTGGGTATGGTTTGCAGGCTTCCCAGGAGTACTGTGTATCTGACATATCTTGTCTAAGATTGTGTTTAAGTTGGATAGCTCGTCCCTATTATCTTTGAGGGGCTGATTTTTCTGATTCTGCCGCGAGCTTTTGAATCTGGCATTGACTGCCGTGCTCTTCGGACTGTTTGCCTTAGTCCGGCGCCGGTCCTTGTTGCGTCGCGGTTTTCCGTTTCCATCCCTAGTTTCGGATGTACTTGTGTCGCTGGTGCTACATCTTGCCAACCAGCTGTTCTACGCCGAACACTCCCTAAGGTATTCGGTCTTTATGAGTGCGGGCGGGACAACGCCCTTGGTTATAAGCCCCTAGTGTCCAGGTACGCGCAAAATTCCTGACGTGGCCACATGCCAAGACGCCAGTCCTTTCCTTGGTTATAATGAAAAACCGGAGGATGTGTATCAACAAGAGACAGTAAAAAAGGTTTACGCATGGTCTTAATCTGAAAAGAATCCTTGGAACGGGTCCCTGCTGCACGTCTGCGCCTGTGTCTCCGTTGTGCGGTATCGTGGACGGGCGCAACACGATGTTCATCTGTAAAAGAGAGGAACTTAGTTGAAAAAAAGGGGGTCATGCCGAACAGAAGTTATACTAAATAAGCAAAGTATAAATTGAAATGGGTAAAATTGAGCTTGATTGTCTCATATTGTATATGCGCGGAGCCCCTAGCGCAGGGGTATACGGCTATTAAGCCTTTATAAATGATATGTTTATGCCGGACTCGTCCAACCGTGTCCGTGGTCTTAACGACCTGTTTGGATGTTTTTGGCTGATGAAGCCGTATTATTGTTGGGCTGTTAAGGCAGCCGCACGGTCCTCCGCATGGGGGCGCGTTTGATGTTTCCCTTTAGTGAGATGATGCCTCGTGGACCGAGCATCTTGAGCGTAAGAGATGCGTAATGCGGTATTGCATTAAAGCGGGCGAAAGCTTCGCGTCCCAGCGGTGCTTGATAGCGACTTGAGAATGGGACGATGTGTAAAGTTAGCTTTTCGCGGCGGAAGTTATCGGGGAAGCCGAATATGACTTCAAGCTAGAGAAAACCCATACAATGGGTATCCGGACCTGGCGTTACGCCTTGAAAGGAGGTTTTGCTGTGGCGAATTCTTGTTGGGTCTATCCCCATGTGGCGGATTGTGTCCTGATATGTCAGGTTTAGACCGCTGCCGCCGTCCATCAGGACATTTGTAAACTGGAGTCCGCCAATTATTGGATCGAGTACTAAGGCAGTCTAGCCTGCGCTCCTGATACTTCTAGAGTAATCCCGATGATCGAAGATGATTGGTTTTGACAACCAGTGGTGGGACTCCTTTGGGATAGGTCGTATGGCGCGTACCTTTATGGGCGCCGCACGTTTTGTTATGTGAAGTAAGTTTACTGTTTTTACTTCTTGTGGAAAATTCTTTTGTTTCCTGGTGCTCTGCTTTTGGGGTTCTTCATCGTCTTCGCTTGGTGTGTCGAGCCCCTTGTGTTCGGCGTTGAGTCTGCCGGATTGCTTAAAAACCCAGCAATCTCTGTGGGTATGGTTTGCAGGCTTCCCAGGAGTACTGTGTATCTGACATATCTTGTCTAAGATTGTGTTTAAGTTGGACAGCTCGTCCCTATTATCTTTGAGGGGCTGATTTTTCTGATTCTGCCGTGAGCTTTTGAATCCGGCATTGACTGCCGTGCTCTTCGGACTGTTTGCCTTAGTCCGGCGCCGGTCCTTGTTGCGTCGCGGTTTTCCGTTTCCATCCCTAGTTTCAGATGTACTCGGGTCGCTGGTGCTACATCTTGCCAACCAGCTGTTCTACGCCGAACACTCCCTAAGGTATTCGGTCTTTATGAGTGCGGGCGGGACAACGCCCTTGGTTATAAGCCCCTAGTGTCCAGGTACGCGCAAAATTCCTGACGTGGCCACATGCCAAGACGCCAGTCCTCTCCTTGATTATAACGAAAAACCGGAGGATGTGTATCAACAAGAGACAGTAAAAAAGGTTTACGCATGGTCTTAATCTGAAAAGAATCCTTGGAACGGGTCCCTGCTGCACGTCTGCGCCTGTGTCTCCGTTGTGCGGTATCATGGACGGGCGCAACACGATGTTCATCTGTAAAAGAGAGGAACTTAGTTGAAAAAAAAGGGGGTCATGCCGAACAGAAGTTATACTAAATAAGCAAAGTATAAATTGAAATGGGTAAAATTGAGCTTGATTGTCTCATATTGTATATGCGCGGAGCCCCTAGCGCAGGGGTATACGACTATTAAGCCTTTATAAATGATATGTTTACGCTGGACTCGTCCAGCCGTGTCCGTGGTCTTAACGACCTGTTTGGATGTTTTTGGCTGATGAAGCCGTATTATTGTTGGGCTGTTAAGGCAGCCGCACGGTCCTCCGCATGGGGGCGCGTTTGATGTTTCCCTTTAGTGAGATGATGCCTCGTGGACCGAGCATCTTGAGCGTAAGAGATGCGTAATGCGGTATTGCGTTAAAGCGGGCGAAAGCTTCGTGTCCCAGCGGTGCTTGATAGCGACTTGAGAATGGGACGATGTGGAAAGTTAGCTTTTCACGGCGGAAGTTATCGGGGAAGCCGAATATGACTTCAAGCTAGAGAAAACCCATACAATGGGTATCCGGACCTGGCGTTACGCCTTGAAAGGAGGTTTTGCTGTGGCGAATTCTTGTTGGGTCTATCCCCATGTGGCGGATTGTGTCCTGATATGTCAGGTTTAGACCGCTGCCGCCGTCCATCAGGACATTTGTAAACTGGAGTCCGCCAATTATTGGATCGAGTACTAAGGCAGTCTAGCCTGCGCTCCTGATACTTCTAGAGTAATCCCGATGATCGAAGATGATTGGTTTTGACAACCAGTGGTGGGACTCCTTTGGGATAGGCCGTATGGCGCGTACCTTTATGGGCGCCGCACATTTTGTTATGTGAAGTAAGTTTATTGTTTTTACTTCTTGTGGAAAATTCTTTTGTTTCCTGGTGCTCTGCTTTTGGGGTTCGTCATCGTCTTCGCTTGGTGTGTCGAGCCCCTTGTGTTCGGCGTTGAGTCTGCTGGATTGCTTAAAAACCCAGCAATCTCTGTGGGTATGGTTTGCAGGCTTCCCAGGAGTACTGTGTATCTGACATATCTTGTCTAAGATTGTGTTTAAGTTGGACAGCTCGTCCCTGTTATCTTTGAGGGGCTGATTTTTCTGATTCTGCCGCGAGCTTTTGAATCCGGCATTGACTGCCATGCTCTTCGGACTGTTTGCCTTAGTCCGGTGCCGGTCCTTGTTGCGTCGCGGTTTTCCGTTTCCATCCCTAGTTTCGGATGTACTTGGGTCGCTGGTGCTACATCTTGCCAACCAGCTGTCCTCTCCTGCGCAAAAGCGGGTCATGAGGCTTATTAATGCGGTCATTGTTCTTGGCTTTTCTTGGCCGAGGTGTCTGGCGAGCCATTCGTCTCGGACATTATGCTTAAAAGCTGCTAAGGCTTCGGCGTCCGGACAGTCGACTACCTGATTCTTTTTAGTAAGAAATCTATTCCAGAATTGCCGAGCTGACTCTCCGGGCTGTTGAGTTATGTGACTGAGATCGTCTGCATCCGGAGGGCGGACATATGTCCCTTGGAAATTTGCTCGGAAAGCGTCCTCGAGCTCTTCCCAACTTCCAATTGTGTTTTCAGGAAGGCTTTTTAGCCAATGCCGGGATGGCCCTTTAAGCTTGAGGGGTAAGTATTTTATGGCGTGGAGGTCATCTCCTCTGGCCATATGTATGTGGAGGATATAATCCTCAATCCAAACTCCGGGGTCTGTTGTTCCGTCGTACACCTCTATGTTTACGGACTTAAATCCCGCTGGAAATTCATAATCCAGGACCTCATCGGTAAAACATAGGGGGTGTGCGGCACCCCTGTATTTGGATGTGCCGTGATGTTCAGATATTGGTTTTGTTGCGTTGCTTACGAGAGCTTGCTTTATTGGCCCATAAATAGATCTGGCTGGGCCATCTTTTTGATGCGAATCCTTGAGTGGATCGCGTGCTGGCTTGTGTGCGGCGCCGCTTGCCGCTCCATGCTGGCCGTGGGGTCGTCTATCCAACCGAGTGGCTTTCTTACTTTTTGACTGTGGGGACTCTAGGGCCTCCTCGTCGAATTCCGGTAGTAGCTTTCGCTTCGGATAACTTTTTGTGCGGCGACTGCTGCCGTATTTGTCTGCGGTGTTGAGTATTTTGCTCCATTTGATTCTGAGTGCATCTTCCGCGCTTTTGAGCTTCCACTTCTGTTTTTTAGGCTGCGTGCAGTAACAACGAGCCTTTTGTGGAGGTTCTTCTGCTTCATGAGCTTATCCGGTGTAAGGTCGTCCGGAATGCCGTTTATCCCGGGGGTGGGTTGTTCGGTTTCTTTATCCGAGTTGCCCTATTCGGACGGTTGCTCTAAGGCATGCTCGCCGTCCGCCGGCTTATCCTGCTCTATGGCTGGGTCTTCATGGCTGTCGTCTTTTTCGAGGCGGGGCTTGGAGCGGCGTTTACGCCGCCGCTTTGATTGTTTTTCGAGAGATCGATCCCTCGTTGCATCCCCGTGTTCCTCGTCGTCGCCTTCTTTAGGTGTATCCACC
This sequence comes from Aegilops umbellulata, assembly GCA_032464435.1. NCBI lineage: Eukaryota > Viridiplantae > Streptophyta > Magnoliopsida > Poales > Poaceae > Aegilops > Aegilops umbellulata. The sequence goes on along the minus strand of CP136056.1, from coordinate 344,611,857 downwards.
ATGTACACATCATCAGATGAGGTTGCTGTCCAATGCCCTATAGGCGTTGGTTCATGTGCATCTCCTGCATCGTCGTCCATACCGTCGATGTCTTCGGAGTCGAAATTGAGCACGTCGTTTAAATTATCGACAGTGGCTACCAGGTGGGTGGTGGGTGGGTTTTGAATTTCTTCATCGTCTGTATCCCAACCTTGCTGACCGCAGTCCGGCCAGGGCTCTCCTGATAAGGAGAAGACTTTAATGACTTCAGAATATCGCCAAAGGGCGAGTGCTGAAAGATGTCCGCGGCGGTAAACTCCATGATCGGCGCCCAATCGGATTCAATTGGTAGAGGCATGGAGGGCTCGGAGTCCGGATAGGAGTCCGGCCACTCGGAGTCATGGGCCTTGCGGAGTGCGGGTCTGGTGTCCGGCTCGATCGCCATTGGGATCATAGCCCCCGAGGCAGCGTCCAACCACCCATCCTCGATTGGCGCAGTAGGTTCCGAATCGAGTGTCGAAACCGATGTGTGTGCGGCCTCCAGGGCACTGTTCGGCGGCAGAGCTAGATCATGCCCATCGCGACAGTGCGGCGCGCTCGGCTGTGGCTCGAATCCGTTGAAGATCAAGTCCCCGCGGACATCAGCCATGTAGTTTAAACTTCCGAATCTGACCTGATGGACAGGGGCGTAGCTTTCGATCGGCTCCAGATGGCCAAGCGAATTGGCCCGCAGTGCGAAGCCGCCGAAGACGAAGATCTGTCCGGGGAGAAAAGTCTCACCCTGGACTGCATTATTATTGAAGATCGGAGGAGACATCGGGCCTAAAAGCGACAACACAGAGGAACTCTCAATGAAAGCACCAATGTCGGTGTCAAAACCGGTGGATCTTGGGTAGGGGGTCCCGAACTGTGCGTCTAGGCGGATGGTAACAGGAGACAAGGGACACGAAGTTTTACCCAGGTTCGGGCCCTCTCGGTGGAGGTAAAACCCTACGCCCTGCTTGATTAATATTGATGATATGGGTAGTACAAGAGTAGATCTACCACAAGATCAAGGAGAACCCTAGAAGCTAGTCTATGGTCTGTTTGTTGTATGTTGTCCTACAGACTAAGGCCCTCCGGTTTATATAGACACCGGAGAGGGTTAGGGTTACACAAAGTCGGTTACAATGGTAGGAGATCTAAATATCCGCATCGCCAAGCTTACCTTCCACGCCAAGGAAAGTCCCTTCCGGACACGGGACGAAGTCTTCAATCTTGTATCTTCGTAGTCCAGGGGTCCGGCTGAAGGTATAGTCTGGCTATCCGGACACCCCCTAATCCAGGACTCCCTCAGTTATGTTTTTGATATAGAAGCTTCTGCAACTATTCTAGCTTGCAAAGATAGATATGAACTCAAGAGATTATTGACTGAATGGAATAAGCAATCTCTTAAAGATAGAGTGAGGCCTGACCTTGCCTTTGCTACTTCACCTATTTGTGTAGCCGATAAGGATTATGAATTCTCTGTTGATCCTGATATAATTACTTTGGTTGAATCTGATCCTTTTCATGGTTATGAATCTGAAACTGTTGTGGCACATCTTACTAAATTAAATGATATAGCCACCCTGTTCACTAATGATGTGAGATCTCGTTACTTTTATATCCTTAAAATATTTCCGTTCTCATTAAAGGGTGATGCTAAGATATGGTTTAATTCTCTTGATCCTGGTTGTGTGCGTAGACCCCAGGATATGATTTATTACTTCTCTGCTAAATATTTCCGTGCTCATAAGAAACATGCTGCTTTAAGGGAAATATACAACTTTGTGCAAATTGAAGAAGATAGTCTCCCAGAAGCTTGTGGGAGGCTTCTCAAGTTACTTAATGCTTTGCCTGATCATCCTCTTAAGAAAAATGAAATACTTGATATCTTTTATAATGGACTAACCGATGCTTCCAGAGATTACCTGGATAGTTGTGCTGGTTCTGTTTTCAGGGAAAGAACACCGGATGAAGCTGAAATCCTATTGAATAATATGTGGATAAATGAAAACAATTGGGCACTTTCTGAGCCAGCTCCTGCTCCAATTACCGAGCCTATTCCTAAACCAACTCCAAAGAAGAGAGGTGTTCTATTTCTTAGTCCTGAAGATATGCAAGAGGCAAAGAAATCTATGAAAGAAAAAGGTATTAAAGCTGAAGACGTTAAGAATTTACCTCCTATTGAAGAAATACATGGTCTTAATCTACCGCCTGTTGAAGAAACATATGATCTTAATCCATTACCTATTGAAGAACCTCCTGGTCTTGATAACCCGACACAGGTAGTAAAGGTAAATTCTCTCTATAGATATGATAGAGCTGAAATCCCTCCTACTAAAATTGCTAGCCAATGCTTGGATGAGTTCGATAACTTTATGGTTAAGCAAGAGGATTTCAATGCTTATTTCTGTAGACAATTAAAACAAAATGCTTATATGATTAAACACTTGGGTGATTATATGGCTAATATTAGAGGTGAACTTAAACTTGTTAGCAAATATGCTTCTATGGTTACCACTCAAGTAGAACAAATACTTAAAGCTCAAAATGATTTGCTCAATGAAATGAATAGTAAGAAAAATGATTATGTTGTTAGAGTGGCTACTAGAACTGGTAGAATGACTCAGGAACCTTTGTATCCTGAAGGCCACCCTAAGAGAATTGAGCAAGATTCTCATAGAAATAATATTGATGTACCTAGTTCTTCTAAAAAGAAGAAAAAGAAAAATGATAGGACTTTGCATGCTTCTAATAAACCTATTGCTGAACCACCTGATAATCCAAATGATATATCTATTTATAATGCTGAAACACAATCTGGTAATGAACATGAACCTAATGAAAATGCTAATGTTGATGTTCATGATGATGCTCAACCTAGTAATGACAATGATGTAGATATTGAACATGCTGTTGATCTTGATAACCCACAATCAAAGAATCAATGTTATGATAAGAGAGACTTTGTTACTAGAAACCATGGTAAAGAAAGGGAGCCTTGGGTTCAGAAACCCATGCCTTTTCCTCCCAAACCATCCAAGAAAAAGGATGATGAGGATTTTGAGCGCTTTGCTGAAACGATTAGACCTATCTTTTTGCGTATGCCATTGACTGATATGCTCAAAATGAATCCTTATGCTAAATATATGAAAGATATTATTACTAATAAGAGAAAGATACCAGAAGCTGAAATTTCCACCATGCTTGCTAATTATACTTTTAAGGCTGAAATACCAAAGAAACTTGGAGATCCAGGAGTACCTACTATACCATGCTCCATTAAAAGGAACTATGCTAAAACTGCTTCATGTGATCTTGGAGCCGGTGTTAGTGTTATGGCTCTTTCTTTATATCGTAGACTTGACTTGAATAAGTTGACACCTACTGAAATATCTTTGCAAATGGCTGATAAATCAACTGCTATACGTGTCGGTATATGTGAGGATGTGCCTGTTGTGGTTGCAAACGTTACTATTTTAACGAACTTTGTTATTCTTGATATTCCCGAGGACGATAGTATGTCTATTATTCTTGGAAGACCTTTTCTGAATATTGCAGGTGCTGTTATTGATTGCAACAAAGGCAATGTCACTTTTCATGTTAATGGTAATGAGCATATGGTACACTTCCCGAGGAAACAACCTCAAGTTCATAGTATCAACTCTATTGGGAAAATTCCATCGATTATATTTGGAGGTTTCGAATTTCCTCTTCGTACTGTCAAGAAGAAATATGATATTCTTATTATTGGGGATGTGCATGTCCCCGTTGAGGTAACATGGTGTCATTCGAAATTTCTCCGGTTCCATGTTATTCGGAATGAGTTTGTTAACAAGACTTGATCAACCTTGTTAGTAGATTCCTTTTGATGAGCATGAGATGGATGAAACTAGAAGGCATAACCTTCTGTACCCTCTTTCTACTTTCTGTAATTTAGTTGAAATAAAGTAAAATAGTATTTTTCTGTCTGTTTTCTGATTTATCCGTTCAATATAAAATTACCCTGAAAATAAAAGTTCTCCAAATGCCCTGAAAATGAAATATGAATTTTTTCCAGAATATTTGAGGATTTATGGAACTGAGAACACAACAGGGGGGTCAACCACCTGGGCACGAGGGTGGAGGGCGCGCCCTAGCCTCCAGGGCACGCCCCCCTGCCTCATGGGCCCACGGTGGCCCTCCTCCACTTATTCTTGGACCCATACAGTTCTTCTTCCTCCCACAAACACGAATATCTAGCTCAAGCACGAGTTCTAGCTCACTTTGCTGTGATTTTCGATCTCCTTGCTCAAAGAACCTCTCACAAAACTGCTTGGGGAGATTGTTCCTTGGTATGTGACTCCTCCATTGGTCCAATTAGTTTTTGCTCTAGTGTTTTATTCATTGCAAATTTGTGCTGCCTAGGTGACCATGTTCTTGAGCTTGCATGTCAAATTTATATGGTTCCAAGTAGTTCTAATGCTTGATATAGTCTCTAGGCACTTGTAGGAGTAGCTGCTATCAATTTTATTGAGCTTGGTTCACTTTTGTTTGAAGTTACTAAAAATTTTAGAAATTTTTCAGAGGAAGAAATATGTTTAGGAAAATGTTCCAAGGTGGTTCTTCAAGAAAGCAAGGACCTAGGCTTGCAATGCGTGATGCTGATGACGAGCCACCACGGGATGCTCCAGTGCGGCCTTGTGAATGGCCTTCAGAAAATTTTATGGATCGAGCGGGAATCAAAGAGGAATTTAACACATATTTGCGTAACGCCGATCTTGTGAGCTTTGAGGCAGACAAATGCCCGCAGTACCATCATCTGACTAGTTCATTTGTGAGGAGGTTTGAATTTTCATCTTCACGTAATTCTCCAACAGTCATGATTGATCTTTATGAAAAATCTTATACCTTGGACTTAGAGGATTTTACTTCTACTTGCAATCTTCCACAATGGGGTAGTGTTAGTGATCCCCGCAAATCTGAATTTACAGGCTTTCTTGCCGATATAATTGTAGGGGAATCTAGAGATATAGCACAAGCTACCATAGGGAGCATTCACTTTCCTGCTATGCATTATTTTGCTCTCTTCATAGGTAGGTGCATAAATGGTAAAGATGAAGCATGTCATATGTGTGTGCCTGATCTCAGTATTCTTAGGAGTGCTGTGTTGGGAGACCAATCTTATAATTTGGGAGCCATTGTTGCACGTAGGTTGCATCATAATAGATTTAATGGAGATTTCTTTGGAGGAATTTATGCAACCCGCTTAGCTGATTTTCTTGATGTGGATGTTCGTGAGGATGATATGGAGTTGCCTCCTACTTATTTAGATTTTAATTCTATGGTCTATCACCAGTTTGTCGAGAGGAATGAATCACCTCTCCAGTATTGACTAATCTTTGACAAATGGCGTGATGTCCGTATTACTCTCCCTGCTCCTGCCTTCTTTGATTATCAGGCAAAAGGAAGATATATTATTACCAGAGAGGAGGCAGACGAGTACGAGAGGAGGGCGGAGGCAGCTCGACGCCACGCTGCAGCTCAGGAGGCGATAGCTCTGCATCGCAGTACAACCCCAGCTACACCTACGGGTATCCGCCAGGCCATCCTTGGCAATAGACCAACTTAGGCCAAAAGTCTAAGCTTGGGGGAGTACGTATTTCCCACCGACATTACATTTATGCTTACACACACTCATTGCTAGATGTCGGTGCTCATACTTTTTCACTGTAATATCCATGCTAGTTTATTTTTCTTTTCCTTGCTTTCTTCTTGTGTGTTTGATAAACCTTAAGAAAAAAACCAAAAAAATTAGTAATAGCTTCTAGCTAATTTACCTTTCTTGCTGTAGTAGTATTAATTAAAAAGAAAACCCAAAAATATTTCCCGTTCTTCTTTTGCTTGTTGGGAGCTTTCCCGTGTAAATAGTTTTTATTTCCTTTCTTTTCTTTGGGGGTCGATAGGAGAAGACCATAATTAAATTGTTGAAGTGGCTATATGCATTATTGTTGACTTAACCAAGAGCCCATATTGCCTTGTCTTCTCCTGTTTATTGAATGCTCGCAGATTCCAGCTTAGTCCAATGCACATGCACTCTTATTATTATTCACTTCGTTTGGTCGTGCAAGTGAAAGGCAATTATGATGATATATGATGGACTGACTGAGATGAGAAAAGCTGGTATGAACTTGACCTCTCTTGTTTTTGAAAATATGATGAGTTCATCATTCTTGATTCAGCTTATTATGAGTAAACATGTTTGCAATGACAATTAGAGATCATAGTTGCTTATGCCATGCTTGATTAGCTATGAGTTATAATGGTTTACCTTGCGTGCCAACATGCTATTAAAATGGTTGTGATGTGGTATGATGGGGTGGTATCCTCCTTTGAATGATTTAAGTGACTCGACATGGCACATGTTCACACATGTAGTTGAAACAAAATCAACATAGCCTTCATGATATTTATGTTCATGGTGGATTATATCCTACTCATGCTTGCATCCAATGTTTATTAATTTTAATGCATGTTCATGGCTGTTGTCGCTCTCTAGTTGGTCGCTTCCCAGTCTTTTGCTAGCCTTCACTTGTACTAAGCGGGAATACTGCTTGTGTATCCAATCCCTTAAACCCCAAAGTTATTCCACATGAGTCCACCATACCTTCCTATATGCGGTATTTACCTTCCGTTCCAAGTAAATTTGTATGTGCCAAACTCTAAACCTTCAAATAAACATTCTGTCTTGTATGCTCGAATAGCTCATGTATCAACTAGGGCTGCCCTTATCTTCCATGTTAGGCGGGTTATTCTCAAGAGGAGTGGACTCCGCTCCTCACTCACGAGAAAATGGCTGGTCACCGGGATGCCCAGTCCCATGCTTTATGCAAACTAAATCGAATTAATTGCAAACAAAACTCCCCTGGGACTCTTGTTAGTTGGAGGCACTCGTTGTTTCGAGCAAGCCATGGATTGATGCTTGTTAGTGGAGTGGGAGTATAAACTTTACCATTCTGTTTGGGAACTGCCTATAATGTGTGTAGCATGGAAGATATCGCCATCTCTTAGTTGTTATGTTGACAATGAAAGTATGCCGCTCCAAATATTATTTATCTCTATTTCAAAACCGAGCTCTGGCACCTCTACAAATCCCTGCTTCCCTCTGCGAAGGGCCTATCTATTTAATTTTATGTTGAGTCATCACCCTCTTATCAAAAACACTAGCTGGAGAGCGCAGCTGTCATTTAAATCCATTACTGTTAATTTATATTGGGTATGACTATCATTGGATCTCTTTTACCATGAATTACAATGTCTAGTCAGTCCTTGATCTTTAAAGGTGCTCTGCATTTATGTTTTGCGGTCTCAGAAAGGGCTAGCGACATACCATCTTGTTATATCATATTATGATTGTTTTGAGAAAGTGTTGTCATCCGAGATTTATTATTTTGGCTCGCTAGTTGATTATGCCATTGATATGAGTAAATATGAGACCTGAGAATTATTGCAAATGTGGTTAGTTGAAAACTTGAATGCTGGCTTTACATATTTACAACAGCAAGAGCAAATAGAGTTTGTAAATTTTTTTCTTTATCACTTTCAGTTTATCATCACCATAGATACGCACGGCAAGACATATATCAAGTGTTCTCAAATCATTAAAAACTCAGTCCGATAAGATAACTTCAAAGGGAAAACTCAATCCATTACAAGAGAGTAGAGGGGGAGAAACATCATAAGATCCAACTATAATAGCAAAGCTCGCGATACATCAAGATCGTATCACCTCAAGGACATGAGAGAGAGAGAGAGAGATCAAACACATAGCTACTAGTACATACCCTCAGCCCCGAGGGTGAACTACTCCCTCCTTGTCATGGAGAGCACCGGGATGATGAAGATGGCCACTGGTGAGGGTTCCCCACTCCGGCAGGGTGCCGGAACATGGTCCCGATTGGGTTTTGGTGGCTACAGAGGCTTGCAGCGGCGGAACTCCCGATCTATTATGCTCCCCGAAGTTTTTAGGGTATATGGATATATACATGCGAAAGAAGTCGGTCAGGGGAGCCACGAGGGGCCCACGAGGGTGGAGGGCACGCCCAGGGGGGCAGGCGAGCCTCCCTGCCTCGTGGCCACCTCGAAGCTTCCTTGACTTCAACTCCAAGTCTCCTGGATCACGTTCGTTCCAAAAATCACGCTCCCGAAGATTTCACTCCGTTTGGACTCCATTTGATATTCCTTTTCTGCGAAACACTGAAACAAGGAAAAAAACAGGAACTGGCACTGGGCTCTGGGTTGAAAGGTTAGTCCCAAAAATAATATAGAAGTGTTTAATAAATCCCATAAACATCCAAAACAGATAGTATAATAGCATGAATACTTCATAAATTATAGATACGTTGGAGACATATCAGCCCCTCTTTCCCTCCCCTCTCCCTCTCCTTCCATCTTCCCCCTTTCCACACAGTGGAATCCTACTAGGACTTGGAGTCCTAGTAGTACTCCTCTCCTTGGGGCACGCCTCTAGAGGCCAGCCGACCTCCTCCCTCCCTTGTTTATATACAGGGGAGGGGGCACCCCATAGACACACAAGTTGATCTTTAGCTGTGTGCGGTGCCCCCTTCCACAGTTTTACACCTCGGTCATATTGTCGTAGTGCTTAGGTGAAGCCCTGCGCCGGTAACTTCATCATCACCGCCACCACGCCGTCGTGCTGACGAAACTCTCCCTCGGCCTCAACTGGATCAAGAGTTCGAAGGACGTCACCGAGTTGAACGTGTGTAGATCACGGGTACTTGGATCGGTTGGATCGCGAAGACGTTCGACTACATCAACCGCGTCACTAAACGCTTCCGCTTTCGGTCTACGAGGGCACGTGGACACACTCTCCCCGCTCGTTGCTATGCTTCTCCTAGATAGATCTTGTGTGATCGTAGGATTTTTTTAAATACTACGTTCCCCAACATTAAGGTGGTTTCGTACCCTACTAACAATTTATTCTTACGTTGTCCGCTAGATAGAAACTTTGGAATGATTCTTCATCGCACGTTGAGGGATGGTTATATGATCCAATTATATTAGCATTGTTGAGAGATTGCACTAGTGAAAGTACGGACCCTAGGTCTCATTTTCAAGCATTGCAATACCGTTTGTGCTCTGTTTTATCAATTGCTACCTTGCTGTTTTCTATTGTTCTTATTACAAAAACTAATATCTATTATCCATATTACACTAGTATCGCCATCTCTTCTCCGAACTAGTGCACCTATACAAATTACCATTGTATTTGGTGTGTTGGGGACACAAGAGACTTTTTATTATTTGGTTGTAGGGTTGTTTGAGAGATATTATCTTCATCCTACAACTCCCACAGATTGATAGATCTTAGGTCATCCACTTGAGCGAAAATTGCTATTGTCCTACAAAACTCTGTGCTTGGAGGCCCAACACGTTTCTACAAGAATGAAGTTGCGTAGTAGACATCAGGGCGTGCCAGAGGCCCTTGGCGCGCCCTGGTGGGTAGTGGAGCCGACAGGCACCCCCCGATCTAGTTCCACCTCTATAAATACTCTAACATGCCAAAAACCCTAGGGGAGTCGAGGAAATACAGTTCCCGTCGCCGCAAGTTCCAGAACCACGAGATCCTATCTAGAGGTCTTTTCCGACACTCTGTGATGACCCACAAGTATAGGGGATCTATCGTAGTCCTTTCGATAAGTAAGAGTGTCGAACCCAACGAGGAGCAGAAGGAAATGATAAACGGTTTTCAGCAAGGTATTCTTTGCAAGTACTGAAATAAGTGGTAACAGATAGTTTTGTGATAGTATAATTTGTAACGAGCAACAAGTAACAAAAGTAAATAAAGTGCAGCAAGGTGGCCCAATCCTTTTTTTAGCAAAGGACAAGCCTGGACAAACTCTTATATAAGGAAAAGCGCTCCCGAGGACACATGGGAATATCGTCAAGCTAGTTTTCATCACGTTCATATGATTCGCGTCCGGTACTTTGATAGTTTGATATGTGGGTGGATCGGTGCTTGGGTGTTGTTCTTACTTGAACAAGCATCCCACTTATGATTAACCTCTATTGCAAGCATCCGCAACTACAAAAAAAGTATTAAGGTAAACCTAACCATAGCATGAAACATATGGATCCAAATCAGCCCCTTACGAAGCAACGCATAAACTAGGGTTTAAGCTTCTGTCACTCTAGCAACCCATCATCTACTTATTACTTCCCAATGCCTTCTTCTAGGCCCAAATAATGGTGAAGTGTTATGTAGTCGACGTTCACATAACACCACTAGAGGCTAGACAACATACATCTCATCAAAATATCGAACGAATACCAAATTCACATGACTACTAATAGCAAGACTTCTCCCATGTCCTCAGGAACAATCGTAACTACTCACAAAGCATATTCATGTTCATAATTAGAGCGGTATTAATATGCATAAATGATCTGTACATATGATCTTCCACCAAATAAACCAACTAGCATCAACTACAAGGAGTAATCAACACTACTAGCACCTACTAGTACCAATCCCGGACTTGGAGACAAGAATTGGATACAAGAGATGAACTAGGGTTTTGAGAGGAGATGGTGCTGGTGAAGATGTTGGTGGAGATTGCCCTCTCCCGATGAGAGGAGCGTTGGTGATGATGATGACGATGATTTCCCCCTCCCGGAGGGAAGTTTCCCCGGCAGAACAGCTCTGCCGGAGCCATAGATTGGTTCCGCCAAGGTTCCGCCTCGTGGCGGCGGAGTCTCGTCCTGAAAGGTTGCTTATCAATTTTTCCTCGACGAAAGACCTCATATAGCAGAAGATGGGCATCGGAGGGCCAACAGGGGGCCCACGAGGTAGGGGGGCGCGCCCAGGGGGTAGGGCGCCCCCCCCCCTTGTGACCAGGTGGGGCCCCCTCTGGTGAACTTCTTTCGTTGGATATTTTTTATATTTCCTGAAAATCACTTCCGTGGAGTTTCAGGACTTTTGGAGTTGTGCAGAATAGGTCTCTAATATTTGCTCCTTTTCCAGTCCAGAATTCCAGGTGCCGGCATTCCCCCTCCTTACGTAAACCTTGTAAAATAAGAGAGAATAGCTATAAGTATTGTGACATAATGTGAAATAACAGCCCATAATGCAATAAATATCGATATAAAAGCATGATGCGAAATGGATGTATCAACTCCCCCAAGCTTAGACCTCGCTTGTCCTCAAGCGAAAGCCGATAACGATAAATGTGTCCCCATGTTTAGAGGTAGAGGTGTCGATAAAAATAAAATACGGACATGAAGGCAACATGATTATTCTCATAACAGCAGCATATATAGATATTGTCATATGATTACTTATGTTCAAGTGATGATCTATTCACAATGCAAAAGTATGAATCAGAAACTTTATTGACAACCAACAAACTATAATCTCAGCCATTGAAGCAATTGCAATTTATCATAACATCAGAAAGAGTCTATGTCAGAGCTTAAAAGTAAGTCCACATACTCAACTATCATCTAGTCCTTCATAATTGCTAACACTCGCGCAATACTTGTGGTTATGAAGTTTTAATCAGACACAGAGAAAGATAGGAGCTTATAGTTTTGCCCCACAACCTTTTACCTCAAGGTTAATGTCAACAATAATAACTCATGCTCCCCTACATCCAATTAGGTACATATATCAGAATCTTTCCAACATACTGTGCTTGCCAAAGGATAAAATGAAAAAGGAAAAGTGAAGATCACCATGACTCTTGCATAAGGTAGAAGATAATAATAAAAGATAGGCCCTTCGCAGAGGGAAGCAGAGGTTGTCATGCGCTTTTATGGTTGGATGCACAAAATCTTAATGCGAAAGAACGTCACTTTATATTGCCCCTTGTGATATGAACCTTTATTATGCAGTCCGTCGCTTTTATTACTTACACATCACAAGATCGTATAAAGCTTATTTCACCCACACCAATCAATCATACATATTTAGAGCAATTTATATTGCTTTGCACCTATGACAACTTACTTGAAGGATCTGAAAGTGCGTTATATCGACTAGAGGGGGGGTGAATAGGCGATTTATATGAAATTCTTCACTGAGGAATTTGCTTATGAGGAAATTCCTTAGCGAAGAACTACTAGCAGCGTAATAAGTACTCAGATGAAAACATAACAAAATACAGGCATAGTCGTCATGATGAAATGAAGACAAACACAGAGTATAGAAAGCGTAAACACAGGATAACACTAGATGAAGACAAACAGACTGAAGAAATTGAACTGAGGAAATTGAGAAAGTTTTTAGTCAAAGTCTTCAAACACAGGTATGATAAAAAAGCAGCACAATACTGAGGAAATGGAACCAGTAAGCTTGGTGAAGACAATAATTTGGTAGACCAGTTCCAACTGCTGTCTCAGTTGTACATCTGGTTGGAGTGGCTGAGTATTTAAACTCGAGGACACACAGTCCCGGACACCCAGTCCTGAGCACGCAGCTCGGGACACCCAGTCCTCACCGTATTCTCCTTGAGCTAAGGACACACAGTCCTCGCCCAATCACTCGTGGTAAGTCTTCAGGTGACTTCCGAACCTTCACAAACTTGGTCACTCGGCGATCCACAATTCCTCTTGGATGCTCTAGACCATGACGCCTAACCGTCTGGAAGAAGCACAGTCTTCAAAGGTAACAAGCGTCGGATCCATGCAGGATCAATCTCTTTAGTGATGCTCAATCACTTTGGGTTTGTAGGTGTTTGGGTTTGGGTTTTGGATTTTTCCTCACTTGATGATTTTCGCTCAAAGTCCTCGGAGGATGGGTTGCTCTCAAATGACAAGTGTCAAGTTCTCGCGGAGCAGCCAACCAGCTAGTGGTTGTAGGGGGCGGCTATTTATAGCCTAGGGAGCAGACCGACATGATAAGACATAAATGCCCTTCAATGATATGACCGTTAGGTGGATAAGATATTTTGGGACAGCTGGCGCGCAACACAGCAACGGTCGGAAATTTGAGGTTCAAATTCCTCAGGGCTATCATGTTCCTCACTGTGTAGGCAATTCGCACTGGCGAATTCCTAACTCCTCAGTCAGAGCAAAGTCCTCAGTGACCAGAAGAACTGCGTCTCTGTCACTGAAGAAATTGACTGAACTGTATGTGATTTCCAATGGCTTCACTCGAAGGGATTGGTAGGTGTAGGATTTGAGATGAGCATCACTTGGAAATCTTCTCCTTAGTATTTCCTCGACCCCCTTTGACAGTACGGTGTTTCCTATGACTCAAGAAAGAGAAAATGAAACCACGAAAACAGAAGTCTTCACGCTTCATGTTCCTCGAATGATAACCAAGTCTTCAAGGTCACACCAATTTCTTCACTTTCAAAGTCTTCAGAAAGTCTTCAGTACATCAAAGTCTTCAGTCGAAGAACTTCATTTTTAGGGGTCGACTTTCTCTGTAAATATCAAACTCCTCATAGACTTATAGACCTGTGTACACTCATAAACACATTAGATCCTTAACCTATAAGTATTCAATACACCAAAATCACTAGGGGGCACTAGATGCACTTACAATCTCCCCCTTTTTGGTGATTGATGACAATATAGGTTAAGTTTTCAACGGGGATAACTATATGAAGTGTAAATACTGATATTGAGGAATTTGATTGCAAGATATAGAAGAACTCCCCCTGAAGTTGTGCATAGTGAGGAATTTGCTTTTGAAGCAATGCACACTTGAAGAGTTCAATCATGGAGATCTCCCCTATATCTTGTAATTCATACACGCATTTGATATATAATATGAAGAATTTGAAATGCGTGATGAAATATGGTGCCTGATGTAATTCAGCATGCGTGCAATAATATTAACAAGGAATAAGCATGCAGAGTAGTGCATCAAAAGTATCAGAGCACAGTGCATCAAAAGTATCAGAGCACCATCGGGTTTAAGATTACAACTCGATCCAATAAAAGTTTCGGAAGAACGAGAGTTGTAACTTAGCAAAAAAATGAAGTATAATAGACCTGCTTGAAGACTAACTCAAATTTCTCCCCCTTTGTCATCAAATGACCAAAAGGATTGAAACTGAGGACTAACGCTCCTGAAGATAATCAAGTTGATGAAGGAGCGCTAGCGTTGTTGGGGTCAGTTGTTGAAGTAGGGCCTGCCGCAGTGTCGTCCAAGTCTTCATGTTCATCAGTGGCACGCGATGAAGAATAGGAACTGGCCACCAAAGAAGGAACCTGGACCTTCTTGAATTTCTTCGGAGGAGGTGCAAACCAGGCAAACTCTTCTTTGAGACCCATTTGCTTCAGATCTTCGGCGTTGTAAACTTGAGACAAAACAGCCCAGGTGCGGCTGAGGGTTTCATGAAGGTAGTAGTGGTTTTTCTTCACTGCATTATGGGTTGAGGTCATGTTGTGAAGAATTGAACCAAACTGTCTCTTGACCCATTTGTGATTGCGATCAACCTTCTGATGAAGACTGAGGAGTAACTCACGATCAGTCATCACCCTGGGTGCTGTGGCTTGAGGATTTTCTTGTTGCGATGGGGCTGCAACATTTGTGAATTTCTCAGTCAGTTTCACAAACCTGACTTTTGCTCCTTTCCAGTCAACATAGTATGCATCAAATTCATCGCTGAGTGTTTTGATGTCAGCCTGCATCTTGATGAGTTCTTCAGGTTTCATCGTGACAACATTTTTCCTCAGCAGTTTCTCTTTCCTGTACTGCGATTTCTTGATCTGCCTGGCCCTATCATACTTCCATTTTTCTTCTTGAATGAAATGAGTCAGCATGTGACTTTGGCCAGGCATCAGCTTGAAGTCTGGCATAGGAGTGTTTGGGTCCTTGTGCCAGAGATCAGTGTAGTCTAGGATCGCTCTTGGATCCAACAACAGCGGCACAGGTGTGCCTTTGGCTCTAGCGGCCCTTTCTTGTCGGTCTCTAATGATTTCTGCAAGTTCTTCTTCCTCAGCTTCATCTTCGTCAGATGGTACATTGAAGACTACATGCTTCTTCTTAGGACTTGGGCGAGTACCGCGTCCAGCAGTAGCCCTTTTCTTCAGCAGAGAGGGTCCAGCTGAGGAACTTGGTGCAGCTGAGGAACTTGCTGAGACACCAGAGGCAATGGAGATGCCTGTAGTCCTTTGGCATGAGGCCAGATGCATAGGTGCTGAGGACTTTGTCGGAATTGCTGAGGATTGTGGAGGAGATGCTGAGGACTTTGGTGGAGCAGGAGCAGCATGAGGAATTTGCTTTGAAGATTTTGAAGTTCCTGGCCGTGAGGGCGCAGCTGAGGGTGAAGCACTTGGCTTTCGAGCGGGCTTCTTTGGCATAGATTTCCGCGTCTTGACTGAGGCCTCAGTGGCAGCAGCAGCAGAATCTTCATTGAATTTCTTCAAAGCTTCTCTGGCTTGTCTTGCCAATTTGGCTTGGCTCTTTGCCCATTCCTCAGGAAAATCCTCACCGCGTTTGGCGCTAGTGGGATCAGGCACTTGGCTAGGTGCCAATGGGGCTCTTGGGCATGGAGGATTCAGTGCGAATTTCTTCATGTACTTTGGAGTAACATATCTGTACTCCCTCCATTCTCTTGCCCATCTCCGTTCAATCTTCTGAATGCGCACCTTGCGCTAATTTTTATCTTCCTCAGGAGGTGTGCAGTACCCACCATAGATGTCCTCAGGGATTTCAAAAGTAGTCATGACCTCAGGCTTCTTTCCTCCTTTCTGTGCCTTTTACCGTCATCCATTTTCTTCAGTTGAGGAATTTGAACAATCGAATTTTCTGAAGAAGTGTGCAACTTTTCTTCGAGGAACGCTGCAAATGAGTTAAGTTGATGAGAACCTAGAGATTCAGCAGCGGACATGTGTACCTGTGAACAGAGTATAGTTGCGAGGAATTTGGAGAGGTCATATGCGTTCTTAGAGGGTTTTTCAAAAAGAACAAGTTTGAGGAATTTGACCAGATGCGTCTTGAAGAATTTCACTAAGCGCGCTTTATCTTAGGTTCCAGAGTTGTATAGATCGAAGATCCACACAATTGAGGAATCTTGAAGAAAATGATGCTTAGGGAAATGAATCAAGAACAGATGACATGTGAGGTGTTTTGTGTGTGAAGATTTGAAGAATAAAACACCTTTGAAGATTTAAAAAAAAACTTCGAATCAAAGAGGGCAGTAAAAGTAACTTTTAATTACCCTGAATGAAGAACACGACGAACAGAGAGGAGAAACAGTGGAGTTCGTCAATGTAGATCTTCCACGCCCTAACTTGGCGGAGGAAGACGTATACGGCGGCGACGGAGGTGAAGATTTCCGCGGTCGGCGCGAGTACGACGGCGATGAGGTCGAGGCAGTGAAGCTCTTCCTCACCGGCGACGATGGAGTAGCGGCGGCGCTAGGGTTTGAGAAGCTCGAGCGGGAGAGAGAGATCGAGCGGAGTAGAAGAAGCGAGGAAGGGGTGAGGGGTATATATAGTAGCAGTGAAGTAACTGTTCGCCCGAAGATTTGGGACGAACGTGTCCCTGACCATTCTCCTTCTCACGACATGTGTCACCCACGTACTGTGTAGTGGAGATCGTGTAAGATCGTGGGTGAATTAAATAATGCAGCGTGGGATGCGGAACGGTTTGAGCGGCAAAACCGAAAATTTGGATAAGATTAGTTTTAACGTTCCGTTCGCAATTTCTTCAGCTGACAAGGACACAATGAAGATTTTGAACGAGTTTCAAATAGAACGCACATGAAGAATTTCTGAATAGATTGGATTGAGTATAGCATAGAGGGGAAGGGTCCGATCACATTCACTTAGCAGAAAAACCAACTTGAAGAAATAGCCATAAGTGAATGTTGTGGAGGACATAAACTCATATATACATATAGCCAAAAACGACGGCATAAGTGAAGATTTCGAAACTTGAAGAATTTGAACATTGAGGAATTTCAAAACTGAGGAAAAACTTAAATTGAAGATTTTCAATTTTCGTGGTGGCGTGACCCACCGTATAAGAATGATGATTTCAGACACCGCATAGAATTGTCGTAGGGTTCTGAGAATCAAATTCTTTATTAATTTCTTCACACTTAGAGTGTTATTCTTCATTGATTGAAGAAGAACGTTTCTTCATGTGTTGCACATCTAAGTCATCAATTTTGCATAAGAGTTAGGATGAGTGCCTTTTCAAAGTACATTCGAAGACTCTAAGATATTTAGCTCACACCGCAACTTGATAAATCTCTTCTCATCCAAGGGCTTAGTGAAGATATCGGCTAGCTGTTCTTCGGTCTTCACATGCTCAATAGAAATGTCGCCCTTCAACACATGATCTCGAAGAAAATGATGAAGAATCTGAATGTGCTTTGTCTTCGAGTGCTGAACTGGGTTATGAGCAATCTTGATGGCACTCTCATTGTCGCAGAGGAGAGGCACATTCTTCATGTTGACGCCATAGTCCTTGAGTGTTTGCTTCATCCATAGCAGTTGAGCACAGCAAGTACCAGCAGCAGTGTACTCAGCTTCAGCAGTAGACAATGATACGCATTTCTGTTTCTTCGAGGACCAACAGACCAAGGACCGTCCGAGGAAATGACAAGTACCAGATGTTGGACTTGCAGTCCACACAGTCACCAGCATAGTCAGAGTCAAAATATCCAATGAGATCAAAATCCGAGCCCTTGGGATACCATAATCCTAGTGTTGGTGTGTGAGCTAGATATCGAAGAATATGCTTCACAGCCTTATGGTGTGATTCCTTCGGTGCAGCTTGAAATCGTGCACACATACAAACACTAAGCATTATATCTGGCCTAGATGCACATAAGTACAATAAAGAGCCAATCATGGAGCGGTATACCTTATGATCGAAGTCAATACCATTTTCATCAGTGCACAGATGACCATTTGTGGGCATAGGAATTTTGATGCCTTTGCAATCTTGCATGCCGAATTTCTTCAGGACATCCTTGAGGTATTTCTCCTGAGTTATGTCATTACTCTCAATAAGATCAATATGAACTTTTGTTTCTTTTTATTTTTTTCTCTTTTCTTTTATCAACTCAATATCATGGCAAAATAATCAAGCCCTTGACTCAACACTAATCTTTATTATATATAGCTCATGGACTCGATTACATAGAGAGATCATAAAGCAAAACTCAAAACTAGATCATGCCATAAACTTTATTCTACTAGATCAAGATACTACTAATAGGATCGAACTAAGAAAAACGGTAAAGATAGGAGTGTGATGGTGATACGATACCGAGGCACCTCCCCCAAGCTTGGCAGTTGCCAAGGGGAGTGCCCATACCCATGTGATTATGTCTCCTTTGTTGGTGAAGAAGGTGGTGGTGATGGATAGTCGCACATCGAGCGTAAGAGGTCCTCCAACTTGCGGATAATGCCCTTGAGTGCAACAATATGCTCCTTCAACAAAATATTTTCACTTGTGAGATACTTGTTTTGAATACGAGCTAACTCAATCATCTTGAAAGCTTCGATCTCAGTTGGGGTAAGAAGATTGTGATCAAGTTGAAGGATGTCTTCTGCTGCTGGAGCTTGGTTCTCCATGGCCTTCTTGATCCCTTCATCCTTGTTGATCTCCATGGGTTCTTCCCTCTTCAGCTCTATCTTCATTAGCCAAGCATCTTTGTCACCATTGTTGGAGGAGGGGGATGACATGGTGCCTGGCCTTGACAACCCTGACAGAGAACAGCTCGAAACAAGAACAGAGGATAATTGCGTGATAGAGGATCCAAAACCTTGGGGAGAATATATAATGAATTTTTACCGACCAAAATACGTATCGTGCAAGAAAACGGAGTCCGGAAGGCACACGAGGTGCGCACGAGGTAGGGGGCGCACCCAGGGTGGTAGGGCGCACCCTCCACCCTCGTGGGGCCCTCGTGTCCTTCCGGGACTACTACTTATTTTTATATTTTTCTAAATATTCCAAAATAGAGAAATATTGCCTTAAAAATTGTTTTGGAGTCGGTTTACTTACCGTACCACATACCTATTCCTTTTCGGAGTCTGAAACGTTCTGGAAAGTGTCTCGTATGTATTCCTTCGGGGTTACGGTTTCAATAATATTGGTTTCAACATTTATGGGATTACCTGAGATATAATGTTTGATTCTTTGACCGTTTACCACCTTCAGATTTGTGCCTTCGAAGTTGTTGATTTTATGGCACCGGAACAATAGACCTCCTTGATAACGTAAGGACCTTCCCATTTAGAGAGAAGTTTTCCTGCAAAAAATCTTAAACGAGAGTTGTATAGCAATACATAATCGCCTACGTTAAACTCACGCTTTTGTATTCTTTTGTCATGCCATCTTTTGACTTTTTCTTTAAATAACTTGGCATTTTCATAAGCTTGGGTTCTCCATTCATCAAGAGAGCTAATATCAAATAACCTCTTTTCACCGGCAAGTTTGAAATCATAGTTGAGCTCTTTTATAGCCCAATATGCCTTATGTTCTAGTTTGAGGCAAGTGACATGCTTTTCCATAAACCATTTTATGTGGAGACATACCCATAGGATTTTTATATGCAATTCTATAGGCCTATAATGCATCATCAAGTTTCTTGGACCAATTCTTCCTAGACCTATTGACAGTCTTTTGCAAAATTAATTTGAGCTCTCTGTTGCTCAATTCTACTTGACCACTAGACCGCGGGTGATAGGGAGATGCAATTCTATGATTAATGTCATATTTAGCAAGCATTTTACGGAAAGCACCATGAATAAAGTGTGAGCCACCACCAGTCATTAAATATCTAGGGACTCCAAACCTCGGAAAAATAACTTCCTTAAGCATTTTAATAGAAGTGTTATGATCAGCACTACTAGTTGGAATAGCTTCTACCCACTTAGTAACGTAATCAACAGCAACTAGAATATGTGTATACCCATTAGAGGCAGGAAAAGGTCCCATATAATCAAAGCCCCAAACATCAAATGGTTCAATAACAAGTGAATAATTCATAGGCATTTCTTGACATCTGCTAATATTACCAATTCTTTGACATTCATCACAAGACAAGACAAAATTACGGGCATCCTTGAAGAGAGTAGGCCAATAAAAACCGGATTGCAATACCTTATGTGCAGTTCTATCTCCCGTGTGACATCCTCCATAAGCTTCGGAGTGGCACTTGCGTAGGATATGTTCCTATTCATGCTCAGGTACACAACGTCTAATAACACCATCTACTCCTTCTTTATAAAGATGTGGGTCATCCCAAAAGTAATGCCTCAAATCATAGAAGAACTTTTTCTTTTGTTGGTATGTGAAGCTAGGTGGTATAAATTTAGCAACAATATAATTAGCATAATCAGCATACCATGGAGTACTACGAGAAGTATTTGTGACATTTAATTGTTCATCAGGAAAGCTATCATCAATAGGTAGTGGGTCATCAAGAACATTTTCTAACCTAGAAAAATTGTCTGCAACGGGGTTCTCAGCTCCTTTTCTATCAACAATATGCAAATCAAATTCTTGTAGCAGGAGAACCATCTAATAAGTCTAGGTTTAGCATCTTTCTTTTCCATAAGATATTTAATAGCAGCATGATCAGTGTGAATAGTTACTTTAGAATCAACAATATAAGGTCTGAACTTATCACAAGCAAATACAACTGCTAAGAGTTCTTTTTCAGTAGTAGCATAATTTCTTTGAGCATTGTCTAGAGTCTTACTAGCATAATGGATAACATTTAATTTCTTATCAACTCTTTGCCCTAGAGCAGCACCTACATCATAATCACTAGCATCACACATAATTTCAAAGGGTAAATTCCAATCAGGTGGGTGAACAATAGGTGCAGAGACCAATGCTTTCTTAAGTATTTCAAATGCTTCCACACAATCATCATCAAAGACAAACGGTATATCTTTTTGTAATAAATTGGTCAGAGGTCGAGAAATTTTTGAGAAGTCCTTAATGAACCTCCTATAAAATCCGGCGTGACCAAGGAAACTTCTTATACCTTTGATGTCCTTGGGACATGGCATCTTCTCAATAGCATCAACCTTGGCTTTATCAACTTCAATACCTCTTTCAGAAACTTTATGCCCCAAGACAATACCTTCATTAACCATAAAGTGGCACTTTTCCCAATTCAAGACAAGATTAGTTTCTTCACATCTCTGCAAAACTCAATCAAGATTGCTCAACAATCATCAAAAAAGGATCCATAGACGGAAAAGTCGTCCATGAAAACCTCACAAATCTTTTCACAAAAGTCAGAGAATATAGCCATCATACATCTTTGAAAGGTAGCAGGTGCATTACATAAACCAAAAGGCATACGTCTATAAGCAAAAGTACCAAACGAGCATGTAAAAGTAGTCTTTGATTGATCCTTAGCCGACACAGGTGAGGGATTCCTGGATTAGGGGGTGTTCGGGTAGCCGGACTATACCTTCGCCAGACTCCAGGACTATGAAGATACAAAATTGAAGACTTCGTCCCGTGTCCGAATGGGACTTTCCTTCGCGTGGAAGGCAAGCTAGGCGATGCGGATACTCAAGATCTCCTACCATTGTAACCGACTCTGTGTAACCCTAACCCTATCCGATGTCTATATAAACCGGAGGGTTGTAGTCCGTAGGACGAACCATCATCATACATATCATACCATAGGCTAGCTTCTAGGGTTTAGCATCCTTGATCTCGTGGTAGATCTACTATTGTACTACCCATATCATCAATATTAATCAAGCAGGAGTAGGGTTTTACCTCCATCGAGAGGGCCCGAACCTGGGTAAACTTCGTGTCCCTTGTCTCCTGTTACCATCCGACCTTGACGCACAGTTCAGGACCCCCTACCCGAGATCTGCCGGTTTTGACACCACCATTGGTGCTTTCATTGAGAGTTCCTCTGTGTCGTCGCCTTTAGGCCCGATGGCTCCTCTGATCATCTACAACGATGAGGTCCAGGGTGAGACTTTTCTCCCCGGACAGATCTTTGTCTTCGGCAGCTTCGCTCTGCGGGCCAATTCGCTTGGTCATCTGGAGCAGATCGAAAGCTACGCCCCTGGCCATCAAGTCAGGTTTGGAAGCTTAAACTACACGGCAGATATCCGCGGAGACTTGATCTTCGACGGGTTCGAGCCACAGCCAAGCGCGCCGCACTATCTCGAGGGGCATGATCTAGCTCTGCCTCCGAACAGTGTCCTAGAGGCCGCACACGCACCGGTTCCGACCCTTAACTCGGAGCCTATAGCACCAATTGAGGATGAGCGGTTGGACATCACCTCGGGGGCTGCGATCTCAAAGGCGATAGAGCCGAACGCCAGCCCCGCACTCCGCGTGACCCGTGATCCCGAGGGTCCGGACTCCTCCCCGGACTCCAAACCCCCCGCGCCCCTGCCAGTCGAAGCCGACTGGGCGCCAATAATGGAGTTCACCGCCGCGGACATCTTTCAGCACTCGCCTTTTGGCGACATCCTGAATTCTCTCAAGTCTCTCTCTTTGTCAAGAGAGCCCTGGACGGATTACGGTCAGCGAGGATGGGATACGGACGATGAAGAAATTCAAAGCCCTCCCACCACCCACTTGGTAGCCACTGTTGACGATTTAACCGACATGCTTGACTTCGGCTCCGAAGACTTCGACGGCATGGACGACGAGGTAGGAGACGAACAGGAACCAGCACCTGTAGGGCGCTGGACGGCCACCTCGTCATATGACGTATATATGGTGGATACTCCAAAAGATGGAGATGGCGATGGAACAGCGGGGGATGACACCTCCAAGAAACAGCCAAAGCGCCGGCGTCAACGGCGCAGCTCTAAATCCCGCCAAAGCAAAAACGGTGATTCCGGCACGGGAGATAATACTACCCCGGATAGCTCCGAAGAACACCCAACCCAGCAAGATTCAGCGCAGGAAGATGAAGAAGCCAGCCCTCATGAGAGAGCGGCAGAACGAGAGGTTGAGGATGATAACTATATACCTCCCTCCGAAGACGAGGCAAGCCTCGATGACGACGAATTCGTCGTACCATCAGACCCCGCCGAACAAGAGCATTTCAAACGCAGGCTTTTAGCCACGGCGAACAGCCTAAAGAAAAAGCAGCAACAGCTTAGAGCTGATCAAGATTTGCTAGCTGATAGATGGACTGAAGTCCTCGCGGCCGAAGAGTATGAACTCGAGCGCCCCTCCAAGAATTACCCAAAGCGCAGGCCGCTACCCCGATCAGAGGAGGAAGCGCCTACATCACCAGCGCATGACATGGCAGACCGGCCACCTCGCGGCCGCGATAGAGAGGCCTGTCGGACCTCCAACCAAGCCATGCCCCGACGCCGCTCAACCAAGGCACGGGAAAATGCGCCAGACCTGCGAGATGTACTGGAGGATAAAGAAAGGCAAACAAGATCGATCTACGGATCGCGCAGGCGCCCGACGACACGTGACGATGATCTTCACTCCGGACACAATAAATCCGGCCGGGCCGAACACAACAGACATAGCTCTTCCGAGCTGCGTCGTGACATAGCCCAGTACAGGGGCGCCGCACACCCACTATGCTTCACAGATGAAGTAATGGATCATAAAATCCCAGAGGGTTTCAAACCCGTAAACATCGAATCATACGATGGCACGACAGATCCGGCGGTATGGATCGAGGATTATCTCCTTCACATCCACATGGCACGTGGTGATGATCTACACGCCATCAAATACCTCCCTCTCAAAATCAAAGGACCGGCCCGGCACTGGCTTAACAGCCTGCCAATGGACTCAATCGGTTCTTGGGAGGACCTGGAGGCTGCATTCCTTGACAACTTCCAGGGCACTTATGTGCGACCACCGAATGCCGACGACCTAAGCCACATAATTCAGCAGCCAGAGGAATCGGCCACGCAATTCTGGACACGGTTCCTAACAAAGAAAAACCAGATAGTCGACTGTCCGGACGCAGAGGCCCTAGCAGCCTTGAAGCATAACATCCGCGACGAGTGGCTTGCCCGGCACCTGGGACAGGAAAAGCCGAAATCTATGGCAGCCCTCACGACACTCATGACCCGCTTTTGCGCGGGCGAAGATAGCTGGCTAGCTCGCAACAACAACTTATCAAAGAACCCTGGTAATTCAGATACCAAGGACAAAAGTGGCAGGACACGTCGAAATAAGCAAAAGCGTCGCGTTAGCAGCGACAGCTATGAAGATACGGCAGTGAACGCCGGATTCAGAGGCTATAAATCCGGTCAGCGGAAAAAGCCATTTAAAAAGAATACCCAGGGCCCGTCCAGTTTGGACCGAATACTCAACCGCTTGTGCCAGATCCATGGCACCCCCGAAAGGCCAGCCAATCACACCAACAGGGATTGTTGGGTGTTCAAGCAGGCATGCAAGTTAAGAGCCGAAAACAAAGACAAGGGGCTGCATAGCGATGACGAGGAGGAGCCCAGGCCGCCGAACAACAATGGACAGAAGGGGTTTCCCCCACAAGTGCGGACGGTGAACATGATATACGCAACCCACATTCCCAAGAAGGAGCGGAAGCGTGCGCTACGGGACGTATACGCGATGGAGCCAGTCGCCCCAAAGTTCAACCCATGGTCCTCTTGCCCGATCACTTTTGATCGAAGGGACCACCCCACTAGCATCCGTCATGGCGGCTTTGCCGCATTAGTTCTCGACCCAATCATCGACGGATTTCATCTCACAAGAGTCCTCATGGACGGCGGCAGTAGCCTGAACCTGCTTTACCAGGATACAGTGCGGAAAATGGGCATAGATCCATCAAGGATTAAGCCCACAAGAACGACCTTTAAAGGCATTATACCAGGTGTAGAAGCCAACTATACAGGCTCCATAACACTTGATGTGGTCTTCGGATCTCCGGATAACTTCCGAAGCGAAGAGTTAATCTTCGACATAGTCCCGTTCCGCAGTGGCTATCACGCCCTGCTCGGACGAACCGCATTTGCCAAGTTCAAGGCGGTGCCACACTACGCATATCTCAAGCTCAAGATTTCAGGCCCTCGAGGAGTAATCACGGTCAATGGAAACACCGAACGCTCCCTTCGTACGGAGGAGCACACGGCGGCTCTCGCAGCGGAAGTACAAAGCAGCCTCTTTAGGCAACTCTCTAGTCCGGTCGTTAAAAAGCCAGACACTGTCAAGCGCGCCCGGAGTAACCTACAACAAGACCACCGGGCACGATCTGAGCAGGCGTAGCAATGCGGCCCCAACCCCAGCCATCGCGACATAGCGAAGCTAGTACCTCGCGTACATAATTATGCCCCTGAAATACCATGGGCACAGGGGAAGGGGCACAGTAATGGTGAAGGAAATATGCCCTAGAGGCAATAATAAAGTGATTATTTATTTCCTTACATATCATGATAAATGTTTATTATTCATGCTAGAATTGTATTAACCGGAAACATAATACATGTGTGAATACATAGACAAACAGAGTGTCACTAGTATGCCTCTACCTGACTAGCTCGTTAATAAAAGATGGTTATGTTTCCTAACCATGAACAAAGAGTTGTTATTTGATTAACGAGGTCACATCATTAGTTGAATGATCTGATTGACATGACCCATTCCATTAGCTTAGCACCCGATCGTTTAGTATGTTGCTATTGCTTTTATCCATGACTTATACATGTTCCTATGACTATGAGATTATGCAACTCCCGTTTGCCGGAGGAACACTTTGGGTGCTACCAAACGTCACAACGTAACTGGGTGATTATAAAGGAGTACTACAGGTGTCACCAAAGGTAGATGTTGGGTTGGCGTATTTCGAGATTAGGATTTGTCACTCCGATTGTCGGAGAGGTATCTCTGGGCCCTCTCGGTAATGCACATCACTTAAAGCCTTGCAAGCATTGCAACTAATGAGTTAGTTGCGGGATGATGTATTACGGAACGAGTAAAGAGACTTTCCGATAACGAGATTGAACTAGGTATTGGATACCGACGATCGAATCTCGGGTAAGTAAATTACCGATGACAAAGGGAACAACGTATGTTGTTATGCGGTCTGACCGATAAAGATCTTCGTAGAGTATGTAGGAGCCAATATGGGCATCCAGGTCCCGCTATTGGTTATTGACCGGAGACGTGTCTCGGTCATGTCTACATTGTTCTCGAACCGTAGGGTTCGCACGCTTAAGGTTTCGATGACATTTATACTATGAGTTTATGAATTTTGATGTACCGAAGGAGTTCGGAGTCCCGGATGAGATCGGGGACATGACGAGGAGTCTCAAAATGGTCGAGACGTAAAGATCGATATATTGGACGACTATATTCGGACATCGGAAAGGTTCTGAGTGATTCGGGTATTTTCGGGAGTATCAGGGAGTTACGGGATTACGGGAGAAGTAATGGGCCTTTATGGGCTTTAGTGGGAAGAGGAAAAAGGCTGCTGCGCCCCCCTTCCCTCTGGTCCGAATTGGACTAGGGAAAAGGGGGCCGGCCAACCTATTTGTGGCACTGCCGTTTAGGTCATATTGGTGTAAAGCGCATGAAGAAACTCCATGCTGATGGGATTTTGGAATCACTTGATTATGAATCACTTGATGCTTGCGAACCATGCCTCTTGGGCAAGATGACTAAAACGCCGTTCTCCGGAACAATGGAGCAAGCAACAGATTTGTTGGAAATCATACATACTGATGTATATGGTCCGATGAATATTAAGGATCGCGACAAGTATCATTATTTTCTAACCTTCACAGATGAATTGAGAAGATATGGGTATATCTACTTGATGAAACATAAGTCTGAAACGTTTGAAAAGTTCAAAGAATTTTAGAGTGAAGTGGAAAATCATCATGACAAGAAAATAAGGTTTCTACGATCTGATCGCGGAGACAAATATTTGAGTTACGATTTTGGTCTTCAATTAAAACAAAGTGGAATAGTTTCACAAATTCATGCCACCTGGAACACCACAGAATAATGATGTGTCCGAACGTCATAACCGTACTTTATTGGATATAGCACAATCTATGATGTTTCTTACCGATTTACCAATATCGTTTTGGGATCATGCATTAGAGACAGCTGCATTCACGTTAAAAGGGGCACCATCTAAGTCCGTTGAGACGACACAATATGAACTATGGTTTGGCAAGAAACCAAAGTTGTCGTTTCTTAAAGTTTGGGGTTGCGATGCTTATGTGAAAAAATTTCATCCTGATAAGCTCAAACCCAAATCGGAGAAATGTGTCTTCATAGGATACCCAAAGGAGACTGTTGGGTACACCTTCTATCACAGATCCGAATGCAAGACTTTTGTTGCTAAGAATGGATCCTTTCTAGAGAAGGAGTTTCTCTCGAAAGAAGTGAGTGGGAGGAAAGTAGAAACCTTGATAAGGTAATTGTACCTTCTCCCTTATTGGAAAGTAGTTCATCACAGAAATCTGTTCTTGTGACTACTACACCAATTAGTGAGGAAGCTAATGATGATGATCATGTAACTTCAGATCAGGTAACTACCGAATCTCGTAGGTAAACCAGAGTGAGATCCGCACCAGAGTGGTACGGTAATCCTGTTCTGGAAGTCATGTTACTAGACCATGATGAACTTGCGAACTATGAGGAAGCGATGATGAGCCCAGATTCCGCGAAATGGTTTGAAGCCATGAAATCTGAGATACGATCCATGTATGAGAACAAAGTATGGACTTTGATGGATTTGCCCGATGATCGGCAAGCCATAGAAAATAAATGGATCTTCAAGAGGAAGACGGACGCTGATAGTAGTGTTACTATCTACAAAGCTAGAATTGTCGCAAAAGGTTTTCGACAAGTTCAAAGTGTTGACTATGATGAGAGTTTCTCACTCGTATCTATGCTTAAGTCTGTCCGAATCATGTTAGCAATTGCCACATTTTATGAAATCTGGCAAATGGATAAACAAAACTACATTCTTTAATGGATTTATTAAAGAAGAGTTGTATATGATGCAACCAGAAGGTTTTGTCAATCCTAAAGGTGTTAACAAAATATGCAAGCTCCAGCGATCCATCTATGGACTGGTGCAAGCATCTCGGAGTTGGAATATACGCTTTGATAAGTTGATCAAAGCATATGGTTTTATACAGACTTGCGGTGAAGCCTGTATTTACAAGAAAGTGAGTGGGAGCACTACAGCATTTCTGATAAGTATATGTAAATGACATATTGTTGATCGGAAATAATGTAGAATTATTCTGCAAAGCATAAAGGAGTGTTTGAAACAAGTTTTTCGAAGAAGGACCTCGGTAAAGCTGCTTACATATTGAGCATCAAGATCTATAGAGATAGATCAAGACGCTTGATAAGTTTTCAATGAGTGCATACCTTGACAAGATTTTGAAGTAGTTCAAAATGGAACAGTCAAAGAAAGAGTTCTTTCCTGTGTTACAAGATGTGAAATTGAGTAAGACTCAAAGCCCGACCACGGCAGAAGATAGAAAGAGAATGAAAGTCATTCCCTATGCCTCAGCCATAGGCTCTATGAAGTATGCCATGCTGTGTACCAGATCTATTGCATACTCTACCACTGAGTTTGGCAAGGGAGTACAATAGTGATCAAGGAGTAGATCACTGGACAGCGGTCAAAATTATCCTTAATGGAATAAGGATATGTTTCTCGATTATGGAGGTGACAAAAGGTTCATCGTAAAACATTACGTCGATGCAAGTTTTGACACTAATCTAGATGACTCTAAGTCTCAATCTAGATACATATTGAAAGTGGGAGCAATTAGCTAAAGTAGCTCCGTGCAGAGTATTGTTGACATAGAAATTTGCAAAATACTTAAGGATCTGAATGTGACAGACCCGTGGACTAAAATTATCTCACAAGCAAAACATGATCACACCTTAGTACTCTTTGGGTGTTAATCACATAAGCGATGTGAACTAGATTACTGACTCTAGTAAACCCTTTGGGTGTTGGTCACATATCGATGTGAACTATGGGTGTTAATCACATGGTGATGTGAACTATTGCTGGTAAATCACATGGCGATGTGAACTAGATTATTGACTCTAGTGCAAGTGGGAGACTGAAGGAAATATGCCCTAGAGGCAATAATAAAGTGATTATTTATTTCCTTACATATCATGATAAATGTTTATTATTCATGCTAGAATTGTATTAACCGGAAACATAATACATGTGTGAATACATAGACAAACAGAGTGTCACTAGTATGCCTCTACCTGACTAGCTCGTTAATCAAAGATGGTTATGTTTCCTAACCATGAACAAAGAGTTGTTATTTGATTAACGAGGTCACATCATTAGTTGAATGATCTGATTGACATGACCCATTCCATTAGCTTAGCACCCGATCGTTTAGTATGTTGCTATTGCTTTTATCCATGACTTATACATGTTCCTATGACTATGAGATTATGCAACTCCCGTTTGCCGGAGGAACACTTTGGGTGCTACCAAACGTCACAACGTAACTGGGTGATTATAAAGGAGTACTACAGGTGTCACCAAAGGTAGATGTTGGGTTGGCGTATTTCGAGATTAGGATTTGTCACTCCGATTGTCGGAGAGGTATCTCTGGGCCCTCTCGGTAATGCACATCACTTAAAGCCTTGCAAGCATTGCAACTAATGAGTTAGTTGCGGGATGATGTATTACGGAACGAGTAAAGAGACTTGCCGGTAACGAGATTGAACTAGGTATTGGATACCGACGATCGAATCTCGGGTAAGTAAAATACCGATGACAAAGGGAACAACGTATGTTGTTATGCGGTCTGACCGATAAAGATCTTCGTAGAATATGTAGGAGCCAATATGGGCATCCAGGTCCCGCTATTGGTTATTGACCGGAGACGTGTCTCGGTCATGTCTACATTGTTCTCGAACCGTAGGGTCCGCACGCTTAAGGTTTCGATGACAGTTATACTATGAGTTTATGAATTTTGATGTACCGAAGGAGTTCGGAGTCCCGGATGAGATCGGGGACATGACGAGGAGTCTCGGAATGGTCGAGACGTAAAGATTGATATATTGGACGACTATATTTAGACATCGGAAAGGTTCTGAGTGATTCGGGTATTTTCGGGAGTATCGGGGAGTTACGGGATTACGGGAGAAGTAATGGGCCTTTATGGGCTTTAGTGGGAAGAGGAAAAAGGCTGCTGCGCCCCCCCCCCCCTTCCCTCTGGTCCGAATTGGACTAGGGAAAAGGGGGCCGGCCACCTTTCCTTCTCCTCCACTTCCTTCTCCCTTCCTCACCTCTTGGTGGACTCCTACTAGGACTTGGAGTCCTAGTAGGACTCCACATCCTGGCCGCACCAAGCCTTGGCCGGCCTCCTCCTCCTCCATCCTTTATATACAGGGGCAGGGGGCACCCCATAGACACACAAGTTGATCTTCGTGATCGTTCCTTAGCCGTGTGCGGTGCCCCCCTCCACCATATTCCACATTGGTCATATCGTTGCAGTGCTTAGGCGAAGCCCTGCACCGGTAGTACATCAAGATCGTCACCACGCCGTCGTGCTGACGGAACTCCTCCCCGAAGCTTTGCTGGATCGGAGCCCGGGGATCGTCATCGAGCTGAACGTGTGCCAAGAACTCGGAGGTGCCGGAGTAACGGTGCTTGGATCGGTCGGACCGTGAAGACGTACGACTACATCAACCGCGTGAAGACAACACTCTCCCCTCTCGTTGCTATGCATCACCATGATCTTGCGTGTGCATAGGAAATTTTTTGAAATTACTACGTTCCCCAACAAATGGCACGCCCGAAATACGGCTTAAAACGTACTAGGGGCTGCCGGATTCTTTTTTTTTACTTTCAGGACTCCACACTTTGGACGACCTGTTCGGCAATTCGACTGCCGCACAAACGATGCAAGATCCAGGGAAGCAGACAAAGCTACGCCGTATTATGGAACTCTCAGGTGATGTCTATCACGAGCGGTATATCTATTTCGAACACAATTCCGCGGCCTGCCCGTGGCTAGGACATGTTAAACAGTCTAATATCTTTTTGCTTATCACACTACTTGTATCGTTCGGCTTTGATAAATAGCCTCTTTATAAACAATGCAATGCTTTTTGTCTATTTTTTGCATTCTTCCCTTTTAATATATATGTTTATTAAATAACATGATCGCACCCGTACACCATGGTACGGCAAACACGCCAGGGGCTTAAGTACCCTTCGATCTGGCGTGAGAAGTCCGTACACTTTCACAAGTGCGGCACCCCGAACTTATAGCACTATATGCATCGGCTCTGAATCATGATTTGGGTCAATAGTTGGGTTTGCTCGGCTCCTATGTTTTGGTGCCTTACGTTCCGCTATATCGGCTAAGGTAGCACTAGGAGAACCATTGCGATTGTGCCCCGGTTCAGCTGGGTTAAGCACCTCAGTGGAGAAAGCTAAAACTGACTGTCATGATAAGGCGAGAGACTGGTCGCTGTTCGAGAGGTTTTTTCGAGTCCCTAAAGGCTTATGCCGCTTTGAGCGAGGAGCTGGCTTTGTCCGGCCAAAGGCGTGGATAGCGCCCCGAATTCGGTGTTCCGAACTAGGGGCTTCGCCGAAATTTAAAATTATAAAGTTCTATGACTAAGTGAGAGTGCTCAAGCA
Source organism: Aegilops umbellulata (assembly GCA_032464435.1). Lineage (NCBI taxonomy): Eukaryota > Viridiplantae > Streptophyta > Magnoliopsida > Poales > Poaceae > Aegilops > Aegilops umbellulata. The sequence continues at coordinate 344,580,289 of CP136056.1, read as the reverse complement.
TTATAGTCCGATTGCCTGGTTTGTTGTGCTGAGCGCCTCCCTCGAAGGACCCAACCATGGGAAAAAGAGCGCTCAGGTTTATCCTGAACACCCCAGCACTAGCGGCATGGGGGCAGAAGCCGACGACTGGCCATCTCTCAATTTTTGATAAACGGCCGCACAGAAAACAATATTTTAAATTCAATAAGCATTGCTTAGCGCATATGAACAAGTTTTCAGCGCACAGGATAAAAACGAGCGAGTTCATTAAAAAATTACATCTTTGGTACATTCATCCGCAATAAGGCGGGCACCGGCAAGAACATCCTTGTAGTAGTTCTCGGGCTTGCGATGCTCCTTCCCCTGCGGCGGCCCGTCCTTCACCAGCTTCTCTCCGTCAAGCTTACCCCAGTGCACCTTTGCACGGGCAAGGGCCCTCCGGGCACCTTCGATGCAGACGGAACGCTTGATGACCTCAAGCCTTGGACAGGCCTCCACCAACCGCCGCACCAACCCGAAGTAGCTCCCAGGCAGGGCCTCTCCTGGCCACAACCGAACTAGGAAGCCCTTCATGGCTTGTTCAGCTGCCTTGTGGAGCTCGACCAGCTGTTTCAGCTGGTCGCTCAAAGGCACAGGGTGTCCGGCCTCAGAATACTGAGACCAGAACACACTCTCCGTCGAGCTGCCCTCTTCAGCTCGGTAGAATGCGGCGGCGTAGGATACGCTGCGGGGAAGATCTGCGAACGCCCCTGGAGAACTCCGGATTCGGGTAAGTGACAAGTAGTTTACTTTTATATTTCTACTTTGCATTAAGAATGCCTTACCCGCTGCTATCTTTTTCATCTCCTCCAACGCTTGGAGGGCCTTTTGGGCTTCGGCCTTGGCACCCTTGGCGGTCTCAAGGGCCAACGCGAGCTCGGATGCTTGCGCCTTTGACTCAAGCTCCAAGCTCTCATGTTTTTTCATGAGAGCCTGCAGCTCTTGCTGCACCTCGCCAACCTGAGCCCCAAGTCTTTCTCGCTCGGTGCACTCCTCGGTCGTTTTCTTTTTGGCCTCAGATAGCGCCTGCTTGAGGGTCGCCACCTCAGCTGTGGCCCCTACAATAAGTAGTACGATCCTGTTATTCTTTGCAATCACGCCTCTCTATAGGCACCTTTTTTCTTTGTAGGGTATTTCTTACCTTCTTTTTCCTCGAGCTGCCGTTTGGCAAGGCCGAGCTCTTGCTCGGTCTGCCCGAGGTCCTTTTTTAGGACATCCACCTGCGCAGTCAGTGCGGCGGTGGATAGTAGCGAAGCCTGCATACGCATATTGACTCTTTATTGTTAGACTCCTGCGAAAATTAATAGATCCTCTATTCGGCTTTTCTTTCCGAACGCCGAACAGAGCATCAGGGGCTACTGTCTATGCGGTAATATTTTTGACATATTTTTACTTACCTCAAAGCCTGTCAGAAGGCTAGCGCAAGCTTCAGTTAGTCCGCTCTTGGCGGACTGAACCCTTTGGATCACCGAACTCATAATAGTACGGTGTTCCTCGTCGATGGAGGCGCCATCAAGCACCTCCAGCAGATTGTCCGGCACCTCCGGCTGGACGGAGGCTGCCGGCTCAGAAGGCTTGCTCCTCTTGGAAGGAGTTCGCCTACCGCGGACCGGAACAGTTGAAGAGTCCGGCGCGGCGTCCGGCATAAAGCCGGACTCGGAGCCCTGGGGGGTCTTGTCCCCTTTATCCCTGGGGTCCGGGAGGTCGCCTTTTGGCTCCTCCAGGACCACCTCCTCCTGCCTCGGAGCTTGTTGCGACGCCACTTCGGTGTCGTCTGCAGTGCGGGGGGAGACAGCGGGCAGAACTGAGTTCACGTCCGACGAATCCAGGGAGCCGCTCGACAAATCGTCGAGTTCGGCCCGGGGCGGGCTGCATAAATCACATTCGACATTAGGGAAAGCTGCACATTGAAGGAATATCATGAGTCACTCTGGTATACGAATACTTACGATTTCGCCGGACGCTTGGCCCTGTTCGGCCACTCCTCTCCGCTCTCTTCGGCATCGTGGGAGTAGTCCGGCAGAGGGGTCTTCCTTTTCCTAGACCCCTCGGGCTCCCCTGATGGGGCGGCCTTCTTCTTCTCTCCTCCCTCCGTCGGGGGGGAGGAGAGCCGTCTTCTTCCTCCTCCTCGTTCTCATGAGAGGAGAGCGCCTCGGACTCGTCAGACGATGAGTCCGACACCACCAAGTTACGGGCACTCTTTCGAGTCCCGGTGGTCTTGTTCTTCTTGACCATCTTCTCCGGCACCACATAAGGTGTCGGAGTCAGCAGCTTCACTAAGAGAGCTGGGGCTGGGTCTTCGGGCAGGGGAGCCGGATAGTTAATTGGTCCGGATATCGCCTGCCAAGCCTGTCAAAGGTAAGGGAGTTTAGATCCCGCATAGAGTTAATCTATGAAAAAGAGCTTAAAAATCCTGTCAAAGGTATAGATAGATTATCTCGCTAGCGTGACGCTGCGTGCTGTATCCGCGGTCCTCGGAAGCGAATGCGGGGGCCCCGACGCCTTTGATTAGCACCTTCCAGACGTCTTCATACGACGTGTCGAAGAGCCTATTGAGGGTTCGGTGCTGCGCCGGGTCGAACTCCCACAAATTGAAATCTCGTTGTTGGCACGGGAGGATCAGAGGAACGAGCATGACCTGGACTATATTGACCAGCCGGATTGGCTTGTCTACCAGAGACTGGATGCAGGTCTTCAGTCCGGTCACCTCTTCCTCGTTGCCCCACGACAGGCCCGTCTCTTTCCAAGACACAAGCTGCGTGGGGGGTCCGGATCTGAACTCGGGGGCTGCGACCCATTCCGGATCGCGTGGCTCGGTGATGTAAAACCACCCGGCTTGCCACCCCTTTAGGGTCTCCACAAAGGAGCCCTCGAACCAGAGGACGTTGGCTCTCTTGCCAGCCATAGCGCCTCCGCACTCCGCTTGGCTGCCGCGCACCACCTTGGGCTTGACGTTGAAGGTCTTGAGCCAAAGGCCGAAATGGGGGCGGACGCGGAGGAAGGCCTTACACACGACGATAAATGCCGAGATGTTGAGGATGAAGTTCGGGGCCAGATCGTGGAAATCTAGGCCGTAGTAGAACATGAGTCCCCGGACGAATGGGTGAAGTGGAAAACCCAGTCCACGGAGGAAGTGGGGAAGGAAAACTACCCTCTCATGGGGCCTTGGGGTGGGGAGAAGCTGCCCCTTCTCAGGAAGCCGGTGCAGGATGTCCTTGGACAAGTATCCGGCCTTCCTTAGCTTTTTTACTTGAACCTCCGTAACGGAGGAGACCATCCACTTGCCTCCCGCTCCGGACATTGCTGGAGAAGATTGAGGTGGGAAGAGCGGTCTTGGGCGCTGGAGCTTGAGTGCGCAAGAGATGGATTGGCAAAGGAGGAAGAAGGCGTAGGTAAAAAAAGGTGGATCCTTATCCCCTTATATGGGCGGATGCGGTTATGCGTCCCCACCTACCTAATAAAACTCGCTTGCCTCCCAAGCGCCGTGGTAAATGGCGCGGTTGGGTTACCCACGTCCGTATTGATGAGAATCCCGTTAAAAGGGGCACACGATCTCTGCTTTGACAAGACGTGCCAAGGAAACCGCTTCGCTAAACGTGCTAAGGTGGAAAAGTGAAAACAATTTGTATAAAGAGCTTGGCCGCAGTGTGATGACGCACTGTGGAATACGTCAGCAGATTTGATTTGTGTTAATATTATTCTCTCTATGGCAATATGTGGAAACTTGTTTTGCAGAGCCGGACACTATTTTTGGTGTTTACAATCTTCTATGAAGGACTTGGAGGAGGAACCCGCCTTGCAATGCCGAAGACAATCTGCGCGCCGGACTCGTCGTCATTGAAGCCTGGTTCAGGGGCTACTGAGGGAGTCCTGGATTAGGGGGTGTTCGGGTAGCTAGACTATACCTTCGCCGGACTCTAGGACTATGAAGATACAAGATTGAAGACTTCGTCCCGTGTCCGGACGGGACTTTCCTTGGCGTGGAAGGCAAGCTAGGCGATGCGGATACTCAAGATCTCCTACCATTGTAACCGACTCTGTGTAACCCTAACCCTATCTGGTATCTATATAAACCAGAGGGTTGTAGTCCGTAGGACGAACCATCATCATACACAATCATACCATAGGCTAGCTTCTAGGGTTTAGCCTCCTTGATCTCGTGGTAGATCTACTCTTGTACTACCCATATCATCAATATTAATCAAGCAGGAGTAGAGTTTTACCTCCATCGAGAGGGCCCAAACCTGGGTAAACTTCGTGTCCCTTGTCTCCTGTTACCATCCGACCTTGACGCACAGTTCGGGACCCCCTACCCGAGATCCGCCGGTTTTGACACCGACAACAGGTATTTGAGAGAAACCAGAATAACCATCTTGAAAGAAATAGTGTGTATGTTTGCATTATCTTTCTAACATTTGATCAATAAAAGGTAAGGAGTAATGATCTTTCTTAGTAGCCTTATTTAATTTATGGAAATCAATTACCATCCTATAACCTGTAATAATTCTTTGTGTAATCAATTCATCTTTATCATTAGGAACAACAGTAATACCTCCCTTTTTAGGGACACAATGAACATGACTTACCCATTGACTATCAGGAACAGGATAAATTATACTTGCCTCCAGAAGTTTTAGTATTTCTTTTCTCATCACTTCTTTCATTTTAGGATTCAGACGTCTTTGAGGATCACGAACTGGTTTGGCATCTGCTTCCAAATTCATTTTATGTTGACATAGAGTGGGACTAATGCCCTTAAGATCATCAAGAGTATATCCAATAGCAGCACGGTGCTTCTTCAGAGTTTTCAATAATCTTTCTTCTTCATGCTCTGAAAGGTTAGCACTAATAATAACACGTTATATCTTCTTTTCATCAAGATAAGCATATTTAAGATTATCAGGCAACGGTTTAAGCTCAAACACGGGATCACCCTTGGGTGGAGGAGGATCCCCTAGGATTTCAACAGGAAGATTGTGTTTCAGAATAGGTTCCTGTTTAAAGAATACTTCATCTATTTCCCTTCTTTCATTCATAAACATATCATTTTCATGGTCTAGCAAATAATGTTCTAAAGGATCACTAGGAGGTACGGCAATAGAAGCAAGACCAATAATTTCATCCTTACTAGGTAATTCTTCTTCATGGTGTTGTTTACTAAATTTAGAGAAATTAAACTCATGAATCATATCATCCAAGCCGATAGTAACAACGTTCTTTTCGCAGTCTATCTTAGCATTGACAGTGTTCAAGAAGGATCTACCAAATATAATGGGACAAAAGATATCTTGTGGGGAACTGAGAACAAGAAAATCAGCAGGATATTTAGTTTTTCCACACAAGACTTCAACATCTCTAACAATTCCCATTGCTGATATTGTATCTCTATTGGATAGTTTAATTGTGACATCAATATCTTCTAACTCAGCAGGTGCAATTTCATGCTTAATTTCTTTATACAAGTCATAAGGTACAACACTAGCACTAGCACCCATATCACATAAGCCATGATAACAATGATCTCCTATTTTAACAGAAATAACAGGCACGCCTACCACAGGTCTATGTTTATCTTTAGCACAAGGTTTAGCAATTCTAGCAGTTTCACCGCAGAATTGAATAACATGCCCATCAATATTATCAGCCAAGAGATCTTTAACAATAGCAATATTAGGTTCTACTTTAACTCGCTCAGGAGGTGTATAAGTTCTAATATTGCTTTTATGAACCACAATTGAAGCTTTAGCATGATCCTTTATTCTAACAGGGAAAGGTGGTTTCTCAACATAAGAAGTAGGAACAATAGGATCATTATAAGTGACAGTCTTTTCTTCAACTTTAATAGGTGCAGCTACTTTTACTTCTATGGGAGGATGATATTTAAACCACTTCTCCTTAGGGAGATCAACATAAGTAGCAAAAGATTAACAGAAAGAAGCTACTATCTCAGAGTCAAGTCCATATTTAGTGCTAAATTTACGGAAAATATCGGTGTTCCTAAAAGATTTAACACAATCAAACTTAGGTATCATACCTGACTCCTTACCTTCGTCGAGATCCCAATCTTCAGAATTGCGTTTAATTCTATCCAATAAATCCCACTTAAATTCAATAGTCTTCATCATAAAAGAGCCAGCACAAGAAGTATCGAGCATGGTGCGATTATTTTCAGAAAGCCGAGCATAAAAGTTTTGAATAATTGTTTCTCTTGGGAGCTCATGATTGGGGCATGAATATAACATTGATTTAAGCCTCCCCCAAGCTTGAGCGATGCTTTCTCCTTCGCGAGGCCAAAAATTATATATATAATTGCGATCACGATGAACAAGATGCATAGGATAATACTTTTGATGAAATTCCAATTTCAGTCTTCTATAGTTCCATGATCTCGTATCATCACATAGCCTATACCATGTCAATGCGTCTCCCTTCAAAGATAAAGGGAAGACCTTCTTTTTAGCAACATCATCGGGTATACCTGCAAGCTTAAATAATCCACAAACTTCATCCACGTATATTAAGTGCTCATCAGGATGCTTTGTTCCATCTCCTGTAAAAGGATTAGCTAGCAGTTTTTCTATCATACCCGAAGGAAATTCAAAGGGAACATTTTCATTTTCAGTAGGTTCAGTAGGGTGAGGAGCAACTCTTTGCTCTACTGGTCGGGGTGAAGATACCCCGAACAAGCCCCTCAGAGGATTACTTTCCATAGTAACAAGTAACAGTAAATTTCAGCACACTATATAAATTTTTCCTTACCAAATTCCACCTACCAAAGGCGCTTCACTCCCCGGCAACGGCGCTAGAAAAGAGTCTTGATGACCCACAAGTATAGGGGATCTATCGTAGTCCTTCGATAGTAAGAGTGTCAAACCCAACGAGGAGCACAAGGAAATGATAAGCGGTTTTCAGCAAGGTATTCTCTGCAAGTACTGAAATAAGTGGTAGCAGATAGTTTTGTGATAGGATAGTTTGTAACGAGCAACAAGTAACAAAAGTAAATAAAGTGCAGCAAGGTGGCCCAATCCTTTTTGTAGCAAAGGACAAGCCTGTACAAACTCTTATATAAGGAAAAGCGCTCCCGAGGACACATGGGAATATCGTCAAGCTAGTTTTCATCATGTTCATATGATTCACGTTCGGTACTTTGATAATTTGATATGTGGGTGGACCGGTGCTTAGGGTTCTGTTCTTACTTGAACAAGCATCCCACTTATGATTAACCTCTATTGCAAGCATCCACAACTACAACAAAAGTATTAAGGTAAACCTAACCATAGCATGGAACATATGGATCCAAATCAGCCCCTTACGAAGCAACGCATAAACTAGGGTTTAAGCTTCTGTCACTCTAGCAACCCATCATCTACTTATTACTTCCCAATGCCTTCCTCTATGCCCAAATAATGGTGAAGTGTTATGTAGTCGACGTTCACATAACACCACTAGAGGCCAGACAACATACATCTCATCAAAATATTGAACGGATACCAAATTCACATGACTACTGACTTCTCCCATGTCCTCAGGAACAAACGTAACTACTCACAAAGCATATTCATGTTCATAATCAGAGGGGTATTAATATGCATAAAGGATCTGAACATATGATCTTCCATCAAATAAACCAACTAGCATCAACTACAAGGAGTAATCAACACTACTAGCAACCTACTAGTACCAATCCCGGACTTGGAGACAAGAATTGGATACAAGAGATGAACTAGGGTTTTGAGAGGAGATCGTGCTGGTGAAGATGTTGATGGAGATTCCCCTCTCCCGATGAGAGGAGCGTTGGTGATGACTATGGCGATGATTTCCCCCTCCCGGAGGGAAGTTTCCCAGGCAGAACAGTGATAACCCACAAGTATAGGGGATCGCAACAGCTTTCGAGGGTAGAGTATTCAACCCAAATTTATTGATACGACACAAGGGGAGCCAAAGAATATTCTCAAGTATTAGCAGCTGAGTTTTCAATTCAACCACACCTGGAAACTTAGTATCTGCAACAAGGTGTTTAGTAGCAAAGTAGTATGATAGTGGTGGTAACGGTAACAAAAGAGCAATCAAAGCAAAGTAATATTTTTGGTGTTTTCTAGTGATTGCAACAGCAGCAACGGGAAAGTAAATAAGCGTAAACCGGTATATGGAAAGCTCGTAGGCATCGGATCAGTGATGGATAATTATGCCGGATGCGGTTCATCATGTAACAGTCATAACATAGGGTGACACAGAACTAGCTCCAATTCATCAATGTAATGTAGGCATGTATTCCGAATATAGTCATACGTGCTTATGGAAAAGAACTTGCATGACATCTTTTGTCCTACCCTCCCATGGCAGCGGGGTCCTATTGGAAACTAAGGGATATTAAGGCCTCCTTTTAATAGAGAACCAGAACAAAGCATTAGCACATAGTGAATACATGAACTCCTCAAACTATGGTCATCTCCGGGAGTGGTCCTGATTATTGTCACTTTGGGTTGCCGGATCATAACACATAGTAGGTGACTATAGACTTGCAAGATAGGATCAAGAACTCTCATATATTCATGAAAACGTAATAGGTTCATATCTGAAATCATGGCACTCGGGCCCTAGTGACAAGCATTAAGCATAGCAAAGTCATAGCAACATCAATCTCAGAACATAATGGATATTAGGGTTCAAACCATAACAAAACTAACTTGATTACATGGTAAATCTCATCCAACCCATCACCGTCCAGCAAGCCTACGATGGAATTACTCACGCACGGCGGTGAGCATCATGAAATTGGTGATGGAGGATGGTTGATGATGATGACGACGACGACGAATCCCCCTCTCCGGAGCCCCGAACGGACTCCAAATCAGCCCTCCTGAGAGTTTTTAGGGCTTGGCGGCAGCTCCGTATCGTAAAACGCGATGATTTCTTCTCCTTTTTTTTCTCCCCGAAAGCCAATATATAGAGTTGGAGTTGGCGTCGGAAGGTGTCCAGGGGGCCCACGAGGTAGAGGCGCCCCCTAGGGGGGTGCCCCCCACCCTCGTGGACAGGGTGTGGGCCCCCTGGTCTTCATCTTTGGCGAGGATTTTTATTATTTATTCTAAGATATTCCATGGAGTTTCAGGTCATTCCAAGAACTTTTGTTTTCTGCACATAAAACAACATCATGGCAATTCTGCTGAAAGCAGCGTCAGTCCGGGTTAGTTCCATTCAAATCATACAAGTTAGAGTCCAAAACAAGGGCAAAAGTGTTTGGAAAAGTAGATACGACGGAGACGTATCAACTCCCCCAAGCTTAAACCCTTGCTTGTCCTCAAGCAATTCAGTTGACAAACTGAAAGAGAAAAAAAAACTTTTACAAACTCTGTTTGCTCTTGTTGTTGTAAATATGTCAAGCCAGCATTCAAGTTTTCAGCAAATATCATAACTAACCACATTTGCAATAATTCTCAGGTCTCATAATTACTCATATCAATAGCATAATCAACTAGCGAGCCATAATAATAAATCTCGGATGACAACACTTTCTCAAAACAATCATAATATGATATAATAAGATGGTATCTCGCTAGCCCTTTCTGAGACCGCAAAACATAAATGCAGAGCACCTTTAAAGATCAAGGACTGACTAGACATTGTAATTCATGGTAAAAGAGATCCAATCATGGTCACACCCAATATAAATTAATAGTGATGAATGCAAATGATAGTTGTGCTCTCCAACTAGTGCTCTTTAATAAGAGGGTGATGACTCAACATAAAAGTAAATAGATAGGCCCTTCGCAGAGGGAAGCAGAGATTTGTAGATGTGCCAGAGCTCGGTTTTGAAATAGAGATAAATAATATTTTGAGCGGTATACTTTCATTGTCAACATAGCAACTAAGAGATGACGATATCTTCCATGTCACACACATTATAGGCGGTTCCCAAACAGAATGGTAAAGTTTATACTCCCCTCCACCGACAAGCATCAATCCATGACTTGCTCGAAACAACGAGTGGCTCCAACATACATCAGGTCCCAGGGGGAGTTTTGTTTGCAATTAATTCTGATTTAGTTTTCATAAAGCATGAGACTGGGCATCCCGGTGACCAACCATTTTCTCGTGAGTGAGGAGCGGAGTCCACTCCTCTTGAGAATAACCCGCCTAACATGGAAGATAAGGGCAGCCTTGGTTGATACATGAGCTATTCGAGTATACAAAACAGAATGTTTATTTGAAGGTTTAGAGTTTGGCACATACAAATTTACTTGGAACGGCAGGTAGATACTGCATATAGGAAGGTATAGTGGACTCATCTGGAATAACTTTGGGGTTTAAAGGATTGGATGCACAAGCAGTATTCCCGCTTAGTACAGGTGAAGGCTAGCAAAAGACTGGGAAGCGACCAACTAGAGAGCGACAACAGCCATGTACATACATTAAAATTAATAAACATTGGATGCAGGCATGAGTAGGATATAATCCACCATGAACATAAATATCGTCAAGGCTATGTTGATTTTGTTTCAACTACATGCATGAACATGTGTCAAGTCAAGCCACTTAAATCATTCAAAGGAGGATACGACCCCATCATACCACATCATAATCATCTCAATAGCATGTTGGCACGCAAGGTAAATCATTATAACTTATAGCTAATCAAGCATGGCACAAGCAACTATGATCTCTAATTGTCATTGCAAACATGTTTATTCATAATAAGCTGAATCAAGAACGATGAACTCATCATATTTACAGAAACAAAAGAGGTCGAGTTCATACCAGCTTTTCCCATCTCAGTCGGTCCATCATATATCATCATAATTGCCTTTCACTTGCACGACCGAACGATGTGAATAATAATAAGAGTGCACGTGCATTGGACTAAGCTGGAATCTGCGAGCATTCAATAAACAGGAGAAGACAAGGCAATATGGCCTCTTGGTTAAATCAACAATAATGCATATCAGAGCCACTTCAACAATTTAATCATGGTCTTCTCCTACTGACCCCCAAAGAAAAGAAAAGAAAAGAAAACTATTTACACGGGAAAGCTCCCAACAAGCAAAAGAACAGGAAATATTTTTGGGTTTTCTTTTTAGTTATTACTACTACATCAGGAAAGTAAACTACTACTATTTTTTTGGTTTTTCTTAAGGTTTATCAAACACACAAGAAGAAAGCAGGAAAAAGAAAATAAACTAGCATGGATATTAGAGTGAAAGAGTCTGAGCACCGACATCTAGCAATGAGTGTGTGTGAACATAAATGTAATGTCGGTGAGAAATACGTACTCCCCCAAGCTTAGGCTTTTGGCCTAAGTTGGTTTATGGCCAGGGATAGCCTGGTGGATACCCGTAGGTGTAGCTGGGGTTGTACTGCGACGAAGAATAGTTGGGGTTGTACTGTGATGCAGCGGCTATCGCATCCTGAGCTACAGCGTGGAGTCGGGCTGCCTCCGCTCTCCTCTCGTACTCATCTGCCTCCTCTCTAGTAATAGTATATCTTCCGTTTGCCTGGAAATCAAAGAAGGCAGGAGCAGGGAGAGTAATACAAACAACATGTCTTTTGTTAAAAATTAATCGATACTGGAGAGGTGACTCAGTCCTCTCAACAAAATGGTGGGAAACCATAGAATCAAAATCTAAATAAGCAGGAGGCAACTCCATGTCTCCTTCACGAACTTCTGTCTCAAGAAATTTAGCTAAGCGGGTCGCATAAATTCCTCCAAAGAAATCTCCATTATATCTATTATGATGCAACCTACGAGCTACAATGGCTCCCATATGATAAGATTGGTCTCCTAACACAGCACTCCTGAGAATGCTAAGGTCAGGGACACACATCTGGCATGCTTCATCCTTAGCATTTATGCATCTACCTATGAAGAGAGCAAAATAATGTATAGCAGAAAGTGAATGCTCCCTATGGTAGCTTGTGTTATATCTCTAGATTCCCCTACAGTTATACTAGCAAGAAAGTTTCTAAATTCAGATTTAGGGGGATCCCTAACACTACCCCATTGTGGAAGTTTGCAAGCAAGAGTGAAATCCTCTAAGTCCATGGTATAAGATTTGTCATAAAGATCAAACATGACTGAAGTAGAATTATGTGAAGATGAATATTCAAACCTCCTCACAAATGAACTTGTGAGATCATGATACTGGGGGCATTTTTCTGCCTCAAAGTCCTCAAGACCGGCATTACGCAAATATGCGTTAAATTCTTTTAATTCCTGCACGATCCGTAAAGTTTTCCGACGGCCATTCGCAAGGCCGCACTAGAGCGTCTCTTGGTGGTTCCTCGTCAGCATCACGCATAGCAATCCTGGGTCCTTGCTTCTTAGAGGAACCACCTTGGAACATCTTCCTAAGCATATTGCTTTTCTCAGAAAAATTTCTGTAGTTTTTAGTAACTTCAAACAAAAGTGAACCAACTTCAATAAAACTGATAGCAACAACTCCTAAAAGTGACTAGGGCCTATATCAAGCATTAGAACTACTTGGAACCATATAAATTTGACATGCAAGCTCAAGAACATGGTCACCTATGCAGCACAAATTTGCAATGAATAAAGCATTAGAAAAAAACTAATTGGACCAATGGAGGAGTCACATACCAAGGAACAATCTCCCCAAGCAGTTTTGCGAGAGGTGCTTTGAGCAAGGAGATCGAAAATCACAGCAAAAAGGGCTGGAACTCGTGCTTGAGTTGGTTTTTCGTGTTTGTGTGAGGAAGAAGAAGAAGATGGGTGCTGGAATAAGTGGAGGAGGGCCACCGTGGGCCCACGAGGCAGGGGGTGCCCAGGGGGTAGGGCGCGCCCTCCACCCTCGTGGCCAGGTGGCAGCTCCCCACGCGGTGATTTTTGCACCATAAATCCTCAAATATTCCCGAAAAAATCATATTAAATTGGCATGGCATTCTGAGGACTTTTATTTTCAGGATATTTTTATATTGCACGGATAAATGAGGAATCAGACAGAAAAATACTATTTTTACTTTATTTCTACTAAATAACATAAAGTATAGAGAGGGTACAGAAGGTTGTGCTTCTAGTTTCATCCATCTCATGCTCATCAAAAGGAATCCACTAACAAGGTTGATCAAGTCTTGTTAATAAACCCATTTCGGTTAACATGAAATCGGAGAAATTCCGAATAACACTAGGTTACCTCAACGGGGATATGAACATCCCCAACAATAAGTATATCATATTTCTTTTTGACAGTAGAAAGAGGAAATTCAAAACCTCCAAATATAATCGATGGAATTTTCCCAATAGAGTTGATACTATGAACTTGAGGTTGTTTCCTCAGAAAGTGTACCGTATGCTCATTACCATTAACATGAAAAGTGACATTGCCTTTGGTGCAATCAATAACAGCCCCTGCAGTATTAAGAAAAGGTCTTCCAAGAATAATAGACATACTATCATCCTCGGGAATATCAAGAATAACAAAGTCCGTTAAAATAGAAACGTTTGCAACCACAACAGGCACATCCTCACAAACACTGACAGGTATAGCAGTTGATTTATCAGCCATTTGCAAAGATATTTCAGTAGGTGTCAACTTATTCAAGTCAAGTCTATGATATAAAGAGAGAGACATAACACTAACACCGGCTCCAAGATCACATAAAGCAGTTTTAACATAATTTCTTTTAATGGAGCAAGGTATAGTAGGTACTCCTGGATCTCCAAGTTTCTTTGGTATTCCACCCTTAAAAGTATAATTAGCAAGCATGGTGGAAATTTCGGCTTCCGGTATCTTTCTTTTATTAGTAACAATATCTTTCATGTATTTAGCATAAGGATTCATTTTGAGCATATCAGTCAACCGCATACGCAAAAAGATAGGTCTAATCATTTCAGCAAAGCGCTCAAAATCCTCATCATCCTTTTTCTTGGATGGTTCGGGAGGAAAAGGCATGGGTTTCTGAACCCAAGGTTCTCTTTCTTTACCATGTTTCGTAGCAACAAAGTCTCTCTTATCATAATGTTGATTCTTTGATTGTGGGTTATCAAGATCAACAGCAGGTTCAATTTCTACATCATTGTCATTACTAGGTTGAGCATCATCATGAACATCATCATTAACATTTTCATTAGGTTCATGTTCATTAACAGATTGTGTTTCAGCATCAGACATAGAGATATCATTGGGATTATCTGGTGGTTCATCAATAGGTTCACTAGAAGTTTGCACAGTTCTATCATTTTTCTTTTTCTTCTTTTTAGAAGAACTAGGTGCATCTATATTATTTCTCTGAGAATATTGCTCAATTCTCTTAGGGTGGCCTTCAGGATACAAAGGTTCCTGAATCATTTTACCAGTTCTAGTAGCCACTCTAACAGCATAATCATTTTTCTTACTATTCATTTCATGGAGCAATTCTTTTTGAGCCTTAAGTACTTGTTCTACTTGAGTGGTGACCATAGAAGCATGTTTGCTAACAAGTTTAAGTTCTCCTCTTAGCCATATAATCACCCAAGTGCTTAATCATATCGGAATCGTATTTCAATTGTCTACCAAAATAAGCATTAAAATTTTCTTGTTTGACAATGAAGTTATCAAACTCTTCTAAGCATTGTCTAGCAGACTTATAGTGAGGAATATCACCTTCATCAAATCTATAAAGAGAATTTACCTTTACTACCTGTGTCGGATTATCGAGATTAGGAGGTTCTTTAATAGGTAATGGATCAAGATCATATGTTTCTTCATCAGGCGGTAAATTAAGACCATGTATTTCTTCAATAGGAGGTAAATTCTTAACATCTTCAGCTTTAATACATTTTTCTTTCATAGATTTCTTTGCCTCTTGCATATCTTCGGGACTGAGAAATAGAACACCTCTCTTCTTCGGAGTTGATTTAGGAATAGGATCATTAATTGGAACGGGAGCTGGCTCAGGAGCTGGCTCAGGAGGTGCCCAATTATTTTCATTTGTCAACATATTATTCAATAAAATTTCAGCTTCATCCGGGGTTCTTTCCCTGAAAAGAGAACCAGCACAACTATCCAGGTAATCTCTGGAAGCATCGGTTAGTCCATTATAAAAGATATCAAGTATTTCATTTTTCTTAAGAGGGTGATCAGGCAAAGCATTAAGTAACTTGAGAAGCCTCCCCCAAGCTTGTGGGAGACTCTCTTCTTTAATTTGCACAAAGTTGTATATTTCTTTTAAAGCAGCTTGTTTCTTATGAGCAGGGAAATATTTAGCAGAGAAGTAATAAATCATATCCTGGGGACTATGCACACAACAAGGATCAAGAGAATTAAACCATATCTTAGCATCACCCTTTAATGAGAACGGAAATATTTTAAGTATATACAAGTAGCGCGATCTCTCATCATTAGTAAACAGGGTGGCAAAATCATTTAATTTAGTAAGATGTGCCACAACAGTTTCAGATTCATAGCCATGGAAAGGATCAGATTCAACCAAAGCAATTATATCAGGATCAACAGAGAATTCATAATCCTTATCGGGAACACAGATAGGTGAAGTAGCAAAAGCAGGGTCAGGCCTCATTTTATCTTTAAGAGATTCTTTGTTCCATTTAATTAATAGCCTTTTAAGTTCATGACGATCTCTGCAAGCTAGAATAGCGGCAGAAGATTCCATATCAAAAACATAACCCTCAGGAATAATAGGCATATCTTCATCATCACTTTCATCATTGTAATCAGATTCAATAATTTCTTTCTCTCTAGCCCTAGCAATTTGTTCATCAAGAAATTCACTAAGGGGCACAGTAGTATCAGGCATAGAAGTAGTTTCATCATAAGTATCATGCATAGCAGAAGTGGCATCATCAATAACATGCGACATATCGGAACGAATAGCAGAAGCAGGTTTAGGTGTCGCAAGCTTACTCATAACAGAAGGTGAATCAAGTGCAGAGCTAGATGGCAGTTCCTTACCTCCCCTCGTAGTTGAGGGATAAATTGTTGTCTTAGCATCTTTCAAGTTCTTCATAGTGCCCAGCAGATATAAATCCCAAGTGACTCAAAGATTAGAGCTATGCTCCCCGGCAACGGCGCCAGAAATTAGTCTTGATAACCCACAAGAATAGGGGATCGCAACAACTTTTGAGGGTAGAGTATTCAACCCAAATTTATTGATTCGACACAAGGGGAGCCAAAGAATATTCTCAAGTATTAGCAGCTGAGTTGTCAATTCAACACACCTGGAAACTTAGTATCTGTAGCAAGGTGTTTAGTAGCAAAGTAGTATGATATTGGTGGTAACGGTAACAAAAGAGCAACGAAAGCGAAGTAATATTTTTGGTGTTTTGTAGTGATTGTAACAGCAGCAACGGGAAGGTAAATAAGCGTAAACCAGTATATGGAAAACTCGTAGGCATCGGATCAGTGATGGATAATTATGCCGGATGCGGTTCATCATGTAACAGTCATAACATAGGGTGAGACGGAACTAGCTCCAATTCATCAATGTAATGTAGGCATGTATTCCGAATATAGTCATACGTGCTTATGGAAAAGAACTTGCATGGCATCTTTTGTCCTACCCTCCCGTGGCAGCGGGGTCCTATTGGAAACTAAGGGATATTAATGCCTCCTTTTAATAGAGAACCGGAACAAAGCATTAGCACATACTGAATACATGAACTCCTCAAACTATGGTCATCACCGGGAGTGGTCCCGATTATTGTCACTTCGGGGTTGCCGGATCATAACACATAGTAGGTGACTATAGACTTGCAAGATAGGATCAAGAACTCTCATATATTCATGAAAACATAATAGGTTCAGATCTGAAATCATGGCACTCGGGCCCTAGTGACAAGCATTAAGCATAGCAAAGTCATAGCAACATCAATCTCAGAACATAATGGATACTAGGGATCAAACCATAACAAAACTAACTCGATTACATGGTAAATCTCATCCAACCCATCACCGTCTAGCAAGCCTACGATGGAATTACTCACGCACGGCGGTGAGCATCATGAAATCGGTAATGGAGGATGGTTGATGATGACGACGGCGACGAATCCCCCTCTCCGGAGCCCCGAACGGACTCCAGATCAGCCCTCTCGATAGGTTTTAGGGCTTGGCGGCGGCTCCGTATCGTAAAACGCGATGATTTCTTCTCCTTTATTTTTTTCTCCCCGAAAGCCAATATATAGAGTTGGAGTTGGCGTCTGAAGGTGTCCAGGGGGCCCACGAGGTAGGGGGCGCGCCCTAGGGGGGTCCACCCTCGTGGACAGGGTGTGGGCCCCCTAGTCTTCATCTTTGGCGAGGATTTTTTATTATTTATTCTAAGATATTCCGTGGAGTTTCAGGTCATTCCGAGAACTTTTGTTTTCTGCACATAAAACAACATGATGGCAATTCTGCTGAAAACAGCGTCAGTTCGGGTTAGTTCCATTTAAATCATACAAGTTAGAGTCCAAAACAAGGGCAAAAGTGTTTGGAAAAGTAGATATGACGGAGACGTATCAAACAGCTCTGCCGGAGCCCTAGATTGGTTCCACCAAGGTTCCGCCTCGTGGCGGCGGAGTCTCGTCCCGAAAGGTTGCTTATCAAATTTTCCTCGACGAAAGACCTCATATAGCAGAAGATGGCCACGCCCACGAGGTACGGGGCCGCGCCCAGGGGGTAGGGCGCGCCCCCACCCTCGTGACCAGGTGGGGCCCCCTCTGGTGAACTTCTTCCGCTGGATATTTTTTATATTTTTTGAAAATCACTTCCGTGGAGTTTCAGGACTTTTGGAGTTGCGCAGAATAGGTCTCTAATATCTGCTCCTTTTCCAGCCCAGAATTCCATCTGCCAGCATTCCCCCTCCTTATGTAAACCTTGTAAAATAAGAGAGAATAGCCATAAGTATTGTGACATAATGTGAAATAACAGCCCATAATGCAATAAATATCGATATAAAAACATGATGCAAAATGGACGTATCACTCTGCCAGAGGGGTCAACGATCATGGAGGGGTTCTTTATCATCCTTGTTGCCCTTCTGATGATGCGTGAGTAGTTTACCGCAGACTTACGGGTTCGTAGCTAGTAGCTAGATGACTTCTCTCTTTTTGATCTTCAATACAATGTTCTCCTCGATGTTCTTGGAGATCTATTTGATGTAATGACTTTTTGCAGTGTGTTTGGTGGGATCCCACGAATTGTGGCTTTATGATCAGTTCTATCCATGAATATTATTTGACTCTTTGCTAAACTCTTATATGCAGGATTGTTATGGCCTCGTATTTTTCTTTGAAATTTTGGTTTCGTTTGGCCAACTAGATTGATTTTTCTTGTCATGGGAAGATGTGCTTTGTGATGGGTTCGATCTTGCGGTGCTCAATCTCAGTGACGAAAGAGACATGACACACATGTGTTGAGACCGGTACTGGCGAACTCTGGTTGGACATTATCCGCACAAAATATCTGCGTGGACAACCTCTAGCTCTCGCCCCTAGAGTGGGGGATCCCAGTTTTAGCAATCAATTATGCAATTGATGCCGGTTCTTCGGATAGGAACCTCGATTCGTGTTCGATCCGGCGCCAACACACTGTTCTGCTTGGATAGATGGTCGGGAGCCAGACCGTTTGCGGAATGGTTCTATGCTCTATTTTCTGTTTGCACTCGCCCACAACTTGTCGTGGGTGCGGTATTGGAAGATCTGGGATCTATTGCCTTTCGGTACACGTTTGGTACATTCGAATGGGAGCAATGGAGGAGTTGTTGGAGTGTATAGCCCTGCACTCCCCCACCGTCGAGCCGGACACTCTTTCTTGGCATCTTGAGCCAAGTAGCACGTTCTCCACAAAGTCCTTGTACCATGCCATGTTGGCTACCCCAGGCCCTACCGAACTTACTTTACTGTGGGAGATTAAGTTGCCAATGAAGATTCGTATCTTCCTCTGGCAATAGGTGTGTGGTTGTTTGCCTTCGGGCACGGAAGTACTTAAGCGAAATGGTCCCGGTGATGGGCTTTGCCCGCCGTGTGGAGTTCCGGAAGACTCCAACCACATCTTCTTCCGATGCCCGGCGGCGATGTTCCTATGGAGCTGCTTCCGGGATGTAGTGGGAGGAGTGTGGTGCCATGATAACCTTCTAGACATGTTCGGGGAGATCCTTATATTCTCGGGCATGGTGCGCCCCTCCCTTTGGGTGGCCATGGGTATCCTCGCGTGGACCCTCTGGAACGCCTGCAATAAGTTAGTCATCGAGCACGTAATCCCTTGCTGTGTGACTGATGCTGTTTACAAAATGTGTGACTTTTTACAGCTATGGAGACCGCTTAGCAAGTGGCGTGATCGAAATAACATTGACATCATCATCGCGGGACTTCACTCCACCGCCAGCGCCATGGCGCCACCGACTCCACCACCACCTCCGGAGCCTGATTAGCGCGTAGCCTTTTTCTTTTGCAAGGGTTTGTTGTGATGTGCCCCCAGCTGGACCTTTCTTTCTGTTTTGTTGCACTATTTGCTTTCGCTTGAACTTGAACTGATATTGTCGTCAGATGCTTGATGCGAGTGCTTTATAATATAAAGCGGGGAAAATTCTTTTCGTAATACTTATCGTAAAAATGTATGTATCTGGACATATTTTAGTTCTAGATACATTTATTTTTGTTCATTTCGACGACAAGTAATTCTTGTTTTAGATTTGTCTAGTCTGTTGCGAACGGAAGTACGAACGGCTCGATGTCGCGCGCATAGAATCCGGCTTGGTCCCTGACGTGGATCCGTGCTGTTCCCGTGCGGCAACCAACAACCCGGCTTCATCAGAGGCCCCATTATCCCGTCTCCGATCGTCTCATCTCATCACAGGCCCCACCCCAACAGTACCACCACCCACAGCTTCACCGCTGCCCATTCTCCACGTCCGCCCGACACTCCCGGCGACCCATATTTATAGCCGCCCCGGGGTGGGAGCAGTCGGATCAGAGCACCGTTGAGCTAACATCTGAACAGCACAGAGAGAAAGGATCACACCCCCAGCTGGTGGCGATCAAGCAGCCAGCCAAGAGATCACAAGTCCAAAACACACAGACAATGGTTGTGGAAGAGGCGATGGATGGCGACATGAGCCTGTCGAACATGGTGCTGAGCTTCCTGGAGGAGGGAGAGACGGAGAGGTGGCCGGAGAACGACGAGGAAGACAACGAAGAGGAGGGATCCAGCGGCGGCGGTTCCGCCGAGAGCAAGGCGTTCTGGCGAGCCCAGCACTCCCAGCTTCACGTAAGTTTTCCTCTTCCGTTCGGTAGCCAATTCGTCTGATCGCACGAGAGTCCTGACGGGAGAGACGCCATGTCTGTTTGCAGGAGGCCTTGGGCAAGACCAGCACGGCGGAGAGCAGGATCCGGGCGGTCACGGAGGAGGCCGTGGAGAGGATGCGCGCCCCCGCGGGGGCCTTCTGCTCCTGCGCGAAGCGGGCGGCGGCCGGCGACTGCCGGAGCTGCATGCTGCGGCACGTCGTGGAGCGGCTCCGCGACGCCGGGTACAACGGCGCCGTCTGCAAGTCCAAGTGGGCGCGGTCCCTGGATATCCCCTCAGGTAATTGGTTGCTTTCGAGACACAGTGGTTGGGTTCCTCCTAAGATAATCTTCAGACGGCGTAATTAATTTAGTGAAAGAGCTGGCAGTTCTGTTCCAGCAGAAAAGTGCATGCACGGTTGGCATGAACCGTGTGGTCTAGTCTAGGACGTCTGACCCGTCGTGCCGATTCGAGGGATCCGTGTTTTGATCCTTCTGATGAAGTATTCTTCGTTTTGTTATGTTGTTTAGAGTTGATGAAATATCAGAAGCATATTCACCTACTAACCATCGTAGAATTTTGCAATAAAAGTGGGTAAGAAAAAGTAGTAGCAACTTGTCATAGTATTCGCCTACTAACTATAACCATAGTAGAACTTTAGATTAAAAGTGTGTGGGAAAAGGAAGTGGAGTAGTAACTTGTCAATTCTAAAAAATGTCACATGCATGCCTCACATGGACCTGGTCATCCTACGCCTAAAGAAACAGACGCTTCCAAGTAAATGTCGATCAGGCACCTGTCACCGTCTCCATTATTTCCTGACCGCCCGTGACATGAACTTGCGTTGCAACTAGCCCGACCAGACCAGACCAGTCGACCAGATGTTATTACACCACGTTTAATTGCTGGCTGATAACACTCCCAGAACCGCACGACAGAACGATTCATGCCAAACCGAAAACCGCACGTCCCGCTTCACATCACAAAGTTTGGCATCGATCGACGCTGACGTTTTTCTTCTTTGGTTGATAACGTGCAGGCGAGCACAGCTACGTGGACGTGGTGCTGCAGACGCGGAGCGGCAAGGCGGCGCGGGTGGTGGTGGAGCCCAGCTTCCGCGCCGAGTTCGAGGTGGCGCGCGCCGGCGCCGGCTACCGCGCGCTGGTGGCCGCGCTCCCGGAGGCGTTCGTCGGCCGCGCCGACAGGCTGCGCGCCGTCGTCAAGGCCATGTGCGCCGCCGCCAAGCAGTGCATGAAGGAGAACAACATGCACCTGGGCCCCTGGAGGAAGCACAAGTACATGCAGTCCAAGTGGCTCGGCACCTCCGAGCGCGAGGCGCCGCCGGCGCTCGACGCGGTGGCGGCCGGCTCGCTGCCGTCGCCGGAGAAGCAGCCCAAGTTCAGGGCGTCCATGCTGAGCTTCGACTTCGGCCGGGCCCCGGTGGTGGTTGCGTGATGCGTGCATGGCAGACAACAGGAGGAGCATGATGCCATGGTGTCACGTGTATGTGCCCATGTTATAGACCGTATGCCATATGTGCCATGCCGGGCACTGTAGTAGGCTATAGTAGTGATCTAAAAGATCTTATATTAGTTTACAGCAAGAGTACTTGTTAGTAGAATGTGTGACGGGGATTGTAGGTCGTATGGATTTGTAATTTCATGAATCTGCTCTTGAAGAAGAAAAATCCGTTGATAGAGATAGTAAAAAAATTATCCAGTTTTCACAAATCACATGCTAATTTTCATCCCTTAACTTTAGAACAAAACAAACCAGGCAACTAGGCGGGAGCACATCCCCTAAACCTCTGCCTGCCGCTCCGGCGGCCGGTGGTGGGGAGGCAGCTCCAACTAGTAGAAAGGTTAGGGTCAGGTCTTCGTGGAGGCGGCATTCGGCGGATGACAGAGCATCATTATCAAAATAATCTTTCGGCCTTCGATCCACCTCGAATTCGTCCATCGGGACGAAGACGAACGAGCTCCGACGTAGATGCATGTCATTACCTCAGGCTGGTCGAAGTTAGGGTTACTTGTCGTGTGTTTGCACGAGCGAGATCTTGTGTTAGGTACTGCAGGTTGATTCAAGGGTTCAACGGTGGCAACAAAGGCTTCGGGGTGCCTGTTCTAAGGGCAAGTGCTTGAAGACTTCTCAGTTGAGATTAGGCATGCCCCGGTATGGCAACAACGAAAAAGACATGTCATTAGCTTAATCCTGGTGATGACGGCAGTGGTCCAGGGACCTCAGTGTAATTTTTCTTATGTTGGGGGATGTATTTGTACTTCTGATGAACCTTTATAAAAGATTGAAGTCCTTTTCACAAAAAGAACACGTGGTTCATCACAAACTTAACTACAAATAGAAAGATAGAAAGCTATTTTTAGATAGAAAGACATCAAGTTAACTACAACTTGAGATCGATTTTAGCTCTGATGATATTTCAATTTGACTTCGATTAGGTTGTAGGAAGCATTGTACCATATGTTTATTTGTCGATTTGTTACCTGTAGGCTTTAAGGCCTCCTTTGGTTCATAGGGTAGAAAAATTATAGAAAGAGGAAAGTCATAGAAAATGAGATGACATACATCGCAAATTCTATAAATAGGAATAGGAAAGAAGATGCCCTTTGAGTCTAGAAAGACATCATAGGATTTTTTTTCCTTCGAGTCTAGGTTAATATTTATTTTCCTATAAATGTGGAGGATAGTTATAATCCCTCCATAGGAATAGGATTATATTCCTATAAACCAAAGGGCTCTAAAGGAATTTTTTCCTATAGAAATCCTATCCTATGGAATTCCTACAAACTTCCTCCAAACCAAAGAAGGTCTAAATGTATCGTCTTGGTTTTTTGCCTATCTGTTAATATGATGGAGAAAGTACACCTGGCCCTTCTTGGGCCGCAATGTCACATGTCATGCTAGAGAAAATGTCATATCCATGGATTATTTATCATTTGGAAGATATTGGAAAGATGTTGACAAAGATACTGTGCAGCTTCAGTAGGTTTTTCCCTGGAAAAGAACTACATAATGAACTGGGGTAGAGGATGGCAAACAACATAGTAGAGAAAGAGGTAGCTGACATTTTTGTTAATCATTTGCTAGATAAGTGAAACGAAGGAGAGTGACTTTGAGGATGACATGGATGTGGACTACTGTTTTGAAGTTGATGTGTACAAGCTGAGCAGTTTGCATCAGAGTGTTGATTGGTCAAAACGGCGCCAAGTCTGCACTGATACCAGGTCGGCGCTGAGACGAGGGACTAAACTTGTCCGGTTTGAAGAGTTAATGTTGCAAAATGTCTGGTTCGGAAGTTAAGAGAGAAAATATGCACTCTGTGAAGAGTTGATGGACGAGAAATAGACTTCTTTTTATGTTTACTACAAGGAAACATTCAATTCACCTTGGCATCCACTGTACTACTCCCTCCGAACCAAAATAAGTGTCTCAATTTTGTACTAGCTCTAGTACAAATTTGTACTAAGCTCAATGCACTTATTTTGGGACAGAATTAAGACACTTATTTTGGGACAGAGAGAGTACAATACAACGACAACATTCGAAAGGTGACCTGCTTAGTTAACTTCTCCACATTATAAGTCTAACAAATCTCAGATTATCCCGATGAGTGATGAGAATCTAGGACTAGGGAGTCCAGAAAGAAGGGCCAGGTGTACTTTCTCCGAAGTTCGAATTTTCTTTTTGGCTCTCTCAGTGTCAGAAAGGACGAGTCAATGACAACAAACATTCAAGCACAAAAACAGAGTATTTTTTTTCCAGGGACTTTGCATAGGCACAAGCAACACAAAAGGAAAAAAAAATCAAGTTAAACCCAGAGGAGTACTTCACTTACTATGCTATGAAACAACAAATACAAGCAAATGGGACTCTTTTTATATATATACCAAAAGAAACTTTTGATATTTACATCTAAGGACTACCTGAACTAGAACAGATTGGAAGAGAGAAGATTAGTTACAGAAGTTTCGGTGGTGGAGGTCCAGAGAGATCATGATGATGATGGGGATGCTTGAGCTTGTGGAGCCAGTGGGCTAGCCATTTCTTGGGATCATGATTCTCCTGGCAATTTGAGCTTGGCATATTGTCAAGTGTTCCATCTCTTTCAAGAACCATCTTGAACTTGTCCAGTAATTGAACTATTTGCCAGAATTCAGGCCTTTTATCTGCTTGCAAGGCCCAACACTGCTCGATCAGAACCCGTAATGCAGCTGGGCAGGTAGCAGGAATGGCCGGCCTCACATTCTGAAAATGGAAAATGTTAGTCATTTTCTTCTTCTCAGAAAGCACAGCATCAGAAATTCAGAATGTATATGGACTGTTCGAGAACAAAGAGTGCATATAATCCATGGAACTAATTTTAAAAAAGAAGTCCATATGTACAATGTCATGCTCTCTCCATCTGGAACAATTGTATAATCTCAAGCTAACAAAGTATTACTTGACAGGACAGAAATGGGACCAGATGAGTGCATACCTTGTCGAAAACAGCAAAGGCTGCTTGGAACGGAGTCAAATCTTCATAAGGCACGGAGCCGGTAAGCATTTCCCACAAGATAAGGCCAAAGCTGTAAACATCGACCTTACGACCATAGGGTTTGTGCTTCATCATCTCTGGAGCCATCCATCTGAAGGTCCCGGGATCGTTCGCCAGAGGGTCACAGTAGGCTTCTTCGCAGGCTATTCCAAAATCAACAATCTTGGCGCAGCATTCCCGGTCGAATATGATGTTATCCGGTTTCACGTCACGATGTACGATTCCTTGCGAGTGGACGTACCCCATGCCGTGTGCGATATCCAAGCCAACTGAAATGATCTTGTCCAAAGGCAGAGATCTGTGCTCTTGCTTGTGCAAGAATGATCTCAACGAACCACCAGAAAGGAACTCGGTGATGACGCAGAAGACCGGTGGACTTGTACATGCTCCAACCAGCTACAAAAAAAAATGCATTTATGGATCAATAATTGACTTTGTTTGCAATGCAAAGATGGGATCACGTAAGCACGATTTCAGGACTGCTTCATGTTAGGCATGACGTAGGAGCACCTGGACAATAACGCTAGGTGCTGATAGAAACTTGGTAGCAGAAACTTGCCACTTCAGGGAAGAAAAGGTCAGCTAGAACAAGGCTAAACGTAAGGATTGCTCTTTCTATGCAGTAATCTTGAAATAAATTTCATCAGCTGTTTCAAGCTTGTTTGATAAATAGATCGATCTAAGCACAAATTACCTAAAACTAAATATTTCTGCAGAGGAAACTCAGGAAGTTGTTACCTTAATGACGTTGCGATGCTGGAGGCGGGACAATGTGACAACCTCCGTGTTGAACTGCTTCTCGAGCTGAGATGCCAGCTCCGCGTCTTCCTCAATTTCAGGCTGCCTGATGAACTTGACAGCAACGGGCACCTCCTTGTAGATTCCATGGAACAGACGGCTGTGCGCCCCGTAGGCGAACTTCTGCCCGATGAGGAGCTGCTTGCGATCCACCGTCCAACTCTGGAGCACCTTCACTGCGGCCACCTTGGCCCTTTCGTTGTCCCAGTGCTCCTTCCTGTGGTGCTTCACCTTGGCCGGCGCCTTGAGTGGCGCGTCCGCCGGCGGCGCGCGTGGCGGAGACGATGATTTCCGGCGCGCCGGCGGCGGCGTGGAGAACCTCTTGCTGGCTGATTTGGCCTCCTTAAACACCTCAGGCACGGGGCGGCTTGGGAGAGGGGACCTCGCCCTCAGCATCCGCGTCGTGCGCCCCTCTGGGAGGACCCTGAGCGAAGAACTGCGCACCGGCGGCCGCGGCGCGTCCAAGACCGGCGCTTTCTTGGCCGGGAAAGGAGATGGGCTGGAGCACACCCTTTGCAGCCTCATGCTCTGCTCGTCTGGGTGGAAGGAGAACTCGAGAGGCCCAGGGCTGTCGCCCTTGCTCGGGTCCTGAACCTCGGGCTCGGAGCAGACGTCGACGAAGAGGTTGTTGCGGCCCCTCGTTCCGTTGGCAGAGTTGTTGGTCGGTGCTGCCTGCGGCGGGTGACCATGATCGGCAGGCTTCTCGTGATGATGCACCGGTGTGGCTTTGGAGAAGGCATGGTTGAGGTCCGTCTTGGGCTGGGCACTCAGCGACCTTGTCCTCGAAATGGGGGCCGAGTTGGTGGTGGCGGAGGCCTTGGTCCTGGGCTCGAAGTTCATGCCGTGGGGCTTGAACCCCGAGTCGGAGCCTTTGCTCTGCCTGAGCGCGGCGCCGCGGTTGAACTGCTCGACGAAGGCGCCGAACTGCTCCCTGCCGGAGTTGGAGCGGACGACGGAGTGGGAGAACCTCGTCCGCCGCACCCACGAGTAATCCTCGTCGTCCATGCCGACCGACCAGATGGACCGATGCAATGGATGGATGGACTTGATTTGATGCGACGGGAGAGGCGAGCCGCTGACTTGTTATTAGGCTTATAGGAACCTGGAGGAGAAAAACCCGGATCCTAGAACGTCCCAGAGCTCGTTGAAGAGACGCCACATTTGCTCCCCCTCTTCGGTTCTTCTTATGGCACGCCTCGATTGCTCTGAATTCACGCGCAATCCGGCCGGATTCCGTGGACCGCCACCCGCCGCCCCTGGATCAATTCAAAAGCAAAACACTCGCGAGATCAATACACACACCTTTCCGAAGGTCGCGATTGGTCAAAGCCAAGCAACCACGGTTTCCGAACGCAAGAAGAAGGAGGGATCAAATTGGAACGAGGAACCGTGCAGGCAAGAAAAACAGAGGCGTGCGAGAACAATCACATCACATCACATGCAAGAAATAGGGGGAGGCAGGCGGGAAGCGATCGGGAGACCTCGGAATTCGGCGACTATTCCACGCCAAATCGCCTGGCCAAACGCAACGCAACCGGTATCCAAATCCAAAAGGAGTTGGCCCTCCTAATCTGAAACCGGGAAGAGTCACGGCCGCTTACCCGATGGGAAGGAACACCCGAATCTATCTACGCCGAGCCTGGGAGGAGGCAGCCGGCCGGCCGGCCAAGAACGTGGAGGGAGGGAGCAGCGGCGACGTGGGACGGACGAAGGCTGCGCGTGGTGGTTAAGGCGGGCGGGGGAAAGAATCGGGCGGGGCCGAGAAAAGGCGGCACCTCCTCCTGCAGCTGGACGTGGGTGGAGCGTTGGAATTTGCCGGGAGGGATGGAGGGATGGGAGGGGGAGAGAATGTTGCGACGGGGGCACGGGACGTTCCAATCGCTCACCGAATCCAGCAGCTGTGCCGGGGCCGGGCGCCCTCCCCGCCTTTGTTCCTCTTCCTTTCTCCCTTTTTCCTGCCGGGCGGCGCGTGAACCTGAAAGGCGGAAGAATCCTCTGCCCTCTCTGCCCTGCTCTGCGTTGTAAAATAGGGCAGGGGGGTACGCGCTGGGCGGCTCTGGGAGCGGTGTGGGACTTGTTCCCCGGAATACAATTCTTCCTTTCTTTGTTTATTTATGGGTCAATCATGAGAGACGACTTTGGGATTAGTCTAATCCAAATCCAAAGCTGTTTGTTTCTGGTGAGATTTGACGCGCACGGTTTTTATATTCCGGAGAGGAGATTCGTTCCTTCGCGGGACTCCCCGCGTCCACGTGGATCCCGTGTAAAGTCCTACGATTCGTCTACGACCAGGCCGGTTCATGTAGGGCTTCATTTCGTGTATTGTGCTAAAAGTCAGTTGTTTGTTGCTGTTTTACGTGTCAACGATAAATTTGGGAGACTCCTGTTGCAAAAATATAGAAGAAAAAAAAATCCAACAAACGAATCAACAGAGCAAGCAATGATAAAAAGGAAGATAGAAACATTAGCACAAGCAAGAAAAAGAAAAGAAAAATGTGTGTCAGCAAACAAAGACATATACTAGAAAAACATAAACTAAAACGAAAACAAAAATTCTTATTCTAAAGTAAAATGATTTGGGAGCATTGGTGCTATCCTGAAGGGAAAATAAACTAAAACCATACGCTGATAAAAAATTGCAAACAAAATAGATATAGCTTGCATAGTGCAATAATATGCAAGCACAAGTATAACTTGCATGCGTACGACCAGGCTATACTAAGTGTTCATAGAGCAGAACAACACCGTCAACTATTAGTCGTCTCTCAGCGCATCGAAAAAATGAAATTGTATCTCTTGTCAATGGTGTAGCCTCCCACCTCTCACATACGGATGAGCACGCGAACATAGATAGATGTACACACGCACATACACACATCATGTCCTCATCTTTTTTCACACACATACTTGCACATACGCATAATTGTTGGCTAAATCCTAAAACCAAGCAATAAGAGAAATTCATCGAAATTCTCTTATACTTGCGCGAACTGATCCAAAGTTCTTCACGAAATCAGAACAACTAAGGAAGAGGTGTTTATTCTCAAAATCGATTTCGAGAAGGCCTATGATAGGGTTAGATGGGAATTCCTAGAGAACGTGCTTAAGGCTAAGGGTTTTGATCCACTTTGGATCAGTTGGACGCGGCAATTGGTCTAGGGAGGGCAAACGGCGGTTAATATCAATGGTGACGTGGGCCCATACTTTAGAAATAAGAGAGGAGTTCGGCAAGGGGATCCTATCTCACCCCTGCTTTTCAACATTTTGGCGGATGCCTTGGCCTCAATTCTTGACCGGGCCAAGGGGGCCAGCCACATTTCAGGGGTGGCGGAAGGCATCATCCCTGGAGGCATAACGCATCTTCAATATGCGGATGACACCCATATTTTCATTAAAAACTCCGAACGTGAGATTCTGAATCTCAAATTCCTCTTAATGTGCTTTGAGGAGATGTCTGGCCTAAAAATTAACTTCGCAAAGACAAGGCCATAGTCACAGGAGGGGATCTCGAATCGCAATTGAGGGCGGCCCATATAATGAATTGTGAGCTCGGGTCTATACCAATAAAATATCTAGGTATGCCCATCTCTGCGAGGGCGATTTCTATGGGGGAGTTCCAACCGGTGGTCGATAAAACGGCCGCGCGTATGGAGCCTTGGTAGGGCAAACTATTGGCGTCGGGTGGTCGGCTTGTCCTTGTCAATGACTGCCTTACCAACATCCCGATGTTCGTCATGGGGTTTTACCTACTTCGGGATGGGATACATGATAAACTGAATAAAATTTGCTCCCGGGTTTTTTGGGCTAAAGAAAACAGGAGACAAAAATACCATATGGCGAGCTGGGAAAATATTTGTGAGCCAAAGGAGGTTGGGGGCTTGGGTGTTATTAATAGCAAAGTAATGAATTGGTGCCTTATGTCGAAATGGGCGTGGAAAATGTTAACGGGTCAAGGAGGCATGTGGTTGGATATCTTTATCCGGAAATACCTAGTACAGGATGGGGTGGATTTTAGGAGAAGCACAAAGCTCTCACAGTTTGCGAGGGATGTTAGGAAGGTCCAGCCACTTCTCCGCCTTGGAACCCAATTCGTGGTTCATAATGGTCGTGCCGCGTGTTTTTTGGATGGATAGGTGGTGTGACAATGACCGAATCTGCGATTTGTGCCGGCCTTGTTTGCCATCGCCATGAACCAGGAGGCAAAAGTGGCGGAAGTTTGGCATCATGGCCAATGGGTGCCCCAATTCCGTAGATCCTTGGGGGCCATTGAAATTAACGAATGGGAACAACTGAGAGAGAAAATAAGAGGGTAGCAAATTACTCTGGGACACGAAGAAGTTATATGGCGTCTTGAACCATCGGGGTGTTTCTCCACTGGATCCTTATAGAGAGAAATTTTTAAATCCACAACCCCTTGTGATCTCTCAGGCATATGGAAGGCAAGACTCCCAGCCAAAATTAAAATTTTCCTATGGCAAGTGGCGCGAGATAGAATCACTAGCGGGGATCAAGTCCAGAAAAGAAGGGGGTCGGGTGATGGCAACTGCATATGGTGCGGCCAACCCGAAGACCGTGACCATATCCTTTTTAGATGTATAGTTGCTAGATTTGTGTGGAGCGCGGTGAGGGCAGTGACATGGTCCTCGTGGAACCCGAGTGGGTTCTCAGAATTCTACCGTCTAGCAGCTGTCACATCTGGGGGAGATAGGAGGATGACATGGCTAGGGTTCGGAGCCATTGCTTGGGCTCTTTAGACCACGCGAAATAAAGCCTTAATAGAGGGACAATTCATCAAGCATCCAACTAATCTTTTGTACAAAATGGTGTCTTTTATGCAGCTTTGGAAGCTTCTGGTAAGACCAAAGGACAGAGGGTGAGTTGAAAAAAACTTAGAACAAATGATAACAAAAACTTGCACACAATTTGCACTTTTTATAATATGCGATAATTAACGTCAAAATAGTGCAATTTTTGCACTCTGATATAACTTACACACGTATTGTTTAGTATTTACGTGTATACTCACAAAAAACACATCATCAACATGTACACATAAAAGGAAAAGATAACTCATAAAAAATAAAAAACGGAAGCAAACACACATGAAAATGGAAAAAATGGCTGAACATTCAAATGCATGTCCAATAGCAAAATCGAATAACATATATAAAAACAAAACAAAAACAAATGTTGTTGTAAGGTAGAATGAATTAAGAGCATTGATATTACCCTAAAAGAAAGTAAACGAAGAGAGAATAATAAAGGAAATGATGATAAAAAACTTAGACACATATAACATACAACTTGTATTGTTCTACAATGTACAGGAACAAGCATATAGTAGGAATACTTTCAGATAATTGTATAATTTGTATTCAAATAACAAAGCACCAACATTGGTAATTAATCATCTCACAAATGTCGAAGATGAATTGCATATCATGTATAGTTTCTCTCCCATCTCTGAACTGCATGTGTACACTCATGCGCACACATGAACACACGTGCTAAGTACGGACAAGCATCCAGGGGAATAAGTGCTGAGCTTCAATGTCGTTGAATCAAACCGGGTTTTTTTTTTGTGCTGTGTGTGGCAGAGAAGAAATAATATTTCATAGATTTTGGGCATGCCAACATTCATCTCAGTTCTGGCAAAAGTTGCGTTCGGAGAAGGGCGTCACGGTGGCGTTCCCACCGTTTCCCATGGACTCCCAGAGCGCACTCTTAGTTTCTGGCAAAAGTTGCGTTCAGGATTCTGGAGCGTTCTCGAAGGTCTCTTCTAGATATTCTTCTGGTGTAATCACTTGGATAATGTTGGTTTCCACGTTAATGGGAGTACCTACACTATAATGTTTAATTCTTTGCCCATTAACCATATTTGGACTAGTTTCATGGGTGTTATTGATCTTGATGCATGGCTCCTCAATGGTAGACCTCTTCGACGATGTATGGCCCTTCCCAATTGGATAAAAGTTTACATGCAAAATGTCTAAAATGAGAATTGTACAAAAGAACTTTGTCACTGATATTGAATACTCAATTTTGAATTCTTTTATCATTCCATCTTTAAACTTTCTCTTTAAATGGCATTCTCATATGCTTGCGTTCTGCACTCATCTAGAGAACTAATATCAAATGACCTCTTTTCACCAGAAAGTTTGAAATCATAGTTGAGTTCTTTAATTGCCCAGTAAGCCTTGTGTTCTAACTCAAGAGGTAAATGACATACTTTTCCATGGACCACTTTATACGGGGACATACCCATAGGATTTTTGTAAGCAGTTCTATATGCCCACAATGCATCATCAAGTTTCTTAGACCAATTCTTTCTCGATCTATTAACAGTCTTGTGCAAGATTAATTTTATTTCTCTATTCCTCAAATCTACTTGCCCGCTAGACTGAGGATGATAAGGTGATGCAATTCTATAGTTTACATCATATTTAGCTAAGATTTTAGGGAATGCACCATGAATGAAATGTGAACCACTATCAGTCATTAAGTGCCTAGGGACTCCAAACCTCGGAAAGATAATCTCTTTAAGCATTTTAATAGATGTGTTGTAACCAATACTACCAGTTGGAATAACTTCTACCCACTAAGTAACATAATCAACAACAACCAAAATATGAGGATATCCATCAGAAGAAGGAAAATGTCCCATATAATCAAAGCCCCAGACATCAAATTGTTCAATAACAAGTGAATAATTCATAGGTATTGCTACTTGTGAGTGGCGTTGG
Source organism: Aegilops umbellulata (assembly GCA_032464435.1). NCBI lineage: Eukaryota > Viridiplantae > Streptophyta > Magnoliopsida > Poales > Poaceae > Aegilops > Aegilops umbellulata. Next base: position 344,547,968 of record CP136056.1, on the reverse strand, counting down.
GATTTACTCGAAGAGGAGAGGATGAAGCAGTACCGCAGAGATAGTTATTTCCCTCAATTATGAACCAAAGTTATCAATCCAGTAGGAGAACCACATAGAACCTCGTGAACAACACCTACACACACAAAAGCAAATACTTGCACCCAACAAGAGCAATGGGGTTGTCAATCCCCTCGGCGGTTACTTGCAAGGATTAAATCTTGTAGTGGTAAATAAATTGCAAAACAAAATAAAAGAAATGAAATTGCAGCAAGGTATTTTTGTGTTTTTATATACGATAAAAGTAGACACGGGGGCCATAGTTTTCACTAGAGGCTTCTCTCTCGAACACATAGCATACGGTGGGTGAACAAATTACTGTTGGGTAGTTGATAGAAAAGCGCATAGTTATATAAAACAGAGTAACGCCTTAACTAAGATGACATGATGTAGACAAAGTAAACTCAACTAATATGAATAATCCCTACTGTTTTATCCTTAATGGAGACAATACAGATTCATGTCTTGTGCCCTACTTTGTCACTGGGATAGAGCACCACAAGATTGAACCCGTCACAAAGCACCTCTCTCATTGCAAGATAAATCAATCTAGTTGGCCAAACCAAACGGATAAATCGGAGAGAAATACAAAGCTATAAAAATCATGCATAAAAGAGTTCAGAGAAGACTCAGTTAATATTCATAAATATTTAGATCATAAACCCACAATTCATCAGATCCCAACTAACACACTGCAAAATAAGATTACATTGGATAGAACTCCAAGAAGATCGAGGAGCACATGGTATGAAGATCAAGGAGAGAGAAGAAGCCATCTAGATACTAGCCATGGACTTGTAGGTCTATGGTGAACTACTCACGCATCGTCGGTAGGGCAACAAAGATGATGTTTTTTCGCGAATACGCAAAATACTTGCGTATCATTGCATTGATAGAAGAAAAAGGCTGTAGCAGTTAGAGATGTGAGCTCGCAAGCACATACACGACAACCAGATGAGCGGGACACACCAGCGCAACCAAGCTAGGGCGTGCGCGGCACTAAAGAAGAATGCCCTATATCTCACCGATGAGGTGGCCAAATCCCCTAGCCCCGGCGCGAGCCCATGCTCTAGCATCTTCCTTGATCAGCTCAACGAGTCACGAAATTGAATGCTGGTCGTTATTGAACACACATTCGTTGCGGTGTTTCCAGAGCCTCCAAGTCATGAGGATGAAGAGACTTGTGAGGCCTCAACGTAAGGCCGTCGGGGAATCACGAATGGACGCGGTGAACCAATCACGGAATTCCGATTCCGGAGATGGTAGGTTGGTGGTGGATCGGCACCACGACAGGATCTCATGCCAAACTTGTCTAGTGAAGGAGCAGCCCGCTAGTAGATGTTGCATGGTCTCTGGTTCTTGGTCACACAGGAGACAAAGGGGGGCGTCCGGCATACCACGGCGTGCCAGTCTATCCATCATCCAGCACCGCCCTGGTAGCCGAGCCATAATAAGATCTTGACACGTAGAGGCACCCATGATCTCCAAGTCAGACGCCATATAGGCTCGATAATCGATCCAGAGAATAGGGCAAGGTAGCACGACTTGGCGGAGTATGTGCCAGTCGGCGTCCATGGCCAAAGGATGCGGTCCGGGACGTCGGAGAGTGAGATGTCATGAAGCTTGGCCCAGTGCGTGACATACTGGATCAGGGCCTCGACGCCAAGCGCGCCGTGTATATCCCGCACCCAATCGCGGTTGGTGAGGGTGTCGTGCACGATGCGAGTCTTGCGTCGGCGGCGAGGGATCAAAGCGTGGATGAGGGAGCGATCTCACTGAGCATGAGCCGTCCAGCCAGTGGTTCTCCCAAAAGGAACATGTCCTGCCATCCCCAAGCTCCCAACAAAGATGATGTAGAAGCCCTCCGTGATCGATTACCCTCTGGTAGAGTACCGGAAAAGGCCTCCAGATGGGATCACGGAAGAACAGAAGCTTGCGGCGGCGAAAAAAGTATTTTGGGTGGCTCTCTAGTATATTGGGAATATTTGGTAATTTATAGAGGTGGAATTAGGTCAAGGGGTGCCACGAGGGGCCCACAAGCTCAAGGGGCGCGCCCCTCTAGGGCGCGCCTGGTGAGCTGGTCGCTCCCTCGTGACTCTTCTAGTCTTCTCCCAAACCTTCGTGGATCCCTTCTGGTCCATAAAAAAACACCGTAAAGTTTCATTGTGTTTGAACGTCGTATGATATTGATTTTCTGAAAAGCCAAAAACAAGCAAAAAATACTGCAACTGGCACTAGGCACTAGGTTAATAGATTAGTCCCAAAAAATGATATAAAATAGCATATAGATGTATATAAAACATCCATGATTGATACTATAATAGCATGGAATAGTAAAAAATTATAGATACGTTGGAGACATATCAAGCATCCCCAAGCTTAATTCCTGCTCTTCCTCAAGTAGGTAAATGGTAAAAACAGAATTTTTGATGTGGAATGCTACCTAACATGCCTATCATGTACTCTTTTTTTATGGTATCAACATTAAGATCCAAATGATTCAAAGCAATAGTCTATAATTTGACATAAAGACACCAATACTCAGGCATACTACTACCTCTTGAGCATGCGTTGGTTTTCCCTTGAAGAGGAAAGGGTGATGCAGCAAAGTAGCGTAAGTATTTCCCTTAGTTTTTGAGAACCAAGGTAGCAATCCAGTAGGAGATAACACGCAAGTCACCTAGTACCTGCACAAACAATCAAGAACCTTGCAACCAACACGATAAAGGGGTTGTCAATCCCTTCACGGTCACTCGCAAAAGTGAGATCTAATAAAGATAATAAGATAAATATTTTTGGTATTTTTGTTGTATATATTGGAAAGTAAAGATTGCAAAATAAAATAAACAGGAAACTAGAATTGTAGATTGGAAACTTATATGATGTAAAATAGAAGATTATATGATGGAAACTAGACCCGGGGGCCATATGTTTCACTAGTGGCTTCTCTCAAGATAGCATAAATTACGGTGGGTGAACAAATTACTGCCGAGCAATTGATAGAAGAGCGCATAGTTATGAGAATATCTAGGCAATGATCATGAATATAGGCATCACGTCTGTGTCAAGTAGACCGAAACGATTATGCATCTACTACTATTACTCCACACATCGACCGCCATCCAGCATGCATCTAGAGTATTAAGTTCATAAGAACAGAGTAACGGATTAGGCAAGATGACATGATGTAGAGGGATAAACTCAAGCAATATGGTATAAGCCCCATCTTTTTATCCTCGATGGCAACAATACAATACGTGCCTTTCTGCCCCTGCTGTCACTGGGAAAGGACACCGCAAGACTAAACCCAAAATTAAGCACTTCTCCCATTGCAAGAAAGATCAATCTAGTAGGCCAAACTAAACCGATAATTCAAAGAGACTTGCAAAGATATCAAATCATGCATATAAGAATTCAGAGAAGAACCAATATTATTCATAGATAAACTTGATCATAAATCCACAATTCATCGGATCTCGGCAAACACACCGCAAAAGAGTATTACATCGAATAGATATCCAAGAACATCGAGGAGAACTTTGTATTGAGAACCAAACAGAGAGAAGAAGCCATCTAGCTAATAACTATGGACCCGAAGGTCTGTGGTAAACTACTCACACATCATCGGAGAGGCTATGGTGTTGATGTAGAAGCCCTCCGTGATCGATTCCCCCTCCGGCAGATCGCCGGAAAAGGGCCCAAGATGGGATCTCACGGGTACAGAAGGTTGCGGCGATGGAAAAGTGGTTTCGTGGCTCCCCTTGGTGTTTTTAGGGTATAAGAGTATTTATAGGCGAAAGAAGTACGCCGGTGGAGCTACGAGGGGCCCACGAGGGTGGGGGCGCGCCTACCCCCCTGGGCGCGCCCTCCTGCCTCGTGGCCGCCTCGCGGAGTTCCAGATACCTATATATATGTTATTTAACCTTTTTATTGGAATATGTTTATCTAAGGTAGATCGAACTAGTCTTAATATATGGAAGATCTTGGGGACAAGGAGCTTAAACGTTATCGATTGACATATTGGCTCGATCGGGGCCCAGGCTCTACCCTCCGAGCACTTAAGCATGCATCCGGATTCGGGCTCGCCATTCTTGTAACCATCACCTGTAATCCGCGCAGGTGTGTCCGCACCCCCTAGAGTGTACGAGAAAGAAAGGATTTTTTCTCGGAGCAACCCCCCAGGTTCCAGACCCAGGAGTTCACTTTCCTGTATGAGCATTCGGTACATATATAAGTCAGTGGAAGAGTCAAAGGGTCACCACTACTGAGGATCTCCCCCCTTATCTTAGAAGGGTCAACACTACTAAGGACTTGACGGTTCGCCTACTTGATGGATGAGCATGAGAAAGGGTTCTAAAATAAAAGGCTAGAAAGTCTACTACAGTACAGTCAAAGTCAGCGGCTGAGTTTGCCTAGCCTCACCTACTCATACTTCAACTCCAAGTCTTCTGGATTGCTTTCATTCCAAGAAAGATCATCGCGAAGGTTTCATTCCGTTTGGATTCCGTTTGGTATTCCTTTTCTGCAAAACACTGAAATAGGCACAAAAAAACAGAAATTGGCACTGGGCCTTTGGTTAATAGGTTAGTCCCAAAAAAATATAAAGAGCATATTAAAGCCCATTAAACATCCAAAACAGATAATATAATAGCATGGAACAATAAAAAATTATAGATACGTTGGAGACGTATCACATACTAACATACAATCATGTTGGGAATGCAGTAATTTCAGAAAAGATCCTACGCACACGCAAGATCCATCTAGGTTATGCATAACAAAGAGAGGGGGGAGTGTTGTCCACATACCCTCGTAGACCGAAAGTGGAAGTGTTATGACAACGCGGTTAACGTAGTCGTACGTCTTCCCGATCCGACAGATCCTAGTACCGAAAGTACGGCACCTCCGCGATCTGCACATGTTTAGCTCGGTGACGTCCCACGAACTCTAGATCCAGCTGAGTGTTGAGGGAGAGCTTTGTCAGCACAACACCGTGATGATGGTGATGCTGAAGTTACCGATGCAGGGCTTCGCCTAAGCACTACAACGATATGACCGAGGTGGAAATATGTGGAGGGGGGCACCGCACACGGCTAAACAATCAACTTGTGTATTCTAGGGTGCCCCCCTACCCGCGTATATAAAGGAGGGAGGGGGAGGCCGGCCGGCCCTCCTTGGCGCGCCCCCAAGAGGGGAATCCTACTAGGACTCCAAGTCCTAGTAGGTTTCCACCAAAAGGAAGAGAGGGGGAAGGAAGGAGAGGGGGAGGGGGAAAGGAAAAGGGGGGCGCCACCCCCCTTCCTTGTCCTATTCGGACTCAAGGGGGAGGGGGCGCGCGGCCTGCCCTGGCCGCTTCTCTCTCTCCACTAAGGCCCATCGAGGCCCATTAGTTCCCCCGGGGGTTCCGATAACCCTCCAGCACTCCGGTTTTATCCGAAATCTCCCGGAACCCTTCCGGTGTCCGAACATAACCGTCCAATATATCAATCATTATGTCTCGACCATTTCGAGACTCCTCGTCATGTCCATAATCACATCCGGGACTCCGAACTACATTCGTTACATCAAAACACATAAACTCATAATACCGATCATCACCGAACGTTAAGCGTGCGGACCCTACGGGTTCGAGAACTATGTAGACATGACCGAGACTTGTCTCCGGTCAATAACCAATAGCGGAACCTGGATGCTCATATTGGTTCCTACATATTCTACGAAGATCTTTATCGGTCAAACCGCATAACAACATACGTTGTTCCCTTTGTCATCGGTATGTTACTTGCCCGAGATTCGATCGTCGGTATCTCCATACCTAGTTCAATCTCGTTACCGGCAAGTCTGTTTACTCGTTCCGTAATGCATCATCCCGCAATTAACTCATTAGTCACATTGCTTGCAAGGCTTATAGTGATGTGCATTATCGAGAGGGCCCACAGATACCTCTCCGATACTCGGAGAGACAAATCCTAATCTCGATCTATGCCAACTCAAGAAACACCATCGGAGACACCTGTAGAGCATCTTTATAATCACCTAGTTACGTTGTGACGTTTGATAGAACACTAAGTGTTCCTCCGGTATTCGGGAGTTGCATAATCTCATAATCATAGGAACATGTATAAGTCATGAAGAAAGCAATAGCTACAAACTAAACGATCATCCTGCTAAGATAACGGATGGGTCAAGTCAATCACATCATTCTCTAATGATGTGATCCCGTTAATCAAATGAAAACTCATGTCTATGGCTAGGAAACTTAACCATCTTTGATACAACGAGCTAGTCAAGTAGAGTCATACTAGTGACACTCTATTTGTCTATGTATTCACACATGTACTAAGTTTCCGGTTCATACAATTCTAGCATGAATAATAAACATTTATCATGATATAAGGAAATATAAATAAAAACTTTATTGTTGCCTCTAGGGCATATTTCCTTCAGTCTCCCACTTGAACTAGAGTCAATAATCTAGATTACAAAGTAATGATTCTAACACCCATGGAGTCTTGGTGCTGATCATGTTTTGCTCATGAGAGAGGCTTAGTCAACGGGTCTGCAACATTCAGGTCCGTATGTATCTTGCAAATCTCTATGTCTCCCTCCTTAACTTGATCACGGATGGAATTGAAGCATCTCTTGATGTGCTTGGTTCTCCTGAGAAATCTGGATTCCTTTGCCAAGGCAATTGCACCAGTATTGTCACAAAAGATTTTCATTGGACCCGATGCACTAGGTATGACACCTAGATCGGATATGAACTACTTCATCCAGACTCCTTCGTTTGCTGCTTCCGAAGCAGCTATGTACTCCGCTTCACACGTAGATCCCGCCACGACACTTTGCTTAGAACTGCACCAACTTACAGCTCCACTGTTCAATATAAATACGTATCCGGTTTGTGACCTAGAGTTATCTGGATCAGTGTCAAAGCTTCCATCGACGTAACCATTTATGACGACCTCTTTGTCACCTCCATAAACGAGAAACATATCCTTAGTACTTTTCAGGTATTTCAGGATGTTCTTGACCGTTGTCGAGTGATCCACTCCTGGATTACTTTATTCTCAATGGCTTGCCGATCATAGGGAAGTCAACCAAAGTCCACTTTTTGTTCTCATACATGGATCCCATCTCAGATTTCATGGCCTCAAGCCATTTCACGGAATCTGGGCTCATCATCGCTTCCTCATAGTTCGTAGGTTCGTCGTGGTCAAGTAAGATGAATTCCAGAACTGGATTACCGTACAACTCTGGTGCGGATCTCATTCCGGTTGACCTACGAGGTTCAGTAGTAACTTGATCTGAATTTATATGATCATCATCATTAGCTTCCTCACTGATTGGTGTAGTAGTCACATGAACTGATTTCTGTGATGAACTACTTTCCAGTAAGGGAGGAGGTACAGTTACCTCATCACGTTCTACTTTCCTCCCACTCAATTCTTTCGAGAGAAACTCCTTCTCTAAAAAGGATCCATTCTTAGCAACGAATGTCTTGCCTTCAGATCTGTCGTAGAAGGTGTACCCAACAGTCTCCTTTGGGTATCCTATGAAGACACATTTCTTTGATTTGGGTTAGAGCTTATCAGGTTGAAGCCTTTTCACATAAGCATCACAGCCCCAAACTTTAAGAAACAACAACTTGGGTTTCTTGCCAAACCAAAGTTCATATAGTGTCGTCTCAACGGATTTAGAATGTGCCCTATTTAACGTGAATGCAGCTGTCTCGAAAGCATAACCCCAAAACGATAGCGGTAAATTAGTAAGAGACATCATAGATCGCACCATATCTAGTAAAGTATGATTACGATGTTCAGACACACCATTATGCTGTGGTGTTCCGGGAGGCGTGAGTTGCGAAATTATTCCGCATTGTTTCAAATGAAGACCAAACTCATAACTCAAATATTCTCCTCCACAATCAGATCGCAGAAACTTTATTTTCTTGTTACGATGATTCTCCACTTCACTCTGAAATTCTTTGAACTTTTCAAATATTTCATACTTATGTTTCATCAAGTAGATATACCCATATCTGCTCAAATCATCTGCGAAGGTCAGAAAATAACGATACCCGCCGGGAGCCTCAATGTTCATTGGACCACATACATCGGTATGTATGATTTCCAATAAATCTGTTGCTCGCTCCATTGTTCCGGAGAATGGAGTTTTAGTCATCTTGCTCTTGAGGCATGGTTCGCAAGTACCAAGTGATTCATAAATCAAGTGATTCCAAAAGTCCATCAGAATGGAGGTTCTTCATGCTCTTTACACCAATATGACCCAAACGGAAGTGCCACAAATAAGTTGCACTATCATTATCAACTCTGCGTCTTTTGGTTTCAATATTATGAATATGTGTGTCACTACTATTGAGATTCAACAAAAATAGACCACTCTTCAAGGGTGCATGACCATAAAATATATTACTCATATAAATAGAACAACCATTATTCTCGGATTTAAATGAATAACCGTCTTGCATCAAACAAGATCCAGATATAATGTTCAGGCTTAACGTTGGCACCAAATAACAATTATTCAGGTCTAAAACTAATCCCGAAGGTAGATGTAGAGGTAGCGTGCCGACGGCGATCACATTGACTTTGGAACCATTTCCCACGCGCATCGTCACCTCGTCCTTAGCCAATCTTCGCTTAATCCGTAGTCCCTGTTTTGAGTTGCAAATATTAGCAACAAAACCAGTATCAAATGCCCACGCACTACTGCGAGCATTAGTAAGGTACACATCAATAACATGTATATCACATATACCTTTGTTCACCTTGCCATCCTTCTTATCCGCCAAATACTTGGGGCAGTTCCGTTTCCAGTGACCAGACCCTTTGAAGTAGAAGCACTCAGTCTCAGGCTTAGGTCCATACATGTGCTTCTTCACTTGAGCAGCAACTTACTTGCCGTTCTTCTTGAAGTTTCCCTTCTTCCCTTTACCCTTTTTCTGGAAATTGGTGGTCTATTGGGGAACGTAGTAATTTCAAAGAAAATCCTATGCACACACAGGATCATGGTGATGCATAACAACGAGAGGGGAGAGTGTGTCCACGTACCCTCATAGACCGAAAGTGGAAGCGTTATGACAACGCGGTTGATGTAGTTGTACGTCTTCACGGTCGACTGATCCAAGTACCGAACGCACGGCACCTCCGAGTTCAGCACACGTTCAGCTCGATGACGTCCCACGAACTCCGATCCAGCAGAGCTTCGAGGGAGAGTTCCGTCAGCACGATGTCCTGATGACGGTGATGATGATGCTAACGACGCAGGGCTTCGCCCAAGCATCGCTACAATATGATCGAGGTGGATTATGGTGGAAGGGGGCACCGCACACGGCTAAGAGAGATCAATGATTAACTTATGTGTCTTGGGGTGCCCCATGCCCCCGTATATAAAGGAGCAAGGGAGGAGGAGGCCGGCCCTAGGAGGGGGCGCCAAGGGAGTAGGATTCCTACTCCTAGTAGGACTAGGTTTCCTCCTTTCCTAGTCCAACTAGGAGAAGGGGGGAAAGGAGGGGAGGGGAGAAGGAAGGGAGAGGGGGGCCGCGCCCCAAACCCCTTGTCCAATTCGGACTGGGCTTGGGAGGGGCACGCGCCACCTCCTCGTTGCTGCCTCTCCTTTCCCACTAAGGCCCATTAAGGCCCAATATTCTTCCCCGTATTCCTGTAACTCCCCGGTACTCCGAAAAATACCCGAATCATCGGGAACCTTTCCGATGTCCAAATATAGTCATACAATATATCGATCTTTACGTCTCGACCATTTAGAGACTCCTCGTCATGTCCCTGATCCCATCCGGGACTCCGAACTACCTTCAGTACATCTAATCACATAAACTCATAATATAAATCGTCACCGAACGTTAAGCGTGCGGACCCTACGGGTTCGAGAACTATGTAGACATGACCGAGACACGTCTCCGGTCAATAACCAATAGCGGAACTTGGATGCTCATATTGGCTCCTACATATTCTACGAAGATCTTTATTGATCAAACCGCATAACAACATACATTGTTCCCTTTGTCATCGGTATGTTATTTGCCCGAGATTCGATCGTCGGTATCTCAATACCTAGTTCAATCTCATTACCGGCAAGTCTCTTTACTCGTTCCGTAATACATCATCACGCAACTAACTTATTAGTTACAATGCTTGCAAGGCTTATAGTGATGTGCATTACCGAGTGGGCCCAGAGATACCTCTTCGACAATCGAAGTGACAAATCCTAATCTCGAAATACGCCAACTCAACAAGTACCTTCGGAGACACCTGTAGAGCACCTTTATAATTGCCCAGTTACGTTGTGACGTTTGGTAGCACACAAAGTGTTCCTCCGGTAAACGGGAGTTGCATAATCTTATAGTCATAGGAACATGTATAAGTAATGAAGAAAGCAATAGGAACATACTAAAAAATCAAGTGCTAAGCTAACGGAATGGGTCAAGTCAATCACATCATTCTCCTAATGATGTGATCTCGTTAATCAAATGACAACTCATGTCTATGGCTAGGAAACATAACCATCTTTGATCAATGAGCTAGTCAAGTAGAGGCATACTAGTGACACTCTGTTTGTCTATGTATTCACACATGTATCATGTTTCCGGTTAACACAATTCTAGCATGAATAATAAACATTTATCATGATAGAAGGAAATAAATAATAACTTTGTTATTGCCTCTAGGGCATATTTCCTTCAGTCTCCCACTTGCACTAGAGTCAATAATCTGGTTCACATCGCCATGTGATTTAACACCAATAGTTCACATCACCATATGATTAACACCCATAGTTCACATCGTCATGTGACCAACACCCAAAGGGTTTACTAGAGTCAATAATCTAGTTCACATCGCTATGTGATTAACACCCAAAGAGTACTATGATGTGATCATGTTTTGCTTGTGAGAAAAGTTTAGTCAACGGGTCTGCCACATTCAGATCTGTATGTATTTTGCAAATTTCTATGTCAACAATGTTCTAGGAGCTACTCTAGCTAAATGGGTAAGAGGAGACAGGGGACACGATGTTTACCTAGGTTCGGGCCCTCTCTATGGAGGTTATACCCTACTTCCTGCTTGATTGATCTTGATGATATGAGTATTACAAGAGTTGATCTACCACGAGATCGTAGAGGCTAAACCCTAGAAGCTACCCTATGGTATGATTGTCGTATATCTCTATCGACTAGCCTGGCCTCGGTTTATATAATGCACCAGAGGCCTAGGATAACAAGAGTCCTAGCCGAATACGCTGGTGGGGAGGAGTCCTTGTCTTGATCGCCAAGTCTTATGGAATCTTCCTTGTATGCGGCAACTGTCCGAACTGGCCCATGAGTATACGGCCATGGGGATCCTCGGCCCAATCTAACAGATCAGGAGATGACGTGGTGAGTACCCCTAGTCCAGGACACCGTCAGTAGCCCCCTGAACCGATCTTCAAGTTAGGGATGCTCCTCGATTCTTCCGAATTGTTCTTCATCTTCTGTCGTCGGTCTTGAAAACTAGTTGAACAAATCTTCTCATCTTCGATCTTGAGGATCGCCAAAGTGAATCCGAAGAGTTTACACGTTGGGTATCCGAGGAGCCCCCTCAAGTTTCTGGCCTTTATCAATGCCTTGTTATTTTTATGCCACACCTCGGGTTTGAAGTTGTTCCAGGGAGGCAGTGTCCTCTTGCGTCCGAGCTCTAACGCCGGACTGTATTCGAGGAATATTTTGCAGCCGAGCACCAATGCCGGACTGCTTCCGAGCTCCAATGCCGAAATGTACCCGAGCTCCAACGCCGGACCATATCCAAGATGTGATAGATCATCTTGGTCCAAAAAAATGGAAGGAGTTTAGCTGAGCTTAATTAAGGATCGATATCGAGAGTAAAATCATGGATTATGAGTAATGATTCTATGTATCCAAGTACTTTACATCATTATTTGGACTCCATTGCGGCCGTTTATCAGTTGAAAGTGGCCCATCGTCGGCTTCTACCCCTTGGTAGATACTACGCAAGGTGTTTCCGCACTAACAAAACAACCCTTAGCCGGTGTCTCGGTGCCCGGAGGTGCTTGTGTTAGCAGAAACGAAGCAACCAGATATGCGGGCTTAATAACTTTCACTTAGCCGTAGGAGATTTATACTGGGGAAGCTAGCTATGAGCCCCCAGTTAGTGTTCGGCGACAGTCGAGGTCAAGCCGTAAACACTTCGGCCAATGTTATGAACGGCCCGTCATTTAACATAGTCATCGGATCGCTGACCAGTTTACGCTTATTGTGACAGTCAGTTTTCGGCTTTCTCCACTGAGGTGCTTAACCATGCGAGCTGGAAGCACAATCGCAGTGGTTCTCCCTTTGCACACCTACCCGAACAAAGTGGAACGTAGGAGGCAAGCACAGGAGCCGGGCAACCCAACTATTGACCAAAAACACAATTCGAAACCAATGCATATATAGTAGTGTCCGAGAATGTTCTTGCCGAATCTCTAAAGTGTCCGGCGTTGCACTACGAGAGTAATGCTGGAAACACACAAATAGTTTAAGAGTGCCATAGGCTTGGAAAACCAAAAAACGTCAGTGAAAACCTGACGTCCGAACAAGATCAAGTGTTTGGTGCCAATCTGAAAATTGGACTTTAGAAAAAAAAGTGCTTCTGTCGTGCTTTAACATGACACATCCTATCTCAAGACTTCAAGCGGGTCAGCCTACGGCTTCAACCTCCTACCCCGAAGGCGAAGTAATTCTCATTAGGCCAGTTTAGCAAACTAAACTCTAGCGGCTTTGAGAGAGAAATTAGGCTCCCCGGCTAGTGACCACACACTCGTGTCACAGAAAGGAGTGATAAATAATAATAATGATAATAAAAACTTTGCAGCGACTAAGAAGAAGAACACTTATTATAAAACGGCTCATATAAATTTAAGAGTCCCCAAGTGACTTGGGTAAAAGAATTTTATGTAAAATGATTACATGTACCAAAGTACTTATATCATATCTGTGTTCACCCGAACTTTATACGTGTCTTAACCGACCGTCGGCTTCTCCCTCTTCGGTCAAGGACCGAAAAGTGTTATGAACTCCACCTGTCGAGAATATCGATGGTGTTTCCGATAAGCAGGCAATCAGGCCATAAGGCTGTAACAGACAAAGCACGCTCAGAGAACTTATGCTATATTACTGATGAAGTGTAAGAAGCATCTTCGAAGAAAATAGTACCCCCACCGATACCTTTCTTCGGTGCTCATTGTTACTATGAGACTTGTGCAATATATTTTTTGTACTCATGAGTTCCGTTGTGTGCCGACCATAATTGAAAACAATAAGAGTGCTAGCTTTCGGCTTCACCCAGTCTGAGGTCCGGCTCGGGTGACCCGATCGTGACAATCGCAGAGGTGCTCCCTTTACTCCCTAGCCGAACAATCGGGAACATAGGGGTAAACACAGGAGCGAGGCAACCCAGCTTGCAAATTGCTTAAGTCAATATGGTGCATATTGTGGCGTAATACACGAACAAGGAACGAAGTCGTACAAGTATAATCATATGCAAGAGGAAAAGCTTCATAAAGGAAGCCCTCAAGTAAATGGGGTATTTGAATTTATGTGTCACAAACAAGGTTATGACAAGGAAATTTTTTTACAAGCAACTTTTTCCAAAAAAGTATAATGCTTGGTCGAGCCGAACATAAGTTAAAAATTTAAAACTTTGAGCATGAAGGCAACTTGGCTGGTTAATGTGTTCGGTATTGATGACGCGGTCCGAGCTTGATGCGGGACAAGGTTCCATCCCCCAAGCCGGTCCCGAGGTGGCAGAGAAAAGAGCTCGGCACTCCAAAGTGGTGGCATAGCACGGTCAATGCAGGCCGACAGAGTGATGCCGAAGCCCCCGGCATGGGGTAATGAAGTGTTGACGAAGCCCCCGTCCAGCCGAGGTGACGTGGTATGTCAGTACGCCGAGTTGACGATACTGTCCAATCCAGATCATTTTCCTGTGCACAAAAAATAGTGCAAACCGGAGATAATAGTAGTAGTAATAATAATAATAATAATAATAATAATAATAATAATAATAATAATAATAATAAATGTTGCATATTAAATAATTTATGCAAAGTGAGTAATAAAAGAAATATGGCCCGTGTGCCGAACACTCGATGAGGTAGAGCTCTCTCAACGATGCCGAAGAGACCACGTGACGTAGTCGAAGTCCATTACTTCACAGGTCGGTCCGAGTTCCGGGTGTGGCGTTCGCCGGACTATGTGCGGAAACTGACCGAACCACCATATGACCGCCGTTAATGCGGCCACCATTTGATGGACCTGTGTACATATGATGGAACAAACCAGAGTAATAATTCCTTGGGAAAAATAAACCTGAATAAGCAAAAATTACTAGGATAAATAGCACCTCGTTTATTTGTTGTAGCAATTTGAAGAAACGTGGCTCCCAAAATTGGGACTTGATCCGCACACCCATTGCCTGATGGGCGATAAAGCGACGGCACGACGATGCTGGCAAAGGTTGGCTTGCCGAGACAAAGCCCTCGGTCCAGCTAACATGACAAAGCTGGTCGGCTGGTGACGCCTAAGTCACTGGAGTATGTTGATGAAGAGATGGCGAAGCCCCCGCTCCAGCCGAGATGTCGAAGCCTCGATGTCAGCCGATGAGTCGAAGTAGGTCGGCGTGATGGGCACCGGCTTGAAGGAGCAACAGTGCAGCCCTGCCAATGCAGGCCGTGACGTGGTCAATGCCGGCTTGATGAAGTGACCGTGCGGTGATGCCGGTGTGCCCGCTCCATGTAATCCGTGGGGCGGTGATGTTGGTGATGATTTATCCTTCGCGATGCCGAACTCTTGTCTGGGTTGCCGAGACGATGATCCGAAGAAGTTGAGCTCGGCTCAACAAAGCGACGACGTGTCTAGCGCAGGTTGGCAGCCTCGGAGCGATATTGCCGGACTGGTTTGAGACCAGCATGATGATGAAGATGACCTCAGGGGAGGCTTAAAATTTTACGGGCACGTGTTTAAAAACTACGCACAATACCCTAGAAGAGAATTCCTCTAAAAAGGTTGTCCAATATCACGTTCATAAAGAAACATGAATTCGGGTCGGATCCGTATTCGCGCAGAAAACAGATCCGAAACTTGGTCCACTCATCGGAAGGTTCCCGGAGTTTGAACCGTTGGATCGAGCTGAAATTTGGAGGGGTGTTAGATATGGGAATTCCGCAGTAGATGAAAGGTTGGATCTTCCAAAGGACCTCCGAGCTGGGCTCTAGAGACCACGCCCTAAACTTGTCCAGATTCCCGTCCAGATTTGACAGGGCTTCGGTATATCGTAGATTGTCGGAGATTCCTCCATCGGAATTCGACGAAATTTTGCATGGATGTTGTAGACGTAATTCCGCACTATTCCACCAAAGCAATCGTCAAACCGAAGCCCGAGGAGGTGGTGATAGCGGATACAAGTTCGCTGTTTAGAAAAACAGCACGGCCGACCGAGGGCGATGTTGACGTTGAGCCCTCGAGCTCCATGGATGATTCCTCTACGATCATGATAGAGGTCGGAGGTGATGTTGATGAAGGCCCCCGTCCGAGCATGACGATCGGAGATGGAGCGCGGTCCTCGGTCGAGCCAAGGTGACCAGTCGAGCCGGCGACCAAGGTGTCGGCGTCGCAGTTGACCTGCGGGCGAGCCATTGATCCTTTTGTCGATCACACAGCGGAACTCTCAATGAAAGCACCAATGTCGGTGTCAAAACCGGCGAATCTCAGGTAGGGGGTCCCGAACTGTGCGTCTAGGATCGATGAGTAACAGGAGACAGGGGACACAATGTTTACCCAGGTTCGGGACCTCTCTATGGAGGTAATACACTACTTCCTGCTTGATTGATCTTGATGATATGAGTATTACAAGATTTGATCTACCACGAGATCGTAGAGGCTAAACCCTAGAAGCTAGCCTATGGTATGATTGTCGTATATCTCTATTGACTAGTCCGGCCACGGTTTATATAATGTACCAGAGGCCTAGGATAACAAGAGTCCTAGCCGAATACGCCGGTGGGGAGGAGTCCTTGTCTTGATCGCCAAGTCTTGTGGAATCTTCCTTGTATGCGGCAGCTATCCGAACTGGCCCATGAGTATACGGCCATGGGGGTCCTTGGCCCAATCTAACAGATCGGGAGATGACGTGGTGAGTACCCCCTAGTCTAGGATACCGTCACTCCCACTTTCAATATGTATCCAGATTGAGACTTAGAGTCATCTGGATCAGTGTCAAAACTTGCATCGACGTAACCCTTTATGACGAACCTTTTGTCACCTCCATAATCAAGAAACATATCCTTATTCCACTAAGGATAATTTTTGACCGTTGTCCAGTGATATACTCCTAGATCACTATTTTACTTCCTTGCTAAACGCAGTGTAGGATATACAATAGATCTGGTACACAGCATGACATACTTTATAGAACCTATGGCTGAGGCATAGGGAATGACTTTCATTCTCTTTCTATCTTCTACCGTGGTCGGGTTTTGAGTCTTACCCAATTTCATACCATGTAACACAGGTAAGAACTCTTTCTTTGACTGTTCCATTTTGAACTACTTCAAAATCTTGTCAAGGTATGTACTCATTGAAAAAAATTATCAAGCGTCTTGATCTATCTCTATAGATCTTGATGCTCAATATGTAAGCAGCTTCACCGAGGTCTTTCTTTGAAAAACTATTTTCAAATACTCCTTTATGCTTTCCAGAAAATTCTACATTATTTTCGATCAACAATATGTCATTCACATATATTTAACAGAAATGTTGTAGTGCTCCCACTCATTTCTTGTAAATACAGGCTTCACCATAAATCTGTATAAAACTATATGCTTTGATCAACTCATCAAAGAGTATATTCCAACTTCGAGATGCTTGCACCAGTCCATAGATGGATCGCTGGAGCTTGCACATTTTGTTAACACCTTTAGGATCGACAAAACCTTCTGGTTGCATCATATCCAACTCTTCTTTAAGAAATCCATTAAGGAACGTAGTTTTGACATCCATTTGCCAGATTTCATAAAATGTGGCAATTTGCTAACATGACTCGGACATACTTAAGCATCGCTACGAGTGAGAAAATCTCATCGTAGGCAACACCTTGAACTTTGTCAAAAACCATTTTCAACAAGTCTAACTTTGTAGGTAGTAACACTACTATCAGCGTCCGTCTTCCTCTTAAAGATCCATTTATTTTCTATGGCTTGCCGATCATCGGGCAAGTCAACCAAAGTCCACACTTTGTTCTCATACGTGGATCTCATCTCAGATTTCTTGGCCTCAAGCCATTTCGCGGAATCGGGGCTCATCGTAGCTTCCTCATAGTTCATAGGTTCATCATGGTCAAGTAACATGACCTCCAGAACAGGATTACCGTACCACTCTTGTGCGGATCTCATTCTGGTTTACCTATGAGGTTCGGTAGTAACTCGATCTGAAGTAACATGATCATCATCATTAGCTTCCTCACTAATTGGTGTAGTAGTCACAGGAACAGATTTCTGTGATGAACTACTTTCCAATAAGGGAGCAGGTACAGTTACCTCATCAAGTTCTACTTTCCTCCCACTCACTTCTTTCGAGAGAAACTCCTTATCTAGAAAGGATCCATTCTTAGCAACGAATATTTTGCATTTGGATCTGTGATATAAGGTGTACCCAACTGTCTCCTTTGGGTATCCTATGAAGACACATTTCTCCGATTTGGGTTTGAGCTTATCAGGATGAAACATTTTCACATAAGCATTGCAACCCCAAACTTTAAGAAACGACAGCTTAGGTTTCTTGCTAAACCACAGTTCACACGGTGTCGTCTCAGCGTATTTAGATGGTGCCCTATTTAACGTGAATGCAGTTGTCTCTAATGCATAACCCCAAAATGATAGTGGTAAATCGGTAAGAGACATCATAGATTGCACCATATCTAATAAAGTACGGTTACAATGTTCGGACACACCATTATGCTGTGGTGTTCCAGGTGGCACGAATTTGTGAAACTATTCCACATTGTTTTAATTGAAGACCAAACTCGTAACTCAAATATTTGTCTCCGCAATCAGATCGTAGACACTTTATTTTCTTGTCACGATGATTTGCCTCTTCACTCTGAAATTATTTGAACTTTTCAAATGTTTCAGATTTATGTTTCATCAAGTAGATATACCCATATCTGCTCAAATCATCCGTGAAGGTCAGAAAATAATGATACCCGCCGCGAGCCTCAACACTCATTGGACCGTATACATCAGTATGTATTATTTACAACAAGTTTGTTGCTTGTTCCATTGTTCCGGAGAACGGAGTCTTAGTCATCTTGCCCATGAGGCATGGTTCGGAAGCATCAAGTGATTCATAATCAAGTGATTCCAAATGCCCACCAGTATGGAGTTTCTTCATGCGCTTTACACCAATATGACCTAAACGACAGTGCCACAAATAAGTTGCACTATCATTATTAACTTTGCATCTTTTGGCTTCAATATTATGAATATGTGTATCACTACGATCGAGATCCAACAAACTATTTTCATTGGGTGTATGACCATCGAAGGTTTTATTCATGTAAACAGTATAACAGTTATTCTCTGATATTAAATGAATAAACGTATTGCAATAAACATGATTAAATCATATTCATGCTTAACGCAATCACCAAATAACATTTATTTAGGTTCAACACTAGTCCCGAAAGTATAGGTAGTGTGCGATGATGATCATATCAATCTTGGAACCACTACCAACACACATAGTCACTTCACCCTTAACTAGTCTCTGTTTATTCTGCAACTCCCGTTTCGAGTTACTTCTCTTAGTAGCTGAACCAATATCAAATACCGAGGGGTTACTATAAACACTAGTAAAGTACACATCAATAACATGTATATCAAATATAGCTTGTTCACTTTGCCATCCTTCTTATCCGCCAAATACTTGGGGTAGTTCCGCTTCCAGTGACCAGTCCCTTTGAAGTAGAAGCACTTAGTCTCAGGCTTAGGTCCAGACTTGGGCTTCTTCACTTGAGCAGCAACTTGGTTGCCATTCTTCTTGAAGTTCCCCTTCTTCCCTTTGCCCTTTTTCTTGAAACTAGTGGTCTTGTCAACCATGAACACTTGATGTTTTTCTTGATTTCTACCTTCGCCGATTTTGGCATCACGAAGAGCTTGGGAATTGTATTAGTTATCCCTTGCATATTATAGTTCATCACGAAGTTCTAGTAACTTGGTGATAGTGACTAGATAACTTTGTCAATTACTATATTATCTAGAAGATTAACTCCCACTTGATTCAAGCAATTGTAGTTCCCAGACAATCTGAGTACATGCTCACTGGTTGAGCTATTATCCTCCATCTCGTAGGCAAAGTACTGTCAGAGGTCTCATACCTCTCGGCACGGGCATGAGTATGAAATACCAATTTCAACTCTTGGAACATATTACATGCACCGTGGCGTTCAAAACATTTTTGAAGTCCCGGTTCTAAGCCGTAAAGCATGGTGCACTAAACTATCAAGTAGTCATCATACCGAGCTTTGTCAAACGTTCATAACGTATGCATCTGCTCCTGCAATAGGTCTGTCACCTAGTGGTGCATCAAGGACATAATTCTTCTGTGCAACAATGAGGATAATCATCAGATCACAGACCAAGTCCGCAACTTTGCTACTATCATCTTTCAACTTAGTTTTCTCTAGGAACATATCAAAAAATAAACGGGGAGATATTGATCTACAACATAGATATGCAAATACTACCTGGACTAAGTTCATGATAAATTAAAGTTCAATTAATCATATTACTTAAGAACTCCCACTTAGATAGACATCCCTCTAATCATCTAAGTGATCACATGATCCATATCAACTAAACCATGTCCGATCATCACGTGAGATGGAGTAGTTTTCAATGGTGAACATCACTTTGTTGATCATATCTTCTATATGATTCACGCTCGACCTTTCGGTCTCCAGTGTTCCGAGGCCATATCTGCATATGCTAGGCTCGTCAAGTTTAACCTGAGTATTCCGCGTGTGCAAAACTGTCTTGCACCCGTTGTATTTGAATGTAGAGCTTATCACACTCGATCATCACGTGGTGTCTCAGCACGAAGAACTTTCGCAACGGTGCATACTCAAGGAGAACACTTATGCCTTGAAATTTAGTGAGAGATCATCTTATAAAGCTACCGCCGAACTAAGCAAAATAAGATGTATAAAAGATAAACATCACATGCAATCATAATATGTGACATGATATGGCCATCATCATTTTGTGCCTTTGATCTCCATCTCCAAAGCATCGTCATGATCTCCATCCTCACCAACATGACACCATGATATCCATCATCTTGATCTATATCAATGTGTCATCACCTAGCCGTCTCGCCAAGTATTGCTCTTGCAACTATTGCTATCGCATAGCGATAAAGTAAAGCAATTATTTGGCACTTGCATCTTATGCAATAAAGAGACAACCATAAGGATTCTGCCAGTTGTCGATAACTTCAACAAAACATGATCATCTCATACGACAACTTATATCTCATCACGTCTTGACCATATCACATCGCAACATGCCCTGCAAAAACAAGTTAGACGTCCTCTACTTTGCTGTCGCAAGTTTTACATGGCTGCTAAGGGCTGAGCAAGAAACGTTCTTACCTACGCATCAAAACCACAATGACAGTTTGTCAAGTTAGTGATGTCTTAACCTTCTCAAGGACCGGGCGTAGCCACACTCGATTCAACTAAAGTTGGAGAAACTGACACCCGCCAGCCACTTGTGTGCAAAGAATGTCGGTAGAACCAGTCTCGTGTAAGCGTACGCGTAATGTCGGTCCGCGCCGCTTCATCCAACAACACCGCCGAACCAAAGTATGACATGATGGTAAGCAGTATGACTTGTATCGTCCACAACTCACTTGTGTTCTACTCGTGCATATAACATCTACGCATAAAACTTGGCTCTGATACCACTGTTGGGGAACGTAGTAATTTTCAAAAAATTCCTACGCGCACACAGGATCATGGTGATGCATAGCAACGGGAGGGGAGAGTGTGTCCACGTATCCTCATAGACCGAAATTAGAAGAATTATGACACCACGGTTGATGTAGTCATATATCTTCACGATCCGACCGATCCAAGTACCGAACGCACGTCACCTCCGAGTTCAGCACACGTTCAGCTCGATGACGTCCCACAAACTCCGATCCAGCAGAGCTTCAAGGGAGAGTTCTGTCAGCACGATGGAGTGATGACGGTGATGATGATGCTACCGATGCAGGGCTTCGCCTAAGCACCGCAACGATATGACCGAGGTGGATTATGGTGGAAGGGGGCACCGCACACGGCTAGGAGAGATCAATGATCAACTTGTGTGTCTTGGGGGTGCCCCCTGCCCTCGTATATAAAGGAGCAAGGGAGGAGGAGGCCGGCCCTAGGAGGGGCGCACCAAGGGAGTAGGATTCGTACTCCTAGTAGGAGTAGGTTTTCTCCTTTCCTAGTCCAACTAGGAGAAGGGGGGAAAGGAGGGGAGGGGAGAAGGAAGGGAGAGGGGGGCCGCACCCCAAACCCCTTGTCCAATTCGGACTGGGCTTGGGAGGGGTGCGCGCCACCTCCTGGCTGCTGCCTCTCCTTTCCCACTAAGGCCCATTAAGGCCCAATACTTCTTCCCTGTATTCCCTTAACTCTCCGGTACTTCGAAAAATACCCGAATCACTCGGAACCTTTCGGATGTCCGAATATAGTCGTCCAATATATCGATCTTTACATCTCGACCATTTCGAGACTCCTCGTCATGTCCCCGATCTCATTCGGGACTCCAAACTACCTTCGGTACTCATAATATAAATCGTCGCCGAACGTTAAGCGTGTGGACCTGATACGTCTCCAACGTATCTATAATTTTTGATTGCTCCATGCTATATTATCTACTGTTTTTGACATTATTGGGCTTTATTATTCACTTCTATATTATTTTTGGGACTAACCCATTAACTGGAGGCCCATCCCAGAATTGCTGTTTTTGCCTATTACAGAGTTCTGCAGAAAAGGAATATCAAACGGAGTCCAAACAGAATGAAACCTTCGGGAACGTGATTTTTAGGAAGATTATGATCTAGGAGACTTGGACCCTACGTCAAGAAACAAAAGAGGAGTCCACGAGGTAGGGGGGCGTGCCCACCACCCTAGGGCACGCCCTCCATCCTCGTGGGCCCCCTGTTGCTCCACCGACGTACTCCTTCCTCCTATATATACCTACGTACCCCCAAACGATCAGATACGGAGCCAAAAATCTAATTCCACCGCTGCAACCTTCTGTACCCATGAGATCCCATCTTGGGGCCTGTTTCGGAGCTCCGCCGGAGGGGGCATCCATCACGGAGGGCTTCTACATCAACACCATAGCCTCTCCAATGAAGTGTGAGTAGTTAACCTCAGACCTTCGGGTCCATAGTTATTAGCTAGATGGCTTCTTCTCTCTTTTTGGATCTCAATACAATGTTCTCCCCCTCTCTTGTGGAGATCTATTTGATGTAATCTTCTTTTTGCGGTGTGTTTGTTGAGACCGATGAATTGTTGGTTTATGATCAAGATTATCTATGAACAATATTTGAATCTTCTCTGAATTCTTTTATGTATGATTGGTTATCTTTGCAAGTCTCTCCGAATTATCAGTTTGGTTTGGCCTACTAGATTGATCTTTCTTGCAATGGGAGAAGTGCTTAGCTTTGGGTTCAATCTTGCGGTGTCCTTTCCCAGTGACAGTAGGGGCAGCAAGGCACATATTGCATTGTTGCCATCGAGGATAACAACATGTTTTTTTTCATATTGCATGAATTTATCCCTCTACATCATGTCATCTTGCTTAAGGCGTTACTCTGTTTTCATGAACTTAATAATCTAGATGCATGTTGGATAGCGGTCGATGAGTGGAGTAATAGTAGTAGATGCAGGCAGGAGTCAGTCTACTTGTCTCGGACGTGATGCCTATATGCATGATCATACCTAGATATTCTGATAACTATGCTCCATTCTATAAATTGCTTAACAGTAATTCGTTCACCCACCGTAAAATACTTATGCTGTTGAGAGAATCCACTAGTGAAACCTATGGCCCCCGGGTCTATCTTCGTCATATTAATCTTCCAACACTTAGTTATTTCCTTTGCTTTTTACTTTGCATCTTTACCACAAAAGTACCAAAAATATTATCTATCAGATCTATCATATCTCACTCTCATAAGTGACCGTGTAGGGATTGATAACCCCTTATCGCGTTGGTTGCAAGGATTTATTTGTTTTGTCTAGGTGCGAGGGACTCGCGCGTAGCATCATACAGGATTGATACCTTGGTTCTCAAAAACTGAGGGAAATACTTACGCTACTTTGCTGCATCACCCTTTCCTCTTCAAGCGAAAACTAACGCAGTGCTCAAGAGGTAGCAAGAAGGATTTCTGGCGCCGTTGCCGGGGATTCTACGCAAAATTCAACATACCAAGTACCCATCACAAACCCTTATCTCCCGCATTACATTATTTGCCATTTGCCTCTCGTTTTCCTCTCCCCCACTTCACCCTTGCTGCTTTATTTGCCCTCTCTTTTCCGTTTGCCTTCTTTTTCGCTTGCCTCTTGTTTGCTTGTGTGTTGGATTGCTTGCTTGTCATGTTGGCTCAAGATAATACCAAATTGTGTGACTTTACCAATACCAACAATAATGATTTCCTTGGCACTCCGGTTGCTCCTCTTACCAATACTGAATCTTGTGAAATCAATGCTGCTTTGTTGAATCTTGTCATGAAAGATCAATTCGCCGGCCTTCCTAGTGAAGATGCCGCTAGTCATCTAAATATCTTCGTTGATTTGTGTGATATGCAAAAGAAGAAAGATGTTGATAATGATATTGTTAAATTGAAGCTATTTCCTTTTTCGCTTAGAGATCGTGCTAAAGCTTGGTTTTCGTCTTTGCCTAAAAATAGTATTGATTCTTGGAATAAGTGCAAAGATGCTTTTATCTCTAAGTACTTTCCTCCCGCTAAGATCATCTCTCTTAGAAACGATATTATGAATTTTAAGAAACTTGGTCATGAACATGTTGCACAAGCTTGGGAGAGGATGAAATTAATGATACGTCTCCAACGTATCTATAATTTTTGATTGCTCCATGCTATATTATCTACTATTTTGGACAATATTGGGCTTTATTATCCACTTTTATATTAGTTTTGGGACTAACCTATTAATCGGAGGCCCAGCCCAGAATTGCTGTTTTTGCCTATTTCAGAATTTTGCAGAAACGGAATATCAAACGGAGTCCAAACGGAATGAAACCTTCGGGAACGTGATTTTCTCACCGAACGTGATCCAAGAGACTTGGAACCTAAGTCAAGGAAGCTTCAAGGAGGGCACGAGGTAGGGGGGCGCGCCCACCCCACCAGAGCGCGCCCTCCACCCTCGCGGGCCCCACGTTGCTCCACCGACGTACTTCTTCCTCCTATATATACCTACGTACCCACAAACGATCAGATACGGAGCCAAAAACCTAATTCCACTGCCGCAACCTTCTGTACCCACGAGATCCCATCTTGGGGCCTGTTCCGGAGCTCCGCCGGAGGGGGCATCCATCACGGAGGGCTTCTACATCATCATAGCCTCTCCTATGAAGTGTGAGTAGTTTACCTCAGACCTTCGGGTCCATAGTTAGTAGCTAGATGGCTTCATCTCTCCTTTTGGATCTCAATACAATGTTCTCCCCCTCTCTCATGGAGATCTATTCGATGTAATCTTCTTTTTGCGGTGTGTTTGTTGAGACCGATGAATTGTGGGTTTATGATCAAGATTATCTATGAACAATATTTGAATCTTCTCTGAATTCTTTTATGTATGATTGGTTATCTTTGCAAGTCTCTTCGAATTATCAGTTTGGTTTGGCCTACTAGATTGGTTTTTCTTGCAATGGGAGAAGTGCTTAGCTTTGGGTTCAATCTTGCGGTGTCCTTTCCCAGTGACAGTAAGGGCAGCAAGGCACGTATTGTATTGTTGCTATCGAGGATAACAAGATGTGGTTTTTATCATATTGCATGAATTTATCCCTCTACATCATGTCATCTTGCTTAAGGTGTTGCTCTGTTTTCTTGAACTTAATACTCTAGATGCATGCTGGATAGCGGTCGATGAGTGGAGTAATATTAGTAGATGCAGGCAGGAGTCGGTCTACTTGTCTCGGACGTGATGCCTATATACATGATCATACCTAGATATTCTCATAACTATGCTCAATTCTGTCAATTGCTCAACAGTAATTCGTTCACCCACCGTAAAATACTTATGCTCTTGAGATAAGCCACTAGTGAAATCTATGGCCCCCAGGTCTATCTTCATCATATTAATCTTCCTACACTTTATTATTGCCTTAGCTTTTCTACTTTGCTTTTATTTTACTTTGCATCTTTATCACAAAAAATACCAAAAATATTATTTATCATATCTATCACATATCACTCTCGTAAGTGGCCGTGTAGGGATTGACAACCCCTTATCGTGTTAGTTGCGGGGATTTATTTGTTTTGTGTAGGTGAGAGGGACTCGCGCGTAGCCTCCTACTGGATTGATACCTTGGTTCTCAAAAACTGAGGGAAACACTTAAGCTACTTTGCTGCATCACCCTTTCCTCTTCAAGGGAAAACCAACGCAGTGGTCAAGAGGTAGCAGGACCCTACGGGTTCGAGAACTATGTAGACATGACCGAGACACGTCTCTGGTCAATAACCAATAGCGGAACCTGGATGCTCATATTGGCTCATACATATTCTATGAAGATCTTTATCGGTCAAACCGCATAACAACATACGTTGTTCCCTTTGTCATCGATATGTTACTTGTCAGAGATTCGATCATCGGTATATCATTACCTAGTTCAATCTCGTTACCGGCAAGTCTCTTTACTCATTCCGTAATACATCGTCCCGCAACCAACTCATTAGTTACAATGCTTGCAAGGCTTATAGTGATGTGCATTACCGAGTGGGCCCAGAGATACGTCTCCGACAATCGGAGTGAGAAATCCTAATCTCGAAATACGCCAACTCAACAAGTACCTTCGGAGACACCTGTAGAGCACCTTTATAATCACTCATTTACGTTGTGATGTTTGGTAGCACCCAAAGTGTTCCTCCGGTAAACGGGAGTTGCATAATCTCATAGTCATAGGAACATGTATAAGTCATGAAGAAAGCAATAGCAACATATTAAACGATCAAGTGCTAAGCTAACATAATGGGTCAAGTCAATCACATCATTCTCCTAATGATGTGATCCCGTTAATCAAATGACAACTCATGTCTATGGCTAGGAAACATAACCATCTTTGATCAACGAGCTAGTCAAGTAGAGGCATATTAGTGACACTCTATCTGTCTATGTATTCACACATGTATCATGTTTCCGGTTAATACAATTCTAGCATG
Source organism: Aegilops umbellulata (assembly GCA_032464435.1). Classification (NCBI taxonomy): domain Eukaryota; kingdom Viridiplantae; phylum Streptophyta; class Magnoliopsida; order Poales; family Poaceae; genus Aegilops; species Aegilops umbellulata. The sequence continues at coordinate 344,521,402 of CP136056.1, read as the reverse complement.
AATAATAAACATTTATCATGATACAAGGAAATAAATAATAACTTTATTATTGCCTCTAGGGCATATTTCCTTCATGGTCTTGTTGACCATCAACACTTGATGCTCCTTCTTGATTTCTACTTCCGCAGCCTTTAGCATTGCGAAGAGCTCGGGAATTGTCTTTTCCATCCCTTGCATATTATAGTTCATCACGAAGCTCTTGTAGCTTGGTGGTAGTGATTGAACAACTCTGTCAATGACACTATCATCAGGAAGATTAACTCCCAGCTGAGTCAAGTGGTTGTGGTACCCGGACATTCTGAGTATATGTTCACTGACAGAACTATTCTCCTCCATTTTACAGCTATAGAACTGATTGGAGACTTCATATCTCTCAATCCGGGCATTTTCTCAAAATATTAATTTCAACTCCTGGAACATCTCATATGCTCCATGACATTCAAAACGACGTTGAAGTCCCGGTTCTAAGCCGTAAAACATGGCACACTGAAATATCGAGTAGTCATCAGCTTTGCTTTGCCATACATTCTTAACGTCATCAGCAACATCTGTAGCAGGCCTGGCACCTAGCGGTGCTTCCAGTACGTAATTCTTCTGTGCAGCAATGAGTATAATCCTCAAGTATGGACCCAGCCTGTGTAGTTGCTACCATCATATTTCAACTTAGCTTTCTCTAGGAACGCATTAAAATTTAAAGGAACAGTAGCACGGGCCATTGATCTACAACATCACAGACATGCAAAATACTATCAGGTACTAAGTTCATGATAAATTAAAGTTCAATTAATCATATTACTTAAGAACTCCCACTTAGATAGACATCCCTATAATCATCTAAGTGACCACGTGATCCAAATCAACTAAACTATGTTCGATCATCACGTGAGATGGAGTAGTTTTCAATGGTGAACATCACTATGTTGATTATATCTACTATATGATTCACGCTCGACCTTTCGGTATCAGTGTTCCGAGGCCATATCTGCATATGCTAGGCTCGTCAAGTTTAACCCGAGTATTCTGCGTGTGCAAAACTGTCTTGTACCCGTTGTATGTGAACATAGAGCTTATCACACCCGATCATCACGTGTTGTCTCGGCACGACGAACTTTCGCATCGGTGCATACTCAGGGAGAACACTTGTACCTTGAAATTTAGTGAGAGATCGTCTTATAATGCTACCGTCGAACTAAGCAAAATAAGATGCATAAAGGATAAACATCACATGCAATCAATATAAGTGATATGATATGGCCATCATCATCTTGTGCCTTTGATCTCCATCTCCAAAGCACCGTCATGATCACCATCGTCACTGGTGCGACACCTTGATCTCCATCGTAGCATCGTTATCGTCTCGCCAACTATTGCTTCTACGACTATCGCTACCGCTTAGTGATAAATTAAAAGCAATTTCAGGGCGATTGCACTGCATACAATAAAGCGATAACCAGATGGCTCCTGCCAGTTGCCGATAACTCTGTTACAAAACATGATCATCTCATACAATAAAATTTAGCATCATGTCTTGACCATATCACATCACAACATGCCCTGCAAAAACAAGTTAGACATCCTCTACTTTGTTGTTGCAAGTTTTATGTGGCTGCTACGGGCTGAGCAAGAATCGTTCTTACCTATGCATCAAAACCACAATGATTTTTCATCAAGTGTGTTGTTTTAAACTTCAACAAGGACCGGGCGTAGTCACACTCGATTCAACTAAAGTCGGAGAAACTGACACCCACCAGCCACCTGTGTGCAAAGCACGTCGGTAGAACCAATCTCTTGTAAGCGCACGCGTAGTGTCGGTCCGAGCCGCTTCATCCAACAATACCGTCGAATCAAAGTATGATATGCTGGTAAGCAGTATGACTATTATTGCCCACAACTCTTTGTGTTCTACTCGTGCATATAACATCTACGCATAGACCTGGCTCGGATGCCACTGTTGGGGAACGCTGTAATTTCAAAAAAAATCCTACACACACGCAAGATCCATCTAGCTGATGCATGGCAACGAGAGGGGAGAGTGTTGTCCACGTACCCTCGTAGACCAAAAGCAGAAGCGTTATGACAACACGGTTGATGTAGTCGTACGTCTTCACGATCCGACCAGTCCTAGTACCGAAAGTACGACACCTCCGCGTCCTACACACGTTCAGCTCCAGCGGGGGAGAGCTTCGTCAGCACGACGACATGATGACGGTGATGATGAAGTTACCGACGTAGGGCTTCGCCTAAGCACTACAACGGTATGACCGAGGTGGAAATCTGTGGAGGGGTGCACCGCACACGGCTAAACAATCAACTTGTGTGTTCTAGAGTGCCACCTCCCCATGTATATAAAGGAGGGAGGGGGAGGCCGGCCGGCCCTCCTTGGCGTGCCCGCAAGAGGGGAATCCTACTAGGACTCCAAGTCCTAGTAGGTTTCCACCAAAAGGGAGAGAGGGGGAAGCAAGGAGAGGGAGAGGGGGAAAGGAAAAGGGGGCCGCCGCCCCCCCTTCCTTGTCCTATTAGGACTCAAGGGGGAGGGGGTGCGCGGCCTGCCCTGGCCGCCTCTCTCTCTCCACTAAGGCCCATCGACACCCATTAGTTCCCCGGGGGTTCCGATAACACTCCGGCACTCCGGTTTTATCCGAAATCTCCCGGAACCCTTCTGGTGTCCAAACATAGCCATCCAATATATCAATCTTTATGTCTGGACCATTTAGAGACTCCTCGTCATGTCTGTGATCACATCTGGGACTCTGAACTACATTCGGTACATCAAAACACATAAACTCATAATATGGATCATCATCGAACGTTAAGCGTGCGGACCCTACAGGTTCGAGAACTATGTAGACATGATCGAGACTCGTCTCCGGTCAATAACCAAGAGCGGAACCTGGATGCTCATATTGGTTCCTACATATACTACGAAGATCTTTATCAATCAAACCGCATAATAACTGTCGAATTTCGGGTTCCGGCAGACCCTTGAGGTTCGAACACTGGGGTGCGCGCGGAGATCTCGCCTTCTACCTACATGTACCCCGCCGCCTCGCTAAGATCTAAGCTATGAAAAGAACAGCACAAGAGACACAGGGTTTATACTGGTTCGGGCCACCGTTGTGGTGTAATACCCTACTCCAGTTTGTGGTGTGGTGGATTGCCTCTTGGGCTGATGATGATGAGCAATACAAGGAAGAACAGCCTCGCGAGGGTCTGTTCTTGGTTGGGGCGATGAACTGCTAGGAGGAGTTCAGTCACCCTTCTCTCTCTCTCTCTCTCTCTCTCTCTCTCTCTCTCTCTTCGATTGCCTCTATATATCTCTACCCTGGGGGTGGCTAGTCCTATTTATAGGCAAAGGCCCTAGGCCTCTTCCCAAATATTGAGCGGGAAGGGCGCCAACAATTGGCCATTTTGAAGGGGAACATCTGGTACACTTATCCTGACTAAAGTTAGTCTTCGCCTGCCAAAGGCTCTGGTGGTGACGCTGGCTTGGGCTCCACAATGACTTCCTCCCTGCCGTTAGGCTGGTCTTGGTCTCGTTGCACCGAAACGGGTGCCTTTGCTTGATGCTCTCGCCTGCGCTTGCTCCCTTTGCACCAAAGAGGAAAGGAGGACACTGCGCGGGCTGGCGCCCGCCTGGCGTCACGGGCACCTCGTGAGGTATCCCGCCTTGATCTCTCCGCCTCCTCGCGAGCCAGCCTGATGAGGCCGTGCCTGAGGAAGCCCCGTGTCGTCCGCCCCGCGAGGCTTGGCCCCTCGCGAGGGTCTTGGGTCTGTGTTGATGAAGATGGGCCGTGTTGGGCCCCCTTTTGAGCCACACCGCGGGTCGCAGGCAGGCAAGTCTGGGGACCCCCGTTCCCAGAACGCCGACAGTAGCCCCCGGGCCCAAGGCGCGCCCGAACTTGGCCGTGCAGGGAGAAGAAAGGGCAAGGGCGCAGCGCCACGGGCCCTAACAGCCTGCGGCCTTGGGCGCCGCGTGGCGGTTGATTGGACGTGGGCGTCTCCGCTTCCCCACGACGCCTCGGCAACTACGTGGATTGGACAAGTCCCTGCATGCAAAGCGGATCATGATTACCTGCGATCGTGGAGGTCGGCGGTTGGCTTTCGCCGGCCATAAATACGAAACGACGCGCGCCCTTCCAGTCCATCTCTTCTTGCTTCTCCTTCTTCCTGGTCCTTGCTCCATCTTGCTGCGATGGCTCCGTCGAGGAGGTTCTCGGCCGCTGAGAAGGGGAAGGCTCGCCAGGTTGAGGCTGCCTCTCCCCCGCCCAAGCGCGGCCGAGGGCGCCCTCGCAAACATCTTGTGGCCACCATGGTAGCTCCCCGCGGCCGTGGAGATGGTTTCCAGCACGGTGACGGGCGGACAGCTGCGGCCGGGGGGCGCGCCTCGGTCGCGCGTCCCCCTAGGCCGCGCTCTCGCGCTGCGGAGGTGCTGCCGGAGTTCGTTGTGTGGTCGGCAGCGCCCGGCTTCAACTTCCTCGCTTCCTCCTCGGCGAGCTCCCGGCCGGTGCCCTGGGCGGCCTCTGGCTTCAGGCAGACGGCTGCTGCAGCCGGGCCTCATGGGCTTCACTGGAGGTCTCTGCAGCCGAGAGCCTGGCCTTGACCCGCGGTTGGCAGACGTTTGCCCGCGCGCGTGGCCTGAGCCGTCGGTGCACCCTGCACTTCAAGTTTGACGGCAATACCACCCTCTACGTGAGGGTGTTTGGGGAAGATGGTCGCCGCGCAGAGTGCTGCCCTGAGGACGACGACCGCGGCCAGGGACCCAGCCCCGGCGATGACGGAGAGGACAGCGCTCGCGTGATTGGCGGCGCTCAAGGTTCCCCAAGCTTCACCGGTTCTTCTTCAGGCGGCGACTCTTCTAGCAGTGGCCGCGGTCAGCCTCCACGCCGTCGTACCCGCTTGGAAGGTGGTGGCGCGTCTGCCTGCCGTCGCGCCTCGATGAAGCGCGAGAGGGAGTCTGCTTGAGCCCCGGAGGCGGCTCGAGCCTTCCCTGCAGGCTAGTGTGAGGCGAGCTGCGCCTGATTTGATCTTTCTTTTCCTTTTTCCTGCGTAAAAAGACAGTAGTGTGGAGCCCCGCGGGGGCGTGTTTGGGTTATTACTGTTAGTCATCGCTTTGCTTTCGTTATCGTGCCCTCCGGCTACGTGCCCGCGCGTGGATAGTTCCCGGCCCAGTCGTGGGGGGGGGGGGCGACCGACCCAGGCCCTGTGTTTGTGTTGCGGTGCCCGTGGGGCACGGACTGGAGGGGTGCTCCTGTAATGGACCCAGGTCGTGAAATTTTCGAACGGCTAGGACAGAAACACTCTCGCGAGGGCGCTCGGCTGCCCGCCCCTCATGAGGCCTTGCATAAGAGAAATCGAGGCAGGAGAGTGAAAAGTCGAAGAACCACAAGTCAAAGACGGTAACAGCTTCAACAAAACTTCAAATGAGAATGAACAAGCCAACTGCGGAAAGCAAATGAAAAACCCGCATCCGGCACCTAATCTAGTCTTCGACGTCTTCTCACCAGCGCGGAGCTAAGTGCTGCCACTGGGCGTGGGAGGGAGCCCCAGGGCCTGAGGCCGGCGCTCCTGAGACTCTGGGGCGTGTACAACCCCAACTCATTATTACGTGAGAGTGTCACGGGCGGCGAGCTTCACAGGCGTTGGCCTTCTTCACAGGCTCCGGGCCTTTCTTGGGGGAAGCAAGCTTCACGGGCATTTGCCTGTGGTCTGGGCCTTTTGCAAAACACGACAGCTTCACAGGCATTCGCCTTCTTCACAGGCTCCGGGCCTTTTCCAAAAAGGATAATCTTCATAGGCGTTCGCCTTCTTCACAGGCTCTGGGCCTTTTCCAAAAAGGATAATCTTCACAGGCTCTGGGCCTTTTCCAAAAAGGATAATCTTCACAGGCATTCGCCTTCTTCACAGGCTCTGGGCCTTTTCCAAAAAGGATAATCTTCACAGGCATTCGCCTTCTTCACAGGCTCTGGGCCTTTTTAGGGGTAGAACCTCCGGAGGTGCTGGATATTCCATGCATTCTGGACCGGCACCCCCTCCTGAGTCTCCAAGTGCGCGGAGCGAGGCCTGGAAACATGAACAACCTTGAACGGGCCCTCCCACATGGGAGAGAGCTTGTGCAGTCCCTCCCTAGAGAGAACCCGCCTGAGCACGAGGTCTCCTACCTCGAGAGTGCTTGTTGGTACCTCGCCGCTTGCAGCGCGGCTTCTCGGCGACGTTCCTCCCCCAGCACGAGGTCCATCCCCCGCATGGCGTCCTGCTGCGCTTCGTCGAATGCCAGGACCCGTGTGGAGCGATGTCTGACCTCGTGAGGGAGGATCGCTTCGGCTCTGTAGACCAGGAAGAATGGGGTCTCTCCAGTCGGCTTGGTCGCGGTGGTGCGGATGGACCACAACACGGACTGAAGCTCATCGTACCAACCTCTGCCGCAGGCCTCCAGCTTCTTCTTGAACGTCTTGGTCTTGAGGCCCCTCAGGACCTCTGTGTTGGCTCGCTCGGCCTGGCCGTTGCTTCGGGGGTGCGCCACCGAAGCATAGCATATATGCGTTCCAAGGTTAGCACAGTATGTTTTGAAGAGGTTACTAGTGAACTGCGAACCGTTGTCTGTGATGATGCGGTTCGGCACCCCGAACCGGCTCACGATGCCCCTGATGAACTTGACCGCGGAACCCGCGGGGATGGTGCGGACGGCCTCTACTTCAGCCCACTTGGTGAACTTGTCCACGGCGACGTAGAGGTAGCGGTAGCCCCCTGGCGCCCGAGGAAACAGGCCCAAGATATCCAGCCCCCAGACTGCGAATGGCCATGAAAGGGGTATAGTCTACAGGCCTCCTGCCGGCTGATGGATCTGCTTGGCGTGGAACTGGCAGGCCTCACAAGCCTTCACCAGTTCAACGGCGTCATTGTGTGCGGTGGCCCAATAAAACCTACTGCGGAATGCCTTGCCGACGAGGGTCCGTGATGATGAATGATGTCCACAGTCTCCGCCGTGTATTTCTTCCAGCAGTTCCTTTCCTTGCTCCCTGGAGATGCAGCGCAAGGATACATCGTTTGGTCGCTTCTGGTAGAGCTCTCCGTCCTTGATGCAGTATGCCATGGCCTACCGTGCCACACGCTCCGCTTCCTCCCCCTTCTCCGGCAGGGTCCCTTGTGTTAAGTAACTCCGGAGCTCCGTGATCCAGGACCCCTCCTGAGGCTCCATCGTCAGGAGCAGGCGTGCTCCTGAGGCCGGGCCACAAACCGGGGCTCCTGAGGCAGGTGGCTAGGGGAGCTCCTCCCGAGGCTGAGCCGTGTTTGACAATGACGACAGGGCTGAGGGCTTGAAGAGCCGCTCCTCGGAGACGCCAGGCTCCTGAGGTAACCGCCTGGACGCCCGTACGACGATGTTGTTGGCCTCCTGATTGGTGCCACGTGGTACATGCTGCAACTCCAACCCCCAGAACTGCTTCTCCATCCTACGGACCTCCGCAAGGTAGGCTTCCATGTGCTCATCTTTAGGCTCGTACACCTTGTTGGAGAAATTGACAAGGAGCTGCGAATCGCCCTTGATGGTGAGGCGTTTCACCCCTAGGGCAGCTGCGGCCTTCAAGCCCGCTATTAGACCTTCATACTCTGCTATGTTGTTGGAGACCTTTTCACCTTGCTAGAAACAGAGTTGTACAGCGTAGTACAGCTTGTCTTGAGTGGGCGATATAAGCACCGCCCCAGCCCCAGTGCCATGCCTGGAGAACGCCCCATCGAAGTACATGACCCAACCTTCCGGTGCCTCGCTTCCCGGGGAGAGGGATCGATCCTCGTCGGCCTTGAGGCCTGGTGCCTCTGTCCATTCTGCCACAAAATCCGCTAATGCTGCTCCCTTGATGACTCTGGTCGTGCTGAATTCGAGCTGAAACGCTTGTAGTTCTATGTTCCACTCAGCGACCCTTCCGGCTGAGTTAGGGCTCCTGAGCACTCTCTCCATGGGGTATGACGAGACGACCTTGATGGGTGACCCTGAAAATAGTGCCGCAGCTTGCGCGAGGCCACTAGTAGTGCGAGGAGGAGCTTCTGAGGCATGGGGTACCGTGCCCTCGCGTCCCGCAACACCGTGCTGACGAAGTACACTGGGTGGTCAATGAGGTTGGGTGCATCAGTGCTGGTGGCGCCCTCCGGAGACCATGGCGCCTCCTGAGGCGATGAAGCCTCCGGAGGCTGGCCATCTGGGAGAGGGGCCTCTTCCGCCTCCGGTGCACTCCTATACGGCGGCTGACCCTCCTCAGCCACGGTGGCGGTTTATGTGGGCCTTGCTTGTCCCTGTCTTGCCTTGTCCCGGGCTGCTGCCGTGGTTTTGACTCGACGCTCCTCCCTAACCGCCACCAGGGCTGCGCTGGTGGAGTAGGGAGTGGCGGCAAGGTAAAGCACCAGGGGCTCTTGAGGGCGCGGAGCCACCATGACTGGAGGGCTGGTCAGGTATCTCTTGAGATCTTGGAACGCCTTGTCGGCCTCTTCAGTCCATTCAAAGGGCCCCTTTTTCTTCATTAGCTGGAAGAAGGGCAGCGCTCGCTCCCCCAACTTGGAGATGAAGCGCCCTAGTGCGGTCACGCGCCTAGTGAGCTTCTGCATTTCTCTGAGGGTCTTTGGCGGGCTCATGTCCTCGACCGCCTTGACCTTTTCCGGGTTAGCCTTGATGCCTCGGTGGGACACGAGGAAACCCAAGAGCTTACCCAAGGGGACTCCGAACACACACTTCTCTGGGTTGACCGCAGGTTCACTGCGTTGAGGCTCGCGAAGGTTTCCTCCAAGTCTTGTATCAGGGTCCTGGCCTCCCGAGACTTCACCACAATGTCATCGACGTAAGCCTCAACATTCTTCCCGAGCTGCGGGCCCAAGGTGATATGCATCAACCGCTGAAAGGTCACCCCTGCGTTACGCAGCCCAAATGGCATGCATGTGTAGCAGTACACCCCACACGGGGTTAGGAAGGCTGTCTTTTCGACGTCTTCTACCGCCATCTTGATCTGGTGATACCCAGAGAAGGCATCCAAGAAGCATAGTAGGTCGCATTCTGCGGTGGAATCGACGATCTGGTTGATGCGGGGGAGCGAGAACGGATCTTGCGGGCATGCCTTGTTGAGGTTGGTGAAGTCGACACACATGCGCTCCTTCCCTCCCTTCTTTGGCACAACGACAGGGTTGGCCAACCAATCCGGGTATCGGACCTCGCGAATGACCCCAGCGGCCTCTAGTTTGCGGGTCTCTTGGACGATGAAGGCCTGCTTTTTTGTGGACTGCCGCCTTGCCTTCTGCTTCACAGGGCGCACGTTGGGGCACATGTTGAGGTGATGCTCGATTACGCTCCTAGGGATCCCCCCAACTGGTCAGGCTCCCAAGCGAATACCTTGTTGTTCGTGCGCAGGAACTTGACCAGGGCCTCCTCCTACTCGGGCTCGAGGTTGGCGCCTATGGTGAAAGTGGCGTTGGTGTACCCGTCCTCATTGACGGGTATCTGCTTGGTTTCTGCCTTGTCTTGGGTGAACAACTGTTTCTTCTTGGCGGGTGCAGCCCCCTTGGGCTCGGGGGTCTCCGAGTCGGCGGGCTGTGCCGACGCCGCCGTCTTGAAGGCGAGCTTGAGCACTCACAGCGCGTCTCCGGTGTCCCCGTGCACGGTGAGGACACCGCTGCTCCCGGGCATCTTCACGAGGTTGTACGCCGGGTGCGTCGCGGCCATGAACTGGGCCAGCGCTGGATAGCCGAGGATGGCGTTGTAGGGGAGGCCGATGGGGGCGATGTCGAAGTTGACCAGCTCCGTGCGGAAGTTGTCGTAGGTGCCGAAGGTTACTGGGAGCCGGATCTGTCCCAAGGAGCTGGATGACCCGCCCCCAACGCCTGAGAAGGGCCGACTAAGTTGCAGCCGTTCCAGGGGTATGCAGAGGAGGTTGAAGGCCTCAACCGAGAGCACGCTGAGGCCCGCGCCGCCATCGATGAGAGTTCTGGTGATGGCCACCTGGCAGATGGTGGGGGTGCATAGCATGGGGAGCGCACCCGAGCAGGCCGAGTTGGAGGGGTGGTCCTCCGAGCTGAAGGTCAGGCCGGCCTTGGGCGCCGCCCGGTCCGGGAGAGCCCCCTACCGCGTGGAAGCGGCGCTGACCCGGCGGATGAACGGCTTGACGTGGTGACTTGCGGGCGGCGCCAGCGAGCCGCCCAGGAGGGCCGCGACGACCTGGGGTGTTGGTGTAGTGTGGTGGGCGAGGAAGAGGCCGCGGAGCTCTTCCCAAGAGGCCACGGAGGCTGCCGGCAGGTGGAGCAGCCATGCGCGTGGAGCGCCGGTGAGGGCCATGGGAAGCCAGTTGGCCATGACCCTATCATTACCTCCAGCTTGGAGGATGGCCTCCTCATACGCCAGCAAGAAGGCCAGTGGATCAGTCGCGCCGCTGTAGTGCGGTGGCGTTGTTGGCTTGAACTTGTCCGGCCACCGTACCCGTTGCAGGGCTCGGAGCCCCCTGGCCCCCGTGCTGGCGCCGGCGGCCGGAGCAGGCGACGCGCTACTCATCGCGAGGCAGGTCGTGGCGGTGGTGGAAGGGAAAACTCCGGTGCACCCCTATCTGGCGTGCCAAATATCGGATTTCGGGTTCCGGTAGACCCTTGAGGTTCGAACACTGGGGTGCGCGCGGAGATCTCGCCTTCTACCTACCTGTACCCCACCGCCTCGCTAAGATCTAAGCTATGAAAAGAACAACACAAGAGACACAAGGTTTATACTGGTTCGGGCCACCGTTGTGGTGTAATACCCTACTCCAGTTTGTGGTGTGGTGGATTGCCTCTTGGGCTGATGATGATGAGCAATACAAGGAAGAACAGCCTCGCGAGGGTCTGTTCTTGGTGGGGGCGATGAACTGCTAGGAGGAGTTCAGTCACCCTTCTCTCTCTCTCTCTCTCTTCGATTGCCTCTGTATATCTCTACCCTGGGGGTGGCTAGTCCTATTTATAGGCAAAGGCCATGGGCCTCTTCCCAATTATTGAGCGGGAAGGGCGCCAACAATTGGCCATTTTGAAGGGGAACATCTGGTACACTTATCCTGACTAAATTTGGTCTTCGCCTGCCAAAGGCTCTGGTGGTGACGCTGGCTTGGGCTCCACAATGACTTCCTCCCTGCCGTTGGGCTGGTCTTGGTCTCGTTGCACCGAAACGGGTGCCTTTGCTTGATGCTCTCGCCTGCGCTTGCTCCGTTTGCACCAAAGAGGAAAGGAGGACACTGCGCGGGCTGCCGCCCGCCTGGCACCCTTGGTCGTCATGGCTTGCATCACGGGCACCTCGTGAGGTACCCCGCCTTGATCTCTCCGCCTCCTCGCGAGCCAGCTTGATGAGGCCGTGCCTGAGAAAGCCCCGTGTCATCCGCCCCGTGAGGCTTGGCCCCTCGCGAGGGTCTTGGGTCTGTGTTGATGAAGATGGGCCGTGCTGGGCCCGCTTTTGAGCCACGCCGCGGGCCGCAGGCAGGCAAGTCTGGGGACCCCCGTTCCCAGAACGCCGACAATAACATACGTTGTTCCCTTTGTCATCGGTATGTTACTTGCCCGAGATTCGATCGTCGGTATCCCAATACCTAGTTCAATCTCGTTACTGGCAAGTTTCTTTACTCGTTCCATAATGCATCATCCCGCAACTAACTCATTAGTCACATTGCTTGCAAGGCTTATAGTGATGTGCATTACCAAGAGGGCCCAGAGATACCTCTCCGATACTCGAAGTGACAAATCCTAACTCTCGATCTATGACAACTCAACAAACACCATCGGAGACACCTGTAGAGCATCTTTATAATCACCCAGTTACGTTGTGATGTTTGATAGCACACTAAGTGTTCCTCCGGTATTCGGGAGTTGCATAATCTCAGTCATAGGAATATGTATAAGTCATGAATAAAGCAATAGCAACAAACTAAACGATCATCGTGCTAAGCTAACGGATGGGTCAAGTCAATCACATCATTCTCTAATGATGTGATCCCGTTAATCAAATGACAACTCATGTCTATGGCTAGGAAACTTAACCATCTTTGATTCAATGAGCTAGTCAAGTAGAGGCATACTAGTGACACTTTGTTTGTCTATGTATTCACACGTGTACTAAGTTTCCGATTAATACAATTCTAGCATGAATAATAAACATTTATCATGATATAAGGAAATGTAAATAGCAACTTTATTATTGCCTCTAGGGCATATTTCCTTTAGTCTCCCACTTGCAGTAGAGTCAATAATGTAGATTACACAGTAATGATTCTAACACCCATGGAGTCTTGGTGCTGATCATGTTTTGCTCGTGAGAGAGGCTTAGTCAACGGGTCTGCAACATTCAGGTCCGTATGTATCTTGCAAACCTCTATGTCTCCCTCCTTGACTTGATCGCGGATGGAATTGAAGCGTCTCTTGATGTGCTTGGTTCTCTTGTGAAATCTAGATTCCTTTGCCAAGGCAATTGCACCAGTATTGTCACAAAAGATTTTCATTGGACCCGGTGCACTAGGTATGACACCTAGATCGGATATGAACTCCTTCATCGAGACTCCTTCATTTGCTGCTTCCGAAGCAGCTATGTACTCTGCTTCACACGTAGATCCCGCCACGACGCTTTGCTTAGAACTGCACCAACTTATAGCTCCACCGTTCAATATAAATACGTATCCGGTTTGTTACTGAGTCATCCGGATCAGTGTCAAAGCTTGCATTGACGTAACCATTTACGACGAGCTCTTTGTCACCTCCATAAACGAGAAACATATCCTTAGTCCTTTTCAGGTATTTCAGGATGTTCTTGACCTCTGTCCAGTGATCCACTCCTGGATTACTTTGGTACCTCCCTGCTAAACTAATAGCAAGGCACACATCAGGTCTGGTACACAACATTGCATACATGATAGAACTTATGGCTGAAGCACAGGGAATGACTTTCATTTTCTCTGTATCTTCTGTAGTGGTCAGGCATTGAGTGTGTCTCAACTTCACACCTTGTAACACAGGCAAGAACCCTTTCTTTGCTTGATCCATTTTGAAATTCTTAAAAAATTTATCAAGGTATGTGCTTTGTGAAAGTCCAATTAAGCGTCTTGATCTATCTCTATAGATCTTGATGCCCAATATATAAGCAGCTTCATCGAGGTCTTTCATTGAAAAACTCTTATTCAAGTCTCCTTTTATGCTATCCAGAAATTCTATATCATTTCCAATCAACGAAATGTCATCCACATATAATATTAGAAATGCTACAGAGCTCCCACTCACTTTCTTGTAAATACAGGCTTCTTCATAGTTCGTAGGTTCGTCATGGTCAAGTAACATGACATCTAGAACTGGATTACTGTACCACTCTGGTGCGGATCTTACTCTGGTTGACCTACGAGGTTCAGTAGTAACTTGATCTGAAGTTATATGATCATCATCATTAGCTTCCTCACTGATTGGTGTAGTAGTCAGAGGAAATGATTTCTTTGATGATCTACTTACCGATACGGGAGCAGGTACAGTTACCTCATCAAGTTCTACATTCCTCCCACTCACTTCTTTCGAGAGAAAGTCCTTCTCTAGAAAGGATCCATTCTTAGCAACGCATGTCTTGCCTTCGGATCTGTGATAAAAGGTGTACCCAACAGTCTCGTTTGGGTATCCTATGAAGACACATTTCTCCGATTTGGGTTCGAGCTTATCAGGTTGAAGGTTTTTCACATAAGCATCGTAGCCCTGAACTTTAAGAAACGACAACTTGGGTTTCTTGCCAAACCACAGTTCATAAGGTGTCATCTCAACGGATTTAGATGGTGCCCTACTTAACGTGAATGCAGCTGTCTCTAAAGCATAACCCCAAAATAATAGCCATAAATCAGTAAGAGACATCATAGATCGCACCATATCTAGTAAAGTACAATTACAATGTTCGGACACACCATTACGCTGTGGTGTTCCGGGTGGCGTGAGTTTCAAAACTATTCCGCATTGTTTCAAATGAAGACCAAACTCATAACTCAAATATTCTCCTCCACGATCAGATCGGAGAAACTTTATTTTCTTGTTACGATGATTTTCCACTTCACCCTAAAATTCTTTGAACTTTTCAAATGTTTCAGACTTATGTTTCATCAAGTAGATATATCCATATCTGCTCAAATCATCTGTGAAGGTCAGAAAATAACGATACCTGTCGCGAGCCTCAATGTTCATTGGACCACATACATCAGTATGTATGATTTCCAATAAATCTGTTGCTCGCTCCATTGTTCCGGAGAACGGAGTTTTAGTCATCTTGCCCATGAGGCATGGTTTGCAAGTACCAAGTGATTCCAAAAGTCCATCAGAATGGAGTTTCTTCATGCACTTTACACCAATATGACCCAAACGGCAGTGCCACAAATAAGTTGCACTATCATTATCAACTCTGCATCTTTTGGCTTCAATATTATGAATATGTGTGTCACTACTATCGAGATTCAACAAAAATAGACCACTCTTCAAGAGTGCATGACCATAAAAGATATTACTCATATAAATAGAACAACCATTATTCTCAGATTTAAATGAATAACCGTCTCGCATCAAACAAGATCTGGATATAATGTTCATGCTTAACGCTAGCACCAAATAACAATTATTCAGGTCTAAAACTAATCCTGAAGGTAGATGTAGATGTAGCGTGCCAACAATGATCACATCGACTTTGGAACCATTTCCCACGCGCATCGTCACCTCATCCTTAGCCAATCTTCGCTTAATCCGTAGTCCCTGTTTCGAGATGAAAATATTAGCAACAGAACCAATATCAAATACCCAGGCACTACTGCGAGCATTAGTAAGGTGCACATCAATAACATGTATATCACATATACCTTTGTTCACCTTGCCATCCTTATCCGCCAAATACTTGGGGCAGCTCCGCTTCCAGTGGCCAGTCCGTTTGCAGTAGAAGCACTCAGTCTGAGGTTTAGGTCCCGACTTGGGCTTCTTCACTTGAGCAACAACTTGCTTGCTGTTCTTTTTGAAGTTCCCCTTCTTCCCTTTACCCTTTTCCTTGAAACTGGTGGTCTTGTTGACCATCAACACTTGATGCTCCTTCTTGATTTCTACCTTCGCAACCTTTAGCATTGCGAAGAGCTCGGGAATTATCTTATCCATCCCTTAAATATTATAGTTCATCACGAAGCTCTTGTAGCTTGGTGGCAGTGATTGAAGAACTCTGTCAATGACACTATCATTAGGAAGATTAACTCCCAGTTGAGTCAAGTGGTTGTGGTACCCAGACATTCTGAGTATATGTTCACTGACAGAACTATTCCCCTCCATTTTACAGCTGTAGAACTTATTGGAGACTTCATATCTCTCAATCCGGGCATTTGCTTGAAATATTAACTTCAACTCCTGGAACATCTCATATGCTCCATGACGTTCAAAACGACGTTGAAGTCCCGGTTCTAAGCCGTAAAGCATGGCACACTGAACTATCGAGTAGTCATCAGCGTTGCTTTGCCAGACGTTCTTAACGTCATCAGCAACATCTGCAATAGGCCTGGCACCTAGCGGTGCTTCCAGGACGTAATTCTTCTGTGCAGCAATGAGGATAATCCTCAAGTTATGGACCCAGTCCATGCAGTTGCTACCATCATCTTTCAACTTAGTTTTCTCTAGGAACGCATTAAAATTTAAAGGAACAGTAGCACGGGCCATTGATCTACAACAACATAGACATGCAAAATACTATCAGGTACTAAGTTCATGATAAATTAAAGTTCAATTAATCATATTACTTAAGAACTCCCACTTAGATAGACATCCCTCTAATCATCTAAGTGATCACGTGATCCAAATCAACTAAACCATGTCCGATCATCATGTGAGATGGAGTAGTTTTCAATGGTGAACATTACTATGTTTATCATATCTACTATATGATTCATGCTCGACCTTTCAGTCTCAGTGTTCCGAGGCCATATCTGCATATGCTAGGCTCGTCAAGTTCAACCCGAGTATTCTGCGTGTGCAAAACTGGCTTGCACCCGTTGTATGTGAACATAGAGCTTATCACACCCGATCTTCACGTGGTGTCTCGGAGAACACTTGTTCCTTGAAATTTAGTGAGAGATCATCTTATAATGCTAACATTGAACTAAGAAAAATAAGATGCATAAAGGATAAACATCACATGCAATCAATATAAGTGATATGATATGGCAATCATCATCTTGTGCCTTTGATCTCCATCTCCAAAGCACCGTCATGATCACCATCGTCACCGGAGCGACACTTGATCTCCATCGTAGCATTGTTGTTGTCTCGCCAACTATTGCTTCTACGACTATCGCTACCACTTAATGATAAAGTAAAAACAATTATAGGGCGATTGCATTGCATACAATAAAGCGACAACCATATGGCTCCTGCCAGTTGCCGATAACTCTGTTACAAAACATGATCATCTCATACAATAAGATTTAGCATCATGTCTTGACCATATCACATCACAACATGCCCTGCAAAAACAAGTTAGACGTCCTCTACTTAATTGTTGCAAGTTTTACGTGGCTGCAACGGGCTAAGCAAGAACCGTTCTTACCTACGCATCAAAACCACAACGATTTTTCGTCAAGTGTGTTGTTTTAACCTTTAAGAAGGACCGGGCGTAGTCACAGTCCATTCAACTAAAGTTGGAGAAACTGGCACCCGCGAGCCACCTGTGTGCAAAGCACATCGGTAGAACCAGTCATT
Organism: Aegilops umbellulata; assembly: GCA_032464435.1. Classification (NCBI taxonomy): domain Eukaryota; kingdom Viridiplantae; phylum Streptophyta; class Magnoliopsida; order Poales; family Poaceae; genus Aegilops; species Aegilops umbellulata. The sequence goes on along the minus strand of CP136056.1, from coordinate 344,504,683 downwards.
TGTAAGCATACGCGTTATGTCGGTCTGGGCCGCTTCATCCAACAATACCACTGTCGGTGTCAAAACCGGCGGATCTCGGGTAGGGGGTCCCGAACTGTGCGTCTAGGCGGATGGTAACAGGAGACGAGGGACACAATGTTTTACCCAGGTTCGGGCCCTCTTGATGGAGGTAAAACCCTACGTCCTGCTTGATTAATATTGATGATATGGGTAGTACAAGACTAGATCTACCACGAGATCAAGGAGGCTAAACCCTAGAAGCTAGCCTATGGTATGATTGTTGTATGTTGGGGCTCTGTCCTACGGACTAAAACCCTCCAGTTTATATAGACACCGGAGAGGGTTAGGGTTACACAAAGTCGGTTACAATGGTAGGAGATCTGAATATCCGCATCGCCAAGCTTGCCTTCCACGCCAAGCTTGCCTTCCACGCCAAGCTTGCCTTCCACGCCAAGGAAAGTCCCATCTGGACACGGGACGAAGTCTTCAATCTTGTATCTTCATAGTCCAGGAGTCCGGCTGAAGGTATAGTCCGGCTACCCGGACACCCCCTAATCCAGGACTCCCTCAGTAGCCCCTGAACCAGGCTTTAATGACGATGAGTCCGGCGCGCAGATTGTCTTCGGCATTGCAAGGCGGGTTCCTCCTCCAAGTTCTTCATAAAAGTTTGTAAACACCAAGGGTAGTGTCCGGCTCTGCAAAATAAGTTTCCACATATTGCCATAGAGAGAATAATATTAACACAAATCTAATCTGCTGACGCATTTCGTAGCGTGACATCACACTACGGCCAAGCCTTTATTCGAATCGTTTTTACTTCCCCACCTCAGCGCATTTTGCGAGGCGGTTTCCTTGGCACGTCTTTTCAAAGCAGAGATCATGTCCCCCATTTACGGGATTCTCATCAATACGGACGTGGGTAGCCCAACCGCACCATTTATCACGGCGCTTGGGAGATAAGCAAGTTTTACCAGGCTGGTGGGGACGCATAGCCGTATCCGCCCATATAAGGGGATAAGGATCCACCTTTTTACCTATGCCTTCTTCCTCTGCCTATCCATCTCCTGCGCACCCGAGCTCCAGCGCCCAAGTCCGCACTTCCCACCTCAACCTTCTCCAGCAATGTCCGGAGCAGGAGCCAAGTGGATGGTCTCCTCCGTTACGAAGGGCCATATCAAAAAGCTGAGGAAGGCTGGATACTTGTCTAACGACATCGCGCACCGGCTTCCCGAAAAGGGGCAGCTCCTTCCCACCCCAAGGCCCCATGAGAGGGTCGTGTTCCTTCCCCACTTCCTCCGCGGACTGGGTTTTCCTCTCCACCCATTTGTCCGGGGGGTCATGTTCTACTACGGCCTGGATTTCCATGACCTGGCCCCGAACTTCATCCTCAACATCTCGACGTTTATTGTCGTGTGCGAGGCCTTCCTCTGCATCCGCCCCCATTTCGGTCTTTGGCTCAAGACTCTTAATGTCAAGTCGAAGGTTGCGCGTGGCAACCAGGCGGAATGCGGAGGCGCCATGGCGGGCAAGATGGCCAACGTCCTATGGACCGAGGGCTCCTTTGTGGAGACCCTGAAGGGGTGGCAGTCAGGGTGGTTTTACATCACCGAGCCGCGCGATCCGGAATGGATCGCAGCCCCTGAGTTCCGGTCTGGACCCCCTACGCGGCTCACGTCTTGGAAGGAGATGGGCTTGTCGTGGGGCTACAAAGAAGAGGTGACCGAACTGCAAAAATGCATCCAAACCCTGGTGAACAAGCAGCTCAAGCTTGTCAATGTAGTCCAGGTTATGCTCGTCCGCCGGATCCTCCTGTGTCAACACCGGGATTTCAATCTGTGGGAGTTCGACCCGGCGCAGCACCCTACCCTCAGCAGGCTTTTAGACATGACGTACGAAGAAGTCTGGAAGGTGCTAACCAAAGGCGCCGAGGCTCCCGCATCCTCCTCCGAGGACCGCGGCTTCAGCTCGCAGCGTCACGCTGGCGAGGTGAGTCATTTTCACCTTTTACAAGACATTTGTTTCTCATAGTTTGACTCTATGCGGGATCTAAACTCCCTCACCTTTGACAGGAGTGGCAGGCAAAGTCCGGACAGATCGACTGGCCGGCTCCCTTGCCCGAAGACCCAGCAGATGCTCGTTTATCGAAGCTGCTGGCTCCGGCACCTTATGTGGTGCCAGAGAAGAAGGCCAAGAAGAAGGCCACGGGGACTCGAAAGGGTTCCCGACATATGGTGGTGTCGGACTCATCGTCCGACGACTCCGAGACGCACTCCTCCCGTGAAGACGAGGAGGATGAGGAAGAAACCTCTCCCCCTCCAGTGGGGGGAGGAAAGAAGAGGAAGGCCGCCCCAACAAGGGAGGCCGAAGGGTCCAAGAAGGGGAAGACCCTTCCTCCGGACTACTCCACCGACGCCGACGAGGGCGAAGAGGAGTGGCCGCAAAGGGCCAGGCGCCCGGCGGGATCGTAAGTATTCGGATACCAGAGTAACTCATAGCATTCCTTTGTCGCACAACTTTTCCTTATGTCGAATATAATTATGCAGCCCGCCCAAGGCCGGGCTCGACGAATCCTCGAGCGGCTCCCTAGATTCATCGGATGTGAATTCACTTCCGACGGCTACCTCCCCCCGCCCTACGGACGACGCTGAAGTGTTGTCCCAACAGGTTCCAAGCCAAGAGGAGGTGGTCCTGGAGGCGCCACAAGGTGACTTCCCGGACTCCAGGAGCAAAGGGGACAAGACCCCTCAGGGCTCCAAGTCCGGCTTTGAGCCGGACACCGCGCCGGAATGTTCAATGGTTCCGGTTTGCGGTAGGCGAACTCCTTCTAAGAGGAGCAAGCCTTCTAAGCCGGCGGCCTCCGTCCAGCCGGAGGTGCTGGACAATCTGCTGGAGGTGCTTAACGGCGCCTCCATTGACGAGGAGCACCGTACTGTTATGAGTACGGTGATCCAAAAGGTTCAGTCCGCCAAGAGCGGACTGGCTGAAGCTTGTGCCAGCCTTCTAACAGGCTTCGAGGTAAGTAAAAATATGTAAAAATACTACCGCATAGACAGTAGCCCCTGATGCTCTGTTTGGCGTTCGGAAAGAAAAACCGAATAGAGGATCAAATAAATTTCGTAGGAGTCTTACAAAAAATGAGTCAATATGCGTATGCAGGCTTCGCTGCTTGCGACCGCCGCACTGACTGCGGAGGTAGGCACGCTGAAGCAGGGTCTCGAGCGGTCCGAGCAAGAGCTCGGCCTTGCCAAGAGGCAGCTCGAGGAGAAAGAAGGTAAGAGATACCTTATAGAAATATATAAAAAGATGCAATTGCAAAAAATGACAGGATTATGCCACTTATTGCAGGGGCCACAACTGAGGTGGCGACCCTCAAGTAGGCGCTGTCCGAGGCCGAGAAGAGAGCGGCCTCAGAGCGCACCGAGCGGGAGAAATTTGAGGCGTAGGCCGGCGAGGCGCAGCAAGAGCTTCAGGCTCTCATGAAAAAACATGAGAGTTTGGAGCTTGACTCGAAGACGTGAGCGCCTGAGCTCGCCGCGGCCATCGAGACTGCCAAGTCTGCCAAGGCCGAATCCCAGAAGGCCCTCCAGAATTAGATGCGGTGAAAAAGATGGCGGCGGGTAAGGCATTCTTTATGCAAATCAAACATACAAAAGTAAGCTACTTGTTACTTACCCGAATCCGGAGCTCTCCAGGAGCGTTCGCAGATCTTCCCCGTAGCGTGTCTGATGCTGCCGCATTTTACCGAGCCGAGGAGGGCAGCTTGACGGAGAAGGTGTTCTGGTCTCAATATGCTGAGGCCGGACACCCCGTGCCCCTGAGCGACTAGCTGAAGCAGCTGGTCGAGCTCCACAAGGCGGCCGAACAGGCCATGAAGGGCCTCATAGTTCGGCTGTGGCCTGGAGAGGCCCTGCTTGGGAGCTACTTCGGATTGGTGCGGCTGCTGGTGGAATCCTGTCCAAGGCTCGAGGTCATCAAGCGCTCCGTCTGCATTGAAGGTGCCCGGAGGGCCCTTGCCCGCGCTAAGGTGCATTGGGGCAAGCTGGACAGTGAGAAGCTTGTGAAGGACGGGCCACCGCCGGGGAAGGAGCATCGCAAGCCCGAGAATTATTATAAGGACATGCTGAAGGGCGCCCGCGTTGTGGCAGATGAATGTACCAAGGATGTAATTTTTGAATGAACTCGCTTGTGTTGTCCTGTGCGCTGAAAACTTGTTCATTTGCGCTAAGCAATGCTTGTTGAATTTAAAATATTACTTTCTGTGCGGCCATTTATCAAAAATTGAGAGATGGCCAGTCGTCGGCTTCTGCCCTCATGCCACTAGTGCTGGGGTGTTCGGGATAAACCTGAGCGCTCTTTTTCCCATGTTTCGGTCCTTCGAGGGAGGCGCTTAGCACAACGAACAAGGCAATCGAACTATAATGCTTGAACACTCTCACTTAGCCATAGAACTCTATAATTTTAAATTTCGGCGAAGCCCCTAGTATTCGGAAGACTGAGTTCGGGGCGCTATCCACGCCTTGGCCAGACAAAATCCGGTTCCTCGCTCTAAGCGGCATAAGTCTTTAAGGACCTGAAAAACCTCTCGAATAGCGACCGGTCTCTCGCCTTATCATGATAGTCAGTTTTAGCTTTCTCTACTGAGGTGCTCAGCCCAGCTCAACTGGGGCACAATCGCATTAGTTCTCCTAGTGCTACCTTAGCCGATATAGCGGAACGTAAGGCACCAAAACATAGGAACCGGGCAAACCCAACTATTGACCCAAATCATGATTCGGAGCGGATGCATATAATGCTATAAGTTCGGGGTGCCGCACTTGTGAAAGTGTTCAGACTTCTCACACCATATTAAGGGGTACTGGAGCCCCTGGTGTATTTGCCGTACCACAGTGTACGGGTGCAACATGTCATTAATGAACATATATATAAAAAGAGAGTAATGCAAAAAATATACAAAAAGCTATGCATTGTTTATAAGAAGGCTGCTATCCAAGCAGAACGATACAAATAGTGCGATAAGCAAAACAAATTGGACTATTTAACATGTCCTGTCCAGGGGCAGGCCGCGGAATTGTATTTAAAACAGGTATACTGCTCATAATAGAGACCACCTGGGAGTTCCATAATGCGGCATGGCTTGTCTGCTTCCCTGGTTCTTGCATCGTTTGTGCGGCAGTTGAATTGCCGAAGAGGTCGTCCGAAGTATGGAGTCCTGAAAGTAAGAGAAAATAAAGAAAGAATTCGGCAGCCCCTAGTACGGTTTAAGCTGTGTTTTGGGCATGCCGTGATGGTGCCCCTTCCCCTGCGCCCATGGTACTTTGAGAGCGTAGTTATGTACGCGGAGCACTGGTTTTGCTATTTCGTGAGGGCTAGGTTTGGGGCCGCATTGCTACGCCTGCTCAGAACATGCCAGGCGGTCTTGTTGTAGGTTACTCCGGGCGTGCTTGACAGTGTCCGGCTTTTTGAAGGCCGGACTGGAGAATTGCCTGGAGAGGCTGCTTTGTACTTCTGCTGCGAGCGCTGCCGTATGCTCCTCCATTCGGAGAGAGCGTTCGGTGTTTCCGTTGACCGTGATTACTCCTCGAGGGCCTGGCATCTTGATCTTGAGGTATGCATAATGCGGTACCGCATTGAACTTTGCGAATGCGGTTCGTCTGAGCAGTGCGTGATAGCCACTGCGGAACGGGACTATGTCGAAGATTAACTCCTCGCTTCGAAAGTTATCCGGAGATCCGAAGACCACTTCAAGTGTGACTGAACCTGTACAGTTGGCCTCTACACCTGGTATGACGCCTTTAAAGGTCGTTTTGGTGGGCTTAATCCTCGAGGGATCTATGCCCATTTTCTGCACTGTATCCTGGTAAAGCAGGTTCAGGTTGCTGCCGCCGTCCATAAGGAATCTTGTGAGATGAAATCCGTCAATAATTGGGTCTAGAACCAATGTGGCGAACCCGCCATGACGGATGCTAGTGGGGTGGTCCCTTTGATCAAAAGTGATCAGGCAGGAGGACCATGGGTTGAACTTTGGGGCGACTGGCTCCAGCGCATATACGTCCCGTAATGCACACTTCCGCTCCCTCTTGGGGATGTGGGTTGCGTATATCATGTTCACCGTCCGCACTTGTGGGGGAAAACCGTTCTATCCATTGTTGTTCGGCGGCCTGGGCTCCTCCTCGTCGTTGCTACGCAGCCCCTTGTCTCTATTATCGGCATTTAACTTGCCTGCCTGCTTGAACACCCAACAATCCCTGTTGGTGTGATTGGCTGGCCTTTCGGGGGTGCCATGTATCTGGCACAAGCGGTCGAGTATTCGGTCCAAACTGGACGGGCCCTGAGTATTTCTTTTGAATGGCTTTTTCCGCTGACCGGATTTGTAGCCTCGGAATCCGGCATTGGCTGCCGTATCCTCGTTGCTGTCACTGTTGATGCGGCGTTTTTGCTTGTTCCGGCGCGACCTGCCACTTTTGTCGTTGGTATCCGAATTACCAAGGTTTTTGGTTAAGTTGTTGCTGCGAGCTAGCCAGTTGTCTTCTCCTGCGCAAAAGCGGGTCATGAGTGTCGTGAGGGCTGCCATAGATTTTGGCTTTTCCTGTCCCAGGTGCCTGGCAAGCCACTCGTCGCGGATATTATGCTTGAAGGCTGCTAGGGCCTCTGCGTCCGGACAGTCGACTATTTGGTTTTTCTTTGTTAGGAACCGTGTCTAGAATTGACTGGCCGATTCCTCTGGCTGCTGAATTATGTGGCTTAGGTCATCAGCGTTCGGTGGTCGCACATAGGTACCCTGGAAATTGTCGAGGGATGCGGCTTCCAGGTTCTCCCAAGAACCGATCGAATCTGCTGGCAAGCTATTAAGCCAATGCCGGGCTGGTCCCTTAAGTTTGAGTGGGAGGTATTTGATGGCGTGTAGATCATCGCCGCGGGCCATGTGGATATGAAGGAGATAATCCTCGATCCATACCGCAGGATCTTTGTGCCATCATATGATTCGATGTTCACGGGTTTGAAACCCTCAAGGATTTTATGATCCATTACTTCATGTGTGAAGCATAGTGGGTGTGCGGCGCCTCTGTATTGGGCTATATCACAACGCAGCTCGAATGAGCTTTGTCTATTGTGTTCGGCCCGGCTGGATTTATTAAGTCCGGAGTGACGATCCCCGTCACGTGCCGTGGGGCGCCCACGCGATCCGTAGATCGATCTTGTTTGTCTTGCCTTATCCTCTAGTATCTCTTGCAGGTCTGGCGCGTTTTCCCGTGCCTTATCATGTTTTGAGCGGCGCCGGGGCATGGCTTGAGTGGAGGGCCGAGAGGCCTCTCTGTCACGGCCACGAGGTGGCCGGTCGGCCGTGTCATGCGCTGGTGATGTAGGTGCTTCCTCCTCTAATCGGGGTAGCAGCCTGCGCTTTGGGTAACTCTTGGAGGAGCGTTCGAGTTCATACTCTTCGGCCGCAAGGACTTCAGTCCATCTGTCAGCTAGCAAATCTTGATCAACTCTAAGCTGTTGCTGCTTTTTCTTGAGGCTGCCTGCCGTGGCTATAAGCCTGCGTTTAAGACGCTCTTGTTCAGCGGGATCCACCGGCACGACGAATTCGTCGTCGCCGAGGCGTGCCTCGTCCTCGGAGGGAGGCATGTAATTATCATCCTCAACCTCTTTGTCTGCCGCTCTCTCGTGAGGGCTGGCTTCTCCATCCTCCTGTGCTGAATCTTGCTGGAGGGGGTGTTCTTCGACGCTATTCGGAGTATTATTATCTCCCGTACCGGAATCACCGTTTTTGCTTTGGCGGGATTTAGAGCGGCGCCGCTGACGCCGACGCTTGGGGTGTTTCTTAGATGTGTCATCCCCCGCTGTTCCATCGCCATCTCCGTCTTTTGGAGTGTCCACCATATATATGTCGTATGATGAGGTGGCCTTCCAGCGCCCTACAGGTGCTGGTTCTTGGTCGTCTCCTACATCATCGTCCATACCGTCGAAGTCTTCGGAGTCGAAGTCGAGCATGTCGGTTAAGTCGTCGACAGTGGCTACGAAGTGGGTGGTGGGTGGGCTTTGAATTTCTTCATCGTCCGTATCCCAACCTTGCTGACCGTAGTCCAGCCAGGGCTCTCCTGATAAAGAGAGAGACTTTAGCGATTTTAGGATGTCGCCGAAGGGCAAGTGCTGAAAGATGTCCGCGGCGGTGAACTCCATGATCGGCGCCCAATCGGATCCGATCGGCAGGCGCGCGGAGGGCTCGGAGTCCGGAGAGGAATCCGGCCCCTCGGAGTCACGGGCCTTGCGGAGTGCGGGGCTGGTGTTCGGCTCGATCGCCTTTGAGATCGCAGCCCCCGAGGCGGCGTCCAACCACTCATCCTCGATTGGCGCAGTAGGCTCCGAATTAAGGGTCGGAACCGATGCGTGTGCGGCCTCCAGGGCACTGTTCGGCGGCAGAGCTAGATCATGCCCATCGAGACAGTGCGTCGCGCTCGGCTGTGGCTCGAATTCGTCGAAGATCAAGTCCCCGCGGATGTCAGTCATGTAGTTTAAACTTCCAAATCTGACCTGATGCCCAGGGGCGTAGCTTTCGATCTGCTCCAGATGGCCAAGCAAACTAGCCCGCATTGCGAAGCCGCCGAAGACGAAGATCTGTCCGGGGAGAAAAGTCTCACCCTAGACCGCATCGTTGTTGATGATCAAAGGAGCCATCGGGCCTAAAAGCAACGACACAGAGGAACTCTCAATGAAAGCACCAATGTCGGTGTCAAAACTGGCGAATCTCGGGTAGGGGGTCCCGAACTGTGCGTTTAGGCGGATGGTAACAGGAGACGAGGGACACAATGTTTTACCCAGGTTCAGGCCCTCTTGATGGAGGTAAAACCCTACGTCCTGCTTGATTAATATTGATGATATGGGTAGTACAAGAGTAGATCTACCAGAAGATCAAGGAGGCTAAACCCTAGAAGCTAGCCTATGGTATGATTGTTGTATGTTGGGGTTCTGTCCTACGGACTAAAACCCTCCGGTTTATACAGACACCGGAGAGGGTTAGGGTTACACAAAGTCGGTTACAATGGTAGGAGATCTGAATATCCGCATCGCCAAGCTTGCCTTCCACGCCAAGGAAAGTCCCATCCGGACACGGGACGAAGTCTTCAATCTTGTATCTTCATAGTCCAGGAGTCCGGCTGAAGGTATAGTCTGGCTACCCGGACACCCCCTAATCCAGGACTCCCTCAACCGCCGAATCAAAGTATGACATGCTGGTAAGCAGTATGACTATTATCGCCCATAGCTCTTTGTGTTCTACTCGTGCATATAACATCTTCAAAAATAAAAATGCTAAAGAACGTTATCACTACAAAATAATATAGCCTTGTCATGCTCCATCTTCTTAACACAAAGTATTTATCATGTACAACCCCGATGACAAGCCGAGCAATTGGTTCATAATTTTTAACGCGCTTCAGCTTTTTCAACCCCTACGCAATATATGAGCGCATGCCATGGACATAACACTATGGGTGGAAGAGAATACGGCGGTAGAAATTAATAAGGGGAAGAAAAAAATGAAGATAGTCTCACATCGACGTGGCTAATCAACGGGCTATGGAGATTCCCATCAATTGATGTCAATGTAAGGAGTAGGGATTGCCATGCAAAAGATGCACTAAGAGCTATAAGTGTATGAAAGCTCAAACTAAAAAATAAGTGGGTGTGCATCCGACTTGCTTGCTCATGAAGACCTCGGGTATTTGCGGAAGCTCATCATCGAAATATACAAGCCAAATTCTATAATGAAAATTCCCACTAGTATATGAAAGTGAGAATATAGGAGACTCTCTATATGAAAAACATGGTGCTCTTTGAAGCACAAGTGTGGAAAATGATATAACACTGGCGCTTCTCTCTTTTTTTCTATTTTTATTGGCTCTTTTTGAAGGAAATATGCCCTAGAGGCAATAATAAAGTTATTATTTATTTCTTTATATATCGTGATAAATGTTTATTATTCATGCTAGAATTGTATTAACCGGAAACATAATACATGTGTGGATACATAGACAAACAGAGTGTCACTAGTATGCCTCTACTTGACTAGCTTGTTAATCAAAGATGGTTAAGTTTCCTAACCATAGACAAAGGAGTTGTCATTTGATTAACAAGGTCACATCATTAGTTGAATGATCTGATTGACATGACCCATTCCATTAGCTTAGCACCCGATCGTTTAGTATGTTGCTATTGCTTTCTTCATGACTTATACATGTTCCTATGACTATGAGATTATGCAACTCCCGTTTACCGTAGGAACACTTTGTGTGCTACCAAACGTCACAACGTAACTGGGTGATTATAAAGGTGCTCTACAGGTGTCTCCGAAAGTATTTGTTGGGTTGGCGTATTTCGAGATTAGGATTTGTCACTCCGAATGTCAGAGAGGTATCTCAGGGCCTTCTCGGTAATGCACATCACATAAGCCTTGCAAGCATTGCAACCAATGAGTTAGTTGCGAGATGATGTATTACGGAACGAGTAAAGAGACTTGCCGGTAACGAGATTGAACTAGGTATTGGATACCGACGATCGAATCTCGGGCAAGTAACATACCGATGACAAAGGGAACAACGTATGTTGTTATGCGGCCTGACCGTTAAAGATCTTCGTAGAATATGTAGGAGCCAATATGGGCATCCAGGTCCCACTATTGGTTATTGACCGGAGACGAGTCTCGGTCATGTCTACATTGTTCTCGAACCGTAGGGTCCGCACGCTTAAGGTTTCGATGACAGTTATATTATGAGTTTATGCATTTTGATGTACCGAAGTTAGTTCGGAGTCCCGGATGAGATCACGGACATGATGAGGAGTCTCGGAATGGTCGAGACGAAAAGATTGATATATTGGACGACTATATTCGGACATCGGAATGGTTCCGAGTGGTTTCGGATAATAACGGAGTACCCGGGGGGTTAATGGGCCCATATGGGCCTTAAGGGAAAAGAGGAGGGGCGGCCAGGGCAGGCCGCGCGACCCCTCCCCCCTAGTCCGAATAGGACAAGGAAGGGGGGGGGGCGGCGCCCCCCCTTTTCCCTTTCCCCCTCTCTCCTTCCTTCTCCTACAAGGAAAGGGAGAGGAGTCCTACTCCCGGTGGGAGTAGGACTCCTCCTTGGTGCGCCCCTCTAGGCCGGCCGCCCCCTCCCCCTTGCTCCTTTATATACGGGGGCAGGGGGCACCCCAGAACACACAATTGATCAACGTGATTGTTCCTTAGCCATGTGCGGTGCCCCCCTCCACCATATTCCACCTCGGTCATATTTTCGCGGTGCTTAGGTGAAGCCATGCGTCGGTAGTACATCAAGATCGTCACCACGCCGTCGTGCTGACGGAACTCCTCCCCGAAGCTTTGCTGGATCGGAGCCCGGGGATCGTCATCGAGCTGAACGTGTGCCAAGAACTCGGAGGTGCCGGAGTAACGGTGCTTGGATCAGTCGGATCGGGAAGACGTACGACTACTTCCTCTACGTTGCGTCAACGCTTCCGCTTCGGTCTACGAGGGTACGTAGACAACACTCTCCCCTCTCGTTGCTATGCATCACCATGATCTTGTGTGTGCGTAGGAATTTTTTTGAAATTACTACGTTCCCCAACAGTGGCATCCGAGCCTAGGTTTTTATGGTTTGATGTTTTGCACGAGTAGAACACAAGTGATTTGTGGACGATACAAGTCATACTGCCTACCAGCATGTCATACTTTGGTTCGGCGGTATTGTTGGATGAAGCGGCCCGGACCGACATTACGCGTACGCTTACGCGATACTGGTTCTACCGATGTGCTTTGCACACAGGTGGCTGGCGGGTGTCAGTTTCTCCAACTTTAGTTGAACCGAGTATGGCTACGCCCGGTCCTTGAGAAGGTTAAAACGGAGTCTATTTGACAAACTATCGTTGTGGTTTTGATGCGTAGGTGAGATTGGTTCTTGCTTAAGCCCGTAGCAGCCACGTAAAATTTGCAACAAACAAAGTAGAGGACGTCTAACTTGTTTTTGCAGGGCATGTTGTGATGTGATATGGTCAAGACATGATGCTAAATTTTATTGTATGAGATGATCATGTTTTGTAACCGAGTTATCGGCAACCGGCAGGAGCCGTATGGTTGTCGCTTTATTGTATGCAATGCAATCGCCCTGTAATGCTTTACTTTATCAATAAGCGGTAGCGATAGTTGTAGAAGCATAAGATTAGCGAGACAACAACGATGCTACGATGGAGATCAAAGTGTCGCGCCGGTGACGATGGTGATCATGATGGTGCTGCGGAGATGGAGATCACAAGCACAAGATGATGATGGCCATATCATATCACTTATATTGATTGCATGTGATGTTTATCTTTTTATGCCTCTTATCTTGCTTTGATTGACGGTAGCATTATAAGATGATCTCTCACTAAATTATCAAAGTAATAGTGTTCTCCCTAAGTATGCACCGTTGCGAAAGTTCTTCGTGCTGAGACACCACGTGATGATCGGGTGTGATAGGCTCTACGTTCAAATACAACGGGTGTAAAACAGTTGCACACGCGGAATACTCAGGTTTAACTTGACGAGCCTAGCATATAACAGATATGGCCTCGGAACACGGAGACCGAAAGGTCGAGCGTGAATCATATAGTAGATATGATCAACATAGTGATGTTCACCATTGAAACTACTCCATCTCACGTGATGATCGGACATGGTTTAGTTGATTTGGATCACGTGATCACTTAGAGGATTAGAGAGATGTCTATCTAAGTGGGAGTTCTTAAGTAATATGATTAACTGAACTTAAATTTATCATGAACTTAGTCCCTGATAGTATTTTGCTTGTTTATGTTGATTGTAGATAGATGGCTCGTGCTGTTGTTCCGTTGAATTTTAATGCGTTCCTTGAGAAAGCAAAGTTGAAAGATGATGGTAGCAATTACACGGACTGGGTCCGTAACTTGAGGATTATCCTCATTGCTGCACAGAAGAGTTACGTCCTGGAAGCACCGCTGGGTGCCAGGCCTGCTGCTAGAGCAACGCCAGATGTTGTGAATGTCTGGCAGAGCAAAGCTGATGACTACTCGATAGTTCAGTGTGCCATGCTTTACGGCTTAGAACCGGGACTTCAACGACGTTTTGAACATCATGGAGCATATGAGATGTTCCAAGAGTTGAAGTTAATATTCCAACAGAATGCCCGGATTGAGAGATATGAAGTCTCCAATAAGTTCTATAGCTGCAAGATGGAGGAGAATAGTTCTGTCAGTGAGCATATACTCAAAATGTCTGGGTATTATAATCACTTGATTCATCTGGGGGTTAATCTTCCGGATGATTGCGTCATTGACAGAATTCTCCAATCACTTCCACCAAGCTACAAAGGCTTCGTGATGAACTATAATATGCAAGGGATGGATAAGACAATGCCCGAGCTCTTCGCAATGCTAAAGGCTGCGGAGGTAGAAATCAAAAAGGAGCATCAAGTGTTGATGGTTAACAAAACCACTAGTTTCAAGAAAAAGGGCAAAGGGAAGAAGAAGGGGAACTTCAAGAAGAACAGCAAACAAGTTGCTGCTCAAGAGAAGAAACCCAAGTCTGGACCTAAGCCTAAAACTGAGTGCTTCTACTGCAAGCAGACTGGTCACTGGAAGCGGAACTGCCCCAAGTATTTGGCGGATAAGAAGGATGGCAAGGTGAACAAAGGTATATGTGATATACATGTTATTGATGTGTACCTTACTAATGCTCGCAGTAGCACCTGGGTATTTGATACTGGTTCTGTTGCTAATATTTGCAACTCGAAACAGGGACTATGGATTAAGCGAAGATTGGTTAAGGACGAGGTGACGATGCGCGTGGGAAACGGTTCCAAAGTCGATGTGATCGCAGTCGGCACGCTACCTCTACATCTACCTTCGGGATTAGTATTAGACCTAAATAATTGTTATTTGGTGCCAGCGTTGAGCATGAACATTATATCTGGATCTTGTTTGATGCGAGACGGTTATTCATTTAAATCAGAGAATAATGGTTGTTCTATTTATATGAGTAATATCTTTTATGGTCATGCACCCTTAAAGAGTGGTCTATTTTTGATGAATCTCGATAGTAGTGATACACATATTCATAGTGTTGAAGCCAAAAGATGCAGAGTTGATAATGATAGTGCAACTTATTTGTGGCACTGCCGTTTAGGTCATATCGGTATAAAGCGCATGAAGAAACTCCATACTGATGGACTTTTCGAGCCACTTGATTATGAAGCACTTGGCACTTGCGAATCGTGCCTCATGGGCAAGATGACCAAAACACCGTTCTCCGGTACTATGGAGAGAGCAACAGATTTATTGGAGATCATACATACAGATGTATGTGGTCCAATGAACATTGAGGCTCGTGGCGGATATCGTTATTTTCTCACCTTCACAGATGATTTAAGTAGATATGGGTATGTCTACTTAATGAAACACAAGTCTGAAACATTTGAAAAGTTCAAAGAATTTCAGAGTGAAGTTGAAAATCATCGTAACAAGAAAATAAAGTTTCTACGATCTGATCGTGGAGGAGAATATTTGAGTTACGAGTTTGGTCTACATTTGAAACAATGCGGAATAGTTTCGCAACTCACGCCACCCGGAACACCACAACGCAATGGTGTGTCCGAACGTTGTAATCATACTTTACTAGATATGGTGCGATCTATGATGTCTCTTACAGATTTACCGCTATCGTTTTGGGGTTATGCTTTAGAGACGGCCGCATTCACGTTAAATAGGACACCGTCAAAATCCGTTGAGACGACACCTTATGAACTATGTTTTAGCAAGAAACCAAAGTTGTCGTTTCTTAAAGTTTGGGGCTGCGATGCTTATGTGAAAAAGCTTCAACTTGATAAGCTCGAACCCAAATCGGAGAAATGTGTCTTCATAGGATATCCAAAAGAAACTGTCGGATACACCTTCTATCACAGATCCGAAGGCAAGACTTTTGTTGCTAAATTCGGAGTCTTTCTAGAAAAGGAGTTTATCTTGAAAGAAGTGAGTGGGAGGAAAGTAGATCTTGATGAGGTAACTGTACCTACTCCCTTATTGGAAAGTAGTACATCACAGAAAACTGTTTCTGTAGCACCTACACCAATTAGTGAGGAAGTTAATGATGATGATCATGCAACTTCAGATCAAGTTACTACGGAACCTCGTAGATCAACCAGAGTAAGATCCGCACCAGAGTGGTACGGCAATCCTGTTCTGGAAATCATGCTACTAGATCATGGTGAACCTACGAACTATGAAGAAGCGATGGTGAGCCCAGATTCCGCAAAATGGCTTGAAGCCATGAAATCTGAGATGGGATCCATGTATGAGAACATAGTGTGGACTTTGGTTGACTTGCCCGAGGGTCGGCAAGCAATAGAGAATAAGTGGATCTTTAAGAAGAAGACTGATGCTGATGGTAATGTTACTGTCTACAAAGCTCGACTTGTCGCGAAAGGTTTTCGACAAGTTCAAGGGATTGACTACGATGAGACCTTCTCACCCGTAGCGATGCTTAAGTCTGTCCGAATCATGTTAGCAATTGCCGCATTTTATGATTACGAAATTTGGCAAATGGATGTAAAGACTGCATTCCTGAATGGATTTCTGGAAGAAGAGTTGTATATGATGCAACCGGAAGGTTTTATCGATCCAAAGGGAGCTAACAAAGTATGCAAGCTCCAGCGATCCATTTATGGACTGGTGCAAGCCTCTCGGAGTTGGAATAAATGGTTTGATAGTGTGATAAAAGCATTTGGGTTTGTACAGACTTTTGGAGAAGCCTGTATTTACAAGAAAGTGAGTGGGAGCTCTGTAGCATTTCTGATATTATATGTAGATGACATATTAGTGATTGGAAATGATATAGAATTTCTGGATAGCATAAAGGGATACTTGAATAAAAGTTTTTCAATGAAAGACCTCGGTGAAGCTGCTTACATATTGGGCATTAAGATCTATAGAGATAGATCAAGACGCTTAATTGGACTTTCACAAAGCACATACCTTGACAAAGTTTTGAAGAAGTTCAAAATGGATCAAGCAAAGAAAGGGTTCTTGGCTGTATTACAAGGTGTGAAGTTGAGTAAGACTCAATGCCCGACCACTTCAGAAGATAGAGAGAAGATGAAAGATGTTCCCTATGCTACAGCCATAGGTTCTATCATGTATGCAATGCTGTGTACCAGACACGATGTGTGCCTTGCTATAAGTCTGGCAGGGAGGTACCAAAGTAATCCAGGAGTGGATCACTGGACAACGGTCAAGAATATCCTGAGGTACCTGAAAAGGACTAAGGAGATGTTTCTCGTGTATGGAGGTGACAAAGAGCTCGTCGTAAACGGTTACGTTGATGCAAGCTTTGACACTAATCCGGACGATTCTAAATCGCAAACCGGATACGTATTTACATTAAACGGTGGAGCTGTAAGTTGGTGCAGTTCTAAACAAAGCGTCGTAGCGGGATCTACATGTGAAGCGGAGTACATAGCTGCTTCGGAAGCAGCGAATGAAGGAGTCTGGATGAAGGAGTTCATATCCGATCTAGGTGTCATACCTAGTGCATCGGGTCCAATGAAAATCTTTTGTGACAATACTGGTGCAATTGCCTTAGCAAAGGAATCCAGATTTCACAAGAGAACCAAGCACATCAAGAGACGCTTCAATTCCATCCGGGATTTAGTCCAGGTGGGAGACATAGAGATTTGCAAGATACATACGGATCTGAATGTAGCAGACCCGTTGACTAAGCCTCTTCCACGAGCAAAACATGATCAGCACCAAGACTCCATGGGTGTTAGGATCATTACTGTGTAATCTAGATTATTGACTCTAGTGCAAGTGGGAGACTGAAGGAAATATGCCCTAGAGGCAATAATAAAGTTATTATTTATTTCCTTATATATCATGATAAATGTTTATTATTCATGCTAGAATTGTATTAACCGGAAACATAATACATGTGTGGATACATAGACAAACAGAGTGTCACTAGTATGCCTCTACTTGACTAGCTTGTTAATCAAAGATGGTTAAGTTTCCTAACCATAGACAAAGGAGTTGTCATTTGATTAACAAGGTCACATCATTAGTTGAATGATCTGATTGACATGACCCATTCCATTAGCTTAGCACCCGATCATTTAGTATGTTGCTATTGCTTTCTTCATGACTTATACATGTTCCTATGACTATGAGATTATGCAACTCCCGTTTACCGTAGGAACACTTTGTGTGCTACCAAACATCACAACGTAACTGGGTGATTATAAAGGTGCTCTACAGGTGTCTCCGAAAGTATTTGTTGGGTTGGCGTATTTCGAGATTAGGATTTGTCACTCCAAATGTCGGAGAGGTATCTCAGGGCCTTCTCGGTAATGCACATCACATAAGCCTTGGAAGCATTGCAACCAATGAGTTAGTTGCGAGATGATGTATTACGGAACGAGTAAAGAGACTTGCCGGTAACGAGATTGAACTAGGTATTGGATACCGATCGAATCTCGGGCAAGTAACATACCGATGACAAAGGGAACAACGTATGTTGTTATGTGGTCTGACCGATAAAGATCTTCGTAGAATATGTAGGAGCCAATATGGGCATCCAGGTCCCGCTATTGGTTATTGACCGGAGACGAGTCTTGGTCATGTCTACATTGTTCTAGAACCGTAGGGTCCGCACGCTTAAGGTTTCGATGACAGTTATATTATGAGTTTATGCATTTTGATGTACCGAAGTTAGTTCGGAGTCCCGGATGAGATCACGGACATGACGAGGAGTCTCGGAATGGTCGAGACGTAAAGATTGATATATTGGACGACTATATTCGGACATCGGAATGGTTCCGAGTGGTTTCGGATAATAACGGAGTACCCGGGGGGTTAATGGCCCCATATGGGCCTTAAGGGAAAAGAGGAGGGGCGGCCAGGGCAGGCCACGCGCCCCCTCCCCCCCTAGTCCGAATAGGACAAGGAAGGGGGGGGGCGGCGCCCCCCCTTTTCCCTTTCCCCCTCTCTCCTTCCTTCTCCTACAAGGAAAGGGAGAGGAGTCCTACTCCCGGTGGGAGTAGGACTCCTCCTTGGCGCGCCCCTCTAGGCCGGCCGCCCCCTCCCCCTTGCTCCTTTATATACGGGGGCAGGGGGCACCCCAGAGCACACAATTGATCAACGTGATCGTTCCTTAGCCGTGTGCGGTGCCCCCTCCACCATATTCCACCTCGGTCATATTGTCGCGGTGCTTAGGCGAAGCCCTGCGTCGATAGTACATCAAGATCGTCACCACGCCGTCGTGCTGACGGAACTCCTCCCCGAAGCTTTGCTGGATCGGAGCCCGGGGATCGTCATCGATCTGAACGTGTGCCAAGAACTCGGAGGTGCCGGAGTAACGGTGCTTGGATCGGTCGGATCGGTAAGACGTACGACTACTTGCTCTACATTGCGTCAACGCTTTCGCTTCGGTCTACGAGGGTATGTAGACAACACTCTCCCCTCTCGTTGCTATGCATCACCATGATCTTGCGTGTGTGTAGGAATTTTTTTGAAATTACTACGTTCCCCAACACTTTTAGCCTATTTTTTCCTTTTTCTCTCATTTTTAATTTTATTTTCTCACTGGGACGATGCTCTAATAATGATGGTCATCACAACTCTATTTACTTAAAACTTAATATTACAACTCAATAAAACTGAAACATATGACTCTATATGAATTCCTCTGGTAGTGTATCAGGATGTGCAATAATGCTAGCGTAACATGTATAAAATGATAAAGGGTGGCTGAGCTACAAATACTATGTCAACTATATGATCATGCAAAGCAATATAACAATGATGATATGTGTCATAATAACGAAACGGTGGAAGTTGCATGGCAATATATCTCGGAATGGCTATGGAAATGCCATGATAGGTAGGTATGGTGGTTGTTTTGAGGAAGATATGAGGCTTATGTGTGATAGAGTGTATCATATCACGTGGTTTGGATGCACCGGTGAAGTTTGCACCGACTCTCGAGGTGAAAAAGGGCAATGAATGGCACCAAAGAGGCTAGCAAATTGCAGAAAGGTGAGAGTGCGTATAATCCATGGACTCACATTAGTCATAAAGAACTCACATATTTATTGCAAAAGTTTATTAGCCCTCGAAGCAAAGTACTACTACGCATGCCCGTAGGGGGATAAATTGGTAGGAAAAGACCATCGCTTGTCCCCGACCGCCACTCAAAAGGAAGACAATCAATAATAAATCATGCTCCAACTTCTTAGCATAACGAGAGACTATACGCGCATGCTTCGGGAATCACAAACCTTAACACCAATATTCTTACTAAACCACAATCATTCACTAGTACATCCCACATATCACCATCTTAATAGCTCAAAACTATTGCAAGAAAACAAGCTTATCATATTCAGTGATCTACATGAAAGTTTTTATTATATCCCTCTTGAATACTATCATATCAAGACCAATTTCATAAAATGTGCGTATTGCCATTACTATTTATTAGACTCTCAAAAATATATAAGTGAAGCATGAGAGTGCAGCTATTTATTTAAAATATAATAAACATCATGCTCTAAAAGATATAAAGGAAGAACTAGAGCAACTGTCTAGCTCAAAAGATATAAGTGAAGCACATAGAGTATTTTAATAAATCTGAATAAATGCATGTCCCTCTCAAAAGGTGGGTGCAACAAACAATAAATGTGGCAAACTAAGCAAAGACTCTTATAATACACGACGCTCCAAGCAAAGCTCATATCATGTGATGAATAAGAATATAGCTCTAAGTAATATACCGATGGTTTGTAGATGAAAGAGGGGATGTGATACGTCTCCAATGTATCTACAATTTTTTAATTGTTTCATGCTATTATAGTATCAATCTTGGATGTTTTACATACATTTACAAGCAACTTTATATCATTTTTAGGACTAACCTACTAACTTTTTACCCGATGCCAGTTGCTGTTTTTTGCTTGCTTATGACTTTGTAGAATATCAGTACCAAACGAAATCCAAATGCCACGTAACTTTTTGGAGATTTTTTTTTTCTGAAAATAAGATACCCCGGAAGCTTCAGGAGGGAACGAGAAGACGAAGGAGTGGCCCACTAGGCACCAGGGCGGCCTAGGGCCCTAGGGCGCACCCTGGTACCTGATGTCTACTACACAACCTTCTTCTTGTAGACGTTGTTGGGCCTCCAAGTGCAGAGGTTTGTAGGACAGTAGCAAATTTCCCTCAGGTGGATGACCTAAGGTTTATCAATCCGTGGGAGGCGTAGGATGAAGATGGTCTCTCTCAAACAACCCTGCAACCAAATAACAAAGAGTCTCTTGTGTCCCCAACACACCCAACACAATGGTAAATTGTATAGGTGCACTAGTTCGGCGAAGAGATGGTGATACAAGTGCAATATGGATAGTAGATATAGGTTTTTGTAATATGAAAATATAAAATAGCAAGGTAACTAATGATTAAAGTGAGCGTAAACGGTATTGCAATGCTAGGAAACAAGGCCTATGGTTCATACTTTCACTAGTGCAAGTTCTCTCAACAATAATAACATAATTGGATCATATGACAATCCCTCATCATGCAATAAAGAGTCACTCCAAAGTCACTAATAGCAGAGAACAAACAAAGAGATTATTGTAGGGTACGAAACCACCTCAAAGTTATCCTTTCTAATCGATCTATAATAGTTTTTGTACTAGAATAACACCTTAAGACACAAATCAACCAAAACTCTAATGTCACCTAGATACTCCAATGTCATCTCAAGTATCCGTGGGTATGATTATACGATATGCATCACACAATCTCAGATTCATCTATTCAACCAACACAAAGTACTTCAAAGAGTGCCCCAAAGTTTCTATCAGAGAGTCAAGACGAAAACGTGTGCCAGCCCCTATGCATAAGTTCACGAGGTTACGGAACTCGCAAGTTGATCACCAAAACATACATCAAGTAGATCACGTGAATATCCCATTGTCACCACAGATAAGCACATGGAAGACATACATCAAGTATATCCAACTATAATAGCAAAGCTCGCGATACATCAAGATCGTACCACCTCAAGAACACGAGAGAGAGAGAGAGAGATCAAACACATAGCTACTGGTACATACCCTCAGCCCCGAGGGTGAACTACTCCCTCCTCATCATGGAGAGCGCCGGGATGATGATGATGGGCACCGATGAGGGACTCCCCCCTCTGGCAGGGTGCCGGAATGGGTCTATGGTTTTCGGTGGCTACAGAGGCTTGCGGCGGCGGAACTCCCGATCTAGGTTTATTTCTGGAAGTTTTGGGTTATATAATAGGTTTTGGAGTCGGGAACAAGTCAGGGAGGTCCACGAGGCAGCCACGAGGTAGGGGCGCCCCCACCCTCGTGGTGGCCTCGTGACTCTTCTGGCCCATCTCCGGTACTTCGTGGGCTTGTTCTGGTCCAAAAACAGTCTCCGTTGAATTTCAGGTCAATTGGACTCCGTTTGGTTTTCCTTCTCTATGATACTCAAAAATAAGGAAAAAACAGAAACTGGCACTCGGCTCTAGGTTAATAGGTTTGTCCAAAAAATCATATAAAATAGCATATAAATGCATATAAAACATCCTAGATGGATAATATAATAGCATGGAACAATAAAAAATTATAGATACGTTGGAGACATATCAAGCATCCCCAAGCTTAATTCCTGCTCGTCCTTGAGTAGGTAAATGATAAAAACAGAATTTTTGATGTGGAATTCTACCTAACATAATTATCAATATAATCTTCTTTATTGTGGCAAGAATATTCAGATCCATAAGATTCAAGACAAAAGTTTAATATTGACATAAAAATAATAATACTTCAAGCATACTAACCAAGCAATTATGTCTTCTCAAAATAACATAGCCAAAGAAAGCTCATCCCTACAAAATCATATAGTTTGGCCATGCTCCAGCTTCGTCACACAAAATGCTCTCATCATGCACAAACCCGATGACAAGCCAAGCAATTGTTTCATACTTTCGTATTCTCAAACTTTTTTCAACTTTCACGCAATACATGAGCGTGAGCCATGTATATAGCACTATGGGTGGAATAGAGTATAATGATGGGGGTTATGTGGAGAAGACAAAAAAGGAGAAAGTCTCACATTGACACGGCTAATCAACGGGCTAGGGAGATGCCCATCAATTGATGTCAATGCAAGGAGTAGGGATTGCCATGCAACAGATGCACTAGAGCTATAAATGTATGAAGGCGCGGCAAAAGAAACTAAGTGGGTGTGCATACAACTTGCTTGCTCATGAAGACCTAGGGCATTTGAGGAAGCCCATTGTTGGAATATACAAGCCAAGTTCTATAATGAAAAATTCCCACTAGTATATGAAAGTGACAAAATAAGAGACTCTCTATCATGAAGATCATGGTGCTACTTTGAAGCACAACTGTGGAAAAAGGATAGTAGCATTGCCCCTTTTATTTCTCTTTTTTTATTTGGCCCCCTTTTTTCCTTTCTTTTTTTGGCCTTTCTCTTTTTTTGAGACATTGCTCTATTAATGATGATCATCACACTTCTATTTATTTACAACTCAAAGATTACAAGTCGATACTAGAACAAAGTATGACTCTATATGAATGCCTCCGGCGGTGTACCGGGATGGGCAATTACTCATGAGTGACATGTATGAAAGAATTATGAACGGTGGCTTTGCCACAAATACGATGTCAACTACATGATCATGCAAGGCAATATGACAATGATGATGCGTGTCATAATAAACGGAACGGTGGAAAGTTGCATGGCAATATATCTCGGAATGGCTATGGAATGCCATAATAGGTAGGTATGATGGCTGTTTTGAGGAAGATATAAGGAGGTTTATGTGTGATAGAGCGTATCATATCACGGGGTTTTGATGCACCGGCGAAGTTTGCACCAACTCTCAAGGTGAGAAAGGGCAATGCACGGTACCGAAGAGGCTAGCAATGATGGAAGGGTGAGAGTGAGTATAATCCATGGACTCAACATCAGTCATAAAGAACTCACATACTTATTGCAAAAATCTACAAATCATCAAAAACCAAGCACTACACGCATGCTCCTAGGGGGATAGATTGGTAGGAAAAGACCATTGCTTGTCCCCGACCGCCACTCATAAGGAAAGCAATCAAAGAACACCTCATGCTTCAAATTTGTCACACAACGTTTACCATACGTGCATGCTACGGGACTTGCAAACTTCAACACAAGTATTTCTCAAATTCGCAATTACTCAACTAGCACGAATCTAATATCACCATCTTCATATCTCAAAACAATCATCAAGTATCAAACTTCTCATAGTATTCAATGAACTCTATATGGAAGTTTTTATTATACCCATCTTGGATGCCTATCATATTAGGACTATTTTAATAACCAAAGCAAATTACCATGCCGTTATAAAGACTCTCAAAATATAAGTGAATCATGAGAGTTCATCTATTTCTTCAAAATAAAACTACGGTCGTGCTCTAAAAGGATATAATTGAAGCACTACAGCAAATGACAAACTACTCCGAAAGATATAAGTGAAGATCAATGAGTAGTTGAGTAATTATGCAACTATGTGAAGACTCTATAACATTTAAGAATTTTAGATCTTGGTATTTTATTCAAGCAGCAAGCAAATCAAAATAAAATAAAATGACACTCCAAGCAAAACACATATCATGTGGTGAATAAAAATACAGCTCTAAGTAAAGTTACCGATGAACGAAGACGAAAGAGGGGATGCCATCCGGGGCATCCCCAACCTTAGGCTCTTGGTTGTCCTTGAATATTACCTTGGGGTGCCTTGGGCATCCCCAATCTTAGGCTCTTGCCACTCCTTATTCCATAGTCCATCGAATCTTTACCCAAAACTTGAAAACTTCACAACACAAAACTCAACAGAAAACTCGTAAGCTCCGTTAGTATAAGAAAATAAACCACCACTTAGGTACTGTTGTGAACTCATTCTAAATTCAAATTGGTGTTAAACCTACTGTATTCCAACTTATCTATGGTTCATACCTTCTGATACTACTCATAGATTCATCAAAATAAGCAAACAACAAATAGAAAACAAAATATGTGAAAAACAGAACAGTCTGTAGTAATATGTATCATTCGAATGCTTCTGTAAATCCAAAAATTCTTAAATAAATGGTTAGACGTGAGGAATTTGTCTATTAATCTTCTGCAAAAAGAATCAACCTAAAATCTCTCTCCATTAAAAAATGGCAGCTAATCTCGTGAGCGCAAAAGTTTTTGTTTTTTACAGCAAGATCGCAAAGACTTCACCCAAGTCTTCACAAAGGTTCTACTTGGAACAAACACTAAATTAAACATAAAACCACATCTAAACAGAGGCTAGATGAATTATTTATTACTAAACCGGATAAAAAAGCAAAGAACAAAAATAAAGTTGGGTTGCCTCCCAACAAGCGCTAACGTTTAACGCCCCTAGCTAGGCATGATGATTTCAATGATGCTCACATAAAAGATAAGAATTGAAACATAAAGAGAGCATCATGAAGAATATGACTAGCACATTTAAGTCTAACCCACTTCCTATGCATAGGGACTTTGTGAGCAAACAACTTATGGGAACAATAATCAACTAGCATAGGAAGGCAAAACAAGCATAGCTTCAAGATTTTCAACACATAGAGAGGAAACTTGATATTATTGCAATTCCTACAAGCATATGTTCCCACCTCATAATAATTTTCAGTAGCATCATGAATGAATTCAACAATATAACCATCACATAAAGCATTCTTTTCATGATCCCCAAGCATATAAATTTTATTACTCTCCACATAAGCGAATTTCTTCTCATGAATAATAGTGGGAGCAAACTCAACAAAATAATTATCATGTGAGGCATAATCCAATTGAAAACTAAAATCATGATGACAAGTTTCATGGTTATCATTATTCTTAATAGCATACAAGTCAGCACAATAATCATCATAGATAGCAACTTTGTTCTCATAATCAATTGGAACCTCTTTCGAAATAGTGGATTCATCACTAAATAAAGTCATGACCTCTCCAAATACACTTTCATAATTATCACAATAATATTCAACATCCTCCAAAATAATGGGATCATTACTTCCTAAAGTTGACACTCTTCCAAACCCACTTCCATCTATATAATCATCATAAATAGGAGGCATGCTTTCATCATAATAAATATTCTCATCAAAACTTGGGGGACTAAACATATCATGTTCATCAAACATAGCATCCCCAAGCTTGTGGCTTTGCATATCATTAGCATCATGGGTATTCAAAGGATTCATACTAACAACATTGCAATCATGCTCATCATTCACATATTTTATGCAAAGCATTCTGTGTAATTCTTCTTCTAGTATTTGAGCACAATTTTCCTTCCCATCATTTTCACGAAAGACATTAAAAAGATGAAGCATATGAGGCACCCTTAATTCCATTTTTTGTAGTTTTCTTTTATAAACTAAACTAGTGATAAAATAAGAAACTAAAAGATTCAATTGCAAGATATAAAGATATACCTTCAAGCACTTACCTCCCCGGCAACGGCGCCAGAAACTGCTTGATGTCTACTACACAACCTTCTTCTTGTAGACGTTGTTGGGCCTCCAAGTGCAGAGGTTTGTAGGACAGTAGCAAATTTCCCTCAAGTGGATGACCTAAGGTTTATCAATCCGTGGGAGGCGTAGGATGAAGATGGTCTCTCTCAAAAAACCCTGCAACCAAATAACAAAGAGTCTCTTGTGTCCCCAACACACCCAACACAATGGTAAATTCTATAGGCGCACTAGTTTGGCGAAGAGATGGTGATACAAGTACAATATGGATAGCAGATATAGGTTTTTGTAATCTGAAAATATAAAAACAGCAAGGTAACTAATGATAAAAGTGAGCGTAAACGGTATTGCAATGCTAGGAAACAAGGCCTAGGGTTCATACTTTCACTAGTGCAAGTTCTCTCAACAATAATAACATAATTGGATCATATAACTGTTGGGGAACGTAGTAATTTCAAAAAAAAAATCCTACGCACATGCAAGATCATGGTGATGCATAGCAACGAGAGGGGAGAGTGTTGTCCACGTACCCTCGTAGACCGAAAGCGGAAGCGTTAGCTCAACGCGGTTGATGTAGTCGTACGTCTTCACGATTAGACCGATCCAAGTACCGAACATACGACACCTCCGAGTTCAGCACACGTTCAGCTCGATGAGGTCCCGCGAACTTCGATCCAGCAGAGCTTCACGGGAGAGTTCCATCAGCACAACGGCGTGATGATGGTGATGATGTTGCTACCGATGCAGGGCTTCGCCTAAGCACCGCTACGATATGACCGAGGTGGAATATGGTGGAGGGGGCACCGCACACCGCTGGGAGAGATCAACATATCAACTTGTGTGTCTATGGGGTGTCCCCTAGCCACATATATAAAGGAGTGGAGGAGGGGGAGAGGGCCGGCCCCTATGGCGCGCCGCCGCTCCCCTTAGTCCAATTCAGACTAGTCATTAGGGGGGGGGCGCTGCCTGCCTCTCTCTCTCCCCTAATGCCCAATAAGGCCCATATACTTCTTCCCCCGTATTCCCGTAACTCTCCGGTACTCCAAAAATACCCGAACCACTCGGAACCTTTCCGATGTCCGAATATAGTCGTCCAATACATCGATCTTTACGTCTTGACCATTTCGAGACTCCTCGTCATGTCCTCGTTCTCATCCGGGACTCCAAACTACCTTCGGTACATCAAATCACATAAACTCATAATACAAATCATCACCGAATGTTAAGCATGCGGACCCTATGGGTTCGAGAACTATGTAGACATGTGATACGTCTCCAACATATCTATAATTTTTGATTGCTCCATGCTATATTATCTATAGTTTTGGACTATATTGGGCTTTATTTTCCATATTTATATTACTTTTGGGACTAACCTATTAACCGGAGGCCCAACCCAGAATTGTTGTTTTTTTGCCTATTTCAGTGTTTGGAAGAAACGGGATATCAAACGGAGTGCAAACGGAATGAAACCTTCGGGAACGTGATTTTCTCAACAAATAAGATCCAGGAGACTTGGACCCTCCGTAAAGAAAGGAGGGAGGCGGTCATGAGGGTTGAGGGCGCGCCCCCAGCCTCGTGGGCCCCCTTTGCTGCACCGACGTACTCCTTCCTCCTATATATACCTACGTACCCCCAAACGATCAGATACGGAGCCAAAAATCTAATTCCACCGCCGCAACCTTCTGTACCCACGAGATCCCTTCTTGGGGCCTGTTCCGGAGCTCCGCCGGAAGGGGAATCCACCACGGCGGGCTTCTACATCATCATAGCCCCTCCGATGAAGTGTGAGTAGTTTACTTCAGACCTTTGGGTCCATAGTTAGTAGCTAGCTGGCTTCTTCTCTCTTTTTGGATCTCAATACAATGTTCTCCCCTTCTCTCGTGGAGATCTATTCGATGTAATCTTCTTTTTGCAGTGTGTTTGTTGAGATCGATGAATTGTGGGTTTATGATCAAGTCTATCTATGAACAATATTTGAATCTTCTCTGAATTCTTTTATGTATGATTGGTTATCTTTGCAAGTCTCTTTGAATTATCAGTTTGGTTTGGCCTACTAGATTGGTTTTTCTTGCAATGGGAGAAGTGCTTAGCTTTGGGTTCAATCTTGTGGTGTTCTTTTTGAGTGATAGTAGGGGCAGCAAGGCACGTATTGTATTGTTGCCATCGAGGATAACAAGATGGGGTTTTTATCATATTGCATGAAACTATCCCTCCACATCATGTCATGTTGCTTAAGGCATTACTCTGTTTTTAACTTAATACTCTAGATGCATGTTGGATAGCGGTTGATGAGTGGAGTAATAGTAGTAGATGCAGGCAGGAGTCGGTCTACTTGTCTCGGACATGATGCCTATATACATGATCATACCTAGATATTCTCATAACTATGCTCAATTCTGTCAATTGCTCAACAGTAATTTGTTCACCCACCGTAGAATACTTATGCTCTTGAGAGAAGCCACTAGTGAAATCTATGGCCCCCGGGTATATTCTCATCATATCAATATCCAATCACTTTATTATTGCTTTGCTTTTTTACTTTGCACTTTTATTTTACTTTGCATCTCTATATCAAAAATACCAAAAATATTATCTATCATCTCTACTAGATCTCACTCTCGTAAGTGGCCGTGAAGGGATTGACAACCGCTAATCGCGTTGGTTGCGTTGAGCTATTTGTTTTGTGTAGGTACGAGGGACTCGCGCGTAGCCTCCTACTGGATTGATATGTTGGTTCTCAAAAACTGAGGGAAATACTTACTCTACTCTGCTGCATCACCCTTTCCTCTTCAAGGAAATCCAACGCAGTGCTCAAGAGGTAGCAGGAAGATTTCTGGCGCCGTTGCCGGGGAGTCTACGCAAAAGTCAACATACCAAGTACCCATCACAATTCCTTATCTCTCGCATTACATTATTTGCCATTTGCCTCTCGTTTTCCTCTCCCCCACTTCACCCTTACCGTTTTATTCGCCTTTCCTCCGTTCAATCTTGTGTTACCATGTGCCTTCTTTTTGCTTGCATCTTCGCTTTCTAAAAGTTTGTGGATCCTCATCCACTTGCTAATATCTTTAAGAGATCCAATTATGATGAACCTATTGCTATTGAATCGAGTGCACTAGATTATCTTTATGAGGTTTTGCCTGAAATTCGTGAATCTAAACATTGTGATGAAGTACTTTATGAAGCGATTCACGATAGATCTTTGAATAAAAAGCATGATTGAAATGATTTTACTATAAATTCTATTGATGTCAATTGTGCTAAAAAATGCAAAACCCTAAGCTTGGGGATGCTAGTTTTGCTATGTCCTCTAATTTTTGCAATGATCATGATTGGGGTGATAGTTCTTCTTATGATCTTGAAAATTTATTTAAGCCCCATGATGAATATGAGATTGATAATAGTGTTTGCAATATTGTTGAAAGTGGGTTTGGAGGAGCGTCAACTTTAGATCCCACATATTTGGAGAATGTTCAATCTTATGAAATTTTTGATAAAAGTGGGTTTGGAGAGGTCATGACTTTAGTTAATGATATTCCCACTATTTTAGAAGAGTGTCAACTTTGCATGCATGTGGATCGTATTGAAAATATTTTATGTGATAGATATTTTTTTGAATTTGCTTATGATCCCACATGTAATTATTATGAGAGAGGAAAATATGGTTGTAGAAATTTTCATGATAATAAATTACCTCTCGTTATGTTGAGATTGATATTGTTTCTTTCCGCTTCCTTGCATATGCTAGTTTTTGCTTGCCTCGATAATTTGTTTACCTATAAGATGCCTATGCATAGGAAGTATGTTAGACTTAGATGTGTGTTTTCACATGCTATATGATGCTCTCTTTGTGCTTCAATTCTTGTCTTTCGTGTGAGCATCATTGAAATCTCAATGCCTAGCTAGGGGCGTTAAACGATAGCGCTTGATGGGAGGCAACACAATTTTATCTTTAGTTTTTTGCTTTTGCTTCTGCTTAGGAATAAATCTTTGTTCTAGCCTCTGGTTAGATGTGTTTTTATGTTTTAATTAGTGTTTGTGCCAAGTTAAACCTATAGGATCTTCTTGGATGATAGTTATTTGATCTTGCTGTAATTTCTAGAAACTTTCTGTTCACGAAAACAATTGTTAAAAATCACCAGAACGTGATAAAATACTGATTCAAATTGAGGACGATCAATAAACAAATTGTCTAGGTCTTCCTATTTTGGTAGATTTTTTGGAGTTCCAGATATTTGCGTTAGTTACAGATTACTACAGACTGTTCTGTTTTTGACATATTCTGTTTTTCATGTGTTGTTTGCTTATTTTGATGAATCTATGACTAGAAAAATAGTTTGTAAACCATAGAGAAGTTGGAATACAGTAGGTTTAACACAAATATAAATAAAGAATGATTTCATTACAGTACCTTGAAGTGGTCTTTTGTTTTCTTTTGCTAACGGAGCTCACGAGATTTCCGTTGAGTTTTGTGTTGTGAAGCTTTCAAGTTTTGGGTGAAATCTTTTGATGGATTATGGAACAAGGAGTGGAAAGAGCCTAAGCTTGGGGATTCCCATGGCACCCCCAAGATAATCCAAGGATACCAAAAAGTCAAAGCTTGGGGATGCCCCGGAAGGCATCCCCTCTTTTGTCAACTTCCATTGGTAATTTTACTTGGAGCTATATTTTTATTCACCACATGATATGTGTTTTGCTTGGAGCGTCTTGTAGGATTTGAGTCTTTGCTTGTTAGTCTACCACAATCATCCTTGATGTACACACCTTTTGAGAGAGCCATACATGAATTGAAATTTGATAGAATACTCTATGTGCTTCACTTATGTCTTTTGAGCTATATAGTTTTGCTCTAGTGCTTCACTTATATCTTTTAGAGCACGGTGGTGGATTTGTTTTATAGAAACTATTGATCTCTCATGCTTCACTTAGATTATTTTGAGAGTCTTAAATAGCATGGTAATTTGCTTAATAATAATAATAAGCTTGGTATTCAAGATTTGTAAAACTTTCTTTTGAGTGCGTTGAATACTAAGAAAAGGTTTGATGCTTGGTAATTGTTTTGAGATATGAAGATGGTGATATTAGAGTCATGCTAGTTGAGTAGTTGTGAATTTGGGAAATACTTGTGTTAAAGTTTGTGATTCCCGTAGCATGCACGTATGGTGAACCGTTATGTGATGAAGTCGGAGCATGATTTATTTATTGATTGTCTTCCTTATGAGTGGCGGTCGGGGATGAGCGATGGTATTTTCCTACCAATCTATCCCCCTAGGAGCATGCGCATAATACTTTGCTTTGATAACTTCTAGATTTTCGCAATAAGTATATGAGTTCTTTATGACTAATGTTGAGTCCATGGATTATACGCACTTTTCTCATCCTTCCACCCTTGCTAGCCTCTCTAATACCGCACTTATTCGCCGGTATCATACACCCACCATATACCTTCCTCAAAACATCCACCATACCTACCTATCATGGCATTTCCATAGCCATTCCGAGATATATTGCCATGCAACTTTCCACCATTCCGTTTATTATGACACGCTCCATCATCGTCATATTGCTAGCATGATCATGTAGTTGACATCGTATTTGTGGCAAAGCCACCTTTCATAATTCTTTCATACATGTCACTCTTGATTCATTGCATATCCCGGTACACCGCCGGAGGCATTCATATAGAGTCATATTTTGTTCTAAGTATCGAGTTGTAATTGTTGAGTTGTAAGAAAAATAAAAGTGTGATGATCATCATTTTTAGAGCATTGTCCCAAGTGAGGAAAGTATGATGGAGACTATGATTCCCCCACAAGTCGGGATGAGACTCCGGACGGAAAATTAAAAAAAAGGGAAAAAGAGGCCACAAAAAAAAAGAAAAAAGGCCCAAATAAAAAAAATGAGAGAAAAAGAGAGAAGGGACAATGTTACTATCCTTTTACCTCACTTGTGCTTCAAAGTAGCACCATGATCTTCATGATAGAGAGTCTCTCATTTCATCACTTTCATATACTAGTGGGAATTTTTCATTATAGAACTTGGCTTGTATATTCCAATGATGGGCTTCCTCAAAATGCCCTAGGTCTTCGTGAGCAAGCGAGTTGGATGCACGCCCACTTAGTTTCTTTTGTTGAGCTTTCCTATACTTATAGCTCTAGTGCATCCGTTGCATGGCAATCCCTACTCACTCACATTGATATCTATTGATGTGCATCTCCATAGCCCGTTGATACGCCTAGTTGATGTGAGACTATCTTCCCTTCTTTTTGTCTTCTCCACAACCACCATTCTATTCCACATATAGTGCTATATCCATGGCTCACGCTCATGTATTGCGTGAAGATCGAAAAAGTTTTGAAAATTTCAAAAGTATGAAACAATTGCTTGGCTTGTCATCGGGATATTGTAGGGATAACTTTCTTTGGCCATGATATTTTGAGAAGACATAATTGCTTTGTTAGTATGCTTGAAGTATTATTATTTTTATGTCAATATGAACTTTTGTCTTGAATCTTTCTGATCTGAATATTCATACCACAATTAAGAAGAATTACATTGAAATTATGCCAAGTAGCACTCCGCATCAAAAATTCTGTTTTTATCATTTACCTACTCGAGGACGAGCAGGAATTAAGCTTGGGGATGCCTGATACGTCTCCAACGTATCTATAATTTTTTATTGCTCCATGCTATATTATCTACTGTTTTGGACTATATTGGGCTTTATTTTCCACTTTTATATTACTTTTGGGACTAACCTATTAACCGGAGGCCCAGCCCAGAATTGCTGTTTTTTGCCTATTTCAGTGTTTCGAAGAAACGGAATATCAAACGGAGTCCAAACGGAATGAAACCTTCGGGAATGTGATTTTCTCAACAAATAAGATGCGGGAGACTTGGACCCTCCGTCAAGAAAGGAGGGAGGCGGTCACGAGGGTGGAGGGCACGCCCCCTGCCTCGTGGGCCCCCCTTTGCTCCACCGACGTACTCCTTCCTCCTATATATACCTACGTACCCCCAAACGATCAGATACGGAGCCAAAAACCTAATTCCACCGCCGCAACCTTCTGTACCCACGAGATCCCATCTCGGGGTCTGTTTCGGAGCTTCGCCGGAAGGGGAATCCACCACGGAGGGCTTCTACATCATCATAGCCCCTCCGATGAAGTGTAAGTAGTTTACTTCAGATCTTCGGGTCCATAGTTAGTAGCTAGATGGCTTCTTCTCTCTTTTTGGATCTCAATACAATGTTCTCCCCTTCTCTCGTGGAGATCTATTCGATGTAATCTTCTTTTTGCGGTGTGTTTGTTGAGACCGATGAATTGTGGGTTTATGATCAAGTCTATCTATGAACAATATTTGAAACTTCTCTGAATTCTTTCATGTATGATTGGTTATCTTTGCAAGTCTCTTCGAATTATCAGTTTGGTTTGGCCTACTAGATTGGTTTTTCTTGTAATGGGAGAAGTGCTTAGCTTTGGGTTCAATCTTGCGGTGTCATTTCCCAGTGACATTAGGGGCAGCAAGGCACGTATTGTATTGTTGCCATCGAGGATAATAAGATGGGTTTTTTATCATATTGAATGAAACTATCCTCTACATCATGTCATCTTGCTTAAGGCGTTACTCTGTTTTTAACTTAATACTCTAGATGCATGCTGGATAGCGGTCGATGAGTCGAGTAATAGTAGTAGATGCAGGCAGGAGTCGGTCTACTTGTCTCGGACGTGATGCCTATATACATGATCATTTCTAGATATTCTCATAACTATGATCAATTCTTCCAATAGCTCAACAGTAATTTGTTCACCCACCGCAGAATACTTATGCTCTTGAGAGAAGCCACTAGTGAAATCTATGGCCCCCGAGTCTATTCTCATCATATCAATCTCCAATCACTTTATTATTTCTTTGCTTTTTTACTTTGCCCTTTTATTTATCTTTGCATCTCTATATAAAAAATACCAAAAATATATCTATCATCTCTATCAGATCTCACTCTCGTAAGTGGCTGTGAAGGGATTGACAACCCCTAATCGTGTTGGTTGCGTTGAGCTATTTGTTTTGTGTAGGTACGAGGGACTCGCGCGTAGCCTCCTACTGGATTGATACCTTGGTTCTCAAAAACTAAGGGAAATACTTACTCTACTCTGCTGCATCACCCTTTCCTCTTCAAGGAAATCCAACGCAGTGCTCAAGAGGTAGCAACATGACTGAGACACGTCTCCGGTCAATAACCAATAGCGGAACATGGATGCTCATATTGGCTCCCACATATTCTACGAAGATCTTTATCGGTTAAACCCCATAACAATATACGTTGTTCCCTTTGTCATTGGTATGTTACTTGCCCGAGATTCGAACGTCAGTATCTCAATACCTAGTTCAATCTCGTTACCGGCAAGTCTCTTTACTCGTTCCATAATGCATCATCCCGCAACTAATTCATTAGTCACATTGCTTGCAAGGCCTATAGTGATGTGCATTACCGAGAGGGCCCAGAGATACCTCTATGACAATCGGAGTGACAAATCCTAATCTCGAAATACGCCAACTCAACAAGTACCTTCGAAGACACCCATAGAGCACCTTTATAATCACTCAGTTACGTTGTGACGTTTGGTAGCACACAAAGTGTTCCTCCGGTAAACGGGAGTTGCATAATCTCATAGTCATACGAACATGTATAAGTCATGAAGAAAGCAATAGCAACATAGTAAACAACCAAGTGCTAAGCTAACGAAATGGGTCAAGTCAATCACATCATTCTCCTAATGATGTGATCCCGTTAATCAAATGAAAACACATGTCTATGGTTAGGAAACTTAACCATCTTTGATTAACAAGCTAGTCAAGTAGAGGCATACTAGTGACACTATGTTTGTCTATGTATTCACACATGTATTATATTTCCGGTTAATACAATTCTAGCATGAATAATAAACATTTATCATGAAATAAGGAAATAAATAATAACTTTATTATTGCCTCTAGGCATATTTCCTTCAGTCTCCCACTTGTACTAGAGTCAATAATCTAGTTCACATCGCCATGTGATTTAACATCAATAGTTCACATCTTTATGTGGTTAACACCCATAATTCACATCGATATGTGACCAGCACCCAAAGGGTTTACTAGAGTCAGTAATCTAGTTCACATCGCTATGTGATTAACACCCAAAGAGTAGTAAGGTGTGATCATGTTTTGCTTGTGAGATAATTCTAGTTAACGGGTCTGTCACATTCAGATCCGTAAGTATTTTGCAAATTTCTATGTCTACAATGCTCTGCACAGAGCTACTCTAGCTAATAGCTCCCACTTTCAATATGTATCCAGGTTGAGACTTAGAGTCATCTGGATCAGTGTCAAAACTTGCATCGACGTAACCCTTTACGACAAACCTTTTGTCACTTCCATAATCGAGAAACATATCCTTATTCCACTAAGGATAATTTTGACCGCTGTCCAATGATCTACTCCTAGATCACTATTGTACTCCCTTGCCAAACTCAGTGGTAGGGTATACAATAGATCTGGTACACAGCATGGCATACTTTCTAGAACGTATGGCTGAAGCATAGGGAATGACTTTCATTATCTTTCTATCTTCTGCCGTGGTCGGGCTTTGAGTCTTACTCAATTTCACACCTTGTAACACAGGCAAGAACTCTTTCTTTGACTGTTCCATTTTGAACTATTTCAAAATCTTGTCCAGGTATGTACTCATTGAGAAAAAACTTATCAAGCATCTTGATCTATCTCTATAGATTTTGATGCTCAATATGTAAGCAGCTTCACCGAGGTCTTTCTTTGAAAAACTCCTTTCAAATACTCCTTTATGCTTTCCAGAAAATTGTACATTATTCCCGATCAACAATATGTCATTCACATATATTTAACGGAAATGCTACAGAGCTCCCACTCACTTTCTTGTAAATACAGGCTTCACCGCAAGTCTGTATAAACTATATGCTTTGATCAACTCATCAAAGCGTATATTCCAACTCCGAGATGCTTGCACCAGTCCATAGATGGATCGGTGGAGCTTGCACAATTTGTTAGCACCTTTAGGATCGACAAAATCTTCTAGTTGCATCATATACAACTCTTCTTTAAGAAATCCATCAAGGATTGTAGTTTTGACATCCATTTGCCAGATTTCATAAAATGTGGCAATTTGCTAACATGATTCGGACAGACTTAAGCATCGCTACGAGTGATGAACTACTTTCCAATAAGGGAGCAAGTATAGTTACCTCATCAAGTTCTACTTTCCTCCCACTCACTTCTTTCGAGAGAAACTCCTTCTCTAGAAAGGATCCATTCTTAGCAACGAATATCTTGCCTTCGGATTTGTGATAGAAGGTGTACCCAACTGTGTCCTTTGGGTATCCAATGAAGACACTTTCTCCGATTTGGGTTTGGGCTTATCAGGATGAAACTTTTTCTTATAAGCATCGCTACTCCAAACTTTAAGAAACGACAACTTTGGTTTCTTGCCAAACCACAGTTCATACAGCGTCGTCTCAATGGACTTAGATGGTGCCCTTTTAACATGAATGCAACTGTCTTTAATGCATAACCCCACAACTATAGTGGTAAATCGGTAAGAAACATCATAGATTGCACTATATCCAATAAAGTACGGTTATGACGTTCGGACACACCATTATGCTGTGGTGTTCCAGGTGGCACGAATTTGTGAAACTATTCCACATTGTTTTAATTAAAGACCAAACTTGTAACTCAAATATTTGTCTCCGCGATCAGATCGTAGAAACTTTATTTTCTTGTCACGATGATTTTCCACTTCACTCTGAAATTCTTTGAACTTTTCAAATATTTTAGACTTATGTTTCATCAAGTAGATATACCCATATCTGATCAAATCATCTGTGAAGGTTAGAAAATAACGATACCCGCCGCGAGCCTCAACACTCATCGCACTACATACATCAGTATGTATTATTTCCAATAAGTCAGTTGCTCGCTCCATTGTTCCAGAGAACGTAGTCTTAGTCATCTTGCCCGTGAGGCATGGTTTGCAAGCATCAAGTGATTCATAATCAAGTGATTCCAAAAACCCATCAGCATGGAGTTTCTTCATGCGCTTTACACCAATATGACCTAAACGGCAGTGCCACAAATAAGTTGCACTATCATTATTAACTTTGCATCTTTTAGCTTCAATATTATGAATATGTGTATCACTACAATCGAGATCCAACAAACCATTTTCATTAGGTGTATGACCATAGATGGTTTTATTCATGTAAACAGAATAAAAATTATTCTCTAATTTAAATGAATAACCGTATTGCAAAAAACATGATCAAATCATATTCATGCTCAACGCAAACACCAAATAACATTTATTTAGGTTCAACACTAATCCCGAAAGTATAGGGAGTGTGCGATGATGATCATATCAATCTTGGAACTAGTTCCAACACACATCGTCAACTCGCCCTTAACTAGTTTCTGTTCATTCTGCAACTCCCGTTTCGAGTTACTACTCTTAGCAACTGAACCAGTATCAAATGCTGAGGGGTTGCTATAAACACTAGTAAAGTACACATCAATAACATGTATATCAAATATACCTTTGTTCACTTTGCCATCCTTCTTATCCACCAAATACTTGGGGCAGTTCCGCTTCCAGTGACCAGTCCCTTTGCAGTAGAAGCACTCAGGCTCAGGCTTAAGTCCAGACTTGGGTTTCTTCACTTGAGCAGCAACTTGCTTGTCGTTCTTCTTGAAGTTCCCCTTCTTCCCTTTGCCCTTTTCTTGAAACTAGTAGTCTTGTCAACCATCAACACTTGATGCTTTTCTTGATTTCTACCTTCATCGATTTCAGCATCACGAAGAGCTTGGGAATTGTTTTCGTTATCCATTGCATATTATAGTTCATCACGAAGTTCTAGTAACTTGGTGATAGTGACTAGAGAACTCTGTCAATCACTATCTTATCTGGAAGTTTAACTCCCACTTGATTCAAGTGATTGTAGTACTCAGACATTCTGAGCACATGCTCACTAGCTGAGCATTTCTCCTCCATCTTATAGGCAAAGTACTTGTCAAAGGTCTCATACCTTTCGACATGGGCATGAGTCTGAAATACTAATTTCAACTCTTGGAACATCTCATATGCTACCTGGCATTCAAAAACGCCTTTGAACACACGATTCTAAGCCGTAAAGCATGGTGCACTAAACTATCAAGTAGTCATCATACCGAGCTTTGCGAAACATTCATAACGTCTGCATATGCTCCTGCAATAGGTCCGTTCGCTAGCGATGCATCAAGGACATAATTCTTTTGTGCAGCAATGAGGATAATCCTCAGATCACGGACCAAGTCCGCATCATTGCTACTAACATCTTTCAGCATAGTTTTTCTCTAGGAACATATCAGAACAAACGAGGAGCAACATCGCGAGCTATTGATCTACAACATAGATATGCTAAAACTACCAGGACTAAGTTCATGATAAATTAAAGTTCAATTAATCATATTACTTAAGAACTCCCACTTAGATAGACATCCCTCTAATCATCTAAGTGATCACATGATCCAAATCAACTATATCATGTCCGATCATCACGTGAGATGGAGTAGTTTCCAATGGTGAACATCACTATGTTGATCATATCTACTATATGATTCACGCTTGACCTTTCGATCTCCAGTGTTCCGAGACTATATCTGCATATGCTAGGCTCGTCAAGTTTAACCAGAGTATTTTGCGTGTGCAAAAACTGGCTTACACCCGTTGTAGATGAACATAGAGCTTATCACACCCGATCATCATGTGGTGTCTCGGCACGACGAACTTTGGCAACGGTGCATAATCATGGAGAACACTTTTATCTTGAAATTTAGTGAGAGATCATCCTATAATGCTACCGTCAATCAAAGCAAGATAAGATGCAGAAAAGATAAACATCACATGCAATCAATATAATTGATATGATATGGTGAAAGTGCTAGTTATCAACTAGAGGGGGGGGGGGGGTGAACAGACGATTTTTATGGAAGTCTTGAAAACATGAGAGTTTCAAAGACAAACAATAGAAATG
The DNA here is from genome assembly GCA_032464435.1 of Aegilops umbellulata. Taxonomy (NCBI): domain Eukaryota; kingdom Viridiplantae; phylum Streptophyta; class Magnoliopsida; order Poales; family Poaceae; genus Aegilops; species Aegilops umbellulata. The sequence goes on along the minus strand of CP136056.1, from coordinate 344,465,964 downwards.
AACCTATCGATATGCAGCGGAAGGTAGACTACACTAAGCAAGCCATAGTCAAGTATGCAATGAAGTGAAAGCACGAAGACTAATAGCAGCTAGGTAGTAATGATCAGGATGGAAGATAATATGAAGCCAAACAATGATAGTAGTCACATAGTGAAGTCAAATAGGTAGTGCAAGCAGGCAATGACTTCACAAAGACAAATTGTAAGTAAAGAGAGGGAGAGGATAGAACCAGTCACTTGGTGAGGACACAGGATTTGTTGGACCAGTTCCAGTTGCTGTGACAACTGTACGTCTGGTTAGGGAGGCTGAGATTCAACTCAGAAGACCACATCTTCACCTTATTCCCCTTGAGCTAAGGACACCCATTCCTCACCCAATCACTCTGGTAAGTCTTCAAGGTAGACTTCCAAACCTTCACGGACTTCGTTCACCGGCGATCCACAATGACTCTTGGATGCTCAGAACGCGACGCCTAACCGGCTGGAGGATTCACAGTCCTCAAGTGTAACAAGTCTTCAGGTCACGCGGACAAAAAGACTTCAGTGATGCCTAACACTCTTTGGCTCTGGGTTTTTGGTCTTTGTCCTCGCAAGGATTTCTCTCTCTCAAAAGCTTCGGAGGAGGGTTGCTCTCAAACGACAAAAGCCTGAGCAGCCACCAATTTATGGTGTAGGGGGTGGGCTATTTATAGCCACTAGGCAACCCGACCTGATTTGTCCGAGATGACCCTGGGTCACTAAGGAACTGACACGTGTTCCAACAATCAGATTTCAAACACACGCGGCAACTTTACTTGGGCTACAAGTAAAACTGACTCATCCAGCTCTAGATAAGATTTTCTCTCATTGTCTTCGCTCGAAGACATAGGATTTGGTTGAGCATCATTTCAGTCACTCTGACTTTGTTCACTGGGACCCCACTTAACAGTACGGTGGTTCCTATGACTCAACAAAGAAGAAAATGAAACAGCGAAACAACTAAGTCTTCGCGCTCCATAGTGTTCACACGATGTCTTCTCTTGTCACAATCTTCAATGTGAATATCTTCACATACCACCATTGTCTTCAATGTATTCATACATTTTTAGGGGTCATCTCCGGTAGGTAAACCGAATCAATGAGGGACTACTACCTATGTTATCCTGCAATTCTCACAAACACATTAGTCCCTCAACCAGGTTTGTCATCAATACTCCAAAACCAACTAGGGGTGGCACTAGATGCACTTACAATCTCCCCCTTTTTGGTGATTGATGAAAAACTGGTTGAAGTTTTCAACGGGGATAAAAGTATGTGAAATTGTAAAGGATAAAGGTATTGTCTTCATATGTAGCAAAAGGCTCCCCCTGAAGATGTGCATATAAGTAATTTGCTTTTGGAATGCAAATGCACATGGAAGGTTATACTTGTTGAGATCCTCTTCAACTTATGAAGACAATTCATCATGCATGATTTGATATTACGAAGATAATGACATGCATAATGAAAAATGGACGTCTGCAATATGACTTCGTGCGGAATTTATCATCGCACATGTGAAATTTATCATCGCATCACAGAATAGCAAACAAGTAGCAGACGACCATCAACTTTAAGTGTTACAACTCAAAGAACCAACTGTATCAAAAACGAGAGTTGTAAACACTAGGCAAAATATAAAGCAACCGCCCATATGGACCCGCTTGAAGACTATCAACTCATATGCTTCTCCCCCTTTTGTCAGTAATGACCAAAAAGGTTTGAAGACATAGAGCCTCTACTCGTTCCCAAAAGGAGTAGGAGAAGCAGCAGGGTCGGCGTCGGGGTTTGGCGGTGCAGAAGAACTTGGTGCAGTGTCGACACGCGCTGAAGTAGGAGGTGGTGAAGTAGCATCATCTTGATCATCTATGACTCTTGCATTCACCGTTGCAGCTGACGAGAATAGTCAGAGTCTTCAAGAGACGGAGTTCGACACAAGACATCATTCCTTGGAGGAGTGGAGTCAAACTTGAATCGTTTAGTGAAGCCATTGTCTTGAAGATCTGCTTCAGCACTAAGCAATGTCAAACTCTTCCATGACCTCCGACAGGTTTCATGCGTGACAAAGGCATTCTTGGTGGCAAGATCGCGAATTCGATTGACGTCCACCAAGAGGCTTTGCGTCTGGCGCTTCAGGCAGTAGTGATGCTTATCCTGTTTCTGATGCAGGGCAACGAGAAGCTCTCGGTCATTATGAACACGAGATCGCTTCCGAGGCCTTTGAGCAATAGTGCTTTCAGTGGCTTTAGTTTGAGCATGGTGAGGTAAGCGTGTATTGCAAGCCAAAGGATAAACACGAGTGACTGCCTGGACTCCTTCAATGGGCTATGTGAAGCTTTGGTGATCAGCATTGTGAAGACAAACAGGCTCCTTGGCAGGCTCCGGGTAGATGGCTTCAGCTGACATATCAACCTCTGGCAAAAATATCAGATGGTTGTGAGCAGAAGGCTGATAGTTGACAGCAGAATGAAGCTTGATAAGGCGCATAACCCATGGAGCGTAGAATTTCAGTCCAAAGATATCAGAGCCTGATGCAGCCAACTGTCTGATAAATAAGTCTTGAGCATTGAAGCTGATGCCGTTGAAGATATAAAAGACCAGAGTCTTAATTGGTCCTTCAAGTTTCGCTGCTCAAGAATGTCCTTTGACAGACCATAGAGTTCGCCTGATGATATGATAAATAGTTCGGGGCAAATACTCTAGGTCTTCAACAAAGAACTCTTTTGGGTAATCAGCGTCATGTGGTAGAGGCTTCATCATGCTCAGCATTTGACTCATGTTGGGCTCTGGCTTCTGAAAGATGCTCTTCAATGCATTGCGGTGAAGATGACAACCGGGTTCATATAGTTCACCTGGAGTGGGCAGACCAGTGAGCTCAATAATGTCAAGAGCTTTAGCTTCATGGTGTATGTTGCCTGTCATCCACTCAAGGACCCATGTCTTCGGATCCCTGTTGTAGCCGCGAATGTGGAGAGTGGCATAAAATTGTAGCAGGAGCTCTTCATTCCAATGCTCCTTATCAGTCACAAAATTCAGTAATCCAGCATCACGGAAGTAGTCAAGGGCTTCTTCAAGGCATGGCAATCTAGCAATGGCTTCACAGTCAAGATGCATATGAGGGACGATGCGCCCTTGATCATAGAGAACACATGAATAATAACTGCGTTGTTGATAGATCCAGAACCGATCAGATGAAATCCTTGGCTTGGAATAGGGGTTCTTGGCACTATCCAAGAAAGTGTTGTGCGCAATGAAGCCATTTGCATTGAAGGACCCTGGTGAAGTGGCAGTACCTAGAAACCTGGGCAGTCTTGGCTTCGGCTCTGGACCTGAGGCATGTGCTTGACATGATAGTCAAATTGCGGACCAGCAGCAGGTGGAGGAACCAGAATGGGCCATCTGACAGTGACCATCTGACCATAATTGTATGCTTGCTCGATAGTGTGTGGCTTTGGAGGCGGTACAGGAGCAGTGGCATTGGCATTAACTTCAGGGTGCAGATTTACTTCAGGTGCAGCATTGGCTTCAGGTGCAATCACTTCAGGCACCACATTAACTTCAGGCGCCACAGGGGCTTCAGCCATGTCAACGTTATTGGATTCAGTGTTGGTGTTTGTGGTCGCCTCAGTATGGTTAACAACCTCCACTCGAGTAGCTGGAGGGTTGGGCACGTTCTCCTCGAGAACAACTTCAGGGTTGGACGGGGGGTGTAGCAACACGTTCTTCTTCCAATTTTGGTTCTTCTTGGTCATCGGCTGATGCAGCCGGAATATATTCAGCCACGTTGGCTTCACACTCGGGCTTGTTCACAGTTGGAGAGGCTTCAGGAAATACTTGGATAGATACTGATTGGTGCTCTTCTCCTTCTGGAACAGCTGACATAGTGACTTGTGACCTAGGTCCTTTACAAAGCCTGCGGAAAGCTGGCGATGCTTGTGGAGATGGAGTAGGTTGGGCCTCAAAGTCATCATCTTCAAGCATCGGAGTGGTGACTTGGGTTGGGGGAGTAGTTGGTGTTTCTTCTTCACGGGGTGAGTTTTGTGGGTGATCAGCCCATGAGTCATCCTAAGCAATCGGCGTCAAAGGACGACCAATGCTGATGAGTTCGCTATTCGTAAGAACAGGCGATGATACCACAATGTGCTCAATCTGAGGAAGGACTTCATCATCTTCAACATTGTCTTGATGACCAATGTCTTCAGCTGTGGTGGGGTCAACAGCTGGAATGGCTTCAGCTTCAGGAGCCTCTGGGGAAGCAGGCTCATGAACTATCAAACGACGTTCTTGTTGTGCAGATGCAGGACGAGCAACAGAAATTGGCTCGACGACAAGGGGCTCTGTGGGAGCAGCCCGATCTCTCTTCTTGGTCTTGCGCTTCTTGGTGGGCGGAGCATCGTCAGTGGTGTTTTGGTCTTGCGCTTTCTGGCTTTGGCTTCAGCTGCCCTTGCCTTCTGAAGCTCTGAAGCCACTGTGGGGACCTTGGGCTTCACGCCTGTCATACTTGCGGGGAAGACAATGCGAGGTTCTTCCCGCCTGGATGGTTCAGCTTGGTCCACATTAGGCTTCTTCTGGTTGGCAGCCATCTTAGGGTCGATGCCAGGACGCCCAAGTGCGTTGTGCTTCTCATCTTCATTGTAAGCTTGAACACACTTTGCAGCCAGAAGCTTCATTCGCTCTCAAGAACGTTTGGCTTGTTCACGTTTCTTGTGAAAACGCTTCCTTGAGCTCATGCAGCATGACCTTGAAGTTTTGGACGTCTGTCACGCTGAGCTTGGTCATGTGCTTCTTGAACTGAGCCTTTTCATAGTCAATCTTGTGCTTCAGCTCAACAATTTTCTGAGCAAGAGCCAGCTCAGGAGCAATGGCGCCGTGGAAGGAGACACTGAGGCCAATGGGAAGTTGCAGATCATCAAAGCTGAGATTGGGGGTGTCAAACCACTCATCAATGAAGTTGTTCAATACTTACACGTCAAAGAGAGGCAAATCATTGAAGATTTCCGCCTCTTGCTTGCTCTTTATCAGCTACTCAAGAGCATCATCAGCTGCTCAATGGTGTCGTTCTCATTCCTCAGAACAGTAGCAGGGGTCAGAGCTGGACCAGTGGTGTGCATGGGCTTCTTCTTATTTTTCTCAGACTTGGAGATGTGTGAGAGATCTTCACACTGCACACTTGGTGCAGGAGGTGCAGTGGCCAGAGGCTTCGCTCGCGAAGGTTTTGGTGTAGTGGAAGGCTTCAAAGCCTTGGGTTTCTTCAGCATCTTAGGCTTCAGTTGTGCAGGCACTTCGTCAGAATCAGCGTCATCTGCAGGTTGATCCACGTCTATCCCTTGAACCATAATATGAGTGATCAGACCTTCTAGGTTGTAGAAGGGCCCAACAAGATTGGGTTCAGCTTCGCATGTGCCATCGGCACGAGGAGCAGAGGGACCTGGGTTGAAGTATAATCCCCGCGACTTCTTGTTCTCTTTGGCCGAGTTCTTGGCAAACTGAAGGTTGCGCTTGAACAGATTGTCATCACGACACGATAGCAGCGAAGATGGGTCGGCATCAGCGGGCTGCGGTCCACGGACCATGCAAGGGTAGAAGCCTTGATCAATGGCTTCGGCTCTGGACCTGGGTGGAAGATTTCTGTACAAGATGTCTCCCCAGGGTCGCTTGATGGCATTCTTCTCAGCATATTCCTGGGTCACGAACCTGTACTTGTACCATTGTTCTGCCCAATATCTTCGAATCCATTGGATTCGTGTTTTGCGTTGATTATAGTCCTCCTCTAGATCTGTCTTGTACAGCTCATAGAGGTCTGGTGGCAAATCCTTCGATGTGTTCCCACGGTGCTGACTGCCACCCTTTCTTGCAGACCTACACTACTAGGAAAAGGATTATAGATGATATGGCCACTAATGGCGCACCAGACATGTGGTGCGCCATTACTGTATACTAATGGCGCACCGTGTGTTGGTGCGCCATTAGTAATATATTACTAATGGCGCACCTGGTTCGTGGTGCGCCATTAGTAGTTTTGAAAAAAAATTGTTACTAATGGCGCACCGTGTTATAGTGCGCCATTACTAGTTGACATAGTAATGGCGCACCACACCCACCGTGCGCCGTTAGTAGTTTTGAAAAAAAAATGTTAGTAATGCCGAGCCCCACCTTCCCTCGTCCCGTCGCCCCCCTCCCCTCGCCGCCCCCTTGCCCCACCTCCCCTCGCCCCATCGCTGCCGCCGCCACCCGCCACCGCCCCCTGGCCCCACCGCCCCTCGCCCCGTCGCCCCCACCACCCGCCATCGCCCCGACGCCGCCGCCCCGATCCCCGCCAGACTCCACCCCCGCCGCCCTGCGCCCCCGCGCCTCCACCCTCGCCGCCCCCGCGCCCCCACCCTCGCCGCCCCGACCCCCGCCGGACTCCTCAACGTCTTTGCCTTCCTCCTCACTGTCGGCGCCGAGCAGCGACGCAGCACTGTACGCCCCCCGACCCTCCTCCTCCCCTTGCCCCCCGCCTGCGCCGGGGCTGAAGGCCCCTTCTCTGTCTCGCAGGGCAAGGTCCCCGCACAAGCTCGCCGTCGATCCGCGTCACCTCGTCAACCCCGGCCCCACACGAGCTCGCAATCGTCTTCCTCTTGGTGAGCTGCACCGGTTCCCCTTCCCCCCTTCGATTTCGTCGTCGTAGACTGTCGCACCACCGCGCCCCAGCTCCTGGTTGCCGCCCCCCGTGGCCGTGCTCCCCTTGGCCCCTGGCACGCTCACCGCACCACGACCGCGCCTCCACTATGCTCGTGCCGTGCCTCCACTACGCTCAAGTCGCGCCTCCACTATGTATTTTGTCCAGCCATTGTTTTTTAGTGCAAATTTCTCGTGTATGTGTGTGTGATCGATTCTATTCTGCTTAACCTTGTGTCTTGTGTGATCGATTCTATTCTGCATAAGTGGATGGAGCATCTGTAGATGCAGGTGCTTGGTTAGCGTAAATTGCAGGGTGCAAGGGGAGGGAGTTAGTACTGATTATGGTAGGATGAGTGTCGTAAAACTTAAACATGCTGCCAATCTTGTGGGTTCCTTTGTACCTTGAGATAGTTCCTTGTTGGCAAAATGCAGTTTCCGTAAGACATAGATCTCTCCTTCGTAGCGGCCTTACAAATGTGTGTAAATCTAACTGGTGGAATGCATAACACGTAGTTAAGCAGCCTGAAAGCAGACGAAGTGCAGCAAGTATCACTGGTATTTTTTTCTCTTTCTTGGAAAGGTGCACACCAGGATCTCTTGGCATTAGTTAGGGATGATAACCCATTCATGAGTTGGGTGGCCTAGCTGTCTGGCTTAAGTTGGAGGCTGCAACGGAAGAGTTCATTCAGAAAAAAAATACAGGCTTTAAAGATATTTGTGAGTTTCTAGTTCCAAGATATCAAGAGGAAGACAAGTCTTCTAGAATTGTTAAATCTAGTGATGTGATTAAAGATGACATTGCTGTTAAACCTAGTGACACCGAAATAGCTGATGTGTCTAACTATGCAGCTTTATCTTGCCTCATAATTTGAGTTTATTTGTTTTACTGATGCTATTTGTAAAATTGTAATTGCGTTTACGGATAATGCCCCTTGATTTTGCTTTCTGCCTAGACTAACTCTGTCTACAACCTCTTGCATGTATTTTTCCCCGGTGTTTATCTAAACTGGTTTTTGTCCCTTGCCTCAGAAAAACCATCTATAATTGCAAAATTGTCTCGGGTATACAATGCAAACTTCCAGACCATAAGCTAGATACACTATTCAGCAAAAAAAATTGTCGCACTGATGTCCCATTCTGAAGTCTCAGTCCATGTATACTAACCGAGCCATCATACTGCTAGCTAGTTTTTTCTTTTCTTTATATGAATGTTTTTATACTGCTAGCTAGTTGCCTACTTTGCATTTTTTGACGACTAGTGGTACTAATAAATTCACCTAGAGCCATCATATGTCCACAAGTGCATTGGTGTAGTTGATTATCTTCTGCTCAAAATTTATGCTGCTATAATGTTGTATGATAATGTTATAAGGGTACTAATTGGTCTCTTCTGCTGCTTATCAGAGATGGGGGGAAGCAGCCACCGCCGCTCTGCCTCACTGGAGTACGAGTTGGATGCTTTCGAGTTCTTCAGTATCATACTTTCTTCTTCGGTATCAGCCACAAGGCAGGTATATAAAACGAGAGATCTCCCCTTCACCCATCTCATTATGATAACTCTGTTATTTGCTACATCACTCCTTGTCCCAAATTGCAGAGGTTGCCTGACACTTTTATGAAGATGCTGGGTGAAGATCCACCAGATAATGTGAAGCTCCGACAGGCCGGCAGCGGGGTTCGCAGGCTGTGGGACGTGGAGTTGGTGATCGAGGAGGGCCACATGTACCTGTGCCGTGGTTGGGAGAAGTTCTACAGTGCCTACGACCTGCGGACCAGGTACTTTCTTCTCTTCAGGTACGACGATGACGCCACAATGCTCATCATGAAGGTTTTCAACGCGACTATGTGTCGCATGCGCTACACTGACGACGAAGATGCCAGTGCGTTCTGCCTCTTCTTATTCCTCTATATTTGGCTTTGTCTCACATCGATTGTTAACGGTCATTGTTGCATTTGGACAGGCAATGGGAGCAGCAGCAGTGACACTGGCTATAGCCAAAGTAGCAGCGATTCTGGCTTTAGCGAAAGCAGCAGCGATTCTGACAACAAGAAGGATGATCCGGACTGGAGTGGGGGAGAAGAGGAGCAGAGTGGGGATGAGGAGCTGCAGGATGACGATGGGCATCAGGATGAGGATGACCTAGCGCTGGTGGTGGCTGACCAAGGGCAAGAGATGGTGGTGGCTGACCGTGGGCAAGAGATCGTGGTGGCTGACCATGGGCAAGAGATGGTGGTGGCTGAGGATGACCTAGCGATGGTCGTGCCCGTCCTTCCTGAAGGTGGCCTCGCGATGGTGGTGGTGCCTGACAATGACCACGCACCGGTGGTGGCGCCGGCGATCCCACAGCTGGGCGACATGACCACGCCAATTGTGGTAGAAGACTACATCCCACAGCTGCCTCCACCGCCTCGCCGCTCTTGGCGCATCAGGCTGAGGAAGGAGAAGGAGAAGAACAATGAGAACTGAACTATGTCAGGTATGTCAGATCTCCAAAATGATATATATATATGTATATATATATATATATATATATATATATATATATATATATACTTAGTTACCTATGATATCTCTAATATGCTTAGTTTCCTATAGGTTAGCTCCAAAATTACTTATGTTAGCACAAAATGATCAAGTTTACATAATAAGCTTATAGTTTTCTTCTTATTCTTCTTCTTTTCCAAAATGACATATGTTAGCTTCATTTTACCTAAGTTGGCTCTAATGTACTAACTTAGAGCTTATATGCTTAGTTTCCTATAGGTTAGCTCCAAAATAACTTATGTTAGCACAAAATGATCAAGTTTACATAATAAGTTTATAGTCTTCTTCTTATTCTTCTTCTTTTCCAAAATGACATAGGTTAGCTTCATTTTACCTAAGTTGGATCTAATATGCTAACTTAGAGCTTATATGCTTAGTTTCCTATAGGTTAGCTCCAAAATAACTTATGTTAGCACAAAATGATCAAGTTTACATAATAAGCTTATAGTCTTCTTCTTATTATTCTTCTTTTCCAAAATGACATAGGTTAGCTTCATTTTACCTAAGTTGGCTCTAATATGCTAACTTAGAGCTTATATGCTTAGTTTCCTATAGGTTAGCTCCAAAATAACTTATGTTAGCACAAAATGATCAAGTTTACATAATAAGCTTATAGTCTTCTTCTTATTCTTCTTCTTATTCTTCTTCTACTATTCTTCTAGTGTTCATCTTCTTCTAGTATTCTTCTAGTCTTGTTCTTCTTCTTCTTCTCTTCTTCTTCTTCTTCTTCTTCTTCTTCTTCTTCTTCTTCTTCTTCTTCTTCTTCTAACTTCTTGTTTATCATTTTGTAGATTTGATTTAATTCACGGAAGCTTGCATGGATGGAGTGCTTCTTTTCCATTTGTGTTTTTATTTTGTATCAATGTGAAACTTTTGTGAATTGATGGATAACGGTGTTGGATGAACAATGTGAAACTTTTGTAATATGTAACGATAGAACTATGTGTTGGCTATGTATGTATATATGATGAAACTTGTGTGTTGGATATGATTGTTATATGGATGCTTGTTGTATATATATATGTGTGTTGGATATCTCATATGTGAAATAGTGACCTGAGATAAAGAAAAAACAAAAAAAAATTAAAAAAATTGTTACTAATGGCGCACTTCCATGTGGTGCGCCATTAGTATACCAGATACTAATGGCGCACCTATGGGATACTAATGGCGCACCTGTGGTGCACCATTACTAAAACATACTAGTGGCGTGGTACTAGTGGCGCACCAGTAGTGCGCCATTAGTAGGCAAAACCGGTGCGCCACTAGTAGCCCTTTTCCTAGTAGTGCTATCTGTTGCCATGAATTTCAGACTGAATGGCTTCAACACTGTCAACGGCTTCCGTCTGCTGGTCAGACAGGAACTGGCTTTGGGAGAGTTGATATGATGCTGTAAGAATTCTGCAAATGAATGCATACTATGAGAACCAAGGGATTCTCCCACGGACATGTACCTGTGACAGCATTAGATATGCGAGGGAAGGGGAAGAAGTCATATGCATCCTCAGAAGATTTTCAAGATAAATCAGTTTAGAAGACATTGACCTCATAGTGCGAAGACATTTACTTATATGTTGAGAGTTGGTTCCAGATTTGTACGAATCCAAGAATAGGTACAAGTGAGGAATCTAACTACGTGTGAAACATAAGTGAATATACTTGGCATCATATGAGATGCAGAACGGGATAGATCCAAATTTGTGGAGGCAAAAACAACTTTTGGTAGAAAGGATGAATCTTTCGGATCAAAAAGACGGTAAAAAAGAGAGTTTTAATTTACCACACGATGAACTGCTAGACGGAGTGGAAGATGAGGCCGAGCAGTTCGATCTTCCGTGCCCTAACTTGGCGACGGAGGACACCTACGGCGGCGGCGGAGAAGATGATATCCGCAGCCGGCGTGAAGACGGTGTCGGAGAGGTTGCGGCAGCTAAGCGCTTCGTCGCTGGCGCCGTCGCGAGCTAGCGGTGGCGCTAGGGTTTGTCGAGGTGGAGAGGTGGAAGAAAGATTTTGACCGCGATTGGATGTGCATTTATAGGGAAAGGGATGACAGAACGCAATTACGCAGGTGCCCCTGGCGGTTCACATCTGAGGGACACGTGGTGAACATGAAACACATTGGGAGTTGTCCCATGTTCCCATGCACGCCTGGACTGTCGGGTGGTCGTTCCGGCTTCTTCGGGTTTCAGGCAATAAGAATTGAGCATTTAAGACATATTTAATATTTGTCTCTGTATCTTCTGCTGACAAGGGCGCAGAGAAGACATTCGACAGTTTCAACAGAATGCATATGATTTGGATAGATAGAGTTTGAGATAGGAAGCATAGAGAGGTTACGGTCCGATCAAATTCACTTAGTTCAAAAGATTCAAACAAGAAGACATAGCTATAAGTGAATGTTGTCGAGGACAGAACACTAATATTGAAGATAAACATGAAGTCATGTTGATATTGAAGACAAACCAAATGCGAAGACATAGCAAATGTAATGCCATGAGAAAAACACTTCAAAAGGAAGAATTTGGTGGTGGTGTTACCCATCATATAGGAAGTATTAGACCCAGACACGGCGCACAATTATCGTGGCGCTCCGAAGTCGAATTCCGCATTAATGTATTCACACTCAGAGTGTAAGTCTTCATTGATTGAAGACATACATTACTTCGTGTGTTTCACATCTAAGTCATCAACATGCATAAGTGTTAGGATGTGTGCCTGATCACAGGACATTCGAGGATTCCAAGATATTTAGATCACACCGCAACTTGCAAAACCTTTTCTCATCCAAGGGCTTCGTGAAGATATCTGCCAATTGCTCTTCAGTGTTGACGTGTATGATATCAATATCTTCCTTCATGACATGATCTCTGAGAAAGTGATGACGAATTTCAATGTGCTTTGTCTTTGAGTGTTGAACTAGGTTGTTGGCAATCTTGATGGCGCTTTCGTTGTCGTAGTAGAGTGGTTGTCGGTGTCAAAACCGGCGGATCTCGGGTAGGGGGTCCCGAACTGTGCGTCTAGGCGGGTGGTAACAGGAGACAAGGGGCACGATGTTTTTACCCAGGTTCGGGCCCTCTCGATGGAGGTAAAACCCTACTCCTGCTTGATTAATATTGATGATATGGGTAGTACAAGAGTTGATCTACCACGAGATCTGAGAGGCTAAACCCTAGAAGCTAGCCTATGGTATGATTGTTCTTGTGTCCTACGGACTAAACCCTCCGGTTTATATAGAGGCCGGAGGGGGCTAGGGTTACACAGAGTCGGTTACAAGGAAGGAGATCTACATATCTGTATTGCCAAGCTTGCCTTCCACGCCAAGGAGAGTCCCATCCGGACACGGGACGAAGTCTTCAATCTTGTATCTTCATAGTACAATAGTCCAGCCAAAGGTTATAGTCCGGCTGTCCGGATACTCCCTAATCCAGGACTCCCTCAGTAGCCCCTGAACCAGGCTTCAATGACAATGCGTCCGGCGCGCAGATTGTCTTCGGCATTGCAAGGCGGGTTCCTCCTCCGAATACTTCATAGAAGGTTTTGAACACGAGGATCGTGTCCGGTTCTGCAAAACAACTTCCACATACCACCGTAGAGAGAATAATATTTCCACAAATCCAATCTGCTGACGTATCCTGTAATGTGACATCACACCACAGCCAAGCCCTTATGTGAATCTTTTTTTCTTTACAGCCAACCTCAACGCGTTTCGCGAGGCAGTTTCCTTGGCACGTCTTGTCGAAGCAGAGATCGTGTCCCCTTATTGTGGGATTCTCATCAATACGGATATGGGTAACCCAACCGCGCCATCAATTACGGCGCTTGAGGGATGAGCGAGTTTTACCAGGCTGGTGGGGACGCATAGTTTCGTCCGCCCATATAAAGGGACAAGGATTCACCCTTTTCCACCCACGCCTTCTTCCTCCTTTGCTCATCCATTCTCGCACACTCGAGCTCTAGCGCCCAAGTCCACATTCTCTTCCTCAACCCTCTCCAACCATGTCCAGAGCGGGAGGCAAGTGGATGGTTTCCTCCGTCACGGAGGGACACATCAAGAAGCTAAGGGGAGCCGGATACCTGCCCGACGATATCGCACACCGGCTCCCAGATGCGGGGCAGCTCATCCCCACCCCCAAGCCCCATGAGAGGGTAGTGTTCCTTACCCATTTCCTCCGCGGACTGGGATTCCCTCTCCACTCATTCGTCCGGGGACTCATGTTCTACTACGGCCTGGACTTCCATGATCTGGCCCGGAACTTCATCCTCAACATCTCGGTGTTTATCGTCGTGTGCGAGGCCTTCCTCCGCATCAAGCCCCACTTCGGCCTATGGCTGAAGACCTTCAATGTTAAACCGAAGGTAGTGGGGGGCCAGCAGGTGGAGTGCGGAGGCACCATGGTGGGCAAGATGCCCAACGTCACATGGCTCGAGGGCTCCTACGTGGAGACCATAAAGGGGTGGCAATCGGGGTGGCTCTACATCACCGAGCCGCGTGACCCCAAATGGGCAGCGGCCCCCGAGTTTTGATCCGGAATCCCTACGCGGCTCACCTCCTGGAAAGAGAAGGGCCTGCCCTGGGGTAGTCCGGGAGAGCTGACCGGACTCCAAACCTGTGTCCAAAACATGGTGAACAAAAAGCTCAAGCTTGTCAACATAGTCCAGGTCATGCTCATCCGCCGGATCCTCCCGTGTCAACAACGGGCGTTCAACTTGTGGGAGTTCGACCCGGCCCAGCACCAAACTCTGAGCGAGCTCTTCGACACAAAACACGAGGATGCTTGGAAGGTGCTATTTAAGAGCGCCGAGGTTCCCCCTTCCCTTACCGAGGATCGCGGATTTAGCGCGAAGCGCCAAGCCAGCGCGGTAAGCTATTTTATCTCTTTATAGGGTATTCATTTTTCATAGTTTAACTATGTGCGGGATCTAAGCTTCCATGGCTTTGACAAGAATGGGCGGAGACGTCAGGGCAGATTGATTGTCGAGCCCCCCTGCCCGAAGACCCTGCAGATGCTCTCCTGACGGAGATGCTTACTCCGGCTCCTTATGAGGTGCCGGAGAAAAAGGTCAAGAAGAAGGCTACGGGAACCCGAAAGAGTTCCTAGCGCCAGGTATTATCGGACTCATCGTCCGATGACTTCAAGACACACTCCTCCATGGAAACGAGGAGGAGGCAGATAAAGGTTCTTCCCCTCCACCCGGGGAAGACAAGAAGAGGAAGGTCGCCCCAACTGGGGAGGCCGGAGGGTCCAAGAAGGGAAGGACTCTCCCTCCGGACTACTCTGCCACTGCCGCCGATAGCGAAGATGAGTGGCCACCCAGGGCCAAGCCCCTGGTGAGATCGTAAGTATTCGGACACCAGAGTAGCTCGTGGCACCGTTTAATTGCACAACTTCTTCTAACGCCGGACACGGTTATGCAGCCCGTCCCGGGCCCGTATCGACGTATCCTCGTCGAGCGGTTCTTTGGACCCGTCAGCCATGAGCAGCGGAGGATCACTTCCGACCGCCTCCACCCCTCGCCCTACGGACAACGCCGAGGTGTTGTCCCAACGAGCACCAAGCCGAGGGCAGGTAGTCCTGGAGGCACCACAAGGTGACCTTCCGGACTAGAAGAACAAAGGGAGCAACGCTCCCAAGGGCTCCAAGTTCGGCCCTGGGCCGAATACCGCACCGGAACCTCCAGTGGTTCCGGACTCCGGCAGGCGGCCCCCCACTAAGAGGGGCAAGCCTACCGCGCCGGTGACCTTCGTCCAACCGGAGGCACCGGATAATTTGCTGGAGGTGCTTAACGGCGCCTCCATCGACGAGGAGCACCGCACTATTATGAGTGCGGTGATTCAGAAGGTTCAGTCCGCCAAGAGCGGACTGACTGAAGCCTGTGCCAGCCCTCTAACAGGCTTTGAGGTATGTATTTAAAATATATGAAAACATTACCGCATAGATAGTAGCCCCTGATGCTCTGTTCGGTGTTCACAAAGAAAAGCCGAATAGAGGATCTAACAATATCCGCAGGAGTCTAGCACAAGTATGTCGATATGCGTATGCAGGCTTCGCTGCTGACCTCTACCTCACTGACTGTTGAGGTCAATGCGCTGAAGCAGAACCTCGAGCGGTCCGAGAAAGAGCTTGACCTTGCCAAGAAGCAGCTCGAGGAGAACCAAGGTAAGTAATGCCTTGTCTATAAAAAAGAAGCAGTTGCAAAACTGATAGGATCGTTATTAATGTGCCAGGGGCCACGACCGAGGTGGCGACCCTGAAGCAAGCACTGTCTGAGGCCGAAAGCAAAGTGTCCACGGAGCAAACCGAGCGGGGGAAATAAGAGGCGTGGTTTGCTGAGGTGCAGCAAGAGCTCCAGGCTCTCGTGAAAAAGCATGAGAGTTTGGAGCTTGACTCGAAGACGCGGGAGTCTGAGCTTGCCTCGGCCCTAGAGAGCGCCAAGCATGCCAAGGCCGAAGCCCAGAAGGCCCTCCAGGAAATTGAGGCGATGAAGAAGATAGCGGCGGGTAAGGCATTCATTATGCAGAGCAAGCATGTGAAAGTAAATTACTTGTTACTTACCCAAGTCCGGAGCTCTCCAGGAGCATTCGCAGATTTGCCGGGATGCTGCAAAGCACTACCGAGCCGAGGAGGGGAGCTCGACGGAAAGGGTGTTCTGGTCTCAGTATACTGAGGCCGAACACCCGGTGCCCTTAAGTGACCAGCTGAAGCAATTGGTCGAGCTCCATAAGGCGGCCGAACAGGCCATGAAGGGTCTTATAGTCCGGCTGCGGCCCGGAGAGGCCATGCCAGGGAGCTACTTCGGGCTGGTGAGGCGGCTTGTGGATGCCTGTCCTTGGCTTGAGGTCATCATGCGCTTTGTCTGCATCGAAGGCGCCCGCAGGGCGCTTGCCCATGTTAAAGTACACTGGGGCAAGATGGACGCCGAGAAGCTGGTGAAGGATGGGCGCAGGGCAAGGAGCATCGCCACCCTGAAATGTACTATGAGGGCGTCCTGAAGGGTGCCCGCCTTATGGCGGATGAATGTTCCAAAGATGTAATATTTGAGTGAACTTGCTCGTGTGATCCTGTACGCTAAAAACTTGTTCATATGCGCTATGCAACGCTTGTTTGAATTTAAAATATTACCTTCTGTGCCGTCGTTTATTAAATCTGAGAGATGGCGAGTCGTCGGCTTCTGCCCCCATGCCACGAGTGCTGGGGTGTTCGGGATAAACCTGAGCACTCTTTTTCCCATTCTTGGGTCCTTCGAGGGAGGTGCTCAGCACAACGAACAAGGCAATCGGACTATAATGCTTTATCACTCTCACTTAGCCAGAGAATTCTATCATTTTAAATTTTGGCAAAGCCTCTAGTGTTCGGAATACCGAGTTCGGGGCGCTATACACGCCTAAGCCGGACTAAGCTGACTCCTCGCCCTAAGCGGCATAAGTCTTTAAGGACTCGAAACATCTTGAACAGTGACCAACTCTCGCCTTATCATGACAGTCAGTTTTAGCTTTCTGTATTGAGGTGCTTAGCTCAGCTGAACCGGGGCACAATCGTAGTAGTTCTCCCAGTGCTACCTTAGCTGATATAGCGGAACGTAAGGTACCAAAACATGGGAGCCGGGCAAACCCAACTATTGACCCAAGACATGATTCGGAGCTGATGCATATAACGCTATAAGTTCGGGGTGCCGCACTTGTGAAAGTGTTCGGACTTCTCACATCGTACTATGGGGTGCTTAAGCCCCTGGCGTATTAGCCGTACCAGAGTGTACGGGTGCTAAATGTCATGAATGAACATATACATAAAAGGGAAGGAATAGAGAATGCAATAATAGTCTGAAGCTATGCATTGTTTATTCGAAAAAGTGCATTAAAGCAGAATGATACAAATAGTGCGATAAGCAAAAAATGGGACTATTTGACATGTCCCCTCCGGGGGCGAGCTGCGGTATGGTATTTAAAGCAGGTATTTTGCTCGTTATAGAGACCACCTGGGAGTTCCATAGTGTGATGTAGCTTTCTGCCTCCCTGGTTGTTGTATCGTGTGTTCGGCGATTGTGCTGCCGAACAGGTCTTCCGGAGAGTAAAGTCCTGAAAGTGAGAGAAAAAATAACGAAGTCGGAAGCCCCGAGTGCGGTTAAGCCGCATTTTGGGGCGTGCCGTGGTCGTGCCCCTCCCCCTTTGCCCATGGTACTTTCAGAGCGTAGTTATGTGCACGTGGCACGGATTTCGCCGTTTGGCTGGGGCTGGGGTTGGGGCCGCATTGCTATGCCTTCTCGGAACGTGCCAGGCGATCTTGTTGTAGATTACTCCGAGCGCGCTTGACGGCGTCTGAACATTTGATCGCTGGACTGGAGAATTGCCTTGAGAGGCTGCTTTGTGCTTCTGCTGCGAGGGCCGCAGTGTGCTCCTCCGTTCGGAGGGAGCGTTCTGTGTTTCCATTGACTGTGATGACCCCCCGAGGTCCTGGCATCTTGAGCTTGAGGTATGCGTAGTGCGACACCGCATTGAATTTTGCGAATGCGGTTCTCCCGAGCAGTGCGTGATAGCCACTTTGGAACGGAACTATGTCGAAGATTAACTCCTCGCTTCGGAAATTATCCGGGGATCCGAAGAGCATTTCTAGTGTGACTGAGCCTGTGCAATGGGCCTCTACACCTGGTATGACGCCTTTAAAGGTCGTTTTGTGGGTTTAATCCTTGAGGGATCCATACCCATTTTGCGCACTGTGTCCTGATAAAGCAGGTTCAGGCCGCTGCTGCCGTCCATAAGGACGCGAGTGAGGTGAAATCCGTCGATGATTGGGTCTAAGACCAATGCGGCAAATCCTCCATGGCGGGTGCTAGTGGGATGGTCCCTGCGATCGAAAGTGATCGGGCAGGAGGACCATGGATTGAACTTTTGGGCGACTGGCTCCAACGCATATACGTTCCTTAAAGCACGCTTCCGCTCCCTCTTGGGGATGTGGGTTGCGTATATCATATTCACCGTTCGCACTTGTGGGGGGAACCTCTTCTGTCCTCCGTTGTTCGGCGGTCGGGGCTCCTCATCATCATCGCTATGTAGCCCCCTGTCTTTGTTTTCGGCATTTAACTTGCCGGCCTGTTTGAACACCCAACAATCCCTATTGGTGTGGTGGGCTGGCTTGTCGGGGGTGCCGTGTATTTGGCATGAGCGATCGAGTATACGATCCAAACTGGACGGGCCCAGAGTGCTTCTTTTGAATGGCTTTTTCCGCTGACTGGGCTTAGAGCCTCTGAATCCGGCATTAACTATCGTTTCCTCAGTGTTGTCGCTGTTAATGCGGCGCTTGTGTTTGTTGCGACGTGACCTGCCATTGCTGTCCTTGGTATCCAAAGTACCAGGGCTCTTTGACATGTTATTGCTGCGAGCCACCCAGTTGTCTTCTCCCGCGCAAAAGCGGGTCATGAGTGTCGTGAGGGCTGCCATAGATTTCGGCTTTTCCTGGCCGAGGTGCCGGGCGAGCCACTCGTCGCTGATGTTATGCTTGAAAGCTGTTAGGGCCTCTGCATCCGGACAGTTGACGATTTGATTTTTCTTTGTTAGGAACCGTGTCCAGAATTGCCTGGACGATTCCTCTGGCTGTTGAATTATGTGGCTCAAGTCATCGGCATCTGGTGGTCGCACATAAGTGCCCTGGAAGTTGTCGAGGAATGCGGCTTCCAGATCTTCCTAACAACCAATGGATTCTGCTGGCAAGCTGTTGAGCCAATGTCGAGCTGGTCCTTTAAGCCTGAATGGGAGGTATTTGATGGCGTGTAGATCGTCGCCGCGGGCCATGTGGATATGAAGGAGATAGTCCTCAATCCATACCGCGGGGTCTGTCGTACCATCGTATGATTCGATATTCACGGGTTTGAAACCCTCTGGTATTTGATGATCCATTACTTCATCTGTGAAGCATAGCGGGTGTGCGGCGCCTCTGTACTGGGCTATATCACGACGCAGCTCAAATGAGTTTTGTCTGCTGTGTTCGGCCCGGCCGGATTTACTTTTACTGTATCCGGCGCGACAGTTATCGTCTCGTGTGGTGGGGCGCCCCCGTGATCCGTAGATCGATCTTGCTTGCTTTGCTTTGTCCTCCAATATGTCTCGCAGGTCTAGCGCATTTCCTCGTGCCTTGGTATTTTTTGAGTGACGCCGGGGTGCAGCTTGAGCTGTGGGCTGAGAGGCCTCTCTGTCGCGGCCACGAGGTGGCCAATCAGTCGCGTCATACACTGGAGATGTAGGTTTAAATGCTTCCTCCTCTAATCGGGGTAGCAACCTGCGCTTTGGGTAGCTCTTGGAGGGGCGTTCGAGTTCGTATTCCTCGGCCGCAAGGACTTCAGTCCATCTGTCAGCTAGCAGGTCTTGATCAGCTCTAAGCTGCTGCTAGTTTTTCTTAAGGCTATTCGCCGTGGCCATAAGCCTGCGCTTGAAGCGCTCTTGCTCGTCGGGATCCTCAGGCACGACAAATTCGTCATCATCGAGGCTTGCCTCGTCTTTAGAGGGAGGCATGTAATTATCATCCTCTACCTCTCTATCTGCCGCTCTCTTAGGAGGGCTGGCTTCTCCATTCTCCTGCGTTGAATCTTGCTGGAGGGGGTTGTCTTCGGCACTATCCGGGGTGTTATTATCTCCTGTGCCGGTATCACTGTTTTTGCTTTGGCGAGACTTAGAGCGGCGCCGCTGACGCCAGCGCTTAGGTTGCTT
Source organism: Aegilops umbellulata (assembly GCA_032464435.1). Classification (NCBI taxonomy): domain Eukaryota; kingdom Viridiplantae; phylum Streptophyta; class Magnoliopsida; order Poales; family Poaceae; genus Aegilops; species Aegilops umbellulata. The sequence continues at coordinate 344,446,043 of CP136056.1, read as the reverse complement.
CTTGGAGGGGTCATCCTCCGTTGTTCCATCGCCATTGCCCTCTTTGGGTGTGTCCACCATATATATGTCATATGATGAGGTGGCTGCCATTGCCCTGTGGGCGGTGGTTCCTGTTCATTTCCTACATCGTCGTCCATACCTTCGATGTCTTCGGAGTCGAAGTCGAGCATGTCGGTCAAATCATCGACAGTGGCTACATAGTGGGTGGTGGGTGGGCGTCGAATTTCTTCATCATCCGCATCCCAATCCTGCCAGTCATAATCCGGCCAGGACTCTCCTGACAAGGAGAGAGACCTTAGTGAATTCAATATGTTGCCGGAGGGCGAGTGCTGAAAGTTCAGTATGTTGCCGGAGGGCGAGTGCTGAAAGATATCCGCGGCGGTGAACTCCAGGATCGGCGCCTAATCGGATTCGATTGGTAGGGGCGCGGGTGGTTCAGAGTCCGGAGGAGAGTCCGGCAATGTGGAGTCATGTGCCTCGCGAAGGGTAAGGCTGGTGTTCGGCTCGATCACCGTTGAGGCTGCGGCATCTACGGCGGGGTCTAACCACCCGCCCATGAATGGCGCAATTGGCTCTGAATTGAAGGTCGGAACGGTTGCAGGTGCGGTCTGCTAAACACTGTTCGGCGGCAGAGCTAAATCATGCCCATCGTGACAGTGCGACACACTTGGCCGGGGCTCGAATCCGTCAAAGATCAAGTCTCCGCGGATGTCGGACGTGTAGTTTAAGCTTCCAAACCTGACCTGATGGCCAGGGGCGTAACTTTCAATCTGCTCTAGATGGCCAAGCGAATTGGCCCGCAGTGCAAAGCCACCGAATACAAAAATCTGCCCGGGGAGAAAAGTCTCACCCTGGACTGCATCGCTAATGATGATCGAAGGAGCCATAAAGCCTAACGATGACGACACAGAGGAACTCTCAATGAAAGCACCAATGTCGGTGTCAAAACCGGCGGATCTCCGGTAGGGGGTCCCGAACTGTGCGTCTAGGCGGGTGGTAACAGGAGACAAGGGGCACGATGTTTTTACCCAGGTTCGGGCCCTCTCGATGGAGGTAAAACCCTACTCCTGCTTGATTAATATTGATGATATTGGTAGTACAAGAGTTGATCTACCACGAGATCAGAGAGGCTAAACCCTAGAAGCTAGCCTATGGTATGATGTTGTTGTGTCCTACGGACTAAACCCTCTGGTTTATATAGACGCCGGAGGGGGCTAGGGTTACACAGAGTCGGTTACAAGGAAGGAGATCTACATATCCATATTGCCAAGCTTGCCTTCCACGCCAAGGAGAGTCCCATCCGGACACGGGACGAAGTCTTCAATCTTGTATCTTCATAGTCCAATAGTACGGCTGTCCGGATACCCCCTAATCCAGGACTCCCTCAGTGGTACTTGTTTCAGATGGATGCCATAGTCTTTGAGTGCTTGCTTCATCCATAGAAGCTGAGCGCAGCAAGATCCAGCAACAATGTATTCAGATTCAGCAGTGGAGAGAGATACACAGTTCTGCTTCTTTGAGGACCAACAGACAAGTGATCGTCCTAGAAAGTGGCATGTGCCGGATGTAGATTTGCGATCCACCTTGTCACCAACGTAATTAGCATCCGAGAATCCAACTAGATCAAACTCTGAGCCCTTTGGATACCATAATCCTAGTTTTAGGGTGTAAGCCAAATATCGAAGAACTCGCTTCACAACTAAGTGATGCGATTCCTTTGGTGCCGCTTGGAATCGAGCACACATTCAAACACTAAGCATGATATCTGGCCTAGATGCACATAAATAAAGTAAAGAACCAATCATGGAGCGATATACCTTTTGATCGAACTCTTTACCATTGGCGTCAGGACCTAGATGACTCTTGGTTGGCATTGGCGTCGTATAACCTTTGTAGTCTTGTATTCCAAACTTCTTCAGGCAATCTTTGAGGTTTTCTCTTGATATATGAAGATGCCATTGCTTTGCTGACGAATTTGAAGACCAAGGAAGAACTTCAGCTCACCCATCATGGACATCTGATATTGCTCTTGCATCATGTGTCCAAACTCATCACTGTATTTCTGGTTGGTGCAGCCGAAGATAATGTCATCCACATATATTTGGCACACAAAAAGTTCACCATCATATGTCTTCGTGAAGAGTGTGGGATCCAGGGAACCAGGTTTGAAGCCTTTGCTCTTCAGGAAGTCTTTGAGTGTGTCATACCAAGCGCGAGGGGCTTGTTTAAGGCCATACAATGCCTTGTTTAGCTTGTACACCATATCAGGATGTTTTGGATCTTCAAAGTCAGGAGGTTGTGCAACATACACTTCTTCTTCAAGCTTTCCGTTGAGAAATGCACTCTTCACATCCATTTGATACAGCAGGATGTTGTGATGATTTACATAGGCCAGTAATATACGAATAGCTTCAAGCCTAGCCATAGGAGGAAATGTTTCATCGAAGTCAATCCCTTCAACTTGAGTGTATCCTTGAGCAACGAGACGAGCCTTGTTTCTGACAACTTGACCATGCTCATCTTGCTTGTTGCGATATATCCATTTTGTGCCTATTATGTTATGCTTGCGAGGGTCAGGACGCTTGACAAGTTCCCAGACATTGTTTATCTTGAACTGTTGTAGCTCTTCTTGCATAGCTTGAATCCATTCAGGTTCCATGAAGGCTTCAGCAACTTTCTTGGGTTCTGATATTGAGACAAATGCAAAGTGCCCACAGAAATTTGCTAGCTGTGTTGCTCTTGAACGAGTGAGTGGACCAGGCGCATTGATGCTATCAATTATATTCTCAATATGTACTTCATTTGCAACACGAGGATGAACCAGACGAAGATTTTGCTCTTGCTGATCATTGTCATCGTTAGGAGGATTGCCTTCGGGCTGAGCATTGTCTTTAGGTTGATTAGGTGCAGAAATGATAAGTTCCTCTTCAGGCTGTGCTTCAGATGGTATGATTTCTCCAGTTCCCATGAGCTTGATGGATTCACTAGGTGGAACTTCATCTAGCACATTTGGCAGGTGCTCTCTTTGCGAGCCGTTAGTCTCATAGAACCGCACATCCACAGTTTCAACCACTTTATAGTGAAAGAGGTTGAAGACTCTGTAGGAGTGTGAATCCTTTCCGTAACCAAGCATAAAACCTTCATGTGCTTTCGGTGCAAATTTTGAAGTGTGATGTGGATCCTTGATCCATCACCTAGCACCAAATACTCTAAAGTAACTGACATTTGGCTTCTTACCAGTGAGGAGTTCATAGGATGTTTTCTTCAGAAGCTTGTGAAGATGAACACAGTTGATGACATGGCATGCAGTATCAATAGCTTCAGGCCAGAACTTTCTTGGAGTCTTGTATTCATCGAGCATCGTTTGAGCCATCTCAATGAGTGTTCTGTTCTTGCGCTCCATGATGCCATTCTGCTGAGGTGTGTACGGAGCGGAGAACTCATGAGTGATTCCCAATGTATCCAAGTAAAGGTCGAGGCCGGTGTTCTTGAACTCAATGCCGTTGTCACTTCTGATGTTCTTTATTTTGACGCCATAGTTGTTCATGGCACGGTTGGCAAAGCGTCTGAAGACATCCTGCATTTCAGTCTTGTAGAGAATTATGTGCACCCACGTATATCTTGAATAATCATCAACAATGACGAAGCCATAGAGACAAGCAATAGTAGTGAGAGTAGAGTAGTGAGTAGGGCCAAATAAATCCATGTGTAGTAGCTCGAAGGGTTTAGATGTCGTCATGATTGTCTTCGAGGGATGCTTGGCCCTTGTCATCTTTCCAGCTTCGCAGGCACCACACAAGTGATCTTTCTTGAACTTGACGCCCTCCATGCCTATGACGTGCTTCTTCTTTGCGAGAGTGTGTAAGTTCCTCATGCCAGCATGCCCTAGCCTCCAATGCCAGAGCCAGCACTCTGAAGCTTTTGCTAGAAGACATACGGCAAGCTGTGGTCCTGCTGAGAAATCTACCATGTACAGATCATCTTTCTGATACCCTTCAAAGACTAGAGACTTGTCAGATTCCATTAGTACAAGGCAACGATATTTTCCAAATATCACAATCATGTTCAAGTCACAAAGCATTGAGACAGACATTAAGTTGAAACCAAGGGATTCAACAAGCATCACTTTATCCATGTGTTGATCCTTTGAGATTGCAACTCTACCTAGACCCAATACCTTGCTTCTACCAGTGTCAGCAAATGTGATGTGACTCTTGTCAGATGGATGTAAGGTTGAGTCCATGAGAAGACTTCGATCACCAGTCATATGATTAGTGCATTCGCTGTCCATAATCCATTCTGAAGCATGAGGTGTCATACCCTACAGTACAGTTAGGGGATAGGCTTCACCAAGAGTATTGTGAAGCGTAAACATTTGACGGGCAAGAGGATTATCAAATCTCAGATCAAGATTAGGACTGATAGGATGATTGGCAAGCGATTCAGGAACAAAATACATAGTAAGAACATTTGGGCATTTGATCTTGCGCCCTACAAGATGTTTTAGGTCCCCAGCAATAGCATCAGACGCCTTTGATTTCCGGCTGGAGACCTTTCCCTGCAAAAGAAAGTTAATTCTTCTTAACCACCCACATCTTTAGGGGTGGCTTAGAAGCAATGTGTCTAAGTGCAGCATCTGAGAACTTCGGCTTTGAAGCCCTAGCAAATAGCCTTGCAGGAGGTGAATAGTACTCATATGAATAAGCAGAAAAGTTCTTAGTTTTATGAACATAGCGGTTTGAAGAAACACGCTCATATTCATAAGTCTGAATATGATTTCCCTGCAAAACATTGGCGTTAGGGTGACTCAGGTGAGTCCTCTGTCTGTATGAAGCCTTTGGACCATATGAAGCCTTTGGTCTGGGATTTGTCTTCTTCCCAGGTGGTGTCATGATGACATTCACAGGAAGATTCTCAAGACAACTTTTGGGAACCCAGATCTTCTTCATAGGTGGCCCATTCCTACAGTTAGTACCAATATACCTGGCAAACACTTCACCATTCTGATTCTTAAACAATTTATAGTTTGCATCAAGGGATTCATCAAGGATAATAAGGTTAGCACAAGTGAAGCCAGGTAAGGTGGATGGATCCACTGAAGGTCCCTTTGCAGCAGCCCATGTGATTTTGGGGTACTGCTCAGGCTTCCAGTAAGAACCATCAACATTCATTTTCCTCTCGAACCCAACACCCTCTTTCCTAGGGTTTCGGTTCAGAATCTGCTTTTTGAGGACATCGCACAGTGTCTGATGCCCTTTGAGACTTTTGTACATCCCTGTTTCAAGCAATGTCTTCAACCTAGCATTTTCATCAGCAATAGTAGTGGTATCCTCAACAGAGGGGTTAGTTACCACATCAACAGTTGGAGATATTGCAACAATAGGAACAGTAGAACATGCAACAACAGAAGTAGCGTTATCACGCTCAAGACATTTTAGACACGGTGGTTCAAATCCTTCCTGAGCGGGACTGATCTGTTGAGCGTGAAGTGACTCATTTTGTTTTTGAATATCTTCATGAGCCGCTCTCAATTTCTCAAGCTCTTGCTTTCTTTGATGACTTTCATGAGTGGTTTAGAGCGTTTCATGACGACTTTCAAGTTCCTGGTACTTAACATGAAGATTTTTAATGTCTTCAATTAAGGGCTGAGAATGGGTCATTTCCGCGTCCAACAGGTCATCGCTTTTGTCTAATAGTTTTTGAGTATGTTCCATAGCTTTCTGTTGTTCATTTGCAATTTTAGCAAGTGTTTTGTAGCTGGGTTTGGATTCACAACTAGAGTCATCTTCACTTGATGTTTGAAAGTAAGCATCGCGTGATTTTACCTTGGCACCACGTGCCATGAAGCAGTAGGTGGGAGCAGAGTCGTCCTTGTCATTAGCATCAGCGTTGGTGACGGGGCCATTATCTTTAGTATTGAAGATGAACTTGGCAACGTAGTCTGTAGCTAGAGCCAAACTTGCAATGCCAGAGTCGGATTCCTCCTCGGACTCCACCTCCGCCTCCTCAGAAGTAGACTCCTCCTCTGAATCCATCTCCTTGCCAACAAAAGCACGAGCCTTGCCATATGGGCTCTTCTTGTGTGATGAAGACTTGGACGAAGACTTTGAGGATTTCTTCTTCTTGTTGTCATCAGTATCATATTCCTTGCTCTTCTTCTTCTTGTTGTTCTCATTGTCCCACTGTGTACACTCAGAGATGTAGTGTCCAGGTTTCATGCATTTGTGACATTTTCTCTTCTTGTAGTCATGAGTGGAAGCTTCATCATTTCTTGAGCTGGATCGTGAAGACTTTCTAAAACCCTTCTTCTTAGTGAACTTGTGAAACTTCTTCACAAGCATAGCAAGCTCCTTTCCAATGTCTTTAGGATCACCAGAACTGCAGTCAGATTCTTCTTTAGATGAGGAAACATCTTCTGTCTTCAAAGCACGAGTTCGGCCATAGTTGGGACCATAGATATCTCTTTTCTCAGATAGCCGGAACTCATGTGTGTTGAGCCTCTCAAGTATGTCAGGCGGATCGAGTGTCTTGAAGTCAGGGTGTTCTTGTATCATTAGGGCAAGGGTGTCGAACGAGCTGTCAAGTGATCTCAGCAGTGTCTTGACGATTTCATGCTTGATGATCACAGTGGCACCGAGAGTACGAAGCTCATTTGTGATGTCAGTGAGGCGATCAAACATGAGCTGGACATTCTCGTTGTCGTTTCTCTTGAAGCGATTGAAGAGGTTGCGAAGAACACTGATCCTTTGATCTCTCTGGGTTGAGATGCCTTCGTTGACCTTGGAGAGCCAGTCCCAGACTAGCTTCGACGTTTCCAGAGCACTCACACGGCCATACTATCCTTTGGTCAGATGACCACAGATGATATTCTTGGCAGTAGAATCCAGTTCAATGAACATCTTGACATCAGCAGGGGTGACACCTTCACCAGCCTTGGGGACACCATTCTTGACGACATACCAGAGGTCGACATCAATGGCTTCAAGATGCATGCGCATCTTATTCTTCCAGTAGGGATATTCAGTTCCATCAAACACGAGGCAAGCAGCGGAGACTTTGATTATCCCTGCAGTCGACATAGCTAAAACTCTAGGTGGTTAAACCGAATCACATAGAACAAGGGAGTACCTTGCTCTGATACCAATTTAAAGTGCTAGTTATCGACTAGAGGGGGAGTGAATAGGCGATTTTTATGGAGGTCTTAAAAACATGAGAGTTTCGAAGACAAACAATAGAAATGAACCTATCGATATGCAGCGGAAGGTGGACTACACTAAGCAAGCCATAGTCAAGTATGCAATGAAGTGAAAGCACGAAGACTAATAGCAGCTAGGTAGTAAAGATCGGGATGGAAGATAGTATGAAGCCAAACAATGATAGTAGTCACACAGTGAAGTCAAACAGGTAGTGCATGCAGGCAATGACTTCACGAAGACAAACTGTAAGTAAAGAGAGGGAGAGGATAGAACCAGTCACTTGGTGAGGACACATGATTTGTTGGACCAGTTCAAGTTGTTGTGACAACTGTATGTCTGGTTAGGGAGCCTGAGATTCAACTCAGAAGACCACGTCTTCACCTTATTCCCCTTGAGCTAAGGACACCCAGTCCTCGCCCAATCACTCTGGTAAGTCTTCAAGGTAGACTTCCAAACCTTCACAGACTTCATTCACCGGCGATCCACAATGACTCTTGGATGCTCAGAACGCGACGCCTAACCGGCTGGAGGATTCACAGTCCTCAAGTGTAACAAGTTTTCAGGTCACGCGGACAGAAAGACTTCAGTGATGCCTAACACTCTTTGGCTCTGGGTGTTTGGGCTTTGTCCTTGGAAGGATTTCTCTCGCTCAAAAGCTTCGGAGGTGGGTTGCTCTCAAATGACAAAAGCCGTGCACTAACTCTCAGCAGCCACCAATTTATGGCATAGGGGGTGGGATATTTATAGCCACTAGGAAACCCAACCTGATTTGTCCGAAATGACCCTGGGTCACTAAGGAACTGACACATGTTCCAACGGTCAGATTTCAAACACACGCGGCAAATTTACTTGGGCTACAAGTAAAGCTGACTCATCTAGCTCTGGATAAGATTTGCTCTCATTGTCTTTGCTCGAAGACATAGGATTTGGTTGAGCATCACTTCATTCACTCTGACTTTGTTCACTGGGACCCCACTTAACAGTACAATGGTTCCTATGACTCAACAAAGAAGAAAATGAAACAGCAAAACAACTCAGTCTTCGCTCTCCATAGTATTCACACGGTGTCTTCTCTTGTCATAATCTTCAATGTGAATATCTTCACATACCACCATTGTCTTCAATGTCTTCATACATTTTTAGGGGTCATCTCCGGTAGGTAAACCGAATCAATGAGGGACTACTACCTGTGTTATCCTGCAATTCTCACAAACACATTAGTCCCACAACCAGGTTTGTCGTCAATACTCCAAAACCAACTAGAGTTGGCACTAGATACACTTACATATGGCCATCATCATCTTGTGCTTGTGATCTCCATCTCCGAAGCACCATCATGATCACCATCGTCACCGGCGCGACACCTTGATCTCCATCGTAGCATCGTTGTCGTCTCGCCAACTATTGCTTCTACGACTATCGCTACCGCTTAGTGATAAAGTAAATCAATTACAGGGCGATTGCATTTCATACAATAAAGCGACAACCATATGGCTCCTTCCAGTTGCCGGTAACTCGGTTACAAAACATGATCATCTCATACAATAAAATATAGCATCATGTCTTGACCATATCACATCACAACATGCCCTGCAAAAACAAGTTAGGCGTCCTCTACTTTGTTGTTGCAAATTTTACATGGCTGCTACGGGCTGAGAAAGTACTGTTCTTACCTACGCATCAAAACCACCACGATAGTTCGTCAAGTTAGTGATGTTTTAACGTTCTCAAGGACCGGGCGTAGCCACACTCGGTTCAACTAAAGTTGGAGAAACTGACACCCGCCAGCCACCTGTGTGCAAAGCACGTCAGTAGAACCAGTCTCGCGTAAGCGTACGTGTAATGTCGGTTCCGGCCGCTTCATCCAACAAAACCGCCGAACCAAAGTGTGACATGCTGGTAAGCACTATGACTTGTATCGCCCACAACTCACTTGTGTTCTACTCATGCATATAACATCAACGCATAAAACCTGGCTCGGATGCCACTCTTGGGGAACGTAGTAATTTCAAAAAAATTCCCACGCACACGCAAGATCATGGTGATGCATAGCAATGAGAGGGGAGAGTGTTGTCCACGTACCCTCGCAGACTGAAAGCGGAAGCGTTAGCACAACGCGGTTGATGTAGTCGTACGTCTTCACGATCCGACCGATCCAAGTACCGAACGTACGACACCTCCGAGTTCAGCACACGTTGAGCTCGATGACGTCCCGCGAACTCCGATCCAGCAGAGCTTCACGGGAGAGTTCCATCAGCACGACGGTGTGATGACGGTGATGATGTTGCTACCGACGCAGGGCTTCGCCTAAGCACCGCTACGATATGATCGAGGTGGAATATAGTGGAGGAGGGCACCGCACACGGCTGGGAGAGATCAACAGATCAACTTGTGTGTCTATGGGGTGCCCCAGGCTACGTATATAAAGGAGTGGAGGAGGGGGAGAGGGCCGGCCCCTATTGCGCGCCCTGGAGGAGTCCTACTCCCACCGGGAGTAGGATTCCTCCCCTTCCAAGTAGTAGGAGTAGGAGACAAGGAAGGGGAAGAGGGAAGAGAAGGAAGGAGGGGGTGCCACCCCTCCCCTTAGTCCAATTCGGACTAGTCAATGGGTGGCGCTCTGCCTGCCTCTCTCTCTCCCCTAATGCCCAATAAGGCCCATATACTTCTTCCCTTGTATTCCCGTAACTCCCCGGTACTCCGAAAAATACACGAACCACACGGAACCTTTGCGATGTCCGAATATAGTCGTCCAATATATCGATCTTTACGTCTCGACCATTTCGAGACTCCTCGTCATGTCCCCGATCTCATCCGGGACTCCGAACTGCCTACATTACATCAAATCATATAAACTCATAATACAAATCGTCACCGAATGTTAAGCGTGCGGACCCTATGGGTTCTAGAACTATGTAGACATGACTGAGACACGTCTCCGGTCAATAACCAATAGCAGAACCTGGATGCTCATATTGGCTCCCACATATTCTACGAAGATCTTTATCGATCAAACCGCATAACAACATACGTTGTTCCCTTTGTCATCGGTATGTTACTTGCCCTAGATTCGATCGTCGGTATCTCAATACCTAGTTCAATCTCGTTATCGGCAAGTCTCTTTACTCGTTCCGTAATGCATCATCCCGCAACTAATTCATTAGTCACATTGCTTGCAAGGCTTATAGTGATGTGCATTACCGAGAGGGCCCAGAGATACGTCTCCAACAATCGGAGTGACAAATCCTAATCTCGAAATACGCCAACTGATAATCACCCAGTTACATTGTGACGTTTGGTAGCACACAAAGTGTTCCTCCGGTAAACGGGAGTTGCATAATCTCATAGTCATAGGAACATGTATAAGTCATGAAGAAAGCAATAGCAACATACTAAACGATCAAATGCTAAGCTAACGGAATGGGTCAAGCCAATCACATCATTCTCCTAATGATGTGATCCCGTTAATCAAATGACAACTCATGTCTATGGTTAGGAAACTTAACCATCTTTGATTAACGAGCTAGTCAAGTAGAGGCATACTAGTGACACTATGTTTGTCTATGTATTCACACATGTATTATGTTTCCGGTTAATACAATTCTAGCATGAATAATAAACATTTATCATGAAATAAGGAAATAAACAATAACTTTATTATTGCCTCTAGGGCATATTTCCTTCAATAACAATCCCTCATCATGCAACAAAGAGTCACTCCAAAGTCACTAATAGCAGAGAACAAACGAAGAGATTATTGTAGGGTACAAAACCACCTCAAAGTTATCCTTTCTGATCGATCTATCATAGAGTTCGTACTAGAATAACTCCTTAAGACACAAATCAACCAAAACCCTAATGTCACCTAGATACTCCAATGTCACCCCAAGTACCCGTGGGTATGATTATATGATATGCATCACACAATCTTAGATTCATCTATTCAACCAACACAAAGTACTTCAAAGAGTGCCCCAAAGTTTCTACCGGAGAGTCAAGACGAAAACGTGTGTCAACCCCTATGCATAAGTTCACGAGGTTACGGAACTCGCAAGTCGATCACCAAAACATACAACAAGTAGATCACGTGAATATCCCATTGTCACCACAGATAAGCACATGCAAGGCATACATCAAGTCTTCTCAAATCCTTAAAGACTCAATCCGATAAGATAACTTCAAAGGGAAAACTCTTTGAAGTACCCTTGTGAGTTACAGGAGGTGCGGACCCTTGTCCTAATGGAGGGGGTGGCTTATATAGTGTGCGCCAGGACCAGCTCCCCTCCGTTACACGGGGTTCAATGTACATTAAGGGAGGGAAGTTACTCGTAACGTCAGTAATAAAGATACATAATGACCATTAAAGCTACGACTTAATTCCCGACCGTTACAGAATAGAGTGGCTTTAGGCCTCCCGGTAGTCGAGTGATTGTCTTTGCGGTCGAGTGTCTTCAAGACCGTCGAGTGGAATGCTACTGCATGGTCGAGTGGATGATGATTCTTCTTCAAATGTTTCTGGTTCTTCTAGAGATGTCCTTGGGGAGGGTATCTTTGACAGGTCCATGACCCTACCCTAGGTACATAGCTCCATCATTAGCCCCCGAATGGATCAAGGTTTGAGTGGGGAAGGAGTTGAGAACACTTCCGACCCATTTTTCGTGCTATGAGCATACTTTGTTCTGGATCGACGAACCGAGGTGACGACACCAACTTCTTTTTCAGTCGCCTTGATCCATTCTTAGTTTTCGTCGAGTGAGTTTCTTTATTTGAAGAGCTCCGAGTGGCGGTGTGGAGGAGATCTTCCGCCTGACAAGTTGTTCTGCCGTCCGCGGATTTCGCGGGATTCGAATATCGGGAAGCGCGCAGGGCGGAGGAGGTCGTAGTAATGGGATGGGATAAGGCAGGGCCGCCTCGATTCCCACGCCACCTTTTTCGCCATGTTTCGCGCGCGCGACTGTTGTGGGATTTGATAGGATCGCCCGGGCCTACAAGTCAGTCACTCCGAAGTAACCTCATATAAGGCACCGGGCCGGGGTTTTTGAACAGTACGTTTTCATTTCCTCCCCTCCTCCTCAGACTTCTCCGCCGCGCTCGCTCTCGCCCCAGTGCCGCTGCTCCGTGCGCGTCTTGCCTGCGACGATGGGGAAAGAGAAGACGGTGGCTCTGGAGCGGGCGAAAAAGGCGACGACAAAGGCGAAGGGGAATAAGTCCAGCCGGGGGGGGATCTTCCTCGAGGGCCGGCCTGCCGCAGGGATGGATCTAGGGTGACTGGATCCGCTCGGTGATTCGTCAAGAGGACATCGACGACTTGGCTAATGGAGGGCTGATTCCTCACGGATCGGCGCGTCTTCCGGGGAAGGAGACCGAGCCGCAACCTCGGGAGGGTGAGCGCGTTCTCCTTGCCACCCACATCCACCATGGGTTTTCTTTGCCTCCCCACCCTTTCTTTTGGGGATTCTTGAATTTCTTTGGGGCGCAACTCCACCACTTCACTCCCAACACAATCGTGATCTTGCTGCCTTCATGTCTTTGTGCGAGAATTTCTTGCGTTGTCATCCTCATTGGGGTCTTCTCAAGCACATTTTCACCTGTCGCTCCCAGATGGTTAAAAATGCCAATCCGAGTGATGAGAGGACACAAGTGATCCAGATGTGCGGGGGTATTGGGATTCAGATGAGAGGTAAAAGTTCTTTTCCAGCCATGATCCTTCCCGACTCGGTTAGTGGATGGCAGTCGACTTGGTTCTATTGCAAAGACCAACCGACTCCAGGGCAGTCGACTGGTCTTCCTCCTTTTTCTTTGGACCGGGTGAGGAAGCCCTCCTCTTTGAAGGTGACCCCGAAGGAGAAAGCACAGGTTAAGGTGCTGGTCGAACGGGTAGTTCAGCTTATCCGCGACGGAGTGATTGGTAGTCAGTCGATGAAGCATAAACAGCTGTACGAGTAAATCTAGATCATAGTCAGAAGTTCAGAATTAGACCTTGTCTGGTTCGTGGGACTGGTCGAGTGGAGGAATTATCCTGGCTCCCCTGGGGTTGTCTTTGTTTCCAGTGATGCTCATCAGCCACCCCTCCAACATGGACTCCTCGACCTCCTCCAGGTGGATCCAAGTGGTGTCCTCAGTACCCGAATACATCCACATCGGATGGTCTCGAGCCTGAAGTGGTTGGATGCGTCGCCGAATAATTCCTCCACTCGACCAGTCCCACGAACCAGACAAGGTCCGATTCTGAACTTCTGACTATGATCTAGATTTACTCGTACAGTTGTTTATGCTTCATCGACTGACTTTTGTTCTGCTTGTTTTCTTCCAGGCCCTTATCAAAATGTACTCAATGACCAACGGAGAGCAGGAGCAATACCCGGAGGGGGAGGCAAGCGGCGGCGACAGTTGCGGCTGGCATTCTGACGGAGAGGGGAACGAGGAGAGCGACGACTCAAGTGACGAAGAAGAAGTCGAGTCACCTCCTCGCAGGGAGAGGCGATCCAAGCTTGACCAAGACCGGGCGAGTGCCCGTGAGAAGGTGATTGCTCAGACTGACCAGTCTTCAAAACGCGCTCAGACGTCCTCACCAGCTCCGACTGAGAAAGCGTCAAAGCAGCCCAAGGTTATAGTGCAGAAGCCTCGGAAGTGTTTTTCTTTGTATTCACTCGACGCTCTGTGTTGTTTATTTTTCCTTTGATTTGACCAGATGAATCTTGGAACTAGCAGCGCTGCTACTTTTGGGACTTCAGCTTATAAGGATGAGGATGAGGCAATGGAGGATGCGGTCACCTCCAATCTGGGTACGATCTCCGACACTCTGTCTTCACTTGGTTGATTGAACTGTAATATATACCATTGGGTGATGTAATTTTGGCGACTGGTCTTTGAACAGCTCCCAACATCATTGACCTCCCCGATGATGACGATGACGAGCCAGAGAGGCCTTTGATGAGGAAAAATAGGAAAACGTCTGCCGGCAAGACGCCTTAGTCGACGTCGATAGCGAAACCAGTCGTTTAGGATGCTGGTGACACCAATCGGACTTCTGTTTCCTTTGCCATACCATTGTCAAGTGCTCTGCCTTCTGCGTCGACTGCTCAAGCTCCTGCCGATCCACCTTCAGTTTTTGCCATCCATCACGTCCCGGAGGACGAAGTGAATGCTGCCAAAGAAGCTATATGGCAAGCAGGTATTATGATGGAGAAGATGAAGATGGTGTGGGATGTCAGTCAGGCCGCCTATGATGCCAGCTCGGCTCTCCAAAGCAATGTTCAGGTTAGCAGCACGTCGATTGACTCTCTCGGCTTGTTCTGTTAGGATATGGTACCTGAAAATTCTCTTTCCAAGAATATTTGCATCTGTACACCCACTAGGTGTTTCGATTTGTCACTAAACAACTCCATACTTTGAGCTGAACATTCTGTTATTGAATTTTTTGGACTAGTGGGGGCACGCTGAGTGCACCCACTGGGTGTAGTCCCCGAGACTATGGTGGACTGCGGGCAGTTGACTGTAGTCTTGAGTTTTGAATTCCTTCACTCGGTCTGGTCTGCCATGTCGAGTGTAAACTGAACCAGTGGGGGCACGCCAAGTGCACCCACTGGGTGTAGTCCCCGAGACCGTGGTCGACTGCTGGCGGTCGACTATGGTCTGCAGTGCTGGTTTGTTGTTGTCTCCTCTCTCTTTTTTTGCACTCGCGCTGGAAAGGTCTTGTCGAGTGTAAACTGAACCAGTGGGGGCATGCTAAGTGCACCCACTGGGTGTAGTCCCCGAGACTACGGTGGACTGCGGGCAGTAGACTGTAGTCTTAGTATTTATTGTCTTTGTCCTTTTACCTCTGTGAAATAACTTATCCTCCTTGATTGAAGAAATCTTGTGACCTTGGAGCTCGCTTTGCCGACTTGGAGAAGCAGCAAATTCAACTCAACCTTGACGTGGAGTTGGCCAAGTCAGAGCTGCAGAAAGCCAAGGATGACGCCAATGGTAAGGAAGCTTTGTCGACTGGTTTGTCTTAGACCTGGATTTCATTCTGCTCTTTCTGAACCAAGCATCATTTCTTTTCAGAAAAACTGAACCAGGCTCTGGCAAAGAAGGATCAAGATATGGCTGCTGCACAGAAGAAGGCTGACGACAAAACTCCTCTGGCTGAACAGAAGTTGGCTTCAGTCGACAAATTAGAGGAAGAGAATTCCAAGATGAAATCTGCCCTGGATGAAGCCAACAAGGAAGTAACCCGATTGAAGAAGGACAAGGTCAGCCTGAATGAGAAGATGGAGAGCATTGCTCGCAGGAGGGATGATCTTGAAATTTATCTGAGGAGCCCTGCCAAGAAGTTGTTCATTAAGCTTGAAGGTATATACTTCGTTCCGACTGGTTTATCTTCATCGACTCAGCATACGAATATTGACTCATCGTTGGATTGTGCATGCATAGTTTTGCCGAGACCTCGAGGAGGATACTGGGCGAATCGAACCAAGCTTGGACCCCATCAACTCTCCTGTGAAAGATGAAACTGCTATGAACTTGCTCCGGCTGGAATCCCGCATCGACAGTGTTGTTGACTACTTGGCTCGAATGAAGGTCGCCACATCGCGGATTGACACAGCACTCTGGCCAAGGGCAATGCTCCAAAATGACCTCGAGTCTCTGATGACTCGACTTAACAAGATTCCCGGTCGAGTGGAGGAGTGGAAGAATTCTTCTGCTCGGTGCGGTGCTGATGTGGCTCTATCCTTGGTTCGTGTCCATTGCAAAGAAGCGCGAGAGGATAAGCTGGCAGCAATTAAGGTTGCCAACACCAAGAAACATGATTTCCGATCCTTTATGGAGACTTTCATTGCCGCCGCCACTCAGATCACCGATGGTGTTGACCTTGACGAGTTTGTCGAGCCTGCCAGCCCTCCTCCCGCGGAGTGAACAAACTTTTTATGCCCCACCTTAAATTTGCCTCGGAATGCCAAGTGGATTTTGTAACCGTTAAACTCTTTCGGGCTGAATGCCCGAGTACTTTGATCTGCGGTCTGGAACTTTTAAGATTTATCTGAACTTGGTTTATTTCCGAATATGCTTGCATTTGCCTTCGAATGGACTTTGTTCTTCACTCGGAATAATCTTTGTGCTTGAGATGC
Organism: Aegilops umbellulata; assembly: GCA_032464435.1. NCBI lineage: Eukaryota > Viridiplantae > Streptophyta > Magnoliopsida > Poales > Poaceae > Aegilops > Aegilops umbellulata. The sequence continues at coordinate 344,429,737 of CP136056.1, read as the reverse complement.
AGCTCTGAGGTGGAAAATCTAGTCAACATGCACTTCATCATTCTTGCAGGCAGGGCTGGAGCACGTAGTGCAGTCGACCTGCACCTCGTCGTCCCTGTGGATGGAGATGGAGCGCACGTTGTACTTGTGGCGTAGCTCCGAAGGAGAAGGTTGCAGTCGACCTGCACCTCGTCGTCCTTGCGGATCGGGATGGAGCGCACGTTGTACTTGTGGCGTAGCTCTGAAGGAGAAGGTTGCAGTCGACCCGCACCTCGTCGTCCTTGCGGATCGGGATGGAGCGCACGTTGTACTTGTGGCGTAGTTCCGAAGGAGAAGGTAGGAGTCGACCAGCACCTCGTCGTCCTTGCGGGTCGGGATGGAGCGCACATTGTACTTGTGGTGTAGCTCCGAAGGAAAAGGTTGCAGTCGACCTGCACCTCGTCATCCTTGCGGATCGGGATGTAGCGCATGTTGTACTTGTGGCGTAGCTCCGAAGGAGAAGGTTGCAGTCGACCTGCACCTCGTCGTCCTTGTAGATCAGAATGGAGCGCATGTTGTACTTGTGGCGTAGTTCTGAAGGAGAAGGTAGCAGTCGACCTGCACCTCGTCGTCCCTGCGGATCGGGATGGAGCGCACGTTGTACTTGTGGCGTAGCTCCGAAGGAGAAGGTTGCAGTAGAACTGCACCTCGTCGTCCTTGCGGATCGGGATGTTTTTCAAACTTAGGCGAGTACTGGACTGCAGCTAAGCCTCCGAGTGGGAGGGTTGCTCTCCACTCGGTAGGATTTTTCAAACTTAGGCGAGTACTTGGACTGTAGCTAAGCCCCCGAGTGAGAGGCTTGCTCATCACTCGATAGGATTTTTTCAAACTTAGGCGAGTACTGGAGTCCAGCTAAGCCCCCGAGTGGGAGGGTTGCTCTCCACTCGGTAGGATTTTTCGAACTTAGGCGAGTATTTGGACTGCAGCTAAGCCCCCGAGTGAGAGGATTGCTCTCCACTCGGTAGGATTTCTCAAACTTAGGCGAGTACTTGGACTGCAGCTAAGCCCCCGAGTGAGAGGCTTGCTCATCACTCGATAGGATTTGTTCGAACTTAGGCGGGTACTTGGACTGCAGCTAAGCCCCCGAGTGAGAGGCTAGTTCATCACTCGGTAGGATTTTTTTCAACTTAGGCAAAACGGATTCGCAGCTAAGCCTCCGAGTGAGAGGCTTGCTCATCACTCGGTAGGATTTTTTTTTCAAACTTAGGCAAAACGGATTCGCAGCTAAGTTACCCACTGGGGGATTTCTCACGAAAACAAAAGCAATAACAATCGTTGGGAAAATTATAACACTCTTGTCTTTGATAAATAAACTACAGAGGTATTTTTCTTATTACATCTCATTCAAGTGAGTACTTAAGTATAAAAGGGGCGGAGTAGGTCCGCGTTCCAAACTCGTGGCTCATCTCTCTGATGCTCGACATTGTAAAGATGGTATGCGCCATTGTGGAGAACTCTGGTGATAATGAAGGGGCCTTCACAAGCAGGAGCGAGCTTGTGTGGCTTCTGTTGATCCACTCGAAGAACCAGGTCTCCTTCTTGAAAGGCTCGGCCCTTCACATTTCTGGCGTGGAATCGACGCAAGTCTTGCTGATAAATGGTCGACCGGATCAAGGCCATCTCTCTTTCCTCCTCTAAGAGATTGACTGAATACTGCCGGGCCTGTTCTGTTTCCTCTTCAGAGAAGAGCTTGACTAGGGGTGCTTTGTGGAGCAGGTCACTTGGCATAACATCTTTGGCTCCATAGACCAAAAAGAAAGGAGTTTGTCCGGTCGACCGATTGGGAGTTGTCCTCAAACCCCAAAGTACTGATGGAAGTTCATCGACCCAGGCGCCTGCTGCGTGTTTGAGATCACGCATCAGTCGGGGTTTCAGTCCTTTGAGAATTACGCCATTTGCTCTTTCTGCTTGTCCATTCGACTGCGGGTGGGCGACTGAAGCATAGTCGACTCGTGTGCCTTGAAAAGCACAGAAAGCTCTAAACTCATCAGAATCGAAATTCGACCCATTGTCAGTGATGATGTTGTGTGGAACTCCATATCTGAATGTCAATTCTCTGATGAAACTAACAGCAGTGCTGGCTTCAAGATTCTTGATAGGTTTAGCTTCAATCCATTTGGTAAACTTGTCGACTGCTACAAGGACATGAGTGAAGCCGCTTCTACCAGTTCTCAGTGGTCCAACCATATCCAATCCCCAAACAACAAAGGGCCAGACGAGGGGAATGGTCTTCAGAGCTGACGCTGGCTTGTGAGACATATTAGAGTAAAACTGGCAGCCTTCACATCTGTCGACTATATCTTTTGCCATCTCATTCGCTCGTGGCAAATAAAACCCGGCTCGGTATGCTTTAGCCACAATGGCCCGAGAGGACGCATGGTGACCATAGGTCCCCGAGTGGATGTCGTTGAGAATCATTCGACCTTCTTCTGGCGTTATGCATTTCTGACTGACCCCAGTCACACTTTCCCTGAACAATTGTCCCCTTATCACAGTAAAGGCTTTAGATCGACGGACGATCTGTCGAGCCTCTTCTTCATCCTCTGGGAGTTCTTTCCTAAGGATGTACGCGATGTAAGGTACTGTCCAGTCGGGAGTGGTGACCAGAACCTCCATGATTAGGTCGACCACGGCTGGGACCTCGACTTCAGTCGGAACTGTGGCACTCTTAGGCTGCGGGGGCTCTTCTGTGAAAGGATCTTCCTGAACTGACGGTGTGTGAATGTGTGCCAAAAACACATTAGTGGGAATGGCTTCTCTCTTGGAACCTATCTTTGCTAAATCATCGGCTGCTTGATTTTTCAGTCGGGGTATATGATGGAGCTCTAACCCCTCAAACTTCTTTTCCAACTTTCTTACCGCATTGCAATAGCCATTCATGGCTGGGCTTCTGACATCCCACTCTTTCATCACTTGATTGACCACTAAATCTGGGTCGCCATAGACCATGAGGCGACGAACGCCGAGTGAAATGGCCATGCGCAACCCATACAAGAGTGCTTCATATTCTGCTTCGTTATTGGAGGAATCGAAGTGAATATGGAGTACATATCTGAGCTTGTCTCCTCGGGGGGATACCAGTACCACCCCAGCACCAGAACCATTCAGCATCTTGGAACCGTCGAAGAACATGGTCCAGTGCTCTGAGTGAACTTAAGTCGGCAGTTGCTGTTCAATCCACTTGGCGAGGAAATCTACTATTGCTTGGGACTTGATAGCTTTCTTTGGCTCAAACTTGATATCTAAGGGAAGGAGTTCAATCGCCCATTTTGCCATTCGACCAATTGCATCTCTGTTGTGTAGAATCTCCGATAATGGAGCGTCGCTGACGACTGTAATAGAGTGGTCAGAGAAATAGTGTGCAACCTTCTTCATGGTCATGTAAATCCCATAAACAAGCTTCTGATAGTGCGGGTATCTCTGCTTCGACGGAGTCAGAACTTCAGAAACATAATAAACTGGGCACTGAACTTTATAGGCTTTTCCCTCTTCTTCCCGCTTGACCGTAAGTATTGTACTCACGCCTTGTCCAGTGGCTGCTATATAAAGCAGTAAAGGCTCTTTGCTGATTGGGGCAGCGAGCACCGGCTAGGTGGAAAGCAGGGCTTTTAGCTCTGCAAATGCTGCATCAACTTCGGGAGTCCACTCGAACTTATCTGACTTCTTCACTAGTCGGTAGAGAGGCAGTGCCTTCTCACCGAGTCTGGAAATGAATTGACCTAAGGCGTCCAAACAACCAGTAAGCTTCTGAACATCATGCACACGCACAGGGCGTTTCATTCGGAGTATGGTACCAACTTTCTCGGGGTTAGCATCGATCCCTCGTTCGGAAACGAGAAAACCGAGTAATTTTCCTCCTGGAACTCCGAATGTGCACTTTTATGGATTAAGTTTGATAACATACCTTCTGAGGTTGGTAAAGGTTTCAGCAAGGTCAGCCAGTAGGTCGGAACCTTTACGTGACTTGACCACAATGTCATCCATGTACGCTTCCACATTCCAACTGATTTGAGTGAGTAAACACTTCTGAATCATCCGCATGAACGTGGCTCCAGCGTTCTTCAAGCCGAATGGCATAGTGACATAACAGAAGCACCCAAATGGGGTGATGAAAGCAGTCTTTATATCATTGGGTCCATACAGACGGATCTGATGATACCCGGAATAAGCGTCTAAAAAGGACAAACGCTCACACCCCGCAATCGAATCGACAATTTGATCGAAAGTGGTCCTTCGGGCAGGCCCGATTGATATGCTTGAAGTCGATGCACATGCGAAGTGAGTCGTCCTTCTTGGGGACCATGACAACATTTGCTAACCACTCGGAATGGTAACTCTCTCGGATAAACTCAGCTGCAAGGAGCCGAGCTACTTCTTCACCGATTGCTTTTCTCTTCTGTACGGGGGACCGTCGAAGATGTTCCTTGACCGGTTTTACCTTTGGGTCGACTCGCAAACTATGCTCAGCCAGTCCCCTGGGAACACCTGGCATGTCAGAGGATTTCCATGCAAAGATGTCCCAGTTCTCACGGAGGAACTGGATGAGCGCTTCTTCCTATTTGGAGTCGAGCGTTGTAGAGATGTGGGTCGGAGCAGCATTGGGATCAGTCGAGTAGATATGAATCGTTTCGTCTCACCGGACGACTAAAATGTTGAATCCGTTGCAGGCTTCTTAGCTCGCAGCAAATCACTCGGATCTGCGTTTTTCTGATACTCCTGCAATTCCACTACTGCCATCTGCGCATCAGTGATCTTCGAGCCCTTCTGGAAGCACTCTTCTGCCTTCTTTCGATTGCCAGTGATAGTGATCACACCCTTAGGACCAGGCATCTTCAGTTTGAGGTACACAAATCATGGTTGAGCCATAAAACATGCATAAGCTGGCCTGCCTAGAATAGCATGATAAGCACTCTGGAAATCCACAACTTCAAATGTCAACTTCTCTTTGCGGTAATTCTTGGAATCACTGAAAACCATGTCAAGAGCAATCTGGCCGAGTGATTCAGCCTTCTTGCCTGGAATGACTCCATGGAAGCTCATATTGCTTTCACTGAGTCTGGACATCGGAATGCCCATCCCTTTAAGCGTCTCTGCATACAGAATATTCAGGCCACTGCCACCATCCATCAGAACTTTGGTCAGTCGAGTGCCTTCGACAACTGGATCGACCACCAATGCTTGCCTCCCAGGGGTGGCTATGTGCGTCGGGTGATCAGACTGGTCAAATGTGATGGCAGTTTGAGACCACTTCAAATAACTGGGTGTCGCCGGAGCGACCATATTCACTTCTCTGTTGATAACTTTCAGTCGACTCTTGCTCTCAACATCAGCAAAAATCATCAGAGTGGAATTGACGTGAGGATAACCATCATCACTCTCCTCCTTGTCCTCAACCTTGTCTGACTCTTTTTCCTTATCTTTGGGCTGTTTCTCTCGGAACTGCTAGATTAGAAGCCGACATTGCCGAGTGGTATGTTTCGGGTAAATGACTTTACCCTCTTCATCTTTCTTGGTGTGGATGTGGCATGGCAATTCCAGCACATCATTTCCATCTTGATCTTTTATTTTCTTAGGGTTCCATGGACCCTTGGGCTTCCCTTTGGATTGTCCATGAGTCACGGCTAAGGTTTCTCCAGGAGCAGCTGGCTCGGCTTTGCGCTTCTGCTTCCGACTGGAGTTACCTCCTCCGGTTTCATGGGCGACTGATTTGTGCTTGCCGCTCCAGAGCCGATCCTCTTCTTCACCATTAGCATACTTGGTGGCAATATCCATCATTCGACTCAGAGACATGTCTCCGGTCCGACCGAACTTCAGATTCAACTCTCTGTACTTGACACCTTCCTTGAAGGCACAAACTGCCTGATGATTAGACACGTTCTCCACCGTGTGATGCAGTGTGATCCATCTATGAATATAATCCCTCAAAGTTTCATTTGACTTCTGCACACAAGATTGCAGCTCCGTCAACCCTGCCGGTCGTTTGCATGTTATTTCAAACGTTCTGACAAACACTCGGGCAAGATCTTCCCAAGTATAAATGCTGCTGGGTGCTAATTGGTTCAGCCATGGTCTGGTTGAGCCCTCCAACATCAGAGGCAAGTGTTTCATGGTCACTTCATCATTGCCGCCACCAATATGAACAGCCACTCAGTAGTCCTCAAGCCAAGTATCAGGCTTGGACTCACCAGTGAACTTATTGACTCCAGTCGCCAACCTAAAGTTGGGAGGAATCACTGCGGCCCTGATGGCTCTGCTGAAGCACTCTGGACCTGAGACGTGCACTCTGCTGCTGATGGGTACATCTCTATCATGACCTTCTCGGTGGGCTCTGTTCCTGTCGACCAAACCCTGAACGAGAATGGATCTCGCATCAAAGCCTGGTTCCTTGGGGTCGACTGGAATCCTTCGCCCAACACTGTGAGGGTTTCTATCATCCTGCTGTCGAGGCACGTATGATCCGCTCCTTGGGGGAGGTGTGGGCACCCGACGACGATCATCACGATCGAGTTGGTGATCATACTGCTCACGGTTTTTGTACTGGTCACGCCGGTCTCCACGTTACTCACGCCTCGGGGGCGATCTTGGGCTGTGAGCCGACTGGACTGTATCTGCAACAACGGATCTGCTATGGATCCTATTCCGCGACTGCGACACAGCCTTATTCTGCTCCCCCGCTACTCGGAGTAAAGCTCTGATCTGCATTAGACCTCAGCCAGCTTCTGACTGGGAGGGCTGAATTGACTCTGCTATTCGAGCTGCAGCTGTAAGATTTTGGATCGAAGTTCGATATACCTTAGTCGGAGGTGGAAAGAGCTGACGTCGACTGGATTCTGGAACCCGTTGTCGCGCATGCTCGTCGAGTGCTCGCTGGAGGTTTTCAAGTCGAGTTCGCTCAGCCAAGTTGGCCAAGCGCGCGTCCTCCAAGGCCCGGGCCTCGGGGGTTTCCTCCATGATAGGAGTGTGAAGCGCATCCATGTTCCGGCGGCGAAGTTCTTCCCTCTGCTGCGAAGAGAGGGGCTTGGGGCGGTATTCCTCATGGGCATGCGACGGATCGCCCCCGCCATCGCCACCGTTGATGCGGGGGAATCTGGGAGGACTGCGAGGTCCATCGACCGTCAGGACCTCCGCTGCTAGATCACTGCTTTCGCACTCGGATGCAGTCTCTGCGGAGCCAGTCGAACAGTCCGTAGAGAGATTCGTCGGGATCGATCATCGGGACCTGGGGGTGGCCGATTGGCGGGCCACCGCGTGCCTCACCCACCGCTGAAGCCTCGACCGACTGGAACGCTTGCGTCGGCGGGAGACAGGGAGGGAGGACGCCACCGGAGCCGACCGATACTGGGTCGACGGTTGCCGCAGGAGGACACCGCGGACGCACGCGCGAAAGTGCGTTGCCCCGCAGACGGGAAGTGCGTCGACGTCGAGTGGAGCCTCCTGAAGCCAAGCGAAGTCGTTGGCAATGAACACGAGCGCGCCGAGACGGATCTCGCGACCCTCAGCCAAACCTCCGCCTGAAACCATGATGAAGGTGATCGAATAGGTTGCAACTTCTCCAACAAGTCGACAAGACACCTGCCCCATGGTGGACGCCAACTGTTGTGGTTCTAAGTCTGACAGTAGAATAGGGGGTAGAAATGTAGAGGCAAGATCCCAGCTATGGAGGAGTTGTACAGGCAAGGTTTACGAGTTCAGGACCTTCTCGGAGGAAGTAATAGCCCTACGTCTTGGATCTCGGAGGCGGTCGACTGGATTATACGCGTGTGAGTTACAGGAGGTGCGAACCCTTGTCCCAGAGGAGGGGGGTGGCTTATATAGTGTGCGCCAGGACCCCAGCTCCCCTCCGTTACACGGGGTTCAATGTACATTAAGGGAGGGACGTTACTGGTAATGTCAGTAATAAAGATACATAATGACCATTAAAGCTATGACTTAATTCCCAACCGTTACAGAATAGAGTGGCTTTAGGCCTTCCGGTAGTCGAGTGATTGTCTTTGCGGTCGAGTATCTTCAAGACTGTCGAGTGGGATGCTGCTGCATGGTCGAGTGGATGATGATTCTTCTTCAAATGTTTCTGGTTCTTCTAGAGATGTCCTTGGGGAGGGTATCTTTGATAGGTCCATGACCCTACCCTAGGTACATAGCTCCATCAGGTACTTCGTGGGCTTCTTATGGTCCAAAAAGAATCTCCATTGAATTTCAGGTCAATTGGACTCCGTTTGGTTTTCCTTTTCTGCGATACTCAAAAACAAGGAAAAAACAGAAACTGGCACTGGGCTCTAGGTTAATAGGTTAGTCCCAAAAATCATATAAAATAGCATATAAATGCATATAAAACATCCTAGATGGATATTATAATAGCATTGAACATTCAAAAATTATAGATACGTTGGAGACGTATCAGTACCTAGTTGGGCCCGCAAGCCTCCATTTGACCTAACTCTGCCTCTATAAATTTCTAAAAATTAGAAAACTTACCGAGTCCACGAAATACTTTTTCCGCCGGGAATCCTAACTCCTAGCTGCAACATGGTGTGGCGGCCGGCGGCGGCGACACCCAAACACGGGCGCATGACACGGTCTTCATGTCACAGCCCACACTTTTCTCCAGGTTGCAACACAGGGTGTTGTAAGTGGCGGCGGCACCGATGAACTTGTCGATGGCAGTTAGGGGCTGTTTGATTCTAGGCCTTGCATTGCCACACTTTGCCGCACATTTTTGCCAAGTTTGCCTAAGATTAGTTCATCAAAATGAGAGCCACAAATTGGCAAGCCTAAGGGAATCTTGCCATATTTTTTGTGTGTATGTCATGAGGGACCCTAGTGTGGCTTGTATAAGGTGTGACTTGAACCAAACACTCATCTAAGTTGGTTAAACTTGCTTAACCTTAGATGTGGCAACCTGTGGCAAAGTTAGTTACAAACCAAACAACCCCTTAAGTTAGGTTGGTGGCTAGCTAGATAGTAGATAGGAAGGGACAACAAAGGTTAATTTTTTTCCTGGATTACTCCCTCCTTTTCATATTATTAGGCGTACTAACTTTTGCATGCAATCCTGTATTGTTAGGGCATGTACAATGAAGGCAGCACCTTGGTGGTGCTGCCCCAGCCCATCCAGCTAGATAGAAAGAAACAGGGCATTTGTTTAGTTTATTTTCACCCAGCGCATGTAGCTCCAGCAATCAGTAGTGTGGGTCCCAGCGTGGTCATCTTCCTCCTCCCAACAACTCATCCAGCGCCATCTCTCCTCTTCTTTTCTTCTCTCTCCTCTCTTTTTCTTCTCTGTCTCATGGAGCAGCGACTTCTTCTGCAGGCCACCCTGACACACTGCGGGGCTATTGCACTTGCTCCACGCTCGCATCCGAACCTAGTTGACAGCGGGGCATCAGGCTTGAGGCATATCATTGGCCATGCCCTTCGGCGCCGGAGGCAACCTCCATTTGGGATTAAATTGATCAACCAAGATTTGGTCAAAGGAGATCGTGGGTGCCTCCCTCTTTTTATTTTCTAAGTCATGGATGCCATCCTCCTACAAATCTGTATGATGGCTTTTTTTTAACACGGTAGAGACGCAAGCGCTCATATACACGCGCATATACTCACCCCTGTGAATGCACACACGTACACCCTACCCCTATGAGCACCTCCGAAAGACTGAGCCGACATATCATCTTGAAATTTACGAAGCCACCGTAGTCACCTAGTCGTCGACGGGAACGTCTCCTCCCACTGAATGCGCATCGCCGAAAATTCTGAAATAAATTCAGGAATAAATGCGAGCACCAGGATTTGAACCCTGGTGGGCTGGGGATACCACAGTCCCTCTAACCATCCAACTACAGGTTGAATCGCAAATCTGTATAATGGCTGAAGCACTGATTGATGTGCGCTAATCTTCGTGCTGAAACTAATACGCCTAATAATATAGGAAGGAACCAATCTCTTTGCATACCCTCTCGCTTCGGGTTTTCGCCTCTGGCGGCGGCGATATAGTTGTCGTCTAGAGTCTTTACCTTGATTGATCGTCAGCTAACCCTGCCGATCCTCTCTGCAACCCGACTGGTCTGCGGGGATGCAAGGGGGCTAGGGCTCCGCGCTGGTTTCTGGTGCCGTTTTCCCCGAAGCCGCCGCCGTAACCTAGATGGCGGGCCAGGAGGGGTCGTCGTCTTCGGCAGGCCTAGCAGGGAGAAACTTGGAGGAGATGTTGAAACACCTGGATCTGCAGGATTATGAGCTTGATGATGTTGTGGTGGGAGAAGAAGAGGTGAAGAAGTACGCAGCAGATGCGAGGTGGCTTGCGATTGGGAAGGTAAATACGACAAGGCAGTTCAGCGCGTCGACGATGTTCGAGACGCTGAAGTCAGTCTGGAGACTTTCTAATGTGCCAACTTATCGCGAGGCGGGTGAAAATCTCTTCATCTTTCAGATGTTTTGCCTGGGTGGCTGGAAGAAGGTTGTGCATGGAGGTCCATGGTTGTTTAGGGGGATGGAAATGCTTATTGAGGATTACGACGGCAAGCAGGAGCCGTCCTCTGTCGTCTTTGATGGTCTGTATGTTTGGGCCCAGATACACAATATCCCGGAGCTGTACCGGAAAGCATAAGTAGTGGATCAACTAGCTCGCCCTATTGGTTGCGTGAAGGAGACACAACTCTCGCCTAGCCTTTTTTATGAGGGTGACTATGTCAGGGTTCGAGCGAGGATACAGGTGAATAAACCGCTGACGAGGGTGACGCCCCTGAATGTTACTGGTGAGGGAAGGAAGTTTCTTCCAGTGAAGTATGAGAAGATTCCTTTCTTCTGCAAGGTGTGCGGCCTCATGGGTCACAATCATGAGGAATGCGGTGATGGAGTTTGGGAGGAGAAGAATAAACAGTGGGGAAGCTGGATGCTGGCAACAAGAAGGGAGGCACCTCAGGAGGAACCCAGCTGGGATCGCGGGGCGCGGGGTGGCCGTGCGACAGGACGAGGGCGGGGCAGGGCAAGGCGTACAGGTCCAGAACATCGCCAAAGCTCGCCCCCTCGTAAGAGATCATCGCAGGAGGCAGGCTTGGACTCAGAGGCAGAGGAGGACGATGTGACCAGCCCCCTCAAAACGGCTACAGCAGAGACCGAGGTCAGAGATGAAGTGGGGGCCCGACGCAACCTGGATGCTGCGATGTCGGAGAGTGCCAACGCAGCGACACTATTGGTTAGGCCGGGCTCTACGGCTATATCACCCGAGGCTCAAAATTTGGCTCTTGTGGGCACCGTCCAGGGTGCAACCCCGCCACTACCTCCAGCGATGTCTCACCACGAGACGTCAAGAAACAAAGGAAGGGCTGCTCTCCCTCAAAAAAGAGCAATGACAAGATGGCGACATTGGCGGGCTCCGACCAGGGGTTCCGCCAGGCCCAATGAAAATACTAAGTTGGAACTGCCACGGGATAGGCGACCCCGCGACAGTTCGTGAACTCCGCGATCTCCTTGAGATCAGCTCGCCATCTATCCTTTGTTTAGTAGAAACTCAGTTACAAAAGGCCCGTGTTGAGGGTCTTCGCTCTTCTTTAGGTTTTGATTTCAGCTTTGGTGTCGGTACTACTGGTCGCAGTGGCGACATTTGTATCTTTTGGAAAACCTCTCTTGATGTTGCAATAAAGAATTATTCACAGTATCATGTGGACACCTGGGTTACTGAACCAGGCAGGGAACAATGGAGGTTGACGTGTTTTTATGGAGAAGCAATAAGGAGTTTGAGGTATAAAACATGGAACACAATGACGAGACTTAGGGGGGAGAGTACCCTCCCATGGATGTGCATAGGGGATTTCAATGAGATCTTGAGAGCGGATGAACAACATGGTCCTAATGAGCGTGATAGTGGCCAGATCGAAGCTTTCTGAGAAGCGGTGGATGTGTGTGGCCTTGCTGATCTTGGTTACAGGGGCCTAGACTGGACGTGGGAGAAAAAAGTGGCTGGTGGTCATTACTATAGAGTTCGTCTGGACCGAGCTTTAGCAACAGCCTGTTGGTCAGGACTTTTTCCTTTCGCCACCGTGGAACACCTCACGGCTGCCAAGTCCGACCACTGCCCAATACTATTGAATACTGATCTGGTGGATACAAGTATTAGAGCACGACAGAAACAATTCCGATACGAGTGTATGTGGGAGCGGGACCCAGGTTTTGGAGATGTGGTCACCGAAGCTTGGAATGCTACCGGGCGAGCGTCGACTGTGGCTGATCTATCGCATAAACTGGCATCGGTCGCGGGTTCTCTACAGTGCTGGGGTCGCACCACTATTGGTGCTGTCCGGGCGGAACTGCGGGCCCTACGAGCGCAACTACAGGGCTTGCGTGCTATGCCCAGCCGAGTCGGCCCGTCTGATGAAGAAAAAAGGTCGAAGCTCGGATGACCGAGCTATGTCTACGGGAAGAGATTATGTGGCGTCAACGAACCTGTATTCAATGGCTGGCAGAAGGTGATAGTAATACCAAGTTTTTTCATCGCAAAGCTAGTGCAAGGAAGGTCCGAAACCGCATCACAGAACTGCAGCGGGTGGATGGTTCTATAAGCAAAGACGAGCAGGAAATGGCTAGTATGGCCACGACCTTCTATAGCAACTTGTATGCTTCCGAGAATACAGTTGGGATAGAGTAAGTATTGTCTCATATACCAAGGAAAGTGGATGATGCCATGAACAACATTCTGACGGCTCGTTACACCAACGCCGAGGTCAAGGAGGCTCTCTTTCAAATGTTTCCTACAAAGGCTCCAGGACCTGACGGCTTCCCTGCACACTTCTTTCAACGGCATTGGGATCTATGTGGTGAGGAGGTAACAGATATGGTGCTACATGTTCTATGTGGAGAGGATTCACCGGAGGAGATAAACAAAACGTTCATTGTTTTAATACCCAAGATCGCAAGTCCAAAAAATTTAGGACAGTTTCGACCGATCAGCCTTTGTAACGTGATCTTCAAGATTGCATCAAAGGTCCTGGCCAATCGGCTCAAACTTATTCTCCACGCTATCATCTCAGAAGAACAGTCGGCATTTGTACCTGGTCGTCTAATCACCGACAACTTTATCTCAGCCTACGAGTGTCTACACTACATGAAAACAAGAAAGCTTAAGGGAAACATGTTCTGTGCTCTGAAACTTGATATGATGAAAGCCTATGATCGTTTAGAGTGGAATTATTTGGAGAAGGTTATGTTAAAAATGGGAATCAGCCCAGAGTTCACAGAAATTGTGATGCGGTGTGTCTCTTCCGTATCCTTTTCTGTTATCTTCAATGGAGGGAAACAAGAATATTTCACGCCATCGCGTGGTCTGAGGCAGGGAGATCCTATATCTCCATATCTTTTCCTACTGGCGGCCGAGGGCCTTTCATGTTTGTTGAAATCAATGCTTCCAGCGGAGAGAATACAAGGCATCATGGTGGCAGCAGGTGCACCGAAGGTAAACCATCTTCTTTTTGCAGATGATAGCCTTCTTTTCTTTAATGCTACACTGGAGATGGCAAAACGGGTGGATGATCTTCTGCAAAGGTATTGTTCTGCCTCGGGCCAACGTATAAATAAAGATAAATCTTCTATTTTCTATAGCAAGGGATGTGCTGAATCCGTGAGACATGATATCAAGCAAGTTTTGGATGTTCCGAACGAGCAGCTTTCTGAGAAATATCTTGGTCTCCCCTCTGATGTGGGTCGGGCTAAAGAGGGTGCTTTCAAGTATTTAAAAGCTAGAATCTGGAAGCAATTCAAGGATGGATGGAGAAAACTTTGTCCGTTGGGGGCAAAGAGGTGCTTATTAAATCCGTTGCTCAAGCTATTCCTACCTACTCCATGGCCTGTTTCAAGCTGCCTAGAGGATTATGCCAACACATTAATGGGCTGCTACCTAAGTTTTGGTGGGGCTCAAAAAAAGGAGAAAGAAAGACTGCATGGGTCTCTTGGGAAGTCATGACACAACCAAAGTTCATGGGAGGAATGGGTTTCCGAGATATCGAGCTTTTTAACCTGGCATTAATGGCCAGGCAGGCCTGGCGCCTCCTACGGGAACCCACATCTTTGAGTGCGCGGATCCTCAAGGTTGTTTACTACCCTCTTTCCACCATCCTTGATGTAGAAGTGGGCAATCATCCCTCACAAGTTTGGCGATCCATAATTGAAGGCAGGCACACTTTGAAGCTAGGCCTTGTGAAACGGATTGGTTCGGGAGAGGACACAAACATATGGAATGACAACTGGATCCCACGTGATTTTAAGCTTCGGCCGGTTTGGCCAAAGTCCTTGAACCCTCCTCACAAGGTGTCGGACCTGATTGATTCAGTTAATTTGACATGGGACCGAGATATTCTTGATCAGCACCTCTTCCCCATGGACGTCGAAGCAATCCTTAATATCCCGTTAAGCTCAAGAGTCCGTGATGATTTCTGGTCTTGGCATTATGAGAGAAGGGGTGTTTTCACAGTACGGTCTGCATATAGACTCTTGGCCTCTACAAAGCAACAACGGACGGACTGGCTAGAGCATAACGACGGCCACTCGCGCCTCGAGTCTGATCGCCGATCTTGGACAAAATTATGGGGAGCTTCGGTCCCTTCCAAAGTTAGAATGTTTGCATGGAGATTGGCCAAATCTTCCATTCCTACGGGAGAAGTCCGCAAGCAGCGGAGCATGGCTGAAACACCCGAGTGCGCCCTATGCAAGGTGGCGGTGGATACATGGCGCCACTCGCTCTTTGATTGCAAGATGGCGCGATGCGTTTGGGCACTAGCTGATGAGGATCTCACGGAAACCATTGTCTCGAACCGGACGGACGACGCAAAGTTGTGGATGTTGTGGCTCGTTGATACTCTTCCTGCGATGGAGCTTGCGCGCATCCTCGTGACGATGTGGGCTATTTGGTGGGCACGGCGTCGAGCTATCCATGATGATCAGTACCAAAGTCCACTAAGTACGCACATGTTCATTGAGAAGTTTTTGTCAGAGCTGGAGGCGATCCCTGACAAGAAAGAGCGACCCAGGGACCGAACTGGCGTATCCAAGGACCTGCATGCGACGGCTAGGGGCTTGCATGTAATGGCCAGGGACTTGCATGTAAGGGCCCGGGGAGAATCAGCGCAGCGCGATCAATCAGTTCGGACAACTTGGCTCCCGCCGGCGAAGCATGATGTGAAGATTAATGTTGATGGCGGCCTTTCCAAGGTTGGTGACCGAGGAGCCTCGGCGGCGATCTGCAGGGACATGCATGGCATGTTTCTAGGTGCTTCTGCGATTATTTTCGAGGGTTTGCTTGACCCAACTATACTCGAAGCCCAGGCGTGCAACGAGGCTCTTGCTCTTGCTGCGGACCTCCATGCTCAATCTGTGAGTGTTGCATCGGACTGTCTCGAGGTGGTCACCAATATCCATACTGTTGCCCCATGTCGCTATGTTGCTATCTTGGAGGAGATCAAGCACAGGAGGCGTTCGTTCCAGGATATTCAGTTCGTGCACGAGAATAGGAAACATAATGAGGAAGCTCATGCCTTAGCTAAGGCGGCTGCTTCTCTCCCTCCCGGGCGCCATGTGTGGCTTGCTACTCTGCCCGATATCATATGTATCCCTGTGCGTTTGAACTTTTAATAAAGGATACTTTTTCTGCTCAAAAAAAATATAGGAAGGAGAGGGTATAACCTTTTGTGTTTGTGTGTGAACTGATGTTTTCATGTTGTGAACCACCACTTTGATGTTTATGTATCATCTGGGCGTGCCAATGAACCCATCTACTTTTTGGCATTTTTAAAGTTTATTTTTGACACGCAGCAGCATGTGCTTCCTAGAGCCAAAATGAATTTCCGTATTAGTATGGACTACTTTGTTTCTGTTTTTCAGCGTATTTTTAACTAAAAGAATAAGTAGAGCCAACATCTGGCTTTATCTAGTATCCATGACATCTTTAGAGTTTTCGTCTTTATTCACGTGTTGTAGTGGTGGAAAATACTCGCGTGCGATGACAAGAGACATGCGTAGGTCGCTGAACAGCCAGCCCAAAGGAAGTACCGAATTCGCGTGTGCTTTATCTTAGGGAATGGCGTGTGATGACAACAGGTCAAAAGTCCAGGTCAAGAAAATCCAAAACAGCCCGATTTTGTTAATTGATGTCGGCATATGGCTGGTGTTTTGACGTGATTTGGGCTCTACAAACTAAATTCCGCGAATGGTCAGCCGTTGACACGTTCGAGAGATCGCTCTCGGCCCTTGGACATGCACGTGGGCAAGCTGTTGAACCGTAGTGAATATATATTGCGTCACCTAAAAGACGTCAGCTGTGGTCCGGTACGATTCATTGTGAGAAGTTCTCCCGTACACGAAATCGAACCCAATGCTAATGGAAAACGTTTCCAATCGGCGAGCCGGCCGAAAGTTCGGGCCGACGCGTCGCGCTGGTTGTGGGCCTGTGGCCCTAGTACAATACGACCCCATTAGTTCCCTTTTTCTTCCCTTATCTCTACACGCCCTTGACCCGTTGTCGTCCTCCCCAATCGTCTCTCTCCTGGAGCTACAACGGCCACCATCGCCGCCCCTACCGCCGGCGCCTCAGCAAATGCCGTCGGTGCTACGTATTTGCTGCAACTGGTATGGAGAAAGCTACTACCGGCGTTTGTTTTTGCTGCAGCCAGGCGATAACGAGCATGGCCGGCGACAACGTAGCCTGATTTTTTGCTACAACCAATCATTCAAAGTGTGTCCGGCAGGAGACGTGCTGCAATTTGCTGCAACCGGCAGCAAGAAAGCTACAACCGGTGCTCAGATTTGCTACAATCAGCGACGACAAAGTGTGGCCGGAGGCGAGGTGCTACAAAGCTTGACAGCATCCGCCGGTGAGTTTTTTTGCAACCGACCATCGAAGCTCTGATTTTGTTGCAACGGCAACCTGTAAAGCTTCCGCCGGTGAGTTTTTTTTGCTTCGATGGTGACAGATGGAAGTGGCGACCAGGGAGCCGACAGCGATGCGAGCGGCACGCACTCGAAGGTGAGGGTCGGTGAGGGCTGCCGGCGCGCGCCTGGTGTTGCAACCGTGGGGCGGCGAGCTGCAACCGTTGTCGGCCAGTGCTACATCGGTGTGACCTCAGAGCAATGACCGGTCATGGCGACGAGCTGCAAAAAACACGACGGCCGGCGATGAGGGATGCGAACGGCGGCGACGAGGTTGCAAGCGGAGCGCGGGAAGGCCGGTCACGCTCGCTGTGGGGTGCGGGGGCGACGCTCTCGTTCTCTCTCCTTTTTCTCCGTGCGGGAGGTTGACGATGGGTGCGGGGGAGGACGGGGGAGAGATCTAACGGTTGCCCGCACATAGATCGAACGGATTTGGTCTGACCGGCCCAAAAATTCGGCCGGCGCGACGACACATATTGGTACCCAAAAAGAACACTAATCGATGTAAAAAAAAAGCTAATCCAAATTCCACTGGTGCACTATTAATGCAACACTATATAAACTGGCTTGATTTGCTACGGATTAACAAAACTACACATCTCTACTCCGCTATTATTAAAGAAAAAGTTGTGATTGTGAGATAAGAATGAGTTAAACACATTAGAGGTGCCTTAACTTGTCCGCTATCAGTTTGGTGCCTGGTGTTATAACTTGTCATATGATGCAAATACAGTGTCTTCGTACGTATTCGGATGCATGTCCTACAGTAGGTGTCCCGCACATGAGGATTTTTTTAGCAGAAACCCCCTCATATTTTATTTGATTATTTAAGAAGCCGGGAAAGAAAATGTGGGCAAGTGATTCGAACGTGAGACAACCTAGTCGCACGTGGCAGAGGCTGACCACCAGGAAAACCTATGCTAGTTAACATTTACAAGCTACACTTGTATATGTCGCGCTAGTATTTACCTTTTTAAGCGGGAATTTTTTAAATATATGGCACTCTTTTGGGCCCGCACATGGTTTCTTATTTATTTAATTTTCCAATTTCATGTTTAATTTTTATACTATTTTTCATGTTGAAAAATAAGAGTAAAATATTAGAACAGGCATAAACTTAAGTAAAGTGTTGGTGCATTTAAAAAAAAAGTTCAACAGAAAGTCTCACCTGTATTGAGAAATACGTAGTAAACAATTTTAGAAAAACATTTCTCATGCACTCAAAAATTGAAAACATCTATTTAAAAAAATGCTCAACATGTATTATAAAATTATTGTATAAAATTATCCTTATATTTTCGAAAAACAGGATTAACATGTTTTAACACATTTCTAGAATTTATTATTTTTACACAGTGATTTTTAATACACATAGAACAGTTTTCAAAATACAACATTGTTGATTTTTTTAATAATTATATGTTCTAAAACTATAATGAAGATACAATAATTGTGTGTGCTTGTAGTCCTGAGTGAAGATACAAAAAGTTTACACAGTATTTTGTAATATACATTGAACTATTTAAATACACATAAATTTGGAAAAGGTTCATGTTTACCTCTTCAACCTACACAATAATGAATATAGAATAGAGATTTAAAATATGCAGTAATGGCATATTGATAATTATCGTAATTTTTATATGACTAAACAGTAGTAAATTGAAAAAATAGTAAAGAACGCAAAAGGAAATTGCAGAGCATCAGTGATACGTCTTCAACGTATCTATAATTATTGATTGTTTCACGCTATTGTATTATCAATCTTGGATGTTTTATATACAATTTTGAAGCAACTATATTCCATTTTTTTGGGACTAATCTACTAACTTAGTGCCCAGTGCCAGTTGTTGTTTTTGCTTATTTTTGACTTTGCAGAATATTAGTACCAAATGAAGTCCAAATGTCACGTATTTTTTTGATTTTTTTTTCTGGCAATAAGAGACCCTGCAAGCTTCGAGAGGGGACGAGAACACGAAGCAGTAGCCCACAAGGCACGAGGGTGCGCCCGGGCTTGGGGCACGCCCTGGTGACTTGTGGGACCCACGTAGCTCCGTTTGACCTAACTCCGCCTCTGTAAATTCTCTAAATCGTGAAACCAACAGAGGAGTCCACAAAATACTTTTTCCGCCGCCACAAGTTTTAGAACCATGAGATCCCATCTGGAGGCCTTTTCCGGCACTCTATTGGAGGGGGAATCAATCACGGAGGGGTTCTACAACATCCTTGCTACCCCTCCGATGATGCGTGAGTAGTTTACCATGGACCTATGGCTCCATAGATAGTAGCTAGATGGCTTCTTCTCTCGTTTTGATCTTCGATACAATGTTCTCCTCGTTGTTCTTGGAGATCTATTTGATGTAATGACTTTTTGCGGTGTGTTTGTTGGGATCTGATGAATTGTGAGTTTATGATCAGATCTATCCATGAATATTATTTGAGTTTTCTCTGAACTCTTTTATGCATGATTACTATAGCTTCGTATTTCTTCTCTGGTTTATTGGTTTGGTTTGGCCAACTAGATTGATTTATCTTGCCATGGGAAGAGGTGCTTCGTAATGGGTTCGATCTTGTGGTGCCCAATCACAGTGACATAAAGGGACATGACATGTATGTATCGTTGCTATTAAGAGTAAAATGATGGGGTTTATTCATACGTGAGTTTATCTTGTCACATCATGTCATCTTCATTAAGGCGTTACTCTGTTTTAGATGCATGCTGGATAGCGGTCGATGTGTGGCGTAATAGTAGTAGATGCAGAATCGTTTCGGTCTACTTGTCTCAGACATGATGCCTATGTATGATCATTGCCTTGGATATCGCCATAATTATTTGCTTTTCTATCAATTGTCCAACAGTAATTTGTTTATCCACTGTATGTTATTTTCTTAAGAGAAGCCTCTAGTGAAAACTATGGCCCACGGGTCTATCTTTTATCATATATTAAGACTAAAATTACCTCCTGCAATTTTACTTTATTTTTTTATTTTGTATTTTTGTTCGATCTATCTATCAAAAGCTATACAATTTAATCTTGCTCATAACCGTTGAGCGATTGACAACCCCTCTACGCGTTGGATTGCAAGTATTTATTGTTTGTGTGCAGGTGCTGTTTACATAGTGTTGCTTGGTTCTCCTACTGGATTGATAACCTTGGTTTTATAACTGAGGGAAATACTTATCCCTACTTTACTGCGTCATCCTCTCCTCTTCGAGGAAATTCCAACGCAGCTCGCAAGTAGCAGGAAGAATTTTTGGCGCCATTGCCGGGGACACATCATCAACAACTATAAAGTACCTACGCATAAACTTACATCTCTGTGCATTTACATTATTTGCCATTTGCCTCTCGTTTTCATCTCCCCCACTTTAAAAAAGTTTTTACAAAAATACAAAAACATTTTTCGTTTGCATTTTTATGTGTTTTCTTGTTTGCTTGTTTTCAAACTATCATCATGAGTGATTTTGGTATGGTAGAAACGGATGATGGTAGAACTCCTAAAATTGGAAGTTCTACTAATCTTGATGCTAAAACTTTTCTGTTGGGACAAGGGAATGTTATAGGAAAAAGTGTCAACCAAGATTTCTTTAATTGCATTGGAACTTTGACTTGTGATGATGCTCCTATACTTAAAAGAACCAAAACTTATGTCGAAGCTATTTCCGCAGTAGTGCTTAAACTTGAGAGGAGATTTATTCGCAGTCATCCCACTTTGCAAAGATTGTTTTATGAGTTGCCATCTAAAAATATAGCTACCCTTGTCCTCATGAATGAATTTGATCTCATAGTGCGAGATGTTGGGGAATGTAGCATGCAATTTCAAAATATTTCCTACGATAACGCCAGATCTATCTAGGAGATGCATAGCAATGAGAGGGGGAGAGTGTGTCCACGTACCCTCGTAGACAAAAAGCGGAAGCGTTAGGTTAACGAGGTTGATGTAGTCGAACGTATTCTCGATTCAACCGATCAAGTACCGAACGTACGACACCTCCGAGTTATGCACACGTTCAGCTCGATGACGTCCCTTGAACTCTTGGTCCAGCAAAGTGTCGAGGAAGAGTTCTGTCAGCATGACGGCATGGTGACGGTGATGGTGAAGTGATCTGCGTAGGGCTTCGCCTAAGCACTACATGAATATGACCTGAGGCGTAAACTGTGGAGGGGGGGGGGGGCGGCACACGGCTAACAATTGTTGGTGTGTGTTCTAGGCGCCCCTCCTCACATATATATAGGTGGGAGGGGGAGGGGGACGACCATGGGGCGCCCCAAGTAGGAGGAATCCTACTTGGGGGCTTTGTCCAATTCGCTCCCCCCCTTACCATCTTTTCCGGAGAGGGAAGGAAAGGGGAGAGAGAAGGGAAGGAAGGGGGAGGACGAATTGCCTCCCCTTCCTTCTCTCTTCCCCCTTTTCCCTTCC
The DNA here is from genome assembly GCA_032464435.1 of Aegilops umbellulata. Lineage (NCBI taxonomy): Eukaryota > Viridiplantae > Streptophyta > Magnoliopsida > Poales > Poaceae > Aegilops > Aegilops umbellulata. Next base: position 344,408,392 of record CP136056.1, on the reverse strand, counting down.
TCTTCCTATTCGGCCAGCAAGGGAGGCGTAGCAGCCCATGTTGGCTGCTACGTTGCCCTCTTGGCCCAATAGGCCCATATCTTTGCCGGGGGTAGCCCAGAACCCCTTCCGATGACCCGTACGTACCCGGTACCCCCGGAACACTTCCGGTGTCCAAATACTATTGTCCTATATATGAATCTTTACCTCTCAACCATTTCGAGACTCCTCGTCATGTCCGTGATCTCATCCGGAACTCCAAACAACATTGGGTCACCAAATCACATAACTCATATAATACAAGATCGTCATCGAACATTAAGCATGCGGACCCTACGGGGTCGAGAACTATGTAGAAATGACCGAGACACTTCTCTGGTCAATAACCAACAGCGGAACGTGGATGCTCATATTGGTTCCCACATATTCTATGAAGATCTTTATCGGTCGTACCGTAATGACAACATACGTTATTCCCTTTGTCATTGGTATGTTACTTGCCCGAGAATCGATCATCGGTATCTTCATACCTACTTCAATCTCGTTACCGGCAAGTCTCTTTACTTGTTCCGTAATGCATAATCCCGCAACTAACTCATTAGTCACATTGCTTGCAAGGCTTATCATGATGTGCATTACCGAGAGGGCCCAGAGATACCTCTCCGATACTCGGAGTGACAAATCCTAATCTCGATCTGTGCCAACTCAACAAACACCTTCAGAGATACCTGTAAAGCATCTTTATAATCACCCAATTACGTTGTGACGTTTGATAGCACACAAGGTATTCCTCTGGTATTCGGGAGTTGCATAATCTCATAGTCAAAGTAATATGTATATGACATGAAGAAAGTAATAGCAATAAAACTAAACGATCAACATGCTAAGCTAACGGATGGGTCTTGTCCATCACATCATTCTCCTAATGATGTGATCTCATTCATCAAATGACAACACATGTCTATGGTTAGGAAACTTAACCATCTTTGATTAACGAGCTAGTCTAGTCGAGGCTTACTAAGGACACTGTGTTTTGTCTATGTGTCCACTCATGTATCAAGTTTCCGGTTAATACAATTCTAGCATGAATAACAAAAATTTATCATGATATAAGTAAATATAAAATAACAACTTTATTATTTCCTCTAGGGCATATTTCCTCCAGTCTCCCACTTGCACTAGAGTCAATAATCTAGTTCACATCGCCATGTGATTTAACACCAATAGTTCACATCACCATGTGATTAACACCCATAGTTCACATCGCCATGTGACCAACACCCAAAGGGTTTACTAGACTCAATAATCTAGTTCACATTGCCATGTGATTAACACCCAAAGAGTACTAAGGTGTCATCATGTTTTGCTTTTGAGAGAAGTTTAGTCAACGGGTCTGCCACATTCAGATCCGTATGTATTTTGCAAATTTTTATGTCTACAATGCTCTGCATGGAGATACTCTAGCTAACTGCTCCCACTTTCAATGTGTATCCAGATTGAGACTTAGAGTCATCCAGATCGGTGTTAAAGCTTGCATCGATGTAACTCTTTACGATGAACTCTTTATCACCTGCATAACGGAGAAATATTTCCTTAGTTCTCTAAGGATAATTTAGACCGTTGTCCAGTGATCTACTCCTAGCACTACAAAAAAAAGACACATCCGTGACATTTTGGGCCAAACGAATTTTTTTCCTGTCATACATATGACACTTCTATGATGATAATTGTGACAAAACCCGGTATCATTATAGATGTGGTGGGCTCCTACTTCTATGACAAAAAATCATGACAGAAAATGGGCTTTTCGTCCTGGGTGGGCCGGAGACGCAGCTGCATGACATTCTTTGGGCCATCCATGATGAAAAAAATAGTGTTAGAAGCGAGGGGGAGGAAAATTTCGGGGAGTTCCCGGTTACGGTGGGAGGTCGGGGCCGAGCGATGCGCGTTTCTATCATACACGTACACGCGTGTGTGCGAGGCGTTGGCTCTGACTGAACCCGAGCAAGGCGTTGGGCTCTAACTGAACCCGAGCGATTGCACTGCAGGCTACGCATTGCTGAACCCGAGCGATCGATCGATGGCTGTTAACTGAACCCGATCGAGGAATTCCTTCGCTACTGCTGCTAACTGAAGCCGATCGATTGGATGAACAGTGAGCGTTGCGGGGGGCAGGGGGGTTGGATGAACAGTGAGCAGTGGCGTTGCCTCTGGATGAACAGGACCTCGTGGTGTGGTGGAGGGCTGGATGAAAAGTAGATGGTGGAGGGGTGCCCGTGGAGGGTGGTTGAACAGGACCCCGTGGTGTGGAGGGTTGGATGAATAGTAGACGGTGGAGGGGTGCCCGTGGAGGGGTGGTTGAACAGTAGCCGGAGGAGTAGCGCGTGGTGGAGGCTGGATGAACAGGAGCCCGTGGAGGCTGGAGGAGGTCGACGGTAGCCCGTGGAGGCTGGAGGAGGTCGACGGCAGAGATGAACAATATCCCGTGGAGTCCCATTTTGCGGTCCGCCACACCCCTCCCGATGAACAGGACCCCCATTTCGACCATAGGAGGTCTGTTTCGTATTTTTTGCGGTACGCCACACCCCTCCCGATCAACAGGACCCCCGTTTCGACCGTAGGAGGTCCATTTCGTCCGTCTTGCGGTACGCCACACCCCTCCCGATCAACAGGACCCCCGTTTTGACCGTAGCAGGTCCGTTTCCTCCGTTTTGCGGTACACCACACCCCTCCCGATCAACAGGACCCCGTTCCGAATGTAGGAGGTCTGTTTCCTCCGTTTTGCGGTACGCCAGGCCTCGTTTCCATTGCCTGTTCCGTCCAAGCCCTCCTGATGAACACGACCACGATTTCCGTTCCGACCCAGCCGGTTGGCTCCCACGCGTTCTGTTGCCTCCCGATGAACACGACGCATTCTGTTGCCTCCCTATGAACACAACGCATTCTGTTGCCTCCCCATGAACACGACGCATTTCGTTGCCTCCCCATGAACACGACGTATTTCGTTGCCTCCCCATGAACACGACAACGGCGCTGTTTCTCCGCTCCGACCCAGCCATGTACACGAGCCCTGGCCATACGTATGCGCGAGTAGGCGTTCGAGACCCCGCCCGTATGTACACATACGTGGCCATATTTTCTTTTTTGCACCCTGGCCGCTGTACGTACGTGTACATGCTACGTGCGCGCCTCTACTACGACATGTGCACGCCTCTACTACGACACGTGTGTGCCTCTACATCGACCAGTATGTACGTACACGTTCGCGACCAGAATGACAACGCTACGTACGCTTCGACCAGGTGGGTCCCGACTGTCAGGCACTTCCTTGCCTGCGAAGATGTAGCTGGTGGGTCCCAGCAGTCAGGGGGCGAATCGTTTTTTTGCCCGGACGCACTTCCTTGCGTGTGAAGATGTAGCCGGTGGGTCCCAGCAGTCAGGGGGGCGAATCGTTTTTTTGCCCGGACACACTTCCTTGCGTGCGAAGGTGTAGCTGGTGGGTCCCAACAGTCAGGGGGGCGAATCGTTTTTTTTGCCCGGACGCACTTCCTTGCGTGCGAAGATGAAGCTGGTGGGTCCCAGCAGTCAGGGGGAAACGTTTTTTCCGCGAAATACAGTGGCCCGTTCAGTGGGTCCCAGCTATCAGGTGGAGGAATCATTATTTTCCGTGTAATAAGGAGGCACTTCCTTGCTGTGGCCGTGGACCCAGCTGTCAGCCTCTCCACATACAGTCCACGTCCGATGGAAGTCGTTCCTTGACCATGTTGACCAGGACGCGCTGAGAGCACCACGGCGGTGGACAATGGCGAGGCCTAGGAAGGGGACGACGCGGAGCCGGGGAAGACGCGACAGTGGAAGCCCGCGCGGAGAGGAGTACGAGGGTTCACTGGTTCGGCTGCGGTTTGAGGCTGTTGTCGCCGCAGGGCCTGGCCAGCGGTGGGAATAGTAGGGGGCGGTGAGGCCTCCGCGGCAGCACAGCCGGCCACGGGAGGCAGGAGGATGCGGCACGACCAGCGCTCCTTTGGGCGGCTGGAGCAAGAAGACCAGAGGTTGAAGAAGCACTACGGCCGTTGAATGGACATCGGACGGTCACTGGAGCTAGAATCGTTCATATTGACTAAGTTGACAAAGCCCTCTGTCCCCGTCAACTTAGTTGGCCCACAAGTCATCCTCCCACTATGGTGGGTCCCAGCTAGCAGGGGGTATTCATTTTTTGTGCGTAATAAGGAGGTACTTCCTTGCGTGCGAAGATATAGCTGGTGGGTCTGACATGTCAGCGGGGGGAACATTTTTTCACGAAATACAGAGGCCCTTCCGGTGGGTCCCAGCTGTCAGGTGGAGGAATCATTATTTTGCGCGTACAGTCCATGGCCGATGGATGTCGTTCGTTGACCACGTTGACCAGGCCGCGCCAATAGCACCATGGCGATGGACGACGGCGAGGCCTAGGAAGGGAACGACACAGAGCCGGGGAAGACTCGGCAATGGTTTCCCACGCGGTGGGGAGTACGAGGATTTACTGGTCCGGCTGCCGTCGCTGGAAAATAACAGGAGGTGTGGGTGAGTAGAGGAATGACTTGGCCAGCAATGAAGTAGGGTGGGGCGGTGCAGCCTGTGCGGCAGCACAGCCGGCCACGGGAGGCGGGAGCAGGCAGTCCCACCGGAGCTGGTTTGGGCGGCTGGAGCAAGAAGATCAAATATTGAAGAAGCAGCATGGCCGTTGGATTAACATCCAACGGTCACTGCTGCTAGAATGGTTTGTGGACTAAGTTGACAAAGCCAAAGTACACATCAACCTAGTAGACCCACAAGTCAGGCTCCAAATCTGTCCCAAACAGCATACAGCCCGAAATTTCTAGCCAGATTCAAATTAATTTTAAATCTAAATATACCTTAATTTAAATTCAATGAAACTTTACCCGCACAAAAACAATGAAATTTAAAATATCAAAATCCGAAAGAAAACAGTATTTTGGAACTAATTGCCTGTTTGCTATAATTTTTTCATTTTACAGCCCATTTATTATTACTTATAGCCCATTTCTTATTACTTATAGCCCATTTTCTTGGCAAAATGCATCCCTCCTCATCTTGAAAGATTTCCGGCCCAGTAGGGCATAGAAAAGCAAGTAGGCCTACGTTGGTTACTCTACAAAAAACAAAATAGCTGGCTAGCCATTTTCAGTAAGGAAAAAAACAAACTAGGCCGGTCATGTGCTAAACATATGAAATAAAAGCCTGGGCTAGACGGGCCACGGGTCCTGCACAACCCAGTTGATACCCTTCTCCGTCCCGAAAAAACAAAATTACTGCGCGCGCTGCTGGGTCCCTACTGTCATCCTCACCATGTACAGTCATCTCCTTATTCCTCTCAGTTGTTGACCATGTTGACAACACCGGAGGGCGGCGTCGCGGCAAGCGAACCAAGGCGGAGGACGATGGTGAGGCCTCAGACGGGAACGAACAGGAGCCGGGGAAGATCACAGCCAGCCGTGGGAGGCGGGAGCAGGCGGTCCCGTCGGTGCTGGTTTGGCTTTGGCGGCTCGAGGAAGAAGAGACTGAAGAAACGCGACAGACGTTGAATGTCAATCCAACGGTCAAGGTTGGCACAATTGTTTGTTGACTAAGCGGATACCAAGTAGCATACTTTTTATATATAGGAAGAAAACTGCGAGGAAAATGCATTCGTCTGCCGTCCTCCTCACAGGGAACGTTCGCCACATAAGTGACTAGCACCCTTGGTTTTCAACCAAGAGGTCTTGGGTTCCAGTCCCAGGAACTCTCAATTTTGTCCTCCTTCCTTCCTCGCAAAAAAGGGAAAGAAAATCAAAGACTTGGGAAGGCGTAGAGAACAAGCTAGTGTACCAGTAAAGAGACGTTGCCGAGTTTTAGAAAAAAGAAAGACGTGCTCCTGTAGCTGGTTCGAATCCAAACCTAGACTATGACTATATATTGTGCTATGCTACTCTGCAAGTAATGAAACTGACATATCCAACGTTCGCTTCTCCTCTTCTCTACTTACTCTTCCTAGCACCAGAAGCTCTGGCCGCAGCAACCATGTCCGTTGTATGCTCGTCCACCTGATCTTCAGCAGGCAACAATCAGATATGCGCCAAGTCACCACCCGTACCATCACCTGCGGGTCTCATCACACCCCCGCCGGCACGCGCACCACAGTCGATTGCTCATCGCAACCCGCTGCCGTTGGTGTGGTGCCACTGCTGCAAATCACGCAGAGTCATCCGTCGCGTCTCAACCACAATCCGCAACCCTGGCCGAGTCTTCTACAAATGCCCGAATCATGGGGTAATAATATGTTTAAGTGTTGTTTTGCTGCTTTCAGTTGCTAATTTTTTAATAGTTTGGTTGATGATCTTCCAATTTGATTTGTGCAGAAAAGGGAAGATTCGTGTGATTCGTATTTCTGGGAAGTTGCTAATGTGGGGGAATGCAACTACGCTGATTATTTGGTTAGCAGAGGAATCCCAATACCAGCAGGTTGGGGTGTTGGACAAGTAACTGAAGGAACGGTAGAAGAGGAAGATGCAGAGCAGAAGGTTAAAGATGCAGTTCCTCTGATCATGGCCAAGCAACAGCTGTTGAACGGGCTTGACAGCAATGAGGAGATGAAAGAGCTTGTGAAGATAATGGGCAAAATTGATGTGCTCTGTAGGATGATTGTCTCTTTATTTGTAGTGTATGTAGCACTAGTGATGTATTCAGTGGCTAAGACATGAGCACTTTGCTGAAACTAGTAATGAATGAAACCCGTGTAGCAGGCTGGGCGTAGTGTTGTGAACCTCTAATGATTTCTATTAACGGAAATCAGGGGGTATCCCCTTTTGCTCATATAAATAAATAGCAGAGGCCCTGCCGGGTCAGCTTTGTTCTCATTCGAAGACGTCGAGCAAATTGCAGTCCAACAGCAAACTATGTCATCAAATTCAAGTTTCACAGCCAAATATGAATACAACTAAACAACAATGTCATCATGTTTTAGTTGTCATACAATCACCAAGCACAAATCAGCATACATAACAAGTGATGTTCTCACAGCAAAATACTAAACAACATGTTCATCAGGTTTCAGTTGTCATAGCAAACACAATTTCACATAGTAGATAAAAAACGTCTTCTGACAGGCAAATACGACAAAAGCAATGTAATCATCATCCGCAGCAGCATCATCAACATCTTCACCATGTGTATCATTCGGAATCGTAATTCCCCATGTTGTCATCTTCTTCTTCGTCCTCAACGTCCTTGAACATTGGCTTCTTCTTGATCAACTCTTGTATGTACACAGCACGACAGGCAATCTTTTCGCCAGCGTCATTGACGTGATGGTTCTCAAAGATATTAGGAACATCCGTGTTATCTTGTACATCAGGAGCAGTGTAAGCATCATATTGTTGTGCAACTTCATTAAACGAATTCCTCTGCTCAAACCTTTGCAATACTCTCGAGTCATCGCTACGTGCAAATGTGTCTTCCAAGAAAAATATCTGTGTTGCTTGATTTGCCAAAATAAAAGGCTCGTTGGTCTGGTACGCCGCCTTGACATTGATGGATTTGAAATAATCATCAGCTCTGGGTTTTGCGATCCTGGAAAACAGGTTATACCAATGACAGCACAACAGAACCACACACCGATGATCCTCGAAACTGGAGATATACTGCAACTGAACAATGTCTGTTATGTTAGCATACATTTCAGTTGTCTCTTTGTCATACGTATCCGTGCTCATGATGGCACTGTTTTGTGTCTTCCTACCTTCGTCTCGTGCAAGGGTGTTGTAGCGCACATCTCCAACAACGCAAGATTCATAATGTCTTACCCGAGTATCAGGACCCATTGCTAGTGAGTAAAGGGCATCATCAACTGCCTGCCCATCCTCCCGCATCTTCTTAACCTATGGTTAGAAAATAGACAAGCTGATCATCTTATGTACTCAATATATTAAAAAAACTGAAAGTGCACTTCAAAAGCTTACATGGTTCTTGAACCATTTCGCAAATCCTGCCATAACCAGTTTGTCAATGTTTCTTGGATTTTGCGGCAGTAACTCCTCTTTGTAGATGCTGCACAACATAGTGATCGCGTCAAACATCTAAATACTCCCTCCGTTCCTTTATATAAGGTGTATTTGTTTTTTCAAAAGTCAAACGAGTGCATGTTTGACCAAGTTTTTAGAAAAATATATCAATATCCACAATACGAAGATTATATTATTTGATTCATCATGAAAAGTAGTTTCATATTTTATCTATTAGGTATTACATATGTTGTTATTTTATTGTATAATCTTGGTCAAACTTTAAAATGGTTGACTTGCACAAAAACCAATACACCTTATATTCTGGAACGGAGGGAGTATATAAGAATGTGCTGCAAGTTTAGTAGCTTATGATGTATAAGCTGCAGTACTGCACTTACTTGATATAAGGTAGTATCTCAGGACAGTTATTCAACACATACCAAACCATTTTCTCCAAATCTTTAGGTTTGTCCTCTTGTCGACTCTTCCCTGTAACTCGAATAGAATAATCGAAAACATTGAGCCCGGGATTGTCTTCACCACCTCTTTGCTAAGTTGATCAGCTGTTTCAATGTATTTTGAGCAGAATGTCAACACTTATGTAGCAATGTAGGCCTCTGCAATGGAACCCTCGGGTCTAGCTCTGTTCCTAACATAGCCCTTGAAAGTGCCTAGCCGCCTTTCAATAGGGTACATCCAGCCATACTGTACTGGACCTCTAAGTAGTGCCTCATCAGGTAGATGAATAGCCAAATGCACCATCACATCAAAGAAGGTTGGAGGATATATCTTCTCAAGGTTGCATAGGACAGTTGGTATCTTGTCTCTAAGACACTCCAAAGCATCTATCCTGATATTCCTACTGCAGAGTTCCCTGAAGAATTGTCCCAACTCTGCAACTGCTCTGTATAAGTCAGGGTGGCTCAATCCTCTAAGGATAACAAGTAAAACCCTTTGAAGTAGGACGTGGCAGTCATGAGTTTTCAACCCTTGTACCTTGTTTCCATCTGCACTGACTCTCCTTTCAGGGTTGGAAGTAAATCCATGTGGGAATCTCACACGTGACAGGACCTCGCAGAATTCTTTTCTCTTTACCTTGTCCAAGACGTATACAGCTGGTGCCATATCCCATGGTTTACCTTCATCTTGCACCTGCAAATCCTTTCTGATACCCAGGTGTGTCAAATCAATCCTAGATTTTAAGGTATCTTTCGTCTTGCCTTCAATATTAAGAAGTGTGCCGATAATGCTGTCACATATATTTTTGTCGATGTGCATCACATCAAGATTATGCCGTAGATCCAAATCTTTCCAATACTCCAAGTCCCACAAAGTGGACCAGCGGGTAAACAATAATCTCTCTTCTACCCTGCCACGCTTCCTTTTCCCGCTACCATTACCAGGATGGTTTCCTAGTGTAATATGCCTGACCTTCTCTAATTCCACTTGCAACTCATCGGCGGTGAGCCTCTTTGGCGCATCACGGTTTTCATGCTTTGCATTGAACACATGTCTTCGGTATTTTCTAGGATGCGGCTTGTCCTTGGCAAGGAAACGGCGGTGTCCAATGTAACAGATCTTGCTAAGTATTGCGTATGACAACGGATTCCTGTCACGGCGAACACATGAATTGTAACCATGTGTCGTTCGCCCTGACATAGTGCCCAAAGCCGGATAATCATGGATGCACCAAATTATAACAGCACGCAGAAAGAAATCAGCTGGTGGGCTGCTATATAGGTCTCGAGTGAGAACACCCTTCCATAGCTGTTGAAGTTCCTCCACAAGAGGCTCCATGAACAAATCAAAATCCTTTCCAGGACTTTTTGGACCTGGGATGAACAAGGCCATCATGTAGTTTGATTCTTTGGTGCAGACATTTGGAGGCATGTTGTAAGGGATAACAAGCACTAGCCACATGCTATATGTGGCGCTCTGGTGGCCAAATGGGTTAAATCCATCTGAAGCTAAGCCAAGTCTAATGTTTCTCGGGTCAGCAGCAAACTCTTTGTGTTTATCATTGAAGCTTTTCCACTCACTACCATGACATGGATGGCTCATTACATTCTGATCTCTGTACTCCTGGTTCCTAGAATGCCACGGTACATCCTCTCTTGTTTCAGCATCATGAAACAACCTCTGCAATCTTGGTGTAACTGGAAAATGTCTCAGAACATTATGAGGAATCCTCTTCACAACATCGCCATCTTTCGTCTTGATGATTTGCATTTCGAGCATTCACTTAAGTTGGCATAATCCTTCCGGAACACACAATTATTCTTACAAACATGGATCATATCATATCCAATTCCAACTGCACGAAGGAAATTCTTCATTTTACTGTAGGTGTGTGGCAGCTCAGACGCATCTGGGAAAGATTTGCGGAAAGCAGCCAACATCGCATCGAATGATTTGTTGGTCATCCGCTCAGATGTCTTCACCTGAAGAAAGGTGACCATAGCTGAGAATACTGACAGCTTATTTCCTGGGGTGACAACAACGTTGCATTGTTCCAACATGCGGGCCCACCATTTTTCTTCTGCAGGTGAAAGTTCACGAAATGCACGAGCATTTCGTAGCATTGTTTCAATGTTGGTCAAACTCACTGGCTCCGCCACCACCACCTCCTCCTCCTCTTCCACCTGAGCATCAGGCAGATCAAGATGGTGATCTGCTGCTTCCACGTAGTCAATAATGTTGACGTTCACAGCTTCACCATGATGAACCCACCTAGTATATGTGACCGACATCCCATACAAGTGTAGATGATTTTGCATAGTTGACTAGGGTCTTGTAACTGAATTCATACAACTGCTACACGGGCAGAGCACATCTTATTTCGGACCACCGTACTCAGGTCTGATAAAGTTCATGAAGTTTTCAACCCCCTCGACATATGCAGCGGAGAATCTTCGAGCAGAAGTTATCCAAGTCATGTCCATCTGTTAGACATACAAATTAGTTCTTCTACTAGATATTACAGGAAAAACATATATGCTTTTTTATGAAGTCCAGAAAAAAAATACCTAGGTCGATGTCTAAAGCTATGGCAAGATATTTGGACGAGCAGATCTAAGTAATGAAATATATGTAAAGCTAATTCAGCAAACAGATTTGAGTGCCAAATTATGGCAGGCTATTTCAGCAGTCAATGAGGCCAAGCACACAACCATCGAATTATCAAAGGCCATCGCAGCAACAAAGATCGAGTATAAAACGGTGTAGAGCTATTTCACCTAACAGATTGGCTACTAGACCATGGCAATCTACGTCACAATAAATATATGGCACGATATTTTAGCAACTAATCGGCCTTGGCATGCCATCTCAGCTAAGCAGATTGAGTGCAGAACAGGGCAAGGAAGCTTCTTAAGCAGAGCATATTGACAGTAAACTACTTCGGCAAACAGTGAGATTAAGAGCGTCTATCAGCTAACATTCAGCGCTACACCGACATGAACGGGGCCTCAGTCTAGAATGCGCGTACCGTGGGAGAAGCTGACCGCCGTGCGTCTCCACACGAACGTTGCCAGCGGTGGCGGCGCTGACCGCCGTGCGCCTCCACAAGAACGTAGCCAGAGGTGGCAGCGCGGCTAGAGGACAACAGTCTACGAAAGCGTACTGTGGGAGCGAGAGGATCGCCGAACCGCGGCGCCGACGTATCGGCGCGGCGGGGAGGGCGGCTTTGGCGGAGCGAATGGAGTGGAGGGGGACAGGGGGGAGGGGGGTTGGGGAATATTATTGGCTAGTTGGCCGAAGGGCGGATGAATCGGATTTGGGGGGAATTTTTGGGTGTGTGGGGGGGAGGATTTTCGTGCGGTGGGCGGGGGGAGTTTGGCGCATGGTCGGTTTCTCCAAGTGCAGTCCCACGTGTCAGTGAAGAGGCAAGCCGAAGCGCATTCCGTTTGCATGAGCCGTGTGCAGGACCGAATGCGTGTGGGGTACAATGCGACCGCGACAGGAGTGCTGTGAGTGTACCGCCTTTTTCCCTTTTAAACTAGATGCTTCGCCCCCTCAAAAAAAATTGTTGCTTCACGCGATCCATCGATACTACTACTAGTAATTCGGTAATCCCGACTAAAACGGCGCGGCCGGGTCTTTTCCCGCGCGATATGCTGGGAGGTTGGCTTAGTTGGGTTTTTTAGGACGAGTAATGCTACACCTACGTAATCCCAGTTACGTAATCAACGTAATGTGAAACGTGTGCGCTGTTGATTGTAGATTGGGGGAGGGAGGGGCCCACCACCATGAAAATCAGGGGAGGAGAGAGAGAGGCAATTTACGCTAACCCTTTCGTAGGTTCCCGTAGATGTAGAAAGATGTGAAATGCGTGAATGTGTAGTGGACGTACTATTGGAGTGCCTAAGATAATTTGTGTATGTATAGACCCTATGTGTTTATTTACTTCGCATGTTAGATTTGTCTAGGTTCAATAAAAAGCAGAGTTGGTGATGATGGTGTGCCTGTCATCCTACAATATAGGCCGTATGATCTATATCTAACGGATAGGAAGGAAACTATGACAATTTACCCGCACTCCTCTCCACATTTGCAGATAAGGCTTTCCCTCGTTCATCCTTTTCTCCCACAAGATCTTGATCTTCTGTGCAACGCACGGGGATCTTGCTAGTACTCCTACAATATGTACATTATTGTGAAAGTTCATATACACCGGCCGAGATTAATGCAAACACGGCAGATTTTCATTACATTTCGAACTTTTATAGGACAGAAAAATAAAAGAAACCCGACCCTAAACTTATTCTACGGCGGCGACCGACGTCCTCCATCTGCGATCTCTATGTACGGAGGCAGGGTTCAAGACCCGTGAAGTGAAGGTGCGGTCTTCGGCGAGGAAGAGTAGAACACAGGATACGGACCGGCCAGTTGGCACACCATGCCCTGCCGCCTCCCATGCCCTACTCATCCTCGGAGGAGTCCCCGACCTCTGTGGTGCCGTACATTGGACGGCGGCAAGTAGGACGCATGGCTGACGGTGCTCCCATCGTCGGCCGCCAGCGTGGCCACCGCTTGTGCGGTCGCGTCCGTGTCCGGCTACGCTGCTATTGCGTCGCGAGAGGCGACTTGAGCGAGGGCGGCGACCTCGAGATTCATCCCCGAAGACAAGCTCTCCCGCAGAGTGTTCGCACTTGCGGTCATGGAGGATGTGGTGCCAGGTAGGAGGACGATGCGGTATGGTGTGGAGGTTAGCTGGGCATTGCCGCTTTAAGTAGCGCATTCCGGTGAGGCCAAGCGTCCGGGTGCATCATTAAGTCGCCTTAGTTGGTTCCTCGGGCACCGAGCCTCTTAACGACGACATACGAACGGACGGCATGAATGCGGGCAGCTGGCGCCGGCTGGGAACGCACCACGCGACGGCGCGGGCGACGAGGGTTTTGGTGTGCCAGGGTAGTCAGCTACGGTCGTGGCAACGTTGGAGATGCCCTTTGCTCACATGCGATCCCTGCATGTCATTGAAAAAGCAAGACGACTCGGCATGGTCTCAGGTCCAGAGGATGCAGTTGGCCGCGCTACACCACTCCGCGGATGCGTCGCGGCGCCCCGTGCATCCTCGACGAGCCGGGTGTTGGGGTATGTTTGGATTGTGGCCAAAGTGCACCTTACCAAAATTTTGGTCATGACCCAAAGATTGGTCTTTGTTTGGATGGTTGCCATTTTTTTGTCATGCCAATGAACTCTAGCCAACTCTAGTTCATTTTTCTTGCCAATGTCGGCCAAATCATGGGCAACCGATACCTCAACCAAAATTTTGGTCATGACCCAAAGATTGGTCTTTGTTTGGATGGTTGCCATTTCTTTGGCATGCCAATGAACTCTAGCCAACTCTAGTTCATTTTTCTTGCCAATGTCGGCCAAATCATGGGCAACCAATACCTCAACCAAAATTTTGGCTACCCAATGCTTTGATGGGGCAACCTTGGGCACAAACCAAACATACCGTTGGTCGTGCCACAGCACTAACGCCACCCTCGGCACACTGAAACTGACCATGTCTAGCGACGATATGAGCGTGTCGCTCACCGCGGTCGCCATGTCCAGAGGCGGTGCTGGAGCTGCGCCCCGTTGTTGGCCCCAACGACCCACATGAACGGTTGTCGGTGGCGAGGAGGTCGTGGGCCAGCTCCTCCATTGGACTAGTCTGCGCTACGTCGTCCCGACGGGTGTGCCCCACATGTCGGTTTCCCTATTTTCCTGGCCATATTCGAGCGTCAGTGCTCCGTGTTGTGCATTAGGCCTTTCACTATGTAGGCCAAGCGAGACAACTTATTGTTTATTTGAGCCGTTCAAGTATAATCATGTGGCATTTGCTCATTTCTCATTCCTCTCCAACCCTCTTCTCCATCGATCATGTCGCCCTCCAGTCGAGTCCATCCTCCCGCATGCCTCATTTGAACATTCCGCCGAGTATCATTCGCATGTACCCACCCTAGTCCTCTTTCAATAGATCTTCGGACCCTGAGATGAAATCGAGAGGGAACGAGTGGGGGCACGTGATACCTAAGGCGGATTCAAAATTTTCAACCGGTGATCATAGCATCCGCAAATCATATATAAAGGGTATTCAATGTTCGTTTCGTTTTTGAACGTACAATATACTCCCTCCTATCCTTTCTAGTTTACATATAAGTTTTATCTGTAGTCAAAGTATCTCTACTTTGATAAAAAAAGGTATCAACATTCAACAACGCCCAATCAATATTGTTAGATTCATGCGTACTCCTAGATTTGTACTCAATATGGTTTCCAATTTGACTATTGACAAGATTAATAGTACATTAGATGTATAATGTGAAAACTATATCATGGAAAACTCCTTTCACATATGAATTTGACCGTATGCTTTGTGTAAGTTGCATGTCATATATTATTACTCTAACATTTGGTCAAAGTTAGCCTCGAAAAACGCATTAGACCCTGTATGCTCTGTGTAAGTTGCATGTCATATATTATTACTCTAACATTTGTGTAAGTTGCATGTCATATATTATTACTCTAACATTTGGTCAAAGTAGTATAGTGGAAGTGGATCCTCTGACGTAGGTATCCCTGCCTTACCCTCCCTTTCGGTCACTTACTGGCGGACCCCATGCTTGCTAGGCCCCGCATGTCAGTTACTCAATGGGTTCGCCCACGTCAGGGGATCCTCATCCGTAGTATACACCCTCTGTTTTTATTTACTCTGCATAAAACAGAGGGAGTGGTGGTATAATAAATGACGCGGGCGGAGGAGGGCGAGGGACGTCGGTTTGCTCTCAACTGCGGTCCCACAAGCGAGCGAAAATGCAAGACGAAGCGCATTCCATTCGGTGAGAGACGTGGAGGGTCCAGCGTGCCGGGCTGCAACGCGAACGCGACAAGAGCGATGTACAGTCAAAACCGATTGACCAGTCGTCACCGGAACCACTATTCACACCAGAACCTTCGCTGCTCGGCCTACGCCAGCCACTGCCCTAAAACCACACCAAATCTCATTGGGGTTTCCTTCGCGGGATTTAATCAATACAGATCCTCGTTTCACATGTCAATTAATGCGTATTTTTTCTCCAAAGACCAAAGAGCTAACCATCTCACTCCTCATCGCTTGATTAATGCAGCACCATGCAAACCAACCTTCTCACTTCCGCATGCATGCAGGGGATATTAATGTCCTTGGTTGCTAACCCCATCAATTTTGCCTCGATTAGTGTTAGTGGCCCTTTGCAAATTGTAATTTTGATATACTGGCCTTGTGTACAAAAAAATGGAGGTAGTAACTATATTTGACTTGCTTCCCCATTGCGGTGACATCGACGATATCTTTTTTTGGTGGTTTGGCGAAGTGCGTTCGACTGAGAACACCATTGAGGGATACCACAGTAAGTCGTTCGCAAGTGCCGCCTGCAAGCCGAGACAACCGCCTTATTTGCATCCAGGAAGTCCTTTACTAGTACTACTAGGAGTACTAGTGTGGTGAGATGGTTTCTCGAAGAAGACGATGGAGAAGCGGAGTCAGCGAAGATTGAAATGATGGTTGCTTCGTCCGTGCTTTTGTGATTTGATGCCTCACTGCTTTGTGATTTGTGATAGAAGGGACAGGAGAGTAGACTCTGTGCTCTATACTGTACTACATGCATCCAAGCATGGGAGAAAGAGGAGAGACGTTGCATTTTTCTATTCCTTCAATCAATCAATCAGGGAGCTTCGGTTCCATCTTTTTGGCTTTGGCAACACCGTCCACAATGGTTCCTACGATGCCAAAAGCTATTTTCACATTTAGCTACACATTGTGGATGCCCTTAACCGTACCACTTAGTTTTGCTCCTTTGTGCTATCTATACAAATCTCAATTATATTGATCTAAAAAATTATAGAATCAAGATAAGTAAAAAGGAGGTGATTTTTCCGCGGAGATGGCGGGGGAGGTTTCTTATTTGAGCAATGCTACATCCACGTAATGGTTGACATAAAGTTACGAACTGATGTGATGTGGGACTATTTGATTGGATTAAAGGAGAGGATTAGGTCCACCCCACCTGAAAATCAGGGGGGCATATAGAGATTAGATGGAAAGTATACGTAGCAGCTACGTAGCCCTTTGTAAGTCTAGGATTAGGCTTCTTATTTTCAGAGGACATTGTCCTGGCGGTTTGCTGACATGCGGTCCCACGTGTCAGTGCTTTACCAAGCCGATCCGTGTCCCACATGAGGTAGAACAACGGCAGAAGCAACACGTGGTTAAGTTGAAGAAGATGAGGGAGAAGCGGGTTCAGCAACGAGTGAAATGATGGTTGCTTCGTCCCTCCAACTTAACTACGGGAAAGGTGCAACTTTGTGATTTGATGCCTCATTGCTCATTACTACGCCGGCGCCATGGCTAGGGTGCTTCACCCCGGCTGCTCTGCACTGTATTCCGGTATGGCACGTGGACCCGGTAGCTTGATGTCCCACATGACGGCGAAAGGGACTAGAAGATTTATGAAAGCGAGCGCTCCACTCTTACGACGGAGGAGTAGACGACACGACGGCCCAGTGAACTGTCACTTGTACTGTATAGTACTATAGTTTTGCTGTTTTGCACGATCCATCGATACAAACCCGATTAAACAGGAAAGGGCGGGATTTTTCCCGCGCGGTAGATGATACTGTCCATACATTTCAAAGGCAATTTTAATGTATGCAAACTGAATAATTATAAGTAACAATATGATATCTAGTAAAACTAAAAAAACATATGATTTATTGTGTTAGAGTGTAGTAGTAGTGCTGTATTGCATAGTTGATAGATGTAACATGCCAGAACGTGTAGAGATGTAGTTTTGGAGGGCCTACAGAGAGAAAAGCATAATACGGTCACCGAACTTTAGAATAAGCTGATTACGGTCACTATATACGTTTTGCGGTGATTATACGGTCACTTCCTCACAGTTCAGCATCGGATTGCACTCTGATGACTGGCCAAATAGTCTGCGTGGCGCCATGTTGACTAGTTAAATTGACCATGTTCCTTGTGGGTCCCACCTGTCAGTTCGCATAGGCAAAAGGTCAGATAAACACAAATTTACGCAGGCGCGACAAGGCTCCAACCCATGCGCGGGAATCACCTAGTTGTGTATGTGTCTGTCAGGGCCTGATGTGTGCGCATGCACGTGTAGGTTGAGCACTTGAGCGTGAGAGCGTGTGTTGGTCGTGTGGTGTACTGGTGTGTGCATGCATGCGTGCGTGTGTGCGTGTGAGTGTCGCGTGCGTGCGTGGCTGCGTGTGTACGTGTGAGTGTTGCGTGCGTGCGTGGGTGCATGTGTTTGTGTGAGTGTTGCGTGGATGCAGTTCGCGTGCATGCGTGCGTGTGTGTATAATCACCACACCAGCTCCTGTGTGTTAAAATAGACGGCTCAGCATACCAATACAAGGCCACCTTGTCCGCTGTGCCCGCGGTCATGACTTCGAACCACCGTCCAAATATTTTTTTGTCGTTTGTTTTCATTCTTACTAGCAAGATGCCCGTGCGTTGCACGTAACATCAAGATGCATTTGTATGACTTGTTTATCTTGTGAGAGAAAAGGATGAACGAGGGAAGGCCTTATTTGCAAATGTGGAGAGGTGTGTGGGTACCTTTTTTCAAAATTGTCATAGTTTCTTTCCTATCCGTCAGATATAAATCAGACGGCCTATATTGCAGGATGGCAGGCACACCATCATCACCAACTCTGTTTTTTATAAGAGTGTATTTTATGTATTTTATGTATTTTATAAGAGTGTAGATGTAGAGTAGATACAAGTCGACAGGTGGGCACGATGGTAGTGAGATAATGTGATGCAACACTAGAGGTGCCACGTGGAGCGTTTAACTGGTCAAGTAGTCATGTCATGAGCAAATACAGAGTTGTACGGTGAGCCCGTGACTGTATAATAACCATTAAATGTAAATGGTGACCGTAATGAGGGGATTCTGAAGTCCAATGTACGTATCGTGCTTTCGCTTCAAATACAATGATCGTCATTGCATATATCGCGAGAGAAAGATGAAACATGCGTGGATTTTCTTGGGGCTTACTTTTAGAGGACCTGGAGATAGTTTTGTGTGCATACGTGAAAAGGGCATACAGGGGGGATATGCGATGGATAGAGAGATGCTCTTCGTTTCTCTTTATTATGACTAACTTTGTATATAGTATAAAAATATACAAATTCACAGTGCGGAATAAATATCATTGTGGGCACCATGCAATGCAAATTAGCGTTTGTAATCCTCTATATAACTTTGTAATGTTATATATATGTAGAAACTCTAAACTAATTTTTTGGCCACACTTTATTCAAAAGGAATGTTGTATGTGAAATAAACGTGAAGAGAGGACTTTTTAGATCAATGGGGTACGTGATGTGACATGTGTGAATGTGTAGTTGATGCATTTGGTGGGGCCTAGAGAGGTATGTGTGTGTATTATGTATTCAAGAGAGGCATGGATAGAGGGGCCGACTGGGGGGGGGGGCGTGGGAGAGATAGCATAATAAATGAGAGTGGTCTAGAGAGAGAGAGAGAGAGACGAATATGACGTCACGACAAGAGATTCCATTCCCTTGAGTGTGTATATGCAAGGGGGGAGGGAATAAAGGCACCAGGAGAAATTTTCTCTGTGTGTGGTGTTTGTGTTGGTATGTGTGGGTGTGAGAAGATAATGAGACGTGGGGGCAGAGGGTGTGTCACCGCGTGAGGTCCGGTGGGTCGAGGTGAGGCCCTTCGTTCGGTTCCGTCCTGCGCCACATTGGTCGGCCCATGATGCATTTAGGAAGACCCATGGATGACTAGTCGTACAAGACAAAGATAGCAGAATTGTGAAGGACTCTATGTCCACTGACAAAGCCGGCTAGGATTTGTAACCCTAGGTTCTCGGACTAAGGTAACCCCTTTATCTCTGATATTACTATTAATCCAACCTAACTTTAAGGGGCATCCTACAGAATGCTCTGCTAGAATCATACTCGTCGATTAGGAAGAGAGGTGTGAGACAATGCATGAGAGACAGGCGTAAAGATAATGTGCGTACATGAGACACATAGGCAGGTCCGTGTGTATACAAAGGGTCGATGAGGATTGTGCGTGTGTATGTTTGCGAGAGGAAGAGTGCTTGTGATAAAGGTTAGTGAACACAGTTGTAAATGGTTACGAGAGGGAGGGTTATATCTAGAGCATGTGTGCGAGAAAGACACCTCGGGAGAGAGTGTGTGAGCATGTGTGAGAGACCACCGATGGAGAGTGAAACTACACGTAAAAGACTGCTCTACACATTGATTAAAGATATAAATTGTATCCAAATATTAGGATGGGATCATGATATTTGCAATTCGCGTAAGGAGCGGTCATTGATTCATCAGACATCTAGATTCTATCGAATTTGAGCATGTCTATGTTATTATTCGACACAATTCATCCACATAGTTAGTATTTTGAACTACAGACAATGCATCGCTTTAGCAATCGGATATAAACGTGAGTATAGTTCATGTTGTGTGTGTAAAGCACATTATACATACGGAAGTTACACAATGGACATTATAAATAGCTACCTATGAACTAGCATACATTTGAATTCAACTTTGTGGTTTTAAAAAATCGAATTCAACATGAAGTCCATTCAATTATTTGAATTTGATATCATGGCATTTGTAAACCATACCTAAATTATGGGGGCGCCAATCTTTGCTCTGATTTTGTACATAATAGCATATGTAGTCGTGTACAAAATAGATTCAAATTTAGCTCCTCCATTCCAAAATAATCGTAGTTATAGGATTTTCAAGTGTCTAAATTTCAAAAAGAAGCGGATAATTTAATGAGGTTTTCAAACATACAAGGTCAAATATAACGTTGTCTATTTAGGTCAATCCTCATAGTTCAAGAGTACTCTAAACGTGAATGCTTGTGTTTCAATTTTGAACGAAGCGCCAAAAGAGCCTCTACTCGCCCGAAACCGCGTGAGACCAATGTTGGGTAGTACAAGAAAATCACTTTTCTAATAACTCCGACCCGTGAAACCTACCGGCCAGACGTCCAAAGGTCTAAACCGGGGTAGGTTTGTAGCTTCATCTAGACGCCACGCAACCACATCCGAAAAACATTCATACACAATGGCCACCTAAGCACACATGCGCGCGGCCGAAATCGCTCCCGCCCACTATTTGGGACACCTGGGATTACCATCCTACCCCCGACCCGCAGCTAGGTCCGAAATTTAAGAGGGGGCCAAAGTTTGTACTTTCCCCAAATTTCAAACAAGCGCGTCCCATCTTATGTTCAAAAAAAGCCAAAAACAAGCGCGTCCCAGACCGAAACATGGTTCCCCCCACCCTTCCAATTATCAATTCGTACTCCGTGGGCGCCAAAACTACCTCTCCACCAGCCGCGAAACCCCGGCGTCCTCCGTCCGCCACCCCATCCCACCCATCAACCGCCGCCCTCCTCCATCACGACATAGCCGATACCCCGACATCGTCGTCCACCGCAACCTCAACCACAACGCCCTCCACGGCTAGTAGTTGAAGCCGAGGCCGAGCCGTCCGTACCCGAGCCAGTTCAACCATGCCGTCCTGTGCCTCACTACTGCCGCTCCAACTTCGCCACCCTCCACCGCACCGGAGCTGTTCGTGCTACGCTGTCCTTCGCCGCCTCGGATCTGCTTCCCCTCCGCCGACCTACGGCCATGGCAACACAGTCAACAATTTGGCCATGGGTTCGTCCAAGCCTGCACCCTCTAGAACATCGGTTTCCCCGATAAAAAGAAGAAGATCAGCGCGACATGTGGAGGTGACCACACCGGCAACCGAAAAAGGTACTCCTCTTCCCTTATTCGTGCAAATCTTACGTCTCTGCTTGCACGGTATTCATCCCACAGAAGACACTAGTTGACCGCTTCTTCTTGAGACTAGATGTTCCTAGTAACTCGCGATGCACAAGGTTTCTCCTCATATACTATTTCACCTTAGCTAGAGGTCCGTCGCGCCCCTGAATTTCAATTTCTGGCCAGTTGATTCCCAATTAACGGAAGCATTCCCCGGCGTAACAGGCGCTAGTACGCCTATTACTCCGGGGAAGCAGCGCCTTGGTGTTTATCTTAGGGGCGTGTGCGGCCTAGAGCTACTGGCGCCCGATCTGGAGGTCGACCGGGATTAAACGGATGGCCTAGGGGCGCTGCCAAGCATGGCGGTGGTGTGAGGTCGATGGGAGGGCGGGGCGGCGGAGGCAGGGGGTCTGGGTCGATGGTCACTGGCGGTTCAAGAAAGATCGTCAACAGTGACTGGCGGGAGGTAGACGAAGGCCATCTGCCCGTTCCTTATAGATCGGACGGTTCATTAAAAAAATTGACTGGCCTATTTATTCAGTCGACTGCTATCTTAGATATGACCACATGTGGTGGTGTGCTGGAGGAGTACCTGCATTTCCTGTGCTCATATATTACAAAATCATACGGAGTAGAATCTAATTTTTTTTGCCATGCAATGTTGTAGAGCTATCATATGTCTCCTGCCATTTATTTTTTAGCCACCTGCTATCTGCTACTTTTACAGTGCACTAGTTCTGCACACACTTCACCCTTACTCTCACTATTGTGTTTTTATGCAAGGGTATTTCAGACTCTGCTGCCATGAGAGAAGCCAAAAAGAAAAGAGAGAAGTCGCTCCAGCTTCGTATGCGGGTAGGCAAGACACGTTACAGCGCTATAAAGGGTGTTGTGTCAGCAGATGAAGACGGTAAACGTAGCTCTGGAGTTGATGACCTCGCTCGCAATGAACCACCATCCCAGGTGCTTGCTTTAACTTCGTGGTGTCATATGTGGTTGCATGTTCCATATGGTGTCTAGCTTGTATTCAAAAGGCCGAAGTCGGTAAGATAAGGAAAGATATTTTTTTACATGAACCACCATCCCGTGAGCACCAGAAGACAAATAGCTAGTCAGGGTACTGGCCGAGCCAGTGACAAGCCCAACAAAGATAGGCATCACCTGGAAGCCAACTAAAAAGCTGCGATGGTGGCGAAGCAGCCCGCCTCCCACCAGGCTCTCAGGTCCTAGATGATCATGCTCACCACTCCGGCCGGATGTCTAGCTTGTATTGCTTCCAATTTGGTTAAATTGCATCTGCTTAGCTTACACATTATACCTTTGAATATGACATGCCTTTCTGTTTTTGGTACATACTAGTACATCTGTGTATTAACCATGTTCTTACATCAAACTAATGTTCTTGTGTATCCCTCATCAATCACTTATGACGAGGCAGGCAGGCAAGGGGACTACTCCTCATTTAAAGAATGCAGCGTCAGCCTCCCGACATGATTCTCAAGAAACAGAAATGCTATATGAAGATAGTGGACGTAGCTCTGCAGTTGATTACAACATTTCCCCTACACTAGCATCGCAGGTGCTTGCTCTAACTTGGCAACGCGATATGTGGTTGCATGTTGCATATGGTGTCTAGATTGTAATTCTTCCAATCTGGTTAAACTGCATGTGCTAGTCTGCTTAGCTTATACATTATACCTGTTAATGTGACATGCCTTCCTGTATTTAGTACATAGTACATATGTCTATTAAGCATGTCCTTACATAAAACTATTGTTTTTTTGTATCCCGCATCAATCAACATGACGAGACACCTTTAGTATATGCAGTGCGATATTAGTTGCATCTTTCATATGATTTATAGCATGCGCTGCTTCTAATTTGTTGAAATTCCATTTATGATGGGACGCTTTTAACTTGGCAGAGTCATATTGGTTGCATCTTTCAAGTGGTGTCTAGCTTGCATTGCTTCTTATTTGCTGGAATGGTTTCTGCTTAGTTTACACAAACAGTTGTGAACATGCCATGCCGTCCTGTTTTTTGTACATATTCCATCCTGGTATCATGTGTTTGCCTTACATCAAAGTAGTGATTGTCAGTATCATGCATGAATGAGTTCTGGAGAGAGAATTTTATTGCTTTTTCTTGTCAGTTTTACTTGAGAATTCAAAATCAATAAAGCGGAAGGAAGTTAGCAAGGCAGCGGATAAAGGTGCTCCTTCCAAACGGAGGGCCTCTACAGTTTCTACTCCTCCACACCCCCAAGATGATTTCCATGACAACACATGCATAGACACTCAACAAAGCTGTGTTTATGATGAGCACGTCTCCCCTAGTGCAGCATCACCGGTGCTCCCTCTAACTTGGCACTGTTATATGTGGTTGCATGTTATGTGTGATGTCTAGCTTATATTGCTTCTAATTTTGTTGAATTCCATCTGCTTACTTTACACATTATACTTGAATAAGACACGTGTTCCTGTTTCTAGAACATACAATATATGTCTATCACACCATGTTCTTACATCAAATTACTACTGTTGTGTAACCTGCAACAATCACTTATCATAAGACACGCTTGACTTCGAAGTGTGATATAGGTTACATCTCACATTCTTTTCTAGCTTGTACTACTAATTGGTTGAAATGGCACTTATGACGAGACAGTTTTAACTTGGTAGAGTGATATTCGTTGCATCTTTCATATGGTGTCTAGCTTTCATTGCTTCTAATTTGTTGAAATGCCTTCTCCTTAGTTTACACATCATAAACTGTGAATATGCAATGTTGTGAATATGCAATGGCACTAATGACGAGAGACCTCCAACATGGTAGTGTGATGTTGTTTGCATCTTGCATATGATTTATTTCTTGTACTGCTTCACATTTGTTTAAACGCCATTTATGATGAGACACTATTAATTTGGCAGAGCGATATTTGTAGCATCTTTCATATGGTGTCTACCTTCCATTGCATTGCTTCTAATTTGGTGAAATGTCTTCTTCTTAGTTTACACATCATAGTTCTGGTTATCTCTTCCGTCCTGTTTTTCATACATATTACATCCTCCTATCATGTGGTTGTCTAACATCAAAGTTCAGTTCGTCTGCATCATGCATCAATTTGTTCTGATGAACTAAATTGTTATCCGTTTTTCTTGTCGGCTTGACTTAACATGGCATAGAGAAAGAGGAAGAAACAAAGAATGGCAGGGAATGAGAAGCGGATGAATCCTGCAGATTCTGCTGGTACTGATGGTGCAATAGAAAGTCAAAGTTCAGCGGAAAATTCTACAAACACGGCATCCCATGCTACACGAGTTGCAAAAAAAGCCAAACAGAAACAAATAGCTGCCACCAAACAAGTAGAGACAACCCTAGTTCTTGCAACACCTACCACAGTACTACCAGCTGCACGACTTACTCGTGCGTCAACTGAGCTAGCAGCACGTTCCCAAGCTCCCTTGCCACCTGACACTACTTCCCAAGCACTCTTGATACAAGACGAGTTGGCAATATTAGATGAACCTTGTGAGCTTCAACAACAAGAAGGTAGTTGCTGGAGTCAAGTTACAGTTGCATGCTTCTTTATATGTAGTCTCACAGTTTGATGTACACTAACACTTCCTATGTTCGTTGTTGGACTAGAACCTAGGCGCAAGAGGAAACAAACATCAGGGATAATGCTCGATAGGTTAACTAAATCTAGAGGAGGAAGAACGGAGATCTGTTTTGAGGCAGGTTTAAAAAGGCCACGTGATGCTACAGAGTCAGCCAAGTTAGTATCAGAGGCAGTGGTTGCCGTTAGGTGTCATGTACGTATCCTCCCAACATGGATTCAGTACAGGAATGACAAAGACGAAACCCAATTCAACACCTTCCTTGACCATTTATCTGTAAGTATGGTTATGTATGGAAACTAGTAATATCGTCTTGCTCTGTCCCATACTTTCTAGGTTGCTGATAATGAGACTCCCATAATTTTCAACAGATGAGGTTCAAGTTGGATAGCCAAGATGATGCAACCAGGCAAGCTTGCACCCTTGTTTTCAAGTCTGCTCTGTGACAGTATCGGTATAACTTGAGGAAAACTCACTTTGAAGGCAAGGCTAACAGTGAACTTTCCCAAACATCTCCAGTGGAAAATATATCGGATGAAGACTGGAGGGGCCTTATTAAACACTGGTCTGATCTGAAGTATCAGGTACATTATATATATGTGATCAGATCACATGTTGAAGTCCTATTTACGCATGTGCCAGACAAATCTATCTTCTTGTAGGTAAACTGTTCAAAGAACAAGGCCAACCGTACGAAAGTGAAATTCCAACAGACGACAAGATCTCGTAGCTATATTGCACACTGCGTGGCTCTTGTAATTAGCTACTGTTTCACTCTTTTCGCTGTACCATATTATCAAATCTATATTGACTTGTTCGAAATGCAGAGGAAAGCCCGCAAGGACCAAAAAGTACCTGAACCAAATGTTGTGGAAATCTTCAAGGACTGTCACACCAGCAAGAAGAAGGGCATGACTACACCAGTCAAAGCCGCTGTTGTAAGTCCTTAATCCTCATGCCTTTTAACTACTACTTACTCTGGCTTGTGCCTTGAACTGCATGGTTTGCAGCCAATGTCTATTACTCTTTTCAATTTTATACACAATTGTCTTAGCGTATCATTGCACCTTACAAGGTTTAAAAGAGAGGACTGATGTTCCTTTGATCTTGACCCGTAATCTAGTTCCGTGCTGGACTTTCCCACACAACGTTACAATTGCCTGTTTGTCTGTTCTCAGTTGTTTTGTGATATGAATCATACTATGCTTACCGTATTATAAACTTCGTCTCTTTATCCTTAGCCCTCAATACAATGTGAAGAAATAGACAATACATTAGCGATGGTACATGGTCATATGTTTGGAACCTGGTTTTATTATGTACTTTGCAATAAAATACAACTAATATTTTACATGGGTTCACCAGAATAAGTTCTGTATATAGACCAAAGCTATTTTGTTTGATTTTGCTGCCTCCTTAATATCTTCTGTTCTGGTACTACTAATATAAAACCTCAACTTTTCAGCGAGCTATGGAAAAAATGGTGGACCGCCACCTTCTGAAGGTGGCGAGGCAACTATAACCGCGGGTCAGTACCTGTCCACTAACAGTGCCAAAAGCACGTTCCTGCGTAATACTGGGTTGGTTGTTAAGGCAATATCGTCCAAACTGCCTCATGATCAAGATATGCAAGGTCAAAGCAATGTTGTATCTGCGCTCCAGACACAAGTCCATTCCCTAACAGAGACCCTTTGTGAAATAAGGAGAAACATTGCTTAATGTCGTCAAGATATGCATGGTTTTGAAACCATACTATCAGACATTTGCTATGTTGTTCAGGAGCCTAGGGGAAATGAAGGCGAGGGTTATGGTGCTCCATTGGACAATACAGAATGAAAACGTAACAGTCAGGTCAAATGAACTGAGCTTCTGAACTTCTGGTGGTGCATTTATCTGCTAGACTGTTAAGTTTTATGCCAACCTTCCTTTTGTTATATAGTTGTAATTTGTTTTGGTGCGATACAAAATTTATTCTTAACGTGCAGCCACCGGCTGAAGAAAACAGCAAGCCATTTTTGTATAGTGTAGGGTGTTCCCTATATTTGCACTGGTGGCGATCTTTGATGCCGAGTGGATGTAATCTGTGCAATCGCCTTAATAGCCTAGCATTAGTTTCGGCCTTATTTATTTCCTAGTCTTCTTTTTCCTTGGTTTGCTAGTGGCCGCAACTACCATGGGTCGTAGGATCCATGGGTCTCCTACGGGCCGTCGATAAATGGGCCTGTAATCGGTGGGCCTCGGGCCGTCGGATAAATGGGTCTACATGGGCCGTAATCGGGCGTAATTGGTATCGGCCCAGCACGGTAACAGGCCATAGGACAACAAAGGCTTAATTCTGTCACAGGCATAATGGGTCGTTAACGGGCCAGAATACAGGACGGTCTGGAAACGGTGCAACGGGTTAACAGGCCAGAAACGGGCCGACTCTTGCCATGGGCCAAATTTGGCCCATTAGGGTAACAGGCCAGTAACGGGCCGACTCTTGCCATGGGCCAAATTTGGCCCATTAGGGGAACAGCCTAGTAACGGGACGACTCTTGCCATGGGCCGAATTTGGCCAAGTAGGGGAACATGCCAGTAATGGGTCGGAAGTAATCGACGGCCGAAAAGGAGCCCAAGAACGTATGGGCCGTCAATAGGCTGAAAGCTAACACGGGCTGGAAACGGCCCATGTAAATCACGGGCTGTTAACGGGTATAAAGAAAATTACTATTCATTATGGGGTAGAGTCACCGTGGGCCTGTAAAGGGCCAAAAGATACGAAGGCCTCATATGGGCCGAAAGACGCCGTGGGCCATAAATGGGCCGAAAGTGAAATGGGCTGGTGTTATATTCGACGGCCCACATGACGTTGTTGGGCGATTTCTTTTAGGGCCTAACGGGCCATGAGTTAACGGGCCGTAAAATGGGCTATTTGCAAAGAGACTGTTAACATGCTTTTCATGGGCCATCCCGCTAACTTTTGACCAAGTCAAACGGGCCGGCTTTGTAAGCTAAATGGGCCAGTGGTGGGCCGTGGCACGTGTCGACATATCATAGGCGCCTATCTGACCCACTGACGAGCTGACATGTGTTTCGTCCGGCCAATAAGAATTTTACACGTGGAAATTTCCCATTGGTCGGGGCTGTTAACGGGTTATCGGATCCAAAACCCGACCCGATAGCTTAACGGCGTTCAGTTACGGTGGATGCCACGTGTCGGTCACCCTTGACGAAAGCACTTCTGGGACACGCGATTTATCGTCATGGAAGTGGACACTTCCGTGATGATAATTTTGGTAATGTCATGGAACACTTCTACGACAGCACAGGTATGACTATCTTGATTCTATCATAAAATCGTCATGGATGTACATGCATGACAAAAAACGCGACCTACTGTGACAAACACGTATCATCACGGAAGTGTATTTTTTTTTGTAGTGTAGATCACTATTGTACCCCATTGCCAAACTCGTGGCAAGGTACACAATAGGTCTGGTATACAAGATGGCATACTTTATAGAACCTATGGCTGAGGCATAGGGAATGACTTTCATTCTCTCTCTATCTTCTGTCGTTGTCGGTTTTGAGTCTTACTCAACTACATACCTTACAACTCAGGCAAGAACTCCTTCTTTGACTGATCCATTTTGAACTCCTTCAAAATCTTGTCAAGTGTCTTGATCTATCTTTATAGATCTTGATGCCTAATATATAAACAGCTTCACCGAGGTCTTTCATTGAAAAATTCTCATTCAAGTATCCTTTTATGTTATCCAGAAATTCTATATCATTTCCAATCAACAATATGCGATCCACATATAATATTAGAAATGCTACAGAGCTCCCACTCACTTTCTTGTAAATACAGGCTTCTCCAAAAGTATGTATAAAACCATATGCTTTGATCACACTATCAAAGCGTATATTCCAACTCCGAGTGGCTTGCACTAGTCCATAAATGGATCGTTGGAGCTTGCACACTTTGTTAGCACCTTTAGGATCGACAAAACCTTCTGGTTGCATCATATACAACTCTTCTTTAAGAAATCCATTAAGGAATGCAATTTTGACATCCATTTGCCAAATTTCATAATCATAAAATGCGGCAATTGCTAACATGATTCGAACAGACTTAAGCATCGCTACAGGTGAGAAGGTCTCATCGTAGTCAACTCCTTGAACTTGTCTACAACCTTTTGCAACAAGTCAAGCTTTGTAGACAGTAACATTACCATCTACGTCAGTCTTCTTCTTGAAGATCCATTTATTCTCTATGGCTTGCCAATTATCAGGCAAGTCAACCAAAGTCCACACTTTGTTCTCATACATGGATCTCATCTCAGATTTCATGGCCTCAAGCCATTTTGCGGAATCTGGGCTCATCATCGCTTCCTCACAGTTTGTAGGTTCGTCATGGTCTAGTAACATGACTTCCAGAACAAGACTACCGTACCGCTCTTGTGCAGAACGTACTCTGGTTGACCTACGAGGTTCGGTAGTAACTTGATCTGAAGTTTCATGATCATCATCATTAGCTTCCTCACTAATTGGTGTAGGCATAACTGGTACTGATTTCTGTGATAAGCTACTTTCCAATTAGAGCGAAGGTACAACTACCTCATCAAGTTCTACTTTTGTCCCACTCACTTCTTTTGAGAGAAACTCCTTCTCTAGAAAGGATCCATTCTTAGCAACAAATATCTTGCCTTTGGATCTGTGATAGAAGGTGTACCCAACAGTTTCTTTTGAGTATCCTATGAAGATGCACTTCTCCGATTTGGGTTCGAGCTTATCAGGTTGAAGCTTTTTCACATAAGCATCACAACCCCAAACTTTAAGAAACGACAGCTTAGGTTTTTTGCCAAACCACAGTTCATACAGTGTCATCTCAACGGATTTAGATGGTGCCCTATTTAACGTGAATGCAACTCTCTCTAATGCATAACCTCAAAAGAATAGTGGTAAATCAGTAAGAGAAATCATAGATCGCACCATATCTAATAAAGTACGGTTACGATGTTTGGACACACCATTACGCTGTGGTGTTCCAGGTAGTGTGAGTTGCGACACTATTCCACATTGTTTTAAATGAAGATCAAACTCGTAACTCAAATATTCGCCTCCGCGATCAGATCGTAGAAACTTTATTTTCTTGTTACGATGATTTTCCACTTCACTCTGAAATTCTTTAAATTCAGACTTGTGTTTCATCAAGTTGATATACCCATATCTACTCAAATCGTCGGTGAAGGTCAGAAAATAACGATACCCGCCGCGGGCCTCAATACTCATCGGAAATATTATTTCCAATAAGTCAGTGGCTTGCTCCATTGTTCTGTAGAATGGAGTCTTAGTCATCTTGCCCATGAGGCATGGTGCGCAAGCATCAAATGATTCATAATCAAGTGATTCCAAAAATCCATCTGCATGGAGTTTCTTCATGCGCTTTACACCAATATGACCTAAATGGTAGTGCCACAAATATGTTGTACTGTCATTGTCAACTTTTCATCTTTTGGCATCAATATTATGAATATGTGTATCACTATGACCGAGATTCAATAAACCATTTACATTGGGTGTATGACCATAGAAGGTTTTATTCATGTAAACAAAACAACAATTATTCTCTGACTTAAATGAATAACCGTATTGCAATAGAACATGATCCAATCATATTCATGCTCAACGCAAACACCAAATAACATTTATTTAGGTTCAACACTAATCCCGAAGGTAGAGGGAGTGTGCGATGGTGATCTTATGAAACTTGGAATCAGTTCCAACACACATCGTCACTACGCCCTTAACTAGTCTCTGTTCATTCTGTAACTCATGTTTCGAGTTAATAATCTTAGCAACTGAACTAGTATCAAATACCCAGGGGCTACTATGAACACTAGTAAGGTACACAATAATCTGTATATCAAATATACCTTTGTTCACTTAGCCATCCTTCTCGTCCGCCAAATGTTTAGGGCAGTTCTACTTCTAGTGACCATTTCCTTTGCAGTATAAGCACTCAGTTTCAGGCTTGGGTCCAGCTTTGGGCTTCTTCACGGGAGTGGCAACTTGCTTGCCATTCTTCTTGAAGTTCCCTTTTCTTCCCCTTACCCTTTTTGTTGAAAGTAGTGGTCTTGTCAACCATCAACACTTGATGCTCTTTCCTGATTTCCACCTTCGCCGATTTCAGCATCGCAAAGAGCTCGGGAATCATTTTCGTCATCCCCTTGCATATTATAGTTCATCACGAAGTTCTAGAAGTTTCGTGATAGTGACTAGAGAACTCTGTCAATCACTATCTTATCTGGAAGATTATCTCCCACTTGATTCAAGCGATTGTACTACCCAGACATTTTGAGTACATGCTCACTGGCTGTGCCATTCTCCCCATCTTGTAGGCAAAGTACTTGTCAGAGGTCTCATACCTCTCGACATGGGCATGAGTCTGTGAAAGTGCAACTATCCCTAGGTGGTTTTGGTAATTCATAACAACATATAGCTCATTGAGCTAATGCTATTCCAAGATGATTATTCAGGGAAGCTCAATGATTGGCATGGCATGGACGGTGAAAGTGGAACCCTCAAAATGCTAAGGATAAAGGATTGGCTCAAGCTCAAAAGGTCAAGACTCTTCATTTTACATTCTAGTGATCCGAGATCACATTGAGTCCATAGGAAAAGCCAATACTATCAAGGAGGGATGAGGTGTTGCTTAATGAGCCCTTTGCTTCATGTGCTTAATGATATGCTCCAAAATCCTCAGCTACTTTCTCATATCCACTCTTGACCTAAACCCAAAGCCAAACTCAGTCCTACCGATTCTTCCTATCCGGCGCCACCGAGTTTCACATGTCATAAGCCACTGCCAAACCTTAGCAATTCGGTTCTACCAATAGGGATCTCGGTCTCACCGAGATGGGATTGCAATTTCTCTGTTTCCTTTTCGTAACTTTTCGGTCTCACCGAAAGAGCGGATCGGTCCCACCGAGATTGCAATGCAAACTCTCTGTTTCCTTTTTGTAACTTTTCGGTCTCACCGAAAGAGCAAATCGGTCCCACCGAGTTTGTTTGACCAACTCTCTGGTTAGCTTATTGCCAAATCGGTCTCACTGCGTTTGTGTAATCGGTCTCACCGAGATTACGTTATGCCCTAACCCTAACCATATCGGTCCTACCGAGTTGCATATCAGTCCCACCGAAAATCTCTAACGGTCACTAGGTTTACTATTTCGGTCCGACCGAGTTTGTTGATTCGGTCCCATCGAGATTGGTAAATTGTGTGTAACGGTTGGATTTTGTGTGGAAGCTATATATACCCCTCCACCTCCTCTTCACTCGTGGAGAGAGCCATCAGAACACATCTACACTTCCAACTCATATGTTCTGAGAGATAACCACCTACCCTTGTGTTGAGGTCAAGATATTCCATTCCTACCATATGAATCTTGATCTCTAGCCTTCCCCAAGTTGCTTTCCACTCAAATCTTCTTTCCACCAAATCCAAATCCTGTGAGAGAGAGTTGAGTGTTGGGGAGACTATCATTTGAAGCACAAGAGCAAGGAGTTCATCAACAACACACCATTTGTTACTTCTTGGAGAGTGGTGTCTCCTAGATTGGCTAGGTGTCACTTGGGAGACTCCGACAAGATTGTGGAGTTGAACCAAGGAGTTTGTAAGGGCAAGGAGATCGCCTACTTCGTGAAGATCTACCGCTAGTGAGGCAAGTCCTTCGTGGGCGATGGCCATGATGGGATAGACAAGGTTGCTTCTTCGTGGACCCTTCATGGACTCGCGCAACCGTTACCCTCCGTGGGTTGAAGTCTCCATCAACGTGGATGTAGGATAGCACCACCTATCCGAACCACGACAAAAACATCCTTGTCTCCAATTGCGTTTGAATTCTCCAAACCCTTCCCTTTACATTCTTGCAAGTTGCATGCTTTACTTTCCGCTGCCTATATACTCTTTGCATGCTTGCTTGAATTGTGTGATGATTGCTTGACTTGTCCTAAAGTAGCTAAAATCTGCCAAGAACTAATTTTGGGAAAAGGTTAAGTTTTTATTTGGTCAAGTAGTCTAATCACCCCCCCCTCTAGACATACTTCCGATCCTACAAGTGGTATCAGAGCTTTGGTCTCCATTTGCTTTGATTTCGATAGCTTTTGGTGGTCATAGCCTTGGTTTCACAACCTAGGAGAGTATGGCGTCTAGCGAGGGAAATTATCACCGTAGAGGTCCTTACTTTGATGGTACTAATTTTTCTAGTTGGAAGCATAAAATGAAAATGCATATTCTCGGACATAACCCCGCCGTTTGGGCTATTGTGTGTGTTGGTTTGCAAGGTGACTTCTTCGATGGGAAAGAACCAAACCGTGAAGCTACCGCGGATGAGTTGAAGATGTTGCAATACAACGCTCAAGCTTGTGATATTCTCTTCAACGGATTGTGCCCCGAAGAATTCAACAAAATCAGCCGTCTTGAGAATGCAAAGGAAATTTGGGATACTTTGATTGATATGCACGAAGGTACCGACTCCGTCAAGGAATCCAAATTGGATGTGCTTCAAAGTCAACTTGACAAGTTCAAAATGAAGGATGGTGAAGGTGTCGCTGAAATGTACTCTAGGCTTGCTCTCATCACAAACGAGATTGCCGGCTTAGGGAGTGAAGAGATGACCGATAGATTCATCATCAAGAAGATCCTAAGAGCCTTGGATGGAAAATATGATACCGTGTGCACATTGATCCAAATGATGCCCAATTACAAAGATCTCAAGCCAACGGAGGTCATTGGAAGAATTGTTGCTCATGAGATGTCACTCAAGGATAAAGAGGAACTTCACAACAAATCAAGTGGTGCCTACAAAGCCTCATGTGAAGCCCCCACATCATCAAGTGAGAAACAAACCTTCAATGAAGAATTGAACTTAATGGTGAAGAACTTCAACAAATTCTACAAGAGTAGAAGCAAAGATAGAAGCTCCAAGTCAAGGTCCTACAATGACAAAAGATCTTCTAGTCGAGAGCGAAACTGCTACAATTGTGGAAGACCAGGACACTATTCCAATGAGTGTACGGCTCCCTACAAAAGAAGAGAAGATTCTCCAAAAAGAAGAAGCAAAAGAGAAGAATCACCTCCAAGAGAGAGAAGGAGTAGAGATGATCGCTATGAACGAAGATACTCACGGAGAAGCAAGGATTCGGAAAGAAAGGAAAAATCATCAAGGAGCTACACAAAACAAAGACATCAAGCTCATGTTGGTGAATGGGTATCCGGCTCCGACTCCGACAACCACTCCGAGAGAAGTTATCACTCCGATTCCGAATATACTCAAGATGAAGGTGTTGCCGGTCTAGCACTTGTGTCAACCAACTCCTATGACATATTTGACTCACCAAATGAAGGAATTGGAAGATGCTTCATGGCCAAAGGTCCTAAGGTAACACACCTCAAGTATGTTGATTTTAATAGTGATGAAGATGACTTGTTAGGTGATGATGATTTACTTGTTGACAACTCTAGTGATGAATACTATGATGAAACGTCAATAAATCATGCTAATCAAGATAAAACGAATGACAATGATAAGGAGAAAATTGAGGCTCTAACTAAAGAACTAAACACTCTTAAGTTAGCTCATGAAACTATCTTCGAAGATCATCGAGAACTTTTAAGAGCTCATGAGAAGTTATGCTTTGAAAATCTCAATCTTGAGCAAGAGCATGAGTTTTTAAAGGCAATCAATGATGATCTCCGCAAGAAAAGTTCTTCTTACATTGCCAAGCATTTACTCTTATCCACTTACATGCCTCAAGTCAAGTCTAGTAACAAGAACAAGAAAGATTCTTCCTCTAGTAGTAACAATGATCATGTTAAATCCAATATTGTTGCTTCTAGTAGTTCTCTTGATTCCACTAATGATTCTCTTAGCCAAGTTACACTTGAGCAAGAAAATAGCCTATTGAAGGGAATTATAGAGAAAGGAGTGTACAAAAGCCTTGCCGGAAGTAAGCAATTCGAGGAAATTGTACGCAAGCAAGGAAGGCACAGGAAGAATCAAGGTGTTGGTTTTGAACGAAAGTTCAATGCCAATGGAGTTGAGTGGGAAGAAGATCAATACCCCAAGACAAAGTTTATTCGAAAACAAGAGAAGTATGATCCTACTTCTTCCAAGGGGACACAAACTCAAGATGATCTTCCACCACAAGACTACAAGCAAAAAGGCAAGGACAAGCTTCAAGAGGAAATTGATGCATTTGAAGAAGCTCCTAAGACCTTAGTAAAGTGGATTCCCAAGACTACTTCAAGTTCCACTTCATCAAGTACGACTACAACTCCAAGGATTCCCATCAAGATGGTGTGGATCCAAAAGAAGAAGAACTAGAAAGTTCTTGAGGGTGACTCCGCCAACATACTTCACTCTTATAATTTTGGCAAGAACAAATGCAATCAACTTCCACATCTTGCACTAGTTCAAGGAGTCACAAACCCTCTTGTTGGTAAGTCAAGGGACAAGGTAACCTAAAAGATTTCATAGACATCATCTTGTGTGTGCATCATTCTATTTCTATGGATATCCTTGTTTGTTCCTTGTGGGACTAACCCATGTAGGTATTGAAAGTGCAATTCACTCAAATGGATAGCTCCAAGTGATCTACATCAGCATTGAGCATCCACATCTTCAACATCTACATGAAGTCATCATCGACAAAACCCAAGGTTAGTTCATCCCTCTTAAGGGGGGATATCACATCTAGGGGGAGCTTTACTCTAAGACTTGAACTAAAGCAACTCTAATGATGTGAACACAACAATGCTTTATGTAAAAGTGGTAACCCCACTTGAGCTTAAATGATGAGTATGACCTATGATCAAGTGTTCTCATTTGACTCCTAAGTCAATATACTCATATATAGATGACCTAGTCATCGCCAATTGCTTGATAGATGCTAGAATTGGTTGTGCATGCGTTGTCACATATTTCAATTGCCATTTTATTGTGTGAGCATGTTGGTTGCATATTTTACTCATTCGAGGACATCCACTTGTTGTTTTGATTGTTTGGTTTTGTTTTCTTTTGCCAAGTGGATGGACAAGAATGCCTAAGAACCTTCTCTAGCTATCTATGCTTTTCTCGTCTCAAACTCTATTCATGCTACATCACAAAATTTGATCAAGTCAGATTCGAACCACTCTGTGTGAGGAGCACTCGGAGTCCCCGATTCGTCATAGACTTAAACTTCCAAAACTTCTTTGTGATTCTCGGTCTGACCGATACCTCCCTTTCGGTCCTACCGAGATCATTAAGTCGATCTATGTTTTCGATCTCGATGCAACCGATTTGAACCATTCGGTCTCACTGAGTTGCAATAATTGTATACAGTTTTGCATCTCAGTGCCACCGAGTTGTTCCACTCGGTCACACCGACAGGGTCGGGCTATATATAGACACGGGCAAAAATTTGGAAATTTCTCCGAACTCTTTCGCCCGCGCGATAGCTCGCTCTGCCAACGTGGTCTCCGGATCGTCTCCTCGCCGCCAGCCACCTCTAGTCGCTGGTCTCCGTCGCCGTCAACGGAATTCAACCCCGCCGTTGCCGCCGTAGCGAGTCTCCGCCGAACTAGGGTATGGACTCGATCTTTGTGCTATTCCCCAATCTGATTCCTAGCACATTGTGATTTTATTGATTCTAGCCACGTTTGAAACACTCCTATCCAATCAATGCATTCGTAGAATAGGTTTGATTCGAAAATTTTAGGGTTAGGTTTCCGCAGAAACCATCTCGGACCCACCGAGTTGAAAAACTCGGACCCACCGATTTGGCTCATACCATTGCACAAGTGAGACTCGATCTGACCGAGAATTACTAATCGGTGTGACTGATTTTGGAACTTTGTGAAACCCTAGCAGTCTCGGTGCCACCGAACTGTGACTCGGTCCGACCGAGTTCACTAGTTTAGGTTCCAAAAACTGCTTTGGTATCACCGAGTTTAAAAATCGGTAGATCCGAAATGATTTCTGTGGGAAACTAAAACTAAGATTCTGAATCATTCTTTTGCAAAAATCTCTGCATTTTGTGATGCTCATCCACTCTACCTCATCTATAAACTATTCACAGGGTCAGCAGTCAGCTTGTTTATCATGTCAGATCAGAGTGACAGCCAGAATGTGTCAGAACAGCAAGTGCACATGAGTGAGGGCACTAGTCCCTCCAGTTCTTCAGATGAAGGCAGCAGGAGCACCCCCAGTAACTTGCCAAAAGCTGCCACCAGACAAAAGAAGAAAAGAACCTCAGAATCAGAGGATGAGGACTATGTGGCAGAAGAGGAAGCCACTTCCAAGAGAGTTGTGCTTAAGAAGGAGTATGGCTCAGCTGCAGCCATCAAGCCAGGGATGAAAATCAAAAGGTCAGCAGGGAGGCAGCCTATGCCAAAGGCCAGAGCCTCAAGTCAGATTCCTGAAAAGCCTGCACCCAAAGGGCCAGTTGCTGCTGAAGGAAAGAAGGAAAGAAAAAGGGGCAGATGGTGCAAGAAAGTTGATCCAATGGCTGAATTTGAACAGCATTCTTCTGAAGAAGAAGAGGAAGAAGAGGCTGTTGCACCAGCACCTAAGATGCCAAAGCTGATGGGTGATGCTATCAAATCAGGGGCTACTGCATCCAAGCCCAAGGAAGCACCCAAGGCTGCATCAAAGGCCAAGACAGCTCCAAAGAGAAACACAAGGAGGCATCTGAGTATTTCTTGAAAACCAAGCAAGAGCAGCTTAGTTACTTGATTGCATCCTCACTGAGGATTGAGAAAGGACTGGCCACCCTCACTTAAAATCAGGAGAGCTTAAAGAGAATCGTAGAACAAAAGTTCTATGACTTGGATGTCAAAGTAACAGAGATTCAGTCTGCAGTGGAGCAACTTCAAGATGACATGCAGGAGAGGAAAGGGAAGACTACAACTGATGCATTTGCCAGAGTGCCACGAGCTCAGAGGTCAACTACAGTGCCAGTTCCTGACACCAGAGCGACCACCTCAGCTCCAGCCACAGCACCAGCCCAACTAGCTCCAGCATCTACTTCAGCTCCAGCTCCAACCACGTCTACAGAAGCCTTCATCCTTGGAGTGATCCAGACTCCACCACCACCAGAAGATCAAGCCTGAGAGTCGATCTAGCACTATGCATTTTTTAGGAACTTTTTGGTAACTTGTTGCCAAAGGGGGAGAAAAATGTATAGATCATAGGCTTCGAGAGAGAGTGTTGCTTTTATTCTCTCTTGTTTTATTTGGTGTTTTTTTCAAACTTTGTTTGCTTTTGGTTGAGATACTATGATATGCTTGTGAGACATTGATGATCATGTGTTTGATCATAAGATACACTTATGCATGCTTGATATATCTTATCTATCTTATGTGATCATTCACTTTTCTTGGTGATGAGTGCATGTATTTCATTCCTATCATTTTGAGCGCTCCACCAAGATGTATGTGACATGGAAGAGTAACCCATAATTCTAACTCTTTGTGCATTTGCAGTCAAAAGCAAATTTTAAATATGCACAAATTTAGGGGGAGCTCTTACTTATCACATACTTCTCAAAGCGACGATATATTTCATTCTTATTATCATTTGTCGAAGCTTTGATATATATGTTGTCATCAATTACCAAAAAGGGGGAGATTGAAAGTGCAACTATCCCTAGGTGGTTTTGGTAATTCATAACAACATATAGCTCATTGAGCTAATGCTATTCCAAGATGATTATTTCAGGGAAGCTCAATGATTGGCATGGCATGGACGGTGAAAGTGGAACCCTCAAAATGCTAAGGATAAAGGATTGGCTCAAGCTCAAAAGGTCAAGACTCTTCATTTTACATTCTAGTGATCCGAGATCACATTGAGTCCATAGGAAAAGCCAATACTATCAAGGAGGGATGAGGTGTTGCTTAATGAGCCCTTTGCTTCATGTGCTTAATGATATGCTCCAAAATCCTCAGCTACTTTCTCATATCCACTCTTGACCTAAACCCAAAGCCAAACTCGGTCCTACCGATTCTTCCTATCCGGCGCCACCGAGTTTCACATGTCATAAGCCACTGCCAAACCTTAGCAATTCGGTTCTACCGATAGGGATCTCGGTCTCACCGAGATGGGATTGCAATTTCTCTGTTTCCTTTTCGTAACTTTTCGGTCTCACCGAAAGAGCGGATCGGTCCCACCGAGATTGCAATGCAAACTCTCTGTTTCCTTTTTGTAACTTTTCGGTCTCACCGAAAGAGCAAATCGGTCCCACCGAGTTTGTCTGACCAACTCTCTGGTTAGCTTATTGCCAAATTGGTCTCACCGAGTTTGTGTAATCGGTCTCACCGAGATTACGTTATGCCCTAACCCTAACCATATCGGTCCTACCGAGTTGCATATCAGTTCCACCGAAAATGTTTAACGGTCACTAGGTTTACTATTTCGGTCCGACCGAGTTTGTTGATTCGGTCCCACCGAGATTGGTAAATTGTGTGTAACGGTTGGATTTTGTGTGGAGGCTATATATACCCCTCCACCTCCTCTTCACTCGTGGAGAGAGCCATCAGAACACATCTACACTTCCAACTCATATGTTCTGAGAGAGAACCACCTACCCTTGTGTTGAGGTCAAGATATTCCATTCCTACCATATGAATCTTGATCTCTAGCCTTCCCCAAGTTGCTTTCCACTCAAATCTTCTTTCCACCAAATCCAAATCCTGTGAGAGAGAGTTGAGTGTTGGGGAGACTATAATTTGAAGCACAAGAGCAAGGAGTACATCATCAACACACCATTTGTTACTTCTTGGAGAGTGGTGTCTCCTAGATTGGCTAGGTGTCACTTGGGAGCCTCCGACAAGATTGTGGAGTTGAACCAAGGAGTTTGTAAGGGCAAGGAGATCGCCTACTTCGTGAAGATCTACCGCTAGTGAGGCAAGTCCTTCGTGGGCGATGGCCATGATGGGATAGACAAGGTTGCTTATTCATGGACCCTTCGTGGGTGGAGCCCTCCATGGACTCGCGCAACCGTTACCCTCCGTGGGTTGAAGTCTCCATCAACGTGGATGTAGGATAGCACCACCTATCCGAACCACGACAAAAACATCCTTGTCTCCAATTGCGTTTGAATTCTCCAAACCCTTCCCTTTACATTCTTGCAAGTTGCATGCTTTACTTTCCGCTGCCTATATACTCTTTGCATGCTTGCTTGAATTGTGTGATGATTGCTTGACTTGTCCTAAAGTAGCTAAAATCTGCCAAGAACTAATTTTGGGAAAAGGTTAAGTTTTTATTTGGTCAAGTAGTCTAATCACCCCCCCTCTAGACATACTTCCGATCCTACAGTCTGAAATACCAATTTCAACTCTTGGAACATCTCATATGCTCTGTGGCGTTCAAAACGTTTTCGAAGTCCCGGTTCTAAGCCATAAAGCATGGTGCACTAAACTATTAAGTAGTCATCATACCGAGCTTGCAAAATGTTCATAACGTTTGCATCTGCTCCTGCAATAGGTCCGTCACCTAGCGGTGTGCTACCTCTTGAGCACTGCGTTGGTTTTCCCCGAAGAGGAGAGGATGATGCAGCAAAGTAGCATAAGTATTTCCCTCAATTTTTGAGAACCAAGGTATCAATCCAGTGGGAGGCTACGCTCAAGTCCCTCGTACCTGCGCAAAACAATAGCTCCTCGCAACCAACGCGATTAGGGGTTGTCAATCCCTTCATGGTCACTTACGAGAGTGAGATCTGATAGAGATGACAGATAATATTTTTGGTATTTTTGATATAGAGATGCAAAGTGAAAAGTTAAAGGCAAAGTAAAAAAGCAAAGCAAGATTAAAGTGATGGAGATTGATATGATGAGAATAGACCTGGGGGCCATATGTTTCACTAGTGGCTTCTCTCAAGAGCATAAGTATTCTACGGTGGGTGAACAAATTACTGTTGAGCAATTGACAGAATTGATCATAGTTATGATAATATC
Organism: Aegilops umbellulata; assembly: GCA_032464435.1. Taxonomy (NCBI): domain Eukaryota; kingdom Viridiplantae; phylum Streptophyta; class Magnoliopsida; order Poales; family Poaceae; genus Aegilops; species Aegilops umbellulata. Next base: position 344,367,434 of record CP136056.1, on the reverse strand, counting down.
TAGGTATGATCATGTATATAGGCATCACGTCCGAGACAAGTAGACCGACTCCTGCAAAAAGAAGATTCAAATATTATTCATAGATAGACTTGATCATAAACCCACAATTCATCGGTCTCAACAAACACACCGCAAAAAGAAGATTACATCGAATAGATCTCCATGAGAGAGGGGGAGAACATTGTATTGAGATCCAAAAAGAGAGAAGAAGCGATCTAGCTAATAACTATGGACCCGAAGGTCTGAGGTAAACTACTCACACTTCATCGGAGAGGCTATGATGATGTAGAAGCCCCCCGTGATGACGACCCTCTCCGGCGGAGCTCCGGAATAGGCCCCAAGATGGGATCTCATGGGTACATAAGGTTGCGGCGGTGGAATTAGGTTTTTGTCTCCGTATCTGATCGTTTGGGGGTACGTAGGTATATATAGGAGGAAGGAGTACATCGGTGGAGCAACAGGGGGACCACGAGGCAGGGGCGTGCCCTAGGGGGGGCGCCCCCACCCTCGTGACCGCCTCTTTTGTTCCTTGGAGCAGGGTCCAAGTCTCCTGGATCACGTTCGGTGAGAAAATCACGTTCCCAAAGGTTTTATTCCGTTTGGACTCCGTTTGATATTATGTTTCTCTGAAACTCTGAAATAGGAAAAACAACAATTCTGGGCTGGGCCTCCGGTTAATAGGTTAGTCCCAAAAATAATATAAAAGTGGAAAATAAAGCCCAATATAGTCCAAAACAGTAGATAATATAGCATGGAGCAAAAAAAATTATAGATACGTTGGAGACGTATCAGGCATCCCCAATCTTAATTCCTGCTCGTCCTCGAGTAGGTAAATGATAAAAAGAGAATTTTTGATGCGGAGTGCTACTTGGCATAATTTCAATGTAAATCTTCTTAATTGTGGTATGAATATTTAGATCCAAAAGATTCAAGACAAAGGTTTATGTTGACATAAAAATAATAATACTTCAAGCATACTAACAAAGAAATTATGTCTTCTCAAAATAACATGGCCAAAGAAAGTTATCCCTACAAAATCATATAGTCTGGCTATGCTCTATCTTCACCACACGAAGTATTTAAATCATGCACAACCCCAATGACAAGCCAATCAATTGTTTCATACTTTAACATTTTCAAAACTTTTTCGATCTTCACGCAATACATGAGCGTGAGCCATGGACATAGCACTATATGTGGAATAGAGTGGTGGTTGTGGAGAAGACAAAAAGAGGGGAAGATAGTCTCACATCAACTAGGCGTATCAACGGTCTATGGAGATGCCCATAAATAGATATCAATGTGAGTGAGTAGGGATTGCCATGCAACGGATGCACTAGAGCTATAAGTATATGAAAGCTCAACAAAAGAAACTAAGTGGGTGTGCATCCAACTTGCTTGCTCACGAAGACCTAGGGCAATTTGAGGAAGCCCATCATTGGAATATACAAGCCAAGTTCTATAATGAAAAATGCCCGCTAGTATATGAAAGTGACAAAATGAGAGACTCTCTATCATGAAGATCATGGTGCTACTTTGAAGCACAAGTGTGGTAAAAGGATAGTAACATCGTCCCTTCTCTCTTTTTCTCTTTTTTTTATTTGGGCCTTTTCTCTTTTTATGTATGGCCTCTTTTTTTTCGTCCGGAGTCTCATCCCGACTTGTGGGGGAATCATAGTCTCCATCATCCTTTCCTCACTCGGGACAATGCTCTAAAAATGATGATCATCACACTTTTATTTTTCTTACAACTCAATAATTACAACTCGATACTTAGAACAAAATATGACTCTATATGAATGCCTCCGGCGGTGTACCGGGATATGCAATGAATCAAGAGTGACATGTATGAAAGAATTATGAACGGTGGCTTTCCCACAAATACGATGTCAACTACATGATCATGCTAGCAATATGACAATGATGGAGCGTGTCATAATGAACGGAACGGTGGAAAGTTGCATGGCAATATATCTCGGAATGGCTATGAAAATGCCATGATAGGTATGTATGGTGGCTGTTTTGAGGAAGATATATGGTGGGTGTATGATACCGGCGAAAGGTGCGCGGTATTAGAGAGGCTAGCAATGGTGGAAGGATGGGAAAAAGTGTATATAATCCATGGACTCAACATTAGTCATAAAGAACTCATATACTTATTGCAAAAAACTAGAAGTTATCAAAGCAAAGTATTACACGCATGCTCCTAGGGGGATAGATTGGTAGGAAAAGACCATCACTCGTCCCCGACCGCCACTCATAAGGAAGACAACCAATAAATAAATCATGCTCTGACTTCATCACATAACGGTTCACCATACGTGCATGCTACGGGAATCACAAACTTTAACACAAGTATTTCTCAAATTCACAACTACTCAACTAGCATGACTCTAATATCACCATCTTCATATCTCAAAACAATTATCAAGCATCAATCTTTTCTTAGTATTCAACGCACTCAAAAGAAAGTTTCGCAAATATTGAATACCAAGAATATTATTATTAAGCAATTTACCATGCTATTAGAGACTCTCAAAATAATCTAAGTGAATCATGAGAGAATAATAGTTTCTTTAAAACAAATCCACCACCGTGCTCTAAAAGATCTAAGTGAAGCACATAGAGCAAAATTATAACGCTCAAAAGATATAAGTGAAGCACATAGAGTATTCTATCAAATTCCAATTCATGTATGGCTCTCTCAAAAGGTGTCTACAGCAAGGATGATTGTGGCACACTAACAAACAAAGACACAAATAATACAAGACGCTCCAAGCAAAACACATATCATGTGGTGAATAAAAATATAGCTCCAAGTAAAATTATCGATGGAAGTAGACGAAAGAGGGGATGCCTTCCGGGGAATCCCCAAGCTTTGAATTTTTGGTGTCCTTGGATTATCTTGGGGGTGCCATGGGCATCCCCAAGCTTAGGCTCTTGCCACTCCTTGTTCCATAATCCATAAAAATATTTCACCCAAAACTTGAAAACTTCACAACACAAAACTCAATAGAAATCTCGTGAGCTCTGTTAGAGAAAGAAAACAAAAGACCACTTCAAAGTACTGTAATGAACTAATTCTTTATTTATATTGGTGTTAAACCTACTGTATTCCAACTTCTCTATGGATTATAAACTATTTTACTAGCCATAGATTCATCAAAATAAGCAAACAACACACACAAAACAGAATCTGTCAAAAATAGAACAGTCTGTAGTAATCTGTAACTAACGCAAACTTATGGAACTCCAAAAAATCTACCAAAATAGGACGACCTAGAATTTTTTTTATTGATCAGCAGCAATTAGAATAAGTATTTTATCACGTTCTGGTGATTTTTAACAATTTTTTCGTGAACAGAAAGTTTCTGGAAATTACAGCAAGATCAAATAACTATCATCCAAGAAGATCCTATAGGTTTAACTTGGCACAAACACTAATTAAAACACAAAACCACATCTAAACAGAAGGTAGATGGATTATTTATTCCTAAACAGAAGAAAAATCAAAAAACTAAAAATAAAATTGGGTTGGCTCCCAACAAGCGCTATCGTTTAACGCCCCTAGCTAGGCATAAAAGCGAGGATAGATCTAGGTATTGCCATCTTTGGTAGGCAATCCATAAGTGGCTCTCACGATAGATTCATATGGCAATTTTATTTTCTTTCTAGGGAAGTGTTCCATGCCCTTTTTTAACGGAAATTGATATCTAATATTCCCTTCCTTCATATCAATAATTGCACCAACCGTTCTAAGGAAAAGTCTACCGAGGATAATAGGGCAAGAAGGATTGCAATCTATATCAAGAAGAATAAAATCTACGGGCACATATTCCTATTTGCAACAATAATAACATCATTAATTCTTCCCATAGGTTTCTTAACAGTGGAATCCGCAAGATGCAAGTTTAGAGAGCAATCATCAAAATCACGGAAATCTAGCAAATCACATAAAGTTTTGGGGATAGTGGAGACACTAGCACCCAAAACACACAAAGCATAAAACTCATGATCTTTAATTTTAATTTTAATAGTTGGTTCCCACTCATCATAGAGTTTTCTAGGGATAGAAACTTTCAACTCAAGTTTTTCTTCATAAGATTGCATCAAGGCATCAACAATATGAGGTAAAGGCTTTATTTTGACTATAAGCATGCGGAGAATTTAGCACGGATTGCAACAAGGAAATACAATCAATTAAAGAGCAACTTTCATAATTAAATTCCTTGAAATCCAATATAGTGGGTTTAGCAACATCTAGGGTTTTCTTTCTTTCGATCCCACTTTTATCAATTTCATCATCTAGATCTAAATACTCCGAATTGTTGGAACGTCTTCTAGGTAAAGGAAGATCATATTCAGTTTCATCAAGATTCATATTGCAAAACAAAGATTTAATAGGGGACACATCAATAACTTTTAGATCTTCATCTTGATTTTCATAGGAATTGGAAGAACACGCTTTAATAAAGGCATCTTTTGTAGCACGCATCCTAGCGGTTCTTTCCTTGCACTCACCAATGGAAACTCTCATGGCTTTGAGAGACTCATTGATATCATGCTTAGGAGGAATAGATCTAAGCTTTAAAGAATCAACATCAAGAGAAATTCTATCAACGTTCCTAGCCAAATGATCAACTTTAAGCAATTTCTCTTCAAGCAAAGCATTAAAATTCTTTTGTGAATTCATAAACTCTTTAACAATACTCTCAAATTCAGAGGGCATCTTATTAAAATTTCCATAAGATTTGTTGTAGGAATTTCCATCATTATTAGAAGGATTACTAGGATAAGGCCTAGGATTAAAATTCCCTCTATACGCGTTGTTACCAAAATTATTCCTACCAACAAAATTCACATCCATAGATTCATTATTATTCTGAATCAAAGTAGACAAAGGCATATCATTAGGATCAGAAGAAACACTCTTAGTAGCAAATAATTTCATAAGTTCATCCATCTTTCCACTCAAAACATTGATTTCTTCTATCACATGCACTTTTTTATTAGTGGATATTTCAGTGTGCCATTGAGAATAATTAACCATAATATTATCTAGGAGTTTAGTAGCATCTCCTAAAGTGATTTCCATAAAAGTGCCTCCCACGGCTGTCACAGCCCTAACTTAGTCTCTGCTTGTCCTTGCATGATCATCATGTTAAATTTTCTCAGAAAGTTGAAATGGGGATGGCAGAAAACCCCAGCACCACTTAATCCAACTAGGGTTACTAAAATATTTTTCAATGATTCTGAAATGGCCTCCAAAAATGTTCATCATCTTTGTCTTGGTCTAAAACCTCTGACAAAAATGGTATAGATTTTTCTAGGACAGGATTGGGTCACTGGATTATATCTTATGCTATTTGCAATTGGGCATTTAATTGCTATATAATATTTTAAATGCTCAATTAATTCTGAACTTAAGTGAGGGTTGTTGGGAATATTCCAACCAGAGCCCACAATTATTTTCAGGGTTTTTGGAAACGTTCTGGTATTTTTAATAAAGCCCTAAAATTTACAGAATAATAGAAAACTGAAATAATTAGAAAAAGGAGAGAGAGAAAGTATCCAGCCACTTACCTGGCGCAACCCACCTGGTAGCCCACTGGCCGGCCCAGCACTGTACTGGCCCGTGCCAGTCATCGCCTACCTCTGCCAGTAGACACAGGAGGGACACGGCGCACACGCCCGAGCTCGCCACGCCACCACCCTGCTCGTCTGCATCGCCTGGTCACCGCTTCGACGCCGCGAACGCCTCCCCGGTGTCGCCCCGTTCTACCCGACACCTGACTCTCACCCCTGCTCTCTCCCTCGCTTCCTCGACGCCCCGCAGCCACCGCCGTCCACTCGTCGCCTCGCCGTGCCTACAAGCTTCGCAGTCGTCCATTGCTTTGCCTCGACCGATCCCCGAGCGCTCGCTCGCCCCGGAGACGCTGCACCAAGCTCGTCCCGATCCGCCATCGTCGGAGATCCCCCTCGCTACCTCGACCGCTCCAGCTCTTCCCCGACCTCGCTGACCAGCTCGTCGAGACCGCTATGAGCTTCTGCCCATCCTCTCCCTCTCCGTTCCCTCTCTCGTGCATCGTACGCACCGCACCGAGCTCACCCGCACCCGCCGCCGCCTGTGCTCACCACTGGCGTGACTCCGGCCACGCAACGACTCAACCGTCACGTCCATCTTGCTCACCGCGCCACGTAGAGCACGTAGGAGCTAACCCCACGCCGCCACGCCCATTGTAGCGACGACCCCGAGCTCACCCGAGCTCCGGCAGCCAATGAAGTCGTCGTCGGCGACGTTTCCGGCCAGCCCCGGTCCAACCACCACCACCACTCGATGCGGGGGAGCGCCCGCATCACGTAGATGGCCTCCGCCATACTTTTGGTCGCCGGAGCATGAATCCCGCGCTGCCCCGCTGCGTCTGGTTGTTGCCGGCGGCTAAACGCCAGCGAGTTGACCCCGTTTGACCCCGTGTGGGCCCAAGTTGACTCCCCCTGACTCCATGACAGGTGGGGCCCGTCTTCTAAATAAATTAGTTTTAGTGCTAAGTAAAAACTAGTTAGGCTAATTACACTGACACGCGGGACCCACAGGTCAGGGTTTGACCTGGACCAGCTCCGTTGACCGCTGATGTCACCCTGACGCAATGCTGATGCATTAATTCAATTATTGGTATTATTCTTATACAGGAAATTCCAGAAAATAGCTAAAACTTCTAAAATTCATAGTAATTCAACAGTAACTCCAAATCAAACAAGTTATATATGAAAAATGATCAGAAAAATGCAATCTATCCATCTGTAAAATTTTCATGCATGTTGAAACAACCTAAACTTGCTGTTTAGGACAATTCAATCGAATGGCATTTAATAAAGCACATATGGAGTTTGAATTTGAACCTAGTGTTCAAACCAACTCCATTTAACTTTTTGCTAGTTGCGTTAGGCCAATCATCAGCATATTTCCATGTCACATTCATGCATCATATTGTTGCATGGCATTGATTGTGTTTCTTCTTTATTTGTCGGTGATTGTTCCCTCTCGATAGACGTGGTTCCGACGATAAGTTCGATGACACCGATGAAGAACTATACTATCTTCATAAGTGCTAGGCAAGCATAACCCCCTTGTTCATTCCGATACAATCCCACTCTCTCGCTCCTGCTCTCTTTTACTGCATTAGGACAACAACGATTCAACTGTTACATGCTGCGGTAGTTGAACCCCCTTTCCTCTGCATGACCTGTCATTGCCATAGTAAATAGATGAAACCCACTAGCATGAGTAGGAGTTGTTTGATCCCTAATGTGCCTACTCATTCATGCTTGTTTGTCATGCCTGCTACTGCTTAGAGTTGAGTCTGTCGGCGTTCTGGGAACGGGGGTCCCCAGACTTGCCTGCCTGCGGCATGGCTCAAATGGGGGCCCAGCGTGGCCCATCTTCATCAACACAAGATTCAAGACCCTCGCGAGGGGCCAAGCCTCACGGGGCAGATGACACGGCGCTTCCTCAGGCGCGGCCTCCTTAGGCTGGCTCGCGAGGAGGCGGAGAGATCAAGGCGGGGTACCTCGCGAGGTGCCCATGACGCAAGCCATGACGATCGAGGGTGCCAGGCGGGCGCCAGCCCGCGCAGCGTTCCCCTTTCCTCTTTGGTGCAAAGAGGCCAAGCGCAGGCGAGAGGATCAAGCAAAGGCACCCATTTCGGTGCAACAAGACCAAGACCAGTCCAACGGTGGGAAGGAGGTCACCATGGAGCCCAGAACGGCGTCACCACAGGGCCTTTGGCAGGCGAAGACCAACTTTAGTCAGGATAAGTGTACCAGATGTTCCCCTTTGAATTGGCCAATTGTTGGCGCCCTTCCCGCTCAAATATTTGGGAAGAGGCCCAGGGCCTTTGCCTATAAATAGGACTAGCCACCCCCAGGGTAGAGGCATCTCGGCATCTTGACATCTAGAGAGATCGATCCACGAATAGAGCTAGCAACACACCCAGAGAGTGAGAAGGGCGATTGAACTCCCCCAGCAGTTCATCCCCTAGCCGAGAACAGACCCTCGCGAGGCTGTTCTTCCTTGTACTGTTCATCCTCATCAGCCCAAGAGGCAATCCACCCACCACAAACTAGAGTAGGGTATTACACCACAATGGTGGCCCGAACTAGTATAAACCCTGTGTCCCTTGTGCTGTCCGTTCTGTAGTTTAGATCCTTGCGAGATGGAGAGGTAGAGGGCATAAGCTCCGTGCGCACCCCAGAGTTCGAACCTTAAGGGCCTGCCGGAACCCGTGATCCGACATTTGGCGCGCCAGGTAGGGGTGCGCCGGAATCTGTCTTCCACCGCTCCGCTCCCCTCCGACCGTCGCATCCATGTCTGACGCTCGTCGGGCCCGCGCCGAGCGCCGGGCCGCCATCGCTTCCTGCGTCGCCCAGACGGCCCCCGTCGGTGGGCGTCCTCGTCGTTCTCCGTCGCCCGCCGTCAACGCCGCCACCGGCCCGGCGGGGAACGAGCAGCAAGCCTCGTCTCAGCACCCGTCCGTGCGGCAAGACGGCCGCACCGTTACTCCGTCGCTCGCCCCGGACGGCTCTTCGTCCCGCGCGCTCCGTGCACCCTTGGAGGCTCGAGCTGCGCTCATCGTGGCGAACGAGCTCCTGCGCTACTGCCCCGTCGACGACGTCTACGAGGAGTGGCTCGACCGCGTCGCGGAGCTCGTCCGTGCCGCAGGGGGCTCTCCCGCACCGTCCGCACCGCTGCGCCGCACTCCGCCCCGCGTGGGCAATGAAGCTCCGGGGGCGTACCAGCCGCCTCCTCTCCAAGAAGACGCCATGGCTCCAAGGCGCGCGGCCCCTGGGCGGAACCCGCTCTGTCAGGCGCCAGCCCAGCAGGAATGGAGCTGCCAAGAAGTCCCTCGACCGCAAGAGGCTGCCCGGGCGCTCCCAGCTCTGGCTCGCCGAGACCCCGCTCCAGCTCCGGCACGTCAAGACCCCGCGCTGCTCCTAGCAGCAGCGCAAGGGGACGCGCAAGGCCAAGCTCTCCCTCAACCGAAGCCTCCCGTGGCCACCGCAGGCTGCCGCGCCTACACCACCGAGCTGCGCAGCGTCGCATGGCTCGGCAAGTTCAAGCCGGACCTGCCCCCTCGCTACGACGTCACAACTGATCCCGCAGAGTTCCTCCAGCTCTACGAGCTGGGAATCGAAGCTGCCAGCGGGGACGAAAAGGTCATGGCGAACTAGGTCCCCACGGTGCTGAAGGAAGGTGCTCGCACTTGGCTCCTGAATCTGGCCCCAGGCACGATCTCCTCCTGGGACCAGATGCATACCCGCTTCATCGCCAACTTCCAAGGTACCCGCGACCGGCCTCCCGCCGTGAGCGACATGCGCCGCATCAAGCAGCAACCTGGGGAGACCCTACAAAAGTACATCCAGCGCTTCAACAGCGCGCGCCTCAAGATCCCCAGGGTGTCCGAGGAAGCCATCATTTCGGCCTTCTCCGATGGCGTGCGCGACGTCAAGATGAAGGAGGAGCTGGCGATGCATGAAGACCTCTGCACCTCCCTGGAGTTGTTCAACTTGGCGACCAAGTGCGCCACGGCTGAGGAGGGACGCCTCTCCCTCCTCGAGCTGCCCGCCGCAGACCCAGAAGAGAAGAAGCCCAAGGCCAAGGACGTGAAGCACAAGGGGGCTGCCATACTCGCGGCGGAACCAGACACCAAGCGGGGCAAGGATCTGCCCGAGTCCTCCAGGGGCAGCCGGTACTGCATGTACCACGACCTCCACACCCACAACACCAACGAATGCCAAGAACTCCGCGCCGTGCGAGAAGGAAGAATCGGCCGTCGCCCTGACCGGGGCTACGGCCGAGGAGGAGGAAGAAACCCAGGACGCTGGGAAGATCGTGGCCCGCGCCAAGGGTGGCGCGACCAACCTCGCGAGGACCGCTAGCGGGACCCGCCTCGCGAGGGGGACTGGAGAGATCAGCCTCATGAGGATCGCCCTCACGGCAACCCAGGCCTGCCGCCGCTGCCGCCTCAGCCAAGGAGGAATGAAGACCGCCACCAGGACAAGGGGGCTGGGGGCTTCCAAGAACCGCGCGCAATCGCCTGCATCCTGGGCGGAGCTCAAGCCCCAGCCTCTCAACGTATCTTCAAGCAGTTTGCCCGCGAAGTGAATGTAGTTCTCCCCAAGCTCGAAGCAACGCGCCCCCTCAGGTGGTCAGCGTGCGCCATCACGTTCAGCTCAGCAGACCAGCTCAAATGCGCGGCCATAGCAAGAGTCCTCCCGATGCTTTGCTCCCCAGTCATCAGCAACGTTTTGGTCACCAGGACCCTCATCGACGGTGGAGCAGGGCTCAACGTCCTGTCCGTGGAAACATTCAACAACCTCCAAGTGCCCTATGACCAGCTTCAGCCAACCAAGCCTTTCTCTGGAGTCACCGACGGTTCCACAGTCCCGATCGGGCAGGTCTGCCTCCCTGTAACCTTCAGGGCCCGCAGCAACTACCGCACCAAGCTCATCGACTTCGACGTCGCCCACATTCGCCTGCCGTACAACGCCATCCTCGGGTACCCAGCGCTGGCCAAGTTCATGGCCGTGACTCACCACGGCTACAACGTCCTCAAGATGCCGGGAAGTGGCGGCGTCATCACGGTGCCCTGTGAAGAGAAGGACGCAGTGTGTTCCCTGGAGCGAGCCTTTCAGGCCGCGTCGCTAGAAGACCCAGACCGCGGAAGCAGGAGGCTTCCTGAGACCACCCCCAAGGAGAAGAAGACGTCGTCAGGCTCAGTCCCTCAGGAGGCAGGCCCTTCAGGGCCTGTGTCTGCCCAGGGGGACCCTCCTTCCATCGCATAGGAAAGCGCGCCCGGCGCCCTCCTCAGGCAGGGCTCGGGGGCTCTCACCTGGAGGGTCGCCGACCTTGCCAGGGTCACGAGGGAGGCGCTTGGGCACCATGTGGAGTCGTGCTTCGAAGCACGATTCCCTCGAGAAGAAGCCAGGCGAGGAAGGTCGGACCAGAAGGAGTTCGTTAACAAGGCCATTCAAGAACTACAGGAGTCAAGGATCATGAGAGGTTGCCGTCGTCCACCAGCTGTGGCTCCACATCCAGGCGAGGATGGTGGGCCGCGCGTCTGCGTCGACGTACCAGGGCTCAATCAGATCGCCACGACGGAGCGCCTCTGGCCCTCCCGAGTGGGGTGCTACGGAGGACCGCCCCACAGCTGTGTTCGCATGCCTTACGGCCTACCGAGCATGGTTGCGGCGTACCAGTGCCTCATGAGGAGCATCTTGGAGGCTCAGGAAGACAGGCGTTCTGCGGCTCTGGCGGAGATGGAGACAGACCGCGAGGAGCCATCAGTGCCTCCGGAGCCTCCCGAGGCCCCAGGGCCTGGGGGCTCGTGAGGATCGGCTTCCGCAGCGCACCGAGTCTGCTGCACCAACGCCACTTCACCAACGACATCTACAGGTGACATCTTTCAAGTTTCATTCCCAGCTGGGAGCGCCCTCCCAGGGTTGCGTCACTCCCAGGCCGCGTGGGTCCGTCCCCGTGGCGTGTATCCCTTTTTATTTCCGTCAGTCGTTAGGTTGCTCTGCTGGGGGCGCCCCTCGAGCTGCATCATCCCCAAGCCGCTCGGGCCAGGCCCAGCGGCGTGTATCTCCCCCGCGTTTATTTCCAATTATGCATTCGCCTATCATGCCTTATTACTTGATGCCGTCCACGGCACCTCTTCTTCCCCATGTCGACCACTTGCACGTTAAAGGGGGGGTGCCTGAGCATCGCGACTCAGGGCTCTTACTGGCTCTCCAGCCCTCACCCTCTGGCCTTGTCCACGGCATCGCGACCTGGCATACCAGCGACGGCTGAGACAAGCTCGAGGGCCGGGACCCGAGGACGTAGAGTGCCGGCATTTAATCAAATCTTGCAGGAACACATCTCAAGATACGACCCCGTGCCAGGCGCAACCCGCCTAAGAGGTAGGGCCTCGTGAGTCCCGTGCTGGCTCACGGGTGCCCTGATACACCTCACCTACTCCAACCAACGAGCTCTTGAGCGACTAACGGTCGACTGATAACTGCCATGGCAGCCCCATCTTCTTTCTTTGATGAATCTGCAGGATTCTTAGGGGAAACTGCGCTGGCCAAGGCCCTCACGGCGTTTCCTTCACCCTCGCCCGCGCAAACCGCTTGCACGTTAAAGGGGGGGCGCCTGAGCATCGCGACTCAGGGCTCCTACTGGCCCTCCAGCCCTCACCCTCTAGCCTTGTCCACGGCATCGCGACCTGGCATACCAGCGACGGCTGAGACTAGCTCGAGGGCCGGGACCCGAGGACGTAGAGCAGAAAGGGGAGCAGAGGCGAGGGAGAAGGGGCACGCGAGGACCTCGTCAAGCAACTCTGTTCAAATTACCCCCAGGACCCGATGACGCGCTAGGGGCGATCCCCGATTCTCAAAGATAAGTCACCATCCAAAGCATTAGCTATCGTTGCACTACCCCGCACCTAAAGCGACTCCGTACTAGCAACGTTGCTTCCCTTTCTCACCAAGCAACGGCTGCTTGGGCGCCAAAGGGGACCTCCTGAGCATCGCGACTCAGGGGCTCTTACCGGACCCCGGGTCGCTCACCTCCTGGCCTTGACCACGACATCGCGACCTGGCATACCAGCGACGACTGACGCCGCCTTGGGACTGGGACCTGTCGGCGCAGAGCACCAAGCCCTCGCGAGGTGCGAAAGGGAGGACCGAACTATGACGGAATTTGCGATTCGCACAGATCCATAGCAAGGGTTACATATTAACAACAAGGATCACAGCCGCCTTACAAGCCCCTATGGGGCGCAATGTGATTCCTCGCAGGGAACGGATCCTAAAAGGTGCTAACTACACGCGCCCCTGCAAAAGACGCCATCATCAACAGTGGGTCATCAAGCACCGGCGCAAACCCCATCCAGATCAGAGTCAGCGACGGCCGAGTGAGCCCGCCCTGCTCCGGGAGCGGCGCTGGCTCGCGGGTTCGTAGCTGTCGTCGCTCGTCTCCGGAGTTGCGAAGACCTCGCTGGGATCGCTAGATCCCCCGGCGCTCCCATCGCTTGTTGAGCTGTCCAGGGGGCGGTCGGCGGGCCCAGCCGTCGCCATAGCAAGGTCCTGGCCGCCTCCCCGGGGGCAGCACTCCAGCCAGCGCCCATTCGCGTCGAAGACCTTGAAGAACATCACCGAAGCGCCATCGTACTCCAGGTGGATCGTGAGGGGGCCCCTCGCTCTGCAACCCCGAGCGAGTTCGCCCCAGCCGCGAGTCATGAAGACCTTGCCCGAGGCAGTGATCGCGACCTCTGCCTCGGTCGCAGGAGTGCTGCAGTCGGCGTGCAGCAGCCATAGTTCCAGGAGTCTCCCCTGCGGGAGGACGGAGGCGAAGAAGGGAGGAAAGCGAATCCAAGTTCGAGGAGGCATGGCGACGTGGAGCACAAGCTCGCGGGAGGAGCCCTCGGCATGGACTCCAGGAGGAACGACCCACACCTTCGTGACCCTCCGGCGCCGGCGACGGTGCTGGCCGGGGGGATCGGCATCTCCTCTTCCAAGGCCCTCGGCGTGGGCATACAAAGGAAGCGGGAACCCCGGGGTAGGCTGCTCATACCAAGGCCTCGGCGCCACCTGACGGCCCTCCTCATCGCGGCCGCGGGGAGCAGGTCGCTTCTTCGGCGGGAGAGGGTCTGGCCCCTCTCGTGGAGCCTTGCCCTTCTCCGCCGCAGAAAACCGGCGAATTGGAGCCATCACACCAAGACGGAGCAAGAACCGAGGCAGAGGAGGAAGCAAGAAGAGATGGGCTGGAAGGGCACGCGCGGTGCCGTACATATAGCCGGTGAAGGACAACCGTCGGCCTCCACGATCGCAGGTAATCATGACACGATTTGCATGCAGGGACTTGTCCAATCCACGCGGTCACCTAGGCGTCATGGGGAAGTGGAGACGCCCACGTCCAATCAACCGCCACGCGGCGCCCAAGGCCGCAGGTTGTTAGGGCCCGCGACGCTTCGCCATTCCCCTTTCGCCTCTCGGCACGGCCAAGTCCATGCGCACCTTGGGCCCGGGGGCTACTGTCGGCGTTCTGGGAACGGGGATCCCCAGACTTGCCTGCCTGCGGCCTGTGGCGTGGCTTAAATGGGGGCCCAGCGTGGCCCGTCTTCATCAACACAAGACTCAAGACCCTCGCGAGGGGCCAAGCCTCGCGGGGCGGACGACACGGCGCTTCCTCAGGCGCGGCCTCCTCAGGCTGGCTCGCGAGGAGGCGGAGAGATCAAGGCGGGGTACCTCGCGAGGTGCCCATGACGCAAGCCATGACGATCGAGGGTGCCAGGCGGGCGCCAGCCCGCGCAGCGTTCCCCTTTCCTCTTTGGTGCAAAGGGGGCAAGCGCAGGCGAGAGGATCAAGCAAAGGCACCCATTTCGGTGCAACAAGACCAAGACCGGTCCAACGGTGGGAAGGAGGTCACCATGGAGCCCAGAACGGCGTCACCACAGGGCCTTTGGCAGGCGAAGACCAACTTTAGTCAGGATAAGTGTACTAGATGTTCCCCTTTGAATTGGCCAATTGTTGGCGCCCTTCCCGCTCAAATATTTGGGAAGAGGCCCAGGGCCTTTGCCTATAAATAGGACTAGCCACCCCCAGGGTAGAGGCATCTCGGCATCTTGACATCTAGAGAGATCGATCCACGAATAGAGCTAGCAACACACCCAGAGAGTGAGAAGGGCGATTGAACTCCCCCAGCAGTTCATCCCCTAGCCGAGAACAGACCCTCGCGAGGCTGTTCTTCCTTGTACTGTTCATCCTCATCAGCCCAAGAGGCAATCCACCCACCACAAACTAGAGTAGGGTATTACACCACAATGGTGGCCCGAACTAGTATAAACCCTGTGTCCCTTGTGCTGTTCGTTCTGTAGTTTAGATCCTTGCGAGACGGAGAGGTAGAGGGCATAATCTCCGCGCGCACCCCAGAGTTCGAACCTTAAGGGTCTGCCGGAACCCGTGATCCGACAGAGTCAGGTCTGATTCATCGGGGATGAGTTGGAGGTGTGTGAACATGTCCTACTGTGTGTGAGCTAAGTGTGTGAACACGATTTGGTAAAGGTAGCGGTGAGAGGCCATGTAGGAGTACATGGTGGGTTGTCTCATTGAAGCCATCCTCAGGAACTGAGTTCTGTGTTTGTGATCCATGATCAGCTACTACCACACATTGGGATCCTTAATTGACTCTCTCGGCTTATTAACCACCATTGTCCTCTGTCCAGGAGTTGCAAGTAGTTTCTGGTGTTTGTAGTATGCTGGGGGCCGTGCGCAACACTGACCGAGGGGTGGGCTGTGTTGCGGTAGGCACGTGGCATGGTGTACCGGGCGCCCGTTTGGTGTCTCGGGAACCCTGCACACATCGTTTGGGGCTGTGAGCGAAACTCCGGCCGGATCTCCTCGCGGATGGAACCCGAATAGGCGATAAACCTAGACTAGAGACTTGTGTGGTTAGTCAGGTCGTGGCCGACTCCCTCGCCAGGCTTCCGCTTGAAGGTTGCCGAGGTACACGACGTGTACATGGTGGTAAGTGGCGAGAGCGTGTGTGAAGAAGTACACCCCTGCAGGGTTAATATGATCTATTCGAATAGCCGTGTCCGCGGTAAAGGACTTCTGGGTTGCCTATAACAGTTCATAGACAAGTGAAAGTGGATACTCTAAAATGCGTAAGATAAGCGTGAGTGCTATGAATGGCGTTCTTGTAGGGAGACGGGAGCGGATCCATAGTGGTGTATTGATATGGTGAATATGTGGACTCGTGTGCGCCACCTCAAAAGAGTTACTTGCAGTCGTCATTCAGGATAGCCACCGAGTCAAAGCTGGCTTGCTGCAGTTAAACTCCACTACCCCCTTTGTTGATACCGATGCATATGTAGTTAGTTCTGATGTAAGTCTTGCTGGGTACATTTGTACTCAAGTTTGCCTATTTTATGTTTTGCAGAGAGACGTCAGTCTCGCTAGTAGTTCCGTGTGGACTCCGACGTTTAGCTTGATACCTCAGCTACGATCTTGTGCCCTCGGCAGGATCTGGTAGATAGTCAGGCTTCTCAGCCTTTTTCATTTGTAGATGTCTATACTCAGACATGTTAAGCTTCCGCATGTGCTTTGACTTGTATGCTCTGAATGTTGGGTCATGAGACCCACGCTTGTAATATCTCGCTCCTCGGAGCCTAATGAATAAATACTTGAGTCGTAGAGTTATGTTGTGATGCCATGTTGTATTTACACATATCGAGCATATTGTGTGTATGATTGAAATGCTTGGTATGTGTGGGATCCGACAATCTAGTTGTTTATCCTTGGCAGCCTCTCCTATGGGGAAATGTAGTCTAGTGCTTCCTTGAGCCATAGTAGTCCGCTGCAGCCCGGTTCACCGGAGTCCTGCTAGCCCAGCACTACTGCTCAGGACACTTGACTGGCCGGCATGTGTTTCACTTCATTCCTGTGTCTGTCCCTTCGGGGAAATGTCACGCGGTGACATCCGGAGTCCTGCCTAGCCTGCTACAGCCCGGGTTACTGGAGTCCTGTTAGCCCAGTGCTACAGTACGGATTCACACGCTGCTGACTGACATGCTCGAAGTTAATTCATGTATGCCTGTCTCCATGGGTTAGTGCCGCTTTGGGTTCACGACTAGCCATGTCGGCCCGGGTTCTCTGTCATATGGATGCTAGCGACACTATCATATACGTGAGCCAAAAGGCGCAAACGGTCCCGGGCCATGGTAAGGCGACACCCGTGGGAATATCGTGCGTGAGGCCGCAAAGTGATATGAGGTGTTGCCGGCTAGATCGATGTGACTTGGAATCGGTGTCCCGACAGCGGCCGAATCTAAAAGATTTCTAGAAGCAAAATTCAATGCGGCATAATTTTTTTTGTATAATCATCCACAAATTCAAACCATGAGTAGGGTAATTACGTATCATTAATTTCATTCTCTCCCAAGCTTGTGCAACATGTTCATGATCAAGTTGCTTAAAATTCATAATGTCGTTTCTAAGAGAGATGATCTTAGCGGGAGGAAAATACTTAGAGATAAAAGCATCTCTGCACTTGTTCCAAGAATCAATACTATTTTTAGGCAAAGACGAAAACCAAGCTTTAGCACGATCTCTAAGCGAAAAAGGAAATAGCTTCAATTTAACGACATCATTATCGACATCTTTCTACTTTTGCATATCACATAAATCAACGAAGCTATTCAGATGAGTAGCAGCATCTTCACTAGGAAGGCCGGCGAATTGATCTTTCATAACAAGATTCAACAAAGCAGTATTGATTTCACAGGATTCAATATTGGCAAGAGGAGCAATCGGAGTGCTAAGGAAATCATTATTATTGGTATTGGTGAAGTCACACAATTTGGTAGTATCTTGAGCCATCGCGACAAATAAGCAATCCAACACACGAGCAAACAGAAAGGCAAGCGAGAAAAAGGCAAACGGAAAGAGAGAAGGAGATTGGGAGAGAGAGGGCGAATAAAACGGCAAGGGTGAAGTGGGGAAGAGGAAAACGAGAGGAAAATGGCAACTAATGTAATGCAGGAGATAGGGATTGTGATGGGTACTTGGTATGTTGACTTTTTGCGTAGACTCCCCAGCAACGGCGCCAGAAATTCTTCTTGCTACCTCTTGAGCACTGCGTTGGTTTCCCCGAATAGGAGAGGATGATGCAGCAAAGTAGCGTAAGTATTTCCCTCAGTTTTTTAGAACCAAGGTATCAGTCCAGTAGGAGGCTACGCTCAAGTCCCTCGTACCTACACAAAACAATAGCTCCTCGCAACCAACGCGATTAGGGGTTGTCAATCCCTTCACGGTCACTTACGAGAGTGAGATCTGATAGATAATATTTTTGGTATTTTTGATATAGAGATGCAAAGTGAAAAGTAAAAGGCAAAGTAAAAAAGCAAAGCAAGATTAAAGTGACGGAGATTGATATGATGAGAATAGACCCGGGGGCCATAGGTTTCACTAGTGGCTTCTCTCAAGAGCATAAGTATTCTATGGTGGGTGAACAAATTACTGTTGAGCAATTGACAGAATTGAGCATAGTTATTAGAATATCTAGGTATGATCATGTATATAGGCATCACGTCCGAGACAAGTAGACCGACTCCTGCCTGCATATACTACTATTACTCCACTCATCGACCGCTATCCAGCATGCATCTAGAATATTAAGTTAAAAACAGAGTAACGCCTTAAGCAAGATGACATGATGTAGAGGGATAGTTTCAAGCAATATGATAAAAACCCCATTTTGTTATCCTCGATGGCAACAATACAATACGTGCCTTGCTTCCCCTTCTGTCACTGGGAAAGGACACCGCAAGATTGAACCCAAAGCTAAGCACTTCTCCCATGGCAAGAAAAACCAATCTAGTAGGCCAAACCAAACTGATAGTTCGAAGAGACTTGCAAAGATAACCAATCATACATAAAAGAATTCAGAGAAGATTCAAATATTATTCATAGATAGACTTGATCATAAACCCACAATTCATCGGTCTCAACAAACACACCGCAAAAAGAAGATTACATCGAATAGATCTCCACGAGAGAGGGGGAGAACATTGTATTGAGATCCAAAAAGAGAGAAGAAGCCATATAGCTAATAACTATAGACCCGAAGGTCTGAGGTAAACTACTCACACTTCATCGGAGAGGCTATGATGATGTAGAAGCCCCCCGTGATGACGGCCCTCTCCGGCGAAGCTCCGGAACAGGCTCCAAGATGGGATCTCATGGGTACAGAAGGTTGCGGCGGTGGAATTAGGTTTTTGGCTCCGTATCTGATCGTTTGGGGATACGTAGGTATATATAGGAGGAAGGAGTACGTCGGTGGAGCAACAAGGGGCCCACGAGGCACAGGGGTGCGCCCTAGGGGGGGCGCCCCCCACCCTCGTGACCGCCTCTTTTGTTCCTTGGAGCAGGGTCCAAGTCTCCTGGATCACGTTCAGTGACAAAATCACGTTCCCGAAGGTTTTATTCCGTTTGATATTCTGTTTCTCCAAAACTCCGAAATAGGCAAAAACAGCAATTCTGGGCTGGGCCTCCGGTTAATAGGTTAGTCCCAAAAATAATATAAAAGTGGAAAATAAAGCCCAATATAGTCCAAAATAGTAGATAATATAGCATGGAGCAATCAAAAATTATAGATACGTTGGAGACGTATCACGGTGCATCGAGGACATAATTCTTTTGTGCAGCAACGAGGATAATCCTCAGATCATGGACCCAGTTTGCATCATTGCTACTATCATCTTTCAACTTAGTTTTCTCTAGGAACATATTAAAAATAAAACAGGGGAGCTATACGCGAGCTATTGATCTACAACATAGATATGCAAAAACTATTTGGACTAAGTTCATGATAAATTAAGTTCAGTTAATCATATTACTTAAGAGCTCCCACTTAGATAGACATCCCTCAAGTCATCTAAATGATCACGCGATCCAAATCAACTAAACATGTCCGATCATCATGTGAGATGGAGTAGTCATCAATGGTGAACATCTCTATGTTGATCATATCTACTATATGATTCACGTTCGACCTTTCGGTCTCTAGTGTTCCGAGGCCATGTCTGTACATGCTAGGCTCATCAAGTTTAACCTGAGTATTCCGCATGTGCAAAGTTGTCTTGCACCCGTTGTATGTGAACGTAGAGCCTATCACACCTGATCATCACGTGGTGTCTCAGCACGAAGAACTTTCGCAACGGTGCATACTCAGGGAGAACACTTATACCTTGAAATTTTTGTAAGGGATCATCTTATAATGCTACCGCCGTACTAAGCAAAATAAGATGCATAAAAGATAAACATCACATGCAATCAATATATGTGACATGATATGGCCATCATCATCTTGTGCCTTTGATCTCCATCTCCAAAGCACCGTCATGATCTCCATCGTCACTGGCTTGACACTTGATCTCGATTGTAGCGTTGTGGTTGTCTCGCCAACTATTGCTTCTACAACTATCGCTAACACATAGTGATAAAGTAAAGCAATTACATGGCGTTTGCATTCATACAATAAAGCGACAACCATATGGCTCCTTCAGTTGCCGATAACTTTTACAAAACATGGACATCTGATACAACAATGTATATCACATCATGTCTTGACCATATCACATCACAACATGCCCTGCAAAAACAAGTTGGACGCCCTCTACTTTGTTGTTGCAAGTTTTACGTGGCTGCTACACGCTTCTAATAAGAACCGTTCTTACTTACGCATCAAACACTACTGGAATTAGCTTATTGTCGTCTGCCAGTTCTTTGTCGTCTGCTTACAGAAAACGGACGGCAAAGAACTGGCAACGGCAAAGAAGGTCTTTGCCATCAGCATGTTCTTTGTCGTCCGCTGGCTGACGGCAAAGAGAGAGCAGGCCCCACTAAACGAGTTAATTGGGAAAAACTTAACGGCCCGCCTCTTTGCCATATGCTAGCAGACGGCAAAGAGGAAACAAAGCGTACGACAAAGGGTGGGCGGACGGCAAAGAAGTGACCTAACTAACGGCCGAGCCCCACCCGCCCCTTCTCTCTGTTTCTCTCCCTCTCTCCTCACCGAAGAAGAAGAAGAAGAAGAAGAAGAAGAAGAAGAAGAAGAAGAAGAAGAAGAAGAAGAAGAAGAAGAAGAAGAAGAAGAAGAAGAAGAAGAAGAAGAAGAAGAAGAAGAAGAAGAAGAGAAGAAGAAGAAGAAGAAGAAGAAGAAGAAGAAAGAAGAAGAAGAAGAAGAAGAAGAAGAAGAAGAAGAAGAAGAAGGAAGAAGAAGAAGAAGAAGAAGAAGAAGAAGAAAAGAAGAAGAAGAAGAAGAAGAAGAAGAAGAAGAAGAAGAAGAAGAAGAAGAAGAAGAAGAAGAAGAAGAAGAAGAAGAAGAAGAAGAAGAAGAAGAAGAAGAAGAGAAGAAGAAGAAGAAGAAGAAGAAGAAGAAGAAGAAGAAGAAGAAGAAGAAGAAGAAGAAGAAGAAGAAGAAGAAGAAAGAAGAGAGAGAAGAAGAAGAAGAAGAAGAAGAAGAAGAAGAAGAAGAAGAAGAGAAGAAGAAGAAGAAAAGAAGAAGAAGAAGAAGAAGAAGAAGAAGAAGAAGAAGAGAAGAAGAAGAAGAAGAAGAGAAGAAGAAGAAGAAGAAGAAGAAGAAGAAGAAGAAGAAGAAGAAGAGAAGAAGAAGAAGAAGAAGAAGAAGAAGAAGAAGAAGAAGAAGAAGAAGAAGAAGAAGAAGAAGAAGAAGAAGAAGAAGAAGAAGAAGAAGAAGAAGAAGAAGAAGAAGAAGAAGAAGAAGAAGAAGAAGAGAAGAAGAAGAAGAAGAAGAAGAAGAAGAAGAAGAAGAAGAAGAAGAAGAAGAAGAAGAAGAAGAAGAAGAAGAAGAAGAAGAAGAAGAAGAAGAAGAAGAAGAAGAAGAAGAAGAAGAAGAAGAAGAAGAAAGAAGAAGAAGAAGAAGAAGAAGAAGAAGAAGAAGAAGAAGAAGAAGAAGAAGAAGAAGAAGAAGAAGAAGAAGAAGAAGAAGAAGAAGAAAGAAGAAGAAGAAGAAGAAGAAGAAGAAGAAGAAGAAGAAGAGAAGAAGAAGAAGAAGAAGAAGAAGAAGAAGAAGAAGAAGAAGAAGAAGAAGAAAGAAGAAGAAGAAGAAGAAGAAGAAGAAGAAGAAGAAGAAGAAGAAGAAGAAGAAGAAGAAGAAGAAGAAGAAGAAGAAGAAGAAGAAGAAGAAGAAGAAGAAGAAGAAGAAGAAGAAGAAGAAGAAGAAGAAGAAGAAAGAAGAAGAAGAAGAAGAAGAAGAAGAAGAAGAAGAAGAAGAAGAAGAAGGAAATGCAGGCTCATTTGTCGTCTGCCACCGACAGCAATGGGCTCTTTATCGTCCGCCGCGGATGGCAAAGAAGCCACATGGCAACCACCTGGGTTTCCTGGCAGCTGACCATTTGGTCAATTTGCCTATAGTGGAAGACGGCAAAGGCCTGATGCTCTTTGCCGTCAGCCACGGACGGCAAAGACTGCCGTTAGCCACCTAACGACTTAACAGCGAATTTATTGCCGTCTGCTTTCTTTGCCGTCCGCCGCTGATGGCAAAGGCTCATTTGCCGTCCGCGTTAGGAAGCATACGACAAAGAAGGTCTTTGCCGACGCCTTTTGCCGTCCGTGGCAGACGGCAAAGGTCTTTGCCGTCCGCCTTCCATGCCTTTGCCGTCTGCCTTGGCGGACGGCAAAGTAGCTGATTCCTGTAGTGAAACCCACAACGATGTTTCGTCAAGTTTGTTGTTTTAACCTTCAACAAGGACCGGCTGTAGTCAAATTCGATTCAACTATAGTTGGAGAAACAAACACCCGCCAGCCACCTTTATGCAAAACAAGTTTCATGTCTGTCGGTGGAACCAGTCTCATGAACGTGGTCATGTAAGGTTGTTCCGGGCCGCTTCATCCAAGAATACCGCCGAATCGAAATAAGACGTTGGTGGTAAGAAGTATGACTATGATCACCACAACTCTTTGTGTTCTACTCGTGCATATCATCTACGCATAGACCTGGCTCTGATGCCACTGTTGGGGAACGTAGCATGCAATTTCAAAAAAATTCCTACGATCATGCAAGATCTATCTAGGAGATGCATAGCAACGAGAGGGGGAGAATGTGTCCACGTACCCTCGTAGACCGAAAGCGAAAGCGTTAGGTTAACGCGGTTGATGTAGTCGAACGTCTTCTCGATTCAACCGATCAAGTATCGAATGTACGACACCTCCGAGTTCTGCACACGTTCAGCTCGATGACGTCCCTCGAACTCTTGATCCAGCAAAGTGTCGAGGGAGAGTTCCGTCAGCACAACGGCGTGGTGACGGTGATGGTGAAGTAATCCGCGCAGGGCTTCGCCCAAGCACTACATGAATATGACCGGAGGCGTAAACTGTGGAGGGGGGCGCGACACACGGCTAACAATTGTTGGTGTGTGTTCTAGGCGCCCCCTCCCCACATATATATAGGTGGGAGGGGGAGGGGGCAGCCATGGGGCACCCCAAGTAGGAGGAATCCTTCTTGGGGGCCTTGTCCAATTTGCCCCCCTTACCATCTTTTCCGGAGAGGGGAGGAAAGGGGAGAGAGGAGGGAAGGAAGGGGAGGCTGAATTGCCTCCCTTTCCTTCTCTCTTCCCCTTTTTCCCTTGCTCTTCCTATTCAGCCAGCAAGGGGGGCGTAGCAGCCCATGCTGGCTGATGTGTTTCCCCTCTTGGCCCAATAGGCCCATATCTTTGCCGGGGGTAGCCCGGAACCCCTTCCGGTGACCCGCTACGTACCCGGTACCCCCGGAACACTTCCGGTGTCCAAGTACTATTGTTCCATATATGAATCTTTACCTATCGACCATTTAGAGACTCCTCGTCATGTCCGTGATCTCATCCGGGACTCCGAACAACAGTCGGTCACCAAATCACATAACTCATATAATACAAAATTGTCATCGAACGTTGGGCGTGCGGACCCTACGGGTTCGAGAACTATGTAGACATGACCGGGACACCTCTCCGGTCAATAACCAACATCGGAACCTAGATGCTCATATTGGTTCCCACATATTCTACGAAGATCTTTATCGGTCGTACCGTAATGACAACATACGTTATTCCCTTTGTCATCGGTATGTTACTTGCTCGAGATTCGATCGTCGGTATCATGATACCTAGTTCAATCTCATTACCGGCAAGTCTCTTTACTCGTTTTGTAATGCATCATCCCGCAACTAACTCATTAGTCACATTTCTTGCAAGGCTTGTCATGATGTGCATTACCGAGAGGGCCCAGAGATACCTCTCCGATACTCGGAGTGACAAATCCTAATCTCGATCTATGCCAACTCAACAAACACCTTCAGAGATACATGTAGAGCATCTTTATAATCACCCAGTTACGTGAAGTTTGATATGCACACAAGGTATTCCTACGGTATTCAGGAGTTGCATAATCTCATAGTCAAAGGAATATGTATATGACATGAAGAAAGCAATAGCATAAAACTGAACGATACACATGCTAAGTTAACAGATGGGTCTTGTCCATCACATCATTCTCCTAATGATGTGATCCCGTTCATCAAATGACAACACATGTCTATGGTTAGGAAACTTAACCATCTTTGATTAACGAGCTAGTCTAGTAGAGGCTTATTAGGGACACTGTGTTTTGTCTATGTATCCACACATGTATCAAGTTTCCGGTTTAATACAACTTTCTAGCATGAATAATAATCATTTATCATGATATAAGTAAATATAAAATAACAACTTTATTATTGCCTCTAGGGCATATTTCCTTCATGAGAAGCCAGAGAGATCTTTGATTTTTATGGTGTGAATCGTGAAAACCCGGTAATAGATGAGATCCTTTATAATAGTGATTACTTATTGAGGCATTTGCTTCGCAATGACCACAATTTTTATGAGAATATTAAAAAGGAAGTTCCTCCTTTCAATACGATCCAACAAGTTTTCAATGATGTTAATCAACAGTATACTTGGATTGTAGCTGGTAATCAAAGGGGGTTGATACTTCTCCATCGTATCTATAATTTTTGATTGTTCCATGCCAATATTCTACAACTTTCATATACTTTTGGCAACCTTTTATACTATTTTTGGAATTAACATATTGATCCAGTGCCCAGTGCCAGTTCCTGTTTGTTGCATATTTTTGTTTCGCAGAAAAACAATATCAAACGAGTCCAAACGGAATAAAAACTGACGGAGATTTTTTTGGAATATATGTGATTTTTGGGAAGAAGAATCAACGCGATACGATGCCCGAGGGGGCCACGAGGCAGGGGGCGCGCCCCAGGGGGTCAGGCGTGCCCTGGGCCCTCGTGGCCACCCCGTAGGGCGGTTGGAGCCCTTCTTTCTTCGCAAGATAGCTAATATCCGGATAGAGATCGTGTCCAAAATTCAGCTCAATCGGAGTTATGGATCTTCGGGAATATAACAAACGGTGAAAGGCCAGAATCAGGGAGCGCAGAAACAAAGAGAGACAGAGAGACAGATCCAATCTTTGAGGGGCGAGAGCCCCTCCCACGCCATGGAGACCATGGACCAGAGGGAAACCCTTCTCCCATCTAGGGAGAAGGTCAAGGAAGAAGAATATGAAGGGGGGCTCTCTCCCCCTCGCTTCCGATGGCACCAGAGTGCCGCCGGGGCCATCATCATCACCGCAATCTACACCAACAACTTGACCACCCTCATCACCAACTCTTCCCCCCTCTATGTAGTGGTGTAACCCCTCTTTTACCCGCTGTAATCTCTACTTAAACTTGGTGCTCAATGCTATATATTATTTTCCAATGATGTATGGCTATCCTATGATGTTTGAGTAGATCTGTTTTGTCCTATGGGTTAATAGATGATCGTGATTGGTTTGAGTTGCATGTTTTATTATTGGTGCTAACCTATGGTGCTCTCTGTGTCGCGCAAGCGCAAGGATTCCCGCTGTAGGGTGTTGCAATACATTCATGATTCGCTTATAGTGGGTTGTGTGAGTGATTGAAACACAAACCCGAGTAAGGGGGTTGTTGCGTATGGGATAAACAGGATTTGATGCTTTAATGCTATGGTTGGGTTTTACCTTAATGATCTTTAGTAGTTGCGGATGCTTGCTAGAGTTCCAATCATAAGTGCATATGATCCAAGAAGATAAAGTATGTTAGCTTATGCCTCTCCCTCAAATAAAATTGCAAGAACGATTACCGGTCTAGTTATCGATTGCCTAGGGACAAATAACTTTCTTGTGTGACAACAAGCTCTCTACTAAAACTAACTTAGTTTTTATTTACTGCTCTTTATATTCCTGCAAACCTATCCAACAACACCTACAAAGTACTTCTAGTTTCATACTTGTTCTAGGTAAAGCGAACGTTAAGTGTGCGTAGAGTTGTATCGGTGATCGATAGAACTTGAGGGGATATTTGTTCTACCTTGAGCTCCCCGTTGGGTTCGACACTCTTACTTATCGAAAGAGGCTACAATTGATCCCCTATGCTTGTGGGTTATCAAGACCTTTTTTTGGCGCCGTTGCCGGGGAGCCATAGTGTGGGGTGAATATTCTCGTGTGTGCTTGTTTGCTTTATCATTAAGTAATTTTTATTTGAAGTTCTAAGTTGTTCTCTATCTTTAGTTATGGATATGGAACACGATATACCAAAAAATTAGGTGTGCTTGCTACTCATGGAGATGGGGAACCTCCTAAAACCCTCGATGCTGGTTATGTGAAAAATATTATGTACTACTTTGATAATCCTGAGAAAACCCCATTCAATTATGTAATGGGAGACACGTTGGATCAATGTGAATACTTTAGGGATTATCGCTTGACTCAAAAAGGGAAACTATTATGGGATCAAATTCATATGCTTCATTGGTATGCTCGGGAACTATGCTTGAGATATGATTATACTTGTTGTTCTAGGATGAAGGATCCACACCTTCCCTTTTCATGCAAATTTAATGATGATAAAACCTTGGCTTCTTATGCTAATGGTATATATGATTACTATGACGTGGAACAAATAGAAGAATTCGTTACTTTTATGGGTGCTTATGAAATTGAATCTTTGTTTAAAGAGTGTGAAAATCTTGATGATGCTGTTTGCAGACCTGAAAATTTTGCTATACTTAAATATTGCTATGAGAATTATGAATTCAATTCCGATGTTGATGAATTTATTGAGAGAGTCTCCGTTGTCCAAGAAGATACTAATATTTTGCAGGAGTCTATGGAAGAAGGAATTGATGAAACTGTGAGCTCATTAGATGAAAAAGATGACGAGGAGAGCGAAGAACAAAAGGAGGAAGAGCGGATTAGCTACCCGTGCCCACCTTCTAATGAGAGTAACTATCCAACTCATACATTATTTAATGTCACTTCGTGCTTACTAAGAGATGAATGCTACGATGATTGTTATGATCCCGTTGATTCTCTTGAAATATCCCTTTTTGATGATGCTTGCTATGCTTGTGGCCAAGATGCCAATATGGATTGTGCTTATGGAGATGAACTTGCTATAGTTCCTTGTGTTAAACATGAAATTGTTGTTATTTCACCCACGCATGATAGTCCTATTATCTATTTGAATTCTCCCGACTACACTATATCGGAGAAGTTTGCACTTATTAAGGATTATATTGATGGGTTGCCTTTTACCGCTACACATGATGATTTCGATAGATATAATATGCATGTGCTTGCTGCTCCTACTTGCAATTATTATGAGAGAGGAACTATATCTCCACCTCTCTATGTTTCTCACATGATAAAATTGCAAGAAACTGTTTATACTATGCATTGGCCTTTACTATGTGTGCATGAATTATTCTTTTATGACATGCCGATGCATAGAACAGAGTTAGACTTCATCATTGCTTGATATATCTTGCTTTGTGCTCACTACTAAATGCTAAATCATTGTTAATTAAAGTTGGATTTGATATACCTTGGGATCCGGGTGGATCCATTACTTGAGCACTATATGCCTAGCTTAATGGCTTTAAAGAATTCGCTGCCAGGGAGACAACCTAGAAGTTTTAGAGAGTCATTTATTTATGTTTTGTGCTTTTATAAAGTTTAAAAACAAACAAATAAAGAGGGGAACATAAAACTTTTTCAAAAAAGGAAAGTGCAAGTGAGAAAGACGAGCATAGTTAAAGTGGGAGCTAGCCTTGAACTTTGTTCATGCTCACGGAAACTTTGTGACTCTTGATTACATAAACTTTTCAACAAAAATAATTATCCCCTTGTACAATTCCATTGTATAATAAAAATAATGTGCCAAGGTTTTCCTTTAGGATGTTTACAATGCTTGTTGGTTTGTGCGGTGCAGGACAGAAACTTTGGCTGTAGTGCGCAATTTTACATTTTTTACTGGAACGTCAAATGGTTCTGAAACTTTCTGCACTGTATTTCTATAAAAATTGTTTATTTGTGCATTGCATTTGGAGTACCAGAAGTATGGTGAATGTTCCGATTACTACAGACTGCCCTGTTTAAGACAGATTCTGTTTTTGATGCATAGTTTGCTTGTTTTGATGAAACTATCGATTCCTCTCAGAGGATTAAGCCATGAAAAAGTTATATTACAGTAGCTATAATGCAAAAAAATACTAATTGGTTTGCAACAGTACTTAGAGTAGTTATTTGCTATTATACTAACGGATCTTACCGAGCTTTCTGTTGAGTTTTGTGTGGATGAAGTGTTCGAAGATCGAGGAGGTCTCGATATGAGGAGAAGGAGGAGAGACAAGAGCTCAAGCTTGGGGGTGCCCAAGGCACCCCAAGTAAATATTCAAGGAGACTCAAGCGTCTAAGCTTGGGGATGCCCCGGAGGGCATCCCATCTTTCTTCAACAAGTATCGGTATGTTTACGGATTCGTTTCGTTCATGCGATATGTGCAAATCTTGGAGCGTCTTTTGCATTTAGTTTTCACTTTTCCTTTATGCACCATGCTGGTATGAGATAGTCCTTGGTTGATTTATAGAATGCTCTTTGCACTTCACTTATATCCTTTGAGTATGGCTTTATAGAATGCTTCATGTGCTTCACTTATATCATTTGAAGTTTGGATTGCCTGTTTCTCTTTACATAGAAAACCGTCATTCGTAGAATGCTCTTTTGCTTCACTTATATTTGATAGAGCGTGGGCATATCTTTTGTAGAAAGAATTAAACTCTCTTTCTTCACTTATATCTATTTAGAGAGTTGACAGGAACTAGTCATTCACATGGTTAGTCATAAAATCCTACATAAAACTTGTAGATCACTGAATATGATATGTTTGATTCCTTGCAATAGTTTGCGATATAAAGATGGTGATTTTAGAGTCATGCTAGTGGTAATTGTGGATTGTAGAAATACTTGTGTTGAAGTTTGTGATTCCCGTAGCATGCAGGTATGGTGAACTATTATGTGATGAAGTCGGAGCATGATTTATTTATTGATTGTCTTCATTATGAGTGGTGGTCGGGGACGAGCGATGGTCTTTTCCTACCAATTTATCACCCTAGGAGCATGCGCGTAGTACTTTGTTTCGATGACTAATAGATTTTGCAATAAGTATGTGAGTTCTTTATGACTAATGTTGAGTTCATGGATTATACACACTCTCACCCTTCCATCATTGCTAGCCTCTTCGGTACCATGAATTGTCCTTTCTCACCTCGAGAGTTGGTGCAAACTTCGCCGGTGCATCCAAAACCCGTGATATGATACGCTCTATCACACATAAGCCTCCTTATATCTTCTTCAAAATAGCCACCATACCTACCTATCATGGCATTTCCATAGCCATTCCGACATATATTGCCATGCAACTTTCATCATCATCATATACATGACTTGAGCATTCATTGTCATATTGCTTTGCATGATCGTAAGATAGCTAGCATGATATTTTCATGGCTTGTCTGTTTTTTGATATCTTTGCTACGCACTCCGGTACACCGCCGGAGGCATTCATATAGAGTCATATCTTTATTCTAGTATTGAGTTGTAAGTAAATAAAAGTGTGATGATCATCATTATTAGAAGATTGTCCCAGGTGAGGTTATCAAAATAAAAGAGGCCAAAGAAGCCCAAATAAAAAAAGTGGCCAAAGAAGCCCACCAAATAAAGAGAAAAAATAAATAAAAAGAGAAAAGAGAGAAGGGACAATCTTACTATCCTTTTACCAAACTTGTGTTTCAGAGTAGCACCATGTTCTTCATATAGAGTCTCTTGAGTTATCACTTTCATATACTAGTGGGAATTTTCATTATAGAATTTGGCTTGTATATTCTGATGATGGGCTTCCTCAAATACCTGAGGTCTTCATGAGCAAGCAAGTTGGATGCGCACCCACTTAGTTTCCGGTTTGAGCTTTCATACACTTATAGCTCTTAGTGCATCCGTTGCATGGCAATGTAACATCCCAAATTTTCAATTTGGAATGTTATACATTAGATCATCATTGCATATCATATTTTATTGCATTTTGGCTTGATCATAGAAATTCTACGCAACTCAAGGACCCACAGAGAGAGTTGGAGATTTCGTTATTTTCATATTTGAGTTTTCTCAAATTTTGAAAGGAGGATCATTTGGTTTTGATTATTTTCCCTTACTAATATTTCAAAAATAAAAATATATGAGAGGATATAAAAGGACTTCTCCAAAATAGATGAAATACTAGAGGAAAATATTAAAAACCAAATAAACATTTTATTTGGATTGTATTGCAATTTTATGTGAATTAGAAAAATTGCACGTTTTCAAAATTGCATTTTAGGGCCAAGAAAATGTTCATCTTGTTCTAAATATTTTATTTAGACGGTGAAAATTTGTTTTGGCATTTTTAGGTTTATGTTTATTTTCCTAGGATATATTTTCGGCGGAACTTTATTTAAAAAAAAATTGTTCGCGTGCCCGACAGGGCCGAAGGACTAGCCGAGCCGGGCCAAGCCCGCACCACCGTCTCCCGCACCGGCTCGGGATCAGAGTCCCGAGCGAAGCCGCCGCCGCCGCCCGTGTCCGCGAGGAGCACGCCTCTTGAGACGGCCCCTCCCCCAAGCCAGCCCCACCTCCTCTTAAATACCGCCACCACCAACCCCCACCACCACCACCCGAGCCGCCCCGCCAAACCCCGCGGCCTAGCGCCGCCGCTATCGCCTGCCGTTGCCGCCCCGCCGCCGCCTGAGCAGCCCGCCGCCCCACTGGACCCTACCGGAGCCGCCGGATCTCGCCGGAGCCCCGCCGAGGTAGAAGCCCCATCGCTGCCGGTTTTTTAGAGAAAACCGATTTGTTTTTTTCAAAAAACCCTAGTTTTCGTTTTTTAGAATAGATCGGTTTTTTTGGGTTATTTATTTAGCGGACGTTCATCCGTACGTTCATTTTAACGAACGGTGTTCACTCGTTAGCCGCAGACAGCGAACTTTCGTTCGTTAGCCTCTTCGTCAGTTTTTCTTTTTCTTGGATTTTCCGCGATTATTTTCGATCGCGATTTCTGATCCGATTTTCGTTCTAGTATAACTTTTTGCTCGTTTATCAGAACCAGGAGATTCAAGCGCCTAGATTTTGTCTCGAAACCCTCTTTCTGTTTAACCAACTTAAACAAGATTTTGCTACTATAAAATTTGACTTTAGTCCATATTAGTAAACGAAGCTTGTTTCTTTCGCCATTTGAGTTTTGTTGCTTCTTTTGATTTGATTCTTTTTGCAAACCGGAGTTCTTAAGTTGAACTTTCTGGTTAGATCTCTTATTTGAGTTTTACCCGTGCCCTTGCTTGATTGCTTATTGTATGCTTGTTTGTTTGCGATAGAGTACCCGGAGTGTGAAGCGTGCTACTACAAGTCTCTAGGTTTCGCGGATCATCAGCAAGGCAAGTAACACTTTGATCATATCCCTTACATACCCAGTTTTATGCATTAGTTTCACCCTCAAACATTGCATGAGTAGGATTGATAACATGTGGGTATTGGGAAGTAGTTGATGAGGTAGGAACCTATTGCCCCGCATTCAAACCTTGGGAGTTACTATTACGTTATGCTTATATTGCCATGCTATGCTCGTATACGTGGATTGGGATTGATTGTATTCATGACAGATGTGAGTATTGTTAATGAATGGTTGAACTTAAGGTGGCAACTTAAATACACATCTGGGTGGATTGAGGCACCTGGGGAATCTAGTGGTTGCTTGTATTTTTTTGGAAATCCCGGGGTACCGTGTGATTCTCCTATGGACTGCCACCCAGGCTCAAAGGGATCATAAGATTGTTCATACTAGAAACTTCCGTGTGCAGCCACAACCATTGTGGGCTCTAGCATAGTTGATTAAGTCATCTGAACTCTTACAGTAGTAGACTAGCAGATGTAGGGGATGTAGGTGGTATTGTCTACCCATCGTAAGGTGCTAACGCTTCTGAAAGACTGTGTCTCGCTCATCCGTTTCTCAAATACCATGTAGTGCGAGAAATCCAACGGAGGAGATCGAGTCTTGTGGGGAAAAGTGCGCAAACCTCTGCAGAGTGTACAAACTAATCATGGTTAGCCGTGTCCCGGGTTATGGACATCTTTAGTATCTGGTTCTTGGATTATCATGTTGATCTCATCACTATCTAATTAATTTGATGGGTTGTTAATGATTACTTTTAATTGGGATTGAGAGGGGGTTTACCTTCACAATGTTTTCAACAAACTTTGTAGTTAAATAAAATATATTCCTTTGCAGTTGGGAAAAATTCGCTTTTCGCAAAACATATTAACCATACAGCCTCGATCGGCGTTCGGGGAACGGGGGTCCCCAGACTTGCCTGCCTGCGGCCTGGCTCAAAGGGGGCCCAGCACGGCCCATCTTCATCAACACAAACCCAAGACCCTCGCGAGGGGCCAAGCCTCGCGGGGCGGACGACACGGAGCTTCCTCAGGCACGGCCTCATCAGGCTGGCTCGCGAGGAGGCGGAGAGATCAAGGCGGGGTACCTCACGAGGTGCCCATGATGCAAGCCATGACGACCAAGGGCGCCAGGCGGGCGCCAGCCCGCGCAGTGTCCTCCTTTCCTCTTTGGTGCAAAGGGAGCAAGCGCATGCGAGATCATCAAGCAAAGGCACCCGTTTCGGTGCAACGAGACCAAGACCAGTCCAACGGCAGGAAGGATGTCATTGTGGAGCCCAAGCCAGCGTCACCACCAGATCCTTTGGCAGGCAAGGACCAACTTTAGTCAGGATAAGTGTACCAGATGTTCCCCTTCAAAATGGCCAATTGTTGGCGCCCTTCCCGCTCAATATTTGGGAAGAGGCCTAGGGCCTTTGCCTATAAATAGGACTAGCCACCCCCAGGGTAGAGGCAGATTGGAATGAGCTAGGATCCAGAGAATCAACCAGAGAGAGAGAGAAGGGCGACTGAACTCCTCCTAGCAGTTCATCCCCCCAGCCAAGTACAGACCCTCGCGAGGTTGTTCTTCCTTGTATTGTTCATCGTCATCAGCCCAAGAGGCAATCCACCACACCACACTGGAGTAGGGTATTACACCACAACGGTGGCCCGAACCAGTATAAACCATGTGTCTCTTATGCTGTTCTTTCCATAGCTTAGATCTTTGCGAGGCGGAGGGGTGCAGGTAGGAAGAAGGCGTAATCTCCGCGCGCACCCCAGAGTTCGAACCTCAAGGGTCTGCCAGAACCCGAAATCCGACATTTGGCGCGCCAGGTAGGGGTGCGCCGGAATCCACCTTCTACCGCTTCGTGCCCAGTCGCGTCGTCATCACCATGTCCGGCCACCAGACGGGCAACCCAGATCCATGGGCGGCATGGCCCGCCCACGCAGAGCCGGTCACCTCGGGCGACCCCGTGCCCCAGGCAGCTCGCGGTCCGCAGGGCGCTGCGGGCCGCGGGCGACACGGACAGGCTTCGACAGCTCTCACGCCGTGGCAGGCGCGGTCGGTAGCAAGGGCCTCCAATCACGCCGCGACCACGACACCGTACACCCGCCGGGAGCAGGCGAACTCGAGGGCCGCACTCACGGTGGCCCGAGAGCTGCTGCAGTGTAGACTGCTGGAGGGCGGCCGTGACGTGCTGCTGGAGCGGGTGACAGAGCTCTTGGGCTTTGCCGCCTCGGGGACTCACCCCTTCTGCACCCAGCTCCCATGTCAAACCCAGGGCGGCCCGCGCAGGGGCTCCGCGCGCGCCCGCGGGCTTCAAGGCCACTTTAATGCCAGCGAAGCTGCCGGCGCCGGACTGGCGGCGGCGCTGTCCCCGCTCCCGGTCCGCGAAGAAGAAGGACTCGACGTGGCCCACGGCCCCAGCGGGCAGCCGCGCCACCACCCCATGGTGGGCGCGTCAAGCAGAGCTGCATGGCACGCGGAGCACTACGGCGTGGCCTTCGGGATGACGGCGCCAGAAGAATACATGCCCCACATGGTGGACCAAGGGCACCCTCATGAGGGTAAACAAGGCTCGCTCCTCAGCCCAAGCTGGGGGGACGAGGCGCCAGAAGCTGAGCTCTTCCAGGAGCCCCGGGACGGTCCCACCGGCCACGCTGGAGGCAACGATTATCGGCTACCGCTAATTCCTCAGGAGCAGGCATACGCTAATCATGGATCGCAGGAGGTGCAGGTCGCCACAGCGAACAGCTGCCCCGCTCCAACAGTCTCCTACCCCTCGGGAGGAGGGCGCAGGGGGCTGCAGGAGAGGGGCAGAGATCCGACATCACCACCGCGGCGTTCGGAGCAAGGCGTTCTCAGGAGGTAGGCCCTCCGCTGGGGAGGTGCCACAGGGCCTGCCCCTGGCGGAGGACCCGTGGTCGTCGGGGGAACCGCTGGCAACCGCTCTACCCCATCGGCGGCGTCCTGGTTTCCGGTCGTCGTTGATGGCACTAGAGTGTGGCGCAAGGCGGGGCCCTCGTTTGGCGATATGAAGCAAGGCTTGTACCTATGAAGAAGGCCCAGTGCCTGTGAAGCTCGCCGCCTCGTGACACTCTCACGTAATAATGAGTGGGGCTGTACACGCCCCGGAGTCTCAGGGGTGCCGGCCTCAGGCCCTAGGGATCCCTCCCACGCCCAGTGGCAGCACTTAGCTCCGCGCTGGTGAGAAGACGTCCAAGACTAGATTAGGTGCCGGACGCGGCCTTTTGTCTGCTTTCATTGCTTTCCCCTTTGGTTGTCGCTTTCCCCCGCTGGATTTAAGTTGGATTCGAATTTGAGATTTGCGTGTGTTCGGGGAAGGGGTGCTTAGTCTCGTTCGAGCAATTTCTCGTGTTTTGTTTACCACTCGCCTCAGCTGCCTCCCCTCGTGAGCCCCTCGCGAGCCGGGTCAGGCCAAGCTTGCGCAGCCCAGACTGCCGCCGCCGCGTCCTCTCAGGAGGGCTTTTTACTGCAGATTCTACGGACTCGATCAAGGAACACTCGGGACTCCACAGCCTCCCACAGGCTGCCCCAGGGCCCGCGCGGAACGAAGGTAAACTAGCCAACCAGCATGTCGCTTAGCCAGCCACTTGGCTTGGGCGCATGGGCAATGTAACATCTACTAATACGATGAATGCAAGTTTTACATGAGGGGCTCCCCCTCCCAAAATGCTCTCACAGCAATCAGGCCAAAACCCGAGTTTTATTCATGCAGGGTAAGGAAACAGGAAAGATGCATAATCAGTCGGATAAATCCCCCAATGCGTCCTCAGGAGCATCTCCCGAACCGTTGCCGGCGTCGCTGGGCTCGCCGTCGCTGTCTGCATTGCCGCCAGCGGCGTCAGGGCCGTTCACCACGCCGCCCTTGTCGGCAGCCACGATCATGCCATCTTTGTCTGAAGCGAAGGCCCTGACAAGGCATCCACATTGTCTTCCACCCAGTGCGCCAGGTCGTCTCGGACGGCCTGGGGGACTGGGGCGATGGCAGCGTCAAAATCAAAGTGGGGATCCATATTCCTGAGGTGGCTGAAGACGCGAGAAAAGGCGCGCACGAGCAGGGCGTGGCTCCTCTCCTCCACCAACCTGTCGGCCCTGACCGACCGTGCCTCCAGCTGCGTCACCACATCGGTAAAGAACTGAAGGTTGCCGGCGTAGTTGACTGCGTGCGGCTCGCCAACAGCCGCCTCGCAGATGTTGCCCAAGGCTGTGTTGGCTCTCTCCCGGAGCGTGGTGAGCATGGGGCCGTGCTCGTCCTCTAGGATCCGCCGCTGGCATATCTTGTCCTCATTCTGGCGCACGACGGCCTCAGCCTCCTCCACCCGACGGCGAAGAAGGAGTACCTCGGCCTGGGAGGTGGTTGACTCCCCTTGCGCTACCTCAAGGGCGGCCCGAAGAACATCGGCCCGCCGCGTCGCTTCCTCCAGCTTGGCCCTCAAGGCAACAGTCCTACCTTCAGCCTCGACCCGGATCAACTCCAGCCTTTCCTCGGACTCGCGCTCGAGGTTCAAGCGCGCCATCGCCACCCGACGTCTGACCTCCTCCAGGACACAGGCTTCCCGTGCAGCGACATCATCCTCCGCCTACGTCACCAAGCGCTTCCTCGTCTCTAGACACTCGTACTCGCGCACGCGTACGGCGGCATCCAGCGTCAGCGCCTCCTCACGCTTCTGGAGCCCTGCAGGGTCGCCAGAGGCCACCTTCATCGACGCAAGGGCTGCCTCGCACAGCTCCACTTGCTCTTCCAGTGAGTGGCACCGAGCCAGGAGCTCCCGAGCCCGCTCCTCCGCCGCCTCTTGCCGCTGGTCAGCTTCCCGGGCCTCTTCAGCGTCCCGAGATTGGGCCTCCTAAGAGGCCGCCAATGACACCTTGACCTTTTCATCGTCAAGACCGCGCTGATGGCGCGCAAGGGCGATGGCACCCTCCAGCTCACGCCTCTCTGCAGCCAGGCGCAGGCCCTCGGCCTCAAGGCGCGCGTCTTCATCAGCAAGCTCCTCACCAAGCAGGTTCACCGCGTGAGCCGCCCTTCGAAGGAAAACTTGGCGAAGAGCGCGACGCTCCCGAGTGCGCTCGCGCACGTCTTCCATACCATCATCTGCCCCAAGCAAGCGCCGGAGGCCATGAATCGGCACTCCCCCTCCGGGCAGGGGCCTGGGGGCTGGCACCCTCGCGACGGTCGGACACACCACGCCAGAAGCCCGGCCTGGAGCCAGCCCGTCCCCAGATGAAGAGTGCAGGGAGCGCCTCAGCCAGTCGCAGTCCACGACCAAGCGAGAAGGCCACGGCAGGCTGGCTATGCCACGAGAAGGCCCATGAAGGAAGATCGCGGGGTGCGCAGGGCCTCGATGCACCTCGGGACGGTTTGCCCCTTCGATCGCCCTCACCACAAGGGCTGTGCTGCTCGGAGCACTTGAGGACGGCGGAGGGAGCAGAGCCAAGGGGGACGACACCTCAGCCATCTCCGCGAGCTCGGCTGGAAGGGGCCTGCGGAGCAAGGATCAGCAAGAGCAACAAAAAGATCGGGAGCTAGAGAAGGGGAAGGCTTACTCATCAGTGGCGAAGTACTTCCTACACTTCAGTAGGCGACAAGGGTAATCGTCGCCCAGGGCCTCCCTTTTCTTCCGGAGGGCCTCAAAATCCACGCGGAAGCGGCCCAGGAGTTGAGCGCAGGGATCAACCTGCGACGAAGATGGAGCGTCAAGGAGATCCGCGTCAGGGGCGCCTGCCTAATGCGCGCTGCCGATCGCCTCGCCAAGAGAAGCAGCTGGAGCCTCAGGGGCCTCAGCCGCAGGCGCTGAGGGCGGCTGCTCGCCGCCCTCAGCCTTAGCGGCACGGGCCCCAACAGCTGCTCCCTCATGAGCATCACTCGGTGCTGTCACCCCGTCGGGAGCCCCCTCGGCCTCTGGCGCCTCATGCCTCCCTGCTCTGCCACTTGAGGAAGAGTCGCCTCGGCCGACTGGAAGGGCAGTCACCATCACTGGGTTCTCGCGAGGCCCCTGAAAGCCGGCGGGGCGCGGCCCCCATTCATCAAAGATAGGCATCTGATTCACAAAATCGTCCCTGTTCTGGCAGAGGTACAGCAGGGCCCCTCCCTGCTGGATGCTGCCCGGGTTGGGGTCACCAGTTAGGATCAAGAGCACTGTCCTCAGCACTTCAGGTGTCAGGTCCTGTTCCTGGAGCCTCATACGATCACCACGCCCGCTGAAGGCCCACATCCGACGGGAGTGGCGTTGGAGAGGAGCAATGCAGCATAGTAGGAACTCCTTCACCACCTTGGGTGCTGTCACGCCGATCGACCTCAAGAACGTGAAGAGGTGCCAGACGAAGACGAGCCGGGGGCTCTCAAGCGTCTCCTGGCCCCAGCCCGAATTGGGGACAGCAGGCGAAGTTGGCTTCGACAGCAGGGGGCTGGGCACCCCAACATCCACATACAACCACCGCTCGCGGAACCCAGCCGAGGGCGAAGGGAGCCCGAAGTCGATCCCTGAGGCCGTTGTCTCAGACGCGGCGATGAAGCTCACGCACGCTGAGCATTGGGTAGGGTCGACAAGGCGCAGAGAGAAGAAGTGGCGCAGCAAGGCAACTGAAGGAAGGATGCCCATCATTGCCTCGCAAACAAAGGCGAAGACGGAAAGAAGGGTGATGGATTCAGGACCCAGGTGCATCATGTGGATCTGGTAGTGGGAAAGCACGACATTGAATAAATCAGAAAAGGGGGGAACCAGACCCGCCCAGAGGGCATCAACAAAATAATGGACCTCGGTGATTATCCTATCAGCGGGGAAGTGAGACGTGGGCCAGGTCGTTGTCCTCCCGCATTCGTTGAAGATAGTAGCCAGAGCTGAGCTGACCTTGCCCAGGCCCTCTCGATTGAGTATGATCCACCGGCCGACGGCGGGGTCCGCCAACGGCGGCGAGCGAGGCAGAGGCGTGGGTTTCTTCCCTCTTCCCTTCTTCGTTGGAGCCATGGCGAAGGGAACGGGGAGGGAAGGTTCGATATTGGGTTGAAAACAGAAGTTGGAGTTCGAGCAGAGGAAGGACAGAGGGCACTCGAGCAATAGAAAGGGGAGCGGCTGTGTACGACTGCGAGTCCGCCTAGCACGGCGCGGAATAAGGTGGCGTGGGGGAACAGTGCCGCCCACGTCCAATCAACCGCCACGCGGCGCCCAAGGCCGCAGGCTGTTAGGGCCCGCGGCGCATCGCCCTTGCCCTTTCGCCTCCCTGCACGGCCAAGTCCGGGCGCGCCTTTGGGCCCGGGGGCTACTGTCGGTGTTCTGGGAACGGGGGTCCCCAGACTTGCCTGCCCGCGGCCTGCGGCGTGGCTCAAAGGGGGCCCCAGCACGGCCCATCTTCATCAACACAGACCCAAGACCCTCGCGAGGGGTCAAGCCTCGTGGGGCGGACGACACGGAGCTTCCTCAGGCACGACCTCATCAGGCTGGCTCGCGAGGAGGCGGAGAGATCAAGGCGGGGTACCTCACGAGGTGCCCATGACGCAAGCCATGACGACCAAGGGCGCCAGGCGGGCGCCAGCCAGCGCAGTGTCCGCCTTTCCTCTTTGGTGCAAAGGGAGCAAGCGCAGGCGAGAGCATCAAGCAAAGGCACCGGTTTCGGTGCAACGAGACCAAGACCAGTCCAACGGCAGGAAGGATGTCATTGTGGAGCCCAAACCAACGTCACCACCAGAGCCTTTGGCAGGCGAGGACCAACTTTAGTCAGGATAAGTGTACCAGATGTTCCCCTTCAAAATGGCCAATTGTTGGCGCCCTTCCCGCTCAACATTTGGGAAGAGGCCCAGGGCCTTTGCCTATAAATAGAACTAGCCACCCCCAGGGTAGAGGCAGATTGGAATGAGCTAGGATCCAGAGAATCAACCAGAGAGAGAGAGAGAGAGAGAGAGAGAGAGAGAGAGAGAGAGAGAGAGAGAGAGAGAAGGGTGACTGAACTCCTCCTAGCAGTTCATCCCCCAAGCCAAGAACAGACCCTCGCGAGGCTGTTCTTCCTTGTATTGTTCATCGTCATCTGCCCAAGAGGCAATCCACCACACCACACTGGAGTAGGGTATTACACCACAACGGTGGCCCTAACCAGTATAAACCCTATGTCTCTTGTGCTGTTTTTTCCATAGCTTAGATCTTTGTGAGGCGGAGGGGTGCAGGTAGGAAGAAGGCATAATCTCCGCGCGCACCCCAGAGTTCGAACCTCAAGGGTCTGCCGGAACCCGAAATCCGACAGCCTCCACCAGCCATATATGCATGTAGTGATAGCACTATTCTGTTCATTACTCTCTTGTGTTACTTTGCCAGCATATTCCATGTGCTGACCCGTTTTCGGGCTGCAATGTATCATGTTGCAGACTTTTCAGATGACGAGTAAGGAGCCTTAGGTCGTGGTCTTTCACTTAGTGATGTCGTTGGAGTTGATGGACTCACTTATCTTCCAAGCCTTCCGCTGTTATCGTATTAGATGGCCTTAAGCCATATTTATTGTAATAAGTTCTCTTTTGAGACATTCG
The DNA here is from genome assembly GCA_032464435.1 of Aegilops umbellulata. Classification (NCBI taxonomy): domain Eukaryota; kingdom Viridiplantae; phylum Streptophyta; class Magnoliopsida; order Poales; family Poaceae; genus Aegilops; species Aegilops umbellulata. Next base: position 344,327,489 of record CP136056.1, on the reverse strand, counting down.
ATGTAATAAGTGTGTGATTGCTACTCTGTTATAAATCCTCCAAGTACTGTGCGTGTCAGCATTACCGATCCAGGGATGACACTGATGCACAGAGATCAGACTGTTTGAGGTCTGGTCGCTACAAAGATGGTATCAGAGCACACGCTGACTGTAGGACACGACCACTAAGCTAAAGCCCTAGATCACTACTCTCTTCTCTTTTCTAACTCCTCTCCATTCTCTACTCTTTAGGATGGCGGATGCAAGGATTAAGTTCATGCAACCGGATGAAGACACCCCTTTTGGACGCCACTTGAAGGAAGTTACTAGGTACCTGAACATTGGAATACCAAGCTTCACCGGGACCTACAATGCCACTTTACCAGAAGAGGAGCGCTGGACAATTCAAGTTCAAGTTCCAGGAAGGACGTTCGCGCCAGTCACTGAGCCCATAGAGTTCTCTTTTGATGCACCAACCTGGAGTCTAGGAAAGAGTATGGTAGCTCACATCACCATGGGACGCATTGGAGAAGTTTACCATAATGATCTCAAGGACACTATCTACCAGATTTGTGGGTGCCGAGATGATCAATGGGAGATGATCAGCACCAGGAAGGATAGATCGATTGCCTCTTTCATCCAGGAGTTAAACCAGCACATTCGACGCCAGGAGAACCAGATGTGCGCAGGCATGACAGATTTGAAAAAGGCAATGACAAGGATCACGGAGCTGGAGGAAGAACTCAAGGCTACTCGCGAAGATTAGATGGAGGAAATTGTCGTACTAGTGGAGAAGAATGACGACCTAACAAGGAAGCTAGGAGTTTTCATGGGAGACCCAGTGCCAGGAGGAGAAGATGACGATTCCACTTGCCCGGAGAACTACATCATCATCGACGACACTGACTCGGACCCCGACGATAGCGATGATGACTATGTTGATGAAGCTGGAGCAGATATCATGTAGTCTTCGACTGAGCAATTTTTCTAGTCGACCACCATATCAGTAGTAGTATTCCACCATGTATATAGTATAGTCCAAGCACTTTCATAACGATAGTTCTAGACCGATTGTAGGCCCTTGTTTGATTTGAATTGAGTGGAATGTTTGTGTTTGTCTCATGTGCATATGGGTAGTGTTTTCCCTCTAGACCTCATTCTATTCTATTTTCTCATCTTTTCTAAACCCAGTAGATGCCCTCCGAGACACAATAATGGGTTTGCTTTCCCACCGGAGCTCACTTAGTTGATCCAGCAGCAGAATGCATTGATGCAGTTACTAGTCCAGAATCAGAATCAGGGGAACAACAACAACAACAACAACAACAACAACAACAACCCACCCCCACCACCGCCAGTTGATCACTTAGCCCGTTTCTTAGGCTGAATCCGCCGGTGTTCTCCAGTAGCACAGAGCCGATTGTTGCAGATGATTGGCTCTGCAAAATTGAAAGGGAGTTGACTACTGCAGGATGCACAGATGCAGAGAGAGTGCGTTTTGCCGCACATCAGCTTGATGGACCCGCATCATCATGGTGGGAGAATTTCATAGTCACTTACCCTATTGACACTGTGACATGGGACCAGTTCCAGTAGGCTTTTCGCACTACCCATGTTTTAGCAGGAGCTATGGCCATGAAGAAGCGTGAGTTTCACAACTTACGCCAAGGAGGATGCACTGTTGGCCAGTATGTGGATGAATTTAGTAAGCTAACATGTTATGCCCCAGATCACGTCGCTACAGATGCAGCTAAGAAGGAGAAGTTTTTGGAAGGACTGAATGATGAGCTGAGCATGCAGTTAATGGTGGAAAATTTCAATAACTATCAGGAGTTGGTGGATAGAGCTCTCATGCTTGAAGGGAAGCAGCAGCAGATTGACAGCCGCAAGAGGAAGTATGGACAAGGGAAGTATAATTCTGGAGCTCATTAGAGACCCCGTTTCACCCCAAACTCAGGAGGATTTGTTCATAACCATGGAGGTCACACTCATAATGGAGGAAGTTCGCACAATCATAGTGGCTCCAAGAACGGTAATGGTAATGGAGGAAGTAGCGGACAGAACTGTTCCAACCCGACAACACCCGCCAAGAAAGATCTAAGCCATGTTACTTGCTACAAGTGCCAGAAGACCGGACATTACGCTAATGAATGTCATGAAGCCAAGAATGGAAACGGCAACGGAAGCTCTGGGAAGAAGCTCAACCCTTTCACTAGGGGACAAGTGAACCACGTTAACATGGAGGAGGTTGAAGCCCAGCCAGACGCAGTAATAGGTAAGTTTTTGGTTAAGTCATTTACTGCAGTCATAGTTTTTGATACTGGTGCATCGCATTCATACATATCAAGGGGATTCGTGGATAAGTTTAAACTGCCAACCCAAGCCCTTAGGTCACCCATGTTAGTAACCTCGCCAGGAGCAGAGTTTATGGCCAGCCTATGTTGTGATCGGTTACCATTAAGGATTGGTAACTACCTATTCCCCTCGGACCTAATAGTATTGGAGTCACAAGGACTGGATGTGATATTAGGCATGGATTGGTTATCGAAGTATGGAGGGAACATTGACTGCGCCAGTAAGTCGATTTTTCTTACCACCCTAGAAGGAAGAAGGATCAAGTATGTATCTCGGCATGTGTCGAATAGGACTCAAGTAAATTCCTTATCAGGAGTTGTACAGGAGGAAGTACCAGTGGTGAAGGATTTTCTGGATGTATTTCTAGAAGAGTTGCCAGGCATGCCACTGGATAGAGACATTGAGTTTTTGATTGAGCTTTTACCAGGCACAGGGCCAATATCTAAGAGACCATATAGAATGCCCGCAAAGGATTTGGAGGAAATTAAGAAGCAGATTAAGGAGTTACTGGATAAAGGTTATATTCACCCAAGTTCATCACCTTGGGGATCCCCAGTACTTCTAGTGGAGAAGAAGGATGGATCGTTGAGGATGGTTGTTGATTATCGAGGATTAAATGAGGTGACGATCAAGAACAAGTACCCACTGTCGATGATCAATGATTTTTTTGACCAGCTGCAAGGAGCTAAGGTGTTATCCAAGATTGATCTACGATCAGGGTACCACCAGCTGAAGATTCGAGAGCAGGACATACCTAAGACAGCTTTTACCACAAGGTATGGGCTATATGAGTATACCGTTATGTCACTTGGTCTGACTAACGCACCTGCCTATTTTATGAACATGATGAACAAGGTGTTTATGGAGTTTTTGGATAAGTTCATTGTGGTGTTCATTGATGATATTGTGGTCTACTCGAAGAATGAAGAAGAACATAAAGAGCATTTGCGTTTGGTACTTGGAAAGCTTAGAGAACATCAGTTATACGCCAAGTTCAGCAAGTGTGAGTTTTGGTTGAAGGAATTAGGATTTCTTGGACATGTTATATCTGGAGAAGGAATAGCAATAGACCCCACCAAGGTTGTCACTGTGACAAATTGGGAATCACCCACGTCAGTTGGAGAGATCCGGAGTTTTCTTGGACTCGCAGGATACTACCGAAGGTTCATTGAGAATTTCTCAAAGATTGCAAAGCCCATGACAGAGTTGTTGAAGAAGGACACCAAATTTAAATGGACTGAGGAATGTGAGGCCAGTTTTCAGGATTTGAAAAGACGCTTGGTTACATCACCAGTGTTGATTCTGCCAGATCAACATAAGGATTATGAAGTATATTGCGACGCTTCACGTCGAGGACTTGGAGCCGTACTTATGTTGGAGGGAAGAGTTGTTTCATATGCCTCCCGACAGCTCAAGCCCCATGAGTTAAACTATGCTACGCATGATTTGGAGTTAGCAGCTGTAGTGCATGTGTTGAAGACTTGGAGACATTTTCTCATCGGAAACCATTGTGAGGTATACACGGATCACAAGAGTTTGAAGTATATCTTCATGCAGAAGGAGTTGAATCTCAGGCAGAGGAGATGGTTAGAACTCATTAAGGATTATGATATGAGATTACATTACCATCCCGGAAAGGCTAATGTAGTAGCCGATGCGTTGAGCCGCAAAAGTCATGTCAATGCACTCATGACCGGAGAGTTACCCGAGGAGTTAGCAGAGGATCTTAGCGAGTTATGTTTGGAAATAGTTCCAAGAGGTTATGTAGCAGCATTGGAAATTCAGTCTACTTTGATGGATAAGATTAGAGAAACTCAGAAGACGGACAAGGAGATTGCCGAGATAAAGGAAAGAATGAGCAAAGGAAAGGCTAAAGGATTTTGTGAGGATGAGCATGATACCTTATGGTTTGAGGACCGCGTATATGTGCCCAATGATCAGGAGATCAGGAAGTTGATTCTGCAAGAGGCCCGTGATTCGCCATATTCGATTCACCCAGGAAATACCAAGATGTATGGATTTGAAGGATAGTTTCTGGTGGACCGGAATGAAGAAGGATATTGCGGAGTATGTAGCAGTTTGTGATGTATGTCAGAGAGTGTAGGCAGAGCATCAGAAGCCAGCAGGATTGCTACAACCATTGTCGTTACCCGAATGGAAGTGGGATAAGTTAGGCATGGACTTTATCACAGGATTACCCAAGACTCGTTCAGGCTATGACTCGATTTGGGTTGTAGTCGATCGTTCGACAAAGGTAGCTCATATCATCCCAGTGAAGACCACTTACACCAGTGCTAAGTTGGCAAAGATATACATGACCAGGATCGTATGTCTGCATGGAGTTTCAAGGACCATTGTATCAGATAGAGGAACCCAGTTCACTTTAAAGTTTTGGAATCAGTTGCATGAAACTTTGGGAACCAGGCTAGAGTTCAGTACAGCTTTTCACCCGCAGACAAATGGACAGACTGAGAGGGTTAACCAGATTCTGGAGGACATGTTGAGAGCTTGTGCACTAGACTATGGATCTAGTTGGTACGATAATTTGCCGTATGCAGAGTTTTCATACAACAATAGCTATCAAGCCTGTTTGAAGATGGCCCCTTTCGAAGCACTGTACGGAAGGAGGTGCAGAACACCGTTATTGTGGGACGAAGTTGGAGACTGACAATTGTTTGGACCAGATTTGATTAAAGAGTCTGAAGAGAAGGTTAAGCTGATTCGCGATAGACTCAAGGTAGCCCAGTCCAGGCAGAAGAGTTATGCGGATTCTAAACGCAAGGAGACAGTTTAAGAAGTTGGAGACAGAGTGTATCTTCGGGTATCACCACTTCGTGGAGTGAAGCGCTTTGGAGTTAAGGGAAAGTTAGCGCCACGATTTGTGGGACCATACAGAGTTTTGGAACGTATGGGAGAAGTTGCCTGCAGGTTGGAATTACCCGAAGGATTATTCGGAGTTCACGATGTGTTCCATGTTTCTCAGTTGAAGAAGTGCCACGCAGAGATGGCTGATATTCCTCTGAGAGATACAGTGCCGTTGGAAGCGATATAGTTGGATAGCGACTTGACATATAAGGAGAAACCAGTCAAGATACTCGAGTTTGCCAGCCGAGTGACGCGCAACAAGGTTATCAAGTTTTGCAAGGTTCAGTGGAGTCACCATACCAAAGATGAAGCCACCTGGGAGCGAGAAGAAGACCTACGGAAGGATCACTCTCACCTATTTTCTAGCCAACCCGAATCTCGACGGCGAGATTCATCTTAAGGGGGGTAGGTTTGTAACATCCCAAATTTTCAATTTGGAATGTTATACATTAGATCATCATTGCATATCATATTTTATTGCATTTTGGCTTGATCCTAGAAATTCTACGCAACTCAAGAACCCACGGAGAGAGTTGGGGATTTCGTTATTTTCATTTTGAGTTTTCTCAAATTTTGAAAGAAGGATCATTTGGTTTTGATTATTTCCCCTTCCTAATATTTCAAAATAAAAATATATGAGAGGAGATAAAATGACTTCTCCAAAATAGATGAAATATTAGAGAAAAAATATTTAAAACCAAATAAATATTTTATTTGGATTTTATTGCAATTTTATGTGAATTAGAAAAATTGCACGTTTTCAAAATTGCATTTTAGGGCCAAGAAAATGTTCATCTTGTTCTAAATATTTTATCAAAATATGTATCTGGCAACTGTGTAGCAGATTGCAAAACTGCCACACGCATCGAGAGGCGTTCGATCCAAATCCAATGAGGCGTTCCCTTCCCCACCTTCTTCCCCAGTGGCCAACGCGCCTCCCCGCCACACGCCTCAAACCTCGATCCCGCCGCTCGCCTCACACCCCTGGCTCCAGCGTAGCACGCCTTCCCTCCTCACCTAGCCGGCTAGCCCCTGGAACCTCCACCTCCTTTCCCAGCTGCAAGGGCCTCCGGGTTCCGGATTCCGGCGAGATCCGCAGCCACCTAAAGGCGTCAGTCGTTGCCTTGCTTCCCGGTCAAAGGAGAAGGGAGCCGAGATCCGCTACCCCCGCTGCTTGTTGTGGATGGCCCCGGCCCTGCTTCTTGTTGTAGATGGATCCTGCTGCAACCTCACCGGCTGTCCATCGCAGAGATGTCATGGCAGACGATGCCACCACGCATCAGCCACACTTCCGGTCGCTCAGTAGAGGAGCTCCATCCCTCCCATCTACATCTCCTCCACCTACGTTGCTGGTTGCCAATCGGCCGAGGTAACGTCCCCGTCTTCGGCTCCATTCCCATCCATGGCCGGAGCTTGCTGTGCCTCCTACGAGCAGATGCGTATGAGCCTGACAGTAGGGTAGTTGTACAACTTCGATGTTGATTACTACTGCTGGCAACCTTGCTGTGCTAGTCTCTATAGATTTTGTTGCTTTTTTTATAATCAAGTGATTCCAGGCCTCTTTTTCGAGTTTACAGTTTGCTCTGCTCTGATAGTACTACAACATATGATTGTTGTTTGTTGCAAGAACTGTTGTATCTAGAGAATATAAACAGAGAGCCGGTCTTCTGCACTTTTACCTTGATTCAGATGCTAAGTGGCCTGAAGATTAGTATAGAGCTAGGATGGCAATACAGACATGAGCGTAATACGTGGTTCATCAAAACTACCCGATAACTTACGTATAAACATCACGATAACTTTGACAAAGGAGGAAAAGTAGTTAAAAACCCACCTGGTAACTCATGTGAAAATAACACGATAATACACAAATCACATATCCGATAACTTACACACAAACATCCACGGTAACTTTGAGCAAAGGAAAAAATGTTGAAAAATATACCCCAATAAGTTATGTGAAAATAATACGGTAATATATGAACCACATACCCGATATTTTGCGTACAAACACCGTGATAACTTTGATCAAAGGAAAAAAGTTATTAAAAATATACCCCAATAACTTATATGAAAATAGCACGATAATATACGAACCTCATACCCGATAACTTGCGTACAAACACCGTGATAACTTTGACAAAAGGAAAAAGTTGTTGAAAAATATACCCCGATAACTTATGTGAAAATAGCATGATAGTATACGAACCTCATACTCAATAACTTACATACAAACACAGCGGTGAGTTTCACAACAGGAAAAAACTTTTTTTGTGAGTGGGAAAAAACTTGTTGAAAAACATACCCCCAACACCTTATATTATCTAAAAATAACATGGCAATTTACAAACCGCATATCCGATAACTTACATACAAACACCACGGCGACTACGATCAAAGGGGCAAAGGTTGTTGAAATACATAACCACCGGTAACTTTTGTGAAAATAGCACGATAGTATACAAAAAGCATACCCGATAACTTACATACAAACACTGCGATACCTTTGAATAAGGCGGGAAACTAGTTTCAAAAACATACCACCGTTAATTAATGTGAAAATAGCACGATAATATACGAACCGCATACCTGATAACTTATGTACAAATACCATGATAACTTTGACCAATAAAAAAATATTGTTAAAATACATAACCTTGATAACTTATGTGAAAATAACACAGTAATATATGATCTGCATAGCCGATAACTTATGTACAAACATTGCGATAACTTTTGACCAAGAGGAGAAAAAGTTATTGAAAAACATAACCCCGGTAACTTATGTGGAAATACCAGGATAACTTGCATACCACATACGTGGTAACTTATATACCACAAGAGGGAAAAATTCTTGAAATACATACTCGACAACTACTATGTAAACAATATGGCAATATACGAGCCTCATATCAGATAACTTAAGTACAAACACTATGGTGATTTGCATCTAAAAAAGGAAGGAAGGGGACACCGAGTTTGTGAACCATCTGAACCCGTGTAAAATGTCCAAGAATTAGTTTCAAATCCCAGACAAGTGAGTCCGCCGGTTTGAATTTTCAGTTTCATTCGATCTGATCTCAGGAATGTACAAGTAGTCTGCTAGTTGAAAGAAATCAATAACGTGGCGCAGCCCAGGCGGTTGTTGTTGCTAAATTAATTGTTGGAGGTTGTCGATTCGATTCCCCTCCTATCGCATTTTTTTAGCTTTTTTCAAACTTCAAACGTGTGTGCGTAGAATCAGGACGGGCCCGCCCCAGCAGGGGATCCGGATGGCCCAGAAAATTGGAAGAAGCGAGGGGTTCGTGCGGGGGGGGGGGGTCGGGATGGCCTAGAAAATCGGGAGAGGGGGATGGGTTTCATGCGGAAGGAGGGGGTCTGGTGGTTTTGGCAATCTGGCACACGGTTGCCAGTTATCACAGTCCATATTTTATTCAGACGGTGAAAAATTGTTTTGGCATTTTTAGATTTTTATTTATTTTTCTAGGATTTATTTTCGGCGGAACGTTATTTAAAAAAACATCTGTTCACGTGCCCGACTGGGCCGAAGGCCAAGCCGAGCTGGGCCAAGCCCGCGCCGCCGTCTGCCGCACCGGCTCGGGACCGGAGTCCAGAGCGAAGCCGCCGCCGCCGCCCGAGTCCGGGAGGAGCACGCCTCCCGAGACGGCCCCTCCCCCAAGCCAGCCGCCCCCTCCTCTTAAATACCGCTACCACCGACCCCCACCACCACCACCCGAGCCGCCCCGCCGAACCCCGCCGCCTAGCGCCGCCGCCGCCTGCCGTTGCCGCCCCACCGCCGCCCGAGCAGCCCGCCGCCCCACCGGACCCCACCGGAGCCGCCAGATCTCGCCGGAGCCCCGCCGCCGCCGGTTTTTGAGAGAAAACCGATACGGTTTTTTTCATAAAACCCTAGTTTTCGTTTTTTTAGAATAGATCGGTTTTATTTTGTCGGGTTATTTATTTAGCGGACGTTCGTCCGTACGTTCGTTTTAATGAACGGTGTTCACTCGTTAGCCGCATACAGTGAGCGTTCGTTCGTTAGCCTGTTCGTCAGTTTTTCTTTTTCTCGGATTTTCCGTGATTATTTTCAATCGCGATTTCTGATCCGACTTCCGTTCTAGTATAAGTTTTTGCTCGTTTATTGGAACCAGGCGATTCAAGCGCCTAGAGTTTCGTATCGAAACCCTCTTTCTATTTAACCAACTTAAACAAGATTTTGCTACTGTAAAATTTGACTTTAGTCCAGATTAGTAAACGAAGCTTGTTTCTTTTGCCATTTGATTTTTGTTGCTTCGTTTGATTTGATTCTTTTTGCAAACCGGAGTTCTTAAGTTGAACTTTCTGGTTAGATCTCTTATTTGAGTTTTACACGTGCCCTTGCTTGATTGCTTATTGTATGCTTGTTTGTTTGCGATAGAGTACCCGGAGTGTGAAGCGTGCTACTACGAGTCTCTAGGTTTCGCGAATCATCAGCAAGGCAAGTAACACTTTGATCATATCCCTTACATACCCAGTTTTATGCATTAGTTTCACCCTCAAACATTGTATGAGTAGGATTGATAACATGTGGGTATTGGGAAGTAGTTGATGAGGTAGGAACCTATTGCCCCGCATTCAAACCTTGGGAGTTACTATTATGTTATGCTTATATTGCCATGCTATGCTCGTAGACGTGGATGGGGATTGAGCGTATTCATGACAGATGTGAGTATTGTTAATTAATGGTTCAGCTTAAGGTGGCAACTTAAATACACATCTGGGTGGATTGAGGCACCTGGGGAATCCAGTGATTGCCTGTATTTTGTTTGCAAATCCCGGGGTACCGTGTGATTCTCCTATGGACTGCCACCCAGGCTCAAAGGGATCATAAGATTGTTCATACTAGAAACTTCCGTGTGCAGCCACAAGCTATTATGGGCTCTAGCATAGTTGATTAAGTCGTGTGAACTCTTAAAGTGGTAGACTAGCAGATGTAGGGGAAGGAGGTGGTACTGTCTACCCATCGTAAGGTGCTAACGCTTCTGAAAGACTGTGTCTCGGTCATCCGTTTCTCAAACACCATGTAGTGGGAGAAATCCAACGGAGGAGATCGAGTCTTGTGGGGAAAAGTGCGCAAACCTCTGCAGAGTGTACAAACTAATCATGGTTAGCCGTGTCCCGGGTTATGGACATCTTTAGTATCTGGTTCTTGGATTATCATGTTGATCTCATCACTATCTAATTAATTTGATGGGTTGTTAATGATTACTTTTAATTGGGATTGAGAGGGGGTTTACCTTCTCAATGTTTTCAACAAACTTTGTAGTTAAATAAAATATATTCCTTTGCAGTAGGGAAAAATTGGCTTTTCACAAAACATATTAACCATGTAGCCTCCACCAGCCATATATGCATGTAGTGATTGCACTATTCTGTTCATTACACTCTTGTGTTACTTTGCCAGCATATTCCATGTGCTGACCCATTTTCAGGCTGCAACGTATCATGTTGCAGACTTTTCAGACGACGAGTAAGGAGCCTTAGGTCGTGGTCTTTCACTCAGTGATGCCGTTGGAGTTGATGGACTCACTTATCTTCCAAGCCTTCCGTTGTTATCGTATTAGATGGCCTTAAGCCAAATTTATTGTAATAAGTTCTCTTTTGAGACATTCAATGTAATAAGTTTGTGATTGCTACTCTGTTGTAAATCCTTCAAGTACTGTGCGTGTCAGCATTACCGATCCAGGGATGACACTGATGCACAGAGATCGGGCTGTTTGAGGTCTGGGGGCTACAGGAAATCCCTACTCCTCACATTGACATCAATTGATGGGCATTGATACGTCTCCAACGTATCTATAATTTTTTATTTCTCCATGCAATATTATCTACTGTTTTGGACCATATTGGGCTTTATTTTCCACTTTTATATTATTTTTGGGACTAACCTATTAACCGGAGGCCTAGCCCAGAATTGTTGTTTTTTTTGTCTATTTCAGAGTTTCGAAGAAACGGAATATCAAACGGAGTCCAAACTGAATGAAACCTTCGGGAACGTGATTTTCTCACCGAATATGACCTAGGAGACTTGGACCCTACGCCAAGGAAGCTTCGAGGTGGGCACGAGGTAGGGGGCGCGCCCTCCCCCCAGGCATGCCCCCACCCTCGTGGGGCCCACGAAGCTCTACCGACGTACTTCTTCCTCCTATATATACCTACGTACCCCCAAACGATCAGATACGGAGCCAAAAACCTAATTCCACCGCCACAACCTTCTGTACCCACAAGATCCCATCTTGGGGCCTGTTCCGGAGCTCCGCCGGAGAGGGCCGTCATCACGGGGGGCTTCTACATCATCATAGCCTCTCCGATGAAGTGTGAGTAGTTTACCTCAGACCTTCGGGTCCATAGTTATTAGCTATATGGCTTCTTGTCTCTTTTTGGATCTCAATACAATGTTCTCCCCCTCTCTCGTGGAGATCTATTCGATGTAATCTTCTTTTTGCGGTGTGTTTGTTGAGACCGATGAATTGTGGGTTTATGATCAAGTCTATCTATGAATAATATTTGAATCTTCTCTGAATTCTTTTATGTATGATTGGTTATCTTTGCAAGTCTCTTCGAACTATCAGTTTGGTTTGGCCTACTAGATTGGTTTTTCTTGCCATGGGAGAAGTGCTTAGCTTTGGGTTCAATCTTGCGGTGTCCTTTCCCAGTGACAGAAGGGGCAGCAAGGCACGTATTGTATTGTTGCCATCGAGGATAACAAAATGGGGTTTTTATCATATTGCTTGAAACTATCCCTCTACATCATGTCATCTTGCTTAAGGCGTTACTCTGTTTTTAACTTAATACTCTAGATGCATGCTGGATAGCGGTCGATGAGTGGAGTAATAGTAGTAGATGCAGGCAGGAGTCGGTCTACTTGTCTCGGACGTGATGCCTATATACATGATCATACCTAGATATTCTCATAACTATGCTCAATTCTGTCAATTGCTCAACAGTAATTCGTTCACCCGCCGTAAAATACTTATGCTCTTGAGAGAAGCCACTAGTGAAATCTATGGCCCCCGGGTCTATCTTCATTATATTAATCTTCCATCACTTTATTATTGCCTTTGCTTTTTTACTTTGGTTTTGTTTTACTTTGCATCTTTATCACAAAAATACCAAAAATACTATCTATCATCTCTATCAGATCTCACTCTCGTAAGTGACCGTGAAGGGATTGACAACCCCTTATCGCGTTGGTTGCGAGGAGTTATTTGCTTTGTGAAGGTTCGAGGGACATGCACGTAGCCTCCTACTGGATTTATACCTTGGTTCTCAAAAACTGAGGGAAATACTTACGCTACTTTGCTGCATCATCCTTTCCTCTTCGGGGAAATCCAACGCAGTGCTCAACAGGTAGCAAGAAGAATTTCTAGCGTCGTTGCCGGGGAGGCTTACGGAAGGTCAAGTCAAGATTTGGACTCCCGACAACGAGCCATTTCTGGTGCCGTTGCCGGGGACTCCCGCATTACATTATTTGCCATTTGCCTCTCGTTTTCCTCTCCCCCACTTCACCCTTGTCATTTTATTAGCCCTCTCCTTTCCGTTTTCCTTTTTCTCGCTTGCTTTCTGTTTGCTTGTGTGTTGGATTGCTTGTTTGTCGCGATGGCTCAAGATAATACCCAATTGTGTGACTTTACCAATACCAACAATAATAATTTCCTTAGCACTCCAATTTCTCCTCTTACCAACACTGAATCTTGTGAAATCAATACTGCTTTGTTGAATCTTGTTATGAAAGATCAATTTGCCGGCCTTCCTAGTGAAGATGCCACTACTCATCTAAATAGCTTCGTTGATTTGTGTGATATGCAAAAGAAGAAAGATGTTGATAATGATATTGTTAAATTGAAGCTATTTCCTTTTTCGCTTAGAGATCGTGCTAAAGCTTGGTTTTCGTCTTTTCCTAAAAATAGTATTAATTCTTGGAACAAGTGCAAAGATGCGTTTATCTCTAAGTATTTTCCTCCCGCTAAGATCATCTCTCTTAGAAACGATATTATGAATTTTAAGAAACTTGATCATGAACATGTTGCACAAGCTTGGGAGAGAATGAAATTAATGATACAGAATTACCCTACTCATGGTTTAAATTTGTGGATGATTATACAAATTTTTTATGCCGGATTAAATTTTGCTTCTAGAAATCTTTTGGATTCGGCCGCGGGAGGCACTGTTATGGAAATCACTTTAGGAGATGCTACTAAACTCCTAGATAATATTATGGTTAATTATTCTCAATGGCGCACTGAAAGATCTACTAATAAAAAAGTGCATGCGATAGAAGAAATTAATGTTTTGAGTGGAAAGATGGATGAACTTATGAAATTATTTGCTACTAAGAGTGTTTCTTCTGATCCTAATGATATGCCTTTGTCTACTTTGATTGAGAATAATAATGAATCTATGGATGTGAATTTTGTTGGTAGCAATAATTTTGGTAACAATGCATATAGAGGAAACTTTAATCCTAGGCCTTATCCTAGTAATCCTTCTAATAATTATGGAAATTCCTACAACAACTCTTATGGAAATTTTAATAAGATGCCCTCTGAATTTGAGACTAGTGTTAAAGATTTTATGAATTCGCAAAATAATTTTAATGCTTGGCTTGAAGAGAAATTGCTTAAAGTTGATGATTTGGCTAGGAACGTTGATAGAATTTCTCTTGATGTTGATTCTTTAAAGTTTAGATCTATTCCTCCTAAGCATGATATCAATGAGTCTCTCAAAGCCATGAGAATTTCCATTGATGAGTGCAAGGAAAGAACCGCTAGGATGCGTGCTACGAAAGATGCCTTTATTAAAGCGTGTTCTTCCAATTTCTATGAAAATAAAGATGAAGATCTAAAAGTTATTGATGTGTCCCCTATTAAATCTTTGTTTTGCAACATGAATCTTGATAATGATGGGATTGAATATGATCCACCTTTACCTAGAAGGCGTTCCAAGAATTCGGAGTTTTTAGATCTTGATGCTAAAATTGATAAAAGTGGGATTGAAGAAAGCAAAACCCTAGATGTTGCTAAACCCACTATTTTGGATTTCAAGGAATTTAATTATGACAGTTGCTCTTTAATTGATTGTATTTCCTTGTTACAATCAGTGCTAAATTCTCCTCATGCTTATAGTCAAAATAAAGCCTTTACTAAACATATCGTTGATGCCTTGATGCAATCTTATGAAGAAAAGCTTATGTTGGAAGTCTCTATCCCTAGAAAACTTTATGATGAGTGGTAACCTACTATTAGAATTAAAATTAAAGATCATGAGTTTTATGCTTTGTGTGATTTGTGTGCTAGTGTTTCCACTATTCCCAAAACTTTGTGTGATTTGCTAGATTTCCGTGATTTTGATGATTGCTCTCTAAACTTACACCTTGCGGATTCCACTATTAAGAAACCTATGGGAAGAATTAATGATGTTCTTATTGTTGCAAATTGGAATTATGTTCCCGTAGAATTTATCGTTCTTGATATAGATTGCAATCCTTCATGCCCTGTTATTGTTGATAGACCTTTCCTTAGAACGGTTGGTGCAATTATTGATATGAAGGAAGGGAATATTAGATTCCAATTTCCATTAAAGAAAGGCATGGAACACTTACCTAGGAAGAAAATAAGATTACCATATGAATCTATCATGAGAGCCACTTATGGATTGCCTACCAAAGATGGAAATACCTAGATCTATCTTTGCTTTTATGCGTAGCTAGGGGCGTTAAATGATAGCGCTTGTTGGGAGGCAACCCAATTTTATTTTTTGTTTTTTTTGCTTTTGCTTATGTTTAGTAATAAATCTTTGTTCTAGCCTCTGGTTAGATGAGTTTTTATCTTTTAATTAGTGTTTGTGCCAAGTTAAACCTATAGGATCTTCTTGGATGATGGTTATTTGATCTTGCTGTAATTTCCAGAAACTTTCTGTTAACTAAAACAATTGTTTAAAATCACCAGAACGTGATAAAATACTGATTCCAATTGATGCTGATCAATAAACAAATTTTCTATGTCTTGCTATTTTGGTAGATTTTTTGGAGTTCCAGAAGTTTGCGTTAGTTACAGATGACTACAGACTGTTCTGTTTTTGACAGATTCTGTTTTTCGTGTGTTGTTTGCTTATTTTGATGAATCTATGGCTAGTAAAATAGTTTATAAACCATAGAGAAGTTGGAATACAGTAGGTTTAACACTAATATAAATAAAGAACGAGTTCATCACAGTACCTTGAAGTGGTCTTTTGTTTTCTTTCGCTAACGGAGCTCACGAGATTTCTGTTGAGTTTTGTGTTGTTAAGTTTTCATGTTTTGGGTGAAATCTTTTGATGGATTATGGAACAAGGAGTGGCAAGAGCCTAAGCTTGGGGATGCCCATGGCACCCCCAAGATAATCTAACGACACCAAAAAGTCAAAGCTTGGGGATGCCCCGGAAGGCATCCCCTCTTTCGTCAACTTCCATCGGTAACTTTACATGGAGCTATATTTTTATTCACCACATGATATGTATTTTGCTTGGAGCGTCTTGTATTATTTGAGTCTTTGTTTGTTAGATTACCACAACCATCCTTGCTGTACACACCTTTTGAGAGAGCCATACATGATTTGGAATTTGATAGTTTTGCTCTAGTGCTTCACTTATATCTTTTAGAGCACGGTGGTGGATTTGTTTTATAGAAACTATTAATCTCTCATGCTTCACTTAGATTATTTTGAGAGTCTTAAATAGCATGGTAATTTGCTTAAAAACTTAATATGCTTGGTATTCAAGATTGTAAAACTTTCTTTTGAGTGCGTTGAATACTAAGAAAAGTTTGATGCTTGATAATTGTTCCGAGATATGAAGATGGTGATATTAGAGTCATGCTAGTTGAGTAGTTGTGAATTTGAGAAATACTTGTGTTAAAGTTTGTGATTCCCGTAGCATGCACGTATGGTGAACCGTTATGTGATGAAGTCGTAGAATGATTTATTTATTGATTGTCTTCCTTATGAGTGGCGGTCGGGGACGAGCGATGGTCTTTTCCTACCAATCTATCCCCCTAGGAGCATGCGCGTAATACTTTGCACTACAAAAAAAAGACACATCCGTGACATTCTGGGCCGAACGAATTTTTTTTGTCATACATATGACACTTCTATGATGATAACTGTGACAAAACCCGGTATCATCATAGATGTGGTGTGCTCCTACTTCTATGACAAAAAATCATGACAGAAAATGGGCTTTTCGTCCTGGGCGGGTCGGAGAAGCAGCTGCATGACATTCTTTGGGCCGTCCATGACGGAAAAAACCATGGTAGAAGCAAGGGCACGGAAAATATTGGGGAGTCCCCAGTTACGGTGGGTGGTCGGGGGTCGAGCGATGCGCGTTTCTCTCGTACGTACGCACGTGTGTGCGAGGCGTTGGGCTCTAACTGAACCCAAGCGAGGCGTTGGGCTCTAGCGGAACCCGAGCGATTGCATTGTAGGCTACGCGTTACTGAACCCGAGTGATCGATCGATGGCTGTTAACTAAACCCGATCGAGCGATCCTTCGCTACTGCTGCTAACTGAAGCCGATCGATGCTGCCTCTGGATGAACAGTGAGCGTTGCGGGGGGGGGGGGGTGGATGAACAGTTCCCGGTGGGGGTGGATGAACAGGACCCCGTGGTGTTGCCTTTGGATGAACAGTACCCCGATCGATCGAGCCGGTTGGGGCTGGATGAACAGGACCCCGTGGAGGGCTGGATGAACAGGACCACCCCGTGGAGGGCAGGATGAACAGTATCCCGTGGAGGGGTGGTTGAACAGGAGCCTGTGGAGAGGGCTGGTTGAACAGTAGCCGGTCGAGTAGCGCGCGGTGGAGGCTGGATGAACAGTCACAGGTGGAGGCTGGAGGAGGTCGACGGTGGATGAATAGTAGCCCGTGGAGGCTGGAGGGGGTCGACGATGGAGATGAACAGTATCCCGTGGAGTCCCGTTTTGCGGTACGCCACACCGCTCACGATGAACAGGACCCCGTTTGGATAGTAGCGCTCCAACACAAGTAAGTTTCCTCTGTTTTGCAGTACGCCACACCCCGGCCGATCAATAGGACCCCCGTTCCGATCGTAGGAGGTCCGTTTCCTCTGTTTTCCGGTACGCCAGACCCCTCCCGATGAACAGGATCCCGTTTCAACGTGGCCGGTCGAACACAAGGCTGTTTCCTCTGTTCTGCGGTACGCCAGGCCTCGTTTCCATCGCCTGTTCCGTCCAAGCCCTCCCGATGAACACGACCACGCATTCCGTTGCCTCCCCATGAACACGACGACGACGCTGTTTCTCCGTTCCGACCCAGCCATGTACATGAGCCCTGGCTGTACGTATGCGCGAGTAGGCGTTCGAGACCCCGCCCGTATGTACACATACGTGGCCGTATTTTTTTTTCTTGCACCCTGGCCGCTGTACGTACGTGTACATGCTACGTGCGCGCCTCTACTACGACACGTGCGCGCCTCTACATCGACCAGTATATATGTACGTACACGTTCGCGACCAGAATGACAACGCTACGTACGCTTCGACCAGGTGGGTCCCCGACTATCAGGCACTTCCTTGCATGCGAAGATGTAGCTGGTGGGTCCCAACAGTCAGGGGGAAATGTTTTTTTCACGAAATACAGTGGCTCGTCCGATGGGTCCCAGCTGTCAGGTGGAGGAATCATTATTTTCCACGTAATAAGGAGGCACTCCCTTGCTGTGGCCGTGGACCCAGCTGTCAGCCTCTCCACGTACAGTCCACGTCCGATGGAGGTCGTTTCTTGACCATGTTGACCACGCCGCGCCGAGAGCACCACGGCGGTGGACGACGGCGAGGCCTAGGAAGGGGACGACGGGGAGCCGGGGAAGATGCGGCAGTGGAAGCCCGCGCGGAGAGGAGTACGAGGGTTCACTGGTCCGGCTGCAGTGTGAGGCTGCCGTCGCCGCAGGGCCTGGCCAGCGGTGGGAATAGTAGGGGCGGTGAGGCCTCCGCGGCAGCACAGCCGGCCACGGGAGGCAGGAGCATGCGGCACGACCGGCGCTGCTTTGGGCGACTGGAGCAAGAAGACCAGAGGTTGAAGAAGCACTACGGCCGTTGGATGGACATCGTACGGTCACTCGAGCTAGAATCGTTTATATTGACTAAAGTTGACAAAGGCCCTCGTCCCAGTCAACTTAGTAGGCCCACAAGTCAGGCTCCCACCATGGTGGGTCCTAGCTAGCAGGGAAGTATTCATTTTTGTGCGTAATAAGGAGGCACTTCCGGTGGGTCCGACCTGACAGCGAGGGGAACTTTTTTTCATGAAATACGCTGGCCCGTCCGGTGGGTCCCACCAGTCAGGGGGGAAACGTTTTTTCGCGAAATAAGGTGGCCCGTCCGATGGGTCCCTGCTGTCAGGTGGAGGAATAATTATTTTGCGCGTAATAAGGAGGCACTTCCTTGCGGCCGCCTGGACCCAGCTATCAGCCTCTCCACGTACAGTACTCTTCCGATGGAAGTCGGTCGTTGACCATGTTGACCACACCGCGCCGAGAGCACCAGGGCGGTGGACGACGGCGAGGACTAGGAAGGGGACGACTCGGAGCCGGGGAAGACGTGGCAGTGGATGCCCACTCGAAGAGGAGTACGAGTGAGGGAGTCCTGGATTAGGGGGTTCCGGATGGCCGGACTATACCTTCAGCCGGACTCCTGGACTATGAAGATACAAGATTGAAGACTTCGTCCCGTGTCCGGATGGAACTTTCCTTGGCATGTAAGGCAAGCTTGGCGATGCGGATATTTAGATCTCCTACCATTGTAACCGACTTTGTGTAACCCTAACCCTATCCGGTGTCTATATAAACCGGAGGGTTTTAGTCCGTAGGACGACAACTCCAACAGACAACAATCATACCATAGCCTAGCTTCTATGGTTTAGCTTCCTTGATCTCGTGGTAGATCTACTCTTGTACTACCCATATCCTCAATATTAATCAAGCAGGACGTAGGGTTTTACCTCCATCAAGAGGGCCCGAACCTGGGTAAAACTTCGTGTCCCTTGTCTCTTGTTACCATCCGCCTAGACGCACAGTTCGGGACCCCCTACCCGAGATCCGCCGGTTTTGACACCGACATTGGTGCTTTCATTGAGAGTTTCTCTGTGTCATCACTTTTAGGCACGATGGCTCCTTCGATCATCAACAACGATGCAGTCCCGGACGAGACTTTTCTCCCCGGACAGATCTTCATCTTCGGCGGCTTCGCACTGCGGGCCAATTCGCTTGGCCACCTGGAGCAGATCAAAAGCTACGCCCCTGGCCATCAGGTCAGGTTTGGAAGTTTGAACTACACAGCCGACATCCCCGGAGACTTGATCTTCAATGGATTCGAGCCACAGCCAAGCGTGCCGCACTGTCTCGATGGGCACGATCTAACTCTGCCACCGAACAGTGCCCTGGAGGCCGCACACACATCGGTTCTGACCTTTAATTCGAAACCGGTTGCACCCATCGAGGATGAGCAGTTGGACGCCGCCTCGGGGGGCTGTGATCCCAAAGGCGATCGAGCCGAACACCAGCCCCGCACTCTGCATGGCCCATGACTCCGAGTTGCCGGACTCCTCTCTGGACTCCGAGCCCTCCGCGCGCCTGCCAATCGGATCCGATTGGGCGCCTGTTACGGAGTTCACCGCCGCGGACATCTTTCAGCACTCGCCCTTCGGCGACATCCTGGAGTCACTAAAGTCTCTCTCTTTATCGGGAGAGCCCTGGCCGGATTATGGCCAGCAAGGTCGGGATACGGACGATGAAGAAATTCAAAACCCATCCACCACCCATTTGGTAGCCACCGTCGATAATTTATATGACGTGCTCAACTTCGACTCCGAAGACATCGACGGCATGGACGGCGATGCAGGAGACGCATCTGAACCAACGCCTTCAGAGCATTGGACAGCCACCTCATCTCATGATGTGTACATGGTGGACACCCCTAAAGGAAGCGACAACGAGGAACACAGGGATGCAACGAGGGATCGATCTCTCGAAAAGCAAACAAAGCATCGGCGTAAACGCCGCTCCAAGCCCCGCCTCGATACAGACCTAGCCATAGAGCAGGATGAGCCGGTAGACGACGAGCGTGCCTTAGAGCAACCGTCCGAATAGGGCAGCTCGGATAAAGAAACCAAACAACCCGTCCCCGGCGAAAACGGCATTCCGGACGACCTTACGCCGGATAAGCCCACGGAGCAGAAGAACCTCCACAAGAGGCTCGTTGCAACCGCACGCAGCCTGAAAAAGCAGAAGCGGAAGCTAAAAACTGCGGAAGACGCACTCAGGATCAGGTGGAGTAAAGTAATCAATACCGCAGACAAATACGGCGACAGCCGCCGCGCTAAAAGCTATCCGAAGCGAAAGCTACTGCCTGAATTCGACGAAGAGGCCTTAGAGCCCTCGCACTCAAAAAGTAAGAAAGCCACACGGTCGGATAGACGACCCCATGGCCAGCATAAAGCGGCAAGCGGCGCCGCACTTAAGCCGGCACGTGACCCACTTACGGATTCGCATCAAAAGGATGGCCCAGCCAGGTCCATTTATGGGCCAAGAAAGCAAGCTCTCGTAAGCAATGCAATAAAGCCATTATCAGAATCCGGCACACCCAAATACAGGGGCGCCGCACACCCCCTATGTTTCACCGATGAGGTCCTGGATTATGAATTTCCAGCGGGATTCAAACCCGTAAACATAGAGGCATATGATGAAACCACGGACCCTGGAGTCTCGATCGAGGATTACATCCTCCACATACATATGGCTAGAGGAGATGACCTCCACGCCATCAAATATTTACCCCTCAAGCTTAAAGGACCAGCCCGGCATTGGCTTAAAAGCCTTCCTGAAAACACAATTGGAAGTTGGGAGGAGCTCGAGGACGCTTTCCGAGCAAATTTTCAAGGGACCTATGTCCGCCCTCCGGATGGAGACGATCTCAGTCACATCACACAATAGCCCGGAGAGTCAGCTCGGTAGTTCTGGAATAGATTTCTTACTAAGAAGAATCAGATAGTCGACTGTCCGGACGCCGAAGCCCTAGCAGCTTTCAAGCACATTGTTCGCGACGAATGGCTCGCCAGACACCTCGGCCAAGAAAATCCAAGAACAATGGCCGCATTAACAAGCCTCATGACCCGCTTTTGCGCAGGAGAGGACAGATGGTTGGCAAGACGTAGCACCAGCGACCCAAGTACATCTGAAACTAGGGATGGAAACAGAAAACCGCGACGCAACAAGGATCGTCGCCGGACTAAGGAAAACAATTTGAAGAGCACGGCAGTCAACGCCGGATTCAAAAGCTCACAGCAGAATCAGAAAAAGCCGCCCCTCCAGGATAACAAAGATGATTTATCCAACCTAAACAAAATCCTGGACAGGATATGTCAAATAGACAGTACTCGCGGAAGGCCTGCTAATCACACCCACAGAGATTGCTGGGTTTTCAAACAATCCAGCAGACTCAACGCCGAACACAAGGGGCTCGACACACCAAGCGAGGACGAGGACGAACCCCAAAAGCAGAGCACCAGGAAACAAAAGAATTTCCCACAGGAAGTAAAAACAGTAAACTTACTTCACATAACAAAATGTGCGGCGCCCATAAAGGTACGCGCCACACGGCCTATCCCAAAGGGGTCCCGCCACTGGTTGTCAAAACCAATCATCTTCGATCATCTGGATTATTCTAGAGGTATCAGGAACGCAGGCTGTACTGCCTTGGTACTCGATCCAATAATTGGCGGACTCCAGTTTTCAAATGTCCTTATGGACGGTGGCAGTGGACTAAACCTGATATATCAGGACACAATCTGTCACATGGGGATAGACCCAACAAGAATTCGCCACAGCAAAACCTCCTTTCAAGGGGTAGCGCCTAGTCCGGACACACATTGCATGGGTTTTCTCCGGCTCGAAGTTATATTCGGCTCTACCGATAACTTCCGCCGTGAAAAGCTGACTTTCCACATCGTCCCATTTTCAAGTCGCTATCAAGCACTGCTGGGACGCGAAGCTTTCGCTCGCTTTAACGCAATACCGCATTATGCATCTCTCACGCTTAAGATGCCCGGTCCACGAGCGCGCCTCCCTCGAGCGGAGGATTGTGCGGCTGCTTTAACAGCCCCACAATACAATGGCTTCACCAGCCAGAACATCCGAACAGGTCATTAAGACCACGGACACGGATAGACGAGCCCGGCATAAAAGTATCTTTTCTAATGGCTTAGTAACCACATACCCATCCCCTAGGGGCTCCGCACATACAAGAGACAATAAAGCTCAATTTTACATACTTTACTTTGTACTTTGTTTATATAATATAACTTTTGTTCGGCACGCCCTTTTTTCAACTTAGTTCCTCTCTTTTAAAGATGAACATCGTGCTGCGCCCGTCCAGGATACGGCACAACGGAGTCACAGGCGCAGACGTGCAGTAGGGACCCATTCCAAGGATTCTTTTCAGATTAAGACCCAGCGTAAACCTTTTTTACTGTCTCTTGTTGATACACATCCCCTGGTTCTATAACCAAGGAGGAGGCTGGCGTCTTGGCATGTGGCCACGTCAGAATTCCTGCGCGTACCTGGACACTAGGGGCTTATACCTAAGAGCGTTACTTCGCTCGCTCTCATAAAGACCGAATACCTTAGGGAGTGTTCGGCGTCGCGAGTTTGGCCTTATATGCATCAGCTCTGAATCATGATTTTGGTCAAATGTTGGGTTGCCCGGCTCCTGTGTTCGACCGCCTTACGTTCCGCTCTATCGGCTAAGGCGGCACCAGGAGAACTACTGCGATTGTGCCCCGGTTCGGCCAGGCGAGCACCTCAGTAGAGAAAGCCAAAAACCGACTGTCATGATATAGAGTGAGACTGGTCAACCACTCGACGACTCTCCGGAATCTATAGGATTCCTCCGCATTAACGAAGGGCTGTTTCCCGGCTAGGCACATACGCGCCCTGAATTCGGGCGAGCGCAATCGCCACCAAGGGCTATCTAAAGAGTCCCACTGTCAAGCTCCTATGGCTAAGTGAAAGTGTTAAAGCATTATAGTCCGGTTTCCTAGCTCGCTGCGCCATCACCTCCTTTGTAGAACCAAGACGTTGGATTAAGTGTGAAAATGCGCCTTCTGCGAGCACCCCCGCACTATGTGCGTGGGGGCTGAAGCCAACGACTGCCATCTTTCAGATTATATATATATATATATATATATATATATATATATATATATATATATATATATATATATATATATATATCTTAAAACGGCCGCACAGGAGGTGTTCAACATACTTGAAGGCACAAGTATAAACGGCTACTACAATTCATCAAAATACTGCTTTTATAATTACATATGCTATCAAAACGTAGCATCCTTCGAGCACTGCGTCTCTATTACACGAGCGCCTTCAAGGACTTCCTGAAAATAGTGTTCGGAGGGTAGTCGGCTTTTGTCTGAATCTCGGGATGCAACAACGGTGGTCTCCATCTCCGCCCAGTATGTCTTGACACGGGCAAGAGCCATCCGTGCGCCCTCTATGCATGCTGACCTCTTCATTGCATTGATACCTGGCACCGCATCAAGGAGTTGCTGCACCAAGCTGAAATAACTCTTCGGCTCCGATCTCCCCGGCCACAAATGACCCATGACGCACTTCATGGCGAGTCCGGACAACCTATTCAGTTCGGCCCATTGAGCCAGACGATCGTCCACCGCCAATGGACGCTCTGGATTGTGAAACTGTGACCAGAAAAGTTTTTCCACTTCGCGATCTTCCTGATCTCGAAAGTGTTCGGTCGCATCAGCACCACTCGCTGCCAAATCCAGATAGGTGTCCTCCACACTCCACATCCGGTCCAACGGAGAAAACTTCGGATCGCAAAACTTCCTCCGCAGCATAAAGGGCTTTCCAGCCGCAATCTGTCCGGCCTGACGCAGCTCCTCCTTCGCAGTCTCATCACAGAGCGAGCGTCCTTGGCATCAGCAACGGCCTTCTCTAAGTCCGTCTGCCTCGCCCGGTCTTCTTTCTCAAGAAGCTCGCAGCGGTCAGCAGCACTCTTTAACTTCACGGCCATCTCGGCCATCTCCTTCTTGCTACGGCAGTGAGCAGCCTGTTCGGCTCTCAGCTCTTCAAGGGCCTTCTCGGCAGCCGAATCCCTTTCTCTGGCTTGTTC
Source organism: Aegilops umbellulata (assembly GCA_032464435.1). Classification (NCBI taxonomy): domain Eukaryota; kingdom Viridiplantae; phylum Streptophyta; class Magnoliopsida; order Poales; family Poaceae; genus Aegilops; species Aegilops umbellulata. Next base: position 344,303,063 of record CP136056.1, on the reverse strand, counting down.
CTTAGCCCGGGCAAGTTCCGCCCAAAGACTCTCCACGGCGGCCGCACCATCTGCGTCAAGCACACACATTGTAAGATATTAGCATAAAGCTCCTCTTACCAGGTGCCGCCCAAGGAATTACATACCTTGAGCCTCATCAAGCCGCTTGTTGACAAGCGCGATGTCGGCATCTGCCACGTCCAGTTGCCGCTTTAGTTCGGCAAAATCATCAGTTCGGCTCGATTCCGGACACCTCGCCACCTACATTTAAAGGCGACGTTTTAAACCTGGGATTATGATCATCTGCACGCTGTCACTTCTGACAACACACAGTTCTTTCTCTACTTACAGCTCGCTGGAGGGCTGATCCCTTTGAGGGCGTAGTCCGGCTGAGGAACTCCCCGGCGCCGGACCCTCTGACGAGGATTTTCCCCCCCCCCCCCCCCCGCTTTGAGGCCATGGTCTCCGGGTCGTCAGAGGCGGCCCTCTTCTTCCCCTTAGGAGAGGAATTGTCAGTTCCTCCCTTCGGAATAGCCTCCTTTGAGGAGGCCATAGTTTCCTTGTCCTCTCCCTCACTTCCCTCCAGAGGCACAATCTTCAACATCCTGACTAGCACGGGATCCGGCCTGGTCTCAGGAAGGGGAGCCGGACACCTGATCAGCTTTGCTTTCGCTATCCACTCCTGTTTAAAAGGACATCTCTTTTAGGGGCGAGTTTATGACAACTATATGGATAGCGAGTCCGGGCACAAGGTTACTTACTTGAGTATCCGGGCGGTTGCAGCTCAGACCTGCGTCCTCGGTCAAATCCGGATACATTGCTTGTGATCCAAAGAACAGTTTATACATCTCCACGGGCGTTGCGCCCATAAAATGCTGGAGAGCTCGTGGTCCCTCCGGATTAAACTCCCATAAACGAAGGGAGCGACGTTTGCCGGGCAGGGTTCGGCGGATCAGCATGACTTGCGTCACTTTGACCAGGCCGAGGTCTCTTTCCAAGAGATCCCTGATGCGGCCCTGCAACAAAGGCACGTCCGGGGATGGCCCCCAGTCTTGGCCTTTATTGACCCATGACCCGAGCTGTTGTGGGGGACCCGAGCGAAAGGCAGGCGGAGCCACCCATTTGGTGCCCCTGGGAGCGGTGATATAGAACCACTCCCGTTGCCACAAGCCGAGCTCCTCTTGAAAAGAGCCCTCGGGCCATGGAGCATCAGCATTCTTACTTATAACAGCACCTCCGCACTCTGTGTGCCGTCCCTCGATCATCTTCGGCTCCACTTTAAAGGTCTTGAGCCATAATCCGAAGTGAGGGGTAACCCGGAGGAACGCTTCACACACGACGAAGAATGAGGAAATATGGAGGATGGACTCCGGAGCTAAGTCGTGAAATTCCAGCCCATAATAGAACAACAACCCCCTCACAAAGGGATCCATTGGGAAGCCTAACCCCCAAAGGAAGTGAGATATGAGCACCATGCTCTCACCAGGCTGGGGACTGGGAACCGCCTGCCCTTGAGCAGGCAACCTATGCGAAATTTCGTCGGTCAAGAACTTAGCCTCTCTCAACTTTAGCACGTCCTCCTCCGTGACGGAGGAGGGCATCCACCAGCCTTGAAGGTCGGAACCGGACATTGTCGAAGGTCCGAAGCGCCTGGAATCCAGGGCCTAGGGTGTTGGAACTCGAGGCAACGGGCGAACTCGTTTGAGATTGGAAAAAAGGAGTAAAACCTTGGTCTCTTTATAAGAGGTTGAATACCAAGAGCCCTCCCCGTGACCGTTTGGGACTCGCCTTTTATCGAGAAAACATGCTAAACGGGCACGATTGGGTTACCCACGTCGGTATTGATGAGAATCCCGTAAATAAAGGGGACACGATCTCTTCTTTGACAAGACATGCCAAGGAAACCGCCTCGCAAAACGCGCTGAGGTGGAGAAGTGAAAACGATTCGAATAAGGGCTTGGCCGTAGTGTGATGTCATGCTACGGAATACGTGGGCAGATTAGATTTGTGTTAATTTTATTATCTCTATGGCAATATGTGGAAACTTATTTTGCAGAGCCGGACACTACTCTTAGTGTTTACAATCTTTTATGAAGAACTTGGAGGAGGAACCCGCCTTGCAATGCCGAAGACAATCTGCACGCCGGACTCGTCGTCATTGAAGCCTGGTTCAGGGGCTACTGAGGGAGTCCTGGATTAGGGGGTGACCGGATGGCCGGACTATACCTTCAGCCGGACTCCTGGACTATGAATATACAAGATTGAATACTTTGTCCCGTGTCCGGATGGGACTTTCCTTGGCGTGGAAGGCAAGCTTGGCGATGCGGATATTTAGATCTCTTGCCATTGTAACCGACTTTGTGTAACCCTAACACTATCCGGTGTCTATATAAACCGAAGGGTTTTAGTCCGTAGGACGACAACTCCAACAGACAACAATCATACCATAGGCTAGCTTCTAGGGTTTAGCTTCCTTGATCTCGTGGTAGATCTACTCTTGTACTACCCATATCATCAATATTAATCAAGCAGGACGTAGGGTTTTACCTCCATCAAGAGGGCCCGAACCTGGGTAAAACTTCATGTCCCTTGTCTCCTGTTACCATCCGCCTAGACGCACAGTTCGGGACCCCCTACCCGAGATCCGCCGGTTTTGACACCGACAACGAGGGTTCACTGGTTCGACTGCGGTGTGAGGCTGCTGTCGCCGCAGAATAACAGGGGGTGTGGGTGAGTAGAGGGATGGCCTGGCCAGCGGTGGGAGTAGTAGGGGGCGGTGAGGCCTCCGCGGCATCACAGTCGGCCACGGGAGGCAGGAGCACGCGGCACGACCAGCGCTGGTTTTGGCGGCTGGAGCAAGAAGACCAGAGGTTGAAGAAGCACTACAGACATTGGATGAACATCGTACGATAACAGGAGCTAGAATCGTTCAAATTGACTAAGTTGACAAAGCCCTCCGTCCCCATCAACTTGGTAGGCCTACAAGTCAGCCTCCCACTATGCTGGGTTCCAGCTGGCAGGGGGAATATTCATTTTTTTGTGCGTAATAAGGAGGCACTTCCTTGCGTGCGAAAATAGCTGGTGGGTCCGACATGTCAGCGGGGGGCACTTTATTTCGCGAAATATAGAGGCCCTTTTGGTGGGTCCCAGATGTCAGGTGGAGGAATCATTATTTTGCGTGTAATAAGGAGGCATTTCCTTGTGTGGGCCGTGGACCCAGCTGTCAGCCTCTCCACGCACAGTCTACTTCCGATGGTGTCGTTCATTGACCATGTTGACCACGTCGCGCCGAGCGCATCAAAGGTGGTGGACGACGGCGAGGCACCGGACAGCAACGAGCCGGAGATGGGAAGACGAGGGAGTAGAGTCGCAGACAGAGAGGTGTACGAGGGTTAACTGGTTCTAGTGCGGTGTGGTTCGTCAGTCGGTGGAGAAGAACAGGAGGTGTGGAGGGGTGGAGGGATGGCCAGGCCAACGGTGGAGTAGCGCTTCATAGTGAAGCGTGCTAAGCAGAGCTGCTAGCAGCAGGAGGCGGGAGGTGGTCCCGGCGGCGCTGGAGGAAGAATACGAGAGATTGAAGATGGATGCCGGTCGTTGGATGTAAATCCAACGACTAACATGTAAGAGTCATTTCTGGACTAAATTGGCAACGACTTGCATTGGCTTCGACCTATTGGCCCACATTTCAGCCTCCAAAAATGTGGCACATATTCAACCCACTTTTTCAGAATATACAGTCTTTTTTTTGCGCGGTAGAATTTACAGTCAATTTGATCTTTTTTTTTGAATTGCAGCCATTAGCTGGGCTGGGTGAACAAATAATATAGCGTCCATACGGCCCGTTTATTTTATTTCCTAAAAAATTACAGGCCATTTGCACTTTCTCGAAATACACAATTTTGCTGGGCTGATTCTAATTATAATGTTGGGTTGGGCCAGCAATGTTATCAAAAAATAAAAAGGGTCTGAGCATTTTGTTATAAATATATTTAAATAATAAGTGATATTATTACATCCGTCCTTAAATCTTACCAAGCTTTTGTACACAATCACTAGGATTTTCGTGCCAAAACAATCCAGGATTTTATTTGTTAAGAAATTATTTTTATAAGTTAATAAGATGTGGGATATTGTTTTCTTACATATGTAAGTATCTGTTAAATATATGATGACAATAAAAATAATATATAATAAGATATAAAATGATTTTTTTAGAAAAACAGGGGGCATCTCCCCGGTTCCATTGCTGAGAACGAAACCACAACATATTCTGATACAACAGCTCAAAGAGCAGTTCGAAAGCAAAGGTAGAAAAGCTACAAACTAGGGGGGTGGATGAACAAGTTCTCTATATAACACAAATCACCCGAGCGGTGCCAAAGGCAGAGCGGATAGAGTACTCAAATGACACAAGGAGGGTCCAGCGAAGCCTTCATGGTCTTCAGCCGAGGGGCCATGTCAGCCTGCGGCGACCAGTAAGCAAGCAGAGACACCGGGCTGGAAGGCGTAGCATGGTGGATGTCCCTCTTTTTCGGCGCCAGGTGCCCATCGTCTTCATCAGAGATCTTGAGACAAGCCCACGGGTCCAGCCCCAGAGCAGGTCGAGCATTGTTCAGCCACAAGTGATCGCCAATGTTTCTGGAGGGATCTTGTTAGGGTTTCCATGAAGCTCATCAACTTGTCCTTGTCCGATCCAGAGGAGAGAATCGCCCAGTTCCTCACCATGTTCCTGATCAACCTCAAGACCTGCGGAATGGAAATCCAGGAGGTGTTACTGAAAATCATAGCATTTCTATATTTCCAGAGGCACCAAAGGACAGCTGAGCTAACAGTGTTTAAAACTGAGCACTTTTTGGTAGCAATCCAGAATCTGGCGACAGATTCGAAGGATGAGCCAATCTGACTAGAGAAATATTCCTCAATGTGGCCCAAAGATGTTTAGCAACTATACATTCAAAAAATAGGTGAGAACATGACTCTTGTTCCAAGCAGTAAACACAATCAAGGGGTTTGATGATGTGTCTCTTCCTAAGGTTATCCCTAGTCATCAATTTGTTTTTGGAGAGAAGCTAGAGAAATACATTAATTTTAGGGGGAACTCTCAATTTCCAGACAGCTGGGATAAACACGGGTTGAACCCCTCTAAAGTTGATAACATGATAAAGGGAGTTGGAGGAATACTTCCCCTTATTGTCCAGCTGCCAAATCAGGGCATCCGGCTCGGCAGTAAAGGTAATGCTTTTGGCAATTTCCTCCAACTGGAACCATTGTTCCATGAGACTATCACTAAAGTTCCTTCTAAAAAAGAGTTTTAGGCATTGACCGTCCCAAACTTCATTGACACTTTTGTTAAGCTCATTGCGAACAGAGTAAATAGGCCAAAATTGGACTGCTAGGGGGGATGTGCCAAACCAAGTATCTTCCCAGAACCTGGTTCTGCTCCCATCCCCTATGTTCCATCTGTAGCCAAATTTCACAGCATGCATAATAGATTTTAATCCTTTCCAGAATCTAGAGGTCTTAGGGTTGGAGGAAGGGACAAAAATATTAGTTTTATTTCCTAGGTATTTATGGGCAATAAGAAGCTTCCAGGGTTTCAGGTCTTCCTCGTAGAATCTTTTAATCCAAGACCCTACAAGACATATGTTAATTACTTGGAGGTTAGGTATGCCTAGGCCTCCAAAATCTTTTTTCATAGAGACTAGGGCCCAATTAGCAAGGTGTACCTTCCTATTTCCCTCAAAATCATTCCACAAGCAATGAGACATCTGAGAATTGATGAGGTTCACTGCCCATTTAGGGAACTTGAAGAAGGAGAGGAGATACACTGGAATGCTAGCCAAACAAGCTTGTATGAGGATCAATCTACCTCTGTAAGAGAGAAGTTTGCCCCTCCACCCAGCAATCCTTTTAATGATTTTATCCAGAAGGGGTTGGATATCCTCTCTCCTCAGTTTATCATAATGGAGAGGGATACCTAGGTACTTAATGGGGAAGTTACCTTTATTACAGACTAGAATAGAGAGGAAGTCAGCTAACTCCTGATCATCCATGTTGATAGGGATGAGTTCACTTTTAGAGTAGTTGATTCTCATGCCTGAGACTTGTTCAAACCAGGTTAGAACAGTTTTCAGATTGCTAGCATGTGTGGAGTCATTGTCTAAGAAAAGGATGGTATCATCTGCATATTGAAGACAGATGATGCCACCAGGGCAGACCTCAGGACAGAGCCCTGCAATCAGACTATGATCAGCAGCTTTGCTCAGCATTTTACTAAGAACGTCCACTACTAAATTAAACAAAGCGGGGAGATGGGGTCACCTTGCCTAAGGCCTTTACCAGCAAGTAAAAAATCACTTTCACAGTTATTTAACTTGACCCCAATAGACCCCCCATGAGTAAGTTGCTGGATCCAACTCTCCTCTATGAAAGGCTTGGAAAAGATCTAAGAGATAATTTTTCACCAAGTCCCAAAAATGGTGGTAAAACAAGAAGGGAATCCCATCAGGACCAGGAGCCCCATCAGGATAAGAGCTAAAAATGGCTTCCTTCACCTCTGTCTCTGAAAAGGGGCTTCTAGCAGCTCATTTTCAGCAGGAGAGACTTTTTCAGAAGCAGAGAAAAAATTGTTTTGTAGAGAGAACCTAGAAGGGTTTTCTTTCTTAAACAGGTCTTTGTAGAAGTCACTAGCCACTTTCAGCATCTCATCTACCTCAGTAACAGGGCCATTAGGGCCATCAAGGGAGTGAATGAGGGTTTTCCTCCTCCTTTGGTTAGCTACTGCATGGAAATAAGCAATATTTCTATCACCCTCATTAATGTTCCTATCTCTAGACCTTTGTTTGGCTTTGATTTCTTCTTGAAGCCAAATTTTCTTGAGCTCTCCATGGACAAAGTTTAATCTATTAGTCTCAGCCTCAAAGAGGTCAGTGGTTTCTGCCTTAATATCTAGAGAATCAAACTCAAGGAGGAGAAGCCTTTTGTATCTTCTAAGATTAGCTTCCTCATTGGAGTTCCACCCTTTGGTAGTTCTTCTAAATCTCCTGATTTTGATCTGCCAATTTTCTAGGGGGCAGCTGCTCCCAGTAGGCTCATTCCCGATTTTCCTGACTAGCTCAGTAAAATCTTCTCTAAGCAACCACCACTTTTCAAATTTAAAACTATTGATCTTTGGAGTTTGGTTAAGACCAGAGTCCCAGAGCAATGGAGTGTGGTCACTACCACATCTGGGCAGAGCTCTACAACTAGAAAGGCGAAAGAAACTATCTAATTCTGTGTCACAGAAAATTCTATCAATGGTGGACATAATCCTGGAGCAGCACTTCCAACATATCTAGCAGAACTGTGGGTTTTCCTTCTGACAGGGCAATTCTCAACTTTATGGGTAACCATTTTGCAGATAAAACAACTCTTGGGCTTGACACATTTATCCAAATGATGCCCTGGTTCCCCACAGTTGTAGCAGATCACCTCAGAGTATGCCATAAGGCCCGAAGCAGGGGCAGGAGCAGTTTTCTGGATGTCATATCTCTTCTTTTGCTGATTCTTGCCTTGAGATTTCCCACTGATCTGAGAGTCAGAACCACCAACAGATTGATCTTGGGCAATTACAGGAGCCTGCCCAGATTGTGCCCCCATTTGGGGCGGAGGTGGGCCGTACCACTGCCCAACCGGCGCTCCCCCCCATTGTGATAGGGGAAATTCATCGGAGTTCCTGGTTCCTTCTCATCCTCCAGCCAGATGTTGTCTCTCAGGAAGCAGAAATAACCACCAGACAGCTCAATTGAAGCAGATTGCAAGCCTAGTTTCAATCTTCTGCAGGTTTGGGGGAGAGGTAAGGTAGGGGATCCACCTGCTCCGGCTCCGGTGGCGTGCTGGTGGGCAGGAGTCCAGTCAAGCATTCCCATCTCGCAGCACGGCGTGGATCTCCTGAATTCACTTCTCCTTTCGCCCATCGAAGAACGCAATCGACTGCTCACTGGGGTGGGGCATCCTGTGCTTCTCCGAGAAATCTCCTTCGAAGTAGATCCGTAGGGCTAGATTCAGCAGCTCCCAATCCACATGATCCTTGCACATCCGAGCATACGTGCGCGAGTGAGAGAATGGATTCGGTCCCTCCTCGGCTTCCTCCCGCGCAGCTTCCTCCTCTGCTTCCCTCCATTCGCGCGTGCACTGGGTCCAGGAGAGAGCGTCGTCGCGGATCCGCATCGCCTGCTCCCTCCATCTCCTCCCTCGAGTCTCCTGCAGCACCGCCGGCGCGACGAAGTCGAGCGGCTGGAGCATCCGCGGGAAGGCTTTGTAGACATGTGGGAGATGCATCTTGTACATCTGCCTGTCTTCCAGCCATTCCCCCGTGGATATGGCCGGCGACTCCATGGGTAGCGCCAGCGGACTTGCTGAGGGGGGCAGGCGCGCCCGGAGTCAGGAGGCGGGGGATGGCGGCGAGATCTATGGCGGCGGCGAGGATAGAGGTGGTGGCGGGGGCGAAGGGGGTCGGGAGAGCGGTCATCGATTTGCCAATTACTCCCTCCTTTTCGGTTTATAGGGCTCAATTCAAAAATCTCACCAACCAAGGTAGATGATGAATGGTGGAATTCTTTTTGTAGTTTGCAAAAGCACCTAATTAATGCACTTGTTTTCCTAAAAAAAATATGTTTATGAATGCATAAATTGCAATGCATGCATGCATAAAGTACATGCATTGGTCAATTTTATCTTAATACTTGCATGCAATGATTTAATGCACCTTGGAATCTGAACATGTGATGGAAAACAACCAAATTGAGCCTTATAAAATGGAAAAACTAAAATTTTGAGATAAGCCCTATAAACCGAAAAGGAGGGAGTATGTGAACTAAATAGTCAACATATAAAATAATTTAAATATATATAATATAGTTAGAAGGGAAACATAAGTTGGACCAGGCGTTCCTATTCTTATATAGAAAAATAGAACAGACCTCTGCATTTTCTTCAAAAAAATACATAAATTGGGCTGCCAAAAATAAACCTCGGATGGGAGGTTCATAGGCCGGTCGATACATGACGGCCCTAAGAAAATACAAACAGGCCTATGGACCTCCCATCTGAGGTCGTGGGCTGCGCATGTTAAAAATGAAAGCCTAGACGGGGCAGCCCAAAACCACGTCCAACACTTGCCAAAACTTCGTCCCTGTTTTCTCTGTGTTTCGCACACTCGACATTGTGTGGGCATTTTGACTGTGCATCATATGAAGATGTGCTATGCATGAATGTTGCTCAGCATGATGTTAACTGGCTGGTAGTTCCATTTTCGACCATGAATAAAACTTCCAACATGATGTTAACCCTGTTTGAAAAGGCCGTGTTAATATAAATGCTCTGCCTCTGAAAGTTGCAGTTTCTTATCTGAAACTGAACTTGTAGTTTCTTATCTGAAACTGAACTTGCAATTTCTTATCTGAAACTGAAACTTGCAGTTTCTTCTTTGAGAATCACATTGTCTGCAATTTTAAACTCCTATGAAACTACATTTTTTTAAGTGTTAAAAATAGATCTCTAGAATTCATAAAATACTTTATATGCTCAATACGGAAAATCTGAAATTCAAAAGACATTCATATCTGAAAGTACTCTCAGAATACACAACACAAAACACAATTCACAACATGCAAATACTGACAACCCTAAGCTCCTCCTGACAATTCACAACCTGCCCGACTATTGGGCTGGGGGGGGCAGCCCCCTCCTATTCCTCGGCGGCAGACAGCCGCCCCGTGAGACGATGTGAACGGCGAGGGAGATGATGGTGGGGAAGCGTCGTCGGGCCAACTACTTTTCTCCTCTTGCAGTTGGGTTCAGTCGACGAAGACTCCACCGGCTCGCTCTGGCAGGACACCCTCACAAACGGCGCCCTCTAGATGCTCGATCCTTCAATCTCTGGTGGATGCTCCATCTGGGATCGATACTCCCACCACCGCTCCCTCACGATCGGATCCGGTGAATCTGTTTGCTCCATGGCCCAGAGGAGCAGCTCTATGTACTCCGGCGCGACTCCCTCCGGGAGTATCGCCGCCTTTTCGCTCTGTTGCAGATATTTGGCCATGGATGTCGCCGTCGCCGCTAGTTGGTCCTTGTTGTCAAACCAAGACTGTATCTCCAACATCCTAGCTAGCTTCACAGGGTCGCCGTGTGCGATCCTCACGTATCGGTTGTACTCCTCCATCGATCTACTTCTCCACAGCAACTTCACTCGCCGGCGGTGGTTTTTGAATGGAAGAGGAGAGGAGCAGTGCTGGTTTTGGATTAGAACGGGAGAGGAGCGACGCTAGTTTTGGACTAGAACAAGAGAGGAGGGGCGGTGGTTTTGAAATGGAAGAGGAGAGGAGCGGCGCTGCATTTAGATTAGAACAGAAGAGGAGCGGCGGTGGTTTAAGAGGAGAAGAGCGGAAGAGCGGCGCTGGTCTTGGAAGTATTTTTTTGTTGTCTCGCGTATTTTGGATCAAAGTTTGACCACGTATTGTATTTGACAAGCAAAATGTGAATGCATGTCACCAAAAATTGTATCGTTTGGTTCGTATCTGAATGTACTTTCAAATTATACTCCCTCCATTTTTGTATACAAGGCCACAAACTCATATTACAGGTACCAAGGTAAAAATCAATGCTATGTTTAAGTCAATGTTGCAAGCTAGCTTGTCACCTTGATTTTCGTGTTAATTAATGTGGTTTTTCTCTCCCAAGCACAACAAGCCAACCCTCTTACTCCTCATTGGTTGATTAATGTTGGGAATGCAAGCTAACCTTCTCACTCCCGCATGCACACAAGGGATATTAATGTCCTCAAGTGCTAGTACGAGGCAAATGCCATCAATTTTGCCTCGATTAATGTTAGTGGCCTTGTATAGTTGCAAATTGTAATTTTTATAGTAGCCTTGTATACAACGTATAACACATATTTTATGTGAGAAAATCATGGTCAATTATGACCCAGAATAAAAGGGAGACTAGTTAGTGTGGGGTCGCTTTCTTAATTGAAGGGTAAATTGATTTTGATTTTGATCCAGTCAGAGCGCGCCGGTCCTCTTGTCCAATCCTAAATCGATGCCGCATGCTCCTCTCCCTCTTATCCATTGCAAAACCACCTCCTATCCTCTCCATCATCTCCATTCCAAAACCACCGTCTCGCCTCTCCCTCTTCTGTATTGCAAGACCACCGTCTCTCCTCCGTTTTCTAGACGTTTTGCTCCATGGCGCGGGCGCAATCCATGGATACAAAATTAGTACACTGTATACTATTTAAAAGTCGAGGGCGGGGCTTTTCCTGTGCGGTAGGCGGCGGGCAGTTCCACCTAGTCGGTTCGACAGAGACGCGAGAAGACGAGGGAGTAGCCTGCTGCAAACGTAGGGCTGTGTGATTTGACAGCGAGTTACTGCTGGACAGGTGGGGCCCCATGATTTGACTTGCCATTATCATTTTAACTGCGGAGCTACGACCGGCGTGAGTCTCCCAGATTCCTGACCACCTCCATACAGGTGCCTCTCCCAATGCTCCACCATGTAGTAGAGGTTGGCTCTTGCATGAGAGCCCACTTCTCCACTTTTTCCTTGCCTCTCTTTCCTCCACATATGCAAAAATTCCATGTAAAGCGCACTATTGTACTTACTTTTACTTGCTCCTACAGGTGCTTAAGCTTGCCACATAGGCATAAAGTCTGATGTGGCAAGTGAATCAAGAAGAGAGAGACTAGTTTGGTGACCCAAGGAAGAAACGGTGCTAAGCGCGTGTACCTAGGTGAAAAGACAATTTTGAGTCTATAGCTAGTTAAATGAAGCAAACTTAGCAACACCATTTCATTGGAAGAGGTCACTCCTTGGCAATTGCGATAAATACACGCGCTTAGCACCGTTTCTTCCTTGAGTACGAAGAAAGAGATAGAGAGGAGTAAAAAAATACACTTATAGCCAACCTTGTTGTAGTATGAGTGACTAAGTGATGACTATGTATGACATGCCAACATCAGATAGCCTAACGCACCGTGTTAAATCTCCAAGGGCGCGAGCGACGCGACAGTCGTGGTAGGCGCGACCATGATACGGGCTGCTGGCAGCCCTTGGATCTGAGATTAAACGGTCGCATGCTAAGTTGCTGAAAATTTGCAGAATAACCCTCCAGGATAGGATATTCACCCATAGGTCTAGAATCACGCCATGCAACCGTTCGATCTCAGATCCAAGGGCTCTCGGAAGCCCGTATCATGGGAGAATGGAAAGCCACTACCCTGCCGTTCGCACGCTGGCAGTTCGCTCCTACTCGTCCCCACACGTCCTTCAATACTACGGCGGTTCGCTCCTAGTCGTCCCGTCCATTCACATTACGGCAGTTCCACTAATCCTAACCCTCCTCCCAAATCCATGGCGTCCCAAATCTCCACGATCGGCGGTGAGTACAAGGTTAGAACCATCACCGTCGATGAGTTTGACGTCATCTACACCTGTTCTTCCGTGACGGTGAAAGGATGCCTTTCTCGCTTCAGACGCATGTTCAAAAACTCAGATGATGAGTGGGTCGGTGGGCTAGATGTTGAGTACACCACAGTCCTGGGACGAGAGAAGGATCTAAAGGAAGAAGAGAAGAAGAAGCCCGCCGTGATCCAGCTTTGCGTACATAACGTTTGCTTGGTCTACCACATATGCCATGCCGACGTTGAGTGCCAGGATTTTAAGAACTTCCTCGAGAGCAACCTAGTCAAATTCGTTACTGTAGACTTTGGGTAACGATAAAGAAGTCCTGCGTCGGATAGGCCTCGTTGTAGGCAACACCTCCGACCTCCAGAAGAATCGGCTAGTGTCCTCTCGTCAGCCTTCAATGCTGACCCTGGCAGGACCCATGGTTCATCCTTCATACGGTAAACTGGAGAAACCTCATTACACGTTTCATCGTCATGCATGGCAGTGGAATGTACTAGATATAGACTACATCCACTACGCTGCAATGGATGGCTACCTTTGCTTCAATATCTACAAGGGTTGGATGAAGAGCAACAGCTAAGTGTGCAGTTCAAGCAAAGAAGTATCAGCCAAGAGGAAGAGGGACAAGGAAGAAGTCGAGGGCGTGGATGAGGACTCCAAGTAAGGTGGCGGTGTCGTTGCTCATGGTGGTTCTAATGCAGTGCCTATCGAAATAGTTGCAAAGTTTAATTTCAGGTGTGCTTAATTTAATTTGAGGGGTGTGTTGTGCTGAGCCCCCAGCAGAACTATGTTATGTTTCTTCTCATTACTTTAACTCTTCATTACGTACATACTAGTATTTATTACATTTCATCTTTTAGCTGGTATAGTACTACCACTCGTTTCTTCACATTATATACGTACAATATATATGGCCAACATCATATAGCCAGCAGTTTAGTTGTCAAAGAATTTCAGGGTGCTTAGTTTTGTTAAAGAATTCTAGGATGCTTAGAGGGTGCTTGGATCCAAGGGACTTATTTTAGTCTGACTAAAAATAGTCTCTTTAAGAGGCTAAAGTTCCAAGCACCCCAGACTAAAGAGGGGCTAAAACTAGTCTTGAGACTAAAATTTTTTAGTCAGGGATACCCCTACTAAAATGTGGATTAGTCCTCTCTCTACTCATTTAACTCCTCTCCTTTAACACAGGCGAGTTCTGGATTGGAGGGTTTGGAGGATAATATATGCTCATTAACTTGATTTTAGCCTTTTTAGTATTTGGATCCAAGCATGGGTGAGGCTAGCATGTTTTAGTCCCACTACTTTTAGTCATGGGACTAAAACGTATCCAAGCACCCTCTTAGTTTTATGTGACTAGCCTTTTTAATAGTACTATATGCATAATTTGGCGACGAGCGCTCTCTATATGTACCAACTTTTTTTTAATTTCAAGTTTTGCTCCATGGCGCAATCCATCGATACTACTATTGTACAAAAGTATACATTTTTTAAAAGGCTAGAGGGCGGGGCAGTCTAGCTTGGTCGGTTTCACGAGAGGCGAGGGCCTTTGTGATTTGATGGCTCATTACTGCTGGAAGGCGGGGCCTTGTGATTTGACTGCTCGTATAAATGCACGGACGACCTGATCGAGGAGGAGCAAAGAACAATGTGGTATACTCAAGTTTTCCACGGGAGTAGTACTGCGACGGAGGAGCACGAAACACGGCAGCCTAGTGCCATATGGCGATAAAAAATGATCTGATTTGCTAGTCATCTCATTGTTAGCATTGTTCTATTCATTCCCTCAAAAAAAACATTGTTCTATTCATGCCTCGCAAAGAACGTGACACGTGCGGCAAAACACCCGAAGCAAAAGATGAAACACAGGAGCAAAAGAAGAAGGAAGATTATCACCCCAAATGATCTAATTCGCCGCGGAGTCGTAACTGCTTCTTCATCGCCTCCACGACCTCCATCTCCTTGCGCGTCTCCTCCGCCATCTTCATCATTGTGTCCATAACGCGGCATTTCTCGACGCGAGCCTTCATCATCTGTTCCACGGCCATATTACGTACCTTGAAAGCAGCCGGGTGCTCGATGCGGAGCTTCGCCAACTCTTCCTTCTGTTCCATGGCGTGGGCCTGCAGCATCTTCATCGAGGAACTACTATTCTCATGCAGCTTCTTCCAGCCAGCGTTCTTCTCCTTCAACAGGTCGATCTCGTGGCAGAGCTTCGCATTGTCCTCCCGAAGTCGCAGGATTTCACCGATCGCCTTCTCAGAGGCAATGCTCTTCTTCAGCAGCATCACCAAGCCGGCGGTCAACTCCCCCTGCTGACTGAGCTCAGCGGGCATGTCGTCGAGGCTCTCCTTCAGCAACTCCATCAATCCTTGGATGAACTCCTTCTGCTTATTGAGCTGATCGGGCATGCCGTCGAGGGATAACGACTCCAGCTCCGCCGGCTCGGCATGTTCGCCTCCGCGGCTAGGGCGCTCCTGGGAGCCATTGCCTGCCCGTGAGAGATCTTTCGAGGTCTCTGCGTGGCGGTGAGCCCTCTCTTTTTTTCCGCAGCCTTGGTTGCCGCTCCCTTGTTACGAGTAGTTCTCGACCTAGAGCTCTGCTCACCGGCCATGGCAACGATGGACGAAGAAGAAGCACTTATGAGGAGGAAAGGTAGAGTGATTTTCGGTTAGGTAGTTCCCCTTTTTATAACCTAAGTACTAGCACTAGTACTAATACCTGCATAGTGGGAACACATTCAGGTTTGGTACGTACTACTACTAGGTGTGAGCAGGCTTTCGAATGTGATGGGAACAAGGTAAATATTAATTGATGGTTTTGGTTTCGAGGCCCTAAGCGGCTCCCGATGATAGCGGAACATAAATTTCAAGTACTACATAGCTCAAATGCGTAAATATTATGTTACTGTCAAAAATAGGCACAAAATATGAAGGAGACCAATGGAAGTACTACTAGCAACCCACGATTTAACTACTCGCATGCGCGCAGTGGAGTAATAATGTCTTTCTTCCGCCCTCACGTCCACTCAATTTGCATGCACTGTATTAATTGACCATCAATGAAGTGAATGACTTTACACGCATCAAATTATCACATGGGGTGGATCTTGGTACGAAATTGCATCCGCCCGTGTACCCGCGTGTGCGTGCGAGGAATGAGTGCGTGCATGGCGTGCGTGCACATCTTCGCTTCATGCATGTACCGCCAGTATGGCTCAGGGAGGACGAGTACATTCTTCTGGAACCAGCAGCACGTCACTGTGATCAATCCACGCAAGGAGGTCGCGACAACGCCTACACATGTGCCACATGGCTTCATGAACTGTAAGAGAGACACTGTGTAGCGTGCCATTGGTATTCTAATTTACATGTTTTGCACATACTCGAAGTACTAGTAAGGTACACATGCATTGCACACATCAAATTTTGCAACCAAATTATGAATAAATAGCACACTATAGCATGAAAGCTCTGAGTCATACATGCCGGATGTAGCCCTTCGTTTAATTCTTATAGTTCATCTCATTCAAAATCAATTAGTTTTTATAAAAAATTTAAGAACGCGGGAATAGGAAAAACATGGGATTATAGTGGAATGTCGTCTTGAATCCTACAGGATTGTATGAGTGTTTGATTGTGCATAGAAAAAACGCAAAATTATTTCAAAGAGGTTTGAGTGGATGGGATATTTCCTAGGAAATCTAATGCAAATGAATCATATGGAAAAATTCCTATGGTTTACAATCCTACGAATCAAACAACCAAGATAGGAAAAATTCCTAATGATTAGAATCTTCCAAAATTCCTTTGAGAATCCTTTGAATCAAAGAAGCCCTTAATATATTTTATGATTCATGGAATTGTGCATTGTAAAGTATAAAGTAAAAACAAATAATGGCAATTCAACTAGAAAAAAAGTTTGGGCAGTTATGATACGGAAGATTCTAGAACAAAAGAGAACCACTGTTGTTTTGAGGTTTGTGCATTATGCTTAAGTTCAACCATGGAGTCTGCTAGATTGTACATGTGGCAAAATCCAGTGGGGGCTAGAAGATGGTGCGAGGGGCCGAGTGGAGGGAGACTATGAAGGAATGCACAAGTGCGAGATCGATATTTAGAGAGAGGGGGCGAACACGTGTGCTGATGCGCGCAGTGGCGGAGCCATGAAAAATAAATGAGCTAGGGGGCCAAGCATTGCTAATCCTTTACGAGGAGGGTCAATTCATGAACTTAAACCATTTTTAGCAGCAATTGTCTAATGATCACATTCATATTAGCCTTGATATATAGTGATGTTAGGGGGGAGGGGGCAGGGCCCTTACTGCCCCCTGTCTTCGCCATTGTGCACGCGTCTGAGAGATGAAGCGGAAGGCATGGATGATGAGAGGGGGACGTTGGATACATAATTAATGTGGGTGTATTAGCTATATATGTTAATCCTATATAGAGAGGTATAGATTGATCGATGTGGACGTGGAAAAGAGGGTGAGACCTCACTGGATATATCGATTGATCGGTTTGTGTGGAAAACTATGAAAGACCTAGCTATATACACATACATAGAGGAACATCGATCGTTGCGCATGCACGCGTGAGAGATAAAGAATGCCCGATATGATGGAGAGGGGGATGTGTGTTGGTGTGTGCCTTCATGGGAGACCTACCTGAAGAAAAAGATTGCATGCGTGTGATGGATAATGCCGACTGGTAGTGTGTGTGCATGCATGCACGAGAGAAAGTTAGTGGTACAATTATAAAGAGAAGACTACTGTGTGGGTGTAAAAGAATAGCTGAATAGGTGAGGTCACAATCAATGTAAAGTTGAATTCAAATATTTGAATAAGAGATCCTGATGTTTGAAACCCATGCATGCATGAATATAACGGAGATCTGCGCGGTGTGGTTTGGAAACGAGCATGTTGTAATGTATACACATTGAACAAGGTCAGACTGATTTTAATTTGAGATACCGATGGCAGACATCATTTGGCCACGTCGCATCCGTGCATGGACACCCTATTCTAATTGGAGATGACGGGCGGCTTTTGCATCACATATCTATATCTATACCCCTATATATATTATATTTTATATTTTTTTATATTGTGTGCGGGTAACTTTAACTTTGAAAGATGGTCGTTGGATGAGGCGAATCCAATGGTCCAAAGATGGCAAATTTGAGCACTACTGGCCGTTGGATATCATCTAGATTCCACCAGATTTCGCCACATGTATAATCTAGAAGACTCCATGGTTGAACTTAAGCATAATGCACAAACATCAAAACACAAGCACTTCTTATTTGTTCTACAATCTTCCGTATCAGAATTGCCCAAATGTTTTTCTACATGATTTGCCATTATTTGTTTTTACTTTATGTCTTACGACACACAATTCCATGAATCTTAAAATAGATTAGATTTCTTATAAAAACTAGATGATTATGAATGAAATGAACTATAAGAATTAAACGAACATCTACATCATGCATATATGACTCAAAGCTTGCATGCTATAATGTGGTATTTATTCATAATTTGGTTGCCAAATCTCATGCGTGCAATGCACGCGTACCTTACTCTAGTCTAAATGGTGTTTGTGTGTGTGTTGTGCGTGTTGAGGTGCAAAATATCTTTTTTTGGGTACTCGTTAAGCTTGTTCTTCCGAAATTTCAAGCCGCGCCTTGTTATGCCGAAGATTCAAGCTAGCGTCTCTATCTATCGTGCTGCGAAACTCCCGCCTCTTCAACCCGCGCCTTGTTAGCCCGAAATATTTAAGATATATCTTTGTCTCGTTGTGCTCTGACAACTCCCTCCATCTCAACCCGCGCCTTGCTATTTCGAAATTACAACGCGCGCGAAAACTCCCACCTCGTGTGAAATCCCGACACGTGAAATGCCCGTGGTACCCCTGAACCAAAAGAACCGCCTCAAATAGGTGGGGGTACTTTCGTAACTTACCCCACATTTCGGACAAGCGCGTCTCTAAGCCATGGTTCCCCACTGCCATCCCATCCGCCCACCCATTCATACACCGAGGCCGTGAAAACCCGCAACGAAACCCCTAACCCTGCTTCGTCCGCCACCCAGCCGGGGCCTCTTCCCCGACGACGTCGTCCACAACAACACCTCGACGTCCCTCATCCACCGTACTGGATGAGGATCCGTCGTCGATCTCATCATCCCGCCGGTTCAGCCACCCCGTCCTCCACCTCCAAGGAGCTGCCCCGATGTTCCCCTCGTCTTTTGCGCCACCTCCATTCCCACACCGCCCTTCACCTGCACCACCGGAAGAGCATCATTATCACCGTTTCCTCGGATGAAGCTGCGGCCTAATCGGCGCCACTAAAGAGGTTGTACACTAATCGCCGCATTTTCTTCTTGATTCGATCTCACGGTGCTGCCGGCGCTCGGTCCCGAGCCGACACGGCGCGGCTCCATCCACGGCGGCGTCGCCAGCCACTTCCTCCACGGTGTCGCTCCCTCGGCGGCGACGTCCACATCAGTAGGACCTGCTGCTGCTTTAGCTCTCGCTCGTGCTGCTGCTCTGCTCTTGCTCTCGGTCCCCTGCCTGGTGTGCTCTTGCTATTGCTCTTGCTCGCGCTGCTGCTCTCGCTCTTGCTCTTGCTTGTGATGCTGCTCCGATTTAGCTACACTTCACTCCGATGCCGCCGGGGTGAAGGAAGAACCAGCCGCAGCGGGGAGGGGGCTCTCCGGAGAGGTACCCCACTATCTATCTTAGGATTCAGGATGGGGGCGGTGGTCGCCTGCGGTGGCGGGGCGTTGGCAGGGCGGTGGCGTGGGGATCGCCGGAGAAAAAGCTCGGCACGGGGGGACCTAGAGGGATGGCCGGGGCGGCGGCAGACCGATGGTGGGGAGTGTTTTTGGAGCGGGCGTGGCGGCGCAGCGCCGGCTGCAGGCGGCGGGGGGCTGCTGTTTGGCTGGCTCAGGGGGGTGGAGGTTGAAGATGAACCGCAGGCCCTTGATTTCGTATCCAACGGCTGCAAAATCGACTGGCCAGAGATGAAAAAGTCAGTCGACCGACGTGTAGCCTCACCTTGCTGGTGCGTTCAGTTTCGACAGCAAAATTCAGTTTCGACAGTTAAGTTCAGTTTCGACAGTTAAGTTCAGTTTTGACAGTTAAATTCAGTTTCGACAGTTAAGTTCAAAGATGAGCGGCTGATGTATTTTACATCTAGCACTTGTGGTTATGTATTTTACGTCATGTATTGGAGATGCTATTAGAATTCCACTCAGGTTAACGTTGTTCGTTGTCTCTCTTGTCCTGCTTCAGCCTCGGCGTCGTACAACTCACCGGAGCTGCTCCAACGACGAAACCCTCCATCACAGCGAAGCAGTACCTCGGGCTCCATCTCCAGACGCCTAAGATCTTATTCCCCTCCTCCGACAGCCAAGTCAGCCGGAGCATCCTCACTGGCCAACCCAATCACGCTGAGACCGACATGGCTTCGCCAAAGAGGTTGTACACTTGTTGCATCTCTTTTTTACTCTACATGTTATATATATTGTCCACTGAGCACTCGTAGTAACGGGAAATACGATTATTTTATCCTACTATATGACAAGCAGTGAGGTACCAGGCAACTTAGCTATCCGTGATTGACTCTCTTGAACGCCATCATTATTTATCTCTGCGCGTTTGAGCTGTGCATTTGTCGATGGTCCTGGGAGTTGAGCTAGTATGGCAGTGGCCTGGGTCCAAAGTAATAGAAGTAACACAAAAACATTTTTTTAGTGTAGGATTTTCCTTGCTCAAGCCTGCATACTAGAATCGCCAGTGCTTGAAAGGAAAAGTGAATGAAAAACATCGGAATTGGAAAGTTTCCTATGGTACTACTTTTCATGAATTTGGTGCAAAGGAATGGAGCAAAGGAAAACTGTAGGATTTGTTCCTTTAGTGTCTCCTTGAAAGAAAAACCGTAGGAATACTAATTTCCACTTCTCCTCCTTTTCATATTCTTATTCATCAAGCACAAGACTAAGAGATAGTAGCATAATAGCATTATAACCGTACATTTTCTTATGGTTTGACTTAATCTTAGCATGCTTCTTTGCATCCTGTGATCTTCCAATTGTTGTGAATCAAACACCCAGATTGGCAGAAATCCTGTGTTTTTAAATTCTCTGTTTTGCACGTGCATTCCTATCCTATTCATGTCTATTTCCTATCCCTGCATTGTTAGAATCCTCAAATTCAAACAAGCCCTTACTCAATTACTTCTGTTATAGATATGTGTCAAAGAAAACCTTGTGTGGTTTGTCCTGCTCCTGCGGCGCTGTGTTCCACCCCAGCTCAGCTGCTCCAACGACGGAAGGGTTCACCACAGCAGGGATCCGCTCTCCAGACTGTCTTTCGCCGCCTCAGATCTTCTTCCCCGCTGCCTGCAGCCACGGCAACTGCATTACCATCATCAACTGAGCAGATGACCTTGAGGACTACACGGGTCTGCAAGAGAGGTCGCACTCTTCCGTGTCTGCTTACGTTATGCGTCACTTAATATGATGACATGCTACATTATCGTCGTGTTCACCTATTAGACTCCGAGTCAGGTCCAAACTAATGTTGAAACTTGAGTTTTTAAATGGTTGTGGGGTACATATTGGGGCAGCAATCAGTACTATATGTCTACTATCTGGTTAATCTCCGGTGTCTACTATGAGTTTCATGTTGGGTGCAAACAAACATTAAAGGAGCCATTATCTGTATTTTTTCACTAAAGCTATTATATGCCTGCTATCATTGGTTTTGGTTCTATCCACAATTTGCTACCATCACTCTGGATTTGTGCATGCACTCCTTACATAATCTCACTATGTTTTATTCCTATGCATGCCAGTTATTGTACACAATGGAACTGATCATGTAGAGCAAAAGAGACGAGCCTTGCGTGGCAATAAAATTTCATGCAGATGTCATTCCATGGTGGGTGCAAAGGCAGCCCCCCCTCCACCAATTTCGGATCGTAATCAAGAGGAAGATAACTGTTATGAGGGGATTCAAAAGGAGAAGACCACTCCTATTTACCCCATGAGGTCTTCGCTCTAACTTGGCATGCTGATGTTGGTAATATCATGCATATGGTGCCTTGCATTGCTTACTGTATACATTAAAGATGTCATCTGCTTAGTTTAGACATGCTTTGTGTCAATGTCATCTGTTTAGTTTCTTTATCGTATATGTGAATCATGCAATGCCATCTTGTCTAGCCAGGCATCATATATGCGAATTTTGCAATGCCACCCTGGTTAGCCAGTCATCTTATATGTGAATTATATCATGCCATCATTTTTTTATTACGTGTTAAATTTGTCAACAATTTTAGTACATTCAATTACTCTTCCTGTGCATCAGCCATTTGGCATGGTCATGGAAAAATCTGGAGTGGAAACAAGGTCTTCAGAGCAGACAATGCTATCTGACGAAGCGCATGTCTTGCTGGTTACCAATAGCTCCTCAGAGGAGGATTCAGAGACAGATGACCAGTCATATCCCCCCCCCGAGGTGCATGCCCTAACTTGGCAGGGTTATGTTGCTCATATCGTGCGTATGGTATCTTGCATTGCTATGTCATTTGCTTAGTTTAGACATGCTTTGTGTGAATGCCACATGTTTAGTGTCTAATTACCATATATGTGAATTATGCAATGCCATCTTGTTGCAAGACATTATATATGTGAATTATGCAATGTTATCTTGTTGCAAGGCATTATGTATGTGAATTATGCAATGCCATGATGTTTAGGCAAGCGTCATATATGTGAATTATATCATGCCGTCCTTTTTTTGTATTTCTCATTGCTTTTGTTGACAATGTTTGTATATTCAACTGCTCTTCCTGTGCATCAGCCATTTGAATTGGTGATGGAGAAATCTGGAGTGAAAACAAGGTCTTCAGAGCAGACAATGCTACCTGCTGAAGCAGATATCTTGCTGGTTATAGATAGCTCTTCAGAGGAGGATTCAGAGGCAGATGACCAGTCCTATTATCCCCCTGAGGTGTATGCTCAAACTTGGCAGGGTTATATTACTCATATAATGCATATGTTGTATTGCAATGCTAAGTTTTTATATCATATACACAATATTGAATGCCATCTCCTTAGTTGACACATCATATATGCGATTGCCCTCTGCTCACTTTCTTAGTATATAAATAATATATTTCAATTATGTCATGCCATGATGTTTACATAGACAGCATGTATCTGAATTATGGCATGCCAACCCATTTTATAAATACATAATATAGTTATATCATCTCATCCTGTTTACATAGTCATCATATTTAAATTATGTCATTCTATCCGTGAATTATATCATGCCATCATGTTTCCATCGACGACATGTTTGTGATTTATGGCATGCTAACCACTTTAATAGACACATCGTATAGTTATATCATGTCATCCTGTTTACATAGTCATCATATTTTGAAGTATGTCATTCTATCCTGTTTAGTTAGCCATCATACATGTGAAATTGTGTCATGCTATCCTGTTTAATTAGCCATCATATATGTGAAATTATGTCCTGCTATTTTGTTTGCTTAGACAACATAAATGTGAATTATTTCATGCCCTGTTTTCTTCCCTACAATCCATTGCACCTGTCTATCTTACAATGTCTGTACATTCAATTACTTTTCTTGTTTATCAGCCATTTCAATTGGAGGGAGTGATGGCAGTATCTGTGGGAGTAAAAACACGGTCTTCAGAAAAGATCGTGCTACCTGTCGATGCAGATAGAACCACGGTTGTACTTGCCCAAGAACCAGCCCCACCACACATAACCCACACTCATGCAGATTGTACCCCTACCCAGTTGGACAGAGAACCAGCTAAACCCATTCTAACCCCAACCCCAGCAGATAGACACCCAGTTCCCGTTGACACAGCACCGTCTCCACCACAGAGCACCCAAACACGAGCAGTTAGTAAGGCAACTGCAGTGCCCAAATCACGAGGACCACCACTCCGAACCCGAAGTCAATGCTTAAAGCAGAAGAAGAATTGTTCTCAGGTCAGGTTACGTAGCTATGGTTCATACTACTTTGCACTTGCATCACTGTATTTACTGATACCAACTAATTTCAAATTTGAAGGATGCAACTGAAACTCCAGTGGCGCAACAGGTATGTTTTAAACCTATTTCTTCAACGTGTTTGGCTATTTGCTGTTGTAACTTGCTCTATGTTGATTTCAGTTTGAATTGAATAAACCGTTATGTTCTCATGCCATGCACATTACAAGTGTTGTTATTGCTATGTAGTTTCCCACACTTATATTCTGTCTATGCTGCTTTGTCTTAAATAGATATGATTCGAAATGTATCTATCTTGATTTGGCAACATAAACTAGAATGATATAGACCATACAGTGACCATACTACATAGATATATGTTTGTTTCATGCTGTTATCCTGTCCACCTTACTACTAAACTGGTTTACCAAAATGAGTTTCATATACTACATTGTAAACCTGAGATGTGTTTGTTTGTTTCTCTTTTAGAACGCGGATAAAATATTGGAGAAGAGTACCCTTTATGCAATGGTAAAGGAAGTAATGCAGATAAGGTTCAAGATAGTGAGACATCCCTGTTGGTCTCCAAGAAAGCTGATAAAAACTATATTGAAGACACTAAGACAACCCCAAGTCCTGTCTTGATGTAGTGTTCGAGTTACTGGCTACCACTGCTGGCACCAGCTCTTCGAACTCATTGCCTGAATCAGTTCGGCTTCTTGAGTCTCAACTTCAAGTTGAAAGACATCGATCAGATGTTATGCGACAGGAAGCCGAAGTACTGAGGAAGTCCCTGCAGAATTCAGATGCATACTTTCTGGTGCAACAGCAAGCGCTGGAGGACTTAAGCGCCAAACAAGAGAAAGTTAATAAGCTTGCTAAGCATCTTGCCAGCATTATGGGTACCCAGGATATTGTTTCTTGAGCTCTTCTGAAGTGATTTCAGTTCTGGACTTGTTTTGTTGTGGCGTTTATATGCTGCTCTGTTCCCCATATTTGCACTGGTGGCAAACTTTGATGCCCAATGGATGTAATATGTGTAATAGCCGTGATAGCCTAGTGTAAGTTGCTTCTTATTTATTTCCTTGTTGTCTTATTTATTTGTTTGCTTGTAGTCAGTGCAGTTCTTTTTCTGTGGTTTGCTAGTGGCTGCAATAACCTATTTTTTAAAACTAGGCCACAATAACCATGGGCTAATATTTACTGTAGTGACACTGGGCCTCCTATGGGCCGTAGAAACAGTGGGCCTTCTACGGGACGTATAAACAGTGGGCCTTCTACGGGCCGTAGAAACAGTAGGCCTTCTACGGGCCGTAGAAACAATGGGCCTTCTACGGGCCGTATCATCAATGGGCCTTCTACGGGCCGTATCATCAATGGGCCTTATACGGGCCGTATGATCGATTGGCCAAACATGGGCCAAACAGACCGCATTCTGGCCGTAAACGGGCTAGAGTTGGAATCGTTCGTTCATGGGTAGACCATAACGGGCCATCGTTAATAGGTCATATTTGATGATGCTATGAAAACGGCACAATGTATTAACGGACCACAAATGGGTCGGCTGTAACCACGGGCTGAATTTGGCCCACAAGCAGAAAATGACAGTAACGGGCCGTAAGTAAACGAATGCTGGAAATGAGCCCAAGAATAAATGGGCTCTGAGAAGGCCGAAAGATAACATGGGCTGGAGACAGCCCAAAGAAATAACGGGCCGTTAATGGGTATAAAGTGATACACTGTTCATTACGGGCCAGTTTCACCACGGGCCGTTAATGGGTGTAAAGTGATACATTGTTCATTACGGGCCAGTTTCACCACGGGTCGTTAATAGGCCAAGAGTTACATAGGGCCTCATATGGGCCGAAAGACGTCATGGGCCATACATGGGCCAGAAATGAAAACGGGCTGGAATCATATTGGATGGCCCAGATGACGCTACTGGGCCTAATTCGGATAGGGCATAACGGGCCTTGGGTTAGCGGACTATAAATGGGCTATATGCGAACAGGCCGTTAACAGGCTTTCCATGGGCCAGCCCGCCACCTTTCGACCAAGTCAAACGGGCCGGACTTTTCACAGGAATGGGCCTCTGTTGGGACGTGCCACGTGTCAACGTATCATAGGCGCCTTCTGTCCAATGAGTGGATGACATCTGTCCCGGCGATGAGCTGACACATGTCAACGTACCATCTGTTAGCCAATGATGATTTTACACGTAGAAAATCCCCATTGGTCGGGGCTGTTAACGGGTTATCGGATCCAAAACCCGACCCGATAGCTTAACAGCGTTCCGTTACGGTGGATGCCACGTGTCGGTCACCCTTGACGAAAGCACTTCTGTGACGCGCGATTTATCGTCATGGAAGTGGACACTTCCGTGATGATAATTTTGGTAATGTCATGGAACACTTCTACGACAGCACAGGTATGACTATCTTGATTCTGTCAAAAATTTGTCATGGATGTACATAGATGACAAAAAACGCGACCTACTGTGACAAACACGTATCATCACAGAAGTGTATTTTTTTTGTAGTGTTGCTTTGATAACTTGTAGATTTTTGCAATAAGTATATGAGTTCTTTATGACTAATGTTGAGTCCATGGATTATACGCACTTTTCTTCCTTCCACCATTGCTAGCCTCTCTAATACCATGCACCTTTCGCCGGTATCATACACCCACCATATACCTTCCTCAAAACAGCCACCATACATACCTATCATGGCATTTCCATAGCCATTCCGAGATATATTGCCATGCAACTTTCCACCGTTTTGTTTATTATGACACGCTCCATCATTGTCATATTTCCAGCATGATCATGTAGTTGACATTGTATTTGTGGCAAAGCCACCGTTCATAATTCTTTCATACATGTCACTCTTGATTCATTGCATATCCCGGTACACCGCCGGAGGCATTCATATAGAGTCATATCTTGTTCTAAGTATTGAGTTGTAATTGTTGAGTTGTAAGAAAAATAAAAGTGTGATGATCATCATTTTTAGAGCATTGTCCCAAGTGAGGAAAGGATGATGGAGACTAGGATTCCCCCACAAGTCGGGATGAGACTCCGGACGAAAAATAAAAAAATAAAAAAAGAGGCCATAAAAAAGAGAAGGCTCAAAAAAATGAGAGAAAAAGAGAGAAGGGACGATGTTACTATCCTTTTACCACACTTTTGCTTCAAAGTAGCACCATGATCTTCATGATAGAGAGTCTCTCATTTTGTCACTTTCATATACTAGTGGGAATTTTTCATTATAGAACTTGGCTTGTATATTCCAATGTTGGCCTTCCTCAAAATGCCCTAGGTCTTCGTGAGCAAGCGAGTTGGATGCACACCCACTTAGTTTCTTTTGTTGAGCTTTCATATACTTATAGCTCTAGTGCATCCGTTGTATGGCAATCCCTACTCACTCACATTGATACCTATTGATGGCATCTCCATAGCTCATTGATACGCCTAGTTGATGTGAGACTATCTTCTCCCTTTTTGTCTTCTCCACAACCACCATTCTATTCCACATATAGTGCTATATCCATGGATCACGCTCATGTATTGCGTGAAGATTGAAAAAGTTTTGAGAATGTAAAAAGTATGTAACAATTGCTACGCTTGTCATCGGGGTTGTGCATGATTTAAATACTTTGTGTGGTGAAGATAGAGCATAGCCAGACTATATGATTTTGTAGGGCTAACTTTCTTTGGCCATGTTATTTTGAGAAGACATGATTGCTTTATTCGTATGCTTGAAGTATTATTATTTTTATGTCAATATGAACTTTTGTCTTGAATCTTTTGGATCTGAATATTCATACCACAATTAAGAAGAATTACATTGAAATTATGCCAAGTAGCACTCCGCATCAAAAATTCTTTTTTTATCATTTACCTACACGAGGACGAGCAGGAATTAAGCTTGGGGATGCCTGATACGTCTCCAACGTATCTATAATTTTTTATTGCTCCATGCTATATTATCTACTATTTTGGACCATATTGGGCTTTATTTTCCACTTTTATATTATTTTTGGGACTAACCTATTAACCGGAGGCCCAGCCCAGAATTGCTGTTTTTTGCCTATTTCAGAGTTCCGAAGAAACGGAATATCAAACGGAGTCCAAACGGAATGAAACCTTCGGGAACGTGATTTTCTCACCGAATATGACCCAGGAGACTTGGACCCTACGCCAAGGAAGCTTCGAGGTGGGCACGAGGTAGGGGGCGCGCCCTCCCCCCCTCCCAGGCGCGCCCCCACCCTCGTGGGGCCCACGAAGCTCCACCGACGTACTTCTTCCTCCTATATATACCTACGTTCCCCCAAACGATCAGATACGGAGCGAAAAACCTAATTCCACCGCCACAACCTTCTGTACCCACGAGATCCCATCTTGGGGCCTGTTCTGGAGCTCCGCCGGAGAGGGCATCCACCATGGAGGGCTTCTACATCATCATAGCCCCTCCGATGAAGTGTGAGTAGTTTACCTCAGACCTTCGGGTCCATAGTTAGTAGCTAGATGGCTTCTTCTCTATTTTTGGATCTCAATACAATGTTATCCCCCTCTCTAGTGGAGATCTATTCGATGTAATCTTCTTTTTGCGGTGTGTTTGTTGAGACCGATGAATTGTGGGTTTATGATCAATATTATCTATGAACAATATTTGAATCTTCTCTGAATTCTTTTATGTATGATTGGTTATCTTTGCAAGTCTCTTCGAATTATCAGTTTGGTTTGGCCTACTAAATTGGTTCTTCTTGCATGGGAGAAGTGCTTAGCTTTGGGTTCAATCTTGCGGTGTCCTTTCCCAGTGACAGTAGGGGCAGCAAGGCATGTATTGTATTGTTGCCATCGAGGATAACAAGATGGGGTTTTTATCATATTGCATGAATTTATCCCTCTACATCATGTCATCTTGCTTAAGGCGTTACTCTATTTTTAACTTAATACTCTAGATGCATGTTAGATAGCGGTCGATGAGTTGAGTAATAGTAGTAGATGCAGGCAGGAGTCGGTCTACTTGTCTCAGACGTGATGCCTATATACATGATCATACCTAGATATTCTCATAACTATGCTCAATGCTGTCAATTGTTCAACAGTAATTCGTTCACCAGCCGTGAAATACTTATGCTCTTGAGAGAAGCCACTAGTGAAATCTATGGCCCCCGGGTCTATCTTCATCATATTAATCTTCCATCACTTTATTATTGCCTATGCTTTTTACTTTGCTTTTATTTTATTTTGCATCTTTATCACAAAAATACCAAAAATATTATCTATCACCTCTACCAGATCTCACTCTCGTAAGTGATCGTGAAGGGATTGACAACCCCTTATCGCGTTGGTTGCGTGGAGTTATTTTCTTTGTGCAGGTACGAGGGACTCGCGCATAGCCTCCTACTGGATTGATACCTTGGTTCTCAAAAACTGAGGGAAATACTTACGCTACTTTGCTACATCATCCTTTCCTCTTCAGGGAAATCCAACGCAGTGCTCAAGAGGTAGCAGGCATCTCCATAGCCCGTTGATTAGCCGCGTCGATGTGAATTTCTCCTTTTTGTCTTCTCCACACAATCTCCACCATCATATTCTATTCCACCTATAGTGCTATGTCCATGGCTCACGCTCATGTATTGCGTGAAAGTTGAAAAGGTTTGAGAACGTCAAAAGTATGAAACAATTGCTTGGCTTGTCATCAGGGTTGTGCATGATTTGAATATTTTGTGTGGTGAAGATGGAGTATAGCCAGACCATATGATTTTGTAGGGATAACTTTCTTTGGCCTTGTTATTTTGAAAATACATGATTGCTTTATTAGTATGCTTGAAGTATTATTGTCTTAATGTCAAATGATAGACTATTGCTTTGAATCACTCGTGTCTTAATATTCATGCCATGATTAGATTACATGATCAAGATTATGCTAGGTAGCATTCCACATCAAAAATTATCTTTTTTATCATTTAGCTGCTCGAGGACGAGCAGGAATTAAGCTTGGGGATGCTGATACGTCTCCATCGTATCTATAATTTTTTATTGTTACATGCCAATATTCTACAACTTTCATATACTTTTGGCAACTTTCTATACTATTTTTGGGACTAACATATTGATCCAGTGCCCAGTGCCAGTTCCTGTTTGTTGCATATTTTTGTTTTGCATAAAATCCATATCAAACAGAGTCCAAACTGACTAAAAACTAACGGAGATTTTTTATTGGAATATATGTGATTTTTGGGAAGAAGATTCAACACGATACGATGCCCGAAGGGTCCACGAGGCAGGGGGGCACGCCCCAGGGGGTCAGGCGTGCCCTGGGACCGCGTGGCCACCCCATAGGGTGGTTGGAGCCCTTCTTTCGCCGCAAGAAAGCTAATATCCGGATAGAGATTGTGTCCAAAATTCAGCTCAATCGGAGTTATGGATCTCCGGGAATATAAGAAACAGTGAAAGGCCAGAATCAGGGAGCGCAGAAATAGAGAGAGACAGATCCAATCTCGGAGGGGCTCTCGCCCCTCCCACGCCATGGATACCATGGACCAGAGGGGAAACCCTTCTCCCATCTAGCGAGAAGGTCAAGGAAGAAGAAGAAGAAGGGGGGCTCTCTCTCCCCCTCGCTTTCGGTGGCACCGGAGTGCCGCCGGGGCCATCATGATCACCGCAATCTACACCAACAACTTCACCGCCCTCATCACCAACTCTTCCCCCCTCTATGCAGTGGTGTAACCCCTCTTTTACCCATTGTAATCTCTACTTAAACATGGTGCTCAACGCTATATATTATTTTCCAATGATGTATGGCTATCCTATGATGTTTGAGTAGATCTGTTTTGTCCTACGGGTTAACAGATGGTCGTGATTGGTTTGAGTTGCATGTTTTATTATTGGTGTTGTCCTATGGTGCTCTCCGTGTCTCACAAGCGTGAGGGATTCCCGTTGTAGGGTGTTGCAATACGTTCATGATTCGCTTATAGTGGGTTGCGTGAGTGACTGAAACACAAACCCGAGTAAGGGGGTTGTTGCGTATGGGATAAAGAGGACTTGATGCTTTAGTGCTATCGTTGGGTTTTACCTTAATGATCTGTAGTAGTTGTGGATGCTTGCTAGAGTTCCAATCATAAGTGCATATGATCCAAGAAGAAAAAGTATGTTAGCTTGTGCCTCTCCCTCAAATAAAATTGAAATAATGATTACCGGTCTAGTTATCGATTGCCTAGGGACAAATAATTTTCTTGTGTGACAACAAGCTCTCTACTAAAACTAACTTAGTTGTGTCTTTATCTAAACAGCCCCTATTTTGTATTTACGTGCTCTTTATATTGCTGCAAACCTATCCAACAACACCTACAAAGTACTTCTAGTTTCATACTTGTTCTAGGTAAAGCGAATGTTAAGCGTGCGTAGAGTTGTATCGGTGGTCGATAGAACTTGAGGGACTATTTGTTCTACCTTTAGCTCCTCGTTGGGTTCGACACTCTTACTTATCGAAAGAGGCTACAATTGATCCACTATACTTGTGGGTTATCAGGGTTCTACAGATGGACAACTTGTTAATGCTAAGATTTCTATGGATGATGTGTTTTATATTACTTTCGAAAGCCGCCCGACGAAAACATATCTTTGGAAAAGAATAAGAAAGATGACAACACTTGAATCATGCATTATGCCTAGCTAGGGGCACAAACAATAGCGCTTGTTGGGAGGCAACCCAATAGTTATCCGTTAATTTTTTGTTTCTTTTATGTTTTTAGTAAGCACACAATTATGCTAATATTATGATTGTGCTTTTTGGGTTTTAATTAGTGTTTGTGCGAAGTAAAGCCTTTAGGATGGTTTGGGTGATAGTTGATTTGATTCTGTTAAAAAACAAAAACTTTTGCACCCAGTTCTGGAATTTTGTAAATTCGGAGAAACATGATTTTGCTCTGATTTTTTTACACATAATTGATATACAAATTTCCCACGTTGTCATCATTTTTTAGAATTTTTGGAGTTACAGAAGTATGGTCAATATTCAGATTACTACAAATTGTTCTATTTTTGACAGATTCTATTTTCATTGTGTTGTGTGCTTACTTTGATGAATCTATGGATTGTATCAGTGGGTATAAGCCATGGTAAAGTTAGAATACAATAGGTATAATGCAATAACAAAATATGAATGGGTATGCAACAGTACTTGAAGTGGTGATTTGCTTTATTATACTAACGGGTCTCAAGAGGGTTTTTATTAACTTTTATTTGATTGATGTTTTCAAGTTTTGGGTGAGATCACGATGGATGAAGGAATAAGGGGTGGCAAGAACCTAAACTTGGGGATGCCCGAGGCACCCCAAGGTAATATTCAAGGTCTCCCAAGCAACTAAGCTTGGGGAAGCCCCGGATGGCATCCCCTCTTTCTTCTAACGACCATCGGTAATTTTACTTGGAGCTTTATTTTTATTTGTCACATATCATGAGTTTTTCTTGGATCATCGTGTATTATATGAGTCTTTGCATGTTTTGCTTTTTAGTTTATCATAATCATCCTTGCTGAACACACCTATTTGAGAGAGCCACATGTTTATCATAATTTGTCAAAATTCTCTAAGTGCTCCACTTAAATATTTTGAGCTAGGTAGTTGCTCTAGTGCTTCACTTAAATCTTTTTGAGCACGGTGGTGATTAAATTTTTTAAGAAATTCACTCTCGTGATTCACTTATATCATTTTGAGAATTCAATTTTTTTGAAGAAATATTTGCACTCTCATGCTTCACTTATACCTTTTTGAGAGTTGATAAAAGTAATGATAATTTGCACAAGATATGAATTTGGTCCCAAAGTGATGAATATTAAAGGGGGATATAATAAAAACTTTCATGAAAAGATCATTGGATATGATAAGTTTGATTCCTTGCAATAGTTTTGCGATATGGAGATAATAATATATGAGCCATGTTGGTGAGTAATTGTGTGTTGGTAAGAATATTGGTGTTATGGTTTGTGATTCCCTATGCAAGGGTGAAAGTCAATAGTTATGCAACAAAG
The DNA here is from genome assembly GCA_032464435.1 of Aegilops umbellulata. Taxonomy (NCBI): domain Eukaryota; kingdom Viridiplantae; phylum Streptophyta; class Magnoliopsida; order Poales; family Poaceae; genus Aegilops; species Aegilops umbellulata. The sequence goes on along the minus strand of CP136056.1, from coordinate 344,270,554 downwards.
TTATATCCTACTTGTGGTGCATTATTCAGTGTTAATTATGTTCAATGCGCATTTATGACCGTTTTCCTTTTTTTGGTTAGTCGCTTCTCAATCTATTTGCTAGCCTTCATTTGTACTAAGCGAGAATGTTGTTTGTGCATCCAAACTCTTGAACCCAAAGTTGTGCCAAATGAGTCCACCATACCTACTTATATGCGGTACTTCCATGCCATCCTAAGTAAATTTGCATGTGCCAACTCTAATAAATTTACTTTTTGTGTGCCCATACCGCTCATGTGGCGGCGGGGGGTGGCCAACATTTTCCTTGCTAGGCGGGTTATTCTCATGATGAGTGTTTATTCATTTGTCATTGCACGAGAGTGTGGCAGGTAATAGGGATGCCCAGTCTCGAAATGAAAAAATTAATATGATGATAACAATAAATTCTTTGGGAAGTGTTGGTATGGAAGGCACCCGTGGATACAGCTAGCCATGGCTTGTGAAAAAAAGGTGGAAAAGAAATATATTTTATTTTTGTTAGGGAACCGCCTATAATGTGTCTAGCATGGAATATATTGGGAAATTTCGGTTGTAGCGTTGACAGGAAAATCATGCCTCTCAAAATAATCTTATCTCTCAATTTAAGCTTTGAGCTCTGGCACCTCTGTCAATCTGTGCTTCCCTCTGCGAAGGGCCTATCTATTTAGTTTTATGCAATTTTTATTTTTACTTTGAGTCTCCACCTTCTCTTACAAAATACCAACTAGGGAACACTATTGTCATACTTCTGAGTTGGATGTAGCTAATATTTGAGTTTGTTTCATGAATGGACCAATGATTGAGCATAATGGGCTAGGGCTAACTTTATTTAGCGTTGATATTTTGAAAGACATAGTTGCTTGTTGGTATGCTTGAGTATTGAGGTCTTCATGTCAAATTATAGACTATTGCTTTGAATCATTCAAGTCCAAATATCCATGCTACAAAGAAAAGAATATATGATGAATATGTTAGGTATCATTCCGCATTAAAAATTCTGTTTTTATCATTTACATACTCGAGGATGAGCATGAATAAAGCTTGGGGATGCTTGATACGTCTCCAACGTATCTATAATTTTTTATTGTTCCATACTATTATATTATCAATTCTAGATGTTTTATATACAATTTCAAGCAACTATATATCATTTTTTTGGGACTAACCTACTAACTTAGTGCCTAGGGGCAGTTGTTGTTTTTTGCTTGTTTCTGACTTTGCAGAATATTAGTACCAAATGAAGTCCAAATGCCACGAAACTTTTTGGAGATTTTTTTCTGGCAATAAGATACATGCAAGCTTCAAGAGGGGACGAGAAGACAAAGCAGTAGCCCACAAGGCACTAGGGCGCGCCCTGGTGGCTTGTGGGGCCCATGTAGCTCAGTTTGACCTAACTCCGCCTCTATAAATTATCTAAAATCATGAAACCACATAGGATTCCACAAAATAATTTTCTGCCGCTACAAGTTCCAGAACCACGAGATCCCATCCGGAGGCCTTTTCCGACACTCCGCCGGAGGGGGAATGTCGGGGAAACTGACTCCGCGAGCACCTATGGGGACGGAGCCCCTTTTCGGTTCGGCGGGGGGCGGAGGCCGCACGAAGAGCAGATCGAGGCGAGGCACACAAGCGGTTTTACCCAGCTTCGGGCCGCATGGATGCGTAAAACCCTACTGCTGCTTTGTGGATTGTATTGTGTTCTTGCTCGGGAGCGCTGAGTGCTACAGTACACTCAGGCAACTAGCGAGACCGAGCGTGCTTCTGTTCGTCCCCCCTCCTCTACGTTGCGCATGGGCTCCCTTTAATATGCTCAAGGGGTCACCGACATGTGGCAACATAGGCAAGGGTAAAAATGGAAAGTTGCTGCGGTTGGTACAGCTACTTGTACAGTGTATCATACCTAACCCTGACGGCAGGGGACAAGGGCATTAGATGCCCATCTACGTCGCCCAAACAGTGCAGAAAAGGGACCGTCAGGGGCGCCACCGTTCGCCACGGTGGCAATCTTGTCAGCGCCGCTTGCCACCGCGTACCCTTGGCTGCACAGCCTCCCGCCACGTACCCCTGGAAGGGTCCCAGAGTGACACGTTGGTGGGTGTGCTGGAGCGCAGGTACAGGGTGGTCGCTTTCCGCGGCAACGCCTTGCCGCGGTCGTTGTCTGGTCGCGTCCAGAAGCTTGTCGCTCGCCGGGCCTTGCCGGGACGCGTGGCGCGTCGCGGCAAGTTCCTTGACATGCCTTGGTTGGCCTTCCCGGCAAGCTCCTCTTGCCGGGGTCTTTATGCCTTGAGTGGCCTTCCCGGCAAGCTCCTCTTGCCGGGGCCTCATGCCTTGAGTGGCCTTCCCGGCAAACTCCTCTTGCCGGGGCCTTTATGCCTTGAGTGGCCTTCCCGGCAAGCTCCTCTTGTCGGGGCCTTTATGCCTTGAGTGGCCTTCCCGGCAAGCTCCTCTTGCCGAGGCCTTGTCTCCTTGGCTTGAATACTTTGTTCTTGAATGGCTCCAGAGGAACTACGGAGGTCCTTGGCGGTCACCTGGCAAGCCTTGCCGCGGGGCGCTGCAACTGCCCGTGCACAAGTTCGGGATACCAGGGTACCCCCTACTCTAGTACACCGACAGGAGCCCCCGGGCCTGGGCCATACACGGTGCCGAGCGCTGTTGGGCCAGGCCCAAAATAGGGCACGGGCACGCGCGGCCTGGGTCACGCCGTACCTGACTCCGCATCCACCGCGCCCTCCCCGAACGGCACGCGTCAATTGCGGCGTCGTGGGAGAGGTCATGGGCGGTTCTTTATTCGGAAATGTGGAACGTCCGCCCCCTCCCTCCTTATGAGCAGGGAAAAATAGGGGCAGAGGCGCGGTTTTCGAGGCGTCCACTCCCCACGATCACGGGGTGGGGAGAGGTCGCCTCATCCGTCGCCTCAGTTCTGCGCGCCTGCCACGCGGCTTCCATGCGCTTAGGGGTGGCGAACGGTGGAGGCGGGGAACCGGGCCGTCGTGGGTCGAGGCAGCGGGCCGGTCCCAGTTCCCTGCCCCTTCTGCGTCTTGATTAGCTGAGCGAGGCGGCCGAGCCCCCACCCTGTTTCTTTATAAGGAGCGGGAGGGGGGAACGGCATCCTGCATTCCTTCATCTCCTTTCTTCTTCAGCTTCTGCTCCCCTCCCTTCCATTCGTCATGGAGAGAGGGAACCCTGGTCCTTCAACGGTGGCGGCGAGAGTCGCCGCTAGACAATGCGTCCCTCCCTCTCCCGCACCCGTGGCGGCAGAGCCCGCCGCAAGGGGAAGAGGGAGGGGGCGAGGCCGCGGGCGAGGTCGAGGGCGAGGCCGAGGCGCTCGGGGAAGAGGTGGACGGGGCGGCGCGCCGGCCTCGCCTCCGCCAGTGGTTCCTCTTCCCATGGCGGTCCATATCGAGGACGACCCTTGCGAGTTCTTCGTCAGGCTGCGTCGGCCGCCTCGTCGTCGCCTTCGTCTCCCGACGCCATTCGCGAGCGAGATGGAGTTGGACCCGCCCGAGACACTGAGGTTGCACATGAGGGGCTGCGGAATCAGCGGGACGCGAGTCCTTGTTGACTTCCCGGCCCCTAATGTGATGTATCTTGGTCGAGGGTGGAAGACGTTCGCCCGTATCCACCACCTGACGGAGGGGCTCACCCTCCATTTTAAGCTAATGGAGGGCGGTCTCCTCTCCGTCAAGGTCTTCGGGTGCTTCGGGACCCGGGCAAGGTGCTGCGTGGAGAGCTCCTCCGACAGCGAAGAATCTTCCTCGAGCGGGAGTGACGAGGAAGACAGCGGCAGCGAGGAGGATAACGGGCGGCAGGATGACGGGTCCGACTAGGTGTCGGGCGCCACTCCGCGCGGCACCGGCGACCCCATCATCCGTGTCGCCGGCTCCTCGAACCTCTCGGGGTCGTCTCCTTGGGCGGCTGGCGTTGGGAGGCTGCGGAAGAGGAAGAGGGCGGGCGGCAAGGCCGTCAACTCAGAGTACGTGGGCACGACGCCCTCGACAGCGTGCTGACGTCCTGCCGCCCTGCTTCCGGCGCCGCCATCACCATCCAGCCTTCGGACGGCCACCGAGACGTTCTCTTGGTGTCTTCTGCCACCCGTAGCTCGCCTAGGCACTCCTTTTGCCCTTTTCGCCTCCTTGACCTACCTCCTGAAGAGAGGGACAAGAAAGGGATTACGGGCACCTTATCTCTTTTTAATCTGTAAGCCCTCGGGCCTTAGCTGCATTTAAAACTTGTAATCCCATTATTCATGTTTTTCATTCTCTTATGAACTGTACCTGAGTGGAATGTTTTTTTTGTGAAAAGGGGATGCTTGCCGGGTCACTTGTCTCGCGGGTGGAACCCACGTCAAGGAGCAAATCCTTGATATCTTTAGGATAGACACTTCTTTTCCCAGCAGCAGGCCCTGCCGTCTTCCCACGTCGCTCGACCTTTCTCACGCTTTTGGCGGAGGCAGGGATGAGGCGGGTTTGGGCTCCTCGTTTTGTCCCTTTGCTGCCGCGAGTACGACCAAACCTGGCCCCAGGAACGAGCCCTAGGGCCTAGAGTTATGGGAGCACGGTAGCTTTTAGGAAGAAACAAGGTTTCACATTCCTCAGTCCATAAGAGAATGCATGATAAGGGATGGAAAACTTATCTGAGATTGCAGCCCCCGGCAACTCTGGATCGCCGTGGGTGAATCTTTGTACTTGCAGCCCCCGGCAATACTGGCTTGCCGGGGTCCAGATGCTGGTCCGTCCTTCTTGTCCTTTTTGTCCTCGAGTAGTCTGGCCAGGATATGTGAGCCCTGCAAACCAAAGGAAACGAAAGAACGGCAAAGGGACGCACACTCGACCTCTAAGCTAGGGGTTAGCCGCTGTTAAGCACTATCAACCCTAACCAAGGACGAGACTCGACCTAGCATGCATGCTATAACTTAGGGCGCCAACGCTTCACTTGTGCTCAGGGTCTGCGCCTGGCTTTGTACAAAGGATTACATGCAACAGCGGCAAGACTTGTACAAAAGGGTGGTTGCCGGAACAGGGTCTGACAACCGCGCCTTACGGGTAAAACTTACGAAGAAGCTCAATATTCCAGGAGTTGCTCACCGGAATGCCATCTTCGGTCTCAAGGCGGACAGCGCCAGGCCTAGTGACTCGTTTCACCCGGTAAGGGCCTTCCCACTTCGGCGTCAACTTGTTTGAATTCTTGGCGGACTGAACGTGCCGAAGAACAAGGTCGCCTTCCTCGAGACTTCTGGCGTTAACTTTGCGGCTATGGTAGCGGCGCAAAGCTTGCTGGTAGCGAGCGGCTCGCACAGCAGCCTGAAGACGATCTTCCTCAAGGAGCAGCGTGTCATCTTCACGCATCTGCTCTTGCTCGAGCTCATCATAAGCGAGCACTCGAGGTGACCCGTATACGAGTTCCGTGGGGATAACTGCCTCTGCTCCATAGACTAGAGCGAAAGGTGTCTGGCCAGTGGCTTGATTTGGCGTCGTCCTGATCGACCAAAGAACCACCGGCAGCTCCTCGATCCAGTTTCTTCCGCACTTGTGCAGCCTGTCGAAAGTCCTGGTCTTGAGCCCACGCAGCACTTCAGCATTTGCCCTCTCCGCTTGACCGTTGCTTCTGGGGTGAGCAACAGAAGCGAAGCAGACCTTGGCGCCAAGATCTTGGACGTACTGCATGAAGGTGCGGCTCGTGAATTGCGTACCGTTGTCGGTGATGATCCTGTTAGGGATCCCGAAGCGGCAAACAATCGACCTGAAGAACTTGACTGCTGACTGTGTTGTCACCTTCCTCACTGCTTCCACTTCCGGCCACTTTGTGAACTTGTCGATTGCAACGTACAAGAACTCAAAGCCCCCGACTGCTTGGGGGAAGGGGCCGAGGATGTCGAGCCCCCAGACCGAAATGGCCAGGATAAAGGGATCGTCTGGAGAGCTTGAGCTGGCTGGTGTATCTGCTTGGAATGGAACTAGCACGCTTCACACTTGGTTACTTGTGCAGTTGCATCCTGGAGGGCTGTCGGCCAGAAGAAACCTTGTCGGAAAGCTTCACCGGCAAGTGCTCCTGCGCCAATGTGGTGACCACATATGCCTCCATGTATCTCTGCCAACAGCTTTTGTCCGTCTTCCCGGGGAATACACTTCAATTTCACACCGTTGAGTCTTCTTCTATACAGTGTGCTATCAACAAACTGGTACATACTTGACTGCCGGGCTACTCTTTCCGCTTCTTCTTGCTCTTCGGGAAGTTTTCCTGTCTGAAGGAAACGGACGATCTGTTGTGCCCATGCTGGAGCTTGGGGCTCGACAACAAGGACTAAAGGCATATCTGCTGCTGCGGGAACATCCGCTTCTACGGCGAGAACCTGCGGCTCAGCCGGAGCTTGATGTTTCCCGGCAAGCTTGCCGAAGCAAAACTTGTCAGGAGCATCTGCTTCGACGGAACAAACACTGGGGTTTGTCGGAGCAGACTGCTCCTCAGCACTCTTGGCGTCGATCTTGGGGACCTTCTTGGCGGCGGCTTCGGGAAGCTCTGCCGGAAGATAGTCACCAGCAATCAACTTCCTCTTCTTGCTCTGTCCAGTTGATGGTGTTACGGATGGTTGAGTCAGCTTGAGCACAAAGATCCCTGGTTCCACAGGTAACTTAAGTGCGGCGCACTTTGACAGGCCATCGGCGATGTCGTTCTGAGCTCTTGGAACGTGTTCCATCTGTAGGCCGACAAAGTGCTCTTCTAGCTTCCTCACTTCATCAACGTAAGCTTCCATCAACGGACTCTGATAATTCTTGTTAACTTGGCGGACGACAAGCTGCGAGTCACCCCTGACAATGAGCTTCTTGATCCCAAGGTCTGCCGCGATCCTGAGACCGGCAAGCAAACCTTCATACTCTGCAGTATTTTTTGTCGCTTGCTCCTTGGGAAAGTGCATCTGGACCACATACTTGAGGTGCTCTCCGGTGGGTGCGACAAGCAGCACGCCAGCACCGGCGCCTTGCAGCGAGAAGGCACCATCAAAGTACATCAGCCACTCTTTGCTTGCCTCCTTGACGAGGATGCTCGTCTCTGGAATTTCTTCATCTGGTGTTGGCGTCCACTCCGCTATGAACTCTTCTAATGCTCTGCTTTGGATAGTTGAGGTGCTCTCAGACTTGAGGCCAAAGCTTGACAGTTCCAGTGCCCACTCAACAATCCTGCCTGTCGCTTCGGGATTCTGCAGTATCCTCTTCAGCGGAAAGCGAGTGACAATTGTGATCTCGTGTGCTTGAAAGTAATGGCGCAGCTTTCTCGAGGCCATGAGAAGGCCGAAAAGCAATTTCTGCACACCAGAGTACCTTGACCTAGCCCCTGCAGAAGGGAACTAACAAAGTAAACTGGGCGCTGCACCATTTTCTTCTTCTGTATCTCCTCGCACACCTGCGCAGATCCATCTTTGTCGGGACCAGATCTTGTCAGGGAAGTCCCCTGCTTGTCGCTGGATGCGCTTGCTGCGGTTGCTAGCTCATCATCTGCCTCCCTCTCCGCTACTAACGCAACACTAACCGCTTGATTGGTTGCCGCCAGATACAGCAGCAACTTCTCTTGTGGCTTAGGTGCGACAAGTATTGGAGTGGAGGACAGGTACCTCTTCAAGTCCTGCAGCGCAGCCTCCGCTTCCGAAGTCCATTGCATTGGACCTGCCTTTTTCAATATTTTGAAAAATGGCAGGGCGCGCTCAGCTGACTTAGAGATAAACCTGCTGAGAGCTGCCACGCAACCGACAAGTTTTCGTACATCCTTGACGCGCTTCGGTGCTTCGATCTGCTCAATGGCCTTGATCTTGTCGGGATTGGCCTCAATTCCTCGCTGAGACACGAAGAACCCGAGAAGCTTGCCGGAAGGGACTCCAAACACGCACTTCTCGGGGTTGAGCTTGAGGCTGATCTTGCGCAGATTTGCAAAAGTCTCTTCTAAATCTTGAATCAGAGTTGACTTGTCCCTGCTCTTGACCACTATATCATCCATGTAGGCTTCCACATTTCTGTGTATCTGTGGCTCAAAAGCGGTATGGACTACCCTTGCAAATGTTGAACCAGCATTCTTCAAACCAAAAGGCATCCGTATGAAACAGTACGTGCCACATGGAGTGATGAATGCGGTTTTCTCCTCATCCTCTTCTGCCATGAAGATCTGATGGTATCCTGAGTAGGCATCAAGAAATGAAAGCAAATCACATCCGGTCGTGGAGTCAACAATCTGGTCAATGCGCGGCAAGGGAAATGGATCTTTGGGACAGGCTTTGTTAACATCGGTGAAATCGATACAAAGCCTCCATTTCCCGTTTGCCTTGTGCACGACTACAGGATTGGCCAACCACATAGGATGGAGCACTCCTCTGACAAGGCCTGCTGCTTCCAACTTCTTGATTTCTTCTGCAATGAATTCTTAGCGCTCCACGGCTTGCTTCCTGACTCTCTGCTTGACGGGCCGCGCGTGAGGACAGACGGCAAGGTGGTGCTCAATTACTTTCCTGGGAACACCGGGGATGTCAGACGGTTGCCATGCAAACACATCGACATTTGCTCGCAGGAAAGCAACGAGCGCGCTTTCCTATTTAGGGTCGAGAGTGGCACTGATGGTGAAGGTACCACCAGTGCCGTCCTCCTTGGCGGACACCTTCTTGGTTGCTGGTGGAGCTGCCATCGTCTTCCTGCACTTGCCGGTGGAGCTCGATGGTGTGTCCTCAACGGTAGCGTAGCACTCCGAAGAGGTGCGCTTGCCGGAGTGGGCATCAGAGATCTTGCCGGACTTGGTCTTCTTCTTCCCCCCGGGAGCTTCAACGGCAAGTGTCTCGCGATCAGTCACGGCTGCTGCTTCCCGGTAAATCCTGTCGGCATAGATAAGAGCATCCTTCTTGTCGCCAGGGACAGAGATGACACTTATCGAGCCCGGCATCTTGAGCATGTTGTAAGCATAGTGAGAGGCCTCCATGAACTTGGCGAGTGCTGGACGGCCGAGGATTCCATTGTAGGGCAATGGAAAATCGGCAACGTCAAAAGTGATCCTCTCAGTCCTGAAGTTCAACTCGCTGCCAAATGTCACCGGCAGCGTGATCTTCCCCTTCGGCTTGCTCCTTCCCGGGTTGATTCCTTGGAATGTGCCGGTCTCTTCGAGCTCGCTGTCGGGGACTTGGAGTTTCTGGAGCACAGCGGAGGAGATCAGGTTCAAGCCGGCCCTGCCGTCAACTAGCATCTTAGTGACCTTGAGGTTGCGGATAGTTGGCGAGACCAACATCGGCAAGCACCCGACCGCAGTTGTGCGATCAGGGTGGTCCTCAATATCAAAGACGATAGGCGTGCTGGACCATTTCAGAAGCTTGCGCGATTCGACGGGTGGTTCTGCCGCAGTGACTTCCCGCACCCACTGCTTGAGTTGGCGGTGTGAAGTATGCAGAGAAGCACCGCCGTCAACGCACAAGACCTCTGTGGCTTTCTGAAACTCCTGCTCACTGGTCTCGTCATCTTCCATGTCTTCGTCGTCGTCGTCTTCATCCTTGTCGCGGCCGCGGGGAGGTCTGTCTCCTTGCCGCTGCTTGTCCTTGCCGCAGCGTCCTCCCCGGGCGGGGCACTTCGTGCCAGATCCTCTGGTACCTCCTTGGGCCTTCTCCTTGTCGCGTCGCTCGTACTCGGCCTTTTGCAGCTCGACGAGCTGCTCGACCTTCTTGCAACTCTGGAGGTCATGGCCCTTGGTGCGGTGGATCTTGCAGTACTGCTTGTTGGTGCCGTCCTGCTTGTCGGCGGCAGCCACAGCCTGGCAGTTGGCGCATCCGGCAACCTCCTTGCCGGAGCTACCAACCTTGGCTGTCTTGGCGCCACCTTCGCTGCCAGACTGCTCAACAGCTAGCACTTCTTTGCCCTTCTTCCTCCTATTGTTCCGCCGCCGGCTCTTCGTTGCCGGGGCAGCATCTTTGTTGTCAGATCCTTCTGCTCCTGTGTTCTCTCCGGGGAGTCTCCTCCCTTCCTCAGCACGTGCACACTTGTCGGCCAGGGCGTACAGCCCACTGACGTCTCTGATCTTGCACATCGCCATCTCCTCCCGCATCATGTGGTTATGCACGTTCTGATGGAACGCGCTGATGACCGCGGCGGGGTGGACATCTGGGATGTTGCGTTGTACTTGGCTGAATCTCTGGATGTACTTGTGTAGAGGCTCTCCTTCCTTCTGGGCGAGCAGATGAAGGTCGCTTTCCTGGCCATGAGGTTTGTGGCCGCGTGTAAAGGCGCCGACAAACTGATGGCACAGGTCAGCCCAGGAGGATATGGAGTTCTCCGGCAAATGCATGAGCCAGGACCTGACGTTGGGCCTGAGCACCAGCGGGAAGTAGTTGGCAAGGATATTGTCGTCTCGCCCCCCGGCAGCTTGCACCGCGATGGTGTAGATGCTGAGGAACTCCGACGGATGCAACCTGCCGTCGTACTTCTCTGGTACGTCTGGCTTGAAATTCTTCGTACTGGGCCACTGGACTTGTCGCAGCTCGGGGGTAAACGCAGGGCAACCTACCGCGTAGGGTAGGTCGCCTGGTTCCCCTGGCGCATGCATGTCGACAGTGGGCCCAGCGCGCCGGTCTGATTGACGCCGCGCTTCTCTTCGGCGCTCGATGCGAGTACGAGCGTCTTCTTGCTATCGTTCGTGAAGAACTTGGCGCTGGTCGCGACGAGCTCGCGGATCTGATGAAGCGGTGGAGTCGCTGTCGCGATGGACCCGGCGAGTCGGCGATCTTGGCCTTCGGGGCGGGGAGTGCACGGTGGTTGCACCCCCACCGGTCTTGTTGCCATCGGCTCGCACCTGGCTAGCTTGCCGGGGCTGCGATGCAGTTGGTTGTCGCAGAGTGTCGCCGTTGGCGAAGCCGATGAGACTCTGAATGGTGGCCCTCCAGTCGTCGATCTTGTCCGGTGCTGGAGGGAAATCTAAGAGCAGTTTTGCTCGCGCCAAAGCTTCTGCTGGAGTGGTGGGCAGCGGTGGCGAATGGTGCGAGGAGCGGGATATGCTCGAACTACTAACTGCGTTAGAAGGAGCAATATCCCGTCCAGGCAACCGTGCCTCGCTCGCGCCAGCGTGTTGGCCTTGAGCGTTCCGAGATCCGCCAGCTCGATTTGGGTCCAGCAAGCGTATGGTACCGTGAGTACCATGGCGCTGCCGGTCCCGCACCTCCTGAGATGGGCGTGGTGCATCCACGGACGCCCTGTCGCCGTGGGAGCCGGCTACGCCGCCGACGGGCAACGCGGCCTTGTCCTTGGACCTGGCAGCACCGTGGGCTCCCTCGTTGATGCCCGTTCTTCCGCCCGCGTCTTCCCCACCAGCCGTTTGCTCCGGCAGTGGTGGATCTGTCACGGGCGGATCAGCCGCAACGGAAGCCTTCTTCTTCGGTGGCATGTCGATGAAGATGATGGAGATCTAGCTCGCGTGAACGTCGGATCAGGTTCACACAACCTCGACGCCCCCAGACCTGGCGCGCCAAAGATGTCGGGGAAGCTGGCTCCGCGAGCACCTATGGGGACGGAGCCCCTTTTCGGTTCGGCGGGGGGCGGAGGCCGCACGAAGAGCAGATCGAGGCGAGGCACACGAGCGGTTTTACCCAGCTTCGGGCCGCATGGATGCGTAAAACCCTACTGCTGCTTTGTGGATTGTATTGTGTTCTTGCTCGGGAGCGTTGAGTGCTACAGTACACTCAGGCAGCTAGCGAGACCGAGCGTGCTTCTGTTCGTCCCCCCTCCTCTATGTTGCGCATGGGCTCCCTTTTATATGCTCAAGGGGTCACCGACAGGTGGCAACGTAGGCAAGGGTAAAAATGGAAAGTTGCTGCGGTTGGTACAGCTACTTGTACAGTGTATCATACCTAACCCTGACGGCAGGGGACAAGGGCATTAAATGCCCATCTACGTCGCCCAAACAGTGCAGAAAAGGGACTGTCAGGGGCGCCACCATTCGCCACGATGCCAATCTTGTCAGCACCGCTTGCCACCGCGTACCCCTGGCTGCACAGCCTCCCGCCACGTACCCCTGGAAGGGTCCCAGAGTGACACGTTGGTGGGTGTGCTGGAGCGCAGGTACAGGGTGGTCGCTTGCCGCGGCAACGCCTTGCCGCGGTCGTTGTCTTGTCGCGTCCGGAAGCTTGTCGCTCGCCGGGCCTTGCCGGGACGCGTGGTGCGTCGCGGCAAGTTCCTTGACATGCCTTGGTTGGCCTTCCCGGCAAGCTCCTCTTACCGGGGTCTTTATGCCTTGAGTGGCCTTCCCGGCAAGCTCCTCTTGCCGGGGCCTCATGCCTTGAGTGGCCTTCCCGGCAAACTCCTCTTGCCGGGGCCTTTATGCCTTGAGTGGCCTTCCCGGCAAGCTCCTCTTGCCGGGGCCTTTATGCCTTGAGTGGCCTTCCCGGCAAGCTCCTCTTGCCGGGGCCTTGTCTCCTTGGCTTGAATACTTTGTTCTTGAATGGCTCCAGAGGAACTGCGGAGGTCCTTGGCGGTCACCTGGCAAGCCTTGCCGCGGGGCGCTGCAACTGCCCGTGCACAAGTTCGGGATACTAGGGTACCCCTACTCTAGTACACCGACAGGGAATCAATCACGAAGGGGTTCAACATCATCCTTGCTACCCCTCCGATGATGCGTGAGTAGTTTACCACGGACCTATGGGTCCATAGTTAGTACCTAGATGGTTTCTTCTCTCTTATTGATCTTCAATACAATGTACTCCTCGGTGTTCTTGGAGATCTATTAGATGTAATGACTTTTTGCGGTGTGTTTGTTGTGATCCGATGAACTATGAGTTTATGATCAGATCTATCCATGAATATTAGTTGAGTTTTCTTTGAACTCTTTATTGCATGATTACTATAGCTTCGTATTTCTTCTTCGATTTATTGGTTTGGTTTGGCCAACTAGATTGATTTATCTTGCCATGGGAAGAGGGTTTTGTAATGGGTTCGATCTTGCGGTGCTCAATCCCAGGGACATGACAATGGAAATATGCCCTAGAGGCAATAATAAAGTTGTTATTATTATTTCTCCTTATTCATGATAAAGGTTTATTATTCATGCAAGAATTTTATTGGCCGGAAACTTAAATACATGTGTGGATACATCAAAAAATACCGTGTCCCTAGTGAGCCTCTACTAGACTAGCTCGTTGATCAAAAGATGGTTAAGGTTTCCTAACCATAGACATGAGTTGTCATTTGATAATGGGATCACATTATTAGGAGAATGATGTGATGGACAAGACCCATCCGTTAGCTTAGCATATGATCGTTCAGTTTATTGCTATTTCTTTCTTAATGTCAAATGCATATTCCTTCGACCATGAGATAATGGAACTCCCGGATGCTGGAGTAATACCTTGTGTGCTATCAAACGTCACAACGTAAATGGGTGATCATAAATATGATTTATAGGTATCTCTGAAGGTGTGTGTTGAGTTGGCATGGATCGAGATTAGGATTTGTCACTCCGTGTATCAGAGAGGTATGTCTGGGCCCTCTTGGTAATACACATCACAAGAAGCTTGCAAGCAAAGTGACTAAGGAGTTTAGTTACGAGATGATGTATTATGGAACGAGTAAAGAGACTTGTCGGTAACGAGATTGAAATAGGTATGGAGATACCGACGATCGAATCTCGGGCAAGTAACATACTGACAGACAAAGGAAATAGAGTATTTTGTCATAAGGTTCGACAGATAAAGATCTTCGTAGAATATGTTGGAACCAATATGGGCATCCAGGTTCCACTATTGGTTATTGACCGGAGAGGCATCTCGGTCATGCCTACATCATTCTCGAACCCGTAGGGTCCGCACGCTTAACGTTTGTTGACAATATAGTATTATATGAGTTATGTGATTTGGTGACTGCATGTTGTTCGGGGTCCCGGATGAGATCACGGACATGACGAGGAGCTCCAGGAATGGTCTGGAGGTAAAGATCGATATATAGGACGATGCTATTTGGACACCGGAAAGGTTTCAAAGTGTATCAGGTAATCATCGGATCACCGGAAGGGGTTCCGGGAAGCCCTTGGAGGTTAATGGGCCTTATGGGCCACAAGAGGGGAACACACCAGCCCACAAGGGGCTGGCGCGCCCCTCCTCTTGGCCGCTGGCCCTACGGATGGAAAAGGGGGAGGGCTAGCCCCTCTTTCCTTCCCTCCACCTAAGAGGAAGGAAAGGGGGCGCCACCTCCTCCTACCTTCCCCCGGTAGGCAAACAAGGAAAGGGGGGCGCCAAAGGGCAGGCACCCAAGGGGGCCGACCGGTCACCTTGGGGCGCACCCAAGGCTGCCTCCCCTCCCCCACCTATATATATGAGAGGGAGGGGCTCCACACAAACGGATGGCAATCTCTTAGCCGTGTGTGGGGCCCCTCCCCACAGTTTAGTCCTCCGTCCAGTTTTTTCACAGTGCACGACTAAGCCCTGCGGGAACAACTTCACCACCACCGTTACCAAACCATTGTTCTGCCGGAACTCATCTACTACTTCGTCGTCTTGCTAGATCAAGAAGGTGAGGACGGCATCGAGCTGAACATGTGTTGAACGCGGAGGTGTGGTACGTTCGGTACTCGATCGGTTGGATCGCGAAGGTGTTCGACTACATCAACCGCGTGAATAAACGCTTCCGCTAAACAGTCTACGAGGGTATGTAGACACACTCACCCCTCTCGTAGCTATGCATCTCCATAGATAGATCTTGCGTGTGCGTACAATTTTTTGTTTTCCAGGCAACGTTCCCCAACACATGACACGTATGTATCGTTGCTATTAAGGGTAAAAAGATGGGGTTTATTCATACATGAGTTTATCTTGTCTACATCATGTCATCTTGCTTAAGGCGTTACTCTATTTTTCCATGCACTTAATACACTAGATGCATGCTGGATAGCGGTCTATGTGTGGAGTAATAGTAGTAGATGCAGAATCGTTTCAGTCTACTTGTCTCAGACGTGATGCCTATGTATGATCATTGCCTTGGATATCATCATAATTATTTGCTCTTCTATCAGTTGCCCAATAGTAATTTGTTTACCCACAGTATGCTATTTTCTTTAGAGAAGCCTCTAGTGAAAACTATGGCCCTCGGGTCTATCTTTTATCATATATTAAAACTAAAATACCTTGTTGCAATTTTACTTTATTTATTTTATTTTATATTTTGGTCCGATCTATCTATCAAAATCTATAAAATTTAATCTTGCTCATAACCGTTGAGGGATTGACAACCCTTCTACGCGTTGGGTTGCAAGTATTTGTTGTTTGTGTGTAGGTGATGTTTACATAGTGTTGCTTGGTTCTCCTACTGGATTGGTAACATTGGTTCATAACTGAGGGAAATACATATCTCTACTATACTGCATCATCCTCTCCTCTTTGAGGAAATCCCAACGGAACTCACAAGTAACAGCCAGTCAGAATATTTCTCTTAATTAGACCTATTAGATATTAGCATAGATGAAACTACTTCACTTGCTCTACTTTATAATGAACACTCTTCTACTATAGTTCTATTTCGTGTATTATATTTTTAACCATTGTCGCTCATCTGAACTGTCAACGCGCTAACAAATGCACCAGCTTGATTAGTGCACATAGCACCGCCTCAGGTGTTGCCCTAGCCACTACTTCTTTTTAACCTGGAAGTGCATGGTTCGAAACCCATCGACAACGCAGTTTGTTTTCCGTGTTATTTTCATACTACACGTGGGACGCATGTTTGACTTTCCTTATGTGATTAGTAAAATATGCGGGAGTTTTCTACAAAAAAATTCTCAGGCACAAGTCACTCGATACCCCATCGGTTGCCAGCCATTGACATGTTCCCATGGCCTTGTTGACATGTCATGCAGGTAGAACAGATACCTGAATACATAGGGAGGCACCGTATTTGCATCACAGGACAAGTTATAACACCAGTTTTATGTATTTTGCAACTTTAGGCACCAAAATGACCACACTGGACAAGTTAGGGCACCTCCAGTGTATTTAACCCGATAGTAATCTCTATCTTTATCTCCACTACTATTAAACAAACTAGTTGAGGTAGAAACATCGTATCTCAGCCACGTATTCATCATCAACAATGGACTAGATTGCCCCAATATTGTATCACATCAAATTCACATATTTACAAATTAATTTTAATCATCTCCGCAACACCTTTTTTCAGAGCAAAAGTCCTCACTTTGTTTATTCATTAGGTCCAGGAATTTCATAAGCTACTACATGGATAATACAATTAGGTGGCACGTGCAGCCATACTTTACAGAGATCATTCATCACTCCTTCCTTTACCATTGCATGTGTCGGAGAGTTTGCTTATCGATGAGCCAAACCTACCTTCCACTCATGCCGCGTGCCCAACATGAGCTTGACCTCCTCAACCACAGGCCCCAGCATAGAGAGTGTTGCGAAATGTTGCATGGAAAACGAAAATTTTCTACACACATGCAAGATCTATCCATGGAGATGCATAGCAACAAGAGGGGAGAGTGTGTCTACGTACCCTCGTAGACCCTAAGCAGAAGCGTTTAACAATGTGATTGATGTAGTCGAACTTCTTCGCGCTCCAACCTATCAAGTACCGAACGTACGGCACCTCCGAGTTCTGCACACGTTCAGCTCGGTGATGTCCTTACCTTCTTGATCCAGCAAGACGGGTGAAGTAGTAGATGAGTTCCGACAGCACGACAGCATGGTGACGGTGATGGTGAATTTATCTCCGCAGGGCTTCGCCTAAGCACTACGAAAATATGACCGAGGGACGAACTAGAGGGAGAGGCACCACACACGGCTAGGGAATTGTGGTGTGTATTTCCCCTCTCCTTCCTCTCATATATATAGGTGGAGGGGGAGGGGAGGCAGCCCCTAGGGTGCCCCAAGTGGGCGGCGGCTGCCAAAGGGTGCCTGCCCTAGCCGAATCCCCCTTTCCATATTTGTGTATGGGGGGAACAAAAGGGGGGTGGGCTGCCTTTGGGGCGCCTTCCCCTCCCTTCCCTCCCTCCTTGGTACGTGGGCAAGGGGTGGAAGGGGCGCACAAGCCCCTTGTGGGCTGGTGTGCTTCTCCCCCTTTGGCCCATAAGGCCCATACACTTGTCGGGGGTGTCCGGAACCCCTTCCGATGCCCCGATGACTACCCGGTGCACTCCCAAACTCTTCTGGTGTTCGAATACAATCATCCTAAATATATCAATCTTTACCTCTCGACCATTTCGAGACTCCTCGTCATGTTCGTAATCTCATCCGGGACTCCGAACAACATTCGGTCACCAAATAACATAACTCATATAACACTATATCGTCAACGAGCGTTAAGCGTGCGGACCCTACGAGTTCAAGAACTATGTAGACATGACCGAGACACCTCTCCGGTCAATAACCAATAGTGGAACCTGGATGCCCATATTGGCTCCTACATATTCTACGAAGATCTTTATCGGTCGAACCGTTATGACAACATACGTAATTCCCTTTGTCTATAGGTATGTTACTTGCTCGAGATTCGATCGTCGGTATCTTCATACCTAGTTCAATCTCGTTACCAGCAATTCTCTTTACTTGTTCTGTAATACATCACCTCGTAACTAACTCCTTAGTCATTTGCTTGCAATCTTATGATGTGTATTACCGAGAGGGCCCAGAGATACCTCTCCAAAACTCGGAGTGACAAATCCTAATCTTGATCTATGCCAACTCAACAAACACCTTCGGAAATACCTGTAGAGCATCTTTATGATCACCCAGTTACGTTGTGACGTTTTATAGCACACAAGGTATTCCTCCGGTATCCGGGAGTTGCATAATCTCATAGTGGAGGGAATATGTATCTGACATGAAGAAAGCAAAAGCAATAAACTGAACGATCATTATGCTAAGCTAACGGGTGGGTCTTGTCCATCACATCATTCTCCTAATGATGTTATCCCGTTATCAAATGACAATACATGTCTATGGTTAGGAAACCTTAACCATCTTTGATCAACGAGCTAGTCTAGTAGAGGCTTACTAGGGACACGGTATTTGTTTATGTATTCACACATGTATTTAAGTTTCTGATCAATACAATTCTAGCATGAATACTAAACCTTTATCATGAATAAGGAAATATAATATAATATAACAACTTTATTATTGCCTCTAGGGCTTATTTCCTTCAGTATCCCACTTGCACTAGAGTCAATAATATAGTTCACATCGTTATGTGACTAACACCCATAGTTCACATCGCCATGTGACTAACACCCGAAGAGTTTAGTAGAGTCAATAATCTAGTTCACATCGCCATGTATTAACACTAAAAAACTGCACTAAGGTGTGATCATGTTTTGCTTGTGAGAGGTTTAGTCAACGGGTCTGCCACATTCAGATTTGTATGTATTTTGCAAATTTCTATGTCTAAAAGGTTCTGCATGAAGCTACTCTAGCTAATTGCTCCCATGTTCCATACGTATCCAGATTGAGAGTTAGAGTCATCTAGATCAGTGCCAAAGCTTGCATCGACGTAAGTCTTTACGATGAACTCTTTATCACCTCCATAACCGAGAAACATTTCCTTAGTCCTCTTTAAGGCACCTAAGGATAATTTTGACTGTTGTCCAGTGATCCACTCCTGGATCACTATCGTACCCCCTTGCCGAACTGATTGGCAAGGCACACAACAGGTCTGGTACACAGCATGGCATACTTTATAGACCCTATGGCTGAGGCATGGGAATGATTTTCATTCTCTCTCTATCTTCTGTCGTGGTTGGGTTTTGAGTCTTACTCAACTTCACACACAGGCAAAAACTCCTTCTTTGACTGATCCATTTTGAACTCCTTCAAAATCTTTGTCAGGGTATGTGCTTTGTGAAAGTCCTATCAAGCGTCTCGATCTATC
Organism: Aegilops umbellulata; assembly: GCA_032464435.1. NCBI lineage: Eukaryota > Viridiplantae > Streptophyta > Magnoliopsida > Poales > Poaceae > Aegilops > Aegilops umbellulata. The sequence goes on along the minus strand of CP136056.1, from coordinate 344,251,658 downwards.
CCTATAGATCTTGATGCCCAATATACAAGCAGCTTCACCGAGGTCTTTCATTGAAAAAATTATTCAAGTATCCTTTTATGCTATCCAGAAATTCTATATCATTTCCAATCGACAATATGTCATCCACATATAATATCAGAAACGCTACAGAGATCCCACTCACTTTCTTGTAAATACAGGCTTCACCATAAGTCTTTATAAAACCATATGCTTTGATCACCTCATCAAAGCGTATATTCCAACTCTGAGATGCTTGCACCAGTCCATAGATGGATCGCTGGAGCTTGCACACTTTGTTAGCACCATTAGGATCGGAAAAAACCTTCTGGTACAACTCTTCTTTAAGAAATCCATTAAGGAATGCAGTGTTGACGTCCATTTGCCAGATTTCATAATCATAAAATGCGGCAATTGCTAACATGATTCTGACAGACTTAAGCATCGCTACAGGTGAGGAAGTCTCATCGTAGTCAACCCCTTGAACTTGTCGAAAACCTTTTGCGATAAATCGTGCTTTGTAGACAGTAACATTACCATAAGCTTCAGTCTTCTTCTTGAAGATCCATTTATTCTCTATGGCTTTCCGATCATCGGGCAAGTCCACCAAAGTCCACACTTTGTTCCAAAACATGGATCCTATCTCAGATTTTATGGCCTCAAGCCATCTGTCGGAATCTGGGCTCATCAAAGCTTCTTCATAGTTCGTAGGTTCGCCTTGGTCTAGTAACATGACTTCCAGGACAGGATTACTGTACCACTCTGGTGCGGATCGTACTCTGGTTGACCTACGAGGTTCAGTAGTAACTTGATCTAAAGTTGCATGATCATTATCATTAGCTTCCTCTCTAGTTGGTGTAGGCATCACAGAACGGTTTTCTATGATGTGCTACTTTCCAATTCGTGAGAAGGTACAATTACCTCATCAAGTTCTACTTTCCTCCCACTCACTTCTTTCGAGAGAAAACTCTTTCTCTAGAAAGGACCCATTCTTAGTAACAAAGAACTTGCCTTCAAAACTGTGGTAGAAGGTGTACCCAATAGTTTCTTCAGGGTATCCTATGAAGACGCACTTCTCCGATTTAGGTTCGAGCTTATCAGGCTGAATCCTTTTGACATAAGTGTCGCAACCCCAAATTTTAAGAACTGGCAGCTTAGGTTTCTTGCCAAACCATAGTTCATACGGTGTCGTCTCAACAGATTTAGACGGTGCCCTATTTAACATGAATGTAACTGTCTCTAATGCATAACTCCAAAACGAGAGTGGTAAATCGGTAAGAGACATCATAGAACGCACCATATCTAATAAAGTATGGTTACGATGTTCGGACACACTATTACATTGTGGTATTCTAGGTGGCGTGAGTTGTAAAACTATTCCACACTATTTTAAATGAAGGCCAAACTCGTAACTCAAATATTCGCCTCCGTGATCAGATCGTAGAAATTTTATTTTCTTGTTACGATGATTCTCCACTTCACTCTGAAATTCTTTGAACTTTTCAAATGTTTCGGACTTGTGTTTCATCAAGTAGATATACACATATCTACTCAAATCATCTCTGAAGGTTAGAAAATAATGATACCCGCCACATGCCTCAACACTCCTCAGACCGCATACATCGGTATGTATTATTTCCAATTAGTCATTAGCTCGCTCCATTGTTCCGGAGAATGGAGTTTGATGTCTACTACACAACCTTCTTCCTGTAGACGTTGTTGGGCCTCCAAGTGCAGAGGTTTGTAGGACAGTAGCAAATTTCCCTCAAGTGGATAACCTAAGGTTTATCAATCCGTGGGAGGCGTAGGATGAAGATGGTCTCTCTCAAGCAACCCTGCAACCAAATAACAAAGAGTCTCTTGTGTCCCCAACACACCCGATACAATGGTAAATTGTATAGGTGCACTAGTTCAGCGAAGAGATGGTGATACAAGTGCAATATGGATGGTAGATATAGGTTTTTGTAATCTGAAAATATAAAAACAGCAAGATAACTAATGATAAAAGTGAGCACAAACGGTATTGCAATGCGTTGAAACAAGTCCTAGGGTTCATACTTTCACTAGTGCAAGTTCTCTCAACAATAATAACATAATTGGATCATATAACTATCCCTCAACATGCAACAAAGAGTCACTCCAAAGTCACTAATAGCAGAGAACAAATGAAGAGATTATGGTAGGGTATGAAACCACCTCAAAGTTATCCTTTCTGATTGATCTATTCAAGAGTCCGTAGTAAAATGACATGAAGCTAGTCTTTCCGTTTGATCTATCATAGAGTTCGTACTAGAATAACACCTTAAGACACAAATCAACCAAAACCCTAATGTCACCTAGATACTCCAATGTCACCTCAAGTATCCGTGGGCATGATTATACGATATGCATCACACAATCTCAGATTCATCTATTCAGCCAACACAAAGAACTTCAAAGAGTGCCCCAAAGTTTCTACCGGAGAGTCAAGACGAAAACGTGTGCCAACCCCTATGCATAAGTTCACGAGGTCACGAAACCCGCAAGTTGATCACCAAAACATACATCAAGTAGATCACGTGATATCCCATTGTCACCACAGATAAGCACATGCAAGACTGAAAGCACAAGTGCTCCCTGGGTGGTTTTGGTAATTAATGTCAACATATCTCTTGTTGGACTAACACTTTTACCTAGTATGTTTTAGATAAGTGCAACAATGGAGTGGCATGGACTAAAGGATGTGGAACCCCTTCAAGATGCTAAGGACAAAGGATTGGCTCAAGCTTCAAGATCAAGACTCTACATTTTCTATTTTAGTGATCCAAGATCACATTGAGTCTATAGGAAAAGCCAATACTATCAAGGAGGGATGAGGTGTTTCTTAATGAGCCTCTTGCTTCATGTGCTTAGTGATATGCTCCAAAATCCTCAACTACCTTTCCATATCCACATATGACCTAAACCAAAAGTCAAACCCGGCCCCACCGATTCTTTCTATCCGGCGCCACCGAGTTTCACATGTCATAGCCACTGCCACAAACCCTAGCAAATCGGTTTCACCGATAGGGATCTCGGTCTCACCGAGATGGGATTGTAATCTCACTGTGTATGTTCATTGCCAAAATCAGTCTCACCGAGTTTGAGCAATCGGTACTACCGAGATTACAATGCAAAACCTCTGGTTAGCTTATTACCAAAATCGGTCCCACTGAGTTTGTGTAATCGGTCTCACCGAGTTTGCCTGACCAACTCTTGGTTAGCTTATTACCAAAATCGGTCCCACCGAGTTTGTGTAATCAGTCACACCGAGATTACGTTATGCCCAAACCCTAACCATGTTGGTCCTACCGAGTTGCATCTCAGTCCCACCGAAAATCCTAATGGTCACTAGGTTTGCTAAATCGGTCCGACCGAGTTTAATGATTCGATCCCACCGAGTTTGGCAAATTGTGTGTAACGGTTAGATTTTGTGTGGAGGCTATATATACCCCTCCACCCACTCTTCATTCGTGGAGAGAGCCATCAGAACAGATATTCACTTCCAATACACATTTTCTGAGAGAGAACCACCTACCCTTGTGTTGAGCTCAAGATATTCCATTCCTACCATATGAATCTTGATCTCTAGCCTTCCCCAAGTTACTTTCCACTCAAATCTTCTTTCCACCAAATCCAAATCCTGTGAAAGAGAGTTGAGTGTTGGGGAGACTATCATTTGAAGCACAAGAGCAAGGAGTTCATCATCATCACACCATTTGTTACTTCTTGGAGAGTGGTGTCTCCTAGATTGGCTAGGTGTTACTTGGGAGCCTCCGACAAGATTGTGGAGTTGAACCAAGGAGTTTGTAAGGGCAAGGAGATCGCCTACTTCGTGAAGATCTACCGCTAGTGAGGCAAGTCCTTCATGGGTGACGGCCATGATGGAATAGACAAGATTGCTTCTTCGTGGACCCTTCGTGGGTGGAGCCCTCCGTGGACTCGCGCAACTGTTACCCTCCGTGGGTTGAAGTCTCCATCAACGTGGATGTACGATAGCACCACCTATCGGAACCACGCCAAAAACATCTGTGTCTCCAATTGCGTTTGAATACTCCAAACCCTTCCCTTTACATTCTTGCAAGTTGCATGCTTTACTTTCCGCTGCTCATATACTCATTGCATGCTTGCTTGATATGTATTGTGTTTGTTAAACTTGTGCCTAAACTCCACTTGAACTTAAGAATATTAAAAACTGCAACTTTTGGTACTTAGTGTCTAATCACCCCCCTCTAGACACCTCTTCTCGATCCTCACAAAGACATACATCAAGTGTTCTCAAATCCTTACAGACTCAATCCGATAAGATAACTTCAAAGGGAAAACTCAATCCATTACAAGAGAGTACAGGGGGAGAAACATCATAAGATCCAAATATAATAGCAAAGCTCATGATACATCAAGATCTTACCACCTCAAGAACACGAGAGAGAGAGAGATCAAACACATAGCTACTGGTACATATTGTCGGCGTTCTGGGAACAGGGGTCCCCAGACTTGCCTGCCTGCGGCCCACGGCGTGGCTGAGCTAGCAGGCCTGTACGGCCCATCTTCATCAACAAGGCACTCAAGACCCTCGCGAGGGGCCAAGCCTCGCGAGGCGGACGACGCAAGACCTCCTCGGGAGCAGCCTCACCAGGTTGCCTCGCGAGGAGCGAAGAGATCAAGGCGGGGCAAACCTCCCGAGGTTCTCATGACGTGAGCCATGACGATCGAGACCAGGAGGGCGCCAGCGCGCGCAGCGTCTTCGTTTCTTCTTTGGAGCTAAAGGGGCAAGCGCAGGCGCAGAGTACCGAGGCATCTAGCAAAGGTTTCCATATTGGTGCAACGAGACCAAGACCAGCAGGACGGCAAGACGGAGGTTACCATGGAGCCCAAGGCGGCGTCGCCGCCAGAGCCTTTTGCAGGCGAAGACTACTTTTGTCAGGATAAGCTTTATAGCTGTCCCCTTTGAAATTGGCCTTTGTTGGCTCCCTTGCCGCTCAATATTTGGGAAGAGGACCAGGGCCTCTATAAATAGGACTAGCCACAATAGTAGGAGGTAACTGGAAGAGAGGCATCTCACCTAATCCTTAGCCACACACCGAGCTCAAGAACACCTCAACCTCAGGAGGCTATTCTTCCCCCTATACTATTCATCATCAGCCCAAGAGGCAATCTACCACCACCACACTGGAGTAGTGTGCCGTAGCCCTCCCTCCGCTAATCTACGCTACGCCGCCACCGTGCTCCGCCCTCATGGCAGGCGCCCCGCCACCGACTCCAACGGCCAGCGCTGACGGCGGGGCCATGGGGCTCCGAGCCCTGGCCCCCGCCTTACGGCAAGTCCAGTGGCCGCCCAAGTTCAAGCCGGAGATGCCGCCTTGCTACGATGGTGCGGCGGACCAGTCGGCTTTCCTACTGGCATACGAGGAGGCCGTCCTCGAGGCAGGGGGCGATGACAAGGTCATGGCCAACTGGTTTCCTATGGCCCTCACCGGCACGCCGCGCGCTTGGCTGCTCAACCTCCCTGGATCCACGGTGGCATCTTGGGAGGAGCTACACAACCTCTTCACTGCATGCTACACGGCGCCGGCGCACCACGCGGTCGCGGCCCTGCTAGGCGGCTCTCAAGCACCACCTTAAGATCGCCATATCAAGTCATTCCTTTGCCAGATTGGCGCCACTTCCAAGCGCTCGGGGGCTCCGCCGGGCTGGGCTGCGCCTAAGGCCGACCTCACCTTCGGCACCATAGGACCACCCCGTCGCCACCGCTGGCTCGGGCAAGCTCCCGATGCTCTGCACGCCTACCATCTGCAATGTGGCCGTCACCAAGACCCTCATCGACGGTGGCGCCGGCCTCAACTTGCTCTCTGTGGAGGCCTTCAGCCTTCTTCACGTACCGCTCGAGCGGCTCAGCCTCAGCAAGCCTTTCTCAGGAGTTGGTGGTGGCGCCACCCGCTCCCTAGGGAAGATCCACCTCCCCGTCACCTTCGGCACGCGCGACAACTACCGCACCAAGCTGGTCGACTTCGACATCGCCCGCATCAGCCTCCTGTACAACGCCATCCTCGGGTACCTGGCTCTGGCCTACTTTATGGCAGTAACCCACCCAACATACAACCTCATGAAGATGCCTGGAAGCAAGGGTGTCCTCACCGTCAAGGGGGACACCAAGGAGGCCGTGGCGGCGCTCAAACTTGCCTTCAAGACCGCTAGGGCGGCGCAGCCTGTCGGTGTCGGTGCCCCCGAAGCCAAGGAGGCCGCACCAACCAAGAAGAAGCAGTTGTTCACCCAAGACAAAGCAGAAACCAAGCAGGTGCCGGTCGACGAGGACGGGTCCTCAGGAGCCGCCTTTACCATAGGTGCCCGCCTCGACCCAAGCCAAGAGGAAGCATTGGTGAAATTCTTGCGCCCAAACAAGAATATATTTGCTTGGGAGCCCAACCAGCTGGTGGGGGTCCCGAGACAGGTGATCCAGCATCACTTAAGGGTATGCCCCAATGTGCGCCCTGTCAAGCAACGGGCGAGACGGCAGTCCACGGAGAAGCAGGCCTTCATCGTCCAGGAGACCCGAAAGTTGGAGGCAGCGGGTGCCATTCGCAAGGTTCGGTACCCCGAATAGCTGGCGAACCCTGTCATAGTGCCAAAGAAAGGCGGGAAGTAGCGAATGTGCATCGACTTCACCAACCTCAATAAGGCATGCCTGTCGCGACCGGTTTTTCCAGACATTAATTTCCAGAAAAATGGCCGTCGAGCTCATCAGCCCCAGGATTACTGTTAGCTGATGAGGCATCAACTTGATACGGAAATTCCAAGCAAGAGTACAAAATGTAGTACAAGACCATTGTGGCTTATGAGTACATCGAATGGTTTCTAGTGGTTGAGGGCGGAAGCGGTGTGTAGATCATCCGTGTGTGGAGCTCCATTTCCCACAGGAACAGCTGACCAGGTTAACTCCTATCTTCACGAGGTGGCTATCACCGATTGCTTAGGGTCCGAGGCCGTCCTCACGTCGCTTCTCTCCAGGCAAGAAAATCTGGCCAAGACAATAGCCAGGGACAAGCCAGTCAGTACTTTGAATGTACTCGCAAACATTAAGTACACAGGTATAATATCACAATAATATGCTGAAAATAATTTATGCTTATGACATTAGTTCACAAAAGGTAAATAAAACTCTGATGCGTGCAAGCATGTCATTTATGAATAAGTAATAACGTAGCAATATTAATATTTATGAAATAATCAACAAGCATGCCACAGTCGGGCGTCTTAGCGACACCACAGAAAGGGCTTTAAAAGAAATGCCACAGTCAGGCGTCTTAGCGACACCACGGAAAGGGCTTTAAAAGGAATGCCACAGTCGGGCGTCTTAGCGACACCACAGAAAGGGCTTTAAAAGAAATGCCACAGTCGCGCGTCTTAGCGACACCACAGAAAGGGCTTTAAAAGACATGCCACAGTCGGGCGTCTTAGCGACACCACAGAAAGGGCTTTAAAAGAAATGCCACAGTCGGGCGTCTTAGCGACACCACAGAAAGGGCTTTAAAAGAAATGCCAAAGTCGGGCGTCTTAGCGACACCACAGAAAGGGCTTTAAAAGAAATGCCACAGTCGGGTGTCTTAGCGACACCACAGAAAGGGCTTTAAAAGAAATGACACAGTCGGGCATCTTAGCGACACCACAGAAAGGGCTTTAAAAGAAATGCCACAGTCGGGCGTCTTAGCAACACCACAGAAAGGGCTTTAAAAGAAATGCCACAGTCGGGCGTCTTAGCGACACCACAGAAAGGGCTTTAAAAGAAATGACAGTGAATATCCGGGAGGTAGAACCATCCCAGGGATATTCGATAATACCACCAATATACGGGTTAGTCAAAAAAATAATAATCATAATTACCACCTGTCTCAAAAACGTGGTTCAGTTCTGGTATAACAGTTTCTCCTCCGAAGACCGAGTCTAAGACCTACACTTGACCTATCCCAGACTGTAATCCTTAACCAAGGACACGGCTATTCGAATAGGTTTAATCTCTGTAGAGGGTGTACTCTTTACCCACGAATAACGGATTCCTTTAGTCCATCGGGACTAATTCCGTCTACGGCCTTTTAGTTGAAAACACACCTAACTTGCACACACCAGCTTAACTCATCGGTGTGTGGAATCAGCCAGGACACCTGTCAAGCAAACTCTAAGTGGGGAGGCTACAACCTCGCGTATCATGGGATCAAATTTATATCGCACGCTCTAAGGGGTGGCCTCCCCTCTCGGTCCCAACCGGAAACACCCATGCCCCCGGACCAGGTGGCCTGCCTACCGGCTACAGCCAGCATCTTCCACCATGGCCTCTCTGGAAGGTGTGTGCTTGAAAGGGGTTGACGACTTACTGAACCGTACCCTACCCGTGGCAGGGACAAGTGGTAGTACTAAGCAAGTATGGGGGTTACTGGAACAAGACTCGATCTGTGGTCGACTCAGGAGGTTTATGAGTTTCCTGCATGACATGGGTAATACAAATATTTCAACCAATAAATCAACACCCATTATATCTTACCATGCCATACCGGATATAATCGTCCCGACGGAGACCGGTGACAAGCCCACGCCTACCCAAGGCAGAGGTTTTCCCGACTCCCCCTCCGGCATGGATGTAAGGCATATGAGTATGATTGCCATCACACATGTGTTCATATCCAACAACAAAGTATAATCACCATTTATGCATTCATGCAAAAGATCATAGCACATAAAATAATAATGCCCCGAAATAAGTGGGGTTATATACGTGCCAACTATCCCATCAAAATATTATCCCGGGGTTCAGAATGCTTGCCTTAATGGTGTGGAAAGGCAAGGTGTACTCCAAGATTCTTGCAAGTCTCCTATCCTCTCTCCAAAACTCCTATTTTTAAAAATATGCAAATAACACATATCTCAAAAACAGCACAAAAAGGTTGTTTGGAAAATTTTCAATTAATTCTTAAAATAAACTAGACAATATTTGAGATATGTAGGAAAAAGAATTAATTCATTCGGAGTTATATTTAAAAAAATATAGTCAGTCAAAGTTCTGGTCAAAACTGATTTTAAAATAAAACAGAAAAAGAAAAACGTTTCAGAGGGGAATATGCTTTCGAAGCGGGGAAAACGTACTGGGGTGGATTACGCCTTCACTTAAACATGTGGATGGCGCGGTGAGACACTGACAGTGGGTCCAGGGGGCCCACTAGTCAGGTTTGACTATTCTCCCCTCCCTCTCCTTCCTCTGTTCCGAGTGGAGGCGGGGCTCCGGCGATCGTCGCCAGCGACTGGCGGCTCCTCGCGGGGCCCCGAGGGCGGGGATGGATCCGCCACTCCAGTGCGGTCCTCCCGGTGGTCGCCAGGCCAGTGGGGACGGAGGGAGCTGCCGGCGGCGAGCTTCGCGGCGTAGGAGGCTTCGGTGACATAGTGGTTTTTGGGCGAATGTGGTTCCTGGGAGAGGGTTGGGTTCCTGGGAGGAAGGGGGTGTTCTTGGTGAAGAGAAATGGGAGGGAGAGGCCCTGGTGGCGCCGGGAGAGCTGGGGCCATGGCGGCGGCCGCTGCTGCCGGAGGTGGGGAAGATGACCTCCCCGGGTCGATTGGCTGCCCCAAGGGGTCCTAGGGGGGTGGCTTAGAGTCGCCTGCATGCTCGGAAGGTTTCGGGGCGTCCTTTTATAGCGCGACGAGGTTGGTTCCACGGCGGTGGATGAGGACGCCGGCGAACCGCCCCTCTGTAGCTTGCAGGGCGTCGTGGCGGCGATGAACGCTAGCGGACACGCTTGCGGATGAGTTCGGGCTGTGCCAGGGGCCAGGTGGCGAGCCGGGGTGGCTTGGGCGGCGCTGAACGGAGCAGAGGCTGTCGGCCGACGCCGGCGTGCCGCCAAAAGTGCTCTGGCGGTGGTGCTGTAGGGTGCCAGGGCGGGCTGGCGTGTAGTGGTGAGGCGGGGAGTGCGTGGCAGCTAGCTGCAGGGGGTCACGAGTCGGAACGGTGCGGGGTGAGACGCGGCGGCTCGGGTGCACGCGTGCGCCAAACGCACGCTCTGCTCACGCTCTGGGCGTGCACGGGACGTGCTTGATGAAATGCCAGTGCATGCTGCAGAGCTTGGGTGAGGCTGGCACTTAACAGATCCAGGCTAGGAGCAACTGGGAGTCTAGTGGACATGTTAGTTCGATCAGGGGTGCAAGCTCACAATGCAATGTCAAAAGTCATGTCAAAACAGATCATGCCCACAAGGTGTTTGACAAAATGCTAAGGGCACTAAGGCTTTTCTTGGAGGTGCCAAATCTTCCAGATCAGTGTCTCCTTAGATGCAAGAGAGGATGGGTGGGTCATTTGGACAAAAGGAGAAACTTGCTAGTGTAAGTTTTGATGAACTTCAGTTCTGGACAGGAGATGGATGGCATCATTTTATGAACTAAAAATGATCCAATAAGTGCATGGTCCTGGACTTAGGGGTTTTGCAGGGAGGACTATAAGCAGGAGAAAGCACAAGGTCATTGGAGCAAAATTAAATGGGGTTGTAGTAGAAATCACAAGACTGGACCAGAATGGAAAAGAGGTTGAATCACTCAAAAATTTCAAAGAACAGCACTAGGTTTTTGCATAAAGTTGAATCTCATGTTATTACCAACATCCCATAATTTTGGTGGAGGCTAGAAAGTATTATTTAAAAGGGTTGCAGTGCAAAACTGCTCTCTGGACCAGAGAAGAAAATTGGGTGCACAGCTCAAAATATTTTATGAATAAAAGTTATTTTAGTATAAAAGTGATTTAAAGACACCACATGACACCTCCAAATATTTGTGGGAATTATGAGTGAATTTATAAAATGGTTGTAATGCAAAAGTGGCCATAAAACCTGAATAAGCTCATTTTTCAAGAAAAGAAGATCAAGTAAATTAATTATGTAATTAATCCTGCTGATTTAAGAAAAAAATGTTTTCTTGAGAGGTTATACTAGTCAAGTAACATAATTGAAAAGTTTTCTCTTTGAAAAAAACTCATCACAACAAGGGAGAAAATGATTTAAAAAATCAAGATGGGGCTCAGAAATTCAAAGTTTTAATTCCTGGCAAAAAAATTAAATCATTAAAACAAGGCTAAAATTTTGGGGTGCCACAACACTACCCCCCTTAAGAAAAATCTCGTCCTCGAGATTTGTTAAAAGCTATTATAAGAAAACAATATGCAAATAGAAAGTGGTTACAGTGAGGGGCAATAAGTGGTGTAAAACCATAGTGCGAATACTGGTGCTGCGTGGAAAAATCTACTGTTTGGGACAAAAACGAGAGATTTCTACACTGGATATAAATTTAGAATAATTTCTAAATTTAAATATACGCTGGTCGCACCCGAGAGCACAGTGCTCTCTCTGGCTGACAAGTGGACCCGGGCCCACAATCAGCCTCTTCTTCTCCCTCTGGCTCTTCTTCTTCCTCTCTCCCGCGCGCTTTCCCGTGCTTTCTCCACCGGCGACGTCTAGCGCGTAGGGCATCTAGGCCGTACTGCGGTAGTGCGCGGCGTGCTAGCTACCGGGGCAGCGTGCACTCACCTCGCGGGCCAGAATGCTGTCGGCACTGCTCGCGGATTCGACTCCGAGCACCGGCGATCGAGCGACGAGCGGCGTTGGTGGACTTCGCCCACCGTACACCGAGCTCGAGCTATAAAACGGCCGGGGTGTTTTTTCTCTTCTTCCTCACACCTGGCCTCGCTTCTCCTCCTCCTTCTTCCTCCATTTCTGCTTACAAAAGCTCGGGTGAGGCTCCAATGGCGGAGGCGATGCCGGATTGGTTCGCGATCCTGGTATGCGGAGGGCTGGCGACACTACTGGGGCTCTCCGTGCTCCTGTGCGCGATGATCCTCGACGAGCGTTGTGATGCTGCTGCTCGGGTGTTGGCTCTCCGCGGTGGTGACGATCACGAGGAGTAGGTGGGGTGTGCCGGGTGCTAACTGTTGTTAGGGGAGTGGTTAGCCAGATGTAACACCGTTGCAAAGTTTTTGCAAACAGTGTATGTGCTCGGATGATTATGGTCGAGAGTCTGCGGTCGCTGTGCTGTGTGAAATAAAATAGTCCATGTCGTGAGAAGATGCAGATGCAGCAGCTCAGGAAAAAGAAATCTCACTCCGGGAGTATATGCGGAAGAAAACAGTAATGCAACAGAACTACTCATATTAATTGAAACTAAAGATTTACTCGTTGCACACACTCGGTTACCCCGCATAAGTTACATCAGATAAATAAATGTTGCAACAATTAAACGTAGCAGCGACGTCTATAACGCAAAGGGTAACTGGACGGGATCCCGAGAAAACGTCTCTGGTACTGAGACACATTCTTCCTCTATCGGAGAAAGTGGATTGACCAGTCGATGCACGTGTCTCTCCTGGTCGGGCCTTAGTGTTCTGCCGATGGCGATCTGAGGATTTAAATCTACGAGGCTATGGAGATAACCCATCACGCGTTGGGTTAAACGCTCTTGAGCGATGACGTACTGGACAAGGTTGGCCAGGACGGGGTCTCTCTCGACTCGTCCATCGGGAAAAGATGTTACTCCTCCGGGCGCTGCATGGCTCGGGAAGTAATAATACCCTCGTTCGCTGGCATAAGGTACCGCGAATCGAAGACGAGCAAGCGCTTTGCAAGCCGCAGCTTCCACATCCATCTGTGGGGTTGGCATAGATTTCCCCATGAAGGAGACCTCTGTTGGGTCTTGGGCGGAGTTTACGGGAGGGATGTGCACTGCTGCCCAATATCTCGAGGTGGAAGAGGTGATCCTCGATTTGAACAGCTCGTACTGGGGTGGCTGGGTAGCGCCCATGGTAGTGCAGGTAAAATCCCGCAATATCTTGACAAAACTACCTGGGGTTGCATCTGGAGTTCTCAGGTAAATGCTGGGGCTCGGCATGGCAAGAAAGGTTGTGAGGATGGTGCACAAGATGAGAAGTGTTTGGCAAGGTCACGCGGTGGCCTCTTTATAGAACCGAAGCTGGGTTATTTATTTACCGTGGTGAAAGGTAACAAAACTTCCAGCTCTATTCTGCGGGTCGAAGTCAATGCCACAAATACACATATTTCATCGAGGTGACGTGTTACTGTGGGGGTTGTCGAGGAGGTTTTTGGTAACTGCGCCAGGGATAGCAATCTCATACTGCATACTGGGGTATTACTATTTAAAACAGAAGCAGGACAACAAGCAACGATTATTCACAAGGCTACACGGTTACAAGGCGAGGGTACACTGGGACTCGTTACAACTTGGGTTACTTAGTCTACCTCGTTTACGTCCATGCGGGCATGCCTTGTGGATGTTGAGGCTCCTCCACGGGTCTCACTGTCGGAATTAACCGGAGTGGGTTGAGGGGCTGCGGGCTCGGGGTAGCGATGATGGCCATCTCGGGAATTGCTGGCCACAACTCCGTTGGAGTGTGTTCCCAAAATGCGACGTAGCACTTCTGGGGTTATCGCAACACCTTGGCCGATGGCTGGGGTAGATCTCAAGGGCTCGATCGGTTGTCCAAACAGCACGACTGGGTTGTCGGCATTGGGCTCGTCCTCTTCTCTTGCCGGGGCTCGACGAACCAGCTCTCCACGAGCTGCGATAAGATCAATTGTGATCTGATCGCACAGTTCTTCTAGTGCACTTACGTAGCGCACTAGGTGCAACAATGCAGGATCAGTCTCGTGATCTTCGTTGGCAACTTGGGGTGGTCTACCATACCCTTCACGCCTGGGGTAGTAGTGGAACGAGCGACAGTCAACTCTGGGCGACAAGTGTCGGAGATGAACTATAGCTTCTCGAGCAGCTAGTTGGATGGCTTGTGGCTCAAAGGAAGTTGTTCTTCCGGTGAACCTGTAGGGGCGTTCAGGTGCTAGACCCCTACCGTAGATGTGTACAGTGGCCCAGAATTGACGGCTTTCACCGCTTACGGGACCTTGGTACACAACATATTCTGGGGGCTCTTCTAACGCATAGGCACGACGGGTGAGGTTTGCGAGTATGGTCACAAAACCTCCAAGGTTGGTTGTTGTGGTCTCATGGTGCACGATAGGACCAGGCATTGTGGCTCGGTCTAGGATAGCGGCTGTGTTGTGCTGGGTTGAGGCTAGCGTGCCCTTTTTATAGGGAAAAGGGATGGAGTCTTCCTTCACACGTTTGCGCGAAAGGGCTATTTAGGGGGCCGGTCACTAGCGCGTGATCGACGGCTAGGTTGGTAGGTTGGGCACCGACTGCCAAAAGATGTTGGGTCACCGTGGGGCTATCTTGCAGGAGAAGCTTGGCTGGGGTTTGGTTAAGGCTCGGTGGGTTGGTTTGCCTAGGTTTATTAACCTGGCTAAGATAGGATTAGCCAATGGTCAGCCTGGCTCTGATACGAAGTCTTTCGCGACCGGTTTTTCCGAACATTAATTTCTAGAAAAATGGTCGTCGAGCTCATCAGCCCCAGGATTACTGTTAGCTGATGAGGCATCAACTTGATACGGAAATTCCAAGCAAGAGTACAAAATGTAGTACAAGACCATTGTGGCTTATGAGTACATCGAATGGTTTCTAGTGGATGAGGGCGGAAGCGGTGTGTAGATCATCCATGTGTGGAGCTCCATTTCCCACAGGAACAGCTGACCAGGTTAACTCCTATCTTCACGAGGCGGCTATCACCGATTGCTTAGGGTCCGAGGCCGTCCTCACGTCGCTTCTCTCCAGGCAAGAAAATCTGGCCAAGACAATAGCCAGGGACAAGCCAGTGAGTACTTTGAATGTACTCGCAAACATTAAGTACACAGGTATAATATCACAATAATATGCTGAAAATAATTTATGCTTATGACATTAGTTCACAAAAGGTAAATAAAACTCTGATGCGTGCAAGCATGTCATTTATGAATAAGTAATAACGTAGAAATATTAATATTTATGAAATAATCAACAAGCATGCCACAGTCGGGCGTCTTAGCGACACCACAAAAGGGGCTTTAAAAGAAATGCCACAGTCAGGCGTCTTAGCGACACCACGGAAAGGGCTTTAAAAGGAATGCCATAGTCGGGCGTCTTAGCGACACCACAGAAAGGGCTTTAAAAGAAATGCCACAGTCGGACGTCTTAGCGACACCACAGAAAGGGCTTTAAAAGAAATGCCACAGTCAGGCGTCTTAGCGACACCACAGAAAGGGCTTTAAAAGAAATGCCACAGTCGGGCGTCTTAGCGACACCATAGAAAGGGCTTTAAAAGAAATGCCACAGTCGGGCGTCTTAGCAACACCACAGAAAGGGCTTTAAAAGAAATGCCACAGTCGGGCGTCTTAGCGACACCACAGAAAGGGCTTTAAAAGAAATGACAGTGAATATCCGGGAGGTAGAACCATCCCAGGGATATTCGATAATACCACCAATATACGGGTTATTCAAAAAAATAATAATCATAATTACCACCTGTCTCAAAAACGTGGTTCAGTTCTGGTATAACAGTTTCTCCTCCGAAGATCGACTCTAAGACCGACACTTGACCTATCCCAGACTGTAATCCTTAACCAAGGACACGGCTATTCGAATAGGTTTAATCTCTGCAGAGGGTGTACTCTTTACCCACGAATAACGGATTCCTTTAGTCCATCGGGACTAATTCCGTCTACGGCCTTTTAGTTGAAAACACACCTAACTTGCACACACCAGCTTAACTCATCGGTGTCTGGAATCACCCACGACACCTATCAAGCAAACTCTAAGTGGGGAGGCTACAACCTCGCGTAGCATGGGATCAAATTTATATCGCGCGCTCTAAGGGGTGGCCTCCCCTCTCGGTCCCAACCGGAAACACCCATGCCCCCGAACCAGGTGGCCTGCCTACCGGCTACAGCCAGCATCTTCCACCATGGCCTCTCTGTATGGTGTGTGCTTGAAAGGGGTGGACGACTTACTGAACCATACCCTACCCGTGGCAGGGACAAGTGGTAGTACTAGGCAAGTATGGGGTTACTGGAACAAGACTCGATCTGTGGTCGACTCAGGAGGTTTATGAGTTTCCTGCATGACATGGGTAATACAAATATTTCAACCAATAAATCAACACCCATTATATCTTACCATGCCATACCGGATATAATCGTCCCGACGGAGACCGGTGACAAGCCCACGCCTACCCAAGGCAGAGGTTTTCCCGGATCCCCCTCCGGCATGCATGTAAGGCATATGAGTATGATTGCCATCACACATGTGTTCATATCCAACAGCAAAGTATAATCACCATTTATGCATTCATGCAAAAGATCATAACACATAAAATAATAATGCCCCAAAATAAGTGGGGTTATATACGTGCCAACTATCCCATCAAAATATTATCCCGACGGCGGGGATGGATCCGCCACTCCAGTGCGGTCCTCCCGGTGGTCGCCAGGCCAATGGGGACGGAGGGAGCTGCCGGCGGCGAGCTTCGCGGCGGAGGAGGCTTCGGTGGCAGAGTGGTTTTTGGGCGAATGTGGCTCCCAATCAAAATCGAGTAGGGGGTTGGGTTCCTGGGAGGAAGGGGGTGTTCTTGGTGAAGAGAAATGGGAGGGAGAGGCCCTGGTGGCGCCGGGAGAGCTGGGGCCATGGCGGCGGCCGCTGCTGCCGGAGGTGGGGAAGATGACCTCCCCGGGTCGATTGGCTGCGCCAAGGGGTCCTAGGGGGATGGCTTAGAGTCGCCTGCGTGCTCAGAAGGTTTCGGGGCGTCCTTTTATAGCGCGACGAGGTCGGTTCCGCGGCGGTGGATGAGGACGCCGGCGAACCGCCCCTCTGTAGCTTGCAGGGCGTCGCGGCGGCGACCAATGCTAGCGGACACGCTTGCGGATGAGTTCGAGCTGTGCCAGGGGCCAGGTGGCGAGCCGGGGTGGCTTGGGCGGCGCTGAACGGAGCAGAGGCTGTCGGCCGACGCCGGCGTGCCGCCAAAAGTGCTCTGGCGGTGGCGCTATAGGGTGCCAGGGCGGACTGGCGTGTAGTGGTGAGGCGGGGAGTGCGTGGCAGCTAGCTGCAGGGGGTCACGAGTCGGAACGGTGCGGGGTGAGACGCGGCGGCTCGGGTGCACGCGTGCGCCAAACGCACGCTCTGCTCGCGCTCTGGGCGTGCACGGGACGTGCTTGATGAAATGCCAGTGCATGCGGCAGAGCTTGGGTGAGGCTGGCACTTAACAGATCCAGGCTAGGAGCAACTGGGAGTCTAGTGGACATGTTAGTTCGATCAGGGGTGCAAGCTCACAATGCAATGTCAAAAGTCATGTCAAAACAGATCATGCCCAGAAGGTGTTTGACAAAATGCTAAGGGCACTAAGGCTTTTCTTGGAGGTGCCAAATCTTCCAGATCAGTGTCTCCTTAGATGCAAGAGAGGATGGGTGGGTCATTTGGACAAAAGGAGAAACTTGCTAGTGTAAGTTTTGATGAACTTCAGTTCTGGACAGGAGATGGATGGCATCATTTTATGAACTAAAAATGATCCAATAAGTGCATGGTCCTGGACTTAGGGGTTTTGCAGGGAGGACTATAAGCAGGAGAAAGCACAAGGTCATTGGAGCAAAATTAAATGGGGTTGTAGTAGAAATCACAAGACTGGACCAGAATGGAAAAGAGGTTGAATGACTCAAAAATTTCAAAGAACAGCACTAGGTTTTTGCATAAAGTTGAATCTCATATTATTACCAACATCCCATAATTTTGGTGGAGGCTAGAAAGTATTATTTAAAAGGGTTGCAGTGCAAAACTGCTCTCTGGACCAGAAAAGAAAATTGGGTGCACAACTCAAAATATTTTATGAATAAAAGTTATTTTAATATAAAAGTGATTTAAAGACACCACATGACACCTCCAAATATTTGTGGGAATTATGAGTGAATTTATAAAATGGTTGTAATGCAAAAGTGGCCATAAAACCTGAATAAGCTCATTTTTCAAGAAAAGAAGATCAAGTAAATTAATTATGTAATTAATCCTGCTGATTTCAGAAAAAATGTTTTCTTGAGAGGTTATACTAGTCAAATAATATAATTGAAAAGTTTTCTCTTTGAAAAAAACTCATCACAACAAGGGAGAAAATGATTTAAAAAATCAAGATGGGGCTCAGAAATTCAAAGTTTTAATTCCTGGCAAAAAATTTAAATCATTAAAACAAGGCTAAAACTTTGGGGTGTCACAATGCCCTCAAGATCCGTTCCCTCTCCCACGCATGGACCAGATCATCGACTCCACCGCCGAGTGGGACTTGTTGTGCTTCCTGGATGCGTTCTCAGGGTATCACCAAATCAAGATGGCGGTAGAATATGTAGAGAAGACAGCCTTCCTAACCCCGTGTGGGGTGTACTGCTACACTTGCATGCCCTTCGGACTGCGCAATGCGGGCATGACCTTTCAGTGGTTGATGCACATCGCCTTAGGGCGGCAGCTTGGGAGAAACACAGAGGCCTACGTCGACGACATTGTGGTAAAGTCTCGGGAGGCAAGAACCTTAATCCAAGACCTAGAGGAGACCTTCGCGAGCCTGCGCCAGGTGAACTTGCGACTTAACCCGGAGAAGTGCGTGTTCGGTGTCCCTTCCGGCAAGCTGCTGGGATTCCTCATGTCCCACAGAGGGATCGAGGCGAACCTGGAGAAGATCAAGGCCATCGAGGATATGAGCCCACCGCAGACCCTCAAGGAAATGCAAAAGCTGGCTGGTCGGGTAACTGCGTTGGGACGCTTCATCTCCAAGCTTGGAGAGCGTGCCCTACCCTTCTTCAAGATGATGAAGAAGAAGGACCCATTCGAGTGGACCCCGGAGGCCGACCGAGATTTTCAAGACCTCAAGAGATACCTGACCAGCCCTCCGGTGATGGTGGCGCCACGACCTCTCGAGCCTCTAGTGCTTTATCTTGCCGCCACCCCGTACTCCGCCAGCGCGGTGCTAGTGGCGGTTCGGGAGGAGCACCAAGCCAAGGGCAAGCCGTGCCAAGCTACGCCGTCAACCGGGATGACGCAAGATCAGGAAGGCGCGGCAAGAGCTGTAGCAGCATCAATAGAAGACCAAGCTCGGCAGGACGATGTCACAGAGATTCCCGCAAGCGATCAGGCACCAGGAGTTCCACCACCTCAGGAGACGTCCCAGCTTCCGCACGAGCCTCACCAACGCGCCAGCCCTCATCGAGCACCCGGTGTATTTCGTCAGCACGGTGTTGCGGGACGCAAGGGCACGATACCCCATGCCTCAAAAGCTTCTTCTCGCGCTCTTGGTGGCCTCGCCCAAGTTGCGGCACTACTTCCAGGGCCACCCCATCAAGGTCGTCTCGGCCTACCCATTAGAGAGAGTGCTCAGGAGCCCCAACTCTGCTGGAAGGGTCACTGATTTCATGGCAGAATGGACGGATGCCCCGACGCCGGAAGTAGGCGAGGACCAGTCCACCTTGCCGGGGAGTGAGGCACCCGACGGCTGGGTCATGTACTTCGATGGCGCCTTCGTGCACCAGGGCGCGGGGGCTCGAGCGGTACTCATCTCGCCCACTCAAGACAAGCTCTACTACGATGTGCAGCTCTGCTTCCAGCAGGGCGAGAAGGTCTCCAGCAACATCATAGAATACGAAGGCCTCATAGCTGGCCTGAAGGCCGCGACAGCTCTAGGGGTGAAGCGCCTCGCCGTCAGGGCGACTCACAGCTCCTCGTCAACTTCTCCAACAAACTATACAAGCCAAAGGACGAGCACATGGAGGCATACCTCGCGGAAGTACGCAAGATGGAAAAGCAGTTCCTGGGCCTGGAGCTGGAGCACGTGCCTCGTGGCACCAACAAGGAAGCGGACGACATCGCTAGGAGGGCGTCCAAGCGGCAGCCCCAAGAGCTTGGCGTCTTCGAGGAGCGGCTCTTCAAGCCGTCAGCAACGCCACCACTTTCAAGGACAGCTCAGCCACGGGAGGAGCTCCCGCAGCCGCCTGCCACAGGAGCCCCAGCCTGTGGCCCGACTTCGGGGGCGCGGCTACTCTTGGCACTCGAGCCTCAGGAGGGATCCTGGACCAAGGAGTTCAAGGAATACCTGATGCAAGGGACGCTGCCAGAGAAGGAGGAGGACGCGGAGCGCTTGGCCCGGCAGGCCACGACATACTGCATCCAGGACGGTGAGTTGTACAGGAAGCGACCAAATGATGTTTCACTCCGTTGTATTTCCAAAGACCAGGGGAAGGAGTTGTTGTCTGACATAAACGGTGGGGACTGCGGGCACTACTCGTCACCATGGACCCTCGTCGGCAAGGTATTTCGCAGCGGATTCTACTGGCCCACGGCGCTGAATGACGCGGCCGAGCTGGTGAAGTCCTGTGAAGCCTGCCAGTTCCACGCCAAGCAGATCCATCAGCCGGCTCAGGACCTCCAGACCATCCCGCACACATGGTGGTTCACGGTCTGGGGGCTGGACATCTTGGGCCCGTTCCCTCGAGCGCCTGGGGGCTACCGCTACCTCTACATCGCCATCGACAAGTTCACCAAGTGGGCGGAAGTGGAACCGTCCGCACCATCCCATCTGGCTCCGCAGTCAAGTTCATCAAGGGTCTTGTGAGCCATTTCGGGGTTCCCAACCGCATCATCCCAGATAACGGCTCTCAATTCAATAGTAACCTCTTCAAAACATATTGTGCTAACCTTGGAACGTATATCTGTTATGCTTCGGTGGCACACCCCAGGAGCAATGGTCAGGCCGAACGTGCCAACGCGGATGTCCTGAGGGGCCTCAAGACCAGTACCTTCAAGAAGAAGCTCGAGGCCTGCGGAAAGGCCTGGCACGACGAGCTCCAGTCCATGATGTGGTCCATCCGCACCACCGCCACCAAGCCAACAGGCGAGACCCCGTTCTTCCTTGTCTATGGAGCCGAAGCAGTCCTCCCACACGAGGTCAAGCATCACTCCGCACGGGTCCTGGCGTTTGATGAAACGCAGCAGGACGCCATGCGGGGGATGGACCTCGTGCTGGGGGAGGAACGTCGCCACGAAGCTGCACTGAGGGCGGCAAGGTACCAGCAGGGGCTGCGGCGGTACCACTGCCGCAACATCCGCTCCAGGACGCTCGAGGCGGGCGTGTTGGGGAACGTTGCAGAAAATTAAAATTTTTCCTACGGTTTCACCAAGATCCATCTATGAGTTCATCTAGCAACGAGTCAAGGGAGAGATAGATTGCATCTACATACCACTTTGTAGATCGCGAGCGGAAGCGTTCAACGAACGGGGATGAAGTAGTCGTACACACCGTGATCCAAATCACCGGAGATCCTAGTACCGAAAACATGGCACCTCCACGTTCAACACATGTACGGTCAGCGTAACGTCTCCTTCTTCTTGATCCAGCAAGGCAAAGGAGAGGTTGGGGAAGAAGACTCCAGCAGTAGCACGACGGCGTGGTGATGGTGGAGCCGCAGTACTCCGACAGGGCTTCGCCGAGCTCTAACGGAGGAGGATGTGTTGGAGAGGGAGAGGGAGGCGCCAGGGCATAGGGTGCGCAGCCCCCCTCCCCTCCCCCTTTTATATAGGCCTCCGGGGGGGCGCCGGCCCTGGGAGATCAGATCTCCCAAGGGGGGCGGCGGCCAGGGAGGTTTCCCTCCCCCCAAGCCATCTAGGAGGTGCCTTCCACCACTAGGACTCCTCCCTTTTGGAACCCTAGGCGCATGGGCCCCTTTGGGGCTGGTTCCCCTTGGCCCATGCAGGCCAAGGCGCACCCCCTAAGGCCCATGTGGCCCACCAGGGCAGGTGGCCCCACCTGGTGGACCCCCGGGACCCCTCCGGTGGTCCCGGTACAATACCGATAACACCGAAACTTGTCCCGATGGCCGAACTAGCACTTCCTATATATAATTCTTTACCTGCGGACCATTCTGGAACTCCTCGTGACGTCCGGGATCTCATCCGGGACTCCGAACAACATTCGGGTTACTGCATATACATATCTTCACAACCCTAGCGTCACCGAACCTTAAGTGTGTAGACCCTACGGGTTCGGGAGACATGCCAACATGACCGAGACGGCTCTCCGGCAATAACCAACAGCGGGATCTGGATACCCATGTTGGCTCCCACATGCTCCACGATGATCTCATCGGATGAACCACGATGTCGAGGATTCAATTAATCCCGTATACGATTCCCTTTGTCAATCGGTATTTTACTTGCCCGAGATTCGATCGTCGGTATCCCAATACCTCGTTCAATCTCGTTACCGGCAAGTCACTTTTCTCGTTCCATAATGCATGATCCCGTGATCAAACACTTTGATCACATTGAGCTCATTATGATGATGCATTACCGAGAGGGCCCGGTGATACCTCTTCGTCAAGCGGAGTGACAAATCCCAGTCTCGATCCATGTCAACCCAACAGACACTTTCAGAGATACCCGTAGTATACCTTTATAGTCACCCAGTTACGTTGTGACGTTTGGCACACCCAAAGCACTCCTACGGCATCCGGGAGTTACACGATCTCATGGTCTAAGGAAAGGATACTTGACATTGGAAAACTCTAGCAAACGAACTATGCGATCTTATGCTATGTTTAGGATTGGGTCTTGTCCATCACATCATTCTCCTAATGATGTGATCCCGTTATCGATGACATCCAATGTCCATAGTCAGGAAACCATGACTATCTGTCGATCAACGAGCTAGTCAACTAGAGGCTCACTAGGGACATATTGTTGTCTGTTATTCACACATGTATTACGATTTCCGGATAACACAATTATAGCACGAATAAAGACAATTATCATGAATAAGGAAATATAATAATAATGCTTTTATTATTTCCTCTAGGGCATATTTCCAACAGTCTCCCACTTGCACTAGAGTCAATAATATAGTAACATTGTGATGAATCGAACACCCATAGAGTTCTGGTGCTGATCATGTTTTGCCTTAGGGAGAGGTTTAGTCAACGGATCTGCGACATTCAGATCCGTGTGCGCTTTACAAATCTCTATGTCTCCATCTTGAACATTTTCACGAATGGAGTTGAAGCGACGCTTGATGTGCCTGGTCTTCTTGTGAAACCTGGGCTCCTTGGCAAGTGCAATAGCTCCAGTGTTGTCACAGAAGAGCTTGATTGGCCCCGACGCATTGGGTATGACTCCGAGGTCGGTGATGAACTCCTTCACCCAAATTGCTTCATGTGCTGCCTCCGAGGCTGCCATGTACTCCGCTTCACATGTAGATCCCGCCACGACGCTTTGCTTGCAACTGCACCAGCTTACTGCCCCACCATTCAAAATATACACGTATCCGGTTTGTGACTTAGAGTCATCCAGATCTGTGTCGAAGCTAGCGTCGACGTAACCTTTTACGACAAGCTCTTCGTCACCTCCATAAACGAGAAACATTTCCTTACTCCTTTTCAGGTACTTTAGGATATTCTTGACCGTTGTCCAGTGTTCCTTGCCGGGATTACTTTGGTACCTACCTACCAAACTTACGGCAAGGTTTACATCAGGTCTGGTACACAGCATGGCATACATAATAGAACCTATGGTTGAGGCATAGGGGATGACACTCATCTCTTCTATATCTTCTGCCGTGGTCGGACATTGAGCTGAGCTCAATTTCACACCTTGTAACACAGGTAAGAACCCTTTCTTAGATTGATCCATATTGAATTTCTTCAATATCTTATCAAGGTATGTGCTTTGTGAAAGACCTATGAGGCGTCTCGATCTATCTCTATAGATCTTGATGCCTAATATATAAGCAGCTTCTCCAAGGTCCTTCATTGAAAAACTCTTATTCAAGTAGGCCTTAATGCTGGCCCAAAGTTCTATATCATTTCCCATCAAAAGTATGTCGTCTACATATAATATGAGAAATGCTACAGAGCTCCCACTCACTTTCTTGTAAACACAGGCTTCTCCATAAGTCTGTGTAAACCCAAACGCTTTGATCATCTCATCAAAGCGAATGTTCCAACTCCGAGATGCTTGCACCAGCCCATAAATCGAGCGTTGGAGCTTGCACACCTTGTCAGCATTCTTAGGATCGACAAAACCTTCCGGCTGCATCATATACAATTCTTCCTTAAGGAAACCATTAAGGAATGCCGTTTTGACGTCCATTTGCCATATTTCATAATCGTAGAATGCGGCAATTGCTAACATGATTCGGACGGACTTCAGCTTCGCTACCGGTGAGAAAGTCTCATCGTAGTCAACCCCTTGAACTTGTCGATAACCCTTAGCGACAAGCCGAGCTTTATAGATGGTCACATTACCATCCACGTCTGTCTTCTTTTTAAAGATCCATTTATTTTCTATCGCTCGCCGTTCAACGGGCAAGTCAGTCAAAGTCCATACTTCGTTGTCATACATGGATCCTATCTCGGATTTCATGGCTTCCAGCCATTTGTCGGAATCCGGGCCCGCCATTGCTTCCTCATAGTTCGAAGGTTCACCGTTGTCTAACAACATGATTTCCAAGACAGGGTTGCCGTACCACTCTGGTGCGGAACGTGTCCTTGTGGACCTTTGAATTTCAGTAGGAGCTTGATTAGAAGCATCTTGATCATCATCATTAATTTCCTCTCTAGTCGGTGCAGGCACCTCAGAAACGTTTTCTTGAGTTTCGCCATTTTCCGGTTCAAGAGGTAACACTTCATCAAGTTCTACTTTCCTCCCACTTACTTCTTTCGAGAGAAACTCTTTCTCTAGAAAGGATCCACTCTTGGCAACAAAGATCTTGCCTTCGGATCTGAGGTAGAAGGTATACCCAACAGTTTCTTTAGGGTATCCTATGAAGACGCATTTTTCCGACTTGGGTTCGAGCTTTTTAGGTTGAAGTTTCTTGACATAAGCATCGCATCCCCAAAATTTTAGAAACGACAGCTTAGGTTTCTTCCCAAACCATAATTCATACGGTGTCGTCTCAACGGATTTTGACGGAGCCCTATTTAAAGTGAATGCGGCAGTCTCTAAAGCATAGCCCCAAAAAGATAGCGGTAAGTCGGTAAGAGACATCATAGATCGCACCATATCTA
Source organism: Aegilops umbellulata (assembly GCA_032464435.1). Lineage (NCBI taxonomy): Eukaryota > Viridiplantae > Streptophyta > Magnoliopsida > Poales > Poaceae > Aegilops > Aegilops umbellulata. The sequence continues at coordinate 344,226,660 of CP136056.1, read as the reverse complement.
ATAGAGTGCGATTACGACGTTCGGACACACCATTACGCTGAGGTGTTCCAGGCGGCGTGAGTTGTGAAACTATTCCACATTTTCTTAAATGTGTGCCAAATTCGTGACTCAAGTATTCTCCTCCACGATCTGATCGTAGAAACTTGATCTTTCTTTCACGTTGATTTTCAACCTCACTCTGAAATTCCTTGAACTTTTCAAAGGTCTCAGACTTGTGTTTCATTAAGTAGACATACCCATATCTACTCAAGTCATCAGTGAGGGTGAGAACATAACGATAGCCACCGCGAGCCTCAACACTCATTGGACCGCACACATCGGTATGTATGATTTCCAATAAGTTGGTTGCTCGCTCCATTGTTCCTGAGAACGGAGTCTTGGTCATTTTACCCATGAGGCATGGTTCGCACGTGTCAAATGATTCATAATCAAGAGACTCTAAAAGTCCATCTGCATGGAGCTTCTTCATGCGTTTGACACCTATGTGACCAAGGCGGCAGTGCCACAAATATGTGGGACTATTGTTATCAACTTTAACTCTTTTGGTATTCACACTATGAATATGTGTATCATCACGTACGAGATTCATTAAGAATAAACCATTAACCATCGGAGCATGACCATAAAACATATCTCTCATATAAATAGAACAACCATTATTCTCGGATTTAAATGAGTAGCCATCTCGAATTAAACGAGATCCAGACACAATGTTCATGCTCAAACTTGGCACTAAATAACAATTATTGAGGTTTAAAACTAATCCCGTAGGTAAATGTAGAGGCAGCGTGCCGACGGCGATCACATCGACCTTGGAACCATTCCCGACGCGCATCGTCACCTCGTCCTTCGCCAGTCTCCGTTTATTCCGCAGCTCCTGCTTTGAGTTAGCAACTGCACCGGTATCAAATACCCAAGAGCTACTACGAGTACTGGTAAGGTACACATCAATTACATGTATATCACATATACCTTTGGTTTTGCCGGCCTTCTTGTCCGCTAAGTATTTGGGGCAGTTCCGCTTCCAGTGACCACTTCCCTTGCAATAAAAACACTCAGTCTCGGGCTTGGGTCCATTCTTTGGCTTCTTCCCGGCAACTTGCTTACCAGGCGCGGCAACTTCCTTGCCGTCCTTCTTGAAGTTCTTTTTACCCTTGCCCTTCTTGAACTTAGTGGTTTTATTCACCATCAACACTTGATGCTCCTTCTTGATTTCCACCTCTGCTGATTTTAGCATAGCATATACCTCAGGAATGGTCTTTACCATCCCCTGCATATTGTAGTTCATCACAAAGCTCTTGTAGCTAGGTGGAAGCGACTGGAGGATTCTGTCAATGACCGCTTCATCCGGGAGATTAACTTCCAGTTGAGTCAAGCGGTTGTGCAACCCAGACATCTTGAGTATGTGCTCACTGACAGAGCCATTTTCCTCCATCTTACAGCTAAAGAATTTGTCGGAGACTTCATATCTCTCGACCCGGGCATGAGCTTGGAAAATCATTTTCAGCTCTTCGAACATCTCATATGCTCCATGTCTCTCAAAACGCTTTTGGAGCCCCGGCTCTAAGCTGTAAAGCATGCCGCACTGAACGAGGGAGTAATCATCGCAGCGTGACTGCCAAGCGTTCATAACGTCTTGTTCTGCAGGGAGAATTGGTGTGTCACCCAGCGGTGCTCGTAGGACATAATCTTTCTTGGCAGCTATGAGGATGATCCTCAGGTTCCGGACCCAGTCCGTATAGTTGCTACCATCGTCTTTCAGCTTGGTTTTCTCTAGGAACGCGTTGAAGTTGAGGACTACGTTGGCCATTTGATCTACAAGACATATTGTAAATATTTAGACTAAGTTCATGATAATAAAGTTCATTTAATCAAATTATTTAATGAAACTTAGATAGACATCCCTCTTCTAGTCATCTAAGTATTACATGATCCGAGTCAACTAGGCCGTGTCCGATCATCACGTGAGACGGACTAGTCAACATCGGTGAACATCTTCATGTTGATCGTATCTTCCATACGATTCATGCTCGACCTTTCGGTCTTCTGTGTTCCGAGGCCATGTTTGTACATGCTAGGCTCGTCAAGTCAACCTAAGTGTTTTGCGTGTGTAAATCTGTCTTACACCCGTTGTATGTGAACGTTAGAATCTATCACACCCGATCATCACGTGGTGCTTCGAAACAACGAACTGTCGCAACGGTGCACAGTTAGGGGGAACACTTTCTTGAAATTATTATGAGGGATCATCTTATTTACTACCGTCGTTCTAAGTAAACAAGATGCAAAAACATGATAAACATCACATGCAATCAAATAATAAACGTGACATGATATGGCCAATATCACATAGCTCCTTCGATCTCCATCTTGGGGCTCCATGATCATCTTGTCACCGGCTTGACACCATGATCTTCATCATCATGATCTTCATCATCGTGTCTCCATGAAGTTGCTCGCCAACTATTACTTCTACTACTATGGCTAACGCGTTTAGCAATAAAGTAAAGTAATTTACATGGCGTTTCTCAATGACACGCAGGTCATACAAAAATTAAAGACAACTCCTATGGCTCCTGCCGGTTGTCATACTCATCGACATGCAAGTCGTGATTCCTATTACAATAGCATGAACATCTCATACATCACATATAGATCATTCATCATTCATCACAACTTTGGCCATATCATATCACAAAGCACTTGCTGCAAAAACAAGTTAGACGTCCTCTAATTGTTGTTGCAAGTTTTACGTGGCTGAATTAGGGTTCTAGCAAGAACGTTTTCTTACCTACGTTAAAACCACAACGTGATTTGTCAACTTATATTTACCCTTCATAAGGACCCTTTTCATCGAATCCGCTCCAACTAAAGTGGGAGAGACAGACACCCGCCAGCCACCTTATGCAACTAGTGCATGTTAGTCGGTGGAACCGGTCTCACGTAAGCGTACGTGTAAGGTTGGTCCGGGCCGCTTCATCCCACAATACCGCTGAAGCAAGATAAGACTAGTAGCGGCAAGAAGAGTTGACAACATCTACGCCCACAACAAATTGTGTTCTACTCGTGTAATAGAGAACTACGCATAGACCTAGCTCTGATACCACTGTTGGGGAACGTTGCAGAAAATTAAAATTTTTCCTACGGTTTCACCAAGATCCATCTATGAGTTCATCTAGCAACGAGTCAAGGGAGAGAGAGATTGCATCTACATACCACTTTGTAGATCGCGAGCGGAAGCGTTCAACGAATGGGGATGAAGTAGTCGTACACACCGTGATCCAAATCACCGGAGATCCTAGTACCGAAAACACGGCACCTCCGCGTTCAACACACGTACGGTCAGCGTAACGTCTCCTTCTTCTTGATCCAGCAAGGCAAAGGAGAGGTTGGGGAAGAAGACTCCAGCAGCAGCACGACGGCATGGTGATGGTGGAGCCGCAGTACTCCGACAGGGCTTCGCCGAGCTCTTACGGAGGAGGAGGATGTGTTGGAGAGGGAGAGGGAGGCGCCAGGGCATAGGGTGCGCAGCCCCCCCTCCCCTCCCCCTTTTATATAGGCCTCTGGGGGGCGCCGGCCCTGGGAGATCAGATCTCCCAAGGGGGGCGGCGGCCAGGGAGGTTTCCCTCCCCCCAAGCCATCTAGGAGGTGCCTTCCACCACTAGGACTCCTCCCTTTTGGAACCCTAGGCGCATGGGCCCCTTTGGGGCTGGTTCCCCTTGGCCCATGCAGGCCAAGGCGCACCCCCTAAGGCCCATGTGGCCCACCAGGGCAGGTGGCCCCACCTGGTGGACCCCCGGGACCCCTCCGGTGGTCCCGGTACAATACCGATAACACCGAAACTTGTCCCGATGGCCGAAATAGCACTTCCTATATATAATTCTTTACCTCCGGACCATTCCGGAACTCCTCGTGACGTCCGGGATCTCATCCGGTACTCCGAACAACATTCGGGTTACTGCATATACATATCTTCACAACCCTAGCGTCACCGAACCTTAAGTGTGTAGACCCTACGGGTTCGGGAGACATGCAGACATGACCGAGACGGCTCTCGGTCAATAACCAACAGCGGGATCTGGATACCCATGTTGGCTCCCACATGCTCCACGATGATCTCATCGGATGAACCACGATGTCAAGGATTCAATTAATCCCGTATACGATTCCCTTTGTCAATCGGTATTTTACTTGCCCGAGATTCGATCGTCGGTATCCCAATACCTCGTTCAATCTCGTTACCGGCAAGTCACTTTTCTCGTTCCGTAATGCATGATCCCGTGATCAAACACTTTGATCACATTGAGCTCATTATGATGATGCATTACCGAGAGGGCCCGGTGATACCTCTTCGTCAAGCGGAGTGACAAATCCCAGTCTCGATCCATGTCAACCCAACAGACACTTTCAGAGATACCCGTAGTATACCTTTAGAGTCACCCAGTTACGTTGTGACGTTTGGCACACCCAAAGCACTCCTACGGCATCCGGGAGTTACACGATCTCATGGTCTAAGGAAAGGATACTTGACATTGGAAAACTCTAGCAAACGAACTATGCGATCTTATGCTATGTTTAGGATTGGGTCTTGTCCATCACATCATTCTCCTAATGATGTGATCCCGTTATCGATGACATCCAATGTCCATAGTCAGGAAACCATGACTATCTGTCGATCAACGAGCTAGTCAACTAAAGGCTCACTAGGGACATATTGTTGTCTGTTATTCACACATGTATTACGATTTCCGGATAACACAATTATAGCACGAATAAAGACAATTATCATGAATAAGGAAATATAATAATAATGCTTTTATTATTGCCTCTAGGGCATATTTCCAACAGGGCGACCTCGTCCTGAGGCGGGTCCTCTCCAGGGAAGGGCTGCACAAGCTCTCGCCTATGTGGGAGGGCCCGTTCAGGGTCGTCCATGTCTCCAGGCCTGGCGCCGCGCGCCTGGAGACACGGGACGGGGTGCCTATTCAGAACGCCTGGAACATCCAGCACCTCCGGAAGTTCTACCCATTAAGCAAGGCCTAGTGCCTATGAAGCAAGGCCCAGTGCCTTTGAAGCTAGGCCCAGTGCCTGTGAAGAAAGGCCCAGTGCCTGTGAAGAAGGCCCGGTGCCTATGAAGAATCGCCGCCCATGACACTCTCATGTAATAATGAGTGGGGTTGTACACGCCCCGGAGTCTCAGGAGTGCCGCCCTCGGGCCTCGGGGGCTCCTTCCCACACCTAGTGGCAGCACTTAGCTCCGCACTGGTGAGAAGACTTGAATACTAGACTAGGTGCCGGACGCGACTTTTCATTTGCTTTCCGTAGTTGGCTCGCCTTCTTTTAATCGAAGTTTGCTTCTGGTGTTTTTTTACTATAAACAGTAGGGTAAACACCCCACTGCAACTTTTATTAAATTAAAAACAAAGAAAACAATAGTCTGTTGGGCTTGAGCTAAGCCCAACTAAAACAAAAGGACAAGAAAAGAGAGAAACTACAAAAAGAGAAGCTATACAACAACTAGACATAAGGAACTAAAAAGACCCTAACAAGAAAAGCAAGGAGAGCTATACAAATTACAGCAAAGAATCCAGCCAAGCAGAAAATTGCACTTCATATTTCTTCTTCATCCTGAATTTGAGAAGCTTGAGTTCCTCAGTAAAAATGTGCTTCCAACCCTGAAATGAAGGAGCGATATTATCAAAGATTTTGTTGTTTCTAGATATCCAGATGGCCCATGATCCCAATATGATAATCTCCATAAAGAAGGGGTATCTGAGCTTGTCTTTGAGGTCTTGAAATGCCTCCAGAACTGACAGGTTTGGTGTTCTTGAAGGACAAATAAAATCCCAGCATCTAATGGCAAAAGGACATCCACAAAAAAGATGATGCAGAGTTTCTTCTTGCTGACAATCCCTCACTGCACAATTGTAAGCTTCCAATTCAAAGTTTTTCCTCCTTAGCAGATTCCTTGTGTTTACTCTGTCATGTAGTAGCATCCAGAAAAAAACTTTATGCTTAAGTTGACAAGAGCTTTTCCAAATCCATGAAAAATGTGGTGGGGTTTGTTTGTGCCCAATTAGCACCTTATAGGCTTTAATTGAGGAATAGAATTCATTCCCCCAGATGTAACTCCAAGTATCCAGAGCATCTAAGGTTCTGATTATCTCATGGAAATGCACATGTCCTCCATTTGTAAGAACTCCTCATATGCCTGTGCAGTTAGGGGCAGATGGAATAAGTCTTGGAGATATTCAGTATTGATCACTTGTTGAACACTTGTCTGAGGGTTTCTAACAAAGGAGTATAAGTGATCAAACTTGTGCTTGAGAATAAATTGATCCCACATATCATCCTAGAACAAAGCAGTTTTGCCATCTCCCACATTGCATCTTGCTATAGCTTTGAATTGATCAATGAGTGCAAGATTGGATTTCCACCTAAATGAGCCCACTTTTTGATCTCCTGGAAGTTGGCCATTGTTGTAGTATGTTTCCCAAATTAGATTGACCCAAGGGATGTCATGTCTATTGTAAAACTTATGAAGGTTTTTCACGAGCAATGTTTTATTTTGTGTGAAGATATCCAGAACACCCAAGCCACCCTGATTTTTAGGTCTGTAAACTGTGTGCCAAGCCACTAGTGCTGGTCTCCTATCTTCCAGGTCAGGGCTCCTCCATAGACAGTGCCTTAAGTATTTGATGATTTGGTGTTTTATAGTAATTGGAATGTCCAGACAACACATGAAGTAAACTGCTAAGGAAGCCAACACAGATTTGACCAATAAAATCTTCCCTGCCTGAGTCATGAAAGTGGAAATGCCAGTAATCCTCTTAGAAATTCTATTAACTATGGGCAAATACTGCTCTACAGTTGGCTTATAAATGCCCATAGGTAGCCCCAGATAAGTGAATGGAAATTGGCCTCTGGCACATTGCAAAGTGTTAGTGAAAATATCTACTCTGTCTTCTCCAATGTTTAATGGCACCATGATTGATTTCCCATAGTTTACTCTGAGGCCTGTGGCATCTGCAAATGTGTTGAGTAGAGCTTTGAGGCATACAAGTTGTCTAGCATTTGCTTTCAAAATAACAAGAGTGTCATCTGCATACTGCACAATAGGGAAGTCAGGGCATGATGTCACTTGTAGTGGAGGTGTTATTAGATCCCTAGCCATGGCTTATTTGAAAATTGATTGTAGCAAGTCAGCTGCCAATATGAACAGAAGAGGTGAAAGGGGATCTCCTTGCCTAACTCCTCTTTTACAATAAAACTTCTTTCCTGGCACCCCATTTAACATTACAGCAGAGGATGCAGAATTGAATAGCATGGGCATCCAGGTTATCCACCTTTCACCAAATCCCTTAGCCCTTAGGATGTCAATTATAGCCTGATGCTCAATAGTGTCAAAAGCCTTTTCAAAATCTAGTTTGATAACAAGCAATTCTTCTTTTGACTCGTGACATTGATGAATATATTCATAGGCCCAACCCAAACAATCTTGAATTACTCTGTTCTTTAAGAATCCATACTGATTGATATGAACCATCTTGAGAATGACTTTTTGTAATCTGTTTGCCGGCAGTTTAGTAATAATTTTGAGAACCCCATTAAGCAGTGAAATTGGCCTAAAGTCATTAGGGGATAAAGGTACCTCCTTTTCAGGAATGAGTGTGATATATGAGGTGTTTATGCTCTCCAAATTCACATTTCCAGCATGGAAGGCAATGATAAGTTCAGTAACATCCAGTTTGATAATGTCCCAACAAGCTTTGAGGAACTCATTATTAAATCCATCAGGGCCTGGAGATTTGTCTGTGGGCAAGTTTTTAACTACCTCTTCAATTTCTTCCTGAGAGAAAGGTTTCTCAAGGTCTTGGAAAATTTGTGGATCTACTCTGTTATCATATAGTTCCTGTAAATTGAAGTGCATAGTATGGCCATTTGATTGTCCCAGTCTCTTCTTAAAGGCTTCCCAAAGAATTGCAGCCTTCCCTTCATGATCAGTAATTTCCACTTGGTCCTCATTCATGAGCATGGCAATTTTGTTGTTCCTGTGATTTATTGAAGCCTTTGTATGGAAGAATTTTGTATTTTCATCACCAAATTTGACCCCCTTGATTTTTCCTCTTTGTTTCCAATAAATCTTCTGATTATTGAGGACAGTTACAAAGTTTCTTTCAAAAGCTCCCTACAGTTATGCTCAGTTATAGTGAGGTCTCTGAATTCCTCCAAGAAGTCCCATATGAATATACATTCATTCAACTCCTCAATCTGCTTTTTAAGACAAGATAAATTTTTTGCCCAAAATTTGAGTGCTCTCCTCAAGTTCTTGAATTTAGCATTAATCTTCTTTGCTGGATCAGTATAACCAACTGGGATATTCCAAGCAGATTGAACAATATCTTTGAAAGAGCTGTGCTTCAACCAATAATTTTCAAATCTAAAAACCCTTGACTTAGGAATAGAAGTACCAATTTTAATTACACAAGGTAAATGGTCTGATATTGTTTTTGCAAGGGGCAAAGCAGTTGTGTCAGGATAGGAAGTCATCCATGCAGCAGAAGTGAAAATCAGTCCAGTTTTTCAAGAAGTGGAGTTTCTTGCATATTGCTCCAACTGAACTGCCTTCCTTTTAGAGGTAATTCAATTAACCCCAAATTACTAATGGCCTCATTGAACAGTAACATCTGATTGACATCTCCACCAGGTCGATTCCTGTCTTCAGGTGACCTAAAATTGAAATCCCTCATAACTATCCAATCAACATCATCTGGCATTTGAATATTTGTAAACCAGTCAATAAATTCCAATTTTTCTTCAAGGTTGCAAGGTCCATAAATGTTTGTGAGGATCCATGGTTTCTTGGTTGAAGTACAAGTGAACTGCATAGATAGAGAAAATTTATTCTGAAAGAGCAGTTGCCCATTAAAAAGAGCCTCATTCCAAGCAGTCAAGATCCCTCCTGATGCCCCAATAGAAGGTAGGAATTCAAATTTATTGAATCTTTGTGGACAAAAGTTATGAATATATGCCAGATCAAAAGGTTGTCTCTTAGTTTCTTGAAGGCACAAAATACCAGCAGCACTTTCCTCAATTTTTTGCCTAATGGCCAGCCATTTATCAGGAGAATTTTTTGCTTCTGGTGTTCCTTGCTGATTTGGTTCCGTCGCCGTTTGCCGCCATTCCTGACTCTAGTTCACCTATGCTCTCTCTCTCGCATACCTCGTGAGGGAGCTAGGCAGGTGCCCTCACGAGCCTTTTTCCTTCTGTGTGTTCCTTCTCTCTGCCTTCCGTCTGCTTTCTCGCGAGGCACCCTCGTTCGAGCCCACAAGCTGGCGCATCTCTCCTAATCCGTGCCCCTCGGGTCGCGCGATACGAAGCGCTGGGTTAAGGCTCGAGTGAACGATAAATCTCCTTGCGAGCTTCCTAACGAATTTTTTGCAGTTCCTAACCGACCACTAAGTCAAGACGGGCACAAGGAAACAAGTGCCTCATGAACAGGAGCCTGCCCCGAACGCGCCAGGCTAAGTTATCTATGCAAAAAATAACGACACAGCATGAAAATAACAAGCATAGCATAATGATTGAGGAATCATAGTTCAATACACGCCCCTCCGGGCCCATACTAGTTTCATTTTGATGCAGGAAAGAAAAGAAGAACAAAACAAAAGCGGCGCTGCAGCGGTCCACGGGAGCAGGCCCCTGGCGACGTATCGAGCTTAGCCGGATCCCTCCTCGCGCTTCACGGAGGCGCGGCGACGAGACGACCCGCTACCACCTTTGAAGCGAGCGCGGCGGCTGGTCGTAGCCAACGCTGCTCGAGCTGTCGCCAAGAGAAGAGCCACCGTAACTGGACGAGGCGCGGCGGCGGGCTCGCCCTCACCCTCGTCGCGGCCATCGCCGAGGCCGAGCACTTCCTCGCCGTCGTTCATCTTGGGGCAGCACCCGGCGCAGCGACCATCTTCCCCAAACACCCTCACGTAGAGGGTCGCATCACCGTCATACTTGAAATGGAGGGTGCACCGCCTGCCAAGGCCGCGCGTGCGGGCGAACGTCTGCCAACCACGGGCCAGAGCTATGTTGCCCGCGACAGAGACCTCAACCATGACCCAGGAGGCCCTGCTGCAGCAGCCGTCCACTGCAGCCAAAGCCTGCCTGGACCAGAGGCCGGCAGCTCGTCGACAAAGAAGCGTGGAAGCTGAAGCCAGTTGCCGGCCAGATCCTCCGACCAGACAACGAACTCCGGCAGCACCTCTGCCGAGTGGAAGCACGGCCGGGGAGGCCGCGCAACCACGGCACGTCTCCCTTCATTGACGGGACTGCCGCGACCGGAGCGACCCCTGCCACGCGCAGCGGCGCCACCCCGGGAGCGGAGGGCCACGGCGGGAGTCACGGTGTGCTTATGAGGACGGCCGCGTCCCCGCTTGGGCGCCGGGGAGCCGGGCCCCTCGCGAGGAGCCTTTCCTTTCTCTGTGCCGGAGAACCTCTTTGACGGCGCCATTGGAGTCGGTGGTGGAGCAGAGGAGGAAGAAGCAGGCGAAATGGGAAGAAGTGGGGGATGAGGGTTTCGCGCCCCCTCCTCCTTTATAGTAGGAGAAGGTCAACCAGCGCCCCCCATGATCACAGGTAATGATGGTTTTCCTTGCATGTCGCAGGTACTTGTCGAGTCGGGCAGTTGCCGAGGCAGCGTGGGGAAGCGGAGACGCCCAGATCCAATCAACCGCCACGCGTCGACCAAGGCCGCAGGCTTCTGGGGCCCGCGGCGCTCCGTACTTGACCTTTGGCTCTGCCTCGAAGCCAAGCCCGAGCGCGCCTTGGGCCCAGGGGCTACTGTCGGTGTTCTGGTAAAGGGGGTCCCCAGACTTGCCTGCCTGCGGCCCACGGCATGGCTTAGCTAGCAGGCCTGTATGGCCCATCTTCATCAACAAGGCACTCAAGACCCTCGCGAGGGGCCAAGCCTCGCGAGGCGAACGACGCAAGACCTCCTCGGGAGCGGCCTCACCAGGTTGCCTCGCGAGGAGCGGAGAGATCAAGGCGGGGCAAACCTCACGAGGTTCTCGTGACGTGAGCCATGACGATCGAGACCAGGCGGGTGCCAGCGTGCGCAGCGTCCTTGTTTCCTCTTTGGTGCTAAAGGGGCAAGCGCAGGCGCAGAGTACCGAGCCATCTAGCAAAGGTTTCCATATCGATGCAATGAGACCAAGACCAGTAGGACGGCAAGATGGAGGTCACCATGGATCCCAAGGCGGCGTCACCGCCAGAGCCTTTTGCAGGCGAAGACTACTTTTGTCAGGATAAGCTGTACTAGAAGTCCCCTTTCAAATTGGCCATTGTTGGCTCCCTTCCCGCTCAATATTTGGGAAGAGGACCAGGGCCTCTATAAATAGGACTAGCCACCACAGTAGGAGGTAACTGGAAGAGAGGCATCACACCTAATCCTTAGCCACACACCGAGCACAAGAACACCTCAACCTCACGAGGCTGTTCTTCCCCCTGTACTGTTCATCATCAGCCCAAGAGGCAATCCACCACCACCACACTGGAGTAGGGTATTACACCACAACGGTAGCCCGAACCAGTATAAATCTTGTGTCCTTCGTGTTGTGAGTTCGTCGTGTTCGTTCTTAAGATCTTTGTCAGTTAGGACGTGGATCGGTAGGGAGGAAGTCTTATCACGCACCCCAGTGTTCGAACCTTGAGGGTTTTGCCGGAACCCGTGATTCGACACATACCCTCAGCCCCGAGGGTGAACTACTCCCTCCTCGTCATGGAGAGCGCCGGGATGATGAAGATGGCCACCGGTGAGGGATCCCCCCTACGGCAGGGTGCCGGAACGGGTCTACATTGGTTTTTGGTGGCTACAGAGGCTTGCGGCGGCGGAACTCCCGATCTAGGTTATGTTCTCGAAGTTTGGGTATATATAAGAGGTGTTGGCGTCGGGGACAAGTCAGGGGGGTCTCCGAGTCGGCCACGAGGTAGGGGGCGCACCCAGGGGGTAGGGCGCGCCCCCCACCCTCGTGGTGGCCTCAAGACTCCCCTAGTCCATCTCCGATGCTCCGTGGGCTTCTTCTGGTCCAAAAATAAGCTCCATGAAATTTCAGGTCAATTGGACTCCGTTTGGTTTTCCTTTTCTGCGATACTCAAAAACAACGAAAAAACAGAAACTGGCACTGGGCTCTAGGTTAATAGGTTAGTCCCAAAAATAATATAAAAGTGCTTAGTAAAGCCCATTAAACATCCAAAAGAGATAATATAATAGCATGGAACAATAAAAAATTATAGATACGTTGGAGACGTATCAAGCATCCCCAAGCTTAATTCTTGCTCGTCCTTGAGTAGGTAAATGATAAAAACAGAATTTTTTATGTGGAATGCTACCTAGCATAATTCTCAATACAATCTTATTTATTGTGGCAAGAATATTCAGATCCATAAGATTCAAAACAAAAGTTTAATATTGACATGAAAATAATAATACTTCAAGCATACTAACAAAGCAATCATGTCTTCTCAAAATAACATGGCCAAAGAGAGTTATCCCTACAAAATCATACAGTCTGGCTATGCTCTATCTTCGTCATACAAAATATAAAATCATGCACAACCCCGATGACAAGCCAAGCAATTGTTTCATACTTTTGATGTTCTCAAACTTTTTCAACTTTCACACAATACATGAGCGTGAGCCATGGACATAGCACTATAGGTGGAATAGAATGGTGGTTGTGGAGAAGACAAAAAGGAGGAAGATAGTCTCACATCAACTAGGCATATCAACGAGCTATGGAGATGCCCATCAATAGATATCAATGTGAGTGAGTAGGGATTGCCATGCAACGGATGCACTAGAGCTATAAGTGTATGAAAGCTCAACAAAAGAAACTAAGTGGGTGTGCATCCAACTCGCTTGCTCACGAGGACCTAGGACATTTTGAGGAAGCTCATCATTGTAATCCACAAGCCAAGTTCTATAATGTAAAATTTCCACTAGTAAATGAAAGTGACAACATAGGAGACTCTCTATCATGAAGATCACAACGCTACTTTGAAGCACAAGTGTGGTAAAAGGATATTAACATTGTCCCTTCTCTCTTTTTCTCTCATTTTTATATATTATTTTTTGTTTGGGCCTTTTTCTCTTCTTTTTTGGCCTCTTTTTTTCTTTTCTTTTCGTCCAGAGTCTCATCCCGACTTGTGGGGGAATCATAGTCTCCATCATCCTTTCCTCACTGGGACAATGCTCTAATAATGAAGATCCTCACACTTTTATTTACTTACAACTCAAGAATTACAACTCGATACTTAGAACAAAATATGACTCTATGTGAATGCCTCCGGCGGTGTACCGGCCACAAATACGATGTCAACTACATGATCATGCAAAGTAATATGACAATGATGAAGCGTGTCATAATAAACGGAACGGTGGAAAGTTGCATGGCAATATATCTCAGAATGGCTATGGAAATGCCATAATAGGTAGGTATGGTGTCTGTTTTGAGGAAGGTATATGGTGGGTGTATGATACCGGCGAAAGATGTGCGGTATTAGAGAGGCTAGCAATGGTGTAAGGGTGAGAGTGCGTATAATCCATGGACTCAACATTAGTCATAAAGAACTCACGTAGTTATTGCAAAAATCTATTAGTTATCGAAACAAAGTACTACGCGCATGCTCCTAGGGGGATAGATTGGTAGGAAAAGACCATCGCTCGTCCCCGACCGCCACTCAAAAGGAAGACAATAAATAAATAAATCATGCTCCGACTTCATCACATAACGGTTCACCATACGTGCATGCTACGGGAATCACAAAATTTAACACGAGTATCTCTCAAATCCATAACTACTCAACTAGAATGACTCTAATATCACCATCTTCATATCTCAAAACAATCATAAGGAATCAAACTTCTCATAGTATTCAATGCACTTTATATGAAAGTTTTTATTATATCCCTCTTGGATGCCCATCATATTAGAACTAAATTCATAACCAAAGCAAATTACCATGCTGTTTAAGACTCTCAAAATAATATAAGTGAAGCATGAGAGTTCATCTATTTCTTCAAAATAAAACCACCGTCGTGCTCTAAAAAGATATAAGTGAAGCACTAGAGCAAATGACAAACTACTCCAAAAGATATAAGTGAAGATCAATGAGTAGTCGAATAATTATGCAACTATGTGAAGACTCTCTAACATTTCAGAATTTCATATCTTGGTATTTTAGTCAAACATCAAGCAAAACAAAAGAAAATAAAATGACGCTCCAAGCAAAACACATATCATGTGGTGAATAAAAATATATCTCCAAGTAAAGTTACCGATGAATGAAGACGAAAGAGGGGATGCCATCCGGGGCATCCCCAAGCTTAGGCTCTTGGTTGTCCTTGAATATTACCTTGGGGTGCCTTGGGCATCCCCAAGCTTAGGCTCTTGCCACTCCTTATTCCATAGTCCATCGAATCTTTACCCAAAACTTGAAAACTTCACAACACAAAACTCAACAGAAAACTCGTAAGCTCTGTTAGTATAAGAAAATAAATCACCACTTGGGTACTGTTGTGAACTCATTATAAATTCAAATTGGTGTAATACCTACTGTATTCCAACTTCTCTATGGTTCATACCCTTCGATACTACTCATAGATTCATCAAAATAAGCAAACAACACAATGAAAACACTTGATGCTTTTCTTGATTTCTACCTTAGCCGATTTCAGCATCGCAAAGAGCTCGGTTATCGTTTTCGTATCCCTTGCATATTGTTTTTCATCACGAAGTTTGACTAGCTTGGTGATAGTGACTATAGAACTCCGTCAATCACTATCTTATCTGGAAGATTAACTCCCACTTGATTCAAGCGATTGTCGTACCTAGACATTCTGAGCACATGCTCATTGGCTGAGCTATCCTCCTCCATCTTGTAGGCAAAGTACTTGTCAGAGGTCTCATACCTCTCAACACGGGCATGAGTCCGAAATACCAATTTAAGCTTTTGGAACATCTCATATGCTCGGTGGCGTTCAAAACGTTTTTGAAGTCTCGGTTCTAAGCCGTAAAGCATGGCACATTAAACTATTAAGTAGTCATCATATCGAGTTTGCCAAACGTTCATAATGTCTGCATCTGCAACTGCAATAGGTATGTCACCTAGCGGTGCATCAAGGACATAATTCTTCTGTGCAGTAATGAGGATAATCCTCACATCACGGATCCAGTCCACGTCATTGCTACTATCATGTTTCAACTTATTTTTCTCTAGGAACATATCAGATTTAAGACTAAGTTCATGATAAGTTGCGAGCTATTGATCTACAACATAGATATGCAAAAACTATTAAGACTAAGTTCATGATAAATTTAAGTTCAATTAATCAAATTACTAATGACTCCCACTTAGATAGACATCCCTCAAGTCATCTAAGTGATACGCAAATCATTTAACCCATGTCCGATCATCACGTGAGATGGGGTAGTCATCAATGGTGAACATCCCTATGTTGATCATATCTACTATATGACGGTCTCCAGTGTTTCGAGGTCATGTATGTACATGCTAGGCTTGTCAAGTTTAACCCAAGTATTCTGCATGTGTAAAATTGTCTTACACCCGTTGTATGTGAACGTAGAGTCTATCATATCCGACCGTCACGTGGTGTCTTGAAACGACAAACTATAGCAATGGTGCATACTCAGGGAGACCACTTTTATCTTGAATTTTAGTGAAGGGGTCATCTTATAATGCTATCGTCATTCTAAGCAAAATAAGATACATATAAGATAAACATCACATGCAATCAAAATATGTGACATGGTATGGCCATCATCATCCAAGCACGACTATGATGGTCATGCGTCCAATGTATACACACTTACGACAACAGGAATCCTGCGGCACAGGGTGGTACTAGCAGCCTTGGGTAGCAACCATAAAACCTTGGACATATTAGAGGCGAAGGAAGGGGACGACAACTAGAATAGATCAGGTCATGTGGCCATCCCAATTGCCTCCTTTATATATGGGGCAACCCCCCTAGGGCGGTGCGAACCTTTGTAGGGCTTGGTACGCCCATTCCCTTTCCCACTAATGGGGCCTAGTCCTAATGGAAAAGACAAGGGGGTGAGCAGGGGCTTATTCCGATGCATTAATTGGCATAAAACATTGCGTAATGCCCCTCACGCACTCGAGCATGGCGTTGTGGCAAGCGGCCGACCTGACGCAAGCCGAGATCGGTCACCTCACCTCCATCATTAACCTTCCCGCTCACTACCCAGTATCTTGTGTCTTTGCGTGACAACTGACAAATCAATATGCCAAACTAAAACCAAGATAAAAAACAAATTATCAGCTTTTGCATTTGACAGTTTGTTTAATATATGCATTTGACACAAATTAACCGTACAAACCGAGATATAGGTGAGTCACTGAATCGGGCCCAAATCATGTTGGCCCACCCCCCCCCCCCCTCCTCGGTTCTTTGGCACCCGGCATCGCTAGAGTTAGCGAGACTCAACGCCAAAAGGGCGAAGCTATGCCTCGCTTCACGCGAGACAAAAACTAGTTTCACGTGTAGCGAGCTCCAGATCGGGCCTACCCAATACATGGGAGGCCATAGGCCTTAAAGCACTCGTTTCTTTATTTTTTTCACCTTTTTTTCTTTTTTGATTCTCTTTTATGCTTCCAGATATTATATATACTACAAAAAACACTTTACATAAATATTTAAAATATTAACTTTGCATTTGAAAATGTTAAATGTGTAAAGAAAAAACGTTTCTGATATATAAGAAAAAACATATACAAAAATATAAAATGTATATGAAAAAGCATACATAAAAATATATTTCAAAATGTAATCATTTATCTAAAAATGTTAAACATGTATAAAAAATGTCTTTAATGTATACGACAAATATACAATATGTATAAAAAGTAGATATTTAACATATATTGGAAAAAATGTTAAACATGTATGTAGAAATGTTAAATGTGTATATTAAAAATGTTCCTGGTGTATGCAAAAATGTACAATATGTATGAAAAAGTAGACATCAAAAAGCATATGTGTTAAAAAATGCCAATCATGTATTTGAAAAATGTTAATTGTGTATTTCATTTTTTTGACCATGTATTAAAAAATGTTCAGTATATCTATTTAAGATGAGTGTGCATATTGTTCTTGAGAAATGTTCGACAATTATAAAAAAAGAAGATATGTGTTAGAAAACCCAATGTAAACCGAAAAAGAAACAAAAAGGAAAAAAAATAAAAAAAGACCAGTGAAACCGAGAAAGAAACAACCAAGATGATGTAAAAAGAAAGAATAAACCAGTAAAAATTGGGAAGAAAATAAAGAAAACCAATGAAGAAACAAAGAAAAAAAAACCAGTGAGGGAGTTAAAAAAGAAAAAGGAAAAAGATAAAAAACAAAAAAATCCTAGCGAAGGAAACCCATAAAAACTGAGCGAAACCCAACAAACTCACACAATCAAAACCTAGTGAACGAAAAAAAACAAATAAAAATGGGCCGACCCGATAGGTACATGTAGGTAGAAATCCTTCAGCAAGACTGAAGCTATACACACATTCAACCAGATATAGTCTTCGAGACGCCAGAATGCCAAATGGGCCGGTCTTAGCGCACCCGGTCTGATAGCCCGCTTGCCCACCACATGTGGCATGGCCCGAGACGTTTATAATCTGTTCGTGCTGGCACATGGCCCGCCAAGGGTCGTGTCTAGGCCGCGAGTGCTGGCACAACACGACACCTTTAGTTTTATTATTTATTTTTATCCAGTCTAATAGGCTGAATATAGGCCCAAAACAGCCTAAAGGTTGAATTCTACGCGGTCTAGCGGGCTAAACGGTGTCGTGTCGGTCCGTGTAAAAAGGGGGTTGTGTGTGCGCTAGGGAGGGCAGCACGCATGCCGTCCCGACAAGGCCCATGTACTTGACGTGCCTGGGTAGGTCCTGTCTTGCCTGGCCCATATAACCCAGGTCGTGCCGTGCCTGGCCGAGCCATTTTGCCAGGTCTGGCTGCACCTAGACTTGTGTATGGACAACCCGGCCCGGAGGCCCAAGCCTGGAAGCCCGACATCCGGGCTGGGCTCGGGCTCTACTTCTCCGCCCGAAGCCTGCCCGAAATGACCATTTATACCTTTTTATTTCAAATATAGGTATAATAAATTAATATAATATCCTGAATATAATTATTTTAATTAAAAAGTGTCACTTTCCATATGCTTCGGGACGAGGCTCGGGCTTGGGATTTTTTGCTTTGGGCTTTGCCAAAAGCCCGGCCCGGCTTATGATCGGGTTTACAACCCACCGCAGCAGCCGCCGCAGCTACTCCTCCTACTGCCCATTCCCCACGCACTTTGCTCTAGCGGCCCTCCAAATATAGTAACTTTATGTCCCTCTGTCCAGGATAGGAAAGCCCCTAGTCCCCCCCTCCTGATTCCCGCATTCAAACATCGAGCGGGCGAACTCACCTGGTCCTCCCCTTCCCCTCGTCCCTCCCCCACCCCTGGGCGTCTCCATTTCTCCTCACCTAACCCCCAGCCCCATCTTCTTCTCTCCCAAGCCAAAAAGGACAGCACGCCCCTTCCCCTCACCACTTCCAGATCCAGAAAACCTTCACAACCCTCCAATGGCGGCTCCATTAGGGTTTCTTTTATAGGCAAATCAAGGGGGCTCGTTTCAGATTGCCTAGCAAAAGGCAAAAAAAGCACATGAAAAAGGTCAGATTTAGCTCACTTTCCCCTGTGTTACTAAAGAACACCATCTACCCTCTTCTTTCCCCATGATTTGTACAAGGCTGCAGTTATGCAAAAAATTGTGTAAAAGTTGTGATGTTAAGCGTGTTTAGTCTGATGTTTGGGCAAGTTTCAGCCCCCTGTTTTGGGCAAATTCAGTAGTGATGTGCACCCTAAGTGATAGTTCTTGCCAATTTTCACATTCTGTTTACAATCCTGTTGCATATGAACACATTGTAAGCAAGTGTTGATAGTATTGCTGGGGACAAAATATCATACCTTAAGCAAAAAATTCTGACTGAGCAAAAATAGTGCTTATAAGAGGATGAAAACAGTGCTATCATGAAGCAACTAAGTATAGGGTATATACACAAATTTGGTAACTTATGAGATGGCAAAACATTAACCTTTTTGTACCTTATAATACGATGAACATTGAGCTCACTATGGAAAAGAGAGGCAAAAAACAAGGCTTTCTCCTAGCGGATCGTTTGCTATATGTGGAGCAAAAACAAATGGCTGATTGGAGCAACTTGCATCATAATATTAAGCAAAAGCATAATAATGTCCAAGCAACTCCTGATGAAGCTAGAAAAACATTCCTCTTGGTCATTTGTTTCCATTATTCTCTAGTTCAACAGTGAAAATATATGAGAAGAATATAAGTAAATGTGCAGCTAAAAAACAAGAGAGATTGTTGCGCAGTATAATTTACCTTGGTTATAGCATATCCTTCAACATGATCCAAAAAATGTTCGAAAGTTGTCGATATACGGTTGCAAATTTATTGGTATTTCATCCTGCAAGAAATAAAGAAAACCAAGAAAAGCCATATACCAACAACTATCTCAGCTGTGAAACGTTACTTCAACCAATTGTGCAAAATGGAAACCACATTAAACATAGTGAACATAGACAAAACACACAAGCTTGTTGTTAGTACAATGAAGGTGAAAACATAGGTACTGAATATAGGATGAATATAAATGGCAATTATGCCCATAACTGCTAGCTTAAGTTTTTTCTAACACAAAACATGCTCTATTCTCTCTGATTTTGGAGTGAATACCATTCTGAAGACACTTCGAAAGTAGCACTTTTATGGCAGGAGGCTTGCTTCACCAAATCAATGTTACCTGTGTTTAAGAAAAACAAATGAAAACAAATAAGAAAATATATTGTGGTACACAAAAAACAAGCTTATGTTACATGTACAAAATGTTTCATTAGTACAAAAAAACCATGGATTTCCTGAAATATATTGCCTGACATATATAGTTTGACTTGCCTGGTTATATGGTTCGGACTGCCTGATAGTGTGCTTTGAATTGCCTTGTTATGTTCAATTGTTTCCTGAAAAACAAAAATGAATGCTATCTTATGAATCTGGTGTTCTTGGGTTGTTGTGTTACTTGCTTGCCTATGTTCAGTGTGGTACTAGCTTACCTCAACAAGCTAACTTGCTTTAATTTTTTTGGTTGAAAAAATGCACAGGTTGAAGATGATTGACCTGTTTGTGGTGTGCTTGGGTGGTTGTGCTATTGGCTTGCCTGTATTTACTGTGCTACTTGCTTGCATCATTCTACTCACTTGCTTTACTTTTTCCCATGTTGAAAAAAATAAACAGGTTAACAATGATTGACCTGAATGAGGAACCAGATGAAAATAATGGTGATCCTTTGTACTGTACGCAACATGCTGCTGGAAATGCAGAATTTGTGGCGGAATCACCTAATCCCCCTAACATGCAAAAAGTCAATGCTGCTGGTGCAGAAGCAATGGAGACAGATGGGCAGTCAAGTCATGGGGGAGGGGTTCCAGGCAGTACACAAGTACCTGCAGCAGTAGCAGCTGAGAGTGATGCTCATACCCTTGATGGCACAGGTGCTGCAAGTGATACTGGTGGCACTGTTGGTAATGGTTTGGGTGCTAAAAATGATGATGAAGCTTGGTCACAGCCCAAGGAGCCTTATGTGGGCATGAGGTTTGACACTTTGGAAGATGCCAAGGAGCACTACAATGCATATTCCTTGCAGGTGGGTTTTTCAATCAAAATGAATACTTCAAGGGAGGATATGAAAACTGGGGAGTTGATAAAACAACAGTTTGTTTGCAACAAGTTTCGAAAGCCTGATATCGATGATGGAGGGGCAGAAAAGATTCATGTGCTAGATGACATTGTTGAGCAAGCAAAAGATGATAATAAAGATGAGGCTATTGTCTTTCTTGATGATGATAGTAAAGGCAAAGAGAGGAGCAAGAAACAAAAAAGAGATAAAATTCTGCAAACTAGTTGCAAAGCTAAGATGATTGTGAAGGTAATAGATGACAGATGGGAGGTGATCTACTTTGTTGGCAAGCACAACCATCCGTTGGTTGACAAGCCATGTTTGACTAAGTATTTGCGATCACACCAAGGGATCCCGCCAGAAGAAAGGGCCTTCCTTACTCATCTTCATAACTGCAATTTAACTACAGGTTTTTAACCACACCCCCTACCCCCTACTTTCTAACTTTAAGAACCTGGACATGCCTACTGATTGTGTGTTTCTTTGCCCATCAACAACTACCTGATTTGCTTGAAACATGTGACTGATTTGGTTCAAACATATGCCTTACTTGCTTGATAATGCCATTAAATTGCTTACATCAGTACAAAAAGAGATAATGCCTGATTTGTTTCTGGATGTTGTACTTGCCTAATGTTTACCTGTTTGTTGCTCAATGCAAAGTCCCTGCTTGCCTAGTTTTTTTATCTGTAAAACAAATTTGGTGTTGACTCTAAACTTGCCTATGATTAGTCTCTTTATAGCTAAAATGTACAGTAGTACTTGTTTCTGGATGAGGTCAACTTGCCTATGATTGAAATTTTTATTGCTCACTAATGCATAGTTACCCCCTGGTTTGTTTTGTGTATTTTGCTCATGTGTTGCCTCTTGCATTCTATCGTAGTTGCTTGTATAGCTTCATGAATTGCCTAAGCTTTGCATTTGAGTTGCCTTGCTTTAAAAAGAAAAGAAACTATTTTTGATACTATTTTCGTGTAAAAAAAGGATTGGCCACCATTGTGACTTCATGTCGACAGGTCTCGTATGATGCACATCATGTCAGATTTCTATGGGTCAGAACTCATTGTCCCTTATGGCACTAAGCACATTACGAACCTCAAGACGCTCTTGAACAAGGATGCTACAAGAGAAGGGGATATGATCGAGATAGTTGATTTCTTTAAAGATCAGCAAAAAGAGGATCCAGATTTTTTACAAGATAAAATATGATGAGGAAGACAGGGTTGAGAACATTTTCTGGGTCGATGGTGCATCAAGGAAGGCCTACATGGAATCGTATCATGATTGTATCTCCTTTGACACAACATATATGACTAACATGTACAACATGCCCTTTGCACCATTCATTGCGATTAACAGGCATGGGCAGTAATTCATGTTGGGTTGTGGTTTTGTTACGCAAGAGTTGGCGTCAAGCTTTGATTGGCTATTCTCGACCATCCTTGAGGCAATGCATAATATAGCACCCACCAACATCATAACCGACCAAGACATCGCAATGGCACAGTCAATTAAAATGATCTCCCCTACAAGTGTGCACCATTGTTGTCGTTGTCATATTATGAAAAAAGCACAAGAGAAGCTTGGAGCATTGCTGGGGCAAAACCCTAGCTTGTCCAAAGATTTAAACAGCTGTGTTGACTTTAGCTTGACGCCAGATGAATTTGAG
Source organism: Aegilops umbellulata (assembly GCA_032464435.1). Lineage (NCBI taxonomy): Eukaryota > Viridiplantae > Streptophyta > Magnoliopsida > Poales > Poaceae > Aegilops > Aegilops umbellulata. Next base: position 344,204,161 of record CP136056.1, on the reverse strand, counting down.
GCAGGGTGGTGTGAGCTGATGATGAAGTATGAGGCTATGACTGACTCCCACTTCCGAGAATCTATAAAAATATAGAGAAACATGGGTACCCTATTACTTCAAGCACCAATTCTTCCCTTTCTTGCAGTCAACTCAACGCAGCAAGGGGTTCAACGCTGTCCTTAAGCGATATGTGAACCCAGACAAGTCCATTTTGAACTTTGTGAAGCAATATCAAAAAAATCCAAACACACATACTAGTCCGAGATGGTTCAAAAGACTACAGGACAGGACATTTGCAGACTGAAATGTGGTCATCTTGCCCAATAGAGAAGCAGGCGTACGAATCATATACTAGGGACTTTTAGGAGAAGTTTCGTGATGAGTTTCAGTTGACTACGAGGTACAACGTGCGCCGCATGGTGAAAACTTGTATGAGGTTTACCCAAATCAAGAGTGGGTTGCCAAATATGGTTCTAGGGGCTATTTTGTCATGATGGAAGCTAGTGTTGGAGACTACAGATGTGACTGCTGCAAGATTGAGAGGGACAGCATGCTTTGCTACCATATCTTGAAAGTTTTCAACCAACTTGGTGTTGATGAAATCCCAGCGCAGTATATACTTAGAAGATGGACACCTTTGGCAATTCCCAATGCACCCCCTGCTGTCGAAGAGCAACCCGATGAGATGCCACCACAGTCAAAGAAGGAACTCAGGCATGCAAATTTGATAATGGATTTTGGTAGTCTTGCTCAGGTTGCTAGTGCGTCAGATGCTGCGACGGATATTGTAAATAAACATATGTGTCGTGCGTGTCATGAAATAAAAAATCTCAACATGTCAAGGAAGAAGAAACCGGCAGCACCAACCAGTGGGCCCTCTGATGGTCCTCCACCATCAGCTGGTGGTTCTGCGCCGCCACTGAGTAACACTCGGGTGACTAGTGGCCCTGCGGTGCATCCTGAAGGACCTGCACAAGCCCATTCTGGATCTATGCAACAACCACCTACTTTTGTGCCACCACCGAGTAACACTCAGGCAACTAGTGGCCCTGGGGTGCGTCCTGACGAACCTGCACAAGCCACTTCTGGACCTAGGCAGCAGCGACCTACTTCTGCATCGCGGATAAAAAATGCACCAACGCTAGCTGGTAACTCTATGAGTGAAGATGGACACCAACAAACAATGTTGAGAGCTGTAGTGATGCCCAGGGGGCTGTACCACTACCCAGGGGCCCTCCAGCACAAAGCTTGTGGCCTATACAACAACTGTCAGGATATGTGCCACTGAACAGTGGAGCAACACCGCACCTTTTTAGGGGCTCAACAATGACAAGGCCTGTGCAAGCACTAAGAGGAGTTGCGCCACAGCTTTTGATGGATGCGACACTAGCAAGAGGGCCTGCGCGACCTCCTATGGGTCCTAGACCAGCAAACTGGCCTGCACCACAACCTATGGGGGCTATACAACCACCACGAGGGCCTAACGCAACAAACACAAACTATGTGACTAGTCCTGGACTGGCACCATCGCCTGCATCATCAGCAACAGTTGATGGAAGGTATGGACAACGTCCAGGTTCTTCAACTACACAAGAAGAAAGTGGCAATGAACTTTTGCATCCTAGTATGCAAGCTCCTGGTGGACATGCACACCAGCCACTCAGTATTGCATCTCTACATGCAGCTGTTGCGGCTGCGCGAGGTACTACGATGGTTGAACCACAGTTTGGAAAACCTACTACCACACCTGGCCCTGCAATTCCTAGAGACCCTCCAAAATCAACTACAAAAGGTAGAGCAAAGTCAAAAAGAATTCAATCAGCACTTGAGCTACATCCGAAGAGAAAGGACAAGTGCAGCTATTGTGGGTCTGTTAACCACAATGGTGCAAACTGCACGACCAGATTGGTGTGATGGTCACACAATGACCAGATGGCTGAAAGATGTGTTGAATGGCATTGACAAATTGAACTATTGTGGGTCTGTATGTTTGAACATCATAAACTATTATTTCTAGTTTATGGTTTCTTGTGAGTAACTTGCCTCACACTAGAATTTGAATTGCCTGGTTATGAGATTTGAGTTGCTTGTTGTGTGCTTGTATTGCCTAGCAAAAAATGTAATACAGGCAATTCCACCCCCCCCCCAACACTCCCCCTAGTGGTCTAAAACTTACATACATAAGATTCTGCAATGCTGAAGATGCAACAATCTCCTGGTTGTGTAATGATCATAATATTTATCTTTTATGGGTTCTTCTAATTAACATGCCTCACATTAAAGCTTAAATTGCCTGTTTATGTAGTTGAGTTGCCTGATCCAAGTTCTTACACAGGCAACTCCCCCGGCGGTCCGAAATTCACGATGTAAGAAAATTCGCATGCATTTACATGATGCAGTACGCGTGAGGGGAGAAAAAACTGACCTATGCTAACTTGAGTATGGTTTTCCATGGAGCCTTGTTGTGCCCGTTGTCAACCCACGTGTTGGTCAGTTGTTTCCTGATGCTTGGAATATCCTCAGTTGTGAATTTTGGAACAGCCCTTGCCTCCCAACCATTTGCTAGCGTAAGAGCAAAAACACGACAGTCGAACCTAAACAAATATTCAAAAAAAACTTTTCTAGTTAGCTAGTTTACTCTATGTAGTATTGTGTCACTTGTAAAAAATCTGAACAAAAGTAGAGTTTTATGTGAAAAGTGCATGCTTACTCAGTTTTTTGTTTTGGAACATCGATGTTGGTAAGCCCAAAGTCATCCAGCGAGACGTGGGAGGTGGCGTAGTGCTCTTCCCATAGAGCCCGAAAACTTGCAACCATTTTCCTTGCGCAAACATCTAGAGTCTTGTTCTGGAGCGTCCGCCAAGAATCAAGAGCCTCAAAACGTCGGTCCCTTATGTTCACATTAAAAATCCAATAATGATTGCCTGTAACTGGGTTTGTCTTGTCAATATTCTCTAAAACTGGGAACATAATTTGTTAGAAAAAACAAATGGGGTTAGTAAAAAAAGACAACTTCAAATACTTATACATGCACATAGGTAGTATCACAAAAAACAAAACCATGCTAGAGGTTGAATGTAAGCAACGTTTTCTGTGTGCTCTCACAAATTAAGATGCGGACTGAAGAAGCAAAGATGCACATTAATTTTCTCATGTGAGTAACTTGCCAAAAAACAAAAGATGCATAGGCAAGTTATGCACTTATGTGAGAAACCTACCAAAAAATGCACAGGCAAGTTATGCAATTATGTAAGAAACTTGCCAGAGAAAGCATTTCATGAGTGTGGGTAACTTGCCACCCTAAGAATATTTACATTTGTGTGAGCAAGATTTGTGCATAAAAAGTGATATATAAAAAATGCAGTGGTAAAAAATAAAGAAACCATTAACTTACCATGTCTTTACGGTCCAAGCGATTCGACTTCTTGAACCGGGAGATGAGCTCCTTGTCGTTCAATTCCATGTTTTGCATCTGAACCTGGTGGTAAAAGAATACGGACATGACCATGACCTATTATGAAAAAAAGAAAAAGAAAGAATCACAAAACTACACTATTAACTGCTTCACGTTTTCTTACCAAGAACCTGAGGGGCATGAGGAGCTTCTTTGAGTCTGGTGGCAAGTTCATCATTATAGACTCTATACCAACTTCCATTACATGGCTCAATACAAAAAATTCCTTCTACATTAAGTTTGCAAACTCCCTAACTGTGACAAAGTATTTGCCATATTCAATTGCCCTTGGGCTGCAGGAAAAAAAGAGACATTCAGCTCACAAATCCTTCCATAAATTGCCTACCACCATGCAACTCAGGAAAACACATGGGGGCATGGTTATATGAAGGAGAAAGTATTTAAATAAGCATTTTACGCGTTTGTTGTCACACTAAGCCAAGTTGCCTCATTCTATAAATGGTTTGCTTGTAAAAATAGTTGGATTGCCTGAATAACATGATAGATCTTGCCTGGGAAAAAGTGCATTGTGCAAAGGCTGACAAAAGAAATGCAATGATATATTGTAAAACCTGGTATCTAGATCTGGTGATAATTCTTCATTAATTCTCCCATGCAAGATAACTGATGCATACAATCTATTTGCTTCAGGTTTGGACATGTAGACTTTCTTCTCATTATAGTAAATGAATGGGGACCTCTTGCAAGGAGGTGGCTTGATAATCCTTCTCTCAAATTGATGTGGATGCATCTCTCCTGAGCTAATACTGCTATAAATCTTGTTGCCTGATCCCACTTCTCCTTGGAACTTTTTTCAGGTGTTTGGTATGCATTTGGTGAGGAGATTCCAACTAAACAGCTTGCATCAAACTTACTTGCCTTTCCATCTGCTTCTCCACACGGTTCATCTATGCCTTCAAGGTCCAACAGATGATCGTCATCGATTATTTCAATGATTGGTTGGGTATGTACTGGAAGTTCCTTGAACTCATGCTCAGCAAATGTGCTTGACCCAACATGTTGATGTGCTCTGTTGTATGCAGATGCTTCGGGCAAATCATCTATGCCTAGATCGAAACTTGGTGCTGGGCCGTACTCTCTGTAAAAATCATTTGATCTTTCGGTGTTCGTTTGCTCAAAATGTTGTTGACCTTTATTCGATGAAGTGTGATTTGGGGATTCTTGCTATTTGGATAAACACACCTTGCAAACAGCTCACTCACATCTAGAACATTGATTTTCTAGTGCATTGGTTGTCTTCCCACTAACACACATGAACTCATGGTACTGCTCTTCCACGTCAGAGAAATGGGAAGTGTTCCCCTGGCCAGTGGCTTCTATTACTTCTGGAACACTTGTGGCCTCAGGTTGGGCAAGCACAGTTGAGCAGTCAGGCAATTTTCCTAGGGCTATTAGCAACTTTTGTTCCAAACTTTTTCCCATGGTTACAGCTTCAGGCAAGTCTTGTATCCTTTTGACCTCCATACATGACATCGGAGGGATGTTCTCTTTCTCCTTTTTCTATCCTGCATGATTTAATGATGCAGCCTCAGGTGATGCCTTAAAGTCTTGCACCTTGGCCCTCTAGGTAACATTGGCTGACTACACCACATTTCCTCGAGACAGAAAAGGAACTTGGCCATTTAAGTCACCTAGTGTTGTGTTTTGATATGGTTTGGTGTGCTTACTACCACTGTAGGTCCCTTTTTTAAGTTGAACTAGTCTTACTTTTATGGGGTCAAGTGTTCCCTCTACAAACTTGCCTGAAAAGCAGCTGGTCTTGCTTCCTGCTTGGACTGAGTTGCCAGAATATGTGATCCACTTGCTTGACATTGGGAATAAAATTTACCAGGCTACTTTGGAGCTGCCCCTCTAGATACTGCCTCTTCTCCATCTTTGTCGCACGGTGGTACTGCTGAGCTTGATGGCGTATTCTTTACCACCTGTGTTTTGTCGTTCCCATGAGTTTCCTCTTTTGTTTCAGAATTTGCCTGCTGTTGCTGCTCAGAAGGACCAGATTTTTTCATGGCTAACTGCCTTGACTTTCCCCCTTGGCCATATCCGGGATTTTCGGCACGATATGCTTGTGGATGCATTGCTGTTTCATTCATCACAGATGGCTCTAATACGAAACTGACAGTTTTCTTCATCTTCTTTGATGGTGGGAGTGGTGGTAGTTGGTTTTGACAAGCATTCTTTGGTTCTATAACTTCATTTAGAGCGCCAATTTCTCTCATTATTTTCTCGTGAATCGGCTTTGGGCATATTTCCTTAGGGTTGAATGTGAAGACCATGTCCAAGTCTTTCCCCCCTCAACAACTCTTGGAACATCCTCCTCGCTTCGGTTGCCATGGATATGTCATCAATATCCAACATTTCTTTCACTTCAAAAACAGGGAAGCATGGTTTTGGGGAAAGAACAGTTTTGAAGTCTCTCATCACAAGGTCTCTGATAGAGATCCTATCTGCCTCATCCAATCCTTTTGGCTTTCTGTCTCTCTTATTTTCAATTAGAAATTGCAGCGTGCATTGTTAATCATCATCGTTGCCTGATTTTTCAGCTGCGGCATCCTCATCCCAACCAGAGCCACCACTGTCGCTTGAGCCACCGTTGCCACCTCCATTGTCATCATCATCATCATCATCATCATCATCCTTCCCCTGCCCATCATCTTCCTTGTTTTTATCGTTCCCATCACCTTCTGCGTCGTCATCGTCTTCCTTCCCTTTATCCTCTTCTTTTTCGTCATCCTCTTCCTCTTCATCATCTTCATTGTCCTCGTTCCCCTCAGTTCTGTCTTCCCTCCCCATGTCAACACTTGCCTCCTCGTGGTGATCCATCGTTTGTCGTGCTCCCTGGCTACTTAATTTAACCTGAACTCCACTTTGTTCCTCCTTGTTTACAAAATCATCACCATCATCGATGTCCAAACTGCCATCACTATCGCTTTCATCACTACCTTTATCCCTGCCATCTCCCTCACTTTCACTATCGACTCCCTCGTTGTCATCGCTGTCGAAATTAAACGACTCCTCCTCACTTGGTAAGATGTCTCTGTCGGCTGGTACTCGATCATGACTTCTCTTAGACTGTCGCCTGCTTGTGTCCGCAATAGTAGGATCTGCCTCCTTTGCTCCCCATTCAACATCATCTATCTTCCCAACCCCAATCACGAGCTTCCCCACTGCATGTGAAATTATGGAACACATTTCGTGCACCAACCCTCTGAGCTTCTTTTGCTTCTGTAAAACATAAAAGTGCATAGTAGAGAACATGATAAGTACAAATCTTCTATTGAAGAGTCTAAAAAATGGTTGAATGTGCAGATGGGGATGAAAAGGGAAACAACAGTGAGAGGGAAAAACATTTGCTGGATAACTTACTATTTTGTCATAGGACTCGGGCAATCTTGTGGCAACAAATTTGGTGATGTGGTCCATACTGCCAAACAAGCTATCATCTGCACACCGGGAAAACTCCGTCTTGAGCTGGTGGTTTCTAATCAAAGAAGATAAAAAAATGAGTGACAACAATTCTGGCACTGCCATACCAAAAGAACTGGGAAAATAAAGAAAATGGTACTACTAATTGTCTGAAAATTCCTGCATCCACTATCCCACTTTCCTGTTGCCACTACAAAAAAAATACACTTCCGTGATGATACGTGTTTGTCACAGTAGGTCGCGTTTTTTTTCATGCATGTACATCCATGACAAATTTATGACAGAATCAAGATAGTGATACCTGTGATGTCGTAGAAGTGTTCCATGACATTACCAGAATTATCATCATGGAAGTGTCCACTTCCATGACGATAAATCGCGCGTCATAGAAGTGCTTTCATCAAGGGTGACCGACACGTGGCATCCACGGTAACGGAACGCCGTTAAGCTATCGGGTCGGGTTTTGGATCCGATAACCCGTTAACAGCCCCGACCAATGGGGATTTTCCACGTGTAAAATCATCATTGGCTAGAGGAAACACGTGTCGGCTCATGTTGGGACAGATGTACTCCACTCATTGGACAGGAGGCGCCTATGATAGGTCGACACGTGGCATGGCCCAACAGTGGGCCATTCCGGTGAAAAAGGCCGGCCCAGTAAAAATTAGCAGGCCGGCCCATATAAGGCCTACTTGTGTCAGGTCCATTTAAGCCCACGGCCCATACGAGATGTGCCAATTCGGCCCGTTAAAGATTTGACACCATTGCAGCCCATCATCGGTTCGAGCCCGTTAACAGCCCACCATATATTTGGGCTCAATATCGGCCCGATGAGATTTCGGCCTGTTAACGGCCCATTTAATGGATGGGCCAATTTTCAGGATGTACATCTTTCGGTCTTTTAGCGACCCATTTAAATGTTGGGCTAATTTCCGGCCCGGTGTGTCTTTCAGCCTGTTGACGGCCCATAAATCTGATGGGCCATTTGTAGTCGGACCTGAGTTTCGGCCTTTTAGCGGCCCATTTAAGTGTTGGGCCAATTTCTGGCCCGGTGTCACTTTCAGCCTGTTGACGGCCCATAAATCAGTTGGGCCAATTGTAGTCGGACCTGAGTTTTGGCCTTTTAGCGACCCATTTAAGTGTTGGGCCAATTCCCGACCCTGTGTGCCTTTCGGCCTGTTAACGGACCATAAATGAGTTGGGCCATTTGTAGTCGGACCTTAGTTTTGGCCTCTTAACGGCCCATGCCCTTCATGGTCCAATACCAGCCCGGTTTCTCTTTCGGCCTGCTAAAGGCCCCCAACACAGTTGGTCGTTTACAATACGACCTGACTTTCGGCCTCTTAGCGGCCCATGCTCTTCATGGTCCAATACAAGCCCGCTGTCTCTTTCGTCCTCCTAAAGGCCTACAGTATAGTTGGGCCATATGTAGCCCAAACTTAGTAACGGCCTGTTAACGGACTGTGAAATAAATTGGGGCCGCCTGTTGCCCGCTTCGATGTCGGCCTGTTAACGACCCGGGAGGTAAGAGGGCCGACCATTAACTTTCGGCCTAGTAACGGCCCATTAACTTAATGGGCCCACTAAAGTTCGTTCATGTCTTTAGGCCAAATTAGATAATTTGAGCCCATTACGACGAGCAAAGGTACGGCATACAGGGAATAACGTTGCACATCCAGAATATATTACAGGAAATTACATCCACTGGGCAATCAAAGATTGATGCCAGTGCAAATAAATGAGCAGAACCTAACCATCTACAACGTCACAATCTGCAACCTCAGCACAGATGACGCCCATAAGCATGTGGGCAAGTTCTTGCTGCTTTGCCACACTGTCTCTGAAAACATTGATCAGTTGTGTCGCATGACTCTGCACCTCTGATTCATCCACCATTTCCATCATTGCTTCAGCCATTAATTGGTTCACAAACATACATTTATTCCGTTGCATTCGAGACAGAGGATACTGAACAGATTCAGATGGCGATTTTGGCAGGCTTGTATTATTGATAGTGGAGAGTGTCTTGACCACTGCATCATAACATAAATTAGGACGGGAACCAAACAGATTAATCATGAGTTATTGCCATATTACCTGGCCTAGATTTACTGGAAAGAAACAATGGGGTTGCCTTGCTGTTTTCAGAGTTTGTCTTCTTACCTTCAGCAGCTTGCACAAAATTAACACACTAGCATTGCTATCATTGGCCAAGTCAGATAATAGGAAAGCAACATTGACACAACGAACGTTTGGGCAACTAGCCTACACCAAATTAACACAATATGGCACAGCTATCATCAGCCAGGTAAGGTAATATGAAAGCAACATTGACACAATGAAAGAATGGGCAACCAGAGAAGCACTACAATTCAGTAATGTGCGTGATATGAGATAGCACATTCATGCAGCTCAGTACGCAAAACTACCAGGCAGTTTTCCTTACAAAAATCAACATTGGCGCCTTTAACATTTTGCTACGACTAATTTTAGATCAGATAAAGGTTAGATTCACGCCGATTAACAAAATACATGCTGATGTAAAAATATAGTGATATACAACAGGTACTTACATCAGCACTGGAGCACAGAGAATTCCCGCAAGATATTTTCCTCGATTACGATCCCAATGGAGGAAGTCTTGTATCGTTTAACCTTATTTTCTAAAAGAGAGACGGGTAACAAACATGCAGAAAATATGATCAGAATGCTATAAACTTTCATGATGCGAGGATACGCACACTCTTCTTAGAATGGAGTTGACATTCTTTTGCTGGACTGGAGCGGACTAGTTCTTTGGCCATTGGAATCTGCTTATTATTAGTGGGAGTTGGGTTTCTCTGTGCCGGAGCAGTATCTATGAAAAATGGAGTTGGTTTATTATCTCCTGGCGTTTGGATCTTTTGCAAAGACCTGGTTTGTAACCCTTCAGATTCTAACATAGCTATCTTCCCCTTGCATGCCTTATATAGAAGAATGGTGATTCAGTTATAAAACATGCTACAGCAGATATGGAATAGGTACTGTAGAATAGAAAGGCATGACATATTGACATGTATTCACTCCATCCGGAAATAAATGGATGGGTCTAGGCGTATTTCAGTTCTAGATACATCCAGTTTTATCCATTTCTGCGACATTTAATCCGGACGGAGGGAGTATGATGTAAGAGCTAGGGATACGACAGGACAACACAGTAAAAAAACACTAAAAACCCACTGCAGAACCAAAGTATTCAAACCCACTGATATGAGATAGTACACTCATGCAGCTCAGGATGCAAAACTACCAGGCAGTTTTCCTTGCAAAGATCAACATTGTGGCCTTTAATCATACATTTTGCTACAACTAAATTTAGATCAGATAAAGGTTGGATTCACGCCAATTAACAAAATACATGCTGATGTAAAAATATAGTGATATACAACAGGTACTTACATCTACATTGGAGCACAGAGAATTCCTACAAGAATCTTTCCTCATAAACGATACCATTGCAGAAAATCTTCTATCTATTAAGCTTATTTTCTAAAAGAGAGATGGGTAAGAAACATGTAGAAAATATGATCAGCATGCTATAAAATTTCATGATGCAAGGATACACACACGCTTCTTAGAATTGAGTTGACATATTTTTGCTGGACTGGAGCGGACTAGTTCTTTGGCCAGTGGAATCTGCTTATTATCAGTAGGAGTTGGGTTTCTCTGTGCTGGAGCAGTATCTATAAAAACTGGATTTGGTCTATTATCTCCTGGCATTTGGATCTTTTGCAAAGGCCTTGCTTGTAACCCTTCAGATTCTAACATAGTCGTCTTCTGTCACATCCCTAGTTCTGGTATGCTCAAGGCTAGCTAGTCATGTGTGCATCATGTTTAAATTCTTTTAAATTTGAATTGGGGATTTGAAACCCTCAGAATCTTTTCTGGAAATGACCCAAATAAAAAAAAAATCTCCAAAAAGGTCCAAGAAATGTTCATGTCTCTCTCTGAAAATATTGGGCAGAGATAAAAATCAAACCAATATTTTTGGGAGATCATAGGTATTTATTTTGGGCATTTGGAGTTAATGCATAATTATTTGCATTGGATATATAAATGATATATATGTTTTATATATCCAAAAATTGTGCCAGTAATTGAGGAGCTCTGGAATAATACGATTAGCCCCTACAAAAAATGGCACAAGAAAATAAATTGATTTAGTACTTTTACTAAATCAAAACAAATGTCAGAAAATAGAAAAGAAAACCAAATTTGCAAACTTACCCGTGCTTACCTGCGGCCCAGCTCCTGTGCGGCCCAGCTGGGCCAGCCCACCCGCGCCATCGTCCTCCTGGCGCCAGTCGGCCAGGCGTGTGGCCGGCGCGCGCGCACGGCCGTGCCGCCACGCCACCAGCCTGCCTGGCTTCCCTCCCCCGACGCCTGGACGTCCCGCGCGTCGCCACGCGACGCCCACCGCTCTCTCACTCTCCCTGGCTTTCTCTCCTCTCTCCCTCGCTCTCTCTCCCGCGAACGCCGAGCACCCCCGTCGCCGCTGCTCACTGTTGCCGCACTCCCCGCCGTCCCCTCGCTCTTCCGATGAGCCCAGAAGCTCCGCCGCGTCGTCCTCGACCTCCTCGCTGAGCTATGCGACGCCGGATGCCCTGAAGCCCCCCCAACGCCGCCGTTTCCGACCTCGGTTGCCGGAGATCCCCGTCGTCGTTTCGCCGGACCCCGTGCCCTCCCTGCCTCGCCAGAAGCACCAGAAGAACCGCGGTGAGCCGCTGTACCTTTCTCCCCATGAACCGCCGTCTATCTCGCTCTCTAACCGCATCAGCCACCGGAGCCGAACGCTCCCCGCCGCCGGCCATGTCGCCGCCGCGGTTATAACACCCGCAAGTAGCAACAGAGCACGCAAGCGTGCTCAGCCCTTCCTCGGGAAGCCGCAGAACCCACCGGTTCGTCTCGAAACACATCGTAGCGCCTAACCACCGATGCCCGAACTCCGGCCGCCGCCGCGAGCTCGCTTCCGACGAGCTCGGTCCACCCCAGCTGCTCCCGCTTGCCCCGTTGGTTGCGCGCGATCGTCAGCTCCCCGTAGAGCCTCTCCGCCGCTCATTTGGTCGCCTGAGCTGCGATTCCGAGCACCTCCGCCGTCTCTGGTGTCGCCGGCGATGAGACGTGGACCAAGTCCGGCGAGGTTGACTCGTTTGACCTGGGATTTGACCCCCCAGGGTCACTGACGTGCGGGCCCGTCTCTGTTAACTTTTAGTTAGTTTTAGATTAGTGCTAATTAACCTAGATTAGTGCTAACGTAACACTAACTAACCCTGTTAGTTAGCTGCTACACTGACATGTGGGCTCCAGCCGTCAGGTTTGACCCCAGTCAGCGTTGTTGACTTGCTGACGCAAGCATGACGCAATGCTGACGCAGTTATTCATTTTTCTGGATTTAATTTTAAACAGGAATTCCAGAAAATGATTCAAACTTCAAAAATTCATATCAAATCAACCGTAGCTCAGATTGAAACAAGTTATATATGAAAAATCATCAGAAAAATGCAATCTATCCATCTGTACCAGTTTCATGCATGACAAAATAACTTATACCTGCTGAATAGGTGAAATCATATGAATGGCATATATAAGAGCTTAATTAGGAGTTGCATTTGAACCTTTGGTTCAAATGGACTTCTTTCAGTTTGAATGCTAGTTGCATTAGGTCAAACAGCATCATATCTTCATGCCATGTTCATGCATCATATTGTTGCATATGCTTGTGTTTTGATTGTTGGCACCGTTCCTTCTCGATAGGTTCTGCTCCGGAGACCGTTCCAAAGTACCTGTCAGAGGAGCAGTGCCCCCCTGTTGATCTACCAGGCAAGCAAACCCCCTTGTTCATTCCGATATGATCCCTCTCTCGCTCCTGCTCTCTTTTATTGCATTAGGACAACAACGAATCAACTGCTACTTTATGCTGCGGTAGTTGAACCCATTCCTCTGCATGACCTGTCATTGCCACAGTAATTAGATGAAACCCACTAGCATGTGTAGGAGTTGATTGAGCCATGTTGTGCTTCTACCATGCCATGCCTGCTATTGCTTAGAGTTGTGTCAGGTCTGATTCATTGGGAATGGATTGGAGTGATATGATATGTTCTGATGCTGAGAGTTAAGTGTGTGAACACGTTTTGGTAAAGGTAGCGGTGAGAGGCCATGTAGGAGTACATGGTGGGTTGTCTCATTGGGACCGTCCTTAAGAACCGAGTTCTGTGTAAGTTGTCCAATGACTAGCTACTACCACACATTGGGCTCCGGGCGCTCCAAGATCTCTCGACTTATTAACCCACATGATCTCTGTCCAGGAGTTGCAAATAGTTTCTGGTGTTGTAGGTAGTGTTAGTAGTCTACCAAGTGGCACCCGGCCAGGTGGGCTTGGGACAGACTAGGCACACGTGGCCCGGTGTACCGAGTGGCACCCGGATGGTGGGCTCGGGAACCCTGTACACATCTTTTGGGGCCGTGAGCGACACCCCGGCCGGATCTCCTCGCGGATGGAACCCGAATAGGCGATAAACCTGGACTAGAGTCTTGTGTGGTTAGTCAGGTCGTGGCCGACACCCTCGCCAGGCTTCCGCTTGAAGGTTGCCGAGATACATGACGTGTACATGGTGATAAGTGGTGAGAGCGTGTGTGAAGAAGTACACCCCTGCAGGGTTATCATGATCTATTCGAATAGCCGCGTCCTCGGTTATGGACTTCTTGGATGCTTACGTGGTACATAGACAACTTGAAGTGGATACTCTAGAATGCTCAAGATAAGTGTGAGTGCTATGGATGGCCTTCTCGTAGTGAGACGGGGATGAATCCATAGTAGTGTATTGATGTGGTGATTAGTGGACTCGTGTGCGCCATTTCAAAAGAGTTACCAGCAGTCGTAGAACAGGATAGCCACAGAGTCAAAGCTGGCTTGCTGCAACTAAACCCCACATTACCTCCTTGATACTAATGCATGTATGATAGGATCTGATGTAAGTCTTGCTGAGTACCTTTGTACTCACGTTTGCTTTATTTATGTTTTGCAGATGAGACATCTGTCTCACTAGTAGTTCCGCTTGGACTTCGATAGGTAGCTTGTACCTCAGCTACGATCTTGATCGGAGGTTGTAGATAGTCAGGCTTCTCAACCTTTTATTTTGTAGTTGTCTGTACTCAGACATGTAATGCTTCCGCTTGTTGCCTGTATGTTCTGAATGATGGGTCATGTGACCCCTGTTTGTATTTAATGCTATGTGGCTCTTCTGGGCCTTTATCTATATGAGTTTGCGTTATGTTGTGATGCCATGTTGTACAGCACATACTTGCATGTTATGCGTACGTGTAACGTGTATTGCTATGTGTGGGATCCGACTATCTAGTTGTCTATCCTTGGCAGCCTTTCATATGGGGAAATGTAAGTCTAGTGCTCCCGAGCGATAGTAGTCCGCTACAGCCCGGTTCACCGGAGTCCTGCTAGCCCAGCACTACTGCTCGGAACACTTGACTGGCCGGCATGTGTTTCACGTCGTTCCTGTGTCTGTCCCTTCGGGGGAATGTCACGCGGTGTTATCCGGAGTCCTGCCTAGCCTGCTACAGCCCGGGTTACCGGATTCCTGTTAGTCCAGTGCTACAGCCCGGATAAATACGTTGATGACCGACATGCTCGATGTGATTCATGTATGCCTGTCCTCATAGGTTGGCGCCGCCTTGGGTTCACGACTAGCCATGTCGGCCCGGGTTCTCTGTCATATGGATGCTAGCGACACTATCATATACGTGAGCCAAAAGGCGCAAACGGTCCCGGGCCAGGTAAGGTGGCACCCGTGGGAATACCGTGCGTGAGGCCGCAAAGTAATATGAGGTGTTACGTGCTAGATCGGTGTGACTTAGGATCGGGGTCCCGACATCTTCCCCTTGCATGCCTTGTATAGAAGAATGGTGCTTTAATTATAAAACATGCGGCAGCAGAGAGATGGAATAGGTACTGAAGAATAGAAAGGCATGACATATTGACATGTATTCCCTCCATCCGGAAAAAAATGGATGGGTCTAGGCGTATTTCAGTTCTAGATACATCCTTTTTTATCCATTTCGGCAACATGTAATCCGGACTGAGGGAGTATGGTGTAAGAGCTAGGGATACGACAGGACAACACAGCAAAAAAACACTAGTTGGATGTAAAACTGTATGCTAGCGGAATACGTACAGAAATAACTAAGGCAACATACACGTGTATGATTGGGAAAATAAGATGGCATTGCAACAGAGCACTAGAACAGCACTTCAATGTAAAAAAACATGGTATGGTAGACAGATGAAGTACATACTAATGAATAACAATGCATAAGATATTCAGAAGCATGATGTCCAAATTAAGCAGATGGCATTGCTATAGAGTAGAATGACAGTACTTGAATTTGAAAACATGTTATCATGAATGGAATAGGTACTGAAAAACAGGAAGGCATGACATATTTACATGCATGATCAGCAGCTAAGCACATGGCATTGCAACAGAGTAGATACACTCCGGGACATTATATGCATGTTGCACCCATATCACAGGCCAAGTTAGAGCAAGGACCTTGTGGGGTGAAGAGGATTCATCATCTTTCTACAAGTCTTCTGAAGAACTGCCTTTACATGTTCCATCATATTGGGTATCATTGACATCAAGTTTATTGGCCTTTACATTGCTCCGTGAGGTTCTTGTGGATATATCAGTGTGTGCAATTATATCTGACATGCATGGAAGACAACTAGTAGTTAGATTTATGTAATGAGTGCCTGTAGGAGACGACATAAATAGTAGGACTGGGGTTAACTAGCAGCAATAGGTCTCATAAACTAAAGGGAGAACACAGATGAAAGCTACAGAATATGTATCGTTTGTACTCGAGATTAACTAGATGGCACACAAAAGTATTAAAGAACAACATAGGAAATACTAGAAGTGGTATAATACTATAATCACCAGCCTGTGGGATAGCACTGGCTGATGGATGATAACTATGGAACAGTGTTACCTAAAGAACAAGTATCTTAGCTGAACTATGGAACGGCGTTAACTCCTGAACAAGACCCGTAAGAAGTCAGCATGAATATACAGTGAAATGTGATGATCTATTTTCCATGCTTAGATGAATAACAAAGCCATAAATGTTGCACACAAGTAAGATGAGGGTACAACCTATCTGGCTGCCATCCATAGGAGTGAGCATCATGTGCTGACTTGTCGATGGCCCTGCAGTTGTTGTGGTTGTGCATGTCGGGCACGCGCATTCAATGCAGGGAACTTTTGAGTGGGGACTATAGCTCCCTTCCGGTGTATGCTTCCCTTGTTGGAGCAGCTGCGGTGAGTCGGAAGACGGTGTGTCTGAAGATGCAGATAACGCATAATGTTAAGAACGACATATCTCTTTGATCTGAAGAAATACACTAAGAGATCAACAACAAGGTACGAGAGTGGTCACATGTCTGTTGACTGAAGACTAAATTGGGGTCACACGATTTTATTTTATTTTGGTACTCTCCGATCTACGCCGGATGGCTGGCCGTCTTGTGCCTCCCTACTGACACTGTTCGGAATCTTCCCCGAAGAGCCAGCGACCAACGGCAGAGCAGCCTGCCTCCGCCGTCCGTGGCCCCGGCCAAAACCCCGCTCCCCGCCCCACCACACTGCCGTGGTTGCGCCGCCCCCGGGCCAATCCACAAAGACTCCCCGTCATCCAGATCCGGCGGCGGCAGTACCTTCAACCCACGCAACTCTAAAAGATAGCCATCTAAGCGCTGCTTCCACGGAGAACTTGCGGCCCCGCACCCTTACGTTAGACACCAGCCAACCGGTAGCCTAGGAGCTCCGCCGCCTCGAGGGGTGCTGCTTCCCATTGCAAATCGATTGGCCCAGAATAAAAATTCAGACAACTGATGCCCAAATAAAGTGATTTGAGAT
Organism: Aegilops umbellulata; assembly: GCA_032464435.1. Taxonomy (NCBI): domain Eukaryota; kingdom Viridiplantae; phylum Streptophyta; class Magnoliopsida; order Poales; family Poaceae; genus Aegilops; species Aegilops umbellulata. The sequence continues at coordinate 344,187,310 of CP136056.1, read as the reverse complement.
ATGGGTGCGACCTATCTGGCGGCATGGTGAAGTAGGCAGGTCCAGCTGCCGAGTCAGTGAGGCCGGCGCGGTTGCGGTGGCGACCGGGGGCAGGGAAAGAGCAATGTCGCGACGGTCGACGGCTACACCGAAGCAGCGCCAGGACTCTAGACAGATACGAAGTTGGAGCCGCTCCGGCGCCATGAACAACGGCAGGGGTGAATCGGCTCCAGTACGGTTCACGCGACCGTCGTCGAGGCAGCACCAGCAGCACGGAGTAAGAGGCACACGGCCCAGTGCACGACGGCAAATGGACAACATCTTCGGCATTAGGGAGGAGGGCGGCTGTGAAATTGGTGCGGTGGGGGCGCCATGGAGGTGGGGCTAAGGTTTCGCGGCTCGGGAGAAGGGAGCTTCCCGGGGACAAGGTGATTTGCCGCCCATGAGGTATGAATGGGGGCGGGCGGGGGGGAATTGGGAGGGGAGTGGAACCATGGCTTACGGACGCATTTGTCTGAAATGTGAGGGGGAGTTACAGTTCTACCCTTGCCTATAGGCTTCTCGGCTTGGGTCTGTGTACTGAGGATCGGGGATAGTAGAGTAACTTTTCTTCTCTGGGCGGGAGCAATTTCGGGCGAGGAGGGCATGTTTTGAACTATAGTGGGCGCGAGCGATTTCGGGCGAGGAGAGCGTGTTTTGAAATAGTGGGCGCGAGCTATTTCAGGCGAGGAGAGCGTGTTTTGCCGACCATGGTTTATGAATTATTCGGCACATGTCATTTCGGCCGAGGAGAAGGCGCGCTTGGATGAAGTTACGAACCTACCCTCGATGTACCACGGGCCAATTGATGCGTGTCCCACATAGGACGGTAATTTCGCGTCTCCCATTTATTTGCTCGGGCGAATTCCACCGAGCAGAGAGGATGTTTAACGGTTCGTTCAAATTTTGGGAGAACGAGCATCCACGTCTACCTTACCAAGTCGATTCGGATCAAATTTGGAAATATTAGCTTGCCACTTCTTTTTTAGATGGAGAGATGATGCTCGGGAGTAATGTGTTTTTACATGCTCGTTGCTAGCGATTTACTATATGACAAATAGTTAACCCACTCAAAAACGCGAATCAAACCCAAAATGAAATATCTCGATTCAATGAAATAGCTCGTTCAGTAGGTCAAAATAGTGAACTAAACCCAAAATTGAACACCTCAATCGAGTAGCATGTTGTACAGTATTATAGTACTCCATGAACATGTTGAAAGTCAAATTAATGAACTTGTTTGATATATGCATATATCCGTTCATGTGTGGATTGCAGACAACATGTTCTCCAATTTAAATATTTGAATGCAAGTTTATATCGAAACATGGTTTATATCAGTCTTTGATGCATAAAACGCGACCTCCCCCTCTCCCGGACTCCTGTTCTCTCTCTCTCTCTCTCTCTCTCTCTCTCTCTCTCTCTCTCTCTCTCTCTCTCTCTCTCTCTCTCTCTCTCTCTCTCTCTCTCTCTCTGTCGCCGACAATCTTCAATTCTGTCGCACGCATCCGACACAAAGACCTTGTTGGTCCCTCTCCCTTTCTCTCCCTCTCTCTCTCTCTCTCTCCCTCTCTCTCTCTTTGTGTGTGTGGGGGGGGGGGGTCTTTCTAGTTCGCATGCATATATACACCATCTATAGGTCTCTCTCGCACACTATGTATGATACTCTAGCTAGTCCAAGCTAGATATCTTGGGTGCACTCATCGTACGCACACAGATTCCTTGGCTCTTTGCCTGTAACTCTCTCACGCACCACTATGTCATCTCGGAGCTCTTCCCCCCCCCCCTCTCTCAAACTCTCCATCCACCTGGGTCACACATACACATGCATATCTCACTCGCACTCGATAGGCCCATCTAAAACTCTATCTCTCCCCCTCGTTCTCTCTCCATCTCACACGCGCACACACACAATCTCATGCCCAGCTAGCCAAGTATGATGGTCTCTCACTCAATTGTAGGCACACGCAGTCCCCCCTATATGTATATGACTAGCTAATCTTAGTCTCCATCACAAACATGTGCATGGTCTATCTCGATTTCTCTCGGGGCATCTTTCTATCGCGCACGCACTCCCTCGATCTCCCACCCATATAGTCCCCTCACGATCTCGACGGGATCTCTCTATCACAAACACACCCTCTCTCCCTCCCCATGCGTCCATGCCATCCATGTGTCCCTCTCGACCTTTGTTCCTTGTTGGCCACACCTCTATTGGACATGTGCTACAGGGGTGTCTCTCTCCGTTGCAAACAATCACACACTAGCTATCTTCGTGTATCTCCTCGCCTCGCTTTTCCATCTCGGAGATGCATGCGTGATATGTTCACATAAGAAACGAAAAAACACACACTCTCTCTAATTTATCGTTTGTTGTCACTTTCTCTTTCACACACATACTCTTTTTGCACACTTACTCATTCTCCTTCACACGCACTTTGTCTCAACTGAGGCACTCTCCTCGGTCCATAGCATATAGATTTATTGAAAAGTCAAACATCACAAAGTTTGACCATGTACGTGGAGAAAAAGAATTACATCTAGTACGGCAAACATATACCATTAGATTCACCATGAGATGTAGTTTTATATGATGTATCTTTGGTATTGTAGATATAAATAACATTTGCGTAAACCCGATCAAAGTTTCCAAAGTTTGACTTCTAAAAATTTTACATGCACTGCATTATTGAGCGGATGGAATATCTCTTTCCCCCTCTCAGCTATCTGACGCACCACTCAGCCTTATCGGGGCTCCTTAATCTCTCTCAAACTTCATTGGTCAGTTTGGTTCGTGACCTGACCCTCATACCTTGATGGCCGGTACTGCCTGGTGTGGACGTGAGATGTAAAATATTTTTGCCTGGCCAGGCTTGTGTGGTGCTGAAGCATTTGGTTCATGCCTGGGCCAGGCAAAGCATCAACGTCCCATCAATCAATCCATGCATCAATTATTTAATGCTAATATCCATCCATGTTGCTGTTAGCCTCATGGCCACACGACCAGGCACGGCCAGGCGTTCGAAATCAGTCGCTTGGGCCAGGCTACTTGCAGTGTCTGGAGTTCAGCCAGGCTAATTAAAGTGCAAGGGAACCCAGGCCAGGCGGGCTTTCTTTTTCACAGGGTAGCAACCAAACAAGCGTGCATGAAATCCAGCCACAACCCCAGGCCAGGCAAAAGATGCTCAGGACGCAAGCCAAACTGGCCTTATATCTCCCTAGTTCACACATACACATGTCTCGCTCGCGCTATACATATAGACCCATCCAACACTCTCCGCCCTTGTTCTCTCTCCATGTGACACGCACCCCCCTAAGTACCATAATCCCTCAATCCATCATAGGCGCAAGCACTCCCCCCCCTCCTAAGTATGATTATCTCTTACTAGCCATCAGGAACACACGTATTGTCTCCTTCCATCCATACGTCTATCTCGATATTTCTCGGGGCATATTCTATCACGCACACACCTTGTCACTCGATCTCCCACCCATGTAGTCCCATCACGATCTCCAGGGGATCTCTCTATGACAAACATACACTCTCTCCTCCCCATGTCTGCATTTTCTCCATATGTCTCTCTCGACCTCTCTCCCTTGTTTGTAAGACCCCTCTTGGCCACGTGCTAGGGGTCTTGCTCTCTCGGTTCCAAACAACCACACACTATCTCCTCACCTTCCTCCATTGTCGAAGATGCATGTGTGACATGTTTGCATAAGACACGCACGCTTTTTCTCTACTTTTATCGTGTGTTGTCCATGTCTCTTTCACACACGCACACACACTTTTTTCACTCTCTCTCTCTCTCTCTCTCTCTTGTTAGGGACTCTGTCATGTCCATAAGCGTATGGATGTTTTGAAAAGTCAAACCTCAGAAAAGTTTGACCAGGTATATGTGGAGAAAAACATTTACATCTGGAACGATCATTAGATTCATCACAACATGTACTTACTTCATACTATCATTTATCTTTGGTATTGTAGATATAAGTAATTTCTTTATAAGCTTGGTCAAAGTTTCAAAAGTTTGACTTAAAAAAATGTTGCAACTACATTATCGAACGGAGGGAGTAGCTCTTTCTCTCTCTCTCTCTGCTATCTCTCATGGGCCTCCCCTCTCACTCGAACTCTCTATACCGACGGATTATACGCTCACTTTGTCAGCGTATAGCTCCGTATATTGTTTAGTTGACCGGTCAACCAATCCACATGTTGCCTTGTCAGCTCGTGTTCTGTATCTTCGTGTGTTGGCCCATGTGGCAGTGGGTGAAAATAAGTAAACTAGAGGCCCATCTGACACGTGGTGAAGTAAACAAAGTTGAAACCACTCGGGGTAGCACCCCGCACGCTAGTAAATTGAGAGCGCATTGAGGACAAACTTCTTGCACGCGAAGGATGCACTCGCGCACAATTCACCACTGCGCGGCGGCATGCACAGAAGGACGCACTCGGGCACACCCAGCACACAACACACACCAGCACACGTGTACACCGGCGTCGCCGCCGGTTGAGATGGATGGCGAGGCAGCCAACAAGCGGAGGCGGCTCGAGCCAAAACCGCATCCGGCAAGCCTGGACTTCATCAGCAGCCTCCTCGACGACACACTGCTTGTCATCATCGGCCTCCTCCCCACCAAATCTGCCAGGCGGACCGCCCTGCTCTCCCGGTGGTGGCGCCCCCTCTGGCGCTGCGTCCCCCTCAACCTCACCGTCGACAGCTGCCTCTATGACGGGGATTGCAAACGCATGGCCGCAGTCTCCAAGATCCTTTCATCGCACCTTGGGCCAGCCAAACGCCTTGACATCCGCATGTTCTGTACCAACTGCAAGGTCCAACCCAAGTTCGACGAGTGGTTCTTATCCCCCGCCCTAGATCAACTCGAGGAGCTCAGCTTTGAAGCTGGACGATGTCGCTCTCTGCCGCCGTCCGTGCTCCGCCTCACGCCAACGCTGCGTCGCGCCAGCTTCAGCTCCTGCTATCTTCCCCAGATTAATGTCGCGCCCGCTCTTCTTCTCCCTCAACTCAAGCAGCTCGACCTCTTCGACGTTGTCATCTCGAAGAAGGCTATGGAGCACCTGCTCCGCAGCTGTACTGCGCTCGAGTACCTTCATCTTGAGCAGATCCACGGGTTCATTAGCCTCCACATTGCCTCGATGAATCTCTAATGGATTTATGTGTCTTGCTGGCCCCGCAACAAGACATCAATTGGGAAGATATCACTCCAGCTGTTCCACGTTATGGTCATTGAGAATGCGCCTTTCTTTGAGAGATTGCTTGTATCAGATCTAGAAGGTCCAACAAAATCAGGGTCATTGACGCGCCGAAATTGATAGCGTTGGTGTACTCGTCTGCCAAATTCTCCGAACTCTTTATTGGATCCGTAATCGTTCAGGTACAACACTCATCTTCTTCTCCGTCTTCTTGAAATTCACATTTTTAAATTTCTTCTTGATGTATTTACGACCGTCTTCCAGAAAATGATTCCCACAAGCTTGACCCAGTCCATGCGCACAGTGAAGATCTTAGCACTAAAATCTATCGGCCCCAATCTGGATCAAGTTGTTGGATTCCTTACATGCTTTCCGTGCACGGAGAAGCTACTCATCGAGGTGAAACTTCTTTCCTATAAGTAAACGGTAATCACAACATAGCTCAATTTTTTCGTAATTTTCCCAAATTACGATGACAAGTGTAGTGTTCAAAACTGCATCTATGCACTGCACCGAAAGAAATGTTTTTAGTATTTTTTTCTCACGTGATCACCTGCATCATTTTTATGATGTACTACTATAGTAGCCTAGGCTAGTCATAGTGGAAAGTAACTTAGACTACTCCAGTAACTCTATGGTTACCCTAAGAGAAAGTACTACCTCCGTCCTGGTTTACTCTTCCAATTTTGTAGTATCAAAATTTGACCATAGATTTAACTGACAAAATGTTAATGCATGTCACTAAGAACTATATCATTGGATTCGTATTTGAACATAATTTCGAATGGTGTAATTTTTAGTGACATGCATTGGCATTTTCTTAGGTAAATCTATGGTCAAAATTTTATACTAAATACGAGGTAGTATTCCCTCCGTCCCAAAATTCTTGTCTTACATTTGTTTAGGTACGGATGTATCTAACACTAAAATGTAACTAGATACATCCGTATTTAGACAAATTTAAGACAAGAATTTTGGGACGGAGGGAGTACAAAAGTGGGCTATGTAGGCCAATACATGTGCCAAATTCACTTGTGATGCATTTGGCATCGATGCCCCTCCATTGCTCACCTAGTGTCCCAATCTGGATCACCTACTTTGCTCCGGTGCCAAATTAACTCACGCAATGAAAAAACACTGCGTGGGAGAGAGGGGGGACTGAGGCAATAAAAAAATACTTGTTTGGGAGAGTGAGAGGCTGGTGTAGTTGGTTTGATTGATTTGTTTATACATGTGGGTCTATGTGCACAACGGTGCCAACTCTCTCACATCGCGAGAGCGGTGCCAAAATCTTTTGATTTGACATCGATGTGTGTTATGTGGCATACTTTTGTGAAATATGGCATCGGCCACATAGTGGAAGGCAACAAATGCCCAAACTCTTCATGTGCTCCTAGTTAAATGAGAGGAAACAGAAAGAGAGAGAGAGAGAGAGAGAGAGAGAGAGAGAGAGAGAGAGAGAGTGAGTGAGTGAAAAAATATCACTAGCCAGCCAGCTGCTCTAATATGTTCTCTTCTTTTGCAGATAAAAAAAGACCCGAAAGTGAAAAATGTGCTGCACTATTACAATATCATCGAATGCCTTGATCTCCATCTTACAAAAATTGATTTGATTGACTACCGAGGCAGCACATCTGAGATTAAATTGGCCAGGTTCTTTGTTCTGGAGGCAAGTGTGCTCAAGGTAATGAGGTTTGGCGTTCTCTGGCGCAACAATGAATGGCGAGCTGATCACCGCAAGCGTCTAAGCCTAAATGACAAAGTCTCCGCAGAAGCTGAATTTGTTTTTGAAACATCAAGTGGCCAGAGACTTGAAAACTTATTTGCCCATTAGTGACTTGTCGGGGCGGTGGATTTTAGTTTGTACGATAATGCTGCATCCACCTAAAGTAACGAAAGTTCTTACGTAAACTTCCTAGTAATTCCCTCTTCGTAGGTGCAGCATTACTCCTAACATTTGTAATATCAGTTTGAAACTTGTAATATTGTCGTGTCCTATTCCTGCGTTTTCAAAATCCTGCGAATCAAACAGGTCCTGAGTTGGTGATGATGTTGTGCCTCCCATCTTTCACCAATAGCCGTCGGATCTAGATCTGACGCATACAAACCAAGCTTCTCCATTTTTGCAAAAAGATGCCCGCACGTGTTCCCTATTTACAAACAACTCCTTGTCTCTCACAATCAGCCTCATCTCCTCCCCACCACATCTAGGAGTAGAAGGCCGTGGAAAAATCTGGCACGATGGCCGCTGCCGGAGCCGTCCACCCCCAATCTTGGTGTTCCGTGCAATGCACGGGCATCTACGCACGGGAAATTATGTCGAACAGGGCTAGTTGTAAGAAGGCTAGCTCTACAGCCATGATGATAGTGACTGCAGACGGTGAGGCTGACTATGGTATGCCGAACACTGCGCCTATACTCAGGTGTCATCTCTGACGCAGGGTCTTGTCACTTCACTGTGAGGAGCAGCACGTAATAATTTGACCAACGGGTAGTATGGTGCTAGTACTCCTACTACTACATTGGTAGTACAACTACTAGTACTAGTAGCACCACCGTCTAGATTTAGGAGTACTACCACGTCCATCAGGATTTTAGTATTTGACTAGTAATATCTAGTAATGCATGTCACCAAAACTGTACTACTCCCTCTGTAAATAAATACATGGTGTTTTATTCCTATCGGTGAGAGAACTTAATGTTTTTTGCTAACTAGAGTACTAATAGGATTACATGCAATGAACTAAACACTGCATGTCATGTTTGGTAGTCTCAAGCCATTGAAAGCATGCATGGCCCACATCTCTCATTGGTTGATATGTCACGAAATAAGAAACAAGGAGCGAGTTAATGCACCGTGCCTAAGTATTTTGGGATTATTTGGTTTTCGTAAGGTGACTTACACAACATTTTTGTTTACATGCATTAACATTTTATTAGTTAAATCAAAGGTCAAAACTTGGCGCAAAATGCAAAGGGGACCAATAAACCAGTAAACATCAAACTTCTCTCGTTTGGCCCCAACTAGAGGTCCGGTGAGATGACTATACTGCACCGGCACGGAGGGGGACGCAGCTTCATTGACTTACGACAACTGCCTTTAGGTGAATGACACGTGGCCCCAGGGGGTGGCTGGCCCACCTATCATACAGCCAAAGGCAGGTGCAGTAGAGGGCCGAGGAGTAGTATGAAATCCTACGCACCTACGCACGCTAACCAAGGGCTGAGTGATCACTCGAATCGCAAGATCAGTTGACTAGAAGCTACGCTAGACCCATGGAGGCGATGAGCGCGAGCATCAGCCGACTGTGCCAGATGGTCCATGACGCCGGCCTGCGGCCCGGCACCGAGGAACGTCTCTAGGTAGTATTGCTTGAGGCCGCCAGGGCGAGGGGCCGCTTGGACGACAGCTTCGTCTCCTTGTTCGACGAGGTCCTCGTTGGTTTCCTCGACAAGTTCACCGTCGTCAAGAAGCTTGCGGACGACTTTGACGTAAGCCTCCAGCCGACGCGCCCAGGCTCTGCGATGCCCGCCACACTCAACGGCCACTATGGTAACAACCTCTTCGACGCACTGGTGGCCCTGCGACTGCCCGCCGTCGCGCTGGAGAATGTCCACCTCGAGGTCGCGCTCGCCGCGCAGCGCCCGGCGCGGCAAGACACCATCGACATAATCACCCATGTCTACGCGCAAATCGTCCACAAGGACTACTACATGCAAGAGGAGGACGATAGGACGCTGGCCTTCTTGGAGCGCAGGGCAACCTTGGACGACACTGTTCAGAAGCACGTTGAGCTCGCCGCCAACGCCGCTGCTCCTCACACGTCGGTTGGTGACCCCGCGCACTAGGGCGTGAGGATGTCGTTGAACGTTGATGGATCCGTATGTATTTTTATCTTTCTGTCAAATCCATGTAGTAGTATATGATACTGCAGTAATTATCTTACCTTTCGCATCAACTTCATAATTTTCGTACGTACTCCATGCATGAACGGTGCCAGAACCAAACTTCTCATTACTCTAGGCAAAATCGTTATTTTCTATCTATCGGTCATGCCATGGAGCAGAACCAAATTTTACAAGTTACGAGTTCAAAAGGAAAAGCCTGTTGTGTTCGCGTCGCACCCCCACACGGTTGGTCCAGCACGCCGCTCAAGCGGGAATGCGTGCGGTGTTGCATTTTCACTTACAAGTGGGACCGCAGTTGAGCAAACCGACTATCGGCAAACCCCCACCCCGCCCACCGCGCGATGGTTGAGAAAACAGGAGGGAGAAGAGATGGTTGTAGCACAGACTCCAAGAAAATTGGTGTCGGATGGGACTCGTGTGGGTGGCGTGTGCCGTACTGCTAGACGTGAATGCTAGTTATGGCCCATGCCACCCCACTATATCGAGCCTATATCGAGGTACGTAGAACAAATTTCCTGTAGTCCGTGCTCAGCCCTCCTCTATCTCTCTTCTCAGCAAGCCAGCGGATGCGCGCAGCCCATCGTCTGTTTGCTCACATGCGGCCCCACATGTCAGTGAAAACGCAAGAGGACCCACTGAACCTGCACATCTTTCACCTCGACGTGCTGGTGATGAAAAACAAATCCAATAAAGATCTTCGGTGGCCGCTTTTGGAGTTACTCAAGAGTAGTAAGATTCTATTTACAGTTTAACCCAAGATGCACATCTCGTGGCTTCAACTACCACTTTATTTTCCTTCATGACACGACCTAGATGCTGGATGTCCCACGTGTCGGCAAAAGGAGGAAGAACCCGACCAAATCTTCGGTTCTGCTCTCGGATTAGACTAGTTGTGCTAACTTAATTTTTTTTATTGTGTACTCCCTCCGTTCCAAAATACTTGACTTCCATTTGTCCAAAAATGGATGTACCTATATACTAAGACATGTCTAGATACATATATATTTTGACAAATAGAAGGCATGTATTGTGCAACGGAGGGAGTAGAATGGATGCAAGTTTTTGTACTGGGAAGAAGAGTACATCCATATATTGATAGAGCGCAATTTAGTAGATGTTCTATCACTTTTAGCTAGCACAGACGCAAGATCGAGCCTCCGCAGATCAACAATGAATGCATCGAGAAGGCACTAATCCAACTTACAGGAGTAGTAAAATGTATTCTTGTGGTTCTTGTTTCCTTTGGTCTTGCTTTTCTAGTCAAAATTATCGTTGGAGTTCGTGCAAAACGGAGGTGCGTTTGGGGTCGTGCATTGGAGTTGGCCTTACAAGTGGGACCGCAGTTAAGGAAACCGACTATCGGCAAACCCCCACCTCACTCGCCGTGCGATGGCTGAAGTTAGAGAAACGACGAGGTTGAAGAGATTGCTCTAGCACGGACTCCAAGAAATAATATGGTGTCAGATGGATGTTGTGGTGGTGGCGTGTGCCGTACTCCTGGACGTGAATGCTTGTTCTGGCCCATGCCACCCTACTACTCCTACTACTTACTCCTACTATATAGTATACTAGTATCGAGGATTCGAGGTGCTGGTTACGTACAACGAACACATACAGTAAAAACACCCGCCCGACGCGCGAAGCATGTGAAGCTAGTACAAATAGTGTACTACTATTGTTGATTGGCCTCATCCGATAACCTGTTGCAATGCACGTACAATTATGTATTCGGAAAATATTTTTTTGCCTCGTCGCACCACTCACCCAGAGAAGCGACTCGAAAGCCATTCATAAATTTAGTAAGTTTATCACAGGCATATCATTTTATTACACACAACAGGTCATCAACCCACATCGACAACGAGGATACATTATAAATACTAAAGTTTTCACCACACAACAAATAACAAGCCATGAAATGAACTTCAACTCAACCATTCCACGGCGTTGAAAACGCTTGCTTTGAGCCACAAGTGATTCTCTGGGACGGGCCATCCATTGTCAATCTGGAGACCAATGCAGGACTGATCATCCAGGCTGAAGCGGCCTACTATATCAGTACCAGGGTAGGGAACCACCCAAATGTCCGAGGTATAGACACAGTTGCTTCTCATAAATGTGTCAACAGCAGTTGGATCGCCTTTCACCATCATCGGATAGTTTTGTCCAGGGAAGAGCGAGTTTTCTCCAAGACTATCAATTCTGTGCCAGGGAGAAGGAGTTGGCGCTAGCACACTAGTATCCATCCCGAATACCATGCAACGGGTGTTGGAATAGGTCCGGAGAGTGCGACCATGGGAGACACCTGCTTCCTTAGCGGTAACATCATCAGTGGGCTGTATACACACAAGAAGAGGTGATCCATCGAAATTAGTTGTCAGGCGCCACAGAGTATATGGGCGCTGCTCGTGATCATCACCATCGGCATCTCCCCCTTGGTTATAAAAATTTTCAAGTATAGGTGGTGGGATGTTCACAGGACCTTGGAAACACAAGAAGAAGGTTAATTAGTAAAGGGAAACTTGCTAACCCGCATGCATGTGGATGAAACAATTATAATTACGGTGGAAGACAAACGTACCGAAACTACTAGGATGCCATGCAAAAATAGTGCCACGAGTGGTGGCAGCAAACACAAGGCCCTCGTATTGAATTGCATCACAGTACTCATCCGTGTACAGAAACTGATTTTTGAGCAATATCCATCGAGTGAAACCATCAAGGACGGCAACAAGCTTGTCGAAGATAGCAACAACATCATAGTTTTTGTAATTCCAAGAGCGGTTGGGAACTCGACAAATTGCTATCTTCCGTAGAAGACAGTCACCATGATTGTATTTGAACGTGCGTACATTACCAGTGTGCTCAACCTCTAGGGAGTGTGCTGAGATTTTTTGAAGTGGAACCCGGTGACGAGTGTACACATTCACAAGTTCCCACTCGCAGTTGGACCCAATGTAAACAACCCAATCTCCATTTGCGCCCGCCCAAGCCTTGCCCTCAAGCGATGGCATCTTAACATCATACGTATCATTATCAAGCGGCATCAACTTGCACAGGGCGAGGCCTCCATCGTGTCGGCGCCAGTCATCAGGGTCACGGCGAAGAAGATAGGGGAGATCAAACCGCTCCTTGACTCTTGGGTTCCTTGCAATGATGTTATTAGTTGAGTCGAGAATGGGCTTGAACGAACCTGCCATGCTAGCCGAGGTGATGATGTCGCACCAATCAATGAGTTCCTCCACCACGTCATCTTTCAGATCGGGGCAAGAATAACGGGGTCGTTTCTGGCCTGTTCCCTCCATGGAGAAGACGATCGAACAATGGCAGAAGAAAGGGTGAAGGGCTGAAGGAAAATGGAGGAGGGAGAGGAAGAGCATGCGACAGCAGTTCCAAATCGAGAGGGAAAGGCGAAGAGTCGGTGGACGGTTGTGAGTTTGCCACGGTTCACGAAGAGGCGCCCCGGCCAACACGTCCGTTCGGAAATACTCCTACTACTCGCCGTCATCATACTGATACGTTGGAACGGGACCACATGTCAACGAAACATGGTGTGTAATTTCTCATGCAAAATGCGATCTGGCCGCGTTGGCCCGAGGTGCCGCATTAGTTATCGACCTTTATTTTTTTAATGGCGTGCCGATCAGTTTTGAAGCATGACTAACTGGTACTGTACACAGAGAAAATATAAACTACTCTACCACTACCCTACCTCCAGTACTAGTAGTATAAAAAAGATATATAGGCTGGAGCTTCAGCGCTTTCTTGCTAAGGGCTGCCCACTTGCTTCTCACACTACCACCCTCTCTCCAGATCTAAAAAAGACAGGCCCTCTCTCCCTCCTCACCGGTGGTCACAGATCTGCCGGGGAAGAAAAGGACGGGCAGCATTGACGCACTCGTCGTCGGCGAGCGAGGTCACGCACTGACGACAAGGTTGTCCTCTCAGACCTAGCGCCCGCGCGGGATGGCCTCCGTCCCCAAGCTCGCTGCCGTAGTGTGTGCGGAGGACGACGACCACGAGTGAAGCCACTTCCCGTCGACCCTCAGGTATGCTACCTCTTTTCGAGCCATAACCTTGTTTTATTGCCCCATCTGCTACGCCGTTGCATGTGGATCTTTTTCCACTCCACCATCTTCCCAATTTGCTACCCTCTACTCTACTGGCCACGCAGACAAAAACCATAATTTGCACTATTAAAGGAAACCCTACTTCATGCAGACTAATCCATGTCTGGGTTGAATAAGGAAAGGAAGGGAGACTGTACTGTCCAAGAGAGTAGGCATCGAACCCGCATCTACGTCGAAAAGGGGGAAATCAGTAGCTAAGGAATGAGTCTCGTGTCTCTTGGTTGAAGAAGGGTAGAAAGGCATGACAACGCAATAGAGAATGACCAGGTCGATCGGTTTGTTGTCCTCGCATAGGAAAAAGGTGGCTAAAGAGAACAAAAATGGGACGTAATCCACATATGCTGCCTGGATATTTGTTGCTCTGGGCAACCATACCTCCCTCACTACTCTGCGTCCGTGGAGGTACATCGTACTGGTGCGCCCACTGTCCGAATGGGCCTCCCATGCTCTTATTGCCACTTTTTTTGCTGTTAGTATAACGCCAGCAGTCAAGTCAAGCAATGCTACTGCTAAAGTGATGCCACATTTAACTAATGCCGCTCTCAGTCTAATGCCACCCATAAATTTAAGCAATGCCATTTAATGTCACTCGATTATTTCAAGGTTAGCTGTTGATTATGGATGTATTAAAGATTTTTCAGCTAAGGCATTCTAATGTTGTTGCACAGCCAGTATACCAACGATGAAACTTGTTACTACCTTCAGATTTTTGCACTGTTAATGCTTATAGATTACATACCTCACTTTCATGAGATAAGTTAATTTTTTTGTACAGTGTCACCAAAATGCCAAGGCGCTGATGTCATTTTATTTTGGTTAAAATGCACAGACAATTATGAAGACAAGAGGAAAGGTCAAGAGTGGGCACCTCCTCCTCCGGCTGTTCTCTTGAGGAGGTCCGTATGTTTGTCTCTAATGCCTGTCGACTACATACCTGACATCATGATGTAATGTTAAGTCATTTCCTTTTGTACAGTGTCACTGAATTATCAAGGCGGTGATGGCATTTTATTTTAGTAGAACTGCACAAAATTTGCTTAAAAGAAGAGGAAAGGTCAGGAATGGCTCACTTTTCCAGAAAAAACTATGTATGCCTTCCTGACATCAGCCGCTGTTGCTTTATTTATTCCTTCAAACATGTGGTTAGAAACAGTCTTGCTACCTTTTCCCATTAAGAAATTGGAATGCTTATATTTGTGAGTCTATGCTTCAACTAGTGCCACTTTTAGAGTAATCACACTTTCAATATCTATGCAAACATGGGTGCTCGATTTTAGTGGAACTGCACAAAAAGTCCAACTGGTTCGACATTAGGAGTATGTTTTTTCCAAACCTTTATATCCAATTGGTGGCACTATGAGCTGTTCATTACGAAGGTACATGGTTTTCTACTATCTTGCTACTCTTTTTGTACTGTCATTAGATAGTAATACTAGTGGTTTGCATGTGAATTCATTGGCAGGGTGGACCTACATTGGAGATGCAGGACAGGATTCAATGATTGGATGCTCAATTTCGGTTGTATCAATTTCACCTCTTCCATCACTGCGAACATGGATATCCTTGGTCTGATGAAGAATAGGCGCTATATTTCTGCTCTGAACCAGCAAATCAATTCAGTATGAAATTGTCCAGGGCAAAACATAACTGTATCAGATTGTCCAGTGCAGAACATGACAGATGCTAAGCGGAAGAGACATGTTTAAACCGAAAATACAAGGTGTGGTATATGTTTACTAGCTGCTTGATATTTGTGCAGACAGAGATGTCCGCCCGTTGCTATTTGGCAAACAAACAAAGTGCCCGCAATTTTGGTTGAACTGCACAAGAGAATAGTATAGTCACTGCATGCAGTGCCATTTGAAAATGGACACAGAAATATTGGATAGTCACTTCATGGACTGCAGAAAAGTAGTATTGTACTATTTATTGGCCAACACTAGGTGCTTCATTGCTTAGCTCTGATTATACAATGGGCATAATTTTGCCTAAGTTAAAGTTTGTATTCCGAAAATAGTCTCGCTGTGTGATCGAGAGAAGACCAAATCATATTGCAGTGGATGTTCCTCCATCATGTGTGGTTCATTCTCATGGTTCCAGCTGTTGGTGAAACCACTTACGTTTGCAAGAGGAATTGTAGACTTCACAAACAAATTTGTCTTTCAGTCTGTACTGAATGTTAGCCAAGAGAAGCATCCATGTTAGTAGGAAGAACAGATGTTTTTTCTAGATCTTTGCTTTTGGAGCTACATATTTGTATATGATCTGTGAATCATTGAGATGCATTAACATGTTGATCTTATGTATGGGAATCGTACTAGTTAGTTTTAGTTGCGACGCAAGATCCGAAGTAGATGATCTTTGCTTTTGGAGCTACATATTTGTATATGATCTATGAATCATTGAGATGCATTAACAGTTACTTATTTCTGTTCACTCAGTGTTTACAAGTTACTTATCGATCACTAGCTAGCCTACAAATGCGCTCCTGACAGTTTTATTTGCGATGCAAGATGCGAAGTGGCAGTTTTTGGAATAAAAATGCCTACCTCTGAAGAAACTGACAAGCTACACTATGATCCTACACGGATAAAAATGTGAAGTGGCTGCATGCTGCTTCGCGTACTGCCTGCGAGCGATTCTGAGTGCCTGCATGCAGCCGGCCGTAATTAAGGCAGCTAACTAATGCGAAAAAAGATACGCTTTAAATCCGTGGAATCATTATTGACAAGGAGGGAGATGATTCGAGTGCACTCGTTTCACCGCCATGCCGGCGTGCGACCCAGACGGGACGGGACGGCACAGTCATAATTTCAGTTTCTCTAGTTTTCCACAACAAGCTGGCGTGCTAAGCCATTATGCATTGAATTCCGATGACCGTCGCGCTACCTTCCGCCTATAAGTACTGTTTCCCGGCCTTCTCAGGTGCCACCGTGACCCAACTCGCCATATCCTCATAAGCCCCCACGGTCCCGACGTCGCTCGCCACGTCCGCCATGCCCCCGCCCGTCCACGGTAGGCGACGCTGGAGGCGGCCACCGCCGGAACTAGTGTTCGGGTTTTCACCGGAAGGCAGACGGAGGGAGGAGGCATTCTATCTGTCTTTAGATGGCAATGCGGAAATCGAGGAGTTGTTGGAGCGCGACCGCATGGTGGAGGAGCAGGAGTTGTTGGAGCACGACCGCCTGGCGGAGGAGCAGCGTATCACCGATTTGCGCCGCCAGCGGGACATGGAGCAGCAGCGCACCGACGCTCTGAGTCGCGAGCAGAGCGCCCGCAACTGGGCCGACTGCGTGGAGGCCGGCGCCCGGAAAATAGCCCTGGAGGCTGTCGGGCACGCACGCATTCGCGACGCCGATTTTTACTACCAGCTCGTTAAGTGGGTTTCCCGTTTGGAAGCCGAAGCTTCGGTGGACCACGCCAGCATGGAAAGGGCCAACGCGCGCGAGCAACGCGCCCTATCGCACCTATGGCAAGTCCGAGGCGAGGCGGAGGACGCCGGTGCCGGCGTTTAGCATGGACAGCAGATGGCGACCGGCATCGTCTAGTTAGCTAAGAGTAAGTTAGTACTTGTATGCTACTAGAGTGTTAGTGGGAGTAGATAGTTAACTTGGCTATGATGGTTGTCAACGTGGAAGTTCAGTACTCTATATGTGGATCAGACCTGTCACTTTGCTCTGAATGTTGAACTTTCCGTTTGAACGTATGGAATGGGTTGTTATTGTTTTAAATGGGTTGTATTTGTCCTCCATGGTTTAGAGGCTGACTTGTGGGCCTAGCAAGTTGACGCGTACACAATCAGGAAATGATTGTATGTGGAGAGGATGACAGCAGGGACCCGCCAAGGTCATGGCAGTACGTAAGCAAGTGCCTCCTTATTTCAAGCCAATAAAAAAATGGCTCCTTCTAGTGGATTTCTGACATCTGGGTCCCATGCCATTGTCAACGTAGTCAATAAACGAGAGAATTGCACAACGAGCGGCTGACACCAGGGACCCAGCAGCTCGCCCAGTTATTTTTGTTTTGGGTTAATTTGATAAATGCCACTCCAAATCTGGTGTATCCGAGAAATGCCACAGCAATTTCCAAACTTTGAAAAATGCCATTTCATGCCATTTCTAGTGGCATTTTTCGAAGTCTGGAGTGGCGTTTTTCAAAGTTTGCAAACTACAGTAGCGTTTTTCAAAGTTTGCAAAAATTGCAGTGGCATTTTTTAAAGTTTGGAAATTGTAGTGGCATTTTTATGAATCGCCATAATTGGAGTGGCATTTATCTAAATTTTTTTTGAGACGGAAGCAGGGTGGCAACTGGGCTGTCGGGACACTCTCGCCTGTCTAGACAGCCTTTTCTTTTATGTTACCACAGACCAGCTCAGTAGTTTTTTTTCTTTCTGAAAATGGCTAGCCCAGTTTTTTTGTGATTTGTCAAGTAAGTCGCTTTATCAGGCCTGTTGGGCTGCAAATCTTTCAAGACAAGGAGAGCTTCATTCGGCTGGCCGAGAAAATGGCCTTTCAGTAATGAGAAATGATTTGTACATTTTTAAAACACATCAAACCGGCAATTATTTTCAAATATCTTTTTTTCATTTCGAGATTTTAAATTGCATTGATTTTTATGCGTGGACAATTTATTGGATTTTATATTGATATAAATTTATTTTTAAAATCAGTCTGAACGTGACTCAAAATTTCGGGATTAAAAACAGTTCAGACCGCATCAATATATGCAAATTTTCATATAATTTTTTAACCGTGGCCACAATATGGGCTAACATAAAGAATATGGGCTCCAAAAAACCCGTAAGAATTAGCAAATGGGCTGTAAATTATTTGAAATAATGGCAGATGGGATGTATGTTGTTTTCATATTTGAGGCTTTCCACAGATGGCCTGTATACTGTTGGATGTCCATCCAACGGCCGTCGTGCTTCTTCAATCTCTTTCCACAGATGGCCTGTATACTGTTGGATGTCCATCCAACTGCCTGCTCCCTCCTCCCCGCGGCCGGTTGTGCTGCCGCGCAGGCCTCACCGCCCCACCATACTCGCATCGCTGGTCTAGCCATCCCTCTACTCACCCACACCTGTTGTTATTCTCCGGCGACGGGAGACGAACCAGTAAACCCTCGTACAAGCGTACTCCCCTTCGCGTGGGAAACAAAAACAATGGCCGAGTCTTCCCTGCCTCTGTGTCATTCCCTTCCTAGGCCTCGCCGTCGTCCACCGCCCTGGTGCTCTCGGCGTGGCGTGGTCAACGACCGACATGCATCTGAAGTGGACTGTATGTGGAGAGGCTGACAGCTGGGTCCACAGCCGCACGCAAGGAAATGCCTCCTTATTACGCGCAAAATAATGATTTCCTCCACCTGACATCTGGAACCCACCGAAACGGCCTCTGTATTTCGTGAAAAAAACGTTACCGCCGCTGACAGCTCAGACCCGCCAGCTATATCTTCGCACGCAAGGAAGTGCCTCTTTATTACGCACAAAAGAAATGAATACTCCCCCTGCTAGCTGGGACCCAGTATAGTGGGCCTACTAAGTTGACGGGGACGAAGGGCTTTGTCAACTTAGTCAATATGCACGATTCTAGCTCGACTGACCGTACGATGTCCATCCAACGGACTTAGTGCTTCTTCAACCTCTAGTCTTCTTGCTCCAGCCGCCCAAAGCAGCGCCGGTCGTGTCGCCTGCTCCTGCCTCCCGTGGCCGGCTGTGCTGTCGCGGAGGCCTCACCGCCCCCATACTACTCCCATCGCTGGCCAGGCCATCCCTCCACTCCACTCACCCACACCCCCTGTTATTCTGCGGCGACGGCAGCGCAGCCGAACCAGTGAACCCTCGTACTCCTCTCCGCGTGGGCATCCACTACCGCGTCTTCCCCGGCTCCGCGTCGTCCCCTTCCTAGGCCTCGCCATCGTCCACCGCTGTGGTGCTGTCGGCGCGGCGTGGTCAATGTGGTCAACGACCGAATTCCATCGGAAGAATACTGTACGTGGAGAGGCTGACAGCTGGGTCCACGGCAGCCGCAAGGAAGTGCCTCCTTATTACGCGAAAAATAATTATTCCTCCACCTGACAACAGGGACCCACCGGACGCCCACCAGTATATCGCGAAAAAAACGTTTGCCCCTGACTGCTGGGACCCACCCGATGGGCCACCGTATTTTGCGAAAAAAACGTTCCCCCTGCTGTCAGCTCGGACCCACCGGAAGTGCCTCCTTATTACGCACAAAAAAATGAATACCCCCTGCTAGCTGGGACCCACCTTGGTGGGAGGCTGACTTATGGGCCTACTAAGTTGACGGGGACGGAGAGCTTTGTCAACTTAGTCAATATGCACGATTCTAGCTCCAGTTGACCGTACGATGTCCATCCAACGGCCGTAGTGCTTCTTCAACCTCTGGTCTTCTTGCTCCAGCCGCCCAAATCAGCACCGGTCGTGCCTCGTGCTCCTGCCTCCCATGGCCAGCTGCGATGCGGCAGAGGCCTCACCGCTCCCTACTACTCCCACCACTGGCCAGGCCATCCCTCTACTCACCCACACCCCCTGTTATTCTGAGGCGACGGCAGCCTCACACCGCAGCGAACTAGTGAACCCTCGTACTCCTCTACGCGTGGGCATCCACTGTCGCGTCTTCCCCGGCTCCGCGTCGTCCCCTTCCTAGGCCTCGCCGTCGTCCACCGCCCTGGTGCTCTCGGTGCGGCGTGGTCAATGTGGTCAAGGAACGGCTTCCATCGGACGTGGACTATAGGTGGAGAGGCTGACAACTGCGTCCACGGCCGCAGCAAGGAAGTGCCTCCTTATTACGTGCAAAATAATTATTCCTCCACCTGACAGCGGGGACCCACCGGACGGGCCACCGTATTTCGCGAAAAAACGTTTGCCCCTGACTGCTGGGACCCACCAGCTACATCTTCGCACGCAAGGAAGTGCCTGACAGTCGGGACCCACCTGGTCAAAGTGTACATAGCGTTGTCATTCTGGTCGCGAACGTGTACGTACATATATACTGGTCGATGTAGAGGCGCGCACGTGTCGTAGTAGAGGCGCGCACGTAGCATGTACACGTACGTACAGCGGCCAGGGTGCAAGAAAGAAAATACGGCCACGTATGTGTACATACAGGCGGGGTCTCGAACGCCTACTCACGCATACGTACAGCCAGGGTTCGTGTACATGGCTGGGTCGGAACGGAGAAATAGCGTCGTCGTCGTGTTCATGGGGAGGCAACGGAATGCGCCGTGTTCATGGGGAGGCAACGAAATGCGTCGTGTTCATGGGGAGGCAACGAAATGCGTCGTGTTCATCGAAGGCAACGGAACGCGTGGGAGCCAACCGGCTGGGTCGGAACGGAATGCGTGGTCGTGTTCATCGGGAGGGCTTGGACGGAACAGGCGATGGAAACAAGGCCTGGCGTACCGCACAACGGAGGAAACGGCCTTGTGTTCGACCGGCCACGTTCAAAACGGGATCCTGTTCATCGTGAGGGGTGTGGCGTACCGCAAAACAGAGGAAACATACCTCCTACGGTCGAAACGGGGGTCATGTTGATCGGGAGGGGTGTGGCGTACTGCAAAATGGACGAAACGGACCTCCTACGGTCGAAACGGGGGTCCTGTTCATCGGGAGGGGTGTGGCGTACCGCAAAACGGGACTCCACGGGATACTGTTCATCTCCACCGTCGACCTCCTCCAGCTTCCACGGGCTCCTGTTCATCCAGCCTCCACCGCGCGCTACTCCATCGGCTACTGTTCAACCACCCCTCCACTATCTACTGTTCATCCAGCCCTCCATACCACGGGGTCCTGTTCAACCATCCCTCCACCATCTACTGTTCATCCAGCCCTCCACACCACGGGGTCCTATTCATCCACCCCTCCACGAGCACCCTCCACCGTCTATTGTTCATCCAGCCCTCCACCACACCATGGGGTCCTGTTCATCCACCCCCCCCCCCCCGCAACGCTCACTGTTCATCCAATCGATCGGCTTCAGTTAGCAGCAATAGCGAAGGAATTGCTCGATCGGGTTCAGTTAACAGCCATCGATCGATCGCTCGGGTTCAGTAACGCGTAGCATGTAGTGCAATCGCTCGGGTTCAGTTAGAGCCCAACGCCTCGCTCGGGTTCAGTTAGAGCCAACGCCTCGCACACACGCGCGTATGTGTACGAGAGAAACGCGCATCGCTCGGCCCCCGACCTCCCACCGTAACCGGGAACTCCCCGAAATTTTCCTCGCCCTCGCTTCTACCACGGTTTTTTCCGTCATGGACGGCCCAAAGAATGTCATGCAGCTGCGTCTCCGGCCCGCCCAGGACGAAAAGCCCATTTTATATCATGATTTTTTGTAATAGAAGTAGGAGCCCACCACATCTATGATGATACCGGGTTTTGTCACAATTATCGTCATAGAAGTGTCATATGTATGACAGAATTTTTTCGTTCGGCCCAAAATGTCACGGATGTGTCTTTTTTTTGTAGCGGCCTACTATTAGTGGATACTTAAGATTTAGTATGCAGCAAAGATGGAGGAGAGGTATGCAACTTGCTAGTTTTTCAGAACATAAGTTGCTTGTGTTGTTGGATAAACTTGCTACTTTTCAACATGTAAGTTGCACACATAAAAAAGGAGTATCGTATGTGGCATGCAACTTGCTAGTTTTCAGGACATAAGTTGCTTGTGTTGTTGGAGAAACTTGCTACTTTTCGACATGTAAATTGCACACATAAAAAAGAGCTAAAAATTTACTACAACAGCTACCATTAATACCAACAATCCTTCATGTAAAACATTATCCAAGTGTGTGCTTGACAAACAAAAGGTTCGAAGAAGACTGAGAACTACTTGAACCTACTTGAAATGTATGTAAAGCAGTTGCCCAAAAATTACATTAGCTTGCTTGGTCTTTCAAAGTGAATTGCCTACTCTAGAATGGTAGTGTTGCCTAAAAATAATACATCTCCTAAAACAGAAAAAACGAGTTACCGCAAATTGCCGTATTCTCCCGGAGCCTTCCTGTCCTTCTTGATAACTTTGAAAATTAAATCTGAATTCCAAACTGAAACCCTTGGTACCAAGTTCGGGATTGGCTCATCAACATCCAAAGAGTCTAGATATAACAACTGCGTCATGACAAGAAAAAGAACACAAAGTTTAAGTTAGCTAATGATTGCAAAAATAGAAAACAATAGAGAACAATAGATGCTTAAAAAAAGCAAAACAGCTTGAAGCACATACAACGAGGTGGAAAACATAACAACAAACGACCTTCTTGTTGCGACGTCCCGAAGTGAACGCAAGCTTTAGTTGATCAACAACAAACTAGCATATATTGGTTTCCTTTATTTCATTTACATCCATGACCGTTGGGAAGCATTTTGGGGAAATACTTAAACTACTTGAAGGGCAAGGAAACATGAAAAAACAAGAGCTAGCCAAGCGCGAACAAAGGCATCATCATGAGATCCTCCCATGTCTTTGATCATCTTGCACCATGCTGTGAGAGTTAGGGAGTTCTTGGATGTGATATTGTAATATTGTACATTGCCTTTGTGATTTCAGGCTGATTCTCAAAGCACACCTTCCTGCCCCTATTTGGCAAACCCCATATCCTACGGACACTTGCGGCATCTACAGGAATCTTCCCCCTTTCTGGAATGACTATCTGCGAATCTCAGGGTCATAATGCTTCATTATCCACTGGCTAAGATCTCCGGGCATGCTACTCGCTGCAAGGTCCAGAATGCCACCAAATTCTTTTCCAATGATGACACCCTTTTCGTCCAAAACCAACTCCTTGTTCAACTTGAAGAGCCATGCAGGGGATGCCGTGTTCCTACGACCCTATTGCACAGGAAAAAAACAAAAAAAGGAATTAGCAAAATAATGTCATCACAAGAAAGGCAACTTAGGCAACATTATTGGGCAACTATTTAGTAAAACTGAGGCAACTATGCAAATACCTCAGTTCCCCCCGTCTTCTGGCGTTTTGGTTTTGGAGGTTGGTCGACGCCTGCACCTTCAACATTTGCATTCCCAGCATCTGCAGCTTGGCTCTCGTTACTATTCTCGTTGCTAATAATATCATCAGGACGCTTCCCCCGTGCAATAACTGCTTTAGTTCTCTGACGCTTGTACCCAATTCTTGGCGCACTGCTCTGTGGCTGGAAGATGGAAACCACATTAATCAGTATAAAATGGAAAACAAAATCTGTTATGTACAAAAAGAACATAAAACTTCCTGAGGATGTGCACACCTATGTTTGATGTTCTTCACTGCCATGAGATGCAAGGTCATCATGACTTGATCCAGCAGGTCCATCCTGTTTTGACTTATGACTTGTCCCAGCCATCTATTTTCTGTTGCATATATAAAGGACAAACAATGAGCATCATCATAAAAAAAAACAGAAAATGTTTCTGAAAAAACTGTATATCATCCAACAATTTCGTTTGACTAAATTCTTACTAAACTAAGCAAACAACAATTTAAAAAAAGTGGACAAATGAAAAGGGTTGTAAACTATCTGGTTTTCACTATGTTACAACATTAATACAATGACATACAAAACCTAAGTAAAACATGACTACAAGGAGCAAGAAAAATCTGTTACACATCAAGCACCTGAAAAAAAACATATCGTGACTGCTAGGCAACAGATGATGGCATTTCAGTCAACTGACTCACAAAACTTGAGCAAGCCAGGCATTGCACGAAATTCATTAGGCAACAAATGATGGCATGTCAGGCAACTGACTCACAAAACTTGAGCAATCCAGGAATTGCACAAATGCACTAGGCAACAACTGAGGACATGTCAGGCAACTGACTCATAAAACTCCACCAAGCCTGACAACTGAACCACAAAACTTAAGAAAATGACATATTTGTAAAAACAAACATGAGCGTCGAACCCCAGGACACAACCTCATACACACACATTCAACAAAAGGATCCTACAACATCAAACATTGTCCCATTGCCTTGTTCAAACACAAATAGGCACATTTGTTGCATGTAAAAAAAGGTGCTAGGCAACTATATGAGCAGTTGTTGGGCAAGTCAGCAGATCTACAACCAATGCACGAGAACATCTCCCTCCCTCTCCCTCCACACACCACCACATCCTACTGAGCATCACCAAGCCCTTGAATGCCCCTCGAATCCTATCTCACCAGTACCCAATCCAAAATCTAACGAGTGCTTAATCCGTTCCAAATCAGTTAATCTATGGTAATCTCTTACAAGAGCTAAGGTACTCGTCGATTTCCCATCGATTCCGCTCAAAACTCAGCGGATCTGACAAGCCTACACAAATGGGATCGATGGACTGACCTGGGATTCTGCCCTCCGCCCAACAACAAGGCGATTCTGCTCCTCCGCGCGAACAACACGGCGAAGGCGTGCACGTCGTTCCTCCTCGGCCGCGTCTCCGGCACTGCAGCGCCTTCCGCCCCTGACTGTTGTGTGTTGCAGGTTTAGTCGTATGGCCCCAGTCGCCGCACCGACGCGCACCTGCCCGCTTAACCCCTCCCTTCATGCCGCGCACGCTATCCCTTTCTCACTCCGACGGATGACGGTCGCCGAATCGCTGCGCCGCCGCCGGCTGCTCCGAATTTGGGGGATTGGAAGGAAATGGTATGCGCTCCCCTGCGCTCGGGGGCGGTTTCGAAATGGGAAGGAAACATAAGTGGGGAGGGGAGACGAACTGCAGGGACACACAACCGCCTATGCATCCAACGGGTCTCGACCGCGATGCCACGACCAGGAGACACCTGGTGCACGCATCAATAAAGAGCGGTTTCGCCTGGGAAGCGCGCGGCCGCGAGATAGCGATCGGACGGCGCACGAGCGCGTGTGCTTTGTAAGACAAAAGAGCCTGCGACCACTTTTTAGGTTTTAGGATAAAAATAAGGGCAGTAATCTGCGCCGGCGCACCGGCGGAACGTTTCGGCCGGTCAAACCAAAGCCGCTCGATCTGAACGCGCGTAACCGTTAGATCTTCTATCGTCATCCTCCCCCACAAGAAAAAGAGGAGAGAAAAAGCGAGCGCCGCCGCCGCTCGCGGGATCCCGCACGCTGGCCTGCGCTGCTCTCGCTTGGACCACCGCTGCCCCTGCTCGTCACCGGCGCTCGCAGCCTCACCGTCGCCGGCGAACCAAAAACACCACCCGCCTTTACCGCAGACACCGAAGCGAAAAATGCCGGTTCTAGCAAAATCGAAGGACGGTGGTAGCAAATTTTTAGGATGGTTCCAGCAAAAACAAAGGGTGGTAGCAAAAACTCCCGATGCTTCCAGGAAGACTCTGGTAGTAGCAAAAACTCCGGTGGTAGCAAATGGCATCTCCGGTGGTAGCAAAAATCTGAGAAGGTTGTAGCAAAAAAAACATCGCCGCCGTTGAGCAACACCGCCGTGGGTGGATGTAGCAAAAAATGTCTTCAGTTCCAGCAAAATCAAAATATGGTTGTAGCAAAAAAGACAGGAAAAACAAAAGATGGATGTAGCAAAAAATCGACAAACACCGGTAGTAACAAAAAATCGAAACGGTTGTAGCAAAATGGTTCATAGGTTGCAGCAAAAATCACCTGGTAGCAAAATTTTGGGAGGATGGGTGGTAGCAAAAATTAATGGTGGTTCCAGCAAAAAAAAGTAGCTAGTTCCAGCAAAGCTGGATCGCCGCCGAAGCCGTCGCAACACGGCCGTCGCCGGTTCCACCATTTGTGTGGTTGGTTGCAGCTCCGCGAGCCTATGCTTGTAGCTCCGCCCAGCTGAGGTTGCATCATCTTCTGTTGGTGGTTGCCCTCTCCAGCTTGCACCTTCCCCGGTTGCAGCAGCTCCATGGCAATGGCTTCCCGTGCAGTAGCAGCAGCAGCTCTACGATGATGCAAATTCGTGGGGAGGAGGGCGCCCCGTGCAGCAGCAATAGCAGCTCCACCACGACGATGCGGCTTCGTGGGGAGGGAGGCGCCCCGTGCAGCAGCAGCAGCAGCAATGGCGTATGAGAAAAATAGATAGGTAGGAGCAGCGGCGTGGGCAGGACAGGAAGAAAAGGGATAAGGAAGCAGGGCGGTGTGCGGCCAGCAGTCGCGCTGAAGAGGATAAGGGAGCAGGGCGGTGTGCGGGGCCCTCGTGGGGATGACGTGTCCCTTCCTGTGTTAGCGCTACGTGCGGTGTGAGCGAGTTGACCGGCCGAAGTTTGGGCCGGTCCGCCGATTGTAAACGTTTCCCTAAAAATAAGACAAAAATAGCCCCGCGCACCCGTGCTCTTGGCCATCGCTCCGCGCACAAGGCACAACCCACCGCACCAGCCAGGCGCACGGCCAGCACGCACGCACGCCACTCCCGTCGCGCCGCCTCCTGTCTGGCTCCTCCCCCGCCTTCGCCGCGCGCCGCCACTTACCGTCGCGTCACCTTCTCTGCTTCTTCCCAGCCGCCGACCACCGTAGACCCGTAGTGCGCTGCCTCGGTCCCTACCTACGTCGCTGCACGCCTGCACACGGCGGAGGAGCTCCCGGTTACTTCGGCAGAATCCGAAAACCGAGCCAAATTGTCGTTTTTTTTTTCTAATTTCGTTCGTCATTTTGGGTTCGAAATTACTTAACCGAGCCGAACACCGAACTACACCAACCGAATCTCGGTTTCTACCTACCTAACGCCCACGCCTCTTGCTGCTCCACGCCGGACTCGCCACCGGAGGAGGGCCAAAACCGAATACGAATAAAGCCGCCAAGTCAATGCAGGCTGCGATCACCACCGTCGCCTCCGCGAACCCGCATCTGAAGCCTCTGGTCTCCTCGCTGCGGCCGTCGCCCCCGCACCGGGTCCGAGTCCACCCTCCTCGCCACCGCCCGAACACGAGGGCGAGCGCCATGGCCTCCTCGGCGCCGCAGGAGCTCACCATCACGCGCCCAGACGACTGGCACCTCCACCTCCGTGACGGCGACGTGATGGCCGCGGTGCTCCCCCACAGGTTTGCTCCTTGTGCTAACGCACTCTTACTGTTCGGTGCAATGCCTGAACGAACTTAACAGGCAGGGTGGCTCTGTGTTTTGCTGTGTGCTCTGTGGCAGCGCTAGGCACTTTGAGAGAGCCATCGTGATGCCCAACCTGAAGCCACCGGTTACGACAACGGCACGTGCGATCGCGTACAGAGATGAGATCCTCAAGGCGCTGCCTCCCGGGAGCAGCTTTGTGCCGCTCATGACGCTCTACCTCACAGACAGCACTAGCCCGGAGGAAATCAAGGTCGCAAGTATGGATTCTCCCCACCGCAGTTTGTTCTTTAGCTGTTCCTTTTTTTTTTTTTGCTGTTTGTACTTCATTGTTGCATCTCATGATTATCGAATATCTATATCTGTCTCCCAACTAGCGAAAAACCAAGTTTGTAGTGAGCCCTATTGTTTGTTATTGTTGATGTGAATTTGCGCGATGAGTTTATTACCACATTGTTGGTGTGTGTTAAAAGCTAGAATAAGCTTGATTAACGTGATTACAATTATTCCCTTAACGATTCTGGGTCATCTTGTAAATGTTATGCTCCTCCTTCAGTCATGACTCATAAATTATTAAATGATGAATCGTAATGTTTATTTTCCATGCCATGTTTGTTTTGTTGGTTTGTAGGAAAGAGTGGTATGGTTTTTGCTGTCAAGTTGTATCCTGCTGGAGCAACTACTAACTCCCAAGACGGCGTAACTAATATTTTGGGGAAATGCTTGCCTGTCCTTGAAGAGATGGTCAAGCAGGAAATGCCTTTACTTGTAAGTAGTTATTGTTCTTCTCCCTACACAGAATCCCAAAGTTTTGGTTCATCTGCCAAGTTGGTCTCTAGTTTTACTTCAGATGTTAACTGGCTTTGTCATTTGTTGCCTTGACAATACCGAACTTATCAAAAATATATTTGTCAGAATTAGTACTATTGATTCCTGTATGGTCAATGCCAACATAGTCGCCTTTATGGCTATTTTTTCATTTCCTTCAGGTTCATGGAGAAGTCACAGATCCTCATGTAGACACCTTTGACCGTGAGAAGGTCTTCATTGAGAAAATATTAGCACCACTTGTACAAAAACTTCCACAGCTGAAAATCGTTATGGAACATATCACTACGATGGATGCAGTGAACTTCGTAGAATCATGCAAAGAAGGTATGTGCTTTTACAATGACCCTTAATACTTATTTTTGCCCTTATACATGGTTCTTATATTTTTGTTGTGATTTCAGGTCATGTTGCTGCAACAGTGACTCCACAGCATCTCCTTCTAAACAGGAATGCGTTGTTTCAGGGTGGTTTACAGCCTCACAATTATTGCTTGCCAGTGCTGAAGAGAGAAACCCACAGTATGTTCTGATCACTCTTGTGTCCCTAAGCCACACAAGAAATCTCTAATTCTGCTCAACTTCCTACCTTTAATTATTGTTCTTGTTGAGATAATTGGCAGAAAACATTGACTTAGACATTCCAGCAGGAACAGACTATATCTACAACATTGCTATTCTTGCATTATATTATCATGTTCCTTTTGATGATCATTATATTCAGATTCTTGCCCAGCATTACAATTTTGAATACACGAACTTGGCTATGGACTTCGTTGCATTCTTTTATTATCACCTGCATTTGTAGGATAGCACGAGCGATGTCCTTGGTAGATAATATGCTCGATCCCCCTTTTCTTTTTTCTACAGCATGCAATGTGTTTAACTGTCTCTGAATCTTCTACCTCAGGACAAGCTATTGTTTCTGCTGTAACGAGTGGGAGCAGACAATACTTTCTTGGCACTGACAGTGCTCCCCATGATAAACGGATGAAGGAGTGTTCCTGTGGATGTGCAGGAATATATAGCGCTCCTGTTGCTCTTTCTCTTTATGCGAAGGTATTTGAAGAGGTAATATATTTTTCTCTATCTCTCTCTCTCTCGCATTGGAGTTCAGTATTTTGTTTGGCCTGGATCGTTATCATCTTACTAGAAACTACTGTTATAATTGTCTCAGCTACAAAAAGTCTATCATAATCGTATAGGCAAAGAACTAATCTATCCGACATGAAAATATTAGGATTTCCTACTAATCTGTTTCTTGGACATATTTTGTCCTGTTTCAGGCTGGTGCTCTTGATAAGCTGGAGGCCTTCACAAGCTTCAATGGGCCAGATTTTTATGGTCTCCCAAGGAACACATCGAAGACTGTTCTGAGAAGGAGCCCCTGGAAAGTGCCTGCAACTTATACGTACGGCTCAGGGGTGATTGTGCCTATGTCCACCGGCAACACTCTGGAATGGCTTCCGTCCGATCAGCCTGAAGAATGAGCAAATTACAGATGGTCCATTTGGGGGAGAAACAATAAGTGGAGCCGTTCCATCTCCCCCATTTCTGTAGAATGAGCCTGACAAACATGGTTTTAGTCTTAAACTTACCCCATGTGGGATTCCTAAAAGCAACTTTGTAAGAGCAACTTATTCGAAGCAAGAGCGAAAAAGTCTTCGTCTGAATAAAAGAAAGGAGCTTATTGTTGAGTTATCTGCATTTCAGTGGATTGCACTAAAACCTCGTCAGAAGATGAAAGGGTACAAGCTATCTGCAGGTAAGCGATACTATTTGCCCTGTTTTTGATAGGGCGAGGGGTAAGCACCAATACATCCTTTGAGGCCAGGTATTGAAATAATTTGGTTTTAACTTTGGATGAGATAAAAAAAGAGAGAAACTTTTGGTAGAGGGTTCACATGGACAATGGATTCAGCACCTACAGTGTCGAGTTTGGAAGCCTGGTAGGCACAGCCTCTCGCACTCGCAGGACCACTCGACAGAGACATGGACGCGCGACGATCGATCGCCCGGCCGTCAGCTCAGTCGCCTGCAAGTCTTGGCTGAGTCGATTGGCACGGCAGGTGAAGCGGCAGCCACAGCCATGGCGTCAAGCCGTAGGTAGAGTTGTGTCGGCATAAATCTACCCAACAGTTTCAAATGTTGGTGCTCATATTACACACACCAATACGAGAAGAATAATTTAGCCAGTTCCTTGATCTGTTCCTCGTCCCTTTCATTCCACCCTGTGTTTAGAAGACGTGTTGTTCGTGCGTAGTGATAATTCAAGATAGTACTATTATTTTTGCAGGTGATAATTCAAGATATTTTAACTCTTCAAACTTAACATTCAATTACACGATCCGTTTTCAGCTCGCATGTATCGTTGTGGGCACATTGCACACATGACTCTTTGTTCCTCCCTCCACACAAATATAAGATGTTCTACAGTAACCTTTTTCTAAATGGGATGTATATAGACATGATTTAGTTTTAGTGTGCTTGTTCATTCATTTCAATCCGAATGTAGTCTACTCCCTCCGTTCCCAAATACTTGTCTTTCTAGCCATCTCAAATGATTACAACATACGGATGTATGTAGACATATTTTGAAGTGTAGGTTCATTCATTTTGCTTCGTATGTGGTCACTTGTTGAAATCTCTAGAAAGAAGTATTTAAGAACGGAGGGAGTAGTATACTGAAATATCTGAAACATCTTACATTTATGAACGGATACTTGAGGATCATAGTAAAAAAAAACTTATCCGAAGCAGATATCAACCTGCTGAATTCTCTGCTAACTACTTTGTCGTCGTCGCCGATCACCACCTCTCGTGCTCTCGTCAACACCCAGGCCATCGTCGCCGTCCTCGTCGTCTTGGATCGAAGCCAGGAGCTCTCGCCGCTCGGCGACTCTGAGCATGCCCATCTCCTCCATCTCCCTGACCACTCTTTCAGCGTCCTCCCTCTTCCCGGCCCTCCCCAGCTCCTCCACCACCGCCCTCCTCGTGATATGATCCACCACCGCCCCCGCCCTGGCCATATCCCACATCACCCGCTCCGCCTCCGCGGCCTCCCCGGCCACCGCGAGCGCGCTGACGAACGCGTTGCAGGACGGCTCCGTCGGCATCATCCCTTTGCCCCGCATTTCCTCGAACAGCTCCCGGGCGTTCTTGGTGCGGCCCTGCGCGCTCAGCCCGCGCAGCAGGTAGCTGTACGTGAGGCCGTCCGGCTGGCAGCCGTAGACGGGCGCCATCTGGTGGAAGACGCGCAGCGCGTCGTTGAGGTGCAGCGACTGCGCGTAGCCCCTGACGAGCACGTTGAGCGCCCGGGTGTCCGGCGGGATGCCCTCCTCCAGCATCTGCCGGAACAGCGCGGAGACGGTGTCCATGTACATGTAGTGGACCATGGAGTCGTTGCCCCCGCGCGACAGCAGCGCCGTGAAGAGCGCGTGGTAGGTGTCGGCGGCGGGGCGCGCGGCCGGGTCGTCGGAGGCGCGCATGAGGGTGTAGACGTGGAACGCCTTGCCGAGCTTGCGGAACTCGCAGTAGAAGTAGAGGGCGGCCCTGAGGAGGGGCCCCGGAGACGGCAGGGACGGGAGGAGGGAGAAGAAGAGCGCGCAGGTGCGGTCGAACTCGTGGTAGAGCTGCGCGGCGCCCAGGCGCTTGACGGCGACGAGGAAGGGCCCCGGGTCGGGCCGGAAGGTGGGCCGGCCGAGGGAGTGGGTGAGCAGCGGGAAGAGGAGGCGGAGGTCGGAGGTGGAGGCGAGGGAGGATGCGAGGACGGCCGGGGTGAGGCGGGAGGGGAGGGAGGCGATGGCAGCGGAGACGGCGTCGGGCGAGGGCGACTGGCTGGGCGCGCGGTGGCTGCGGCGGAAGCGGTGCGGGGTGCGGCGGGAGGAGGTGGCGAAGGGGAGGCGGTGGGAGAGGGAGGCGCCGGTGGGCGTGTTGCAGAGGATGCGGCGGAGGAGCGTGCTCATCGCGGCGGCGGAGGCGGCGGCGGGGATACTGCAATACCAGTACAGTCCGCAGAGCCCACAAAATGCCACAGACGGCATACACAATCCCCCACCCGGTTAGGCAACCGCCACCAAGAACGCACGACACGCTCACATCACATCACAGAGCGCTCAGCACAGGCGGCCTACTCGGCTTGCAGAAAGGATGGCCGCCGCGGTCGCCTTGGCAAGCCCTCTCCGGCGACTCCTTCACTCCCCTTGCCCGCGCCGCGCTATCCCCGCACCACTCCACTTCTTCGCGCGAGGTAAGCCCTAACCTATTGCCCGGTCGGTCTGATGTTCTGATTGAGCTGTTTGTCTAAGACTTGGCCGCCCATGCGCAGGGCGGTGTGACGTGGCCCTCGCCATCTCGGCGGCCGCAGTCGGGGATTCCTCTGCTAAGGGGAGCGTGCACAGGCATGTAATCGAGGAAGTCATGGACATTCTGGATATGGTTATCTCTTTTTCTTCGTTCTAGCACATTTGTATTTTCCATTGAGCTTCCGTCAGAGTCTAGTTCGACGTGAAACAGTTGTGTTTGAATGTTTCGCTTACTGAGATTAGATGGCTGACGATAATGCGGATAGTCGGCTTGTGGACGAGGTGTTTGATTAACTGCCTCAATGGAATTTGAGGTTTCTTTCCACAATTTAAGAAAGTATCATGAGCTTCAGGTTGTGTTCCAGTAGGCTCATAGACTTCCTCTCTAAGAGGGTATGTTACATGAAAAATTAGGGGGAAATTAGATGTAATACTGAGGTTGGGCGGTTGATGATAGTGCGCATACTTGGCCTGTCGACGAACTGTGCCTCAATGGAATTTGAGACTTCTTCCCACTATTCATGAGCTTCAGGTTGTGTTCTAATACGCTGATGCTTCCTCTCTAAGAGAGTATTTTTAGTAGATGAAAATTAGGGGAAATGAGATGTGCTTCGCGTTAGCTGTTTCGCTGTTGAAGCATGAAGAAAAAAGTCAATTAATTGTCCATTTGGTGTGTGAAAACATAACCTTTCAGTCATATTGACTGGTGCCTTTGTAAGAAGAGAATAAAATTGCTTCTTCCCAAGTATACCAAGTGGCAGGAGTTCTAGAATTGGTGAATAGATGTACGGATAAGCTGTAGGGAGGAAATACAAACTTGATCCTGATATCCTATAGTGTCACATGATGCTTGAAACATAACATAACATAACTGCCTTTTTGCATATTAACAATGTACCATGAGGTTACCACATGGCTTTTCAGTAAATCTGTTCCAGTGCTGTAGTTAGTCCATTTCCAAGAGAAGGCATATCACCCTGTTTTATATTGAGAAAATTACTGGGGTTACAGTTACATGAGCATTAGTTCTTCAGTTCATGAATTTGTACTGAGATCAAGCGTATGCAGGCACAAAGGGCTTCCCAACGAAGAGATGTCTTCCACACCAGTTTTCTTACGCCACCTATCATAGCGGAGGCTATGCTAGCAATTGAAAAGTTAGCTGATATCAAAGCAGTAGCTCAGGGGGGCTATCCACAGGTGGAATTCAATACAATCAAAAGAGTTGTTGACAGCTACCATTTTTACGTGAATAATAGCTTATATTAACCTATATACCTTGTTTTTCTAATCTTCATATCCATCTAGGCTGAGCGGTGCCGAATTTCAGTTGGGCATCCAGACTCTATGAGAAGTGACCCAGATGTAGTCGCTGCTTTGAGGTTTTCAAGAATTTATATTCTAGCCACCACTATCTGTTATGTAAACTGAATTTTAAACCTTTCCCAGCATCTCCGGGAATTTCCGATTGGAACCCTGTTCTCATGGTGACTTTCTCGGTGCTATTCTTGGGGCAGGAATTACAAGGGAGAAAGTTGGAGATATACTTTTACAGGTCCACACTTTCCACAAATACTCATTCCCTGATGCGGCGTCCAGTTTTTCCTTTTTTCGATCTTATCATCATTTGGGTTGTCTCTATTTTTCTGTTAGGGGGAAAGAGGTGCTCAGGTCCTTGTTGATCCAGAGCTTGTTGACTATCTGACTTCCACACTAGAAAAGGTAGGTATCTCACAAATTATGTTGCCAATTTTAAGTTTGCGCAAGCTGGATGTGCATACTCCCACTTATGTGCCTATGTTTATATAATGGAGCAGATCTGAGATATGGTTCAGTGACATGCATTCAGTGCTATGCAAAGCACATAACCTGTATATTACATGCTGATGTATTTATTTTTACTCGACATTTTAAGAAATTAGAGCACATTGTGATCTTAATTTTTTATGTCCGCTTAGATCACTGAAAATCTTTGTTCTTTTTATGTTAATCTTTTGTATTTGTGAGTTTTGACCCAAATCTTTTTTTTTCTGAGAGTACGCAATCGCGTACCTTAGCTTTATAGAAGGCAGAAATATGTACAAGAAGTTTTACAAAAAGGAAGCATATCCTAGCACACGACAAGACCGTTGCCCGGGACCCCCAACTCCACTCCTGAACCTAAACTCTACTACTCACAGAAGATGCTGACTCCTCGGCCTCCTGCCAACATCCAAGTGCGTAAAATCTCGAAAATCTGCGAGGTGAAGTGTTGCACCGTATCAATTGAGGTCCGCGGGCCAAACACGATCCCATTCCTCTTCTTCCAAAGCTGCCAGGAGATCAACATGATCAACGAGTCAAACGCTTTCCTATGCACAGCAGGGATACGAGCGCGACAAGCCATCCACCAGGCCTCCAGGGTGTCCCTCGACGTAGGGATCAGCGAGGTATCCACTCTGGCCTGAAGAAAACACCGGTGCCACACTTGTCGAGCGAACACGCACTGGACAAGGATGTGGTCCACCGTATCTTCATCTTGAGCACAGATGAAGCATGGTGAGCGCTCCTCCTGTAGTCCATGTCTGAATCTACGATCAGCTGTCCAGAGACGATAATGTATGGCTAGCCACATGAACAGCTTGCACGAGAGAGGCGCCCAACACTTCCACATCGCCTTTGCCAGGGCGAAACCGATACTCCCTTCCCACAACATCGCATAGGTGGATGCCGAGGAGTATACCCCAAGATTGTTCCACTTCCAAGTAGGAACATCTGAAAGTGCCGGATCAAGCTGAATATTGATCATGATCTCCCATAACCGAACAATCTGCACCATGCCATCGGCCGATAACTCCCCACAAACATCATTGGCCCAACGATGGAGCTGCAAAGCCTCCGAGACCGTCCTCCAATCACCAGTTTTGACCCAAATCTGTCCGCGAAGAATCTCCCCATGAACTTTGACTGTTGTTCATGATTTTTTTAGTATTATTTTCCTTGTTGGTAGGGAAAGGCTGCGTACAATAGACCCAAAGTGGTCGGACCCTTCCCCAGACCCTGCGCAAGCGGGAGCTACATGCACTGGGGCTGCCCCTTTTATTTTCCTTGTTGGAAATGCAGATTCTTCTAATTATGGTTTACTCTGAATGATATTTTATTGAACAGGTAGGGAAAGTTGGTGTTTCATGCACCCAGATTCCCTTGCTTGCTATAGAGTATGAGCCACCAAGGTTTGTTTCACATGTCATCGTGGATCTTAGTATATATACTGCATGCTTAAGATCACAACAACTTGTGATGTAATACCCTGGAATAAGCTACTCAGCACTGCCATTGAACTGCAGGACCAAATCTTTTAAAACTGTAGAATCATCACTTCGGGTTGATGCTGTGGCCAGTGCAGGATTTAAAATATCACGTACAAAGCTTGGTAGCATGATCAGGTATGAACTTTGAGCTGCTAATTTGTTATTTTATGTTCAGTAAGGCTTTTCTTTACCTTAACATGAATAGTTGGACATTCTTACCTTATTTTGGACAGTGCTGTTAGCCTGTTGGTTTTTCTAATTACTGTGCACAATGCAATTCATTGTGTTTCTTTTTCTGTTTGGTAAGTTCTGGAGATGTTCGTGTGAATTGGTCACTGGTTTCGAAAAGTGGAGCTACCCTCAAGGCTGGGGATGTTGTTTCTGTCAGTGGGATGGGGAGATTAAAGGTAAAATCAATCACCAGTTATTGTCTTTTTGAATAAATGCTTGATGAGTCTGAATTCTCTCGAGCAAATTAGGATAAAATTATGATGTTACTGTTGCACCTAGTTTACGCTGATGGAACAATTTTTCTGGTGCTTGAGAGGCATTCCACCAGTGCAGGTTTTTGAGAATATGTTGGGCCTTCTATTGTATTCTGTATGCAGTTAAGTTGGACCGCCCATTCTATATGTTTAGTGTTTGTTGTTCTTTTAATCGTTTCCTTCTTTATTCTGTGAACCATACTCCAAAATGTTAAATGGAAAAATTACAACCTTCGCTGTCCATTTATATTCATAATATGTTTGTTGATATATGCTGACAATTAGATCTTTGCATTATATGATATGCAGAAATACCCATTATAGCATGCTATGGAAGATGTATGCATGCTACTAGAGATGTCTAATACATTTTCAAATCTCTGTTATATGCTTGAGTTACTTCAAGTCATTATTTCCTGTAGATTGGGGAAATCGTGACTACGAAGAAAGGCAAATATGTCATTCAGTTGATTCAATATTTGTAGGCCCGTGACTGATCAATTGTTCTCTGAAGAATACCTAACTCGTGGTATGCATTTTGTTACCTACTATTTGAAGAAAATTCTCTTTGTTAAGCTTCATGCACTGGCCAACGCAACCAAAAGTCCGAACTGATGGAAAGGGCTACGCAATCCACATATACACTTCAACACTCTTGTTCACGATTCAAATAGTAAAGCCGAAAATTTCGCTCTGCTTAGTACAGTATATTCTAAGATTCATCAAGTAATTACTTCATTTTGCTTAAATTAGCTGGGTTTAACATTTGTGAAGAAACTCGTGAGTATATTGTTAGGGTGTAATTGTATTGCTAAGTCATCACTGAGGCAGTATAAAATATCATACTATGATGGAAAAAACAATTTACTTATGATATGTGTGCTTACCGTATTTTGGATTGCACTCTTCTACTCTTTACTGTGCACTTTGCTTTCAGAGTTTGCAAAGTGCTCAGTTGCTTACACAAGCATAAGGGCTGCAGCTGCCTGCAAATATTTACGATGAAACCGATCCATAATATTTAGAAGGGAAAAGGACAAGTGGACAGTACATGTAAAGTATATGTGACAGCTTATCTTTAAAGTCCAGATCAAATTGAGAATGAAAGTTAGAAGGTACGCAATTCGCTTATAGTTGCAAGTCCATATGTTTTCAATGTATTTATGAAGTAAATGGTAGGAGTATCATATACGCAAAGATGGGTAGCTGCATATAGGCTTGGAAAATCTGCTTTCTTTCATCAGAGTTCTTCATGTGGCAGCTACCACTGATGTAGTCCTTTTGGTATTTTGTAGGATCGAAGTCTCTCTGTGAACTCCAACTCGTGTGAGGACTCGATCTGCTTTAGGGCAAAAAGGCGAACAAAAAGTATATCTTTTGGAAACAATGGAAATGTGTTTCTTCTATCCATACTACTAAAGAGTGATTCAGAAACAACATCCTCAGCAATTTTCTGTCAGGAAACTTGTGACATGACTACGACACAATATGAAACCTTTGCACTTGGGTAAATTGATAACTATGGGTCTTAACTTCAACCCCCTTGTTTTTAAGGACTTCGCAAAGGGCTATATTCGTTGTACCGAATCTCCTGTTCCGACTTCCAAATTGCAAAATTACCTTGATTTTTTTCGAGAACACCAAGTTGCAATATTATCTCAAGACCCAATGTTGAAAGTCACAAATTACTGCATAAGTTTTGTTATTACAAGGTTCCCTCTCAGAAACACTAGCTCATTTTCTCGGGTACAAAAACAAGGAGTTGTTCAATCATCCCTGGTACCAATACTCGTGGCATCTCGTCTGTTGACCAATAAACCACAAAATATCTTCGGAAGACTTGCACTTTTGTAAGCCATGGCAGGTGGGAGCAGACCTGAAGCTCACTGCTAAAGCTCCCGTTGGTACAAGTGCTTATCTCTTTTCGCCATCACGGTAAACCTTTGGACCTACCTACAATGCAACAGTAATGAAATATGTAGATCTTGGATTGGATGATGCCGGGCTGCACTGTAGGCAAGTCTCCGGTCTCCGGTTCCATCGAAGTGCAATAATTTGCCCCTCCTACACATCCTTTCACAGAGATATCTAATCTGATCCACTTGGGATGCTGCTCCTACTAGGCTATGCAAAAAAGCAGTAGAGTATCACATGCACGCTCTTTAAAGGAGTGCTGTAGCTGTGCCCCAACTTTGTGGACCTTAATTGAAGTAACTTGACAGCCTGTGACAAGGAGTTGTTTGATTCAAGCCCACCAATTAATTGGCCGGGGAACTACAGCTACCTCCCTTTGCTGAAGAGGTAATAGCACGGCAGGTCCTTGAACTTGGCTTGCATGTGATACTTTGGGCCTAAAATTTGTAAAAGCTAACTATCTAGTCCTCGAACTTGGCCTAAAGGTGCAAATTTAGTCCTGGACGAATCAGATGCAGCCATGTGGAGCCAGCTCGGCCGAGCCGGTCAGCGCTGTGCATTTTGCATTTAGCCCCTGCCTTCTGTTGATTTCAACCCGCAGTATACCTCGTGGCTGTCAAAGGATATCACCTGAAGCGTCAGGTCAGGCTCCTCGTCAGCTTGCCGTTGCTGCCCAAGCCCCAGGTTGTGGCCGGAGTGGAGGAGAGGGAGCACGCCGGCGCCCGGCGGTGGTGGCTTGAAGTTGTCGGGGCACCCGAAGCTGACCTCCTCGTCGCCGCCCATGAGGAACGGCATCGGGCCCAGCAACGCCTGCGCGCGCGCCTGCGCCGCCACGGGGTGCACCGGCGCGTGCGCCTTGATGCCGATGGGGTACAACACGGGCGAGCCATAGAGCTGGAGGGAGGCCACATCGGCGTAGCCGTAGGGGTAGGCCTCGAGCTGGTGCACCGCACGCCGGGCCAGCGTGCGCTCCCGCCGGTGCGCGTTCTGGTGCCCGCCCAGCGCCTGCGAGCTGAAGAACTTCCCCTGGCAGTAGCTGCACGTGAACACCCGCCGCCGGTCCTGTCGGTGGTGCTCGACTTTGCGGTCGTGGTGTCGGCGGCGGTGACGGTGAGCGACAGGTCGAGGGCGAGCTTGGGGCGGGAGGGGTGTTGTGTGACGCCCCCGATTCAATCGTACACTAATCATGCACGCAAATGTGTACGATCAAGATCAGGGACTCACGGGAAGATATCACAACACAACTCTACAAATAAAATAGTCATACAAGCATCATAATACAAGCCAGGGGCCTCGAGGGCTCGAATACAAGTGCTCGATCATAGACGAGTCAGCGGAAGCAACAATATCTGAGTACAGACATAAGTTAAACAAGTTTGCCTTAAGAAGGCTAGCACAAACTGGGATACAATCGAAAGAGGCGCAGGCCTCCTGCCTGGGATCCTCCTAACTACTCCTGGTCGTTGTCAGCGGGCTGCACGTAGTAGTAGGCACCTCCAGAGTAGTAGGAGTCGTCGTCGACGGTGGCGTCTGGATCCTGGGCTCCATCGTCTGGTTGCGG
Organism: Aegilops umbellulata; assembly: GCA_032464435.1. Lineage (NCBI taxonomy): Eukaryota > Viridiplantae > Streptophyta > Magnoliopsida > Poales > Poaceae > Aegilops > Aegilops umbellulata. Next base: position 344,147,665 of record CP136056.1, on the reverse strand, counting down.
CAACCGGGTAGAAGGAAAAGGGGGAAAAGGGGGAGAAAAGCAACCGTGAGTACTCATCCAAAGTACTCGCAAGCAAGGAGCTACACTACATATGCATGGATATATGTGTAAAGGCCATATCAGTGGACTGAACTGCAGAATGCCAGAATAAGAGGGGGATAGCTAATCCTGTCGAAGACTACGCTTCTGGCAGCCTCCTTGCAGCATATAGAAGAGAGTAGAATGAAGTCCTCCAAGTAGCATCGCATAGCATAATCCTACCCGGCGATCCCCTCCTCGATGCCCTGTTGGAGAGCAATCACCGGGTTGTATCTGGCACTTGGAAGGGTGTGTTTTATTAAGTATCCGGTTCTAGTTGTTATAAGGTCAAGGTACAACTCTGGGTCGTCCTTTTACCGAGGGACACGGCTATTCGAATAGATAAACTTCCCTGCAGGGGTGCACCACATAGCCCAACACGCTTGATCCCATTTGGCCGGACACACTTTCCTGGGTCATGCCCGGCCTCGGAAGATCAACACGTCGCAGCCCCACCTAGGCACAACAGAGCGGTCAGCACGCCGGTCTAAACCTAAGCGCGCAGGGGTCTGGGCCCATCGCCCTGAGCACACCTGCACGTTGCGAACGCGGCCGGAAGCAGACCTAGCCTAGCGGCGTTCCAGTCCAATCCGGCGCGCGCCACTCCGTCGCTGACGTCAAGAAGTGCTTCGGCTGATACCACGACGTCGGGATACCCATAACTACTCCCGCGTAGGTGGTTAGTGCGTATAGACCAAATGGCCAGACTCAGATCAAATACCCAGATCTCGTTAAGCGTGTTAAGTATCGCGAACGCCGACTAGGGCCAGGCCCACCTCCCTCCTAGGTGGTCTGAACCTGCCCTGTCGCTCCGCCACAAAGTAACAGTCGGGGGCCGTCGGGAACCCAGGCCCACCTCTACCGGGATGGAGCCACCTGCCCCTTCAGCCCCCATCTCCGAACAGTATCACATGTAATGTAACAGTGTATAGTATATAGTATATGCCCGTGATCACCTCCCGAAGTGATCACGGCCCAGTAGTATAGCATGGCAGACGGACAAGAGTGTAGGGCCACTGATGGAACACTAGCATCCTATACTAAGCAGTAGGATAGCAGGTAAGGGTAACAACAGTAGTAGCAAGGACAGGCTATGCAGCAGTATAGGAATAACGAAAGCAGTAACATGCTACACTACTCTAATGCAAGCAATATAGAGGAGAGTAGGCGATATCTGGTGATCAAGGGGGGGGGGCTTGCCTGGTTGCTCTGGAAAGAGAGAGGGATCGTCAACTCCGTAGTCGAACGGGGCAGCAGCAACGTCGGTCTCGGGGTCTATCGAGAGAAGAGGGGGGAGAAACAATAAATATTTAAGCAAGCAGATGCATAGTGATGCATGACATGACAAATAACGGCGTTAGAGGTGCCCTAACGCGGTATGGGATGATACCGGTGAAGGGGGGAAACATCCGGAAAAGTATTCCCGGTGTTTCGCGTTCCGGACAGATGAACCGGAGGGGGAAAGTTGCGTGTTCGCTATGCTAGGGATGTGTGGCGGACGAACGGTTTGCGTATCCGGAATCATCTCGTCGTTCTGAGCAACTTTCATGTTGAAAATATTTTAATCCGAGTTACGGATTAATTTCTATGATTAACCAAAGATTTAATGATATTCTGCAATTTAATTTAATTCGAAATTAATGAGTAAAATGGTAGGTGCACCCAGATCTGTGTACACATAAGTGTACAGAGGGTGACATGTGGGTCCAGGGGGGTCCCAGTTGACCAGTCAACATTTGACTGGTCAACAGGGGGTGGGGCCCGCGTGTCATTGTCTCAGCTAACTAATTACTGATTTAACTAACTAATCTAGTTCATTATATTAATTAATTAAGTTAATTAACCATTTAACTAATTAATTAAATAATTATTTTTATTAGCATTTATTTATTATTGTTTCTTTTACAAAACTGGGGGGATGGTGGGCCCCGGTTGCCAGTGGCCCGGGGGGGCCACGCGGTTAACGGGTGCAGGGGGTTATCGGGCGTGGGTGTACGCCCGCACGGCGAGGCGAGTTGGGCGAGCGGGCGCCGGGGCGCCGGCGACCAGGGTCGACAGGGGGTGTGGGTCGGCGAGCGGGAAGGCGCCGGCACAGCAGCGGCAACAGAAGAATTAGCGGGGCGAGGCCACGGCGGACAGGTTCGCGTGTCAACGCGCGCGGCGTCGCGGGCGCGCACGGGAGGGCGCCGGGGCGAGGCGAGGGTGGCCGGGCGCATCTGTGGGGCGCGGTGATCGGGCGTCGGGCGTGCAAGGCAGGACGCGACCATGCGCTCGTTCGAGAGGCCGCGGGCGGCGAGCAGGCAACCGCGACGACGGACAGGGGGAGGGGAGGACGACTGGGGTCCTCACCAGCGTTGGTGAGCAGGGGGCGTCGAGGCGCGTTGAAGCGAGCCGGGGAGGGGGTCGGGGACGGCGCGCGACAGGCGGCGCCGGCGATGGGGCGTAGGGGACGACGGGTCGGCGACGAGGCGAGGCCGCGGCTTCAGGTGAGCGTCGTGTGAGGAAGGGGAGGGGCGAGGAGGAGTCCGGCGACGAGGCGGCCGGTGACGGGGGCGGGGTGGCGTCGACGAGGAGGAGGCAGGCCAACGGAGAGGGCTCCGGCGACGGGCGATCCGGGCGGCGGCGTCGTGCCCCGATCCGATCTGGATCGGGGAGAGGGGGAGAGGAGAGGCGTGGGGAGTGGGGGGGAAGCGGGCTGCGGTTAGGGTTTGGTTGGGGGGGAGTGGCCTAATAGGCCAGGGGCAAAGTGGCCGGCTGGCTAGCTGGGCCGGTTGGCCCAGCGTGGGAAGGAGGGTTGTTTCTTTTCCTTTTTTTGTTTTGTTTTATTTTTAATTTTTCTTTTCTGTTTAATTTCATTTTAAACCATTCAGCCATTTTATAAAAATGTGTTTACTTCACCATAATTACGAGTGCAATATTTGGCACCCACCGAGCATTTTTGTTTTGACTTTTGAAAACTTTTATTGTTTGCCTCTATTTTGAATTAGAATTTGAATCGGTTTTCGAACTAACGCGAGATTAGCGACAGTAACGGAGGTGACATGGCGTTATTAGCAGAGGTTACTGTAGCTTGATTATCCGGGCGTCACAATTCTCCTCCACTACAAGAAATCTCGTCCCGAGATTTAAGAGGGGGGTAAGGGGGAAAGTTCTGATTACGAAATTCTAACGAGTCTTCTCGGTCTTGGTTGCTTTTCTTGAAGAGGTCGATCCATACCGTTGATGTCTTCATACCTCGGCTTCAAGTCATCATGATGAAGTCGTGATCCTTTCTTCAGGATCTTCACCGGACTTACGAATGGATAAGAAGGGGGAAAACTCTATAAGGCCAGATTCTAACAAAATTGATCATTGGGCGATTAACTCAGGGGGAGAATCATGAGTATCTCTCGATTTGAAACTTAAGTTATCAAGAGCAAAGTAAGAAGGTACCATGAGAAGTTTCAAACGGATAGGCAACCGTTCGATGTCTGAAACATCACGCGAAAGTGGTCCAGAGCAACAAGATTGAGTATTGCGTCTGTTACCAGAATAGATCACTTGGGACAGTGGCCCGTGATTTACATACGAGGCCACACGCGAGGAATAACTTTGGGAACAGGGGGCGTACAGGAGAGTCAGGTTTCGATCCTTTGGAACTGTGGGTTATGGGCCCACCATGTGGGTTAAAAGTAGGAAGGGCATTGACATCTTGCACGGTCATGATAGCAAGGCATGCCAGAGAATAACCAGTCAGTTATGTTGGCAACATCATTGGTACCAAGGGCGAGGGACGAAGAGAACCATTTTCCTGCTCGTTGAAACGAGGCGGACCAATAGGCAAAGTTCTCGTCCATCGGTGGTTACCGAAATGTCATCAGCAATAGCAACAGGGTCTTACTGACAGAGTGGCACAACGAGGTGTTTACATAAGCAGGGAAATATTACTGCTTATATAATATAGATCACAAGGAGGTTTAAACAACCCAATGGAAAGGAAAAGTAATTACCAGGTTTAGACAGAACAATGTAAAGTAAAATGTGTATACACACATATTTCAAGGGTATATCCTTCCCAAGGACAAGCAGAGCATAATATCCAAGACATGATATAATGTAGAAAACTCATTAGGTAAGGGGAAGAATTTTCATGACGTTACCCATACAACGGTGTTTGGATAATAGAGCAGGAAACATTTAGCATTGGGCTTCAAATGTTCTTGTTGAAAATCAGAGTACCATAGACATGCTTCGAGATAGCATTGACATGGTCATCCTGTGAAGATCAGACTTTGGAAACACAAAGCATCCATCAGGAATAACTTGTAGAATAAGTCTTACAATTTCCTCAGGGAAGAATGGATAACCTTGCTAAAAAGGAAACAATAACAATAGGTCCTCCGGCCAGGTGTGCTAGGCATGACATCACCTTACCGAGAGATATATAGACCAATGTTAAAAACTCTTGGAAATATGTTCCAACCATCATATCTGACCGAGATTCAGATCTGATTGGTGTTAGGATACCTCAGACATCAGGATGCCTGAGAAGAAAAGGTGCAACACAAATTGACGAGATGACATTGTAAGATCCTCGGGAAATGAACTATGGAAGCGAGTTACGAATCATTAGTTCATCAGTAAACGAACGAGAGGATGAGGAGGTGGCTGATGTAATCAGCGGCAATTCATCGAGATTAACAAAAGATGGATTCCCACAATTATGTGAACAAGGAGATAACATTTGTCAGATCAAATGGTATAATGATGTATGCTCGAGGAGAACATACACAGTTAAACATTGGATGAGAGGTGCACCCGAAATATGGGCTGGGTTGCACGACCAACGTCAGAATGATGATTCAATAATCAATTGTCTAAGAATGAACGGCCGACCATTAACTTCAAAGCAATAGGGTTGCTAGAAGGGCAGAATCCAAACAGAACCGCCCACTTGTTGGCACCCCGGTTGGAATCAACACGAGGACCCAAGAAGAATGGTGATGGTTAAAAGTTTCACCATACTAAGAATTCTCAAGAAGTGGTGAAATTTTCCACGACATCTTGTCTTAAAAGGTGGTAATATTCCAAGGTAAAGAAGAACAAATGCTGGATAGCAAGGAGTTCAAGGTATAACACAAAACACGGGCAAGTTTGTGTCGAACAGAAGGCAATAAAGTGGTAGATGATAAAACAAATCATCGAGGGCAAGGATGGTGTTTCTCAGCATGAATTCAATTGATATCTTGGAAGGAGTCAATTGTTGATGATGATCACGATAAATTTTGTCGAGAGATTTCATGAGGATGTGATCGATCAGTGATGACTTCAATTCAAAGGAATGATGAAGCGGGAGGGTATTGGAACCATAGTCAAGACACAAACTCGAACTCAAGCTTGTTGTTTAAGGTGAAAGGGTATGACGAGGAAAATCGACGTAAGCTTAGCTCATCGTCGAAACTGGTGCTCCCGGAATAAGGACCAGGTAGCATAGTTTAAAATCATCAAGACAATGATATAGCCAAACATGCTAGAAATGGCGTGATCGGGTACAAACTCGTACTTATAGAAGCTTACTGAAGAGTTGTTGAACCGTAGTGCGGACTCGGCTCAGTTATTGGTGTCTTTGAGTGTTTAATCACTCAGAGCCCGTGAAAAATTGGAATCAGTGAGAATGTAGTACTTGATGAAGAACTCATAAGAAGTTATGCAGTTCCAAGATAATCTCGAGATACCAGGGGGGTAATACTCGACGACAGATCAAAGTAGAGGTTGGACTGGGGTATTGCCCTACAGAAGACAAGTGCTTAAACTTGCACGATAAATGGTATTTAAAGGAGAACATGGTCGGAACCACGATTGCAAAAGGCCAGATCCCAGATATAAGATGAACTTATACCAAAGGAATAATTAATTTAAGAGAAGCTTTAATGATAAGATCTACATCGTGTCCATGGGCATGAACACAAAGTTCAAGGTCGACTCCCACTTCTCCAATGCATAACCTTTCATCCACTTCTCGCGTTCGATGAAGTTGTATTGTTGAAATTTTATCTGGCAAAATACCAGAAGAGGATGACTCGTGGGAACTTTCGAGTTCACACATATTAAGGAAGGCATAGGTTCAACCCATTGGGACATCATGGAAACATATACCACAAACTTCGATAGTAAACACCACCAGCTCGAAAGCTGAGCATGGTTGAGAAAGCAGAGGATACAATTTACCAAAGGCATTATGTATCTGAGGGAAGGCTCACAAGGTTGTTGAATATGAAGGATGTTGTTGGATAAAATCCAACAAAGGGTTTGTCGGTCCATAATGGAGCTGAAGTGAGTATCGGCACACGATCAGAGGACAAAACAAAGCAAGGACTTGGATTATAGAAACAACTGACTAATTCAAAGCTCAAAGCAAAGGAATTAAGATTTCCAAAGCAAAGGATCAGAAGCAACACTCTGATTAAGGATGGATAAGTTGAGTAAGCTTAGGGGTAAAATTAAAAAAAAATTGATTGGTCGAGATCCAGCTCACGTTTTAGACAATGTCTGAGCCGAAAGGATGAACTCTAGGATCTGATTGAGGATTGCGAGCATTCGCAACATATTGAGTCAATGTACCCAAAATGATAGTGACAAAGGCTGCCAATAAGATTACTATACTTATGGGTTTAACCATAATGCAAGCAAGCAAGAATTTCAAGAGCAATAAGCTGCTAAGGATTTTCGGAATTTCAAATATTATTTCGAAGAACTTAGTGAAACACATAAACAACTGGGGATGGGCGGATACTCGGTAAGTGTGAGGAATTATCCGTTGGGGTGTTCATGTGGGCAATGCACTGCAAGGCAGTAGGCACAAAGTATTCTCGAAACAATAGAGAGAACTTTTGAGGTATCTTGTAATAACAAGATCAATGGGATTGTAAGGACAAGTGTATGTAGTTAACCATAATAATATAACAGCGGTAGGGAATTTGCAAAGGCGGTGGGCACAGGTGTCTCGAGAGAACATCGGAGATTATCTTCGGAATCTTCTGGTGAAGCAGTCGATCATCTGTAATGAAGGGGCTCTCCGGAAGGAAGTGGTAACGAGAACCTAGAGTTAGATTTTAGTAAAATTATTTAACCCGAATAGAAGAGAGACCAGAGTCCCGGAGTATAGGTCGAGGAATAAAAGATCCTAATACCACCCAATGGCGATGTGGGCCCGTAAGGCACATAGCCATGTTAGTAAAAGTTTTTGCAATTTCTAGACTCGATTTCGGCCAAGGAGTCTGGAAGGGGGATTCCTACAGGCAGTCGGCTCTGATACCAACTTGTGACGCCCCCGATTCAATCGTACACTAATCATGCACGCAAATGTGTACGATCAAGATCAGGGACTCACGGGAAGATATCACAACACAACTCTACAAATAAAATAGTCATACAAGCATCATAATACAAGCCAGGGGCCTCGAGGGCTCGAATACAAGTGCTCGATCATAGACGAGTCAGCGGAAGCAACAATATCTTAGTACAGACATAAGTTAAACAAGTTTGCCTTAAGAAGGCTAGCACAAACTGGGATACAATCGAAAGAGGCGCAGGCCTCCTGCCTGGGATCCTCCTAACTACTCCTGGTCGTCGTCAGCGGGCTGCACGTAGTAGTAGGCACCTCCAGAGTAGTAGGAGTCGTCGTCGACGGTGGCGTCTGGATCCTGGGCTCCATCGTCTGGTTGCGGCAACCGGGTAGAAGGGAAAGGGGGAAAAGGGGGAGAAAAGCAACCGTGAGTACTCATCCAAAGTACTCGCAAGCAAGGAGCTACACTACATATGCATGGATATATGTGTAAAGGCCATATCAGTGGACTGAACTGCAGAATGCCAGAATAAGAGGGGGATAGCTAATCCTGTCGAAGACTACGCTTCTGGCAGCCTCCTTGCAGCATATAGAAGAGAGTAGAATGAAGTCCTCCAAGTAGCATCGCATAGCATAATCCTACCCGGCGATCCCCTCCTCGATGCCCTGTTGGAGAGCAATCACCGGGTTGTATCTGGCACTTGGAAGGGTGTGTTTTATTAAGTATCCGGTTCTAGTTGTCATAAGGTCAAGGTACAACTCCGGGTCGTCCTTTTACCGAGGGACACGGCTATTCGAATAGATAAACTTCCCTGCAGGGGTGCACCACATAGCCCAACACGCTTGATCCCATTTGGCCGGACACACTTTCCTGGGTCATGCCCGGCCTCGGAAGATCAACACGTCGCAGCCCCACCTAGGCACAACAGAGCGGTCAGCACGCCGGTCTAAACCTAAGCGCGCAGGGGTCTGGGCCCATCGCCCTGAGCACACCTGCACGTTGCGAACGCGGCCGGAAGCAGACCTAGCCTAGCGGCGTTCCAGTCCAATCCGGCGCGCGCCACTCAGTCGCTGACGTCAAGAAGTGCTTCGGCTGATACCACGACGTTGGGATACCCATAACTACTCCCGCGTAGGTGGTTAGTGCGTATAGACCAAATGGCCAGACTCAGATCAAATACCCAGATCTCGTTAAGCGTGTTAAGTATCGCGAACGCCGACTAGGGCCAGGCCCACCTCTCTCCTAGGTGGTCTGAACCTGCCCTGTCGCTCCGCCACAAAGTAACAGTCGGGAGCCGTCGGGAACCCAGGCCCACCTCAACCGGGATGGAGCCACCTGCCCCTTCAGCCCCCATCTCCGAACAGTATCACATGTAATGTAACAGTGTATAGTATATAGTATATGCCCGTGATCACCTCCCGAAGTGATCACGGCCCAGTGGTATAGCATGGCAGACGGACAAGAGTGTAGGGCCACTGATGGAACACTAGCATCCTATACTAAGCAGTAGGATAGCAGGTAAGGGTAACAACAGTAGTAGCAAGGACAGGCTATGCAGCAGTATAGGAATAACGAAAGCAGTAACATGCTACACTACTCTAATGCAAGCAATATAGAGGAGAGTAGGCGATATCTGGTGATCAAGGGGGGGGGCTTGCCTGGTTGCTCTGGAAAGAGAGAGGGATCGTCAACTCCGTAGTCGAACGGGGCAGCAGCAACGTCGGTCTCGGGGTCTATCGAGAGAAGAGGGGGGAGAAACAATAAATATTTAAGCAAGCAGATGCATAGTGATGCATGACATGACAAATAACGGCGTTAGAGGTGCCCTAACGCGGTATGGGATGATACCGGTGAAGGGGGGAAACATCCGGAAAAGTATTCCCGGTGTTTCGCGTTCCGGACAGATGAACCGGAGGGGGAAAGTTGCGTGTTCGCTATGCTAGGGATGTGTGGCGGACGAACGGTTTGCGTATCCGGAATCATCTCGTCGTTCTGAGCAACTTTCATGTTGAAAATATTTTAATCCGAGTTACGGATTAATTTCTATGATTAACCAAAGATTTAATGATATTCTGCAATTTAATTTAATTCGAAATTAATGAGTAAAATGGTAGGTGCACCCAGATCTGTGTACACATAAGTGTACAGAGGGTGACATGTGGGTCCAGGGGGGTCCCAGTTGACCAGTCAACATTTGACTGGTCAACAGGGGGTGGGGCCCGCGTGTCATTGTCTCAGCTAACTAATTACTGATTTAACTAACTAATCTAGTTCATTATATTAATTAATTAAGTTAATTAACCATTTAACTAATTAATTAAATAATTATTTTTATTAGCATTTATTTATTATTGTTTCTTTTACAAAACTGGGGGGATGGTGGGCCCCGGTTGCCAGTGGCCCGGGGGGGCCACGCGGTTAACGGGTGCAGGGGGTTATCGGGCGTGGGTGTACGCCCGCACGGCGAGGCGAGTTGGGCGAGCGGGCGCCGGGGCGCCGGCGACCAGGGTCGACAGTGGGTGTGGGCCGGCGAGCGGGAAGGCGCCGGCACAGCAGCGGCAACAGAAGAATTAGCGGGGCGAGGCCACGGCGGACAGGTTCGCGTGTCAACGCGCGCGGCGTCGCGGGCGCGCACGGGAGGGCGCCGGGGCGAGGCGAGGGTGGCCGGGCGCATCTGTGGGGCGCGGTGATCGGGCGTCGGGCGTGCAAGGCAGGGCGCGGCCATGCGCTCGTTCGAGAGGCCGCGGGCGGCGAGCAGGCAACCGCGACGACGGCAGGGGGAGGGGAGGACGACTGGGGTCCTCACCAGCGTTGGTGAGCAGGGGGCGTCGAGGCGCGTTGAAGCGAGCCGGGGAGGGGGTCGGGGACGGCGCGCGACGGGCGGCGCCGGCGATGGGGCGTAGGGGACGACGGGTCGGCGACGAGGCGAGGCCGCGGCTTCAGGCGAGCGTCGCGTGAGGAAGGGGAGTGGCGAGGAGGAGTCCGGCGACGAGGCGGCCGGTGACGGGGGCGGGGTGGCGTCGACGAGGAGGAGGCAGGCCAACGGAGAGGGCTCCGGCGACGGGCGATCCGGGCGGCGGCGTCGTGCCCCGATCCGATCTGTATCGGGGAGAGGGGGAGAGGAGAGGCGTGGGGAGTGGGGGGGAAGCGGGCTGCGGTTAGGGTTTGGTTGGGGGGGAGTGGCCTAATAGGCCAGGGGCAAAGTGGCCGGCTGGGCCAGCCGGCTGGCTAGCTGGGCCGGTTGGCCCAGCGTGGGGAGGAGGGTTGTTTCTTTTCCTTTTTTTGTTTTGTTTTATTTTTAATTTTTCTTTTCGGTTTAATTTCATTTTAAACCATTCAGCCATTTTATAAAAATGTGTTTACTTCACCATAATTATGAGTGCAATATTTGGCACCCACCGAGCATTTTTGTTTTGACTTTTGAAAACTTTTATTGTTTGCCTCTATTTTGAATTAGAATTTGAATCGGTTTTCGAACTAACGCGAGATTAGCGACAGTAACGGAGGTGACATGGCGTTATTAGCAGAGGTTACTGTAGCTTGATTATCCGGGCGTCACATGTTGGATGCCTCGTTGTTAGACGCCGCCTGGCTGCTGATGTCGGACAGCTGATCCTCACACAGCTCTTGGACGCTGCTGCTCTTCGTCTCTGAACAATCTCTCTCTCTCTCTCTCTCTCTCTCTCTCTCTCCCCCTCTTCAAATCATATTGAACAAACTCAGCATGAACAATCACAGCAGGCAATGCAATGCAATGGAATGGAATGGCTTTACCGAGCTGCACATCAATCAGCAGCTCATGGCAACAAACAAATCATCAGTGTAAGTGTAAAAGAAAACCAAAGTACACATCAGCGATCTTCAGAGAAGCAGCACGGCCAAGGATTTCAGCCGGCAGGGCATGGCGGCCGCGTTCTCCTGGGCGATGCAGCTCTAGCTCTGCTCGTTGCCCGAGACCCGACAAGCCGTCGCGAAGTCGAGGATCTTGCCGAAGATTCTGAACATCTCTACAAGTTGATCCTGTCCTGGCCGGCGGCGAACACTGTTGGAATCCATGGGTGCGTCCGGGTGCGCGGACGCCTCGGTCCACTGGAGCAGCGGTGTCGAGCCGAGGTTCATCTCGAACACCTTCCGCACCACCTTGTCCCTTCGATTCGCCGGGTCACACCACCTTGTCCCTTCGATTCGCCAGGTCCCTTCGATTCGCAGCAGACCAGCGTCGGCGTGTAGTCTCGGAGCCGTGGCGGCAGCCGGGACGTCTGGACGACGGACCATGAGCCGGCGTCGAGATGGTAGGCGACGAGCGTGTCAGACTCGTAGTAGACGTAGAACGTGTCGCCGCAGACGGCGCCGGAGCATGCCAGGCCGACGTCGGTGGGGAACCAGGCGATCTCGACCCATTTATCGGTCATCGGATTGTATATCTCGCCGGCCACGAGGGGCTCATCCCATGGCCCTTGGCCACCCACAGCGATAACAGCTTGCCTTGCCTGAGCTGGCTGTTTCTCTTGATTGGCAACCTTGCCGTGACCGTGAGCTGGGCCAGTGGAATCGGTGTCCTCATTCAGTACATCCCTGAGACGGAGCCACCAGAGTGAGAGCCCATGCGGTTCCTCGTACACGGCGGAGGTGCCTCCCAGCCGGAACTTGCCGCCGGTGTTGGCGCGCCGGATATGCTTGTCGACGCGGGCGTGCACAAAGCTGCGACTGACGGACATCTCAAACACCCCAGCACCGGTCGTGACCGGGCCGGTCGCGCCGATGAGGGGGTTGGACACAATGACTACCTTCTACGTCTTGGTCTTGACAGAGCCGGCGCTCGACCCCTTGGAGCGGTTGTCGACAACGTAGAGCTCGTCCCCCGCCCACGACGGAGAACAAGAACCTACCTTTGAGTGGGGCTGCCCCGATCCGGCGCCACCGGTGCACGTCGAGCGCGTGCGCGGCCGTGGCGGCGGCGGACGCACCCCAGCCACTGTTTGCCTCGATCCCCGAACAGGAACAACCAGGCGTCGTGGCCGCGCGCTGCCCCTCTGGGTGCAGGCAAGGAGCGAGGCCAGCGATTTATTTGAAAAAAACGTCAGGGGGTATCTGCAAAATGGCCAGCGACGACCGGACCGGTCCGGCTGGCTCCACTTGGCTGCTCCTGATTGGCCCAGGACTAAACATGCACATCTGAGACAAGTTCGAGGACTAGGTAGTTAGCTTTTGCAAGTTTAAGGATCAAAGTATCACATGCAAGACAAGTTCATGGACCTGCCATGCTATTACCTCTTTGCTGAAGGTGATGCCAAAAGGTTGCTCACTCACATGCTCCTATCCTATCGCCATAGACCTGACCTGGCCACCTGGGAGTACTAGTAAGCTATGTGTGGCTTACCGTTGTTCAGGTTTTCTTCCGGTTTTTCTACACCAAACCAAGCAGTATGGGTCCTTGTACAATCTTCTTCTTTACAACGAGTATAATAGCTCTCCTGTTATCTTTCAAAAAGAACAAAGCTACGGTCGAGACCAAATGGATGGGTTTTATCTATCATTGCGGTTGCTTGATTGATTTGGTGCTGAAGAGAATGGAGGGAGGGAGCATTTGGTATGGTGACTTTAAAGTGGACCGCGGTGAAATGAAATGCTGGTGGTAGTGGGCTGAATGAGTGGGACAGGTAAGGGCGAGCTACCCTTTCCACAGCAAAATCATCCCAAGTTTGGACCCTTGCACGACAAGTTTCACTACTCTACTTTTTGAGGCTGCGTCGTGTTGTTCTTTTCGGCAGGTAGATAACGTATTCATCTCACTCCGGACTCCGGAGGCGGAGAGTCAAGTCCAAGTACTCTATCTTAGCTTTTCTCTTGTTTTCTGCGGCCCAACAACCTGTTGAAAACAGACGCTCCTTCCTTCCTTGAGGAAGGACGCCCGTTCTGGACGTGCCATTTGTAGGACAAGACTGGTCGCGACAGAATCGACTCGACCCCGGCTTGCCAAAATATGTGCGTAAAGCTTCCTTGGATTCTACGCTCGCCATACATGCCATACATACTTTAAAGTGAAAAGGCACACAAGACCAACGCCTCCCTTTTGCTCGTCCTAATAAGCCAATTGTGAGCATGCGTTGCATCCTTTCCTGACTGAATTTCCCATGGAGGCTTGACCAGTTCGAATGGAATGATTCGAGGCCATTTTCCGTGGCCATGGCCCAGCCGGATGGAAGGGCATGCCGTCCAGTGATGGAGTAAGATGAAATATTCACACACAAAAAAGGAAATGTTCATGGTCAAGCAGTCTTGTCGTGGTTAGGCTGTCGATGTGAATAGTATAGAAACTAGCAGTCGTTTTGTTCATTTGCTGCATCCATCTAACTGGGACGTTGCACCGCACGCTGCATATCATATTTTTACGTGGTGAGGTCAGTAGGTCACGTTGATCTGCTTAGGGTCCGTGAATTCGTAGACCCAAAATAAGAGTCAGCTTTTCACCACCACCAGTCGATGACCTCAAGGCGCGGCTAGCCGGCGATCGGTCTCTTCCTGGCACGTTTCGGCCTCCCATTCGCCCGGTTGAGAACCCGTCACTACCGCCACGGTACTTGCGGAAATGGACACGCTTGGAATCAATAGCGTGCCAACGACCGCCAGACTGCAGTTTTGTCGCTGCCTGCGTCTGTTAACCTGTGGACCTGAAATATGTAGAGATGGCTCCAGTAATAACTCGACAAGACTCAGGTTAAGGAGTAGGGAGGAAAAGGGGCTGAAAGCAACTCGCGATGTTAGTATAGTATACAGTACGTACAAGAGCTAATTTCGTTGGAGAAAAGATACATCAATGCTTGAAATTCGAAGCAACTCGGCACCAGCAGAGGTAGCTGCGCCCTGTTCAGTTTTTATTTTAAGGAGGATGTACCCCGGTCATTTTATTAATTATTATTCACGAAGCCCTTACAATACATCAGTAAGGCTGAAGCCATCATCTTGACAACACATGTCGCTGCTCCTATCCCGTGACGAGGGGTGCCGAATGTCCGAGTCTAGTACTAAACAGACATCGCGTCAACACCTAACATCTAATGTCGGATGCCCCATCTAAGCCACAATACCTGGACTGGTTACTCACCGGTCCGGCGCACTTTCAGTGGGCACCACATATGCACGCTGCAAGGGCCGTCACCTCCTTTATCCATCGATCCATCCTCAGATCATATACTAACGCATCGACCTTACCAGGCCTCTCTGCCATCGATGTCACCACGACACCAGACAACACGTCAGACAACGTCCTCCTCCTGCACGAGTCCATCGCCACCCATCGGACGCCGAGTCTTCACTGTGCCACACCGCTGAGATCCGCCACCATCGATGTGTAGGATGAAGCACCGCTCCACCACCAACCGACGCCCAACCACCAAGCCGTCCACATGTCCGTCCATCCGATGAACGTCTCCAAAGATGATGCCCCCACTGGGGTGGTGAAGAAGACGTCGCCATCATTCGATCCAGGAGGCCCCGCAATGCCTCCAACGAGGGCTACGACGCCCACGGGCACCGTCGTAAATGGTAGCCTCCTCTAGATCTGAGGTTTCCCCATGAAAGAATGGAGCAAATGACGCCCCCACCATCGCCTCCAACGAGGAAAACAACACCCACAGGCGGCGCTGACGATGGTGGCATCCTCACCCACTTCAGCAGTTAGGCCACCATCTCCTCCTCCGCTTGATCCGCCGACGGGAAGCCACCGCGAGTCAACACCCACCGACCAGATCCTTTGGACCGACGATGAAGACAACAGAAGGTAGAGGAGGTACATCGCTGCGTGAACGGCGGCATGGTCACACACACATCGTCCCGAGGCACCCCCTCAAGATCCACCGTCACTACCACGTCTCCATGCCACGACGGAGGGATGCCCCGCCGCCGCCATCACCTTCCCCCCCCCCCCCCCCCGCACGGGAGGGCAGGCAGACGGGAGGGGGCGGACGGGAGGGATTTGGAGGGGAGGGGAGGCGGACAGGAGGGGGAAGGGGGAGGGATCTGGATGGGAGGGGTACGGCCTGTTCAGTTGGCCCAGTAACTATGTTATCTGCATCTGCAATTCTGCATGGTAAATCTGTACTGCGTGCAAGCCCCGTCCAGACCTCGACCAGGACCCTACCGGAACCGGATCCTAGAGACGGACGCCGGCGACCGCTCCGCATGCATGCGCCATATGTACGTACTACCATGTACCGCCCGCTGTGGCGAGCGGGCAGCGGAGAGCGAGGTGGGTATGGGCTTTTGACACAGAATTTTTTCCCCCGAAACTCCCGGAGCGCCGCCAAGGGCGATTAGGGTTTTACGGGTGGAACTCGACGGCGCGCGCCGATCTACGGCATGGAGCACGGGATCGTGATCCCGAGGATGGCTTCATCAGCGGGGCATGGCCATGGGAAGGAGCCCCTGTCGCCGGGCGCGGCAAGGGCGAAGCTGGCGGAGGCCCTAGGTAAACTGGACATTACTGAAGAGGAGGCGAC
This sequence comes from Aegilops umbellulata, assembly GCA_032464435.1. Taxonomy (NCBI): domain Eukaryota; kingdom Viridiplantae; phylum Streptophyta; class Magnoliopsida; order Poales; family Poaceae; genus Aegilops; species Aegilops umbellulata. Next base: position 344,131,764 of record CP136056.1, on the reverse strand, counting down.
GCCACTGGTTCTCGACGATAGAGAAGAAGGTCAGCCAGAGAAGTGGATGATAGCGGGGAAGGTTCTGCACCGACGTGTTCTACACATATAGACAATCATCAGCGCACTTCGTCCGGCCTGGGGTAACCCTAAAGGTCTGATCTTTAGATCGGTAGAGGAAAACACGTTCGTGGCTGAGTTCGCGAGCAGGAGAGATCGTGATCGAGTTTGGGAAGGTTCGCCTTGGCATGTAAGTAAAAACGCCATCCTCTTGTCGGAGTTTGATGAATGCATGCGACCTTCTGAACTGAGCTTTAGCAAGATTCATATGTGGGCAAGGATCATCAACTTGCCCTTCAATATACGGGGAGAGAAGTGGTGTGCTGCAATAGCTCAACAAATTGACAAGGAAGCATCTGGGGTGCAATTTGATCATGTTAATGGCTATCTCAGAGCTAGAGTTTCAGTTGATGTGGACAAACCGTTAAGACGCTGGATCTTAATTGAGTCAACGAGGAGGAAACAGACGGACCTGTATGACATCCAATATAAGAATGTTCCGCACTTTTGTTTCTCATGCGGAAGGTTGGGCCACTCCGATTTGCATTGTCCGACCCCGGGGACTCGAGATGCCAATGGGGACCACCCCTTTGGAAGAAGTCTGCGGTCGGCGGAAGATCGCAGAGCGCCGAGTGCTAGCGAGAACTCGTCTCGAGATCAGTCAAATAGTCAAAAAAACAAAGCTGAGACAAGAGGTTCGAGTAATGCAGTTGAGAAAGGAGCTGAAGTTAATTCTCCGGTTAAGAGCAAAAATCTAAATAAACGCAAGGGAGGGCCGCAAGAGAAGAAGCAAGAGTATAGGAGGGTTATACCCTTGCTGATGGACAAGGCACACGACCCAGAGGATGGCCAAGGGGGCGATGTAGAGGTGCTCTCGGACTCCTCTAAGAAAAGTGGTGAAGGCGAGAGGTTGCTAAAGAAGAAGAAACCTACCCCGGTCAACTCCGGTGAGACGGCAGAGGCTGCGGTGCAGCCCTGCCAGGCACAATGAATTGCCTCAGCCAGAACTGTCGCGGGCTTGGGAACCCAACGACAGTTCGTGAGCTTCGCAGTATGGTGAAGCAAGAAGGGCCCAGTCTCTTATTTCTGATGGAGACTAAGATTGCGGCAAAGAGGGTAGAAAATCTGCAAAATCTTCTAGGCTTTGCGGGCTGTTTTGCAGTTATTAGTGATGGTCTAAGCGGTGGCATTGGTCTATTCTGGACAAGTGAGGTTCAGGTGGATCTTCAGAGTTTCAGTTCGGGGCACATAGACGTGATGGTGCAGAATAGTAATCTGAATCGAGATAAATGGAGATTTACGGGGTTTTATGGGGCCCCTCGAGCATCAGACAGACACCACAGTTGGAGATGTCTTCGGACTTTGTTTTCTATCCAACACCCGACATGGTTATGCGTAGGGGATTTCAATGAAACATTGTATGCTACGGAACATTTTTCGCTCGCTGCCCGGCCTGAATGGCAGATGCGTGTGTTCCGTGAAGCAGATGATGATTGCTTGTTCCAAGATATGGGGTGGTCTGGAACAAAGTACACTTGGGATAATGGTCAAACAGGTGACGATAATGTCAGGGCCCGACTTGACAGAGCGTTTGGGAACCCATCATTGATCCAGATGTTCGTGCACTCAAGAGTTCGACAGATAAGTACCACGGACTCCGACCATTGCTTGGTTCTGGTCGAACTCCGTACGGATGTGGCCGAGAGGAGAAGGGGAGGGAAGCAGTTTCGCTATGAAGATGTATGGCAGACACATGCAGACTATGATAGTGTTGTCTTGAATAATTGGAAAAAAGGAGCTGGTTTGCATGGGCCTGGCGGGGGTGATTAATGCGCTTAATAACATGCAGAGTTCATTATCCACATGGGGCGCACGTGAGTTTGGCAGCCTGACGGCCAAAGTGAGGAAACTTCGACAGGGGTTGAACCAGCTTAGGAGCCGCGCGGGCAGGAGAGGTCCAACTGATGAAGAGAAAGTCATAGTTAAGAAGCTACGTGAGGCACTTCATCAGGAGGAAATATGGATGCGCCAGAGGTCCAGAGTACCATACTTGCGTGAGGGAGACAGGAATACAATTTTTTTTCACGCACAAGCAGCTCAACACAGGAGAATGAACAAAACTGAGGGACTTGTGCGAGCTGATGGGTCGGTATGCCAGTCCTGGGCAGATGACCATGAGGAGGTACAACAGTTCTACACAACTCTGTATACATCTCAAGGAGTCAGACCCTTGATGAACTGCTGGACTTAGTTCCAAATAGGGTGACAGCACCTATGAATGCACACCTAGATAAGCCATTTTACGGCAGAAGAGGTGAGGGTGGCGTTGTTTCAGATGGCCCCATCCAAAGCACCCGGAGTGGACGGATTTACTGCGGGATTTTTTCAGAGGCACTGGCCACTGCTGAAAGATGACATAACCCCGACAGTGTTGAGCTTTTTGAATGGGGGCGAGCTTCCAGAAGGTATGAATGATACATCTATCACCCTCATCCCAAAGGTTCGGCATCCACAAAGAATAACCCAATATAGACCTATTTCTCTTTGTCATGTGTTGTACAAGATTGCAGCAAAATGTATTGTTAACGGGATGAGAGATTTTCTTGACGAAGTTGTAAGTGAGGAGCAAAGTGCTTTTGTGCCTCGGCGCCTCATTACAGATAATGTTCTTATTGCTCATGAAAATATCCATGCAATGAAGAAAAGGAGGAAGGGAAAGAATTGGGTATGTGCTGTCAAGTTGGACATGATGAAAGCTTATGACCGCGTCGAATGGCATTATCTTCATGCGATTATGACCAAGTTGGGCTTTAGCTCGTCCTTTATCCGACTGATTATGAAGTGGTGTAACATCAGTGCGGTTCGCGGTTCGAGTGAATGGGGAGTTGCTGCCGTTTTTCACCCCTTCTAGGGGATTCAGGCAAGGATGTCCCATGTCACCTTATTTATTCCTTCTGTGTGCCGAGGGCTTTACTACACTCTTAAACAGATATGGTGGAGTGTATGCAGACAAGGGGATTCGAGTGTGCACTCAGTCACCGTGGATTAATCATCTACTGTTTGCAGATGATAGTCTTACCTTCATGCAAGCTAAACTGGAGAGTGCAGAGCGTCTAAACAACATTCTCAGGATTTATGGTGAGTGTTTGGGACAGTGTGTTAACAAAGAGAAGAGCTCCATTTTTTATTCCAAACACTCCTAGTCCAGTACGAGCAATTGTGAAAACTGCGATGGGTATATCAGTTGAGGCATTCAATGAGAGGTATTTGGGCCTCCCCACAGCAGTTGGACCGATCACCTCAGACACCTTAATTTCGTTGGAGAAAGGGTGAGGTCAAAGTTGAATGGGGGTACAGAAAGATTGGTGTCTTGCGCGGCGAGGGAAGTGCTCATCAAGGCAAGAGCACAGGCGGTGCCAACATACACTATGAGTTGCTTTAAACTCACGAAAAAAGTGTACAAAAACATCTCCTCACCGATGGCAAAGTTCTGGTGGAGCAGTTCTATAGATCGAAGATCTCTACATTGGATAGATTGGAAGTCTTTGTCGCTTCCAAAAATCAGAGGAGGCATGGGATTTCGTTATCTGGAATGTTTCAATATTGCATTGTTAGGGAAACATGGCTGGAGGCTTATCACTAGCCCGACTTCGTTATGCTCTCGGGTGTTGAAAGGCCGCTATTTCCCGAACACGGATTTTATGCATGCTACTGTTCCTTGTAACGCCTCGGCTACCTAGCGAGCGATCGTTGCCGGGAGGGCGGCACTGGATACTGGCCTGCTAAAACGGATTGGCGATGGCTCGTCCACGCGCGTGTGGCAGGATGGATGGCTACCAGGCAAGCTTTCGTTGCGGCCCACTGCACAGATTGGTACAACACCTATCAATCTTGTTTCAGACCTGATCGATGATGTGACTTGGTCTTGGAAAGCTGGCCTTGTTTGAGAAAATTTTATGCCACCGGATGGTGATAATATTTTGAATATTCCACTCACACAAGGAGGTGGTGATGATTACTGGGCTTGGGATCATGAGAGATCGGGTTCCTATACTGTGAAGTCAGCGTATCGTGCTCTAATGACTCATAACAAGCATTCAGCTTTACAGGAAGGGGCGACTACAAAATCTTCAGAGAATAATAAGCAGTTATGGACTCGTCTTTGGAAGCTCAAAGTGCTACCTAAGGTGCGTGTGTTCTGGTGGAGGGTCCTCCATGGCATTCTTCCAGTGGAGAGCACACTACAGTACATGCATATTGCAACCTTAGCACGATGCAAGGTGTGCATGGGAGCTGATGAAGATCTGATGCATGCTTTGATCAAGTGTTCACATGCTCAAACTTTCTGGACAGAAGCTCGAAAATGGTTGCAGGTCAAGCTACCGAAGTTACACCCTATGACTTGGTGTAGGGATATTCTTTGCGACTCTCGGTTTTCAGAGAGTGATCGGGCAAAGATTGTTACTGTCATGTGGGCTATTTGGACCTCTCGCAATAATATAACGCATGAGAGAGCAAGTATGAACCCGGCGCAATCTCTCCGCGCTCCATCGTAGCGCCGCTATTATTAGAAATAGAAGAGCTAGCCTTATCTTTTCTATCTTTTGATGTTCAACATGTATCGAGAAACTTCAATATGTCGGCCCACTTGTGTGCTAAACATGCTTGCACCTTGGGGATCACCGACTGCTGGATGGACTCCTCCCGGCTTCCTCATGACCAGCGTTTTGGCTGATCGTGCGGGAACAGAGTATAGTTGAATAAAGCTCGAAGTTTCCCGCAAAAAAAAAAAGTGGAGAGCGAGGTGCCCGCGTAGCCCAGCATTGCGGCGTGCTTGGGTACGCCGCGATGGTCGCTGTCGGATCACAACCGTGGCAGGCAGCGCCGTACCATACGCTTGGTCACGGATGGACTATGAACGGACTGCAGCCTTTGCTGACATTCCAATCGACTCCAAGCAACCACGACGAATTTGTCCATCTTGTCTTTTTCCTTTTCCCCTCCTCCTAGTATGTTGTGCATCTTCAGCTTACTCGCCGTTTGCCCCTGAATTCACATCGGGTCGCCGGAAAGCCATGGCTCAATATTACGTAGGAGTAAAATGTTACGTACTTATATTAGAGTACGGGGCTACAAAATATGGTCGACGAGACACTTCTCTTCTTTCATGCATGCAACAATACACATCTGACAAGACGCTTTAGAAAGCAAAGCTACTTGCACAAGAGGCGAGTGCATCCGGTGTCGCTGGGCGCCATTTTTTCTGGCTATACGTATCGATCTGCCCATGCTCTACGCGGACTTTTGCCTAGCTAGTGTAGTAGTAGTAGTACAGACAGATACACTGTACAAGTACACCAGTACTAGTACAAAATTTGACCCTAATAAAGGGTGGCTCCGCGGAGTTAATGGCGTCACATGGCACCCCTCCAATCTTAAGCCGAATTTTATTTAATTTAGCCGCACCGTCGTCACATGAAAGGAACTGTAATGACCATGATTATTTATTTAGTCTAGGGACGAACACGCAGTAACATGGGGAGCGCTCGGATCCGATCCATCACAAGTTAATTAAACCAGCGGACAGGGTGATGTGATAATTAGGGTGGCGGACAAGTCAAACAAACAAGCCGAAAGCGAAGCACCGCACCGTAGCAACACAACGGAACGGAAAAGAAAAAGAATCACGTTAAGATACCCGCGCGGTTGGGTCCGTTTGACTACGTCGACCAGAGCAGGCCCGTGAAAGGCGGGCGAGCATCCATCCCTGTCCACTTCCGTTGTGTTTTTTCACTTGTCTAGCGGCCTTTGGCGACCATGAAGTGAAATTCCGGCGCTTCTTTTTTCCTTGGTTAGTGCCAAGCCTGAGTGGTGCGTACGTGTCGACGTTTGCAATATGGTCGCACCCAGTCTCTGGTCTGGTGAGTCAAGCTTGAACGCCGTTGCACTGCGTGGAGTTTTGGTCATACACGCACGCGCCACTGGAGTCCCAGTCTTGAAGCAACAGCACTCGCAACCGTCGGGAGCGGTTATGCAAGCAAGAGCGTGAGCAATCCATCCGCAAAGCGGAGCAGTGCACCACCAGTCCACTCTTTTCCTGCTTTCCGAGCCGAGCAGTCCAAGACCCCAATCATGATCGTGAACCGTGGGGCGTGGAGCAGCGTGCGGGTGTTGGATAAGACGGGTGCGTGAGCCAACGTGATAATAAGTCCAACAAGGCTGCAGCGACCTTTCACAAGGCCCCGGACAAAAGGTTAGACGGCGGAGTCCATCGGGAGAGACGACCGCCGATCTACCGATCTACCATGGCCGGTGGGTGGGTGCGGGTGGAGGCGTCGCACGACGGACGGACATGGCACCGCGCCGAAATGGCCCGGCGAAGACGACTGACCCTACCCTACCCTACCCTGCCATGTCGTCTCCCGCGCGCCCGTCCAATCCAGCTCCTGTGCAGATGCCCCCCGCCACCTGACAAGATTCATCACGCACGCACGCACGGGCCACCGAAACGGAACCAGCAAGGCCGGCCGGGCGTAGTACGAACCAGATAGACTGTCCACCAAGTGTGCGCTGGCTGGCTCGGCTCCCCAACCCAAACAAACAAGTCTTCTCGCACTACTGTAGCATGCATCTCTGCCCTGCTCTTTCACCGATCCTTCCTTGAAATATCCTCTTCAACATTTTGCTGGGATATGGTGGTGTAGTACGGGCTAGCCGCCGGATGTTCGACCATCAAGGACTACTGAGTCAGTCACTGAAAAACATGGCCATGGTTGGCGTACCTCCGCTCCGGGGCAGATGATCCAGGTACATCCTGCCTCGAGGACTGACTGCTGGTTGAAGACTGAAAAGTGCCAAGCGCAGCACACAGCTTGTCAGCAGAATTTGAGCTTTTGCAGTAGAAGAATCACTCCCATGCTATTTTGTGTACTACTACTTGTAGTATACTGTCATCCTGTGTGATGCGAGCATACCGGAGAAGAAGACTGGAGGCATGTTTCCAAATACTTCACTTGGATTGCAGCCAGCAGCGAACACCGGATTTTGGACAATTATGGCAGCTTCAGACCGTATGCATCCACATGCACTCTCCTTCCCACAAGATTACAAGGTCGTATTTATGAGCTTGGACGCACCAACGGTGGTGGTCGATGAAGATCAGAGGGAATCTCAATCCAAACAGCAACCGGAAGAAGATCAGAATTGGGAAAAGATCTACTAGCACATGAAGGTCGAGCGAAATTAAGCTGTAATTAATCGATTAATCGAGTCGCAACCCCAAAACAGAACCAACTCCCCTCTTCCTTTCAAGAAGGGAGCAAAAATTACAACAGCGGTGACGCCGGCGCCGGCGCCGGCGAAGAACGACACGGCAAACAACTTAATACTATGGAACTAGAACTGCAAACAAAGGACGGCGATACAGCGACGATAGTAGAAGTCGTAGATTACTTCATGGCTGGCTGAGCAGGATGCGCGCGCAAAGGCGGAGGCTTTGGGTCACTCACTCGGCCGGCGCCGCCGTCGCGGACGCGGCGGCCATCCTGGGCGAGCTGACGGGGAAGAGCGGGAGGAGCCGCGGCGGCTCGGCGCCCCGCGGCGAAGGGTGGAAGAAGAAGCCCTTGTCGGCGATGGCCGCGCGCTCGGCGGCGTCCCCCGAGGACGACGCCGGCGAGGGGAAGAAGGGGTCGCCGGTGAGCGGCGTCACCGGGCTGCTGAGCTTGAGGGACGGGAAGTCCAGGACGCTCGGCGAGAGGATCTCCGGCGCGGCGGAGGCGTTCCTCGGCGACGGCGGCGCCCCCATGGCCAGCGGCGCGATCATCTTGAGGTTCTTGAGGCTGCTCCGCCTCTCGTACAGCTTGAAGGACGGCTTCTTCGGGCGGCACGGGCCGCTCCCGCTCGCCGCCTGGTTCCCGGCGCTGCCGTTGGTCGTCGCCGCGGCGGCGCTCTTGGAGGACTGCTCGGAGCCGGTGAGCATCTGGACGACCTGCTTGAAGGAGGTGGTGTCGGCCTGGACGAAGGTGGTGGGGAACGGGGTGGTCTCGATGGTGCGGGGGACGGGCCTCGGGGAGGGCGGGAGATTGTGTGGGTGCGGCGGCTGCGCGCGGTGGTAGGGGTGGGACGGCGAGGTGGAGGAGGAGGAAGAGGAGGTGGAGGACGACGGGGAGTTGGGGTCCTGCGGAGGCATGGGGAGGAACTGCTTGGTGCACGGCTCCATTGAAGCCTTGCGTCTGCGTATGGTTAGAGTTCGGATGTGTAAGCTTCTCGGGGGCGAGGAGGAAGGGAAGGGGGAGAAGAGGATTTGAAGCGAGGAAAAAGGGCCGGGGGTTGGTTAAGAAGAGAGATGGAGAGAGAGGGAGAGGGGGGGAGGGAGGTTAGAGATGCATTGTTGTTGGTGTGAATTGTGAACTGGACTTTGGACGGATGCTTTCTCTCTCTCTCTCTCGCACACTCACGTCCGTTACTTCAGCTTTTGTTCCTTTTCATGCTGGGGTTTCTCAATTTTCTATCGTCTTTTTCCTCTCCTCTTTCTTTTCTATCTAGAACATCTACAGTCGGACTTGGCAAATCCGACCCTCAAACACGCATCCCGAAAGCGGCAGAGCGCAAGCCGGACTCCTCCTCAGGACCGCGTGGGATGAGTTCGGGTCGACGGATCTAGAGGTGTAGAACTCAGATCTGTTGTCCGCCATGTCGGAGTAGGCCGAAGATCGCCGGACGGTTATATGTGGGGTCGGGTGGGCCAGCGTGGGCCGGGTCCGACATGGAGGAAGCGCCCGGTCATGCCTGGTGACGGTGGCCTGGACCAGGGGTACTAACCTAGTCGGCCTATGCTCCTCGGGTTGGGCCGATGGGCCCTCATTCATTCTTAAGAAGGACTCCGGAGGTTGTACGCAGGGGGCGTGATCGACTACATCTACCGAAGACTTGTTGTATACTCCAAGACTTCTCGTGTCGCCCTGCGCCTAGATACCGACCTTATAACCCTAGATACCCAACCTGGCGTGTATATAAGCCGTGGGGTTTAGCCCGTAGAGGGCACAACAACGCAATAGCATTCACCTAGCCCTAGAGTTAGACCACATCTTACGATCTCGAGGTAGATCAACTCTATACTTGATACGTCTATATCAATATAAACAAGAGCATGACGTAGGGTTTTACCTCCATCAAGAGGGACCGAACCTGGGTAAAACATCATCTCCCTGTTCATGTTACCATCTGTCCGAGAACCACAGCTCGGGACCCCCTACCCCGTAGTCTGCCGGTTTTCATACCGACACCGGTGCTTTCATTAAGAGTTCTGCTGTGTGATCAACATAAGGATCGATGGCTCATACGCATATCAATTGTGGCAACAACTGCGGGAGCATCTACTCCCTCGACTAGTTTTTTGTGTTCGGCAGCATGATCTTCTACGCCAATTCGACTGGCCATCTGGCCTCCGTCGAACACTACGCCCCAGGTTGGATTGTGGCCTTTGGTGGCCTCGAGTACACCGCAGATTCTCGCGGCGAACTCGTCCTGTCAGGCTGGACGCCCGACCGGATCAAGGACCTGCCCGACTCTAGAGGCTCGACTCGGACCCGGTCTCTTCCGAGGATGTCGGGCCTGGACTCGAGGCGTCACCGGAGACCCCCTGCATACAGCCTGACGGTCCCCTCTCAATCTTTGGCCCGGACATAGATCCGGCTCCCGCCTCTAAAGCTATGCCAGGCCTAGAACCAACCCCAGCGCAGGATCCAGGATCACTTTTGGACCCCCTTTGCGCCGAGAACACCTCAAGCTATACGTCGGGCACACTTCGAGTCAGCCCCGCATATAACCATGCAATAAATTCCGAAGAGCTATCCCACCTTAACGAGATGCTTGACCTTATCTGGAGCATGTCTATCTCGAACGACAAGACTTCGGTTTATGATCAGATCGTACTTAAAGCCGACGATCAGGAAATTTACATCCCACCCACCACCCACCTAGTCGCCACGACCGATGACTTAACCGACATGTTGGACTATAGTGAGGCCTTGGACATGGATGAAGATGCCGATGGCCCCATAGAAAACACCTTGCCTCTGGTAAACACCGACAGGTGAACTGCGACATCCATCTATGATGTCTACATGGTTGACACTCCCAGATCCCCTCCAAGACGTCGGTGCAGACGCAGAAGGTGCAACAACGGGGAACCCAGCGGCAATAACGTCATCGCCGATGGTGATGCAACAGCCGGAGACGCCGATAACCCTAAGGAGGACTTTCAAGCCTCCCGAGTGCAGAACATCAGTCTCGAAGGAACCCCGAGGACTTAGATCCCGATGACCTCTTTGAAGGGGCCGGCGATAATTACATGCTGGAGTCTGAGGAAGAAGAGAGACTCGGCACCAAGGACTACATCGTCCCCGAAGACCCTTTCGGACAAGAGCGATTTCGACGGCGCCTCGACGCGACTGCTCAGATAATAAAACGCAAGCAGCAGCAGCTGCTGCAGGCTAACACAGACGCACTGAACCAAAGGTGGGTTGAAGTACTCTCGGTCAAACAAGATCTCGAAGACCGGCGTCGTAGTGCGCCGAAATCATACCCACGTAGGCGTCTGCAGCCGAAGTTCTATGAAGAACTAGCCGCCAATGAGCCTGACCGCACCCCTAGAAGCCGGGACAGGCCAGTATAGGAAAATATTAACTCTCGCCCGGCTTCACGCCATTACGACAAGGACCTCGTGGATTACCTACACCCTCATGACTTCGACGTCAGATTGAAGCAAATAGAGCAGCCCCTCCGCCCATCTACGGATCAAGAGGACGCATGCTTGCGGGGACGAACGACTACGACGCCTGGATGGACAGGAACGATCGTGCCTGAGATCAAGCCTACACACGGATCTCCCCTAACCTCCGACGGGATACCACACGGTTCTGAGGTCTAGCTCACCCCATCTACTTCACAGATAGGGTCATGGAACACCGGTTTCAAGATGGATTTAATCCCATCAACATAGAATCATACTTTGGCACCACGAACCTAGCAGTATGGATTGAAGATTTTCTTCTCCACATAGATATGGCCAACGGAGATGACCTCCACGCCATCAAATACTTGTCGCTCAAGCTAAAGGGGTTGGCTAGGCATTGGCTTAACAGCCTGCCTCTTCATTCTATTGGGAGCTGGGAAGCCCTTGAAGATGCTTTTCGGGCAAATTTCCAAGGCAATTACGTCCGACCTCCGGACGCTGATGACCTCAGCCATGTCACCCAATAGGCAGGTGCTACTTCTTGAGCTTGCGTTGGTTTTTTCCTTGAAGAGGAAAGGGTGATGTAGCAAAGTAGAGATAAGTATTTCCCTCAGTTTGAGAACCAAGGTATCAATCCAGTAGGAGGAACACACAAGTCACCAATGGTTGCACCTACACAAACAAACAAATACTTGCACCCAACACGATAAAGGGGTTGTCAATCCCTTCACGGTTACTCGCAAGGATGAGATCTGATACAGATAGGTATAAAAGATAAATAGAAGTGCAAAATAAAGTAAAGGTAAATAAAAATTGCAGCAAGGTATTTTTGGATTTTTGGTTTTATAGATGTAAAAATAATATGATAAAAGATAGACCCGGGGGCCATAGTATTCACCAGAGGCTTCGCTCTTACAAGAACGCATATGGTGGGTAAACAAATAACTATTGAGCAATTGATAGAAAAGCGAAAAGTTATGACGATATCTAAGGCAATGATCATGAATATAGGCATCATGTGCGTGACAAGTCCGAATCCTGCATGCATCTACTACTATTACTCCACACATCGACCACTATCCAACATGCATCTAGTGTATTAAGTTAACAAGAACGGAGTAACGCCTTAAGCAAGATGACATGATGTAGAGGGATAGATCCAATCAATATGAATAAACCCCACGTTTTTATCCTTAATGGCAACAATACAAATACGTGCCATGTCCCCTTCTGTCACTGAGTATGAGCACCACAAGATTGAACCCATTATAAAGCACCTCTCCCATGACAAGAAAAATCAATCTAGTTGGCCAAACCAAATCAATGGATCGGAGAGAAATACAAAGCTATGTTAATCATACATAAAAGAGTTCAAAGAATACTCAAATAACATTCATAGATAATATGATCATAAATCCACAATTCATCGGATCTCAACAAACGCACCGCAAAAGAAGTTTACATCGAATAGATCTCCAAGAACATCGAGGAGAACATTGTATTGAAGATCAAAGAGAGAGAAGAAGCCATCTAGCTACTAGCTATGGACCCGTGGGTCTGTGGCAAACTATTCACACATCATCGGAAAGGCATCAAGGTTGATGTAGAGGCCCTCCGTGATCGAACCCCCCTCCGGCGGAGTACCGGAATAGGTCTCCAGATGGAATCTCACGAGGACAGAAACTTGCGGCAACAGAAAAGCATTTTCGGTATGCCCTCTGGTATACGGGAAATATTTGGTATTTATTGAGCAAAGATTAGGGTTAGAGGAGCATCAGGGGCCCACAAGCCTGGGGGCGCGCCCTCCGAGCTTGTCGCCAACTGGTGGCCCCTATGACCCCCTCCCAAAGGTTCATGGGTGTCTTCTGATCCAAGAAAATCCTCAAAAAGTTTCGTTCCGTTTGGACTTCGTTTGGTATTGTTTTTCTGTAGAAGACAAAAACAAGGAAAAGCAGCAACTCACACTTGGCACAAGGTTAATAGGTTAGTCCTAAAATTTGATATAAAACAGCATAATAATGCATATAAAACATCCAAGATGGATAATATAATAGCATGGAATAATAAAAAAATGTAGATACGTTGGAGACGTATGAAGCATCCCCAAGCTTAATTCCTACTTGTCCTAGAGTAGGTAAATGACAAAAATAGAATGTTTGACGTGGAATGCTACCTAACATGTTTATCATGTAATCTTTCTTAATGTGGCATGAATACTCAGATCCATAAGATTCAAAACAAAAATTTAATATTTACATAAAAACAATAATACTTCAAACATACTAAAAAGCAATCATGTCTTGTCAAAATATCATGGCTAAAGAAAGTTATCCCTACAAAATCATATAATCTTGTCATGCTCTATCTTAACAAAAAGTACTTATCATGCACAACCCCAATGACAAGCCAAGAAATTGGTTCATACTTTTTAACGCACTTCAGTTTTTTCAACTCTCACGCAATACATGAGCGTGAGCCATGGATATAGCAGTGTGGGTGGAATAGAATATGATGTTGGAGGTTGTGTGGAGAAGACAAAAAAGGAGAAAGTCTCACATGGACGAGGCTAATCAACGGGCTATAGAGATGCCCATCAATTGATGTCAATGCAAGGAGTAGGGATTGCCATGCAACGGATGCACTAGAGCTATAAGTGTATGAAAGCTCAAAAGAAAACTAAGTGGGTGTGCATCCAACTTGCTTGCTCACGTAGACCTAGGGCATTTAAGGAAGCCCATAATTGGAATATACAAGCCAAGTTCTATAATGAAAAATCCCACTAGTAATATATGAAAGTGAGTAAATAGGATACTCTCTATCATGAAGAACATGGTGCTACTTTGAAGCACAAGTGTGGAAAAGGATAGTAACATTGTCCCTTCTATCTTTTTCTCTCATTTTTTCCTTTTTCTCTGTGACGCCCTCGATTCAATCGTACACTAATCATGCACGCAAATGTGTACGATCAAGATCAGGGACTCATGGGAAGATATAACAACACAAATCTACAAACAAAATAAGTCATACAAGCATCATAATACAAGCCAGGGGCCTCGAGGGCTCGAATACAAGTGCTCGATCATAGACGAGTCAGCGGAAGCAACAATATCTGAGTACAGACATAAGTTAAACAAGTCTGCCATAAGATGGCTAGCACAAACAAGGATACAATCGAAAGAGGCGCAGGCCTCCTGCCTGGGTTCCTCCTAACTACTCCTAGTCGTCATCAGCGGGCAACACGTAGTAGTAGGCACCTCCGGTGTAGTAGGAGTCATCATCGACGGTGGCGTCTGGATCCTGGGCTCCAACATCTGGTTGCGACAACCAGAAGGAAGGAAAGGGGGAAAAAGGGGGGAGAAAGCAACCGTGAGTACTCATCCAAAGTACTCGCAAGCAAGGAGCTACACTACATATGCATGGATATATGTGTAAGGGGCCATATCAGTGGACTGAACTGCAGAATGCCAGAATAAGAGGGGGATATCTAATCCTGTCGAAGACTACGCTTCTGGCAGCCTCCGTCTTGCAGCATATAGGAGAGAGTAGACTGAAGTCCTCCAAGTAGCATCGTATAGCATAATCCTACCCGGCGATCCCCTCCTCGATGCCCTGTTAGAGAGCGATCACCGGGTTGTATCTCGCACTTGGAAGGGTGTGTTTTATTAAGTATCCGGTTCTAGTTGTCATAAGGTCAAGGTACAACTCCGGGTCGTCCTTTTACCGAGGGACACGACTGTTCGAATAGATAAACTTCCCTGCAGGGATGCACCACATAACCCAACACGCTTGATCCCATTTGGCCGGACACACTTTCCTGGGTCATGCCTGGCCTCGGAAGATCAACACGTTGCAGCCCCACCTAGGCACAACAGAGAGGTCAGCACGCCGGTCTAAACCTAAGCGCGCAGGGGTCTGGGCCCATCGCCCTGAGCACACCTGCACGTTGCGAACGCGGCCGGAAGCAGACCTAGCCTAGTGGCATTCCAGTCCAATTCGGCGCGCGCCACTCAGTCGTTGAAGTCACGAAGGCTTCGGCTGATACCACGATGCCGGGATACCCATAACTACTCCCGCGTAGATGGTTAGTGTGTATAGACCAAATGGCCAGACTCAGATCAAATACCCAGATCTCGTTAAACATGTTAAGTATCCGCGAACGCCGACCAGGGCCAGGCCCACCTCTCTCCTAGGTGGTCTCAAACCTGCCCTGTCGCTCCGCCACAAAGTAACAGTCAGGGGCCGTCGGGAACCCAGGCCCACCACTACCTGGGTGGAACCACCTGCCCCTTCAGCCCCCAACTCCGAACAGTATCACAGGTAATGTAACAGTGTAAAGTATATAGTATATGCCCGCGATCGCTTCCCAAAGTGATCACGGCCCAGTAGTATAGCATGGCAGACGGACAAGAGTGTAGGCCCACTGATGGAACACTAGCATCCTATACTAAGCAGTAGGATAGCAGGTAAAGGTAACAACAGTAGTAGCAAGGACAGGCTATGCAGCAGTATAGGATTAACTGAAAGCAGTAACATGCTACACTACTCTAATGCAAGCGGTAGAGAAGAATAGGCGATATCTGGTGATCAAGGGGGGGCTTGCCTGGTTGCTCTGGCAAGAGAGAGGGGTCGTCAACTCCGTAGTCGTACTGGGTAGCAGCAGCGTCGGTCTCGGTGTCTAGCGAGAGAAGAGGGGGAAGAAACAATAAATATTTAAGCAAACAGATGCATAGCGATGCATGACATGACAAGTAACGGTGCTAGGGGTGCCCTAATGCGGTATGAGGTGATATCGGTGAAGGGGGGAAACATCCGGGAAAGTATCCCCGGTGTTTCGCGTTTTCGGGCAGAGGAGCCGGAGGGGAAAGTTTGCGAGTTTGATATGTTAGGAATGTGTGGCGGACGAACGGGCTGCGTATCCGGGTTCGTCTCGTCGTTCTGAGCAACTTTCATGTATAAATTTTTTTGATCCGAGCTACGGTTTATTTAACGTGATTTTCTAAAGTTTTAAATCATTTTTAGAATTTATTTAATTTATTTAATTCAACATTATCCAGAATAGTGCACGCTGATGTCACCATGACGTCAGCAGTCAACAGGGGTGTTGACTGGTCAAACTGACGTGTGGGTCCAGTGGGACCCACCTGTCATTCTCTGATTAGGTTAATTAGGGTTTAACTAACTAATTACTGTTTTGATTAAACTAACAGTTAATTAGGTTAATCTAATTATGATTAATTAACTTAATTAATTCTTTAATTAATTAATATTTTAATTATTATATTTATTATTTATTATTATTTTTTTATAAACGTTCCATGAGCTGGGCCCCCCATGTCATAGGCCCAGAAGGCCTAACGGGCGCGAGCGGGCGCCCGAGAGGTGGTTAACGGGGCGGAGCCCGTGGGAGGCCGAACCCGGGTGGCGGAGGACGCGCGCGGGGGGTGGGGGGCGAAGAACGCGGGCGAGCACTGGGCTCCAGGGGCGCGGGCGCGGATGCAGAGCGCGGATGCAGGCGAAGCCGAGCAGCAACATCGTGTAGCGGGGGTCAACGGCCAAGCGAGGCCATGGCGCGGCAGGTGCGGGCGAGGGAGGTCCGGGCAGGCGTGGCATGCGTGTGTGTGCGCGGCCGTGTGCGCAGGCGCGCGAGCAAGGCAGGGGGTCGCGGTGGCCGGCGGGGGCGCAGGCAGAGACGGGGAGGCGCCAGCGGACCAGCAGCAGGGGGTGCAGGACAAAAGGGCGGCCAGAGTGAGGCCACTAGGGGCGCGGGCCTCGACGGCCAGAGCGTGGGAGGCGCGCGGGGCGTCGTGGTGCGTGCTGGCGCATGCACGCGCGACGCGAGGGAGTGGCGGGCAGGGGCGCACGGGAGGAGGGGAGCATGGGGCGAGGGAGAGGGAGGAGTGAAGGAAATATGCCCTAGAGGCAATAATAAAGTTATTATTTATTTCCTTATTTCATGATAAATGTTTATTATTCATGCTAGAATTGTATCAACCGGAAACATGATACATGTGTGAATACATAGACAAACAGAGTGTCACTAGTATGCCTCTACTTGACTAGCTCGTTGATCAAAGATGGTTATGTTTCCTAGCCATAGACATGAGTTGTCATTTGATTAACGGGATCACATCATTAGGAGAATGATGTGATTGACATGACCCATTCCGTTAGCTTAGCACTCGATCGTTTAGTATGTTGCTATTGCTTTCTTCATGACTTATACATGTTCCTATGACTATGAGATTATGCAACTCCCGTTTGCCGGAGGAACACTTTGTGTGCTACCAAACGTCACAACGTAACTGGGTGATTATAAAGGAGTTCTACAGGTGTCTCCAAAGGTAGATGTTGGGTTGGCGTATTTTGAGATTAGGATTTGTCACTCCGATTGTCGGAGAGGTATCTCTGGGCCCTCTCGGTAATGCACATCACTTAAGCCTTGCAAGCATTGCAACTAATGAGTTAGTTGCGAGATGATGTATTACAGAACGAGTAAAGAGACTTGCCGGTAACGAGATTGAACTAGGTATTGAGATACCGACGATCGAATCTCGGGCAAGTAACATACCGATGACAAAGGGAACAACGTATGTTGTTATGCGGTCTGACCGATAAAGATCTTCGTAGAATGTGTAGGAGCCAATATGGGCATCCAGGTCCCGCTGTTGGTTATTGACCAGAGATTTGTCTCAGTCATGTCTACACTGTTCTCGAACCGTAGGGTCCGCACGCTTAAGGTTACGATGACAGTTATTTTGAGTTTATGCATTTTGATGTACCGAAGTTAGTTCGGAGTCCCGGATCCGATCACGGACATGACGAGGAGTCTCGAAATGGTCGAGACGTAAAGATTGATATATTGGACGACTATATTCGGACATCGAAATGGTTCCGAGTGGTTTCGGAGATAACCGGAGTGCCGGAGGGTTACCGGAACCCCCCCGGGAGAAGTATTGGGCCACATGGGCCTTAGTGGAGAGAGAGAGGGGCGGCCAGGGTGGGCCGCGCGCCCCCTCCCCCTCTGGTCCGAATTGGACTAGGAGAGGGGGGGCGGCGCCCCCCTTTCTCTCTCCCTCTCCCCTTCCTTTCCCCCTCCTAGTAGGAGTAGGAAAGAGGGGAGTCCTACTCCTACTAGGAGGAGGACTCCTCCTCCTTGGCGCGCCCCTTCTAGGCCGACCGCCCCCTCCCCCTTGCTCCTTTATATACGGGGGCAGGGGGGCACCCCATGAGACACAAGTTGATCTTCGTGATCGTTCCTTAGCCGTGTGCGGTGCCCCCCTCCACCATATTCCACCTCGATCATATCGTTGCAGTGCTTAGGCGAAGCCCTGCGCCGGTAGAACATCATCATCGTCACCACGCCGTCGTGCTGACGGAACTCCCCCCGAAGCTTTGCTGGATCGGAGCTAGGGGTGCGTCATCGAGCTGAACGTGTGCCAAGAACTCGGAGGTGCCGGAGTAACGGTGCTTGGATCAGTCGGATCGGGAAGACGTACGACTACTTCCTCTATGTTGCGTCAACGCTTCCGCTTTGGTCTACGAGGGTACGTAGACAACACTCTCCCCTCTCGTTGCTATGCATCACCATGATCTTGCGTGTGCATAGGATTTTTTTTTGAAATTACTACGTTCCCCAACAGTGGCATCCGAGCCTAGGTTTTTATGGTTTGATGTTAATAATGATAGTGCAACTTATTTGTGGCACTGTAGTTAGGTCATATTGGTGTAAAGTGCATGAAGAAACTCCATGCTGATGGGATTTTGGAATCACTTGATTAGGAATCACTTGATGCTTGCGAACCATGCATTATGGGCAAGATGACTAAAGACTCCGTTCTCCGGAATAGTAGAGCGAGCAACTGACTTATTGGAAATAATACATATTGATGTATGCGATCCGATGAGTGTTGAGGCTCACAGCAAGTATCATTATTTTCTGACCTTCACAGATGATTTAAGCAGATATAAGCATATCTACTTGATGAAACATAAGTCTGAAAAGTTCAGAGTATTTCAGAGTGAAGTGGATAATCATCGTAACAAGAAAATAAAAGATTCTACGATATGATCGTAGAGGAGAATATTTGAGTTACGAGTTTGGTCTTCAATTAAAACAATGTGGAATAGTTTCACAAACTCATGCCACCTGGAACACCACAGCATAATGGTGTGTCCGAACGTCATAACCGTACTTTATTGGATATAGTACAATCTATGATGTTTCTTACCGATTTACCAATATCGTTTTGGGATCATGCATTAGAGACAGCTGCATTCACGTTTAAAAGGGCACCATCTAAATCCGTTGAGACGACACTATATGAACTGTGGTTTAGCAAGAAACCAAAGTTGTCGTTTCTTAAAGTTTGGGGTTGTGATGCTTATGTGAAAAAGTTTCATCCTGATAAGCTCAAACCCAAATCGGAGAAATATGTCTTCATAGGATACCCAAAGGAGATAGTTGGGTACACCTTCTATCACAGATCCGAAGGCAAGACATTCGTTGCTAAGAATGGATCCTTTCTAGAGAAGGAGTTTCTCTCGAAAGAAGTGAGTGGGAGGAAAGTAGAAAACTTGATAAGGTAATTGTACCATCTCCCTTATTGGAAAGTAGTTCATCACAGAAATCTGTTCCTGTGACTACTGCACCAATTAGTGAGGAAGTTAATGATGATCATGTAACGTCAGATCAAGTTACTACCGAATCTCGTAGGTAAACCAGAGTGAGATCCGCACCATAGTGGTACGGTAATACTGTTCTATAAGTCATGTTACTAGAACATGACGAACTTGCGAACTATGAGGAAGCGATGATGAGCCCAGATTCTGCGAAATGGTTTGAGGCCATGAAATCTGAGATATGATCCATGTATAAAAACAAAGTATGGACTTTGATGGATTTTCCCGATGATCGACAAGCCATAGAAAATAAATGGATCCTCAAGAGGAAGACGGACGCCGATAGTAGCGTTACTATCTACAAAGCTAGAATTGTCGCAAAAGGTTTTTGACAAGTTCAAGGTGTTGACTACGATGAGAGTTTCTCACTCGTATCTATGCTTAAGTCTGTCCGAATCATGTTAGCAATTGCCGCATTTTATGAAATCTGGCAAATGGATAAAACAAAACTGCATTCCTTAATGGATTTATTAAACAAGAGTTGTATATGATGCAACCAGAAGGTTTTGTCAATCCTAAAGGTGTTAACAAAATATGCAAGCTCCAGCGATCCATCTATGGACTGGTGCAAGCATCTCGGAGTTGGAATATACGCTTTGATAAGTTGATCAAAACATATAGTTTTATACAGACTTGCGGTGAAGCCTGTATTTACAAGAAAGTGAGTGGGAGCACTACAACATTTCTGATAAATATATGTGAATGACATATTGTTGATTGGAAATAATGTAGAATTATTCTGCAAAGCATAAAGGAGTGTTTGAAAGGAGTTTTTTCAAAGAAAGACCTCGGTGAAGCTGCTTACATATTGAGTATCAAGATCTATAGAGATAGATCAAGACGCTTGATAAGTTTTTTCAATGAGTACATACCTTGACAAGATTTTGAAGTAGTTTAAAATGTAACAGTCAAAGAAAGAGTTCTTGCCTGTGTTACAAGGTGTGAAATTGAGTAAGACTCAAAACCCGACCATGGAAAAAGATAGAAAGAGAATGAAAGTCATTCCCTATGCCTTGGCCATAGGTTCTGTAAAGTATGCCATGCTGTGTACCAGATCTATTGTATACCCTACACTGATTTTGGCAAGGGAGTACAATAGTGATCTAGGAGTAGATCACTGGACATCGGTAAAAATTATCCTTAGTGAAATAAGGATATGTTTGTCGATTATGGAGGTGACAAAAAGGTTCGTCTTAAAAGGTTATGTCGATGCAAGTTTTGACACCAATCTAGATGACTCTAAGTCTCAATCTAGATACATATTGAAAGTGGGAGCAATTAGCTAGAGTAGCTCCGAACAGAGTATTGTTGACATAGAAATTTGCAAAATACATACGGATCTGAATGTGGCAGACCCGTTGACTAAGATTCTCTCACAAGCAAAACATAATCACACCTTAGTACTCTTTGGGTGTTAATCACATAGCGATGTGAACTAGATTATTGACTCTAGTAAACCCTTTGGGTGTTGGTCACATGATGATGTGAACTATGGGTATTAATCACATGGTGATGTGAACTATTGCTGTTAAATCACATGCTGATGTGAACTACATTATTGACTCTAGTGCAAGTGGGAGACTGAAGGAAATATGCCCTAGAGGCAATAATAAAGTTATTATTTATTTCCTTATTTCATGATAAATGTTTATTATTCATGCTAGAATTGTATCAACCGGAAACATGATACATGTGTGAATACATAGACAAACAGAGTGTCACTAGTATGCCTCTACTTGACTAGCTCGTTGATCAAAGATGGTTATGTTTCCTAGCCATAGACATGAGTTGTCATTTGATTAATGGGATCACATCATTAGGAGAATGATGTGATTGACATGACCCATTCCGTTAGCTTAGCACTCGATCGTTTAGTATGTTGCTATTGCTTTCTTCATGACTTATACATGTTCCTATGACTATGAGATTATGCAACTCCCGTTTGCCGGAGGAACACTTTGTGTGCTACCAAACGTCACAACGTAACTGGGTGATTATAAAGGAGTTCTACATGTCTCTCCAAAGGTAGATGTTGGGTTGGCGTATTTCGAGATTAGGATTTGTCACTCCGATTGTCGGAGAGGTATCTCTGGGCCCTCTCGGTAATGCACATCACTTAAGCCTTGCAAGCATTGCAACTAATGAGTTAGTTGCGAGATGATGTATTACAGAACGAGTAAAGAGACTTGCCGGTAACGAGATTGAACTAGGTATTGAGATACCGACGATCGAATCTCGGGCAAGTAACATACCGATGACAAAGGGAACAACGTATGTTGTTATGCGGTCTGACCGATAAAGATCTTCATAGAATGTGTAGGAGCCAATATGGGCATCCAGGTCCCGCTGTTGGTTATTGACCAGAGATTTGTCTCAGTCATGTCTACACTGTTCTCGAACCGTAGGGTCCGCACGCTTAAGGTTACGATGACAGTTATTTTGAGTTTATGCATTTTGATGTACCGAAGTTAGTTCGGAGTCCCGGATGAGATCACGGAAATGACGGGGAGTCTCGAAATGGTCGAGACGTAAAGATTGATATATTGGACGACTATATTCGGACATCGGAATGGTTCCGAGTGGTTTCGGAGAAAACCGGAGTGCCGGAGGGTTACCGGAACCCCCCCGGGAGAAGTATTGGGCCACATGGGCCTTAGTGGAGAGAGAGAGAGGGGCGGCCAGGGTGGGCTGCACGCCTCCTCCCCCTCTGGTCCGAATTGGACTAGGAGAGGGGGGGGGCGGCGCCCCCCTTTCCCTCTCCCTCTCCCCCTTCCTTTCCCCCTCCTAGTAGGAGTAGGAAAGAGGGGAGTCCTACTCCTACTAGGAGGACTCCTCCTCCTTGGCGCGCCCCTTATAGGCCGGCCGCCCCCTCCCCCTTGCTCCTTTATATTCGGGGGCAGGGGGGCACCCCATGAGACACAAGTTGATCTTCGTGATCGTTCCTTAGCCGTGTGCGGTGCCCCCCTCCACCATATTCCACCTCGATCATATCGTTGCAGTGCTTAGGCGAAGCCGTGCGCCGGTAGAACATCATCATCGTCACCACGCCGTCGTGCTGACGGAACTCCCCCCGAAGCTTTGCTGGATCGGAGCTAGGGGTGCGTCATCGAGCTGAACGTGTGCCAAGAACTCGGAGGTGCCGGAGTAACGGTGCTTGGATCGGTCGGATCGGGAAGACGTACAACTACTTCCTCCACGTTGCGTCAAGGCTTCCGCTTCGGTCTACGAGGGTACGTAGACAGCACTCTCCCTTCTCGTTGCTATGCATCACCATGATCTTGCGTGTGCGTAGGATTTTTTTTTTGAAATTACTACGTTCCCCAACAAGGAGGGGCGTGGCCCTCATCGCGCGGACGTAGGGTCTATGGCAGCGGGCTCGACGGAGGTCGGGGAGGTCCGACGAGGGAGATCCGACGACGGGCGGCGTTCCGGGCAGCAGCTGACGACGGAGGGCGGCCGCAGGGCGCGGGGGCGACGCGGCAGGCGCGGTGAGGGGCGCCGCTGAGGGAGAGGGGACGGGGGCGCGAGGATGAGGGTGGAGGTCCGGCGGCGGGCGTCATCAGGGAGGCAGGATGGGTCGATTCCCTCGAGCCGATCTGGATCGGGGAGGAGGGGGAGAGCGAGTGGGGCGCGAGTGGGGCGACGGGGTGGGGTTAGGGTTTGCGACGTGGGGGATATGGGGAATGGGGGGGGGGTGGCCGGCTGGGTCGGTTGGCCAGGTTGGTTGTGGCCTGGTGGGCCGAAGCCCAAGGGGCCGAGGGGGTCCTCCTTTCCTTTGTTTTTTTATATTTTCTTTCTTTTTATTTATTTTCTTTTCTGCTTTATTTAGTCACACTTTATTTTAGTTATTTATAAAATATGACCATAGCTCCTAAAACAAGGTTTCAGAACAATCCTCTACCATAAAATGTTTGGTGGTCAAATAAACTAATTTAATATTTGTTTATTATTTAAAATCATTTAAATAATTTCCTTGCCACGGTTATATTCATTTTAGAGTATTTAGTCATATCATAAAAGTGTGGTTTCTCCGCCATAATTACCTATGCATCATTTAACACAACCCGAACATTTTAGTTTTAATGTTTGAAAACTTTTACCGTTTGGTTTGTTTTTGAATTTGAATTTGAATCGGTTTCGAACTAACGCGAGATTAGCAACGGTAACCGTAGTGATGTGGCATCATTAGCGTAGATTTACTGCAGCATAATTATGTGGGTGTCACAATTCTCCTCCACTACAAGAAATCTCGTCCCGAGATTTATGAGGTGTGGTAAGGGGGATAGATTTGGTTACGAAATCCTAACGAATCTTCTCGGTCTTGGTTGCTCTTCTCGAAGTGGTTGATCCATAGCGCTGATGTCCTCATTTCTCTTCTTCAGGTCATCATGATGAAGTTGTCGTCCTTCCTTCAGGATCTTCACCGTACTCACGAAAGGGTAAGAAGGGAAAACTCGATATGGATGGATTCTAACAAGATCGAGCATCAGACGGTTAATTCAGGGAAGAAGCATAAGTATCTCTCGATTTGAAACTTAAGAAGACATCGAGAGCAAAGTAAGAAGGTACCATGAGAATCTTCAAACGGATAGGCAATCGTTCGGGGCCTAAGCACAAGGTGTAGGGTTTCAGGGCAACGAGAATAGGTATTGCGTCTGATACCAAAATAGGTCACTAGGAGGTGGCTCGTGAATTACATACGAGGCCACACGCGAGGAATAACTTCGGGAATAGGGGTTGTACAGGAGAGTCAGGTTTCGATCCTGTGGAACTATGGGTTATGGACCCACCATGTGGGTTAAAAGTAGGAAGGGCGGTGACGTCTTGCACTATCATGGAAGCAAGGCATGTCAGAGGATAGCCTGTCAGTTATGTCGGCAACAACATCGGTACCAAGGGCGAGGGACGAAGAGAACCATATTCCTGCTTGTCGAACGAGGCGGACCAATAGGCAAAGTTCTCATCCATCGGTGGCTGCCGGAATGTTATCAACATAGTAACAGGGTCTTACTGACACGGTTATACACCAAGGTGTTTACATAAGCAGAAGAATATTACTGCTTAGATCATGTGGATCACAAGGAAGGTTAAACAAATCAATGGAAGGAAAATGTGATCATCAGATCAAACAGAACAATGGAAAGGATAATGTGTTTGACACATATACCAGGGGTATACCCTTCCCAAGAACAAGCAGAGCATGATATCCATGACAGGATATAATGTAGAAAACCTTTTAGGTAGGGGAGAGAAATTTCATGACATTATCCATACAATGATGTTTGGATAATTTGATTAAGAAAATTTAGCATTGTGCTTCAAGTGTTCTTATCGATGATAGGAGTACCACATACATGCTTCGAGATAGCACTGACATGGTCTTCAAGCAAAGGTCGGACTTCGGATACACGAAGGATCCATTAGGATAAACTTATTAAACATGGCATTCAATTTCCTCATGGAAAAATGGTTAACCTTGTTAAAAAGAAAACTATAACAATAGGTCCTCCGGCCAGGTGTACTCGGCATGACACCACCTTACCGGGCCATATAACGACCAATGTTATAACTCTTGAAAATATGTTCCCACCATCATATCAGACCGAGGTTCAGATCTAATTGTTGTCATGATACCTCAGACTCAGGATGTCCGAGAAGAAAAGGTGCAACACAAATAGACGAAATGACATTGCAAGATTCTCGGGAAATGAAATATGGGAGCGGGCTCCTGGAATAATAGTTCATCATTAAACCAAGGAGGGGATGAGAAGGTGGCTGATGGGCTCAGCGACAATTCATCGAGATTTCCAAAGGATTGATTTCCACAATTAGGTGAACAAGGAAATATCAATTGTCGGTTCAAATGATATAATGATGTATGCTCGAGGGAAACATACACAACTGAACAATGATAGAAGGGTGCACCCAGGAATCTGGACTAGGTAGCACGATCAATGTTCGAATGATGATTCAATAAGCAATAGACTTAGAATGAAACTGTAGACCAATAACTTCAAAGCAATAGGGTTGCTAGAACTTTATAATTTACACATCACAGACCATTTGTCGGTATTCCGGTTAGAAACAACACGGAGACCAAGAAATGAACGCAAAAGGCGAGAGATATTACTATATCAAGAATTCTCAAGAGGTGGTAAAATTACCACGACATTCTTGACATAAAAAGGTGGTAATATTCCAAGGTAAAGAAGAACAAATGCTAGATAGCAAGGATCTCAAGGTATAACACAAAACATGAACAAGTTTGTGTTGAACGGAAGGCAATTGTGTGGTCGATGATAACACAAATCATCGAGGGCAAGGATAGTATTTCTCATCATGAATTCAATTGATACCCTGGAAGAGCTCAAGATGCTGATGATGATCACGACACATGTGTCGAGAGATTTCATGAGGATGTAATCGATCGACGATGACATCAAAGTTTAAAGGAATGATGAAGCGAAAGGTTATTGTAACCATGGGTACGACACAAACTCGAAATCAAGCTTGCTGTTCGAGGGGAAACGAGAAGACAAGGAAGATCGACGTAAG
Source organism: Aegilops umbellulata (assembly GCA_032464435.1). NCBI lineage: Eukaryota > Viridiplantae > Streptophyta > Magnoliopsida > Poales > Poaceae > Aegilops > Aegilops umbellulata. The sequence continues at coordinate 344,105,756 of CP136056.1, read as the reverse complement.
CTTAGCTCATCGCCGAAAGTGGTGCTCCGAAAATAAGTACCGGGCAGCACAGTTAAAATCAGCACGATACTGATATAGTCAATCAGGATAGAAACGACGTGATTGAGTACAAACTCGTAAGTAAAGAAGATTACTAATAGTTGTTTAATCACGATGCGGACACGATTCAGTTACCGATGTCCTTGAGTGTTTAATAACTCAGGGCCCGTGAAAAATTGGAATCAGTGAGAATGTAGCACTTGATGGAGAACTCATAAGAAGTTATGTAGTTCCATGATAATCTCGAGATACCGGGGGTAATACTCGACGACAAATCAAAGTAGAGGTTGGATTAGGGTAATGCTCTGCAGAAGGCAAGTGCTTAAACTTGCACGAGAAATGGTATTTAAAGAAGAACACGGTCGGAATCCACGATCATAAAGGATCGAACCACTGATACAAGATGAACTTATAGCAAGAAGGTAATTATTTTTACGAGCAGCTTCCATGATAAGTTATACACTGTGTCCCTGGGCATGAACGCGAGGTTCAAGGTTGACTCCCACTTCTCCAATGTATAACCTTCCATTCAATTTTTGCTTGATAAAGGCATTAGTGCTGAAAGTTTTACCTGGTGAAATACCAGATGAGTATGACTCGTGAAAACTTCCGAGTTCACACATATAAAGGAAGGCATAGGTTCAACCCGTTAGGGTATCGTGGAAGCATATACCACCAGCTTCAATAGTAAATACCACCAGCTCGAAAATAGAGCATGGTTGGCCAAGCAGATGATACAATTTACCAAGGGCATTATGTATCAAGTAAAGAACTCACAAGAATTTTGGTTGTGAAGGACATTGTCGGATAATAACCCGGCAACAGGTATGGCGGTCCACAATGGGGCTGATGTGAGTATCGATACTCAATCAGAGGAAGAATCAATGCAAAGACATTGAATTATAGAAACAACTAAGTAACTTAGAGCTCAATTGCAAAGGAATTATGATTTTCCAAGCGAAGGATCAGAAGCAGACGCTCTGATCAAGGATGGATAAGTTCAAAATACTTAGGGGCACAATCGACGACAATTTGATTGGCGAGAACCAGCTCATGTTTAAAATGACGTCTGAGACAGAAGGATGAATTCTATGATTTGATTGAGGATTGCGAGCATTTGCAACTTATTGAATCAACGGACTCAAAATGATAATGACAAGGGATGCCAATAAGGTAACTAGACTTCTGGGATTAAGCATAATGCAAGCCAGCAAGGATTTCAAGAGCAATAGGCTGCTCAGGATTTTTGGAAGTTCAAATAGTATTTCGAAGACTTCTGGGAATTACTTGAATCAACTGGGATGAGTGGACACTCGATAAGTGTGGGAAATTATTCGTAGGGGTATTCATGTGGCAAGAAACTGCAAGGCAGTGGGCACAAAGTATTCTTGGGGTATCTTGTAATAACAAGATCGACTGGGAATAAAAGTAAGAACAACAGGTGTAAGTATTTATCCATAGGGATATTTCGCTGGTAGTGATTTGCAAAGCAACGGGCACAGAGTCTTAAGATAATATCGGATAGTATCTTCGAAATCTTCTGGTGTAACAAGCGATCATCTGGACCGAAGGGGCTCTCCGGGAGAAAGTAGTTACGAGAACCTAGTGTTAGATTTAGTAAAATTATTACACCTGAATAGAAGAGAGATCAGAGTCCCAGAGTATAGGTCGAGGAATAAAAGATCCTAATACCACCCAATGGCGACGTGGGCCCATGGGCCGCACAGCCATGTTAGTAAAACAGTTTTCATCGACTAGACTCAACTTCGGCCAAGGAGTTTGGAAGGGGGATTCCTACAGGCAGTCGGCTCTGGCACCAACTTGTGACGCCCCCGATTCAATCATACACTAATCATGCACGCAAATGTGTACGATCAAGATCAGGGACTCACGGGAAGATATCACAACACAACTCTACAAATAAAATAAGTCATACAAGCATCATAATACAAGCCAGGGGCCTCGAGGGCTCGAATACAAGTGCTCGATCATAGACGAGTCAGCGGAAGCAACAATATCTGAGTACAGACATAAGTTAAACAAGTCTGCCATAAGATGGCTAGCACAAACAGGGATACAATCGAAAGAGGCGTAGGCCTCCTGCCTGGGATCCTCCTAACTACTCCTGGTCGTCGTCAGCGGGCAGCACGTAGTAGTAGGCACCTCTGGTGTAGTAGGAGTCGTCGTCGACGGTGGCGTCTGGATCCTGGGCTCCAACATCTGGTTGCGTCAACCAGAAGGAAGGAAAGGGGGAAAAGGGGGGGAGAAAGCAACCGTGAGTACTCATCCAAAGTACTCGCAAGCAAGGAGCTACACTACACATGCATGGATATATGTGTAAGGGGCCATATCAGTGGACTGAACTACAGAATGCCATAATAAGTCTAATCTTGTCGAAGACTACGCTTCTGGCAGCCTCCGTCTTGCAGCATATAGGAGATAGTAGACTGAAGTCCTCCAAGTAGCATCGTATAGCATAATCCTACCCGGTGATCCCCTCCTCGATGCCCTGTTAGAGAGCGATCACCGGGTTGTATCTGGCACTTGGAAGGGTGTGTTTTATTAAGTATCCGGTTCTAGTTGTCATAAGGTCAAGGTACAACTCCGGGTCGTCCTTTTACCGAGGGACACGGCTATTCGAATGGATAAACTTCGCTGCAGGGGTGCACCACATAACCCAACACGCTTGATCCCATTTGGCCGGACACACTTTCCTGGGTCATACCCGGCCTCGGAAGATCAACACGTCGCAGCCCCACCTAGGCACAATAGAGAGGTCAGCACGCCGGTCTAAACCTAAGGGCGCAGGGGTCTAGGCCCATCGCCCTGAGCACACCTGCACGTTGCGAACGCGGCCGGAAGCAGACCTAGCCTAGTGGCATTCCAGTCCAATCCGACGCGCGCCACTCAGTCGCTGACGTCACGAAGGCTTCGGCTGATACCACGACGCAGAGATACCCATAACTACTCCCGCGTTGATGGTTAGTGCGTATAGACCAAATGGCCAGACTCAGATACAAATACCCAGATCTCGTTAAGCGTGTTAAGTATCCGCGAACGCCGACCAGGGCCAGGCCCACCTCTCTCCTAGGTGGTCTCAAACCTGCCCTGTCACTCTGCCACAAAGTAACACTCAGGGGCCGTCGGGAACCCAGGCCCACCACTACCTGGGTGGAACCACCTGCCCCTTCAGCCCCCAACTCTGAACAATATCACAGGTAATGTAACAGTGTAAAGTATATAGTATATGCCCGCGATCACTTCCCGAAGTGATCACGGCCCAGTAGTATAGCATGGCAGACGAACAAGAGTGTAGGGACACTGATGGAACACTAGCATCCTATACTAAGCAGTAGGATAGCAGGTAAAGGTAACAACAGTAGTAGCAAGGACAGGCTATGCAGCAGTATAGGATTAAATGAAAGCAGTAACATGCTACACTACTCTAATGCAAGCAGTAGAGAAGAATAGGCGATATCTGGTGATCAAGGGGGGGGGGGGGCTTGCCTGGTTGCTCTGGCAAGAGAGAGGGGTCGTCAACTCCGTAGTCGTACTGGGTAGCAGCAGCGTCGGTCTCGGTGTCTAGCGAGAGAAGAAGGGGAAGAAACAATAAATATTTAAGCAAACAGATGCATAGCGATGCATGACATGACAAGTAACGGTGCTAGGGCTACCCTAACGCGGTATGAGGTGATACCGGTGAAGGAGGGGAAACATCCGGGAAAGTATCCCCGGTGTTTCGCGTTTTCGGGCAGAGGAGCCGGAGGGGAAAGTTTGCGAGTTTGATATGTTAGGAATGTGTGGCGGACGAACGGGATGCGTATCCGGGTTCGTCTCGTCGTTCTGAGCAACTTTCATGTATAAAGTTTTTTGATCCGAGCTACGGTTTATTTAACGTGATTTTCTAAAGTTTTAAATCATTTTTAGAATTTATTTAATTTATTTAATTCAACATTATCCAGAATAGTGCACGCTGACGTCAGCATGACGTCACCATGATGTCAGCAGTCAACAGGGGTGTTGACTGGTCAAACTGACGTGTGGGTCCAGTGGGACCCACCTGTCATTCTCTGATTAGGTTAATTAGGGTTTAACTAACTAATTACTGTTTTGATTAAACTAACAGTTAATTAGGTTAATCTAATTATGATTAATTAACTTAATTAATTCTTTAATTAATTAATATTTTAATTATTATATTTATTATTTATATTTTTTATAAACGTTCCAGGGGCTGGGCCCCCCATGTCATAGGCCCAGAAGGCCTAACGGGCGCGAGCGGGCGCGCGAGAGGTGGTTAACGGGGCGGAGCCCGTGGGAGGCCGAACCCGGGCGGTAGAGGACGCGCGCGGGGGGCGGGGGGGGGGGGGGGGGCGAAGAACGCGGGCGACCACTGGGCTCCAGGGGCGCGGGCGCGGATGCAAAGCGCCGATGCAGGCGAAGCCGAGCAGCAACAGCGGCAGCGGGGGGTAACGGCCAAGCGAGGCCATGGCGCGGCAGGTGCGGGCGAGGGAGGTCCGGGCCGGCGTGGCATGCGCGTGTGTGCGCAGGCGCGCGAGCAAGGCAGGGGGTTGCGGTGGCCGGCGGGGGCGCAGGCAGAGGCGGGGCGGCGCCAGCGGACCAGCAGCAGGGGGTGCAGGACAAAAGGGCGGCCAGAGTGAGGCCACTAGGGGCGCGGGCCTCGACGGCCCGAGCGTGGGAGGCGTGCGGGGCGCCGTGGTGCGCGCCGGCGCACGCACGGGCGGCGCGAGGGAGTGGCGGGCAGGGGCGCGCGGGAGGAGGGGAGCACGGGGCGAGGGAGAGGGAGGAGGGGCGTGGCCCTCACCGCGCGGACGTAGGGTCTATGGCAGCGGGCTCGATGGAGGTCGGCGAGGTCCGACGAGGGAGATCCGGCGACGGGCGGCGTTCCGGGCAGCAGCTGACGACGGAGGGCGGCCGCAGGGCGTCGGGGGCGACGCGGCAGGCGCGGTGAGGGGCACCGCTGAGGGAGAGGGGACGGGGGCGCGAGGATGAGGGTGGAGGTCCGGCGGCGGGCATCGTCAGGGAGGCAGGGTGGGTCGATTCCCTCGATCCGATCTGGATCGGGGAGGAGGGGGAGAGCGAGTGGGGCGCGAGTGGGGCGACGGGGTGGGGTTAGGGTTTGCGACGTGGGGGATATGGGGAATGGGGGGGGGGTGGCCGGCTGGGTCGGTTGGCCAGGTTGGTTGTGGCCTGGTGGGCCGAAGCCCAAGGGGACGGGGGGGTCCTCCTTTTCTTTGTTTTTTATATTATCTTTCTTTTTATTTATTTTCTTTTCTGCTTTATTGAGTCACACTTTATTTTAGTTCTTTATAAAATATGACCATAGCTCCTAAAACAAGGTTTCAGAACAATCCTCTACCATAAAATGTTTGGTGGTCAAATAAACTAATTTAATATTTGTTTATTATTTAAAATCATTTAAATAATTGCCTTGCCACGATTATATTCATTTTAGAGTATTTAGTCATATCATAAAAGTGTGGTTTCTCCGCCATAATTACCCATGCATCATTTAACACAACCCAAGCATTTTAGTTTTAATGTTTGAAAACTTTTACCGTTTGGTTTGTTTTTGAATTTGAATTTGAATCGGTTTCGAACTAACGCGAGATTAGCAATGGTAACCGTAGTGACGTGGCATCATTAGCGTAGGTTTACTGCAGCATAATTATCTGGGTGTCACATTCTCTCTTTTTTGTTTTGGGCTCTTTGGCCTCTTTTTTTCTTTTTGTTTTGGGCTCTTTGGCCTCTTTTTTATTTAAGTCCGGTGAAAGTGCAACTATCCCTGGGTGGTTTTGGTAATTCCTAACAACATATAGCTCATTGAGCTAACATTATTCCAAGATTAATATTTCAGGAAAAGCTCAATGAATGGCATGACATGGATGAGGAAAGTGGATCCCTCAAAATTCTAAGGACAAAGGATTGGCTCAAGCTTCAAGATCAAGACTCTACATTTTATATTTTAGTGATCCAAGATCACATTGAGTCTATAGGAAAAGCCAATACTATCAAGGAGGGATGAGGTGTTGCTTAATGAGCCTCTTGCTTCATGTGCTTAGTGATATGCTCCAAAATCCTCAACTATCTTCCTACATCCACATTTGACCTAAACCGAAAGTCAAACTCGGCCCTACCGATTCTTTCTATCCGGCGCCACCAAGTTTCAAATGTCATAGCCACTTCCACAAACCCTAGCCAAATCGGTCTCACCGATAGGGATCTCGGTCTCACCGAGATGGGATTGTAATCTCTCTGTTTCCCTTTGTAACGTTTCGGTCTAACCAAAGTGAGCGATCGGTCCCACCGAGATTGCAATGTAAACTCTCTGTTTCCCTTTCGTAACATTTCGGTCTCACCGAAATGAGCGAACCGGTCCCACCGAGTTTACCTGACCAACTCTCTTGTTAGCTTATTACCAAAATCGGTCCTACCGAGTTTGTGTAATCGGTCACACCGAGATTACATTATACCCGAACCCTAACCATATCGGTCCTACCGAGTTGCATCTCAGTCCCACCGAAAATCCTAACGGTCACTAGGTTTGCTGAATTGGTCTGACCGAGTTTAACCATTCGGTCCCACCGAGTTTGGTAAATTGTGTGTAACGGTTAGATTTTGTGTGGAGGCTATATATACCCCTCCACCCACTCTTCATTCGTGGAGAAAGCCATCAGAACACATCTACACTTCCAATACACATTTTCTGAGAGAGAACCACCTACACTTGTGTTGAGGTCAAGATATTCCATTCCTACCATATGAATCTTGATCTCTAGCCTTCCCCAAGTTGCTTTCCACTCAAATCTTCTTTCTACCAAATCCAAATCCTGTGAGAGAGTTGAGTGTTGGGGAGACTATCATTTGAAGCACAAGAGCAAGGAGTTCATCATCAACACACCATTTGTTACTTCTTGGAGAGTGGTGTCTCCTAGATTGGCTAGGTGTCACTTGGGAGCCTCCGACAAGATTGTGGAGTTGAACCAAGGAGTTTGTAAGGGCAAGGAGATCGCCTACTTCGTGAAGATCTACCGCTAGTGAGGCAAGTCCTTCGTGGGCGACGGCCGTGATGGAATAGACAAGGTTGCTTCTTCGTGGACCCTTCATGGGTGGAGTCCTCCATGGACTCGCGCAACCGTTACCCTCCGTGGGTTGAAGTCTCCATCAACGTGGATGTACGATAGCACCACCTATCGGAACCACGACAGAAACATCCGTGTCTCCAATTGCGTTTGAATCCTGCAAACCCTTCCCTTTACATTCTTGCAAGTTACATGCTTTACTTTCCGCTGCTCATATACTCTTTTGCATGCTTGCTTGAATTGTGTGGAGATTGCTTGACTTGTGCTAAGATAGCTAAAATCTGCCAAGAACTAAAATTGGGAAAAGTCTAGATTTTTATTTGGTCAAGTAGTCTAATCACCCCCCCTCTAGACATACTTTCGATCCTACATTCGGAGTCTCATCCTGACTTGTGGGGGAATCATAGTCTCCATCATCCTTTCCTCACATGGGACAATGTTGTAATAATGATGATCATCACACTTTTATTTACTTACAACTCAAGAATTACAACTCGATACTAGAACAAAAATATGACTCTATATGAATGCCTCTGGCGGTGTACCAGGATGTGCAATGATCTAGCATGACATCTATAAAAAAATATGAACAGTGACCAAGCCAAAAATACTATGTCAACTATATGATCATGCAAAGCAATATGAAAATGATGGTATGTGTCATAATAAAACGGAATGGTGGAAGTTGCATGGCAATATATCTCGGAATGGCTATGGAAAATGCCATTATAGGTAGGTATGGTGGATGTTTTGAGGAACATATAAGGTGGCTTATTTGTGAAAGAGCGCATCATATCACGGGGTTTGGATGCACCGGCGAAGTTTGCACCACAACTGAAGGTAGTAAGGGCAATGCACGGTACCGAAGAGGCTAGCGAAATTCGGAAGGTTGAGAGTGCGTATAATCCATGGACTCAACATTAGTCATAAGAAACTCACATACTTATTGAAAAAGTTTATTAGACCTCTAAGCAAAGTACTACTACGCATGCTCCTAGGGGGATAGATTGGTAGGAAAAGACCATCGCTCGTCCCCGACCGTCACTCATAAGGAAGACAATCAAAAATAAATCATGCTCCAACTTCATCGCATAACGAGAGACCATACATGCATGCTTCAGGAATCATAGACCTCAACACAAGTATTCTTACTAAACCACAATTACTCACTAGCATGGCTCTAATATCACCATATTCATATCTCAAAACAAATGCAAGGAATCAAACTTCTCATATTTTCAATGATCTTCATGAAAGTTTTTATTATATCCCTCTTGAATACCCACCATATTAGGAATAAATTGATAACCTAAGAAAATTGCCATATTATTTATAAGACTCTCAAAATAATATAAGTGAAGCATGAGAGTTCATCGATTTCTTCATTTATAGTCATTTTATATCATTTTTTGGTACTAACCTATTGACATAATGCCAAGTGCCAGTTGCTGTTTTTTTCCATGTTTTTTACATCGCAGAAAATCAAATATCAGACGGAGTCCAAATGCCCCGAAACTTTACGGAGAATTTTTATGGGCCATAATGAACACAACGGGCCTTGGCTGCGCCTGGGGGTGCCCCGAGGGAGGCATAACCCACCAGGGCGCGTCAGGAGGCCCAGGCGCGCCCTGGTGGGTTGTGCCCACCTCGGGTGCCCCCGGACCACCTCTTTGCTCTATAAATACCCCAATATTCCAGAAACCCTAGAAGCATCGACAAAATATTCATCCGGCCGCCGCACAGTCCAAAACCACCAGATCCAATATAGACACCATCTCGGATGGGGTTCACCACCTCCATTGGTGCCTCTCCTAGTTCTTTGTATACCTTCGGGTCCGTAGTTAGTAGCTAGATGGCTTTCTCTCTCTCGCTAGATTCTCAATACAATGGTCTCTTGGAGATCCATATGGTGTAACTCTTTTTGTTGTGTGTTTGTTGGGATCTGATGAACTTTGAGTTTATGATCAGTTATATCTTTTTATATCCATGAAAGTTATTTGAGTTTCTTTGATCTCTTATATGCATGATTGCTTATAGCCTCGTATTTGTTCTCCGATATTTGGGTTTTGTTTGGCCAACTTGATCTATTTATCTTGCAATGGGAAGAGGTGCTTTGTAGTGGGTTCGATCTTACGGTGCTTTATCCCAGTGATAGAAAGGGAAACGACACGTATGTATCGTTGCTACTAAGGATAAAATGAATGGGTCTATCTCTACATAGATAGATCTTGTCTACATCATATCATCGTTCTTATTGCATTACTCAATTTCTCCATGAACTTAATACAATAGATGCATGCTAAATAGCGGTCGATGTGTGGAGTAATAGTAGTAGATGCAGGCAGGAGACGGTGTACTAATCTTGGACGTGATGCCTATATAATGATCATTGCCTGGATATCGTCATAATTATTTGAAGTTATATCAATTTCCAACAGTAATTTGTTTACCCACCATTTGCTTTTTTTCTCGAGAGAAGCCACTAGTAAAACCTACGGCCCCCGGGTCGTCTTTCTCATATATTTGCCTTTGCGATCTACTTTTTCCTTGCATTTATTTTCAGATCTATTAAACCAAAAATACAAAAATACCTTGCTGCATTATTTATTTATTTATTTTATTTAGCGCTCGGTCTATCAATTTACTACAAACTTATCTCACGTCCGTTTGCCACTTGAGGCGTCGTACCCCGAAAGGGATTGACAACCCCTTTAACACGTCGGGTTGCAAGGATTTGTTATCTGTGTGCAGGGGCTGTTTACGTTGTGTTTCTTGGTTCTCCTACTAGTTCGGTAAACTTGGTTTCATATCTGAGGGAAATACCGACGTAGCTTCAAGCGACATCAAAAGAAATTTCTGGCACCGTTGCCGGGGAGGATCATCAACATATACCAGGTTCCTAATCACAAATATCATCTCCTTGCAATTTACATTATTTGCCATTTGCCTCTCATTTTCCTCTCCCCCACTTCACAAATATTTGCCGTTATATTCGTCTCCCTTTTCCGTTCGTCGTTTTCTTGCTTTCTAGTGTTATGGCTTGCGTCCCTACTCCTCCTTTGTCACTAGATTTTGAAGTCCTTTACTTCAAGCAAAGACAAGGAGAAAATTTAAAAGATGCCTGGTATAGGCTGATGGAATCATATCATATTTCCAACTTAAAGGGGGACGCTAAGGTTTTGCTTCGCAATTTTTATATAGGATTGGCTTTGCTTCATAGGCAACTTCTCGATTTTGCCGCTAAAGCAAATTTCATTGAACTTGATGCCAATACTGCCTATGAAATTTTAGAGGGAATTCCACCTCAAAATAAGGGGTTTTCTTTCACCCCTGAGGGAGTACAAATGTTGGACAAACTTGGTGATTTACATAAACACATGGTTAAAATACAGAAATATAATGAACCCCTCAAACACCTCAATGGTAGTATCAATCACAGGAATACCTTGATTACTCTTTGCAATAAGCGATTGGATATTTTGGATCTTAAGATGGTTTCTTTCTCGAAGAATTTATGGAAGCGTAAAGAGCCTCCCGGGTTTGAAAAAACCCTTACAAAAATTGCCAAAACTTCGGATGACAAAACTTAGATCCTTGCTTTATGCCTAGCTAAGGGCGTAAAACTATAGCGCTTGTTGGGAGGCAACCCAATGAATAAATTTTATTTTTGCTTTTTGCTTTCTGTTCTTGAGTGTTAGCACAGTTATGCTACTGTTATGATTGTGTTTTTTGTGTTTTAATTAGTGTTTGTGCCAAGTAGAACCAATAGGATCTTCTTGGGTAATAGTTGTTTGATCTTGCTGAAAGAGACAGAAACTTTGCGCTCATGAAAATAATTCTCATTTTTTATAAGAAAGTGATTTTGCTCTGATTATTTTTGCAGAAGATTAATATACAAATTTCTCAGGTCGTCCTATTTTTTTTAGATTTTTTGGAGTTCCATAAGTTTTCATCTAAGTCAGATTTCTACAGACTGTTCTATTTTGACAGATTCTGTTTTCTTTGTGTTGTGTGCTTATTTTGATGGCTCTATGGTTTTCTTTGATGAGTTTTGCCATAGAAAAGTTGGAATACAGTAGATATAATACAAAAACAAAATATGAATTGGTTTGATACAATACTTATAGTAGTGGTTTGCTTCCTTACACTAACGGATCTCACGGAGGTTTTGTTGAGTTTTGTGTGATTGAAGTTTTGAAGTTTTGGGTTATCTTACGATGTATGAAGGAAGAATAGAAGAGCCTAAGCTTGGGGATGCCCCGGCATCCCAAGCTATTATCCAAAAAAGAGCAACCAACTAAGCTTGGGGATGCCCCGAGTGGCATCCCCTCTTTCTTCTAACAACCATCGGCATTTTACTCGAAACTATATTTTTATTCGTCACATGATATGTGTTTTGCTTGGTGTGGGGAAAATCACACTTGACGTGGTATTCGACACACCGGAGAACTATCAGTCAGAAGAAATAACCTTCCAAGTGGCCCTTTTCAACAGTTGATATCACGCCCTATTGGGGCGAGATGCATTTGCACGCTTCCAAGCTATACCTCACTACGAGTATATGAAGCTCAAGATGCCCGGGCCCAAAGGCATAATCACTCTCGCTAGTGATCCGTACATAGCACTCCACGCCGAAAACAAAACCGCATCCCTGGCCCTTGAGGCATTATCTGAATCCCTCATGGCCGAAAATTAACCGCATTGCGCTCCACGGTGGATAGGTACGATGTGATCCTGGATAAACGACCCAAATCCACCTCCTTCAAACCAGCAGAAGAAATAGTCAAATTCTAAATCCATCCAACGGACCCCAATAAGACAGCATCTATCGGGGCACAACTAGACCCAATGGTCGACGCCTCACTACGAGAGTTCCTGCGCGAGAACTGGGATATATTCTCCTGGCACCCTTATGATATGCCAGGAATCCCACGCAGGTTGGCCGAGCACAGCTTCAATATATTGAAGGGACATAAACCGGTCAAGCAAACACTGCAGCGCTTTTCTGAACCCAAACGTCAAGCTATGGGAGATAAGCTAGCCAAACTAATCGAGGCCGGATTCATTAGAGAAATAAAACACCCGGACTGGCTAGCAAACCTGGTGATGGTTCCAATGAAGGATAAATCCCGACGCATGTGCGTCGATTTCAAAGAATTCAATAAGGCCTGCCCTAAGGATCCCTTCCCCCTCCCCCGCATTGACCAGATCATTGATGCTACTGCAGGACACGACTCACTGTGCTTCCTCGACACATATTACAGATACCATCAAATCAAAATGAAGGAGTCCGATCAAGCCGCAACGACATTCATTACCCCATATGGGCCATTCTACTTCAACACCATGCCCTTCGGGCTCAAAAACGCCGGGGCAACCTACCAGCGCATGATTCAAACATGCCTAGAGAAACAAATCGGCAAGACAGTTGAAGCATATGTGGACGACGTCGTCATAAAAACTAGGCACATCAAGTCACTAATAGACGATTTACGTCTCACATTTGACAACCTCCATGCATATGACATCAAGCTCAATCCGGAAAAGTGTGTTTTCGGCGTCCCCGCTGGAAAACTGCTGGGCTTCATCGTTTCCAATAGAGGAATTGAAGCTAATCCAGCCAAAATCCGAGCTTTGTCACAATTGGCTACGCCAATGGACCAAGCGGATCAAAAACTCGCCGGATGCGTGGCAGCTTTAAGCCGCTTTATCTCCAAATTGGGAGAAAAGGTATTGCCACTCTATCGCCTTCTTCGGCGCACCGATCACTTCAAGTGGACGGATGCGGCAACGGCCGAGCTGGAAGAAATAAAAGCCCTTCTAGCAAGCAACCCAATCCTGGCCGCGCCGAACGTCGGCGAACCCATGTTATTATACATATCGGCAACACACCAGGTGGTAAGCACCGTGCTCGTCGTTGAACGAGAACAAGACGGACACAAATTGCCGCTTCAGAATCTAGTATACTATGTATCCACTGTCCTCACACCATGCAAATCCCGGTACCCTCATTATCGAAAGATAGCAGCGGTCTTCACGGCATCCCGGAAGCTACGACACTATTTTCAGGAGTGTTCGATCACGGTGGCTTCCGAAGTACCACTCAATGACATAATAAACAACCGCGATGCTACAGGCCGGATTGCCAAATGGGCCATTGCGCTCCTTCCATTTGACATAACATACAAACTGCGTCGAGCCATTAAATCCCAAGTACTGGTTGAATTCGTCGCCGAATGGACCGAGGCCGAACTCCCTAAAGATTACGGCACATATTCCAAATGGGTTATGTATTTCGATGGTTCCAAAATGCTGGCAGGATTAGGAGTGGTCGTCGTTTTAACGTCCCCCACTGGAGACGTAGTCCAGTACATACTCTAGATATTATACACAGACTCCAATAACACAGCTGAATACGAGGCCTTATTGCATGTCTTCGGATGGCTGTCGCCACGGGCATACAACGCCTGGAAGTGCGCGGGGACTTAAACCTCGAAATATCTCAAATCAATGGAGATTTCGACGCCAAAGATCCAAAGGTGGCGGCTTATCGTAACACCGTCCTGAAAATGTTGGCTCGGTCCGAGGGGTTCGAGTTTCATCACGTGGCTCCAGAGAGGAAGCAAGCGGCGGACATCCTTGCTCACATCGGCGCCAAGCACGACCCCGTCCCATCTAACATCTTTCTGGAAAGGCTTTTTAAGCCTTCCATGATGTGGCAAGGGGAGAGCGGCAACACCAGTCCGGATCTGAACACAACCCCAGAAATAACACCGTCGATCCATCTCATGGCAGTCATTGCCCCATGGACCGAACCCTTCTTGGCCTACCTTAATAGGAGAGAACTCCCGGAGGATCAATATGAGGCTCGCCGCATTGTCCCGCGTTCAAAGGCCTACAAGGTTCATGACGGAGAGCTCTACAAGAAAAGCGCTACCGGAGTCCTTCAAAGATGTGTCTCCGAGGAACAGGGCGGCAGCTCCTGTCTGAAATTCATGCCAGTCTTGGCGGCCACCACGCCGCAGCTCGGGCCCTTGTTAGCAAGGCCTTCCGTACAGGTTTTTATTGGCCGACGGCCCGAGCAGATGCACAGGACCTTGTCCAACATTGCGTCGGATGCCAGCTCTTCGCCAACCAAAGCCATATGCCCCCCACCGCTCTACAAACAATCCCCATCACTTGGCCTTTCGTGGTCGTGGGGCTTGATATGGTCGGAGCCCTTAAAGGAGGAATCCATAAGAAAAAGTATTTGCTGGTCATGGTGGATAAATTCACTAAGTGGATAGAGGCCAAACCAGTTAAAACGGCCAAGGCCGGACCAGTGATAGAATTCATATCCGGTGTTGTGCACCGTTATGGTGTTCCACACAGCATTATCACCGATAACGGCTCCAATTTCACTGCCGATGAGGTGAAAACCTGGTGTGCTAATCTGGGCATTAAGCTCGATTACGCCTCTGTCTATCACCCGCAAACAAACGGTCAAGTAGAACGGGCCAATGGTCTTATTATGAGCGGCATTAAACCTAGACTAGTGCGGTCTTTGAAAGAATCAGACAAGCACTGGGTTGAGGAGCTCGACTCCGTACTTTGGGGGCTGCAGACCACGCCCAACCGCACTACTGGATATACACCCTTTTTCATGGTGTACGGCGCGGAGGCTGTATTGCCCTGCGATATTATTCATGACTCACCTCGAGTGCGCATGTACGAAGAGAGAGAGAGAGAGAGAGGCCGAGCTTGATCGGCAGGACAACCTAGATGCCCTGGAGGAGGAGCGCGATGTTGCAAAAGCCCGTTCCGCATTTTGTCAACAATAGGCCCGCATATATCAAAGTAGAGAAGTACGGGCCAAGAGTTATAATGTTGGCAAACTCGTTCTATGCTTTCCGGAGAACAAAATGGACAAACTCAAGCCCAAATGGGAAGGTCCCTTCACCATTGACGAAGTTCTCACTGGAGGAGCGTACCGCCTGCGTGATGCATCAGATAATCGCCTAGAGCCGAACCCCTGGAACGCGGCCAGACTCCGAAGATTCTATGCCTAGCGCCAAACTATTTGTTCGTCTCCTTCTCCTTGTTGTTTCCATTATTTTTTCCTCTCTTTTTGTCTTTTCCTTTTTTTTCTAGCCTTAAAGCTTTCGCGCGGCTAAACCGTGCACCCGTGACGTACATATCCTCAAACATGTACGTCCCCCATACCTGGGGGCTTCCCGGACAGAAGCTTATTATTATTTTCCGAGCATCAAGCTCATCACATATGCGTTTTCCCCATATGTACCTTTTTTCATAATTATATGCATCGATGAAAGAACATGCGGTGCCTCCATGTTTGGTTTTGGTAATTGATGACAATCTCTACGGACTTATGGTTGCCTTGAGTTATATTTGAAGGTTTTGTCCATAGGCTTTTCTTGGAGTACATGTGTTGGTTTCAAGGAGAGTTTGTGTTGACCAAGGTGTTATTAAGGAATTATCCAAAGATTGGTCATGTGAGGGTTGAGCTTATTGCAAGCATGTCTGGAAGAAGAAGATTCAATGTTGATCAAGACTAAGTCAAGAGTGAATCAAGTTGATCAACTCACAAAGCGTAGAAGATGTACCGAGAGGGATCAAGTGATCCCATGGCATGGTAAGCATTGTCCATTGTGCTTTGTGTACTAACCCATGGTCTGTGTGAGAGTTCTATGTGGGGTTAGGTACGTGTTCATGGGCTTGCGTCAAGAGGAAGATATCACTCAACCCATGGAGAGGATGACATCAAGTGGTGATCGTCATCAAGATTGTCGTGTGCAAGTTCAAGTGGAGCATCACGAAGATATCAAGTGCTTGAAGCTTGCCAACCATTGTGGTGTCAATGGACTTGTGAAGATGTGCCAAAGAGTGGCTCACCCATAGTGGAGTATGGGGGAGCAATCATCTAGTCTCCATCGACCCAACGCAATCAAGAAAGGTGGTTCATCTTGAGGAGGACAAGATCGTCATCATCTAGCTCAAGTGGATCATGTGCAAGGCAAAGGTTTGCCCTTGATAGGTTTTCTATTTTACCGGTCTCAGGGTGGTAGTTGGGAGACCGGGTTATAGGATCGATAGCCGTACTATCAAGGGGGGCTCTCAAGTGAGTAGCTTGATCGTATCGTTCGTCGAGAGCTCAAACCATTGCATCCTTGCATCATGTTTCTTGGTTGTTGTTTGGTTCTCTTTGTGAGTCTTAGAGCTTATGGTCATCTTGATGACAAGCTTGAGTTCATGGAAAACGGAGTTCGCATGCATCTTCAATGATGTTTTCGGCGTTGGAGGTTTTACCGGTCTTTCCCGAGGAAGGGTTCTCACCATTTTCTTTTGGGCCTTTTCTCACTTGCTTCTTATTGATATTTCTATCAAGATTGTGTTAGCCCTTGTCGCTTGCTTTCCAACAAACTTGGTTTCATCGAATTCGGAGTCCGTTTGCAAAAGTTGTGGCCGTTTTGGTATTCTGAAAAGGCTGCAGCGGTACTACCGCGAATGGAGCGGATGTAATTTTTTACTACCGCTCCAGAGCGGTACTACCGTGGCTCCTTCAGTGGTAGTACCGCTGCGGACCAAAAAACTCGTCCCAAGTCCTGCGGAAGTAGGCACGGAAGTATTTTTTTTGTACCGCTCGCAAGCGGTAGTACCGCTACCATTTGCGGTAGTACCGTGAGGTCTAGCGGTAGTACCGTGAGGACGAGCGGTAGTACCGCTCGGTCCAGGTTGTGAGCATAACGGTTGGTTTTTCCCCCTCCTATAAAAGGGGGTCTTCTTCCCCATTGAACCTTATCTCTTTAGCTCATGTTCTTCCCCCATTGTTGACCTTCCTCGAGCTTGCTAACTCTCAATCCCTCCAATGATTCTTGCTAGTTCTTGAGGGAAAAGAGAGAGGAGATCTAGATCCACGTTTCCACCAATCACTTTCTCCTCTAAGTAAGGGGAACCCCTTGGATCTAGATCTTGGAGTTCTTCGTGTTCTTATTTTGTTCTTCCTCTCTTTTTCCTCCCAAGCATTAGTTGCTTTGGTGGGACTTGGGAGAGAAGGACTTGGGCACTCCGTGTGCCCTTGCCATTGCATTGGGTGCATCGGTTTGAGTTCTCCACGGTGATACGTGGAAGTGAAGTTTGAGAAGCTTATTACTCTTGGGTGTTTGGGCACCCTAGAGCTTGTTCCTCTTGGGTGCTTGGGCGCCCTAGACGGTTGGTGGTGTTCGGAGCTCAATCATTATGGTGTAAAGCTCCGGGCAAGCGTCGGGGTCTCCAATTAGGTTGTGGAGATCGCCCCGAGCAATTTGACGGGTACCGGTGACCGCCCCCAAGGGTTGCCAAAGTGTACGGGTTCGGTGACCGCCCCCAAGGGTTGCCATTTGTACGGGTTCGGTGACCGCCCTCAAGGGTCCCTTAGTGGAATCACGGCATCTTGCATTGTGCGAGGGCGTGAGGAGATTACGGTGGCCCTAGTGGCTTCTTGGGGAGCATTGTGCCTCCACACCGCTCCAAACGGAGATTAGCATCCGCAAGGGTGTGAACTTCGGGATACATCGTCGTCTTCGCGTGCCTCGGTTATCTCTTACCCGAGCCCTTTACTTATGCACTTTACTTTGTGATAGCCATATTGTTTCTTGTCATATATCTTGCTATCACCAAAGTAGTTTTTCTTGCTTAGCATAAGTTGTTGGTGCACATAGGTGAGCCTAGTTGTTGTAGGTTTTGTACTTGACAAATTAACCGCTAGGTTTATTCCGCATTTGTTCAAGCCTCAACTGTAATTATTTTAAAGCGCCTATTCACCCCCCTCTAGGCGACATCCACGATCTTTCAATTGGTATCAGAGCCTCGTCTCTCTTTGTTAGGCTTAACCGCCTAGAGAGTAAAGATGTCGACTAGGGGATTAGGTTTCTCTGACACTCTTAGTTTCGATGGCACAAATTTTGATGTTTGGGTAATTCGCATGCTTAATCTCTTTAGGGTCATGGACCCAAATTTAGAGCGAATTGTAGATATGGGTTTTTCTCCTCCAAAGGATCCCCAAAGATTATCTTTAGAGGATGAGAAAAACTCTTATCTCAATGCTCAAGCTTCTAATGTGCTTTTCGATGCTTTGAGGAATGTAGTTATATTTCAACTCATGCCGTTCCGGGATGCTCATGAGTTGTGGACAAAGCTTCAAGATAAATATAGTGTGTCCAAGTTTTGTGGGGATGATTGTTCTCCCTCCACCTCCGGCCGTGTTGTGTTCTCAACTTCTTCTACATCACCTACGTGTGGTTTGCCACAAGGTAATGACATGGTGAGTAGTGGTGTTCATTGCAATGATGATAGTGGGCTTATTGTTGATAATCCTTCATCACTTTCTTATTGCAATGCTTCATCTTTGGACTTTAGCACTTCGAGCACTCCAAATGTTTCACATGCTTGTGTTGATAGTCCTTGCATATCATGTAGAAATTTCTTGACTAAATCTCATGATGATATGCTTGCTATATCTTGTTGCCATGATAAAATGCATGTATTTCCTCGAGTTGTTGTGCTAACAATGTAGAGGAAACCCAACACTCCATGGAACAAGATGTGGTCTTGAATGGTGCTTCAAGGGATCCTACACCATCATCTACTGCTTTTTGCCTAATGGCTAAGGCTTCAAAGGTACCTTCTACTTTGAACCCCAATATGTCTCTTGATGATGATGTTGATGCTAATGATGATGAGGATAATGATGAAGAGAATGATAATGTTGCTTCCTTAAAAATTAAGGGAGAAATGATTTTTAAAGCTCTTCATAAGAATAAAATTGCTCGCTCCAACTTCATGGAAATCATGTCTATTGCTATTGAGGGCAAGAAATTTATTGATGAGTTGGAATCTCGTCTTGAGGAGCATGAGGTCACCATTGAGAAAATGGAAGTTCATGAGCGTGATTACGCTAATGAGATTGCGGACCTCTCTCAAGCTCTTGAACTTGAACAAACCACCAAGGAATCTCTTGAGGAGACTTTTGCTCTAGAATTATCTAGAGTGAGGGAATCTCGTGACAGAGCTCTTGAGGTGGCCAATAATTTTGAAACTAAAAATGAGGAGCTTGAAGTTGCTCATGCTAAACTCCTTGAGGACTTTGAGCACCTCGAAAATGGCTCAAGGGTCATTAAGAGTGAGCTCATCAAACTCACCGAGTCTCATGCTCAACTTAAAGCTTCATATTCAAAAGAGCTTGCCAAGTTGTCCTCTCCTCTTGTTGCTAATGATGATGCTTGTGCTACTAACTCTATCTCTTGTGAAGCATCCATATTGAAGAAGAATGTTGAGCTAAGGGCTCAACTTGAGTTGCTATCTAGCAAGTATGGGATGTTGGAACAAAATCATGTAAAGCTCACAAGCTCTCATGATGATCTTCTAGTATCCCATAATGTGCTAAAGTTAGCTCATGAGGCCATTCTTGCTAAGGTAACATCTAGTGAGCCTCATGTGGATACTAGCACTACTTTTATTCAAAATGCTATATTGCCTTGTGCTAGCCCTCGCGATTCATCCATGCATAACATTGGTACATCTTGTGATGAATTGCTTTCCTTGCCTTGTTGCTCTAACGATGAAGCTTATACTTCCTTTAGTACTTGTATTGAGACTAACCATGTAGAGGAAATCAAAGAGCTCAAGGCCCAAGTCACTTCTTTGAAGAAATACTTGGAAAAGAGTCATGAAGGGAAATCCACACTCAACAATATCTTGAGTGTGCAAAAATCTCCCAATGACAAAGGTGGACTTGGATTTAACTCCATTAAGAAGAATAAGTCCAAGATAAACAAGAAGAAGGGCCAAGAACAAGTCAAAAATTCGGCCAAGATTGTTTGCTTCAAGTGCAAAATTGAAGGGCATCATGTGAGATCTTGCCCATTGAAGAAGAAGACCATTAGTGACAAGAAACAAGGGAAGCGGCCACAAGTTCAATCTCATGCTCAACCACAAGTTGAAGAAATGCCTCTTCCCAAGAAAACTCAAGCTAATGCTTCTCAAGTTGAGAAATCAAGTGAGAAGAAAGTGAAGAGTAGACGTTGCTACCTATGTCGTGAGAAAGGTCACCTCGCTTCTTCATGCACTAGTGGTAACTTATCCAACCCAATTATTATTTATGATGTCTATTCTCTTGGGAAGGATAAGGTTGGCAATGTGGTTGCCAAGTTTGTTGGTACTCAAAGTGGTTTGAAGCAAAGAACAATTTGGGTAGCCAAGCCTATTGTGACTAACCTCTTAGGACCCAACTTGGTTGGGGACCAACTAGCTCAAACTTGATCAATAGGTGATGTTGGAGGGCATTGGAAACTTGGCTACTTTATGAAGAATTAAGGGGACTTCATCATTCTAATTGTCTCAAGCCAAGTCATTCGGATTATGAAGTTTCTATCTTATATCAAATGTTCCTCCATGTGGTAACTCGTGCTTAAAGTGTTTACATTGATAGTTACTTACCCCTTTGCATGTTTGGTTTTGTTCCTTGCATGTGGTTGTATATGTTGTGCTTCCAACTTGATTATCTTGAGCAATCAAGTATGTGTGTGTTGGTTTGCACATCATGTACGTGTGTGTCATGCATTGAGCCTTTTGCATCTTGTTCTTTTCTTAGTTGGCTCTTGTGAGAGATTAATGGAATATCCCATTATGGGGGAGTGATGTGCTTTGTGCACCTCACAATCCTATATATGTGTGTACATGAGTAATACCATCTAGTATTGATATTTCAAGATTATCTAGTCGCTATGTGGTATGTCTTCTCATGAGAAATTCAAATTCTAAATTGTCCATTAATTATCTCTTGTTGATCGTTATTTTGCCTCTTGTATATCTTTAATTGGTATCACATTATGGGGGAGTAATATGCTGTGTGTATATTACTAGCCTAGAAAATGTATACATTTCAGATATTGTCACCTAGAATTGATATTGTAAATTATCTTGTTCCTAGGTGGCATGTTAGCTCTACAAGTTGCAATTTGCTTTTTGTTTGATGTGAAGATGATGTCGGATATCCTTGCTATCTACCACCGGGAATTATTTCCAAACACTTCTTGTCTTTTGACAATTGGTACTCACTTATGTGTGGTAGAAAATATTGATCATCTTTACATTGGCCTTTGCTTTTATTTGCTTTATCTCTTGCCTAGGATTGTGTCAGCTCTCATTGTATTCCATACCACTTGTGGATCTTGTTAATTTCTTGACCTTGTCTAGTTTTTCGAGATATAGTGAAAGTGGTGATCCCACCTTGTGCATTTTGTATTCAAATGCAAATTCTCTATAATGCACTAGTCTTGGGGGAGCTATCCTATTCTCTATAAAACACTTATCTTGTGATCCTTATCAAGTGTGTGTTTGTGGAAGGCAAGCCGTTTCTTTTTGGTACTTTGTGCCATCATGAAACTTTGTAGAGGGCTTGGTTTGTTTGGAACCATTCTTTTGGGAGTTTGACATCTTTGTTTTTGAGTGTATCAATGGATATATCATTCCTTGATGTATCTTTTATGGATATCCTCCAAGTGATGATTTATTCATTTGGTATCTTTTCTTCGCTTGGTATTTCTTTGTCTTTTGGTCTCGGTTCTTGAAAGTCTTGAGCATGCATATTTACTTCTTGTAGTCTCTTTGGCATGCTTTCTTTCCTTGACCCAATATATAGGGGGAACTCCACCAAGTCTCAAATTGGATGAGATGTGCATGAAATTCATTTTCATATCTATACACACATATTTATGTGGAGTTTGTCCTATGTGTTGTTGGTTCTCTAACTCTTTGGTCCCAATGAGTTTGGGTACCATTTTGTTAGTGTTGTTGTTCTAGGAACAGGTGGAGATGCATTGGATGCTCGGCTCACTCACAAGGAAGGTGTTGTCACCATGTGCTTATTGGAGTCAAGCTAGGATGATCAATGAACTACTTTGTACCTTCAACTGGTATCTACAACATCCTTCCAATGTTATCTTGGTAACAAGTATCTTCATATACTTCTTGCACACATTTCTTGCATCAACCATGTGTAGGTTGTATCATGGCATGTTATCCATTCTTTCTTGTGATACTTGTTTCCTTTCTCAAAGCATCCCAACAATGATGTCTTGTTGCTAGTTGTGATGTCTTTGATGTTCGTGTGGTTGGAATTCATTTATATACAATAAGATCATATCTAGTCATGTGCTATGCTCTCAAGCAAATATATTATTGGTATATGTTTGACTTCCTTTTGGATATCTTGTTCCTTCATGTTGTACCTATTTCGGGTGTACATCCTTCTTTGTAGATATATATCATCATGATTTCGTCTACCTAGAACCTTATACACTTGAGAGAAATTACATCTCTAGATGATATCCTTTCTTTCATGTCCACCTTGTCTCTCTTTTGTTATTTCTTTGGTGGCTCCGTGAAAGCTTTTGCCTTGAGTGCGTGTCTTCTATCGTTGCATCTTGATGCACTCTTGTGTGGTGAAGATTATTTTCCTCATGCTTATATTTATGAGGTTTTTGCCATCTTAATTGGTATCCCTCGTCTTGATGAGCCTTTCATCTTCTATCTTCACCGCGGGTTGTCACAAGCATAGGTTCTCTATATGCTTATTAGTAAGCTTGTGAACCCATTTGCTAGTTGTGTGTGGGAATGATAGGCCTTGCACCGTGTGCCTCATTCTTTCAAGACTTTATTAATGCTTAATGCTCTTCCATACATTAGTCTTCTCAAGTGCATTACCTTGACTCACACACATCTTTTTGGTTGAGCCCATTCTTAAGTTGCCTCTTTCACTTGTTGCTCAACCATGTGTTTGTTACATGTACTAGGCTTAGTTTCCTATATGCTCACTTGCACTTGTTGTAAGTTTCTATTGATTTTGGGGGAGTGATGATCCTATTTTTGCACTTGGTATCCTAATGCAAATATTCTAAGGAGTGCACAAATCATGGGGAGCTTCACTAGTGTTTTTTAGAATGCTTCGTTGGTCTCTTGCTCTTGTTGTGAGGTTCTATTGATCTTGGGGGAGTGACAATCCTATTTTGTGCTCGTTGTATGCAATTGCAAAACTAAATTGTGCACAAAACAAGGGGAGCTTCTCTAGTTTCTCTAGAACACTCCTTTGCTCATATCATAATATCTTTTATTCACGTGGCATGTAGGATCTTTAGTCTAGTTGTTTCAATTGGTATCTTTTGATAGCTTGCTTCAATTGGTATCGTTTGATTGCTTGAGTGCTTGTTTCTCTCTTTGTTATGCCTTTGTGGCATATCATTCTTTTGGCAATCTTTGGGCCTCAATATAGTTTGTCTTCCTCCAAGTATTTACCATTGGAAATGTGTATTGCATTCCACTCTCAAGTTGAGAAATACACAATTTATGGAGGAACACAAGTTATATTGGCCTTCTAAGCTTTTCGTCCATTTTGGCAATCGATGCCAATGGGGGAGAAGCTTCAGAGAGTTTTGTGGAGAAGTTTAGAGAGTCATCTCTTCTTGCTTTGGTTTTGTTCCTAAGCTTTTCCATCTCATATGCATACATTATTGTTGCATGGTATGGTGATGCATAATTCCTTATATAAACTCTCTTGAAAGTGATTGTCATCAATTACCAAAATGGGGGAGATTGAAAGAACATGCGGTGCCTCCATGTTTGGTTTTGGTAATTGATGACAATCTCTATGGACTTATGGTTGCCTTGAGTTATATTTGAAGGTTTTGTCCAAAGGCTTTTCTTGGAGTACATGTGTTGGTTTCAAGGAGAGTTTGTGTTGACCAAGGTGTTATTAAGGAATTATCCAAAGATTGGTCATGTGAGGGTTGAGCTTATTGCAAGCATGTCTAGAAGAAGAAGATTCAATGTTGATCAAGACTAAGTCAAGAGTGAATCAAGTTGATCAACTCACAAAGCGTAGAAGATGTACCGAGAGGGATCAAGTGATCCCATGGCATGGTAAGCATTGTCCATTGTGCTTTGTGTACTAACCCATGGTCTGTGTGAGAGTTCTATGTGGGGTTAGGTACGTGTTCATGGGCTTGCGTCAAGAGGAAGATATCACTCAACCCATGGAGAGGATGACATCAAGTGGTGATCGTCATCAAGATTGTCGTGTGCAAGTTCAAGTGGAGCATCACGAAGATATCAAGTGCTTGAAGCTTGCCAACCATTGTGGTGTTAATGGACTTGTGAAGATGTGCCGAAGAGTGGCTCACCCATAGTGGAGTATGGGGGAGCAATCATCTAGTCTCCATCGACCCAACGCAATCAAGAAAGGTGGTTCATCTTGAGGAGGACAAGATCATCATCATCTAGCTCAAGTGGATCATGTGCAAGGCAAAGGTTTGCCCTTGATAGGTTTTCTATTTTACCGGTCTCAGGGTGGTAGTTGGGAGACCGGGTTATAGGATCGATAGCCGTACTATCAAGGGGGGCTCTCAAGTGAGTAGCTTGATCGTATCGTTCGTCGAGAGCTCAAACCATTGCATCCTTGCATCATGTTTCTTGGTTGTTGTTTGGTTCTCTTTGTGAGTCTTAGAGCTTATGGTCATCTTGATGACAAGCTTGAGTTCATGGAAAACGGAGTTCGCATGCATCTTCAATGATGTTTTCGGTGTTGGAGGTTTTACCGGTCTTTCCCGAGGAAGGGTTCTCACCATTTTCTTTTGGGCCTTTTCTCACTTGCTTCTTATTGATATTTCTATCAAGATTGTGTTAGCCCTTGTCGCTAGCTTTCCAACAAACTTGGTTTCATCGAATTTGGAGTCCGTTTGCAAAAGTTGTGGCAGTTTTGGTATTCTGAAAAGGCTGCAGCGGTACTACCGCGAATGGAGCGGATGTAATTTTTTACTACCACTCCAGAGCGGTACTACCGTGGCTCCTTCAGCGGTAGTACCGCTCCGGACCAAAAAACTCGTCCCAAGTCCTGCGGAAGTAGGCACGGAAGTATTTTTTTTGTACCGCTCGCAAGCGGTAGTACCGCTACCATTTGCGGTAGTACCGTGAGGACGAGCGGTAGTACCGCTCGGTCCAGGTTGTGAGCATAACGGTTGGTTTTTCCCCCTCCTATAAAAGGGGGTCTTCTTCCCCATTGAACCTTATCTCTTTAGCTCGTGTTCTTCCCCCATTGTTGACCTTCCTCGAGCTTGCTAACTCTCAATCCCTCCAATGATTCTTGCTAGTTCTTGAGGGAAAAGAGAGAGGAGATCTAGATCCACGTTTCCACCAATCACTTTCTCCTCTAAGTGAGGGGAACCCCTTGGATCTAGATCTTGGAGTTCTTCGTGTTCTTATTTTGTTCTTCCTCTCTTTTTCCTCCCAAGCATTAGTTGCTTTGGTGGGACTTGGGAGAGAAGGACTTGGGCACTCCGTGTGCCCTTGCCATTGCATTGGGTGCATCGGTTTGAGTTCTCCACGGTGATACGTGGAAGTGAAGTTTGAGAAGCTTATTACTCTTGGGTGTTTGGGAACCCTAGAGCTTGTTCCTCTTGGGTGCTTGGGCGCCCTAGACGGTTGGTGGTGTTCCGAGCTCAATCATTATGGTGTAAAGCTCCGGGCAAGCGTCGGGGTCTCCAATTAGGTTGTGGAGATCGCCCCGAGCAATTTGACGGGTACCGGTGACCGCCCCCAAGGGTTGCCAAAGTGTACGGGTTCGGTGACCGCCCCCAAGGGTTGCCATTTGTACGGGTTCGGTGACCGCCCTCAAGGGTCCCTTAGTGGAATCACGGCATCTTGCATTGTGCGAGGGCGTGAGGAGATTACGGTGGCCCTAGTGGCTTCTTGGGGAGCATTGTGCCTCCACACCGCTCCAAACGGAGATTAGCATCCGCAAGGGTGTGAACTTCGTGATACATCGTCGTCTTCGCGTGCCTCGGTTATCTCTTACCCGAGCCCTTTACTTATGCACTTTACTTTGTGATAGCCATATTGTTTCTTGTCATATATCTTGCTATCACCAAAGTAGTTTTTCTTGCTTAGCATAAGTTGTTGGTGCACATAGGTGAGCCTAGTTGTTGTAGGTTTTGTACTTGACAAATTAACCGCTAGGTTTATTCCGCATTTGTTCAAGCCTCAACTGTAATTATTTTAAAGCGCCTATTCACCCCCCCTCTAGGCGACATCCATGATCTTTCAATCGATATGACTTAAGTTTCGGCCAAGCTGGGTTGCCTGGCTCCTGTGCTTATGCCGTACGTTCCCGTTAGTTCGGCTAGGGCATAAAGGGAGCACCTTTGTGATTCTTACTGCTGGGTCATCCGGATGTGTACCTCAAACTGGGCGAAGCCGAAAGCTAGCGTTCTTAAGGGAATATTCGGTTGGTGGATTAAAGATGTTTTTGCATTCACCCCATTGCGAACCCCCAGATGTTATATATACTGCGATTCTTTCAATTATAGTCCGGGCATGCACATTAATGCATGCACACCTAGGGAAAGGAACCCTTAACAAAACTATTCTCTCTGGAATATGTTTCTTACACTCATAATGTAATATGACATAACTAGCCGGATACAACTTGTCTGTTCAAGCAACTATGACCCCTAGCCTGATTTCCACGCATACCCGGTCTATTTTGCCGCTAGAGTATTCAGAAGCACCACGCACCTTCGGTTCCAGATTCGAAGCGAAAAGGTCTGCCATGACAATCGTTTCACAATTCAGCTAGAGTTACATATATCAAGGAAAGTACGTAGTCACTTGGACTCAAAAATTTCTTCCTCTATATCGTCCAGCAGGCTGTCTAACTTACAATCCTCCTGGGAATACTTGGCGGCTACTTCTACTTGGTCATATACCAAATTAACAGGAACTTCTTTTCCATCTGACCTTAGAGGTCCGACCCGGGCCATATGATTCGGATCAAGCTTGGTATACCGTGTTTTCACCATGGCCCAGGCCTCTCGTGCACCTTCCTGGCAGGCCGATATTTTCCATAATCGGAAACGCCGCCGTGCTCCCTTGAATAGTTGTACAAGCTCCTCCATACTTCCTGGAGGGGAGGCGGATGGCCATAAGGTCTTGGCTCAGGGAGTGGAGTGAGTAGAGCAGAGGGGTTGGGACTTACCCAGCAAGGAGGACAGTACATGGAAAATCCATCTTTGCGCTTGATACGAAGAAATTCCTCTTCCTCCCCTTTGAACAGTTCGGCCAATATTTTGGCCAAAGCAGCGGGGGTATCTGGACCCTTCCGGCCGCAGCGGGAAGCGTCATCTTCCCCATTGTAGTGCCACATGGGAAGACCTCTATATTGGTGTGGCTGAACCCCCCGCACTATGGAATTCTCCATTACCTCGGCTATCGATAATCTGGACTGAGCGAGCGTCTTTATCTTGCTCATGAGTTGATGAACTTCCGCACTATCTTCCTCCTCGAGGCTCCGAGGGCGCCAGCTGTGGCGTTTCTTCAAAGGAACCCTTGTGAACTCGGGGAGACCCCTCCGAACTTGGTCAGGAAGTGAGACGTCCTCGATGTAGAACCATTCGGAAGGCCATCGGCTCCACCCTCCTCGAATATGGATCCCTCGTGGTTACGCAGGACGAGACAGAATAGCTTTCTCCACAACTCAAAATGGGCCTCACAACCCAGGAACAACTCACAAAGAGCAACGTAACCCGCAATGTGCAGGATGGAGGCAGGAGTAAAGTTGTGCAGTTGGAGGCCATAATACTCCAAAAGCCCTCGGAGGAATGGCTGAATTGGAAATCTAACACCTCTTAGCAAATGAGGGACGAAGCATACTTGTCGGTGTCGAAACCGGCGGATCTCAGGTAGGGGGTCCCGAACTATGCGTCTAGGCGGATGGTAACAGGATACAAGGGACACGATGTTTTTACCCAGGTTCGGGCCCTCTCGATGGAGGTAAAACCCTACTCCTGCTTGATTAATATTGATGATATGGGTAGTACAAGAGTGGATCTACCACGAGATCAGAGAGGCTAAACCCTAGAAGCTAGCCTATGGTATGATTGTTGTTGTGTCCTACGGACTAAACCCTCCGGTTTATATAGACACTGGAGGGAGCTAGGGTTACACAGATTCGGTTACAAGGAAGGAGATCTACATATCCGTACTGCCAAGCTTTCCTTCCACGCCAAGGAAAGTCCCATCCGGACACGGGACGAAGTCTTCAATCTTGTATCTTCATAGCCCAACAGTCCGGCCAAAGGTTATAGTCCGGCTGTCCGGATACCCCCTAATCCAGGACTCCCTCAGTAGCCCCCGAACCAGGCTTCAATGACGATGAGTCCGGCGCGCAGATTATCTTCGGCATTGCAAGGCGGGTTCTTCTCCAAATTCCGAATACCTGTTAAATAGTGTCCGGCTTCTTGTAAATGCCGCGCTCCTTGGCTTCCACGCACAATAATGGCCACCTTCCACGTGTCAAGAGAATGTGAGGAGCCAGGGTGTTTTTACATTTACCCCCTAGCTATGCAAATGAGCTATCTATTAAAGAGACGAGGATTCAGATCCAAACCACACCATCCTCCCTTAGCGAGCATTCATCGGAGCGCACCCGGAAAGATCCATTCCATCATGGCACGGTAAGCGCAGCTCCTCCTCTCGTTCCCCCAGCCCCAAGCCGTAAGATTGGGAGAGGTGTTCCGTCCCGCACAGCCAACTTGTGAAGCTTCAGACCCAGGGATTTCTCCCCCCAGCGTGTATGGTCCCGGTTCGAGCCGGGCTCGCCACCTACAATGGCGGAGAGCAAGCGGAGAGCTTTCCCAACCCCTCTAAGGGAGAGCGGGTATGTCTCGTCCCTTATTTGATAAGGGGACTCGGATTTCCAATCCATCCGTTTCTTCGGGGGCTCCTGGAGTTCTACGGCCTCCGGTTGCACAGCCTTACCCCAGCCTCCATACTACATATCACGGGCTATGTAGCCCTTTCCGAGCTGTTCTTGGGCTGTGAAGCTCATTTCGCACTATGGAAGAAGTTGTTCTGCCTTGTGCCCCATTCTCAGAGGGGGTCAGTATATCGAGTGGGCGGAGCCGAAGTATGGCGCATCGCCGGGATCGGATATCTATCCGGAACCCCAAAGAAGGCGTCCAAAGACTGGCCCTCAGAGTGGTTTATATAGAACACGTCCCTATTCCGGATCCTTTTCGGATCGGCCTTCCCGAATTTGACAATGCTCCCTTGAAAAAGCGCCTGAGCTGGCGCCCCCGGAGCCCCCAGGAGGAAGATGACAGAGACATTCTTTACCTGATGAGCCGGATAAAGGTACTGGCCCAATCAGGGCTGGCCATGATCGAAGTCATGGCCACATGCATTATGCGGGGGGTGCAACCACTTCAATATCGAGGCCACCCCATGTGGGATTTCAACGGGGAGGATGACGCCACCCGCTGTGGCTGCAAGGGGCCGGACTCATCCGCTGCTCTAGCAAAAATCTTGTCCGATTTGTACAAGGGAGGAGAGGAGGAATTCCTCCGCGTCAATCCACAGGGCGGATTTTCTATGTACAATCCTCCGAGCTGGGCAAGTCAACACTTTTTATGCCCATCCGTTCCATATTCCCATAGTTAAATATTTTACCTTGCGAATTCAACGCAGGAGCTACGTAAGGCTGTAAGGGAGATCAACAACCCAGCTCCACAACCAGAGGATCCTGAGTGGTCCCTCGACCCGGCCTTCAAAGAGGATCCGGACATATCCGTGGAGCTGATTGATAGGGTGTTTTACCAATTAAGCAGCGACGATGCCTTGGTGGCCATTACGGCCTATTACCCCAGGCTGCTCCCAGCTTCGCACGTGACTGAGACCAAAGTCCCAACATTTTGAAAATGATTCGTCCTTGCGCACTTTGTTTACCATATACCAACGGTGTTTCACAGGGAAGGCCCTTGGGGCGTCATGCTGAGCCCGCGGCGACTAGCCAACAAAGGGCTCCGAGGCCGGGCAGGCTAAAAAGGAACGCAGTCCGGACTGAGACACCGGCACAGAGGTATGACATGCCACCTCACTGCATGGTATCGTCTTTAAACATATATTAACACTCGTGCTTTCTAGGAAGAAAAACGCTCGCCGGACTATATCCGGAGAGGTCGCCAATCATGCCTCAACCAGTCGGGCTCCAAGGCCAGACACGGAAGCGGAAGCGAATACGAGGCGCATGCTGGATGCTCCTCCGACAGAGGATGCAGACAAAATGTCCGCCACAAATTCCGAGGTGGAGAGCGCCATCAACCACAGGCGTCGCCGAGCCGTTCTCCGTGACACTTGTTTCTCCCAAGAGGCATTTGATGCCTTCAACTCGGGTGACGCGTACCTCCGTGCTGCTCAAAATGGTCTAGCCAAAGCTATGGACCAATATGTAAAGGATATACGGGTGAGAGAATTTGATGATTATATAGAGTAGTAGCCCCTGTGACTTGAAACAGTTAGAATAACTGATTTAAGGATCATTTGTTATGCAGGTTCTTACAGAAAATAATACCCAATTATCCCATGAGCTTGAAGAGTGCAAAGCCCAACTTCAGGCCACACTAGCCGCAGAAGAGGAGTCCAAGAAGGCCCCCTCTGGTAATACATGTTTCAAATGATAGGTATCATGTAGAGTGCGGCATATATGCAAATCTGACAATAAAATTGTAGATGACGCCGGAGGAAATCCGGATGAGCAACATCTCCTACGCCGGCTACAGGCTGGCGAGAGCGTGCTTACGAGGGTTAGGCAGGAGAAGAATAATCTCCAGGATGCCAACACCCAACTGAGCATGGAACTAAAAGATGTTCGTGCCCAACTGTCAAACTCCATGAAGGAGAATCAGCGGCTTCGACGCGACATTTTCAGTAAGTGCTTGAACGAACTTCTAAGAAGAGTTCGGCGAGGAAGTCGACTAATAGAGTTATGTCTGTAGGTATGCTAACAGGTCGTCCCACAGAGGAAATGCCCGGGTCTGTGGGTGATCTTCTACCCGAGCTCTCACAACTGCACGAACGAGCTCGGCAGGTGATGCAAGGCATTGCCCAGGCCTTATGGCCATCCGTCTCCGTGCTCGAAAGCCTTGGAGAGCTTGCGGGGAAGCTGAAGGGAGCGCGGCGGTGCTTCCGATTATGGAAGATATCGGCCTGCCGTCAAGGTGCCAGGGAAGCCTGGGCCATGGTGAAGACGCGGTATACCAAGGCTGACCCAAACCACATGGCCGAGGTTGGACTTGTGGGGCCCGATGGGAAAGAGATCCCTGTTAGTCTAGTGTACGGGCAAGTAGAGTTGGCCGCAAAGTATTCCCAACAGGATTGTAGGCTAGACAACCTGTTGGATGGTATAGAAGAAGAATTTGGTCAGTCAAAGTGACTATGTAATTGAAGTGACATGCATAATGCCTTCTAGCCGAATTGTAGATCATTTGTCATGGTGGACCTTTTCGCTTCAACCTCTGGACCCGATAGTCCGGAGTGTATCCGAATACCCTCTCGGTTATGTAAGAACCGGGGCATGCGTGGAAACCAGGCGTAGGGGTCATTAGTGCTTGAACAAACAAGTGCCCAACTAGTTATGTTCTTTTACATGGTTAGTAAGAAACATCTTCCAGGGAGAATAGTTCCGTTAAGGGTTCCTTTCCCCGGGTATGCATGACCTAAAGTGCATGTCCGAACTGCGAAAAGAGTCGCGGAGAAAAAACATCTGGGGGCACATATGGGAAATAAATAAGTGAAGAATCATCTTTTGTTCACCGACCGAATATTCCCTTAAGAACGCTAGCTTTCGGCTTCACCCAGTCTGAGGTACACATCCGGCTGACCTGGCAGTAACAATTGCAGAGGTGCTCCCCTTATGCCCTAGCCGAATTAACGGGAACATAGGGCATAAATACAAGAGCCAGGCAACCCAGCTTGGCCAAAACTTAAGTCATATCGATGCATACAATGGCGAAGAAAAGGTACATGCGGAAGGATGACACATGTGCTGGGCATGAAGCCCGGATAAATAAGTAAGCTTCTGTGAAAGAAGCCCCCAGGTATAATTAGCGCGGCTAGCGCGACAATGGTATGCAGGCAAGGCACAAGTTAGCCTTTGAAGGCGTCGGGAAAAATAAAAGAAGAAGGAGGGAAATAAAGGACAAATAATGTATATAAAAAATGGACAGTGGAAGGAGACGAACACAGAGTCCAGTGCTAGGCATAGAATCTTTGGAGCCTTGCTGCGTTCCATGGGTTCGACTCAAGTCGATTATCAGATGCATCCCGCAGACGGTACGCTCCGTCGGTCAGAACTTGATCAATGATGAATGGACCCTCCCATTTGGGCTCGAGTTTAGTATTTTTCTTCTCCGGCAGGCGCAGAACTAGTTCACCAATGTTATAAGTTTTGGCCCGTACTTCTCTGCTTTGGTATCTTCAAGCCTGTTGCTGATAGAATGCGGAACGAGCTTTTGCCACGTCGCGCTCCTCCTCTAGGGTGTCTAGATTGTCCTGCCGATCGAGCTCGTCTTCTCTTTCTCCGTACATGCGCACTCGAGGTGAGTCATGCATTATGTCGTAGGGCAGAACCGCCTCTGCGCCGTACACCATAAAAAAGGGTGTGTATCCGGTAGTACGATTCGGCGTGGTCCGCAACCCCCAGAGTACGGAGTCGAGCTCCTCTACCCAGTGCGTGTTAGATTCCTTTAGGGACCACACTAATCTGGGTTTGATGCCGCTCATGATAAGACCATTTGCTCGCTCGACTTGACCGTTAGTTTGTGGGTGATAGACGAAAGCATAATCGATCTTAATGCCCATGTTTTTGCACCAGAGTTTTACCTCGT
Organism: Aegilops umbellulata; assembly: GCA_032464435.1. NCBI lineage: Eukaryota > Viridiplantae > Streptophyta > Magnoliopsida > Poales > Poaceae > Aegilops > Aegilops umbellulata. The sequence continues at coordinate 344,072,866 of CP136056.1, read as the reverse complement.
CGGCAGTGAAGTTCGTGCCATTATCAGTGATGATGTTGTGGGGGACGCCATAACGGTGTACAACCCCGGATATGAAGTCTATCACCGGTATGGATTCGGCTGTTTTAACAGGTTTGGCTTCTATCCATTTGGTGAATTTATCCACCATGGCTAGCAAGTATTTTTTTGTGGGTTCCTCCTTTAAGAGGTCCAACCATGTCAAGCCCCAAGACCGCGAAGGGCCAGGTAATGGGGATTGTGTGGAGGGCGGTGGGTGTCATATGGCTTTGATTTGCAAAGGGCTGACAACCAACGCAGCGTTGGACCAAGTCCTGTGCATCTGCCCGGGCCGTAGGCCAGTAAAAGCCTGTACGGAAGGCCTTGCTTACAAGGGCCCGGGCTGCGGCGTGGTGGCCGCCGAGTCCGGCATGAATTTCTGCCAGAAGCTTCCGCCCTTCCTCTTCGGAGATGCACATTTGAAGGACTCCGATGGTGCTTTTCTTATAAAGCTCTCCCTCATGGACCCTATAGGCTTTAGATCGCCGCACTATGCAGCGTGCCTCATTTTGGTCCTCGGGGAGTTTCTGCCTAGTTAAGTAGGCCAGGAATGGTTCTGTCCACGGGGCGATGATGGCCATTATTACGTGGGCTGAAGGTGTTATTTCGGTGGTAGAGCCTCCAATTATGTCAGAGTGTTCGGTATCGGGTGTTGTGGCCGGGTCCGGACTATTGTTACCGGTGTCTTCTTTCCATACCACGGATGGCCTAAACAGCCTCTTCAAAAAGATGTTAGGGGGGACTGCATCGCGTTTTGCGCCGATGCGTGCGAGGACGTCTGCTGCCTGATTGTTTTCCCGATCCACATGGTGGAATTCGAGCCCCTCGAACCGAGCCGAAATTTTGAGGACGGCGTTGCGATAGGTCGCCATTTTCAGATCCTTGGCATCAAAGTCTCCATTTATTTGGGATATTGCGAGGTTCGAATCCCCCCGCACCTCCAGGCGTTGAATGCCCATGGATACTGCCATCCGGAGACCATGTAAAAGGGCCTTGTATTCGGCAGCGTTGTTGGAGTCTGTATACATTATCTGGAGTACGTATTGAACTGTATATCCGGTTGGGGACGTCAGAACGATGCCAGCCCCCAGACCAGCCAGCATTTTGGAGCCGTCGAAGTGCATGATCCAGTTGGAATATGCGCCATACTCTTTAGGGAGTTCGGCTTCCGTCCATTCAGCGACGAAGTCGGCCAATACTTGCGACTTAATGACTCGTCGTGGCTTGTAAGTTATGTCGAACGGGAGGAGCTCAATGGCCCATTTGGCAATCCGGCCCATGGCGTCGCGGTTGTTTATAATATCATTAAGTGGTACTTCAGAGGCTACTGTTATTGAACACTCTTGAAAGTAGTGTCGCAGTTTCCTGGATGCCATGAATACCGCGTATACTATCTTTTAATAATGCGGATACCGTGACTTGCATGGAGTAAGGACAGTGGATACATAATAGACCGGCTTTTGCAGGGGGAATTTATGTCCGTCCGTTTCTCGTTCGACGACGAGCACTGCGCTCACAACTTGATGGGTTGCCGCAATGTATAACAGCATAGGTTCGCCAATGTTTGGCGCTGCCAGGATTGGGTTGATTTCTAGTATGGCCTTTATTTCTTCCAATCCGGCTGTGGCGGCATCCATCCACTCGAAGTGTTTGGTGCGCCGTAGGAGGCGGTAAAGGGGTAATGCCCTTTCTCCCAGGCGGGAGATAAAGCGTCTTAGAGCCGCCACACATCCGGTTAATTTCTGGATTTGTTTGAGGTCCGTTGGGATATCCAACTGTGACAGAGCTCGGATCTTGACCGGATTTGCTTCGACTCCTCTGCTGGATACAATGAATCCTAGGAGCTTTCCGGCTGGCACACCGAAAACGCATTTTTCCGGGTTGAGCTTGATGTCGTATGTTCAGAGGTTGTCGAATGTGAGCCTCAAGTCGTCTATTAGAGAGTCGACGTGTTTGGTTTTGACAACCACATCATCTACATATGCCTCCACTGTTTTGCCGATCTGGTTCGCCAGACATGTCTGAATCATGCGCTGGTATGTTGCGCCGGCGTTTTTGAGCCCAAAAGGCATTGTGTTGAAGCAGAAGGGGCCGTATGGTGTGATGAATGCTGTTGCGGCTTGGTCGGGCTCCGCCATCTTAATTTGGTGGTAGCCGGAGTATGCGTCGAGGAAACACAATGAGTCGTGTCCTGCGGTAGCATCAATAATTTGATCGATGCGGGGGAGGGGAAAGGGATCCTTTGGGAAAGCCTTGTTGAGGTCCTTGAAATCGACGCACAAGCGCCATGATTTATCCTTCTTTGGTACCATCACCAGGTTTGCTAGCTAGTCCGGGTGTTTTATTTCTCTAATGAATCCGGCCTCCAATAACTTGGCTAGTTCCTCTCCCATAGCTTGTGTCTTGGGTTCGGACAAATGCCGAAGAGCCTGCTTGACAGGTTTGAATCCCTTTAGAATATTGAGGCTGTGCTCGGCCAGCCTGCGTGGGATTCCTGGCATATCTGAAGGATGCCAGGAAAAAATGTCCCAGTTCTCGCGCAGGAACTCTCGTAATGCGGCGTCAACGGCAGGGTTTAACTGTGCCCCGATGGAGGTTGTTTTCGTAGGGTCCATTGGATGGACTTGGAATTTAACTATTTCATCCGCTGGTTTAAAGGAGGTGGACTTGGATCTCTTATCGAGTATCACATCGTCCCTGTTCACCGTGGAGCGCAGCGCAGTCAGTTCCTCGGCCGCTAGGGCTTCTGATAATACCTCGAGGGCCAGTGCGGCTGTCTTGTTTTCGGCGCGGAGTGCTGTGTCCGGATCACTAGCAAGAGTGATGATTCCGTTGGGCCCGGGCATTTTTGGCTTCATGTACCCGTAATGGGGTATGGCTTGGAAGATCGTGAATGCCTCCCGCCCTAGAAGGGCGTGGTATCCACTACTGAACGGGGCCACTTGGAACGTAATCTCTTCGGACCTGTAATTCTCCGCGTGCCGAACACCACATCTAGTGTGATTTTGCCTGTACAGCGCGCTTCCCGACTGGGGATTATTCCTCTAAAGGTAGTGCTGCTTCGCTCGATGCGGTTCCAGTCTATTACCCTTTTTAAAGGGTTTCCTCATAGATGAGGTTTAATCCGCTGCCGCTGTCCATGAGTACCTTTGTGAGTCGAAAGCCGTCCACAATTGGACTGAGGACCAATGCGGCTGGTGCTCAGGCTGTTCGAAATTTAGGTTCGTCACTGGTATTGAAAGTAATAGCCGTGTCACTCCATGGATTTATTGTTGCCACATGGTGGATTTCGGCAAGGCGGCGGAGTGTTCTCTTTCGCCTATTATTTGATGCGAAGGTCTCAAAGACTGTTAATACCGTATTGTTATCCCTGGGATGGTGCTCTGTGGCTTCTGGAAGGAGAAGATCCTCGCCACTTTTGGCTACCTACCGGAGTATCCAACATGCTCTAAGGCTATGTGTTGGTATGGCGCCCTTTAGGCTATGAATTTTACAGGGTCCATTGAGCCATCCCTCCAGTACGGTTCCGTTCCCTGTAGAGGATTTTTGCTTTTTGGTAGTTAACCCGGGTGTCTTGTGATAATGCACCCTTTTATTCCGAACTGGGTTCAAATTGATGGCCGGATTGTCCCAAAATTTTATTTCGGTTTTCCAGGCACTTTCCATCGCATAGTACTTTCGTACTATGGACGCCAAGTCGGCAAAGCATGTAATTTCACGGCGACTTATGGCGTTAAGGATACCCTTGCCCGTGCAATTATTGCAGAAGAATGAGATTGCGTCTTCCTCGCGACAGTCCTTAACCTTGTTCATTACAAGGAGGAATATGGCCCAATAATGATGTACTGTTTCTTGGGGCTCTTGCCTGATGTGGGAAAGATCACTTACGTTTGGGTGGGTGGGTGGAATTGAATCCGAAACCTCACCCGATCTGAGACCCAGGGGCCGAGGAGTTTCCCATCTTGGAAGTTCGGGTTCTGGGATATTGCCTGATAAGTCTGGCCTGCTGCCTGACTCTAGGTTCAGGGCGTGGGTGGTGTCCTCCCGTGAATGGGTATCCGGCTCGGAGGGCTAAGGAATCCGGACATATCTAGTCCTCAAGATAGAGGAAAGGTCACCGTATTGTTCTTCCACCACCGCAACGTGATGGTTGACCGGGGGAGAGTTAATTTCTCTCTGATCGGGTTTAAGCCCCATCTGATCATAGTCCGTAGCGACTCCCAGGGCGGCGATGCGATCCAAGAGCTCGTTTAGGGAAGAGAGATCCATTGGATCCAACTGCTCGGCGAGTTCCGAGTTGATGTGGAGACTATTTTCGATGACCCGAGAAGTCATCGACGGTGCAGCAGCCGAACGGGCGGTCATGATGAAACCACCTAGCCGGAGAGTTTGGCCGACATCCAAGGCTCCTTCAGCGGGTGCCGTTGTCGGTGTCAAAACCGGCGGATCTCGGGTAGGGGGTCCCGAACTGTGCGTCTAGGCGGATGGTAACAGGAGACAAGGGACACAATGTTTTTACCCAGGTTCGGGCCCTCTCGATGGAGGTAAAACCCTAGTCCTGCTTGATTAATATTGATGATATGGGTAGTACAAGAGTAGATCTACCACGAGATCAGAGACGCTAAACCCTAGAAGATAGCCTATGGTATGATTGTTGTTGTTCTATGGACTAAACCCTCCGGTTTATATAGACACCAGAAGGGCTAGGGTTACACAGAGTCGGTTACAATGGGAGGAGATCTGAATATCCGTATTGCCAAGCTTGCCTTCCACGCCAAGGAATGTCCCATCCGGATATGGGACGAAGTCTTCTATCTTGTATCTTCATAGTCCAACAGTCCGGCCAAAGGTCATAGTCCGGCTGTCCGGACACCCCCTAATCCAGGACTCCCTCAGTAGCCGCTGAACCAGGCTTCAATGATGACGAGTCCGGCGTGCAGATTGTCTTCGACATTGCAAGGCTAGTTCCTCCTCCGAATACTTCATAGAAGATTTTGAACACAAGGATCGTGTCCGGCTCTGCAAAACAAGTTCCACATACCACCGTAGAGAGAGAGAGAATAACTTTTTCACAAATCTAATCTGCTGACGTATTCCGTAGCGTGACATCACACCACAGCCAAGTCTTTATTCGAATCGTTTTTACTATCCCACCTCAGCGCGTTTTGCGAGGCAGTTTCCTTGGCACGTCTTGTCGAAGCAGAGATCGTGTCCCCTTCATTTACGGGATTCTCATCAACACGGACGTGGGTAACCCAGTCACGCCCGTTGGTATGTCTCCTTGATCAAAGGTAAGTCCCAAACGGTCACGGGGAGGGCTCTTGGTATTCAACCTCTTATAAAGAGACCAAATCTTTACTCCTTTCTTTCGGTCTCAATTGAATCCGCCTCTTGCCTCGAGTTCCAGCACCCAAGGCTCCTGATTTAGGCGCTTCGGACCTTCGATGATGTCCGGCCCCGACCTTCGAGGCCAATGGATTCCTTCCTCCGTCACGGAGGAAGACATGTTAAAGCTGAGAGAGGCCAGGTTTTTGACTGGCGAAATCTCGCATAGGCTGCCTGCTCCAGGGCAGGTTATTCCCACTCCCAAGCCCGGCGAGAGCGTGGTGTTCGTGTCTCACTTCCTCCGAGGGCTGGGCTTCGCGACAGATCCCTTCGTGAGGGGGCTCATGTTCTATTATGGGCTGGAATTTCACGATTTAGTTCCGGAGTCCATCCTGCACATCTCATCGTTCATCGTCGTGCGCAAAGCTTTCCTGCGCATTACCCCTCACTCCGGACTGTGGCTCAAGACCTTTAAAGTAGAGCCGAAGATGATCAAGGGTCAGCACGCAGAGAGCGGAGGCGCCGTAATACGCAAGAATGCCGACGCTCCATGGCCCGAGGGCTCTTTTCAAGAGGAGTCCAGCTTATGGTAACAAGAGTGGTTTTATATCACAGCTCCCAGGGGTACCAAGTGGGTGGCGCCGCCTGCTTTTCGCTCGGGTCCCCCGCCCCGACTAGTGTCATGGGTTAATAAGGGGCTGGACTGGGGGCCAGCAAAGGGCATGCCCCTGCTGTAGGGCCGCATCCGAGACCTCCTGGAAAGAGACGTGAGTCTGGTCATGGTGACGTAGGTCATGTTGATTCACCGAACCCTTCCCTGCAAACGTCGCCCCCTTCTCCTGTGGGAGTTCAATCCGGAGGGACCACGAGCTCTCCAACATTTTATGGGCGCGACGCCCGCGAAGATGTACAAGTTGTTCTTCGGGCCACAAGCAGCGTGCCCGGACTTTACTGAGGACGCAGGTATGAGCTGCAATCGTCCGGATACTCAAGTAAGTAGCCCTGTGCCCTATCACGCCATCCGTACATTTATCACAACATCGCCCTCAAAAGAGCTGTCCTTGAAGCAGGAGTGGATAGCGAAGACGAGGTTAATCAGGTGTCCGGCCCCTCTTCTTGAGACCTCGCCAGATTCCATGTTAACCAGGATGCTGGAGATCGTGCCTTCGGGAGAAAGCGAAGGGGGGGGGGACAAGGAAGTTACTTCCTCCCCAAAGGAGGCTGTCCGGAAAGGAGGAATCGAAAATTCCTCTACTCAGGGGAAGAAAAGGACCGCCTCTGAAGACCCGGAGACCATGGTCTCAAAGCGGGGGAAGAAATCTTCGCCAGAGGGTCCTATGCCGGGAGATACCCCGGCCGTATTATGCCCTCAAGGGGATCAGCCCTCCACCGAGCCGTAAGTAAAGAGGGTGTTTTAATAATGAGAGAAATCCTTGCTTTACTTCTGAGGAAAATAACCAAAAATTTACCTTGTAGTTCGTACCTTAGCCCTTCTCAGCAGAGCACGTCTTCGGGGGATCTTCTTTCGGAGATGATGGAGAGCGGAACGCCTCCCCCTGCCATACCGCCTCATGAGGTGGGCGACCCCGAGGTGTCGTCGCGGAGGGTTTCTCCTGATCCGGTAAGGCCGGAAGGTAGTAATATGGCCACCCGAAGCCCTCCGAGTCCGGCTTATGGGAGAGACAATCGAATGAGTCCGGCACCGCCTGGTGCATAGTCGGAGGTACTAACGGATCTGCTAGGGCGGGCGTCTATCTCAGAAGAGCACTGTGCGTTGATGGGCGCGGTGATTGGAAAGATTTCATCCTCGAAAAGCAGCTTGCATGAAGCTGTTGTGAGTCTACTGACGGGCTTTGAGGTACGTGAAATGATGCACCTTTTTTGGACCGTGCCGCATACTTTAAGATGCGCCCTGTGTAGGTAGTAGCCCTTGAGACTCTAGGTGCTGTCGAAGACGACGGCACATGGGGGATCATAGTCCCAGGTATAATTTTGCCGCCTTCATATGCAGGTGGCGAAGTGTCCGGTGGCCAGCCGGACTGATGAATTTGCCGAGCTAAAGCGGCAACTTGACGTGGCAGATGCCGACATCGGGCTTGTCAACAAGCGGCCTGATGAGGCACAAGGTATGTAATTTCTCCGGAGACACCTGGTAAGAGGAGCTTGATGCCAGTATCTTATAACACGTGTGCTTGACGCAGATGGGGCTACCGCCGTGGAGAAACTTCAGGCAGAGCTTGCCCGAGCCAAGGAGCTAGCCAGAAAAAGTGATGCGGCTACCTTAAAGGCAGTTGAAGAGCTGAAAGCCGAACAGGCTGCTCACTGCCGAATCAAGAAGGAAATGGCCGAGATGGCTGTGAAGTTGAAGAGCGCTGCTGACCGTTGCAAGCTTCTTGAAAAAGAAGATCGGGCGGAACGGACGGACCTGGAGAAGGCCACTATAGCGACCAAGGTTGCTCGTTCTGTGATGAGAGCGATGAAGGAGGAGCTACATCAAGCCGGAGATATCGCGGCTGGAAAGCCCTTTATGCTGCGGATGAAGTTCGGGGATCCTAAATATGCTCCGTTGGACCGGATGTGGAGTTCGGTGGACGCGTATCTGGATTTAGCGGCGAGTGCCGCCGATGCGGCCGAACACTTCCGAGATCAGGAGGATCGCGAAGTGGAAAAGCTCTTCTGGTCGCAGTTCCACAATCCAGAGTGTCCGCTTCCATTAACCGATCGTTTGGCCGAATGGGCCGAGCTGAATAGGTTATCCGGACTCGCCATGAAGTATGTCGTGGGTCATCCGTGGCCGGAAAGGCCAAAGCCGAACAGTTATTTTAGCTTGGTGCAGCAGTTCCTTGGTGCAGTGCCGTATATCAACGCGATGAAGAGGTCAACATGCATAGAGGGTGCACGAATGGCCCTTGCCCGTGTCAAGACATACTGGGCAGAGATGGAGGCCACTGTTGTTGCATCCCAAGACTCGGACGGAAGCCGAGTACCCGCCGAACACTATTTTCAGGAAGTTCTGCAAGGCGCTCGTTTAATAGAGACGCAGTGCTCGAAGGATATTATGTTCGAATAACATGTATTATTGTAAAACAATATTTTCATGAATCATAGAAGCTTTTTATACTTGTGACTGCAAGAATTATAATGCCTCTTGTGCGGCCGTTAAGGTATATGTGTATATAACCTGAAAGATGGCAGTCCTCAGCTTCAGCCCCCACGCATATAATGCGAGGGTGTTCGCGGAAGGCGCATTTTCACACTTGATCCAACGTCTTGGTCCATAAAGGAGGTGATAGCGCAGCGAACTAGGCAATCGGATTATAATGCTTTATCACTTTCACTTAAACATAGGAGTTTGACAGTGAGGCTACTATATAGCCCCTGGTGGCGCCGCGCTCGCCCGAATTTGGGGCGTGTGTGTGCCTGGCCGGGGAACGACCCTTCGTTAATGCAGAGGAATCCCAAAGATTCCGATAGGTCATCGAGTGGTTGACCAGTCTCACTCTATATCATGACAGTCAGTTTTCGGCTTTCTCTACTGAGGTGCTCGCCTGGCTGAACCGAGGCACAATCGCAGTAGTTCTCCTGGTGCCGCCTTAGCTGATAGAGTTGAACGTAAGGCAGCAAAACACAGGAGCCGGGCAAACCCAACATTTGACCAAAGACATGATTCGGAGCTGATGCATATAAGTCCAAACTCGCGACGCCGAACACTCCCTAAGTATTCGGTCTTTATGAAAACGGGCTGAACAGTGCCCTTGGTAATAAGCCCCAGGTGTCCAGGTACGTGCAAAATTCTAACGTGGCCACATGCCAAGACGCCGGCCTCCTCCTCGGCTATACTGAGAATCCGGGGGATGTGTATCCACAAGAGACAGTAAAAAAAGGTTTACGCAGGGTCTTAATCTAAAAAGAATCCTTGGAACGGGTCCCTGCTGCACGTCTGCGCCTGTGTCTCCGTTGTGCCGTATCCTGGACGGGTATAGCATGGTGTTCATCTAAAAAAGAGAGGAACTTAGTTGAAAAAGGTCGTACGAAGTGTACGTTATACTAAATAAACAAAGTATAATTCAAAATGGGTAAAATTGAGCCTTATTGTCTCTTGTTTTACATGCGCGGAACCCCTTGTACAGGGGTATACGGCTATTAAGCCTTTATCAATGGTATGTTTACGCCGGACTCGTCTAGCCACGTCCGTGGTCTTAACGTCCTATTTAGGTGCTTTGATTGGTGGAGCCGTTTTAGTGTGTGGCTGTCAAGGCAGCCGCACAGTCTTCCCCGCGGGAGGAACACTCAATATTTCCCTTTAGTGACATGATGCTTCGTGGACCGGGCATCTTAAGCGTGAGAGACGCGTAATGTGGTATTGCGTTAAAGCGGGCGAATGCTTCGCGTCCCAGTAGTGCTTGATAGCCACTTGAAAATGGCGCGATATGGAAGGTTAGCTTTTCACTGCGGAAGTTATCGGGGGAACCGAACATAACTTCTAGTAGGAGGGAATCCGTGCAATGGGCATGTGGGCCTGGCGCTACTCCTTTAAAGGAAGTGTTGCTATGGCGAGTTTTTGTTGGATCCATCCCCATTTTGCGGACTGTGTCCTGATATAGCAGGTTTAAACCACTGCCGCCGTCCATCAGGACTCGTGTAAAGTGGAATACGTCAATTATCGGATCTAATACCAAGGCAGCCCAGCCTGCGTGCCGGATACTTCCGGAGTAATCCTGATGGTCGAAGGTGATCGGTTTTAACAACCAGTGGCGAGACTCCTTTGTGATAGGCCGCATGGCGCATATCTCTATAGGTGCCATTTCGTTTTTCCCGTTTGTCACGTGAAGTAAATTTACTGTTTTGACTTCTTGTGGGAAATTCTTTTGTTTCCCAATGCTCTGTTTGTTGCATTCATCATCGTCCTCACTTGGTGTATCCAGCCCCTTGTGTTCGGCATTGAGTTTGTCGGATTGCTTGAGACCCAACATTCTCTGTGGGTATGGTTTGCAGGCTTCCCAAGGGTGCTGTGGATTTGACACATCTTGTCCAGGATTTTATTTAGGTTGGACAGTTCGTCCCTGTTATCTTTGAGGGGCAGCTATTGCTTACCCTGCCGAGAGCTTTTGAATCCGGCGTTAACTGCCGTGCTCTTCGGACTGTTTCCCTTATTCCGGCGCTGGTCTTTGCTGCGTCGTGGCTTCCCGTTTCCATCCCTGACTTCGGACGTACTTGGGTCGCTGGTGCTGCGTCTTGCCAACCAGCTGTCCTCGCCCGCACAAAAGCGGGTCATGAGGCTTGTTAATGCGGCCATTGTTCTTGTCTTTTCTTGACCGAGGTGTCTTGCGAGCCATTCGTCTCGAACGCTATGTTTGAAAGCCGCTAAGGCTTCGGCGTCCGGACAGTCGACTATTTGATTCTTTTTAGTGAGAAATCTGTTCCAGAGCTTCCGGGCTGACTCTCCGGGTTGTTGAGTTATGTGACTTAAATCATCTGCATCCGGTGGTCGGACATAAGTCCCTTGGAAGTTTGCCCGAAAAGCGTCCTCGAGCTCCTCCCAACTTCCAATGGTGTTTTCGGGAAGGCTTTTAAGCCAATGCCGGGCTGGCCCTTTGAGCTTGAGGGGTAAGTATTTGATGGCGTGGAGGTCATCTCCTTGAGCCATGTGGATATGGAGGATATAATCCTCAATTCACACCCCCGGGTCTGTAGTTCCGTCATATGCCTCTATGTTTACGGGTTTGAACCCCGGTGGGAATTCATGGTCCAGCACCTCGTCGGTGAAACATAAGGGGTGTGCGGTACCCCTGTATTTGGGTGTGCCGTTGTGTTCGGATATATGCTGTGTTGCATTGCTTGCTAGAGTTTGCTTTCTTGGCCCGTAGATAGATCTGGCTGGGCCATATTTTTGATGCGAATCCTTGCGTGGATCATGTGCTGGCTTGTGTGCGGCATTTTTTGCCGCTCTGTGTTGGCCATGAGGTCGTCTATCCAACCGGATGGTTGCTTTTTTTTTTGATTGCGGGGGCTCTAAGGCCTCCTCATCAAATTCGGGCAGTAGCTTTCGCTGCGGGTAGCTCTTTGTGTGGCGACTGTCGCCATATTTGTCTGCGGTGTTGAGTACTTTGCTCCATCTGATTCTGTGTGCATCTTCCGCAGTCTTGAGCTTCCGCTTCTGTTTTTTCAGGCTACGCGTAGTGGCGACGAGCCTTTTGTGGAGGTTCTTCTGCTCCAGGAACTTGTCCGGCGTGAGGTCATCCGGACTGTTATCTTTGCCGGGGATGGGTTGTTCAGTTTGGTTATCTAAGTTGCCTTGTTCGGACGGTTGCTTGATGCCATGTTCGTCGTCCGCCGGCTTGCCCTGCTCTATGGCTGGGTCTGCATGACCGCTCTCTCTGTCAAGGCGGGGTTTGGAGCGGCGCTTACGCTGCCGCTTTGACTGCTTCTCGAAGGAACGATCCTTCGTTGCGTCCTCCCGTTCCTCGTCATTGCTTCCTTTGGGTGTATCCACCATGTATACATCATGGGATGAGGTGGCTGTCCAGTGCCCTATAGGCGCTGGTTCTTGTTCGTCTCCTGCATTGTCGTCCATACCGTCGATGTCTTGGGAGTCGAAGTCGAGCACGTCGGTTAAGTCATCGACAGTGGCTATGAAATGGGTGGGCGTCGAATTTCTTCGTCGTCCGCATCCCGATCCTGCCGGTCATAATCCGGCCAGGACTCTCCTGACAAAGAGAGAGATTTTAGTGAATTCAGCATGTCGCCAAAAGGCAAGTGCTGAAAGATATCTGCGACGGTGAACTCCATGATTGGTGCCCAGTCAGATTCAATTGGCAAAGGTACAGAGGGTTCAGAGTCCGGAGAAGAGTCTGGCAATGCGGAGTCACACGCCTCGCGAAGAGTAAGGTTGGTGTTCGGTTTGATTACCGTTGAGGCTGCGGCATCCGCGGCGGGGTCTAGGCACCCGCCCTCGGTTGGCACAGTTGGCTCCGAATTAAAGGTCGGAGCGTACGCGGGTGCGGCCTCGAGGACACTGTCCAATGGCAAAGCTAGATCTTGCCCGTGATGACAGTGCGGCGCACTCGGTCGGGGCTCGAATCCGTCGAAGATCAAGTCTCCGCGAATATCGGCCGTGTAGTTTAAGCTTCCAAACCTGACCTGATGGCCAGGGGCGTAGGTTTCAATCTGCTCCAGACGGCCAAGCGAATTGGCCCGCAGTGCAAAGCCCCCGAATACAAAAATCTGTCCGGGGAGAAAAGTCTCACCCTGGACCGCATCGCTAACGATGATCAAAGGAGCCATCAAGCCTGAGGATGACGACACAAAGGAACTCTCAATGAAAGCACCAATGTCGGTGTCAAAACCGGCGGATCTCCGATAGGGGGTCCCGAACTGTGCGTCTAAGTGGATGGTAACAGGAGACAAGGGACACAATGTTTTACCCAGGTTCGGTCCCTCTCGATGGAGGTAAAACCCTACTCCTGCTTGATTAATATTGATGATATGGGTAGTACAAGAGTAGATCTACCACGAGATCAGAGAGGCTAAACCCTAGAAGCTAGCCTATGCTATGATTGTTGTTGTTCTACGGACTAAACCCTCCAGTTTATATAGACACCGGAAGGGCTAGGGTTACACAGAGTCGGTTACAATGGGAGGAGATCTGAATATCCGTATTGCCAAGCTTGCCTTCCACGCCAAGGAAAGTCCCATGCAGATACGAGACGAAGTCTTCAATCTTGTATCTTCATAGTCCAACAGTCCGGCCAAAGGTCATAGTCCGGCTGTCCGGACACCCCCTAATCCAGGACTCCCTCAGCCGTCTTTAAAGACGAGACGATACATCCTTCCTTATGGTGACGACACAGAGGAACTCTCAATGAAAGCACCAATGTCGGTGTCGAAACCGGCGGATCTCGGGTAGGGGGTCCCGAGCTGTGCGTCTAGGCGGATGGTAATAGGAGACAAGGGACACGATGTTTTTACCCAGGTTCGGGCCCTCTCGATGGAGGTAAAACCCTACTCCTGCTTGATTAATATTGATGATATGGGTAGTACAAGAGTGGATCTACCACGAGATCAGAGAGGCTAAACCCTAGAAGCTAGCCTATGGTATGATTGTTGTTGTGTCCTATGGACTAAACCCTCCAGTTTATATAGACACCGGAGGGAGCTAGGTTTACACAGAGTCGGTTACAAGGAAGGAGATCTACATATCCGTACTGCCAAGCTTGCCTTCCACGCTAAGGAAAGTCCCACCCGGACACGGTACGAAGTCTTCAATCTTGTATCTTTATAGTCCAACAGTCCGGCCAAAGGTTATAGTCCGGCTGTCCGGATACCCCCTAATCCAGGACTCCCTCAATACTCGTTCCCCCAAGATGGATTGGGGAAATTCTCCGCCTGGACCTCGTCATTGAATGAGATCAACCCTGCCCGAACAGGGACCAGATCCGCGGGGGGAAGAAATCCCTATGTTTGCAGCTTCACTAGCTGTCCATGGGATACAGAACATCTCTCCCAGTTGCCTTTTTCTGGGGCGCAGGGATGGGAGGAGGAGCTGGGAGCGCTAGCCATGTTGGGGTGGTCTTTTCTAGCTAGCTCTGAGGATTTTTCCGCATCGTGTTGAATGGATCTGAGGTCCAATCTCTTTAAATAGACACTCCTCCTTACATGGCCGGGGTGTTATGTGTAAAAAAACCTTGACCTCTCACATTCGCTCGACACGTGGAAGCTGAAGTTGTTGATACACAGAAGCCAATGGGTACGATATTAAATGGAAAGCCGAATACATCACTTTGAAGTCATCAGAGAAGGAACCCGCCTTGCAATGTCGAAGACAATCTGCGCACCGGACACCTCGTCATTGAAGCCTGGTTCGGGGGCTACTGAGGGAGTCCTGGACTAAGGTGTCCTCGGGCGTCCGGCCTGTTAGCCATGGGCCAAACTGATGGGCTATGAAAATACCAAGACCGAAGACTCTACCCGTGTCTGGATGGGACTCTCCTTGGCGTGGAGGGCAAGCTTGGCGACCAAACATGAAGATTCCTTTCTCTGTAACCGACTTTATGTAACCCTAGTTCCCTCCTGTGTCTATATAAATCGGAGGGCTAGGTCTGTAGAGGCGAACAATCATAATCGTAGTCATATAGGTTAGACTTCTAAGGTTTTAGCCATTACGATCTCGTGGTAGATCAACTCTTGTAATACTCATATTCATCAAGATCAATCAAGCAGGAAGTAGGGTATTACCTCCATAGTGAGGGCCCGAACCTGGGTAAACATTGTGTTTCCCGTCTCCTGTTACCATCGACCTTAGACGCACAGTTCGGGACCCCCTACCCGAGATCCGCAGGTTTTGACACTGACACTTGGAGCGTCTTGTATGATATGAGTCTTAGCTTGTTTTATTTTGTGTTTTAAGTCATCAATCCTTGCTGGACACACCTATTTGAGAGAGACATAATTATGTCATGTCTTGTTAGAATTGCTCTCTATGCTTCACTTAAATTTTTATGAGCAATGGACTTGCTCTAGTGCTTCACTTATATCTTTTTGAGCATGGTGTGCTTAGTATTTTTGAAGAAATGCTCTCTTGATTCACTTAAATTTATTTGAGAGTTAGTAAAATTTTCAAGAAATTCTCTCCTGCTTCACTTAAATTATTTTGAGAGAAAGAAAAAGAATTATGCTCTTGATCTTCACTTATATTTGTTTGAGCTTATGAAAAGCAACACATGAAAATTAGTCCCAAAGTGATAGATATCCAAGAAAGATATAATAAAAACTTTCATGAAGATCATTGGACAAAATAAACTTGATTCTTAGTAATAGTTTTGAGATATGATGGTGTGATATGTGAGTTATGTTGGTGAGTACTTATGCTTTAGTAAGAATATTGGTGTTAAAGTTTGTGATTCCCTATGCAAGTACGGAAGTCAATAGTCATGCAATGAAATTATATCCTACTTGTGGTGCATTATTTGGTGTCATTTATGCTTAATGCCTGCTTATGAGATTATCTGTTTCCTGGTTGGTCGCTTCTCAATCTTTTGCTAGCCTTCATTTTGCACTAAGTATGATCTCTACTTGTGCATCCAAAACCCTTAAACCAGTTTTGCCACATGAGTCCACTATATCTACCTATATGCGGTATTCTTTTGCCGTTCTAAGCAAATTTGTATGTGCCATCTCTAATTTTCAAAATAAATTTCTCTTTTGTGTGTTTGTTTCGCTCGCGGAGTGGTGAAGGGTGGCTAATATTTTCCATGCTAGATGTGTTATTCTCACGATGAGTGCTTATTCACTTGTCATTGCACGAGATTAAGGCAAAGGTATTAGGGATGCCCAGTCCCGAAATACAAAAAAAATGAATTTACTTTATGTTGTCAAATAATAAATTCCTTGGAAAGTGTTGGTATGTAGGGAAACCGTGGATACGACTAGCCATGGAAAGTGAAAGTATGGTGGAAAAGGGAATAAACTTTATTTTCCGTTTGTGAATCGCCTATGATATATCTAGCATGGAAAGTGTTTGAAACTCTAAGCGGTTTTCGTTGGTGGGATGGATAGACCTCCCAAAATGTTTTTATCTCTAAATTTTTTGCTTTGAGCTTTGGCACCTCTACAAATCCCTACTTCCCTCTGCGAAGGGCCTTTCTTTTACTTTATGCAATTTTTATTTTGAGTCTCCATCCTCTCTTATAAAAGCACCAACTAGGAGGCAATATGATCGTACTTAAGTATTGGGTGTAGCTAATATTCGAGTGTGTTTCATGAATAGATCAATGCTTGAGCAAGATGGGCTAGGGATAACTTATTTTAGCGTTGATATTTTGAAAGACATGGTTGCTTGTTAATATGCTTGAGTATCTAAATTATCATGTTAAAACTAGGCTATTGCTTTGAACAACTAAAAGTCCAAATGTCCATGCTATAAAGAAAAGAAATATGATATGACATGTTAGGCAGCATTCCACATCAAAAATTCTGTTTTTATCACTTACCTACTCGGGGACGAGTAGGAGTTAAGCTTGGGGATGTTGATACGTCTCCAACGTATCTATATTTTTTGATTGTTCCATGCCGTTATATTATCAATCTTGGATGTTTTACAATCATTTATAGTCATTTTATATCATTTTTTGGTACTAAACTATTGACATAGTGCCAAGCGCCAGTTGCTGTTTTCCCATGTATTTTACATTACAGAAAATCAATATCAGACGGAGTCCAAATGCCCCGAAACTTTATGGAGAATTTTTATGGGCCAGAAGGAATACAACTGGCCCTAGCTGTGCCTGGGGGGTGCCCTGAGGGAGGCACAGCCCACCAGGGCACGCCAGGAGGCCCATGCGCGCCCTGGTGAGTTGTGCCCATGTTGGGTGCCCCCTGGACCGCCTCTTTGCTCTATAAATACCCCAATATTCCAGAAACCCTAGAAGCATCGACGAAATATTCATCGAGCCATCGCAAAGTCCAGAACCACCAGATCCAATCTAGACACCATCTCGGATGGGGTTCACCACCTCCATTGGTGCTTCTCCAACGATGCATGAGTAGTTCTTTGTAGACCTTCGGGTCCGTAGTAGAGTCATATTGTTCTAGTTATTGAATTGTAAGTGAATAAAAGCACTACAAAAAATAGACATCCGTGACATTTTGGGCCGAACAAAAATTTGTTATGTCATACTTATGACACTTCTATAACGATAATTGTGACAAAACCCGGTATCATCATAGATGTGGTGGGATCCTACTTCTATGACAAAAAATCATGACAAAAAATGGGCTTTTTGTCCTGGGCGAGCCAGAGACGCAACTGCATGACATTCTTTGGGCCGTCCATGACAGATAAAACCATGGTAGAAGCGAGGGTGGGGAAAATATCGGGGGAGTTCCCGGTTATTGTGGGTGGTCGGGGCCGAGCGATGCGCATTTCTCTCGTACATACGTGCATGTGTGCGAGGCATTGAGCTCTAACTGAACCCGGGCGATTGCACTAGCTACGTTACTGAACCCAAGCGATCGATCCCTTGCTATTAACTGAACCCGAGTGATTCCTTCGCTACTGCTGCTAACTGAAGCCGATCGAACACTGCTGCCTTCTTCCCTTGATGAACAGTGAGTGTTGTGGAGGGGGTTTGGATGAACAGTTCTCGGTGGGGGGTTGGATGAACAGGACCCCGTGGTATTAGAGGCCGTTGCGGCTGGATGAACAGTACCCCGATCAATCAAGCCAGTGGAGGAACATGACCCCGTGGAGGGCTGGATGAACAGTAGCTGGTGGAGGGCTGGTTGAACAGTAGCCGGTGGAGGGCTGGATGAACAGTAGCCCGTGGAGGGGTGGCTGAACAGGACCCCGTGGATAGGGCTGGTTGAATAGTAGCCGATGGAGGAGTGCACGGTGGAGGCTGGATGAACAGGAGCCCGTGGATGAACTGTCGCAGGTGGAGGCTGGAGAAGGTCAACCATGGGCGAACAGTAGCCCATGGAGGGAGTCGACGGTGGATATGAACAATATCCCATGGAGTCCCATTTTGCGGTACGCCACCCCCTCCCGATGAACAGGACCCCCATTTCGACCGTAGCGCTCCAACACAAGTCCGTTTCCTCTGTTTTGCGGTACGCCACACCCCTCCCGATCAACAGTACCCTGTTTCGCAGGCGGAGGGGAGTACGAGGGTTGAATGGTTCGGGTGCGAGTGCGTGTTGGGGCTGACGTCGCCGGAGAATAACTGGACGTGTGGGGGAATAGAGGGAGGGACTGACCAACGTTGGAGGGTACGGTAGGGTGGCGGAGGCGCAACTAGCCATGGGAGGCGGGAGCGGGCGGAGCCGATGGGGTGGTTTGGTTTGGGCGGCTGGAGGAAGAAGACTAGAGATAGAAGATACACGACAGATGTTGTATGTCAATCCAACAACTGGTAGGCAGAATCGTTTGTTGACTATCTAGTAAGTCGACACCGCTTTGGATAGGCTATTTCCTCGTGGGTCCGAAATGTCAGAATCCAAATATGTCACGGTCATGCAGCCTTTGCTATGAAAATTTACAACCCATTTGGTGTGCTAGTTTGAAATAAGTTTGTGGGTGCTGGTGGGGGCTAATCACTTGGCTTCTGTAATGCACAATGAGCTCAAGCAGCCGGCGAGAGTGATGTTATTTCCCTTGGTTGGGATTTGTTACAATATTTCACTCTAAATTAAACGAATGGCAAGCCATTTGGCTTGTTTCAAAGAAAATATGACAGTCATAGCCGAGTTGAAAACGGCAAGAACATCTAACTCCAGCTTACAAAGTGTACAAAAGACGAGGGTTAATTGTTCATTAGGTTTAGACGAAACCCAGGTTGAAAAGGGCAACACCATCTAACTCCAGCACTATTTTTAGCAGTCACAGTCAAATGGATCGGCTAGGTCCATAGAATGAGCATCCCGGGTCGTAAAATTTACTGGATTATGATAACAATATGTTTTAAATAGAAGCCCGGCATGTTTAGAAGCTCTTTTGCCCACCTAAAACTCCTTTTTTTGCTCTTCGGCAAACCCATCCGTCAAAACCATGCTGCTGATAAACTTAAGCCTGATGGACAATAGTAACCTCACATTCAACAGGAAGAATGTGAAAAATCCAGTGTTTGCATGGTTGTCTACATATCGTTCTAGCGTTATTGTCTTCAATCGAATGTCATGAGAAGTGAGAAAATCCCGGTGCTTACGAATCCACCGATTGGTTATAACTTTCTTACCCCGTCCTGTTGCCTAAATAGACATGAAGATTGAAAACAGTTAAGGTCTAAAAAAAGAGTGTGGAAAAAGCAACACCTAAACGGTTAATTCTACTACACTATATGCGGGCTTCCAATGTGCGTGAAATTATCACCTTTATATACAACTTCTCCAGACATGGAAAGCATTGCAACAAGCCAATAATCTTGTTCAGATCAAAACTATTCATTTGGATATATAAGATCTTGACAGAATCCAGCACCATTGATAGGCTATCCATGGAGAAACTCTTCATTGAGCATATAACATAATATTAGTACAAAATGTGTACTCCGAGATGATATATAACTTTTGTGCAGAAATTTAAAATGCAGCTAATGGTTACAAGTGTAGATGATAATATAAAGTACCTGAAGAACTGTCGAGCAAAACACCATCTTGAAATGAGAACAGAGATCATGTATTACACCCAAGGTCTCCAGTTTAGGCGCAGAGAGGACGGTTATTTGCGACGGTGAATAACTAGAATTGGGGATCAACCTTTGAAGTGAAGGGGCATCTTGGATGATGAGCTTCCTTCCGTCAAAAGAAATTCCAATCCTTACAAGGTTAGGCGACTTTATTTGGAGACAACCTATTCTAACTGTGAAAACAAGCACCAAGCACTCCAGGGCAGGGCAACTGGAGTGGATGATGTTGTGCAATGAGGCCTCCGATATAAGAACCAGCACAAGTGAAAGTTTCTTGAGAAATGGGAGTCAAAGGTTTAGTACCAGATTGTCTGGTAGGTCGCTCATACGTCTCCATCGTATCTACTTTTCCAAACACTTTTGCCCTTGTTTTGGACTCTAACTTGTATGATTTGAATGGAACTAACCCGGACTGACGTTGTTTTCAGCAGAATTGCCATGATGTTGTTTTATGTGCAGAAAACAAATATTCTCGGAATGTCCTGAAACTACATGGAACATCTTAGAAAAAACAATAAAAAATCCTCGCCAAAGATGAAGACCAGGGGGCCCACACCCTGTCCACGAGGGTGGGGCGCCCCCCCTTAGGGAACGCCCCCTACCTCGTGGGCCCCCTGGATGCCCTCCGACGCCAATTCCAACTCTATATATTTGCTTTCGGAGAGAAAAAATCAGAGAGAATAAATCATCGCGTTTTATGATACGAAGCCGCCGCCAAGCCCTAAAACCTCTCGGGAGGGCTGATCTGGAGTCCGTTCGGGGCTCCGGAGAGGGGGATTCGTCGCCGTCATTATCATCAACCATCCTCCATCACCAATTTCATTATGCTCACCGCCGTGCATGAGTAATTCCATCATAGGCTTGCTGGACGGTGATGGGTTGGATGAGATTTATCATGTAATCGAGTTAGTTTTGTTAGGGTTTGATCCCTAGTATCCATTATGTTCTGAGATTGATGTTGCTATGACTTTGCTATGCTTAATGCTTGTCACTAGGGCCCGAGTGCCATGATTTCAGATCTGAACCTATTATGTTTTCATGAATATATGTGAGTTCTTGATCCTATCTTGCAAGTCTATAGTCACCTACTATGTGTTATGATCCGGCAACCCCGAAGTGACAATAATAGGGACCACTCCCGGTGATGACCATAGTTTGAGGAGTTCATGTATTCACTATGTGCTAATGCTTTGTTCCGGTTCTCTATTAAAAGGAGGCCTTAATATCCCTTAGTTTCCAATAGGACCCCGCTGCCACGGGAGGGTAGGACAAAAGATGTCATGCAAGTTCTTTTCCATAAGCACGTATGACTATATACGGAATACATGCCTACATTACATTGATGAATTGGAGCTAGTTCTGTGTCACCCTATGTTATGACTGATACATGATGAACCGCATCCGGCATAATTATCCATCACTGATCCGGTGCCTACGAGTTTTCCATATACTGGTTTACGCTTATTTACTTTTCCGATGCTACTGTTACAATCACTACAAAATACCAAAAATATTACTTTTGCTGTCTTTACTTTTGTTGCCGCTACCACCACTATCATATTACTTTGCTACTAAATACTTTGCTGCAGATACTAAGTTTCCAGGTGTGGTTGAATTGACAACTCAGCTGCTAATACTTGAGAATATTCTTTGGCTCCCCTTGTGTCGAATCAACAAATTTGGGTTGAATACTCTACCCTCGAAAGCTGTCGCGATCCCCTATACTTGTGGGTTATCAGTCGCACAACGCAAAGGTGGCGGTGTGGAGAGAGGAGGAAAACCGCGAGATGGACATCAGTGGAGAGGGCACAGGTAGATGGCGTCCGGTATCTGGTAGGTGATTTCCAGGGGAATAGTAGAACTCAAGCAGCTATAGTTCTATGAATTTAGGGGATTTCAGCCAGGCGTTCACCGTCCAGGGCATGGTATGCTTGCTCAGGTAGCATGACGGGATGCAGAGGCTTTGAACGGAGCCCTGGTGGGAGGAGGTGATGGCTTTGGGGATTTCAAAATCATTGAAGAGAGATAGTTGACGACAGTAGAGATTAAGGGGCATGACACGCCATATATGGTGCCACCGAATTGAGAGGACTTGGGTGCGGCAGCAATCCTTGGTGGGGAGAAGCGAGATGATCTCCCCAAGGATGGCGTCCAGGAGAACGCTGATGCGGTCCACCCAAGATTCTGCGGGTTCCTGGGATCCGGTGGGGCGGGGTCGTCGCTTCTCCCCGCGCTGTCGGGTGCGGGATCTACAACAAGCGTCACCGCTGGCGGGAGCCTCATCTTCTTGGCGCTGGGGTTAGCCAACTCCATTTTCCTCAAGGGCGTCGTGTCACGCTCACGGATTTGAGCAGAGTAATGAATGACGAGCCTAGTTGTAGTGCGAGTGAAGAAGAAGGGGAGCTGGGGTTTTTCTGTTGTAGTGAGGAAGAAGGGGAGCTGGGGTTTTCTGTAGGAGTGAGTTGAGGAATTTGGGGGTACGAGTGGAGTGAGCTGACGTGAGCTGGGTGGGAGTGAGGAGGAAGAAGAGCACCCAGGTTTTTTTGGGGGGCGGTGTGCTGTGTGTGGGTAGCGCCTCTCATTAAGTAAATATATGGGATTTTGAATTGATTTTATTATTTAGTAGGGTGGATGGGCTGTTTTGTCTAGGGCCTAGAGAAACAATTACTACTAGTACAATGGAGACACTCTACAGCTATCAGAAAAACAATTACTACTAGTATAGTGGATACACTACCGCTTCTGGCTCCTCCTAGGTCATCGAAACGTGTCCCTCTACTGAATGTCGTTTTACTTTTGTTCAGCGACATGCGGGCCATGCCGCGCGTGGGTCCAAATACCATCCATCAAATTAGAAGGCACTATGCAGGCGGAGAGTCACCCCGGTCGTAGCACGACAGTAATGAGCCGTCGTATCACAAAACCCCACCTCCCCGCAGTCTAAGTTTGATGGGCAAATCAACCATCATTTCACTCTTCGCTGAATCCCCTTCTCCCTCACCGTCTTCAAGAAAGCCAACACTTGCATCTGCCACTGTTCTTCTCTCCCAACGAAGGGGAGTAAGCGGATCTGTGATATTGGTATATTTTCATTCAGAGAAAAAAAACTTTTGCAAAGCAGTAACCGATCCTCACTCTCTTTTTTGTTTCATTGTCTTTGTGATTGTGTTCTCCTTTCAGTGGTCTCCTAGTATTCGTCAGTTCCATGATGGACCAAGGAGCCAGGCAAAGATCTGCCGATATTGGAGCAGACGCGGGAGGCTGATCCCCACGAGACAAATAGCTCCAAGTAGATGGAGGCAACCACCAAGCCGACCCCAGATATGCTCACGGCCAACTGAGATGGTCAACGCCCCGTTTGAGGTTACAGCCCCCATGGCACTGCAGGAGCAGTTTTCGCCCTTCGAGGACGTGCCCCCCCCCTCTGAGCTGCCCAAGGTGATTTTCTTCTTTGCCGATCTCGATTGTTGTTTTTCATCAAAGTATGTGGTGATGAATTATGCAAAATTTATTAGCTTCGATGCCATGCTATACATAGTGGTTTAAATAACTTGTGTTTCTTATACTGGAAAGTAATTCAGAATTTGTTTCTATTTCAATTAGAGCCTTGATGCAGACAAGGATTTTGTGGTTGTACATGTTAATCGCCATGAGGCGTATGACCTGAATATACGCACCGGGAAAACAGAGTTCTTAGGCTGTTGGATCTTGGAAGCCATTTGCGCTTATACCGATGTCGAGTAGTATTCCAGCCTCACTGTTGTCAGCCGTGTTGTCCAGGGTGTACTGAAGGACTGAAGCACAAGAAGTTCAAAGCTACTCCTTCGTTTTTTAGGCATACTGTTCTTGTCAAGCTTACGCAGGAAGATGATGTGGCATGCCTCTGCAAACAAGTTTATGAGTGGCAAGGCCACAAGCTTATCTTCATGAAGGTTCACATGATTGAGCTGCTGCCGGACGTCCTCGATGATGTTCATGGCAAGGTCCGTCTTGTGTCCAGCCCAAATTAGATCGAGCCATGAAATAGTTGCCCCAACTAGTGTTTAATACTACTTTGGATTGTGTCTACTTATCCGAACCTTGCCTATTATCGAGCCCTCTGGGGCTAGTACTCTGTTTGAATCCGTCTATGGGAACTGCTGCTACTTTTGTGTGCCCGTGAATCATGTAAGAACCATCGTGATTGTTGTCGAAACAGATGCGTCCTCACTAGTTTTTTCATGAATATGGCATGGTAAGACATAAGTTGTCACGATTTATCATACGAGCAGTGTGTGTTTGATGAAATAGAGTACTCGTTCGAGAAATGTGCGCCGACGTATACATAAGTACTTGTAAACACTGTTGGTGCTACCCCACTTGTAAGAAGTTGTGCAAAACACGACACATTGGCTCAGCTCGCTCCGACACTAGGCTATCGTCCAGCTAACAATCAATAATCTGTTGTCTGACATATACGCAACTAAGTATCTTGTTACAGTGGTTCATGCAGTTAACTGAGGCCAAAATGTAAATTCTAAACATTCACACGCTAGTCCAGCGTTCATGTGGAACACTCACATTAAATTTGGCTTCATAAAAAACTTGAAAAGCATAAGTTAAGCAATTTTATACATCTCAATGATTCATAGAACATAACATACATATACTAGTTCACAACAAAAGATAAAGTTGTGAGAAGGTTAACAAATCAGGAAAAATCAAGCAAGGCTTCTCTGAGCAAAGGGCCTCCCTAGGCAGGCTTAAATTTCCTGGAGTTCACCCTGGTTTTTCCTGGAGTTCACTCTGGAATGCTGAACTGAACCATGTAGTGTACTGACCAGCTGAAATTCTTGTGCATTCCACTAAATCTAAGCACCGCTATTTGCAGAAATAAGCAGACCACAATGCCTCTTGTCGGCACACCTGTCCCAAAAACCTCCGTGCAGTCGTGCCAGCTAGTCCTCGGTCCATGGATCACCTCGTAGAAAGTGCATTCCGGACTAGGATGCAGTTGTTTTCGCTCGTCCCTTCACTTCAATCAGGAAGTAAAACGTACGAATCAGCTTCTTTTAGATTACGTTGGTCATTCTACCTAGTTACTACCAATGTAGTAATACCTGGAAGACTGGTGGTTAGAAGACGGCAGCTAGGAATAGCCATCTCATTTTGTGCAGTTGTACTAAAATTGAGGTGTGTACTTTTGATTGTGCAGATAGAAACGATATGGAGATAGACATCCCTGTTCGCGCAAATACGAAATAGGGTTATTTAAATAGTGACAGATATTTGCAGTGGCATATGATTAACAACATCATCTATTGTGTTATAATTGACACTGGACTGACAGTATGAAAGTGCCCTTGAGTAAGTAGCATCACATCACATCAACACTGCCACTAAATTAACATGCAGAACAATAGCATTAGTATTGTTGTCATGAGAGTAGCACATGGTCAGTAAATGTGCAATCAAATTTGTGCTGTTCCACTGGGATGAAGCAATGTTAGCGGTGTGAGATTGAAGTGTAACTGCAACAACACAATTCATGGGAAATAAGGCAAGACGGAAGCACATCATAAAAAGGTGGTGTCATTGCTTCAATTTATCGACGACACTGGACCATTACTTATAGTGACATTAGGTGGCATATCTTAATGCTTCGTGTGATTTTACATTAATGGTAGTGATATGGGCGTAGGGATAGCAGGGGCATAAAGTGGTGAGGCAGATGTGGTTGCCGAGAGCGGCAAACACTCAGGCAGCATGTCTGCATTTCTCCCATTTTTTATCTCCTCGGTGACATTTTCCTATGTGAGCACGGGAAATCTAGACCTGATCATTCTCATTTGCGTTGTCCCCCAACACCCCTCACTTTCTTTCCTTTTTCAACCAAGAGACAGTTCCACTTCCCCCCACCCTTCGCCATCCACCATGCTTTCTTCGACTTTTCAACCAATAGACCGGTTGGGTAGCCATTATCTACTACTTTGCCCCATTTCCTCTAAGAACCAAGTCCTAGATTCATGCTACAACTTTCCCACTTTCTTCCCTGTTTGAACCAACTCTTAGATTCGACTATATGAACTACCTTTAGCTCTAATAATAAAGGAAGTCTAGGTGGCTTTGGAACAGTCGACGGAAGTAGAAAAAGATCCACACGCAGCCACGTGGGGAGCTGGGGCATTAGAGCAAGGCAGGTTTCGTAGGAATATATACCTGAGGGTCGTCGGCACGTGGCAAAGATGGCGTCTGGAGGCCGCATCTTGGCCACAATACCGAGGGAGGAAGAAGGGGTCGGAGGCCCTCCCGAGCCGGCGCTCTCTCGGAGAGAATGACACGGCCACCGATCGGGACGCGCGGGCAGCCGTTGGTCTCTTCCCTCGCCGCCGACGACAGCGTGAACGATGCACCTACACCCCTGTCCCGGTCGAGGTGGTCCGGCCAGATTTGTCAGCCGTGAGCAGAGAGAGTGTGGCCACCTATGTATTGCTTAGATCTGGAGAGCATGAGAGGGTGAATGAGAGGAACCCTAGTAAAGCAAGCGCTAAGGCTCCTGCTTATATATATAATGGAGTGATTTTGTTGTACCAGATTCAAAAAAAATTGCGCTCCTACGTGTACCCGCGAGTGGGTGTGAGAGAACAAGTGGGAGTACAATATACTATGCCCAAAGAACGTTTGCCACAAGAGTAATAGTATAAGTGTGTGATGTGTGAGCTAAAATAAAAGGTGCGCGACGTCTTTTGTTTTTAGAAGTTCCGAGGGTAGGGTGTGAAGAGCACATATGTGTGTGACGTCTACCTGCAGATAGACAGTGGGTGCGAGAGGACTCGGGAGAGTCGTGACACGTGAGGGTGCGTGTGTGCGTGAGAGAGAGGGGGCACGTATCAATGCGATGCATGTGTCCGTAAATCATTATCCGACAAACATTCGCCACAAGCCATTTCCTGACGAACGCCGTAAGAACCGTTAGATCGGCATCCGACAGTGTCAGTTTTGCCATGTCATTTAACAGAGCAGCCACTCCTCCTACACACAAATCTTCCACGTGAGTGTTAGCAACTGCCGTATGCTCCTCCCTCTGTTCCAAAATGTAGTGCATATAGCTTTATTGAAAATTCGAACCTCGCAAACATTTACCGAGTTTTCATGTACCAAAATGCACATATAGAATATCCAGTATATATCATTTCATTCATCTTCGAGAGGTAACTATAAAGATGCGGGAGGAGTCTACAAAGAAAGGCCGTCGTATCACCTGCAGCAATTTCAACCATCCTTTGGTGTGGAGGAATATCATAGGAATTCTATATGATATGAATTTTATAGGATTTTTTTCCTTCACAGCCAATTGGTTCATAGGAATAGATTCATATACTCCACATTTCAAAGGAAATAAGCATGGTATCATTTTTATAGCTTTAGAGCCACTTGGTTCATATGAATGGATTTCTATACTCCCATAATTTCAAAGAAAAATAAACATTAGCATATATTCCATAGAAAAGTTCCTATGATGTGAACTGATACGTCTCCAACGTATCTATAATTTTTGATTGCTCCATGCTATATTATCTACTGTTTTAGGCAATATTGAGCTTTATTATCCACTTTTATATTATTTTTGGGACTAACCTATTAACCGGAGGCCCAACCTAGATTTGCTGTTTTATGCCTATTTCAGTGTTTCGAGGAAAAGGAATATCAGACGGAGTCAAAACGGAAGGAAATCAACTGGAGAAGTTATTTTTGGAAGGAAAGCCACCGAATAGACTTGGACTCTACGTAGGAAGATACGGGAGCTGGTCATGAGGGTGCGCCCCCTCCCTAGGGAGCGCCCCCTGCCTCATGGGGCCCCCGCAGCTCCACCGACGTACCCCTTGCACCCATATATACCTACGTATCCTAAAACTTCCAGAACAGAGATTAGATCGGGAGTTCCGCCACCGCAAGCCTCTGTAGCCACCAAAAACCAATCGGTACCCTGTTCCGGCACCCTGCCGGAGGGGGGAATCCTCACCGGTGGCCATCTTCATCATCCCGACGCTCTCCATGACGAGGAGAGAGTAGTTCACCCTCGGGGCTGAGGGTATGTACCAGTAGCTATGTGTTTGATCTCTCTCTCTCTCTCGTGTTCTTGATTTGGCACGATCTTGATGTATCGTGAGCTTTGCTATTACAGTTGGGTCTTATGTTTCTTCTCCCCCTCTTCTCTCTTGTAATGGATTGAGTTTTCCCTTTGAAGTTATCTTATCGGATTGAGTCTTTAAAGATTTGAGAACACTTGATGTATGTCTTGCCGTGCGTATCTGTGGTGACAATGGGATATCACGTGCCACTTGATGTATGTTTTGGTGACCAACTTGCGGGTTCCGCCCATGAACCTATGCATAGGGGTTAGCACACGTTTTCGTCGTGATTCTCCGATAGAAACTTTGGGCACTCTTTGAGGTTCTATGTGTTGGTTGAATAGATGAATCTGAGATTGTGTGATGCATATCGTATAATCATGCCCACAGATACTTGAGGTGACAATGGAGTATCTAGGTGATATTAGGGTTTTGGTTGATTTGTATCTTACGGTGTTATTCTAGTACGAACTCTAGGGCTGTTTGTGACACATATAGGAATAGCCCAACGGATTGATAGGAAAGAATAACTTTGAGGTGGTTTCGTACCCTACCATAATCTCTTCATTTTGTTCTCCGCCATTAGTGAATTTGGAGTGACTCTTTGTTGCATGTTGAGGGATAGTTATGTGATCCAATTATGCTATTATTGTTGAGAGGACTTACACTAGTGAAAGTATGAACCCTAGGCCTTGTTTCCTATCATTGCAATACCGTTTACGCTCACTTTTACCGCTTTCTACCTTGCTGTTTTTATATTTTCAGTTTACAAAAACCTATATCTACCATCCATATTGCACTTGTATCACCATCTCTTCGCCGAACTAGTGCACCTATACAATTTACCATTGTATTGGGTGTGTTGGGGACACAAGAGACTCTTTGTTATTTGGTTGCAGGGTTGCTTTAGAGAGACCATCTTCATCCTACGCCTCCCGCGGATTGATAAACCTTAGGTCATCCACTTGAGGGAAATTTGCTACTGTCCTACAAACCTCTGCACTTGGAGGCCCAACAACGTCTACAAGAAGAAGGTTGTGTAATAGACATCAAGCTCTTTTGTGGCGCCGTTGACGGGGAGGCTAGGTAAGTGAAGGTATATCTTTAGATCTTGCAATCAAATCTTTTTGTTTCTTGTTTTAGCACTAGTTAGTTTATAAAAGAAAATTAAAAAAAATGGAATTGAGTTTGTCTATACGCTTCACCTCTTTAATATCTTTCGTGAGTATGATGGAAAAGAAAATTGTGCCAAAGTGTTAGAAGAAGAATTATATAAAATGTTTGGCACTAAATGTTTGTATGATGATCATGATTGCAATGTTGTTAGTATGAATTCCTTGAATATCCATGATGCTAATGATATGCAAAGCCACAAGCTTGGGGAAGCTATGTTTGATGAAGATGATATTTATTATCCCCCAAGCTTTGATGAGCAAATTTACTATGATGAAAATGCCTCCTATAAACATGTCAATTTTTGTGGAGTACATTGGGTTTGGAAGGACACACCAAATAGGGAAGATAGATATTGTAAGAGGCATAAGTACTTAGAAACTAACTGGTTGCAAGAAAGGCTAGATGCATGTGCTGAAAATTTATTTTTTATTAGCCATACTTGTGAACTTTGCAATGAATGTGATCATTTTAGTACCAATGCAAATTGTTTCTTGATCGTGTCCAAAAATTCTGATGACTTGATTTCCCTTGCACATCATAATGAACTTAGTTTGCTCTTGGGTTATTAAGAAATAAAACGTATAACTAAGATTATTCCAGAAAATGAAGATGATACACTTGATGATGATCTCGTTATGCCTATTGCTTGTTGTGATGATTATGATTGGGAAGATAATGATACTTGTTATGATCTTGAAAATCTTTTTGGCACATGCTTGGAAGAATATAATAATTGCTATACTATTGGTGCTATCTATGCTATTAATGATGAGAGTGATTATGCTTATGATATGAAAAGGCCCAAGCTTGGGGAAGCTATGTTTGATGAGAATGACATATTTGAGAATATATTTGCTGCAATTAATGTTTGTACCAAGCTTGGGGATGCTATGTTTAATGAATATGATATTTTTAGCCTCCCAAGTTTTGATATGCAAAGTTGTTATGATGATAGCATGCCTTCTACCTATGATGATTATATTGATGAAAGTGGGTTTGGAAGAGTGTCAACTTTAGGAAGTAGTGATCCCACAATATTGGAGGATGTTGAATCTTATAATATTTATGAAAGTGGATTTGGAGAGGTCATGACTTTATTTAGTGATGTATCCACTATTTCGGAAGAGGTTTCAATCGATTATGATGAGAACAAAGTTGCTACTTATGATGATTATTGTGATAAAACTTATGCTATAATGATTAGTGATGATTATATTTATAAAACTTGTCATGGTTATGAGTACCCTTTCTCTGAACATTACTTTTTTAATGTGGAAACAATTTATAGAATTCAAGTCTCTTATGATACTCCCTCTATTCTGAATGAGAAGAATTTTGCTTATGTGGAGAGTAATAATATTTCAAAGCTTGTAGATCATGAAAATAATGCTTTAGGTGCTGGTTATATTGTTGAATTCATTCATGATACTACTGAAAATTATTATGAGGGAGGAACATATGCTTGTAGGAATTGCACTAATATCAAGTTTCCTCTCTATGTGCTTAAAATTTTGAAGTTATGCTTGTTTTACCTTCCTATGCAAGTTGATTATTGTTACCATAAGTTGTTTGCTCAAAAAATCCCTATGCATAGGAAGTGGGTTAGACTTAATGTTCTAGTCATATTCTTCATGATGCTCTCTTTATGTTTCAATTCTTATCTCTTTTGTGAGCATCATTGAAATCATCATGCCTAGCTAGGGGCGTTAAACGATAGCGCTTGTTGGGAGGCAACCCAACTTTATTTTAGTTTCTTGATTTTTGGTTCTGTTTAGGAATAAATAATCCATCTAGCTTCTGTTTAGATGTGGTTTTATGTTTTAATTAGTGTTTGTGCCAAGTAGAACCTTTGGGAAGACTTGGGTGAAGTCTTTATGATCATGCTGTAAAAAACAGAAACTTTAGCGCTCACGAGATTAGCTAGAACTTTTTACTGGAGAGTGATATTTAGTTGATTCTTTTTGCAGATGATTACTAGACAAATTACTCAGGTCCACCAATTTATTTTATAATTTTTGGAGTTCCACAAGTTTGCGTTAGTTACAGATTACTACAGACTGTTCTGTTTTTGACAGATTCTATTTTTCGTGTGTTGTTTGCTTATTTTGATGAATCTATGGCTAGTAAAATAGTTTATAAACCATAGAGAAGTTGGAATAAAGTAGGTTTAACACCAATATAAATAAAGAATGAGTTCATTACAGTACCTTGAAGTGGTGTTTTGTTTTCTTTCGCCAACGGAGGTCACGAGTTTTCTGTTAAGTTTTGTGTTGTGAAGTTTTCAAGTTTTGGGTAAAGATTCGATGGACTATGGAATAAGGAGTGGCAAGAGCCTAAGCTTGGGGATGACCAAGGTACCCCAAGGTAGTATTCAAGGACAACCAAGCATCTAAGCTTGGGGATGCCCCGGATGGCATCCCCTCTTTCGTCTTCGTTCATCGGTAACTTTACTTGGAGCTATATTTTTATTCACCACATGATATGTGTTTTGCTTGGAGTGTCGTTTTATTTTCTTTAGATTTGCTTGCTGTTTGAATAAAGTACCAATATCTGAAATTATTAAATGAGATAGCCTTCACATGGTTGCATAATTATTCGACTACTCATTGATCTTCACTTATATCTTTTGGAGTTGTTTGTTGTTTGCTCTAGTGCTTCACTTATATCTTTTAGAGCATGGTGGTAGTTGTATTTTGATGAAATAGATGAACTCTCATGCTTCACTTATATCATTTTGAGAGTCTTAAATATCATGGTAATGTGCTTTATTCTAATATGATAGGCATACAAGACTAATAAAAGAAAAATTCTTATGAGTGTGTTGAATACTAAGAAAAGATTGAAGCATGATAATTGTTTTGAGATATGGAGGTGATAATATTAGAGTCATGCTAGTTGAGTAGTTGTGAATTTAAAGAATACTTGCGTTGAAGTTTGTGATTCCCTTAGCATGCATGTATGGCGAACCGTTATGTAACGAAGTCGGAGCATGAGGTGTTTATTGATTGTCCACCTTATGAGTGGCGGTCGGGGACGAGCGATGGTGTTTTCCTACCAATATATCCCCCTAGGAGCATGCGCGTAACACTTTTCTTTGATAACTTCTAGATTTTTTCAATAAGTATATGAGTTCTTTATGACTAATGTTGAGTCCATGGATTATACGCACTTTCCTTCCTTCCACCATTGCTAGCCTCTCTAATACCGCACACTTTTCGCCGGTATCATACACCCACCATATATCTTCCTCAAAACAGCCACCATACCTACCTATCATGGAATTTCCATAGCCATTCCGAGATATATTGCCATGTATCTTTCCACCGTTCCGTTTATTATGACACACTCCATCATTGTCATATTGCTAGCATGATCATGTAGTTGACATAGTATTTGTGACAAAGCCACCATTCATAATTCTTTCATACATGTCACTCTTGATTCATTGCACATCCCGGTACACCGCCGGAGGCATTCATATAGAGTCATATCTTGTTCTAAGTATCGAGTTGTAATTGTTGAGTTGTAAGAAAAATAAAAGTGTGATGATCATCATTTTTAGAGCATTATCCCAAGTGAGGAAAGAATGATAGAGACTATGATTCCCCCACAAGTCGGGATGAGACCCCGGACGAATCAAAAAAAAGAGAAAGGCCAAAAAAAAGGACCAAAAAAATGATAAAAAAAGAGAGAAGGGACAATGCTACTATCCTTTTACCACACTTGTGCTTCAAAGTAGCACCAAGATCTTCATGATAGAGAGTTTCCTAAGTTTTCACTTTCATATACTAGTGGGAATTTTACATTATAGAACTTGGCTTGTATATTCCAATGATGGGCTTCCTCAAAATGCCCTAGGTCTTCGTGAGCAAGCGAGTTGGATGCACACCCACTTAGTTTCTTTTGTTGAGCTTTCATATACTTATAGCTATAGTGCATCTGTTGCATGGCAATCCCTACTCACTCACATTGATATCTATTGATGGGCATCTTCATAGCCCGTTGATACACCTAGTTGATGTGAGACTATCTTCCCCTCTTTTTGTCTTCTCCACAACCACCGTTCTATTCCACATATAGTGCTATATCCATGGCTCACGCTCATGTATTGCGTGAAGATCGAAAAAGTTTTGAAAATGTTTAAGTATGAAACAATTGCTTGGCTTGTCATCGGGGTTGTGCATGATTTAAATACTTTGTGTGGTGAAGATGGAGCATAGACAGACTATATGATTTTGTAGGGATAACTTTCTTTGGCCATGTTATATTGAGAGGACATAATTGCTTTATTAGTATGCTTGAAGTATTATTATTTTTATGTCAATAAGAACTTTTGTCTTGAATCTTCCGGATCTGAATATTCATATCACAATTGAGAAGAATTACAATGAAATTATGCCAACTAGCATTCCACATCAAAAATTATCATTTTATCATTTACCTACTCGAGGACGAGCAGGAATTAAGCTTGGGGATGCTTGATACGTCTCCAACGTATCTATAATTTTTGATTGCTCCATGCTATATTATCTACTGTTTTAGGCAATATTTGGCTTTATTATCCAGTTTTATATTATTTTTGGGACTAACCTATTAACCGGAGGCCCAGCCCAGATTTGTTGTTTTATGCCTATTTCAGTGTTTCGAGGAAAAGGATTATCAGACGGAGTCAAAACGGAACGAAATCAACTGCAGAAGTTATTTTTGGAAGGAAATCCACCGGATAGACTTGGACTCTACGTCAGAAGATACGGGAGCTGCTCACGAGGGTGGGGGGCCCCCCTCCCTAGGGCGCGCCCCCTGCCTCGTGGGGCCCCCGCAGCTCCACCGACGTACCCCTTGCACCCATATATACCTACGTATCCTAAAACTCCCAGAACGGAGATTAGATCGGGAGTTCCGCCGCCGCAAGCCTCTGTAGCCACCAAAAACCAATCGGGACCCTGTTCCGGCACCCTGCCGGAGGGGGGAATCCTCACCGGTGGCCATCTTCATCATCCCAGCGCTCTCCATGACGAGGAGGGAGTAGTTCACCCTCGGGGCTGAGGGTATGTACCAGTAGCTATGTGTTTGATCTCTCTCTCTCTCTCTGTGTCTCTCTCTCTCTCTCTCTCTCTCTCTCTCTCTCGTGTTCTTGATTTGGCACGATCTTGATGTATCGCGAGCTTTGCTATTATAGCTAGATCTTATGTTTCTTCTCCTCCTCTTCTCTCTTGTAATGGATTGAGTTTTCCCTTTGAAGTTATCTTATCGGATTGAGTCTTCAAAGATTTGAGAACACTTGATGTATGTCTTGCCGTGCGTATCTGTGGTGACAATGGGATATCACGTGCCACTTGATGTATGTTTTGGTGACCAACTTGCGGGTTCCGCCCATGAACCTATGCATAGGGGTTGGCACACGTTTTCGTCGTGATTCTCCGGTAGAAACTTTGGGCACTCTTTGAGGTTCTATGTGTTGGTTGAATAGATGAATCTGAGATTGTGTGATGCATATCGTATAATAATGCCCACGGATACTTGAGGTGACAATGGAGTATCTAGGTGACATTAGGGTTTCGGTTGATTTGTATCTTAAGGTGTTATTCTAGTACGAACTCTAGGGATATTAGTGACACTTATAGGAATAGCCCAATGGATTGATTGGAAAGAATAACTTTTAGGTGGTTTCGTTCCGTACCATAATCTCTTCATTTTGTTCTCCGCTATTAGTGACTTTGGAGTGACTCTTTGTTGCATGTTGAGGGATAGTTATGTGATCCAATTATGCTATTATTGTTGATAGGACTTACACTAGTGAAAGTATGAACCCTAGGCCTTGTTTCCTATCATTGCAATACCGTTTACGCTCACTTTTACCGCTTTCTACCTTGCTGTTTTTATATTTTCAGTTTACAAAAACATATATCTACCATCCATATTGCACTTGTATCACCATCTCTTCGCCGAACTAGTGCACCTATACAATTTACCATTGTATTGGGTGTGTTGGGGACACAAGAGACTCTTTGTTATTTGGTTGCAGGGTTGCTTTAGAGAGACCATCTTCATCCTACGCCTCCCGCGGATTGATAAACCTTAGGTCATCCACTTGAGGGAAATTTGCTACTGTCCTACAAACCTCTGCACTTGGAGGCCCAACAACGTCTACAAGAAGAAGGTTGTGTAGTAGACATCATGAACTAGTTGACATCTCTTTTCTAATCCCTCCTCATAGGAATTGAGATACATGTCATCTCTAGATTCAATAGAAAAGTTCCTATGATGTGAACCAAATGACATCTCTTTTCCAATCCCTACTCATGGGAATTGAGATACATGTCATATCTTTCCCTACAACTTCCACGTATACCTCTTCTATTCCTAAATAGATAGTACAACCCACTAGTAGCTTTTTTTCCTAGACATGCAACTATGGCACAAGAACACGTCATGCATGCAAGTCATAAATCACATTGTTTTTTCTACTCTATGCATGCAAGCACCACATCATCAATTCGTGCATGTTACTCATAAGTTATTTCTTGCATTAAATTTTGCATTGAGAATGTATGTGTTGGTCACGTGCACACATATGTAGTTCACATTCACATTTTTGTTAGAAATGCCATTCTTTTAACAGCAATTCATTTTTTCTCTTTGTACTCCCACCGTGTAGGTGTGTAAGTCATCTTCCGAAAACGAAATAATCCCAAAATAATTTGGCACGGTACATTAACTCCCTCTTCGTTTCTTGTTTCGTGACATATCAACCAATAAGAGATGTGTGCCGTACATGCTTTCCCAAAACACAAGCACTTCTCCTTTGTTCTAGAATCATTCCTATCATAATTGCCCAACCTTTTCTTTCTAAATGAATTGCCATTATTTTTTTTTACTTTATGCTTTACAATGCACAATCCCATTAATCTTAACCTTTTATAGAACTAATTGATTTTGAATGAGATTAACTATAAGAACTAAACGAACAACTACATCATGCATATATGACTCAAAGCTTTACATGCCATAGTGTGTATTTATTCATAGTTTGGTTTCCAAATCTCATGCGTTTAATGCATGTGTACCTTACTAGTTTTGAGCAGAGTAGCAAAATTCAGGCGGCCACGGGTATATCCAAATGCAGGCCCATGCATCATTGCCTTTCGGTCGAACCTACATCCACAATTTTTTGTATGTACGTATATCTCCCTGGTCCCCAAACCCAAAATGCTGCCTCGTTCCCTTAAAACCAAGCAGGCCACACATATTAAGGCGTCGACTCGAACTCAATCCCTCTCCTGTTTACTACAACGTGGTCCTGCACGCCGTAGTACTCCTACAAACCCTACCGCCGCACGCATCATCGGTTTTCTTCAAGAGGACAAGGGAGAAGCGGATTTGTAGTGGAGGCACTTTAAAAAAATTATTTGTAGTGGAGGCCCCTACCCTAGTGTGTGCTAGGTAGCTGCCGCACGGATCATTGGTTTTCTCTTTTCTTTATGCTCTTGCGCCCTAAAGTGAAATGATGGTTGCTTTGTCCATCCAGCTTAATGCAGGAAAGGTGGGGCTTTGTGATTTGACCCCTCATCGCTCATTTACTACTACCGCGGCGCTACGACCGGGGTGCCTCCAAGTCCAACCGCTGCTCCGAACTGTAATTTGGTGCATCACACGTGGAACAAGACGGTGGGTGAGCCACATGTCGGCCAAAGGGGTCCTGTTAAGTGTGTCACCATTTCGTGTGCGTACTGACCCTACTTGAGTTGCTACGCCAACACGACACGAGCAGCCTACCACTTGGTTTTGCTCCTTGGTGAATCCCGACTATATTGATCTAAAAAGATACGTACTGAACTACCCTCTCCGTCTCGGTTTATAGGGCGCACACGTAGTTCTCGCTCATCCATTTGACTAACTAAATATGAGTTACTATGTCACAAAAAGTATATCATTCGATTCTTAAGCGGATGTTGTTTCTAAACATATACTGTTCATCACATATATAGCCAGTTAAATTCTCAACTAGAACGACGTGCATGCCCTGTAAACCGATACGGAGGAAGGAGTAAAATGAGGTGATTTTACCGAGCGATGGGCGGGGGAGCATGGCTTATCATGCGGTCCCACGTGTCATGATGTACCAAGGCGATGCGTGTGTCTCTCTTGAGGCAG
Source organism: Aegilops umbellulata (assembly GCA_032464435.1). Lineage (NCBI taxonomy): Eukaryota > Viridiplantae > Streptophyta > Magnoliopsida > Poales > Poaceae > Aegilops > Aegilops umbellulata. Next base: position 344,035,884 of record CP136056.1, on the reverse strand, counting down.
AACAATGGCATAAGCAATACTACGTGGTTTTCTTGAAGGAGATTATGGCGAAGCGAAGTGTGAAATAATGGTTGCTTCCTCCTTCTGGGAAGGTGCGACATTGTGATTTGACGTCCCATTGCTCATTACTACTACTAGGGCGGTACGACTGGGGTGCGCCCCCTGCTGTTCTGCACTGTTATTTGGTGCATGACACGTCGACCCGGTTGCTATATGTCCCACATGTCGGCGAGAGGAAGTACAGAATTCATGAAAGCGAGCGTCAACGGAGGAGTACAGGACACAACTTGGTTTTTTCTGTTTCGTGCGATCCATCGGTACAAACCCGGACTAAAAAAGGCGAGGGCAGGTCTTTTCCCGCGCGGCAGGCATGGGAGTTTGGCATAGTCTGTTCGAGGCAACGAGGGAGGAAGGGAAACCAGTAAATAAAGGTTGAGCGACTTAGTTTTGGGAAAATCTAATTTTACGGAGTAGGTACCCACTATGGAGGTAGTATACTACTTACTACTCCCTCCTTTCCAGTTTATAGGGCTCGTCCAAAACAATTCGTTTTTCTGTTTTATAAGTCTCAATTCTACTAGTAATAGTACCATCACATGTTGGATTTCGATGTGCGTTAAATCACCCGATGCAAGCATTGTCAAGAGAAAACTCACCAATGCATGTAGAAGTTCATGGAAATTTAGTGGTCATGCATGCATTCGTTCTAATTAATGCCTCAGTAAACATAACTTCTTGAGAAAAACGTGTGTACATTACTTGTGCAAACTACGAAATTAATTCCGCCACTCACCGTCTACCTTGGTTGGAGAGATTTTGAAATTGAGCCATAAACTGGAAAGGAGGGAGTAGTAACATAGCCTAGGGTAGCTTGCTGCACCACGGACCAAGCAAATTGTTGTAGTAGTACTACTCCTATATACTGCTCCAAGGAAATTGAGCTATAAACTAGAAAGGAGGGAGTACTACTACAAGACATATATTCCAAACAATATGATAATCTCTCTAACCAAGGTAGGGACGAGGAGTAAACGGAGGGAGTAGTAAAATTTTCTCCTCGTCCTGCGAGCCACCGCACGCGTGGGCGAGGGAGCGGGCGTAAGGTGTAGTACTACTACCTCCGTCCTGGTTTATAGGTCACCTTTGTAGTTCGTGCCAAATTTTGACCAAATATTTAGCTAACAAAATGTTAATGCATGTCAACAAAAATTATATCATTGGATTCGTACTTCAACATAGTTTTCAATGATACAATTTTTGGTAACATGCACGAACGTTTTGTTAGTTCAGTCTAGAGTCAAAATTTGACACAATATACAACGGGGAGCAATAAACCAGGACGGATGTAGTTTCTAGGAGTAGTAAGAGCAAGTATAATAAGGTACAGTCAGCAGGCTGTAAGGATTAAATTATTATATCTTTGCTGAGGTGGATGAGAGAAAAGAGGAGAGAGAAGGGAAGCGGGTTGTAGATTAACAGCCAGCTGCAGCACGGACTCCAAGAAACATTGTGAGAGTGTAAGATGGGCCATGCATTTATAAAGTAGTACTACTTAGCAACTAGCTATTATACATGTTGGCTATTAGGTTGACTATATATGAGGTGGGAACGTCATATAGCCGGCTGTTGGCTATACTATTAACCATGCTCTAAGCAAGCTTCACCTCGTCCTGCGAGCCACCGCGCCCGTGGGCGGGGGAGACAACATAGTAAGCAAGCTTCTCCTCGTTCTACGAGTTGACGGGACACATCAAAAGTAATATGTACAGAGCATCTTGACTGTATAGAACCTTGCCTCTAAGGTAGGCCCCACATGACGCGTCAAGTCGCAATTTGTTTGTTTACCCGTGGTAGACGGTCCTCCATCAAGTGGACAACCGGTACACATGTCAAATTACCACGTGGGCTGCCTTTTCATACAGAAATGAGCTCCACTGTGTACCCGCGCGGGTGTGATTGGGAAAGAGATGGGAGTACGTGCGCCGTGCGTGCACCTCTTCTCTTTGTGCACGTCCCCCACCTATGTGGGTGTGTGTGAAAGAGATACAAACCTAGACATAATGCGCCGTCCATCCCCATGCCTCCGCCCAGTCCGACCACCAGTCACCACCACACCCCACTCCTCCTCACCTTATCTCTCATCTTTCCCGAGATATCATTTTTTCGATGAAATTCTCGAGATACCATTTTTTCGATAAAATTCTCGAGATATCATTAGTTCCCTTAGTTTTTACACATGGGATTACTCCTGCATGGGTCAATCACAACATGTGTTTTGTAAAAAAAATGCATCTTGATGTTCCGTGCAATGCACGGGCATCTTGCTAGTCCATCAAAACAACACATGGTAAAATTTCACGGCGAATGAGGGATTTGAATCTGCTGGGGGGGTTGTTTGGATTTTGCCCAGGGTAGCCAAAATATTGGCGAATGTTTTGTCCAGCGGTGCCTTTGCCACCGATGAACGAGGAATGGCTCGGGTGCTCATGCATCCTCCAGCGCGCACGTTGGAGACGAGCTCGCACGAGCTGTGCTTTTTTTGTACCACCACGCCGCCCGAGCCGGCCGTAGACCGACTGGAGACCCACATATTACGCCATCCAACCGTAGCCGCACACATTCTGACAGCAACTCAACCAACCGGGCGAAATTCATGCAAACACGGCGATATTTCTCATAAACAATGACGGAATTCATATAAATACCGGATTTTCATACAAACATGACGGATTTCATCACATTCAAATCAACTAAGCGGTGCTAGTTTTGGAGAACATAGGTATATAATACCTGGCCTAAATGGTCGCCCGCCGATCCATTTGTGTTCCTCATGTCCGGCAGCACGATCACCGGACTGCCGGGAGGCCCGGAGGTATATGCTTCAGCGCAAAGGATGGCTCTCTTCCCCGCTGCCCAACTGATATGGTTGGCTGATGCCCAAGATAATGGTGGAAGGGGGCTTCTTCACTTCCGTGGAGCGCAAGCGGGGTCGACAAAGGTCCTTGCAACAAAAGGATCTGGCAAGACGCCTGCTGTGTATGCCGGCATCGCCTCCGCGGTGGCCTTCATGGGACCCAAGCGGTGGCGGCCTCCCGGTTTCTACTTCTCCTCGATGATGGCGGCGGACACGGAGGCGCTGGCCACCGACTCGTGTCTGTCCGCGCACCCGGCTTCTGTCTCTGCTTGCATGGCGCGGCCGCCGGCATGGGAGTCTTGGCCACAGAAACGGGAGACACGGTCGCACACACATGAGGCGCGGTACGAGGCGGCAGTGTGGACGTCAGCGACGATGCCCGTGCGCCGCTCCTCGTCGAGCTGGCCTAGAGCGGTGAGTTGCTGAACCGCGCGCCGGCTTGGGGTGGCAACTGGATCCATCAGGCGAGGGGAGGGAGGTCGATCAGCGAGCTGCATAGCTCGTATCCGGCGGGCTCAGCGAGCCACCCAGCCGCCTTGGATGCGGGATAACTACTCTTCGTAAGGCATTGTAAGAGTGGACAAAATGGTGAAGGAGGAGATAGGGAGCGGCGGAGGGGAGCGATTCTTGGCTGGCGTTTGGCCTCGTTTAAATAGGAGATTAAATAGACGGCGGACGGGAGGAGCTCGGCCGGCTTTGCGTTTAATGTCGGCCCGGTCATGAACGGACATGTGTCCAAAGTGGGTTTCTCGGTTTCCACACAGGTTTCATGGAGGCGTTTGAATGCGGCAAGGAGGTGGGTTAGGTCGGGCGTGCATCGAGTGGCGCCCTTGACTCTGACGTACGACACCACGATGTTCTTCCACTGACGTGTGCGCTCTTTGGGTACATGGCCTGCATGTCAGTGACCCAACGCACGCAGCGCATGGCAGAGGAACTTTTGGTGGGCCAGGGCGGTTAGAAGCAGGCATTTCATAAACCTATGATTGTTCATTGAGTGCGACATCTTCTATTACATCTAGATAAGCCTACTATATATTGTAAGAGAATTATAAAATTTTCATATATACGTTGATAGCCCGTTCGATACGTTGTGATTCATAAAGACCGCTGCAAACATCAATGTTCTGCTTATCACAGATAAGATTGATTAAACCTTGCAAAAAAATAAGATTGATTAATACTCGTAACAATCCATGTCCTTAACAAAGGGTGCATGTACGTATAGGTTGAGCGTGTGTCTTGCATTGTGTGCGATGTGTATGCAGGCGTGCGAGTGTTGGGTGTGTGCATGTGTACGTTTCAGTGTTGCATGCATGTGTGCGTACGTGCGTGTGTTCGTGAGTGCATGTGTACGTGTCAGTGTTGCACGCCTGCATGCGTGTGTGTGTTCGTTATGTGTACGTGTCAGTGTTGCATGCCTGGATGCGTGTGTGTGTTCGTGCGAGTGTTGCGTGCGTGCATGTGTATGTGCGGGGTGAGGCTACACGTCAGTTGACTGACTTTTTCATCTCTGGTCTGTAGATTTTCCAGTCGTTCGATACAAAATTAAGGGCCTGTAGTTTATCTTCAACCTCCACCCCCTGAGCCGCCAGCCACCGCCGGCCGCCGCTGGCCCGCGCGGCCACACCGCCCCGCCCGCCCCGAAACCACTCCCCACCGCCGGTCTGCCGCTGCCCCGGCCATCCCTCTAGCCCCCCCACGCTGAGCTTTTCTCTAGGGGATCCCCACGCTACCGCCCAATCACCGTGCCCCCCACCACCGGTGACTGCCAACCAGAGGTCTCACAACTTCGAATCCCCATCGACCACTAATTTATTACCAATTTTGTCCTTCATATACGTGCTGGCGGGTGGGCCCTATGGTAATGTGCGCTGCTGAATATGGACCGTCTGACTGGTCAATTGATCGTGTCATCAACAAATTACATAGTTGTATGGTTAGCCAGTGACCGTATGATCACCCTAACATGTATTTTATTAACACAGTACGGACTCAAACTACCATTTCTTTCTTTCATATACGCACTGACAGGTGGGCCCCACGGTTACGCGCCCCGATGGTGCAACACTAGTTGCGCCATGTGGAACGTTTGACTGGTCAATTGATTGTGTCATAAAAAAATACGGAGTTGTACGGGTGAGCCAGTGACCGTATAATCAGGACATGTATTTCTTTAACATGGTACAGACGCAAGCACTCATATATACACGCAAGCACTCACCGCTATAAGCGCACACATGCAGAACCTACCCCTATGAGCACCTTCGAGAGAGTGAGACAACATATGATCTTGAGATTTTATGAAGTCACCATAGGTGCCTCGTAGTCGAGTGGAACGTCTCCTCCCACTGAACGCGCATCGCCAAAAAAATACTGAAATTAACCCAGGATAAATGCGAGCACCAGGACTTTAACCCTGGTGGGCTCGAGAAACCACTGTCCTCTTAACCATCCAACCACAGGTTGGTTAGCACCACAAAATGTATGTGCTGACCGTGATGAGCTTATTATGAAGTCCAGTGACCATATCGTGCTTTCGTTTCAAATACAATGACCGTAAGTGTCGTCGACAAAATACGGAGTACACATCAAATACAATGTCCGTCAGTGTCATCAACATAATACGGAGACGTATAGTGAGCTAGATACTGTATGATCACCACGAGAATATATACGGTGACTGTAATGAGCATATTTTGAAGTCCACCGACCGTATAGTGCTTTCGCTTGAAATACAGTGACTGTCACGTGTGAATGTGTCATGGGCATGCATGCTTTTAGAGGGCCGAGTAATAGTTTGTGTGCGTACGTGAAAGTGGTGTAGAAAGAGGGGGTGTCCGGTGGAGACAAGGAGAGATATGCCCTTCGTTTCTCTTTCCCGTGACTAATATTTTAGGAGAAAATATAAACATTCAAAATGTAGAACATATTTTTTTGGATGCACCATGCAGTTAACTTTCATGTATAACATTGTACTATTGTATATGCTTATTTTCTTAGTGGCCGATTGCGTGTGTGGTGTGGTGGGCACATCATTTCTAGTTGGGGTGGGCACACCATTTCTAGTTGTAGTGGGTCAACATGAGGACTCATGGGTCTGTTCCATCCTGCGCCACATTGAGGTTGGACCGAGACGCATTATACGAAGACCCATGTGGAGGATTCGGCGTACAACACGAAGCTACCAGAGTCGTGGAGGACTTATCGCGACTAGTGATAAGCCGACTATATACGATTTGTAACCCTAGGCCCCGAGTATGTTATAGAAGCCCGGGAGCTAGTTCGTCGATAGTATACACACACGCACAATGCCTGGTATTCACGTGTACTTTGTACACACCCCTATCGCTAATATACAGTACCAGGAGTAGGTTTTTTCCTCAACTGCAAGGGTCCGAACTTGGGTAAAACTTTGCCTCGTATTACCATCCAGCCTAACAATCAGGGATATCCTATCAAATGATATGATGGAATCATATCTGCCAGTTACTAAGAGAGAGAGGTGTCTGTGGGGTGGGGGGCAATGTGTGCAAGAGAGGCCTAAAGACAATGTGCGTGCGGGAGACACGTAGGCACATATATGTGCGTATAGAGGGCTAGTAGAGACCGTGCATGTGTATATATGCATGTGAGAGAAATAGTGTTTTCCAACTGAGATTAGTGAAAAGAGTGGTACATAGTAGTCAGAGAGAGAGAGAGAGAGAGAGAGAGAGAGAGAGAGAGAGAGAGAGAGGGAGTTTGTGCGTGAGACACCCCGACACCCCGGGAGAGATTGTGAGCATGTGTGAAAGAGAAATTCCGATGTATATAAAGTGTGTGCACTTGTGCGTTAGATAGAGAGATATATAGCACGTTTGTGAGAACGGGCCGAGGCATAGTGAATCTACATGTAAAAGGCGGTTCTATGCATTAAATTAAAATATAAATGGCATTATTATTTTTGGATGAGATCATGAATTTTGCAATTTGTGTATGAACGATAATCGGTCTATCAGACACCACTGGAGGATCCTGCTAACGCGACACTACAATCAGAGACCCTTCGAGAAACTGTGTGCGATGCCATAATCACAAACGGTGTTGTATGAAAACCGTTAGAAATGTGTAAAACTTTTGCGATGACGGATGCATCAAACACGGTTCAGGTTTTAGTTGCGTGTGCGGTGAAGGGCATACGGTTCACTTCAATGAACTGTTTGCGATGAGGAGGAACAAAAGAAACGGGCAGCCAGATGGAGGCGTGTGCGATACACAACATACAATCCACTCAGATGAACTGTTTGTGATTAGGCAACACAAAAGAAACGGTCAGCCAGATCAAAGGTGTGTGCGATATACGGCATGCAGTTCACTCGGATGAACTGTTTGCGTTGCGACATGAGAACAGAAACAACTCAACTTAACAAGATGTGTGTGATACGCGACAAACAGGTCTGTAATCAGAAATGTGTCTGAAGACCGATAAGAACACAGACGGTTGCTGCTAATAAGACGTGTGTGTTGTGAGCAAACGATTGTTGGTATACAATTGTGAGTGATTGATGAAAACATCACCGACTGGTTCCATTGTTTAGTCCGTGTGCGATGTGATTTTCTTTGTCCGTACACCATCTACGCTCTGTCTACAGAGCATCAACATATATACTTAAAAAGACAGCACTGCATAACCAAATTAAGCATACAATTACACAAGTGACTACACACATAACATTTGCACACACCAAAGTAAGCAATTACATGCATACTAAAGTAGGAGAAACGAGGATCTAATCATCTACTTATTGTTGCGACAACGCTTGCCATTGCTCTGCTTCCGGCTACATCCCTGGCCGTTTTGGGGAAGGAGGGACTTCCTCATCTCAACGATCCGCCGGTACATGTCATAGCTCATGTACTCCTCCTTGGCCGCGTACACGACATGAGCTTTGTCGAGTTTCTCCATCTAGGCCGAGTGCCAGGCATGCTTGTCCTTGTTGCACGAATCCTTCATGTCTCTGTAGTAGGGGTCGATGATGGCCTCAGCGAGGTGAACCAATGAGTCCTTCTCATGCTCCTTGCTGCCCCAAATCTTGTATTGGCCCTAGATGTCGACAAGATTCTGGCAGGCGATGCCTGAACTCTCGAGCGCCTTTACATCGCTGGTGATGTCCACCGTAGCGAACATGTAGTGGGGGCTGTTGACAAAGCTGACGAAATTTTCGCAAGACCTTGTGGCCAGGCAGTAGTGGTAGACAAGGACGTGGTGGTGCATGCACAACTGGGTGACGGCGACCTTGGGACGAGACCGGGCACGAGCGCGGGTGTACTCGAGGTCGAACCCGACCACCTTGTGCTTCTCCTCGGCAAGCAATAGCTGCATGATGTGGATGGAGTGCTCCGCCCGGACCGGGTCGTTGGTGTACACCACCAAGAGGTCCATGAACCTTCTGTGGGTGTCCACCACGGCATGCATGGTGAACTGCTGCTCGTCGTCGGCAGCCGCTCGGAGCGCCATTGGAGCCGCGTGGGATACCCTCTAAAAATTTCTCGTGGTGGGTGTGCTTATTGCAATGGTGAGGCACGATCGAAAGGTTGAAGAGACACAAGGGTAGGTTAAATGGGAATTGTAATAATTAATGGGGGCCGGCTGGCCTGTAATTGTCACGTCTTGTCACGACGTTCATAGCGGAGGATTCCAGAATCCAGTGCACGCTTGACAACACCGCACCCCAGGCGTGGACACTCGAGTGCGATAATTAATTCTGTGCTCTACAGTGCACACAGTGGAAGAAACCAACTGTGTGCAATAATGTCGAAGATCGCAGTCGAGTTACCTATACAGATCGTGTGCTGTGAGATCGACAAGGTAAAATGATTCAAGAATGGTTAATAAAATCTAAGACCATTGCATATTAAGGTCAAAATAGTGCTACCAATATACTAGTCTCATACGATGCCATTTCAAGGATTGTACCACAAAAGCTCCAATGTTACAAGGTTCAAATTCCAGAGTTATATGGCTCAAATTCGAAGATTACAAGGTTCAAACTGATATTAGAAATAAAATTCAGCTCATCAGGTGCAAATGCTCGCGCTGATGCGCTGAACATGGATATCAAAGAGGTTCAAACTAATATCACCGCTTCTAAGTATGGCTTCGAAACCTCACAATTTTTGCAAAGGGGTCAGCCACTCAGAAGTCATGTATGGGGTTGACCCGATGACTTCCGATTACTCTGTCATCTGAAGTTCCAAAATGAAATTCAACATTTTTGGAGCCTACTCCATTCTGCCGCAGGCGCCGGCGCTGATCAACAGACCATTCTTTTTTGCGAAATAAATGTAGGGCAAACCTCATTTCCTTTAGCACCCTTGCTCTGGGAACAAAGAACCTGGAGAATATAATCTCTGGTAAGGTCCCTTGGTAGGAGTTCAAAGTAATTTCTGAGAGATGCAGACCTAGGCATTCGACGTGATTGTTAAATTATATCACATTATCCACCACTGGGCCTAATCTTATCTGCAAAAGAAGAAAACATGTTAGTGCATACATGCTGTTTTGAACATTACTACAGGACTAGCTATTTGGTTTGCAGGATTTGTAAAATGCACTAACATGCCATCTTTGATATGACATGATTAACATGGGCATTTTATTACATTCTAGAAAAATGTAGCCTTCTTCACAAGAGGTTAGAGTGGATGAAAAGTTTCCAAAGAAAACTAGTACAGATGAATCCAAAGGCAAAATGCTTATTGATTGTAACCATATGGATGAAGCAACCAATATGGGGGGGCATGTATGTACTGAAATCCTCCAAAAGAACCTTCAGAAATCGTAGTACATTGTCATTTAAACTTGGAAAAAGGTATCACAAATTGAACTCCCTTATGGTTAACATTTAACAGGAAAGGAACATCACCTCGATATATAGCTTCTCCAGGCACGGAAAGCATCTCAGGAAACTGACAACTTGCTCCAGGCCGGGCCCGATAGATTCTAGTGCCAAGACCTTCACTGTGCGCAGTTTCGGGGTCAAGCTTGTCGGAATCATTTTCTGAATGACAGACGGACAAACATCTTCGAAATTAGAAATAATGTTAATTTGTAGAAGGAGAGGTAGAAGGCGGCTGTTGTACCTGAACCCTGTGTGGATCCAATAACAAGTTCAGAGTATTTGTCAGACGAGTAGCCCACCACTGTCAATTTCGGTGCAGAAATGACATTGATTCTTGTTGGACCTTCTTGATCAACTACAAGTAATCTCTCAAGTGCAGGTGTGTCCTGGATGACCATACCGTGGTCCACCTTTTGTGATGTCTTCCTGCCGCACCAGCAACACACATAAATAGTCCGGAGAGTCATGGAGGTGATGTGGAAGGTACTCAACCCATTGATCGTCTAAAGACGAAGGTACTCGAGTGTAGTACAGCCACGGAGTAGGCGCTCCATGTCACCCTTTGAGAGGCAGACTGCGATGAGCTCGAGGTGCTTCAGTCATGGTAGAATAAGAGCGGGCGCGTCATTAAGGGGCGAGAAATGGCATTTCCTGAACTTGGCGACATGCAGCGTGGGCGCGAGGCGGAGTGCGGACGTTGGCAGCGACTGTCGGCGTTCTGGGAACGGGGGTCCCCAGAGTTGCCTGCCTGCGGCCTGCGGCGTGGCTCAAAGGAGGCCCAGCACGGCCCATCTTCATCAACACAAGACCCAAGACCCTCGCGAGGGGCCAAGCCTCGTAGGGCGGACGACCCAGAGCTTCCTCAGGCGCGGCCTCATCAGGTTGGCTCACGAGGAGGCGGAGAGATCAAGGCGGGGTACCTCACGAGGTGCCCATGACGTAAGCCATGGCGACCGCGGGCGCCAGGCGGGCGGCAGCCCGCGCAGTGTCCTCCTTTCCTCTTTGGTGCAAAGGGGGCAAGCGCAGGCGAGAGGATCAAGCAAAGGCATCCATTTCGGTGCAACAAGACCAAGACCAGTCCAATGGCGGGAAGGAGGTCACTGTGGAGCCCAGGACGGCGTCACCATAGAGCCTTTGGCAGGCGATGACCGACTTTAGTCAGGATAAGTGTACCAGATGTTCCCCTTCAAAATGGCCAAACTGTTGGCGCCCTTCCCGCTCAATATTTTGGGAAGAGGCCCAGGGCCCTTGCCTATAAATAGGACTAGCCACCCCCAGGGTAGAGGGGGTCGGTATCTAGTGAGCTAGAATCCAGAGAGAAAGACAGAGAGAAAGAAGGGCGACTGAACTCCTCCTAGCAGGTCATCCTCCCAAGCAAGAACAGGCCCTCGTGAGGTTGTTCTTCCTTGTACTGTTCATCATCATCAGCCCAAGAGGCAATCCACCCAGCACAAACTAGAGTAGGGTATTACACCACAATGGTGGCCCGAACTAGTATAAACCCTGTGTCTCTTGTGTTGTTCCTTCATTAGTTTAGATCTTTGCGAGACGGAGAGGTAGAGGGCGTAATCTCCGCGCGCACCACAGAGTTCGAACCTTAAGGGTCTGCCGGAACCCGAAATCCGACATTTGGCACGCCAGGTAGGGGTGCGCCTGGATTTGTCTTCCACCGCTCCGCTCTCCTCCGACCGTCGTATCCATGTCCGACGCTCGCCGGGCCCGCGCCGAGGGCTGGGCCGCCATCGCTTCCCGCGTCGCCCAGACGGCTCCCGTCGGCGGGCATCCTCGTCGTTCCCCGTCGCCCGCCGTCAACGCCGCCACCGGCCCGGCGGGGAACGAGCAGCAAGCGTCGTCTCAGCATGCGTCCGTGCGGCAAGACGGCCGTACCGCTATTCCGTCGCTCACACCCGTTGGTTCTTCGTCCCGCGCACTCCGCGCACCCTTGGAGGCTCGACCCGCGCTCATCGCGGCAAACGAGCTCCTGCGCTACCGTCCCGTCGACGACGTCTACGAAGAGTGGCTCGACCACGTCGCTGAGCTCGTCCGCGCCGCAGGGGGCTCTCCCGCGCCGTCCGTTCCGCTGCGCCGCACCCCGTCCCGCACGGGCAACGAAGCCCCGGGGGCGTACCAGCCGCCTCCTCTTCAAGAAGACGCCATGGCTCCAAGGCGCGCGGCCCCTGGCAGGAACCCGCTCCGTCAGGCGCTGGCGCGGCAAGAGCAGAGTTGCCAAGAAATCCCTCACCCGCAAGAAGCTGCCCGGGCGCTCCCTGCTCCGGCATGTCGCGACCCTGCTCCTGCCCCCGCGCGTCAAGACCCCGCGCTGCTCCCAGCTGCAGCGCATGGGGACCCGCAAGACCAAGCTGTCCCTCACCCAAAGCCTCCCGTGACCACCGCAGGCTGTCGTGCCTACAACACTGAGCTGCGCAGCGTCGTATGGCCCGACAAGTTCAAGCCAGACCTGCCTCCTCGTTACGACGGCACGATCGACCCTGCAGAGTTCCTCCAGCTCTATGAGCTGGGCATCGAAGCTGCCAGTGGGGACGAGAAGGTCATGGCGAACTGGTTCCCCATGGCGCTCAAGGAAGGAGCTCGCACCTGGCTCCTGAATCTGGCTCCAGGCACGATCTCTTCCTGGGACCAGATGCGCACCCGCTTCATCGCCAACTTCCAAGGTACTCGCGACCGGCCGCCCGCCGTGAGTGACATGCGCCGCATCAAGCAACAACCCGGAGAGACCCTGCAAAAGTACATCCAGCGCTTCAACAGTACGCGCCTCAAGATCCCCAAGGTGTCCGCGGAGGCCATCATCTCAGCCTTCTCCGATGGTGTGCGCGACGTCAAAATGAAGGAGGAGCTGGCGATGCATTAAGACCTGTGCACCTCCCTGGAGCTGTTCAACTTGGCGACCAAGTGCGCCAGGGCTGAGGAAGGCCACCTCTCCCTCCTCGAGCTGCCTGCCGCAGACCCAGAAGAGAAGAAGCCCAAGGCAAAGGACGTGAAGCGCAAGGGGGCTGCCTTGCTCGCGGCAGAACCAGACACCAAAAGGGGCAAAGATCTGCCTGAATCCTCCAAGGGCAGCCGGTACTGTGTATACCATGACCTCCACACCCACAACACCAACGAATGCCAAGAACTCCACGCTGTGCGAGAAGGAAGGATCGGCCGTCGTCCCGACCGTGCTGACCGGGGCTACGGCCGAGGAGGAGGAAGAAACACAAGACGCTGGGAAGACCGTGGTCCGCGCCAAGGATGGCGTGATCAACCTCCCGAGGATCGCTGGCGAGACCTACCTCGCAAGGGAGACTGGAGGGATCAGCCTCGTGAGGATCGCCCACAAGGCAACGCAGGCCTCCCTCCACTGCCGCCTCAGCCAAGCAGGAACGAGGACCGCCATCAAGACGAAGGGGCTGGGGGCTTCCAGGAGCCACGCGCAATCGCTTGCATCCCGGGCGGAGCTCAAGCCCCAGCCTCCCAACACATCTTCAAGCAGTTTGCCCCGCGAAGTGAATGCAGTCCTACCCAAGCTCGAAGCAACGCGCCCTCTCAGGTGGTCGGCGTGCGCCATCATGTTCAGCTCAGCGGATCAGCTCAAGTGTGCGGTCACAGCCAGAGTCCTCCCGATGCTTTGCTCCCCAGTCATCAGCAACGTACTGGTCACCAGGACCCTCATCGATGGTGGGGCAGGGCTCCACGTCCTGTCCGTGGAAACATTCAACAATCTCCAAGTACCCTATGACCAGCTTCAGGCAACCAAGCCTTTCTCCGGAGTCACCGACGGCTCCACGATCCCGATTGGGCAGGTCCGCCTCCCTGTCACCTTCGGAGCACGCAACAACTACCGCACCGAGCTCATCGACTTCGACGTCGCTCACATCCTCCTGCCGTACAACGCCATCCTCGGGTACCCAGTGCTGGCCAAGTTCATGGCCGTAACTCACCATGGCTACAACGTCCTCAAGATGCCAGGAAGTGGCGGAGTCATCACGGTGCCGTGTGAAGAGAGGGATGCAGTGTGTTCCCTGGAGCGAGCCTTTCAGGCCGCGTCACTAGAAGACCCAGATCGCAGAGGCAGGAGGCTTCCCGAAACCACCCCCAAGAAAAAGAAGGCGTCATCCAGACCGGCCCTCAGGAGACAGGCCCCTCAGGGCCCGCGTCTGCCCAGGGGGGCCCTCCTTCCATCGCATAGGAAAGCGCGCCCGGCGCCCTCCTTAGGCAGGGCTCGGGGGCTCTCCCCTGGAGGGCCACCGACCTGGCCAAGGTCACGAGGGAGGCGCTAGGGCACCAAGTGGAGGCGTGTTTCGAAGCACGTTTCCCTCAAGGAGGAGCAAGGCAAGGAAGGTCAGACCAGCAGGAGTTCATCAACAAGGCCATTCAAGAACTACAGGAATCGAGAATCATGAGAGGTTGCCGCCGTCTACCGTCTGTGGCTCCCCTTCCAGGCGAGGATGGTGGGCTGCGCGTCTGCATCGACATACCAGGGCTCAACCAAGTCGCCACGATGGAGCGCCTCTGGCCCTCGCAAGTGGGGCGCTGCGGAGGTTCGCCCCACAGCTACGTTCGCATGCCTTACGGCTTGCCGAGCGCGTTTGCTACGTACCAGCGCCTCATGAGGGGCATCATGGAGGCTCAAGAGGAAAGGCGTTCCGCAGCCTTGGCGGAGATGGAGATGATTCACGAGGAGCCACCAGCGCCTCCAGAGCCTCCCGAGGCCCCTGGGCCTGGGGGCTCGTGAGGACCGGCTTCCGCAGCCCACCGAGTCTGCTGCACCAACACCCCTTCATCCTCGACATCTTCAGGTGACATCTTTCAAGTTTCATTTCTAGCTGGGAGCGCCCTCCCAGGGCTGCATCATTCCCAGGCTGCGTGGGTCCGTCCCAGTGGCATGTATCCCTTTTTATTTCATGTTGATTAGCTTGCTTTGTTGGGGGCGCCCCTCGGGCTGCACCATCCCCAAGTCGCTCGGGCCTGACCCAGCGATGTCTACCTTCCCAGCATCTATTTGAATGGATTCACTCCTTCTCGGCTAATGTGTTTGATCTAGTTGCCTGTTCGACTGACGCCAACTGACGGAATTGCTCCCACAACGGCATGACGCTTGCGCATGGGTCCGTCCCTGCAACACCGACAAACCTGAATAGCTGAGCTCTGGCCGCGGCAGCCCCGCATGGTGCCACCTTGTCAAGCCTTCAGTGCCTCGCCTCCCCTCGGAAGCAACTAACAGCTGACTGATAATTATCATGGCAACCCCTTTTTCCTTCTATGATGAGTTTATAGGATCTCCAAAGGGAGTTGCACCGGGCAAGGCCCTCGCGGAGTTCCTTTCACTCTCGTCCACGCGAACCGCTTGCACATTAAAGGGGGGGGTGCCTGAGCATCGTGACTCAGGGGTCCTACTGGCTCTCCAGCCCTCACCCTCTGGCCTTGACCACGACATCGCGACCTGGCATACCAGCGACGGCTGACGCCGCCTTGGGACTGGGACCTGTCAGCGCAGAGCACCAAGCCCTCGCGAGGTTCGAAAGGGAGAACTGAGCTAAGACGGAATCAGCAATTCACACAGCTCTACAGCAAGGGTTATATATTGACAAACAGGATCACAGGCACCTTACAAGCCCCCATGGGACGCATTTTGATTCCTCGCAGGGAACGGATCCTAAGGGATGCTAACTACGCGCGTCCCCGCAAAAGACGCCATCATCAACAGTGGGCCATCAAGCGCCGGCACCAACCCCATCCAGATCAGAGTCGGCGACGGCCAGACGAGCCCGCCCTGCTCCAGGAGCGGCGCCGGCTCGTAGGCTCGTAGCTGTCGTCGCTCGTCTCCGGAGTCGCGGTGATCTCGCTGGAGTCGCTGGATCCTCCGGCGCCCCCGTCGCTTCTGGAGCCGCCAAGGGAGCGGTCGACGAGCCTAGCCCTCACCATGGTGAGGTCCTGGCCACCCCTCCCGGGGCAACACTCTAGCCGACGCCCGTTCGCGTCGAAGACCTTGAAGAACATCACCGAAGCGCCATCATACTCCAAGTGGACCGTGAGGGCGCCCCTCGCTCTGCAACCCCAGGCGATCTCGCCGCAGCCGTGAGTCATGAAGACCTCGCCCGAGGCAACGACCACGACCTCTCCCTCGGTCGCGGGAGTGCTGCAGCCATAGCTCCAGGAGCCTTCCCTGCGGGATGACGGAGGCGAAAAAGGGAGGAAGGCAAATCCAAGATCGAGGGGGCACGGCGGCATGGAGCACGAACTCACGGGAGGAGCTCTTGGCATGGACCCCAGGAGGAACAACCCACACCTTCGTGACCCATCAGCGTCGACGACGGCGCTAACCGCGGTGGTCGGCATCAACTCCTTCAGGGACCTCGACCTGGGCGTACAGGGGAAGTGGGAACCCCGGCGGAGGCCGCTCGCACCAAGGCCTCGACACCACCGGACGGTCCTCCTCGTCCCGGCCACGAAGGGCGAGCCGTTTCCTCGGTGGGAGCGGGTCTGGTTCCTCTCGAGGGGACTTTCCCTTCTCCGCTGCAGAGAACCGGCGGATCGGAGCCATCGCACCAAGACGGAGCAAGGATCGGGAAGAAGGAAAAGCAAGGAGGGATGGACTGAAGGGCAGGCGCAGTTCCGTACTTGTAGCCGGCAGAGACCAACCGTCGACCTCCACGATCACAGGTAATCATGACACGATTTGCATGTAGGGACTTGTCCAATCCACGCGATCACCGAGGCGTCGTGGGGAAGCGGAGACGCCCACATCCCATCAACCGCCACGCGGCGCCCAATGCCGCAGGCTGTTAGGGCCCGCGGCGCTTCGCCCTTGCCCTTTCGCCTCTCAGCACGGCCAAGTCCGGGCGCGCCTTGGGCCCGGGGGCTACTGTCGGCGTTCTGGGAACGGGGGTCCCCAGACTTGCCTGCCTGCGGCCTGCGGCGTGGCTCAAAGAAGGCCCAGCACGGACCATCTTCATCAACACAAGACCCAAGACCCTCACGAGGGGCCAAGCCTCGCGGGGCAGACGACCCAGAGCTTCCTCAGGCGCGGCCTCATCAGGCTGGCTCACGAGGAGGCGGAGAGATCAAGGCGGGGTACCTCACGAGGTGCCCATGACGTAAGCCATGATGACCGCAGGCGCAAGGCGGGCGCCAGCCCGCGCAGTGTCCTCCTTTCCTCTTTGGGGCAAAGGGGGCAAGCGCACGCGAGAGGATCAAGCAAAGGCATCCATTTCGGTGCAACAAGACCAAGACCAGTCCAACGGCGGGAAGGAGGTCACCGTGGAGCCCAGGACGGCGTCACCACAGAGCCTTTGGCAGGCGAGGACCAACTTTAGTCAGGATAAGTGTACCAGATGTTCCCCTTCAAAATGGCCAAACTGTTGGCACCCTTCCCGCTCAATATTTGGGGAAGAGGCCCAGGGCCCTTGCCTATAAATAGGACTAGCCACCCCCAGGGTAGAGGGGGTCGGTATCTAGTGAGCTAGAATCCAGAGAGAAAGAAGGGTGGCTGAACTCCTCCTAGCAGTTCATCCTCCCAACCAAGAACAGGCCCTCGCGAGGTTGTTCTTCCTTGTACTGTTCATCATCATCAGCCCAAGAGGCAATCCACCCACCACAAACTAGAGTAGGGTATTACACCACAATGGTGGCCCAAACTAGTATAAACCCTGTGTCTCTTGTGTTGTTCCTTCATTAGTTTAGATCTTTGCGAGACAGAGAGGTAGAGGGTGTAATATCCGCGCGCACCCCAGAGTTCGAACCTTAAGGGTCTGTCGGAACCCGAAATCCGACAGCGACCGCATATGCCCATCATCAAAAGTGAGCTCCTCGAGCTGATCTAGGGCGGGAAATCGGAACCAGTCATAAAGCTTGGCTCGGTCCTTGCCGTTGGAACGGAACTTGCCCATTCTAAGGCCTTTGGTCGGGCCAAGGTGACTGCCGAGGTTCTTGGAGAACGCATCCAAGCTTTTGCGATAGGCATAGCAGAGCTCGTGGGTGTCGGATTTCGGGTTTCGGCAGACCCTTGAGATTCGAACACTGGGGTGCGCGCGGAGATTTCGCCTTCTACCTACCTGCACCCCACCGCCTCGCTAAGATCTAAGCTATGGAAAGAACAACACAAGAGACACAGGGTTTATACTAGTTCGGGCCACCATTGTGGTGTAATACACTACTCTAGTTTGTGGTGTGGTGGATTGCCTCTTGGGCTGATGATGATGAGCAATACAAGGAAGAACAGCCTCGCGAGGATCTGTTCTTGGCTGGGGCGATGAACTGCTAGGAGGAGTTCAGTCACCCTTCTCTCTCTCTCTGTGTGTGTGTGATGCTACTCGATCCGACCCCAGCTTGTTTCTGGATTGGTCGATCCTCTCCTCTACCCTGGGGGTGGCTAGTCCTATTTATAGGGAAAGGCCCTGGGCCTATTCCCAAATATTGAGCGGGAAGGGCGCCAACAATTGGCCATTTTGAAGGGGAACATCTGGTACACTTATCCTGACTAAAGTTGGTCCTCGCCTGCCAAAGGCTCTGGTGGTGACGCTGGCTTGGGCTCCACAATGACTTGCTCACTGCCGTTGGGCTGGTCTTGGTCTCGTTGCACCGAAACGGGTGCCTTTGCTTGATGCTCTCGCCTGCGCTTGCTCCCTTTGCACCAAAGAGGAAAGGAGGACACAGCGCGGGCTGGCGCCCGCCTGGCGCCCTTGGTCGTCATGGATTGCGTCACGGGCACCTCGTGAGGTACCCCGCCTTGATCTCTTCGTTCCTCGCGAGCTAGCCTGATGAGGCCGTGCCTGAGGAAGCTCCATGTCGTCCGCCCCGCAAGGCTTGGCCCCTCGCGAGGGTCTTGGGTCTGTGTTGATGAAGATGGGCCGTGCTAGGCCCCCCTTCGAGCCACGCCGCAGGCCGCAGGCAGGCAAGTCTGGGGACCCCTGTTCCCAGAACGCCGACAGTAGCCCCCGGGCCCAAGGCGCGCCCGGACTTGGCCGTGCAGGAAGGCGAAAGGGCAAGGGCGAAGCGCCGCGGGCCCTAACAGCCTATGACCTTGGGCGCCGCGTGGCGGTTGATTGGACATGAGCACCTCAGCAACCGCGCGAGTTGATAAAGGAGCGGCATCTGCCTAGGCTTTGCTTTTTTGCTTTCTCCGGTTACTGCTCAGATCCCCTTTCTTGCGCCTCTCCTTCCTCCAAAATTTACAGATCTACTTCGACCGCGTGACCTAGGAAGCCATGGCGCCTCGTCAGTCCCCGGCCGAAGCTTGGTACTCTTTTGCCCTGGACTCGCCGAACGTGTCGGAGGCGAGGCTCGCCCGGTTGCGCCGGATGGCGGCGGCACAGGGCATTGATGGGGCGAAGGTGTTCAAGGCCGGCTCCGCCACACCTGAGGGTCAAGGGAGCACCTTCTATCCGCTCTTTGTAAGCGCCATTGCTGCTGGCCTGGTGCCTCCCTTCTCCGAGTTCTTCTTCTCTGTCCTCCGCCATTATAAGCTACAGGCTCTGCATCTCCACCCCAACTCCATCCTTCTCCTGGCAATCTTCGCCTATTACTGCGAGGCTCACGTAGGGGTGCAGCCCTCAGTGGCCTTGATGTGCCACTACTTCTACCTCCGGACCTCCCGCGGTCCTGCTTCCGCGTGCGCGAGCTTCATCGCGTACGGTGGCGCCATTGCCATTTCGAACCCCGGGAAAAGGATTGAGGGCTTCAGGAGCAAGTGGGTCTTGGCAGATGCTGGGCGCATCCACCCTCGGTTGATCTTGCCCACGGAGCAACCCACGAGCTCCAGCGATTGGGGTCGAGCGAAGCTCGCGGACCCCTGCGCGAAGCTGGTGTTGGAGAAGATGGACGCGGATCTGAGGCCGGCCAACATGGCGGCGACGAAGCTGACCGGCGCGTCGCTGCTGAGGGAATTCCTGGAGCACCAGCTGGCTCCGCTTCGACAGTACTCACTTCCGATGTGGAGGCCCCATCTGAGCCCCTCGGCCTTGGCCGACGAAGATCTGGCTGCGGTCCTCTAATCTCTGGTCGGGGGCGATGTGGCGAGGTTGGAGGGCGCTCCTACGCCCTTGTTCCTCCACGACGACTGGGAGCAGGTAGTGGAGTCCATGCCCGTCTTTAACGGGGACGGGCCCGTGCCCACGAAAGCTCCCGAGGAACCGGTGGACGTGTCCTCCGATGACTCCAGCGAAGAGGAGGAATGAGGGGAGCGGGAAAAAGGGCCTGACTCCGAGGCGACCGACGGAGAGTCGAGGGCTCCCCTCCCTCGGCACAGGTCCCGCATTCTCCGCCTATCTCCGAGTGATGACGACGAGGATGATGACGAGCAGGGCGGCACGAGCTTGCCCCCGATCTCGAAGAAGGACAGGACCGGGCTGATCTCCCGCGGGTATACCCCGGCCCCGAGGCGGACCGCAGACGCGCCTTCCGCTCCCGAGCTTCTGAAGGTTGATCCTTCCAGACGGCTTTCGGGCTTCAAATTTGGCCGGAGGCTGCTTGAGCTCACTGCGACGACCCGTAAGCGCTTGATTCTTGTCTTTATTTCTTGTTTTGCTGCTGGGGCTTGACATCCGCATCTCTTGGATAGGCTAGCGCCCGCAGCAAAGAAGCCGAAGGGAGCTCCTGAGGTTCCATCCGGGGCAGCGCCTCTGCCCGCGAAGGAGGATGACCGCGACGCACGAGCCTCTCCTGCCCGGTCGTCCTCGCGAGGCCTAGCTGAGCCGGCTGGGGCGAGCTCAGCCCCCATGGCCCAAGCGACTCCCGAGGTGCATTTGCCTGCTGCCGCCACCACAGCCGTTGGGGCGCAGCAGGCTCTGCCTCAGGATGTTGTGGTCGTGCTGCCGCCTTCTCCTCCTACTCCACCGACCGCTATCTCTCCGACTCCTCCTGCCGTTCTGGATCGTGCTGCTGCTGAGCTGGACCGGCTACGGCAGGATCTTCTTGGCGCTGACCCTTGCTTGGTGGCCGGGTGCTTGGAGCTGGCTTCAGGATGGATTCGCTCCGACGCTTCGATTCGGGCGGCGCTGGTCCAGGCCTCGACGGCTTGTGATGAGGAGAGGCAGGCCGTCCTTGAGGCGAAGGCTGCTCGTGACGCAGCCCTGGGGGAGGTGGTCGACGTCCGTGGTCGCTGCAAGGTGCTGGAGGATGAGCTGCAAGGCCTGCGGGACCAGCTCGCGAAAGAGGCCCGCCTTCGCCAAGAGCAGGAAGAAGGCGTGAAGGCTCGCGAGGCGGCCGTCAAGGACCGGGAGGCCAGGCTCAGGAAGCTCCGTGACCGCCTAGGTGCGCTGGAGCAGGAGTTGGGGGCGAGGAAGGTCGAGCTGGACGACAAGGCCCAGGTTCTTGCCGAGGACCGTGTGGCCTTCGCGGATATGGAGGCGAAGGCTCACTCCTCGCTAAGGACGCTTTATGACAGCGGCCTGGAGAGCCCGTTGGCTGGCGCCGAGGACGGCCACGCCAAGCTGCTTCCCTTCCTGGTTCACGCTCTTGAAGATGTTGCCCTTGGCCTTGGCCCCATGGCCGAGGCCGAGGCGCGTGCCCTGTCTTCTGCAGCGCTGACGCGGGTCCTCACCCACATCTACCTTCGTGATCCCGGTGTCGACCTCGACAGCCTGCTGGAGCCAACAAGCGACGAGCGTGCCGCTGTCGCTGCCGAGGCCGTGAAGGGTCGCGCGGAGGCTCAGCTGGGGAAGTTCCGGGCCTTCAGTACCAAGCCGAAGCGAGGCGCTGCCGACCCTGCTGCTCCATGAGGCGAACCCACTCTGCGCTGCTCCACCGCCGTCAAGTGATTCCGTTGTGGCTCCTGTCCTGCCTTCAATTCCTGCACGTGTATCATGTCTCGGGGAGGCGTTTAAAATTGCGTTTGGCATTGAGATAACAGTGTGGAGTGTAATATTTGCTTTTGAATTCCTTGAAATTTACGCTTTTCCTTCCTACTTGCTTATGTTCTACGCCGGCAGAGCCCGGCCCCACGCATACCTCAGCCGCCATTAGCCCCAACCGGAAACCAGGACGGGACCAAGGAGTGAGGAGCTATGTGACAAGTTAGGCTCCTGAGTCGCAATGCTCAGGAGTCCCCCTTGGCACACGAACAACAAGTAGGGAGGTGAGATGTGGGTGGATCTACCGTTCTACGTATGCAGAGCCCAGTCCCGCGCATACCTCAACCGCCGTTAGCCTTTCGGAACTAAGGAGTGAGGGGTACGTGACCAGTTAGGCTCCTGAGTCGCGATGCTCAGGAGTCCCCCTTGACGCTCAAACGGCCTTCGTACCTTGGCTCCACTCGGGGAGAGACGCGCGACGAACCAGGCCCGGGGGGGCCTGGCTGGGTGGCGTGCGTCTGGGCGTGACCCAGGCGCAGCCCCCGTGCCCAGCCCCCTCGCGCGGCACTCCCGAGGGGAGGCGTTACGATGAGGCTAGACACTAAGCTCTGGGCTCCCTGAGGTTGATGCGGCCCGGGGGCCACCCTCAGTTGTTTATCACCAGCGCGGAGCATAGCGCTTCCGTATGTGTACGGGCATAGCCGCTCCTCGGCAGTGTCGTCAGCCAGCGCGGAGCATGGTGCTTCCACTGGTACGTGGGAGGGGGCTCCCCTCCGGGAGGAGCCCCCGGGGCGTGTACAGCCCCGCCCTAACACGTGGCTGGCACGGTAGGGCCTGGCGAGGTGTATCTGGGCACCCGTGAGCCAGCGCGGGACTCACGGGGCCCTACCTCTAGGCGGGCTGTGCCTGAGACTCGGCCTTATCTTGTGATGTGTTCCTGCAAATTTGGTTAGATGCCGGCACTCTACGTCCTTGGGTCCCGGCCCTCGAGCTGGTCTCAGCTGTCGCTGGTATGCCAGGTCGCGATACCGTGGACAAGGCCAGAGGGTGAGGGCTGGAGAGCCAGTAAGAGCCCTGAGTTGCGATGCTCAGGTACCCCCCCCCTTTAACGTGCAAGTGGTCGGCATGGAGAAGAAGAGGTGTCATGGACCGGCATCAAATAATCAAGCATGGTGGGTCGAATGCATAGCGGGAAATAAACTCAAAAAGGGATACATGCCGCTGGGTCTGGCCCGAGCGAATTGGGGATGATGCAGCCCGAGGGGCGCCCCCAACAAAGTAAGCTAACAACATGAAATAAAAGGGATACGTGCCGCAGGGACGGACCCACGCGGCCTGGGAATAATGCAGCCCTGGGGGGCGCTCCCAGCTAGAAATGAAACTTGAAAGATGTCACCTGAAGATGTCGAGGATGAAGGGGTGTTGGTGCAGCAGACTCGGTGGGCTGAGGAAGCCGGTCCTCACGAGCCCCCAGGCCCAGGGGCCTCGGGAGGCTCCGGAGGCGCTGGTGGCTCCTCGCGGACCATCTCCATCTCCGCCAAGGCTGCGGAACGCCTGGCCTCTTGAGCCTCCGTGATACCCCTCATGAGGCGCTGGTACGTGGCAGCCGCGTTCGGCAAGCTGTAAGGCATGCGAATGTAGCTGTGAGGTGGACCTTCGCAGCGCCCCACTCGCGAGGGCCAGAGGCGCTCCAGAGAGGTGACTCAATTGAGCCCTGGTATGTCGATGCAGACGCGCAGCCCACCATCCTCGCCTGGATGGGGAGCTGGTAGGCGGCGGCCGCCTCTCATGACTCTTGACTCCTGTAGCTCCTGAATGGCCTTGCTGACGAACTCCTGAGGGTCTGGCCCTCCTTGCCTTACTCCTTCTTGAGGGAAACGTGCTTCGAAACACGCCTCCATGTGGTGCCCAAGCGCCTCCCTCGTGACCTTAGCCAGGTCGGTGGCCCTCCAGGGGAGGGCCCCCAAGCCCTGCCTAAGGAGGGCGCCGGGCGCGCTTTCCTATGCAACGGAAGGAGGTTCCCCCTGGGCAGGCGCGGGCCCTGAGGGGCCTGCCTCCTGAGGTGCCAGGCCGGACGATGTCTTCTTCTTCTTGGGGGTGGTCTTGGGAAGCCTCCCGCTTCCGCGATCCGAGTCTTCCAGTGATGCGGCCTGAAAGGCTCGTTCCAGGGAACACACTGCGTCCTTCTCTTCACAGGGCACCGTGATGACTCCGCCACTTCCTGGCATCTTGAGGACGTTGTAGCCGTGGTGAGTTACGACCATGAACTTGGCCAGCGCTGGGTACCCAAGGATGGCGTTGTATGGCAGGCGAATGTGAGCGACGTCGAAGTCGATGAGCTCGGTGTGGTAGTTGTCGCGTGCCCCGAAAGTGACAGGGAGGCGGACCTGCCCAATCGGGACCGTGGAGCCGTCGGTGACTCCGGAGAAAGGCTTGGTTGGCTGAAGCTGGTTGTAGGGCACTTGGAGATTGTTGAATGTTTCCACGGACAGGACGTTTTGCCCTGCCCTGCCATCGATGAGGGTCCTGGGGACCAGCATGTTGCTAATGATTGGGGAACAAAGCATCGGGAGGACTCCGGCTGTGGCCGCACACTTGAGGTGATCCGCTGAGCTAAACGTGATGGCGCACGCCGACTGAAGGAAATATGCCCTAGAGGCAATAATAAAGTGATTATTTATTTCCTTACATATCATGATAAAAGTTTATTATTCATGCTAGAATTGTATTAACCGGAAACATAATACATGGGTGAATACATAGACAAACAGAGTGTCACTAGTATGCCTCTACTTGACTAGCTCATTAATCAAAGATGGTTATGTTTCCTAACCATGAACAAAGAGTTGTTATTTGATTAACGAGATCACATCATTAGTTGAATGATCTGATTGACAAGACCCATTCCATTAGCATAGCACCCGATCGTTTAGTATATTGCTATTGCTTTTATCCATGACTTATACATGTTCCTTTAACTATGAGATTATGCAACTCCCGTTTACCGTAGGAACACTTTGTGTGCTACCAAATATCACAACGTAACTGGGTGATTATAAAGGTGCTCTACAGGTGTCTCCGAAAGTATTTGTTGGGTTGGCATATTTTGAGATTAGGATTTGTCACTCCGAATGTCGGAGAGGTATCTCAGGGCCTTCTCGGTAATGCACATCACATAAGCCTTGCAAGCATTGCAACCAATGAGTTAGTTGCGAGATGATGTATTACGGAACGAGTAAAGAGACTTGCCGGTAACGAGATTGAACTAGGTATTGGATACCAACAATCGAATCTCGGGCAAGTAACATACCGATAACAAAGGGAACAACGTATGTTGTTATGCGGTCTGACCGATAAAGATCTTCGTAGAATATGTAGGAGCCAATATGGGCATCCAGGTCCCGCTATTGGTTATTGACCGGAGACGTGTCTCGGTCATGTCTACATTGTTCTCGAACCGTAGGGTCCGCACGCTTAAGGTTTTGATGACAGTTATATTATGAGTTTTGATGTACCGAAGGAGTTCGGAGTCCCGGATGAGATCGGGGACATGACGAGGAGTCTCGAAATGGTCGAGACGTAAAGATCGATATATTGGACGACTATATTCGGACATCGGAAGGGTTCTGAGTGGTTCGGGTATTTTCGGAGGTACCGGGGAGTTACGGGATTACGGGAGAAGTAATGGGCCTTGATGGGCTTTAGTGGGAAAAGGAAAAAGGCTGCTGCGCCCCCCCTCCCCTCTAGTCCGAATTGGACTAGGGAAAAGGGGCCGGCCACCTCTCCTTCTCCTCCTATTCCTTCTCCCTTCCTCCCCTCTTGGTGGACTCCTACTAGGACTTGGAGTCCTAGTAGGACTCCATATCTTGGCCGCACCAATTGGCTTGGCCGGCCTCCTCCTCCTCCATCCTTTATATACTGAGGCAAGGGGCACCCCATGACACACAAGTTGATCTACGGATCGTTCCTTAGCCGTGTGCGATGCCCCCTTCCACCAAATTCCACCTCGGTAATATCGTTGCAGTGCTTAGGCGAAGCCCTGCGCCGGTAACACATCAAGATCGTCACCACGCCGTCGTGCTGACGGAACTCTTCCCCGACACTTTGCTGGATCGGAGCCCGGGGATCGTCATCGTGCTGAACGTGTGCCAAGAACTCGGAGGTGCCGGAGTAACGGTGCTGTGATCGGTTGGATCGCGAGGAGAACGTACGACTACTTCCTCTATGTTGTGTCAACGCTTCCGCTTCGGTCTACGAGGGTACGTAGACAACACTCTCCCCTCTCGTTGCTATGCATCACCATGATCTTGCGTGTGCGTAGGAATTTTTTTGAAATTACTACGTTCCCCAACAGTGGCATCCGAGCCTAGGTTTTTATGGTTTGATGTTATTTGCACGAGTAGAACACAAGTGAGTTGTGGACGATACAAGTCATACTGCCTACCAGCATGTCATACTTTGGTTCAGCGGTATTGTTGGACGAGACGATCCGGACCAACCTTACGCGTACGCTTACGCGAGACCGGTTCCCTCGACATGCTTTGCACATAGATGGCTTGCGGAAGACTGTCTCTCCAACTTTAGTTGAACCGAGTGTGGCTACGCCCGGTCCTTGAGAAGGTTAAAACGGACTCTATTTGACAAACTATCGTTGTGGTTTTGATGCGTAGGTAAGATGAGTTCTTGCTTAAGCCCGTAGCAGCCACGTAAAACTTGCAACAACAAAGTAGAGGACGTCTAACTTGTTTTTGCAGGGCATGTTGTGATGTGATATGGTCAAGACATGATGCTAAATTTTATTGTATGAGATGATCATGTTTTGTAACCAAGTTATCGGCAACTGGCAGGAGCCATATGGTTGTCGCTTTATTGTATGCAATGCAATCGCGATGTAATGCTTTACTTTATTACTAAGCGGTAGTGATAGTCGTGGAAGCATAAGATTGGCGAGACGACAACGATGCTACGATGGAGATCAAGGTGTCGCGCCGGTGACGATGGTGATCATGACGGTGCTTCGAAGATGGAGATCACAAGCACGAGATGATGATGGCCATATCATATCACTTATATTGATTGCATGTGATGTTTATCTTTTTATGCATCTTATCTTGCTTTGATTGACAGTAGCATTATAAGATGATCTCTCATTAAATTATCAAGAAGTGTTCTCCCTGAGTATGCACCGTTGCGAAAGTTCTTCATGCTGAGACACCACGTGATGATCGGGTGTGATAGGCTCTACGTTCAAATACAACGGGTGCAAAACAGTTGCACACGCGGAATACTCAGGTTTAACTTGACGAGCCTAGCATATAACAAATATGGCCTCGGAACACGGAGACCGAAAGGTCGAGCATGAATCATATAGTAGATATGATCAACATAGTGATGTTCACCATTGAAACTACTCCATCTCACGTGATGATCGGACATGGTTTAGTTGATTTGGATCACGTGATCACTTAGAGGATTAGAGGGATGTCTATCTAAGTGGGAGTTCTTAAGTAATATGATTAATTGAACTTAAATTTATCATGAACTTAGTCCTGGTAGTATTAGCATATCTATGTTGTAGATCAATAGCTCGCGTTGTTGCTTCCCTGTGTTTATTTTGATATGTTCCTAGAGAAAATTGTGTTGAGAAATGTTAGTAGCAATGATGCGGATTGGATCCGTGATCTGAGGTTTATCCTCATTGCTGCACAGAAGAATTATGTCCTTGATGCACCGCTAGGTGACGGACCTATTGCAGGGGCAGATGCAGACATTATGAACGTTTTGCTAGCTCAATATGATGACTACT
This sequence comes from Aegilops umbellulata, assembly GCA_032464435.1. Classification (NCBI taxonomy): domain Eukaryota; kingdom Viridiplantae; phylum Streptophyta; class Magnoliopsida; order Poales; family Poaceae; genus Aegilops; species Aegilops umbellulata. Next base: position 344,008,497 of record CP136056.1, on the reverse strand, counting down.
TAATAGTTTAGTGCACCATGCTTAACTGCTTAGAATCGGGACTTCAAAGACGTTTTGAACGTCATGGAGCATATGAGATGTTCTAGGAGTTGAAGTTAATATTTCAAGCAAATACCCGAGTTGAGAGATATGAAGTCTCCAACAAGTTCTATAGCTAAAAGATGGAGGAGAATCGCTCAACTAGTGAGCATGTGCTCAGATTGTCTGGGTACTACAATCGCTTGAATCAAGTGGGAGTTAATCTTCCAGATAAGATAGTGATTGACAGAATTCTCTAGTCACCATCACCAAGTTAGTAGAACTTCGTGATGAACTATAATATGCAAGGGATAATGGAAAATATTCCCAAGCTCTTCGCGATGCTAAAATCAGCGAAAAACATCAAGTGTTGATGGTTGACAAGATCACTAGTTTCAAGAAAAGGGCAAAAGGAAAGAAGGGGAACTTCAAGAAGAACGGCAAGCAAGTTGCTGCTCAAGTGAAAAAGCCCAAGTATGGTCCTAAGCCTGAGACTAAGTGCTTCTACTGCAAAGGGACTGGTCACTGGAAGCGGAACTACCCCAAGTGATTGGCGGATAAGAAGGATGGCAAAGTGAACATAAGTATATTTGATATACATGTTATTGATGTGTACTTTACTAGTGTTCATAGCAACCCCTCAGTATTTGGTACTAGTTTAGTTGCTAAAATTTAGTAACTCGAAACGGGAGTTGCAGAATGAATAAAGACTAGTTAAAGGGCAAGGTGACGATGTGTGTTGGAAGTGGTTCCAAGATTGATATGATCATCATCACACACTCCCTATACTTTCGGGATTAGTGTTGAAACTAAATAAGTGTTATTTGGTGTTTGCGTTGAGCATGAATATGATTTGATCATGTTAATTGCAATACAGTTATTCATTTAAGTTAGAGAACAATTGTTGTTCTGTTTACATGAATAAAACCTTCTATGGTCATACACACCAATGAAAATGGTTCATTGGATCTCGATCGTACTGATACACATATTCATAATATTGAAACCAAAAAGATGTGAAGTTAATAATGATAGTGCAACCTTTTTGTGGCACTGCCGTTTAGGTCATATTGGTGTAAAGCGCATGAAGAAACTCCATGCTGATGGAATTTTGGAATCACTTGATTATAAATCACTTGATGCTTGCGAACCATGCCTCTTGGGCAAGATGACTAAAACGCCGTTCTCCGGAACAATGGAGCAAGCAACAGATTTGTTGGAAATCATACATACTGATGTATATGGTCCGATGAATATTAAGGCTCGCGACAAGTATCATTATTTTCTGACCTTCACAGATGATTTGAGCAGATATGGGTATATCTATGTCGGGGCGGACGGGGTCCCCCCGCGAGCACCTATGGGGCCGGAGCCCCTTTCGTTGTCCGGTGAGGGGGGCGGAGGGAGCACAGAGAGCAGATCGAGGCGAGCACACGGGCGGTTTACCCAGGTTCGGGCCGCGATGGACGCGTAAAACCCTACTCCTGCTTAGTTGTATTGAACTGGGGAGCTCGGGAGCTTGGAGAGCTAGCTGCACCGAGCGTATGGCAGTCTGGATGCCGAATCTCCCGGGACCCTCCGGAAGCGAACCCCTTCTACGTTGCACACGGGCCTCCTTTTATAGCGCAAAGGGGTCACCGACAGGTGTCAACGTAAGAGAAAGGGGTAAAAGTGTAAAAGGGGTGGTAGTTGTAATAGTGCGGGAACCGTGGCGCTACAGTGCGGCACAGTGTTATCATACCTACTTCTGACGGTAGGGGACAAGGGCATTAAATGCCCGTCACGATCGCCCGGACAGCACCGAGGCGGACCGTTAGGTGCGCCACCGTTCGCCACGATGGCGGCTGCATGCCGCCGCATGCCCCAGGCTGCGCGGTGCCTTGCCACGTGCCCTCGGGGGAAGCCCCGGAGCGACGCGTGGGCGGGCGAGCTGGAGCGCAGTCTTGAGGTGGCGATCTTGCCGCGGCAAGTGGCTTGCCGCGGGGGTCGTCTTCCTGTGCCTGATAGCGTGCCAGCTATCAGGCCTTGCCGGGGCGCTTGGCGCGCCACGGCGGGCTTCTCTTGTGGTGCCTGGGTTCGGCCTTCCCGACAAGCTCCTCTTGTCGGGGGTTCGATCTTCTGTCTCGTATACTTTGTTCTTGGATGGCCCTACATGGGCCCAGTCGTCCCGGCAAGCTCCTCTCGCCGGGGTCTTGCCTTCTTGGCCCGGCAAGCTCCTCTTGCCGGGGGCCTTGCCTTCTTGGCCCGGCAAGCTCCTCTTGCCGGGGGCCTTGTCTTCTTGGCCCGGCAAGCTCCTCTTGCCGGGGGCCTTGTCTTGAATGCTTGGTCTTCTCTTGGCGCTTCCGGGGCGGGCCTTGCCGCAGGGTGCTACGACTGCCCGTGCACAAGTCTGGGGTACTAAGGTACCCCTACTTTAGTACACCGACAGGAGCCCCCGGGCCTGGGCCACGCACGGTGCTGAGCGTCGTTGGGCCAGGCCCTAACGGTGCACGGGCACGCATGGCCTTGGTCGCGCTGCTCCTTAACTCCGCATCCGCCGCGCCTTCCCCAGGCGGCGCGCGCTTACCGCGGCGTCGTGGGGGCGAAAACGCCCATTCCCTCCTTAAGTGGAGGGAGGTGCGGAGGCGCGGCTCAATAACTGAACGTGGGTGGGGCGCGGTTTTCGAGGCGTCCGTTCCCCATAGTTACGGGATGGGGAGAGGTCGTCCCACCCGTCGCCTCGGTTCTGCGCGCCCACCACGCGGTCTTCATGCACTCGGAGTCGCGGCGGCGGAGGCAGGGAGTCGGGCCGGCGCGGGTCGATGCAGTGGGTCGGCCCCAGTTGCCTGCCCTTCCTCCGCTTCTATTGGGGGAGCGGGGCGGCCGCGGTCCCACTCCGCTCCTTTATAAGGAGCGAAAGGGGGCGACGGAAATACGCACTCCACCTCCTTCCTCCTTCTGCTTCTGGTCTCCTCCCCCCATCTGTGATGGAGGGGGGGAACCCTGGTTCTTCTTCGGTTGCCGCGAGGGTGTCTGCTCGGCAACGCGCCCCTCCTCCCCTTGCGCCCGCGGCGGCGGAGCCGATCGTCGGGGGAAGAGGGAGAGGGCGAGGTCGCGGACGAGGTCGCGCACGGGGCCGAGGCGCTCGGGGCGGACGGATCGGTGCGCCGCCCTTGCCCCCGCCAGCGGCTCCGTTCCTTCCCGCGGTCCATCTCGGGGACGACCCCCGTGAGTTCATTATCAGGCTGCGCCGGGCGCCTCGTCGCCACCTCCGGCTTCCCGCTCCATTCGCGAACGTGTTGGAGGTGGAGCGGCCTGAGACGCTAAACCTGCGCATGAGGGGCTGCGGGATCAGTGGGACGCGAGTCCACGTCGAGTCCCGAGCCCCCGGCGTGGTGTGTCTGGGCCGCGGGTGGAAGACGTTCGCCCGGATACACAGCTTGACGGAGGGGTTCACCCTCCACTTCAAGCTAGTGGGGGAGGACCTCCTCTCCGTCAAGGCCTTCTGGGGCTTCGGTATCCGGGCCCGGTGCTGCGAAGATAGCTCCTCCGACAGCGAAGGCTCCTCCTCGAGCGAGAGTGACGAGGAGGGGAGCGACAGCGACGACGAGGGGAGCAGCCGCCGGGATGGCGGGTACGACTAGGCGTCGGCCGCAGTTCCGTGTGGCGCCGGCGGCCCCATCGACCGCGCCGGGCTTCGTGAACTCCCCGGGGTCGTCTCCTTGGGCGACTGGCGTAGGGGGGGGGGCTGCTGAGGAGGATAGAGGGCGGACGTCGAAGGCCGCGAAGTCGGAGTACGGGCCGACTTCGACAGCTGGCTGACGCTCCGGTGCCTCGTGTTCCAGATGCGCCCCAGACGCCGCCATCACCCTTGCTCTCGGTGACGACCGCCGGGGTCTTCTCTTCGGCCCGGCAAGCTCCTCTTGCCGGGGGCTTGATCTCCTCGGGCGGCCGGAGTGGCGAGGCTGCGGAAGAGGAAGAGGCCGGCGGCAAGGCCGCTGCCTCATCTTCCAGCTCTGCCTCCGGCGCCTCCGTCTTATTCAGCCTCCGGAGACCCCCGGGCGGAGCCTCCGGATCTTCTCTTGGTGCCTTCTGCCACCCGTAGCTCATCTAGGTGCCCCTTTCGCCCTCTTCGCCTACTTGCCCTACCTCCTGAGGAGAGAGACAAGAAAGGGATTACGGGCACCTTATCTCTTTTCAGCTCGTAAGCCTTCGGGCCTTAGTTGCGTTTAAGCCTTGTAATCCCTTTTTTCATGTTTTTCATTCTCTCTGAACTGTACCTGAGTGGAATGTTTTTAATGAAAAGGGGATGTTTGCCGGATTATCTGTCTCGCGGGTGGAAACCGCGGTAGGGAACGAATCCTTTACATCGTTAAGATAGACAGTTTCTCGCCCGGCAATACGCCCAGCCGATCCCCCGCACTGCTTGACCTTTCTCACACCCTTGGCGGAGGCGAGGAGCAGGTGGGTTCTGGCCCCTCGCTTCCCTCCCCCTTGCTGCCGCGGCTGCTATCGAAACGGGCCCCAGGAACGCGCTCTGGGGCTTGCCGCTAAGAGAGCACGGTAGCTTTTCGGGAGGGAAAGAGGCTTTCAGATTCCACAGTCCATAAGAGAATGCATGATGAGGGATGCAAAAACTTATCTGGGGTTGCGGCCCCCGGCGACTCTGGCCCGCCGGGGGGGGCAGGTGTTGGCTCGTCCTTCTCCTCTTCCTTGTCCTCGAGCGGCCCGGCAAGGACATTCAATTCCTGCGAGCCAAAAGGGGAAGGATGGGAAAAAGACGCGGACTCGGCCTCTAAGTTAGGGGTTAGCGACAGTTAGGAACTGACAACCCTAACCAAGGACGAGACTCTGACTCAGCATGCATGCTAAAATCTAGGGCGCCAGCGCTTCTTTATCTTCGGCCAGGGGCTTCGCCTGGCTTTGTACGAGGGCTTAAATGCAACATCGGCAAGGCCTGCACAAACCGGTGGTTGCCGGAGCGGATCACGGCAACCGCGCCTTATGGGCGAAACTTGCGAAGATGCTCTATGTTCCCAGGAGTTGCTCACTGGTAGGCCCTCTTCGGTCTTGAGGCGGACAGCGCCGGGCCTCGCGACTCGTCTCGCCCGATAAGGGCCTTCCTGCTTCGGCGTCGACTTGTTATAATTCTTGGCCGACTGAACGTGCCTAAGAACAAGGTCGCCTAACAGGGCAACTTTATCTGGTGCCAGGGGCTTCGCCTGGCTTTGTACAAGGGGTTACATGCAGCAGCGGCAAGGCCTGTACAAACCGATGGTCGCCGGAGCGGATCACGGCAACCGCGCCTAGCGGGCGGAACTCGCGAAGATGCTCTATATTCCCAGGAGTTGCTCTCTGGTAGGCCCTCTTCGGTCTTGAGGCGGACAGCGCCGGGCCTCGCGACTCGTTCCACCCGACAAGGGCCTTCCTGCTTCGGCGTCAACTTGTTATGATTCTTGGCCGACTGAACGTGCCTAAGAACAAGGTCGCCTAACAGGGCAACTTTATCTGGTGCCAGGGGCTTCGCCTGGCTTTGTACAAGGGGTTACATGCAACAGCGGCAAGGCCTGTACAAACCGATGGTTGCCGGAGCGGGTCACGGCAACCGCGCCTCATGGGTGAAACTTGCGAAGATGCTCTATGTTCCAGGAGTTGCTCACTGGTACGCCTTCTTCGGTCTCGAGGCGGACAGCGCCAGGCCTCGTGACTCGTCTCACCCGATAAGGTCCTTCCCACTTTGGCGTCAACTTGTTGGAATTCTTGGCCGACTGAGTGCGCCGAAGAACAAGGTCGCCCTCTTCGAGACTCCTGGCCTTGACCTTGCGGCTATGGTAGCGACGCAAGGCTTGCTGGTATCGAGCAGCTCGTACCGCAGCCTGGAGACGTCCTTCCTCAAGGAGCAGCGCGTCATCTTGGCGCAGCCGCTCTTGCTCGAGCTCGTCATAAGCGAGCACCCGAGGAGATCCGTATACGAGTTCCGTGGGGATAACTGCTTCCGCTCCATAAACTAGAGCAAAAGGTGTCTGTCCGGTGGCTCGACTTGGTGTCGTCCTGATTGACCAAAGAGCCGCCGGCAGCTCCTCAATCCAATTTCTTCCGCACTTGTGCAGCCTGTCGAAGGTCCTGGTCTTGAGTCCGCGCAGCACTTCAGCGTTGGCCCTTTCTGCTTGACCGTTGCTCCTGGGGTGAGCAACCGAAGCGAAACAGACCTTGGCGCCGAGATCCTGGGCGTATTGCATGAAGGCGCGACTTGTAAATTGTGTCCCGTTGTCGGTGATGACTCTGTTGGGGATTCCGAAACGGCAGACGATCGACCGGAAGAACTTGACTGCTGACTGCGCGGTCACCTTCCTCACTGGCTCCACTTCTGGCCACTTCGTGAACTTGTCGATTGCAACGTACAAGTACTCGAAGCCCCCGACGGCTCGGGGAAAAGGGCCGAGGATATCGAGCCCCCAGACCGAGAAGGGCCAGGACAAAGGGATTGTTTGGAGAGCTTGAGCTGGCTGATGAATCTGTTTTGCATGGAACTGGCACGCTTCACACTTGGTTACTAGTGCAGTTGCATCTTGGAGGGCTTCTTGCCAGAAGAACCCTTGCCGGAAGGCTTTCCCGACAAGTGCTCTTGCGCCAATGTGATGGCCGCACATGCCTCCGTGTATCTCTGCCAACAGCTCCTGTCCGTCTTCCCTGGAGATGCACTTCAATCTGACACCGTTGAGTCTCCTTCTGTACAGCTCGTTGTCCACGAACTGGTACATACTTGACTGCCTGGTGATCTTTTCCACCTCTTCTGGGTCGTCGGGAAGTTCTCCAGTTTGCAGAAAACGGACGATCTGCCGCGCCCATGCCGGAGCCCGGGGCTCGACGGCAAGGACTAAAGGCATGAAGGCCGCTGCGGGGACCCCGGCTTCTACGGCAAGAACCTCTAGTTCAGCCGGAGCCGGTGATCCCCCGGCAAGCTTGCCGGGGCAAAGCTTGTCGGGAACCCCCGCTTCAACTGGACGGACCCTCGGACCCGCAGGAGCGGACTGTTCCTCAGCGTTCCGACTGCTGATCAGCTCGCTGGAGCAAGGCTTACCGGGGACACCGGCTTCGACTGGACGGATCCTGGGATCCGCAGGAGCGGGCTGTCCCCCGGCGTTCTGGTTGTTGATCTTGGGGACCTTGGCGGCGGTCTCAGGGAGGTCCGCCTGCGAGTAGTCGCCGGAGACCAACTTCCTTTTCTTGGACTGCCCAACTGATGGCGTAACGGATGGTTGAGTTAGCTTGAGCAAGAAGGTCCCTGGTTCCACAGGTAACTTCAACGAAGCACACTTCGAAAGGCCGTCTGCTATCTCGTTCTGAGCTCTCGCGACGTGCTCCATTTGCAGCCCTTCAAAGTGTTCTTCCAGCTTCCTCACTTCATCTACGTAAGCTTCCATCAGAGGGCTCTGGTAGCTCTTGTTGACTTGCCGGACCACCAGTTGAGAGTCTCCCCGCACGATCAGCTTTCTGATCCCAAGTTCGGCCGCAATCCTGAGGCCGGCGAGCAAGCCTTCATACTCAGCAGTATTGTTGGTAGCTTGCTCTCTTGGGAAGTGCATCTGGATAACATACTTGAGGTGCTCTCCGGTGGGCGCGATGAGTACCACGCCAGCACCGGCGCCTTGCAGCGAAAAGGCACCATCGAAGTACATTACCCATTCGCTTGTTGCTCCTTGTACGGGCGCGCTTGTTTCTTGGCCTTCTTCATCTGGCGTCGGGGTCCACTCAGCTATGAATTCTGCCAAAGCTCGGCTCTGTATGGTGGCCCTCCAGCTTTCGGCTTTACCAGCCGCTGGAGGGTAGTCGAGGAGCAGTTGCGCTCTCGCGAGCGCTTCTGCCGGAGTGGAGGGGAGCGGGGGCGAGTGGCGCGAGGAGCGGGATACGCTCGGACTCCTAACAATGTTAGAAAGAGCAGGGTCCCTCCCCGGCGCCTTCGCCTTGCCCGTGTCCGGACGGGGGCCCGTGGCGTCCCGTGAACCTCCTGCTTGCCCTTGTTCCAGCAAGCGGATGCCACCTCCCGTGGCATGGCGCTGCTGGGTCGTCGTTTGAAGGGATGGATGCGGCGCGTCCTCGGAGGCCGAGGCTCGGTCGTCCGCCCTGTTCTTGGATTTGGTGGCACCGCGAGCGTTCTCGCCGGTGGCCACCCCTCCGACGGCGTCTCCCCCGCCCACCGTTGGCTCCGGTAGCGGTGGGAGTGACGCGGACGGGCCCGCGGCCTCCGAGGCCTTCTTCTTTGGGGCCATGGTGTTGATGAAGCTAGCGAGTTCGGAGAAACTGGCGAACAGCGCGCTCGCGCGAACGCAGGATCTGATCCACACAACCTCGACGCATCCCCCTACCTGGCGCGCCAAAGATGTCGGGGCGGACGGGGTCCCCCCGCGAGCACCTATGGGGCCGGAGCCCCTTTCGTTGTCCGGTGAGGGGGGCGGAGGGAGCACAGAGAGCAGATCGAGGCGAGCACACGGGCGGTTTACCCAGGTTCGGGCCGCGATGGACGCGTAAAACCCTACTCCTGCTTAGTTGTATTGAACTGGGGAGCTCGGGAGCTTGGAGAGCTAGCTGCACCGAGCGTATGGCAGTCTGGATGCCGAATCTCCCGGGACCCTCCGGAAGCGAACCCCTTCTACGTTGCACACGGGCCTCCTTTTATAGCGCAAAGGGGTCACCGACAGGTGTCAACGTAAGAGAAAGGGGTAAAAGTGTAAAAGGGGTGGTAGTTGTAATAGTGCGGGAACCGTGGCGCTACAGTGCGGCACAGTGTTATCATACCTACTTCTGACGGTAGGGGACAAGGGCATTAAATGCCCGTCACGATCGCCCGGACAGCACCGAGGCGGACCGTTAGGTGCGCCACCGTTCGCCACGATGGCGGCTGCATGCCGCCGCATGCCCCAGGCTGCGCGGTGCCTTGCCACGTGCCCTCGGGGGAAGCCCCGGAGCGACGCGTGGGCGGGCGAGCTGGAGCGCAGTCTTGAGGTGGCGATCTTGCCGCGGCAAGTGGCTTGCCGCGGGGGTCGTCTTCCTGTGCCTGATAGCGTGCCAGCTATCAGGCCTTGCCGGGGCGCTTGGCGCGCCACGGCGGGCTTCTCTTGTGGTGCCTGGGTTCGGCCTTCCCGACAAGCTCCTCTTGTCGGGGGTTCGATCTTCTGTCTCGTATACTTTGTTCTTGGATGGCCCTACATGGGCCCAGTCGTCCCGGCAAGCTCCTCTCGCCGGGGTCTTGCCTTCTTGGCCCGGCAAGCTCCTCTTGCCGGGGGCCTTGCCTTCTTGGCCCGGCAAGCTCCTCTTGCCGGGGGCCTTGTCTTCTTGGCCCGGCAAGCTCCTCTTGCCGGGGGCCTTGTCTTGAATGCTTGGTCTTCTCTTGGCGCTTCCGGGGCGGGCCTTGCCGCAGGGTGCTACGACTGCCCGTGCACAAGTCTGGGGTACTAAGGTACCCCTACTTTAGTACACCGACAGGAGCCCCCGGGCCTGGGCCACGCACGGTGCTGAGCGTCGTTGGGCCAGGCCCTAACGGTGCACGGGCACGCATGGCCTTGGTCGCGCTGCTCCTTAACTCCGCATCCGCCGCGCCTTCCCCAGGCGGCGCGCGCTTACCGCGGCGTCGTGGGGGCGAAAACGCCCATTCCCTCCTTAAGTGGAGGGAGGTGCGGAGGCGCGGCTCAATAACTGAACGTGGGTGGGGCGCGGTTTTCGAGGCGTCCGTTCCCCATAGTTACGGGATGGGGAGAGGTCGTCCCACCCGTCGCCTCGGTTCTGCGCGCCCACCACGCGGTCTTCATGCACTCGGAGTCGCGGCGGCGGAGGCAGGGAGTCGGGCCGGCGCGGGTCGATGCAGTGGGTCGGCCCCAGTTGCCTGCCCTTCCTCCGCTTCTATTGGGGGAGCGGGGCGGCCGCGGTCCCACTCCGCTCCTTTATAAGGAGCGAAAGGGGGCGACGGAAATACGCACTCCACCTCCTTCCTCCTTCTGCTTCTGGTCTCCTCCCCCCATCTGTGATGGAGGGGGGGAACCCTGGTTCTTCTTCGGTTGCCGCGAGGGTGTCTGCTCGGCAACGCGCCCCTCCTCCCCTTGCGCCCGCGGCGGCGGAGCCGATCGTCGGGGGAAGAGGGAGAGGGCGAGGTCGCGGACGAGGTCGCGCACGGGGCCGAGGCGCTCGGGGCGGACGGATCGGTGCGCCGCCCTTGCCCCCGCCAGCGGCTCCGTTCCTTCCCGCGGTCCATCTCGGGGACGACCCCCGTGAGTTCATTATCAGGCTGCGCCGGTAGCACATCAAGATCGTCACCACGCCGTCATGCTGACGGAACTCTTCCCCGACACTTTGCTGGATCGGAGCCCGGGGATCGTCATCGTGCTGAACGTGTGCCAAGAACTCGGAGGTGCCGGAGTAACGGTGCTGTGATCGGTTGGATCGCGAGGAGAACGTACGACTACTTCCTCTACGTTGTGTCAACGCTTCCGCTTCGGTCTACGAGGGTACGTAGACAACACTCTCCCCTCTCGTTGCTATGCATCACCATGATCTTGCGTGTGCGTAGGAAATTTTTGAAATTACTACGTTCCCCAACACCGACCACCTGAGAGGGCGCGTGGCTTCGAGCTTGGGAAGGACTGCATTTACTTCGCGGGCGGACTGCTTGAAGATGCACTGAGAGGCTGGGGCTTGAGCCCCGTCCAGGATGCAGGCGATCGCGTGCGGCTCCTGGAAGCCCCCAGCCCCCTTGTCCTGATGACGATCCTCGTTTCTCCTTGGCTGCGGCGGCAGCGGAGGGAGGCCTGCGTTGCCTTGCGGGCGATCTTCGCGAGGCTGATCCCTCCAGTCTCCCTCGCGAGGCCGGTCTTGCCAGCGGTCCTCGCGAGGTCGATCGCGCCACCATTGGCGCGGGCCGCGGTCTTCCCAGCGTCCTGCGTTCCTTCCTCCTCGACCGTTGCCCCGGTCACCGCGGTCGGGACGACGGCCGATCCTTCCTTCTCGCACGGCTCGGAGCTCTTGACATTCATTCGTGTTGTGGGTGTGGAGGACGTGGTACACACAGTACCGACTACCCTTGGAAGACTCGGGCTGATCTCTGCCCCACTTGGTGTCTGGTTCTGCCGCGAGCACGGCAGGCCCCTTGCGCTTCACATCCTTGGCCTTGGGCTTCTTCTGTTCTGGGTCTGCGGCAGGAAGCTCGAGGAGGGAGAGACGCCCTTCCTCAGCCCTGGCGCACTTGGTCGCCAAGTTGAACAGCTCCAAGGAAGTGCACAGGTCTTCATGCATCGCCAGCTCCTCCTTCATCTTGACGTCGCGCACGCCGTCGGAGAAGGCTGAGATGATGGTCCTCGGTCACCTTGGGAATCTTGAGGCGTGCGTTGTTGAAGCGCTGGATGTACTTCTGCGGGGTCTCTCCGGGTTGTTGCTTGATGCGGCGCATGTCGCTCACGGCGGGTGGCCGGTCGCGAGTACCTTGGAAGTTGGCGATGAAGCGGGTGCGCATCTCGTCCCAGGAGGAGATCGTGCCTGGAGCCAGGTTCAGGAGCCAGGTGCGGGCCCCGTCCTTGAGCGCCATGGGAAACCAGTTCGCCATGACCTTCTCGTCTCCGTTGGCAGCTTCGATGCCCAGCTCATTGAGCTGGAGGAACTCCGCAGGGTTGGCCGTGCCGTCATAACGAGGAGGCGGGTCTGGCTTGAACTTATTGGGCCACACGACGCTGCGTAGCTCGGTGGTGAAGGCACGGTAGCCTGCTGTGGCCACGGGAGGCCTTGGGTGACGAAGAGCCTGGTCTTGCAGGTCCCCATGCACCGCAGCTGGGAGCAGCGTGGGGTCTTGACATGCGGGAGCAGGAGCATGGTCGCGACATGCTGGAGCAGGGAGCGCCCGGGCAGCTTCCTGCGGGTGAGGGACTTCTTGGCAGCTCTGCTCTTGCCGCGCTGGCACCTGACGGAGCGGGTTCCGCCCAGGGGCCACGCGCCTTGGAGTCAGGGCGCCTTCTTGAGGAGGAGGCGGCGGGGGCGCCCCCGGAGCTTCGTCGCCCGCGCAGGGCGGGGTGCGGTGTAGTGAAAAGGACGACGCAGGAGAGCCGCCTGCGGCGCGGACGAGGTCGGTGACGCGGTCGAGCCATTCTTCGTAGATGTTGTCGACGGGACAGTAGCGCAGGAGCTCGTTTGCCGCGATGAGCGCAGCTCGAGCCTCCATGGGTGCACGGAGCGCGCGGGACGAAGAACCAGCTGGGGTGAGCGAGGGAGTAGCGGTGCGGCCGTCTCGCCGCACGGACGGATACTGAGATGACGCTTGCTGCTCGTTTCCCGCCGGGCCGGTGGCGGCGTTGACGGCAGGTGACGGGGAACGGCGAGGACGCCCGCCGACAGGAGCAGTCTGGGCGACGCAGGAAGCGAGAGCGGCTCGGCGCTTGGCGCGGGCCCAACGAGCGTCAGACATGGACGCGATGGTCGGAGGAGAACGGGGCGGTGGAAGACGAATTCCGGCGCACCCCTACCTGGCGCGCCAAATGTTGGATTTCGGGTTCCGACAGACCCTTGAGGTTCGAACACTGGGGTGCGCGCGGAGATTTCGCCTTCTACCTACCTGCACCCCACCGCCTCGCTAAGATCTAAGCTATGGAAAGAACAGCACAAGAGACACAGGGTTTATACTAGTTCGGGCCACCATTGTGGTGTAATACCCTACTCTAGTTTGTGGTGTGGTGGATTGCCTCTTGGGCTGATGATGATGAGCAATACAAGGAAAAACAACCTCGCGAGGGTCTGTTCTTCGCTGGGGCGATGAACTGCTAGGAGGAGTTCAGTCACCCTTCTCTCTGTGTGGGTGTGTGTGATGCTACTCGATCCGACCCCAGCTTGTTTCTGGATTGGCCGATCCTCTCCTCTACCCTGGGGGTGGCTAGTCCTATTTATAGGCAAAGGCCCTGGGCGTCTTCCCAAATATTGAGCGGGAAGGGCGCCAACAATTGGCCATTTTGAAGGGGAACATCTGGTACACTTATCCTGACTAAAGTTGGTCCTCGCCTGCTAAAGGCTCTGGTGGTGACGCTGGCTTAGGCTCCACAATGACTTCCTCCCTGCCGTTGGGCTGGTCTTGGTCTCGTTGCACCGAAACGGGTGCCTTTGCTTGATGCTCTCGCCTGTGCTTGCTCCCTTTGCACCAAAGAGGAAAGGAGGAAACTGCGCGGGCTGGCGCCCTCCTGGCGCCCTTGGTCGTCATGGCTTGCATCACGGGCACCCACACAGAGAGAAGGGTGACTGAACTCCTCCTCCTCACGAGCCAGCCTGACGAGGTCGTGCCTGAGGAAGCTCCGTGTCGTCCGCCCCGCGAGGCTTGGCCCCTCGCGAGGGTCTTGGGTCTGTGTTGATGAAGATGGGCCGTGCTGGGGGGCCCCCTTTGAGCCACGCCGCACGCCACAGGCAGGCAAGTCTGGGGACCCACGTTCCCAGAACGCCGACAGTGGGTGTCGATGAGGTCGAGAGGGCTGGAGTTCCATAGGGGGCGCCACCGCCGGGAAAGGAGGGTTGTCCGCGCCCCATATTTGATTGGGAGGAGGGAAATGATGACTCTCAACATATCATCGGGGAGGCTGCTGATTAAGTCTAGGCCTGCTGGAGTCGCTTGCGGTTCTAGCTCGCCCCGCCTCCGCTTGTTGGCAGCCCATTCTCCACCTCCGGAGTCTCCTTGTCAGCGGCGCTTTCTGATAGGAATGGGAGTACAGGGAATATTTAGTTAAAACAGGGCAATAGAAAAGTGTATTGGTAACTAGAATTTATTAGGTAGGAATATAGTAAGATAAGGGAATGACAATTGGTTGCTTAATACTACACAATTCATTTGACATTCATGGGTAAGTCAACATATGCAGATAGTTGAAAAGAAAACTTACTTCGAACAAAGTCTGGACGAATGATTTTGTCGGGGAAGTTAGCATATATCTCATGACCAGGCCCTTCTATGTGAAGTGTAATTTTAGTGCCAGCTTTCAGTACATAAACTTTGCAATTTCATTCCAAAAGCTAGTGGCAAAATAGGAGTCACCACGTTAATCAAGTCTTACAGTAGCAATGATTGTAAATCCATGGTTTGTGCGTAGTATGACATTCTTGGAGCCTTGATGTATGTAAAGGAAAAAATTGTGCACTACATAATCTGTTGCATAGCGAGGGATGTCCTGCAGAAAATGGTACGGTTGTTAAACAAAATATGGTAACATGCAAATATGGGCCCAAATTGAAAGAACAGTACAGCAGTTGAAATCGAAGGACAAAAGTCTATAATTCAACACATGGGGTAAACATGATGTCATGGAAATATGAGAGTAATCGAAAGAACAATACATCATTAATTTGCCTAATATAGAAAGAAGAGGGGAAAATCCCCCTTGACGTATGTGGTGCATGTGGCACCTTTTATCCAAATGTAGCAATATTTAGAATATGTTCAGGAAAGTAGACCATGCCAGCCGATTTAGGGTGAGATTGAACATACCGCGCGCGTCCTCAAGTTATCTGGTACGATGAGATGGAATCTCTGGCGGCGGTCGCCATGTCCTGAAGTATCGGTGCACTATACATTCTATGAATGAAAGAAAACCCTCAAATCAGCTCGAATAAAAATGAATTCACGGTGATTTCCGTCGGGTGATTAAACGAGGCAGATGAGCTAGGATAAGAGATGAGATAATATCTTGTTAAATTAGTTACCTTGTCGTCCATGAGAAAGAACCCTCAGTACGGCAGATTCCCCAACCGAGCAGAGCTGGGTCGACCGCGATCAGTGTCGAGAAAGTCGATGGCAATAGGCGGTGGCAAGCGGAAGTGGCGAAATGCGGTGGGCTTTGCCGGCAGCCTCGCGGCGATGGCAGGCGTCGAGCTAAGTGTTTACCACCGCGATAGGCGGTGGCATGGCATAGACGCGGAGGACCTTATGCATGTGTGAATGGGGAACATACCGGAGGGGCCGAGGTGGGTGGCGGGCGTGGTGAGGGTTTTTGTGACGCGTGGATGGTGAGGGTTTTCTTTTTTCTTTTTTGAATTGTTTTGTGAGGGTTTTCTGTCCCACAAAGAATTTTGGGGGCGACAGTTTGCTAGAGCGAACCGTGTGTGATTGACGCAGCAGGCAAAATGATAGTCATTGCACACGGTTCCAATTTTGGGAACCGTGTGTGAGGGAGTCCTGGATTAGGGGGTGTTCGGATAGCCGGACTATACCTTCAGCCGGACTCCAGGACTATGAAGATACAAGATTGAAGACTTCGTCCCGTGTCCGGAAGGATCTTTTCTTGGCGTGGAAGGCAAGCTAGGCGTGCGGATATTCAAGATCTCCTACCATTGTAACCGACTCTGTGTAACCCTAACCCTATCCGGTGTCTATATAAACCGGAGGGTTGCAGTCCGTAGGACAACCATCATCATACACAATCATACCATAAGCTAGTTTCTAGGGTTTAGCCTCCTTGATCTCGTGGTAGATCTACTCCTGTACTACCCATATCATCAATATTAATCTAGCAGGAGTAGGGTTTTACCTCCATCGAGAGGGCCCGAACCTAGGTAAAATAAAGTGTCCTGTTTCTCCTGTTACCATCCGACCTTGACGCACAGTTCGGGACCCCCTACCTGAGATCCGCCGGTTTTGACACCGACATTGGTGCTTTCATCGAGAGCTCCTCTGTGTCGTCACTTTTAGGCCCGATGGCTCCTTTGATCATCAACAACGATGAGGTCCAGGGTGAGACTTTCCTCCCCGGACAAATCTTCGTCTTCGGCAGCTTCGCCCTGCGGGCCAATTCGCTTGGTCGTCTGGAGCAGATCGAAAGCTACGCCCCTGGCCATCAAGTCAGGTTTGGAAGCTTAAACTACATGGCAGATATCCGCGGAGACTTGATCTATGACGGGTTCGAGCCACAACCAAGCGCGCCGCACTACCTCGAGGGGCATGATATAGCTCTACCTCCGAATAGTGCCCTGGAGGCCGCACACGCACCGGCCCCGATCCTCGACTCGGAGCCCGCTGCGTTCTTTGAGGATGAACGGTTGGACGTCACCTCGGGGGCTGCGATCTTGAAGGCGATCGAGCCGAACGCTAGCCCCGTACTCCGCACGGCCCATGACTCCAAGGAGTCGGATTCTTCTCCGAACTCCGGGCCTCCCGTGCCCCTGCCGATCGAATCCGATTGGGCGCCTATAATGGAGTTCACCGTCGCGGACATCTTTCAGCACTCACCTTTCGGTGATATCCTGAATTCTCTCAAGTCTCTCTCTCTATCAGGAGAGCCCAGGCCGGACTATGGTCTGCGAGGTTGGGATTTGGACGACAAAGAAATTCAAAGCCCACCCACCACCCACTTAATAGCCACTGTCGATGATTTAACCGACATACTTGACTTCGGCTCCGATGACTTCGACGGTATGGACGACGAAGGAGGAGACGAACAAGAACCAGCACCTGTAGGGCACTGGACCGCCACCTCGTCACATGACATATATATGGTGGACGCTCCAAAGGATGGAGATGGCGATGGAACAGTGGAGGATGACACCTCGAAAAAACAGCCAAAACGCCAGCGTCAACGGCGCCGCTCTAAATCCCGCCACAGCAGAAACACGGGAGATAATACTACCCCGGATAGCGCCGAAGAACACCAAATCCAGCAAGATTCGGCACAGGAAGATGGAGAAACCAGCCCTCATGAGAGAGAGGCAGAGCGAGAGGTTGAGGATGATAACTACATGCCTCCCTCCGAAGACGAGGCAAGCCTCGACGACGACGAATTCGTCGTACCATCAGACCCCGCCAAACAAGAGCGTTTTAAACGCAGGCTTCTAGCCACGGCGAATAGCCTAAAGAAAAAGCAGCAGCAGCTTAGAGCTGATCAAGATTTGCTAGCTGACAGATGGACTGAAGTCCTTGCGGCCGAAGAGTATGAACTCGAGCGCCCCTCCAAAGATTATCCTAAGCGCAGGCCGCTACCCCAATCAGAGGGGGAAACACCTACATTACCAATGCATGACATGGCAGACCGGCACCTCGCGACCGCGACAGAGAGGCCTGTCGAACCTCTAAACAAGCCATGCCCCGGTGCCGCTCAACTAAGGCACGGGAAAATGAGCCAGACCTGCGAGACGTACTGGAGGATAAAGTAAGGCAAACAAGATCGATCTATGGATCGCGCAGACGCCCGACGACACGTAATGATCTTCACTCCGGACACAATAAATTCAGCCGGGCCGAACACAACAGGCATAGCTCTTCCGAGCTGCGTCGTGACATAGCCCAGTACAGGGGCGCCGCACACCCACTATGCTTCATAGATGAAGTAATGGATCATAAAATCCCAGAGGGTTTCA
Organism: Aegilops umbellulata; assembly: GCA_032464435.1. Lineage (NCBI taxonomy): Eukaryota > Viridiplantae > Streptophyta > Magnoliopsida > Poales > Poaceae > Aegilops > Aegilops umbellulata. Next base: position 343,991,142 of record CP136056.1, on the reverse strand, counting down.
AACCCGTCAACATCGAATCGTATGATGGTACGACGGATCCGATAGTATGGATTGAGGATTATCTCCTTCACATCCACATGGCACGTGGCGACGATCTACACGCCATAAAATATCTCCCCCTTAAGCTCAAGGGACCAGCCCGGCACTAGCTTAACAGCCTACCAGCGGACTCAATCAGTTCTTGGGAAGACCTGGAAGCCGCATTCCTCGACAACTTCCAGGGGACCTATGTGCGGCCACCGGACGCCGACGACCTAAGCCACATAATTCAGCAGGCAGAAGAATCGGCCAGGCAATTCTGGACACGGTTCCAAACAAAGAAAAATCAGATAGTCGATTGTCCGGACGCAGAGGCCCTAGCAGCCTTCAAACATAACATCCGCGACGAGTGGCTTGCCCGGCACCTGGGACAAGAAAAGCCGAAATCTATGGCAGCCCTCACGACACTCATGACCCGCTTTTGCGCGGGCGAAGATAGCTGGCTAGCTCGCAGCAACAACTTATCGAAGAACCCTGGTAATTCGGATACCAAGGACAAAAGTGGCAGGACACGTCGAAATAAGCAAAAGCATCGCGTTAGCAGCGACAGCAATGAGGATACGGCAGTAAATGCCGGATTCAGAGGCTATAAATCCGATCAGCGGAAAAAGGCATTTAAAAAGAATACCCAGGGCCCGTCCAGTTTGGACCGGATACTCGACCGCTCGTGCCAGATTCATGGCACCCCCGAAAGGCCAGCCAATCACACCAACAGGGATTGTTGGGTGTTCAAGCAGGCAGGCAAGTTAAGAGCCGAACACAAAGACAAGGGGCTGCATAGCGACGACGAGGAGGAGCCCAGGCCGCCGAACAATAATGGACAGAAGGGGTTTCCCCCACAAGTGCGGACGGTGAACACGATATACACGACCCACATTCCCAAGAGGGAGCGGAAGGGTGCGCTACGGGACGTATACGCGATGGAGCCAGTCGCCCCAAAGTTCAACCCATGGTCCTCCTGCCCGATCACTTTTGATCGAAGGGACCACCCCACTAGCATCCATCACGGCGGTTTTGCCGCATTGGTTCTTGACCCAATCTTTGACGGATTTCATCTCACAAGAGTCCTCATGGACGGCGGCAGTAGCCTGAACCTGCTTTATCAGGACACAGTGCGGAAAATGGGCATAGAGCCATCAAGGATCAAGCCCACAAGGACGACCTTTAAAGGCGTCATACCAGGTGTAGAGGCCAATTGCACAGGCTCGGTAACACTTGATGTGGTCTTCGGATCTCCGGATAACTTCTGAAGCGAAGAGTTAATCTTTGATATAGTCTCGTTCCGCAGTGGCTATCACGCCCTGCTCAGACGAACCGCATTCGCTAAATTCAATGCGGTGCCGCACTACGCATATCTCAAGCTCAAGATGCCAGGCCCTCGAGGAGTAATTACGTTCCACGGAAACACAGAACGCTCCATACGTACGGAGGAGCACACGGCGGCCATCGCAGCGGAAGTACAAAGCAGCCTTTCAAGGCAACTCTCCAGTCCGGCCGTTAAAAAGCCGGACAATGCAAAGTGCGCCCGGAGTAACCTGCAACAAGACCGCCTGGCACGTTCGGAGCAAGCGTAGCAATACGGCCCCAACCCCAGCCATCGCAACATAGCGGAGCTAGTACCTCGAGTACACAATTACGCCCTCGAAATTCCATGGGCACAGGGGGAGGGGCACATTAATGGCATGCTTACAATACGGCGTCAAACGTACTAGGGGCTGCCGGATTTTTTTTTTACTTTCAGGACTCCACACTCTGGATAACCTGTTCGGCTTTGCTGCCGCACAGACGATGCAAGACCCAGGAAAGCAGACAAAACTACGCCGCATTACGGAACTCTCAGGTGGTCTCTATTTCGAGCGACATATATGTTTCCAAATTCCGCGGCCTCCGCCTGGTCAGGACATGTTAAATAGTCTAACATCTTTTTTGCTTATCGCACTACTTGTACCGTTCGGCTTTGATAAATAGCCTCTCTATAAACAATGCATAGCTTTTCAACTATTTTTTACGTTGTCCTCTTTTAATATATATGTTCACTAAAAAAACATGATCGCAACTGTACACCATGGTACGGCTAAACACGCCAGGGGCTTCATTACCCTTCTATCTGGTGTGAGAAGTCCGTACACTTTTGTAACGCCCTCGATGCGGCTATATCTCCCACGTGTCGAGGCACGACTTAGAGGCATAACCGCATTGAAAGCAATGTCGCAAGTGAGGTAATCTTCACACAACCCATGTAATACATAAGGGAAAGAGATACATAGTTGGCTTACAATCGCCACTTCACGCAATACATGAGTAAAGCATTAGATCAGACAGATACAATCAAGGTCCGACTACGGAACCAAAATAAAAGAAGACTACCCCAAATGCTACACAGATCCCCGACCGTCCCAACTGGGCTCCACTACTGATCAACTGAAACGAAACAACACAATGAACAAGATCTTCATCGAGCTCCTCCTTGAGCTCGGGTGCGTCACCTGCATGGTTTCATCGGCATCTGCAAACTGGTTTTGGAAGTATCTGTGAGTCACGGGGACTCAGCAATCTCACACCCGCGAGATCAAGACTATTTAAGCTTAAAGGTAGGACATGGTAGTGAGGTGGAGCTGCAGCAAGCGACTAGCATATATGTTGTCTAACTTACGCAAATGAGAGCGAGAAGAGAAGGCAAAAGCACGGTTGAACAACTATGATCAAGAAGTGATCCTGAACTACTTACGTCAAGCATAACTCCAACACCGTGTTCACTTCCCGGACTCCGCCGAGAAGAGACCATCACGGTTTCACACGCGGTTGGTGTATTTTAATTAAGATCAACTTCGGGTTTTCTACAACCGGACATTAACAAATTCCCATCTGCCACATAACCGCGGGCACGGCTTTTGAAAGTTCAAACCCTGCAGGGGTGTCCCAACTTAGCCCATGATAAGCTCTCGCGATCAACGAAGGATATTCCTTCTCCCCGGGAAGACCCGATCAGTCTCGGAATCCCGGCTACAAGACATTTCGACAACAATAAAACAAGTCCAGCAAAGCCGCCCGGATGTGCCGACAAATCCTGATAGGAGCTGCACATATCTCGGTCTCAGGGCACACCGGATGAGCAAGAAGTCGGGTTGGCATAGACCCTGATTGCGCAGGGGGCGCCGGACATCGCTCGGTTTGGACCAGCACTTAGAGAAGCACTGGCCCGGGGGGGTAAAATAAGATGACCCTCGAGAGCGCGACTCTCAAGGGAAAAGGGCTAGGTGGTGGTGAGGGAAAAGGTAAAACCAAGGTTGGGCCTCGTTGGAAAAGTCTTATTCAAAGCGAACTGTCAAGGGGGTCCCATAAATCACCCGACCGCGTTAGGGACGCAAAATCTGGGAACATAACACCGATATGACGGAAACTAGGGCAGCAAGAGTGGAACAAAACACCAGGCATAAGGCCGAGCCTTCCACCCTTTACCAAGTATATAGATGCATTAATTAAATAAGATATATTGTGATATCCCAACCAGTAAACATGTTCCAACAAGGAACAACATCTCCATGTTCCAACAAGGAACAAACTTCATCTTCACCTGCAACTAACAACGCTATAAGAGGGGCTGAGCAAAGCGTTAACATAGCCAATCAACGGTTTGCTAGGACACGGTGGGTTAGAGGCTTGGTTTGACAATATGGGAGGCATGATAAGCAAGTGGTAGGTATCGCAGCATAGGCATAGCAAAAGAGCAAGCATCTAGCAAGCAAAGATAGAAGTGATTTCGAGGGTATGGTCATCTTGCCTGAGATCCCGCAAGGAAGAAGAACGAGTCCATGAAGAAGACAAATGGACGAAGTTGAATGAATCCTCACAACTCCGGAACGAAACCGAAGCTAACGAGAGAAGCAACTCGGAAAGAAACAAACAACATAGTAAACAACCACCACATTCACATGGCATGATGCAAAACCAAGGATGATGCATCTCCGGTTTAATGAGCATGGCATGGCAAAGTGCAACAAACAACGCTACAAATTAAATGGAGCTCAATATGCAACGGGTTGCATATTGGAGAAACACCACAACAATTATTTAGTTCTCTCTCGTTTAGGTACCCATAAATATTAAATGTTGTTAAACATGGCAAGGGGTGAAGCATAATTAAACTAACTATTTAGGCAAGTTTAAATGAGGCCGGAAATAAGAAACAACAATTACGAAAAATCCTCTTATGCATATTTCAAATTAGCTACTGTTCTGCCCTAAACCATATTTTATTGTTGTTAAACAGCAAAATGAAGTGCACCATGTTAAACTAGGCATTTTTCCACGCCATTTACATATATAAATTATTTAAATCCGAGCTACGGTTATTTAGTTATGAAATAAATCATTTTAACATGCCATTTATGCAAATTAAATCAAACAACACATTTAAACAATTTAAACATGGATGAGAATGGCATATTATTAAACTAGACAGAAATCTAAGCATTTTACATATATAAATTATTTAGATCCGATGCACGGTTGGTGAGTTATTAAATGCATGAACAAGGAGGGTTTTTCTACAAATATGTAATCTCTGGATAATTGGCAAAATTCGCAGACGAAAAAAAAACATAGCATGGGCCGAAACTGCAGGCTACGGGGGCGCTCACCATGGGCCTTGGCCCGGTTCGGTGGAGGAGGCCCAAGAGGGTTGCGGGGCAGGTTGGAGAAGGCTGGGCCTTGGCGCAGAACTTGGCCGAGCGGGCGAGGCCGCGGTCAACGGGGCGAGCGGACGAGCTGCTCGTTTCTGAAGAGCAGAAACAACAGCAGGTTCAGGGTGACGGCAGCGGGTCTCGGCGCGGGGAAGGAGGCAGACGGCGGACGCGGCAGGAGGCGCGGTGACCTGGAGGCGGGAACGAGGCCGGAGACGCAGGGCAGGGAGGAGGAGCTCGCATGGGGCTCCTCGGGCACGAGGGCGATGAGGAGGTCGGGGCGCCGGTGTCCCGTGGCAGCGATGAGCGGCGGCGGAAGTCCATGGCGTCGGGGCAGAGCTCCTTTGGTTCCTGCGGAAGCAGGAGAAGGAGAGAGAGAGAGAGGGGTTAGAGCAGAGGAGGGAGAGAAATACTGGGAAGAAAGAAGAAGCATGGGAGGAGGGAGAGGGTACGGGCCTGCGGGAGGAGTCCGGCGTGACGAGTCGCCGGCGCGACAAGGTGGACGTGAGGTCGAGGCAGGAACTCCGGCTCGGGAAGGAGCACGGCGCGACGAGATTGTTGTTGCTGTCGCCGGCGGCGGCGAGCTTCGGCTCGAGGAGGCAAACGGGATCACGACGAAGGAAGGCTGCAGGAGATGCGAGGACGGTGAGGTAGCTCCGGGCAGCGAAGGCAGAGGCGTGCGAGGCGCGGTGGTTGGTGGATCGGGAGGAGGCTGCGGGATTGGCCCGATGGAGAAACAGAGGAGGAGGGGGATCCCGAGGTGGATGCGGGAGAGTGTGGCGGCGGCGGCTAGGAGGATCCCTAGAAATTAGGGATTTGGTCTCGGTTTAGACTAGTATAAATAGCGGGTGGGTTAGGTTAGGGGCAATCTAGTCCCTCCGATTTTAATCGGACGGTTGCGGATAAATAGGTTAGGAAGTCTAATTGAGAAAACGGAGATGTTTTGTAGATGTTAGGGGATGATCCGGAAACAACGGTAGCGACAGTCCGGTTCGGGTCCGGGACAACTTTCGGACGCGCGCGCAAGGAGGTCCGCGGGCTGACGAGAGAGGTTAGGTTGGGTCTGGCGGATTGTGAAGAGCGGTTTGGTCTGAGAGAAAAGGGGAGAGATGTAGCCCGACACGGTTTCCGGAGACCGAAAACGTCCGACGTTAGACCGGCTATAATGTCGCTATATTCATTCGTTGGGGCGTCAAACAGACTCCGAATGCGATGAAACTTGGCAGGCGGTCTACTGACATCAAAACAACACCGCACGCCAACTTTCATCCCATTCCGAGAACATTTTCCGGCCACATATATAATACTTTTTCGGACATGCCACGGGCGCGTGCAAGTGTGGTTGGTCTCAGAACGGACAAGGGAGAGAACTCGGAGAACCCGGACGGATGCAAGTTTCGAAAACATGATGATGCAATGCGGATGATGACATGGCAAGATGCGACACGCAAGCAAATGACAAAGCAACAACAGCGAATAACGGGAGGACAACTGGCACATCGGTATCGGGGCGTTACAACACTCCACCACTACGAGAGGATCTCGTCCCGAGATCTAGGATGGCACCGGAGAGAAATGGAAGAGGAAGAGAAGAGGTAAAACTAAGTTGCTTCTTTGACAAACGAGTGAAACCATGAACCTTGAGAGGTTGAAAAGTTGAAAGAAAGAACACAACGGAGTTGAACGAACTTGAAAACACTCCGTTAGATAAGAGGAACATGGGATACGACAAGAACCAAGAGGTTTAGTGATAAAATAGATATTGAAAACACTCCGCTTAAAACTAGATAGAGAAGGAATAACACTGATATAATTTGGGCAGCACTCCGACTGAAAGAAGAAGGAAAAACTTGATAAGATGAAAAGAACTTGAAGAGATGATACAACACTCCGGTTGGAAATGGAGGAGTAGCATTTGAACTTGGCAAAATGAACGCACTTGGATGAGACTCCGGTTAAAAGAGGAAAGATAGACACAACACTCCGGTTAAATCGATAAGCAAGCAAAAGGACATGATCTTGACAAAACAAGATGATGGGTCGAAGAGAGCAACATCACAATGCCTCCGAAAAACAATGCCTGATAGTTAGATAGTTGGAATGCATAGAACGAAGAATGAAACCAACATCTGCTACCATGAATGAATTTGAAAGAGCATCTTTACGAAGTAGGATTGAACGGAGTTGTTTGAAAAAACAACAATGGTAAGGATAAGCTTGTTCTGGGCTTATGGAAAACATCTCAAAATTATGAGGTGACAACCGACCACCAAAAGGAAGCAATTGCTTGCTAGAGATCAATGAAGAGAAGAACATTTCTTTCACCGAGAGGAGAGGAGAAAACTTGGATCATTGATAAGCACTATAATAGCAACAAACCTTAGAGAAGGCTTTAGGTGAAATATGACACAAGATGACTCCAACGGAGAGATAGATTGGTTGAAAAGACCCCTTGGACGAAGAGGAAATGATGGATTTAAATATCTCATTCTTAACAACATGTGAATCATGATACATGAACTCAAATTATCAAGAATGACATAATAACACCACGAATATATGGTTGAACGAATTGCACTTTGGAATGCAAGATGAAGAATACTTGAACTCCTCAAGACAAAACATGTGTTGAAACACCATGTTTATTTTGAGTATAGCTTGGCGGATCATAACTTCGAGAGAAATCTTGAATAACAATTGAAGAATGAAAAGAATCATTGGCGAACCACCATGTAGAGCCTCCATGAAGAACTCCGGTAATAAAAGGATGATAAAAGAAAGAGAAGTTGAGAACACAAGGTGAAGCCTTGCGATGATTTAGATGGAGCTTCAAGACGATATAATGAGAAAACTTTGAACTCCAGAAAAGAAAAGATGAAGCATCTCGAACCGAGAATGTGATATGATGAACAAACTCCGGAAAGAAGAGATGAACAACTTAGCACTGGGAAATTGATACCATTACGAACTCCGGAAGAAAGAATTAATCACTTGGATGAAACAATTATAAGAATTACGTTATGCGTATCCTTCACCAATTAAAATTGATGACAAGCAACAGATTTGGCATACTACTTATTCTCGTAGAAAAGATTGAGAGAGATATAGCGCAAACTTGAGAAAAGTCTTCAACGATCCGCCGGTAGGATTTGGAAAGAACGAATGAATTGGTATGATAACAACGGAAGAGGAATGTTGAACGAAACACCGTAAAATTGAAAATGAACGAAGAAAAGATAAGGAAACACCGGGAAGAATTAGCAAATGAACGAAGATGCTTGCTAGGATTTAGATACATGAAAACGAAGAGGTCATGAACTGATTAGAGAATATCGAAAGATGCACTGGTAAGATTTGGAGAACGATAGACGAAGCTGAGAATAAATAATTCTGATATGATGGGCTCCGGAGAATCAAACTGAAAAGACTCCTGAAATGCTTCGGATGGGTGAAAAGAATTCTCACAATCGAAAACAATTATGAGAGGATGGCATCAAGCTAGAACCATTAATCTTGAAGAGAATGGAGCAAGATTAAAGAGAAACTCTTCTTCGGTCTTCAAATGTTGAGAATGACGATGAGAAACACGACCATGATTTGTTGAGATACTCCGGGATGAAAATTAGAAAGGTTGAACCAATGATGAAAAGAATATGAAAGCGAACTTGGAAGGATACATTTGACTTATGAGAAAGCATTCTTATGTCAAACTTTGAAAGAATTTGGGAATAGCCCCGGACAAATTAGAAGAGCCAGGCAAGATCCTGGGAAAAGACCTGTGGGTTAGGGCCCACTCAAAAGAACCACCGTTGAACGATTGCTTGAAAGGAGAGATTGCACCGGTTGAATTAAATGGCTTGAATGAGATAGCATCCTCAAAAGAACTTGAGTGAATTGAGAATGGAAACTTGAATCTTCTGGGATATCTTCATCACTCCGAAACAATTGAATAGCGAGAAGTGGATGATTAATTGGTGCACCGGAATTGGAAAGCATTGAGAAAAGAGGAAAAGGGATAAGATCAACATTGAAATCTTGAATTAAATCCACCGGAGAAGAAAAAGAACGAAGATTGATGAACTTGAAGCTCCGTTAGAATCTTCATGGGAATTCACCGGATAAGAACATTGACGGAAAAGAATGGAGAGACTTCTCATCAATAAAAATGGATACTTGGTTGGGAAATCTGAGTCCTTGAAGAAAAAGGGTGGGAGGGCGGGAAAATCAAAGGCAATTTGGGACGAATGAAACAAGCAACGTTAGGAAAAAACTGAGAGGTGATCTTGTGAATGTTGAAATGATCGGATCCACTTGAAGAGGGACACGCCGGTTGGAAAAGAATTGACATGACAACCTCGGTGATAAAAAAGGATTAGTATCCCCATAGAAATATGGGAACACCGTTTAGAATAAGATATGGAATCAACATTTGACTTCGAAGCAACTCGAATACCACAAAACAAAACAAAAACAAAGGATTGGCTTGTAGAATAAGCCGGAAATAAATACACATGATAGAGATTTACCCAATCCCATATCATGCATATGTCGGAAAGTTATTCTAGGAGCTACTTGAATTCCCACTTATAAACTCCCGAAACTTTCTGGTTATGCAATCAGGTGTTGGGGATACAGGGGACACAAAATATATCACCCAAACTAACAATACCTAGATCCAGCTGTATCCATCCTTCAACACATAACCAAGAAACCTTCGGAAATCGTCTACCTCAACCTTCAAAAAGCATCCGTTATACAAGTCATGGCAATACTCCCGCACTCGCCTCAGTACTGGGCTATCAGGGTTATCTCACCAACAACTGTACAAAAGAGATTTTCGATGTCGGCGTACTAAACTCAGGTATTACAGAACTGCAACGATAAAATTATGACGACAACACCTCGGAGCTCAACTCCCCGGGACACCTCCACTAAACCCCTGCTGACAAGAGGCACCAAGACAATGTTGTCATCATAAAACCATCAGAACGATTCTAAGATACCAGCGTGATCCTAATTTTTTTTTAGTGAAATTTGAGAAGAGAAGAGTCAAAACTCTACGTCAGGATGCCTTACCAGAGCGATGAGGAGACTGGGAAGTAAAAACAATTCCTAAACTCTCCGATAAATAATTCCTAAATGACTCAAAGCATTTTTCTAGACACAACTCGGCCGCTAAAAACGATCAATCAGTGGGGGCTCCTAAGGTCGGGGAAGGCTCTGATACCAACTTGTAACGCCCTCGATGCGGCTATATCTCCCACGTGTCGAGGCACGACTTAGAGGCATAACCGCATTGAAAGCAATGTCGCAAGTGAGGTAATCTTCACACAACCCATGTAATACATAAGGGAAAGAGATACATAGTTGGCTTACAATCGCCACTTCACGCAATACATGAGTAAAGCATTAGATCAGACAGATACAATCAAGGTCCGACTACGGAACCAAAATAAAAGAAGACTACCCCAAATGCTACACAGATCCCCGACCGTCCCAACTGGGCTCCACTACTGATCAACTGAAACGAAACAACACAATGAACAAGATCTTCATCGAGCTCCTCCTTGAGCTCGGGTGCGTCACCTGCATGGTTTCATCGGCATCTGCAAACTGGTTTTGGAAGTATCTGTGAGTCACGGGGACTCAGCAATCTCACACCCGCGAGATCAAGACTATTTAAGCTTAAAGGTAGGACATGGTAGTGAGGTGGAGCTGCAGCAAGCGACTAGCATATATGTTGTCTAACTTACGCAAATGAGAGCGAGAAGAGAAGGCAAAAGCACGGTCGAACAACTATGATCAAGAAGTGATCCTGAACTACTTACGTCAAGCATAACTCCAACACCGTGTTCACTTCCCGGACTCCGCCGAGAAGAGACCATCACGGTTTCACACGCGGTTGGTGTATTTTAATTAAGATCAACTTCGGGTTTTCTACAACCGGACATTAACAAATTCCCATCTGCCACATAACCGAGGCACGGCTTTGGAAAGTTCAAACCTTGCAGGGGTGTCCCAACTTAGCCCATGATAAGCTCTCGCGATCAATGAAGGATATTCCTTCTCCCCGGGAAGACCCAATTAGTCTCGGAATCCCGGCAACAAGACATTTCGACAGCAATAAAACAAGTCCAGCAAAGCCGCCCACATGTGCCGACAAATCCTGATAGGAGCTGCACATATCTCGGTCTCAGGGCACACCGGATGAGCAAGATGTCGGGTTGGCATAGACCCTGATTGCGCAGGGGGCGCCGAACATCGCTCGGTTTGGACCAGCACTTAGAGAAGCACTGGCCCGGGGGGGTAAAATAAGATGACCCTCGAGAGCGCGACTCCCAAGGGAAAAGGGCTAGGTGGTGGTGAGGCAAATGGTAAAACCAAGGTTGGGCCTTGCTGGAAAAGTCTTATTCAAAGCGAACTGTCAAGGGGGTCCCATAAATCACCCGACCGCGTTAGGGACGCAAAATCCGGGAACATAACACCGATATGACGGAAACTAGGGCGGCAAGAGTGGAACAAAACACCAGGCATAAGGCCGAGCCTTCCACCCTTTACCAAGTATATAGATGCAGTAATTAAATAAGATATATTGTGATATCCCAACCAGTAAACATGTTCCAACAAGGAACAACATCTCCATGTTCCAACAAGGAACAAACTTCATCTTCACCTGCAACTAACAACGCTATAAGAGGGGCTGAGCAAAGCGTTAACATAGCCAATCAACGGTTTGCTAGGACAAGGTGGGTTAGAGGCTTGGTTTGACAATATGGGAGGCATGATTAGCAAGTGGTAGGTATCGCAGCATAGGCATAGCAAAAGAGCAAGCATCTAGCAAGCAAAGATAGAAGTGATTTCGAGGGTATGGTCATCTTGCCTGAGATCCCGCAAGGAAGAAGAACGAGTCCATGAAGAAGACAAATGGACGAAGTCGAATGAATCCTCACAACTCCGGAACGAAACCGAAGCTAACGAGAGAAGCAACCCGGAAAGAAACAAACAACATAGTAAACAACCACCACATTCACATGGCATGATGCACAACCAAGGATGATGCATGTCCGGTTTAATGAGCATGGCATGGCAAAGTGCAACAAACAACGCTACAAATTAAATGGAGCTCAATATGCAACGGGTTGCATATTGGAGAAACACCACAACAATTATTTAGTTCTCTCTCGTTTAGGTACCCATAAATATTAAATGTTGTTAAACATGGCAAGGGTGAAGCATAATTAAACTAACTATTTAGGCAAGTTTAAATGAGGCCGGAAATAAGAAACAACAATTCCGAAAAATTCTCTTATGCATATTTCGAATTAGCTACTGTTCTGCCCTAAACCATATTTTATTATTGTTAAACAGAAAAATGAAGTGCACCATGTTAAACTAGGCATTTTTCCACCCCATTTACATATATAAATTATTTAAATCCGAGCTACGGTTATTTAGTTATGAAATAAATCATTTTAACATGCCATTTATGCAAATTAAATCAAACAACACATTTAAACAATTTAAACATGGATGAGAATGGCATATTATTAAACTAGACAGAAATCTAAGCATTTTACATATATAAATTATTTAGATCCGATGCACGGTTGGTGAGTTATTAAATGCATGAACAAGGAGGGTTTTTCTGCAAATCTGTAATCTCTGGATAATTGGCAAAATTCGCAGACGAAAAAAAAACATAGCATGGGCCGAAACTGCAGGCTACGGGGGCGCTCACCATGGGCCTTGGCCCGGTTCGGTGGAGGAGGCCCAAGAGGGTTGCGGGGCAGGTTGGAGAAGGTTGGGCCTTGGCGCAGAACTTGGCCGAGCGGGCGAGGCCGCGGTCAACGGGGCGAGCGGACGAGCTGCTCGTTTCTGAAGAGCAGAAACAGCAGCAGGTTCAGGGCGACGGCAGCGGGTCTCGGCACGGGGAAGGAGGCAGACGGCGGACGCGGCAGGAGGCGCGGCGACCTGGAGGCGGGAACGAGGCCGGAGGCGCGGGGCAGGGAGGAGGAGCCCGGCATAGGGCTCCTGGGGCACGAGGGCGATGAGGAGGTCAGGGCGCCGGTGTCCCGTGGCAGCGATGAGCAGCGGCGGAAGTCCATGGCGTCGGGGTAGAGCTCCTTTGGTTCCTGCGGAAGCAGGAGAAGGAGAGAGAGAGAGGGGTTAGAGCAGAGGAGGGAGAGAAATACTGGGAAGGAAGAAGAAGCATGGAAGGAAGGACAAGGTACGGGCCTGCGGGAGGAGTCCGGCGTGACGAGTCACCGGCGTGACGAGTCGCTGGCGCGACGAGGTGGACGTGAGGTCGAGGCAGGAACTCCGGCTCGGGAAGGAGCACGGCGCGACGAGGTTGTTGTTGCTGTCGCCGGCGGCGGCGAGCTTCGGCTCGAGGAGGCAAACGGGGTCACGGCGAAGGAAGGCCGCAGGAGATGCGAGGACGGTGAGGTGGCTCCGGGCAGCGAAGGCAGAGGCGTGCGAGGTGCGGTGGTTGGTGGATCGGGAGGAGGCTGCGGGATTGTCCCGATGGAGAAACAGAGGAGGAGGGGGATCCCGAGGTGGATGCGGGAGAGTGTGGCGGTGGCGGCTAGGAGGATCCCTAGAAATTAGGGATTTGGTCTCGGTTTAGACTAGTATAAATAGCGGGTGGGTTAGGTTAGGGGCGATCTAGTCCCTCCGATTTTAATCGGACGGTTGCGGATAAATAGGTTAGGAAGTCTAATTGAGAAAATGGAGATGTTTTGTAGATGTTAGGGGATGATCCAGACACAACGGTAGCGACAGTCCAGTTCGGGTCCGGGACAACTTTCGGACGCGCGCGCAAGGAGGTCCGCGGGCTGACGAGAGAGGTTAGGTTGGGTCTGGCGGATTGTGAAGAGCGGTTTGGTCTGAGAGAAAAGGGGAGAGATGCAGCCCGGCACGGTTTCCGGAGACCGAAAACGTCCGACGTTAGACGGGCTATAATGTCGCTATATTTATTCGTTGGGGCGTCAAACAGACTCCGAATGCGATGAAACTTGGCAGGCGGTCTACTGGCATCAAAACAACACCGCACGCCAACTTTCATCCCATTCTGAGAACATTTTCCGGCCACTTATATAATACTTTTTCGGACATGCCGCGGGCGCGTGCAAGTGTGGTTGGTCTCAGAACGGACAAGGGAGAGAACTCGGAGAACCCGGACGGATGCAAGTTTCGAAAACATGATGATGCAATGCGGATGATGACATGGCAAGATGCGACACGCAAGCAAATGACAAAGCAACAACAGCGAATAACGGGAGGACAACTGGCACATCGGTCTCGGGGCGTTACAACTTTCACAAGTGCGGCACCCCGAACTTATAGCACTATATGCATCGGCTCCGAATCATGATTTTGGTCACATGTTGGGTTTGCCCGGCTCCTATGTTTTGGTGCCTTACGTTCCGCTATATCGGCTAAGGTAGCACTAGGAGAACCACTGCGATTGTGCCCCAGTTCAGCTGGGTTAAGCACCTCAGTGGAGAAAGCTAAAACAGACTGTCATGATAAGGCGTGAGACCGATCGCTGTTCGAGAGGTTTTTCGAGTCCTTAAAGACTTATGCCGCTTCGAGCGAGGAGCTGGCTATGTCCGGCCAAAGGCGTGGATAGCGCCCCGAATTCGGCCTTCCGAACTAGGGGCTTCGCCAAAATTTAAAATTATAACGTTCTATGGCTAAGTGAGAGTGTTCAAGCATTATAGTCTGATTGCCTGGTTCGTTGTGCTGAGCGCCTCCCTCGAAGGACCCAACTATGGGAAAAAGAGACCTCAGGTTTATCCCGAACACCCCAGCACTAGTGGCATGGGGGCAGAAGCCGACGACTGGCCATCTCTCAATTTTTGATAAACGGCCGCACAGAAAATAATATTTTAAATTCAATAAGCATTGCTTAGCGCATATGAACAAGTTTTCAGCGCACAGGATACAAACGAGCAAGTTCATTCAAATACTATATCTTTAGTACATTCATCCGCGACAAGGCGGGCTCCGGCAAGAACTTCCTTGTAGTAGTTCTCAGGCTTGCGATGCTCCTTCCCCGGCAGCGGCCCATCCTTCACCAGCTTCTCTCCGTCCAGCTTACCCAAGTGTACCCTTACACGGGCAAGGGCCCTCCGGGCACCTTCAATGCAGGCGGAGCGCTTGATGACCTCAAGCCGTGGACAGGCCTCCACCAGCCGCCGCACTAGCCCGAAATAGCTCCCAGGCAGGGCCTCTCCAGGCCATAGCCGAACTAGTAAGCCCTTCATGGCCTGTTCGGCCACCTTATGGAGCTCGACCAGCTGTTTCAGCTGATCGCTCAAAGGCACAGGGTGTCCGGCCTCAGAATACTGAGACCAGAACACACTCTCCGTCGAGCTTCCCTCTTCAGCTCAGTAGAATGCGGCGGCGTCGGATACGCTGCGGCGAAGATCGGCGAACGCCCCTGGAGAACTCCGGATTCGGGTAAGTAATAGGTAGTTTACTTTTATATTCCTACTTTGCATTAAGAATGCCTTACCCGTTGCTATCTTTTTCACCTCCTCCAACTCTTGGAGGGCCTTTTGGGCTTCGGCCTTGGCACTCTTGGCGGTCTCAAGGGCCGACGCGAGCTCAGATGCTTGCGCTTTTGACTCAAGCTCCAAACTCTCATGTTTTTTCATGAGAGCTTGCAGCTCTTGCTGCACCTCGCCGACCTGAACCCCAAGCCTTTCTCGCTCGGCGCGCTCCTCGGCCGTTTTCTTTCCGGCCTCAGCCAGCGCCTGCTTCAGGGTTGCCACCTCGGTTGTGGCCCCTACAATAAGCAGTACAATCCTGTTATTTCCTTCTGCAATCAAGCCTCTCTATAGGCACCTTTTTTCTTTTTTAGGGTATTTCTTACCTTCTTTATCCTCGAGCTGCCATTTGGCAAGGCCGAGCTCTTGCTCGGTCCGCCCGAGGTCCTTTTTAAGGACATCCACCAGCGCAGTCAGTGCGGCGGTGGACAGCAGCGAAGCCTGCATACGCATATTTGACTTTTTGTTGTTAGACTCCTGCGAAAATTACTAGATCCTCTATTCGGCTTTTCTTTCCGAACACCGAACAGAGCATCAGGGGATACTGTCTATGCGGTAAATAATTTGACATATTTTTACTTACCTCGAAGCCTGTTAGAAGGCTAGCGCAAGCTTCAGTCAGTCCGCTCTTGGCGGACTGAACCCTTTGGATCACCGTACTCATAACAGTACGGTGCTCCTCGTCGATGGCGGCGCCCTCAAGCACCTCCAGCAGATTGTCCGGCGCCTCTGGCTGGACAGAGGTCGCCGGCTCAGACGGCCTACTCCTCTCGGAAGGAGTTCGCCCACCGCGGACCAGGACTGTCGAGTCCGGCGCGGTGTCCAGCACAAAGCCGGACTTGGAGCCCTGGGGGTTTCATCCCCTTTACTCATGGGGTCCGGAGGATTGCCTTGCGGCTCCTCCAGTACTATCTCCTCCTGCCCTGCCTGGCGGGACGCCACTTCGGCGTCGTCCGCCCTGCAGGGGGAGACAGCGGGCGGAACAGAGTTCACGTCCGACGAATCCAGGGAGCCGCTCGACGAATCGTCGAGTTCGGCCCAGGGCGGGCTGCATAAATTACGAGCAATATTAGGGAAAGCCGCGCATTAAAAGAATATCATGAGTCACTCTGGTATATAAATACTTACGATTTCGCCGGACGCTTGGTTCTGTCCGGCCACTCCTCTCCGCCCTCTTCGGCGTCGTGGGAGTAGTCCGGCGGAGGGGTCTTCCTTTTCCTCGACCCCTCGGCCATCTCCCGTTGGGATGGACTTCTTCTTCTTTTCTCCCCTCGCTGGGGGGGAGAGCTTTCTTGTTCCTCCTCCTCGTTTTCACGAGAGGAGAGCGTCGCGGACTCGTGAGATGACGAGTCCGACACCACCATGTTGCGGGAACTTTTTCGAGTCCCGGTGGTTTTCTTCTTCTTGGCCTTCTTCTCCGGCACCACATAAGGTGCCGGAGCCAGCAGCTTCACCAAGAGAGCTGGGGCTGGGTCTTCGGGCAGGGGAGCCGGACAGTTAATTGGTCCGGATATAGCCCGCCAAGCCTGTCAAAGGTAAAGGGAGTTTAGATCCCGCATAGAGTTAATCTATGAAGAAGAGCTTAACAAACCTGTCAAAGGTATAGATAGCTCACCTCGCTGGCATGATGCTGCGAGCTGTATCCGCGGTCCTCGGAGGCGGATGTGGGGGACTCGGCGCCTTTGGTCAGCACCTTCCAGACGTCTTCATACGTCATGTCGAAGAGCCTACTGAGGGTTTGGTGCTGCGCCGGGTCGAATTCCCACAAAGTAAAATCCCGTTGTTGGCACGGGAGGATCCGGCGAACGAGCATGACCTGGATCACATTGATCAGCCGGATTGGCCTGTTCACCAGGGAATGGATGCACGTTTGCAACCGAGTCACTTCTTCCTCGTTGCCCCACGACAGGCCCGTCTCTTTCCAGGACATGAGCCGCGTGGGGGTCCGGATCTGAACTCGGGGGCTGCGACCCATTTCGGATCGCGTGGCTCGGTGATGTAAAACCACCCGGCCTGCCACCCCTTTAGGGACTCCACATAGGAGCCATCGAACAAGAGGACGTTGGCCATCTTGCCGGCCATAGCGCCTCCGCACTCCGCCTGGGTGCCGGACACCACCTTGGGCTTGACGTTGAAGGTCTTGAGACAGAGGCCGAAGTGGGGGCAGACGCGGAGAAAGGCCTCACACACGACGATAAACGCCGAGATGTTGAGGACAAAGTTCGGGCCAGATCGTGGAAATCCAGGCCGTAGTAGAACATGAGCCCCCAGACAAATGGGTGAAGTGGAAAGCCCAGCCCGCGGAGGAAGTGGGGAAGAAAAACTACCCTCTCATGGAGCCCTGGGGTAGGAAGAAGCTGCCCCTTCTCAGGAAGCCGATGCGGGATGTCCTTGGACAAGTATCCGGCTTTCCTTAGCTTTTTTACTTGGGCCTCCGTAACGGAGGAGACCATCCACTTGCCTCCCGCTCCGGACATTGTTGGAGAAGGTTGAGGAAGGAAGAGCGGACTTGGGCACTGGAGCTTGAGTGCGCGAGAGATGGATTGGCAAAGGAGGAAGAAGGCGTAGGTTAAAAAGGTGAATCCTTATCCCTTTATACAAGCGGGTGCGGTTAGGCATCCACACCTACCTAATAAAACTCACTTGCCTCCCAAGCGCCGTGGTCAATGGCGCGGTTGGGTTACCCACGTCCGTATTAATGAGAATCCCGTTAAAAGGGGCACACGATCTCTGCTTTGACAAGACGTGCCAAGGAAACCGCCTCGCTAAACACGCTGAGGTGGAACAATGAAAACAATTTATATAAAGAGCTTGGCCGCAGTGTTATGACGCACTGTGGAATACGTCACCAGATTTGATTTGTGTTAATGTTATTCTCTATATGGCAATATGTGGAAACTTATTTTGCAGAGACACTATTTTTGGTGTTTGTAATCTTCTTGAAGAACTTGGAGGAGGAACCCGCCTTGCAATGCCGAAGACAATCTGCGCGCCGGACTCGTCGTCATTGAAGCCTGGTTCAGGGGCTACCGAGGGAGTCCTGGATTAGGGGGTGTTCGGATAGCCGGACTATACCTTCAGCCGGACTATACCTTCAGCCGGACTCCAGGACTATGAAGATACAAGATTGAAGACTTCGTCTCGTGTCCGGAAGGATCTTTTCTTGGCGTGGAAGGCAAGCTAGGCGTGCAGATATTCAAGATCTCCTACCATTGTAACCGACTCTGTGTAACCCTAACCCTATCCGGTGTCTATATAAACCGGAGGGTTGTAGTCCGTAGGACAACCATCATCATACACAATCATACCATAACCTAGCTTCTAGGGTTTAGCCTCCTTGATCTCGTGGTAGATCTACTCTTGTACTACCCATATCATCAATATTAATCTAGCAGGAGTAGGGTTTTACCTCCATCGAGAGGGCCCGAACCTGGGTAAAATAATGTGTCCCTTGTCTCCTGTTACCATCCGACCTTGACGCACAGTTCGGGACCCCCTACCCGAGATCCGCCGGTTTTGACACCGACAGTGTGTAATTGACATACTACCTCTGTCCTGGTTTATTGGTCCCTCGTCGTAATTTTTACCAAAATTTGGCGAAATATTTAAGATACTCAGACATAGATAATAAGCGTACACGTACATAAGCATAGTTCAACCATAAGTACATAGTTCAACCGTCATTAAGCATACTCAAGCGTACATAGTTTGATCCATCCCACATCTCATCTCACATGCGGCCGGCACGATCCTGAAGCTTCTCCAGGTACTCGGCATACGCGTCGTGCGCCACCCTGCGAGAATACTTCTGCTTGAAGGAGCCAACGGCCTGTCCTCTTGCATGCGCAAGAACACTTAGATACGCGTCATGAGTCTTGTGGTTGCAAAATGGGCATACATAGCCGTCATTCTAGGTCCTAATACGCCTGTTACGCATTCCCGCATAAAGCTCCCTCAGGATTCGCCTCTTGTACCTCCTCTGGGCATCTTCATCCTCGCTGTCCACGTCGTCAGACAGCACGTATACACATAGTAAAACAAATTTGGCATCAAATCACTGATTACATGCCGTGAAGTAGGATTAGGAATTTATGGCTATATATTTGTACATATTCAGATATTATGGTTCGATTTTTAAGCACAGTCGTCTATGTACAGACCAATCTTAAAGAAAATAATGGCACAAACATATGTAGGTCATTCGAAATCAATTGTCAAGTCCTGGCTAGGAATTATTAGCATGAACACTAACCCTAGTCTGATTACTAGCAGAAATCATTTGCACGGATGGAACAACTAATCACTTATCACCTGTACCATTCAAACAATCAATACACTACATGGATTTAATGAAACTTACTCAGATTTCATGGATTGGGAGAACATAACCACATGATTTCTATAGCAAGAAGGGAGGGACAGGAGTAACCAGAGAAACCCTATGATCTATTTGACACATAAACGGGTATAGATGACTAACCAACCGTCCATCATCGTCGGAGTCGTCGCCGGAGTGGTCGTCGGAGTCGTTGCCAGAGTGGTCGTCGGAGTCGGTGTGGAACACCACCTCCGGCTGTGGAAGCTTGACGCCGTCGATGATGTCAGGGTGCAGCGATAACTCACCGGTGGTCACGGGAACCTCTGTCTCCATCTCCACGCCATGCTCCGGTGCTTTAGCAGCCCCGACGTCTCCACTGCCTCCGATGGGGCGCTTCGGCGGCATCCTCATACACTGATGGCTTTGAGGACTGAGAGTTGCGTCGAGGTTGCAAGCGGAGAGAGAGGATTGTGTGTGCGTAGAGAGGATGGGGTGCGGCCGCTCGGGCGCACCATTAATATGGAGTAGTGGGAGTTGTGGGAGAGAGGCGGGCGACGGTCAAACCGATGGCTCGCCTCCCGATGAGCCTGTGCACCGGACTGCTGGCATGCCTACCAAAGTTTCACACAACTACTCACATGGCTCCGTCTGACCTAATTCCGTTTCTATAAATTCTCAAATATTGGGAAACTCCCATAGTGCCACCTGAAACACTTCCGCTGCTACAAGCTTCAGTTCTTCCTCAATCCCATCTGGAGGCCTTTTCCGGCACTCTGCCAGAGGGGAAATCAATCACGGAGGGCTTCTACATCATCCTTGTTGCCTTCCAATGATACGTGATTAGTTCAGCACAGACCTGCGGGTCCATAGCTATAGCTAGATGGCTTGTTCTCTCTTTTTGATCTTCAATACCATGTTCTCCTCAATCTTCTTGGAGTACTATCCGATGTATTCTTCTTTGACGGTGTGTTTGTTGGGATCCAATGAATTGTGGGTCTATGATCAGATTATTCATTGAAAGTAATTGAGTCTTTTCTGAACTTTATGATGCATTATTGTTATAGCTTTCTATTTCTCTCCGATCTATTTGTTTGGTTTGGCCAACTAGATTGATTTATCTTCAACGGGAGAGGTGCCTTGTAGTGGGTTCAATCTTGCAGTGCAATATATTCCAGTGACATGGTAGGGGACAAGACACGTATGTGTGTTGTTGACATTAAGGGTAAAATGATGGGGTTTTTTCATATTGATTGGGTTTACTTTGTCTACATCATGCCATGTCGCTTAAGGCGTTACTCTGTTTGTCATGAACTTAATACCATCGATGCATGCTGGATAGCGGTCGATTGGTGGAGTGGTAGTAGTAGATGCAGACAGGAGTCGGTCTACTTGTCACGGACGTGATGCCTATATGTGTGATCATTGCCATGAATAACATCATAACTATGCGTTTTCCTATCAATTTCCCAACAATAACTTGTTTGCGCATCGTATGCCATCCTTTCGAGAGAGAAGCTTCTACTGAAAACTATGGCCCCTGGGTCTACTTTTATCATATTATTAAAATAAAAATACCTTGCTGCAATTTTATACTTTTTATTTTACTTTTCTTTTTATCTATCTATCACTATCAGAATTAATCAATGCAAGTAACGAGTTCAAGGGGATTGACAACCCTCTTGCCCGTGTTGGGTGTAGTATTTTCTTTTGTGTGTGTAGGTGCTGAAGACGAGATTTTTTGTGGTTCTCCTATTCATTCGATAACCTTGGTTCTCATCGAGGGAAATACTTATCTATAAAGCACTACTCGACCCTTCCTCTTCGGGGAAAATCCCAACACAACTTACAAGTAGCAACCAACCTCTTCAGCAGTAAGCTGAGGCTAAGGCCATGATACCATATGTGAAGTCCTATTTGCTTTGGCATCAATCACTTCATGAATCCACTCCTCATCTAGCTTCGTTGATGGTGTCATACACCGGGGGTGGCTCACCATCATGGAGCTCCGCTGTGGGCCTGTTAGTTGACCCACGATGCCCTCTATTGATCTAGCAATAGGAGGAAGCCCAAAGGATGAGGGCGATAACCCTGGATCATCTTGATCCCCAAGCTGGTGGCGGTGGCCACCATATCGCATCTCCCTTTTTAAAACCCTACCCCCACCGTGTATATAAGGTGATATAGGGTATTACTCTCCGGAAGCCCGAACCTAGATAAACTCCCGGTGTGACATCCGATCTGTGACTTACGCTAGTGTAGGATCGAAAGTATGTCTAGAGGGGGTGATTAGACTACTTGACCAAATAAAAAATCTAGCTTTTTCCCAATTTTAAGTTTTGGTAGATTTTAGTAACTTAGAACAAGTCAAGCAATCAACCTACACATGCAAGTCTAAGAGTATAGCAGTGGAATGTAAAACATTTGCATATGAAGGTAAAGGGAGGAGTTTGGAGGGAGCAAAAGCAATGTAGACGCGGAGATTTTTTTTTCCCGTGGTTCCGATAGGTGGTGCTATCGTACATCCAAATTGATGGAGACTTCAACCCACGAAGGGTAATGGTTGCGCGAGTCCACGGAGGGCTCCACCCACGAAGGGTCCACAAAGAAGAAACCTTGTCTATCCCACCATGGCCATCGCCCACGAAGGACTTGCCTCACTAGGGTAGATCTTCACGAAGTAGGTGATCTCCTTGCCTGTACAAACTCCTTGGATCAACTCCACAATCTTGTCGGAGGATCCCAAGTGACACCTAACCAATCTAGGAGACACCACTCTCCAAAAGCTAATAGATGGTGTGTTGATGATGAACTCCTTGCTCTTGTGCTTCAAATGATAGTCTCCCCAACACTCAACTCTCTCACACAGATTTGGATTTGGTGGAAAGATTATTTGAGTGGAAAGCAACTTGGGGAAGGCTAGAGATCAAGATTCTTGTGGTTGGAATGGAATATCTTGGTCTCAACACATGAGTAGGTGGTTCTCTCTCAGAAAATGTATGCCGGAAGTGTAGGCACGTTTTGATGGCTCTCCTTTCCAATGAAGGAAGGGTGGAGGGGTATATATAGCCTCCACACAAAATCTAACCATTACACACAATTTACCAAACTCCCTGGGACCGAATCCTAAAACTCGGTTAGACCGATTTAGTTCAAAATGTGAACGTTAGGCTTTTCGGTGGGACCGACATGTCAACTCGGTGGGACCGATTTCAATAGGGTTAAGGCATAACGTAATCTCGGTGAGACCGATCACATAAACTTGGTAGGACCGATTTCTGTAATAGCCAAACAGAGAGTTGGTCAGGCAAACTCGGTGGGACCGATTCGCTCATTTCGGTGAGACCAAAATGTTATGAAAGGGAAAAAGAGAGTTTGCACTGCAAACTCGGTGGGAACGATCGCTCATCTCGGTTGGACCTAAACGTTATGAAGGGAAACAGAGAGTTTGCAATCCCATCTTGGTGAGACCGAGATCCCCATCGGTGAGACCAAAGTGACTAGGGTTTCTCGCAGTGGCTATGTCAAGTGAACTCGGTGGCGCGGATAGATCAAATCGGTAGGGCCGAGTTTGACTTTTAGTTTGGGACATGTGTGGATATGAGAAAGTGGTTGAGGACTTTTGGAGCATATCACTAAGCATTTTGAGCAAGCAAGCCATTAAGCAACACCTCATCCCCTTTTAATAGTATTGGCTTTTCTTATGGACTCAATGTGATCTTTGATCACTAAAATGAAAATGTAGAGCCTTGAGCTTGAGCCAATATGTGTCCTTAGCATTTTGAGGGGTCCACATTTCTGATCCATGCCATGCCAATCATTGAACTTTCTGAAATGATCATATTGAAAGAGCATTAGTTCAATGAGCTATATGTTGTTAGTAATTACCAAAACCACCCAGGGATAGTTGCACTTTTAATCTCCCCATTTTTGGTAATTGATGACAACATATATATCAAAGCTTCGACAAATGATAATGAGATTGAAATACATCGTCGCTTTGAGAAGTATGTGATAAGCAAGAGCTCCCCCTAAATTTGTGCATTATTTAAAATTTGCTTTTGAATGCAAATGCACAATCGATAAGGATCATGGGTTACTCTTCCATGTCACATACATTTTGGTGGAGCGCTCAAAATGATAGGACTTAAAACATGACCTCATCACCAAGCAAAGTGAATGATCATATAGGGATATAAAAGATAATATCATCTGAGCAAACATTAAAGAACGATATGATCAAACACATGATCATAAAAGTATCTCACACATAGACATAAAGAGTCAAGTGAGCACACACAAAAGTATCAAGCAAATAGCAAAAGAGATAAAAGAAGCAACACTCTCTCTCGAAGCCTATGATCTATACATTTCTCCCCCTTTGGCAACAAGTTACCAAAAAGTTTGAAAATGCATAGTGCTATGCGTCTCTCTAGGCTTGATCTTCGGGAGTTGGTGTAGAGAGGACTCCAAGGACGAACGCAACAATAGATGTTGTTGGAGATGGTGGCGTGGCAACTGGAGGTGGCACTGAAGTTGTTGCTGCTGGTGCTGAAGTAGTTGCTCTAGTGTCAGGCACTGGCACTGCAGCAGATCTCTGACCTCTGGGCACTCTCTGAAAAGCTTCTATAGTAGCCTTCCCTTTCTTCTCCTCTGCTTCCTCCCGGAGCTGCTCAACAACAGTCTGTATCTCAGTTACTTTCAGATCAAGATCATAAAACTTGGTCTCAATGATCCTCTCCAAGCTCTCCTAATTCCGAGTCGGGGTGGCCAAGCCCTTCTCAATCCTCAAAGTTGCCTGAATCACATAAGCTAGTTGATCTTGTTTTGACTTTAGAAAAACTTGAGATGCCTCCTCAACACTTGGCATCTTGGTAGCCTTCTCAGCCTTTGCCTTTGCTCTCTTCTCTTGTGCTTGCTCAGATGTAGGATCATCCTCATTCAGCACAACTGTGTTATCTTCAAATTTTGGTCTTAAAGGTAAATGCTCCTTGAGGGAGTCCTGGATTAGGGGGTGTTCGGATAGCCGGACTATACCTTCAGCCGGACTCCAGGACTATGAAGATACAAGATTGAAGACTTCGTCCCGTGTCCGGAAGGATCTTTTCTTGGCGTGGAAGGCAAGCTAGGCATGCGGATATTCAAGATCTCCTACCATTGTAACCGACTCTGTGTAACCCTAACCCTATCCGGTGTCTATATAAACTGGAGGGTTGTAGTCCGTAGGACAACCATCATAATACACAATCATACCATAGGCTAGCTTCTAGGGTTTAGCCTCCTTGATCTCGTGGTAGATCTACTCTTGTACTACCCATATCATCAATATTAATCTAGCAGGAGTAGGGTTTTACCTCCATCGAGAGGGCCCGAACCTGGGTAAAATAAAGTGTCCCTTGTATCCTGTTACCATCCGACCTTGACGCACAGTTCAGGACCCCCTACCCGAGATCCGCTGGTTTTGACACCGACATTGGTGCTTTCATTGAGAGTTCCTCTGTGTCGTCGCTTTTAGGCCCGATGGCTCCTTTGATCATCAACAACGATGAGGTCCAGGGTGAGACTTTCCTCCCCGGACAAATCTTCGTCTTCGGCGGCTTCGCTCTGCGGGCCAATTCGCTTGGTCGTCTAGAGCAGATCGAAAGCTACGCCCCTGGCCATCAAGTCAGGTTTGGAAGCTTAAACTATACGGCAGATATCCGCGGAGACTTGATCTTCGACGGGTTCAAGCCACAACCAAGCGCGCCGCACTACCTCGAGGGGCATGATTTAACTCTGCCTCCGAATAGTGCCCTGGAGGCCGCACACGCACCGGCCCCGATCCTTGTCTCGGAGCCCGCTGCGTTCTTTGAGGATGAACGGTTGGACGTCACCTCGGGGGCTGCGATCTTGAAGGCGATCGAGCCGAACGCCAGCCCCGTACTCCGCACGGCCCATGACTCCAAGGAGTCGGATTCTTCTCCGAACTCCGGGCCTCCCGTGCCCCTGCTGATCGAATCCGATTGGGCGCCTATAATGGAGTTCACCGCCGCGGACATCTTTCAGCACTCACCTTTCGGTGATATCCTGAATTCTCTCAAGTCTCTCTCTATCAGGAGAGCCCAGGCCGGACTATGGTCTGCGAGGTTGGGATTCGGACGACGAAGAAATTCAAAGCCCACCCACCACCCACTTAATAGCCACTGTCGACGATTTAACCGACATACTTGACTTCGGCTCCGAAGACTTCGACGGTATGGACGACGAAGGAGGAGACGAACAAGAACCAGTACCTGTAGGGCGCTGCACCACCACCTCGTCATAAGACATATATATGGTGGACGCTCCAAAGGATGGAGACGGCGATGGAACAGCGGAGGATGACACCTCGAAAAAACAGCCAAAACGTCGGCGTCAACGGCGCCGCTCTAAATCCCGCCACAGCAGAAACGGTGATTCCGGCACGGGAGATAATACTACCCCGGGTAACGCCGAAGAACACCAAATCCAGCAAGATTCGGCGCAGGAAGATGGAGAAGCCAGCCCTCATGAGAGAGCGGCAAAGCGAGAGGTTGAGGATGATAACAACATGCCTCCCTCCGAAGACGAGGCAAGCGTCGACGATGATGAATTCGTCATACCATCAGACCCCGCCGAACAAGAGCGTTTTAAACGCAGGCTTCTAGCCACCGCGAATAGCCTAAAGAAAAAGCAGCAACCACTTAGAGCTGATCAAGATTTGCTAGCTGACAGATGGACTGAAGTCCTTACGGCCGAAGAGTATGAACTCGAGCGCCCCTCCAAAAATTATCCTAAGCGCAGGCCGCTACCTCAATCATAGGGGGAAACACCTACATTACCAATGCATGACATGGCAGACCGGCCACCTCGCGGCCGCGACAGAGAGGCCTGTCGAACCTCTAAACAAACCATGCCCCGGTGCCGCTCAACTAAGGCACGGGAAAATGAGCCAGACCCGCGAGACGTACTAAAGGATAAAGCAAGGCAAACAAGATCGATCTATGGATCGCGCAGACGCCCGACAACACGTGATGATCTTCACTCCGGACACAATAAATCCGGCCGGGCCGAACACAACAGGCATAGCTCTTCCGAGCTTCGTCGTGACATAGCCCAGTACAGGGACGCCGCACACCCACTATGCTGCACAGATGAAGTAATGGATCATAAAATCCCAGAGGGTTTCAAACCCGTCAACATCGAGTCGTACGATGGTACGACAGATCTGGCAGTATGGATTGAGGATTATCTCCTTCACATCCACATGGCACGTGGCGATGATCTACACGCCATCAAATATCTCCCCCTTAAGCTCAAGGGACCAGCCCGGCACTGGCTTAACAGCCTACCAGCGGACTCAATCGGTTCTTGGGAAGACCTGGAAGCCGCATTCCTCGACAACTTCCAGGGGACCTATGTGCGGCCACCGGACGCCGACGACCTAAGCCACATAATTCAGCAGCCAGAAGAATCGGCCAGGCAATTCTGGACACGGTTCCTAACAAAGAAAAATCAGATAGCCGATTGTCCGGACGCACAGGCCCTAGCAGCCTGCAAACATAACATCCGCGATGAATGGCGTGCCCGGCACCTGGGACAGGAGAAGCCAAAATCTATGGCAGCCCTCAAGACACTCATGACCCGCTTTTGCGCGGGCGAAGACAGCTGGCTAGCTCGCAGCAACAACTTATCGAAGAACCCTGGTAATTCGGATACCAAGGACAAAAGTGGCAGGACACGTCGAAATAAGCGAAAGCGTCGTGTTAGCAGTGACAGCAATGAGGATACGGCAGTAAATGCCGGATTCAGAGGCTATAAATCCGGTCAGCGGAAAAAGCCATTTAAAAAGAATACCCAGGGCCCGTCCAGTTTGGACCGGATACTCGACCGCTCGTGCCAGATTCATGGCACCCCCGAAAGGCCAGCCAATCACACCAACAGGGATTGTTGGGTTTTCAAGCAGGCAGGCAAGTGAAGAGCCGAACACAAAGACAAGGGGTTGCATAGAGACGACGAGGAGGAGCCCAGGCCGCCGAACAACAATGGACAGAAGGGGTTTCCCCCACAAGTGCGGACGGTGAACATGATATACGCGACCCACATTCCCAAGAGGGAGCGGAAGCGTGCGCTACGGGACGTATACACGATGGAGCCAGTCGCCCCAAAGTTCAACCCATGGTCCTCCTGCCCGATCACTTTTGATCGAAGGGACCACCCCACTAGCATCCGTCACGGCGGTTTTGCCCGATTGGTTCTTTACCCAATCATTGACGGATTTCATCTCACAAGAGTCCTCATGGACGGCGGCAGTAGCCTGAACCTGCTTTATCAGGACACAGTGCGGAAAATGGGCATAGATCCATCAAGGATCAAGCCCACAAGGACGACCTTTAAAGGCGTCATACCAGGTGTAGAGGCCAATTGCACAGGCTCGGTAACACTTGATGTGGTCTTCAGATCTCCGGATAACTTCCGAAGCGAAGAGTTAATCTTCGATATAGTCCCGTTCTGCAGTGGCTATCACGCCCTGCTCGGACGAACCGCATTTGCTAAATTCAATGCGGTGCCGCACTACGCATATCTCAAGCTCAAGATGCCAGGCCCTCGAGGAGTAATTACGGTCAACGGAAACATAGAACGCTCCATCCGTACGGAGGAGCACACGGCGGCCCTCGCAGCGGAAGTACAAAGCAGCCTTTCAAGGCAACTCTCCAGTCTGGTCGTTAAAAAGCCGGACAATGCAAAGCGCGCCCGGAGTAACCTGCAACAAGACCGCCGGCATGTTAGGAGCAAGCGTAGCAATACGGCCCCAACCCCAGCCATCGCAACATAGCGGAGCTAGTACCTCGAGTACACAATTACGCCCTCGAAATTCCATGGGCACAGGGGGAGGGGCACATTAACAGCATGCTTACAATACGGCGTCAAACGTACTAGGGGCTGCCGGATTTTTTTTTACTTTCAGGACTCCACACTCTTGATAACCTATTTGGCTTTGCTGCCGCACAGACGATGCAAGACCCAGGAAAGCAGACAAAGCTACGCCGCATTACGGAACTCTCAGGTGGTCTCTATTTCGAGCGATATATCTGTTTCTAAATTCCGCGGCCTGCGCCTGGTCAGGACATGTTAAATAGTCTAATATCTTTTTTGCTTATCGCACTACTGGTATCGTTCAGCTTTGATAAATAGCCTCTCTATAAACAATGCATAGCTTTTCGCCTATTTTTTGCGTTGCCCTCTTTTAATATATATGTTCATTAAAAAAACATGATCGCAACCGTACACCATGGTACGGCTAGGGCTGCAAACTAGTCGAGTTCGAGCGAGTTGGTATAGACTTAGCTCAACTCGTAATAAAATTCGAGCAAGCTCAAAATGTGCGAAGCTCAAGGTCGAGCTGTAGAAAGTGGCTCATGCTCAGCTTGTAACGATCTCGAGTCGATCCCGAGTTAGTTTCGAGCTAAATAAGATGATTGTTAAAATTATTTTAAGGCAATTTTTAAAGCAAGATAGGACACAAAAAATTCACTATAAAATCGACTAATTCTTTTTCAACTAAATACTAGTATTTAATAATAAAAGATCGTGGATAGAAGACAACAAAGGTGTGTCTGCGCTCAAACTTTGGCCAAAATAACAAGATATTGAACATGCGGTTGGCCACGTGACACATTGAGGCTAAATTTTCTCCATGCTTATTTCCATGTTTGCTCGTAGGTAAGATGAAGAAAAACAATCGCACAAAACATAATGACAATGCATAATCCTAATTCTTCGTAATAGACATGAAGATTATTTAATATACTTATGTGATGTCGAGTTATCGAGCTAAAACCGAGCGAGCCAATGTTGACTCAAGATCGACTCATTTCTCGATCGAGCTACATAATGTGCTCATACTCGGCTCATTTCTTTTCAAGTCAATCTTGAGTCAAGCTAAAATATGAGTCGATCTCAAGCGGCTCACGAGCCTCAAGCTTTTCTTGCCGCCCTAGGTACGGCAAAACACGCCAGGGGCTTCATTACCCTTCTATCTGGTGTGAGAAGTCCGTACACTTTCACAAGTGCGGCACCCCGAACTTATAGCACTATATGCATCGGCTCCGAATCATGATTTTGGTCACATGTTGGGTTTTCCCGGCTCCTATGTTTTGGTGCCTTACGTTCCGCTATATCGGCTAAGGTAGCACTAGGAGAACCACTGCGATTGTGCCCCAGTTCAGCTGGGTTAAGCACCTCAGTGGAGAAAGCTAAAACAGACTGTCATGATAAGGCGTGAGACCGGTCGCTGTTCGAGAGGTTTTTCGAGTCCTTAAAGACTTATGCCGCTTCGAGCGAGGAGCTGGCTATGTCCGGCCAAAGGCGTGGATAGCGCCCCGAATTCGGCCTTCCGAACTAGGGGCTTCGCCAAAATTTAAAATTATAACGTTCTATGGCTAAGTGAGAGTGTTCAAGCATTATAGTCTGATTGCCTGGTTCGTTGTGCTGAGCGCCTCCCTCGAAGGACCCTACTATGGGAAAAAGAGACCTCAGGTTTATCCCGAATACCCCAGCACTAGTGGCATGGGGGCAGAAGCCGACGACTGGCCATCTCTCAATTTTTGATAAACGGCCGCACAGAAAATAATATTTTAAATTCAATAAGCATTGCTTAGCGCATATGAACAAGTTTTCAGCGCACAGGATACAAACGAGCGAGTTCATTCAAATACTACATCTTTAGTACATTCATCCGCGACAAGGCGGGCTCCGGCAAGAACTTCCTTGTAGTAGTTCTCGGGCTTGCGATGCTCCTTCCCCGGCGGCGGCCCGTCCTTCACCACTTCTCTTCGTCCAGCTTACCCCAGTGTACCCTTACACGGGCAAGGGCCCTCCGGGCACCTTCAATGCAGGCGGAGCGCTTGATGACTTCAAGCCGTGGACAGGCCTCCACCAGCCGCCGCACTAGCCCGAAATAGCTCCTAGGCAGGGCCTCTCCAGGCCACAGCCGAACTAGTAAGCCCTTCATGGACTGTTCGGCCGCCTTGTGGAGCTCGACCAGCTGTTTCAGCTAATCGCTCAAAGGCACAGGGTGTCCGGCCTCAGAATACTGAGACCAGAACACACTCTCCGTCGAGCTTCCCTCTTCAGCTCGGTAGAACGCGGCGGCGTTGGATACGCTGCGGGGAAGATCGGCGAACGCCCCTGGAGAACTCCGGATTCGGGTAAGTAACAGGTAGTTTACCTTTATATTCCTACTTTGCATTAAGAATGCCTTATCCGTTGCCATCTTTTTCACCTCCTCCAACTCTTGGAGGGCCTTTTGGGATTCGGCCTTGGCACTCTTGGCGGTCTCAAGGGCCGACGCGAGCTCGGATGCTTGCGCTTTTGACTCAAGCTCCAAACTCTCATGTTTTTTCATGAGAGCTTGCAGCTCTTGCTGCACCTCGCTGACTTGAACCCCAAGCCTTTCTCGCTCGGCGCGCTCCTCGGCCATTTTATTTTCGGCCTCAGCCAGCGCCTGCTTCAGGGTTGCCACCTCGGTTGTGGCACCTACAATAAGCAGTACAATCCTGTTATTTCTTTCTACAATCAAGCCTCTCTATAGGCACCTTTTTTCTTTTTTTAGGGGTATTTCTTACCTTCTTTCTCCTCGAGCTGCCGTTTGGCAAGGCCGAGCTCTTGATCGGTCTGCCCGAGGTCCTTTTTAAGGACATCCACCTGCGCAGTCAGTGCGGCGGTGGACAGCAGCGAAGCCTGCATACGCATATTTGACTTTTTGTTGTTAGACTCCTGCGAAAATTACTAGATCCTCTATTCGGCTTTTCTTTCCGAACACCGAACAGAGCATCAGGGGCTACTGTCTATGCGGTAAATAATTTGGCATATTTTTACTTACCTCGAAGCCTGTTAGAAGGCTAGCGCAAGCTTCAGTCAGTCCGCTCTTGGCGGACTGAACCCTTTGGATCACCATACTCATAACAGTACGGTGCTCTTCGTCGATGGCGGCGCCCTCAAGCACCTCCAGCAGATTGTCCGGCGCCTCTTGTTGGACGGAGGTCGCCGGCTCAGACGGCTTACTCCTCTCGGAAGGAGTTCGCCCACCGCGGACCAGGACTGTCGAGTCCGGCGCGGTGTCCCGCACAAAGCCGGACTTGGAGCCCTGGGGGGTTTCATCCCCTTTACTCCTGGGGTCCGGAGGATTGCCTTGCGGCTCCTCCAGGACTATCTCCACCTGCCCTGGAGCTTGGCGGGACGCCACTTCGGCGTCGTCCGCCCTGCAGGGGGAGACAGCGGGCGGAACAGAGTTCACGTCCGACGAATCCAGGGAGCCGCTCGACGAATCGTCGAGTTTGGCCCGGGGCGGGCTACATAAATTACGAGCGATATTAGGGAAAGCCGCGCATTAAAAGAATATCATGAGTCACTCTGGTATATAAATACTTACGATTTCGCCGGACGCTTGGATCTGTACGGCCGCTCCTCTCCGCCCTCTTCGGCGTCGTGGGAGTAGTCCGGCGGAGGGGTCTTCCTTTTCCTCGACCCCTCAGCCTCCCCCGCTGGGGTGGCCTTCTTCTTCTTTTCTCCCCTCGCTGGGGGAAGAGCTGTCTTGTTCCTCCTCCTCGTTTTCACGAGAGGAGAGCGTCGCAGACTCGTCAGATGACGAGTCTGACACCACCATGTTGCGGGAACTTTTTCGAGTCCCGGTGGTTTTCTTCTTCTTGATCTTCTTCTCCGGCACTACATAAGGTGCCGGAGCCATCAGCTTCACCAAGAGAGCTGGGGCTGGGTCTTCGGGCAGGGGAGCCGGACAGTTAATTGGTCCGGCTATAGCCCGCCAAGCCTGTCAAAGGTAAAGGGAGTTTAGATCCCGCATAGAGTTAATCTATGAAGAAGAGCTTAACAAACCTGTCAAAGGTATAGATAGCTCACCTCGCTGGCATGATGCTGCGAGCTGTATCCGCTGTCCTCGGAAGCGGATGTGGGGGACTCGGCGCCTTTGGTCAGCACCTTCCAGACGTCTTCATACATCGTGTCGAAGAGCCTACTGAGGGTTTGGTGCTGCGCCGGGTCGAATTCCCACAAAGTAAAATCCCATTGTTGGCACGGGAGGATCCGGCGAACGAGCATGACCTGGATCACATTGATCAGCCGGATTGGCCTATTCACCAGGGACTGGATGCACGTTTGCAACCGAGTCACTTCTTCCGCGTTGCCCCACGACAGGCCCGTCTCTTTCCAGGACATGAGCCGCGTGGGGGGTCCGGATCTGAACTCGGGGGCTGCGACCCATTTCGGATCGCGTGGCTCGGTGATGTAAAACCACCCGGCCTGCCACCCCTTTAGGGACTCCACATAGGAGCCATCGAACCAGAGGACGTTGGCCATCTTGCCGGCCATAGCGCCTCCGCACTCCGCCTGGGTGTCGGACACCACCTTGGGCTTGACGTTGAATGTCTTGAGACAGAGGCCGAAGTGGGGGCGGACGCGGAGAAAGGCCTCACACACGACGATAAACGCCGAGCTGTTGAGGACAAAGTTCGGGGCCAGATCGTGGAAATCCAGGCCGTAGTAGAACATGAGCCCCCGGACAAATGGGTGAAGTGGAAAGCCCAGTCCGCGGAGGAAGTGGGGAAGAAAAACTACCCTCTCATGGGGCCCTGGGGTAGGAAGAAGCTGCCCCTTCTCAGGAAGCCGATGCGGGATGTCGTTGGACAAGTATCCGGCTTTCCTTACCTTTTTTACTTGGGCCTCCGTAACGGAGGAGGCCATCCACTTGCCTCCCGCTCCGGACATTGTTGGAGAAGGTGGAGGAAGGAAGAGCGGACTTGGGCGCTGGAGCTTGAGTGCGCGAGAGATGGATTGGCAAAGGAGGAAGAAGGCGTAGGTTAAAAAGGTGAATCCTTATCCCTTTATACAAGCGGGTGTTGTTAGGCATCCCCACCTACCTAATAAAACTCACTTGCCTCCCAAGCGCCATGGTAAATGGCGCGGTTGGGTTACCCACGTCCGTATTGATGAGAATCCCGCTAAAAGGGGCACACGATCTCTGCTTTGACAAGACGTGCCAAGGAAACCGCCTCGCTAGACACGCTGAGGTGGAACAATGAAAACAATTTATATAAAGAGCTTGGCCGCAGTGTTATGACGCACTGCGGAATACGTCAGTAGATTTGATTTGTGTTAATATTATTCTCTATATGGCAATATGTGGAAACTTATTTTGCAGAGCCGGACACTATTTTTGGTGTTTGTAATCTTCTTGAAGAACTTGGAGGAGGAACCCGCCTTGCAATGTCGAAGACAATCTGCGCGCCGGACTCGTCGTCATTGAAGCCTGGTTCAGGGGCTTCTGAGGGAGTCCTGGATTAGGGGTTGTTCGGATAGCCGGACTATACCTTCAGCCGGACTCCAGGATTATGAAGATACAAGATTGAAGACTTCGTCCCGTGTCCGGAAGGATCTTTTCTTGGCGTGGAAGGCAAGCTAGGCATGCGGATATTCAAGATCTCCTACCATTGTAACGGACTCTGTGTAACCCTAACCCTATCCGATGTCTATATAAACCGGAGGGTTGTAGTCCGTACGACAACCATCATCATACACAATCATACCATAGGCTAGCTTCTAGGGTTTAGCCTCCTAGATCTCGTGGTAGATCTACTCTTGTACTACCCATATCATCAATATCAATCTAGCAGGAGTAGGGTTTTACCTCCATCGAGAGGGCCCGAACCTGGGTAAAATAAAGTGTCCCTTGTCTCCTGTTACCATCCGACCTTGACGCACAGTTCGGGACCCCCTACCCGAGATCCGCCGGTTTTGACACCGACACTCCTTGTCCAACAAATAAGTGCATGTGCCCATCTTGGAGTTGATGAGCACCTAAATGTGTGGAGCATACCGATAAGATCTCTTCTGATCTGCAGCTGTCCTCTTGATTGTTTCAACAATTAGGCTCATGACCTTGAATTTCTGAGGCACATTAAATATCTGCAGCAAGTTGATTGAATGGCCTCTAATCATCTTGTGATCTCTAGATTTGGGAAACAAAGTATGCCTCAAGATTGTGTTGATTGTAGCTAGACCAGACAACAAGTAATGTACAGATCCAAATTTGTGTGTATCCAATGCTTTGTCTGGGATCTCCTTGTACATGTTTGTCATAGAGTTGTGGTCTTTCTTTTTCTTGGCATAGACATCCAAATCATCCTCATGCTCTTCAAGGGCTTTTATCAACTTGGCCCACTCATCAATAGTTGACTGGTACCTTGTACCTTCAGACATCCAAACAATTCTACCATCTGGATAGAAATGAGTTGTAGAATAGAACTGCATTATGAGCTCATCATTACATTTTGTCAACTTCTGACCAACAAACTTGTCAACTCCACAAGCTTTGAAGCTTTCATGCACTCCTGGAAAATAGTCTTCATTCTCATCAATGAATTCCCAATCAACCCACTTCATATCACAGACTATAGGTTTCTTGTCCAACAGAATGGTTTCATAGAAATCTTGTTGTTCTTTGGTATGGAATCTGTAGTCCACAATAGTCTTCCTTCTCACAGCATAAGGATCGGACTATCTCCAAAGCCTCAGACATGCATCCTTCCTGATGCTCATATCCTCTGCCACTTGATGAGTGTCATTATGGTCTGGAATCTTTGGTTTCAGTTTCCTTAGCACTTGGGCTTCAGCATCTTCTTCTTCAACTTCAGGCACTGGGGCCTTGTTCTTCTCTTCAGCAGGGATGTTCCTAGTGCTTCTCTTGGGCTTAGAAGTCTTTTGAGCTTGAGCAGCAGCTTTGGGGGCAGTCTTGGGCTTTGAAGAAGCAGCCCTTCACTTGATAGCATCTCCTATAAGCTTTTGCGACTTGGGTGCTGGTACATCATCCTCTTCCTCTTCATCTTCTTCTGTTGGATCTCTAAACATGGAGGATCTCCTAATGACTCTGGCAATGGTCTTCTTGACCCTCTCTTTCCTCTTCTTGCCCTCACCAGCCTCCTTTGGTTCAAGTGTGAACTCCATGGTTTCCTGAGTGGAGGATCTGGCCTTGGACATAGGAACTCTCTTAGCTGGTGCCTTCTTATGCAATCCAGGCTTTGTTGCGGCAGCAGTACCATATTCCTTCTTCAGGACTTTCTTCTTGGAGCTCACTTCTTCCTCAACAGCCACATAGTACTCATCCTCAGAATCTGAGGTTCTCTTCTTCCTTGATCTGGTGGCTGCCTTGGGCAAATTACTGGGAGTGCTCCTGCTGCCTTCATCATAGCTGCTTGAGGGACTATTGCCCTAACTCATTTGCACTTGCTCTTCTGATTTGTTCTGGCTATCACTCTGGTCAGACATTCTGGCAAGCAAACTGACAGCAGACCCTGTGAATAGATGTAGATGAGCATCACAAAGTGCAGAGTTTTTGCAAAATAGATGAGTCAGAAAGTTAGTTTTAGTTCTCCACAGAAAGCATTTCGGAGCTACCGATTTGTTAAACTCGGTGAAACAGAAGCAACTTTTGGTGTCGAAACTAGTGAACTCGGTCAGACCGAGTCACATTTTGGTGGCTCCGAGATTGCTAGGGTTTCACACAGAGTTGAACTCGGTCGCACCAATTTGCAGCTTTCGGTTAGACCGAAAAGTGCAAGTGCAATGGCCTAAGCCAAATCGGTGAGACCAATTTCCACAACTCGGTCGGTCCGAGATGAGTTCAGCGGAGACCTAACCCTAAATTTTTGAATCAAACCTAACCTAAAGGAAGTTTTCTCTGGATAGATAGGTCTCATACGTGGTAAAGAACATGTCATTGCATTGTGCTAAGAATCGGAGTAAGGAATTAGCACAAAAGAGCGAACTCAGACCCTATCTCAGTGGTGAGTTCACTATGGCGACAACGGCGGGGCAGAATCCCGTTGACGGCGATGGAAACCAGCGGCAGGAGGTCGCTGGCGACGAGAAGACGATCCAGAGAACCGAGGCGGCAGAGCAGGATACGCGCGGGATGGAGGGTTTTAAAGAAATTTCCAAAATCTCACATGTGGGTATATATATCCTGACCCTGTCGGAGTGACCGAGTGGCACAACTTGGTGGCACCGAGATGCAGAATCGCAAGCTGTTATGTAATGCCCCGGATTTGATGCGCCAGGTGTCCGCCAGTTATTCGCCGCACTTGCCATGTCATGTGCTTGCGTGTTGCATTTTGCCATGTCATCATCTGCTTTTCATATCATGTCATCATGTGCATCGCATTTGCATACGTGTTCGTTTCATGCATCCGAGCATTTTCCCCGTCGTCCGCTTTGCAATCCGGCACTCCTAAGTCCCCCGGCGCCCTCTTTCACCTCTTTTCGTGTGCGGGTGTTAAACGGTTTCGGAATGGACCGAGGTTTGCCAAGCGGCCTTGGTATAGCACCGGTAGACCGCCTGTCAAGTTTCGGGTCATTTGGAGGTCGTTTGATACTCCAACGGTTAACCGGGTAGCCGCAAAGCCCTCTTTATGTTGCAGCCCATCACCCCTTCAAAGTGGCACAAAACCCACCTAAACCCCTTCCATCATCTCGGTCGTTCAATCACGATCGCGTGGCCGAAAACCGCACTCCATTTGGAGCCTCCTACCTCCTCCTACCTATAAATATGTGCATCTCCCCGAAATTTCGGATCAAACCCTAGCCTTCCACTCCCTCGCGCCGCCAGAAATTTCTTCCTCCGCCG
Organism: Aegilops umbellulata; assembly: GCA_032464435.1. Lineage (NCBI taxonomy): Eukaryota > Viridiplantae > Streptophyta > Magnoliopsida > Poales > Poaceae > Aegilops > Aegilops umbellulata. The sequence continues at coordinate 343,953,861 of CP136056.1, read as the reverse complement.
CTGGACATGTCCGCGCCGCCGCCCCGGGCCAATCCCACCTCGCCACATCACCCCGCCGGCCTCCTCTCTCTCCTCCCACCACCGCGGCCCGCCCGGCCCACGGTCGGCCCGCCCCGAGCCGCGACCGGGCCAAGCCGCCCCGCGCCGCCCGAGCGCCCGCTCGCCTCCGCCGCTGCCCTGCCGCCTCGCTGCCGCGCGCCCGGCCTCCAGCGCCGCCGCAGTGCTCCGCCGGTGCCGCCGCGAGATCCGCCGCCATCCACCGCGCCGCCGCCCCAGCTCCGGCCAGATCCGGGCATGGCGCCCCCGGATCCGGCCCCGCGCCCCATCTCCCTCCGCTCCGGTGCCTCCTCCGACGAACAGCTCCGGCCGTCCTCGTTTCCCGCGCCAGATTCAGATCCGGAGAGGTTGACTTTTCCCCCTCGATTTTCTCAAAGTCCCTGAAATATTACATTCTGGTGCACTATTATTCATGCCATAACTCTCTGCATATTGTTCCGTTTGATGCATATAATAAAAAGAATTGTTCTCCTCGACGTGCACATCATTTCATCTCATTGCATCATTTTCATTTGAGCTCATCTTGAAGCCCGAAATGTTGTTAGAAGAGGGCTATGTAATGTTAGTTTCAGATTCTCAGCAGAACATGCACTTTTGTCTTTTTTGCCATGATTGATGTGTGCACCCTATGAAGTTGAGTCCTACATGTGTTTTGTAATATGCAATGCCATCTTTGCTGTGGTGCAACCCATTTGTCATGATATGCCATGTATTGTTTGTTTTGATCTTGCAAAGTAGCCTCCCTGATGTTGCTGATTTCAGAGACTTAGAATTTCACCAAGTCCTTGTCTGCTGTTATTTTTATGCCATGTGTTCTTGTTGCTACAGTGAGATCCATGCCTCTTTTGAGGATGATCATTAAGGATGTTTTGTACACATGCTTATGCTCTATCCATCCATGCCTCTTTTTGCATTTATGGAGCAACCTAGCTTGACTCAATCGAGCTCTACTTTTGCTATAAAATGTTCCTGGCAGATTGTTAACATGTTTAGCAATTTTGCCAAGGTTGTTGTAGTTGATCCGTGCATGCTATGTTGTTTTTATTGCCATGTCTAGCTTCTATGCCATGTCTAGTTGCTGGGTGTATGCTTATTTTGTCATGCAATGCCTCGTAGTGAGTGCATCGAGTTCGTAAACATGCCTACTTGTTATCTGTTTATGCCATGCTCCAGTTTTTCACTGTCTGAATCTGTTTATGTTTTTGCTATGTTCACATGCTTGCAATTGTATTTTCTGATCCCTTTTGGCTCATGGTCACTCAGGGACTTTTGTTATATGTTTTGAGTAATTTCATGCCATGCTCTAGTTTGACATGATAGCTTGCTGTAACATGTTGTTGGATAGCTATAAATATTGCAACCTGATGTTATTTCTGCCATGTCCTGTGAATTCTGTAAAGTCTGTGAACCTGTTATTATATGCAATCTTGCCATGTCCTTTTGAGCATGTTCTAGTAGTTTCTGGAGATAGCTCAGTGTTCATGTTTTGTAATGCTTTACCTGTACATTATGTGCATGCCTTTTGTTTTCATGTTGAGATCCTGTAGCATGTTGTTTTGATGCTTGCTAGATGCCTACTTGCTGTTTTGGTCAGATTGTTGTTATATCTTGTATAGGGTGTGTGTTGAACCGTTGCTCCGTTTTGAGTGTGCTCTATATGAAACTTGCTTAGAATTGCATTTAGCTTCATATTACCTTGTTGCATCCATGTTTTGATGTGTTTGCTTGATGTTTGAATGCATTTTGCATCAATGCCATGCTTAACTTGTTTTGCTCATATCTTCTAGGCCGTAGCTCCGAATCTAATGAACTTTATATGTAACTTGACTAGAATTTCATGTAGATCATCTTAGTGCATCTTAACTTGCTGTTTAACAACTTGAACTTAAGGTTTATTCATATCTGGACCAATTTCGAAATTTGCATATGGGGACTTACCGGAATTGTTCTATATTGTTTCCGGCCTCATTTAAACTTGCTTTGATGTGTTGTTCTTGTATTCATCATCTCTTGCCATGAGTAGCTTCATGTAGCCTTGTCATGCATCATACTTGGTTGAGCTTCATGCCTTGTTCTTGTGTGGTGTGTTTACTATGTTGTGTGCTTCTTCTCCATAGTTTCCGTTCCGTTGCGATCGTGAGGATTCGTTCGTCTACGGTTGGTTCGTCTTCGTGGCTTCATATTATTCATGGACTCGTTCTTCTTCCTTGCGGGATTTCAGGCAAGATGACCGTCACCTTGGATCTCATTACTATCATTGCTATGCTAGTTGCTTCGTTCTATCGCTATGTTGCGTTACCTACCACTTGCTTCAAGCCTCCCAAATTGCCACGAACCTCTAACCTTTGTCACCCTTCCTAGCAAACCGTTGTTTGGCTATGTTACCGCTTTGCTCAGCCCCTCTTATAGTGTTGCTAGTTGCAGGTCAAGATGAAGATTGCTCCATGTTGGTTTATGTTTATGTTGGGATATCACAATATCTCTTATATTATTAATGCATCTATATACTTGGTAAAGGGTGGAAGGCTCGGCCTTATGCCTGGTGTTTTGTTCCACTCTTGCCACCCTAGTTTCCGTCATATTGGTATTATGTTCCCGGATTTTGCGTCCCTAACGCGGTTGGGTGATTTATGGGGCCCCCTTGACAGTTCGCTTTGAATAAGACTCCTCCAGCAAGGCCCAACATTGATTTTACCATTTGCCTCACCTATGCCCTTTTTTCCCTTGGGTTTCCGGAGCCCGAGGGTCATCTTTATTTTAGCCCCCCTCCCCAGGGCCAGTGCTCCTTCGAGTGTTGGTCCGAACCGAGCAACCTGCGGGGCCACCACGAGGAAACTCGAGGCCTGGTTTTACTCGTAGCTTGACTTATCCGGTGTGCCCTGAGAACGAGGTACGTGCGACTCCTATCGGGATTTGTCGGCACATCTGGGTGGCTTTGCTGGTCTTGTTTCATTGCTGTCGAAATGTCTTGTAGCCGAGATTCCGAGACTGATCGGGCCTTCCCGGGGAGAAGGAATATCCTTCGTTGATCGCGAGAGCTTATCATGGGCTAAGCTGGGACACCCCTGCAGGGTTTGAACTTTCGAAAGCCATGCTCGCGGTTATGGGCAGATTGGAATTTGTTGATATCGGGTTGTAGTAAACTTGAAGTAAACTCTTCTAAAATACACCACCGTGTGCGTAACCGTTAGTGTCTTTTCGGGGTTGATCGAGAGGAGAACACGGTTTATGTGTTATGTCTGACGTAAGTAGGAGTTCAGGATCACTTCTTGATCATTACTAGTTGACGACCGCTGGCTTTGCTTCTCTTCTCGCTCTTATTTGCGTATGCTAGCCACCATACTCTGCTTAGTCGCTGCTGCAACGTCACCAGTTTACCCCTTCCTTACCCATTAAGCTTTGCTAGTCTTGATACCCATGGTAATGGGATTGCTGAGTCCTCGTGGCTCACAGATTACTACAACAACAGTTGCAGGTACAGGTTGTGCGATGATCATGACGCGAGAGCGATGTTTATTTGTGTTGGAGTTCTTCTTCTGCTTCTTCTTCAATTGAGGGATAGGTTCCTGGTCGGCAGCCTGGGCTAGCAGGGTGGATATTGTTTGAGTTTCTGTTTATGTTTCATCCATAGTCGGATGTTGATCTTATATATGATGTATTGTTGTATTCATGTGACATTGTATGTCTGGGTTGTATCGCCACTATTATGTAATGTTGATGTAATGATATCCACCTTGCAAAAGCGTCTTCAAGATGCGCTTCTATCCTTGATGGGACCTTCGAGTTCCTTCAGGATAGGGCCGCATCTTGGGCGTGACAACTTGGTATCAGAGCCTCGACCGACCCTAGGAGACCCCCTTGATTGATCGTGTAGTTTGGCCGATGTCGAGTCTAGAAAATCTTTTTCGGAGTTTAGTTATATCGGAGAGTAGGATTTCTTTTTACTCCTCTGCCCCTTCGTCGCTCTGGTGAGAAATCTTGACGTAGGTGTTTTGATCTACTCCTCTTCCCGTTCAAATTTTTCTTTAGGATCACGCGGTTAGTTTTCCTTCGTTGTCCATCCTATTTATCCGGTGCATCTCTCATCAAGTCGATTCAAACCTCTTTATCTTTTGCAAGATCAGTCGTTAGTCCTTTCTCTTTCGACGTTGTTTACCCATCCGAAGTTGTCCTTGTTTTTCCCGCCCGCCCACCCTTCTTCTTTTTGGAACCGGAGTCCGACATCGAGTATCCATTCAACTCGTGCGAAGCCTTTGCATTCTCTCCTCAATTATTTCAAGCAGTGTTTTCTCTTCAAGTTATTCGTTGATTCCTCGTTCAAGTTGCCTGTGTGTTTTCCCGCCCTCCCACCCCCTTTTATTCCAGAGTCTGAGCCTCTATTCGAGCAATCTATTTCATTCGTGCGGAGTATCTTCAGTCTTTCCGCAATTGTCTCAACGGGTGAAGTCTCGTCTAGTTCTTCATTGTTCGTCGCATTTTCTTTCCAGTGGGTCCAATTCAAGTTTTCGTTGTCGATCGTATTTTTTCCCTCGGCTCAAATATTTCCCTTTGCTCATTCGCCTCTCGCCATTTAATCCTTCCGGAGTGCTGAAGACATCTCGGAAGATTCATGTTTGCATTCTATTATTTCGAGGTTGTCACCTTATTCAAATCTTTCAATCGTTCCGGTGCATCATTCCTCATTCAAACAATCCTTTCCAACGGTGTTTCTTTTAGTGGGCCCTAACCCACAGGTCTTTTCCTAGGATCTTACCTGACTCTTCTGATTTTTCCCGAAGTTATTCTCAAATTCTTTAAGAAGTTTGACGTAAGTATGGGTTCCATCAATCAGACGCCTTTTCAAGATCGATTCCAAATCATTTTCATTGTTGACTCAACCTCTTTGTTTTTCATTCTCCCGGAGTACCTCAACATTTCTGCATGGTGTTTCTCGTCGTCATTCTCAACATTTGAAAACCGAAGAAGATTTTCTCTTAAATCTTGTCAGTTCTCCCGGAGATTCGCGGTGCTAGCTCGATGTTATCCTATCTAATTGTTTCAAGTCATGCAAATTCTTTTCATCCGGAGTATTTCAGGATTTTTTTTCTCTCTCGATCATCCGGAGGTCATCTTCTCGGAATATTTCTTCGTTCCAAGTTGCAGCTTCGTTCGTTCCATAGTTGTACCGATGCTTCGTTCAAGTATTCTTCAATCAGTTCGCGATCCCTTCGTTATCTTATCTCTTAATTCCCTCAAGTAGCTTTGTGCTTTTCTAATTCTTTCCGGCGATTCGTTCTCTTCTCTTCGTTCGTTTACATTTTCACGGTGGTTCGTTGAAGATTCCTTTTCCGTTCTCATCATATCAATTCATTCGTTCTTTTCTATCCTATCGGTGGCTCATGAAGACCTTCCCAAATTTGGCGTTATATCTTCCCCTAATCTTTTCCCAATGTGAATAAGTGGTATGCAATCCATTGCTTCTCATCAATTTAATTGATGAAGGATAATCATAACGCAATTATCATTCTTCTTTCATCAAGTTGTTTAATTCCTTCCTTCGGAGATTGTTCATCATAAATAATCTCTCGGTTCAAAGTGTTTTCTTCTTTTCTTTCCCGGAGTTCAAACCTTCCTCGGCCATCTCGGCGGAACCTTCATCGGAATCATCGCAAGACATTAATCTTATCCTTTTCATCCTTCAATTTTATCTCGTCATTCTCTTTTATTACCGGAGTTCTTCACGGTGGTTCATCATGATTTAATTCATTCTTCAAGTGTTCATCAAGATTCTTTTGGAGGAGCTCAAGTTGTCTTCTTCTTGCTTCGCGAGGTGCAATTAATTCTCCGTATTCTTTTGAAGTGGAGTTTTGCATTTCTTCGTTTTTCTCAATTAGTCAATTCTTTTCGTTTGTGGTCGGTTATCACCTCATAGTTTGAGATGTTATCCATAAGTCCACAACAAGCTTATTCTTTTGTTGTTGAATTTCCAACAACTTCGTTCAATCCTTCCTTCTATGGATGCTTTCTATTTCATTCGTGGTGGAAGTTGTCATCTTCTTCTCCGTTTCTTTTCATTCCACTCTTTCAATTCTTCCGGAGGCATTGTGTTGTTCCTCAAGGCAAGTATCATTCCATCTTCTCAAGATCCTGTTTTAATCTGTCCATGCTCAGCCGGAGTGCCGTATAAATTCTTTCGTTCTTATTCCTTGGCCATCTTGTTCAACCGGAGTGGTTTCAGAGTCTATCTTGTTCGTTGAGCTTTTGATTCTCGTCTTAGTCATCATCACTCTCTTCTTCCCGGGTGCTCTCGACTCTTTTCATCTTCTCTTGCGTTCTTGTTTCACCTCATCCTTTTTTCTCTCCCGTCTCGTTCCTAAGATCTCGGGACGAGATTTCTTGTTAGTGGAGGAGAGTTGTAACGCCCCGGATTTGATGCGCCAGGTGTCCACCAGTTATTCTCCGTCCTTGCCATGTCATGTGCTTGCGTGTTGCATTTTGCCATGTCATCATCTGCTTTTCATATCATGTCATCATGTGCATCGCATTTGCATACGTGTTCGTTTCATGCATCCGAGCATTTTCCCCGTCGTCCGCTTTGCAATCTAACACTCCTATGTCCCCCGGCGCCCTCTTTCACCTCTTTTCGTGTGCGAGTGTTAAACGGTCTTGGAATGGACAGAGGTTTGCCAAGCGGCCTTGGTATAGCACCGGTAGACCGCCTGTCAAGTTTCGGGTCATTTGGAGGTCGTTTGATACTCCAACGGTTAACCGGGTAGCCGCAAAGCCCTCTTTATGTTGCAGCCCATCACCCCTTCAAAGTGGCCCAAAACCCACCTAAACCCCTTCCATCATCTCGGTCGTTCAATCACGATCGCGTGGCCGAAAACCGCACTCCATTTGGAGCCTCCTACCTCCTCCTACCTATAAATATGTGCATCTCCCCGAAATTTCGGATCAAACCCTAGACTTCCACTCCCTCGCGCCGCCAGACATTTCTTCCTCCGCCGCCGGACATGTCCGCGCTGCCGCCCCGGGCCAATCCCACCTCGCCACGTCACCCCGCCGGCCTCTTCTCTCTCCTCCCACCGCCACGGCCCGCCCGGCCCACGGTCGGCCCGCCCCGGGCCGCTACCGGGCCGAGCCGCCCCGCGCCGCCCGAGCGCCCGCTCGCCTCCGCCGCTGCCCCGCCGCCTCGCCGGCACGCCTTGCCGGCGCGCCTCGCCGCCGCGCGCCCGGCCTCCAGCGCCGCCGCAGTGCTCCGCCGCTGCCGCCGCGAGATCCGTCGCCATCCACCGCGCCGCCGCCCCAGCTCCGGCCAGATCCGGGCATGGCGCCCCCGAATCCGGCCCCGCGCCCCATCTCCCTCCGCTCCGGTGCCTCCTCCGACGAACAGCTCCGGCCGTCCTCGTTTCCCGCGCCAGATTCAGATCCGGAGAGGTTGACTTTTCCCCCTCGATTTTCTCAAAGTCCCTGACATATTACATTCTGGTGCACTATTGTTCATGCCATAACTCTCTGAATATTGTCCCGTTTGATGCATATAATATAGCGAATTGTTCGCCTCGACGTGTACATCGTTTAGCCTCATTGCATAATTTTCATTTGAGCTCATCTTGAAGCCCGAAATGTTGTTAGAAGAGGGCTATGTAATGTTAGTTTCAGATTCTCAGTAGAACATGCACTTTTGTCTTTTTTGCCATGATTGATGTGTGCACCCTATGAAGTTGAGTCCTACATGTGTTTTGTAATATTTCATGCCATCTTTGCTGTGGTGCAACCCATTTGTAATGATATGCCATGTATTGTTTGTTTTGAATTTGCAAAGTAGCCTCCGTGATGTTGCTGATTTCAGAGACTTAGAATTTCACCAAGTCCTTGTCTGCTGTTATTTTTATGCCATGTGTTCTTGTTGCTACAGTGAGATCCATGCCTCTTTTGAGGATGATCAGTAAGGATGTTTTGTACATAAGGTTATGCTCTATCCATCCATGCCTCTGTTTGCACTTATGGAGCACCCTAACTTGACTCAATCGAGCTCTACTTTTGCTATAAAATGTTCCTGGCAAATTGTTAACATGTTTACCAATTTTGCCAAGGTTGTTGCAGTTGATCCGTGCATGCTATGTTGTTTTTCTTTCCATGTCTAGCTTCTATTCCATGTCTAGTTGCTGGGTGTATGCTTATTTTGTCATGCAATGCCTCGTAGTGAGTGCATCGAGCTCGTAAACATGCCTACTTGTTATCTGTTTATGCCATGCTCTAGTTTTTCACTGTCTGAATCTGTTTATGTTTTTGCTATGTTCACATGCTTGCAATTGTATTTTCTGATCCCTTTTGGCTCATGGTCACTCAGGGACTTTTGTTATATGTTTTGAGTAAATTCATGCCATGCTCTAGTTTGACATGATAGCTTGCTGTAACATGTTGTTGGATAGCTATAAATATTGCAACCTGATGTTATTTCTGCCATGTCCTGTGAATTCTGTAAAGTCTGTGAACCTGTTATTATATGCAATCTTGCCATGTCCTTTTGAGCATGTTCTAGTAGTTTCTGGAGATAGCTCAGTGTTCATGTTTTGTAATGCTTTACCTGTACATTATGTGCATGCCTTTTGTTTTCATGTTGAGATCCTGTAGCATGTTGTTTTGGTGCTTGCTAGATGCCTACTTGCTGTTTTGGTCAGATTGTTGTTATATCTTGTATAGGGTGTGTTGAACCGTTGCTCCGTTTTGAGTGTGCTCTATATGAAACTTGCTTAGAATTGCATTTAGATTCATATTACCTTGTTGCATCCATGTTTTGATGTGTTTGCTTGATGTTTGAATGCATTTTGCATCAATGCCATGCTTAACTTGTTTTGCTCATATCTTCTAGGCCGTAGCTCCGAATCTAATGAACTTTATATGTAACTTGACTAGAATTTCATGTAGATCATCTTAGTGCATCTTAACTTGCTGTTTAACAACTTGAACTTAAGGTTTATTCATATCTGAACCAATTTCGAAATTTGCATATGGGGACTTACCGGAATTGTTCTATATTGTTTCCGGCCTCATTTAAACTTGCTTTGATGTGTTGTTCTTATATGCATCATCTCTTGCCATGAGTAGCTTCATGTAGCCTTGTCATGCATCATACTTGGTTGAGCTTCATGCCTTGTTCTTGTGTGGTGTGTTTACTATGTTGTGTGCTTCTTCTCCATAGTTTCCATTCCGTTGCGATCGTGAGGATTCGTTCGTCTACGGTTGGTTCGTCTTCGTGGCTTCATATTCTTCATGGACTCGTTCTTCTTCCTTGCGGGATTTCAGGCAAGATGACCGTCACCTTGGATCTCATTACTATCATTGCTATGCTAGTTGCTTCGTTCTATCGCTATGTTGCGTTACCTACCACTTGCTTCAAGCCTCCCAAATTGCCATGAACCTCTAACCTTTGTCACCCTTCCTAGCAAACCGTTGTTTGGCTATGTTACCGCTTTGCTCAGCCCCTCTTATAGTGTTGCTAGTTGCAGGTGAAGATGAAGATTGCTCCATGTTGGTTTATGTTTATGTTGGGATATCACAATATCTCATATATTATTAATGCATCTATATACTTGGTAAAGGGTGGAAGGCTCGGCCTTATGCCTGGTGTTTTGTTCCACTCTTGCCGCCCTAGTTTCCGTCATATCGGTATTATGTTCCCGGATTTTGCGTCCCTAACGTGGTTGGGTGATTTATGGGACCCCCTTGACAGTTCGCTTTGAATAAGACTCCTCCAGCATGGCCCAACATTGGTTTTACCATTTGCCTCACCTATGCCCTTTTTTTCCCTTTGGTTTCCGGAGCCCGAGGGTCATCTTTATTTTAGCCCCCCCCCCGGGCCAGTGCTCCTTCGAGTGTTGGTCCGAACCGAGCAACCTGCGGGGCCACCACGAGGAAACTCGAGGCCTGGTTTTACTCGTAGCTTGACTTATCCGGTGAGCCCTGAGAACGAGGTACGTGCGACTCCTATCGGGATTTGTCGGCACATCCGGGCGGCTTTGCTGGTCTTGTTTTATTACTGTCGAAATGTCTTGTAGCCGGGATTCCGAGACTGATCGGGCCTTCCCGGGGAGAAGGAATATCCTTCGTTGATCGTGAGAGCTTATCATGGGCTAAGTTGGGACACCCCTGCAGGGTTTGAACTTTCGAAAGCCGTGCCCGCGGTTATGGGCAGATGGGAATTTGTTGATATCCGGTTGTAGTAAACTTGAAGTAAACTCTTCTAAAATACACCACCGTGTGCGTAACCGTGAGTGTCTCTTTTCGGGGTTGATCGAGAGGAGAACACGGTTTCTGGGTTATGTCTGACGTAAGTAGGAGTTGAGGATCACTTCTTGATCATTACTAGTTGACAACCGCTGGTTTTGCTTCTCTTCTTGCTCTTATTTGCGTATGCTAGCCACCATACTCTGCTTAGTCGCTGCTGCAACGTCACCAGTTTACCCCTTCCTTACCCATTAAGCTTTGCTAGTCTTGATACCCATGGTAATGGGATTGCTGAGTCCTCGTGGCTCACAGATTACTACAACAACAGTTGCAGGTACATGTTGTGCGATGATCATGACGCGAGAGCGATGTTTATTTGTGTTGGAGTTCTTCTTCTGCTTCTTCTTCAATTGAGGGATAGGTTCATGGTCCGCAGCCTGGGCTAGCAGGGTGGATATTGTTTGAGTTTCTGTTTATGTTTCATCCATAGTCGGATGTTGATCTTATATATGATGTATTGTTGTATTCATGTGACATTGTATGTCTGGGTTGTATCCCCACTATTATGTAATGTTGATGTAATGATATCCACCTTGCAAAAGCGTCTTCAAGATGCGCTTCTATCCTTGGTGAGACCTTCGAGTTCCTTTAGGATAGGGTCGCATCTTGGGCGTGACAGGTTACTACAACTTGGTGTGACCGAAAAGTTCAAATCGGTTGCACTGAGATTGAAAACCTAGATCAACTCAGTGAACTCGGTGTGACCAAAGTGGATGGATCGGTCATACAGAAATGCACAGAGAGGTTTTGGAAGTTTAAGCCTATGACGAATCGGGGACTCCGAGTGCTCCTCACACAGAGTGGTTCGAATCTGACTTGATCAAACTTTGTGATGTAGCATGAATAGAGTTTGAGATGAGAAAATCATAGATAGCTAGAGGAATTTCTTAGGCATTCTTGTCCATCCATTTGGTAAAAGAGGAAAAAGCTAAACAACCAAAGCAACAAATGGATGTCCTCGAATGAGTAAAATATGCAATCAACATGCTCACACTATAAGATGGCAAATGAAATATGTGACAAAGCATGCACAAACACTCTAGCATCTATCAAGCAATTTGCGATGACTAGGTCATCTATATATGAGTATTGACTTAGGAGTCAAATGAGAACATTTGATCATAGGTCATACTCATCATTTAAGCACAAGTGGGGTTGCCACTTTTACATAAAGCATTGTTGTGTTCACACCATTAGAGTTGCTTTAGCCCAATTGATTTGAGTAAAGCTCCCCCTGGATGTGATATCCCCCCTTAAGAGGGATGAACTAACCTTGGGTTTTGTCGATGATGACTTCATGTAGATGTTGAATATGTGGATGCTAAATGTTGATGTAGATCGTTTGGAGCAATCCATTGGAGTGAGTTGCACTTTCAATACCTACACGGGTTAGTCCCACAAGGAACATACAAGGATATCCATAGACATAGAGTGATATACACATAGATGATGTCCATGAAAGCATTAGGTTACCTTGTACCTTGTCTTACCAACAAGTGGGTTTGTGACTCCTTTAACTAGTGCAAGATGTGGAAGTTGTTTGCACTTGTCCTCGCCAAAAAGATTTGAGTGAAGTATGTTGGCGGAGTCACCCTCAAGAACTCTCTAGTTCTTCTTCTTCGGGATCCACATCATCTTGATGGGAATCCTTGGAGTTGTAGTCGTACTTGATGTAGTAGAACTTGATGTAGTCTTGGGAACCCACTTGACCAAGGACTTAGGAGCTTCTTCAAATGTATCAATCTCCTCTTGCAGCTTGTCCTTGCCCTTTTGCTTGTGGTCTTGTGGTGGAAGATCATCTTGAGCTAGTGTCCCTTGGAAAGAAGTAGGATCATACTTCTCTTGTTGAGGAACAAACTTCGTCTTGGGGTATTGATCTTCTTCCCACTCAACTCCATTGGCATTGAACTTTCATTCAAAACCAATACCTTGATTCTTCCGGTACCTTCCTTGCTTGCGTACAATTTCCTCAAATTGCTTACTCCCGGCAAGGCTCTTGTAAACACCTTTCTCTATAATTCCCTTCGATAAGCTATTTTCTTGCTCAAGTGTAACTTGGCTAAGAGAATCGTTAGTGGAATCAAAAGAACTACTAGAAGTAACAATATTGGATTTAACATGAGTGTTGTTACTACTAGAAGAAGAATCTTTCTTACTCTTGTTGCTAGATTTAACTTGTGGCATGTAAGTAGACAAGAGTAAACGCTTGGCAATGTAAGAAGAACTTTTCTTGCGAAGATCATCATTGATTGATTTTAAGAACCCGTGCTCTTGCTCAAGGTTGAGCTTTTCAAAGCGTAACTTTTCATGAGTCTTTAAAAGTTCTCGATGATCTTCCAAGGTAGTTTCATGAGCTAACTTAAGAGTGGTTAGTTCTTTAGTTAGACGCTCAATCTCCTTCTTATCATCATCATTCCTTTTATCTTGATTAGCATGATTAACATCAAATTCATCATAGTTTTCATTACTAGAGTTGTCAACAAGTAAATCAGCATCACCTAGCAAATCATCTTCATCACTATTGAAATCAACATACTCGGGGTGTGATACCTTTGGGCCTTCAGCCATGAAGCATCTTCCAATTCCTTCATTTGGTGAGTCAAATATGCCGTAGGAGTTGGTTGACACAAGTGCTAGACCGGCAACACCTTCCTCTTGAGTATATTCGGAGTCAGAGTGATAACTTCTTTTGGAGTGATGGTCGGAGTCGGAGCCGGATACCCATTCACCAGCATGAGCTTGATGTCTTCGTTTTGTGTAGCTTCTTGATGACTTGTCCTTCCTTTCCGAATCCTTGCTTCTCTGAGAGGTTCTTCGTTCATAACGATCATCTCTACTCCTCTCTCTAGGTGGTGACTCTTCTCTTCTACTTCTCCTTTTGGGTGAATCTTCTATCCCTTTATAGGGGGGCGTACACTCATTGGAGTAGTGTCCGGGTCTTCCACAATTGTAGCAATTATGCTCACGACTCAAAGATCTTTTGTCATTGTAGGACCTTGACTTGGAACTTCTTTCCTTGCTTCTATTCTTGTAAAACTTGTTGAAGTTCTTCACCATTAGGCTCAATTCCTCATTGAAGGTTTGTTTCTCACTTGATGTTGTAGGAGCATCACATGAGCATTTGTAAGCACCACTTGACTTGTTGTGAAGCTCTTCCTTATCCTTGAGTGACATATCATGAGCAACAATTCTTCCAATGACTTCCGTTGGCTTGAGATCTTTGTAATTGGGCATCATTTGGATCAATGTGCACACAGTATCATATTTTCCCTCCAAGGCTCTTAGGATATTCTTGATGATGAATCTATCGGTCATCTCTTCACTTCCTATGCCGGCAATCTCATTTGTGATGAGAGCAAGCCTAGAGTACATTTCAGCGTCACCTTCACCATCCTTCATTTTGAACTTGTCAAGTAGACTTTGAAGCACATCCAATTTGGATTCCTTGACGGAGTCGGTACCTTCGTGCATATCAATCAAAGTATCCCAAATTTCCTTTGCATTCTCAAGACGGCTGATTTTGTTGAATTCTTCGGGGAACAATCCATTGAAGAGGGTATCGCAAGCTTGAGCATTGTATTGTAGCATCTTAAACTCTTCCACGGTAGCTTCACCGTTCGGTTCTCTCCCATTAAAGAATTGAGCTTGCAAGCCAATACACACAATAGCCCAAAAGGCGGGGTTATGTCCAAGAATATGCATTTTCATCTTATGCTTCCAACTAGCAAAATTTGTACCATCAAAGTAAGGACCTCTACGGTGGTAATTTCCCTTGCTAGACGTCATACTCTCCTAGGTTGTGAAACCAAGGCTATGATCACCAAAAGCTATGTAAATCAAGGTAAATGGAGAACAAACGTTGATACCACTTGTAGGATCAAAAGTATGTCTAGAGGGGGGTGATTAGACTACTTGACCAAATAAAAAATCTAGCCTTTTCCCGATTTTAAGTTTTGGCAGATTTTAGCAACTTAGAACAAGTCAAGCAATCAACCTACACATGCAAGTCTAAGAGTATACCAGCAGAATGTAAAACATTTCCATATGAAGGTAAAGGGAGGAGTTCGGAGGGAGCAAACGCAATTTAGACGTGGAGATTTTTTCCCGTGGTTCCTATAGGTGGTGTTATCCACTGGTGCGCATTGGTCCTAAACAAACGGTTTTAACCCCTTTCCACGACGGCATCTGGAACCGTCGCCAAGTGAGTGTGGGCGATAGGGGGGTCCTTCCCACATGATCGAGAAATTGTCGGGGATATGCCCTCCTAGCACACACGTTCGGCAAAATGAGGTCGTGTGCGACCGACGAGCGCTCAAATACGGAAATACGTACAGTACAGCTAAAAATACAATTATACGGTGAAATTATTTCTGGTCACAAGTACATCCCACACAGTCAGTCCACGCTAAATGTTAACGTTCGTATGTACATCCCACACAGTCGCTCCAAGGAAAATGTTTCGGTTCATAGGTACATCACGCACAATTTTTCCCATTAAATCGTTTGTGATAGTGTTGCCATTGCACACGATATTAATAATTTTATCATTTGCTTTATTGAATGCATCACACACGGTGCGTAGAAACAAACTGTGTGGCAAAGGTTGTCCATCACACACACTTTTTATGTGATAAACGTTTGCGCAAGGTGGCCTAACGCAAACAGTTTTCAAGAGAAAGTTTTGTGTGCAGTGAAGATTGATCGCACACGTAGTGGATCCTAGAAACATTTCTGATCTCCACGTGTATCGCAGACGTTTCGCTTTCGCAAACCATGTGCAGTGTAATCCCTAATTAATCCATAATTAATCCAATTAATCCCTAATTTAAAAATCACATGTTATGAATTTGAAAGTAGGCAATCACTTATTTCATATCCAACCATGTTTATTACAAATATAGGTTCAACCACGAATCCATAAATTAATGCACAGGTAAATATACCGAAGAACTACAGAAGCACCAAGTAAAGAATGATGAACCACAGTTGTACTAAAGACTGTAAAGAGAGAGGTGAAAGACATTCTCGTTGCTGGAGAAGGTGAAGCGGAATGCCCATATTGTGCCCTCCTCCATGCGTAAGGCGCGCACGACTCTAGGCCAACCCCTTGTGATGGCTGCCCATCCATCCTTCACTGTCTTCATTAGGACTTCTCGATGCTCATTGTAGTCTAGATGAAATACTTTAACCTTCATTGCGTGTCCACCAATCATGTACTTTGCGAGGTAATCTTGAGTGAACTGCTTCGGGAGCCACTGGGAATGAAAAAGATTCAGACATTGTTGTCTAACAACTCATTATGGGCAGTAAAAAGAGAAGGTTGCAGAGTTTGTAGTTACCATCCTACAGCTCATTGTTGTATTGGATAGAGCATAAACAAATAATTTGCTTGCCACCATTCGTATCTTTTTGCTAATAATCCTTATCAGTTTCCTCACTTGATGCTTGTTCATCAATATCTCATTGCCCCATACACAAAAAGGGTCGATGCGTGGATCCTTGCCAAGGGCATATGTACCTACAAGCAACAAGTCAATATTAGAAGCTAACTAGTGTCCAGGCCTGGATCAATATGCACTACATTATGAAACGACAGGGTGAGTACAAGCCGAGGGATGAAGCTAACCTCGGCGGAAAATGGTGGCCACTCCCGTTGTTGTCCTGCATAAGTAGTGGAAAGGCATGATAAGTACAACAATCTTAACATCAAATAAATATAGCAAAGGTAAACAACATAATCTCCAAATGATAGCTTGAATGTGTTGCTTTCAGCATGCTGTTAAAGCAGATATAAAATGGAAGGCAATGTTACCGACAGCAGGCTTAACAGCCATCAAATATTGCAATTCAAACTAGTATTGTTGAAAATGAATAAAACATAGGTAATGCTTAAACATCACACTGGATAAATGTGTAAAACTGAAATAAAGGGCATGTGTTAACTACACCAGGAATAACTGGAACCAAATATAGCCGTTCAAATTGGTATTGATGTAGTCGAGCGGCACAGTTCCGACTTGCACATAATGAACCACACATTGTGAATGACTGAAATAAACAAGGCATAATTGACCAGTATAACAACCAAATATAGCCATTGAAAACTGGTCAGAGTCTCACTGCAACCAACCTAACAAGCAAATACAGATAAATAGGGCATATGTTTGAAAACTGGACAAATGCTTAGTTCAACCAACCGAACAAGCAGTTAAAGATAAAGAAGGCATATGCTTGTTAACTAGAGAAATGCTAAAAAATCAACCTAACAACCAAATAGAGATAAACAAGGCATATGCTTGATAATTGGACAAATGCTAAAAAAGCAACCTAACAACCAAATACAGATAAACAAGGCATCTGCTTGATAACTGGACAAATACTCACTGCAACCAAACTAAGAACCAAATACAGGTAAACAAGGCATCTGCTCGATAACTGAAAAATTGCTCACTCCAACCAACCTAACAACCAAATACAGATAAATAACACATCTACTCACTATAATCAACCAAATATAGCCATTCATGAAACTAAAGTGGACAATTCAAACTTAAACATCACATAGACCTATTGAACAATACATTTTTGCATAACTGAAATAATTAAACATGGCATAGTTAAAGCACCGAATGGCAAATGCTACTACAACAAAGGGTACGTGTTGGCAAGCTAGAAAAGTTATATTTGCTGATAGAATGTTGCCTCACATTTCATGGACGGGGTCCTTCCAATTGGAAGAGCACATACCCCTGGTGCACTCTCTGATGTCACAGATGGGTTGTTTCACCTTGGAAGAACCTTCGTGGGTGCCCTCCTCGTGGTCGTGGTCGATGAGATCTGACTTGGCAATTGAGGATCCTAAGCCGCCACCGTAGAACGTGTCCTTTAGAAGTAATAAAATGGGCTCGATGACGTATAAAGCTCGCAAATCCTTGACCGCTTGGCGGAGGAGATCAGCCGCAGGGCCATCGAAGAGATCGGCGGCGGTTGAACCAGAGGGGTTGGGGATGGACCACTTAACCTGTGACATGGCCCGCGTGAAGCCGTCGGTGTGGACGAGCTTGATGTCGTAGCCAGCTTTCCTGAGATACAGTAATACGCTAGCCCGCTGACATGAAGCCTTCGGCATGGCAACGTAGTCAACGTCTTTGCCGGCTTCCGCGGCGACGTGTTGCTCTGGGATCGACAGGTTAGGGCGAACGGCGGCCACCTCGCCAACGTCCGCCGGAGAGGCCATGATAAACCTCTTCTTGGCCGAAAGCTCGTCGGGCTCCCCGGGATACGTGGTCGAGCTTAGGCTACGACATTCTGAAGCAGGGGGTGTGGATCTGGCACGGAGGGACACCGCGGGCCTCATCTAAAATGTAACATCCAAATTTTAAATTTGGATGTTATACAAAGGTCATCATATGCATATCATATTTTTATTTGCATTTTGCTTTTGATCTTAGAAATCTTAAGCAACTCAAGGACCCAAGGAGAGAATTGGATATTTCATAAATTTTCATATTTGGAATTTTCTCAAATTTGAAAAAAAGGGTCGATTTGGTTTTAATATTTTTCTCTCCGAATATTTCAATATTTAAAAATAAGAGAGAGAGGATAATATGACTTCTTCAAAAAGAGAGGAATATTGGAGGTAAAATTTTAGATTCAAATAAATATTTTATTTGGATTTTACTTGATATTTTATTCGAATTACAAAAATATGCATTTTTCAAAGTTGCATTATTAGGCCAGAAAAATGTTCACATTGTTCTAAATATTTTATTTGGACGGTAATAATTGTTTTTGGCATTATCAGAATTTTTTATGTTTTATGAGGATTTTTCTTTGGTGGAATTTTTTTATTTCTTTTTTTAAGTTCTTCGCCCGACTGGGCCGAAGGCCCAGCCGAGCCAGGCCGGACCACCTCAGCCCCGCTGCCTTCCTCTCGAGCGGGAGGAATCCCGCGCGCCGCCGCCGCCGAGGGAGTCCGAGCCGGACTCCCCATCGCCGCCCCCAGTCGCACGCCACCACACCCCCCAACCTTTATATAGGGTCGAGGCCCCGCCGCCACCGCCACCCCGCCGCCTGCAGCCGCCGCCTCCTCGCCGAGCCGCACCGCCGCCGCGCCGTCGTCCCACCCCGCCGATGCCGCACCGCCGCCGCAGCCCCGCCGCCCAAGCCGCCGCCCCGCCTTGCCGGATTCGCCTCGCCGACCCGCCGGTTTTCGTCGAGAACCGGTAAAAGCCGCCATTTTTTCGGTTTTCGATCTAGATCGGTTTTATCTTAGGGTTAGAGTTTTTCTCGGTTTTCTCGATCGGATCTATTTAGCGAACGTTCACTCGAACATATCTGTTCGCGAACGTTTTCGTTCGTTTGTCTCTGATAACGAACGTTCGTTTGTTAGTCTTTTTTTCGGCCAGGGACCTATCTAAGATTATTTTTATCGTAGATTAGCCCCTGATCTTTAAACCCTCGCAACTTTTTAATCGTTCGTCCAAATCCAGTGAAACCAACGCCAAAATCTTCGTCTCGAACCCCTCTTTCCAGTTAATCAACTTTAACATGGTTTTGACAAAGTAAATTTTGGTTCCAAGCAGATTTGAATTCGAACTTCTTTCGATCATAGTTTGAGTTTCGTAGCTCCGATTTGATTGATTCTTTTTGCAAATCGAAGCACTTCAGTTGAACTTTCAGTTTGGTCTTTCTCATCTGAGTTTTACCCTTGAATATATGCTTGAGTGCTTATGTATGCTATTATTTATTTGAGATAGAATTTCCGGAGTGCGAAGCGTGCTACTACGAGTCTCTAGGGTTTGCAGATCGCCAGCAAGGCAAGTAACACTTTGATCATATCCCTTTAATACCCAGTTTTTATGCATTAGTTTCAACCCTCAAACATTGCATGAGTAAGATCTGCTTAACTTGTGGGTATTGGGAAGTAGTTGATGAGGTAGAACCTATTGTCCTTTATTATAAACCTTGGGAGTTACTTCTACATTATGTTTATACTGCTATGCTATGGTCGTAGACATGGACTGGTTGAGTGTATCCATGATAGATGTGAGAGTTATTAATAATGGTTAACTTAAGGTGGCTACTTTAATACACATCTGGGTGGATTGGTTGAGGCACCCTGGAGCACCCAGTGGTTGTCTGGGCACCTGGAGCAATCCAGAGTTGTCCTGGGATATCCCGAAGTACCCGTGTGATCATCCTATGGAATGCCACCCAGACTCAAAGGGGTCATAATATTATTCATGCTAGAAACTTCCGTGTGCAGCCACAAGCCATTATGGGCTCTGGCATAGTTGAGTATGTTGCGTGACCTCTTTCAGTGGTAGACTAGCGGGTGTAGGGGATGTAGGTAGTACTGTCTACCCAGAGTAAAGAGTTAATACTTCTGAAAGACTGTGTCTCGGTCATCCGTTTCTCAAACACCATGTAGTGCGAGAAAACCAATGGAGGAGATCGAGTCTTGTGGGGAAAAGTGCTCAAACCTTTGCAGAGTGTACAAACTAATCATGGTTAGCTGTGCCCGCGGTTATGGACATCTTGAGTATCTGATTCTTGAATTATTAATTTGATCTCATCATGTTACTTAAATAATTTGTCGGGTTATTGATGTTAATTTGGGATTGAGTTGGAGGAACCTTCTCAATATTTACCAACCAACTTGTTAGTTAAATAAAATTTATTCCTTTGTAGTATGGAAAAATTGGCTTTACGCAAAAATATGAAAACCATAGAGCCTCCACCAGCCATATATGCATGTAGATATAGTTGTTTATCTTGTTCATTGCTCTACAGTGTTATTACCAGCATATTCCATGTGCTGACCCGTTTCGGGCTGCAACGTATTATGTTGCAGACTTTTCAGACGAAGAGTAAGGTGCGCTAGGTCGTTGTCGTGCACTCAGCTATGCCGTTGGAGTTGATGGACTCATTTACCTTCGATGCTTCCACATTTATCTTATTTAGATGGCCTTAAGACATATTATTGTAATAAGTTCTCTTTTGAAACATTCGATGTAATAAGTGTGTGATTACACTCTGTTATAAATCCTTCAAGTAATGTGTGTGTCAGCATTACCGATCCAGGGATGACACTTATGCATAGAGATTTGACCGTTTGAGGTCGGATCGCTACAAGATGGTATCAGAGCACACGCTGACTATAGGACGCGAGCACTAAGATAAAGCCATAGGTCACTCTTCTCTACTCATTTCTGACTCCTCTCCATTTTCCACTCTATAAATGGTGGACCCGAGGAACAAGTTTGCTCAACTGGATGAAGACACACCCTTTGGACAACACTTGAAGGAAGTCACTAGGTACCTGAACATCGGAATACCAAGCTTCACCGGGACCTACACCGCCACTTTACCAGAAGATGAGCGTTGGATGATTCGAGTTCATGTTCCAGGAAGGACATTCACGCCAGTTACTGAACCCATAGAGTTTTCCCCTGATGCACCAACCTGGAGTTTAGGAAAGAGCATGGCAGCCCACATCGCCATGGGACGCATCGGCAACGTCTACAACAAGGATCTTAAGGACACCATCTACCAGATATGTGGGCGTCGAGATGAGGAATGGGAGATGATCAGCACCAGGAGGGACAAGTCCAGCACATTCGCCGCTAGGAGAATCAAATGTGTGCCAACCTGATTGATCTGAAGAAAGTGATGACCAAGAACATGGAGCTTGAAGAGGAACTCAAGTCTACACGTGATGGATACGAGGAGGAAATCACAGTGTTACTAGAGAAGAATGAAGACCTGAAGAAGAAGCTAGGAGTATTCATGGGAGACCCCGCGCCAGGAGGAGATGACGACCATCCCGAGGATTACTTCATCATCGACGACACTGACTCCGACCCCGACAGTAGTGACAATGACGAAGACGAAGCTGGAGCGGATATCATGGAGTCATCCACCGATCAAAATTTCTAGTCAACCACCATATTATCAGTAGTATTCCCCCATGTATATAGTAGTAGTATGCGTATTTTGTAACGGTAGTTTAGATCGATTGTATGCCCTTGTTTGAATTGAGTGGTTTGATATGAATGTGTTTATCCCATGCGCATATGGGTAGTGATTTCTCTTTAGACCTCATTCTATTCTAAATCTCTTCCCTCTAAACCCATCAGATGCCTCCAAGACGTGACACCGGATTTGCCTTCCCACCGGAGCTCACTCAGTTGATCCAACAGTAGAATTCCTTGATGCAACTGGTAGTTCAAAACCAAGGCAACAACAACAACCCGCCACCACCACCACCAGTTGACAACTTAGCCCGTTTTCTGAGGTTGAATCCGCTGGTGTTTTCGAGTAGCACCGAGCCAATTGTTGCTGATGATTGGCTCCGTAGGATTGGAAGGGAGCTGACCACCGCAGGTTGCACAGATGCTGAGAAGGTGAGCTTTGCTGCACATCAACTGGATGGACCCGCGGCCTCATGGTGGGAGAACTACACCACCACTTTCCCCATAGCCAATGTCACTTGAGATCGGTTTCAGCAAGCTTTCCGTACCGCCCATGTCTCAACTGGAGCTATGAGCATGAAGAAGCGTGAGTTTCGCAACTTACGCCAGGGAAATCGTACTGTGGGGCAGTATGTGGATGAGTTCAGTAAGTTAGCATGCTATTCCCCGGATGATGTGGCCACAGATGCCGCGAAGCAGGAGAAGTTTATGGAAGGGCTGAATGATGAGCTGAGTATGCAGTTGATGGTAGCAACATTTGCTAACTACCAGGACTTGGTAGACAGGGCTCTCATGATTGAAGGGAAGCAGCAGCAGATAGAAAGCCACAAAAGGAAGTATGGACAAGGGAAGTACAACTCAGGAGCTCAGCAGAGACCCCGTTTTACCCCGAACTCGGGAGAACATACTCACCATAACCATGGAGGTCACACTCACAATGGAGGAAGTTCGCATAACCATAGTGGCCCAAAGAATGGGAATGGGAATGTAGGAAGCAGCAGCCAGAACCGTTCCAACCGAGCAACACCCGCCAAGAAGGATCTAAGTCATATTACTTGTTTCAAGTGCGGGAAGACTGGACACTACGCCACCAAGTGTTCTGAAGTAAAGAATGGAAATGGCAATGGAAGTTCTCGGAAGAAGCCCAACCCTTTCACCAGAGGTCAGGTGAACCACATCAACGTGGAGGAGGTTGAAGAGCATCCAGATGCAGTTATCGTAAGTTTTTGGTTAAGTCATTTACCGCACTTGTTCTTTTTGACATTGGTGCAACGCATTCATTCATATCAAGGGGATTTGTGAACAAATATAAGTTGCCAACCTTAGCCCTTAGGTCACCCATGTTAGTAAGCTCGCCACGTGCAGAGTATATGGCCAGCCGATGGTGTGATCGGTTACCCTTAAC
This sequence comes from Aegilops umbellulata, assembly GCA_032464435.1. Classification (NCBI taxonomy): domain Eukaryota; kingdom Viridiplantae; phylum Streptophyta; class Magnoliopsida; order Poales; family Poaceae; genus Aegilops; species Aegilops umbellulata. The sequence continues at coordinate 343,931,154 of CP136056.1, read as the reverse complement.
AATTGGTAGCCATATTTTTCCCTCAGACCTAATAATTTTGGAGTCACAAGGACTGGATATAATACCAGGCATGGATTAGCCATCAAAGTATGGAGGAAACATTGGTTGTGCTAGTAAGTCAATTCTACTCACCACCCCGGAGGGAAAGAGGATCAAGTATGTATCCAGGCATGCGCCAAGGAGAGCCCAAGTGAATTCCCTCTCAGGAGTTGTTCAGGAGGAAGTGTCTGTTGTGAAGGATTACCCGGATGTATTTCCAGAGGAACTACCAGGCATGCCGCCGGATCGAGATATAGATTTTTTGATAGAGTTGTTGCCAGGCACCGGACCAATATCGAAGAGGCCATACCGGATGCCCGCAAATGATCTGGAGGAAATTAAGAAGCAGATTAAAGAATTATTGGAGAAGGGTTACACTCGACCAAGTTCATCACCGTGGGGAGCCCCAGTGCTCTTGGTTGAGAAGAAGGATGGATCATTAAGGATGGTTGTTGATTATCATGCATTGAATGAAGTAACGATCAAGAACAAGTACCCACTACCAATGATCAATGATTTGTTTGACCAGCTGCACGGAGCTAAAGTATTCTCCAAGATCGATCTGCGATCAGGATATCACCAGCTGAAGATCCAGGAACAGGATATACCAAAGACAGCTTTTACCACAAGGTACGGGCTATATGAGTACACGGTTATGTCATTTGGATTGACTAAAGCCCTGCCTACTTCATGAGTATGATGAATAAGGTGTTCATGGAGTTTTTGGATAAATTTGTTGTGGTGTTCATTGATGATATTTTGGTATACTCGAAGAACCAAGAGGAGCATAAGGAGCATTTGCGTTTAGTTCTCGAGAAGCTCAGAGAACATCAGCTATATCTCAAGTTTAGCAAATGTGAGTTTTGGTTGAAGGAAGTTGGATTTCTTGGACATGTTATATCAGAAGAAGGTATCGCAATAGACCCTACTAAGGTTCAGTCAGTAACTGAGTGGTTGGCACCCACCTCAGTTGGAGAGATCAGCAGTTTTCTAGGACTCGAGGGATATTATCGGAGATTCATTGAGAATTTTTCCAAGATTGCGAAGCCTATGACGGAGTTGTTGAAGAAGGACACTAAGTTTAAATGGACGGATGAATGTGAGGCTAGTTTTCAGGAGTTGAGGAAACCTTTGGTCACAGCCCCAGTGCTAATTCTTCCGAATATATGCAAGGATTTCCAAGTGTATTGCGACGCTTCTCGCTTAGGACTTTGAGGTGTACTTATGCAGGACGGAAGAGTTGTTTCACATGCCTCACGTCAACTTCGACCGCATGAGTTGAATTATGCCATGCATGATTTGGAGTTAGCAGTCGCAGTGCATGCGCTCAAGACCTGGAGACATTTTCTTATTGGAAGCCGTTGTGATGTGTACACGGATCACAAGAGTTTGAAGTACATTTTCATGCAGAAGGATCTGAATCTAAGGCAGAGGAGATGGTTGGAGCTTATAAAGGATTATGATATGAAGTTGCATTATCATCCAGGAAAGGCCAATGTCGTAGCAGACGCTATGAGCTGGAAGAGTTATGTCAATACCCTCGTAAGTGGAGGATTACCAAAGGAGTTAGCCGAAGATCCCAGGGAGCTTCGTATGGAGATAGTTCCAAGAGGTTTTGTTGTAGCAATGGAGGTTCAGTCAACGTTATTGGGAAATATTCGAGAAGCTCAAAAGGATGACAAAGAAATTGCTGAGATAAAGGAGAAGGTGAGTAAAGGAAAAGCCAAAGGTTTTCGAGAGGATGAGCACAAAACCTTATGGTTTGAGGACCATGTATATGTACCAAATAATGCAGCAATTAGGAAGTTAATACTTCACGAAGCCCATGACTCGCCATACTTGATTCACCCCGGAAACACCAAGAAGTATTTGGATTTAAAGGAGCGTTTCTGGTGGACAGGCATGAAGAAGGATATTGCCGAGTATGTTGTCGTATGTGATGTATGTCAGAGAGTGAAGGCAGAACATCAGAAGCCAACATGATTACTGTAGCCTATGCCGATACCCAAATGGAAATGGGACAAGCTTGGCATGGATTTTATCACCGGATTACCCAAGACCCGGTCAGGATATGATTCTATCTGGGTAGTAGTCGATCGTTTGACCAAAGTGGCTCACTATATTCGAGCGAAAACCACCTATACGAGTGTGAAGTTGGCCAAGATATATATGACCAGGATCGTATGTCTGCATGGAGTTCCGAGGACCACCGTATCAGACAGAGGAACACAGTTCACCTCAAAGTTTTGGAATCAGTTGCACCAGACTTTGGGTACCAGGCTAGAGTTCAGTACAACCTTTCATCCATAGACAGATGGACAGACCGAGAGAGTTAATCAGATTCTAGAGGATATGTTGAGAGCCTGTGCACTAGATTATGGATCTACTTGGGAAGATAATTTACCTTTTGCGGAGTTCTCATACAACAACAGTTATCAAGCTAGTTTGAAGATGGCCCCTTTTGAATCTTTGTATGGGAGGAGGTGTAGAACACCGTTAATGTGGGATGAAGTTGGAGACCATCAATTGTTTGGAACGTATCTGATCAAGGAATCTGAAGAGAAGGTTAAGTTGATTCACGACAGACTGAAAGTAGCACAGTCCAGGCAGAAGAGTTATGCAGACTCCAAATGCAAGGAGGTAGTCTATAAAATCGGAGATAGAGCATATCTACGTGTGTCACCGCTCCGAGGAGTTAAACGATTTGGAGTTAAGGGAAAGTTAGCCCCGAGATTTGTAGGACCATACCGAGTTTTTGAGCGTATGGGAGAAGTAGCCTACAACTTGGAGTTACCCGAAGGATTGTCAGGAGTTCATGATGTGTTTCACATTTCCTAGCTGAAGAAGTGCCATGCAGAGATGGACGATATTCCTCTGAGAGATACAGTGCCCCTGGAAGCAATTCAATTGGACTGTGATCTAACCTACGAGGAGAAACCCGTCAAAATTCTCGAGTTTTCCAGCCGAGTTACACGCAACAAGGTTATCAAGTTTTTCAAAGTTTAGTGGGGCCACCATACCGAGGATGAAGCCACCTGGGAACGAGAGGAAGACCTATGGAAAGACCACCCACACCTATTTTCTAGCCAAACTGAATCTCGAGGGCGATATTCATCTTAAGGGGGGTAGGTTTGTAACATCCCAATTTTCAATTTGGATGTTATACATAGGTCATCATATGCATATCATATTCTTATTTGCATTTTTGGTTTTGATCCTAGAAGTCTTAAGCAACTCAAGGACCCAAGGAGAGAGTTGCAGATTTCATAAATTTTCATATTTGAATTTTTCTCAAATTTGAAAAAGAGGGTCAATTTGGTTTTAATATTTTTCTCTCCAAATATTTCCAATATTTAAAAATAAAAGAGAGAAGATAATATGACTTCTTCGAAAACAGAGGAAAATTTTTAGAATCAAAAAAATATTTTATTTGGATTTTTTTGAGATTTTATTCGGATTAGAAAATATGCTTTTTTCAAAATTGCATTATTAGGCCAGAAAAATGTTCACATTGTTCTAAATTTTTTATTTAGATGGCGAAAATTGTTTTTGGCATTTTTAGAATTTTTTATATTTTATTAGGATTTTTCTTCGGCGGAATTTATTTTGTTTAAAAAATAGGAGTTCTTCGCACCATTGGGCCGAAGGCCCAGCCGAGCCAGGCCGGCCCACCTCTGCCCCACCGCCTTTCTCCCGAGCGGGAGGAATCCCGCGCGCCGCCGCCGAGGGAGTCTGAGCTGGACTCCCCATCGACGCCCCCTACCACACGCCACCACACCCCCCAGCCTTTATATAGGGCCGAGGCCCCACCGCCACCACCACCCCGCCGCCTGCAGCCGTCGCCTCCTCGCCGAGCCGCGCCACCGCCGCAAACCACCGCCGCTGTTGCGGCGTCGTCCCACCCCACCGAAGCCGCGCCAACGCCCCGCCGCAGCCCCGACTCGCCGGATCTCGCCTCGCCGACCTATCGGTTTTCGTCGAGAACCGGTAGAAGTCGTCGGTTTTTTTGGTTTTCGATCTAGATTGGTTTTATCTTAGGGTTAGGGTTTTTCTCGGTTTTTCTCAATCGGATCTATTTAGCGAACGTTCACTCAGACGTCTCTGTTCGCGAACGTTTTCGTTCGTTTGTCTCTGATAACGAATGTTTGTTCGTTAGTCTTTTTCTTTTTACCCTTGAATATATGCTTGAGTGCTTATGTATGCTATTATTTATTTGAGATAGAATTTCCGGAGTGCGAAGCGTGCTACTACGAGTCTCTAGGGTTTGCAGATCGCCAGCAAGGCAAGTAACACTTCGATCATATCCCTTTAATACCCAGTTTTTATGCATTAGTTTCAACCCTCAAACATTGCATGAGTAAGATCTGCTTAACTTGTGGGTATTGGGAAGTAGTTGATGAGGTAGAACCTATTGTCCTTTATTATAAACCTTGGGAGTTACTTCTACATTATGTATATACTGCTATGCTATGGTCATAGACGTGGATTGGTTGAGTGTATCCATGATAGATGTGAGAGTTATTAATAATGGTTAACTTAAGGTGGCTACTTTAATACACATCTGGGTGGATTGGTTGAGGCACCCTGGAGCACCCAGTGGTTGTCTGGGCACCTGGAGCAATCCAGAGTTGTCCTGGGATATCCCGAAGTACCCGTGTGATCATCCTATGGAATGCCACCCAGGCTCAAAGGGATTATCAGATTATTCATGCTAGAAACTTCCGTGTGCAGCCACAAGCCATTATGGGCTCTAGCATAGTTGAGTATGTTGCGTGACCTCTTTCAGTGGTAGACTAGCAGATGTAGGGGATGTACGCGGTACTGTCTACCCAGAGTAAAGAGTTAATGCTTCTGAAAGACTGTGTCTCAGTCATCCGTTTCTCAGACACCATGTAGTGCGAGAAAATCAACGGAGAAGATCGAGTCTTGTGGGGAAAAGTGCGCAAACCTCTGCAGAGTGTACAAACTAATCATGGTTAGCCGTGTCCCCAGTTATGGACATCTTGAGTATCTGGTTCTTGAATTATTAATTTGATCTCATCACGTTACTTAAATAATTTGTTGGGTTATTGATTTTAATTCGGGATTGAGTTGGAGGAACCTTCTCAATATTTATCAACCAACTTGTTAGTTAAATAAAATCTATTCCTTTGCAGTATGGAAAAATTGGCTTTACGCAAAAATATGAAAACCATAGAGCCTCCACCAGCCATATATGCATGTAGATATAGATGTTTATCTTGCTCATTGCTCTAAAGTGTTATTGCCAGCATATTCCATGTGCTGACCTGTTTCGGGCTATAACGTATTATGTTGCAAACTTTTCAGACAAAGAGTAAGGTGCGCTAGGTCGTTATCGTGCACTCAGCTATACCGTTGGAGTTGATGGACTCATTTACTTTCGTTGCTTCCGCGGTTATCTATTTAGATGGCCTTAAGCCATATTATTGTAATAAGTTCTCTTTTGAGACATACGATGTAATAAGTGTGTGATTGCACTTTGTTATAAATCCTGCAAGTACTGTGTGTGCCAGCATTACCGATCCAGGGATGACACTTATGGACAGAGATTTGACTGTTTTAGGTCGGATCGCTACATAAAAACTCAGGGGAGTGGGGCGACGGTATGGGAATCGTTGGATAACCTGAACTTTATTATCTAATCTGGGAGGAACGGGCAGACCGACAGGGTTGGCGGCGGCGCCGCCGCCGGCGGCGGCCGCGAGCTAGGGTTCGAAGGGGGGAGGGGGCGGGTGGGGGACTGTGGAGGGGGTGTTTGAGGATACGCCACGGCTATTGAAAATTTTAGTAATGGTGGGTGGAGATGGTGGTCGACGTGGAGGGCGACGGTTCAAGTGCCTCGGCTGCTAAAATTTTACTATAAGGTCAGTGTTGGAGGAGTGTGGGTGACGGTTGAAGTACGGCGGCTACTAAAATTTGGGTAAAGGAATTGGTGCGGGGCGGGAGTGCCCAAGATCGCGCACGGTCCAATAACAATATGTGTGTATGATAATAAGGAAAAGTGGCGCGGATCCGCCGATTTTTGTAACTCTCAAGGCGGGTAGTTTGTTTTTTATATTTCTAGCTAGCTGGTCTATCGCACACGATTCGTCCTAATTTCCAAATAAACTTAGCCGCCTTTAGCTTCCATAGGTGGTGGTTTTACAGCGCACTTGCATCGCACAAGGTCAAGCCAGTACCTCCACCCTTTCCTCGCGCTTGCGCGGTCGTAGTGATTTCAGCGCACTGGCATCGCACACGGTTGAGCTAGTACCTCCACCCTTTGCTCGCACTTGCGCAGTCGTGGTGATTTCACCGCACTTGCATCGCACACGGTTGAGCCAGTACCTCCACCCTTTGCTCGCGCTTGCGCAGTCGTGGTGATTTCAGCGCACTTGCATCGCACACGGTTGAGCCAGTACCTCCACCTTAATTTGCTCAAGCTTGCACGGTCGTGGTGATTTCAGCGCACTTGCATCGCACACAGTTGAGCCAGTACCTCCACCCTTTGCTCGCGCTTGCGCGGTCGTGGTGATTTCAGCGCACTTGCATCGCACACGGTTGAGCCAGTACCTCCACCTTAATTTGCTCGCGCTTGCGCGGTCGTGGTGATTCACATCGCACTTGAATCGCACATGGTTTAGATATTATACCCCGTGTCTGTTGAGGACCATCAGAGTCTTTGCAGCAAAAAATAACGTTAGGGAGGGTCAAAAGACAGCCACACCAGCATGTGGCCCAAATATATATGAGTGAAAAGGGTGGTATGTGATGTTCAAAATTTCCAATGCACCACTTTGACCCCATGGGCCCACGGTTGGGCGCGTCATTGAAGATTGATGAGAGGGGCCAGAAGTCAAGAACCACCTGGAAGTGGCCAAATATATGTACGAATATTGGGGATGTTTAAAACTTTAAATACACAAGGCATAACTTTGGTGGCACCTGCCTCGCAAACCCGAAAGCACCCTAACAACCACCTAGCTAGGATATATATATATATATAATGACATAATGCCGTACCTAGCTAGGATGCTTGGCCCACCACCTCCCACTTCGTGTCAGCGGGGCGGATGCCCGTAATGATCGATACTTTGGTCATACATGCATGTCGCCATGACCTACCATAAGACGGACCAATGAATCTTTCATTTGGTCAAATGACAGGTGTTGTTGTCGATAAACTGCTTGGGCCAATAGATTGAACCATCATAAACATCGCACAAGGGGGACCAGAAAACCAGCACCTCTTGCATGCGGCCCAAAATGATGTACGTTGGGAAGGGGTGATGTGTGTTTTCAATATAGAATAATGTACAATTTAGATGTGGTGCATACCTATCGATACAGACAACAACCATGAAGGTAAGGTAGTTAAGGACGAGATACGTACGCAGGGTTTGATGTAGGTCGAACCCAGCAATCCGAGCATCTGGGAGGGAATCCTGACAACGCATGAGCTCGAGCTTTGGTTGACCGACATTTGACGGTGACCGGCCCTAACATGAACTAGGAGAAATCCATTCATGGCCAACACATACCCCTCATTATCGGTCAAAGGGATGATATATATACAATCGGGGAGCCCACAGATATCTGTGTCATCACAAAAAACCGCACAAGGGAGACATGGTCGATCAGAAGACCCTGTATACACTGCATGCGGCCCAAAAATATGTATGGGTACGATGGTGTATGATGTGTTTAAATCCCAAATGCACAACTTCGATGGGCCACGCCAAGTACATTACAAACCGAACACCGTACCCGACTCCGAGCCTGGTTCAATACCTATGATGTCAGTTTCCCAACTTCGAGGCGGCAGCGGGGGGGTCGTCCCACACATGCGCTCAAACTTTATTTTGTATAGCATGGGACACGCCTATATATATCTATACACATATATAGTGTGTGAATAACTATGAAAGTTGCTCGTTGGATGAAGCCAATCCGACGGTACAAAGATGGCAAATTCGAGCACTACTGGCCTTTGGATATCATCTACATTCCACCAGATTCTGCCACATGTACAATCTAGAAGACTCCATGGTTGAACTTAAGCATAATGCACAAACCTCAAAACACAAGCACTTCTCCTTTGTTCTCTAGAATCTTCCATATCTTAATTGCCCAAACCTTTTTTTTCTAAATGAATTGTCACTTTTTGTTTTTACCTTTACAATGCACAATTCCATGAATCTTAAAATAGTATTTTACAAAACTAATTGATTTTGGATGAGACGAACTATAAGAATCAAAAGAACATCTACATCATGCATATCTGGGAGAAGAGGCGGAAAACCGATGAGAGGAGTGGCGAGAAACGGTAGCCTGTGTTGAATGAAAACCTAGCAGAGAAGGAAGCGTGAGCTACACGACGCATGCGCACAGTGCTTACCCATGTACTGCATGTGCTGTCGAAAGGGCTCAGGATTGCCGTTTGATCTGGGAGCATCCAATGGTGCACACATACGATCTGTGGGGTTTGGGTTCTGGCCAGTCAGAACGCAAGACTCAGATCACGCGCGCAGCGGGGGGGATATCATACGAAAACCAACATTCGGTGGAAACCGGTGAAAACCACAAGAAAAAGATGTTTTGAAGTTTCAAACAAAGATCAAAAAATGAGGGATGTTGAGAGTATGATGTTTTATTGGCACACAAAATTTCAAGTTGAAACACATTAAGAGATGTGAGCTATGAAAAAGACAAAATCAATGTTGAATAGTGCCGAATAGTAATGTCACTATTCAGGGCGGAATTTGCCTTTTTAATAGCTCACATCTCGTAATGTTTTTCAACTTGAAATTTTTTGTCGCAATAAAACATCACCTTCTTAACATCCCACATTTTTTTTTAGATTTTTATGAAACTTTAAAATATGGTTTTCACGAAGTTTCCATTGAATATCGGCTTTCGTGGGTGAACCGTGTGCTATTTGAAAAACATTTCATGAGAATAATCTCGGTTTTTTAAATCCCCGTAAATCCAAAACTAAGCTGAAAATCGTGAAACCTGCCATGGTGTCACGACATCGTACTTATATGTCGAGGAATTTTTTCGTCCATTGTGGCGCAAGTTTTATTACTAGCCTCTTACAAACTGGAGCTTCTCTCAAAGAAGCCTCGTAGTTCCGATAGCGAAACGTGTCCCCCTTGTGGGTGAAACATAATCACTGCCTCTTTTCACCTTGTATTTTCTTCTACGGGCAACATGGAACGACAGGATATCCGTGCTGAAATTTAAACTGATTCAGGGTTCGTTTGGCCTTTTTATACACTAATTGAGTTTACTAGGCATTTAATGTCCATAATTCAAATTCGAACTACAAATACATGCTCCAGTTCACCAAAATGACTAGAAAAATTATACATGTGTCCTTGGGTGCATTTTTAGGCCCCATGCCAGGAATGGGAACGAATTACAACCGTACTGGTGTCATGGCTTGTACTCAAACATTTCAAATCTCGGTTTTTAAGTCCCCATAAATCCTAAATTCACCAGAAAGTCATCAAAGGTGGCATGGTGTCACGTCATGGCACATATATGTTGTGGTAAAAACATTGTCCAATTCGGGCCAAGCTTTATTACAAACTGAAAGTGCAACTATCCCTAGGTGGTTTTGGTAATTTATAACAGCATATAGCTCATTGAGCTAATGCAATTCCAAGACAATTATTTCAGGAAAGCTCAATGATTGGCATGGCATGGATGGTGAAAGTGGAACCCTCAAAATACTAAGGACAAAGGATTGGCTCAAGCTCAAAAGCTCAAGACTCCTCATTTTATATTTTAGTGATCCAAGATCACATTGAGTCTATAGGAAAAGCCAATACTATCAAGGAGGGATGAGGTGTTGCTTAATGAGCTCTTTGCCTTATGTGCTTAATGATATGCTCCAAAATACTCAACTATTTTCCCATATCCACATATGACCTAAACCCCAAGCCAAACTCGGTCCTACCGACTCTTTCTATCCGGCGCCACCGAGTTTTTCATATGTCATAAGCCACTGCCAAACCCTAGCAAATCGGTTTCACCGATAGGGATCTCGGTCTCACCGAGATGGGATTGCAACCTCTCTGTTTCCCTTTCGTAACTTTTCGGTCTCACCGAAAGAGCGGATCGGTCCCACCGAGATTGCAATGCAAACTCTCTGTTTCCCATTTGTAACTTTTCGGTCTCACCGAAAGAGCAAATCGGTCCCACCGAGTTTGCCTGACCAACTCTCTGGTTAGCTAATTACCAAATCGGTCTCACCGAGTTTGTGTAATCGGTCTCACCGAGATTACGTTATGCCCAAACCCTAACCACATCGGTCCTACCGAGATGCATGTCAGTCCCACCGAAAATCTCTAACGGTCACTAGGTTTACCATTTCGGTCCGACCGAGTTTGTTGATTCGGTCCCACCGAGATTGGTAGATTGTGTGTAATGGTTGGATTTTAAGTGGAGGCTATATATACCCCTCCACCTCCTCTTCATTCGTGGAGAGAGCCATCAGAACACACCTACACTTCCAATTCATATGTTCTGAGAGAGAACCACCTACTCATGTGTTGAGACCAAGATATTCCATTCCTACCATATGAATCTTGATCTCTAGCCTTTCCCAAGTTGCTTTCCACTCAAATCTTCTTTCCACCAAATCCAAATCCTGTGAGAGAGAGTTGAGTGTTGGGGAGACTATCATTTGAAGCACAAGAGCAAGGAGTTCATCATCAACACACCATTTGTTACTTCTTGGAGAGTGGTGTCTCCTAGATTGGCTAGGTGTCACTTGGGAGCCTCCGACAAGATTGTGGAGTTGAACCAAGGAGTTTGTAAGGGCAAGGAGATCGCCTACTTCGTGAAGATCTACCGCTAGTGAGGCAAGTCCTTCGTGGGCGATGGCCATGGTGGGATAGACAAGGTTGCTTCTTCGTGGACCCTTCGTGGGTGGAGCCCTCCGTGGACTCGCGCAACCGTTACCCTTCGTGGGTTGAAGTCTCCACTAACGTGGATGTAGGATAGCACCACCTATCCGAACCACGGGAAAAACATCCTTGTCTCCAATAGCGTTTGAATTCTCCAAACCCTTCCCTTTACATTCTTGCAAGTTGCATGCTTTACTTTCCGCTGCCTATATACTCTTTGCATGCTTGCTTGAATTGTGTGATGATTGCTTGACTTGTCCTAAAATAGCTAAAATCTGCCAAGAACTAAAATTGGGAAAAGGTTAAGTTTTTATTTGATCAAGTAGTCTAATCACCCCCCCCCCTTTAGACATACTTCCGATCCTACAAGTGGTATCAGAGCTTTGGTCTCCATTTGCTTTGATTCCCATAGCTTTTGGTGGTCATAGCCTTGGTTTCACAACCTAGGAGAGTATGGCGTCTAGTGAGGGAAATTATCACCGTAGAGGTCCTTACTTTGATGGCACTAACTTTGCTAGTTGGAAGCATAAAATGAAAATGCATATTCTTGGACATAACCCTGCCGTTTGGGAGATTGTGTGTGTTGGTTTGCAAGGTGACTTCTTCGAAGGGAAAGAACCAAACCGTGAAGCTACCGCGGATGAGTTGAAGATGCTACAATACAACGCTCAAGGTTGTGATATTCTCTTCAACGGATTGTGCCCCGAAGAATTCAACAAAATCAGCCATCTTGAGAATGCAAAGGAAATTTGGGATACCTTGATTGATATGCACGAAGGTACCGACTCCGTCAAGGAATCTAAATTGGATGTGCTTCAAAGTCAACTTGACAAGTTCAAAATGAAGGATGATGAAGGTGTCGCTGAAATGTACTCTAGGCTTGCTCTCATCACAAATGAGATTGCCGGCTTAGGGAGTGAAGAGATGACTGACAGATTCATCATCAAGAAGATCCTAAGAGCCTTGGATGGAAAATATGATACCGTGTGTACATTGATCCAAATGATGCCCAATTACAAAAATCTCAAGCCAACGGAAGTCATTGGAAGAATTGTTGCTCATGAGATGTCGCTCAAGGACAAAGAGGAACTTCACAACAAATCAAGTGGTGCTTATAAAGCCTCATGTGAAGCCCCCACATCATCAAGTGAGAAACAAAACTTCAATGAAGAACTAAGCTTAATGGTGAAGAACTTCAACAAGTTCTACAAGAGTAGAAGCAAAGATAGAAGCTCCAAGTCAAGGTCCTACAATGACAAAAGATCTTCTAGTCGAGAGCGAAACTGCTACAATTGTGGAAGACCCGGACACTATTCCAATGAGTGTATGGCTCCCTATAAAAGAAGAGAAAATTCTCCAAAAAGAAGAAGCAAAAGAGAGGAATCACCATCACGAGAGAGAAGGAGTAGAGATGATCGTTATGAACGAAGACACTCACAGAGAAGCAAGGATTCGGAAAGAAAGGAAAAATCATCAAGGAGCTACACAAAACGAAGACATCAAGCTCATGTTGGTGAATGGGTATCCGGGTCCGACTCCGACAACCACTCCGAGAGAAGTTATCACTCCGACTCCGAATATACTCAAGATGAAGGTGTTACCGGACTAGCACTTGTGTCAACCAACTCCTACGACATATTTGATTCACCCAATGAAGGAATTGGAAGATGCTTCATGGCCAAAGGTCCTAAGGTAACTCACCCTGAGTATGTTGATTTTAATAGTGATGAAGATGACTTGTTAGGCGATGATGATTTACTTGTTGACAACTCTAGTGATGAATCCTATGATGAAACGTCAATTAATAATGCTAAAACGAATGACAATGATAAGGAGAAAATTGAGGCTCTAACTAAAGAGCTAAACACTCTTAAGTTAGCTCATGAAACTATCCTCGAAGATCATCGAGAACTTTTAAGGGCTCATGAGAAGTTACGCTTTGAAAAGCTCAATCTTGAGCAAGAGCATGAGCTTTTAAAGGCAATCAATGATGATCTCCGCAAGAAAAGTTCTTCTCACATTGCCAAATGTTTACTCTTATCAACTTACATGCCTCAAGTCAAGTCTAGTAACAAGAACAAGAAAGATTCTTCCGCTAGTAGTACCATGTTAAATCCAATATTGTTGCTTCTAGTAGTTCTCTTGATTCCACTAATGATTCTCTTAGCCAAGTTACACTTGAGCAAGAAAATAGCATATTGAAGGAAATCATAGAGAAAGGAGTGTACAAAAGCCTTGCCGGAAGTAAGCAATTCGAGGAGATTGTACGCAAGCAAGGAAGGCACCGGAAGAATCAAGGTGTTGGTTTTGAACAAAAGTTCAATGCCAATGGAGTTGAGTGGGAAGAAGATCAATACCCCAAGACAAAGTTTGTTCCTCAACAAGAGAAGTATGATCCAACTTCTTTCAAGGGGACACAAACTCAAGATGATCTTCCACCACAAGACTACAAGCAAAAGGGCAAGGACAAGCTTCAAGAGGAAATAGATGCATTTGAAGAAGCTCCTAAGACCTTAGTCAAGTGGATTCCCAAGACTGCTTCAAGTTCCACTTCATCAAGTACGACTACAACTCCAAGGATTCCCATCAAGATGGTGTGGATCCAGAAGAAGAAGAACTAGAGAGTTCTTGAGGGTGACTCCGCCAACATACTTCACTCTTATTATTTTGGCAAGAATAAGTGCAATCAACTTCCACATCTTGCACTAGTTCAAGGAGTCACAAACCCTCTTGTTGGTAAGTCAAGGGACAAGGTAATCTAAAAGCTTTCATAGACATCTTCATGTATGTGCATCACTCTATGTCTATGGATATACTTGCTTGTTCCTTGTGGGACTAACCTGTGTAGATATTGAAAGTGCAATTCACTCAAAAGGATAGCTCCAAGTGATCTACATCAATATTGAGCATCCACATCTTCAACATCTACATGAAGTCATCATCGACAAAACCCAAGGTTAGTTCATCCCTCTTAAGGGGGGATATCACATCTAGGGGGAGCTTTACTCTAAGACTTGAGCTAAAGCAACTCTAATGATGTGAAGACAACAATGCTTTATGTAAAAGTGGTAACCCCACTTGAGCTTAAACGATGAGTATGACCTATGATCAAATGTTCTCATTTGACTCCTAAGTCAATATACTCATATATAGATGACCTAGTCATCGCCAATTGCTTGATAGATGCTAGAATTGATTGTGCATGCTTTGTCACATATTTCTATTGCCATTTTATTGTGTGAGCATGCTGGTTGCATATTTCACTCATTCGAGGGCATCCACTTGTTGTTTTGATTGTTTGGCTTTATCTTTTCTTTTGCCAAGTGGATGGACAAGAATGCCTAAGAACCTCCTCTAGCTATCTATGCTTTTCTCGTCTCAAATTCTATTCATGCTACATCACAAAATTGATCAAGTCAAATTCGAACCACTCTGTGTGAGGAGCACTCAGAATCCCCGATTCATCATAGACTTAAACTTCCAAAACCTCTTTGTGATTCTCGGTCTGACCGATACCCCACTTTCGGTCCTACCGAGATCATCAAGTTGATCTATGTTTTCAATCTCGGTGCAACCGACTTGAACTATTCGGTCACATCGAGTTGCAATAACTGTATACAGTTTTGCATCTCGGTGCCACCGAGTCGTTCCACTCGGTCACACCGACAGGGTCGGGCTATATATAGTCACGGGCAAAAATTTGGAAATTTCTCCGAACCTCTTCGCCCGCGCCATAGCTCGCTCTGCCGACGTGGTCTCCGGATCGTCTTCTCGCCGCCAGCAGCCTCCAGTCGCTGGTCTCCGTCGCCGTCAGCGGAAATCACCTCCGCCGTTGCCGCCGTAGTGAGTCTCCGCTGAACTAGGGTATGGACTCGATCTTTGTGCTATCCCCAATCCGATTCCTAGCACATTGTGATCATAATGATTCTTGCCACGTTTGATAAACTTATATCCAGTCAAAGAACTCGTAGATTAGGTTTGATTCGAAAAAATTAGGGTTAGGTTTCTGCCGAAACCATCTCGGACCCACCGAGTTGAAAAACTCGGTCCCACCGATTTGGCCTATGCCATTGCACAAGTGAAACTCGGTCTGACCGAGTGTAACTAATCGGTGTGACCGATTTTTTGAATTTTGTGAAACCCTAGCAGTCTCGGTGCCACCGAACTGTGACTCGGTCTGATCGAGATCACTAGTTTAGGTTCCAAATACTGCTTCGGTATCACCGAGTTTAGAAATCGGTAGATCCGGAATGCTTTCTGTGGGAAACTAAAACTAAGTTTTTGAATCATTCTTTTGCATAAATCTCTGCTTTTTGTGATGCTCATCCAATCTACCTCATCTATAAACTATTCACAGAGTCAGCTTGTTCAACATGTCAGACCAGAGTGACGGTCAGAATCAGTCAGAACAGCCTGTGCATATGAGTGAGGGCACTAGCCCCTCAAGTTCTTCAGATGATGGCAGCAGGAGCACTCCAAGCAATCTGCCAAAGGCTGCCACCAGACAGAGAAGGAAAAGAACTTCGGATTCAGAAGATGAAGACTGTGTGGCAGAGGAGGAGGCAACCTCCAAGAGAGTTGTGCTGAAGAAAGAATATGGCTCAGCTGCAGCCACCAAACCAGGAATGCACAAGAAAGCACCTGCTAGAAGAGTTCCAACCTCTAAGCCTAGGAAGGCTGTGCTTGAGGAAACAATGAAGTTCACTATGGAATCTGAAGGAGAAGATATTGGCCAGGGCAAGAAAAAGAAGAGAGCAAGAACCACCATTGCCAGAGTCATTGGCAAGCCCTCTATGAGAAAAGATTCTGATGAAGAAGAGGAAGAGGAAGGTGCTGCACCAGCACCCAAGGCACCCAAGCTGATGGGTGATGCCATTAGATCAGGGGGAGCTGCATCCAAGCCCAAGGAAGCCCCCAAGACAGCTCCAAAGCAAAAACCCAAGAGGAATACAAGAAATATTCCAGCTGCTGAGAAGAACAAGGCCCCAGTGCCTAATGTTGCTGAAGAAGAAGAAGGACAAGTTTTGAGGAAATTAAAGCCCAAGATCCCAGACCACAATGATGCTCATCCTGTGGCTGAGGATATGAATATCAGGAGAGACTCTGAAAATGGAGAGCAGAAGATCCCTATGCTACCAGGAGAAGAACTGCTGTAGACTACAGGTTCCACACTAAGGAACAGCAGGACTTCTATGAGACAATCCTGTTAGACAAAAAGCCAATTGTCTGTGACATGAAATGGGTTGATTGGCAATACATACAGGACAATGAAGAGCACTTCCCAGGAGTGGAGGACAGCTTCAAGGCTTGTGGAGTAGCAGACTTTGTTGGGCAAAAGCTCACAAAGTGGAACGAGGAACTTATCATGCAGTTCTACTCCACAGCACACTTTTACCCCGATGGGAGGATTGTCTGGATGTCTGAAGGTACGAGGTACCAATCAACTGTTGCAGAATGGGCTCAACTGATCAATGCCCCAGAAGAAAGTGAAGATGACTTGGATGTCTATTCCAAGAAGAAGATGGACCACAACTCAATGATCAACATGTACAAGGAGATCCCTGATAAGGCACTAGAAACTTTCAAGTATGGATCTGTACATTATCTTCTGTCAGGATTGCCAACAATCAACTGGATCTTAAGGCACACTCTGCTACCAAAGTCTGGAGATCACAAGATGGTCAGAGGCCATGCTATCAACCTGCTTCATATCTTTGATGTGCCTCAAAGGTTCAAGGTCATGAGCCTGATGATAGAGACAATCAAGAGGACAGCAGCAGACCAGAAGAGAAGCTATGGATATGCTCCTCAGATCCAAGAACTGATCAACTCCAAGATGGGCACTGGCATATATCTTTTGTGTAAGGAACATCTTCCTATTCATCCTGAGTTTGAAGACAATGAAGTTGTGATGAACATGGATGAACCATCTTCAGCCCATGCCCAAGCACAAAAGGAGAAGGCTAGAAAGGAGAAAGCTGCTAGGATGCCAACTCAAGAGGAGGCATCAGAATACTTCTTGAAGACCAAGCAAGAGCAGCTTAGTTACCTGATTGCATCCACCCTGCGCATTGAGAAAGGTTTGGCCAACCTAACTCAGAACCAGGCGAGCTTAGAGAGGATCATAGAACAGAAGTTCTATGACTTGGATATCAAGGTGACAGAGATACAGACAGAAGTGGAGCAGCTCCAGGATGACATGCAGGAGAGGAGAGGGAAGACAACTACAGATGCATTTGCTAGAGTTCCACGAGCTCAGAGGTCCAGTGCAGTGCCAGTTCCTGACACAAGAGCAACCGCTTCAGCTCCAGCCGCAGCATCAACCCAACCTGCTCCAGCATCCACTTCAGCTCCAACTCCATCAGCATCAACAGAAGCTTTCGTCCTTGGAGTGATCCGGACTCCACCACCTCCTGAAGATCAAGCCTGAGTGTCGATATAGCACTATGCATTTTCTAGGAACTTTTTGGTAACTTGTTGCCAAAGGGGGAGAAGATGTATAGATCATAGGCTTCGAGAGAGAGAGAGTTGTTTTTCTCTCTTGTTTTATTTGGTGGTCTTTGATACATTAGTATTTGCTTTTGGTTGAGATACTTTGATATGCTTGTGAGACATTGATGATCATGTGTTTGATCATAAGCTACACTTATGCATGCTTGATATATCTTATCTATCTTATGTGATCATTCACTTTTGCCTTGGTGATGAGTGCATGTATTTCATTGTTTATCATTTTTTAGCGCTCCACCAAGATGTATGTGACATGGAAGAGTAACCCATAACTCTAACTCTTTGTGCATTTGCAGTCCAAAGCAAATTTTAAATATGCACAAATTTAGGGGGAGCTCTTACTTATCACATACTTCTCAAAGCGACGATGTAATTCATTCTTATTATCATTTGTCGAAGCTTTGATCTATATGTTGTCATCAATTACCAAAAAGGGGGAGACTGAAAGTGCAACTATCCCTAGGTGGTTTTGGTAATTTATAACAACATATAGCTCATTGAGCTAATGCAATTCCAAGACAATTATTTCAGGAAAGCTCAATGATTGGCATGGCATGGATGGTGAAAGTGGAACCCTCAAAATACTAAGGACAAAGGATTGGCTCAATCTCAAAAGCTCAAGACTCCTCATTTTATATTTTAGTGATCCAAGATCACATTGAGTCTATAGGAAAAGCCAATACTATCAAGGAGGGATGAGGTGTTGCTTAATGAGCTCTTTGCCTTATGTGCTTAATGATATGCTCCAAAATCCTCAACTATTTTCCCATATCCACATATGACCTAAACCCCAAGCCAAACTCGGTCCTACCGACTCTTTCTATCCGGCGCCACCGAGTTTTTCATATATCATAAGCCACTGCCAAACCCTAGCAAATCGGTTTCACCGATAGGGATCTCGGTCTCACCGAGATGGGATTGGAACCTCTCTGTTTCCCTTTCGTAACTTTTCCGTCTCACCGAAAGAGCGGATCGGTCCCACCGAGATTGCAATGCAAACTCTCTGTTTCCCTTTTGTAACTTTTCGGTCTCACCGAAAGAGCAAATCGGTCCCACCGAATTTGCCTGACCAACTATCTGGTTAGCTAATTACCAAATCAGTCTCACCGAGTTTGTGTAATCGGTCTCACCGAGATTACGTTATGCCCAAACCCTAACCACATCGGTCCTACTGAGATGCATGTCAGTCCCACCGAAAATCTCTAACGGTCACTAGTTTTACCATTTCGGTCCGACCGAGTTTGTTGATTCGGTCCCACCGAGATTGGTAGATTGTGTGTAACGGTTGGATTTTAAGTGGAGGCTATATATACCCCTCCACCTCCTCTTCATTCGTGGAGAGAGCCATCAGAACACACCTACACTTCCAATTCATATGTTCTGAGAGAGAACCACCTACTCATGTGTTGAGACCAAGATATTCCATTCCTACCATATGAATCTTGATCTCTAGCCTTTCCCAAGTTGCTTTCCACTCAAATCTTCTTTCCACCAAATCCAAATCCTATGAGAGAGAGTTGAGTGTTGGGGAGACTATCATTTGAAGCACAAGAGCAAGGAGTTCATCATCAACACACCATTTGTTCCTTCTTGGAGAGTGGTGTCTCCTAGATTGGCTAGGTGTCACTTGGGAGCCTCCGACATGATTGTGGAGTTGAACCAAGGAGTTTGTAAGGGCAAGGAGATCACCTACTTCGTGAAGATCTACTGCTAGTGAGGCAAGTCCTTCGTGGGCGATGGCCATGGTGGGATAGACAAGGTTGCTTCTTCGTGGACCCTTCGTGGGTGGAGCCCTCCGTGGACTCGCGCAACCGTTACCCTTCGTGGGTTGAAGTCTCCACTAACGTGGATGTAGGATAGCACCACCTATCCGAACCACGGGAAAAACATCCTTGTCTCCAATAGCATTTGAATTCTCCAAACCCTTCCCTTTACATTCTTGCAAGTTGCATGCTTTACTTTCCGCTGCCTATATACTCTTTGCATGCTTGCTTGAATTGTGTGATGATTGCTTGACTTGTCCTAAAATAGCTAAAATCTGCCAAGAACTAAAATTGGGAAAAGGTTAAGTTTTTATTTGGTCAAGTAGTCTAATCACCCCCCCCCTCTAGACATACTTCCGATCCTACACAAACCTCTTACAAAAACTGGAGCTTCTCTCAAAGAAGCCTCGTGGTTCTGATAGGGAAACTAGTTCCCCTTGTGGGCGAAACGTAATCATTGCCTCTTTTCGCCTTGTATTTTCTTCCACGGGCAACATGGAACCACAGGATATCCGTGCTGAAATTTAAACTTATTTAGGGTTGGTTTGGCCTTTTTATACACTAATTGAGTTTCCTAGGCATTTAATGTCCATAATTCAAATCTGAACTACAAATACATGCTCCAGTTCACCAAAATGGCTAGAAAAATAATACATGTGTCCTTGGGTGCATGTTTAGGTCTCATGCCAGGAATGGGAACGAATTACAACCGTATCGGTGTCCTGGCTCTTCTTCAAACATTTCGAATCTCGGTTTTTAAGTCCCCATAAATCCTAAACTCACCAGAAAGTCATCAAAGGTGGCAAGGTGGCATGTCATGGCACATATACGTCGTGGTAAAAACATTGCCAATTTGAGCCAAGCTTTATTACAAACCTCTTACAAAACCGGAGCTTGTCGTAAGGACCCTCGTGGGCCAAACGATAATCACTCCCTCTTCTAGCCTCGTATTTTCTTCTACACGCGACACGGAACAACTGGAGATTCGCGCTGAACTTTGAAATTATTCAGGGTTTGTTTGACCTTTTTATTCATTAATTGAGTTTTCTAGGCATTTAATGTCCATCATTCAAATCCGAACTACAAATACATGCTCCAGTGCACCAAAATGGCTAGAAAAAACGTACATGTTTCCTTGGGGTGCATGTTTAGATCCCATGGAACAAATGGAAATGAATTCAACCGTCTCGCCGTCTTGGCCTGGCCACAAACATTGCGAATCTCAGTTTTTAAATGTTTGTAAATCCAAAAGTCACCAGGAAATCATGAAACTTGGCATGGTGTCACTACATGGTATATATAATTGTCCAATTTGGGCGAAGCTATATTACAAGCCTTTTACAAACCGAGCCTGTCGCAACCCTCGTGGTTCCGGTAGGGAAACATGCCCCTCTTGTGGGCGAAACGACAATCGATGCCTCTTCTCGCCTTGAACTTTGTTTTCTACAGGCAACATAGAGTAACAGGAGTGTCAGGCTGAAATTTGAAACTTTTCAGGGTTCGTTCGGCCATTGTATATATATTACTAATTACTAAGTTTTATATGCATTTAATGTAGTCCAGAGTTCAAATTTGAACTACAACCACATGCTCCAGTGAAGCAAAATGGGTGGGAAATCATACATGTGTCATTGGGTGCATGTTTAGGTCTCGTTGAAGGAATGAGAATGAATTACAAACTTGTCGTCGTCCTGAAACAATGAGAATCTCGGTTTTTAAATCCCAGTAAATAAAAAAGTCACCCAAAAAACATGAAACTTGGCATGGTTTCATGACATGGCACATATTGTCGTGGTAAAAAAATCGTCCAGTTTGAGAAGAGGCGCACACATTAGTAGCCCACGAAGTCCTTTTTGAAACTAAAAGCTGACACGTTAATATCACAAACGGTTGTATTATATTTACCGTGTCGAAATTTAACCATGTTCGGTGGCGTGCGTGCAGTTGTTTGATTAGAAGGGACGAGCGCGAGAAGTCCGCCATGCAGATTCGACGGGACGCGTGCGAGCAGTCCGCCGCGTAGGCTCGACGGGACGCGTGCATCCTGTCCACCTCGCATGCTCGACGGGACACGTGTGAGAAGCAAGGCTGCCCATGCTCACCGGAAAGCGAGCTCTTTGACATCCATGCACCAGTCGCCGCCCGCCTCGCTCACAACTTCTCCATTAATGGGTTAGTTAAAGCACCTGGACAGAGGGTGTTTGCTTGTGATCCCATGGCAGCATTTGCTTTGTTCGTGTTTTCAACTAGTATTCCACCCTAATTTAAATTGCCACATAGGGCAACGGATAATATGATCACAAATAAAATGGCAACGGATAATACGATGACAAATTTACAATGGCGCACATAATAATTGTCTTACATATTCCGGATACTAATTTAAAAGGCCACATGTGGCAAAGCCCAGAAGACACAGGGGCAAGAGAAGAAGGAAACTGCAGACAACGATCTGGGTCGCTACTGTCTCTACTCGTCGATGGATCGCCGGGAGGCGAAATCCTCCATCTCCTTCTTCAATCCCTCACGACTTTGCTTGAAAGCAGCCACGGATTCCTCCACCTCCTGCTCGCGCTCGACCCGGAGCTTCCTCAAGCCACCCATCAGTTCCTCGACGACCGCTTTCAGTGTCATCTCCGAGGCACTGCTCTGCTCATGCAGCATCTTCCAGCCGGCGGCCTCCTCCTCTTTCTCGGCGACCAACTTGAGGAGCTTCGTGTTGTCATCCATGAGTTGCTCGATGAGGCCGGTCGCCTTGTCAACCGAGGCATCGTTGATCTTGAGCAGCTTCATCAAGACATTGACCAACTCCTGTTGCGTAGTGACGCCAGCAAGAATGTCGTCGTCGCCGGCGAAGGACTTCAGGAATGTCGGCTCGTCGCAATGGCCGACGCCGCGAATGCGCTTGTGAGAGCCCTCGCATGCCCGTGAGAGCTTGTTCGAGGGCTCCGTGGCGCGCTGGGAAATCTCTGCTGCAGCTGCGGCTTCGCGGCAGGACCTCTCTAGTGCTTTCGTGGCCTTGGTCTTTGCTGCCTGGTTATATGTCCACCCTAAACTCCTCCTACCGGTCATGGCGGTATGACTTTACAGAGAAAACCAGTTTTGTGGGTGATGAGGAGAGGAACTATGAAGTAATTTTCGAGTGGGTAGTTTTTATAGCCCGGTGCTAAGTGTGAACACATATTAGTTTGATAGGTGTGAACAGATTTGCAATTACTTATTGCGTTGTAATCAGCAATGTGACGAGAAACAAGGTCAAAATTTATTGATGGCAGAAGGTTGACCACGTGGTTGCTCGCCATTGAGGCGGCCACGGCGCGTTCCGCTCTGGCGTCCCTGCGCGCGCTCTGCTCGCCATTGAGGCAAAGTTACAATGGCAACCGTTAATAATTCTTAATAATTGTCTTACATATTTAGGATAATTTAAAATGCCAAATGCGGCAAGGCCCAGAACACTCACGACCTACATATGCATACAATTATAATAAAATATAAGCTAAAAGGCTGAGTTGGCGGCCTTCCGACGATGGTCTTCTCGGACTCCATGATCAGCATAGCACCCTTGCGGCCGTTCACTCCGAGTGTCTCGACCCGCCTCCTCCTACGGAGTTGCTGGCGCTGGGAGGCTCTTGGGGCTGTTGGGCCTCTTCCAGAAGAGCTTGACAGCGTGCAATCATGCGCATCACAACTCCGCGGAACCGCTCCATTTTCATGTCTCTGTCCTGGTAGCAAATTCCGTCGATCACCTGCATCCTCAATATATCACGTTGGCGATGTTCTACTTCGTCGGGGACGTCAACTCCGCCAAGGATGGGCTCGAGCCTGGTCACCACATCATCGCGATCGAGGTTGACACGGCCGCCGCGGGCGATGATGAAGCCGTAGGCTGCCTTTATCTTGACTGAATCGCAGTGGTCCTCTTCCCATTCCTTGCAGGGCATCAGGCTCTCGATGAGCACTGGTGACGGAGTCTCTTCGGGTGGGTCGTCGATCATGCCGCCGAGCAGCTCTGGATCTTTTGCATGGTGGATGGCAAACTGCTCATCACACCTCCTCTACAATATGTCGATTGTGCTCCCAAGGACTGTGACGTCAATATCGCTGCTGATGGGCCATGGTGCCTGCACCGGCCGATGAAGCTCTTGCTCCCTGCTCCGGCTCGTTCTCCTCGCCGAAGATGTAACACAGGTAGGCGTCGACGTCGAAGCTTCGGTCGTTGCCTGGCATGCTTGGAATAACTAATGGTAGATGGGTGAGGACTAGATCTTCGCAGAGTGTCGCGGCAGTGCGTTGCCGCCTGGGTTATATGCAGCAAGTCGTTAGCTGTTGGCGGGAAACTAGTGAGGGAATAGGCATGGATTTTACAATTCATGCATGTGGAGCGCGGGAAGCATTCGCTGGAGCGCGAGAAGACTAAATGGAGCACGTCACGTGTTATTTATCACACAAGTGTTAACATAAGGAAACATATGTGTAACTTACTAATCATCACACACGATTACTCACAGACGCATCATGTGCGATATTCCTAGCCACGGCAAGCAACTAGTTTGCATTTTTCAAAGTTTTTTGTACACACAAAATCGCACACAAACTAACTGTATTAACCGTCTGTGTTGTAATTTATCATCGCAAATAGTTCATCCGAGTGAACCGTATGCCCTATATCACACACACCTTGATCTGGCTAACAGTTTATGTTGCACTCCCTAATAGCAAACGGTTCATCGGAGTGAACTGTATGCCGTATATCGCACGCACATTGATATGGCTGCCCGTTTCTGTTGTTCTACCTCATCGCAAACAGTTCGAACGGGTTAACCGTGTGGCCTGAATCACACACAAAACTAAAATCTGAACCGTGTTTGATGCATCCTCCATCGCAAACGTTTTGCACCTTTTTGATAGTTTTTTACACCACCGTTTGTGATTATGGCATCGCACACAATTTCATCGAAGGGTCTCTGATCGTAGTGTTGCATTAGCAGCATCCTGCAGTAGTGATCGTACATCCACGTTGATGGAGACTTCAACCCACTAAGGGTAATGGTTGCGCGAGTCCACTGAGGGCTCAACCCATGAAGGGTCCACGAAGAAGCAACCTTGTCTATCCCACCATGGCCATCGCCCGTGAAGGACTTGCCTCACTAGGGTAGATCTTCACGAAGTAGGCGATCTCCTTGCCCGTACAAACTCCTTGGTTCAACTCCACAATCTTGTCGAAGGCTCCCAAGTGACACCTAACCAATCTAGGAGACACCACTCTCCAAAAGGTAATATATGGTGTGTTGATGATGAACTCCTTGCTCTTATGCTTCAAATGATAGTCTCCCCAACACTCAACTCTCTCTCACATATTTGGATTTGGTGGAAAGATGATTTGAGTGTAAAGCAACTTGGGGAAGGCTAGAGATCAAGATTCTTGTGGTTGGAATGGAATATCTTGGTCTCAACACATGAGTAGGTGGTTCTCTCTTAGAAAAATGTATGCTGGAAATGTAGGCACGTTCTGATGGATCTCCTTTCAAATGAAGGAAGGGTGCAGGGACTATATATAGCCTCCACACAAAATCAACCATTACACATAATTTACCAAACTCGGTGGGACTGAATCTTAAAACTCGGTCAGACCGATTTAGTTCAAAATGTGAATGTTAGGCTTTTCGGTGGGACCGACATGTCAACTCGGTGGGACCGATTTCATTAGGGTTAAGGCATAACGTAATCTCGGTGAGACCGATGACATAAACTCGGTAGGACCGGTTTCTATAATAGGCAAACTCGGTGGGACCAATTCGCTCATTTCGATGAGACCGAAACTTACGAAAGGGAAACAGAGAGTTTGCATTACGAACTCGGTGGGACCGATCGCTCATCTCGGTTGGACCGAAACGTTACGAAGGGAAACTGAGAGTTTGCAATCCACATTACTGATCCCTATCGGTGAGACCGAAGTGACTAGGGTTTCTGGCAGTGGCTATGTCAAGTGAACTCGGTGGCCGGATAGATCAAATCGGTAGGGCCGAGTTTGACTTTTGGTTTGGGACATATGTGGATATGAGAAAGTGGTTGAGGGCTTTTGGAGCATATCACTAAGCATTTTGAGCAAGCAAGCCATTAAGAAACACCTCATCCCCTTTTAATAGTATTGGCTTTTCCTATGGACTCAATGTGATCTTGGATCACTAAAATGAAAATGTAGAGCCTTGAGGTTGAGCCAATATGTGTCCTTAGCATTTTGAGGGGTCCACATTACTGATTCATGCCATGCCAAATCATTGAACTTTCTGAAATAATCATCTTTAAAGAGCATTAGTTCAATGAGCTATATGTTGTTAGTGATTACCAAAACCACCCAGGGATAGTTGCACTTTCAGCTAGGCACCCTATCGAGGGATTTGATGGTTTTTTGCACCTTCATATGTTGCGAAGGCGCCCCAATCGACAGGGTTGGCTCCGGACGAGGAGCCGCTGCCATATTTAGACATGGTATGGCGAGGGAGGGGAGCGGAGAGTGAGGCGGAGTGGATGGTGAAGCGAGACAAACGAGGAGAGTGAAGAGAAAGTGGCTAGGGGTTCTCCAGGGGGATTGTGGGGTCCGTGTGGGACAACACATGCCGAATTAAACATGGTCGCCATGTTCGGACACGTCAGGACCACTCCATATCCGCCCCCACATATGAGCCGGATATGAGGGGTGTCGGACAACCCTTGAGGGTTCTGGTTGGGTATTGTCCCACACCTGCACAGTGACAGAGCTAGTGAATTGTCGAAGCCTAGGCGCACCATAAGCTAAATTTTACTTTAGGATATCAAATGCCACAAGCTCCTCATTTTTGTCACGTTCTCGGTGGTTGAAAAGACATTACCAATTCAGTCACCATCTGCTCGAGCCGGAGTTGAATTCCCATGGGAATTGGAGGTTCCGACGACTTGGTATGAGCAGGCTGACCCAAAATGAAAAAGCGCCCAGGCTGGACCAGTTGGAGCAACTTACATATTTTTCATCCTATATTCGTATTTTGCAACAATGTTGAGGAATACGACAGCTTGGAACGCTGCGCCCGGTTCGTAATTCACCCATGTATCCACCCCACATATGAACTAGATATGAGGGGTGTCGGATAGTCCAGACGTTTGGACTGGATTTGAGGGGGTCTGGTAGGGTGGCTTAATTTTATTTTGGGAGTGTTTGAACTGTCCACCTGGACATTTAGGGGAAAAGTACGACGTTCGGTTGGAGACACTTTTATTTTCTCTCACATTGTTATTCAACAAGTTTCCTTAGTTGTTCCTATAGTACTTCCCCCCCCCCCCCCAACAACCCCAAGGAGGCACGATAGTCTTCCTAAAAGATTACTATTGTCCCACATATGAGTTGGATATGAGCGTGTCAGACAACCCAGACGTGTGGACTGGGGCTGAGGGGTTTGGTAGGATGGCTTAATTTGATTTTGGCAGTGTGTGGACTACTCGCCCGGGTGTTTTGGGGAGAAGTAGGATGTTCGGTTGGAGATGCTTTTATTTTCTCTCACATTGCCTTCCAACAAAATTGCTTTGCTTTTCGTAAAGTATTTTTCAGCTCAACAACTCCAAGGAGGCACGATAGTTTTTGTAAAAGATTACTATTGATTACAAGTCTTCTGCGGTCAATCTTCCTCGAAAGAAATATTCAAGAACACATTAGGTGCTAGAGAAAACAAAAGATCGCAATGACTAAATTCCCATAGAAGATGTATTCTTCATCTTTTTCTCAACTACTCTTTCCGTAAAAAAATAATACAAGCGCTTAGATCACTACTTTAGTGATTTAGCACTCTTATATTTCTTAACGGACGAAGTATTTATACTCTTATAGTCCCTCCATCCCATAATGTAAGATGTTTTACGTCTTATATTATGGGACGGAGGGAGTATTTCTTAACGGAGGAAGTTTTTTTTTTAGGGAAACATCTTACTTATATTAAGCAAAGTCTGGGATCTCGTCCGCTAACAAACTAAGGATATAATCTGGGGGAGAAAACCTCCAAACCAGCGGAACACCATCGCC
The DNA here is from genome assembly GCA_032464435.1 of Aegilops umbellulata. Classification (NCBI taxonomy): domain Eukaryota; kingdom Viridiplantae; phylum Streptophyta; class Magnoliopsida; order Poales; family Poaceae; genus Aegilops; species Aegilops umbellulata. The sequence continues at coordinate 343,903,876 of CP136056.1, read as the reverse complement.
TACAGCTACTTTTGCCAGGACATGAGCCGCCCGATTAGCCGTTCTCCTGCGCCAAGTGATCTTGCACCCCGTCCAACCCTGCATAAGTTCTTTGATGTCTTCCACTATAGGTCCCGCCACTGACAGGTTCCGGGGTACAGAGTTAATCATGCTAACAGCTTCCTGACAGTCCATCTCCACATGAATCCTTTGGATGCCAAGCTCCTGGCCAAACTCCAAGGCCTTTATGCATGCCAGCAATTCTACAATCTTCGGCTTCGTCTTGTTAGGAAAGAGCTGGGTGAGGGCACCCCGGAAAGCACCAATGTGATCCTGGACAACCACCCCACCGCCGCCGTTCCCCGTGGCAGAAGAGGTCGCGCCATCCACATTCACCTTGATCCAGTCGGTCTCGGGTGGGATCCATCTTTCAGGGGGCGGTGGCGCTACGGTACGAGCTTTGTTCGTCACCACTGCAGCCCATTCGTCCATGAGTGTCGCCACCAAGCATGCAACAGTTGATGGGCTTTTGATGCGAACTCCATCTCGCGCCTCATTTCTTGCTAGCCACAGACCGTATAACCCCTGCATGAGCATCTCTTTCTCCTCCTCCCGAGCTTCTCCCATCCAGTTCCAAAGCCACCTTCCAATGGCTTGATTAGAGTCAATGCCCTCCGGTGGAAAAGGGGCTTGAATGCTACGCCTGTCTGCCAAGGCCGCCCAGAACTGTCGCGAATGAGGGCAACTCCAGAAGTGGTGCAGCAGAGTCTCCTCTCTTCCGCACGCAGTGCAAAAGACACCCGGTTTGATTCGTCGGCGTAGTATCTCAGACCCAGTGTCCAGCCCATTGCGCATAGCTCTCCATGTATGAACTTTAACTTTGTTAGGGACATGGGTACTCCACATGGCTAACCAGTTCCGGTGAGAGTTGACATATGAAGACGATCCCGGGCATCCAGAGGTGGCTTTTCTCAATTGCATTGCCAGATGGTAAGTTGACCGGACCGAGTAGACTCCATCCTTGGTATAGTTCCAGGCAATGTAGTCATCAACTCCCTGGCCTCCGATCGGTATCTGCTTGATGTCAGCAGCATCGTCCGGCGTGAACATCGCATCAACCTTGGCTTCGCTCCACGAGTTTCCCTCCTCCGAGATCAAGTCTGCAACCCGGGTCGAGCTGGGGATGAACGTCTGGCCCAGTGACCTAAGACTGCCTCTTCGAGGAATCCAGTTGTCATGGTGAATGTGCACCTTTGCACCATCCCCTATGCGCCAAACCGCACCTTCCCGCAGCAGATCCCGCCCGTGGAGGATGCTTCTGAAGGTAAAGGATGCATTGGCAGGACATGTGGCACTCATAATCGACGAGTCCTTGAAATATCTAGCCCGTAAAACCCTAGCACAAAGGGAATCTGGGACTTGCAAAATCCTCCAAGCTTGCTTGCCGAGGAGGGCCTGGTTGAAAGCTTCATAGTTTCTGAATCCCATGCCTCCCTCTCTCTTGGATAGGCACATCTTGTCCTAGGCCACCCAGTGCACCTTGTTCTCACCATGAGCTGAACCCCACCAGAAGTTTGAGGAGATAGAGGTCAGGTTCCGGCACATTTTATTGGATAGTTGGAAACAGCTCATGGTGAACGTCGGTGTCGCTTGTAACCCGGATTTTGCAAGCACTTCCTTAGCATCTTTTGATAGACCCTATCCTTTCCACCCCAGCACCTTTCCTTTTGAACTTTCTCTCACATATCGAAAGGTGCCGTCCTTGGATCTGCCTACCGCCGTCGGTAGACCAAGATACTTCTCACTAAGGGCCTCAGAGCTTATGCCAATTACTCCCTTCAGGACGTTCTTGTTATCCACCGAGCATCCCTTCCCAAAGAAAATAGAGGATTTCTGGAGGTTTACTCGCTGCCCCGAAGCCTACTCATATACTTGTAAGATATCCCGGAGAGCCTCAAGGTTGCCTTGAGAACCCTCCAAGAATACAATGCTATCATCCGCGAAGAGGAGGTGGGTCACATGGGGGCCAGTTCCACCGAAGGAAACCCCACTGATGCTCCTTTCTAGTTGTGCCTGCTTAAGAAGAGCAGAAAAACCTTCCACGCATAGCAAGAACAAATATGGCGAGAGCGGATCCCCCTGTCTAAGTCCCCGGGTGGGAAGAAATAGCTCCGAAAGGCCACCGTTGAGCTTGACAGAAAATCTCGCTGTCCGGACACATCTCATAATCATGTCCACCCAGCCCTGAGAAAATCCAAGCCTCCACATAACTTGTTCCAGAAAGGTCCACTCCACACGATCGTACGCCTTCATCATATCTAGTTTGACAGCATAAAGCGGTTTCTTCCTTCTACGCCTGCGGATCGCGTGCACACACTCATATGCAACCAGAACATTGTCTGTGATGAGCCTCCTAGGCACAAAAGCACTTTGTTCCTCAGAAATCATCACCGGAAGGATACATTTAACCTATTTGCAAGAACCTTGGCAGCCACCTTGTACAGGACGTTGCAGAGACTTATGGGGCGGAACTGGGTTAGCAACTCCGGAGAGGTAACCTTAGGAATCATGACCAGAATGGTGTCATTGAAAGAATCCGGCGTAGCACCACCGCCAAGAAAGTCGTGTACAGTCGCGCACACATCCATCTTTAGGAGAGACCAGTGTCTCTGGTAGAATAAAGCGGGCAGGTCGTCCGGCCCCGGGGCTTTTGTTGCACCCATTTGAAACAGAGCTCGTTCAATCTCCTCGTCAGAAATAGCCGCTGTGAGGGCATTGTTAATATCACCTGTAACCACCTAGTCCATTAGAGGGAGGACCCTGTCCGCTCCGATCGAGCCTTCCGAAGCGAAAAGATTAGCATAGAAAGACGCCGCCATAGCCCTCATATCTTCGTTCGAGGTGCACCGGCTGCCATCCTCTCTTCTTAGAGCACGCATCGTATTTTTACGCCTTCGATGACTGGCTCTATTATGGAAATAACGAGTTCTCTGATCCCCCTCTTTGAGCCACCCAACACGAGACCGCTGTTTGTACATGATTTCTTCCCATTCGTAAAGCTCACGAAGCTGGCTCTCCAAGTCCCGGACCTCCAGTGAGATACCGGAGACCAAAGCTCGTTGTCGAGCATGTTCAAGGTCCATCTTTAGCTTCTTAATTTGTCGCCGCACCGATCCAAATACAGTTCTGCCCCACTGCTGCATGTCAGCGGTCACGGCCTTTAATTTGTCACACATGCTCACCGCGCCTAGGCCGTTTGCAGCCACCTGGTTCCATGCCTCAGTGATCATGGGATCATAACCCTCATGCTTTGTCCACATCTCTTCAAAGATAAACCTGCGTGGGCCGTTCTGCCGGGCATCGGGAGCTGTCTCCCTAGCCTTGACAACTATGGCGTTGTGATCAGACTCTTCGGTGATGACGTTTTCCACCGTAGTGTGAGGATACATGGCTAGAAAACCATCATTGCGCACCGCTCTATCAAGGCGAACTTGAATATTCTCAGCACCCTCTCTTCTGTTATCCCACGTGAACGGGTAACCCAAGAAACCCAAGTCAGCTAAGCCACAATCCACCAAGCACTCCCGAAAGGCATCCATTTGTGCAAAACTTCTCAAATTACCACCATGCTGCTCAGTCAAGAGGAGGGCCTCGTTGAAATCACCAAGAACAATCCATGGCTGATCATCCTGTCTTCGAAGGAATCGTAGTGCCTCCCAAGATTTGCTTCTAAGATCAGTATTAGGTTCACCGTAGAATCCAGTGATTCTACACGCTTGGTCTTCGAAGATCACCGCAGCATCAATAAAATATTGGCACCACGGCCTAATTGTCACTTGCACATTGTCTCTCCACCACAACGTTGAACCACCACTTTCCCCCTTGCAATCGACAGCCACCCCTTCTCTAAAGCCTAAGCTCCACTTAAGCTTCTCCATAGCCCTGGCCGTTTTCTTTGTCTCGCTCAAAAACACCACCGTTGGGTTGTGGGACCGTATCAGGTCTCTGAGCTCGCCAACTGTCAGTCCAACCCCAGTCCTCGACAGTTCCAGGCAAGGAGATTCATCGCTCCCGGCGGGCCCGGCTGTCCGGGTCCGCCGATCCATCATCCTTCTCCACGATGCGGTCAAACACTGAGGACGTCTTGCGTCTTGTATCGCGAATGAACACATCACTGCCACCCTGCATGTCAGTGTCGCTCTTCGCCACCCACACTTGCTTAGTCCTTCGTTTCCTACTGGCATCATCTATCCTCGAGTGTAATGAGCTTCCATGCAGGGCGTCAGAATCCTTCCTATGCTTACGTACGTAGTATCCCTTGCGTCGTTGCCTCTCCTCATGCATATCGGATCTGCCATGCATAACGGGTGACCCCGTTCTGTCCTCTTCATGCGCCCGAAAGCGCAAGTACCTCTCCTCGTAGCCGTCATATCCCTGGCCATACAGTTGACCTTTTCCTCTCCTATCATAGCCCTCGTCCCGGTCAGCTTCATTGCGCCTATGAGAGTACTGCTCCTCCAACTTCTCCCTAAGATCTCTTTCTTTTTTCCGTTCCAATCCGTCCCTTAGATCACCCTGTTGTGGGTACACATATCTGTCCACCCCCGATCTACGGTCAGCGCCCCTCTCTCCTTCCTGCTTAGAGCGTCCACCAGTGTGGGCTGCAGCAGTAGAGGTAAAATTATAGGACAGATACCTCCGTGGCTGGGCTGAAAGTCGAGACGCCAGAGCAAACATGCCGCAGAATTTCGGGGTGAAGCACGGGGCGCGCTTTAGCGTCTTAGGGGGTGTTTGGTTCCAGGGACTTTTTTGTGTTGGGACTAGAAAAAGTCCCTAGCAAACTAAACAGGGTAAGACTTTTTTTAAACTTTTTTGCTAAAAGTCCTTAGAAGCACCTCTTTGGGAGTCTTTTTCAAAAAGTCTTAGGGACTAGAAAAAAATTTAGGACTAGAGAACCAAACACCACCTAAAGTACGGTGCCTTGTCCATTTCCGCCCGCACCACGTGCTCTTTTAGGAAGGGTCCAAACTCCAAAGATGCTTTGGTGCCAGTCCAGACATTGACTTGGACAAGGCCCCTGTGACTTGATCACCTGCGCTGACATGCCCTGTTAGGTGGGGCCAGCCCTCCTCCTGTCTAGTCCCTGCCTCTTTTTCTTGGGCTCTGACTCTGAACCTCGCGGGGCTGCTTGCTCGTGCCGTGCCTATGGACGAGAATCGGAGTCGGTTCAGTTCAGGCTCTCTTTTGGGTTCAGTTTAGGCTTGGTATTTTGGTGAAGTAACAGACGTGCATCCGTTGGTTGTTACAGATGGCCGGGAGCATGACCGGGGAAAATGAACAAATGGCCGTAATGAAAAGAGGCTGGTTGTAGCGGAGCTTTTCATCTCCATTTCGAGCTTTTCAACGCGGATTCCATGGACCGGGCGTGGAATCGTATTCACCAGTTCCACCACGTCCACCATGAAAAGGGAAAGGAAATGGAGCATCAAATTCGCGTTTCTCAACGGCCAGGGGAGACGCCATTGACTGACAATTCTCGATCCCCACCGGGGTTCGTTGAGTGGGCGCTCTATTCGGCCCGGTCGAGCGCTCGGCTGCCAACTCTTGATCCCAAACGGTCCGTCTGCGTTTGTAGAAGGCTAAATGGACACAAATTGCGACCCAACACACGGAGCAAGCGAACAAACGTTCGTTTTTCGTCCGTTTTTAACTCGTTTTCGGTTTAAATTTAAGCCGTGTTTGCGACGAAACGGACACACGTGACCCGCTCGTCGAGGACACAACCGTTTTATTTCTCGTCCCCTCCCCCACTACCCCACACTCCTCCACCATAGCCACCGTCGTTCATTTTTTCCGGCCGCCTCTTCGTTGTCCAGCCTCGGCCGTCAAAAGTACGACCACCGGAATTGTGCCTCTCCTGCCCGTCGCCGGCGCACAACCAGTAGGTTTGCGTCTTCCGCCGCAGGCCGTAGGATTTGGAGCACCCGGCCGCCGTTTTTTTGCGCATCCGGCTGCCCTGCGACCCCGCCTTGCCATGGATTGGCCGGGTACCGGACCGAGCACTCCCGGCAACGCCTCCGCGTCGCATGCAGGTATTGGCTCTGCCTCTAACTGCTTGGATCTATCACGTCGTCGGTTCGCCGGCAAAGACACGCCCGAACATCGCCCGGGCTCGGTGCTGGCCTAGCGGCTCGTCGGCTCACCGTTGCCAGATGAGTGTTCTTCAAGTGCAAAAGAGATGTGGTATGTGCTTCTTTTGATTCGGTTGTGGCCATCGCATGCTCATTGCTTGCTCGAATTTGTGTGTACGATGGATGCAAATTTTTTATTGGGAAGAAGATTACATCGATCTATTGATAGCACGAAAATGATAGATCCTTGTGCACTCGTTGTTAGAATAGAGGTTAGAGATAAGACTAGATGCGAAGCAAAGTCTATTTCTTCGGAATCGAAAAAGAAAGAAGTGTGCAAGCTCGAGAAGCCGCAGATCAACAATGAAGACATAGAGAAGATATTAGTCTAACTAGTGAGACCAGTTATGAAAGTTGGATATCTTTTGAAGTGTCTAATTGCGTTTCTTATTTTTCTTGGTCTTGCTCTTGTAGCGAAGAATTGATGAATTAGGTACTCCAACATATCAAAATGTTGTTTAATGAAATAAAAGAAATGTGTTTCGGTTGCAAAAAAATGTTTATGTATAGACTCCAGACGTGATGGATCAGATGCGTCCGCGTGTTAGACGCACAACCAACGCGTCAAGAAAAACGGTTGGACGCCGTCACATGGCCCTATCGAAACTGATAAAATCTGGACAAAATGGAAGTTTGTTTGGGAGTGCCGTTGGAGTTGGCCTCAGGAGTGTATGCCAGTTGATCCACTATTCCACTTGGCTCAGCCAACTTGGCTGCTCTCTTCCGTCCTTGATCGCCTGATTTCCCATTAATGCGTATCCACGATCTTGCAGTACCACTCGACTCCGTGGCTGAGCGTGGCCTGGGCCACCGCAAGGCACAGCGCGCTCGGCAAAGTCGCGTGGGGAAAGAGACTGCCGAAACAGGAGATGAGGGGCGTCGCCGCGGGCGCGGGGGGGCGGCACCCGGCAGCGCGCGCGTAGCCACGAAAGGCTGTGGCGCTGCCGGCCCGACCGACCCGACCTGCCTGCTGCATCGGCATCAGCATCAGCTGAGCCGAGGGCGAGGAGAAATGGGATGGGATCCCCGTGTCCCGCCGTTGCCGTTGCCGGGTCGGCACGGCGCGCGCGCTTGCTCGCTCGCTCGCCGCCAAAGGCCCTGGTCGCTCTCGCCGAGTTGATCATTGTCCCCCGCGCCAACGGAACCACGTCTGGCCAGCGGAAACACCGGTCAAACACTCCATCGCTCGCTCCGCCCTGCGTCGACTAGCAGCCCACTCGCTCTCGTCCTTCAGGTCTTGAGTGCACTTCAGCTTCCGAATCCACCCCTCCGATACATGTGGCCTACATACAGATACAGTCCATACTCCACTCCAATCCTGCGGCTCGGCCGCTGATCGCTGCCTCCTCATCGATCAGTTCCAATTTGGGAATGCTGAATGTCCGTCCGGTGAAGTGGAGGATTCAGTTAAAGTACACCCTCCGTGGGAGTAGTATTAGTCCACACAGACGTAGAATTAATCTGGTTCATGATGGTTCGGCTGCCATTTCTGCATCAGGACTCATCAAACCCTCTCTGACCGGCAAATTAAGCGTGCTTAATTCCCGTCCAGGTCCGCATCTACCAGCATTGACCATGACACGATGCCAATCAATCGCTCTGGATTCTAAACCACACTTGCTGACTGACTTGCTGTCACTTTTAGCTCACCCTACTACACGCTTCCATTTCCCTCTCAAAAAATACTTTCGAGACAGAGAGATCCACCGAGTGCCATCATGACTGCGAGCTCATTCCCTCACAACAGCCACCAAATCTGCAGCTCATAGTCCCTCTCATTCTTGAAGACCAGTGTACAGTACATACAGTAGACTAAAACGCGTAGGTCGCTGTTCCTTCACGACCCGGTGTCCCCGGAATGCACCCCGCTGTTCGATGATCTGTCTACTACTCTCTCCGTACCATAATATAAGACGTTTTTTAACACAACAATCGCCTCAAAACGTGTCTTACATTATGAGACAGAGGTCCTTGGGCTCCATCAGACCCGTCAAGCGCACTAGTAATGCATCCACCGATTCTCCACGGACCACACAAGTGGATGACACAAGATGCCCATACATGATCCATCAGCTGGGATGGGAGGTACCTCCAAAATGGTGGAGAAAGAGAAAACCCGGCACTAATTCTCCTGTCTTCTAGCTATGCCCACTCCCTTTCACTCACTCCCCTCCACGCTTGGTGCTCAAGGACTCACCATCGTCTCACTGGACGTCGAAGAATCTTATTTGAGATACGAACATGTAATAAAGCAAGATTTGAACATGAATACATCAAGATAGTTTAGACCTTTATACGAAGCATCTTCAAAAAGGTGAAGGCACAGGGGATTCGCCACCATCCGTTGACCGAACAGGCAGACGACGGGACAGAGAAACAAAGAAGGAACCACAATTTTTGCAGAACCACCAAGAGAAAAGCCACTCGTTTTTTACGATCGATTTCGAAAAAGACGTTCCTCTAGAAAAGGTGCATGAAGAGAAAACTGTTGCCTCGTCAATTCAGCGTTTCAAATCACTGTAAATTGCTGGATGAATTTTTGTACAGAGTTCACTGGAAGGAAAAAAGATTGACGCGAAAGAGAGATCAATCTCAACCATGAACAAACCAAGTCATTAATTGATAACGACTGAGCAGTTGCGTGCTTGAGATTGACAAGCTGTCAAACAATTTTAGCGAGCCAAGTAGACATGTCATTGTTACCAAAGGCAACCAGAATATTTTACATGTCTGTCCAAAATGAATTAGAAAGCGAAGCCCAATTCCTCGACAGAATAATGGAACAACGGCAGAAAACATCGTTTCATCACTTTTTTGACAGGGCAGAATACATGGCTCAAGTTACAAGGAAATTCAGTTGCGAATAAAGGGAGAAAAGTGTGAGGCATGTGAACGTTTCACCACTTTTTTGACAGGGCAGAAAACATGGCAGAAGAAATCACCTAGATTCTCATGCAGGTGACAGGGTGACGGACAGTTGAAAATACGGCCAGAAAGATACAGGGAGGGAGCCATCAAACTCCAACCAACAACAGCCTACTATATTTATTGTGCACATCTAAACACTTTTGCCTCGTGGCCAAATCTGTTGAATCGGTCCAGTCGTTCATTCATACTCAACTAATCTCATATTAAAACCAAAACGGGAAGCAGTCCAACCAGACCACACATGCTGAGCATAAAGTACAGATTTGGCGCATAACATACGAATTGTGCCGTATCTTGAAACAAAATGGATATATGTTGTACAGGAGTTGTGCACAACTGGTGAGATTCGAGATCATAAAATCTAAGTTGCAACTTTATAATGAAGTTGTATATAGCCCCAATATCTGATAGGGATAAAACATAGTACATGTTCAACAAATGCCAAGCAACACACAGCTAGTCAATAAGGAATTTGACATACAGAGAATACAAAACGACAGCCTGCATTAAGGTACAGCCCTCGGAGGGATGTGCAACAACAATAAAACAACCACCAATAACTATGTCGTATATTGTAGGGAATACCCTGAAGCTCATGAAATACGTACATGCCAGTGGAAGAAGCGCCAGAAAGATATTCCTTACAGAGTCCGTGAGATGTTCTTGAACTCGCTTAAACAGGACAGCAGAATCTTTTGACGCTTCAGCAGAGACTGGCGCTCATTCTGGATACAATCAATCGCGCCGGGAGACACAAACATGTCCATGAACTTCTCATCATTTACAGCAAACAGCTCGAATCCAAGTGCTAAAAACAACCTTTCACGGCTGCATTGCATCAGTAGAGAAAGTATTAGAAAAGAATAACACTCCACACATGGTGGATACACCCGTTCAACTAGCACTGGGAAACAAAGCACGTTCAGTTCATATCTATCACTGGATTAATAGTGATTCAGATGGTTATTCTTGATACTGGATTTAGAATTTATGCCTAGTGGAAGTGTCTTCAATATATGTCCTAACTTAGATTGTTAGTTCAGTTTGTGCTCATCTAGTTACAAACATAAAAAGAACTGCCTATTTTTTCGCCTGTCCCTTCTAAGCAGATGAGCTAACTTAGGCATGAACTACAATTTAGATTCCACAGTTCACTTCCAGGCTAAACAAGCAGAAAGAGAAACGTGTAATATAGCTATAGCCCATGAGCTTGAACATACCATGGTGTTAAAAATCCAGAGCAGTTCACTTCCAGGCTAAACAAGCAGAAAGAGAAACGTGTAATATAGCTATAGCCCATAAGTTTGAACATACCATGGTGTTAAGAATCCAGAGTTCAATGCAGAGGGAACATTCCTTTCAATCAGGACTTCTCGCATTTTGGCAAAGTACTGAGCAGATATTGAGCATATGCTGGAGTACGATGACCCTGACCTTGAGACCAGATCATCGCCACCAACAGTCACATTGTTATGGTGACCCCTGTTTGCATATGCTGCCATCCTTGCATGTCTTTTCCTTGCCCCGCCATCATTCATATTCCCATTGTCTTTCTTCTTACCACCATGCATATCAGCCGGCAGATCAGGAGAAGGCGTCTCAGGAACCGTCAGCTGGCTTTCTTTCAGAATTTCCCTCTCATTTGCTTTAGCAGGTGGAGTCATCTGTTGCTGATCTCTTGGTGGTAGATTCTCCTGGCCTTCCTCCAGTGATCCACTGTCTGATAGGTCAAAAGATGCAACTCCACTGAACTGATTAAACCTGTGAAGGGTGTTTGCTACAGTTCCAACGCCACCAAGAAAGTCGCTCTCATAACAAATATGGGAGTAGGGGCTCGTGACTGAATCAAGGTGATGTCGTACTATCTGCTTGCATTGCTTGGACAAATCCTTGACAAACTTGTAATAGGAGCACCGGAGAGCAGCAAGGAAGCCAACATATCCATCCATATTTTCAACATTTTGATCTGATAGGGTAAAAAAGGTGAAATCACGAGAACCGTTTAGCAAATTGATCCTGATATACTCCAAGAATTTCTAAAAGTATGCAATGCCCCTAGTTGTATTCCAGTGGAATGACGAAGATAATAAGAGAACAAAAGACAAAACTGATAATATGGTATCTTATAAGCTTTTTAAAAAGTAAGATGCACATATACACAGTAGTATCAATATAAGAGTAGGTCAACAGTAAATGCCCACACTAATTATTGACTGAATAAACTTTGTATGGAGACAGTGATCAGCAGCAATAGGAAAAACATGTGTGTAAGTTAAGGGATCCAAATACTTAATGGCACGCATTTGGTTTAGAAAATGCTATTGGCAGTTCCCTTCTGTCATTAGAAAAACTACTACACAATAGTAATTGGACTACTAAATAAGGCTAGAAGCCAGATGAACCCCAGCACAATAAAAATGCCAAATCTTACATCTTGAATCATCAGTGCGGCTGCGCTCCATTGCAAGGTCAAATAGGCTTTGCAGGACAAATGCAAGCCGATCACAAGCAGTTTCAGTAAGAGGAGCAAGCCATGATCGTGCAGCTGCGCGTGCTATCTCAGCAGCTGCCTCAGTCATCCCACTGCTCCCACCTCTTCCAGCATGGGCAAGTAATATGTTCGCAACCTGATGACATCAACATCTCAATTTCAGCTAACTTACCCAAAATGATGTACGGAGTACCTACAACTTTCCAATCTAAACTGTACCTTCTCTCTTGACACCTGTGGGCACTCCATGGAATATGTCGCACAGCGGAATTCATGCATTACTCTCTCAAAAGCCGCACCGCCATACAGCTTAAGGCTAGAGTTGGGAGGTTTTACAGGAACGCTGATGCCAGGCCAGCTGTTAATACCACTGTGCATTTGCTCCTCTTCAGTAGTTTTCCCCCATACCTCTGGAGCTGGATCAGCTGCTCCATCAAGTAATGCACGCTTTCATACAAAAGATATAGTGCCAGTTAGCTCCAGTACAAAAAACAGCAACCTAATTACAAAGAAATGTTACGCAAGGACAGATTTTGTTTTGTTTCCATACCAAATGGGTGCAGATAGAAGCAGCATGAAGCATTGCCGATCTCCTCAGCTGAGAGACATCAGAGGTTGCTTGAAGTTTGGAGTCCAGTCTGGATAGGTCCATCGAGACATCACTGCATCTCTGCTCCAACAATGCTAGGGTGGCTGGAGCTGCTTCTTTGTACCTCTTCTGAAGTTCAGACTCCAGGTACTTCCTGAGGCAGCTAAACCCAATGTACGGACCAAACTTCTCTTCATTGAAACCCCCTTTCACACCATCACGCAAGTGTCGCAGCACATCAATATCTACCTGACATATTTGCCGCCGAAACTCGTCATTGGAGATCGTTCCTCGGTCCTTTGGAAGAGCCACAAAGAATGGGTGGATATTGTCCCCAAGGTAACCGCTTGCGCTCAAGTAGCTATCGACCTCCCACCTTTCGGTAAATTCCTTGAAATGATCAAAACAGGCGACAATATCATAAGACACGATACCAATTTCATTTCAGTAAATTCCTTGAAATGATCAAAACAGGCGACAATATCACAAGACACAGTACCAATTTCATTTCACAATCTACAGTGAAGAAGCTATTGAAGTGTACTGATTGTTCTGCAGGCTGGCAGGCATACCTTGAGTCGGTTGTCAAACTTGGAGATGACTATCATGGTGCGCCTGAAAGTGGGATCGATCTCTCTAATTGCATCGAGCCACAGCGAAGAGCACCACTCGACGCTGCTCTGCTGGAGGAACAGAATGAGGCGGTGGGGCGGGCTCGCTAGTGTCTTCACCATCGACAGGATCTCCTCAGGGGTCCTCTCCGGCTCGCCTTTCTTAGCCTACAGCAGTCACGAATTCCATCAAACAGCTGACAAACAGACTAAATAACCACTAGCATTTGTTGAGAAGTGGAAGCCCCAATTCATCAAACAGCTGACAAACTGAAAAACTGACTAAACAATCACTGAACTGAAGTGCCTGTACCTACCTTAAGCACGAAACCTGGGGTGTCGATGATGGTGAGGTTGGGACAGTGGGCGTACTCGGCCCTCATGACGATGGGCTTGGACGACACGGCGGCCTGGATCGTCCGGAGGTGCGACTCCGTGCGCTGCTTGATGAGGTCGGCTATCGCCGCGGCCTGCACCATGGGGTGGCCGTACTCCTCCGAGTCCTCCTCCTGCGATTCGCCGCACAACCCACGCAAATCAGCCGCTCGCTCGCGTTTACCAGAAGCACCAGACTCGATCTGTGAGGGGAACGAAGGGGGGAACCCTAGAAGAGGTGAAGCGGAGCGCGCACCTGGAAGCGGCACCGGGGATCGAGGGCGGTGGGGTCGTGGACCATCTGGAGGACGAGGGGGCGGCGGGTGCCCATCTCGACCTCCCGGACGTTGAAGCGGAAGCCGAGGAGCGCCTCCAGGAGCGAGCTCTTGCCGTCCGACTGCCCCCCGATGGCCACTATCTCCGGAATCGGGAGCTTCTCCCCGAACGCGACCGCCGCCGCCTGCAGCCGGTTGTACGCCTCGAACCGGGCCTTGGTGTCCGACGCGGCGGCGGCGGCGGCGGCCGAGGCCGAATCCGCCCCGGCTCGGCGGGCGGACGGGGACGGGGACGGCGCCGCCTTGGGGTTGGGCGTCCTGCCCGCCGCCGGAGACATCGCCATGGGTAGGGGAGCCACGGTGGCAGCCGAGACGACGGGGTTTGAATTTGAAATGCGGGAGAGGTCCGTGTGGGAAAGGGTTGCAGAGTACAGGCTGTAGTGCGATGCGAGAGCCGTTTGGGATTGTGATATTTATTTATACGAAGAGATGGGCCGATCTCGAATCGTGTCTTCCACGCCTCCCTTTTTTAGATCGCATCGAGGTCACGCGTCCAGCCCATCAGAGCCGACGACAGTGGACTTGTGTTCTCAAGGCACAAGCCCAGTAGCCCACAAAGCACTACACCCCCTGGTCTCACAGTTTCTTTTGCCCAAAAGAAGAAAAATCTGACAGTTCTCTCCCGGGGTAGTGAGAGCATCTACAGATGGATTTGACAAATCCAACCCCTTAAACATTCATGGACGCGCCCCCACACTATGTCAAACGGCCTCTTATATGTCCTATCAAACAGCCACACTCCTCATATCTAAACCCCCAATCCATGCACATGGATCATATAAAACAAATCCATCGGGATTTAAAAATTCAAAACTGCCACAAAGCAAAGTAATTTGCAGTTCAACAATTCAGACATGCCAAGATAAAATTCAGGTCCGGGCCATGGCTAATCAAGAAGGGCAAATCTTCAAACACATTTGGAGTAGCTCCAACAAGCTCAAGCACAAGATATTTTTCTGGCTAATAACACATGACAGGGTCAACACAAGACATATGTTAACGAGAAGGGGGCATGCATTTGGATGACAAAATTTGCCCAAACTGTGACCGGTAGGCTGAAGAAACCTTTCTGCACTTGCTTTCAGACTACACATTTGCCCAAAGACGTTGGAGCACTTTGATGCCCAGTGAAAAGAGAGGCACATCTGTTTTTGAAGAAACATTATTTGCAAGGCAGAACTACTAGCTCGCTTTGTTCTGGCGGTGACTATCCTAGGATGTTGGAGCATTTGGATTCAGAGAAATGGGCTAGTCTTCTGAAACATTCAGCCAATTGTCCAAAATTGGAGATTTACTCTTAAACATGAATTAAGATTGCTCAAATAAAGATCAAGAGTAAATATGCAACAGAGTTCAAGTCTTGGCTAGCTCAGACCTTCTGATATAATAGTGATCTTGTTCCAAAAAACTCGAGTTGGATAAACTTCTTTTTTCCTCTTGTAGGATTTTTTGTTAGCTTTCCTCTCTTTCTCTCTACCATTGTAACATACTTTTTATAGTAATGTAGATGGGAGCCTAAAAAAGATGAATCACTCGTCGGACGCCATCACTGTTGCGGCCCCTCGTACTCTCTAGTCTCTACGCAGGCCGGTCTCCTTCTTCCCCTCAAGCCACCTTTTGTCTTTCTCATCCAGCAGGCTTGCATCCTCCAACATTATCATCGAATCATCCGTCTCTCGAGCAAGTTGCAACATCTCCTTCTCGAGCTCTATTGATCCAAAAGTACGGGCCTTCTTGAGCTCCCATCTTAGTCACATTTCTTTCTTCTCCAACTCTATTTTCTCTCTCAGTTTTCAAATAGTTGCTCTCAATTTGTAACTTGCTCACCCTCTCTCAGTCCCAATCCATCCTTTCTTTTTGCTCATCCAACATGAGTTTGTACCTATTCTCTTTCTTGTCCTCGCTTGTGGAAAAATGTCCTTCCATGTGTTGGACATTTTTGCCGCTGCGGCGTCACAAGCGGCTCCCCCCTTCTCTCACTCATTTCCTATCAGTTGTGGGTTATTCATTAGCACGGTGGCTCGTCCAATCTCCCCTACAACTTCTTCGTCTTCATCATCCAATCCAATGGATTGGTGGGAGCTTGAGCCATCAGTTTTCTTCAACCTCTTGTTACCGGTCTTGAGCTCTTCACAGGTTGTACCCACTTTAGTTGGCCATTCAATTTCATCTAACAATGGCTAAAACCGAATAGCTTCTTCTCGTTTGTTGGTACAAAGTGTCAGCCAACACAATCTATCAAACAATAAAGTAATCATGATAGTCCGACATAGAAAACTACTAATGCAAATTATGACAAAAGGAAGCAATTCAACTTATGTGACTTTGGACTCCAATCCCACTTTGATTTTGTCCAAGCACGGAAGCATAGTGACCAACAAACTTGTTCATATTGCCTTGGATTGCGGACCATCTATATTGGAGATAGGCCACATTGCAGGTGGTATTGATAGGATGCGGCTCCACATATTATTTGCATTCATAATATTGTGGATCTTCTTTCAATACTTGTTGCCATTTTGCTCGGTGACACATAGAGTTCATGCTTGTGGTCAACCAAGATTCAACCAACAAAACATCCTCAAATGTTGTGAATGTCGAACCTCTTGCCTTGGGTATCTTTGTCGTTCTTTTCTTGTTAGTGCGCGATGT
Organism: Aegilops umbellulata; assembly: GCA_032464435.1. Classification (NCBI taxonomy): domain Eukaryota; kingdom Viridiplantae; phylum Streptophyta; class Magnoliopsida; order Poales; family Poaceae; genus Aegilops; species Aegilops umbellulata. Next base: position 343,887,725 of record CP136056.1, on the reverse strand, counting down.
TCCCCCAATATCAAACTATGACAATTTGGATCCCCAAAGTCATTCCATAGGGTCTATAGACTCTTGACCATCATTGATCATGTTCAATATGATATTGTCCTAAAATGACCATGATTCAAAATAAACTAGCAGAATATGCAAAAAAAGTTGATCCAATGGCACAACGATATAACAAACGAAGTGATACAAAATAGGGCAAAATTTGTATCATCTCCTGCTAGGACATTACCTTGATCAGGACCTAGGCAAACCGGGCTCCGGAGTTGCCCGTGCTTTTTCGCGCCCTTTGGAATTACGGCGAGTCGCGCACCTCGTCGTCCGGCAACACCATTTGCGTAAATGCATCCAGAATCGCCCATTCGGCTACCGGATCATTGTCGGTCGCAGGTTGGGCAGACGACGACTTCCTTGTCAATAGTAGGATGGACGGGCTTGGGGCGACCGGGCTCAGCGGAGGGGACACATCCTCCTCGACATCCACAACACCCTTGGCCGAAACATCCTTCATTGTCGCTTCCCGCTCGTGCTACTTCCTTTGCTACTCCCTCCAGATGACGTTCTCCGCCTTGCAACTCGCCGCCATGGTCAAGAGCTCCATGACAACATCAAGGCAACATCTATGCTATCGTGGGCGACGGGGTACCAGAGACGACATCTAGGGCGACGAATGGAGGTGGTGGCGCGGATGGGTGAGCAAGGGTAGAGGACAGCGATGGCTAAAGACGTGGGAAACGGAGGCGTGGGAGGATGATGGATTTGGTGGACTTGTCAATTTGATGCAATTAGAGGTGGATCTGATTAGTCTGACATGGTAGACACCCACATCCGGCCGCCCAGATATGGGGAGTACACGCCCTGATGTATAGGTCCGGTTTGAGGAGCCCAACTAGGTCACGATTTTATGACAGGTCACTGACCCAGCCGCCCGACCAAATGTATAGGAGGCATTTGAGGAGCCCTGAGTGTACATCACAAAAAGAATCTCTGCTAGGACACATGAAGAAAGATTGCTCCCAGGCTAGATTTTTTTTTAAAACGCGGTCCTTAGGGCCCGATTCATTAAAAAAGGTCAAAGAGAATTATTCGATTAATTAACGGAAAACCAAGCAAAAACCATCACAACATGCCCATAAAAACAAGACACACAAGGCGACCTGGCAACCCACACAAGAACGCACACACCACCAAGGAGAAGAGTGTCGCTGAGGTTGCAGCCTGGCGTCATCATCATCACACCTCCGCGAGGGCTCATTTGAAGAAGAGATTGATCCAGTTTATAAAACAGAACGAGAACCAAGAGCACGATCGTACTCTTCTAGTAAAGTGAAATTGCATGTCACAGATACCAGATATGATGTCATTGATCTCGTTTCATTAAACTCCCAGGAAAAAATGAAAGGAACAACTCTCAATTCACAGCATGTTTACAAACAACGGCTCGCATCAGTTTCTCTCAACATGGCTACCCATCAAGATGATACAAGAACATGGCAAACAACAGTTCTAATGTCCACTAGAGTCTACAGGCTACGCTAATACTGTTACACCCAGCTTAACCCTTGTTGTGGATGAAGTACTTCAGATTCCAGGTGTACCCAATCAGAAATTCAAGGCTCTATAGAGAAACAGGGCTACGATAGTTATCAACTGATGAACTTGAAACAGATGAGGCACAACAATTCGGCTGTTAGTCATCTTCTCTGGCTGCGAAGCAATCCAGAGTTCAAACTTGTCGAGTAGCATCTAAAACTTGACTTGCACTGAAGGTCCGGAAATGGTTCAAACGATACCTCTCTGGGAGCGCTTCACCTGCCTGCAGCCTTCATCTTCCTCAGCTCCCGCAGTATAGCCTTCCTCCTTGCCTCGTCTACATGTTCTAGCCCAGGAATGTTCTTCTCGGCAGACCCGCGTCTTGGGCTTCCAACACTCCTTGGAGAGTTATTAAGGCGCTTGTTTCCTCCAGGCACACCTTTTGGTGACCCGACATTGCTCGAGCCGATAGTGCAGTTCTGGTTGACAGCAGCCATGGTCTGCTCACAGCCAATATCTTGTCCGAGTGGGGTATCTTCTGCATTCCTAGTGCCACTTTGCTGGTTTCCTCCAGGCGCACTAATTGGTGAGTCAACTTCTCTTGAGTTGGCAGTGTTGTGTTTGTTAGCAGGAGTCCCATCTAGTGTCTGCTCACAGCTGATATGTTGTCTGAATGGAGTATCTTCTTTCTCACCTTCATCAAGATTTTTTTGCGCCATCCTTTCCTCCGAAACAATACCGTTTCTATCTACATCTGGTTTGCCCAATACACTGCCATTGGGTTCTCTCTGTTGTATGCTATCTGCAGCAATGCCATCGTTGTTCTCAGCAGTATAGTTTTCTGAACGCTTCCCTTTTTTGGCAGCAGTAACTCTTGAGTAATGACGAGTACTAGAAAACCATCTAGTGATCTGTCAACAGAAACTCTAGTGAGGCAGTAGAAATACAGTGGCACCCCCAACAACAGTGCAGCTAACATTGATAAAAAAGGGTGTGGCCAGAAATGCATGTTGAGATGAAAGGACAAACTGGCATTTCAAACCTGATTGAATGTCAGGCCAAGCTCTTGTGCCAGACTTTCTTTTGCTGGGCGATTAGGGTAAGGTTCTTTTTCGAAGTATGCCTTGAGCTTCTGCAAGAGAAATGGAGTGCCAATGACATAATTTAGAATGCAACTGATATAAACTTTCAGCACCAATATAACTGTAGAGGTGCATAGTTAGCTATTCTATACCTGATTAACAATAGGACCATAACCTTTTCCCCTGGCCGTGCTACTGGTGCCATTGGAAAGCACTTCAGGATGCTGTTCACTTACTGAACCGCTGTGCCGTTCACTCTGTGGAGTACGCTCATTGTTCTGGCGCCCACCTCGTGCTCTTCTGGTTTTTGCCGGCTTAAGTGGTCCAGCAAATGAATCTGTATCACTGTCTTCTGGATTTCCATTTGGGCTATGTCCAGACCACTCTTCTTCATCGCTTGAATCAGTGGTTTCTTTTCCATAAGCCTCCTTTAGATTCCAATATAAAATAAATAGAAATACCCGAGTAAGGTCCATGCATGCATTATTGAAGAACAGGATTAGCTTTAATGAATGATGTGATTTTCACAAACAATGCACTGGTTACTTAGTGAAAATATGTATAATTCAATAAAGCAACAACCCCAAACTGAGCCAAAATAATTTGTACAACACTCCCAATAAGGCAACAACCTGAAACTGGGCCAAAATTACCCACACACCACTCAAAATAAAGGGAACAACCCAAGTCAAGATGCAGAAGGGTGACGACTTCTGTTACATCATAAATATATTTCTAATACTGAATGGCCTTTATTTCCCGAGTAAATTAGGGCTTTATTCTCCAGGTCAACAGCATGCCAAAATAAAGAGAAAATACTTTCAAGTAGGAATTTGAATATAAGAAACATGCGTTTTTTTAGGTGAAAAAACATGCATTTATGGTAGGGAGAAATGCGAGGAAAATACATACATCATAAAGCTTTTTGTAATCCAAATGTCCAACTTGTCGCCTATTTGAAGCTGGTAGCACAGAGTCTTGCTCTAGCTCAGCCTCCATAATGTCCACTCCATTAGTTTGGTCTGAGAATGAAGATGCAGAAACTTTATCCTTGCCAGAAGATTTAGAAATCTCGGCACAGAAATCATCAGAATCAGATGTAAAGTCTGACTCGTCTGAGTTTGTTTTGGTCTTTTGGTCTTCACTGGAATTTGGACCTTCTGGATCGAAGTCATCATCCTCTGAGTCATCCGAAGGCAACGCAAGGTCATTGACGGTATTTTTGTTCTTTGATTCAGACCTTTTCTTCTTTGAAGGTTCAGACTCATCGGATGATGTTATAAAATCCAGGTCATCAGAATCTGATCCTTCGTCCCCATCCTCTGCAGATGATTTGTTTTCATCTACCGTGTCCCCTTCAGCTAAAGTAGGGTCATAATCCTCCTCTGAATCATCGGATGGAAGATCAGATGCTCCAATTTGGTTTAAGCCATTTGAAGTTGACTCAGGAAAAACTTTCTGCGGAAAACAAACAGTCTTGTTTATATCGAGGGGACGCTGGCGATAGAGGACTGTACATTACTTTATCAAACAAGGCGCCCAGTAGGTATTTACCTCCCATGAGTCATGAATAGCAAGTGTGCTCCCTTGGAGTTCATTTAGTAAATCTATACAATCTAGCTTGCAATCGCACGCAGGGCAAAGCCATCCTTCATCCCCCTGAGGAACTAGAAATAAACGTTATTAAGTACATGAGCAACATAGGGAATGGTGCTTTCTATATCAAGGGAAGAGAATTAGGTATTACTATCTTCTGCCAGCAAAGGAGGATTCAAACATTTCTGGTGGAATCCTCTATCACACACTCCATCGCAAAGAATGATATCATTTTTTAGTGTAACATGCTTTGAAGCACATATGGCACAGAAAATCTGCAAGACAAAACAGATTATGTCTGTTAAAGTGACAACAATGAGTATAAACAAGCAAGAGTGAACAAAATAAGATGGCCTACATCTTCACTAGATATTTCTCCCTCAGAGTCAAACAAAGATTCGTCAAGCTTCCCCTCCAATAGAAGAGAATCCATATTACGAAAAGCTTCCCGAATTCTTAACTTGCATCGCAAGATTTCTGCCTTGGCTCGCTCAAGCTCCTTCTCAGGTCTTATTTTTTCCAAACTACATATGCAAGTATCAAGAAAAGATAGCGTTAGAGGGTGGAGATGTTAAACGACATCGAAGAGAACAATAGATACACCCATATCTGAATTTATAGATCACAAGGACACATTACATGACTAATGACTTACTTATGTAACCTCTCATCCCCCCTGTGCCATAAACCCAAACTCATATTTTTATTTGCACTGGCTAATGTTTACCAAAATTTGCCTCACTAAATTGATCCTTTTCTGAGATGTACAACACCAGGTTCCAGCAAACAAAGAAATGAGAGATCAAAGGGAGTGTGAAACATAGTGATTAGAGAGACAAACCTTTGACCTTTCCAACCTTCACCAGCGTATGCTTGAATGAAACTTTGTTCGTAGTTCATTCGATTCAAAATGTATCTAACTCGCTGGCGAATTTTGATGCACTCATTCTTGGGACTCGCTGCATTTGAGGGCCTGCCTCTTTTCCTTTTCCTGGCAGCTGGTTGAGCAGCAGTACTGCCGTTTACTGGCTCATTAGGTACCTTCTTCTTCAAGGTAGAGCTAAGCACCCTGGCACTACTATGTGCGGACCTCAATGAACTTCCTTGCTTTTTAGGTGTCTTGCTCTTGTTTTTAGGGGTAGATCGAAGAACCCTGGGACTACTATGAGCGGATCTCAATGGACTTACTGGCTCATTAGGCGTCTTACTCTTGTCTTTTGAAGTAGACCGAAGCACCCTGGGACTACTATGTGCTGATCTTAGGGGATACTTTTTATTTGCTATAATCTGGGACCCTTTCCTTCCCCTTTTCCCCTTGGTAGGAGAAGAGGGTGAACCATTCCCAACTTTTTCATTCTCCTGAACAACACCAGAAGCAGATGTTTTGCCCATATCGATGATGACCACAGACAGACCTTCTCTGCGGGAACTGATAGGCCGATCCTGGGAGATTTAGGGTAAGCCTTGTAGAACCACTTTCTGTAGGGGAAGATGACCCAGTAAGCTTTTTCAGTCGATAGAAATGTGCCGGGGCCTACATCAATAAAGTAAATACAAATACGGTTATTAGCAAAAAATTAACAAAAAAAAAGGACAGACCAAGTGCTAGAAGCTCCCACACCAGTTGGGGTCCGGGTAAGGATTATACGAGGCAAGCCTTACCCCTGCACAGTGCAATGCAGAGAGGCTGCCTCAAACCCAGGACCTCTTGCCACAAGTGTGGAGTACTTCACCACTGCGCCAGGCCTGTCCTTCAAATATGGTCATTAACACCATAAACAAAATGTTGGAGGCAATTGTTCACGTGCATCTTCTAAGTACTTGATTTGGATGGACTTGTCGTTTCTCTTATAGTTCACAGTGGAGTGTACGTAATACCTATCTGGTCAAAAGAGGCATGACACGAAGCAAGGGAGTGCAGGACCAAAGGGAAAAACCACAAGACACACATCTTTTATGTGGTATTATCATCAAACTGAACTGATTCACCATATTAACAGCTGATTGGATACATGTGGATGGGTTATCTCAGATACTTCACCTGAAACACGACCCAGCTCTGCAGCTATAGGCAATTAGGTATTGCAGTTTTCTGTGTCGTCACAATGCATGTGTTATGATAGTGCCCAAATGTACAAACATTTGCAAACTTACCATAAAATTACCTTTTAGACCTAATTTTATAACCCCAGAAAAGAGGAAGTGTTGAGAAACGTGAGTCATAACTCATAAGCTAGTCCCACTTGACAAGTATGATTAAATTAAATTATTCTAAGAAAGAAGGGGGAAACAGTCACAGTGTACTGTAAGATGGCGTGTGGATTGTGGGGGGCATAAAATGCTACGAAATGCGGTTGTGACACAAGGAATCCAAAGCAAGGTAGAAGCAATTAGTGTCACTTGAGAGGATCAGAAGCTAGATTATTCTGTGGCACTAGATACAGCAAGAATCCGAGAGCCCAAATAGGTTTGATGGGGATGTGTGAGACACAATCCCTTGCAACTCTGAAGGACTTGCCTTAACAAATACTCCCTCTGTAACCTATTGCCACATTTCAGCAAACTAGCTAACCAGCTTGAGGCGGATTCAAAGTATTCCCCTACCTCTCCATCCACCACTCCAGATCCAAAGCTTCCTATACCCCCTCCTTTCATGCAAAGTATATTAAATCACGTAACATACTGCCGAGTCACAGCAACCTTGCAACTATTATAAATCCGCAATGAAGAAAACTAGCTCAAAAGCAAAAGCAACAAAATATACACCGTTTTGTACACGAAACCCTAGATTTGCAATTAGCAACCGCAAGTATGATAACAGCCTTTGGACGTCCGCAGAATGGACAAGGGCCAGGAGGAAAAAAAGACAGAAAAGCACCAGCGGTGGAATTGGGCACGGAAGATGAGAAGAACATTCTTTGCGGAATATGGAGATGCGAGGCCTGCTTGTCGGGGGCCATGAAAGCGGAGAAGTCAGCGGGGAGTGCGACCGAGGCACGGATGCGATCGGCCGCAGAGGAGAGCGGTTGGAGAACGGCGGCCCCTGAGGGTAATTCAGTGGGCGAAGAACCGTCGAGCGACAGGATTGCGGAGGAAACAGTCATCCTTCCCACGGGGAAGGGGACGCGGCACGGCACGGCAGGCTTGGTCCGGCGGGGGCTAAGACTGTCGGATGCTGCCGCCCGGAGATGGACAAGGACGGGGTAAGATGGAGGTCAGACCTGCGGGCGGCTGACGTGCAGGAGGCAACGGGGCGGTGGAGGGGGGGAGCAGGGACGGCGGGGGGGCACTGACCTCGCCGTCGCCGGTCGCCGCGGCCTCGGCACCGCGCGCCTCGGGGAGATTTCGCAGCTTCCAGACACCCTCCCGCGAGCGTCGCCGGGTACGCGATGGACTGACCCGCTCACGCGCTAGGGCTTCCCTGTTTATCGAGTCTCCGCCGCGTAGCGGTTGCCGGGCCTCGGTGGACCGGGAGGGTGATGGTTCGTGAGAGCGGGCCGGCTAGCCCAACCGTCAGCGTGTTTTCGTCCGTGTGAGTTAGAAATGGGGAACGGGGTGTTGTAAAAAAAAAAAGGGGAATGGGGATTGAAGGGTGAAGAGATTAAAAGTCCAGTGACTAATTAGAGAGAATGCATTGTGCTCATGAATGTACACATTGTCCTCTCCGCTCAAAAAAAAGGAAAGAAATACTACATTGCGCTCGTGAGCACAATGTGTATGGAAAAGCAAACCGGTTCCATCCCAAAGGTCTCAGGTTGCCACCCAGGATCTACTATCTACCCGTCAGCGTAGTGGTCCACGTAGTATCAACCTAAAATATCATTGTAGTAGTAGTCCTCTACAACAATGGTTATAGCGAGGGAGTACATACATACTCAGAATTTATTTATATTATTCAGGACAAAAATATTTTACCTGTTTAAATTTTAGCCTAATTACACAATTACTAGACACTTGTACAAACCACCCGTGACGATGAATCAGAGGAACATGATTAGGTGTTGTACAGTAAATTCTCCAACTTCACTTTGGGACTAAAAGAAATTAGAGGCCAAGCCCCCCACAAGGTGGACTCATATTCGAACTACACATGCATGCATGACTTCAAACATTGATAACTTTTGCATCTCAACTCCAAATTGGGTGATTTTTTGTTGGAAAGCTTATTGGATCGCTCATTTCAAATCAAGTTGTAGACCGAGCAGGAAACAACTAAAGGTTCCGGTCCAAAGGCAAGAAGATTAGTTGGTTGAAAATCCCCCGTCCCGTCATACATAAGTTCCCCCTTTTCGGTTGAGTATGATTCGACATCAGAATGACACCTTTAGAAACACTCTATGAGAACCTTAGTCTTACCCTGGGTTTGGCACGTATCAAATGACAGGCTAAGACTAGACTGTGTTTGTTAAAGACCACTCACTATAGCCAGTCGTCACGCTTTCTCCTTGGCGCGACAAGAAACCACCTTCCAACACAATTGGATTCCTCTTCAAATTCCTTCTGAGTTGGAGTTGTTGCAGAATTCGAGTCCAAATCCAAGTCAAAAGGTGTTGCGTCATCTGCACTTCGAGTACAATCTAAGGTTGGGTTTTGGCTACCTTGGGACGTGCATCCACCTCTTTATCCTCTACCTCTTAGTCCTACATAAGTAAACCAATCTCATACCATTTTTTGGGTTTTGTTTAGTTAAAAGTTAGGCATCGCTGCAACTGTGCCCCCCAACCCCCCGGGGAAAAAACCTTTTATTCATACTTCATCTATATACTCTCAATATTCGCATTGCTTTTATCATAGTTCCTCCATATTATTCGATTCCTTGTAGGGACTAGACCTTTGTGGGTCAGGCTAACCATGCTTTCGGCATCGCCGATAACCCTGGGAGATTGGTTTAACGACTGCTAAGGCACAACATCGTCGCATGTTTGTAGTCGGATCGTCAAAGTCGTTCTCCGACCAAGTCTACAGAATGAGATTCTCATCGAAAGATCAGGACACATAATTATCCAAGCCAATACCACTTTCGAAACCCCAACTTTTATTGGTGCAATATCCATATAGTCGCAATATTCAGATTACTTTTATCGCAGTTTTTGCTTGTTCTTTGATTGCTTGCCTGGAATAAACCTTCATGGTCAGACTGACCGTGGATGTTTCCGACATCATTAGTAATTTCTAGAAGATTGATTTAGCGATTGCTATGGTGTAACATCATCGAACATTTGTAGTCGGATTGTCAAAGTCGTTCTCCACCCAAATCGACAGAGTGTGATTCTCATCGAAATATCAGAAACACCCTTGCCCTTATCACGTTAGCCACATTGGCTCTTTATATTTTTCAGCCTTCCATTTCTCTCGTGTCTCGAGTTGGTCTTGATATTGTGACATTGCAGAGGCTAGATGTATTTGGTATCATCTTAATATATTAATATATTACACTTGTCGAAAAATTTACATATAACCTACAAGGAAGAATACACTACATGCAAAGGACATTATGGTGGAAAATATCCTCTCTAGCAAGATAGGAAACGTCCCCTGCCTCTACCTGAAGGGAGGCATTCCAATAAATGTGACGGTTTCACTTCTTCTACAATTTCATTCCACACATCCATAATACTTAAATAGTTCATCCCCACTATCCCATTTCTCTAGACATGCAGCCTATCCACCTGAGCTACCTGCCACATCATCAATTATTTCCCCTTTTAACTAATTTTCTATTAGCACCCCGAAGACTTGCATGTCGTCGCTTTGTTTCTAGTCTTAAACTACCACCGAAGCCCACTGGTGTAGATCCACAAACAGGGAAGAAACCTCAATCGTCCTGCCCCCACCAATCTTTCTGTTTCCTCTCTCTCCCCCTAAATAAAGACCAATCTTCTCCCCTGGCCATAGTCTAGAGTGCAGCGCCTAGGAAGAGCGTTGGCACGGTCGCCGGTCCGCGGCACTTCCCCTCCTCCTCCGCCTCTGCCGGCACTGACCGCCGCCTCCCCTTGATCTCTGGTCCGACCCTCTGGCACGGTCGCTGATCTGTGGCACCTCCCCTCCTGCTCCGCCCCCAACGCTTTCCTTGGAAGGCATTGATCGGAGGCTGCAACATGCAGTGGTGGCCTATGTTTGTGGGCAGAATCAAACCAGCCGTTGGAGACTCTCCTGGAAGGATGTTCTTCCCGTCGACTGAACTATGGAAAGGACGCCGCACCGGCCAAGTGCCCAGCCGGTGGACAACTTACTTTTCAGCCTGAAGGTATACCCTGATGGTAACTCAGGGTAGGGCCTCCATTAACAGCCAATTGCACTAGTGTTGGATCGACCTCGAGCGTGTATAAACATAGGCATAGCTTGGAGTAGAAAATCTGATTTGTTGTCCTCATCCTTTCCCAACATCACTTGCAGCAAAGGTGGGTGCTCTGCCTCCTATCTCCTTAGATGTGAGCGACTTTTTTAAGTTAATTTCGGTTGGAAACTTTGATTTCTGTGTTGTAGGGAGACCGTTTTTTGGATGAAAGCTACATGTTCCGTCTCCATCCACCACCTACTGGCAGCAAGTCTGGTCAGTCTCTAACATCCACAATCCTGTGTAACTTAAGCACTGTCGGAAAGAATGTGTCGAGATATGATGGATCGTTCTCATATCTACCATCAGGGTGATTTTGATTGCAAGCGCTAGATGGTGAAATTTCCTATTTTTCAGATCTTGGAGTACTGCCTGTCCATCTTCTGTAATACTTTGCCTTTAATTGACGCCTCTGAATATTTGTCTCACTATGTGGCTCTGTGCTTTCTTACTAATCAACCTAACAGAATTCTAAAACTTGGATAGTTGTCATTTCGAGGAGCTTGCTTTCATGTATCTTGCCAAAGTGACACTGTCACCCACAAAAGTTATTTGGGATGTACCGGCTTGTGAAATTATTCTCGACGATGAAGAGTTTGTTTAGAGGATGCTTATCTTCTGTAGTTTCTATCTCTCAGTAAGGTCCCTTTATGGTTATGCCAGTTTTACAACTTGCCAGATAAGTACTAGGAGCTATATCGCGTACTCTCAACTATATCATGGCAAAGCATATATGAGTTACTGTACTTTCTATGTAGTATGAAACCGTGTAATGCCCATATATTGTGGGCAACTCTGCCTACTAATCAACACTAAAAAGATATATCCAGTGAAAGGTTTCTTTAGATTAGCTTATTCTGGGCATTTTTTTTTGGGGGGGGGGGGGTTGAACTGGTAGCAAAACATTTTAGATATTATCCTCTTGATTCTGATATTGAATAGTTATAAATGAATATAGTGACATTTATTTGCTATGCTTATTGATGCAATTGCCCATTCGGGCATCATCTCCCTATAGTTTGCTCTATGTATAATTTTTCTAAATTTTCGTACTCTACTATTGTTTTCTTATCAGAAACTAATTGGATTTACTATATCAATAGCTCTTTTATACAGCTATGACCTCTACTGTTTTTGTTGGTGTAGATTAGCATGTTACACACTATACTATTCGAGCATTGCTTCCTTTGGTTGCATCGGTCAGTTTTTATAGCCTGGTGTTAGAGCCACGCAACAAAGGACTTAGAGCTTCAAGTGAAACCCAACTGCGACGACATCATAGATACAAATTCCATTGGGATTTATACTCCCTCCAGTCCTTTTTACTCCGCCTATTAGATTTGAGTCAAGTCAAGCATTGCAAAGTTTAACCAAATTTATATTTAAAAATATCAACATCTACAATACCAAATATATACTATGAAACTATATTTCATAATGAATCTAACAATATTGTTTTGGTATTTGGAATGTTGATACTTTTTTCTATATGTTTGGTCAAAGTGGAAATACTTTGATTTTGGACAAAACTTATATGCGGACTAAAAAGGACCAAAGGGGGTATCTACCCATTTGTAGTTTAACTATTTGTCATGCCTCTCATTGTTCCTTCCTTTCTATGACCCTCCTCTTGAAATATAAACTAATGAGCTAACATCATGTTCATCTATCAAGGATGTACGAGTGTAATATTTTCCATTATCCAGATGTTAAATTGACGATGAATGAACATAGGTAATACACTTGGAAATTTCAAATATGAACGCAGATTCCATTGTTGGTCAACCCCTTTTCGTTTGGCACCCATCATTGTGTCATTTTCATTTATACATAGTCTATCTCTGTGGATGTTAGCTGAGTTCATCTATTAAAGAGGCACTTCGGATTTAAGTCCACATGAAAACTGACTTGAAATATGTAAATTTTAGACATTGATGGTATGATTTTACATGGTAAAACAAATATTTATAGAAAGTTGTACACGGATGTCCCGCAACAACGCGCGGGGAAATCATCAGTTTCAAAGAACATACATGCCAACTTTGCTGGAAATATTTCGCCTCCACGAAAACGGGATGCTCTTTGTTCTTATTCCACCACTTCTCCTGGGAGGAAAAATTCAGCGCCGGCACGCTTGCACAACGTATTATTCCTCGAACCGTAACAGCCGGGCATCTAAGTGAAGATGGGTCAAAATTTCGGGTGTTAACTAACTGTAACAAACCATATGATTCAGAAGTCCTGGTATCACTAAGTAATCATGAAAACGGCTTCAGCATCCACGTGTTCATGTAACATATAAACATCATTTTATTCTGTATACGAATCTCAACTCCTTGAACTACGTAAAACAACTAGAGTATCACACAACGAACATAACCATCCACAGACCACACCGTGACAGCACGAACACAACCATCCGGTCCGATTCGTATGCCATCTCAGAGCACCAGAGCACCTAAAACCCCCACGACAACGCCGACGACTATCACGTCCAAGTCCAACCGTGCCGCGCTCGCCGTCGGCGGTGGCGCCTTCAGCGAGCTGCGCGACATCCCCTCGTCACCAGGGCTCATGTCCGGGGCCTCCGCGTGCTCTGGCGCCGAGGCCCAGAGCGGCGGCGATCCGGGCGCCGGTGCGAGCTCCCACTCCTGGGGCCGAGGCGCCATCACGACGACGTACAACTTCTTGCCCTTCTGGCACCGGTCCTCGTCGCCGCTGATGAAGAAGAAGGCATCCGACCGGTCGAACCGGAACTCCGGGCGGCCACCGGCGTCCTCTAGCCGGCGGACCGGGCTGCGCGTGTTGCACGCGTCGAAGTCCGGCTCGGTCACCAGCAGCACCGAGTCCGCGCCCTCGCCCTCGCCGCGCGCAAACACTACGAGCCAAGAAACATGCATGCACGATTTAGAATGGATTAGTCGATGACAATATCGACGAGGAGGAGGTCGTGTACCACGTACCGATGGTGTCGTTGATCTGAAACCGGTTGCGCTCGGCCCAGTGGTTGTAGCTCTCCGCGGGGTCGACGACCCAGCCGTCGCGGCCGCCGGCGTAGAAGACGTACGCCTCCGACGAGGAAACCATGGCCGCGAGGCCCACAACGAGCAGAAGCCACTTCTTACAGTTTGCCATGGTCTTGATCTCAATTGATCAGCGTGGCCAAACGAAGAACTCCGGGAAGTGATAGATATGGTAGGAGAGGCGGGATTGGATGCCTATATAGGCACGCTGGATGTGGTTGCTGACCTATGGTGGAACAGGTGTAGGCTCCCAAGAAACCCTCATCTATGACTACGCATGGAGCCAACGGGAGCGCACCGCTTCGTTGAATCAGTTGCTGTCAAGCTGGATTTTCTTGCGGCGCTCGGCTCGCCGTACGCGCGGATGCGACCGCGGGAAATCGGTGGAGACTGAACAATCTAGCTTTTCCTTCTCTTTGCTTTCGAATTTCGCTACAAATTTGATGGCATATATTGTTGCAAGCATAGCAATTTTTTCAGCAAGCATGGCAAAGATTTTCCGTGCTCAGTTTTTTGCTGGGATTTGCCTTGTTTACTAAATGAAATTGTCATACTCGCGCCAACATAATTCGTCATCTTGAACGGTAGATTTGTCATGCTTAAAAATCCGACGTCAGATTTTTAACATTCCCGTTTTTCTTTCCAAGGATAGTGGGTTAATTCTCTTTTTCTCTCTTTGCACATTCAGACTTTAGATCGTCTCCAACAGTACCTCCTAAAATAGAGCCCCTAAACGATGTTTTGGGCATCCCAATTCTTAAGTCTTAATATAAGGACACCTTAACGGCAACTACCGCCATGGTGCCAGGGATGACGCTACCACTCGGCCCATGCCGCAATGGTGACAGAGCGCGGCGGGTGAGAAACCAGCATCGGGGTGGCCGGGATGGCTTGTTGCCGCTGGGCACACACCGGGATGGCAGCGACAGCGCTTGGCTGCTCGACCCACGCCGGAGCCCTCCGATGTCATGGATTAATCGGCATAGGATGAGCTCCTTGTTGCCCTCTGCCTCTTGGAGCTCCCAATCAATGTCATCGAACTCCCACCCGGACATGGCAACGGATGGAGCTAGGGTTTGGGTGGAGTAGAGAGGACACGGCAGGTTGGAGTGGAGAGGGAGAGTGAGGACCACACGAGGTACTTGTGGGGTTTGGGATGGGCCTTGGATGTCAATCCGGTGTGGTGCGGGCATATACTGGCTACCCCATTTCTCCCTCACATATGGGTTGGTTTTTTTTTGGGAGGGGGGGAGGGGGTCCATACATTTGGCCCAGGTTTGGGGGAGCCCGTTGGGCGGGTGTTTGAGTGTTCGGACATGTCTGCTCGGACATATGGGGGAAAATGGATCTGTCTGCTCGCTCTCAGTGATCATTTTATGCAAGATCACACAAGAAACCATAATGTTCCACATAGTAGGCATGTCTGACCATCTCGCAAGACCCTTCACCATTGCAAAAGTCTATAGAACACCAAATGCTCTCTCGACATCCTTCCTCACTCCTTCATGAACCTCGACAAGATGAAATTTCTCCTTGGCTTTGTGTATTGCAATTGGTCTTCATAAAAGTGGCATAAGCAGGGTAGATACCATCAACAAGAAGTATCCCATGGTGTACTTGTTACTATTCACCATGAACTCCGGCTCCAGGGGTAGTTGCCCAAAAGTGAGTCTTTGGAACAACTATGAGTGTTGCGAAACATTGATATGATCGAGCGAACCTGGTAGGCCAAACAAGGAGTGCGAAATCCAAAAATCTTGTGATGTAACAATTTCATGAATCGTTTCCAACGCAATACAATCAAGAGATCTCCACAGTGAATTGTTGGTCATCAAAGTGGGTTTGTCGCTCGCATTGCAGTGGAGTAATCTTCCTATCAAAATCGAGGCAGACTGCCTCGAAGCTACAAATATGGTGAGGAATGAAGGTTTTGATAGATCTCGGTATGGTTTTTTGGTGTGTGAGATTAAATCACTCATGGCACTCCGAAATACTTGTATTGCTCATGCTCGACGAAACAACAACATTGTCAGTCATACCTTAGCTCAGTATGGTAGAACTAGTGGTCGTATTGTTGTTTGGCTAGGTTCAAGCCCTGATGACATTGTCGAACTTTGTAACTCTGAGAGTAGCTTGGCTACGTGAGTAATTACAAGTTTTTTCTCGCAAAAAATAATAATTCTTGAAGTTGTTGCATACCTAAAATCATCTCCAATGCATTCAGTCAGAAACTGTCCAAACATGTCCCTTGGAACAACTATGTTGCTTGTGAAGTTGTGATTGATCCACGACGCCTCTTCTTGGTGTGCACATACATCAACACCAAGACTAGGGGTATCTGTCTTTTTGGTGGGCTTCATTTGTCTTATTCAGATAAAACAAATTGTATAATCAAAATCATATCCCAACATCAGACTAAGCACTATGTAAAAGAGCTCAACACTTATGCAGCCACACAAACTCACAGATCTGCAATACAAAAAACCGTGAAGCAATTTTTTTTTCTTGTAAAGGACTAAAACCATTGTGCCACTTTTCTTAAGAAGGTCCAGCATCATTATTCCTAAGGAGAAAGACAAGCAGCCAATGAGTCAAAGCATGAAGGGCTACTCTATTTTGCATGGGTTTTGTCCCTGCTTGAGTTTGACTATTTTTTTTTTCTGAGGGAAGAGTTTGATTGTAGTTAGTTGTCGTACAGGTTTTGCTCATGAAGTAGAATAGAACACTCTCATTCCTGTCCGGCACAATGCTTGTTAACCTCCACCTTTAACTCGGGACTTGCATTATTATTATCTGATTTACTCCCTCTGTTTCTAAATATTTGTCTTTTTAAAGATTCAAATGGACCGCCATATACGGATGTATATAGACATATTTTAGAGAGTAGATTCCCTCATTTTGTTCCGTATGTAGTCACTTGTTGAAATCTTTAAAAGGACAAATATTTAGGACTACTCCCTCCGTTCCATAATTCTTGCCATGGTTTCAGACCATTAATCTGTAAATCAGCCCGAGCCAGACCGATGCAACGAGCATGAAGAGACTAACAAGACTTCCTTCTCTCTTTGATTAAGAATTGTCATATGAAACGCAAGGGCCATCCACCTACACTCAGTCACAACTAATACAGTAGTCTATGTTTCCCCAAACCCCACTCCACCTTGCCGATTTCCACAGGTCGAACTCAACCATTTTTTTAGATGCGAACTGAACCTTGATAGTAGCGGAAGTTACATTTCTAGAATGAGTAGTTAGCACTTAGCAAAGAACCACTCTTGCTGATGATCCAAACTCTGCTTTTCAGTCAAACTGCCCCCCAACTGGATTGTGACCAAAAGCACTCTTGGTGACGGAAAAACACACACGATGATTTCAGTTGGCGGCAAAACCGACGGCATTGCAATCACAAACGATAAAAACAGAATACCCCCGAGAGGTCATTGTACCCCAAAATTTATTGCCCATAAGTTTCAACATGCCACAACCAGCTCAAATGAAGCTTAATCAGCAAATCAACAAAACCATATTATTAACACTTGGGCCATATCCTCACTCACAAAGTCACAGTTAAAAAGACCAGAGAAGATTTCGAAGGTTGCATATATCTTGTCATATTTGCAGCAAAATGAATGATGAAGGATGGAATAGGCGACCCAATGCAAGTGCACTTGGAGATAAAAGTAAATGTGCTTACGATCAGAGGGTAAACATCAATTCTGAAAAGGAAATATATTAGATTTTGTACTCGTGTAATGATATCGAGCTTAGCTCCCCTGACAAAGAACTTTGATTGCATCGACTAGCCAGTAACTGAACCATGGCCAGGCTCCGTTATCTTATCAACCCAACTAAAAAAATGATTCAGCTTCAGGGTGCGATGGTTCAACGAAACAAACAACAACATTCATGCAATGTTGGCTCTTAAGAACGCAAAAAAACATTCATGCACAAATTCATGTACATGAAGACATGGCCTACATTAAAGATCAGAGCAAAACTTACTAAATTATCTTTGTTTATGCTTCTTCTCCCCCCTTCATTTGCACAAGAGCCAACTGAAGGAAATGTACATATTCGCATCAAGTCAATTTGTTACTCAACATTATGCCTGTATGTTCTGTAGTTCAGTGTCGATTCATGTTAGATGAATTCCCAGAGCTAAACCCCATAGTTTCCTCTCCAATTCCACCAACCAGTGTATCAGTTTCTTCTTCTGCGACACAACTACTAGCACCATTTCATCCTAAGACAGTAAGTCCATATGACAGACAGCGACGAACAATTAATCAAGTATCAACAACAAAGCTCATTTCAGGTGCTCCTCAATCCAATTCAACATCTCATCATTCTGCAAGCTTGTCATCTCATGGTATCCATAAGCAAGATTCAGCTCCTCCTGGATGTGCTCAGCCCACTGGGATACCTCCTCCCAGAACCCCCTCTTCACCACTGCATTCTTCCATGGAGTTGCCCGGCCATCCTTCCTCATGTACCCTGTATCATCAATGAATCCTTCCTCACTGAAAATCTTCCAAATCCTTTCGGACAACCCATGATCCAGCCCTGGTATCCTATCGGACAGCAGCGTCGGCGTCAGAGGAAGCTCCA
This sequence comes from Aegilops umbellulata, assembly GCA_032464435.1. Lineage (NCBI taxonomy): Eukaryota > Viridiplantae > Streptophyta > Magnoliopsida > Poales > Poaceae > Aegilops > Aegilops umbellulata. Next base: position 343,869,549 of record CP136056.1, on the reverse strand, counting down.
GGCTCTGAAGCTCCCTCACCTCAACGCCATTGCTCCTCAGCATCTTCGCATTCCTTCCCACCAGTGCCGCCGTCTTATAGTCCTTGGGCATGTGAAGGAACATGGACGGCGGATAGCCCGGCGGCGCTCCCGCCGGGTCGAACACGCCCTCAGAGATCATCATCACGACGGCGGCTAGGCTCATCTTGGCCGCAAGCCGGGAGACGAAGTACCCACCTGACGACGCGCCGAGGGCGACCACTGGCAGGCTTCCGAGGCCGTTCTTGGCGGTCCAAGACTGGATCGCCCGTTTGGCCGCGCCCACCTCCTTCCCCAGCGACCAGCAGTCCCCGGCGCTCGCCACTGCCAGCACCGCGAACCGCCTCCGTAGCGCGCGGGCCGTGATGGCGACGTCCTCCGGCAGCCCGACGCATCCGGGGCAGCGCTGGGACGGCGGCCAGAAGTTCTCCGGGCGGCAGCGGCAGCCGTGGGCTAAGAAGAGGACCCCTCTGGCCGGCGCCGCAGGGAGCTCCCAGATGGCGCGCGCGCCCTCGATGGACTCCACCGTCGGGGAGGAGGGCGCCGTCGACGCCGTACTGGATTCCTTTGAGCTGCCGACGATTTGGGACGACGGGGTGGTTTTGGAGTAGAGGAGAACGCCGGCGGCGGCGCATAGGAGGAGGGCCAGCGACGCGAGGGGGGTGGTCAGACGCAGTGCCAGCCGCTTCGCGGCGTGAGATGGCGGGGGCGGCTTGCCCGGCCGGCGAGTCGTGCCAGCCATCTGGATCTGGCTCGCCGAGTGTAGCGGTGACGGGGAGGAGTTGGGTACGAGTGACATGACACGAGGGGGATGAGATCTCGTCGCCGGGTTTCGGTTGCCATTTCCGGGCACCCGCAGCTTCGAGGAGAACGGCTGAGTGATGGGCTGAAAATCTGAGGACTAGTGTGCAGGCCGAATATGGACTAGTGTGCACTGTGCAGGCCGGATGGCTGAGTGGGGCTGAAAAATAGAGGCAACAAATGGGCTTCTACGTACCCGGACACCGCTGCGCCCCGGCCCACCGTGAATGAACGTGCTGCGGCACCGTGGGACACGATCTACAAATAACATCTCCTAAAAAAACATTGTTTAAAAAATCTAAAAATAACAACAACACAAGTCTTGTCTTTCAAAAATAGAGTAACAAACTAAGCTTGCTTTCACTCCAGACGTCTTTTTTTTTGAACTGGCAATTTATATTGGCGCTATGATGACATGAATATACAAAAATATATATGTCTGAATTCACCCGAGTTTAAAGAAAGCAAGAAAGGGAAGAGCGAGTTCAAGGCACCGCCGAGAAACCAACTGCAAGTACCCGCTATCGAAATACTTGCTATGAGACAAAAATCCAATGACGCCAGCCAAGTAAATCCCTAGACGACAGATCAAGCTCACACATGAGCCACATCTAACAACAGTTCACACAGGAGGAGGTAACAGCAAAACCAAAAGAGGGAAAGCAGGTCAGAAGTGCCCACACTCCACACGTCCACATCATATCATCGGGATACGCACGGACACCGAGAGCTGCAGTGGGCGGCTGGGCGTCGGAGTCTCGTTCCCTAGCGTGTAGTGGTAGTTGAGCTAATCTACTCACCTCGCGCGACTCAAAAAATACACTTTCATTCGCTTTTTTTAACACAGTACAAACGCAAGCGCTTATATACACGCGCATACACTTACCTTTATAAATGCACACACGCACACACTATCTCTATGAGCACCTCGGAGCATGTTCAATTTGCCATCAAAACTCTGAAGATATTTGTCACTTTTCCTTTCAATGTATACATGCTCAAGGTCTCTGGAGGTGATTAGGCTGGAGTGAATTCATTTTCTCCGCTCAGGTTTGGTGATCATGGAACATATCTTGTTGCTTCCCGACTCGTCGCTTCCCATTATGCCAAGCCTGGACATCAAGCATATAGTAGTTGTTGGTTGCTGATACGTCTCCATCGTATCTACTTTTTCAAACACTTTTGTCCTTGTTTTGCACTCTAACTTGTATGATTTGAATAGAACTAGCCCGAACTGACGCCGTTTTCAGCAGAATTGCCATGATGTTATTTTTGTGCAGAAATAAAAGTTCTCGGAATGACCTGAAACTTCACGGAGAATATTTTTGGAATTAATAAAAAATACTGGCAAAAAAATCAAGACCAGGGGGCCCACACCCTGTCCACGAGGGTGGGGGCGCGACTACCCCCTGTGGCGCCCCCTGCCTCGTGGGCCCCTGGTGCTCCACCGACCTCAACTCCAACTCTATATATTCATGTTCGGGGAGAAAAAAATCAGAAAGAATGATTCATCACGTTTTACGATACGGAGCCGCCGCCAAGCCCTAACTCTCTCGGGAGGGCTGATCTGGAGTCTGTTCGGGGCTTCGGAGAGGGGAATCCGTCCCCGTCGTCATCATCAACCTTCCTCCATCACCAATTTCATGATGCTCACCGTCATGCGTGAGTAATTCTGTCGTAGGCTTGCTGGACGGTGATGGGTTGGATGAGATTTATCATGTAATCGAGTTAGTTTTGTTAGGGTTTGATCCCTAGTATCCACTATGTTCTGAGATTGATGTTGCTATGACTCTGTTATGCTTAATGCTTGTCACTAGGGCCCGAGTGCCATGATTTCAGATCTGAACCTAGTATGTTTTCATGAATATATGTGAGTTCTTGATCCTATCTTGCAAGTCAGTAGTCACCTATTATGTGTTATGATCCGTTAACCCTGAAGTGACAATAATCGGAATACTTACCGGTGATGACCGTAGTTTGAGGAGTTCGTGTATTCAATAAGTGTTAATGCTTTGGTCCGAAACTCTATTAAAAGGAGGCCTTAATATCCCTTAGTTTTCAAAAAGACCCCGCTGCCACGGGAGGGTGGGACAAAAGATGTCATGCAAGTTCTTTTCCATAAGCACGTATGACTATATTCGGAATACATGCCTACGTTACATTGATGAATTGGAGCTAGTTCTATGTCACCCTATGTTATAACTGTTGCATGAGGAATCACATCCGACATAATTATCCATCACTGATCCAATGCCTATGATCTTTTCACATATTGATATTTCCTTAGTTACTTTTCCGTTGCCACTGTTACAATTACTACAAAACTGCTACTGTTACTTTTGCCACTGTTACCGTTACTTCCATACTACTTTGCTACTAAATACTTTGCTGTAGACATTAATTTATTCAGGTGTGGTTAAATTGAAAACACAACTGCTAATACTTGAGGATATTATTTGGCTCCCCTTGTGTAGAATCAATAAATTTGGGTTGAATACTCTACCCTCGAAAACTGTTGCGAACCCCTATACTTGTGGGTTATCAAGACTATTTTCTGGCGCCGTTGCCGGGGAGTATAGCTCTATTCTTTGAGTCACTTGGGGTTTATATCTGCTGATCACTATGAGAAACTTGAAAGACGAGAAAATCAAGATTTATCCCTCAACTATGAGGGGAGGTAAGGAACTGACATTTAGCTCTGCACTTGATTCTCCTTCTGTTTTGAGTAAACTTGCGACACCTAAACCTGCTTCTGCTATTAATTCTGATATGTCGCAATGTTATTGATGATGCCACTTCTGCTCTGCATGATGCTTATGATGAAACTACTTCTATGCTTGGTAATATTGTGCCACTAGGTGAATTTCTTGATGAGCAACTTGCTAGGGCTAGAGAGAATGAAATTATTGAAACTGATAATAATGATGAAAGTGATGATGAAGATTCTTCCCCTAGATATGAATTTCCTGTTGTGCATGAGGGTTGTGTTATGGATGAAGAAACTGGTAGGGACTTTCTTGCTTGCAATAATAGGTATGATCTTAAGAAATTATTAGCTAAGCTGAAAGAAAAATCTTTGAATGCTAGAATGAAATATGACCCTGCTTTTCCTACTTCACCTATCTATATTTCCGATAAGGATTATGATTTCTCTGTCGACCCTGAGATAATTACTTTGGTTGAATCTGATCCTTTTTATGGTTATGAATCTGAAACCGTTGTGGCACGTCTTACTAAATTTAATGATATAGCCACCTTATTCACTAATCATGAGAAAACTCGCTACTACTATATCCTTAAATTATTTTCGTTCTCATTAAAGGGTGATGCTAAAACATGGTTCAATTCTCTTGATCCTGGTTGTGTGCCTAGTCCCCATGATATTATTTTATTACTTCTCTGCTAAACATTTCCACGCTCATAAGAAATAAGCTGCTTTAAGGGAAATATATAATTTTGTGCAAATTGAAGAAGAGACTCTTCCACAAGCTTGGGGGAGGCTTCTCCAATTACTTAATGCTTTGCCTGATCATCCTCTGAAGACAAATGAAATGCTTGATATCTTTCATAATGGACTAATCGATGCTTCCAAAGACCACCTGGATAGTTGTGCTAGTTGTGTTTTCAGGGAAAGAACAGTTGATCAAGATGAATTGCTACTGAATAATATGTTGAATAATGAAAATAATTGGACACTTCCTGAACCAACTCCTAAGCCGACTCCGAAGAAAAGGGGTATTCTATTTCTCAGTCCTGAAGATATGCAAGGGGCAAAGAAATCTATGAAAAAAAGGGTATTAAAGCTAAAGATGTTAAGAATTTACCACCTATTGAAGAAATACATGAAGGAAATATGCCCTAGAGGCAATAATAAAGTTATTATTTATTTCCTCATATATCATGATAAATGTTTATTATTCATGCTAGAATTGTATTAGCCGGAAACATAATACATGTGTGAATATATAAACAAACAGATTGTCACTAGTATGCCTCTACTTGACTAGCTCGTTAATCAAAGATGGTTATGTTTCCTAACCATGAACAAAGAGTTGTTATTTGATTAACGAGGTCACATCATTAGTTGAATGATCTGATTGACATGACCCATTCCATTAGCTTAGCACCCGATCGTTTAGTATGTTGCTATTGCTTTCTTCATGACTTATACATGTTCCTATGGCTATGAGATTATGCAACTCCCGTTTACCGTAGGAACACTTTGTGTGACACCAAACGTCACAACGTAACTGGGTGATTATGAAGGTGCTCTACAGGTGTTTCCGAAAGTACTTGTTGGGTTGGCGTATTTCGAGATTAGGATTTGTCACTCCGATAGTCGGAGAGGTATCTCTGGGCCCTCTCGGTAATGCACATCACATAAGCCTTGCAAGCATTGCAACTAATGTGTTAGTTGTGAGATGATGTATTACAGAACGAGTAAAGAGACTTGCCGGCAACGAGACTGAACTAGGTATTGGATACCAACGATCGAATCTCAGGCAAGTAACATACCGATGACAAAGGGAACAAACGTATGTTGTTATGCGGTCTGACCGATAAAGATCTTCGTAGAATATGTAGGAGCCAATATGGGCATCCAGGTCCCGCTATTGGTTATTGACCGGAGACGTATCTCGGTCATGTCTACATTGTTCTCGAACCGTAGGGTCCGCACGCTTAAAGTTACGATGACAGTTATTATGAGTTTATGCATTTTGATGTACCGAAGTCAGTTCGGAGTCCCGGATGTGATCACGGACATGACGAGGAGTCTCGAAATGGTCGAGACATAAAGATTGATATATTGGAAGCCTATATTTGGACATCAGAATGGTTCCGAGTGAAATCGGCATTTTACTGGAGTACCGGGGGGTTACCGGAACCCCCCCCCCCAGGGGGTTAATGGGCCCATATGGGCCTTAAGGGAAAAGAGGAGGGGCGGACAGGGCAGGCCGCGCGCCCCCTCCCCCCCTAGTCCGAATAGGACAAGGAAGGGGGGGCGGCGCCCCCCTTTTTCCTTTCCCCCTCTCTCCTTCCTTCTCCTACAAGGCAAGGGAGAGGAGTCCTACTCCCGGTGGGAGTAGGACTCCTCCTGGCGCACCCCTTGGGGGCCGGCCGCGCCTCACCCTCCCCTTCTTTATATACGGGGACAGGGGGGCACCCTAGAACACACAAGTTGATCTTCGTGATCGTTCCTTAGCCGTGTGCGGTGCCCCCCTCCACCATATTCCACCTCGGTCATATCGTTGCAGTGCTTAGGCGAAGCCCTGCGTCGGTAAAACATCATCATCGTCATCACGTCGTCATGCTGACGGAACTCATCCCCGAAGCTTTGCTGGATCGGAGCCCGGGGAGCGTCATCGAGCTGGACGTGTGCTAAGAACTCGGAGGTGCCGGAGTAACGGTGCTCGGATCGGTCGGATCGGGAAGATGTACGACTACTTACTCTACGTTGCGTCAACGCTTCCGCTTCGGTCTACGAGGGTACGTAGACAACACTCTCCCCTCTCGTTGCTATGCATCACCATGATCTTGCGTGTGCGTAGGAATTTTTTTGAAATTACTACGTTCCCCAACAGTGGCATCCGAGCCTAGGTTTTTATGGTTTGATGTTTTGCACGAGTAGAACACAAGTGAGTTGTGGGCGATATAAGTCATACTGCCTACCAGCATGTCATACTTTGGTTCGGCGGTATTGTTGGATGAAGCGACCCGGACCGACATTACGTGTACGCTTACGCGAGACTGGTTCTACCGCCGTGCTTTGCACACAGGTGGCTGGCGGGTGTCAGTTTCTCCAACTTTAGTTGAACCGAGTGTGGCTACGCCCGGTCCTTGCGAAGGTTAAAACGGCATCAACTTGACAAACTATCGTTGTGTTTTTGATGCGTAGGTGAGATTGGTTCTTGCTTAAGCCCGTAGCAGCCACGTAAAACTTGCAACAAACAAAGTAGAGGACGTCTAACTTGTTTTTGCAGGGCATGTTGTGATGTGATATGGTCAAGACATGATGCTAAATTTTATTGTATGAGATGATCATGTTTTGTAACCGAGTTATCGGCAACCGGCAGGGGCCGTATGGTTGTCGCTTTATTGTATGCAATGCAATCGCCCTGTAATGCTTTACTTTATCACTAAGCGGTAGCGATAGTCGTAGAAGCATAAGATTGGCGAGACGACAACGATGCTACGATGGAGATCAAGGTGTCGCGCCGGTGACGATGGTGATCATGACGGTGCTTCGGAGATGGAGATCACAAGCACAAGATGATGATGGCCATATCATATCACTTATATTGATTGCATGTGATGTTTATCTTTTTATGCATCTTATCTTGCTTTGATTGACGGTAGCATTATAAGATGATCTCTCACTCAATTATCAAGAAGTGTTCTCCCCGAGTATGCACCATTGCCAAAGTTCGTCGTGCCCAGACACCACGTGATGATCGGGTGTGATAAGCTCTACGTCCATCTACAACGGGTGCAAGCCAGTTTTGCACACGCAGAATACTCGGGTTATACTTGACGAGCCTAGCATATGCAGATATGGCCTCGGAACACGGAGACCGAAAGGTCGAGCGTGAATCATATAGTAGATATGATCAACATAATGATGTTCACCATTGAGAACTAATCCATTTCACGTGACGATCGGTTATGGTTTAGTTTGATTTGGATCACGTGATCACTTAGAAGATTGGAGGGATGTCTATCTAAGTGGGAGTTCTTAAGTAATATGATTAATTGAACTTAAATTTATCATGAACTTAGTCCCTGATAGTATCTTGCTTGTTTATGTTGATTGTAGATAGATGGCCCGTGTTGTTGTTCCGTTGAATTTTAATGCGTTCCTTGAGAAAGCAAAGTTGAAAGATGATGGTAGCAATTACACGGACTGGGTCCGTAACTTGAGGATTATCCTCATTGCCGCACAGAAGAGTTACGTCCTGGAAGCACCGCTGGGTGCCAGGCCTGCTGCTAATGCAACTGACGACGTTAAGAACGTGTGGCAGAGCAAAGCTGATGACTACTCGATTGTTCAATGTGCCATGCTTTACGGCTTAGAACCGGGACTTCAACGATGTTTTGAACATCATGGGGCATATGAGATGTTCCAAGAGTTGAAGTTAATATTCCAACAGAATGCCCGGATTGAGAGATATGAAGTCTCCAATAAGTTCTATAGCTGCAAGATGGAGGAGAATAGTTCTGTCAGTTAGCATATACTCAAAATGTCTGGGTATTATAATCACTTGATTCAACTGGGGGTTAATCTTCCGGATGATTGCGTCATTGACAGAATTCTCCAATCACTTCCACCAAGCTACAAAGGCTTCGTGATGAACTATAATATGCAAGGGATGGATAAGACGATTCCCGAGCTCTTCGCAATGCTAAAGGCTGCGGAGGTAGAAATCAAGAAGGAGCATCAAGTGTTGATGGTTAACAAAACCACTAGTTTCAAGAAAAAGGGCAAAGGGAAGAAGAAGGGGAACTTCAAGAAGAACAGCAAACAAGTTGCTCAAGAGAAGAAACCCAAGTCTGGACCCAAGCCTGAAACTGAGTGCTTCTACTGCAAGCAGACTGGTCACTAGAAGCGGAACTGCCCCAAATATTTGGCGGATAAGAAGGATGGCAAGGTGAACAAAGGTATATGTGATATACATGTTATTGATGTGTACCTTACTAGAGCTCGCAGTAGCACCTGGGTATTTGATACTGGTTCTGTTGCTAATATTTGCAACTCGAAACAGGGACTACGGATTAAGCGAACACTGGCAAAGGACGAGGTGACGATGCGCGTGGGAAATGGTTCCAAAGTCGATGTGATCGCGGTCGGCACGCTACCTCTACATCTACCTTCGGGATTAGTATTAGACCTAAATAATTGTTATTTGGTGCCAGCGTTGAGCATGAACATTATATCTGGATCTTGTTTGATGCGAGACGGTTATTCATTTAAATCAGAGAATAAATGGTTGTTCTATTTATATGAGTAATATCTTTTATGGTCATGCACCCTTGAAGAGTGGTCTATTTTTTATGAATCTCGATAGTAGTGATACACATATTCATAATGTTGAAGCCAAAAGATGCAGAGTTGATAATGATAGTGCAACTTATTTGTGGCACTGCCGTTTAGGTCATATCGGTGTAAAGCGCATGAAGAAACTCCATACAGATGGACTTTTGGAAACACTTGATTATGAATCACTTGGTACTTGTGAACCGTGCCTCATGGGCAATATGACTAAAACACCGTTCTCCGATACTATGGAGAGAGCAACAGATTTGTTGGAAATCATACATATAGATGTATGTGGTCCGATGAATATTGAAGCTCGTGGCGGATATCGTTATTTTCTCACCTTCACAGATGATTTAAGCAGATATGGGTATATCTACTTAATGAAACACAAGTCTGAAACATTTGAAAAGTTTAAAGAATTTCAGAGTGAAGTTGAAAATCATCGTAACAAGAAAATAAAGTTTCTACGATCTGATCGTGGAGGAGAATATTTGAGTTACAAGTTTGGTCTACATTTGAAACAATGCGGAATAGTTTCGCAACTCACGCCACCCGGAACACCACAATGTAATGGTGTGTCTGAACGTCGTAATCGTACTTTACTTGATATGGTGCGATCTATGATGTCTCTTACAGATTTACCACTATCGTTTTGGGGTTATGCTTTAGAGACGGCCGCATTCATGTTAAATAGAGCACCATCAAAATCCGTTGAGACGACGCCTTATGAACTATGGTTTGGCAAGAAACCAAAGTTGTCGTTTCTTAAAGTTTGGGGCTGCGATGCTTATGTGAAAAAACTTCAACCTGATAAGCTCGAACCCAAATCGGAGAAATGTGTCTTCATAGGATACCCAAAGGAGACTGTTGGGTACACCTTCTATCACAGATCCGAAGGCAAGATATTTGTTGCTAAGAATTGATCCTTTCTAGAGAAGGAGTTTCTCTCAAAAGAAGTGAGTGGGAGGAAAGTAGAACTTGATGAGGTAACTGTACCTGCTCCCTTATTGGAAAGTAGTGCATCACAGAAATCTGTTTCTATGACACCTACACCAATTAGTGAGGAAGCTAATGATAATGATCATGAAACTTTAGATTAAGTTTCTACTGAACCTCGTAGATCAACCAGAGTAAGATCCGCACCAGAGTGGTACGGCAATCCTGTTCTGGAAGTCATGCTACTAGATCATGATGAACCTACGAACTATGAAGAAGCGATGGTGAGCCCAGATTCCGCAAAATGGCTAGAAGCCATGAAATCTGAGATGGGATCCATGTATGACAACAAAGTGTGGACTTTGGTTGACTTGCCCGATGGTCGGCAAGCAATAGAGAATAAATGGATCTTCAAGAAGAAGACTGACGCTGACGGTAATGTTATTGTCTACACCTTTTGCGACAAGTTCAAGGAATTGACTACGATAAGACCTTCTCACCCGTAGCGATGTTTAAGTCTGTCCGAATCATGTTAGCCATTGCCGCATTTTATGATTATGAAATTTGGCAGATGGATGTAAAAACTGCATTCCTGAATGGATTTCTGGAAGAAGAGTTGTATATGATGCAACCTGAAGGTTTTGTCGATCCAAAAGGAGCTAACAAAGTGTGCAAGCTCCAGCGATCCATTTATGGACTGGTGCAAGCCTCTCGGAGTTGGAATAAACGCTTTGATAGAGTGATCAAAGCATTTGGGTTTGTACAGACTTTTGGAGAAGCCTGTATTTACAAGAAAGTGAGTGGGAGCTCTGTAGCATTTCTGATATTATATGTAGATGACATATTACTAATCGGAAATGATATAGAATTTCTGGATAGCATAAAGGGATACTTTAATAAGAGTTTTTCAATGAAAGACCTCGGTGAAGCTGCTTACATATTGGGCATTAAGATCTATAGAGATAGATCAAGACGCTTAATTGGACTTTCACAAAGCACATACCTTGACAAAGTTTTGAAAAAGTTCAAAATGGATCAAGCAAAGAAAGGGTTCTTGCCTGTGCTACAAGGTGTGAAGTTGAGTAAGACTCAATGCCCGACCACTGCAGAAGGTAGAGAGAAAATGAAAGATGTTCCCTATGCTTCGGCCATAGGCTCTATCATGTATGCAATGCTGTGTACCAGACCTGATGTGTGTCTTGCTATAAGTCTAGCAGGGAGGTACCAAAGTAATCCAGGAGTGGATCACTAGACAGCGGTCAAGAACATCCTGAAATACCCGAAAAGGACTAAGGATATGTTTCTCATATATGGAGGTGACAAAGAGCTCATCGTAAACGGTTACGTTGATGCAAGCTTTGACACTGATCCGGACGATTCTAAATCGCAAACTGGATACGTGTTTACATTAAATGGTGGAGCTGTCAGTTGGTGCAGTTCTAAACAAAGCGTCGTGGCGGGATCTACATGTGAAGCGGAGTACATAGCTGCTTCGGAAGCAGCAAATGAAGGAGTCTGGATGAAGGAGTTCATATCCGATCTAGGTGTCATGCCTAGTGCATCGGGTCCAATGAAAATCTTTTGTGACAATACTGGTGCAATTGCCTTGGCAAAGGAATCCAGATTTCACAAAAGAACCAAGCACATCAAGAGACGCTTCAATTCCATCCGGGATCTAGTCCAGGTGGGAGACATAGAGATTTGCAAGATACATACGGATCTGAATGTAGCAGACCCGTTGACTAAGCCTCTTCCACGAGCAAAACATGATCAGCACCAAAACTCCATGGGTGTTAGAATCATTACTGTGTAATCTAGATTATTGACTCTAGTGCAAGTGGGAGACTGAAGGAAATATGCCCTAGAGGCAAGAATAAAGTTATTATTTATTTCCTCATATATCATGATAAATGTTTATTATTCATGCTAGAATTGTATTAGCCGGAAACATAATACGTGTGTGAATATATAAACAAACAGATTGTCACTAGTATGCCTCTACTTGACTAGCTCGTTAATCAAAGATGGTTATGTTTCCTAGCCATGAACAAAGAGTTGTTATTTGATTAACGAGGTCACATCATTAGTTGAATGATCTGATTGACATGACCCATTCCATTAGCTTAGCACCCGATCGTTTAGTATGTTGCTATTGCTTTCTTCATGACTTATACATGTTCCTATGACTATGAGATTATGCAACTCCCGTTTACCGTAGGAACACTTTGTGTGCCACCAAACGTCACAACGTAACTGGGTGATTATAAAGGTGCTCTACAGGTGTTTCCGAAAGTACTTGTTGGGTTGGCGTATTTCGAGATTAGGATTTGTCACTCCGATAGTCGGAGAGGTATCTCTGGGCCCTCTCGGTAATGCACATCACATAAGCCTTGCAAGCATTGCAACTAATGTGTTAGTTGTGAGATGATGTATTACAGAACGAGTAAAGAGACTTGCCGGTAACGAGATTGAACTAGGTATTGGATACCAATGATCGAATCTCAGGCAAGTAACATACCGATGACAAAGGGAACAAACGTAAGTTGTTATGCGGTCTGACCGATAAAGATCTTCGTAGAATATGTAGGAGCCAATATGGGCATCCAGGTCCCGCTATTGGTTATTGACCGGAGACGTATCTCGGTCATGTCTACATTGTTCTCGAACCGTAGGGTCCGCACGCTTAAAGTTACGATGACAGTTATTATGAGTTTATGCATTTTGATGTACCGAAGTCAGTTTGGAGTCCCGGATGTGATCACGGACATGACGAGGAGTCTCGAAATGGTCGAGAAATAAAGATTGATATATTGGAAGCCTATATTTGGACATCAGAATGGTTCCGAGTGAAATCGGCATTTTACTGGAGTACCGGGGGGTTACCGGAACCCCCCCGGGGGTTAATGGGCCCATATGGGCCTTAAGGGAAAAGAGGAGGGGCGGACAGGGCAGGCCGCGCGCCCCCTCCCCCCCTAGTCCGAATAGGACAAGGAAGGGGGGGCGGCGCCCCCCTTTTTCCTTTCCCCCTCTCTCCTTCCTTCTCCTACAAGGCAAGGGAGAGGAGTCCTACTCCCGGTGGGAGTAGGACTCCTCCTGGCGCACCCCTTGGGGGCCGGCCGCGCCTCCCCCTCCCCTCCTTTATATACGGGGGCAGGGGGGCACCCTAGAACACACAAGTTGATCTTCGTGATCGTTCCTTAGCCGTGTGCGGTGCCCCCCTCCACCATATTCCACCTCGGTCATATCGTTGCAGTGCTTAGGCGAAGCCCTGCGTCGGCAAAACATCATCACCGTCATCACGCCGTCGTGCTGACGGAACTCATCCCCGAAGCTTTGCTGGATCGGAGCCCGGGGAGCGTCATCGAGCTGGACGTGTGCTAAGAACTTGGAGGTGCCGGAGTAACGGTGCTCGGATCGGTCGGATCGGGAAGACGTACGACTACTTCCTCTACGTTGCGTCAATGCTTCCGCTTTGGTCTACGAGGGTACGTAGACAACACTCTCCCCTCTCGTTGCTATGCATCACCATGATCTTGCGTTTGCGTAGGAATTTTTTTGAAATTACTACGTTCCCCAACAATACATGGTCTTGATAACCCAACACAGGTAGTAAAGGTGAATTCTCTCTATAGATTTGATGAAGGTGATATTCCTTGTTATAAGTCTGCTAGCCAATGCTTAGATGAGTTTGATAATTTTATCGTTAAACAAGAAAACTTCAATTCTTATGTTGGTAGACAATTGAAACGTAATGCTTATATGATTGAACACTTGAGTGATTATATGTCTAGAGTTAAGGGTGAACTTAAACTTATTAGTAAACATGCTTCAATGGTTACCACTCAAGTAGAACAAGTGCTTAAAGCTCATAATGATTTGCTCAATAAATTAAATAATAAGAAAAATGATAATGTTGTTAGAGTTATGACTAAAGGGGGTAAAGTGACTCAGGAACCTTTGTATCCTGAGGGCCACCCTAAAAGAATTGAGTAAGATTCTCAGAGAACTAATGTTGATGCACCTAGTCCTTCTAACAAGAAGAAAAAGAAAAATGATAGGACTTTGCATGCTTCTAGTGAACCTGTTGTTGACAAACCTGAGAATCCCAATGATACACAATCTGGTAATGAACATGAACCTAGTGATAATGTTAATGATGATGTTCATGTTGATGCTCAACCTAGCAATAACAATGATGTAGAGATTGAACCTACTGTTGATCTTGATAACCCACAATCAAAGAATCAACATTATGATAAGAGAGACTTTGTTGCTAGGAAGCACGGTAAAGAAAGAGAACCATGGGTTCAGAAACCCATGCCATTTTCTCCTAAACCATCCAAGAAAAAGGATGATGACGATTTTGAGCGCTTTGCTGAAATGATTAGACCTATCTTTTTGCGTATGCGTTTGACTGATATGCTTAAAATGAATCCTTATGCTAAGTATATGAGTTACAAATAAAAGAAATATGTCAGAAGCTGAAATTTCCACCATGGTTGCAAATTACACTTTTAAGGGTGGAATACCTAAGAAACTAGGAGATCCAAGAGTACCAACTATACCATGCTCCATTAAAAGAAACTATCTTAGAACTGCTTTATGTGATCTTGGAGCCGGTGTTAGTGTTATGCCTCTTTCTTTATATCATAGACTTGATTTGAATAAGTTGGAACCTACTGAAATATCTTTGAAAATGGCCGATAAATCGACTGCTATACCTGTCGGTATTTGTGAGGATGTGCCTGTTGTGGTTGCAAATGTTACTATTTTAACGGACTTTGTTATTCTTGATATTCCCGAGGACGATAGTATGTCGATTATCCTTGGTAGACCTTTTTTGAATACTACAGGGGTTGTTATTGATTGCAACAAAGGCAATGTCACTTTTCATGTTAATGGTAATGAGCATACGGTACACTTTCCAAGGAAACAACTTCTAGTCCATAGTATCAATTCTATTGGAAAAATTCCAACGATTACTATTGGAGGTTTTGAATTTCCTCTTCCTACTGTCAAAAAGAAATATGATATTCTTATTGTTGGGGACGTGCATATCCCCGTTGAGGTAACCTAGTGCTATTCGAAAATTCTCTGGTTTCATGCGATTCGGAATGAGTTTGTTAACAAGACTTGATCAATCTTCTTAGTGGTTTCCTTTTGATGAGCATGAGATGGATGAAGTTAGAAAGCACAACTCTCTGTACCCTCCTTTTACTTTCTGTTATTTAGATTAAATAAAGCAAAAATAGTATTTTCTGTCTGTTTTCTGAATTATCCTTGCAATAAAAAATACCCCGAAAATATAAGTTCTCCAAATGCCCCGAAAATGAAATATGATTTTTTCTAGAATATTTGAGAATATATGGCACTGAGAACACACCAGGGGGAGCCACCACCTGGCCATGAGGGTCCAAGGCGCGCCCACCCCCTGGGCGCGCCCCCTGCCTCGTGGGCTCCACGTGGTCCCCCTCCACTTATTCCTACACCCACACACTTCGTCTTCCTCCAGAAAAAATCACCACACAGCTCAAACTCGTGTTCTAGCTCGTTTTGTCGCGATTTTCGATCTCCTTGCTCAAAGCTCCACTCACAAATCTGCTTTGGGGGGTTGTTCTTGAAGGAAATATGCCCTAGAGGCAATAATAAAGTTATTATTTATTTCCTTATTTCATGATAAATGTTTATTATTCATGCTAGAATTGTATTAACCGGAAACATATTACATGTGTGAATACATAGACAAACAGAGTGTCACTAGTATGCCTCTACTTGACTAGCTCGTTGATCAAAGATGGTTAAGTTTCCTAACCATAGACATGAGTTGTCATTTGATTAACGGGATCACATCATTAGGAGAATGATGTGATTGACTTGACCCATTCCGTTAGATTAGCACTTGATCGTTTAGTATTCTGCTATTGCTTTCTTCATGACTTATACATGTTCCTATGACTATGAGATTATGCAACTCCCGTTTACCGAAGGAACAGTTTGTGTGCTACCAAACGTCACAACGTAACTGGGTGATTATAAAGGTGCTCTACAGGTGTCTCCGAAGGTACTTGTTGGGTTGGCGTATTTCGAGATTAGGATTTGTCACTCCGATTGTCGGAGAGGTATCTCTGGGCCCACTTGATTATGAGTTAGTTGTGGGATGATGTATTACAGAACGAGTAAAGAGACTTGCCGGTAACGAGATTGAACTAGGTATTGAGATACCGACGATCGAATCTCGGGCAAATAACATATCGATGACAAAGGGAACAACGTATGTTGTTATGCGATCTGACCGATAAAGATCTTTGTAGAATATGTGGGAGCCAATATGAGCATCCAGGTTCCGCTATTGTTTATTGACCGGAGACGTGTCTCGGTCATGTCTACATAGTTCTCGAACCCGTAGGGTCCGCACGCTTAAAGTTTCGATGACGGTTATATTATGAGTTTATGTGTTTTGATGTACCAAAGGAGTTCGGAGTCCCGGATAAGATCAGGGATATGACGAGGAGTCTCGAAATGGTCGAGACGTAAAGAACGATATATTGGACGACTATATTCGGACATCGGAAAGGTTCCAAGTGATTCGGGTATTTTCGAGAGTACCGGGGAGTTACGGGAATTCGTATTGGGCCTTAATGGGCCATACGGGAAAGGAGAGAAAGGCCTCAAAGGGTGGCCGCACCCCTCCCCATGGGCTGGTCCAAATTGGACTAGGGGGGGGGCTCCTTTCTTCCTTCTCCTTTTCCCTTCCCTTTACTTCCCTCCTACTCCTACTACTTGGAAGGGCTCCTAGTTTTACTAGGAAAGGGGGAATCCTACTCCCGGTGGGAGTAGGACTCCCCTAGGGCGCGTCATAGAGAGGGCCGGCCCTCCCCCTCCTCCACTCCTTTATATACGGGGGCAGGGGGCACCCCATAGACACAACAATTGATCCCTTGGATCTCTTAGTCGTGTGCGGTGCCCCCTCCACCATAGTCCACCTCGATAATATCGTAGCGGTGCTTAGGCGAATCCCTGCGTCGGTAGAACATCATCATCGTCACCACGCCGTCGTGCAGACGAAACTCTTCCTCAACACTTGGATGGATCGGAGTTCGAGGGACGTCATCGAGCTGAACGTGTGCTGAACTTGGAGGTGCCGTGCGTTCGGTACTTGATCGGTCGGATCATGAAAACGTACGACTATATCAACCGCGTTGTGCTAACGCTTCCGCTTTCGGTCTACGAGGGTACGTGGACAACACTCCCCCCTCTCGTTGCTATGCATCACCATGATCCTGTGTGTGCATAGGATTTTTTTTTGAAATTACTATGTTCCCCAACAGTGGCATCCAAGCCAGGTTTTATGCGTAGATGTTATATGCACGAGTAGAACACAAGTGATTTGTGGGCAATACAAGTCATACTGCTTACCAGCATGTCATACTTTGGTTCAGCGGTATTGTTGGATGAAGCGGCCCGAACCGACATTACGTGTACGCTTACGCGAGACTAGTTTTACCGCCGTGCTATGCACACAGGTGACTAGCGGGTGTCAGTTTCTCCAACTTTAGTTGAACCGAGTGTGGCTACGCCCGGTCCTTGAGAAGGTTAAAACAACACTAACTTGACCAACTATCGTTGTTGTTTTGATGCGTAGGTAAGAACGGTTCTTGCTCAGCCCGTAGCAGCCACGTAAAACTTGCAACAACAAAGTAGAGGACATCTAACTTGTTTTTGCAGGGCATGTTGTGATGTGATATGGTCAAGACGTGATGAGATATAAGTTTTTGTAAGAGATCATCATGTTTTGTTGAAGTTATCGGTAACTAGAAGAAGCCTTATGGTTGTCTCTTTATTGCATAAGATGCAAGCGCCAAATAATTGCTTTACTTTATCGCTATGTGATAGCAATAGTTGCAAGAGCAATAGTTGGCGAGACGACCATGTGACGACACGTTGATAGAGATCAAGATGATGGAGATCATGGTGTCATGCCGGTGACGATAGAGATCATGACGGTACTTAGGAGATGGAGATCAAAGGCACAAGATGATCATGGCCATATCATGTCACATATTTTGATTGCATGTGATGTTTATCTTTTATACTCCCTCCATCCGGAAATACTTGTCATCAAAATGAATAAAAGGGAATGTATCTAGATGTATTTTAGTTCTACATACACCCCTTTTTGTCCATTTTGATGACAAGTTTTTTCGGACAGAGGGAGTACATCTTATTTTGCTTAGTTCGACGATAGCTTTATAAGATGATCTCTCACTAAATTTCAAGACAAAAGTGTTCTCCCTGAGTATGCACCGTTGCCAAAGTTCATCGTGCCCAGACACCACGTGATGATCGGGTGTGATAAGCTCTACGTCCATCTACAATGGGTGCAAGCCAGTTTTGCACACGCAGAATACTCAGGTTAAACTTGACGAGCCTAGCATATGCAGATATGGCCTCGGAACACTGAGACCGAGAGGTCGAGCGTGAATCATATAGTAGATATGACTCCATTTCACGTGATGATTGGTTATGGTTTAGTTGATTTGGATCACGTGATCACTTAGATGATTAGAGGGATGTCTATCTAAGTGGGAGTTCTTAAGTAATATGATTAATTGAACATTAATTTATCATGAACTTAGTCCTGATAGTATTTGCATAACTATGTTGTAGATCAATAGCTCGCGTTGTTGCTCCCTGTTTATTTTTTGATATGTTCCTAGAGAAAACTATGTTGAAAAATGTTAGTAGCAATGATGCGGACTAGCTCCATAATCTGAGGTTTATCCTCATTGCTGCACAGAAGAATTATGTCCTTAATGCACCGCTAGGTGACAGACCGATTGCAGGAGCAAAAGCAAACGTTATGAACATTTGACAAAGATCGGTATGATGACTACTTGATAGTTTAGTGCACCATGCTTTACGGCTTAGAACTGGGACTTTAAAAATGTTTTGAACGCCACGGAGCATGTAAGATGTTCGAAGAGTTGAAATTGGTATTTCATACTCATGCCCGTGTCGAGAGGTATGAGACCACTGACAGTACTTTGCCTAAAAGATGGAGGAGAATAGTTCAAGTAGTGAGCATGTGCTCAGATTGTCTGGGTACTACAATCACTTGAATCAAGTAGGAGTTAATCTTCCAGATAAGATAATGATTGACAAAATTCTCTAGTCACCATCACCAAGTTAGTAGAACTTTGTGATGAACTATAATATGCAAGGGATAACGAAAACGATTCCCAAGCTCTTCGTGATGCTGAAATCGACGAAGGTAGAAATCAAGAAAAACATCAAGTGTTGATGGTTAACAAGACCACTAGTTTCAAGAAAAGGGCAAAGGGAAGAAGGGGAACTTCAAGAAGAACTGCAAGCAAGTTGTTGCTCAAGTGAAGAAGCCCAAGTCTGGACCTAAGCCTAAGACTAAGTGCTTCTACTGCAAAGGGACTAGTCACTGGAAGCGGAACTGCCCTAAGTATTTGGCGGATAAGAAGGATGGCAAAGTGAACAAAGGTATTTTTGATATACGGATTATTGATGTGTATTTTACTAGTGTTCGTAGCAACCCCTCGGTATTTGATACTGGTTTAGTTACTAAGAGTATTAACTCGAAACAGAAGTTGCAGAATAAACAGAGACTAGTTAAGGGTGAAGTGATGATGTGTGTTGGAAGTGGTTCCAAGATTGATATGATCATCATCGCACACTCCCTACACTTTCGTGATTAGTGTTGAACCTAAATAAGTGTTATTTGGTGTTTGCGTTGAGCATGAATATGATTTGATCATGTTTATTGCAATACGGTTATTCATTTAAGTTAGAGAATAACTGTTGTTCTATTTACATGAATAAAACCTTCTATGGTCATACACCCAATGAAAATGGTTTGTTGGATCTCGATCGTAGTGATACACATATTCATAATATGAAGCCAAAAGATGCAAAGTTAATAATGATAGTGCAACTCATTTGTGGCACTGCCGTTTAGGTCATATTGGTGTAAAGCGCATGAAGAAACTCCATACTGATGGGATTTTGGAATCACTTGATTATGAATCACTTGATGCTTGCGAACCATGCCTTATGGGCAAGATGACTAAGACTCCGTTCTCCGGAACAATGGAGTGAGCAACTGACTTATTGAAAATAATACATACTAATGTATGCGATCCGATGAGTGTTGAGGCTCGCGGCGGGTATCGTTATTTTCTGACCTTCAAAGATGATTTGAGCAGATATGGCTATATCTACTTAATGAAACATAAGTCTGAAACATTTGAAAAGTTCAAAAATTTCAGAGTGAAGTGGAAAATCATCGTAACAAGAAAACAAAATTTCTACTGATCATGGAGGAGAATATTTGAGTTACGAGTTTGGTCTTCATTAGAAACAATGCGGAATAGTTTTGCAACTCACGTCACCGGGAACACCACTGCATAATGGTGTGTCCGAACATCGTAACCGTGCTTTATTAGATAAGGTGCGATCTATGATGTCTCTTACCGATCTACCACTATCGTTTTGGGGTTATGCATTAGAGACAGCTGCATTCACGTTAAATAGGGCACCATCTAAATCCGTTGAGACGACACCATATGAACTGTGGTTTGGCAAGAAACTAAAGTTGTCGTTTCTTAAAGTTTGGGGTTGCGATGCTTATGTGAAAAAAAAGTTTTATCCTGATAAGCTCAAACCCAAATCGAAAAAATGTGTCTTCATAACATACCCAAAGGAGACTGTTGGGTACACCTTCTATCACAGATCCGAAGGCAAGGCATTCGTTGCTAAGAATGGATCCTTTCTAGAGAAGGAGTTTCTCTTGAAAGAAGTGAGTGGGAGGATAGTAGAACTTGATGAGGTAACTGTACCTGCTCCCTTATTGGAAAGTAGTTCATCACAGAAATCTGTTCCTGTGACTCCTACACCAATTAGTGAGGAAGCTAATGGTGATGATCATGTAACTTCAGATCAAGTTACTACAGAACCTCATAGGTCAACCAGAGTGAGATCCGCGCCAGAGTGGTATGGTAATCCTGTTCTGGAGGTCATGTTACTTGACCATGACGAACTTACAAACTATGAGGAAGCGATGATGAGCCCGGATTCCGCGAAATGGCATGAGGCCATGAAATCTGAGATGGGATCCATATATGAGAACAAAGTATGGACTTTGGTTGACTTGTCCGATGATCGGCAAGCCATAGAAAATAAATGGATCTTCAAGAGGAAGACGGACGCTGATAGTAGTGTTACTATCTACAAAGCTAGACTTGTCGAAAAAGGTTTTTGACAAAGTTCAAGGTGTTGACTACGATGAGATTTTCTCGCTCATATCGATGTTTAAAGTCTGTCCGAATCATGTTAGCAATTGCCGCATTTCATGAAATCTGGCAAATGGATAACAAAACTGCAATCCTTAATGGATTTATTAAAGAAGAGTTGTATATGATGCAACCAGAAGGTTTTGTCAATCCTAAAGGTGCTAACAAAATATGCAAGCTCCAGCGATCCATCTATGGACTGGTGCAAGCATCTCGGAGTTGGAATATACGCTTTGATAAGTTGATCAAAGCATATAGTTTTATACAGACTTGCGGTGAAGCCTGTATTTACAAGAAAGTGAGTGGGAGCACTACAACATTTCTGATAAGTATATGTGAATGACATATTGTTGATCGAAAATAATGTAGAATTTTTCTAGAAAGCATAAAGGAGTATTTGAAAGGAGTTTTTTCAAAGAAAAGACCTCGGTGAAGCTGCTTACATGTTGAGCATCAAGATCTATAGAGATAGATCAAGACGCTTGATAAGTTTTTTCAATGAGTACATACCTTGACAAGATTTTGAAGTCGTTCAAAATGGAACAGTCAAAGAAAGAGTTCTTTCCTGTGTTACAAGGTGTGAACTTGAGTAAGACTCAAAACCCGACCACGGCAGAAGACAGAAAGAGAATGAAAGTCATTCCCTATGCCTCAGCCATAGGTTCTATAAAGTATGCCATGCTATGTACCAGATCTATTATATACCCTACACTGAGTTTAGCAAGGAAGTACAATAGTGATCTGCTACCTCTTGAGCACTGCGTTGGATTTCCCCGAAGAGGAGAGGATGATGCAGCAAAGTAGCGTAAGTATTTCCCTCAGTTTTTGAGAATCAAGGTATCAATCCAGTAGGAGGCCACACGCGAGTCCCTTGTACCTACACAAAACAAATAGCTCAATGCAACCAACGCGATTAGGGGTTGTCAATCCCTTCACGGTCACTTATGAAAGTGAGATCTGATAGATAATATTTTTGGTATTTTTGATATAAAGATGCAAGGTAAAATAAAAGGCAAAGTAAAAAACCAAAGCAATAATAAAGTGATTGGAGATTGATATGATGAGAATAGACCCGGGGGCCATAGATTTCACTAGTGGCTTCTCTCAAGAGCATAAGTATTTTATGGTGGGTGAACAAATTACTGTTGAGCAATTGACAGAATTGAGCACATTTATGAGAGTATCTTGGTATGATCATGTATATAGGCATCACGTCCGAGACAAGTAGACCGACTCCTGCCTGCATCTACTACTATTACTCCACTCATCGACCGCTATCCAGCATGCATCTAGAGTATTAAGTTCAAGAAAACGGAGTAACGCCTTAAGCAAGATGACATGATGTAGAGGAATAAATTCATGCAATATGATAAATACCCCATCTTGTTATCCTCGATGGCAACAATACAATACGTGCCTTGCTGCCCCTACTGTCACTAGGAAAGGACACCGCAAGATTGAACCCAAAGCTAAGCACTTCTCCCATTGCAAGAAAAACCAATCTAGTAGGTTAAACCAAACTGATAATTCGAAGAGACTTGCAAAGATAACCAATCATACATAAAAGAATTCAGAGAAGATTCAAATATTGTTCATAGATAATCTTGATCATAAACCCACAATTCATCGATCTCAACAAACACACCGCAAAAAGAAGATTACATCGAATAGATCTCCATGAAAGAGGGGGACAACATTGTATTGAGATCCAAAAAGAGAGAAGAAGCCATCTAGCTACTAACTATGGACCCGAAGGTCTGAGGTAAACTATTCACACTTCATCGGAGGGGCTATGGTGAAGCCCTCCATGGTGGATTCCCCTTCCGGCGGAGCTCCGGAACAGGCCCCAAGATGGGATCTCATGGGTACAGAAGGTTGCGGCGGTGGAATTAGGTTTTTGGCTCCGTATCTAATCGTTTGGGGGTACGTAGGTATATATAGGAGGAAGGAGTACGTCGGTGGAGCAAAGGGGGGCCCACGAGGCAGGGGGGCGCACCCTCCACCCTTGTGACCGCCTCCCTCCTTTCTTGACGGAGGGTCCAAGTCGTGGATCATATCTGTTGAGAAAATCACGTTCCCGAAGGTTTCATTCCGTTTGGACTCCGTTTGATATTCCGTTTCTTCAAAACACTAAAATAGGCAAAAAAACAGCAATTCTGGGCTGGGCCTCCGGTTAATAGGTTAGTCCCAAAAGTAATATAAAAGTGGAAAATAAAGCCCAATATAGTCCAAAACAGTAGATAATATATCATGGAGCAATCAAAAATTATAGATACGTTGGAGACGTATCAGGCATCCCCAAGCTTAATTCCTGCTCGTCCTCGAGTAGGTAAATGATAAAAAAGAATTTTTGATGCGGAGTGCTACTTGGCATAATTTCAATGTAATTCTTTTTAATTGTGGCATGAATATTCAGATCCGAAAGATTCAAGACAAAAGTTCATATTGACATAAAAAATAATAATACTTCAAGCATACTAACTAAGCAATTATGTCCTCTCAAAATAACATGGCCAAAGAAAGCTCATCCCTACAAAATCATATAGTTTATTCATGCTCCATTTTCGTCACACAAGAATGCTCTCATCATGCACAACCCCGATGACAAGCCAAGCAATTGTTTCATACTTTAATAATCTCAAACCTATAAACTTTCACGCAATATATGAGCGCGAGCCATGGACATAGCACTATGGGTGGAATAGAATATGATGATGGGGGTTATGTGGAGAATACAAAAAAGGATAAGATCTCACATCAACGAGGCTAATCAATGGGCTATGGAGATGCTCATCAATTGATGTTAATGCAAGGAGTAGGGATTGCCATGTAATGGATGCACTAGAGCTATAAATGTATGAAAGCTCAACAAAAGAAACTAAGTGGGTATGCATTCAACTTGCTTGCTCACGAAGACCTAGGGCATTTGAGGAAGCCCATCGTTGGAATATACAAGCCAAGCTCTATAATGAAAAATTCCCACTAGTGTATGAAAATGACAAAACAAGAGACTCTCTATCATGAAGATTACGGTGCTACTTTGAAGCACAAGTGTGGCAAAGGATAGTAACATTCTCCCTTCTCTCTTTTTCTCTCATTTTTTATTTTTATTTGGGCTTCTTTGACCTTTTTTTTATTTGGGCTTCTTTGGCCTCTTTTTTTTATTTAACCTCACATGGGGCAATGCTCTAGAAAATGATGATCATCACACTTCTATTTATTTACAACTCGATACTAGAACAAAGTATGACTCTATATGAATGCCTCCGGCGGTGTACCGGGATATGCAATGAATCAAGAGTGACATGTATGAAAGAATTATGAACGGTGGCTTTGCCACAAATACTATGTCAACTACATGATCATGCTAGCAATATGACAATGATGAATGTGTCATGGTAAATGGAATGGTGGAAAGTTGCATGGCAATATATCTCGGAATGGCTATGGAAATGCCATGATAGGTAGGTATGGTGGCTGTTTTGAGGAAGATATAAGGAGGTTTATGTGTGAAAGAGCGTATCATATCATGGGGTTTGGATGCACCGGCGAAGTTTGCACCAACTCTCGATGTGAGAAAGGGCAATGCACGGTACCGAAGAGGCTAGCAATGATGGAAGGGTGAGAGTGCGTATAATCCATGGACTCAACATTAGTCATAAAGAACTCACATACTTATTGCAAAAATCTACAAGCCATCAAAAACCAAAGCACTATGCGCATGCTCCTAGGGGGATAGATTGGTAGGAAAAGACCATTGCTCGTCCCCGACCGCCACTCATAAGGAAGACAATCAAAGAACACCTCATGTTTCGAATTTGTTACATAACGTTTGCCATACGTGCATGCTACGGGACTTGCAACTTCAACTCAAGCATTTCTCAAATTCACAACTACTCAACTAGCACGACTTTGATATTATCACCTCCATATCTCAAAACAATTATCAAGCATCAAACTTCTCTTAGTATTCAACACACTCCTAAGAAAGTTTACTACTTTTGTATACCTAGCATATTAGAATTATTAAGCAAATTACCATGCTAATCAAGACTCTCAAGATGATCTAAGTGAAGCATGATAGATCAATAGTTTCTTTAAAATAAATCCACCATCGTGCTCTAAAAGATATAAGTGAAGTACTAGAGCAAAAACTATAAAGCTCAAAAGATATAAGTGAAGCACATAGAGTATTCTAACAAATTCCAATTCATGTATGGCTCTCTCAAAAGGTGTGTACAGCAAGGATTATTGTGGTAGACTAACAAGCAAAAACTCAAATAATACAAGACGCTCCAAGCAAAACACATATCATGTGATGAATAAAAATATAGCTCCAAGTAAAATTACCGATGGAAGTAGACGAAAGAGGGGATGCCTTTCGGGGCATCCCCAAGCTTTGACTTTTTGGTGTCCTTTGATTATCTTGGGGGTGCCATGGGCATCCCCAGCTTAGGCTCTTGCCACTCCTTGTTTCATAATCCATCGAAAGATTTCACCCAAAACTTGAAAACTTCACAACACAAAACTCAACAGAAATCTCGTGAGCTCCATTAGAGAAAGAAAACAAAAGACCACTTCAAGGTACTATAATGAACTCATTCTTTATTTATATTGGTGTTAAACTTACTGTATTTCAACTTCTCTATGGATTATAAACTATTTTACTAGCCATAGACTCATCAAAATAAGCAAACAACACACGAAAAACAGAATCTGTCAAAAATAGAACAGTCTGTAGTAATCTGTAACTAACCCAAACTTCTGGAACTCCAAAAAACCAGAAAAAAATAGGACGACCTAGGCAATTTGTTTATTGATCAGCAGCAATTGGAATCACTATTTTATCACATTCTGATGATTTTTAATAATTGTTTTCGTGAACAGAAAGTTTCTGGAAATTACAGCAAGATCAAATAACTATCATCCAAGAAGATCCTATAGGTTTAACCTGGCACAAACACTAATTAAAAGATAAAACCACATCTAAACAGAAGGTAGATGGATTATTTATTCCTAAACATAAAAAAACTAAAAAAGTAAAAATAAAATTAGGTTGCCTCCCAACAAGCGCTATCGTTTAACGCCCCTAGCAAGGCATAAAGCAAGGATAGATCTAGGTATTGCCATCTTTGGTAGGCAATCCATAAGTGAATCTCATGATAGATTCATATGGTAATTTTATTTTCTTCCTAGGGAAGTGTTTCATGCCCTTCTTTAATGGAAATTGGAATCTAATATTCCCTTCCTTCATATCAACAATCGCACCAATCGTTCTAAAGAAAGGTCTACCAAGAATAATAGGGCAAGAAGGATTGCAATCTATATCAAGAACGATAAAATCTATGGGCACATAATTCCTATTTGCAACAATAAGAACATCATTAATTCTTCCCATAGGTTTCTTAATAGTGGAATCCGCAAGATGCAAGTTTAGAGAGCAATCATCAATATCGCGGAAATCTAGCAAATCACACAAAGTTTTGGGAATAGTGGAGACACTAGCACCCAAATCACACAAAGCATAAAACTCATGATCTTTAATCTTAATTTTAATAGTTGGTTCCCACTCATCATAAAGTTTTCTAGGCATAGAGACTTTCAACTCAAGTTTTTCTTCATAAGATTGCATCAAGGCATCAACGATATGTTCGGTAAAGGCTTTATTTTGACTATAAGCATGAGGAGAATTTAGCATGGATTGCAACAAGGAAATACAATCAATTAAAGAGCAACTTTCATAATGAAATTTCTTGAAATCCAATATAGTGGGTTTAGCAACATCTAGGTTTTTATTCTTTTTAATCCCACTTTTATCAATTTCATCATCAAGATCTAAAAACTCTGAATTTTTGGAACGCCTTCTAGGTAAAGGAAGATCATATTCACTTTCTTCAAGATTCATATTGCAAAACAAAGATTTAACAGGGGACACATCAATAGCTTTTAGATCTTCATCTTGATTTTCACTGGAATTGGAAGAACACGCTAAAATAAAGGCATCTTTCGTAGCATGCATCCTAGCGGTTCTTTCCTTGCACTCATCAATGAAAATTCTCATGGCTTTAAGAGACTTATTGATATCATGCTTAGGAGGAATAGATCTAAGCTTTAAAGAATTGACATCAAGAGAAATTCTATCAACGTTCCTAGCCAATTCATCAACTTTAAGCAATTTGTCTTCAAGCAAAGCATTAAAATTCTTTTGTGAATTCATAAACTCTTTAACACTAGTCTCAAATTCAGAGGGCATCTTATTAAAATTTCCATAAGAGTTGTTGTAGGAATTTCTATAATTATTAGAAGGATTACTAGGATAAGTCCTAGGATTAAAATTCCCTCTATACGCGTTGTTACCAAAATTATTCCTACCAACAAAATTCACATCCATTGATTCATTATTATTCTCAATCAAAGTAGACAAAGGCATATCATTAGGATCAGAAGAAACACTCTTAGTAGCAAACAATTTTATAAGTTGATACATCTTTCCACTCAAAACATTGATTTCTTCTATCGCATGCACTTTTTCATTAGTAGATCTTTCAGTGTGCCATTGAGAATAATTAACCATAATATTATCTAGGAGTTTAGTAGCATCTCCTAAAGTGATTTCCATAAAAGTGCCTCCCGCGGCCGAATCTAAAAGATTTCTATAAGCAAAATTCAATCCGGCATAATTTTTTTGTATAATCATCCACAAGTTCAAACCATGAGTTGGGCAATTACGTATCATTAACTTCATTCTCTCCCAAGATTGTGCAAACATGTTCATGATCAAGTTGCTTAAAATTCATAATATCGTTTCTAAGAGAGATGATCTTAGCGGGAGGAAAATACTTAGAGATAAAAGCATCTTTGCACTTGTTCCAAGAATCAATACTATTTTTAGGCAAAGACGAAAACCAAGCTTTAGCACGATCACTAAGCGAAAAAGGAAATAGCTTCAATTTAACAATATCATTATAAACATCTTTCTTCTTTTGCATATCACATAAATCAACGAAGCTATTCAGATGAGTAGCAGCATCTTCACTAGGAAGGCCGGCGAATTGATCTTTCATAACAAGATTCAACAAAGTAGTATTGATTTCAAAAGATTCAGTATTGGTAAGAGGAGCAATCGGAGTGCTAACGAAATCATTATTGTTGGTATTGGTAAAGTCACACAATTTGGTATTATCTTGAGCCATCGCGACAAACAAGCAATCCAACACACGAGCAAACAAAAGCAAGCGAGAAAAAGGCAAACGGAAAAGAGAGGGCGAATAAAACGGCAAGGGTGAAGTGGGGGAGAGGAAAATGAGAGGCAAATGGCAAATAATGTAATGCGAGAGATATGGAATTGTTATGGGTACTTGGTATGTTGACTTTTGCGTAGACTCCCTGACAACGGCGCCAGACATTCTTCTTGCTACCTCTTGAGCACTGCGTTGGATTTCCCCGAAGAGGAGAGGATGATGCAGCAAAGTAGCATAGGTATTTTCCTCACTTTTTGAGAACCAAGGTATCAATCCAGTAGGAGGCCATGCGCGAGTCCCTCGTACCTACACAAAATAAATAGCTCAACGCAACCAACGCGATTAGGGGTTGTCAATCCCTTCACGGTCACTTACGAAAGTGAGATCTGATAGATAATATTTTTGGTATTTTTGATATAAAGATGCAAGGTAAAATAAAAGGCAAAGTAAAAAACCAAAGCAATAATAAAGTGATTGGAGATTGATATGATGAGAATAGACCCGGGGGCCATAGATTTCACTAGTGGCTTCTCTCAAGAGCATAAGTATTTTACGGTGGGTGAAAAAATTACTGTTGAGCAATTAACAGAATTGAGCATAGCTATGCGAGTATCTAGGTATGATCATGTATATAGGCATCACGTCCGAGACAAGTAGACCGACTCCTGCCTACATCTACTACTATTACTCCACTCATCGACCGCTATCCAGCATGCATCTAGAGTATTAAGTTCAAGAAAACAGAGTAACGCCTTAAGCAAGATGACATGATGTAGAGGAATAAATTCATGCAATATGATAAATACCCCATCTTGTTATCCTCGATGGCAACAATACAATACGTGCCTTGTTGCCCCTACTGTCACTGGGAAAGGACACCGCAAGATTGAACCCAAAGCTAAGCACTTCTCCCATTGCAAGAAAAACCAATCTAGTAGGCCAAACCAAACTGATAATTCGAAGAGACTTGCAAAGATAACCAATCATACATAAAAGAATTCAGAGAAGATTCAAATATTGTTCATAGATAATCTTGATCATAAACCCACAATTCATCGGTCTCAACAAACACACCATAAAAATAAGATTACATCGAATAGATCTCCACGAGAGAGGGGGAGAACATTGTATTGAGATCCAAAAAGAGAGAAGAAGCCATCTAGCTACTAACTATGGACCCGAAGGTCTGAGGTAAACTACTCACACTTCATCGAAGGGGCTATGGTGATGATGTAGAATCCCTCCATGGTGGATTCCCCTTCCGGCGGAGCTCCAGAAAAGGCCCCAAGATGGGATCTCGTGGGTACAGAAGGTTGCGGTTGTGGAATTAGGTTTTTGGCTCCGTATCTGATCGTTTGGGGGCACGTAGGTATATATAGGAGGAAGGAGTACGTCGGTGGAGCAAAGGGGGGCCCACGAGGCAGGAGGGCGCGCCCTAGGGGGGCGCCCTCCACCCTCGTGACCGCCTCCCTCCTTTCTTGATGGAGGGTCCAAGTCTCCTGGATCATATCTGTTGAGAAAATCATGTTCCCGAAGGTTTCATTCCGTTTGGACTCCGTTTTATATTCCGTTTCTTCGAAACACTGAAATAGGCAAAAAACAACAATTCTGGGTTGGGCCTTTGATTAATATAGTCCAAAACAGTAGATAATATAGCATGGAGCAATCAAAAATTATAGATACGTTGGAGACGTATCATGATCTAGGAGTAGATCACTGGACAGTGGTCAAAATTATCCTTAGTGGAATAAGGATATGTTTCTCGATTATGGAGGTGACAAAAGGTTCATCGTAAAGGGTTACGTCGATGCAAGTTTTGACACTGATCCAGATGACTCTAAGTCACTAGTATGCCTCTACTTGACTAGCTCGTTGATCAAAGATGGTTAAGTTTCCTAACCATAGACATGAGTTGTCATTTGATTAACGGGATCACATCATTAGGAGAATGATGTGATTGACTTGACCCATTACGTTAGCTTAGCACTTGATCGTTTAGTATTCTGCTATTGCTTTCTTCATAACTTATACATGTTCCTATGACTATGAGATTATGCAACTCCCGTTTACCGGAGGAACACTTTGTGTGCTACCAAACGTCACAACGTAACTGGGTGATTATAAAGGTGCTTTACAGGTGTCTCCGAAGGTACTTGTTGGGTTGGCGTATTTCAAGATTAGGATTTGTCACTCCGATTGTCGAAGAGGTATCGCTGGGCCCACTCGATAATGCACATCACTTAAGCCTTGCAAGCATTGCAATTAATGAGTTAGTTGCGGGATGATGTATTACAGAACGATTAAAGAGACTTGCCGGAAACGAGGTTGAACTAGGTATTGAGATACCGACGATCGAATCTCGGGCAAGTAACATACCGATGACAAAGGGAACAACGTATGTTGTTATGCGGTCTGATCGATAAAGATCTTCGTAGAATATGTGGGAGCCAATATGAGCATCCAGGTTCCGCTATTGGTTATTGACCGGAGATGTGTCTTGGTCATGTCTAGATAGTTCTCGAACCCGTAGGGTCCGCACGCTTAAAGTTTCGATGACGGTTATATTATGAGTTTATGTGTTTTGATGTACCGAAGGAGTTTGGAGTCCCGGATGAGACCGGGGACATGACGAGGAGTCTCGAAATGGTTGAGACGTAAAGATCGATATATTGGACGACTATATTCGGTCATTGGAAAGATTCCGAGTGATTCGAGTATTTTCGGGAGTATCGGGGAGTTACGGGAATTCGTATTAGGCCTTAATGGGCCATACGAGAAAGGAGATAAATGCCTCAAAGGGTGGCCGCACCCCTCCCCATGGGCTGGTCCGAATTGGACTAGGGAGGGGGGCGCCGCCTTCCTTCCTTCTCCTTTTCCCTTCCCTTTCTTTCCCTCCTACTCCTACTACTTGGAAGGGCTCCTAGTTCTACTAGGAAAGGGGGAATCCTACTCCCGGTGGGAGTAGGACTCCCCTAGGGCGCGTCATAGAGAGGGCCAGCCCTCCCCCTCCTCCACTCCTTTATATACGGGTGCAGGGGGGCATCCCATAGACACAACAATTGATCCCTTGGATCTCTTAGCCGTGTGCGGTGCCCCCCTCCACCATAGTCCACCTTGATAATATCGTAGCAGTGCTTAGGCGAAGCCCTGCGTCGGTAGAACATCATCATCGTCACCACGCCGTCGTGCTGACAAAACTCTCCCTCAACACTCGGTTGGATCGGAGTTCAAGGGACGTCATCGAGCTGAACGTGTGCTGAACTCGGAGGTGCCGTGCGTTCGGTACTTGATCGGTCGGATCGTGAAGACGTACGACTACATCAACCGCGTTGTGCTAACGCTTCCGCTTTCGGTCTACGAGGGTACGTGGAAAACACTCTCCCCTCTCGTTGCTATGCATCACCATGATCCTGTGTGTGTGTAGGATTTTTTTTGAAATTACTACGTTCCCCAACAGTTCTTCGGTATGTGACTCCTCCAATGGTCCAATTAGTTTCTGTTCTAGTGCTTTATTTATTGCAACTTTTTGCTGCTTAGGTGACCCTGCTCTTGAGCTTGCATGTCAAATTTATATGGTCCCAAGTAGTTTTAATGCATGGTATAGTCTCTAGGCACTTGTGGGAGTAATTGCTATTAATTTTGTTGAGTTTGGTTCACTTTTATTTTGAGTTACTAAAAATTTCAGAAAATTTTTCAGAGAAAGAAATATGTTTAGGAAAATATACCAAAGTGGTTCTTCAAAGAAGCAAGGACCCATGCCCGCAATACGTGAGCCGGACTATGAACTACCAAGAGAAGCTCAAGTGCGGCCCTGTGAATGGCCGTCAGAAAATTTCATGGTCGAAGCAGGAATTAAGGAGGAATTTGACGCATATGTGCGTAATGCTGAACTCAAGGGCTAAATGTTAGATAAGTGCCCCCAATATTACCATCTAACTGATTCTTTTGTGAGAAGGTTTAAATTTACATTCTCGCGCAATTCTCACACTGTCCTATTTGATCTCGATGATAAATCTTATACCATGGACTTAGAAGATTTTAATACTGCTTGTAAACTCCCGCAATGGGGTAGTGCTAGTGAACCTCGCAAATCTGAGCTTAAAGATTTTCTTGCTAGTATTACTGTGGGGGAATCTAGAGAAATAACACAAGCTACCGTAGGAAGCATTCATTTTCCTGCTATACATTATTTTGCTCTCTTCATAAGTAGATGCATTAACGGCAAGGACGAGGCATGTCACATGTGTGTTCCTGATCTTAGTGTGCTCAAGAGTGTTGTATTAGGAGATAAACAATATAACTTGGGGGCTATTGTTGCACGAAGGTTGCATCATAACAGTATTAGTGGAGATTTGTTTGGTGGAATTTATGCAACCCGTGTAGCTAATTATCTTGAGATACCCATACATGAAAATGATATGGAATTGCCTCCTGCTTATTTAGATTATAATGCTATGGTTCATCATTAGTTTGTTGAGAGGAATGAACCCTTCCTCCAATACCGACTAATCTTTGACAGACGCCGCACTATCCATGTTGCCCTCCCTGCTCCTGCTTTCTTTGACTTTCATGCAAAAGGGAGATATGTTATAACTAGGGAGGAGGCGAACGAGTATGAGAGGAAGACGGAGGCAGCTCGCCTCCAAGCTGCAGCTCTTGAGGCAGTAGCCGCTGCATCTCAGTACGACCCCAATTACAACTTCGGATATCCGCCAGGCCATCCATGGGCATAGACCAACTTGTCAGTGCTCATACTTTTTATTGTACTACCCATGCTAGTTTATTTTCTTTTCTAAGTTTTCTTCTTGTGTGTTTGAAAAACCTTGAGAAAAACAGAAGAAAATTAGTTGTAGCTTTTAGTTAGTTTATTTTCCATGCCTGTAGTAGTAATAATTAAAAAACCCAAAAAGATTTCTTATTCTTCTTTTACTTGTTGGGAGCTTTCTCATGTAAATAGTTTTATTTTATTTCTTTTCTTTGGGGGTCGAGAGGAGAAGACCATAATGAAAATGTTGAAGTGGCTCTTATATGCATTATTGTTGATTTAACCAGGAGCCTATATTACCTTATCTTCTTCCTTGTATTAAAATGCTTGCGGATTCCAGCTTAGTCCAATGCACGTGCACTATTATTATTATCCACACCATTCGGTCGTGCAAGTGAAAGGCAATAATGACGATATATGATGGACTGATTGAGATGAGAGAAGCTGGTATGAACTCGACCTCTCTAGTTTTTGTAAATATGATTAGTTCATCGTTCCTGATTCAACCTATTATGAATGGAACATGTTTGCAATGACAATTAAAGATTATACTTGCTTATGCCATGCTTAATGAGCTAGGAGTTTATAATGGTTTACCATGCGTGCCAACATGCTATTAAAATGGTAGTGATGTGGTATGATAGGGTGGTATCCTCCTTTGAACGATTCGAGTGGCTTTACTTGGCATATGTTCACACATGTAGTTGAAACAAAATCAACATAGCCTCTACGATATTTGTGTTCATGGTGAATTATATCCTACTCATACTTGCACTCAATGTTGATTAATTTTAATGCATGTTCATGACTGTTGTCGCTCTCGAGTTGGTCGCTTCCCAGTCTCTTTCTAGCCTTTACTTGTACTAAGCGGGAATACTGCTTGTGCACCCACTTCCATAAACCCCAAGGTTATTCCATATGAGTCCACCATACCTTCCTATATCCGGTATCTACCTGTCATCCCAAGTAAATTTTTATGTGCCAAACTCTAAACATTCAAATGAAATTCTGTTTTGTATGCTCGAATTGCTCATGTATCAACTAGGGTTGTCTATATCTTCCATGCTAGGTGGGTTATTCTCACGAGGAGTGGACTCCGCTCCTCACTCACGAGAAAATGGCCGGTCATCGGGATGTCCAGTCCCATGCTCAAACCAAATCAAAATAATTGCAAATGAAACTCCCCCAGGACTGTTGTTAGTTGGAGGCACCCGTTGTTTCGGGCAAGCCATGGATTGATGCTTGTTGGTGGTGGGGGAGTATAAAATATACCATTCTGCTTGGGAACCGCCTATAATGTGTGTAGCATTGAAGATATCGAGATCTCTCGGTTGTTATGTTAACAATGAAAGTATGCCGCTCAAAATATTATTTATCTCTATTTCAAAGTCGAGCTCTGGCACCTCTACAAATCCCTGTTTCCCTCCGCGAAGGGCCTATCTATTTACTTTTATGTTGAATCATCACCCTCTTATAAAAAAGCACCAGTTGGAGAGCACCGTTGTCATTTGCATGCATTACTATTAGTTTATATTGAGTATGACTATGACTGGATCTCTTTTACCATGAATTACAATGTTTAGCCAGTCCTTGATCTTCAGAGGTGCTCTGTACTTATGTTTTGCGGACTCAGAAAGGGCTAATGAGAAACCGTCTTGTTATATCATATTATGATTGTTTTGAGAAAGTGTTGTCATCCGAGATTTATTATTATTGCGCGCTAATTGATTACGCCATTGATATGAGTAAACATTAGACCTAAATGTTATTGTGAATATGGTTAGTTCATAATCTTTGTTAAAAACTTGAATGCTGGCTTTACATATTTACAACAACAAAAGCAAACAGAGTTTGTAAAGATTTTTCTTTATCACTTTCAGTTTATCAACTGAATTGATTGAGGACAAGCAAAGGTTTAAGCTTGGGGGATTTGATACGTCTCCATCGTATCTACTTTTCCAAACACTTTTGCCCTTGTTTTGGACTCTAACTTGTATGATTTGAATGTAACTAACCCGGACTGACGCTGTTTTCAGCAGAATTGCCATGGTGTTATTTTTGTGCAGAAATAGAAGTTCTCGGAATGACCTGAAACTTCACGGAGAATATTTTGGAATTAATAAAAAAATACTAGCGAAAGAATCAAGACCAAGGGCCCCACACCCTGTCCACGAGGGTGGGGGCGCGCCCCTCCTGCCTCGTGGGCCCCCTGGTGCTCCAATGACCTCAACTCCAACACTATATATTCATGTTTGGGGAGAAAAAAAATCAGAGAGAAGGATTCATCGCGTTTTACGATATGGAGCCGCCGCCAAGCCCTAATATCTCTCGGGAGGGCTGGTCTGGAGTCCGTTCGGGGCTCCGGAGAGGGGAATCCGTCGCCGTCGTCATCATCAACCTTCTCCATCACCAATTTCATGATGCTCACCGCTGTGCGTGAGTAATTTCATCGTAGGCTTGCTAGACGGTGATGGGTTGGATGAGATTTATCATGTAATCGAGTTAGTTTTGTTAGGGTTTGATCCCTAGTATCCACTACGTTCTGAGATTGATGTTGCTATGACTTTGCTATGTTTAATGCTTGTCACTAGGGGCCGAGTGCCATGATTTCAGATGTGAACCTATTATGTTTTCATGAATATATGTGAGTTCTTGATCCTATCTTGCAAGTCAATAGTCACCTATTATGTGTTATGATCCGTTAACCCCGAAGTGACAATAATCGGGATACTTACCGGTGACGACCGTAGTTTGAGGTGTTTGTGTATTCACTAAGTGTTAATGCTTTGGTTCGGTACTCTATTAAAAGGAGGCCTTAATATTCCTTAGTTTCCAAAAGGACCCCGCTGCCACGGGAGGGTAGGACAAAAGATGTCATGCAAGTTCTTTTCCATAAGCACATATGACTATATTCGGAATACATGCCTACGTTACATTGATGAATTGGAGCTAGTTCTGTGTCACCCTATGTTATAACTGTTGCATGAGGAATCACATCCGACATAATTATCCATCACTGATCCAATGCCTACGAGCTTTTCAAATATTGATCTTTGCTTAGTTACTTTTCCGTTGTCAGTATTACAATTACTACAAAACTGCTACTGTTATTTTTGCCACCGTTACCGTTACTTCCATTCTACTTTGCTACTAAATACTTTGCTGCAGATATTACATTATCCAAGTGTGGTTGAATTGACAACTCATACTTGAGGATATTCTTTGGCTCGCCTTGTGTCGAATCAATAAATTTGGATTGAATACTCTACCCTTGAAAACTGTTGCAAACCTCTATACTTGTGGGTTATCAGCTGGTGGTTCCTTTGGTGGACTCGCCGTCAGGTAACTCACAATGAGCCATTTCCACCGATTGATAGGTGACATTTGTCAGCTCTGGCCATTGCCAATAATTATCATAATGCTTTCATGAAAAACTCGGCTATTGTAGAGCATAGATGGGTCAGGCCGGAGCCAAAGTCACTAAATTGAATATTGGTGCAGCATATTTCGCAGATGTAGGTGGCGGTGCAACAACAGCGATCTTAAGAGACGAGAAAGGTACTTTCCTAGCTGCCCAGTGCAATTATATTCCGTATGTGGTGGATGTCGTTACCATTGAGGCTATGGCAATGAAAGACGGATTAAGTTTGGCAAGCAATCTGGGGTTCCAGAGGGTGGCGGCAGAATCTGCTTCCCAAGAAGTCAACTTTTCTACTGGGCAAACAAGATGGTGGGATGCAGCAGCCGCTATCTTTGCAGAGTGTGTTGATATTGGTTCAACCATGCGGGAGGTCAAATTTAAGCATTGTTATCGTTCGGCTAATCAAGCAGTGCATGTGCTAGCTAATTATAGTTTTTAAAATCATTTTTCTAGTGTTTGGACTAATGAGCCACTAAATTGCCTGGTTAGTAAACTCATA
Organism: Aegilops umbellulata; assembly: GCA_032464435.1. Classification (NCBI taxonomy): domain Eukaryota; kingdom Viridiplantae; phylum Streptophyta; class Magnoliopsida; order Poales; family Poaceae; genus Aegilops; species Aegilops umbellulata. Next base: position 343,832,515 of record CP136056.1, on the reverse strand, counting down.
GACGATGTATCTTTCATGTGTGATTAATAAACCTAGTCATGATGGTCTTCCCTAAAAATAAGACTTTCATCTCGCTTTATAATTTTTTTGCGAGGATCTCGCTTTATAAATAAAGTCACTATTATGTCTGTACAATAAGTTCAAGTGTAAAAAATAAAATAAAAACACAAAAAATCTGACGTCAGGTTTTTAGGTATGACGAATCTAAAGTTTTTCATAAAATATTATATTGGCGTGATGATGATAAATTTAGTGTGTAAACATGACATTTTTCTGACAAAAAGTGAACTAAAACGAATTTGCCATGCTCGCCAAGTAAATTTGCCATCTTTGGAGAGCATAATTTTCCATGAAAACATTCGATTTGCCATGGTCAAAAGCCCGACTTCAGATTTATAGTGGAGTCTGAATAAAATAGTCCGCTGGGACCTCAACACAGATATGCCCAAAAAAATAAAACAAAAATACAGAAAAAAGATCACCAAGTGGGCGAAGGCTGAGGGGACCTGCTGCGAGGCGGGTCGGCAAGCGGCAGCATGCAACGCAACCATCATAAGGCCGAGCTGATCGCGATCGTGCTACCTATATTGTAGGTGCCGGTGAAGCAAAATTACAAGAAATTTGAATATTAAGTCAGAGACCCGTCTAAGAAAGACCTGCTCAATAACCCAAGGGTGTGTTCAGGGTGTGTTTAGTAGCATTCTCACACTAGCATGGTTTTTCTCCTATGATATATGTTGAGTGTAAACATGCTTAATACATGCATCTGTTATTGTTTGATAGCAGTGTATCTACTAAGACATACTAAGTTAAGACTTTTTTTGGCAGTCTGCACCTATTTAGACATGCTGAAATTTTTTAGATTCCGAACATTTTTTTTCGAATGGTGAGTGATCTTAAAAACATGAACAAAAAATGTGAATTTTTTTGAAAATTTAAATAAAATTTACAGTTTTGAACATTTTCAAAAAATATATACAAAATTTGAATTTTTGAATATTAAAAAAATAATAAGAATTGGAGATGACGATGCGCCCCTTCATCAGCCAAATGGCCCGGTCCTGCTACTGCTTGAGCTTGGTCACCGTTGCCGCCTCCGTTGCTGCCTTCGTCGCCTCGTGTTCCGACTGCTCAATGGCTAGCCGGAGCGCCTTGGCTTCTTCCTCCGGAGCCGGCGAGCGTTCATTTCCACCATCATAAGTAAAGGCGGTAGACCCAAGCTAGGAGACACTCTTCCTTGTCGGGCTCCGTCGGCAACCCGCGGCGACGGCGAACAGATTGCTCCGTCGCGTCCCTCTCCCTTACCCGCTGCCTCTCGCGGTGGGCGGCGCGCATCTCTGATTCTAGTGTGCGCATCCGCGAGGCTGGTGGAGCGGGCACTAGCACCCACCGCTACCCCATGCGGAGCAGCGCCCGACGCAGGAACGGGACGACGGAGGGGCGGTGCGGACCGAGCAGCCCACGCAGAGCTGCGTGCAGGCCAGGAGGGGCCAGCTCCAGCGTCCGCGCTGCGCTGGCAGGGGACCGGCGACGGGGCAGATCCAAAACAGCCCACTGTGTCCACCGTTGCCTGCTCCAGCACAATGCGGAGGGCCAGCTCCTCATCGACATCTGGGTCGAAGTTGGAGCGGCTGCCGGAGCTCGACATGCTCGTCGGAGTCGTCGGATTCGATCCAAATCAATGAAATCGAAGAAAGGGAGAAAAGGGGACGGAGCGAGAGTGAAGAGTAAAGTGCGCCAGGGTTTCGGATTGGGGTTTTTGTTGAGATAAAGTGGGGTCGGTGATGGGTCGGGCTGACGTGACGGGTACGTCCGCGCTCTATATTTGTCTACATTTAGGCTGAATATGAGAAGGTGCGAGATGACTTAGCGTTTGAACAAGTTTAAGGCGTCCGGTGGGTCGGATCCTTTTACCGGCCAGTCGGCCCGTCCGGGCTGGAACCACTTACATGCATTAAGAGCATTACTAGTAGAGCCCTCAAACCCATAAAAATAACCGCATTTTTACAGTTTTCGCCGAAAAAACGCCGTAGACTAAAACCTCTAAACCCTCATCCCGTAAAAAAAATTAGAGGTCCGCCCTCAAACCACTTTGCAACCTGAAGAAGTAGGGGTTGAGAGGAAAATCTCCCCCCAACCCGCACTCCTCCTCCTTTCTCGCGCGGGAGCCAACTGCCTCCTCCTCCTGGCCTCCTCCTCCCGCCGCCTCCCGCCGCCTCCTGCGGCGCCGACCATGGAGGGCCCCGCCGCCCCCGCCCGCCCCGCCTGTCCCGCCCGCCTTGCCTGCCCCGGCGCCCGCCCCCGCCCCCGCCCACCCGACCGTGGCCGACATGGTGGCGGCGACCCACGTCGGGGCCAAGCGGCGGCGGGCGGGCCTCGCACCTCCTCCTGCCGCCTCCCCGGCTCCCGCCCCGGCCACAGTCACCGCCCCGGCGCCCGCCCTCGCCGCCTCCCCGGCGCCCGCCCCGGCCACCAAGAAGAGTCGGCCGAAGGCGGCCTCTCACGGGCCGCGAGGGGCGGCCTCCAAGGTCGCCGGCTCGTCCCCGGGCGTGACCAAGCCGCGGAAGAAGCCCGCAGCACGGAAGAAGCCCGCGCCCCTCCTCCCCTGCCGTCGTCGCCGAACCTCCTCCCGCCGCGCACGAGGTGTTCAAGGAAATGGCAACCCCATCCTCGTTCATGGACCTCCTCCAAAACGCGAAGGTGGACCTCGGAGCTCCGCCTCTAGACCCCTTTAGGGTTGGTGACGACTTGGAGGAAAAGGAGGAAGATGAGGAGGATAAAGGGGATGACGAGGAGGAGGTGGCCGAGATAGGGGAGGAGGCATTCACCGCCACTTCCCGCCCACACGCGCGGTCGACAAACTACACCGAGGCGGAAGATGTCCTCTTGGTTCGTGCTTGGGCAGCTGTGGGAATGGATGCAACCACCGGCACCGATCAAACCGGTAAACAGTATTGGCAAAGGATCGAGGACGTCTATTGTAGGATCAAGCCGAAGAATAGTGGGTTCATCCATCGCACTTTCCGGTCGCTTCAAGGCCGGTGGGAGTTGATCAAGCCCGCTTGTGCTCGTTGGAGTGCGGCCATGGACCAAGTGAGGGATGCACCACCTAGTGGAACCGTGGAGAGTGACTATGTGAGTACATATTTCTTCACTATTTTGATTATGTGTGTGCACTATGCTATTGGTGGGTTCTTATGTGATTTATGTGTGGTTGATAGGAGACAATTGCCGGCATGAGGTACAAGGAGATGGCCGCTTCCAAGGGCAAGCCATTCCCATTTAAGCATGTTTGGTCAATTCTTCAAACCTTTGACAAGTGAAAGTTGAGGGATCAAGAGACCGCACCCAAGAAGTCGACAATGCTAAGGATGGATGATAGTTAGGATGAGGAGGAGAGGAACTTGGGCAAGCCCGAGGAAACCAAGAAGGGCAAGCTAAGGGTGAAGATGGAAGAAGAGGCGTCAAGCCTAAGGGAGAAGATGGACCACATGATGAAGGCAAGAGAGGAATTGACAATGAAGACATTGGAGACGAAGCTTCTTATCACCGAGAAGAAGAAAGAGGTCAAGCTTGCACAAGTTGAAACAAAGCGTGAAGAAGCAAAGCGCAAGGCCGAGTTGGAGGAGAGGATGATCAAGCTCAAAGAGGCAAATGTATGGAAAGAACTCATGGTGGAGGAGAAAGAGCACATGATGATGTCCAAGAAGGACATGGATCAAGACCAATTGCAATGGTGGAAGGACTACAAGGAGGACATCGCGGATAGGAAGAGGATGTTCCGTGTTGCGTCCTCTACTTTTCGAGGTGACACTCCGATGGGTAGTTGTGGTGATGGCGGTGTGTACGACTCCACCGGTGCCGATGGAGATGCTTGATGGAGCCCGCTTGTGGTCTAGGAGATGGCGCCGAGGTGCAACTTTTTGGTGATGGTGCCGATGAGAGGAGGAAGATGATAATTTTGTGATGTAAACTATTAAACCATGCATCAATGATTTTGTGATGGAGCCCGTTTGGAAGTTGATTGTATTTTTGTTGTCATAAATTGTGAGATGTCAAATGATAGATTTAAAGGTTGGGGTCGAGGCAAAGACTAGAACCCTCGAATCTAATGCTTAAAGCAGTTTAAGGGTTGGGTTTGAGGGTTCTACTATTTGCCTGTTTTTCAACCCTTAAAGTATCAAAAAATAACATTTCTCAATCCTTAAAACTGCTTTAAGGATTTGAGGGTTCTACTAGTATAATGCTCTAACGCCACGACGCTATGCCAGGACCTGTAGGTACGTGGTTCTGATCGATCGATCGTCATGTGGATCGATATTACGCTGAACTGGAACTTTCCATGCATGCAGCGCAGGTAGCAGTGCTAGCCTAAGCCTCGACCGCATTTACGCGCCTCCACCAGCGAACCGTACTACATCACCGCCTCAAGGCACGCCAAATTCAAGGATCGAGAGCAGGGTAGAAAGCACTGTGGCATGTGAGATCCATTGGGGCCTACGCATCATCGTTCTGCCGGTGCTTGCACCAAGAAGTCAAGCTATCTCTACCAAAACGGTGCAATAAATTTGAAGTTACACCCCGGTCAAAAGCCAGCAGTACTACTCGCAAAAAAACATGTGGATGTGGGTGTTTTCTTTAAACAAGGCAAAACATTTACCATTTTCATCAATTAAGAAAGAAGGTTTAAGACAAAGATGTAGGTAGGTCAGACTTAACCAACTTCCAGTCAAACGACATAACATATAAGAAGAAATAACCGAAATAATATTTTTTTACAGATCTCACGAGTATAGCATCAACTGAGATATAACCCAAGTCTCGGTTGACTGAAAATTAGCAAGATTGTATGACAAACGACCGCAAAGCGGGATATAAAGAACCGCTCGCGCGGCATTACAATACTCAAGTGCAATAGCCCAAAGACGGGACTCCTCTTTAATCTTCACGCCGACCATCATCGTCGTAGCGGCGGTGTTATAAAAAAAACCTTGCATTACACTCTTTCCAAATCTCCCAAGACATAAGCATGAACAAGGAGGCGAGAGTCTTTCTCTGATCTCGACACTCAATCACATTTTTAATCCACCATTCTCGAATTGAAGGCCCAATTCGCCAGCTCCTCGCCACATCATCCCATAGATCAAGCCATGTTGCAACCTCGATCCAGACACACTGGGAGAATCTGCATTGGAAGAGAAGGCGTCCCACGGTTTCTTGAACTTGCTTGCAAAGGGGACAGAGTTTGCAGTTCGGCCATCCACAACGGTGTAATCGGTCAGCCGTCCATATTATGTTTTGAATTATCAATCAGGATTTTTTTTCTTTTCATTTCAAAGGGGTTCAACCCTTCCAAACTGCAGCAGGCATGATGCTTGTCTTGTGTCCCACATACCGCGTCATATGCGGATGTGGGTGTGTGTGCTTATAGTAGAAATCCTTTTTTCAGTGCTCGCATGTGGGGTGTCCACGGCCAGGAGGAGATCCCTTTTGCCATGCTTAATCAGGGTCTAGGACAATACACCTGAAAAATATCATCTACCTTTTTGAATAAAGCTCATCGTTTTATTCAAAGAAAGGATAATACATATGAAATTAGGACACCGATTCCTCCAAGCTAATGCTTATTCTCCTTGATTAATAGATGAGGTAAAAATTTTACCTCCGTTTAAAAGAAACTACTTCTATCGCATCGTGTCAATCATCTGCCGCAACCGCGAAATATCTCGAATCATCAATGCTGTAACGCGTTTTCTTTTCTAACCTTGGTGGGGGGCGGGACATAGACACATGGTGGCCTAGATTCAGGCCGCTGATGTGGTCGATGCAAGTAAATATAGATAGATGGGTATGAAGGCACGCGCATGTGACTCGAAGCTCCCATGCTGCAAAGGCTGAAATGCAACAATTTTTGTCTTCTGAAACCGCAATGCACGTATACTCGAATCCCCTCATATGAACGCCCGTAATGACACATTGACACATCATTCATTGAATTTTCGAACCAACACATATCAAATTAACCCAAGCGCCCTGAACAAATATGCATACTATCTACTAGTACTACTTTTTCACCATTTACTGATGCATCACTCATGTACTACTAGCAAAACTGTCAAAAAGGCACGTTACCACTTGCACCAATCTATAGGTGCATGCTCCTCTTGAGAGCAACTTCGACGGGCCAACCCAAACAGACGACGCTTTTGTTCACTTTTTGTCCGTTTGAATCGATCGTCTGCCCGGCGTCCGCCATCTTTTAGATTTAGATCAGCAGTGCGTCCAACGCATCGACTCATTTCATGACCGTGCGCGCATGGATCATGCCAGCGGTCATGTCGTCGCCCTGGTTTTGGCGCCCCAGCGCGCGGGAAAAAAATCGGCCTAGCGCGCGCTGGTTTTAGCGCTCCAGCGCGCGGGAAAGGTTCAAGTGCTGGTTTTGGCACGCCGCGGCCGGCGCTCGTTATTAAGAAGGTGCTCCCTCCATACTTTGTCCGCCGCCCACTCGTCTCGCCCCCTCTCAATAGCCTCGCCGCCTCTGCGTCATCATGTCGATGCGCCGCCTGGGCGCTTCGGATTTTCGCGGAGTTCGTGACCATCGCTCCGGCGCCTTCTCTTCCGAGATCAAGTTTGGCGAGAAACGCCTCATTCTCGGCACCTTCGACACCGCGGAGGGGCGGCCCGCGCGTACGACGCAGCGGCGTGGCGCCTCCCACGGCCTCGTCGGGAGATGATTTTTTCCGACGTGTCGACAAGCCAACAGGCGCAGGATCTCGCGCCTCTCCCGCGGCTTTTCACCGACGAGCATCGTCGTGACCATCGGAGGCGGCAGCGTCGCCTTGCCATCGCCGAGATGGACGTGGAAGTCATGGCGGTGTGGTGCGAACGCTTCCCGCAGGACATCGTCGACGCGCGCCAGTTCTACAAGCAAAGGAGGACGGAGAGGGAGGCGAGGAGGACGGAGCGAGCCGCCTGTCGGGAGGACAAGCGTGCGTGGAAGCAGGCCGCTCAATTGAACATGGAAGAAGCGTCGTCCCGGGACTCCGAGGACGAGCGGTATGCTGACACCTACATTCAGACGTCGGAGGAGGACATTACCGAGTCGGAGTCGAAAAACGACGAGTAGTTGATCTTTTCTTTTATATATCTATGCTAGAATTATCTATATATCTTTTTTCTATCGGAAAAAATGGTCGGCGCCGTCGGCGACGAAGCAGGTGGGCGAGGATGTGTTGTTGGATGAGGAGAGGCCAATATGTCACCGACCAGCGGACCCGGAAAGGAAAGAGGGCGAGCGCGCGCGCATCCGACGTGTGTCCGCGCCGACGCAAATCCGGCTCAAAAATGAACTGGGAATGGGTCGGTAGGTGGACGAAAGCGGACGCGCGTCTGTTTGGGTCGGCGCGTTAGGCCGATTTTTTTTTCATGCCGACTCAAACGGACGTAGGCGGACAAATTGATTCGCCCGTTGAAGTTGCTCTGAATACTCACCCAGTCAGACGGAAACGACGAATGACGCCGGCCGACACCCAGAGTCTAGACCTGACGTGAAAAACACGAGCCGGCACTGTGTTTGTGTTACGGTGCGACCTGCAAATCCCCCGGCCATCTCACAGTCCTTGCATAGTTGCATTGCAGACTGCACCACGCATGCCGCCGGCGGGGCACCACCACCTCGGTGTTACTATCCCGATGCGTGGTGATCAATCAATACGGCCCCACGGCGCGGCTCCGACGACCCAACCGTGACTGCTCCAACCATGCACATGCAGAGGTAGCCCGATCCGGATGACTTCCGGAGCGTCTCCACTGCAGCGCTACAGCAACCGTCCACTCCAGATCAAGCGCGCCCCGGCCATTACATGATCTAGCACTAGCCACCATCAGCCAGCTGCCCTATAAATACAGCTCGAATGTGCCGGTCTCTTCCGGTCGACGACGCATTTCCTCCTCCCACCTACCCAGCCCGTCCGCCGGCCAGCCTCGAACCTCCCAAGTTAAGCAGCTAGCTAGCGCGGCGGCCAGAAATGGAGCGTGTCTCGCCGTGGCTGCCGCTGCTGCTGGTTCTGGTGGCCGCGTCCGGGCCTAGTGCGCGCGCCGATCCGCAGGTGCCGTGCTACTTCGTGTTCGGGGACTCGCTGGTGGACAACGGGAACAACAACGACATCGCGTCGCTGGCGCGGGCCAACTACCCGCCCTACGGCATCGACTTCCCCGGCGGAGCCACCGGCCGCTTCAGCAACGGCCTCACCACCGTCGACGCCATCTGTAAGACCCCGCTCCCATCTCTTTTCTTTTATTTCCGCGTGTTTAGCTTGTGTAAAGGAAAGGTGCTTGTCATATGAAGGGTCCTTTTAGCTCGATCGATCAATATGCATGTGATTGCAGCAGCTCTGTACGTAGCTAGTACTAATTTCCTAGTCCAATTAAGACTGCAGTGTACGAGGCGTTTATTTGTGGTCAACCAGAGACCCCTTCACTTGCCGTGATGACGATGTCTCCATATGCTAGGTTGGTAGTCTAAAAAAGGAAAAAAACATCCATGAGGCACACGGGCAGACACAAGGAGCGCGCGGACGGATGCAGCTGCGAGGCTCAACCCAGTTAAGCAGCACCCCGTGACTGTGTCGGCACCCCGTGATTGCTGGAATCAAGGCTAAAGAAGGAGGTGACTGCGCATCTGTACTTGTACTCATGCGTGCAGCCGCGTCACCATCCGTTAAAGACTAATAAATCTTTGGTTATGAAGTTCACCTGCATATGTATGTCGATTTTGTCTGGCGTACTAACGAATTAGTGACCAAATTAGTTTAGTGATGTACTAGATGTCCACCCTCTGTCTAGGTCTACTTCCATTCCATGCATGCATCATCAAAAGAAAAAGAAGACAAGTTTGGATTAGCACCCGCGCGCTTAATTAGTTTTCTGTTGTTTTCAGCTCGGCTTCTGGGCTTCGACGACTACATCCCAGCGTACGCGGGAGCAAACAATGATCAACTCCTCTCCGGCGTCAACTTTGCCTCCGCCGCCGCCGGAATCAGGGACGAGACCGGCCAGCAACTGGCACGTGCTCACAAACCTTCTTTTTACTCTTTTTTCGCAGTAGAAACGTGGTATATATGATCCTCTTGAAACAACTTGGCCTATAGCTAATTAATGTTGCACGCACACTGCCAAACATGGTACGCAGGGTCAGCGCATAAGCTTCGGCGGGCAGCTCCAGAACTACCAGGCGGCGGTGCAGCAGCTGGTGAACATCCTGGGGGACGAGGACTCCGCGGCGAACCACCTGAGCCAGTGCATCTTCACGGTGGGCATGGGCAGCAACGACTACCTCAACAACTACTTCATGCCCGCCGTCTACGCCACCAGCCGGCAGTACACCCCGGAGCAGTACGCCGACGTGCTCGTCAGCCAGTACACGCAGCAGCTCAGGGCACGTACACGGTCGAGTAGTGTTGTGCAGAGAACGCATGCATGCATGGCTGTTGGCTGATGCTGTGTATATGTACGTACGTGCCTGCAGATCCTGTACAACAACGGGGCGAGGAAGGTGGCGCTGATGGGGGTGGGGCAGGTGGGGTGCAGCCCGAACGAGCTGGCGCAGCAGAGCTCCGACGGGGTCACCTGCGTGGCGCGGATCAACGGCGCCATCGAGATCTTCAACCAGAAGCTGGTGGAGCTGGTGGACCAGTTCAACACGCTGCCGGGGGCGCACTTCACCTACATCAACGCCTACGGGATCTTCCAGGACATCATCAGGTCGCCGGGGGCCAACGGTAAGGAAGAATCTGGTAACCGAGCTGCACGCTTGTGCCGAGAGTGGTCTGAAGCTGAGAGAAACGGAGGGATGTGGATGCAGGCCTGACGGAGCTGACCAAGGGGTGCTGCGGGGTGGGGAGGAACAACGGGCAGGTGACGTGCCTGCCCTTCCAGACGCCGTGCGCCAACCGGAACGAGTACCTCTTCTGGGACGCCTTCCACCCCACGGAGGCCGCCAACATCCTCGTCGGGAGGCGGGCCTACAGCGCCGCCCAGCCCTCCGACGTCCACCCCGTCGACCTGCAGACGCTTGCGCGCCTCTAGTTATGCAACAACCTTCCTTTTCCAAAGAGAAAAAGAAGGTATACAGGTCGCATGCATCATCAGCATCAGAACCCTATGTGATGGCTATATTTTGTTGGGGTGTGTGGAGTGGTCCGTGGGAATGAAAGTTGTGTGTTTTGTTACTTCAGTGCACTGCATACGACAAGCAAGATGTATGTATGTGTGCATCTGTACAACGTACGTCCTTGTAAGGAGTATATGCTATAGTTACATTTTTTCGGTTTTGTTATTGTGATTAAGGATTCATCCATCATTGTGCTTCATTGTGAAACAGCACAGTTCCAAGTAAACTATCAATGTTTTTGTATGAAGAGCGTGTGTGTGTGTGTGTGTGTGTTTACGAAAAAGGACCTCTGATGCTTTGGAGAATATATTTTTTAGAGAATTTTTTTTCTGATGCTTTGCATCATACCAGACTAGTCGATGGCCGTTGGATATGGTGCGAGATGAACGTCTGATATGCTCCGGAGGATCCGCACGAGATTAGTCTTTGTACGTAACCGCTCCCGCAACTATCAGGTTCTCTCCCCAGACATTTTTTTTCTTCCTCCCGTAGATGTTGCTTCATGCTTCCATGCTTTTGTGCGGATCAAGCAAAAATGGCACAACTCATTCGTGAGATTGAGTAGACGTTGTAAGGAAGGAGTATATGCTATATTTACAATTTTCGTTTTTGCTGTTGTAATTAAGGATTTATCCAACATCGTGCTTCGTTGTGAAACAGCACAGTTCCAAGAAAATATCAATTGTTTCCGTATGATGAAGAGCATGTGATTTACACTTGTGGCGTTGACCCCTCCGATGTCACCTCCGAGGACTGGCCCCGATGATGACTCCGTGGATGAGAGGGTTGCAGAGCTCTACGGTTCCTTCTCCCCTTGTGCTAGGGCCACTCCACTCATGCTTCCAACATCACTCGTTGTGCTGCTGCCTATGTGGGCGAGCCCATTGCCGTGCTTGTGGCTCCGGTGTTGCAGATCATGTATGAGTTATGGAGGATGTGTGAGGGGCCGGTTTTGCCATCAACGAAGCATCTGAAGGGGGCAAGGTTACCCCCTTCAGATCATGTCTGAGTTACAGAGGATGTGTGAGGGGCCAGTTACCGCAGATGATGAGGATGCTGCTCCTATGGTTGTTCATGTGGTTGATGATATCGTGTCACACCGTGGAGGTTCTAACGTTGTGGTCACCCACTCGCACATGGTCGTTGGGCAGGTGGTGTCTGTGCGTGAAAAGGTCGATGGGATTCTCTTCCAGATAGAGCTTCACACCTTGCTCGTACGTTCGGAGGCGGCTAGCCTTGGATCTGGCAAGACAATTGTGGAGGAAGCTCTCAGCAACAAAAGAAAGAAGGGTGGCGCCACAGGAAAGGCGTTGGTCATCAGTCTCTTGGGTTGTCCTTATGGCCTGGTTTGGCTCCATTGATTTGGTGATGCTCGTGGTCTTCGGCTGAGATACTATCGTTGGAGGTTTCTTTGCGATGTAGCACAGTGTGGGGGTTCATGGTCATTGCGTGTTGGGTATGTTTGTCGGGTTGATCGTGCGTTTATGGGGTTGCCTGCTCTGTGAGTAGCCCACATGAGGTTGGTTTGTATCGGTTTTGGTCCGATTTTCTGTTAATTAACTCGGTAATTTTTCTCTGCTCAATTATTCAATGAGGCAAATCTTTTGCCAATCATTAAAAAAAGATGTCGCGGCCCTGGTCCTGGTCTCTGAAGTTTGGTCCATGGACAAACACATGTTTCTTATAATAATAACTTGGCTTTAGCGATTCCCTTCTCTAATGGAAATTGACAAGGTTGTCTTTTCTTATAAATCTAACACTGTCCCCGGATCAAATGGTTTCCCGGTCTCCTTTTTTAGAAAAGCTTTGAATGATTAAAGACCTTGTTTATCATATTATTCGAAAGTTTTGCCTGCGTACTATGGACATCAAACGTCGTTATTATGCCATTGTTTCTCGTATCCTCAAATGTAAAAGGGCGGATAATATCTGCCCCGTAGCTCCAATTAACGTTTCGTTTAAATTCGTTGCTAAAGCCTTTGCTAGTCTTCTGTCTCTAATAGTGCATAAAACCATCAGCTTCTCACAAACGGCATTTATCGGGGGTTATAACATTCTAAATGGGATTGTTTCTCTCCATGATAGTGTGAAACCATCATTAGTGAGAACGTCCTTGGGGACGTTCTCCTTCGCATAGGTTGCGGCGTGTGTTAACGGCATGGTTGGCCCTTATTTACACGACTTCTTTCGACTCAAGTATTACTAGGATTTATGGAAAATGTTTCATTCCATTGTTGTTGTTTGCGACTAGACAATGATCAGCAACCAAAAGAGTACCGGAGTATCCCGTGGGGATGAGTTTTATGTTGGTCAATCATTCCAGGATCTACTACTTTGTAAGAGTGCCGCATCACTACCTTGTATCGTTTGACCGTGTACTTTGGTATTTGCTTTATCTGTAAAGCGGGCAATATCCTGTTTCATGGGATGACAGTGGGCAGGCCTGAGTGCCGAACGCTGCTTATGAGTATATTCTTGTCACGTGCAGTCTTCAGTATACAGATTGCCCTTCAGAAAGATTGATAACATGACCGAATACCATTCCTCAAAAGAGTGCCACACCACAACGTGAGATTACATTCCTTAAGAGGAGTTGCTTTGCTATCACTGAAAGCAAACTATAAACCGAAGAGATCAATCTGTACATGAATTCCTTGATGGCTTAGTGATAAACCTCTGGTGTACAACAGGTGTTCTGATCAGCAGGGAAGCAACACTTACCATACCATTCTTCTGCAGAGAGAATTTAGATACACAAAGAAAATGGTACAGTGAGTTGACTTCTATCAATCATGAATATGATCCGCCAAATGACATCAACAACCTCAGCTGGCTGCTATCGCGACGAGCGTGACGAGCGGTTGGTGCTGCCCTCATTGCGATCCTTTTTCCGCAAACCTTCGAAGCTAAGGAAACACTTGAGAGGTCTGACCTGTTGTTCCAGTATAGCCAACATGAGAATACCTTCACTAGAACAATGCATATTTTGCTACGATGGAACTTATCAGAACGCTATTCCATAAGAAACCATAAGCTATTACCTTCCAACGGTTTCTGCGAGCTAGTTCGATTTGGATGGCAGACAACCGATCAATGACAACTCTAAAATTGGGCCTATCAGCAGGATTTTCACTCCAGCATTTCTCAATCAACCTGTAGAAATATAAAGTAGTCAAGTAATCAAGTCAGGATGGAAGACAAACTAAAGTCACCGCGTAGAATATTTTCTGGAGGAAACACTACAAATTAAGGTTTACTTTGTCAAAATGGATTATGGATTGCTAAAGCATGAAATTGGCAATGCAATCAAGCCATTCTAATGCTGCAACAAATTGGTAATTGCCATAGTAAAGCAAAAAAGGAGGGAGAATCTTACTCTCTTAGCCCGTAGGCATAATGCTTTGCAGGAGCTCTAAACGGTGGCCTTTCTTTAGAACTATGGGCCTTCTCAATTTCATCAATTTTCTTATCGTGAAAAGGTAGGCATCCTTCAATCATCTGAAAGAGTTCAAATATTAGTAAAAGTACGGTCATCTAGAAGGATCTGGGAGTAGTTGGAGCAGAATTGAATATTACTTTCCAAATTATCTATCAAACAAACTTTCTGACTGTTCTATGTTCTAACTGAGACTACACAAAATGTGGATTAGAAGCTGATCATCTAGTATGGCATAGAAATATACAATGCTATATAGCAAAAAAAAAATACCTCCTGAAGTATCAAAGCGAACGAGAAGACATCAACTTTATTATCATACTCCTCTTTACGCAAGACTTCTGGAGCTACATACCTACCTATGGCATATTCATGAATGATCAGTAACAGCAGGTGAATAAATTTGCAATAGCAGTGAGCTGCATACCAGTTTGGAACAAGTTTAGGATGGAAAATAAGAAGTTAATAAGCTTACAGGCATTGCCAGGAGAAGTAACTGGTTTGTCCTCTCTGACTTTTCTTCTCCACTTTAGCATCTTACACAAATCAAAATCTGCCACCTTCAGATGCCCAGTATCATCCCTCAATATGTTTCTATTTTGTTACACAAGGGCCAGAAAAGAATTCAACAAATTAGGCATCTTAAGCAACAGATGAGGTACATACAGAAGACTCTAAATTTATGGATGTTTTTTGAGATAAAGTACTCACGAAGGCTCAAGGTCACGGTGGATGATAGCTTGGGGTTTATGCTCATGTAAGTAACTCATTCCTCTGTTACATTTGAACAAAGATCCACGAGTTAGGCATAGTTATAACTTATAACAGCAGAAAAAACATCAATATAGAGTCCCTGTGATTTGGGGAATATGGTGGGTGGCAAACCTTGCAATATCAAGAGCTAATTTAACTGCATACAAAGGTTCCAGAGCTCCTTTCCTATTCAAGTGTTTGCGCAAATCACCCTGAAAATAAACATTTCCACATTTGATAATCTATAAAATAAAGTGATCTATTTTGATAGTCAACTGAAGGCCTGATTATGTTGCAGAAATAATGATGCAAAGTTAAGAAACATAAGAATTTATGCAGTGTTGAAATCATACAGCACGTAGCTAGGAAGAAATCATATTTACGTGATCAAATGTGATACCAATAAAAATGGCCAAATGACATCATACGGACCGGTAACTCATTTGTACTGTCAGTTAACTATGACAGCAGCACTCCTTCACTCACTAGAAAATAACCAAATACTAGTTCAAAAGGAAGCCGTGAGTCCAGACCTAGAGAAGTTTGACTAGGGCATCTATGATGGTGGTTAATTAATGGGCCTCAGGTGAAGAGACTAGGGACTATCAGATATCAAAATAATATGAGACTGGAAAGAACATCAGCCCAAGACAAACCTTCGGCATAAATTCCATGACAATCATCATTGGGTTGGTTTGTGTTACAGCACCCAGAAATTGAACGACATTTGGATGCCGTATTAGTTGCAGAACGTCAAGCTCATCTCTGAATGCCTGTCTGCAATGCAAAGATATCCATCGGAACTGTAAGGAAAGTACCAACTTGGGCAGTCTGAGTAACACCTAAGTGAAAGAATGCAACGTAAATCAGGAAGGAAGGTAAAAGTATTGAGTGGAATCAACCCACACTTTGTTCTCGTCAGTAAGCACATCATCATCCAGCTTTTTAACAGCAACCAGAATGCCCCTCCATGTTGCTTTCCGAAATGTACCCTGAGAAGTAAATTAAATTATACGAAAGAAGCAAGACATGATTTAAATATTAGTAGCATTCAATTTAAAACTCCATGTCTAGACTAATTATTAGAGTAATCATGACTGCTAGTTAACACATACCTTAGCTAAATCTTTGCCATTTGTGAAGTCAAGTTCGTCCGGATCAATCTCGTATTCAGGAACATCACGATCGCTGTTAACATGCATAGGAGCAACCTTCAAGAAAAGGAAGTGGATACTTATTATTACATAAGAACGCTGGAACGCCTGAACATGCAAGTGTAATAAAAATACAGCATAGTACCTTATGGTTCGAGCCATGCTTCTCCAAGATCTTGATAACATCATGATTCTGGTAATGCATTGCATCTGCCAAAGGCTGCCCGATAGTAGTGCAACACACAATTAACTCAAGTGAAAGCATATACCTATATATAGTTCCTAACAGCAAGTATTATATGTACTCCCTCCATTCACTATTATAAGATGTTCTAACCTTTTTCCTAATCGGATATAAATAGACACGTTTCATATCACTCGTCAGTCCGTATGTTTTCCATATTAAAATATCCAAAGCATCTTATACTGCCCCGTCCCAAAATAAATGTCTCAACTTTAGTACAATAATTTGAAGGGGAAAAAAACTCTTAACCAGCAACTGGGAAGTATGGCAATTGCAAATGATTTGCATCACGATTTATGTTGCAGGGATGGTAAGTTTGGTTGACAAGAATGGCAAATCTGCCTCAGTTCATTTTTATTTTATTTTGCCAGGTTTTGCCGTGCTTGCAAACTAAAATTGACGTCCTCATAACAATATAAATTGCCATAAAAAATGTTCGATTTGCCATCCCCTCCCAAGCGAAAGTCAGCTTCTTTTTTTAGAAAAGGAGGATTACCCCCGGCCTTGCAACAGAACGATGCATGTAGCCCCTGGCGAAAGTCAGCTGAATAGCATTACCCAAAAATACTTACTGTATTATAAAAAAACAGAAATTCAGCACTTAAGGAACAAAAACATGCTCTAATGATTTACAGCGTTTTCCCACTAAATCGGAATCCCCATTGAAAATTGATGAGGTTATCAAGAAAGCAGAACAAATGGAGCAGCACGGAGGCGAGAGTCTAAAGCAGGCTCACCGTGCTTCCCCACTGGTCCTCGACGACGGCCTCCGCGCCGCGGTCGAGCAGCAGCTGGACGACCTCGGCGTGGCCCTCGCAGGCGGAGATATGCAGCGCCGTGCGGCCGTCGGAGTCGCGGAAGTTGGGGTCGGCGCCGGCGTCGAGGAGCTCGCGTATCCCCTCCGCGTTGCCCTCGTGGGCCAGGTACATCATCTGGAAACTGGCGACGCCGGCGGCCTCTCCCGACACCTCAGCGCCGTTTTCGCCGCCGCCGCCGCCGCGGTTGGGCGCCAGGGACGACTGCTTCCCGAGCCTAAACCGAGGGGTCGGCGACCCCGCCGCCGCCGCCTCCTCCTCCGTGGACGTGGGCGGCTGGGGCTCCATCGTCGGCCGGGAGATCCGATCGGAGACTTGTGGAAGAGGAATTGAATTGAATAGAGCCGAGGAGGGTCCGTCCGTCGGTCCGAGGAAGTAATCGAGCGAGGGGGTTTGGGAGGGGAAGTTGAGAACTTGGATGGGAAAAAAGATGGCCGGCTGGGTGGCGGCTGAGTTGGCAACAGGTCCACCAACTAACTAGTAGGAGTAGTAAGCACCCCTTGTGGTATGAAACGGTGGCGGCGAGTACGGTCGGTCGCGGTAACCCCGCGGATTGAGTTGGTGACAGCTGATCCCGCGGAAGTAGAGCCTTGCCAATGTTCGCAAGCAAATTGGTTTTTTTAGGGAAGGCTGCTTGCAAGCTTGGTTCTAGGCCCTGCTTTTTTTTAGAATTTTTTCATTCATATCATCAATCAGTACAAAGTAGTTGACCCTTATAAGCATACTGAAACACAAACACAAAGGACCATGAACACCTAGAGTACCCTAAGACAACCATAACACAAGAAGATCTCCGAAGCCCTGTGTCATCATTCCTGAATCTTGAGAGAAGACCCCTGCATCGGAAGGATGTGCAACCATTCGCAAACAGGTCATCATCTTCGACCACGGTACAATTGCCGCCACGTTGCTTCCTCATTTCTTGACACCAGCGCTGATAGGGCATGGACATCAATCAAACACACATGCAATAGCAGTCGCCAACTTTGGCTTTGAGTACCGCGAAAAGTGTCCCTTCCGAAAGGAAGAGAACTCGAGTCATTCGACCGGTCCAGCACCGCGGCCGGGCCATCCGCCCGGGCAAAGCAGGATCTCCCACCAGCATCAGCGCAGAGGAAGGAGAAGAACAACAGCAACAAATCATACCAACAAGGAAGAAGAAAGGTCTTCGTCTCCTTGCATCCATCGCCCATCTGAGGACCCAAACGGCCAGTGCTGATGGACCTCCAGCCACCATAGCCCGCGAACTCGACGAGATCCGGGGATCCCCAACCCAGCTGGCTCCTAGACGAAGGCAAAAGCCTCGCCTGACCGCGAACGGAGCCCGGAGAAACTTATTCTGACGCGACACCACCGCAACGGCCTCGGCAGCGTCTCCCTCAACCCTAACCCTACCACACACCCACCTAGCAAATAGACCTGAGGTTCCCCCTCCCTCACGCCGCCGGAGCGGCCGACGGAGAGAGAGGGAACCGGCGGCATCACCGGCGGTGCGCAAGGGAACCCTCTCGCCTCCCTTGATCGCCTCGTGCAGTTTCTCTGATTGACGTGTGGTTCTAGGCCCTACTGGTGGTCGTATCGTGTACGCAGGCACGGTTGCTGCTTGCTCATGCAGCTCCTAGTAAGAACAACCAGATTTTTGCTTTTCTTCGTACACCATGCAAATCACAATATTTTCAATGATTTTTTACACGTTTGTGCGGAAAACATATAAGTATTCCTGGCATTTTTTCAAAAAAAAATCAAAACTTTTAAATGTGATTTTTGATATATATTTTTTGGAAAAAGGGGCTCCATGAAGCCCGCCCTTCAAAAAATCACGCTCACCAATAGACCCTACTTTCTCACTAAATGTCTCGACTAACCAGCACCCCTCCACCCGCAAAAAAAACAGCACCCCACAAATCAAGAGCACATCTGAGGGCAATATGAGGAGGAGTTGCGAGGGTTTGATGAAATGATCAAAGTAGGGAGACGATATTAAGGAGTGTGGTTGTGCTCTGAGGCAAATGAAGGATCACAATAGACGTGCTTGGGCACTAACCGGGCGTGTTCGCCGATGTTTGAGGGTCCATATTTGTTCATCCAGGTTGTAGATGCTCAAGCGGTGTTTTACGACACACTCAATTGAACAATCGTCGTCTCTCCTAGATATATCCTCCCTCTAGATCTCTATCTCCTTTCGCCGTCAAGGTCGGTGTTTTCCCTCTATTCCTGCTACTCTAGTGGTGGAAGGTGTGGAATTATGGTTTTGCATGTCCGACACTTAGTTAGGTTAGGTTTTTGGTTTCGCGGTGCGCTGTGTAAATGACGGTGACAATGTTGTCTTGAATAATGGCACCTCGTCTTCAACCCCATCTCGGTGTCGAGGATCCAGTGGGTTGGTATCGTCATCGGGCATGTGCTCCAGTGCTATGTGGTTTTGTTTCGGTCGTCGGCTTGTTGTCAGCAACCATGTCCTGTGTGCAGGTTGCTTCCACCCACGGGCGATCGCAGATCAGGTCATATAATCTCACCAGTGAGAGTAACCCGACCATTTAGACACATCCAGGCGTGGCCCCTGCCGAATTCATCTTCTTCCCTAGATCGCATTGTATGCGGTATGTGGTTACTACAATAATATTGATGAGTATCCCTCTATAGGCATGTGAGGGCGACACAACTTGGTACTCATATCTTCTTCGTTCCAGTTCTTTTCAGCAAATTATGGAGAATCTCGGTCTGGAAAATCTTATGTCAAAAGAACTGGATTGCATCTCCAAAATCTTCAAAGGATTCCGCAGAATCCTAGTGCAATCCAAAATCTCCAAAATAGTTGGACTTTTCCAGAATCTCAGGATTTTGGCAAGTCCCACCAAAGAAAACGTTTGGAGTTAACAGAGTGCCCCTGTTGCAGCAGGTTATTATGGCAAAACTGCCACCAAGCCACCCACGAACGATGCCCATTTGTTTGTATGTCGCGACCTCGAGCAGGGCCGCCCGCTAGGATTCCAGCACCGCCGTCCAACCTAGTTCGCCGCCCCGGACCACGCACCCGTCGGCACGGCCCTCGCCGCCGCCGGCCAGGTACTCACCGCCGCTGGTCCCCACTCCCGCCGCAATCCAGCTTCCTCTGCGGGCCCTCTACCCCTTTGCCCTCTGCTGCCACCGGGACACCCGGAAGCCGTCGTCGGGCCCCTCTGCACCGGCTACCGACGGCGCCTCCGTCCCGGAGCTGCAACCGAACATCAATATCTCCTCCACTCCTCCACGGTGATCCATCCTCTCTCTCCCAACTCTTTGTTCTTCTTTTTTAGTTAAATTGGATAGATGCAGAAAAGTGTTGCATAAATAGATAAGTCGATGTGTTAATTTGTTAGATGGATGGATGGATTGATTGTTCAATTTGTCAGATGGATGGATGGATTGGTTGTTTTAATTTGTTAGATGGATGGATTGTGCTAGATTTTTTTGTTGATATTGTCAATGCTATTGTATATTGGTGCTATTGTAGAAACTTGGCTTTGGCTCATAGGTGATATTGGTATTGTGAATCTTTGCTATTATATGAAAATGTCACTACATTAATTAATTCTGATGTTCAGTGCTAATGTTGCTAGTCTCGTGCCTTGAGATTACTCGTTCCATTTTTAGTTCACCCACTTTTGTAACAAACAAAATTTTAAAACCATTCTAGTTGTAATATTTAGCATTTTATGATATTCATAAATCACTTTCATACTCACATTTGACAAGATATTGTTCGAAACAACAAAGTGTGGACAATTCATCAAGCAATTTCTGTCAAGGGGTACTACAGACATTTCAGCACACAACTCTTTCGAGAATCTCAAACTGGAATCTCAGAAAAGAACTCGACGCCAGATTATGGGGGAAGCAAATTCTTGGAGAATTTTCTAGAATCTTGATTCAACAGAACCCCGGACAAAAAGAACTGGGCCTTCATTCTCTACTCCAGCAATGAAACGATTATCAAGCAAGTGAAGACAAATTTAGTCTAGAAGAATTTTCTCGAGGGCTTGGATGTATTTTTATTTTTCCACGGGGCCTTTTCTATAGAAGTGGGGAGAACTATCTTACATCTTATATTTCCTATGTACTGGTTTTCCTTACTTAATACATAACTTATATATTATTGTAGAGAAACAAAAGTTAACAAAAATATAAAAACATTTGTTATACAAGTACAAGCATGTGGCACATTCCCCCCCCCCCCCCTTATTTTCAGTTACCTAAAATTTTCATTATTCGTGTCACCGACTTGCACACTACTAATTAGACTATTTTAGGGTGTGCAACTAGACCTCAAGTAATTATGTACTACCTCCGTATTAAATATAAGATGTTTTTGTTGGGGAACTTAGTAATTTCAAAAAATTCCTACGCACACGCAAGATCATGGTGATACATAACAACGAGAGGGGAGAGTGTGTCTACGTACCCTCGTAAACCGAAAGCGGAAGCGTTAGCACAACGCGGTTGATGTAGTCATACGTCTTCACGGTCCGACCGATCAAGTACCGAACGCACGGCACCTCCGAGTTCTGCACACGTTCAACTTGATGACGTCCCTCAAACTCCTATCCAACAAAGCTTTGAGGGAGAGTTCTGTCAGCACGATGGCGTGGTGACGATGATGATGTTCTACCGACGCAGGGCTTTGCCTAAGCATTGCTACGATATAATCGAGGTGGCTTATGGTGGAGGGGGGCACCGCACACGGCTAAAAGATCAATAGATCAATTGTTGTGTCTATGGGGTGCCCCCCTGGCCACGTATATAAAGGAGTGGAGGAGGGAAGGGGCCGGCCCTCTCTATGGCGCACCCTGGGGAGTCCTACTCCCACCGGGAGTAGGATTCCCCCCCTTCCATGTAGTATGAGTAGGAGACAAGGAAGGGGAAGAGAGAAGAGAAGGAAGGAGGGGGCGCAGCCCCTCCCCCTAGTCCAATTCGGACTAGGCCTTGGGGGGCGCGCAGCCTGCCTCTCTCTTTCCCCTAAAACCCAATAAGGCCCATATACTTATTCCCCGTATTCCCGTAACACCCCGGTACTCCAAAAATACCCGAACCACTCAGAACCTTTTTGATGTCCGAACATAGTCGTCCAATATATCGATATTTACGTCTCAACCATTTCGAGACTCCTCGTCATGTCCCCGATCTTATCCGGGACTCCGAACTACCTTCGGTACATCAAAACACATAAACTCATAATATAACCGTCATCGAACTTTAAGCGTGCGGACCCTACGGGTTCGAGAACTATGTAGACATGACCGAGACACGTTCTCCGGTCAATAACCAATAGCGGAACTTGATGCTCATATTGGCTCCCACATATTCTACGAAGATCTTTATCGGTCAAACCGCATAACAACATATGTTGTTTCCTTTGTCATCAGTATGTTACTTGCCCGAGATTCGATCGTCGGTATCTCAATACCTAGTTCCTCGTTACCGGCAAGTCTCTTTACTCGTTCTATAATACATCATCCCGCAACTAACTCATTAGTTACAATGCTTGCAAGGCTTATAGTGATGTGCATTACCGAGTGGGCCCAGAGATACCTCTCCGACAATCGAAGTGACAAATCCTAATCTCGAAATACGCCAACCCAACAAGTACCTTTGGCGACACCTATAGAGCACCTTTATAATCACCCAGTTACGTTCTGACGTTTGGTAGCACACAAAGTGTTCCTCCGGTAAAGGGGAGTTGCATAATCTCATAGTCATAGGAACATGTATAAGTCATGAAGAAAGCAATAACAGAATACTAAACGATCGAGTGCTAAGCTAACGGAATGGGTCAAGTCAATCACATCATTCTTCTAATGATGTGATCCCGTTAATCAAATGACAACTCATGTCTATGGTTAGGAAACTTAACCATCTTTGATTAACGAGCTAGTCAAGTAGAGGCATACTAGTGACACTATGTTTGTCTATGTATTCACACATGTATTATGTTTCCAGTTAATACAATTCTAGCATGACTAATAAACATTTATCATGAAATAAGGAAATAAATAATAACTTTATTATTGCCTCTAGGGCATATTTCCTTCAGTCTCCCACTTGCACTAGAGTCAATAATCTAGTTCACATCGCCATGTGTTTAACATCAATAGTTCACATCTTTATGTGGTGAACACGCATAGTTTCACATCGATATGTGACCAACACCCAAAGGGTATACTAGAGTCAGTAATCTAGTTCACATTGCTATGTGATTAACACCCAAAGAGTACTAAGGTGTGATCATGTTTTGCTTGTGAGATAATTTTAGTCAACGGGTCTGTCACATTCAAATCCGTAAGTATTTTGCAAATTTCTATGTCAACAATGCTCTGCACGGAGCTACTCTAGCTAATTGCTCCCACTTTCAATATGCATCCAGATTGAGACTTAGAGTCATCTGGATCAGTGTCAAAATTTGCATCGATGTAACCCTTTACGACGAACCTTTTGTCACCTCCATAATCGAGAAACATATCCTTATTCCACTAAGGATAATTTTGACCGCTGTCCAGTGATCTACTCCTAGATCACTATTGTACTCCCTTGCCAAACTCAGTGGTAGGGTATACAATAGATCTGGTACACAACATGGCATACTTTATAGAACCTATGGCTGAGGCATAGGGAATGACTTTCATTCTCTTTCTATCTTCTGCCGTGGTCGGGCTTTGAGTCTTACTCAATTTCACACCTTGTAACGCAGGCAAGAAACTCTTTCTTTGACTGTTCTATTTTGAACTATTTCAAAATCTTGTCAAGGTATGTACTCATTGAAAAAACTTATCAAGCGTCTTGATCTATCTCTGTAGATCTTGATGTTCAATATGTAAGCAGTTTTACCGAGGTCTTTCTTTGAAAAACTCCTTTCAAACACTCCTTTATGCTTTGCAGAATAATTCTACATTATTTCCAATCAACAATATGTCATTCACATATACTTATCAGAAATGTTGTAGTGCTCCCACTCACTTTCTTGTAAATACAGGCTTCACCGCAAGTCTGTATAAAACTATATGCTTTGATCAACTTATCAAAGCATATATTCCAACTCCGAGATGCTTGCACCAGTCCATAGATGAATCGTTGGAGCTTGCATATTTTGTTAGCACCTTTAGGATTGATAAAACCTTCTGGTTGCATCATATAAAACTCTTCTTTAATAAATCCATTAAGGGATGCAGTTTTGTTTATCCATTTGCGAAATTTCATAAAATGCGGCAATTGCTAACATGATTCGGACAGACTTAAGCATAGATACGAGTGAGAAACTCTCATCGTAGTCAACACCTTGAACTTGTCAAAAACCTTTTGGGACAATTCTAGCTTTGTAGATAGTAACACTACTATCAGCGTCCGTCTTCCTCTTGAAGATCCATTTAATCTTAATGTCTCGCAGATCATTGGGCAAGTCCATACTTTGTTCTCATACATGGATCCCATCTCAGATTTCATGGCCTCAAGCCATTTTGTGGAATCTGGGCTCATCATCGCTTCCTCATAGTTCGTAGGTTCGTCATGGTCAAGTAACATGACTTCGAGAACAGGATTACCGTACCACTCTGGTGTGGATCTCACTCTGGTTTACCTACGAGGTTTGGTAGTAACTTGATCTGAAGTTACATGATCATCATCATTAGCTTCCTCACTAATTGGTGTAGTAGTCACAGGAACAGATTTCTATGATGAACTACTTTCCAATAAGGGAGCAGGTACAGTTACCTCATCAAGTTCTACTTTCCTCCCACTCACTTCTTTCGAGAGAAACTCCTTCTCTACAAAGGATCCATTCTTAGCAACGAAGATCTTGCCTTCAGATATGTGATAGAAGGTGTACCCAATAGTCTCTTTTGGGTATCCTATGAAGACGCACTTCTCCGATTTGGGTTTGAGCTTATCATGCTGAAACTTTTTCACATAAGCATAGCAACCCCAAACTTTAAGAAATGACAACTTAGGTTTCTTGCTAAACCATAGTTCATACTGTGTCATCTTAATGGATTTTTGACGGTGCCCATATTTAACGTGAATGCAGCTGTCTCTAATGCATAACCCCAAAACGATAGTGGTAGATCGGTAAGAGACATCATAGATTGTACTATATCCAATAAAGTACGGTTATGATGTTCGGACACACCATTATGGTGTGGTGTTCCAGGTGGCATGAGTTTGTGAAACTGTTCCACATTGTTTTAGTTGAAGACCAAACTCGTAATTCAAATATTTGTCTCTGCGATCAGATCGTAGAAACTTTATTTTCTTGTTACGATGATTCTCTACTTCACTCTGAAATTCTTTGAACTTTTCAAATGTTTCAGACTTATGTTTCATCAAGTAGATATACCCATATCTGCTCAAATTATCTGTGAAGTTTAGAAAATAACAATACCTCACGCGAGCCTCAACACTCATCGAACTGCATACATCAATATGTATTATTTCCAATAAGTCTGTTGCTTGCTCCATTGTTCCGGAGAACGGAGTCTTATTCATCTTGCCCATAAGGCATGGTTCGCAAGCATCAAGTGATTCATAATCAAGTGATTCCAAAATCCCATCAGCATGGAGTTTCTTCATGCGCTTTACACCAATATGACCTAAACGGCAGTGCCACAAATAAGTTGCACTATCATTATTAACTTTGCATCTTTTGGCTTCAATATTATGAATATGTGTATCACTACGATCGAGATCCAACAAACCATTTTCATTGGGTGTATGACCATAGAAGGTTTTATTCATGTAAACAGAACAACAATTATTCTCTAATTTAAATGAATAACTGTATTGCAGTAAACATGATCGAATCATATTTATGCTCAACGCAAACACAAAATAATATTTATTTAGGTTTAACACTAATCCCGAAAGTATAGGGAGTGTACGATGATGATCATATCAATCTTGGAACCACTTCCAACATACATCGTCACTTCGCCCTCAACTAGTCTCTGTTTATTCTGCAACCCCCGTTTCGAGTTACTACTCTTAGCAACTGAACTAGTATCAAATACTGAGGGGTTGCTATAAACACTAGTAAAGTACACATCAATATGTATATCAAATATACCTTTGTTTATTTTGCCATCCTTCTTATCCGCCAAATACTTGGGGTAGTTCTGCTTCCAGTGACCAGTCCCTTTGAAGTAGAAGCACTTAGTCTCAGGCTTAGGTCCAGACTTGGGCTTCTTCACTTGAGCAGCAACTTGCTTGCCATTCTTCTTGAAGTTCCCCTTCTTTCCTTTTCCCTTTTTCTTGAAACTAGTGGTCTTGTCAACCATCCACACTTGATGTTTTTCTTGATTTCTACCTTCGCCGATTTTAGCATCGCTGTCGGCATTCCGGGAACGGGGGTCCCCAGACTTGCCTGCCTGCGGCCTACGGCGTGGCTCAAAGGGGGCCCAGCACGGCCCATCTTCATCAACACAAGACCCAAGACCCTCGCGAGGGGCCAAGCCTCGCGGGGCGGACGACACGGTGCTTCCTCAGGCACGGCCTCATCAGGCTGGCTCATGAGGAGGCAGAGAGATCAAGGCAGGTACCTCGCGTGGTGCCCATGACGCAAGCCATGACGACCAAGGGCGCCAGGCGGGCGCCAGCCCGCACAGTGTCCTCCCTTTCCTCTTTGGTGCAAAGGGGGCAAGCGCAGGCGAGAGGATCAAGCAAAGGTATCCATTCCAGTGCAACGAAACCAAGACCAGTCCAACGGTGGGAAGGAGGTCATCGTGGAGCCCAGAACGGCGTCACCACACGGCCTTTGGCAGGCGAGGATCAACTTTAGTCAGGATAAGTGTACTGGATGTTCCCCTTCAGATTGGCCAAATGTTGGCGCCCTTCCCGCTCAATATTTGGGAAGAGGCCCAGGGCCCTTGCCTATAAATAGGACTAGCCACCCCCAGGGTAGGGAGACGAGGTATCGAGAGTCTGAGTAAGCGGAGACAACCAGAGAGGGTGAGAGAGAGAAGGGAGGCTGAACTCCCCCAGCAGTTCATCGTCCCAGCTAGAATACGCCCTCGCGAGGCTATTCTCCCTTGTACTGTTCATCATCATCAGCCCAAGAGGCAATCCACCCACCACACTAGAGTAGGGTATTACACCACATCGGTGGCCCGAACCAGTATAAACCCTGTGTCTCTTGTGTTGTTCATTCAGTAGTTAGATCTTTGCAAGACGGAGAGGTAGAGGACACAATCTCCGCGCGCACCCCAGAGTTCGAACCTCAAGGGTCCGCCGGAACCCGAAATCCGACATTTGGCGCGCTAGGTAGGGGTGCGCCGGAAGTTGTCTTCCACCGCTTCGTTCTCCTCCGACCGTCGCGTCCATGTCTGACGCTCGTCGGGCCCACGCCGAGCGCCGGGCCGCCATCGCCTCCCGCGTCGCCCAGATGGCTCCAGTCGGTGGGCGTCCTCGTCATTCCCCATCGCCCGCCGTCAACGCCGCCACCGGCCCGGCGGGGAACGAGCAGCAAGCGTCGTCTCAGCACCCGGCCATGCGGCGAGACGGCCGCACCGCTACTTCGTCGCTCACGCCAGCTGGCTCTTCGTCCCACGCGCTCCGCGCGCCCTTGGAGGCTCGAGCTGCACTCATTGCGGCAAACGAGCTCCTGCGCTACCGTCCCGTCGACGACGTCTACGAAGAGTGGCTCGACCGCGTCGCCGAGCTCGTCCGCGCCGCAGGGGGCTCTCCTGCACCGTCCGCTCCGCTGCGCCGCACCCCGCCCCGCGCAGGCCATGAAGCTCCGGGGGCATACCAGCCACCTCCACTCCAAGAAGACGCCATGGCTCCAAGGCGCGTGGCTCCTGGGCGGAACCTGCTCCATCAGGCGCCAGCCCAGCAAGAACAGAGCTGCCAAGAAGTCCCTCGACCGCAAGAGGCTGCCCGAGCGCTTCCTGCTCCGGCTCGCCGCGACCCTGCTCCAGCTCCGGCACATCAAGACCCCGCGCTGCTTCCAGCTGCAGCGCATGGGGACCCTCAAGGCCAAGCTCTCCCTCGGCCGAAGCCTCCCGTGGCCACGGCCGGCTGCCGCGCCTACACCACCGAGCTGCGCAGCGTCGCGTGGCCTGGCAAGTTCAAGCCAGACCTGCCTCCTCGCTACGACGGCACGACTGACCCCGCCGAGTTCCTCCAGCTCTACGAGCTGGGCATCGAGGCCGCCAGCGGGGACGAAAAGGTCATGGTGAACTGGTTCCCCATGGCGCTCAAGGAAGGAGCTCGCACCTGGCTCCTGAACCTGGCCCCAGGCACGATCTCTTCCTGGGACCAGATGTGCACTCGCTTCATCGCCAACTTCCAAGGTACTCGTGACTGGCCGCCCGCCGTGAGCGACATGCGCCGCATCAAGCAACAACCCGGAGAGACCCTGCAAAAGTACATCCAGCGCTTCAACAGCGCGCGTCTCAAGATCCCCAAGGTGTCCGAGGAAGCCATCATCTCAGCCTTCTACGACGGTGTGCGCGACGTCAAGATGAAGGAGGAGCTGGCGATGCATGAAGACCTGTGCACCTCCCTGGAGCTGTTCAACTTGGCGACCAAGTGCGCCAGGGCTGAGGAGGGGCGTCTCTCCCTCCTCGAGCTGCCTGCCGCAGACCCAGAAGAGAAGAAACCCAAGGCCAAGGACGTGAAGCACAAGGGGGCTGCCGTGCTCGCGGCAGAGACAGACACCAAGCGGGGCAAGGATCTGCCCAAATCCTCCAGGGGCAACCGATACTGCGTGTACCACGATCTCCACACCCACAACACCAATGAATGCGAAGAGCTCCACGCCGTGCGAGAAGGAAGGATCGGCCGACGCCCCGACCGCGCTGACCGGGGCTACGGCCAAGGAGGAGGAAGAAACCCAGGACGCTGGGAAGACCGCGGCCCGCGCCAAGGGTGGCGTGATCAACCTCGCGAGGACCGCTGGCGAGACTTGCCTCGCGAGGGGGATTGGCGGGATCAGCCTCGTGAGGATCGCCTGCAGGGCAACGCAGGCCTCCCCCACTGCCGCCTCAGCCAAGGAGGAACGAGGACCGCCACCAAGACGAGGGAGCTGGGGGCTTCCAGGAGCCGCGCGCAATCGCCTGCATCCTGGGCGGAGCTCAAGCCCCAGCCTCCCAACGCATCTTCAAGCAGTTTGCCCGCGAAGTGAATGCAGTCCTCCCCAGGCTCGAAGCAACGCGCCCTCTCAGGTGGTCAGCGTGCACCATCACGTTCAGCTCAGCGGATCAGCTCAAGTGCGCGGCCACAGCCGGGGTCCTCCCGATGCTCTGCTCCCCAGTCATCAGCAACGTACTGGTCACTAGGACCCTCATCGAAGGTGGAGCAGGGCTCAATGTCTTGTCCGTGGAAACATTCAACAATCTCCAAGTGCCCTATGACCAGCTTCAGCCAACCAAGCCTTTTTCTGAAGTCATCGACGGTTCCACGATCCCGATCGGGCAAGTCCGCCTCCCTGTCACCTTCGGGGCCCGCAGCAACTACCCCACCGAGCTCATCGACTTCGACATCGCTCACATCCGCCTGCCGTACAACGCCATCCTCGGGTACCCAGCGCTGGCCAAGTTCGTGGCCGTAACTCATCATGGCTACAACGTCCTCAAGATGCCAGGAAGTGGCGGAGTCATCACGGTGCCATGTGAAGAGAGGGATGCAGTGTGTTCCCTGGAGCGAGCCTTTCAGGCCGCGTCACTAGAAGACCCAGATCGCGGAGGCAGGAGGCTTCCCGAAACCACCCCCAAGAAGAAGAAGGCGTCATCCAGACCGGCCCTCAGGGCCCGCGTCTGCCCAGGGGGGCCCTCCTTCCATCGCATAGGAAAGCGCGCCTGGCGCCCTCCTTAGGCAGGGCTCGAGGGCTCTCACCTGGAGGGCCACCGACCTGGCCAGGGTCACGAGGGAGGCGCTTGGGCACCATGTGGAGGCGTGTTTCGAAGCACGTTTCCCTCAAGAAGGAGCGAGGCAAGGAGAGTCAGACCAGCAGGAGTTCGTTAACCAGGCCGTTCAAGAACTACAGGAGTCAAGAATCATGAGAGGTTGCCGCCCCCTACCGGCTGTGGCTCCCGATCTAGGCGAGGATGGTGGGCTGCGTGTCTGCATCGACGTACCAGGGCTCAATCAGGTCGCCACAACAGAGTGCCTCTGGCCCTCACAAGTGGGGCGTTGTGGAGGTCCACCCCACAGCTATGTTCGCATGCCTTACGCCTTGCCGAGCGCGGCTACTGCGTACCAGCGCCTCATGAAAGGCATCATGGAGACTGAGGAAGACAGGCGTTCCGCAGTCCTGGCGGAGATGGAGATGATTCGCGAGGAGCCACCAACACCTCCGGAGCCTCCTTAGGCCCCTGGGCCTGGGGGCTCGTGAGTATCGGCTTCCGCAGCCCACCGAGTCTGCTGCACCAACACCACTTCATCCGGGACATCTTCAGGTGACATCTTTCAAGCTTCATTTCCGGCTGGGAACGCCCTCCCAGGGCTGCTTCATTCCCAGGCCGCGTGGGTCCGTCCCTGCGGCATGTATCCCTTTTTAGTTTTCGATCATTAGCTTGCTTTGTTGGGGGCGCCCCTCGGGCTGCATCATCCCCAGGCCGCTCGGGCCAGGCCCAGTGGCGTGTATCTTCCTTGCATTTATTTCCAACTATGCATTCGCCTATCATGCTTGATTACTTGATGCTTGTTCATGGCACCTCTTCTTCTCAATGTCGACCACTTGCACGTTAAAGGGGGGGGTACCTGAGCATCGCGACTCAGGGCTCTTACTGGCTCTCCAGCCCTCACCCTCTGGCCTTGTCCACGGCATCGCGACCTGGCATAGCAGCGACGGCTGAGACAAGCTCGAGGGCCGGGACCCGAGGACGTAGAGTGCCGACATCTAACCAAATCTGCAGGAACACATCTCAAGATACAGCCCAGTGCCAGGCGCAACCCGCCTAGAGGTAGGGCCCCGTGAGTCCCGCGCTGGCTCACGGGTGCCCAGATACACCTCACCTAGCCCTACCATGCCGGCCACGTGTCAGGGCGGGGCTGTACACGCCCCGGGGGCTCCTCCCGGAGGGGAGCCCCCTCCCACGTACCAGTGGAAGCACCATGCTCCGCGCTGGCTGACGACACTGCCGAGGAGCGGCTATGCCCGTACACATATGGAAGCGCTATGCTCCGGCTGGTGATAAACAACTGAGGGTGGCCTCCGGGCCGCATCAACCTCAGGGAGCCCAGAGCTCAGTGTCTAGCCTCATCGCAACGCCTCCCCTCGGGAGCGCCGCGCGAAGGGGCTAGGCACGGGGGCTACGACTGGGTCACGCCCAGGCGTACGCCACCCAGCCAGGCCCCTCGGGCCTGGTTCATCGTGCGTCTCTCCCCGAGCGGAGCCAAGGTATGAAGGCCGTTTGAGCGTCAAGGGGGACCCCTGAGCATCGCGACTCAGGGGCCTAACTGGTCCCGTAGCCCCTCACTCCTTAGTTCCGAAAGGCTATGCTGGGTGAGGTACGCGCGAGGCCGGGCTCTACAGACGTAGAACGGTGGTCTCACTCGCATCTCACCTCATCGCCCGCTGTTTGCGCGTCAAGGGGGACCCCTGAGCATCGCGACTCAGGGGCCTAACTGGCTCCGTAGCCCCTCACTCCTTAGTTCCGAAAGGCTATGCTGGGTGAGGTACGCGCGGAGTCGGGCTCTGCAGACGTAGAACGGAAGATACACCTACATCACACTTCCCTACTTGTTGTTCGTGCGCCAAGGGGGACTCCTGAGCATCGCGACTCAGGAGCCTAACTTGTCACGTAGCCCCTCACTCCTTTGGTCCCGTCCTGGTTTTCGGTCGGGGCTAATGCTGGGTGAGGTACGCGCGCGGCCGGGCTCTGCCGGCGTAGAACACAAGCAAGTAGGGAGGAAAAGCATAAAACCCAAAGAATTTAAAAGCAAATATTACAGTCCATACTGTCGTCTCAGTACCAAACGCAAGTTTAAATGCCTCCTCGAGGCGTGATGCATGTGCAGGAAGTAAAAGAAGAACAGGAGCGGCAGCGGAGTCACTCATCGGCGGTGGGGCAGTGCGGAGTGGCCTCGCTTCATGGAGCAGTAGGGCTGGCAGCGCCTTGCTTCGGCTTGGTGCTGAAGGCCCGGAACTTCCCCAGTAGCGCCTCCGCGCGCCCCTTCACGGCTTCTACAATAGCGGCAGCACCCTCGTCACTCACCGGCTCCAACAGGTCGTCGAGGTCTGCGCTGGGATCGCGAAGGTAGATGTGGGCGAAGACCCGCGTCAGCGCAGCAGAGGACAAGACTCGCGCCTCGGCCTCGGCCGTGGGGCCGAGGCCAAGGGCGACATCCCCAAGGGCACGAACCAGGAAGGGAAGTAGCTTGGCGGGGCCATCCTCGGCACCGGCCAGCGGGCTCTCCAGGCCGCTCTCGCAGAGCGTCTTTAGTGAAGCACGGGCCTCCTTCTCCATGTCCGCGAAGGCCACGCGATCCTCGGCAAGGACCCGGGCCTTGCGGTCTAGCTCGGCCTTCGTCACCTCCAGCTCCTTCTTCAGCGCGCCTAGGCGGTCGCGGCGCTTCTTGAGCTTGACCTCTCGATCCTCGATGGCCGCCTCGCGAGCCTTCGCGCCCTCTTCCTGCTCTTGGCGAAGGCGGACCTCCTTCGCGAGCTGGTCTCGCAGGCCCTGCAGCTCGTCCTCCAGCTCCTTGCAGCGACCACGGACTCCAACCACCTCTCCCAGGGCCGCGTCTCGGGCAGCCTTCGCCTCGAGGGTGGCCTCCCTCTCTCCGTCACAGGCCGTCGAGGCCTGAACCAGCGCCGCCCGAAGCGAGGCGTCGGAGCGGATCCACCCCGAAGCCAGCTCCAGGCGCCCAGCCACTAGGCGAGGGTCGGCGCCAAGAAGATCCTGCCGCAGCCAGTCCAGTTCAGCAACGGCACGCTCCAGGACGGCAGAAGAAGATGGAGAAACATCGGCACGCTCCAAGGCAGTAGGAGGAGTTGGGGAGGCAGCGGTCGGTGGAACGGGAGGAGAAGGTAGCGGCGACGAGACCACAACATCCTGAGGCGGAGTCTGCTGCGCCCCGACGACCGTGGTGCCGGCAGCAGGCAGGGGCACCTCGGGAGTCACCTGGGCCATGGGGGTTGGGCCCGCCCCAGCCAGCTCAGCTAGGCCACGCAAGGATGACCAGGCAGGAGAAGCCCGTGCGTCACGGTCGTCTTCCCCTGTAGGCGGAGGCGTTGCTACGGATGGGGCCTCGGGAGCCCCCTTCGGCCTCTTCGCCGCGAGCGCCAGCCTATCCAAGAGAAGCGAACATCAAGCCTCAGTGGTGAAAAAAGAAACAAAAGACGAAGGATCAAGCACTTAAGGGTCGTCGCTGGAGAACTCGAGCAGCCTCCGGCCATACTTGAAGCCAGAAAGCCAGGTGGAGGGATCAACCTCAGGAGCAGAAGGCGTGTCTGTGGACCGCCCCGGAGCCGGGGCGGACCCGCGGGGGATCAGCCCGGTTCTGCCCTTCTTCGGGATCGGGGGTGAGCTCCCGCTACCCAGCGCGTCGTCGACCTCATCATCATCGCTTGACGAAAGGCGGAGAGTACGGGACTTGCACCGAGGAAGGGGAGCCCTCGACTCTCCGTCAGTTGCTTCGGAGTCAGGGCCCTCCTCCCGCTCCTCTTCGCCCTCCTTTCCGCTGGAGTCGCCGGAGGACACGTCCACCAGTCCCTCGGGAGCCACCGTGGGCATGGGCCCGTCCCCGTTGAAGACGGGCATGGACTCCACCACCTGCTTCCAGTCGTCGCGAAGGAACAAGGGCGCAGGCGCGCCCTCCAACCTTGCCACCTCGCCCCTGACCAGGGATTGGAGAACCGCGGTCAAATCCTCGTCGCCCAAGGCCGCGGGGCTCGGATGAGGCCTCCACATCGGAGGTGAGTACCGCCGAAGCGGAGCCAGTTGGTGCTCCAGGAATTCCCTCAGCAGCGACGCGCCGGTCAGCTTCGCCGCCGCCGTGCCGGCCGGCTTCAAGTCCGCGTCCACCTTCTCCAGTACCAGCCTCGCGCGAGGGTCCGTGAGCTCCGCTCGACACCAGTCGCTGGAGCTCGTGGGCTGCTCCGCGGGCAGGATCAGTCGAGGGTGGATGCGCCTGGCATCTACCAAGACCCACTTGCTCCTGAAGCCCTCAATCCTCTTCCCGGGATTCAAAATGGCAATGGCGCCGCCGTATGCGACGAAGCTCGCGCATGCGGAAGGAGAACCACGGGTTACCCGGAGGGAGAAGTAGTGGCGCAGCAAGGCCACTGAGGGCTGCACCCCCACATGAGCCTCGTAGTAGTAGGCGAAGATCGCTAGAAGAAGGATGGAGTTGGGGCGGAGATGCAGAGCTTGTAGGTTGTAATGGCGGAGGACAGAGAGGAAGAACTCGGAGAAAGGAGGCACCAAGCCCACAGTAATGGAGCTTACAAAGAGAGGGTAGAAGGTGCTCCCTCGGCCCTTGGGGGTGGCGGAGCCGACCTTGAACACTTGCGCCCCGTCGATGCCCTGCGACGTCGCCATCCGGCGCAGCCGGGCAAGGCTCGCCTCCGACACATTGGGCAAGTCTAGAGCCGGCGAGAACCAAGCTTCGGCAGGAGGCTGACGCGGCGCCATGTCTTCCTAGGTCACATAGGGGAGCAGATCTGGGAGTTTGGAGGAAGGAAGGAGAGGCGCAAGAAAGGGGATCTGAGCAACGATAGGAGAAAGAGAAGAGCAAAGCCTGGACAGACGTTGCGCCTTTAACCTGCGCGGTTGCGGAGGCGCTCACGTCCAATCAACCGCCACGCGGTGCCCAAGGCCGCAGGCTGTTAGGGCCCGCGGCGCTTCGCCCTTGCCCTTTCGCCTCTCAGCACAGCCAAGTCCGGGCGCGCCTCGGGCCGGGGGCTACTGTCGGCGTTCTGGGAACGGGGGTCCCCAGACTTGCCTACCTGCAGCCTGCGGCGTGGCTCAAAGGGGGCCCAGCACGGCCCATCTTCATCAACACAAGACCCAAGACCCTCGCGAGGGGCCAAGCCTCGCGGGGCGGACGACACGGTGCTTCATCAGGTGCGGCCTCATCAGGCTGGCTCATGAGGAGGCGGAGAGATCAAGGCGGGTACCTCGCGAGGTGCCCATGACGCAAGCCATGACGACCAAGGGCGCCAGGCGGGCGCCAGCCCGCGCAGTGTCCTCCCTTTCCTCTTTGGTGCAAAGGGGGCAAGCGCAGGCGAGAGGATCAAGCAAAGGTATCCATTCCGGTGCAACGAGACCAAGACCAGTCCAACGGTGGGAAGGAGGTCATCGTGGAGCCCAGAACGGCGTCATCACTGGGCCTTTGGCAGGCGAGGACCAACTTTAGTCAGGATAAGTGTACTGGATGTTCCCCTTCAAATTGGCCAAATGTTGGCGCCCTTCCCGCTCAATATTTGGGAAGAGGCGCAGACTAAGGCATAGCCTAGTGGTGGGAAGGGGCTGGTGCTTTCCCACCCACCCAGGTTCAAGGCATGGTACTTGCAATTTGGGTTTGTTGCACCAATTATACTGTAGGGGGTTCCCTTACAGTCTTTCAGTCAAAAAAATATTTGGGAAGAGGCCCAGGGCCCTTGCCTATAAATAGGACTAGCCACCCCAGGGTAGGGAGACGAGGTATCGAGAGTCCGAGTAAGCGGAGATGACCAGAGAGGGTGAGAGAGAGAAGGGCGGCTGAACTCCCCCAACAGTTCATCGTCCCATCTAGAACATGCCCTCGCGAGGCTGTTCTCCCTTGTACTGTTCATCATCATCAGCCCAAGAGGCAATCCACCCACCACACTGGAGTAGGGTATTACACCACATCGGTGGCCCGAACCAGTATAAACCCTGTGTCTCTTGTGCTGTTCTTTCAGTAGTTAGATCTTTGCGAGACGGAGAGGTAGAGGGCACAATCTCCGCGCGCACCCCAGAGTTCGAACCTCAAGGGTCTGCCGGAACCCGAAATCTGACAATCGCGAAGAGCTTGGGAATTGTTTACGTCATCCCTTGCATACTATAGTTCATCACGAAGTTCTACTAACTTGGTGATGGTGACTAGAGAATTCTGTCAATCACTATTTTATCTGGAAGATTAATCCCCATTTGATTCAAGCGATTGTAGTACCCAGACAATCTGAGCACATGCTCACTGCTTGAGCTATTCTCCTCCATCTTTTAGCTATAGAACTTTTTGGAGACTTCACATCTCTCAACTCGGGTATTTGCTTGAAATATTAACTTCAACTCCCGGAACATCTCATATGGTCCATGACGTTCAAAATGTCTTTGAAGTCCCGATTCTAAGTTGTTAAGCATGGTGCACTAAACTATCAAGTAGTCATCATATTGAGCTAGCCAAACGTTCATAACGTCTACATCTGCTCCTGCAATAGGTCTGTCACCTAGCGGTGCATCAAGGACATAATTATTTTGTGCAGCAATGAGGATAATCCTCATATCACGGACCAAGTCCGCATCATTGCTACTAACATCTTTCAACATAGTTTTCTCTAGGAACATATATAAAACATAGGGAAGCAACAACGCGAGCTATTGATCTACAACATAGATATGCTAATACTACCAGGACTAAGTTCATGATAAATTTAAGTTCAGTTAATCATATTATTTAAGAACTCCCACTTAGATAGACACCCCTCTAATCCTCTAAGTGATCATGTGATCCAAATCAACTAAACCATGTCCGATCATCATGTGAGATGGAGCAGTTTCAATGGTGAACATCACTATGTTGATCATATCTACTATATGATTCATGTTCGACCTTTCGGTCTCCGTGTTCCGAGACCATATCTGTTATATGCTAGGCTCGTCAAGTTTAACCTGAGTATTCCGCGTGTGCAACTGTTTTGCACCCGTTGTATTTGAACGTAGGGCCTCTCACACCCGATCATCACGTGGTGTCTCGGCACGAAGAACTTTCGCAACGGTGCATACTCAGGGAGAACACTTATACCTTGATAATTTAGTGAGAGATCATCTTATAATGCTACCGTCAATCAAAGCAAAATAAGATGCATAAAAAGATAAACATCACATGCAATCAATATAAGTGATATGATATGGCCATCATCATCTTGTGCTTCTGATCTCCATCTCCGAAGCACCATCATGATCACCATCATCACCGGCGCGACACCTTGATCTCCATCGTAGCATCGTTGTCGTCTCTCCAATCTTATGCTTCTACGACTATCGCTACCACTTAGTGATAAAGTAAAGCATTATAGGGCGATTGCATTGAATACAATAAAGCGACAACCATATGGCTCCTGCCAGTTGCCGATAACTCGGTTACAAAACATGATCATCTCATACAATAAAATTTAGCATCATGTCTTGACCATATCACATCACAACATGCCCTGCAAAAACAAGTTAGACGTCCTCTACTTTGTTGTTGCAAGTTTTGCGTGGCTGCTACTGGGCTTAGCAAGAATCGTTCTTACCTACGCATCAAAACCACAACGATAGTTTATCAAGTTGGCGTTGTTTTAATCTTCGCAAGGACCGGGCGTAGCCACACTCGGTTCAACTAAAGTTGGAGAAACTGACACCCGCCAGCCACCTGTGTGCAAAGCACGTCGGTAGAACCAATCTCGCGTAAGCGTACGCGTAATGTCGGTCCGGGCCGCTTCATCCAACAATACCACCGAACCAAAGTATGACATGCTGGTAAGCAGTATGACTTATATCGCCCACAATTCACTTGTGTTCTACTCGTGCATATGACATCTACGCATAAAACCAGGCTCGGATGCCACTGTTGGGGAACGTAGTAATTTCAAAAAAAATTCTACGCACAAGCAAGATCATGGTGATGCATAGCAACAAGATCATGGTGATGTAGTCGTACGTCTTCATGATCCGACTGATCAAGTACCGAACGCACGACACATCTGAGTTCTACACACGTTCAACTCGATGACGTCCCTCGAACTCCGATCCAGCCAAGCTTTGAGGGAGAGTTCCGTCAGCACGACGGCGTGGTGACGATGATGATGTTCTACCGACGCAGGGCTTCGCCTAAGCACTGCTATGATATAATCGAGGTGGATTATGGTGGAGGGGGGCACCGCACACGGCTAAAAGATCAAGAGAATAATTGTTGTGTCTATGAGGTGCCCCCTGGTCACGTATATAAAGGAGTGGAGGAGGGGAGGGGCCGGCCCTCTCTATGGCGCGCCCTGGGGAGTCCTACTCCCACCGGGAGTAGGATTCCCCCCTTCCATGTAGTATGAGTAGGAGACAAGGAAGGGGAAGAGAGAAGAGAAGGAAGGAGGGGGTGCAGCCCCTCCCCCTAGTCCAATCCGGACTAGGCCTTGGGGGGCGCGCAGCCTGCCTCTCTCTCCCCTAAAGCCCAATAAGGCCCATATACTTATTCCCCGTATTCTCGTAACACCCCGGTACTCCGAAAAATACCCGAACCACTCAGAACCTTTCCAATGTCCGAATATAGTCGTCCAATATATCGATCTTTACATCTCGACCATTTCGAGACTCCTCGTCATGTCCCCGATCTCATCTGGGACTCCGAACTACCTTCAGTACATCAAAACACATAAACTCATAATATACCCGTCATCGAACTTTAAGCGTGCGGACCCTACGGGTTCGAGAACTATGTAGACATGACCGAGACACGTCTCCGGTCAATAACCAATAGCGGAACCTGGATGCTCATATTGGCTCCCACATATTCTACGAAGATCTTTATCGGTCAAACCGCATAACAACATACGTTGTTCCCTTTATCATCGGTATGTTACTTGCCCGAGATTCGATCGTCGGTATCTCAATGCCTAGTTCAATCTCGTTACCGGCAAGTCTCTTTACTCGTTCCGTAATACATCATCCCGCAACTAACTCATTAGTTACAATGCTTGCAAGGCTTATAGTGATGTGCATTGCCGAATGGGCCCAGAGATACCTCTCCGACAATGGGAGTGACAAATCCTAATCTTGAAATACGCCAACCCAACAAGTACCTTTGGAGACACCTGTAGAGCACCTTTATAATCACCCAGTTACGTTGTGACATTTGGTAGCACACAAAGTGTTCCTCCGGTAA
Organism: Aegilops umbellulata; assembly: GCA_032464435.1. Lineage (NCBI taxonomy): Eukaryota > Viridiplantae > Streptophyta > Magnoliopsida > Poales > Poaceae > Aegilops > Aegilops umbellulata. Next base: position 343,793,874 of record CP136056.1, on the reverse strand, counting down.
ACGGGAGTTGCATAATCGCATAGTCATAGGAACATGTATAAGTCATGAAGAAAGCAATAGCAGAATACTAACGATCGAGTGCTAAGCTAACGAAATGGGTCAAGTCAATCACATCATTCTTCTAATGATGTGATCCCGTTAATCAAATGACAACTCATGTCTATGGTTAGGAAACTTAACCATCTTTGATTAACGAGCTAGTCAAGTAGAGGCATACTAGTGACACTATGTTTGTCTATGTATTCACACATGTATTATGTTTCCGGTTAATACAATTCTAGCAGGAATAATAAACATTTATCATGAAATAAGGAAATAAATAATAACTTTATTATTGCCTCTAGGGAATATTTCCTTCAGTTTTGGTAGGTCATTTTAGTCTACCATAAAGTCTTATATTTTGGCATGAACGTAATACTTCTCACTTTGCCCTCTTGCAGAAATAAAGGTCGCATGGAGGCGGCCCCGCCAGCTCCACCACTCCCCATTGGCAAGGCCATGTGTTGCCTCCTGTCAATGTGGAACTTTGGTGGCAAGAGGAGGTGGGGACCATGGATTTGTGTTATGTCGATGTAGTCAGGTATCTCTTAGGGGTTAAAGTTTCCACATGGCATAACTTTGTTGGCGATGGCGGACTGGAGGTGGTGTACAAAATAAAATAAAGGTTTACCAACTCATAATACACCCAATCGACAAAGTGGACGATGGTGTGGTGTTCTAGTTCTTTAGCTTCTTCTCTGACCAATGAAGATCGTGAAAGGGCATTGTTCCCCAATGATATTTTGGTGTTGGTAACCATGAAATTAGTGAGGTCCAATGTTGGTTATCAAGTTTATCTTAGGACATTGGTGTTGGGGAACGTGGTAATTTCAAAAAAATTCCTACGCACACACAGGATCATGGTGATGCATAGCAACGAGAGAGGGGAGAGTGTTGTCCACGTACCCTCGTAGACCGAAAGCGGAAGTGTTAGCACAACGTGGTTGATGTAGTCGTACGTCTTCATGATCCGACCGATCCAAGTACCGAATGTACGGCACCTCCGAGTTCAGCACACGTTCAGCTTGATGACGTCCCGCGAACTCCGATCCAGCAGAGCTTCGCGGGAGATTTTCATCAGCACGACGGCGTGATGATGGTGATGATGTTGTTACCGACGCAGGGCTTCGCGTAAGCACCGCTATGATATGACCGAGGTGGAATATGGTTGAGGGGGGCACCGCACACGACTGGAATAGATCAATAGATCACCTTGTGTGTAGAGGTGCCCCCTGCCCCTGTATATAAAGGAGCAAGGGGGGAGGCGGCCGACCAGGAGGAGGGCGCGCCAAGGGGGGAGTCCTACTCCCACCGGGAGTAGGACTCCTCCAATGAGCAATATGTCATCCACATATAATATCAGAAATGCTACAGAGTTCCCACTCACTTTCTTGTAAATACAGGCTTCTCCAAAAGTCTGTATAAAACTATATGCTTTGATCACACTATCAAAACATTTATTCCAACTCCGAGAGGCTTGCACTAATCCATAAATGGATCGCTGGAGCTTGCACACTTTGTTAGCTCCCTTTGGATCGACAAAACCTTCTGGTTGCATCATATACAACTCTTCTTCCAGAAATCCATTCGGGAATGCAGTTTTGACATCCATTTGCCAAATTTCATAATCATAAAATGCGGCAATTGCTAACATGATTCGGACAGACTTAAGCATTGCTACGGGTGAGAAAGTGTCATCGTAGTCAATCCCTTGAACTTGTCGAAAACCTCTCGCAACAATTCGAGCTTTATAGACAGTAACATTACCGTTAGCGTCAGTCATCTTCTTGAAGATCCATTTATTCTCAATGGCATGCCGATCATCGGGCAAGTCAACCAAAGTCCACACTTTGTTCTCATACATGGATCCCATCTCAGATTTCATGGCCTCAAGCCATTTTGCGGAATCTGGGCTCACCATCGCTTCTTCATAGTTCGTAGGTTCGCCTTGGTCAAGTAACATGACCTCCAAAATAGGATTACCGTACCACTCTGGTGCGGATCTTACTCTAGTTGACCTACGAGGTTCAGTTGTAAATTGATCTAAAGTTTCATGATCAATATCATTAGCTTCCTCACTAATTGGTGTAGGTGTCACAGGAACCGGTTTCTGTGATGAGCTATTTTCCAATAAGGGAGCAGGTACAGTTACCTCATCAAGTTCTACTTTCCTACCACTCACTTCTTTCGAGAGAAACTCCTTCTCTAGAGAGCATCCATTCTTAGCAACGAATGTCTTGCCTTCGGATCTATGATAGAAGGTACAGTTTCCTTTGGGTATCCTATGAAGACACATTTCTCCGATTTGGGTTCGAGCTTACCAGGTTGAAGCTTTTTCACATAAGCATCACAGCCCCAAACTTTAAGAAATGACAACTTTGGTTTCTTGCCAAACCACAGTTCATAAGGCGTCGTCTCAACGGATTTTGATGGTGCCCTATTTAACGTGAATGCGGTCGTCTCTAAAGCATAACCCCAAAATGATAGCGGTAAATCAGTAAGAGACATCATAGATCGCACCATATCTAGTAAAGTACGATTACGACGTTCAGACACACCATTAAGTTGTGGTGTTTCGGGTGGCGTGAGCTACGAAACTATTCCGCATTGTTTCAAATGTAAACCAAACTCGTAACTCAAATATTCTCCTCCACGATGAGATCGTAGAAACTTTATTTTCTTGTTACGATGATTTTCCACTTCACTCTGAAATTCTTTGAACTTTTCAAATGTTTTAGACTTATGCTTCATTAAGTAGATATACCCATATCTGCTTAAATCACCTGTGAAGGTGAGAAAATAACGATACCCGCCACCAGCCTCAACATTCATCGGACCACATACATCAGTATGTATGATCTCCAACAAATCTGTTGCTTGCTCCATTGTTCCGGAGAACGGCGTCTTAGTCATCTTGCCCATAAGGCATGGTTCGCAAGTACCAAGTGATTCATAATCAAGTGATTCCAAAAGTCCATCAGTATGGAGTTTCTTCATGCGCTTTACACCAATATGACCCAAACGGCAGTGCCACAAATAAGTTGCACTATCATTATCAACTCTGCATCTTTTGGCTTCAACATTATGAATATGTGTATCACTAATATCGAGATTCAACAAAAATAGACCACTCTTCAAGGGTGCATGACCATAAAAGATATTACTCATATAAATAGAACAACCATTATTCTTAGATTTAAAGAATAACCGTCTTGCATCAAACAAGATCCAGATATAATGTTCATGCTTAACGCTGGCACCAAATAACAATTATTTAGGTCTAAAACTAATCCCGAAGGTAGATGTAGAGGTAGCGTGCCGACGGCGATCACATCGACTTTGAACCATTTCCCACGCGCATCGTCACCTCGTCCTTAGCCAGTCTTTGCTTAATCCGTAATCCCTGTTTCGAGTTGCAAATATTAGCAACATAACCAGTATCAAATGCCCAAGTGCTACTACGAGCTCTAGTAAGGTACACATCAATAACATGTATATCACATATACCTTTGTTCACCTTGCCATCCTTCTTATCCGCCAAATTCTTGGGGCAGTCCCGCTTCCAGTGACTAGTCTGCTTGTAGTAGTAGCACTCAGTCTCAGGCTTAGGTCCAGACTTGGGTTTCTTCTCTTGAGCAGCAACTTGTTTGCCGTTCTTCTTGAAGTTCCCCTTCTTCTTCCCTTTACCCTTTTTCTTGAAACTGGTGGTCTTGTTGACCATCAACACTTGATGCTCCTTCTTGATTTCTACCTCCGCAGCCTTTAGCATTGCGAAGAGCTCGGGAATTGTCTTATCCATCCCTTGCATATTATAGTTCATCACGAAGCTCTTGTAGCTTGGTGGTAGTGATTGAAGAATTTTGTCAATGACACTATCATCTAGAAGATTAACTCCCAATTGAATCAAGTGATTGTTATACCCAGACATTTTGAGTATATGTTCACCGACAGAACTAATCTCCTCCATCTTGCAACTGTAGAACTTATTGGAGATTCATATCTCTCAATCCGGGCATTTGCTTGAAATATTAACTTCAACTCCTAGAACATCTCATATGCTCCATGACGTTCAAAATGTCGTTGAAGCCCCAATTCTAATCTGTAAAGCATGGCACACTAAACTATCGAGTAGTCATCAGCTTTGCTCTGTCAGACGTTCTTAACATCGATCGTCAGTTGCATCTGCAGCAGGCTTGGCACCCAGCGGTGCTTCCAGGACGTAATTCTTCTGCGCAGCAATGAGGATAATCCTCAAGTTATGGACCCAGTCCGTGTAATTGCTACCATCATCTTTCAACTTTGCTTTCTCAAGGAACACATTAAAATTCAACGGAACAACATCACGGGCCATCTATCTACAATCAACATAGACAAGCAAAATACTATAAGGTACTAAGTTCATGATAAATTTAAGTTCAATTAATCATATTACTTAAGAACTCCCACTTAGATAGACATCCCTCTAATCATCTAAGTGATCACGTGATCCAAATCAACTAAACCATGTCCGATCATCACGTGAGATGGAGTAGTTTTCAATGGTGAACATCACTATGTTGATCATATCTACTATATGATTCACGCTCGACCTTTCGGTCTCAGTGTTCCGAGGCCATATCTGCATATGCTAGGCTCGTCAAGTTTAACCCGAGTATTCTGCGTGTGCAAAACTGGCTTGCACCCGTTGTAGATGAACGTAGAGCTTATCACACCCGATCATCACGTGGTGTCTCGGCACGACGAACTTTGGTAACGGTGCATACTCAGGGAGAACACTTTTATCTTGAAATTTAGTGAGAGATCATCTTATAATGCTACCGTCAAACAAAGCAAAATAAGATGCATAAAAGATAAACATCACATGCAATCAATATAAGTGATATGATATGGCCATCATCATCTTGTGATTGTGATCTCCATCTCCGAAGCACCATCATGATCACCATCGTCACCGGCGCGACACCTTGATATCTATCGTAGCATCGTTGTCGTCTCGCCAACTTTTGCTTCTACGACTATTGCTACCTCTTAGTGATAAAGTAAAGCATTACAGGGCGATTGCATTGCATACAATAAAGCGACAACCATATGGCTCCTGCCAGTTGCCGATAACTCGGTTACAAAACATGATCATCTCATACAATAAAATATAACATCACGCCTTGACTATATCACATCACAACATGCCCTGCAAAAACTAGTTAGACGTGTTGTTGCAAGTTTTACGTGGCTGCTAGGGGCTGAGCAAGAACCGTTCTTACCTACGCATCAAAACCACAACGATAGTTTATCAAGTTGGCGTTGTTTTAATCTTCGCAAGGACCGGGCGTAGCCACACTCGGTTCAACTAAAGTTCGAGAAACTGTCACCCGCCAGCCACCTATGTGCAAAGCACGTCGGTAGAACCAGTCTCGCGTAAGCGTACGCGTAATGTCGGTCTGGGCCGCTTCATCCAACAATACCGCCGAACCAAAGTATGACATGTCGGTAAGCAGTATGACTTGTATCGCCCACAACTCACTTGTGTTCTACTCGTGCATATAACATCTACGCATAACACCTGGCTCGGATGCCACTGTTGGGGAACGTAGTAATTTCAAAAAATTCCTACGCACACACAGGATCATGGTGATGCATAGCAACGAGAGAGGGGAGAGTGTTGTCCACGTACCCTCGTAGACCGAAAGCGGAAGCATTAGCACAACGCGGTTGATGTAGTCGTACGTCTTCACGATCCGACCGATCCAAGTACCGAACGTACGGCACCTCCGAGTTCAGCACATGTTCGGCTCGATGACGTCCCGCGAACTCCGATCCAGCAGAGCTTCATGGGAGAGTTTCGTCAGCACGACGGCGTGATGACGGTGATGATGTTGCTACCGACGCAGGGCTTCACGTAAGCACCGCTACGATATGACTGAGGTGGAATATGGTGGAGGGGGGCACTGCACACGGCTGGAATAGATCAATAGATAACCTTGTGTGTAGAGGTGCCCTCCTGCCCCCGTATATAAAGGAGCAAGGGGGGAGGAGACCGGCCAGGAGGAGGGCGCGCCAAGGGGGACAGTAGGACTCCTCCTTTTCCTTGTTGGAGTAGGAAAGGGAAGGAAGGGAGAGAGGAGGAGAAGGAAAAAGGGGGACGCCGCCTCCCTCCTTGTCCAATTCGGACTAGAGGGGGAGGGGGCACGTGGCTGCCCTGGCCGCCCCTCCTCTTCTCCCACTAAGGCCCATGAGGCCTAATTAACTCCCCAGGGGGTTCCGGTAATCCCCCGGTACTCCGGTTTTCTCCGAAACCACTCGGAACACTTCCAGTGTCCGAATATAGTCGTCCAATATATCGATCTTTACGTCTCGACCATTTCGAGACTCCCCGTCATGTCTGTAGTCATATACGGGACTCCGAACTACCTTGGGTACATCAAAACACAAAAACTCGTAATACCGATCGTCACCAAACTTTAAGCGTGCGGACCCTACGGGTTTGAGAACTATGTAGACATGACTGAGACATGTCTCCATTGAATAACTAATAGCGGAACCTGGATGCTCATACTGGCTCCTACATATTCTATGAAGATCTTTATCGGTCAAACTGCATAACAACATACGTTGTTCCCTTTGTCATCGGTATGTTACTTGCCCGAGATTCGATCGTCGATATCTCAATACCTAGTTGAATCTCGTTACCGGCAAGTCTCTTTTCTCGTTCCGTAATGCATCATCCCGCAACTAACTCATTAGTCACATTGCTTGCAAGGCTTATATTGATGTGCATTACCGAGAGGGCCCAGAGATACCTCTCTGACAATCGGAGTGAAAAATCCTAATCTCAAAATACGCCAACTCAACAAGTACCTTCGGAGACACCTGTAGAGCACCTTTATAATCACCCAGTTACGTTGTGACGTTTGGTAGCACACAAAGTGTTCCTCCGATAAATGGGAGTTGCATAATCTCATAGTCATAGGAACATGTATAAGTCATGAAGAAAGCAATAGCAACATACTAAACGATCAAGTTCTAAGCTAATAGAATGGGTCAAGTCAATCACATCATTCTCCTAATGATGTGATCATGTTAATCAAATGACAACTCATGTCCATGGCTAGGAAACTCAACCATCTTCGATTAACGAGCTAGTCAAGTAGAGGCATACTAGTGACACTATGTTTGTCTATGTATTCACACATGTATTATGTTTCCGGTTAATACAATTCTAGCATGAATAGTAAACATTTATCATGATATGAGGAAATACATAATAACTTTATTATTGCCTCTAGGGCATATTTCCTTCAATTGGTTGCTCGGTGGTTATCAAGAAAGATGGTTGCCCCCCTTGATTCAAAACGGGAAAAGTGTTGATTTTTCAAAGACTCAGAGTTCTTTTGGTTTTATTTGAGCCATAGGAATGTCGCGCTATTAAGAGGGGTCTCTCCTTGGATCTGTGATGGAACTCATCTTGGTACATTCATATACACACATCCTAGGCAACCAAGATGGCCACTCTATTCATCATCTTTACCCTATATTCACCATCAATTGGCATGTAATTCACTTAAAATATCCTTTTGGGGCTTCTTTTTCACCTGCCGAACTCCTCTTCAGAGCCTCTGGAACGAATCTCCGGGAAGCCGGGAATCCTGACCTACCTCCGGAACCACCTCGGGCTAACACTAGAGTTATCTTATTTTTGCCGGAGATAACTCCAGAGTTGGCCCCAAAATCAGGGCATCCCAGAGCTTGGTCCTAAACTTGAGAAGGTAGGAATCCGTCCATGTCCGTGTCTCAGGTGTTATGTTTTGCATACATGAGAGGCATCTGGTGCCTGCCAGAGGTTACATTCTCCAGAGTCAGTCCCAGATTCTAGGTCATCCCAAAAGGTCTTGCTAGAGCCTCTGGGAGATGTTTTTGTACTCCACCGGGCATATTTCAATGTGGGCTATATAAAGCCCATCTCTTCCTCTTCCCCGAGGGGAATCCTTCCCACCTAACTCAAGTTGAGCTCTTTCTCTCTCCTACTCCATTTTTGAAATCTCAAAAGCTCCGTATCCCCTTCATCCCTCCATCAAAACACTTCACTCCTTTGAGGGAAAAGGGAGAGGATCACTCCATCTACACTTCCATCAAACTGATTTAAGTTCCACATTGATTTCATTGAGAATTTGTTACCCTAGGATATTTGGGTCTCCTAGGAGGTAGGAGTCAAGGCTCGAGAGCTTCCTTGCTTGTGGTGTGCCCCAGGAAGATTATACGAAAGCTTCCTTGTATCTGTGTGTTCCATATAGTTTGTAAAGGTGTGGTGGTCGCCTTCAAGACCATCAGTGGGTGATTTGAGGCACATCCATTGGGGGGGACTCAAAGTGAGAATAGGGTGAGCCACTTGGTGGCACTCTGAGCTTTTTCTTTGGCATCCCTCAAACAATGATTATCACTCACCCAAAGAGTTTGAACTTTGGGATAATTCACATCCTCGACTTATTTGTGGTTAACCTTTTCCACATCCTTTACTTTTTTATTGGCTTGCTAATTAGATTGTTGCCTAACATACCTTGCTTTGATCTTGCTTGACATATATGTTGTTCTCACTAGTTGCATATCTATATAACCTACTTTATCCGCATTACCCTTAAATTGGAAGTGAAGCTTAAAATTGATAGTCTTCTATCCACCCCCTCTCTAGTTGACATCTTGATCCTTTCAGATGGGATCGCTTCGGCTTCAGCGGGGAGCTAGTGAGGTTAGGTCTACCTGAATATGTCTAGCAAGATCTGGGGTGGTCATCCAACCCTTTCTGTCACCTTCTTATCTAGGGATGCTATATGTTTCTTTGATCATTATCACTGATGTCCTCTGTCTCCAGCTGGTGGCTTGTCAACTGTTGCGTCAACAACATTTTGCTGGTTCCCAAGGTGTTTCAGAGGTCCTAAGGAAGCACCGAGGTTCTCTCACGGCGCATGGCCAACAAGTGTAGCATGAAAACATTGTGAATTTTCCCGAAAAAACATGGTGATTGAAGGCAAATTGAGTGCAACATTGGAAGTGGTGTTTCTGCACCTAGGTCTAGATGCTCCCATCCATGAACAGTAAAATCATTTAAAATAGTAAATAAAATTAAAAAAATCCGAATTTTTGTGGTGCAAGATGGCCGAATGCATGATGCCCGTGCCAAATTTGATAGAGTTTGGACATTCGAAGAGCTCATAGCAAAAAAGACAAATTTCTGGCATGTGAGAAAGTTTGAAAAAACGCAATATTCATAGCCGATTTTTCTTTTTTGGCGTGAGGTCCTCAAATGTCGTTTGCCCATGAAATTTTGCACGTGCCTGATGCACTCAAGCATCTTGCTTGCAAAAAAAGTTTCAGAATTTTTTAAACTTTTTTTACTATTTGTTTTGATTTTAATGTTAGCGGAGGTGTAGATGAGCCGGGGCATCGTTTTGAATATCTGTTAGTTGGTTAGATTACATCTAATGTTTAGTGACGAAGACTGCGGCTCTAGGGTGCTATCTTTAGGGGCACGTGCATGAAGATTTCCTCGGTTATCATAGACAAGGTCGAGTCGGCTCCGACAGGGGAGCGGTGACAACAACACGTCGGCTGCTTGTCCATATGGTGGTAGTGGTCGTTTGGTGGCGTAGGTTCCTTGATGTAATTTTTATTACATTTAGGGTGCTATGTACTTATTATGAGTCTTTATAATATATATGAGTCCCTTTAAAGAAATAGATCCTTTATGGCGGAACCTACCCATTTGGATTTTTTGCGAGAAAACTTTCAATATATTCATGAACTGTCATGGTGGTACAAAGAACACCAAAAGTTAAAAAAATGTTAAGGTTCGTAGATCATCTAACGACGACCTGGATCAAGCCGAAGGCTCGCCACCATCGTCGCCCCTCCATCATCGCATTCAAGCAAACATTATTATAGTAGACAATCGGGAAGTCGTCGTCCTAAGGCACCATTGACCATCGCACTAGAACAGTAACCGCCACCGATGAAGAGAAGTATAGATCGGAAGGATCCACCCTGCAGACACATGGACGTAAGCGAACGAAGACCGCATCCACCAAAGAGAAAAACCGACCGAATCCCACGAGATCCGCAGAAGACACACCTTCACATGCCCTAGGACGACGCTAGAAGCACCACCGGAGTGGTGGCTAGGCAGATTGAAGTCCAAGAGTCTTTATGGCGGAAGCTGCCCATCAGGAATTTGCTATCATTTTCTTGATTTTTTTTGAAAGATCCAGCGTCATACTGGCATTTCATTGATAAGCAGAAAGCAATGGAGAAAAATACAAAGGGTGAGGTGCGGGTCCTAGGACCAGTTTTGTTACAACACTTTAAACCTCGGAACAACTGTTGTTCTAATTTTCATGGTGGATCCCAAAAGGGTCTCTCCAGATGAATTGCTCCCACTTGACGCCAAAGCTCGATGGCATGTTCGATGGCCTTGATGATGTCTTGCGCTGAAGCTGTCTTTCCCTTGAACACACACCTATTCCTCTCTTGCCAAATTTCCTAGCATGTTAACAGCATGGTGGCATTGCTGGCCCTTTGTTGTGCTGGGCGGGTGTTTGCCGCCATCCGGTGGAGTATGGCGATGGCGCTTCCTTCTTGCACCTGTTGCCGTGGGTGAAACTGCTGACACCCTCGTCTTGCGGCTACCTTTTCCCACACCTCCCGGGCTAATGGGCAGCTCCGGAAGAGGTGGTGGGTTGTCTCCAGGTTGCGGACACATAGCGGGCAAAAATAGCTGTTGGGCCAGCCACGCCTTTGTAGCGTGTCGCAAGTCCATAGCCGGTTTTGCAGGAGGAGCTAGGCGAAGATCTTAATGCATCCAGGAACCTTTGCCTCCCAGATCAAATTCTGCCAATCAGCTAGTACTCTGCCCTGGAATTGCATGGCTTAAGCCGAGCTTGCGAAGTATTGTCCCCTAGCCTCTAGGTTCCACCTAATCTGGTCACTACTCCCATCTGTTAGCACGGTCGGGGCGATCTTGTGATGCAGCCTGACGAATTCTGGCAGTAGAGGTTGTAGGTTTCCATGCCGCAGGTCTTTTATCCAAGTATCATGTGTGAGAGCCTCGCACACCGTCATGTTTTTACGCTTGGAGTGCAAGTAGAGGAGAGGGAAGGAGCTGGCCAGGGTGCATGGCCCACACCAAGTGGAGTGCCAGAAGAGTGCCTTCGCGCCATCGCCGATGGTGACCGTGGTCGCCGCTGTGAAAAGGGCTTTGTCGCTGCTGCTGCATGGCGGCTCCATGCCGACCCAAGGCCGCTCAGGGTCATTCCAGGCTATCCATAGCCATCGTAATAAAATGTTCGAGATCGAGGATCCCTAGTCCTCCATGTGATGTAGGAGTGCACACCGCCGACCAGTTAACCTTGCAGCTACCACCTGTGATCGCCTCGTCTTGCTTCCAAAGAAATCTGCACCTGCATCTGTCGATCTCCTTGAGTAGCTTCTTTGGCACTTTGAGAACAGTTAGTGCAAAAGTGGGCATAGAACTGAGGACACATCAAACCAATACTCGCCTACTAGCTATTGGCAGGAGTTTTCCTTTCCATCCTGCAAGTCGAGCTTTGATCCTGTCTATGATGAATTGTAGGTTTGCTAGTCGTAGTCTAGCTAGTGTCAGCGGCAGGCCTAAATAGGTGGTCGGGAATTGCCCCTCTGCCCCTCCAAAATTTTGCAACACATACCCTAGGTCTATATTATCACATCTGATGGGTAAGGCCATCGACTTTGAGGGGTTGATGTGTAGTCCGAAGGCTGCGCCAAAGTCGTGCAGAATTTCCATGAGTGCATCGATCTCTTCCCTCACCGGATTTGTGAAGATGACGGCGGCGTCGGCGTATAGACTAATCCTAAGCTTTAGCTCCCACCCTGGAAGTGGTGCAATGATGTGTTGCTCAGCGGCGACCTGAAGTAGGTGGTGCAGTGTGTCGATCGCTAAGATGAAGACGGAGGGTGACAAGGGGTCGCCCTGCCGAAGGCCTCTCCGGTGTCGGATCCTTTTCCGGGTACGTCGTTGAGGAGGAAGGACAACGAGGAGGAGGACAGCAGCAAGGATATCCAATCTCTCCATCGCGCACTAAAACCCCGTTGTTGCAGCATCTCTAGGATGTACTCCCAAGACACATTGTCGAAGGCCTTGGCTATATCTAACTTAAGAAGCAGAGCCGGCGTTTTCCGTCTATGTAGGGCCTTGATGCAGTTTTGAACATATAGGAAGCTATCGCGGATGCATTTTGTCCGAAGAAATGCCGACTGTGCTGGTGAGATGAGTGTGTGGATCACGTTGGCAAGCCTAAGGGATAGTACTTTGGATATCAACTTTGCTATGGAGTGGATGAGGCTGATTGGCCGGTAGTCGTTGATTGACACTGCTCCGTCCTTTTTGGGCAATAATGCAACCATCGCAGTGTTTAGGGCTCCAAAATTGCTGCCTACTAAATTGTAGAACTGATTGAACGCTGCCATGATATCATCTTTGATTGTTGCCCAGCATGATCTGAAGAAGAGGCCAGAGAAACCGTCCGGGCCCGATGCACGATCCGTCGGTGATGCCTTGATTGCATGCCATACCTCCTCCTCTGTGAAAGGGTTGTCAAGCCCTCCTCCTTGCAGCCTGGGCATGATGAGAGAACGCCAGCCAATGGTGGTGTTGTGGTGTGCTGTCGTGCCCAGTATGGAGGAGAAATGATCGTAGATCAAGTTTTCTTTCTCCTCCTACTTAATAGCTACACCTGACGGTCCATGCAGTGAGTGTATAAAACCTTTCCGTCTCCTAGCATTGATCTTCGCTTGGAAGAAAGCAGTTGGCGTGTCCCCAGCTCACAGCCACGTAATTTTGGAGGCCTGGCGTTTCCTTGCATGGTCAATGGCCGCCAGTCCTAAGATCTTGAGCTTGAGCATTTTCCCTAGATGAAACTCCGCATCAGACAGGGCTCTAGTTTCTTGCGCTACATTGAGGCATAGGATCACTTCATTTGCAATGTGCATCTGGATCTTTGCCCCCCCCCCCAAACTGAGATTTGCTCCAAATCTTTAGATCCTTAGCTACCCTACTCATTTTCTCTCTTAGCCATGCAAAAGCGTAGTGCAATGAGGTTGGGCGGTTCCAGGCATGTTGGACCGTCTCCTGGAAGCGCGGGAACCGGGGCCAGAACGATTCAAATTTGAATGTTGCCGGGCGGCATGGGGCTGCAGCAGCTGCGAGAAGCAGGGGGCAGTGGTCCAAGCACGATGTTGATGCAACATGCAGGAGAAAGGATGGGAAAAGACCCTCCCAAGCAATGGTGCAGAAAAACTTGTCGATACTAACTAATGTAGGGTTCCTACGCTCATTGCTCCAGGTGAAGCGACGGTTTTTGCATTTGATCTCACGGAGGCCGCCCGCGTCGATTGCCGCTCTAAATTTACCCATGATCCTATGGTTGATGTTGCTGTTATTCTTGTCTCTAGCCTCGTATATAATGTTGAAATCACCGTTGGTGAGCCAAGCTTGTCCAGGTGGGGGAGCAACTCTAGCCAATTCCGCGAGAAAATCATCTTTTCTATCCTCATCCGAAGGGCCGTAAACCATGGTTAGCCAGAAATCTTTGCCTGACTGACCTATCTACACCCTAGCTGTGATAGAGAACTGCCCTATCGAGTGAGACTACACAAATAGCATGCTAGAGTTCCAGAAAATGGCGGCCCCTCCCCTCGTTCCAATGGCTAGAAGAACTATACATTGGTCAAGCCATGTGCCACCTATTTCTCTTGCTAAGCAGGTGGACCAGCAGTCAATCTTGGTTTCCTGAATGCAGAGGATTGCCAGCTTGTGGGCGTGTGCAGTGTCTCGGATGACCGAGCGTCGCGCCGGCGTGTTGAGACCTCTCACGTTCCAGCTCATGATCGGCATGTTCGTGTCATCCATGGGGAAACCAGACATCGCTCAAGCTATAATGGATGAAAACTGGGCGATGCATGATGAGATGCCGACAACTAACTTCTGCTGAAAATTTAGAACACAAGAACACCATCCGTACATCCTGGGGTCGCCGGCGGCCACCAATAAGCCCAAAACCCCGCCGGCGAACAGCTAGCCTCCTAGCCTGGCTACTGCTACAACACTTCATGCATGACAACAAACCTAACTCTACCCAGCACACTACTGGTCGTCGTCGGCCGATAGCTAAACTAAGGTTTTCTAACATGGGGAACGGGGCAGCGCGGCGCTTCCATGCTGGCTAGGCATGCCGGCGATCGCCTTGAGCGCGTTGGCGTCGAGGCTGGTGAGCTTCACGATGGCAGCGATGTCGTCGTCAGACAGGGGTTCGTCGAAACGGCGGATGAGGGCTTCTGCAGCCTGTGCCGTCATCTTCTCCTTTGGCCCGAGGACGCCGAGGCCCTGCACCAGCCAGAGCGTCGCCCTCTGGGAGACCGGCATCGGGGAGGGGTTGGCACCTTGGCGTGCGCTCTTCCTGACCGGCTTGGCCTGCGACCGAGCCTTGAGGGGCGTCTTGTCTCTTGCTGGTGGCTGTCCGACGATCGCTGCCGCCGGCTTGGAGAAGAGGGGCAGCTGCTGCTCGCCCTCGACTCCCTCCCCTTGGAGCTGCAACTCTGTGACCCTCTGCGTGACCTCGCCCAGCTGCACTTCATGCGTGCTCGCAACCAACGGGGTATGACGGACCAGGGACAGGGCAGGCCCCATGTCCAGCGATCCGTCACTGCCACTATCTTCCCCATCATCGAAGCGCAACGGCTTGTCGAGCTTGGCGGCGATCACCTCATCAATCTTCGCGGCCATGACGTCAGGGCGGGGCCGGGGGTGGGGGTGGGGGAGATTGTTCTTCGCAACCTGGAAGAACTCCTCCACCGGGTCCTCTGCCACGTCCTGCCCCCAGCATGGCCCGCACCATGCCCTTGCTCCTGAGTGAGCCTGCGCGGTGGGGCGAGCAGAAAGGGGCCGCCCGGCGACTCTGCCACCCTCGAGCCGCTGGACTTTCGTCGGGCCTTGCTCTTGCCCCTTGCTTTTGGCTGGCGGGAGGGCCCAGCCATCGCGTCCATCCTCTTGGCCGGCTCAATCGTGGCCTGCTTGTCAATGCAGAGGTGCCTGCCCCGCGGTGCGCCCTGGCGGTGGCGCGAGGCGGGGGTGCGGCTGCGCGGCCGCTCCGCAGGTGGCGCCGGGGCTGGGGCCGCGCCTCTGTCGCTGGCACGCCCCCTGCCAAGGAGCATGTCCTTCCAGCTCCTCCTCTGGTACCCAGGGTCTCCGTCGTCGTCGTCGCGCCAGCCATCAGTGGCCGGCATGCCCCGGCAGCCCGCGGATGCCACCCGGGGTTGAGGGCGCATGGTTGGCGCCGGGCAAGCGCCGGCCTACCATCCTCCACCCGTTCGGCCCAGACGCCCGACTCGATCCATGGGTAGGGGCGCTCGTCGGGCTCGTCGTCGTCGGAGGGGTGCCACTCTGCGGTGAGTGGGATGAACGCGGCGAGAGCGGAGTCCGGTCCTCCACGCGATCTAGGTGAAGAAGCAAGTCGTATTGCAGCAGTTCCGGCCGTGGCGCCACGGCGCGGCTCGGAGGAGAGTAGCCCACCATCTCATCGATGCGCCCAGCGCCCCGGGCATGCTTCCAGATCGTACGCTTCGTGGGGATGTGGGCAGTGTCCCAGCACCAGACCCAACACGCGAAAAACTTGGTGTCGACGCGCTCGTGGGTCCGACTGTCGAGGCGGTCGATGATGACCTTGTCACCGATGGCCTCCACCGCGCCCTCCATCGTCCAAAGCTGCATGGGAAGCTTCTCGATGACCACGCGCACGTGCAGCATCCACTTGAGCCGGACGGCGTGGGCGTCCTCCCTCCAGGGCTCGAGCAGGAACGGCACGCCATCCACCGACAGCGAGCCGCGCCGCACCGCCAGGTCCTTGTGCGCCGGCAGGGTGAAGTAGACTAAGAAGTCCTCGAGGTCGTGGTTGGTGGCGCGGAGCAGGTGCGGAGGGATCTTGAGTTCGCGCTCAAGCGCGCGGCCGATGGAGAGCGGGCTCGCCGCATGCGCCTTGGTGCCCACCGCAGTGACCACGACCGCGTGCTGGTTCAGCAGGAAGACCTGGTGCTCCATCGCCGGCGAGGAGGCGATGACCTTGTGGCTGTTGCGGGGGCGGCGGGCGTGGTTGATGAGGGCGCCCGACTCCATTGGTTGATGCGGTGAGGCAGGCGGGGGGGGGGGGAGGTCAGGCGCTCGCGGACCGGCCGACGCGGGGAGCGCGGCTGAACAGCAGCCCAGCCCCGCCCCTTGTTGCGTGGGTTGTCGGCGCACTCTCGGCCGAAATGGCCCTGGCATTTGCAGATGATGCAACGCAGTGGATCCCTACAGTCTACGCGACGGTGGCGAGGGCTCAGGTAGCGGAAGCAGAGACCCTTGAATCTGCTTAAGAAGGCCTCTCTGCCCGCCGAGTGCCCGTGGCTGTGACCTTGGCGAGATGGCCGGCGCCTCGATTTCTGCCTAGCACTAAATGGATCCTAGCTGGCGCGGCGGTTCTTGCGCGATTGATGGATTCCCCATCCTTCTTCAATGTCGTCGGTGGCCGGAGATGGGATGGGGTTATCACTTACCACGATGGATTTTAGGCGGGGGCGCTCATTTGGGGGTGCCATGCCGCCATCCGCCGGTCTGAAGCCCGCCTCCTCGACCTCCGCCCCAGATCCGGGTGGGCAACAGCTTGGGCTCCGGGGATCCCGCGTCGACGAGGACAGAGGAGTCGCCGGTACCTCCAACGGACCGCTGGACTCGCCCTAGATCTCTACCTTTTCGGGCGTACTCCATCCAAGGCTCGCGGCGGGCGAGGACGGGGCACTCGCAGGGGAGCGGGCCGGCATAGCCCCTAGGCCGGCAGCCGGAGTAAAGGCGGGGTGGAGGGTGGGTGGGTGGCCGCCGCGGCCGGAGTGGCCCGCGGCGCAGACGGAGGGGAGAGGGAGCTGAGCTCAGCTCAGCTCAGCGGGGATTCTCTTGAATTGTTTCACAACTTGTTTGTACGTATTTGCGAACATGGACTGTTTCACAACTACTAGTTGCTACAAGGAAGGCATGCTGACAGGAAAAAAATGTTAAGGACGTGCAAAGTCGGAGCAGTTAGCTATGGAAACATCGCTAATAGCATTCAGTGCACTAGAGCTGGTAATACGATAAGGACATCCGTCATCGGCGAACGTATTACGTCACGACAGGATAAAGATGCATATGATGTCATGTCCTTTGGTGTTGTCATTGTTACGCGGAAGAAACAATGGGCGGGTCAAAAGGAATTATAACCAGGTAGGTGCGGACGTGTTCTATAGGTTAATCTTTCTAGAAGCAAAAGCCTAGATCCTCTAAGAAATTTCTTCGTTGAAAGGAGGTGTTAACCAGGTTTCTAAAAAAACAAAACATGTGCAGCTTAACTCCGTGGTCGAAGATGCAGGGCTTCTGAACTGCGGCTAGCAACGGGTGTATGCAAGAATTTTGCCCTGTCTGCGCCCGATAAGACAAGCATGCGTATCGCCACACGGATCCTCTGCTCTTAAAAGCTTCGGAAAGAATCTGACTCCAAGGGCATTCCACCCGTAATAAACAAATGCTTGACATTTGCAACTTCAGGATCGAGCTAGTGCGCTTGCAATTTTTAGTATGAAAACCATACAGATACATGCACCCTCTCCAGGGCTGAGAGGCCATCGTTGAGCTGGTATAGTCGTTCGTGCATTGTCGAGCCGCGACTTGTTATTTCCCTTTTTGTATACTGCCCTTTTGCGGGGAGCAGAAGGATTTTTTTTAAAAGGTAGCAAGAATAATTAAACAAGCAAGGATTCGCCTACCAACTGATGTATCATAAGGTTATCTCGCCGGCATGTCTCCGCGTCATCCCAGCTGCCTCCTTCAAGGTTAAGGCTTGTGAACGAGTAGTATGTTGGTTTTTTAGTTGGGGAGCTCCTATATGGCGCTTTATGCGCCGGATCAGGCAACTGGCGCTCACTGCCGCACCTGGTGGGCCGACCCACAAACACGCAGCACAGAGAAAATGTATTTATAGTGCGAAAAACACCAAAAAAGTGGCTCCCGTGAAGAATGGAGCTCACGCCGTTTAGTTGCACTGCAGGTTGCCTAACCACTAGAGCTACTAGGCACTACAGAATGATTGCAAGGCGAACTGTTTAGGTAACAACTGTAGCCGCGCTTAGATTTTTGAATTATTCAAAAATATTTTAGAAAAACGTGATTTTTTTCAGAAATGTGAACAAAATTTGAAAGTTCACAGATATTTTTAAATCACGAATTATGTAAAAGTTCAAGTATTCATAAAAGTTCATGAATTAAAAAAAAGTTCATTGATTTTCAAATAAGTTCACAAATTTGAAAAAAATTCATTGATTTTGAAAGAAGTTAAAAAGTTTGCATTTTTTAATTGATTTTGAGAAAAGAAATCGATTTTGGAAACTAGTTCTTCTATTCTCAAAAAAGCCCATTGCTTTTCAAAAAAGTTCATCAATTTTGTACAAAAGTTTACAAATTTGAGAAAAGTCCATTGATTTTGAAAAAATTTCATCTGTTTTAAAGAAGGTCATTGATTTAAAAAATCATAAATCTGAAAAAAGTTCTTCAATTTTGAAAAAAAATCATCAATTTTCAAAAACAGTTCATCAATATTGAAATTTTTCACAAATTTGAAAAAGGTAAATGACTTCGAAAAAAAGTTAATCAATTTTGAAAAGGCTGACGAATTTAAGAAAAAAAAGAAATTAAAGAAAAAGGAAAGAAAGAAGAAAAGGAAGAAGTGTTCACAAGAGGCGTCATGGCCCGGGTGGGTTACTGCAGTATATTACAAGGATATCCCTGGCTTGACTCACCACACGCGCATGTTTTCCGGTTTGCGGTTTAAACCTTAACGGGCGCAACGCGCGCCGAATAGGAAATGCATTTTGGTTGAGCATGTTGGTGGGTAGGAAACAACTCATGGGCCGATAGGATCTAGCAATTTAGGCCGATTAGCTTGGATTACACAATAATAATAGAAATATCATGTTATCTAAAAAAAGAAATATCATCTCTACATTAAAGGGGAGTTGTTAGGTTTGTCTCAACTCCTCCATCGGTTATTTCCTCCCGACACCCCTCCCCTTTGGTTTCATGTTGACTTTTTTGATAATATCAACCGATGCCGCATACAGTAAAAAAACAACATAAAAAAGTAACTTTCAATAATCTAAACTAAATTGTGTTTTCCCAAAACCATGTTGTGCATCAACTCAATCAAATCAAATCTTAACTAAATCAAAAAATTATTGTCTTCCCCTACCCATACCCAAATCATCATGGCACAACAAAGAACACCAAAAGTAAGAAAAATTACAATCAAGTCTGTGGACCATCAAATGACGACTACTAGCACTGTAGGAGCAAAGGTGCACCTCCATCATCGTCCCTCCTTCACTGAAGTCGGACAAATCTTATTGTAGTAGACAGTTGGAAAGTCATCATGCTAAGACCCCATAGGACCAGTGCACCAGAGTAGCAACCATATCGGTAATATAAGCTCCCCATAGAACTAAGAAATATAGAAAACAGAAGAGTAAAGTGAGGGAGTGCAGGAGACCTACACTCCTTTACTTTACATCACATTCTATCTCCAAACTATTGTAGAGAGTCCTATCTTCAAATCAGTGATTCTAGATTAATTCATGCAATTTTAATTACACCACCAAGCATACTTATCATTTTAACCAAAGCCAACTACCAATTACTATTCAACTCTCCAACCAAATACTCCCTCCATCCCAAAATAAGTGTATCAAATTTAGTAGAAGCAAGATGGTTCTTGTTGTTTCTAACATGATTACCGTCATGCTCTAATAAGTATAAGTGAAGAAATACAAAAATTATATAAAGGCAAGGACTATGGATAACTCCCAATGCATATATATCAAGAAAACATGATGATTAATTATGATCAACAGAAGTGAAAGAACATGTGGTGCTCCCATGTGTGGTTTTAGTAATTGATGCCATTCTATATGGACTAATGGTTGCATTGAGTTATATTCGAAGGATTTGTCCATAGGCATTTTGATGTAGGGTGGAACCCTATACAGCCGATCTTTCACGAAAGGAGCGGATCCCAGCGAGGAACACGAGGGAGAACATGAGGGAAACACAAGAGAATCACTCAAACCAACAAGATTAGGTCACACATATGCTAGATCCTCGAAACACAAAGAGATACACGATCTGAATCCAACAAAGGATGATACATAGGTAACCGTTCTTCTCCAAAGGAGGCCTTGATGATCTTCTCCGTGACGAGGTCTTGAATCCAAGTAGTATCTTCTCCGAAGAGGTGTCGGTCCCTCACGATGGAGTAGATCCGGATGGATGAGCGAAGCTCTATCTCACATATGAGCTAACACAATGCTAACCCTAGTACGGAGCTAAGGGACAAGTATATATAGTCCAAAGGGGCAAGTTGGGGGATACATGGGGTGAAACCCCTTTCACTGCGTGCAGGCAGGGCGGTAGTACCAGTCAAGGGGGCGGTAGTATCGGTTTTAGCGGTTGTACCGATGTTGTACCGACCTTGCACCAACCGATCACAGAAGCTTGGGCGGTAGTTGGCCGGTTGTACCGCCCGGGCAGTAGTTGAGCGGTACATGGGCGGTAGTACCGGTGTTTCTGGACTGGGCAGATTCTCTTCATGATCTTGGTGCCCGTCTTGCACCGTAACTTCTCCTTGGTTGCTTCTGTGGTACCTAAGCACACAAAGAGTCTCCGTTTGAGGTAGTAGCCATGTCTCAAGTGGGTAAAAGGGGAGTTCAACAAGGAGAGAGTTAACCTCATTCTCGATAGCTCTCGCACGGGCGCTTGTCATTGGTCCAAGTGGTGTCATGGGAGATGTAGGTAGGTCCATGGGGATGACCTTGGGATGCTCCGCATCATCTCCCCCCCCCTTGTGAAAGATCCGACCTCGGATCGAAATCATCATCACCATGGTAGGGCGAGAGATCCTTGACGTTGAAGACGCCGCTCACGTTATACTTGTCGCTTGGAAGGTCGATCTTGTAAGCGTTGTTTTTGTAGCGTGCTAGCACCTTGAAGGGTTCACCGGCTCGTGGTAGAAGTTTGGCCTTGCGTTCGTTGGGGAAGCGATCCTTGTGAAGGTGTAGCCACAGAAGATCGCCAATGTTGAATATCATGGGTTGCTTGTTGATGCTGATCTTGGTCGCGAGTCGTTGTACTTGGCGCTCGATGGTGTGCCTTGTATCTTCATGCATATTCTTGAGGTGGTTGACTTGGGCACTCGCGTCCATGTTGGTGCGCTCTTGTAGTGGTAGAGGAAGAATTTCCAATGGGGACAACGGGTTGAAACCGTAGACGACCTCAAAGGTGGACTTGCCGGTAGTTGAATGTCTTGCACGGTTGAAGGCGTACTCGGCGATGGGTAGGCACTCCTCCCACTCCTTGATGTTCTGTTTGATTAATACATGGAGAAGAGTGGAGAGCGTGTGGTTCGTCACCTTCGTTTGGTCGTCGGTTTGTGGATGGTATGCCGTGGAGAATAGTAGCATGATTCTGAGCTTGGCACATAAGGTCTTCCAAAAGTAACTCAAGAACTTGACGTCGCGGTCCGAGACAATCGTCTTTGGCACTCCGTGTAGGCGCAATATTTCCCTACAAAAAAGATTTGCAACATGTGAAGCATCGTCTATCTTGTTGCATGGAATAAAATGTGCCATTTTAGAGAATCGGTCCACAACAACAAAGACTGAATCCTTTCCATTTATAGTTCTAGGCAAACCAATGACAAAATCCATGCTAGTATCTTCCCATGGTTGATATGGAATTGGAAGTGGTATGTAAAGGCCATGAGATTGAGCTTTAGACTTAGCTTTGCGACATGTAGAGCACCGGTTGGTGAAGCGGAAGACGTCACGGAACATATTGGGCCAAAAGTAGTTCTTGGAGAGCGTAGCAAATGTCTTGTCGCGTCCAAAGTGTCCCATTAGTCCTCCGTCATGAGACTCTTGCAAAAGCAACAAAGGAAGAGAAGACTCGGGGATGCATAGTTTGTTAGCTCTCATAAGATAACCATCTTTGATGTAATAGTGTGCCCAAGATGTATGCGTCAAATATTTGTCATAAGGAATAGCAAAAGTAGGATCATGCGCATACAAGTCTTTTATGTGCTCAAAGCCAATGACATTCAATTCAAGTTGAGTAACGAGCATGCATATACGGGAAAGCGCATCCGCCACAACATTTTCCTTGCCTTTGATATACTTGATAACATAAGAAAATTACTCAATGAATTCACTCCACTTAGCATGACGCTTGTTCAACTTAGTTTGACCCTTAAGATATTTAAGCGGTTCATGGTCGGTATGGATGAAAAATTCATGACGGCCAAGATAATGTTCCCATTCATGCAAAACTCTCACTAAAGCATATAGCTCCTTGTCGTAGATGGGATAATTAAGTTGCGCTCCAGAAAGTTTCTCACTAAAGTAAGCTATGGGGCGCTTCTCTTGCGTTAACACACCTCCTATGCCATTACCCCTAGCATCACAATGTATTTCAAAGGGTTTGTCAAAGTTTGGTAAAGCAAGCACGGGAGCATGAGTAAGCAAATTCTTAAGATCATTAAATGTGGTATCTTGGGATGGTCCCCAAACAAAAGGCACATTTTTCTTACTCAAAGCATGCAAAGGTGAAGCAATGGTGCTAAATTCCTTCACAAATCTACGGTAGAAACCGGCTAAACCAAGAAAACTACGCACTTGTTGCAAGTTGGTTGGTTGGGGCCAAGTTTTAATAGCATTGATCTTAGATTCATCTACATGAACACCCTTAGAAGATACTAAAAAACCCAAGAAAACAAGCTTATCAACGCCAAAAAGGCATTTGTCCATGTTAGCATAGATACACTCTTTTCGAAGAGTTTGTAACACGGTTCGAAGGTGGGTGACATGATCTTTGAGAGATTTGCTAAAAACAAGGATATCTTTGAAGTAGACAACAACAAACTCACCAATATAAGGGCGAAACACATAATGCATAAGACACATGAAAGTACCGGGTGCTTCCGATAAACCCATAGGCATAACTAACCACTCATACAAACCAAACTTTGTTTTGAAAGCGGTTTTCCATTCATCACCCTCTTGTATGTGTATTTGATAGTAACCACTTTTAAGATCAACTTTTGAGAAAATAGTGGCACCGCTAAGCTCATCTAGCATATCATCAGGCGTGGAATGGGGTGCCTATATCGAACGGTGATAGCATTGATAGGTCTACAACGGAACACATGCGTAATCTACCGTCTCTTTTTGGCACAAGAATGACCGGGATGGCACAAGGGCTCAAACTTTCATGCATATGTCCATGGTCTATGAGATGTTGTACTTGCCTTTGTATTTCTTTGGTTTCTTCGGGGTTGACGCGATATGGGGCCTTGTTTGGAAGAGGTGCTCCGGGGATGAGGTCGATGCGGTGTTCGATGCCTCGTAGTGGAGGTAGACCCGGAGGTGGCTCGTCGGGGAAAACATCTTAGAATTCCTGCAATAGAGAAGATAATACCAAAGGTAGATTGTGATAGGTGTTAGTTTTTGGTGCCTCGTCCTTGCACAAAAGCACATAGTGCATGACACTTGATGGGTTCTCATACACTTCTCTCATCTCACGTTTGGTGGCAAAGAGGACTAAGTTCTTCTTTTTGCTCATCGTGGAGGCACTCAATTTGGGCTTGGGGGCGCTCACTCTCTTTTTGGTGGTTCGCTCTCTCACTATTCTCTCCACGATGGGTGGCTTGCTTGTCGGCGATCACTTGGCTTGGAGACATAGGTCGTAGCACGTACTCCTTTCCTTTCATCTTGAAGCTATAGTGGTTTGTACGTCCGTTGTGGATGACTCCTCGGTCAAATTGCCATGGTCGTCCAAGAAGGAGGTGGCAAACGGACATCGGAAGGACATCACACTCCAAAGTGTCTTTGTAAGCTCCGATCTTGATAAAAACTTGTACTCTATGCTCGACTTGGATAGTGTCGGAGTCGCTTAGCCATTGAACTTTGTAGGGGTGCGGGTGCTTCATCTTGACTAATTGGAGCTTGGAGCATAGTTCTTCACTTGCTAAGTTATGGCAACTCCCTCCATCGATGATGACCTTGACGGACCTTCCATTGATGTCGGCCTTGGTGTGGAAGATATGACATCTTTGGTCGTCGTCTTGTTGATGTTGAAGAGTCAACACCTTGGAGACAACAAGAGCGGGGCTTGAATCTTCGTCACAAAAGAATTGATCATCTTCATCTTCTTTCACTTGCCGGTGCATGGCCACTTGGTCAAGGGCTTCCATTTCTCCTTCACTCATGGAGTCATAGGTTCCGTCGTCGTTGAGGATTATGGTGCGCTTGTTTGTACACTCAAAGGACTTGTGGCCTTGGCCGCCGCATGTGAAGCATTTGAAGGAACTTTTCTTGATGGTCTCATCGGTTGGGGTAGATGATGATGAAGCTCTCGGCTTGAAGTTCCTTGTAGTTGGAGGATGACTTGGGGTTGTCGAAGTTTTCTTGTAACTTGACTTGTCGTCGTTGCTTGTAGATGTCTTGGTTGAGGTAGAAGTTGTTGGAGTCGTTGAAGCTTGATTGTTGGAGAAGCCATAGGACTTGGATGAGAACTTGGCATATTTGAAGTCATCTTGCACTTGACGTTCCGCTTTGGTAGCTTGATGCACTAGCTCAATGAGGTTCGAGTATGGTTGGAAGTCGGCTATGTTCTTGATAGGATGATTGAGTCCATTCAAGAAACGTGCCATAGTTTGCTCATCATCTTCCGTGACATTGGCTCGTATCATGGCAATCTCCATTTCCTTGTAGTACTCTTCAACGCTCTTGGTTCCTTGCTTGAGTAGTTGAAGTTTCTTGAACATGTCACAGTTGTAGTAGGTAGGCACGAAACGTGCTCTCATGACTTCCTTCATTTGCGCCCAAGTAGTGATGGGTGGTTCTGTTGGAGAACGTTGCAGAAAATTAAAAATTTTCCTACGGTTTCACCAAGATCCATCTATGAGTTCATCTAGCAACGAGTATTCAGATTAGATAGCATCTACATACCACTTTGTAGATTGCAACGGAAGCGTTCAAGTGAACGTGGATGAGGTAGTCGTACTTGCCGTGATCCAATTCACCGATGATCTAGTACCGAACGGACGACACCTCCGCGTTCAACACACGTACGGGACGGGAGACGTCTCCTCCTTCTTGATCCAGCAAGGGGGGAGGAGAGGTTGAGGAAGATCCAGCACGACAGTGTGGTGGTGGATGCAGCAGAACTCCGGCAGGGCTTCGCTAAGCAACTACGGGTGGAGGAGGAGGAGTTGCAGGAAGGAGGGAGGAGCCAGGGCATAGGGTGCGCAGCCCCCTTCCCCTGCCCCCCTTTATATAGGCCTCTTGGGGGGGCGCCGGCCCTGGGAGATCTAATCTCCCAAGGGGGCGGCGGCCACGGAGGTTTCCCTCCCCCCAAGCCATCTAGGAGGTGCCTTCCACCACTAGGACTCCTCCTAGATGGAACCCTAGGCGCATGGGCCCTTTGGGGCTGGTTCCCCTTGTCCCAAGCAGGCCAAGGCGCACCCCCTAAGGCCCATGTGGCCCACCAAGGCAGGTGGCCCCACCTGGTGGACCCCCGGGACCCCTCCGATGGTCCCGGTACAATACCGATAACCCCGAAACTTGTCCCGATGGCCGAAACAGCACTTCATATATATAATTCTTTACCTCCAGACCATTCCGGAACTCCTCGTGACGTCCGGGATCTCATCCAAGACTCCGAACAACATTCGGGTTACTGCACATACATATCCCTACAACCCTAGCGTCACCGAACCTTAAGTGTGTAGACCCTACGGGTTCGGGAGACATGCAGACATGACCGAGACGGCTCTCGGGCAATAACCAACAGCGGGATCTGGATACCCATGTTGGCTCCCACATGCTCCACGATGATCTCATCGGATGAACCACGATGTCAAGGATTCAATTAATCCCGTATACGATTCCCTTTGTCAATCGGTATTTTACTTGCCCGAGATTCGATCGTCGGTATCACAATACCTTGTTCAATCTCGTTATCGGCAAGTCACTTTTCTCGTACCGTAATGCATGATCCCGTGATCAAACACTTTGATCACCTTGAGCTCATTATGATGATGCATTACCGAGAGGGCCCGGTGATACCTCTCCGTCAAGCGGAGTGACAAATCCCAGTCTCGATCCATGTCAACCCAACAGACACTTTCAGAGATACCCGTAGTATACCTTTATAGTCACCCAGTTACGTTGTGACGTTTGGCACACCCAAAGCACTCCTACGGTATCCGGGAGTTACACGATCTCATGGTCTAAGGAAAGGACACTTGACATTGGAAAACTCTAGCAAACGAACTATGCGATCTTATGCTATGTTTAGGATTGGGTCTTGTCCATCACATCATTCTCCTAATGATGAGATCCCATTATCGATGACATCCAATGTCCATAGTCAGGAAACCATGACTATCTGTCGATCAACGAGCTAGTCAACTAGAGGCTCACTAGGGACATATTGTTGTCTGTTATTCACACATGTATTACGATTTCCGGATAACACAATTATAGCACGAATAAAGACAATTATCATGAATAAGGAAATATAATAATAATGCTTTTATTATTGCCTCTAGGGCATACTTCCAACAGTCTCCCACTTGCACTAGAGTCAATAATCTAGTTACATTGTGATGAATCGAACACCCATAGAGTTCTGGTGCTGATCATGTTTTGCCTTAGGGAGAGGTTTAGTCAACGGATCTGCGACATTCAGATCCGTGTGCACTTTACAAATTTCTATGTCTCCATCTTGAACATTTTCACGAATGGAGTTGAAGCGACGCTTGATGTGCCTGGTCTTCTTGTGAAACCTGGGCTCCTTTGCAAGTGCAATAGCTCCATTGTTGTCACAGAAGAGCTTGATTGGCCCCGACGCATTGGGTATGACTCCGAGGTCGGTGATGAACTCCTTCACCCAAATTGCTTCATGTGCTGCCTCCGAGGCTGCCATGTACTCCGCTTCACATGTAGATCCCGCCACGACGCTTTGCTTGCAACTGCACCAGCTTACTGCCCCACCATTCAAAATATACACATATCCGGTTTGTGACTTAGAGTCATCCAGATCTGTGTCGAAGCTAGCGTCGACGTAACCTTTTACGACGAGCTCTTCGTCACCTCCATAAACGAGAAACATTTCCTTGGTCCTTTTCAGGTACTTCAGGATATTCTTGACCGCTGTCCAGTGTTCCTTGCCGGGATTACTTTGGTACCTTCCTACCAAACTTACGGCAAGGTTTACATCAGGTCTGGTACACAACATGGCATACATAATAGAACCTATGGCTGAGGCATAGGGGATGACGCTCATCTCTTCTATATCTTCTGCCGTGGTCGGACATTGAGCTGAGCTCAATTTCACACCTTGTAATACAGGTAAGAACCCTTTCTTAGATTGATCCATATTGAACTTCTTCAATATTTTATCAAGGTATGTGCTTTGTGAAAGACCTATGAGGCGTCTCGATCTATCTCTATAGATCTTGATGCCTAATATATAAGCAGCTTCTCCAAGGTCCTTCGTTGAAAAACTCTTATTCAAGTAGGCCTTAATGCTGTCCAAGAGTTCTACATCATTTCCCATCAAAAGTATGTCGTCTACATATAATATGAGAAATGCTACAGAGCTCCCACTCACTTTCTTGTAAACACAGGCTTCTCCATAAGTCTGTGTAAACCCAAACGCTTTGATCATCTCATCAAAGCGAATGTTCCAACTCCGAGATGCTTGCACCAGCCCATAAATCGAGCGTTGGAGCTTGCACACCTTGTCAGCATTCTTAGGATCGACAAAACCTTCCGGCTGCATCATATACAATTCTTCCTTAAGGAAACCATTAAGGAATGCCGTTTTGACGTCCATTTGCCATATCTCATAATCATAGTATGCGGCAATTGCTAACATGATTCGGACGGACTTCAGCTTCGCTACCGGTGAGAAAGTCTCATCGTAGTCAATTCCCTGAACTTGTCGATAACCCTTAGCGACAAGCCGAGCTTTATAGATGGTCACATTACCATCCGCGTCTGTCTTCTTCTTAAAGATCCATTTATTTTCTATGGCTCGCCGTTCAACGGGCAAGTCAGTTAAAGTCCATACTTCGTTTTCATACATGGATCCTATCTCGGATTTCATGGCCTCTAGCCATTTGTCGGAATCCGGGCCCGCCATTGCTTCCTCATAGTTCGAAGGTTCACCGTTGTCTAACAACATGATTTCCAAGACAGGGTTGCCGTACCACTCTGGTGCGGAACGTGTCCTTGTGGACCTTCGAATTTTAGTAGGAGCTTGATCAGAAGCATCTTGATCATCATCATTAATTTCCTCTCTAGTCGGTGCAGGCTTCTCAGAAACGTTTTCTTGAGTTTCGCCATTTTCCGGTTCGAGAGGTAACACTTCATCAAGTTCTACTTTCCTCCCACTTACTTCTTTCGAGAGAAACTCTTTCTCTAGAAAGGATCCATTCTTGGCAACAAAGATCTTGCCTTCGGATCTGAGGTAGAAGGTATACCCAACAGTTTCTTTAGGGTATCCTATGAAGACGTATTTTTCCGACTTGGGTTCGAGCTTTTCAGGTTGAAGTTTCTTCACATAAGCATCGCATCCCCAAACTTTTAGAAACGACAGCTTAGGTTTCTTCCCAAACCATAATTCATACGGTGTCGTCTCAACGGATTTCGACGGAGCCCTATTTAAAGTGAATGCGGCAGTCTCTAAAGCATAGCCCCAAAAAGGTAGCGGTAAGTCGGTAAGAGACATCATAGATCGCACCATATCTAATAGAGTGCGATTACGACGTTCGGACACACCATTACGCTGAGGTGTTCCAGGCGGCGTGAGTTGTGAAACTATTCCACATTTTCTTAAGTGTGTGCCAAATTCGTGACTCAAGTATTCTCCTCCACGATCTGATCGTAGAAACTTGATCTTTTTTTCACGTTGATTTTCAACCTCATTCTGAAATTCCTTGAACTTTTCGAAGGTCTCAGACTTGTGTTTCATCAAGTAGATATACCCATATCTACTCAAGTCATCAGTGAGGGTGAGAACATAACGATAGCCACCGCGAGCCTCAACACTCATTGGACCGCACACATCGGTATGTATGATTTCCAACAAGTTGGTTGCTCGCTCCATTGTTCCTGAGAACGGAGTCTTGGTCATTTTACCCATGAGGCATGGTTCGCACGTGTCAAATGATTCATAATCAAGAGACTCTAAAAGTCCATCTGTATGGAGCTTCTTCATGCGTTTGACACCTATGTGACCAAGGCGGCAGTGCCACAAATATGTGGGACTATTGTTATCAACTTTAACTCTTTTGGTACTCACACTATGAATATGTGTATCATCACGTACGAGATTCATCAAGAATAAACCATTAACCATCGGAGCATGACCATAAAACATATCTCTCATATAAATAGAACAACCATTATTCTCGGATTTAAATGAGTAGCCATCTCGAATTAAACGAGATCCAGATACAATGTTCATGCTCAAACTTGGCACTAAATAACAATTATTGAGGTTTAAAACTAATCCCGTAGGTAAATGTAGGGCGATCACATCGACCTTGGAATCATTCCCGACGCGCATCGTCACCTCGTCCTTCGCCAGTCTCCGTTTATTCCGCAGCTCCTGCTTTGAGTTACAAATGTGAGCAACTGCACCGGTATCAAATACCCAAGAGCTACTACGAGTACTGGTAAGGTACACATCAATTACATGTATATCACATATACCTTTGGTTTTGCCGGCCTTCTTGTCCGCTAAGTATTTGGGGCAGTTCCGCTTCCAGTGACCACTTCCCTTGCAATAAAAGCACTCAGTTTCGGGCTTCGGTCCATTCTTTGGCTTCTTCCCGGCAACTTGCTTACCGGGCGCGGCAACTTCCTTGCCGTCCTTCTTGAAGTTCTTTTTACCCTTGCCCTTCTTGAACTTAGTGGTTTTATTCACCATCAACACTTGATGCTCCTTCTTGATTTCTACCTCTGCTGATTTCAGCATAGCATATACTTCAGGAATGGTCTTTACCATCCCCTGCATATTGTAGTTCATCACAAAGCTCTTGTAGCTAGGTGGAAGCGACTGGAGGATTCTGTCAGTGACCGCTTCATCCGGGAGATTAACTTCCAGTTGAGTCAAGCGGTTGTGCAACCCAGACATTTTGAGTATGTGCTCACTGACAGAGCCATTTTCCTCCATCTTACAGCTAAAGAATTTATCGGAGACTTCATATCTCTCGACCCGGGCATGAGCTTGGAAAACCATTTTCAGCTCTTCGAACATCTCATATGCTCCATGTCTCTCAAAACGCTTTTGGAGCCCCGGCTCTAAGCTGTAAAGCATGCCGCACTGAACGAGGGAGTAATCATCGCAGCGTGACTGCCAAGCGTTCATAACGTCTTGTTCTGCAGGGAGAATAGGTGTGTCACCCAGCGGTGCTCGTAGGACATAATCTTTCTTGGCAGCTATGAAGATAATCCTCAGGTTCCGGACCCAGTCCGTATAGTTGCTACCGTCGTCTTTCAGCTTGGTTTTCTCTAGGAACGCGTTGAAGTTGAGGACTACGTTGGCCATTTGATCTACAAGACATATTGTAAATATTTAGACTAAGTTCATGATAATAAAGTTCATTTAATCAAATTATTTAATGAACTCCCACTTAGATAGACATCCCTCTACTAGTCATCTAAGTATTACATGATCCGAGTCAACTAGGCCGTGTCCGATCATCACGTGAGACGGACTAGTCAACATCGGTGAACATCTTCATGTTGATCGTATCTTCTATACGACTCATGCTCGACCTTTCGGTCTTCTGTGTTCCGAGGCCATGTCTGTACATGCTAGGCTCGTCAAGCCAACCTAAGTGTTTTGCGTGTGTAAATCTGTCTTACACCCGTTGTATGCGAACGTAAGGACCTATCACACCCGATCATCACGTGGTGCTTCGGAACGACGAACTTTAGCAATGGTGCACAGTTAGGGTGAACACTTTCTTGAAATTATTATGAGGGATCATCTTATTTACTACCGTCGTCCTAAGTAAACAAGATGCAAAACATGATAAACATCACATGCAATCAAATAATAAACGTGACATGATATGGCCAATATCACATAGCTCCTTCGATCTCCATCTTGGGGCTCCATGATCATCTTGTCACCGGCTTGACACCATGATCTTCATCATCATGATCTTCATCATCGTGTCTCCATGAAGTTGCTCGCCAACTATTACTTCTACTACTATGGCTAACGCGTTTAGCAATAAAGTAAAGTAATTTACATGGCGATTCTCAATGACACGCAGGTCATACAAAAATAAAGACAACTCCTATGGCTCCTGCCGGTTGTCATACTCATCGACATGCAAGTCGTGATTCCTATTACAATAGCATGAACATCTCATACATCACATATAGATCATTCATCATTCATCACAACTTTGGCCATATCATATCACAAAGCACTTGCTGCAAAAACAAGTTAGACGTCCTCTAATTGTTGTTGCAAGTTTTACGTGGCTGAATTAGGGTTCTAGCAAGAACGTTTTCTTACCTACGTTAAAACCACAACGTGATTTGTAAACTTCTATTTACCCTTCATAAGGACCCTTTTCATCGAATCCGCTCCAACTAAAGTAGGAGAGACAGACACCCGCCAGCCACCTTATGCAACTAGTGCATGTTAGTCGGTGGAACCGGTCTCATGTAAGCGTACGTGTAAGGTTGGTCCGGGCCGCTTCATCCCACAATACCGCTGAAGCAAGATAAGACTAGTAGCGGCAAGAAGAGTTGACAACATCTACGCCCACAACAAATTGTGTTCTACTCGCGCAAGAAGAACTACACATAGACCTAGCTCATGATGCCACTGTTGGAGAACGTTGCAGAAAATTAAAATTTTTCCTACGGTTTCACCAAGATCCATCTATGAGTTCATCTAGCAACGAGTATTCAGATTAGATAGCATCTACATACCACTTTGTAGATTGCAACGGAAGCGTTCAAGTGAACGTGGATGAGGTAGTCGTACTTGCCGTGATCCAATTCACCGATGATCTAGTACCGAACGGACGGCACCTCCGCGTTCAACACACGTACGGGACGGGAGACGTCTCCTCCTTCTTGATCCAGCAAGGGGGGAGGAGAGGTTGAGGAAGATCCAGCACGACGGTGTGGTGGTGGATGCAGCAGAACTCCGGCAGGGCTTCGCTAAGCAACTACGGGAGGAGGAGGAGGTGTTGCAGGGAGGAGGGAGGAGCCAGGGCATAGGGTGCGCAACCCCCTTCCCCTGCCCCCCTTTATATAGGCCTCTTGGGGGGGGGAGCCGGCCCTGGGAGATCTAATCTCCCAAGGGGGCGGCGGCCAGGGAGGTTTCCCTCCCCCCCAAGCCATCTAGGAGGTGCCTTCCACCACTAGGACTCCTCCTAGATGGAACCCTAGGCGCATGGGCCCTTTGGGGCTGGTTCCCCTTGGCCCAAGCAGGCCAAGGCGCACCCCCTAAGGACCATGTGGCCCACCAAGGCAGGTGGCCCCACCTGGTGGACCCCCGGGACCCCTCCGGTGGTCCCGGTACAATACCGATAACCCCGAAACTTGTCCCGATGGCCGAAACAGCACTTCCTATATATAATTCTTTACCTCTGGACCATTCCGGAACTCCTCGTGACGTCCGGGATCTCATCCGAGACTCCGAACAACATTCGGGTTACTGCACATACATATCCCAACAACCCTAGCGTCACCGAACCTTAAGTGTGTAGACCCTACGGGTTCGGGAGACATGCAGACATGACCGAGACGGCTCTCGGGCAATAACCAACAGCGGGATCTGGATACCCATGTTGGCTCCCACATGCTCCACGATGATCTCATCGGATGAACCACGATGTCAAGGATTCAATTAATCCCGTATACGATTCCCTTTGTCAATCGGTATTTTACTTGCCCGAGATTCGATCGTCGGTATCACAATACCTCGTTCAATCTCGTTATCGGCAAGTCACTTTTCTCGTACCGTAATGCACGATCCCGTGATCAAACACTTTGATCACCTTGAGCTCATTATGATGATGCATTACCGAGAGGGCCCGGTGATACCTCTCCGTCAAGCGGAGTGACAAATCCCAGTCTCGATCCATGTTAACCCAACAGACACTTTCAGAGATACCCGTAGTATACCTTTATAGTCACCCAGTTACGTTGTGAAGTTTGGCACACCCAAAGCACTCCTACGGTATCCGGGAGTTACACGATCTCATGGTCTAAGGAAAGGACACTTGACATTGGAAAACTCTAGCAAACGAACTATGCGATCTTATGCTATGTTTAGGATTGGGTCTTGTCCATCACATCATTCTCCTAATGATGAGATCCCATTATCGATGACATCCAATGTCCATAGTCAGGAAACCATGACTATCTGTCGATCAACGAGCTAGTCAACTAGAGGCTCACTAGGGACATATTGTTGTCTGTTATTCACACATGTATTACGATTTCCGGATAACACAATTATAGCACGAATAAAGACAATTATCATGAATAAGGAAATATAATAATAATGCTTTTATTATTGCCTCTAGGGCATATTTCCAACAGGTTCACCTCTTGCCTCTC
Organism: Aegilops umbellulata; assembly: GCA_032464435.1. Taxonomy (NCBI): domain Eukaryota; kingdom Viridiplantae; phylum Streptophyta; class Magnoliopsida; order Poales; family Poaceae; genus Aegilops; species Aegilops umbellulata. Next base: position 343,760,040 of record CP136056.1, on the reverse strand, counting down.
GACGCTCAATGACTTGTTCCCACCAAATGAGGACGTAGTCTTGGAACTCAAGGGATGCCATCACGATCTTCTTCTCTTCCTCATAGTTGTGCAAGCGGAAGATTTTGTCAACCTTCAATGCCCATGAAAGGTACTCTTTGGGATCATTGCATCCGTTGAACTTGGGCATGGGGAACTTGAGCTTGTCGTACGTTGTTCTTCATTGTGTTTGGGTCGAGGATGATGACGTCCTTGACGAGGAGGATTGTCGCCCTCAATTTGCTCTTGTCATGGATGATTTCTATTGTCTTCTTGATCTTGTTGAACTTGAGGTTCTTGTCGACCTTGTGGAGGAGCTTGTCGATCTTGTGGAGGAGCTTGACGAGCTTGTGGAGGATCTTGAGGAAATTGACGATGCACTCGAGCTTGATAGATCCTCTCTTGAACTTCATCACGAAGCGCTTCTTGTTGCTCACGAACTTGTCGGTTGCGCATGTCTACGGCTCGAATTTAATCTCAGAGGGCATGTTGCGCCTCAAGTGCTTGAGCTTCACGTAGTTGTTGTTCTTGACGTTGTGCCTCGGCATCTTGTTCGTCTTGGTGTAGTCTCGCTCGTTCTTCCTCTTGTTGGCGTAGACGTTGCCTTTCTTGTGCTTGCACGAAAGTAGCTTGGTTTTGACGGTGTCGATGTTCTTGCGCACGACTTGCTCTTGAGAGTCATTGTCGTGTAGAGGATTTTGGTTCGCTTGACGGTCTTGACGCGTGGCACGACGAAGAGTGTTCGATGTTAGAGTACTTGAGCCGAAGATGGTGTCGGCGGAGTGTCGACTCTAGCGGCTCCGTCTTTAGTAGGACAAAGTGGAAGAAGAGTTGTTGACCAACAAGGCACGAATCTCATCCATTCTTGCATCATTCTCTTGTTTGTGTTCGTCGAGCTTGTTGTCGAAGTAGTCTCTTGTACGTTTCTCGCATAGTCGCAAGTCGGTGGCGAGATGGTCGATGCGGTCGCTCATTGCTTGTTGCTCTTGATGCAAGGCTCTTTGCGTTCCAAATAGGTGTAGCTTGGTGACGTAGTTGTTCGGGTCGTCGTCTTGATCAAGGAAGAGTGGGTTTGTAGACGAACTTGGCCTATCCATCATTCCAAGGAAATATGTGAGTGGAAGAAAGAGAAGAACTTATACCAAATGTACCTTGGCCGATGTTGAAGATGGATCAATGATTACTCAAATGTGGAACAAGGAAATAGCACAATTGGTACCAATTCTTGTCGGTTTCTCACTCCTACACAAGTAAAAGCTTATTGTGGAGCTTGGTTAGGATGGTGGCACAAAATTTGATGCAATTGTTAGTGAGTTTCAATAATGTTGGAAAAGATTCACAAATTTGCAAATGCAACAAGTAGACCAATAGCAAATAGGGGTACACGGAAACACACACGCAAATAGATAAATGGGGTCATGCAACCAAAGAATGAGCCAAAATGTGGAATCCACGAAAATGCTCTTGTTGCACAACACTAGAGAGACGCTAGCACGATTGCACAATAGGCGGATACAAAACTTGTGCACAACTTACTAGGAAAAAATGCAACAATTTCTATCCCAAGTATGCAATATGTATGGTATTCCAGTGATATGATCCAAGATGATCGAGTATGACAATCTTAATGTAGTATGATGCTATGGTTCTTGCTTATAAGCTCTTTGCTTATCTTTCCTCTTTTTGCTTAAAAGCTTGTTTGGCTCTTTCACTTGTGAGCTCTTTCTCATGCAATACTTCACAAACTAAGATAGCAATTGTTTATATGCTTTGACAACCTTGTGAAACAAGAGATGATACCAAGATATGCACCACGATGATATGGTATGTATGCAATGTGAGCTATGATCACTAATGTGCACAAGTAACGTTGCCGACAATATTCAAAGGATAGTCTTGATAGGAAAGGTACGCAAAATGGTCTATGGGGTTATCAATGCAATGGCAAGAATGTACAATGATGAGATATCACGATACCAAGATGAGGTTATCGTTTTTGCTTACGGTGGTGGTGTCAAAATGGGGAAGTGGTCGTCGTTGATGACGAGTCCGTGGCAAAGATGAGCGGTGGTGATGTCGATGTCGAACCGTTCCTAGTTAGCCTAAACACCCTAGGAAGTGATGAACCACAACTCAAATTATCAAAACCAAAGTCAAATGGTGGTAGCGTAAAGCAATGGTGGTTTGCCAATGCGTATGCGGAACATGGAATGGTAATGTGGATGATATGGTGGAGGACCTAGGCAAAGATGTTTAAATGACAAAATTTTGATGGTGGAAAATTGTAATGGAACCTATCTAGGTGGATGGAGGATGTAAATAGCTACTCAACGAGCTAAGGAACGTCAAAATCGGACTCCGTATGTGGAAGTTATGGCCAAAATGGTGAAACACGGAATGTTGAATCTGGGAGGGGCGGTAGTTCTGCTCGAGGTAGCGGTAGTACCGCTTGGGGGCTAACCGATAGTACCGCTTGGGAGGGCCGGTAGTACCGTTGGAATCGGGAAAATTCGCAGATCTGGACCGGGGTGGATGTGGGGCGGAAACGAATGATTTTGGGGGCTATATTGGATGAAATTTGTGGATGGAAAGTGGGGAAACTTGGGGAGATGCTAGATCCACTTGAAAGCAAGCAAATCCATGGATCAAATCCAACAAAACTTCATCACACCAACAAATCACAAAAAGGGGCTATTTTTGGTGGGGATTTTCGAAATTGGGGAAGAACACAACAAAATTAGGCTAGAAAAAGAGGGGTAGGGGCTCCAAATTCGTGATCAACCTTGCTCTAATCCAAGATGATGTAGGGTGGAACCCTATATGGCCGATCTTTCACGAAAGGAGCGGATCCCAACGAGGAACACGAAGAACACGAGGGGAAACACGAGGAAAACACAAGAGAATCACTCAAACCAACAAGATTAGGTCACACATATGCTAGATCCTCGAAACACAAAGAGATACACGATCCGAATCCAACAAAGGACGATACATAGGTAACCGGTTCTTCTCCAAAGGAGGTCTTGATGATCTTCTCCGTGAGGAGGTCTTGAATCCAAGTAGGATCTTCTTCGAAGAGGTGTCGGTCCCTCACGATGGAGTGGATCCAGATGGATGAGCGAAGCTCTATCTCACATATGAGCTAACACAACGCTAACCCTAGTACGGAGCTAAGGGACAAGTATATATAGTCCAAAGGGGCAAGTTGGGGGATACATGGGGTGAAACCCCTTTCACTGCGCGTAGGCAGGGCGGTAGTACCGGTCAAGGGGGCGGTAGTATCGGTTTTAGCAGCTATAGCGGTGTACCGGTGCTGTACCAGCCTTGGACCGGCCGATCACAGAAGCTTGGGCGGTAGTTGGCCGGTGGTTGAGCGGTTGTACCGCCCGGGCGGTAGTTGGGCGGTAGTACCGGTGTTTCTGGACTGGGAAGATTCTCTTCATGATCTTGGTGTTCGTCTTGCACTGTAACTTCTCCTTGGTTGCTTCCGTGGTACCTAAGAACACAAAGCATCTCCGTTTGAGGTAGTAGCCATGTCTCAAGTGGGTCAAAGGGGAGTTCAACAAGGAGAGAGTTAACCTCGTTCTCGATAGCTCTCGCACGGGCTCTTGTCATTGGTCCAAGTGGTGTCGTGGGAGATGTAGGTAGGTCCATGGGGATGACCTTGGGATGCTCTGCATCACATTTCTTGAAGTCCCTATGTTGATTTCAAGGAGTTTAAGGTGCTATTAAGGAATTATCCAAAGATTGATCGTGTGAGTGTTGAGCTTATTGCAAGCATGTGTTGAAGAAGAAGATTGTGTGATAATTCATGTTTACCTTCAAGATAGCATCCAAATGAAGAGAGTTGGAAAGATTAAAGGTTGATCAAGACTAAGTACAGAGAGTGATTTTAGTTGATCAACACATAAATCGTAGAAGATGTACTGAGAGGGATCAAGTGATCCCATGTTATGGTAAGGATTGCCCATTACTCTTTGTGTACTAACCCATGGTCTACGTGAGAGTTTTTTGTGGGGTTAGGTATGTTTTCATGGGCTTGCGTCAACAGGAAGATATCATACAACCCATGGAGAGGATGACATCAAGTGGTGATCGTCATCAAGATTGCGGTGTGCAAGGTCAAGTGGAGCACCACGAAGAGATCAAGTGCTTGAATCTTGCCATCCATTGTGGTGACAATGGACTTGTGAAGATGTGCCGGAGAGTGGCTCACCTATAGTGAAGTATGGGGGAGTAATCCACTAGTCTTCATCGACCCAACGCAATCAAGAAATGTGTCCCATTTCGAGGAGGACAAGATCATCACGATCTAGCTCAAGTGGATCATGCACAAGGCAAAGGTTTGCCCCTGATAGGTTTTCTATTTTACCGGTCTCATGGTGGTAGTTGGGAGACCGGGTTATAGGACCGATTGTCGTACTATCAAGGGCGTCTCTCAAGTTGGTATCTTGATCGTATCATTCGTAGAGAGCTCAAACCACTGCATCCTTGCATCATCTTTCTTGGTTCTTGTTTAGTGTTTCTCTTTGTGAGTTTTAGAGCTTATGGTCATCTTCATGATAAGCTCGAGTTCATAAAAAACGGAGTTCACATGCATCTTCTATGATGTTTTCGATGTTGGAGGTTATGTCGGTTCTTCTATGTTGGAGGTTTCACTCTTCTATATCTTAGGAATACCTCCCCTGCCTCTTCTTACTACTACTCGTTGTCATCTATCCAACAAGCTTGAGTTTGCTCAATTCGGAGCTCATTTGTAGAAGTTGTGGCAGTTCTCGTTTTCCTGGAGCATCTTTTTTGCTTGGATGTGGCATTGGATGGAGCCAGCGGTAGTACCATGGCTTGGAGCGGTAGTACCGCCGAGGGCCACAACCGGTAGTACCGCTGCAGTTGTGGTAGTACCGCCGAGAGCCTCAAGCGGCAGTGCCGCTCCTGTGCCGCTCTAGTACCCCCACGACTCGGAACGTGCAGTTCTCGTGTCGGTTTCAGCGGCAGTATGAGCGGTAGTACCGCGCCTACCTCTGCTACTAATGTCGCTCGAGGGTTCTCTCCTGTATCTCTCGCGATGCTCGTGTTAGATGCTGAGCGTGGTCCCAGCGGTAGTACCGCTGGGCCAAGAGGCAGTACTCCCGTCCACGCAAGCGGTAGTACCGCCTGCTGCAGGCTGAGAATGGGGATAAGGGTTGGATTTTTTCCCACCTATAAAAGGGGGCCTTCTTGCCCAATGAACCTTATCCCTAGAGCTCTAGTTCTTCCCCCATTGTTGACCTTCTTCGAGCTTGCTATCTCTCAATCCCTCCATGGATTCTTGCTAGTTTTTTGGGGGGGGGGGAGAGGAGATCTAGATCCACATTTCCACCAATCACTTTCTCCTCTATGTGAGGGGAACCCCTTGGATCTAGATCTTGTAATTCTTGGTGTTCTCCTTTTTGTTCTTCCTCTCTTTTTCCTCCATAGCTTTCATTGCTTTGGTGGGAAGAGTGAGGGACTTGGGCACTCCGTGTGCCATTGCCATTGCAGTGTATGCATCGGTTTGAGTTCTCCATGGTGATACGTGGAAGTTACAAGTTGAGAAGCTTATTACTCTTGGGTGATAGGTACCCTTCATCTTGTTCCTCTTAGGTGCTTGGGCGCCCTAGACGGTTCGGAGCTCAATCATTGTGGTGTAAAGCTCCGGGCAAGCGACAGGGTCTCCAATTAGGTTGTGGAGATTGCCCCGAGCATTCTGATGGGTACCGATGACCGCCCCCAAGGATTTCCAAAGTGTACGGGTTCGGTGACTGCCCCCAAGGGTTGCCATTTGTACGGGTTCGGTGACCGTCCTCAAGGTTCCCATAGTGGAATCACGACATCTTGCATTGTGCAAGGGTGTGAGGATATTACGGTGGCCCTAGTGGCTTCTTGGGGAGCATTGTGCCTCCACACCGCTCCAAACGGATATTAGCATCCGCAAGGGTGTGAACTTCGGAATACATCATCGTCTCCCCGTGCCTCGATTATCTCTTACCCGAGCCCTTTACTTATGCACTTTACTTTGTGATAGCCATAGTGTTTCATGTTATATATCTTGCTATCACATAGTTGTTTATCTTGCTTAGCATAAGTTGTTTGTGCACATAGGTGAGACTAGTTGTTTTAGGTTTTGTGCTTGAACCTAAATCGGAGAAGTGTGTCTTCATAGGATACCCTAAGGAAACAATTGGGTACACCTTCTACCACAGATCCGAAGGCAAGGTCTTTGTTGCTAAGAATGGGTCCTTTCTAGAGAAGGAGTTTCTCTTGAAAGAAGTGAGTGGGAGGAAAGTAGAACTTGATAAGGTAATTGTACCTTCTCTCGAATTGGAAAGTAGCTCATCACAGAAAATCGTTCCTGTGATGCCTACACCAACTAGAGAGGAAGCTAATGATGATGACCATGAAACTTCAAATCAAGTTAATACCGAACCTTGTAGATCAACCAGAGCACGTTCCACACTAGAATGGTACGGTAATCCTGTTCTGCAAGTCATGTTACTAGACCATGTTGAACCTACGAACTATGAAGAAGTTGTGATGAGCCCAGATGATAAATGGCTTGAGGCCATGAAATCTGTGATAGGATCCACATATAAGAACAAATTGTGGACTTTGGTGGACTTGCCCGATGATCGGTAATCCATTGAGAATAAATGGATCTTCAAGAGGAAGACAGACGCTGATGGTAGTGTTACTATCTACAAAGCTCGAATTGTCACAAAAAGGGTTTCGACAAGTTCAAGGTGTTGACTACGATGAGATTTTCTCACTCGTATCGATGCTTAAGTCTGTCTGAATCATGTTAGCAATTGTCGCACTTTATGAAATATGACAAATGGATATCAAAACTGCATTCCTAAATGGATTTATTAAAGAAGAGTTGTATATGATGCAACCAGAAGGTTTTGTCAATCCTAAAAGTGCTAACAAAATGTGCAAGCTCCAGCGATCCATCTATGGACTGGTGCAAGCATCTCGGAATTGGAATATATGCTTTGATGAGTTGATCAAAGCATATGGTTCTATACAGACTTATGGTGAAGCCTGTATTTACAAGAAAGTGAGTGGGAGCTCTGTAGCATTTCTGATATTATATGTGGATGACATATTATTGATTGGAAATGATGTAGAATTTCTGGATAGCATAAAAGGATATTTGAATAAGAATTTTTCAATGAAGACCTCGGTGAAGCTGCTTACATATTGGGCATCAAGATCTATAGAGATAGATCAAGACGCTTGATAAGACTTTCAATGAGTACATACCTTGACAAGATTTTGAAGGAGTTCAAAATGGACCAGTCAAAGAAGGAATTCTTGTCTGTATTGTAAGGTGTGAAGTTGAGTAAAGACTCAAAACCCTGTCCACGGTAGAAGATAAAGAGAGAACGAAAGTCATTCCCTATGCCTCGACCATAGGTTCTATAAAGTATGCCATGCTGTGTACCAAACCTCTTGTGTACCTTGCCATGAGTTTGGCAAGGGGGTACAATAGTGATCCAGGAGTAGATCACTAGAAAACGGTCAAAATTATCCTTAGAGGACTAAGGAAATGTTTCTCGGTTATGGAGGTGATAAAGAGTTCGTCGTAATGAGTTACGTTGATGCAAGCTTTGACACTAATCTAGATGAATCTAAGTCTCAATCTAGATACGTATTGAACGTGGGAACAATTAGCTAGAGTAGCTCCATGCAGAGCATTGTAGACATAGAAATTTGAAAAATACATACGGATCTGGATGTGGCGGACCCGTTGACTAAACTTCTCTCACAAGAAAAACAAGATCACACCTTAGTACTCTTTGGGTGTTAATCACATACCGATGTGAACTAGATTATTGACTCTACTAAACCCTTTGGATGTTGGTCACATGGCGATGTGAACTATGGGTGTTAATCACATAAAGATGTGAACTATTGGTGTTAAATCACATGGCGATGTGAACTAGATTATTGACTCTAGTGCAAGTGGGAGACTGAAGGAAATATGGCCTAGAGGCAATAATAAAGTTGTTATTTTATATTTCATTATATCATGATAAATGTTTATTATTCATGCTAGAATTGTATTAACCGGAAACTTGATACATGTGTGGATACATAGACAAAACACCGTGTCCCTAGTAAGCCTCTAATAGACTAGCTCGTTAATCAAAGATGGTTAAGTTTCCTAACCATAGACATGTGTTGTCATTTGATGAACAGGATCACATCATTAGGAGAATGATGTAATGGACAAGACCCATCCGTTAGCTTAGAATATTGATCGCTCAGTTTTATTGCTATTGCTTTCCTCATGTCAAATACATATTCCTTCGACTATGAGATTATGCAACTCCCGAATACCGGAGGAATGCCTTGTGTGCTATCAAATGTCACAACGTAACTGGGTGATTATAAAGATGCTCTACAGGTATCTCCGGAGGTGTTTGTTGGGTTGGCATAGATCGAGATTAGGATTTGTCACTCCGAGTATCGGAGAGGTATCTCTGGGCCCTCTCGGTAATGCACATCATAAGAAAGCCCTAAGTGGAGAAGGAAAGGGAAGGAGGAAAGGAAAGAGAGGGAATAGGATTCCCCCTTCCTTCCACCTCTCCCCTCTTTCCTTCCCCCTTTCGTATAAAAGGAAAGGGGGGGGGGGGCGAATTGGAATAGGGCCCCCAAGTAGGATTCCTCCTACTTGGGGCACCCAAGGCAGCTCCCCTCCCCTCCCACTTATATATACATGGGGAGGGGGCGCCTAGAACACACACCAACCATTGGTAGCCGTGTGTGGCGCCCCCCTCCACAGTTTACGCCTTCAGTCATATTCATGTGGTGCTTAGGCGAAGCCCTGCGCAGATCACTTCACCATCATCGTCACCACGCCGTCGTGCTGATGTAACTCTCTCTCGACACTTTTTTGGATCAAGAGTTCTAGGGACATCATCGAGCTGAACGTGTGCAGAACTCGGAGGTGCCGTACGTTCGGTGCTTGATCGGTCGGAACGAGAAGAAGTTCGACTACATCAACCGCGTTGTCAAACGCTTCCGCTTTCGGTCTACGAGGGTACATGGACACACACTCCCCCTCTCGTTGCTATGCATCTCCTAGATAGATCTTGTGTGAGCATAGGATTTTTTTTGAAATTGCATGCTAGGTTTCCCAACACTTAAAAACTCCATGTACATAAAACTTTGCAATAACTTATGAGATAGTTTAATGCAAATAAATTCAAAACTCTGGCAAATGATGTCGCTTGAAGCTCCGTCGGTATTTTCCCAAAGAGGAAGGGATGATGCAGCACAACGGCGGTAGGTATTTACCTCAGATATGAAACCAAGGTTATCGAACCAAGCAACACAACGTAAACAGCCCCTGCACACAGATAACAAATCCTCGCAACCCGACGTGTTAAAGGGGTTGTCAATCCCTTACGGGGTACGGCGCCTCAAGATAGGCAAACAGACGTGATATAAATTTATAGTAGATTGATAGATCGAATGCCAAATAAAATAAATAAGGAAAAATTGTAGCAAGGTATTTTTGTATTTTTGGTTTAATAGATCTGAAAATAAAAGCAAAGGAAAATAGATCGCAAAGGCAAATAATATGAGAAAGAGACCCGAGGGCCATAGGTTTCACTAGTGGCTTCTCTCGAGAAAAATAGCAGACGGTGGGTGAACAAATTACTGTTGGGCAATTGATAGAACTTCAAATACTCATGATGATATCCAGGCAATGATTATTATATAGGCATCATGTCCAAGATTAGTAGACCGACTCCTACCTGCATCTACTACTATTACTCCACACGTCGACTGCTATCCAGCATGCATCTAGTGTATTAAGTTCATGGAGAAACGGAGTAATGCAATAAGAATGATGACATGATGTAGACAAGATCTATCTATGTAGAGATAGACCCCATTGTTTTATCCTTAGTAGCAGCGATACATACGTGTCGGTTCCCTTTCTGTCACTGGGATCAAGCACCGTAAGATCGAACCCACTACAAAGCACCTCTTCCCATTGCAAGATAAATAGATCAAGTTGGCCAAACAAAACCCAAATATCGGAGAAGAAATACGAGGTTATAAGAGATCATGCATAAAACAGATCAAAGAAACTCAAATACTTTCATGGATATAAAAAGATAGATCTGATCATAAACTCAAAGTTCATCGATCCCAACAAACACACCACAAAAGAGTTACATCATATGGATCTCCAAGAGACCATTGTATTGAGAATTCAGAGAGAGAGAGAGAAAGCCATCTAGCTACTAACTACGGACCTGAAGGTCTACAAAGAACTACTCACGCATCATCGGAGAGGCACCAATGGAGGTGGCGAACCCCATCCGAGATGGTGTCTAGATTGGATCTGGTGGTTCTGGACTCTACGGTGGCTGGATGAATATTTCGTCGATGCCTTTAGGGTTCTGGAGATATTGGGGTATTTATAGAGCAAAGAGGCGGTCCGGGGGGCACCCGAGGTGGGCACAACCCACCAGGGCGCGCCTAGGCCTCCTGGCACGCCTTGGTGAGTTGTGCCTCCCTCGGGGCACCCCCACGCACAGCCAGCGCTCATTGTGTTCCTTCTGGCCCATAAAAAATCTCCGTAAAGTTTTAGGGCATTTGGACTCCGTCTGATATTGATTTTCTGCGATGTAAAAATCATGGAAAAAAACATCAACTGGCACTTGGCACTATGACCAAAAAATGATATAAAATGATTATAAAACATCCAAGATTGATAATATAACAACATGGAACAAGCAAAAATTATAGATATGTTGGAGATATATCAGCAAACTATAAATATATAATCCAACTTTAAATACTAAATTTCTACACATGTCTAACATCTCTATCCCCCAAGAAACATTGAAGGAGCAAACATAAGCAAAGAATGCAACTATAACATGAGTCTGTCAAATCAGGACAATGTGTAAAGGGGGAATTTGTTAAAATACTTTGATGAATCCAAAAAATATGAAACATTACCATGTAACAGAGAGTATAAATTATTATTTTGTCAAAGTTCATATTTTTATCATGTTCTAACTATCTGTTAATATTTAGGACATAATGGAAATCTTTCTGTTTTCAGCACAACTCATAAGCTTGCAAACTAAGCATGGTAAAGGCTAAGCTTGACACTTTATTGAAAGCAAAGATATAAAACTTGATTACTACAGTAGCACTAATCATGTATACACACAAAAAGTATAAATATAAATATTGTGTTGCCTCTCAACAAGCGCTTTTCTTTAACGTCTTTTAACTAGACATGAAGGATTGATTACGTTTTCTCATCTTCACTTTCAGAAATTTCCTTCAGCGAGCAAATTCGCATTTTCTCTTCTAAAACTCTCCTAATCATAACACTTCGAGGTATGAAGTCAAGAACTTTGGTGTTATAACTAGGAACTTCCTTTTTTAGTTCACTAATGATAGGGTGCTCACTAATCATCTTAATTTCCACTTTTCCGTTGGAGGAAGATGAACTAGATTGAGGAACTTTAGGAACATAAATAAAATTTGGATTTTTATCTTTTGTATAACTCCTATTAATTTTTATTGAAGCAAAAGTTGTTCCTAGAGTATCCATCACTTCTTCCAACTTATCTATTCTTGAGGGTTGATGATCTATTTTTGTAGCCTAAAGCTCTTGTTCTAAATTTTTGATTTTCTTTAAAGCCTCACCTACCAAGGATCCAAGCTTGGTAACAATATTGTGGAACATTTTTTTAATCTCTTCTATTTTTTATTTAAATGGTGTACTATTTTCTGTGATATCTAATCTCCTCATGAGGTGTTCAAGAGTAACTTCAAATTCATCGGTGTTCATTGGTGGATATCCTACTACACTTTTTATAGCATTAAAGTCATCAAGAGTATTACTACTCACAAATCTACCACCCATTATATTGCCTAGCAAGTATCTATTCCGTAGAGTCACACCTATGTAAAAATTCTTAATGAGCACCATAGTAGATTGTTTACAAATAGACCTATTCTGAGAACCACAAATTCTATATGAATAATCTTTTAAACTTTCTCCCCCCTTTGTTCAATGTGAAGCACTTCCAATTCAGTAGACGTGGTAGCAAGCGAAGAACTAGCCATGGTAACATGCTAAAACAAAAAGTACTACATGTTGGAATTTAGATGTTTCTGTGTTTGAGTATTTTGAAAGCAAGAAATCAAAATAACTAGCAACAAAAAGTATTTAAGCATTATAGAACACAAGGAAGGAAAGTAAAGGAGTTTAGGACTTATGGTTGTGATCTAAGCTTCCTAGCAACAACGCCAAAAAAATGCTTGCGTCCTCTTAACTAGGAAGGTATTCCCCCCTCCTAGTGCAAGGGTTCGTAGCAAGCAACAATTTGCCTGAAGTGACCTCAAGGCTTATCGGACCAACATCAACTTAGTAACACAACCAATGACCAGCATCTGCACACAAGTATACAAAACTGCCTTGCCCCCAACAGGACTAGTGAGATTGTCAGTCTGACTATCTTGCTAGTTGCAAGGATTAAAAGCACAAGTGTATGGAAGATTTAATTGCAATGAAAAGTAAAAGCAAGTATTGAAATGAGAGCGTTGATTGGGATTGAAATTTTATAGGAAGAAGATGGATCAGGATTCCATAGGTTCACTAGTGGTTTTCCCCAAAAGAAAGCATGGTGTGGTAAACAAATTACAATTGAGCGTCAATGAAATTACAATATTTATAACTATGACTATCCATGACATAATCAACATATGAGCATCTCATCCAAATATCTATAGACCACCCAAGACCGCAATCAAACATGCGTCTTCTAATATTAAGTAAAACATAGAGTATTGCAATAAGCATGATGACATGAAGTAGATGGTATGTTGTATTCACGCTGATTTCAAAGGACAACTACACAACTATCCTTTATCCCTATTGGCAACACAAGACAAGCCTTTTCCACTATATCATTGTGGTAGATTACTTGCAAGGTTGAACCCAACTATCATACACAACTCCCTCTTGGGGATCAAACCTCAAACTTGGCCAAAGACATAAGAATATATCGGGGAGCATATGTGAAAAAGAATTATGCAGCAAAGAAACCAAATGGATCTAAAAAATACTCATGGATAAATTTGATCATAAAGTGATATTTCATCATATCCCAAACAAACCAACAGATTACATCAGATGGATCACAATCATGTAGGGCAGCTCATGTGATTTCTATATTGAGAAACATGGGAGATAAAACCATCTAGCTACTGCTATGGACCCATAGTCCAAAGGAAACTACTCACACGTGATCATGGTGGTCTTCAAGTTGATCTAGATGGCCACCGTGAAGAATTTCCACTCTGTCAGAGCTCCGGAAAAGGCCTCAAGATTGGATCGCCATGGAACAGAGGTGTGCGATGGCAGAAAAATTAGGGTTGAAAATTCCCGAAGTTTCAGGTATATGTAGAGGCAAGGGCGTCAAGAAGCAGTATATTAGAGAACCAGGGGGCCCACACGGCCCACCACCACATGCCCCTGGCCACGTGGAGAGTGCGAGTGGGGATTGTGGGTGCCCCCTGACCTATGTGAGTTGCCACTGGAAGCTTCCCGATGCAAAACTTCATCTGATTTTTTTTCAGATTTCTTTAGCTCGATAAAATTGGTTTTCCTGAAAATTCAAAAACATGCAGAGAACAAATGGCAATGGGCATTGAATTAATAGGTTAGTCCATAAAAATAGTATAAATTGGTGCCAAAACTATGCCAAAATGTTTTTTGACTGGTCTGTGTTAACTGCCTCAGTTGGCTAGCAGATGCTCATCATTGATGTGCCTTTTCTGGCTCATTTTTTATAACCTCGACAACGACGTCTGCCCAGTGAGATGCCAGTGATGATGGGTTAGTGCTATTCGGACCTGTAGTAGGGAATCTCTTAATGCACTATTCTACTTATATTGGATTAAGAGCTTACTATAACAAAATTGTCATTATCCCCATCAACACCTGCTCCAACAAGATGCTTCAGTTGGCCAGTATTCTAGGTTGCTCTGTAGGTTCTATGCATTTTACCTACTTAGGACTGCTTGTGTCTTACTAAGCCAAAATTGGAATATCGTATGCCAATAATGCAAAGAGTAAAGAGAAGATTTTTTGGTTGCTCTAAGTTGTTATCATGTGGTGAGAAGTTGGTTCTAGAATCTGTTTTCTCAAATCTCCCAATCTTTTATATGAGTTCTCTATCTCTTCCGTTTGGAGTGGTTGATCAACCCAGGAAGTACTTAAGGCACTACTTTTGGTGGAAGTATGGCATGGAGGATAGAGGTCCTGCATTGATTGTTTGGACTCAAGAAGATCAGGGGATTGGGAGTGCTTGATTTAGCCACCCATAATAAATGCCTCCTGATGAGACATTTGCACAATTTTTTAAATTATGAAGATTTGAAGTGGGTCAAATTGATTTGGAAAACTCACTACGATGGAAGATCCATTACTACTAGACAAGTGGGTTGTTTTTGGTGGAAAGGCATAATTAAGTTCATTCCATAATTCAAGCAGGTAGTAAAATGCACAGTTGGGCAAGATAGTTATATTATTTTGTGGCAAGACAGTTGGAGTGATACTCTCCTTAAACACAAATCTCTAGAGCTATTTTCTTTCACCCTCCATGAAGACATTTCTATCAAGGAGCCTCTACACAAAGAAAACTTGGTTGGCAACTTTCACACTCCTTTGTGTTTGCAAGCCTATGAACAATTCTAGCAATTTCATATTATGATCCAGAACATTCAGCTCCATAAATGCCCAAACATATTTTGCTGCCACCCATGAAGCACTTTTTTATCCTTGGAAGTCTTCTGGATAGTCTTCAATCAGAATGTGCAAAATTTTGAGACAAGATTTAGAAGCCCAATTCATCTTCGGATCATTGTGGAAGAGTTTGTTATTCTCAGATATAAAATCTTCTTCTGGTTGCTTTTCATGCGAGGATCAACACAACGAATTTCCTGCACCGGAAGAATTTCCATCTACCATCTTATAATTGTGTTATTTGCACCCTAAATTCTGAAAAATCAGCCCTCCGTCTTTTGTGGGACCGTCCTTTTGCATGGATTGTTGGGAGGCAAATTTTAACATGGTCCCTCTTACATTCTCTTTTTACATGTGAGGTAAGAAGGTAAGAGTTAATCAAGCCACTCATTAATGAGATCAACGGCTAAGATCTATTTTATACTCTTACCTCTCATGTGAAAAGAGGGACCGTGTTAAAACTGCACTGGTTGGGAATCTATTGTACCCACTAGAAACATAGGCATACCAGTTCTTGGAAATCCTTTTGAGCTTGACATCTTTGCCCTGAACATCATCATCATGGGTTTTTGGCATATTTGGATGCTGAGCAATTCTTGGACATTCAATCATGAACTACCCAATGTCACCTCCTGGAGATTTCTGCTCAAGAATGACCTCGTGCTCACATCCCACAGAATTAAGAACAAGTATGAAGTAGAGTTCAAGAACTAGATTGCTGAGCACCTCAATTAAAGATTAAATCTAACTTTATGATGTTTCCTAGAACTGGTGTTGGATGAGCCCAAGGGCTTCTTTTGCCTTTTGTTTTTGTATATATATATATTTATTTCATATTAATGAAATTACCATAGAACTATTGTTCCACGGTTCAGACTTCGAAAAGAAAAAAAAAACTATGATAAGCGGGTAATTAACTTTCGCCTAAGGAGAGGCTCGAGAAGGCGATCTGGCCAGCCTCCTCCGTCTTAAAAGTGTTTGTAGCTATGGTATTGGTCTGATCCGAAGACCAGTGGGTTTGTAACTTCCTCGGAAAGAACTCGTGGAAGACATATATCAACTCCCTGCGAGCGACGTCATGCATGGTCGTGCATATATAATTCTGTTTTGGAAGATTCACATATCGTCGATTTTACGGCGGTCGGGCGGTCAGCAGGAAGATGGTAAATGGTTCTCACTCTGGTGCCCTTGCGCGCGCTGTTGCGGCTTCAGACTTGGTAAAATGGAAGGAAAATGATCCTCGAGAAAACAGAGCAAACGGAGTCAGCGGCCAAAGCGCACATCAACTAGCAGCCAGACATGGATGCATGCTTTAGAGGCTAGACGACGGACGCCCGTCCCCATACGTTCTTATGGCGTATGCGCACGGAACCTTCGTCTTGCGCACGCGTCCATGTCAAAATTGAACGCATGCGGAGAACATATACACTTCCGTCGCCTGCGTCTGCGTGTATATATATTGCAACTTCTAATGCAGCGGCGGATAAATTATCTCCAGAGCTGGCTCAGACAAAAACAGGACTAGAGTGTGCAGCTGCAGTAGAGAAGCAAGAAGAGGATAGCCAGTATGTCGAGGGAGATCCATAAGATCGCGAGCCTGCGCCGGGACAGTTGGCGAAGCAGCGATGACGTGTTCTCGCGGTCGTCGTCGCGCTTCCAGGACGAGGAGGACGACGAGGAGGCTCTGCGGTGGGCGGCGCTGGAGCGGCTGCCGACGTACGACCGCGTGCGGCGTGGCATCCTGCAGGCGGAGACAGGCGAGAAGATCGACGTGGACGTCGGCAGGCTCGGCGCCCGCGAGAGCCGCGCGCTCATCGACCGCCTCGTCCGCGCCGCCGACGACGATCACGAGCGCTTCCTCCTCAAGCTCAAGGACCGCATGGACAGGTCCGATCGTTACGCTAAGCTAGTGTTACTATGTCACGAGCTCACGCGCGCGGGCATTGTGTCACGCACACTACCTATACCGATACCTCTGCTTACGTGGTAGTACGTGTCTGTGTGTGCAGGGTTGGGATAGATTACCCGACCATCGAGGTGCGGTTCGAGAAGCTGGAGGTGGAGGCGGAGGTGCTCGTCGGCAACCGGGCCCTGCCCACGCTCGTCAACTCCGTCAGGAACACGCTGGAGGTAAACGTCCACAACTTATACAGTCTCCCTCTCGCTCTCGCGCTCGGTGGGTTCCAGATATACTGTACTTCTTTCCATGCATCAGCGTTTCACTAGAAAAGTCATGACAAATCTTGAAAAGAAATTGACCATATTGGTACGTGATACATTCAACATCGCAAGTCCAAACTCAATATTATATATAGCTAAAAAGAGGCATAAGTTCAAAAGCAAAAGGAAAGTACTGAATTTAAATCATGATCAGTCAACGTTAGATTATGGTACAGCAAATGGCAGGATATCCTCTATTTTGTTTCTTGATTCATGTTATTAAGTTGTACTAGAGCTACCACAATTAACATGGATCGGAAGGGGCACTGAATTTGAATTATGATCAGATTATGGTACTTCCTCCATTTTTATATACAAGGCCACTATGAAATATATGTTTTGCATCTATACAAGGCACCAGTAATCGAGGCAAAATGATATTTTCTCGTACTAGCAACATGTTTAATAGTTGCATGCATGCATTCATAATGATAATCAGCTACTTCTTCCACTCAGTTTTCTTGCATGCATGTGGGGTATTAATGATCCCTGTAAACGAAAAGAAAAGCTGACTCTCAAAGCAAACATTAAATTTTGCATTGGTACCTATAATTTGAGTTTGTGGCCTTGTATATAAAAATGGAGGAGGTACAACAAACGACATGATATTCTGTATTTTGTTTCTTGAGTCGTGGATCGAATAAAGTTCCTGTTGCAAGAATTTGTAGCAATCCATTTATTAATAACAAAATTATAATATATGAGAACAGTAAATCATCCACATCCCCGCCCCTATATGAAGACGTAACAGTAAATGTAGAGCGGCTGCAAGTTATAGTTATTGTGACCTTCTTGCTTCAGTGGGTGATATATTGCTAAAATCACTAAAAATAAAAATTGTGACAATGATGTGGCAATCTTGTGTGTACTGCCTACCAGTAAATGGAAGGTGGTTGCACATTATAGTGCCTTGTGATCATTTGGATTTGGTGGAATGTTTTGTTGCTTAAAAGGTTAAAAATATATATATAATTGATGAAGATGATTGTGTACCAGTCTTGCGTTTGTTGAAAAAAGGGATGGCTTACTAGTTATATAGGATTTTCGCGATAGTCCAACTAAAACAAGGTCACAATGCTGGGAGTAAGACGTTTTAGAGTTCGAGCTCCATGAAGCTCTTTCTATGGAATAATAATAATATTTAGAAGTTCTACAAAGTTCTAAAAAAGTCACACATGCATATGGATGTATTCAAGATGGTTGTAAAGTTTCATGGTGGATATATTCCACATGTGTTGTGAGCACTAGTGCAAATGCACACGCTAAAAAGAGCCCATCGCACATGATATTACAAACCGAATGGTAAAACAAATGTCCAATTAAATGCCTATAAATCAAATTAATGACTTAAATATAGTAAATGATCCCTAAAATGGATAAATTTGAGCATGGAGTATGTTAGGATGTATGTCGAGTGTAGAAAAAGTTTCCAGATCAAATGATAAAACAAATGTCAATTCACCTTCAAACCAAACAATTCCTCTATAAACCACGATTCTTCTAGGAAGATGGTTTGGTTTCTAAGTAGTATACATACCAACTTATGTGAAATTATCTCAACTTTTTACCACAACCTATTGAGGTCATATCATCACACCATGCCAAGTTTCATGTTATTTATACTTCATTTACATTATTTAGAATTAAAAAACCAATAAACTCAATGTTTGTGGTCGACTCTTCGCACATAGTAGTTTGAAATTTCTTATACATTGAATACAATTATAATTAATACCCTAAATATGATTTTAAAACCATTTTTTTGTGCACTATTGCATGTACTCATAGTTAAAATTTGAATTATATCCATTAAAAGCCTAGAAATTGACTTAATGACTAAAAAATATAGCAAACAAAGCCTGAAAAATGTCAACATTTAACATGGAGAATAACATGGTATATGTTGAGTGTATGAAAAGTTTCAAGGTCAGGCAACGAAGCAATGTAAATTCACCTTCAAACCTGACGCATTCGCTATCGAAACCGCAATTCTTCCTCCCAAATGGTTGGGTTTCTAAGCAATGTACACACCAACTTTTGTGAAATCTTATCAATTTTTTACCACATCCTATTGAGGTCATATCGCGACTCCTTGCCAACTTTCATGCTTTTCAGACTTCATTTTCATGTTTTAGAATTTTTAAATATAAACTCGATGTTTCTGGTTGACCCTTTACACAAAAATGTTTGAAATTTCTTTTCATTTATTATATATGGCATACACAAGTATAATCACGACCTTAAATATTATTTTTCAAACTAATTTATGAACTATTGCATGTACTCATAGTTGAGATTTGAATTTTATCCATTGAACGCCTAGAAATCAACTTGATGACTTAAATAAAACAAATGAAACCTGAAAAATAACAAATTTTAACATGGAGGATGCTATGGTGTGTGTTGAGTGTAGACAAAGTTTCAAGGTAAAAAATTGAAGCAAATATCAATTCGCTTCCAAAGCTGACGCATTTCCTCTCGAAACCAAAATTCTTCCTCTCATATGGTTCGACTTCTAAGAAGCGTGTATCACAACTTTCGTTAAACCTTCTCAATTTTTCCCATGAACTATTGAGGTTATATTAGGACACCATGCCAAGTTTCATGTTTTCAGACTTCATTTGAATTTTTTAGAATTAATAAATCAATAAAACTCAATGTTTATGACTGACTCTTGCCACAAAATGTTTAAACTTTCGTTTCATTTCTTGTATATGGCATACAAGTATACTAAATACCCTAAATATGATTTTCCAAACCATTTCTGTCTGTTGTTGCATGTACATGTGGTTCAAATTTGAATTATATCCATTAATGCCCAGAAATTAACCTAATGAGTTAAATATAGCAAATGAATCCTGCAAAATGCTAAATTTTCACATGAATGTTGCAATGATGTATGTTGAGTATAGAAAAAAATCAAGATAAGACGAAGAAGCAAATGTCAATTTGCCTACAAACCTAAACAAAATTTCTCTCGAAGCCATAATTCTTCCTCGCAAATGGTTTGATTTCTAAGCAGTCTACATGCAAAATTTTGTGACAACTTTCTCAATGTCTACCACAACCTATTGAGGTCATATCATGACACCATTCAAAGTTTCATAGTTTTTATGCTTCATTTACATTTTTTTTAGAATTAAGACTCCGTTCCTCAATAAACTCAATGTTTGTGGTTGACTCTTGCCACATAGATGTTTGATTTAAAAAAAAATCTTTATAAGGTATAAAAATATACTGAAGACCCTAATTATGTTTTTCAAAACATTTTTGTGCACTGTTTCATGTACTTGTAGTCCATATTTGAATTATATCTATTAAATGCCTAGAAATCGACTTAATGACTTAAATAACAAATGGACCTGAAAAATTACAAATTTTAATATGGAGGATGCCATAGTGCATGTTGAGCGTAGAAAGGTATCAAAGTCATACAATGAAGCAAATGTCAATTCACATTAAAACTCAAAAAAAGGGCGGGTCTATATTGCTTGAAAAAAATATGTGCAGGGCATCATACACAGTTGCGTTGTTCCAACTGAGCACGATAGTAGGCTACATCATCACGTGTCTTGCTTGTAAAAGCATGTATAAGACATCACACGTGGTTGCATTTTTACCGTGTACAATGATGGGTTACATTTCATATATTTTAAAACATCACACACGTTTGTGTTTTTATGACCATATGTGATGTTTGCTACATCACACACGTTTCTTTACAAAACGATGTGCAAGGCATCACACATGGGTGTGTTTTTAAAACCATGTAAAATGATAGGCTACATATCACATATAATTATTATTTTCACAAAAAATGTGTGCAAGGCATCACACACGGTTGTATTATTATAACCGTGTGCGATGTTGGCCACATCACACACCACTTTTTTTAAATGTGTGTCATATTTCGATATGGCACATGCTTTATTGAAGGTGTGTGCCATATGTACATCATAGTTTTGCCTATTGTGTGTGATAGGAGGGCTTAATAGCATCATTTTGCACTAATGAAGCTACACACAACAAAACAAGTTTGTGGATTTTTGTTAAATCATTCCGCTATGAAACTTTACACACCGGTAGAATACATCCATGTGTAAGTGTAGGTTTGTTTTCAGAATTTTCAGAAACTTAAAAATACTGTTTTTTTAATTACATGCAACCCCAAGCTCCAAAAGAAATTTCCATCTCTATGTTTTTAGTATAGTTCTCCATACAATATCTTTTTGGCGAGTAAGTGCATGTATCTATAGCCCTCGACCAAATGAAGAAATCTTGCAAAGTTCAACTCAAAATAGACCACAAAACTCTTACGCCTCGAAAATCAAAGTAAGACAATGTGAACGGACCCTCCCCCTCTCGCCTCATCCAATCGCCTCTACGTGCTCACTCTAACGACCGGCAACTGCCACTGCACCCTCTATGGCATCATGACATCATTAAAATCACCATTCCTAGCAACAGTCATCACATTGCCACTGCGAGGTTCTATGTCATTTAATAGAGCATATGTTGGGCATTTTTTCGACAAAAGGTGAATTTTATTAACTTAAAATGAAGCATTAAGGGGATACAAACACAATAAGCAACACACCCGGCCTCTGCATAGTTAGGATGCACACAAGCAACACCAAAGCACGCACACGAATATCACACAAATAACTAGCAAAGTCATACAAGACCGAAACTATGCCTTGGAGTAAAAAGAAAATAAAAAATCTCAAAGCGATCAAAACAATGATCAACAATCTACAACAACAACCATATCCGCACCAACAATCACTTGACAACACCAGTAGCATGAGATGGATTCTTCAACAACAACGCCTTCAGGAAAGGAACAACGCTCAAGTGCCACCGTTGCCGGATCCAACCCCGGATGGGTAGATCATTGGTTTTCACCCTGAAGAACAAGTCTGAGCAAATACGAGCAACGCCTTCAACAAGGTAACAACATACTCCCTTCGTTCCATAATATAAGAGCGTTTTTGACACTAGTATAGTATAAAAAATGTTCTTATATTATGAGACGGAGGGAGTAGTAAATATCGCCATTGCCATATATAACCAATGAGGCCAAACCTCGGGTTTTCACCCCGGAGCTTGAGATGCACTACCAAATTAAAGTGAACTTGTGTTGTCGCCACCATTTTCCGCGATCTCAGCATCTACCATACAAATAAAGTATGCTTACAAAAGCAGGCAGTCGAGCCACGACAAGAGTCGGTCGCCGCCAATAGCTTCAAACAGCGAAGATCATCGTTGGACATTGCAACGGAGAATTAAGGAGGAAGGTCGCTCGCACCACCAAATCCCGCGATGGGACGCTCCGACAATCCCATGCCATCCTCATGCTCCGTCGTCCTCGTCCGTGGTGACAGAATCAATCATCAAAACATACTCCCTCTGTCCCAAAATAAATGTCTCAAGCTTAGTACAATTTTGTACTAAAGTTAGTACAAAGTTGAGACAATTATTTTGAGACAGAAGGAGTATTTGTTATTGTCGTTAGATCTGAAGGTTCGACAATCACTTGCACATGGGGTCATCCCACTTACTTCTCTTCACCCGGGACTGGCTCGACCAGCAAATCCACCCGCCTCTGCACATCCAAATCCTTTGCGTCAAGCCGCCGTATATAGGCTGCATCTCCGAAGAAAAGCCGCCAAACGCCGGATCAAGCCCGAATCGCGGCTAAATTTCATGTTTTGACCCTTTTCTCAAACCTATTTGATATCTGACCCTAGTTTGAAAAAAAAAATCAAAATATGACTATTTTGCTACCGACAGGGTCCATAGGGTATAACAGCCTACCGCCAAGGTCCCTGACGGTAGGGTTGCATGCCATACCATAAAATCCTATTGAACACAATGCGTGTTCATGCCTACCGCCGAACACCTTGGCGGTAGGGATGTACAGGCTACCGCCAGCCTGTTTGTCGGTAGGATGTTTCTTACCGCAGGTCCGAATAGGTTTGAGAAAATGGTCAAAACACGCAAATTTGCCCCGAATGGCGCTGCCACAAAGGTGCAGCCGCAACGGCCTCGAGAACAGCCGGCGAGAGGCGCCACACGCCCACCGTATCCCCCGCAGCAGCAGGCAAACCTTTGGCAGGCCGCCGGACGCGGACGAGCAGATCCGTCATAGCTGTCCACCACGACTGCTCCGCCCCCTGGCCGACTCTCCCCGTTGCAGAGAAAGGCCGCCACCACCAGGTCCATGGCCGCCGACCGAAGACAAACGCTGATGTAGGCCGTCCGCTCGGCGCACCATGGAAAGCAGGGGAGGGCAAATTCCCGCCGCCGCCGTCACCAGGCCAGGCTTTGCCGGAGGTGACCACTGGCGGCGGCGAGGGAGAGAGAGCTGGGAGAGGAGGCCTGAGGCCGACGAGATCTGATCGCCGCCTGAGCCTCCCTACGAGAGAGAGAGACATACACCACCGGGCATATGTTGGACATGGCCAACTTCATGTATAATGTTCTTCGTTTGCCTGTGTGATTGATATGCAAAGCTTTATACCTTCGTATGTGCTAAGGTATTCTCTTGGTGGTGATTTACTCTAGGCTATCGGGCATGCTCTCCACATCTTTTCCCGAAGGAAGCATTCGATGACCATACTCCATGATGTTAGTGGGATCATCAAGCCACGAAGGTGAAACCATTAACACTCTGTTTTGAATAATGCCAAACTGCTTGTCTCGGTTCTGCGCTAACAATCCATGGTCTTGTTTTTTTTTTCTGTAGGATGACTTTGCTATTAGGACCTCCCGGGTCCGGCAAGACCACATTGCTCTTGGCATTGGCCGGGAAGCTTGACAAGGAGCTCAAGGTTCGCAAACCGCGTGTTAAGTGTTCATTTCTTGAGCTATAGATGGATACTCTAGTAGAGTTAACATGGATAAATCCATTTTGGGTGTTTTTCGCTATCGGACAGGTTTCAGGTAAGGTTTCCTACAACGGCTATGAGATGAATGAATTTGTCCCCGAAAGAACAGCTGCGTACATCAGCCAGCATGATCTCCACACTGGGGAGATGACTGTAAGGGAGACCTTGGCCTTTTCAGCACGCTGCCAAGGTGTTGGCTCTCGATATGGTATGAACTTGAATGAATAATAGTATAACTGAGACCAAGTAATTGGTTGTTGAATTTTGTTGTTCTGCTTCTTCTAGAAATGTTGACTGAGTTGGCAAGAAGGGAAAATACAGAGAACATCAAGCCAGATAATGATATCGATGTTTATATGAAGGTGAGGTTGTTTTCACAGCTCTGACAACGAACATTTGGAGATGATTACTCATATGTATTGTGTTTTTTATTAGCAGAGTAACTACCACTTAAGTATTTAATCTACTCATGCAGGCCTCAGCAATGGGAGGACAGGAATACAACGTTGTTACAGAGTATATACTGAAGGTACAACATGCCAGTTGTAGATCTAATGCTAGAAATAGAAGGATCGTTTTTATTGGGATATTTTCTTCTTAATCATCTCACTGTCTGCTACTCTGTTACAAACCCGCAGGTGCTAGGATTGGATATCTGTGCTGACACAGTGGTAGGAAATGACATGTTAAGGGGTATATCCGGTGGACAAAGGAAGCGTGTGACAACAGGTATGCTTAATGGTAGAATGAAATTTTGTACAATAAGATTTTTGTGTTGTTGATATACACAAAACTTTGAGATTTTTAGTGACATAATAAAACGGCTTTAAATCATATGTATCATCTTCTTCAAGAATTAAGCTTCTTAAAAATCTCCAATTGCTAGGTGAAATGCTTGTTGGTCCAGCAAGAGCTCTGTTCATGGATGAGATATCTACTGGGCTGGACAGTTCAACCACATACCAGATTGTGAACTCCATTAGGCAGACTATCCACGTCCTTGGTGGGACTGCTGTCATCTCCTTGCTCCAGCCGGCACCAGAAACATACAACTTATTTGACGATATTATACTCCTCTCTGATGGGTATGTTGTGTACCAAGGAGCCCGTGAACACGTTCTCGAGTTCTTTGAGTCAATGGGCTTCAGATGCCCGCAGAGAAAGGGTGTTGCGGACTTCTTGCAAGAAGTATGTGCATCATCTATAAATTGCTATGGCGTTTGATCGTTCTAATTTTTAAAGATGAAAGTTACTAATATATATCTTCATATGGGTGCATTGAAAAGGTGACATCAAGGAAAGATCAAGAGCAATATTGGTATAGGACTGACATGCCATATCATTTCGTGCCCGTGAAGCAATTTGCTGATTCATTCCATTCCTTCCACATGGGACAATTTGTTCAGAATGAGCTTTTAGAGCCATTTGACAGGACCAAGAGCCACCCTGCTGCTCTTGCTACCTCAAAGTTTGGTGTCAGTAGGATAGAGCTTCTCAAGGCAACCATGGATAGAGAGTTTCTACTTATGAAGAGGAACTCATTTTATTTTATTTTTAAAGCTGCTCAAGTAAGTTTGTATTTTCTAGTTACTTTTTACATTGCTAGGAATTATGGTGAAGATTTGCTAACATCATTCTTTCGTTTTCATCATTACAGCTATCTCTTATGGCATTCCTCGCGATGAGTACATTTTTCCGTACCAACATGCACCGTGACCCCACTTACGGAACAATATATATGGGGGCACTATACTTCGCCATTGACGCAATCATGTTTAATGGTTTCTCGGAGCTTGGCATGACTGCCACGAAACTTCCAGTTTTCTTCAAGCAGAGGGATCTTCTTTTTTTCCCTGCATGGGCCTACACCATACCAGCGTGGATTCTCCAGATTCCCATAACTTTTTTTGAGGTCGGAGTTTATGTTTTCACAACATACTATGTCATTGGATTTGATCCCAGCGTAGGCAGGTAAGGTGCACCGGAGTCATTCAAAATATAAACTCTAGACAGAAATTTGATTTGTGTGGATGTAATTGAATTGATTGTTTCACTAATATTATATATATTGTTCTCAGATTATTTAAGCAGTATATGCTGCTCCTTGCACTCAATCAGATGTCATCCTCACTGTTCCGCTTCATTGCTGGACTTGGAAGAGACATGGTTGTGTCTAGCACCTTTGGGCCCTTAGCATTGGCGTCTTTTACAATATTGGGTGGCTTTATTCTTGCAAGACGTGAGTTAATAAATTTGTTCTGGTCACTTAAAATATGTTGTTATCACTACTTGCATAGATGATGTTAGGTGGTAACTGTTTTAACATATTTTCATCCAAATCTTTCTTCGTATGCTCTAGCTGATGTGAAGAAATGGTGGATTTGGGGTTACTGGGTATCTCCATTGTCGTACGCACAGAATGCTATTTCAACAAATGAATTTCTGGGCCATAGTTGGAACAAGGTAAGAACCTAACTAACCAGCAATAAAATTAGCCACTAGGAAATAGCAAGTTTGACATGGTGCCCAAACGTTATAGATTCTTCCTGGACAAAATGATACAATGGGAATTATGGTCCTGAAATCTCGTGGAATTTTTACCGAGGCCAAGTGGTATTGGATTGGATTTGGTGCCATGATTGGATACACACTCCTCTTCAACCTGCTATACACCCTAGCTCTTTCAGTTTTGAATCGTAAGTATTTTCTAGTAGACTGATTTTTATATCTTAAATTCAACAATTTGGTAATAAATATAGGTGATCTAAAAAGGTTAATCCGCTTTATTTTTACAGCATTAGGTGGCACTCACCCAACAATGCCTGAAAATTCAATAAAGGAAAAGCACGCCAACGTAACTGGAGAAATTTTGGAAGATTCTGAGAAAAAGAAATGTAGAAATCTAGAATTGTCTGGCAGCACCAACCAAAACTGTGCGACCAGCAACGTGGATTCTAGTTCAAGAAGGAAGGGCATGGTGCTCCCGTTTGCGCAACTGTCACTAAGCTTTAACACCGTAAAATACTCAGTGGACATGCCACAGGTATATTTCTTCATTAAATAATTAATGCACGGATTACAAATATATCTTTATAAAAAACTGTGTTGTCTGACACTGGCAGGCAATGTCGGCACAAGGAGTGACAGATGACCGCTTGGTGCTTCTAAAGGGAGTTAGTGGTTCTTTCAGGCCAGGAGTGCTTACCGCATTGATGGGTGTGAGTGGCGCCGGAAAGACTACTCTTATGGATGTATTAGCGGGAAGAAAAACTGGAGGTTACATAGAGGGGGATATCACCATCTCAGGCTATCCAAAGAAGCAAGAGACTTTTGCACGTATATCAGGATACTGTGAGCAAAATGATATTCATTCTCCGCACGTAACCGTTTATGAGTCACTCGCGTTTTCCGCATGGCTGCGCCTTCCATCGGAAGTTGATTTAGTCACAAGAAAGGTTAGCTATCTAGATTGAAGCAATATCTAGCCTTGTTTTTTTACTTTAAATTATTTGAGAACTTATGAACTGAATCTAACAACAGATGTTTATCGAGGAGGTCATGGAGCTTGTAGAGCTCACCTCATTGCGGGGTGCACTTGTTGGTCTTCCAGGAGTTAATGGTCTATCAACTGAGCAACGCAAGAGATTAACTATTGCTGTGGAGCTTGTTGCTAACCCTTCGATCATTTTTATGGATGAACCAACATCTGGTCTTGATGCTCGGGCAGCCGCAATTGTCATGAGGGCGGTAAGGAATACTGTAAATACTGGTAGGACAGTTGTCTGCACTATTCACCAGCCAAGTATTGACATATTTGAAGCATTTGATGAGGTTGATAATTCTTGATCCCTGTTTTGGATTTTTTATTAAATTATTAAGCATAGTTCATGCATTTACTATTGTCTGAATATATGATTACAGCTTTTCCTAATGAAGAGAGGAGGAGAAGAGATATATGTCGGACCACTAGGCCATAATTCCTCAAAATTGATTGAGTACTTCGAGGTAAAAAGAGAAGTAAAGTGAACTATTATTACTGAGAAATTTACAATTATTACCAGCTACTCCCTCTGTAAACAAATATAAGAGCGTTCGCTCTTATATTAGTTTACGGAGGGAATAAATAATATCAAAAGTAAAATCCCTTTTTTTTGACTCGTACAGGGAATTGAAGGCGTTAGTAAGATAAAAGATGGATATAACCCAGCAACATGGATGCTGGAAGTGACATCTATTGTCCAAGAGGAGATGCTTGGTGTTGACTTCTGTGAAATCTACAGGAGATCAGAACTCTATCAGTTAGCTATCCTACTATGAAGTTCAATTGATGATGTCTATTTTAGTTCCAATTTAATAGGTTTTATTTTTTCTTGAATTTCAGAAGGAACAAGGAACTTATAGAAGAGCTAAGCACACCACATCCTGATTCCAGTGATCTTGACTTCCCTTCACTGTACTCTAGATCATTCTTCACACAATGCCTAGCTTGCTTATGGAAGCAGAACTTATCATATTGGAGGAACCCATCTTATACAGCAATGAGATTTCTCTTCACTATCATCATTGCACTACTGTTTGGGACAATGTTTTGGGGCTTGGGCCAAAAAACGTACATCTTCTAACATTTATAACCTAACTTCTTTCTAATTAACAAACATCGGATACTTATCTAAAATTTATATTCTTATCTTGGTACAGTAAAAGAGAACAAGATCTGTTCAATGCAGTGGGATCAATGTATGCTGCAGTTCTTTACCTCGGAATCCAAAACTCCGGTACTGTTCAACCGGTGGTGGCAGTGGAGCGCACAGTTTTTTATAGAGAAAGAGCAGCCGGCATGTATTCAGCTTTCCCATATGCATTTGGACAGGTATTTTGTCAAATAATCCAGATCTACTTGCATGTTGTGTATATGACCATAATTAAGGGAATTTTCTTTCGAATCTGCCTCATTTGAGTACAACTATCCATAACACTACAAAACTATTTTGTCTGTTCAGGCTCAAAATCTAATGATACTAGTTTATCCTTCTGTAGGTTGCGATTGAATTTCCATACATCCTCGTTCAGACCGTGATATATGGTGTACTAGTCTACTCGATGATTGGATTTGAGTGGAGTGTTGCCAAGTTTTTTTGGTACTTGTTCTTCATGTACTTCACACTTCTATATTTCACCTTCTACGGGATGATGGCGGTAGGACTGACACCAAATGAGAGCGTAGCGGCAATCATCTCAGGAGCAGTCTACAATGCGTGGAACCTCTTCTCAGGATATCTTATTCCTCGACCTGTAAGTACTACATCATTGCATATTACTTGCTTTGGTGTCTAATTACTTGTCTTAGATTGATCAACATATTATTCTGAAATATATGGGTCACATATTTAACCGTTTTCTTCAGAAAATTCCTGTTTGGTGGAGATGGTATAGTTGGATTTGCCCAGTCGCATGGACACTATACGGATTGGTTGCCTCGCAGTTTGGCGATATTCAAACGAAACTCGTCACCAAAGATCAAACTGTGGCCCAGTTCATCGCAGAGTTCTATGGGTTCGACCGTGACTTGTTGTGGGTTGTTGCAGTAGTTCATGTTGCTTTCACCGTGGGTTTTGCTTTCATGTTCAGTTTTGCGATTATGCGGTTCAACTTTCAGAGGAGATGAAGGAGATTGTCAATTTTTTTGTATCCGGCTGTGATTATGCGGTTCAACTTTCAGAGGAGATGAAGGAGATTGTCAATTTTTTTGTATCCGGCTGTATTTGCACTGGGTGCACTGCTGATGCATAGCACCCGTTGTTAATGGAGATCACTGTAAACATTTGAGGTTTTTGTTCTTGTTCCATTCTGCACAGAAGATCCTTCACAAGGTCTTATTACACCCTGCTATTCAAGATTATCAGGAGAGTGCAAAGCCCTCCCGGTTTCATTAAAATTAAATTATCAAGTTCAGTACTCCCTCTGTCTCATAATATAAGACTTTTTTGGGGACAGAGGGAGTAGCTATGATTCAAAGAAACAACAACAAAAATTTAGGACTACAGACATAGTTGATCATTCCATACATCCCAGACAACCAAGCAGTCAGCACATAACAGAAGGATCCACTTATTCATATACATCTCAGCCGGGGATGATGTAGACGCCGTTTTGGTCTTCTTCAGAGGAGATCTGAGGAAGATCTATTTGATGGTAGATCATCTAGGAAAAAACTCCTCCTCGAGTAGAATCTGCCATTTTAGACTAAAACAAATTCTGTCACCCCATCAGCCAGTTTTCGAGGACGAGGATTTATCAGCTGGGAGATTTTTTTTTTTGCATTTTCCAGATGATCCTTCATGAGTAGGATCTGCCAGAGTAACTAGTATCAGTCGCCAGACCTGCTTAGTATCAGACCAAACTGCACTAGTATTAAAATTGAGCATTTCTAGTCTTTTAAATGCGCCACATAGCAGAAGCACAGGCAGCAGAACTGAATTAGTACATGCTTTTATTTTCAGACCAGTACCCCTATTACACAGTGCTATCTCGACAGCAACTAACAAAGTGCACAGTTTCACACACACAACACACGAAAGCGCCGTAATAACCCACTTCTGCCGACACGTCTGGCGCGCCGAGGAACGGGGTCGTTCGCTCACGGGAACGGCGCGTGGCGCTTCATCTCGTGCGGCACGACGTCGACGGCGAAGCCCTTGTGGTGGCGGACCCAGTAGTCGGCCTGGCCCGGGCGCGGCTCCGCCGGCACCTCCACGTCGGCCCTGGCGGCCTTGAGCTCCTCCGTGGAGAAGCTGTACTTCTGGTCGCGCTTCCGCACCAGGTCCGGGCGCACGGCGCCCTCGCGCTCCCCCTGCGGCGACACCATGAGCGCGGGCGCGCCGAGCGGCAGGCGGTCGCCGCGGTCCACCTGCCAGGTGCACCAGAACTTGCCGAACGTGCCGGCCATGTGGTCCAGCTCCGGCTTCCCCAGCATGCTGGGCACCCACGGGTTCGCCCACAGCCCCGCCTTGATCTCGTGCGCGTGCGAGTGCCACAGCTTCTGCTCCTCCGCCGGCAGCGACTCGAAGATCTTCCTCGACACGATGTACTCCACGCCGATGAGGCGGGCGTGCTTGTCGTCGGAGTCGTAGACGGGGCACTGGAGGACGTCCTGGTTGAGGCGGGAGACGTAGTGGTGGGTCTCCACCTGCCGGTGCGGGTCGTGCGCGTACAGGGCGAACGTGCACACGTGCTGCTTCATCTGCTTCACCGGGCGCAGCGACTGCAGCGCCGCCGCGCCCTTGTCCAGCAGCATCGTCGACGTGGTCGTCGGCTTCCCCGGCGGCCCGCCGTCGCCTCCGGTCGAGGCCGGCGTCGGAACGGGCTTCTCGTCGCTAGACGCCATCGATGGATCTGGAGTCGGCTCGTTGGCCTGTACTTCTGGGTCAGGAGCCTGCGCTTCGGGTGAGCTTTTAAGTCGTGGCGGCATTGGGACTTGGATGGGCTGCCGGGTGACACGTACGTGGTGACGAGGCTGGACGTGGCAGATGCGTTGTGCGGCTGCGGCGACAAGTGTTGGCTCGCATGGGGTTTGAGCATTCAAGGCTCTCAGCCACACCCCGCGCCCGGTGCAAGGAACGAAGTTAGGGACGGGAAACGTATCGCCGATCCACATGAAACACCTCAGCTTAATGTTGTTCATCCAATTTTTTTGACTGATTGT
Organism: Aegilops umbellulata; assembly: GCA_032464435.1. NCBI lineage: Eukaryota > Viridiplantae > Streptophyta > Magnoliopsida > Poales > Poaceae > Aegilops > Aegilops umbellulata. The sequence goes on along the minus strand of CP136056.1, from coordinate 343,728,398 downwards.
CTTTCTCTTACTAAGTATGCTGCTCTGAGAAACACTTTGGAGAGACAGGTCTAACCTCGAGACCGCGCCCGCCGTGCGTCACTCTGACGCCGGCGTTCACCCTCCCGTCGTCCGCCACTCCGGCGACGCCGGCTACCTCTCTCGCGCCCGCCTCCTCCGCGGCGCGCTCCCTCTCCCTCGCTTCGCTTTCGTGTCCATGGCGTCGAGCCCCAACTCCATGGCCGCTCCTTCCCGCAGGGCTGGCGACCGGTCGGTGATGTCTGGGCTCGGGATCTCGTCCTGCTCGAAGTCCTCTGACGCTGCTGGCGGGCGGGAGGTGTCGTCGGGGGTCCGCGCGGAGGTCGGCAGCCCGGCGGCCCTGCTCGCTCCCGCCTCGCAGCCGGCGGCCGAGGGGGTCCGGAGGTCGGGCGCGCCCTGGATGTCGGCCCCGCCCTTGAGGAGGACGCTCTGGCGGCGCCGGCACGACCGCGAGCTCCAGGCGCTCCAACGCGCTCCCCTCCCCTCGCCCCCTCCCCCCGCCAGGAGATGTCGCCTGAGATGGAAGGCCTCTGCTTTCGGTGTCTTAGCGAAGGGCACTTCCGCAGTGACTGCACCAATGAGATCGTCTGCTACCGCTGCGGCCTGGAGGGCCACGGATCTGGGGGTTGCAAGAGGCCCCGCAGGCCGCAGCCCTTCCTCGGAGGCGGAGCTTCGTCGTCAGGCGGTGGCCACGGTCGCCCGCAGGGTGTCTGTTGGGTTGGCCCCCCTCGCGTCCCGCCGCCGCCCCCGCCTCCGTCCGTTGTGCACGCGCCTCAGCCTGCGTGGCCCAGACTCCCTGCCCCTCGCTCGCTCCCCCCTATGCCCAGGCTGATGATTCCGGTGGACACGGAGATGGTGCCGTCAGAGCTGTGCGTCGTCAGGCGCACCCAGGCCATGGAGGACTTGGAGCGCAGACTGCAGCTTGCGATGGTGGTCTACGCTGCGGCGGCTCGCCGGGACCTGAGTCCGGAGTTCATCGTCGATGCGCTGGGTCGCCGGGTCGGTATTGAGGCCGACAAAGTGTCCATTCACCGCTATAGGCCAGAGGATTTTCTCATCGTCTTCGCCAGGCCGGAGGACAGGAACAGATTGAGTGAGATGCCGGAGGTGGTGCACAATGGAGTCAGACTGTTCTTCAGGCCGTGGAACCGCCAAGCGCAGGCTATGCACGCGGCTTTCCAGTTCAAGGTGCAGCTCATCCTCGAAGGCGTTCTGCCGCATGCCTGGGAGCGCGGGGTGGTCGAGTGCTTGCTTGGTTCATCCTATCTGGTGGACACCCTAGGGCTGGGGACGTGCTCTCGAGCTGACCTGTCGGCGTTCAGGCTTACGGCGTGGACGGCTCAACCGGAGGAGATTACGTCGTTGAGGTGGCTGGCCGTGCCGGAGCCTGGCATGCGTTCGTCGTTGATGGAGCCGACAATGCTCCAATACAAAGTGCTCATCCATCTTGACGAGGTCACGGACTATTCTGCGGCGGAGGAGCCATGGTTCTTGGGTCCGTCGTCTTCGGGCAGCGGCCAGAGTGGGATACCGGATTCAAACGAGGGCAGTGCTGGCGGCGGCGGTGGGCGGATCACTACCTTGCGTCGCATCTGGAGCTTTGGAGTCAGGGACAACCGGGTCCTTCCGGGTGCCGAGCGCGGCGGAGGCGTCGCGGGCTGTAGCTTCGGCGGCGGCACTTCCGCGGTGGCTGGCCGCACCCCGGCTGGCGAGGACTGGCGGATTCCAAGCATGCTGACGATCCCTGACGTCACCCCGGTCAGCACTGTCTGCAACGTGAGGAACATGATAGAGCGCAGGGCTTCTGCTTTTGACCGCTTGACCAGGCCAGTGGAGGAGACCGTTGGAAAGCAACAACATCAGCCAGTCCAATCAGAGGCGGTCACAAGGCAGTTCTCAGCTGAAGGAGATGCTTCCCCGGTGCGTGCTCTGGGCACCAGGCCTACGTTGGCGTCCATCATGGTGGGACCGGCGGACGGCGGTGGCGTTCAGGATCAGGATCTGTCATAGGACCCGAGGCAAGTGGCGATTGGTGCACAGGAGTTGAGACCAGCTCGGTCTGGGCAGGAGGCTTTGGCGCCCATCGTGGTGGGGCCGAAGGAAGGCCATCGCGATCAGGACCAGGATCAGGTGCAGGAACCGAGGCAAGTGGCGATTGGCACACTTGAGTTGAGATCAGCTGGGTCTGGCCAGGAGTTGGTGCAGTCCGTGCCTGCCACACACAGCACGGAGCCCCAGTTATCCCTTGACACACAGATGGTGGGACCCGTTGAGCAGGTTGGGGTGGCGATCCCAAGGGCATGCTGGCGGCTAGCCAACCAGAGTTGGGCGAGGCACGAGTTGTTGTAGAGGGGGTTGGCCCAGCGTTGGGTGCAGCTCGGGATTCGGTGTCACCTGGGGCCACCACTCAGTAGGACATGCAGGTGGCCATGCACGGGGCCCTACCCGAGTGGACTGATGGGAATCATGCCGCTGAGTCTGTTGGTGGGGCTGTGGAGGTTGAGGGGATTCATGCAAATGCTACTGTGTATGCTGGTGGAGCCGAGGGTTTGCATGCCAATCTTGCTTCTGTGGCTGCTGGTGGAGCTCCAGAGGCCGAGGGGAACCATGCACATGCACTTGTACCTGTCGGTGGAGTCGAGGGGGTGCTGGCCCCGGATACGCTCTGCCTGGAACTTGGAGCCGTGCGTAGCGTTGCCAGGCAGGACAACTCATCTAATGCGCAGCGCACGAGTGCGGCCGCGGACAAGGAGCCGGCCGGTGGAGGGATGACGGCGCAAGAATCCATTGCTTTCGACAAGCTCAAAATCTTTTGCAATAATCTCATGAAGAAGTTGGCACCCCCGCTGCTGCGTGAGGTGCAAGCCTCCACCCTCCGCCCTGAAGCCGAACCTTTCACTCCCAAGAGGACGACCAGGGCAATAAGAAGAAATGCCAATGGCAGTATTGCCAAGCCAAAACCTGTGGAAAATGTCCTATTAAGTGCGCTCGGCCTTGTGCCTGATTACTTGGTGCCGGATGAGGAGGCAGTGCAGGAGCTTCAGAGTCTCTTTGACTCGCCGCTGCGAGAGCAGCACATCAGGGTGATCGCGACCCTTTTTGGGAAGGCCGTGCCGCCCGCAGAGGAGTTGGCGGGAGTGCGGGACACGGCCATCGCCGTGCTCTGAGGCGCGCTTTGGTGCTGGTGGACGTAGTGCTCTCCAGTGTTATACAACCCAGAGGTTCTATGTTGGAACGTGCGCGGACTCAACAACCCCGCGAAGAAGAAGGCATTGAGGGAGTTTATCACCTTGGTGAAAGTCAATTTGATGTGTTTACAGGAGACAAAACTTGATGTTATTGATCAGTACATAGTAATGCAAGGTGTTGGTCCGTCCTTTGACGGTTTTGCTTATTTGCCGGCGGAGGAGACTCGTGGTGGCATCCTTCTCGCTTGGGACACGACGGTGATCGCAATCGATCACATTCAGCTTGACGCCAACTTTGTATCGGGCATGGTGACCAATAAGGATGGGGAGCAGTGGTGGATTAGAGTGGTGTACGCGCCGTAGGGTGATGAGCTAAAAACGCAATTCCTCTTGGACCTTTACGCCCGAAGAACGCTGATACGTCTCCAACGTATCTATAATTTTTGATTGCTCCATGCTATATTATCTACTGTTTTGGACAATATTGGGCTTTATTATCCACTTTTATATTATTTTTGGGACTAACCTATTAACCGGAGGCCCAGTCCAGATTTGCTGTTTTTTTGCCTATTTCAGTGTTTCGAAGAAAAGGAATATCAAACGAAGTCGAAACGGAACGAAATCAACTGGAGAAGTTATTTTTGGAAGGAAAGCTATCGGATGGACTTGGACCCCACGTCAGGAAAGGAGGGAGGTGGCCACAAGGGTGGGGGGCGCGCCCACCCCCTAGGGCACGCCCCCTTCCTTGTGGGGCCCCCGAAGCTCCACCGACGTACTTCCTGCACCCATATATACCTACGTACCCTGAAACTTCCAGAACAGAGATTAGATCGGGAGTTCCGCCGCCGCAAGCCTCTGTAGCCACCAAAAACCTCTCGGTACCCTGTTTCGGCACCCTGCCGGAGGGGGGAACCCTCACCGGTGGCCATCTTCATCATCCCGGCACTCTCCATGACGAGGAGGGAGTAGTTCACCCTCGGGGCTGAGGGTATGTACCAGTAGCTATGTGTTTGATCTCTCTCTCTCGTGTTCTTGATTTGGCACGGACTTGATGTATCGCGAGCTTTGCTATTATAGTTGGATCTTATGTTTCTTCTCCCCCTCTACTCTCTTGTAATGGATTGAGTTTTCCCTTTGAAGTAATCTTATCGGATTGAGTCTTTAAAGATTTGAGAACACTTGATGTATGTCTTGCCGTGCGTATCTGTGGTGACAATGGGATATCACGTGATTCACTTGATGTATGTTTTGGTGATCAACTTGCGGGTTTCGCCCATGAACCTATGCGTAGGGGTTGGCACACGTTTTCGTCCTGATTCTCCGGTAGAAACTTTGGGCATTCTTTGAGGTTCTATGTGTTGGTTGAATAGATGAATCTGAGATTGTGTGATGCATATCGCATAATCATACCCACGGATACTTGAGGTGACATTGGAGTATCTAGGTGACATTAGGGTTTTGGTTGATTTGTGTCTTAAGGTGTTATTCTAGTACGAACTCTAGGGCTGTTTGTGACACTTATAGGAATATCCCAATGGATTGATTGGAAAGAATAACTTTGATGTGGTTTCGTACCCTGCCATAATCTCTTCGTTTGTTCTCCACTATTAGTGACTTTGGAGTGACTCTTTGTTGCATGTTGAGGGATAGTTATGTGATCCAATTATGTTATTATTGTTGAGAGAACTTGCACTAGCGAAAGTATTAACCCTAGGCCTTGTTTCCTATCATTGCAATACCGTTTACGCTCACTTTTACTGCTTGCTACCTTGCTGTTTTTATATTTTTAGTTTACAAAAACCTATATCTACCAGCCATATTGCACTTGTTTCACCATCTCTTCACCGAACTAGTGCACCTATACAATTTACCATTGTGGGTGTGTTGGGGACACAAGAGACTCTTTGTTATTTGGTTGCAGGGTTGCTTGAGAGAGACCATCTTCATCCTACGCCTCTCACGGATTGATAAACCTTAGGTCATCCACTTGAGGGAAATTTGCTACTAACCTACAAACCTCTTGCACTTGGAGGACCAACAACGTCTACAAGAAGAAGGTTGTGTAGTAGACATCAAACGCTTTGCCCTGGGCCGTGGATGGTGCTAGGCGATTTTAACATGATCCTACGGGTGTCGGAGAAGAGCAATGATCATATCAATCGTACGATGATGAACAAATTTCGTAGTTTCGTGGATGATCACGAGCTGAAGGAGCTCTATATGCATGGGCGGATGTTTACTTGGTCAAACGAGAGAAATGCCCCCACCTTCACTAAGATAGACCGGGTGCTGGTGTCGGTCGAGTGGGAGTTGTCGCACCCAGATCACCTGCTCCAAGCCCTCTCCACAGGTGTTTCTGACCACGCTCCCTTGCACCTGTCGACAAACGCTCTTCTTCATCATAAGAAGCGATTTCGGTTCGAGATCTTATGGACCAATTTGGAAGGATTTGATGAGGCGATCAGAGAGGCCTGGACCTACAGTGATGAGATTGTGGACCCGTTCAAGCATTTGGATACTCTCTATAGGAATGCGACTGTCTACCTTCAGACTTGGGGCCAACGCAAAGCTGGCAACATCAAAACCCTCATGGCGGTGGCCAACTGGCTCATACACAGGTTTGACCAAGCCTCTGAAGCTCGTCGGCTCTCGGATATGGAATGGTGGTTGAGGAAGACGCTCAAGGTGGCGCTGCTTGGTCTTGCCTCGCTGCAGCGGACCATCGATCGCCAGAGATCTAGGATTAGGTGGATGAAAGAAGGGGACGCCAACACGAAGTTGTTCCAGGCTGTGGCCAACGGTAGAAGAGCCAAGAACTACATCGCACGGGTCAAGCAGGAGGAGGAGATCTTCACAGACCAAGGCAAAATTGAGGAGGTGTTCGCTGAAGCCTACGATAGGTTGCTGGGCACGGCAAGCACATGCGCGCACTCACTGAATCTTGACCTGCTGGATTTGCCTCAGCTCAACCTCGCAAACATGGAGGAGATCTTTACAGAGGAGGAGGTCTGGAGCGTGATCAAGGAGCTCCCACCAGACAAAGCGCCCGGCCCTGGCGGTTTCATTGGACTGTTCTATCATAAAGCATGGCCGGTGATTAAGCACGACATTATGGCGGCTTTGCTAAAGCTGTACGTGGGGGACAACAGAGGTTTCAGCAAGCTTAATAAGGCACATATTGTGCTTAATCCTAAAACTGCGGAGGCCTTGGAGGTTAAGGATTTTAGGCCCATAAGCCTCCCTCATAGCTTCTCCAAGCTCTTTGACAAGTTGCTAGCCACGCGGGCGTGTAGGAGATTGCATGAGGTGGTGAGTGCAAACCTGTCTGCATTCATAAAAGGGAGAAGCATCCATGACAATTACCTTCTAGTCAGGCAAGTTGCCCACAAAATCCACGCGGCTAAGACCAAGGGGCTATTCCTCGAGCTCGATATTGCGAGAGCCTTTGATTCTCTCTCGTGGCCCTTCCTTATGGAAGTGCTAAGGGCCAGGCGCTTCGGTTGGAGATGGATCGGTTGGGTGTCCACGCTGCTCTATTCCGCGAGTACCAAGATCATTGTCAACGGGAACCTGGGACGCACCATCTATCATGCTAAGGGGTTGAGGCAAGGCGACCCGGTTTCCCCCCTTCTTTTTGTGATCGCCATGGATGTGCTCACAACGTTGATTTGCAAAGCCACCGAGGAGGGTGAGGGAGTCCTGGATTAGGGGGTGTTCGGATAGCCGAACTATACCTTCAGCCGGACTCCAGGACTATGAAGATATAAAGTTGAAGACTTCGTCCCGTGTCCGGAAGGATCTTTTCTTGGCGTGGAAGGCAAGCTAGGTGTGCGGATATTCGAGATCTCCTACCATTGTAACCGACTCTGTGTAACCCTAACCCTATCCGGTGTCTATATAAACCGGAGGGTTGTAGTACGTAGGACAACCATCATCATACACAATCATACCATATAATAGCTTCTAGGGTTTAGCCTCCTTGATCTCGTGGTAGATCTACTCTTGTACTACCCATATCATCAATATTAATCTAGCAGGAGTAGGGTTTTACCTCCATCGAGAGGGCCCGAACCTGGGTAAAATAAAGTGTCCCTTGTCTCCTGTTACCATCCAACCTTGACGCACAGTTCGGGACCCCCTACCCGAGATCCGCCGGTTTTGACACCGACATTGGTGCTTTCATTGAGAGTTCCTCTGTGTCGTTGCTTTTAGGCCCGATGGCTCCTTTGATCATCAACAACGATGAGGTCCAGGGTGAGACTTTCCTCCCCGGACAGATCTTCGTCTTCGGCGGCTTCACTCTGCGGGCCAATTCGCTTGGTCATTTGGAGCAGATCGAAAGCTACGCCCCTGGCCATCAAGTCAGGTTTGGAAGCTTAAACTACACGGCGGATATCCGCGGAGACTTGATCTTCGACGGATTCGAGCCACAGCCAAGCGCGCCGCACTATCTCGAGGGGCATGATATAGCTCTGCCTCCGAACAGTGCCCTGGAGGCCGCACACGCTCCAGCCCCGATCCTTGGCTCGGAGCCCGCCGCGTTCTCTGAGGATGAACGGTTGGACGTCACCTCAGGGGCTGTGATCTCGAAGGCGATCGAGCCAAACGCCAGCCCCGCACTCCGCATGGCTCACGACTCCGAGGAGCCGGACTCCTCTCCGAACTCCGGGCATTCCGTGCCCCTGCCGATCGAGTCTGATTGGGCACCTGTAATGGAGTTCACTGCCGCGGACATCTTTCAGTGCTCACCTTTTGGTGATATTCTGAATTCTCTCAAGTCTCTCTCTTTATCAGGAGAGCCCAGGCCGGACTATGGCCTGCGAGGTTGGGATTCGGACGACGAAGAAATTCAAAGCCCACCCACCACCCACTTAATAGCCACTGTCGATGACTTAACCGACATGCTTGACTTCGGCTCCGAAGACTTCGACGGTATGGACGACGAAGGAGGAGACGAACAAGAACCAGCACCTGTAGGGCACTGGACCGCCACCTCGTCATATGATATATACATGGTGGATGCTCCAAAGGATGGAGATGGCGAGGGAACTGCGGAGGATGGCACCTCAAAAAAGCCGCCAAAACGCCGACGCCAACGGCGCCACTCTAAATCCCACCACAGCAGAAACGGTGATTCCGGCACGGGAGATAATACTACCCCGGACAGCGCCGACGAACACCAAAACCAGCAAGATTCGGCGCAGGAAGGTGAAAAAGCCAGCCCTCACGAGAGAGCGGCAGAGCAGGAGGTTGAGGATGATAATTACATGCCTCCCTCCGAAGACGAGGCAAGCCTCGGCGACGATGAATTCGTCGTACCATCAGACCCCGCTGAACAAGAGCGCTTTCAACGCAGGCTTCTAGCCATGGCGAACAGCCTAAAGAAAAAGCAGCAACAGCTTAGAGCTGATCAAGATTTGCTAGCTCACAGATGGACCGAAGTCCTTGCGGCCGAAGAGCATGAACTCGAGCGCCCCTCCAAAAATTATCCCAAGCGCAGGCCGCTACCCCAATCAGAGGAGGAAGCTCATGACATGGCAGACCAGCCACCTCACGGCCGCGACAGAGAGGCCTGTCGAACCTCTAAACAAGCCATGACCCGGCGCCGTTCAAATAAGGCACGGGAAAACGAGCCAGACCTGCGAGACGTACTGGAGGATAAAGCAAGGCAAACAAGATCGATCTACGGATCGCGCGGACGCCCGACGACACGTGATGACCTTCACTCCGGACACAGTAAATCCGGCCGGGCTGAACACAACAGGCACAGATCTTCCGAACTGCGTCGTGACATAGCCCAGTACAAAGGCGCCGCACACCCACTATGCTTCACAGACGAAGTAATGGATCATAGAATCCTAGAGGGTTTCAAACCCATCAATATCGAGTCATACGATGGTACGATAGATCCGGCAGTATGGATTGAGGACTATCTCCTTCACATCCACATGGCACGTGGCGATGACTTGCATGCCATCAAATATTTGCCCCTTAAGCTCAAGGGACCAGCCCGGCACTGGCTCAATAGCCTCCCAGCAGACTCAATCGGTTCTTGGGAGGACCTGGAGGCCGCATTCCTCGACAACTTCCAGGGGACCTATGTGCGGCCACCGGACGCCGACGACCTAAGCCACATAATCCAGTAGCCAGAAGAATCGGCCAGGCAATTCTGGACACGGTTCCTAACAAAGAAAAATCAGATAGTCGATTGTCCGGATGCAGAGGCCCTAGCAGCTTTCAAACATAACATCCGCGACGAATGGCTTGCCCGACACCTGGGACAGGAAAAGCCGAAATCTATGGCAGCCCTCACGACACTCATGACCCGCTTTTGCGCGGGCGAAGACAGCTGGCTGGCTCGCAGCAGCAACTTATCGAAGAAGCACGGTAATTCGGATACCAAGGATAAAAGTGGCAGGTCACGCCGGAATAAGCAAAAGTGCCGCGTCAGCAGCGACAGCAATGAGGATACGGCAGTCAATGCCGGATTCAGTGGCTATAAATCTGGTCAGCGGAAAAAGCCGTTTAAAAAGAATACCCAGGGCCCGTCCAGTTTGGACCGGATTCTCGATCGCTCGTGCCAGATTCACGGCACACCCGAAAGGCCAGCCAATCACACCAACAGGGACTGTTGGGTGTTCAAGCAGGCAGGCAAGTTAAGAGCCGAACGCAAAGACAAGGGGCTGAATAGCGATGACGAGGAGGAGCCCAGGCCGCCGAACAACAATGGACAGAAATGGTTTCCCCCACAAGTGCGGACGGTGAACATGATATACGCAACACACATTCCAAAGCGGGAGAGGAAGCGTGCGCTACGGGACGTATACGCGATGGAGCCAGTCGCCCCAAAGTTCAACCCATGGTCCTCCTGCCCGATCACCTTCGATCGGCGGGACCACCCCACCAGCATCCGTCACGGCGGTTTCGCCGCATTGGTTCTTGACCCAATCATGGACGGATTTCACCTCACAAGAGTCCTCATGGACGGCGGCAGTAGCCTGAACCTGCTTTATCAGGATACAGTGCGGAAAATGGGCATAGATCCTTCAAGGATCAAGCCCACAAGGACGACCTTTAAAGGCGTCATCCCAGGTGTAGAGGCCAATTGCACAGGCTCAATAACACTTGATGTGGTCTTCGGATCTCCGGATAACTTCCGAAGCGAAGAGTTAATCTTCGATATAGTCCCGTTCCGCAGTGGCTATCATGCCCTGCTTGGACGAACTGCATTCGCTAAATTCAATGCGGTGCCGCATTACGCATATCTCAAGCTCAAGATGCCAGGCCCTCGAGGAGTAATCACGGTCAGCGGAAATACCGAACGCTCCATCCGTACGGAGGAGCACACGGTGGCCCTCGCGGCGGAAGTACAAAGCAGCCTCTCAAGGCAACACTCCAGTCTGGACGTTAAAAAACCGGACAATGCAAAGCGCGCCCGGAGTAACCTGCAACAAGACCTTTGGCACGTTCGGAGCAAGCGTAGCAATTCGGCCCCAACCCCAGCCATCACACCATAATGGAGCCAGTACCTAGAGTACACAATGATGCCCTTAAAATTCCATGGGCACAGGGGGAGGGGCACATTAAACGGCATGCCTAAGATACGACGTCAAACGTACTAGGGGCTGCCGCACTTCTTTTACTTTCAGGACTCCATACTCTGGATACCTGTCCGACAGTGTTGCCGCACAAACGATGCAAGACCCAGGAAAGCAGACAAAGCTACGCCGCACTCTGGAATTCTCAGGTGGTCTCTATTTCGAGCGATATATCTGTTTCTAAACTTCGCGGCCTGCGCCTGGTCAAGACATGTTAAATAGTCTAATATCTTTTTTGCCTATCGCACTACTTGTATCGTTCGGCTTTGATAAATAGCCTCCTTATAAACAATGCATAGCTTTTTGTCTATCTTTTTCATTATCCTCTTATATATATATATATGTTTATTAAATAACATGATCGCACCCGTACACCATGGTACGGCAAACCACGTCAGGGGCTTCATTACCCTTCTATCTGGTTGTGAGAAGTCCGTACACTTTCACAAGTGCGGCACCCCGAACTTATAGCACTATATGCATCGGCTCCGAGTCATGATTTTGGTCACATGTTGGGTTTGCCCGGCTCCTATGTTTTGGTACCTTACGTTCCGCTCTATCGGCTAAGGTAGCACTAGGAGAACCACTGCGATTGTGCCCCAGATCAGGTGGGTTGAGCACCTCAGTGGAGAAAGCTAAAACAGACTGTCATGATAAGGCGCGAGACCGGTCGCTGTTCGAGAGGTTTGTCGAGTCCTTAAAGGCTTATGCAGCTTTGAGCGAGGAGCTGGCTATGTCCGGCCAAAGGCGTGGATAGCGCCCCGAATTCGGCCTTCCGAACTAGGGGCTTCGCCGAAATTTAAAATTATAACGTTCTATGGCTAAGTGAGAGTGTTCAAGCATTATAGTCCGATTGCCTGGTTCGCTGTGCTGAGCGCCTCCCTCGAAGGACCCAACTATGGGAACAAGAGCCCTCAGGTTTATCCCGAACACCCCAGCACTAGTGGCATGGGGGCAGAAGCCGACGACTCGCCATCTCTCAATTTTTAATAAACGGCCGCACAGAAAATAATATTTTAAATTAAACAAGCATTGCTTAGCGCATATGAACAAGTTTTCAGCGCACAGGATACAAACGAGCAAGTTCATTCAAATACTACATCTTTAGTACACTCATCCACGACAAGGCGGGCTCCGGCAAGAACGTCCTTGTAGTAGTTCTCGGGCTTGCGATGCTCCTTCCCCTGCGGCGGCCCGTCCTTCACCAGCTTCTCTCCGTCCAGCTTACCCCAGTGTACCCTTACACGGGCAAGGGCCCTCTGGGCACCTTCAATACAGACAGAGCGCTTGATGACTTCAAGCCGTGGACAGGCCTCCACCAGCCGCCGCACCAGCCCGAAATAGCTCCCAGGCAGGGCCTCTCTAGGCCACAACCGAACTAGTAAGCCCTTCATGGCCTGTTCGGCCGCCTTATGGAGCTCGGCCAGCTGTTTCAGCTGGTCGCTCAAGGGCACAGGGTGTCCGGCCTCAGAATACTGAGACCAGAACACACTCTCCGTCGAGCTGCCCTCTTCAGCTCGGTAGAATGCGGCGGCGTCGGATGCGCTGCGGGGAAGATCGAAGAACGCTCCTGGAGAACTCCGGATTCGGGTAAGTAATAGGTAATTTACTTTTATATTCCTACTTTGCATTGAGAATGCCTTACCCGCTGCTATCTTTCTCGCATCCTCCAACTCTTGGAGGGCCTTCTGGGCTTCGTCCTTGGCATTCTTGGCGGTCTCGACGGCCGAGGCGAGCTCGGATGCTTGCGTTTTCGCCTCAAGCTCCAAACCCTCATGTTTTTTCATGAGAGCTTGCAGCTCTTGCTGCACCTCACCGACTTGGACCCCAAGCTTCTCTCGCTCGGTGCGCTCCTCGGCCGTTTTCTTCTCGGCCTCAGCCAGCGCCTGCTTCAGGGCTGTCACCTCGGTTGTGGCCCCTACAATAAGCAGCATAATCCTGTTATTTCTTTCTGCAATCAAGCCTTTCTATAGGCACATTTCCTTTTAGGGTATTTCTTACCTTCTCTCTCCTCGAGCTGCCGTTGGGCAAGGCCGAGTTCTTGCTCGGATCGCCCGAGGTCCTTTTTAAGGACTTCCACCTGCGCAGTCAGTGCGGCGGTGGAAAGCAGCGAAGCCTACATACGCATATTTGACCTTTTTTTAGACTCTTGCGAAAATTATTAGATCCTCTATTCGGCTTTTCTTCCCGAACACCGAACAGAGCATCAGGGGCTACTGTCTATGCGGTAAATAAATTGGCACATTTTTACTTACCTCGAAGCCTGTTAGAAGGCTAGCACAAGCTTCATTCAGTCCGCTCTTGGCGGACTGAATCCTTTGGATCACCGTACTCATAACAGTACGGTGCTCCTCGTCGATAGCGGCGCCCTCAAGCACCTCCAGCAAATTGTCCGGCGCCTCCGGTTGGACGGAGGCCGCCGGCTCGGACGGCTTACTCCTCTTGGAAGGAGTTCGCCCGCCGTAGACCGGGACTGTCGAGTCCGGCGCGGTGTCCGGCACAAGGCCGGACTTGGAGCCCTGGAGGGTTTCATCCCCTTCACTCCTGGGGTCCGGAGGATTGCCTTGTGGCTCCTCCAGGACCATCTCCTCCTGCCCTGAAGCTTGGCGGGGCGCCACTTCGGCGTCGTCCGCCCCGCGGGGGGAGACCGCGGGCGGAACAAAGTTCACGTCCGACGAATCCAAGGAGCCGCTCGACGAGTTGTCGAGTTCGGCCCGGGGCAGGCTGCATAAAATGCGTGCGATATCAGGGAAAGCCGCACACACACACACACAAAGAAAAGGGGTATCATGAGTTACTTCGGTATATAAATACTTACAATTTCACCGGACGCTTGGTCCTGTCCGGCCACTCCTCTCCGCCCTCTTCGGCGTCGTGGGAGTAGTCTGGCGGAGGGGTCTTCCTTTTCCTTGACCCCTCGGCCTCCCTTGTTGGGGCGGCCTTCTTCTTCTTTGCTCCCCTCGCTGGAGGGGGAGAGCTTCCTTGTTCCTCCTCCTCGTTTTCGCGAGAGGAGGGTGTTGCGGACTCGTTGGAAGACGAGTCCGACACTACCATGTTGCGGGAACTCTTTCGAGTCCCGGTGGTTTTCTTCTTCTTGGCCTTCCTCTCCGGCACCACGTAAGGTGCCGGAGCCATTAGCTTCACCAAGAGAGCTGGGGACGGGTCTTCGGGCAGAGGGGCCGGACAGTTGATTGGTCCGGCTATCTCCAGCCAAGCCTGTCAAAGGTAAAAGGGGGTTTAGATCCCGCATAGAGATAATCTATGAAGAAGAGCTTAACGAACCTGTCAAAGGTATAGATAGCTCACCTCGCCGGCGATACGCTGCGAGCTGTATCCGCGGTCCTTAGAGGCGGATGTGGGGGACTCGGCGCCTTTGGTTAGCACCTTCCAGACGTCTTCATACGTCGTGTCGAAGAGCCTACTGAGGGTCTGGTGCTGCGCCGGGTCGAATTCCCACAATGCAAAATCCCTCTCTTGGCACGGGAGGATCAGGCGAACGAGCATGACCTAGACTATGTTGGCAAGCCGGATTGGCTTGTCCACCAGGGACTGGATGCATGTTTGCAACCCAGTCACTTCTTCCTCGTTGCCCCACGACAGGCCTGTCTCTTTCCAGGACATGAGCCGCGTGGGGGGTCCGGATCTGAACTCGGGGGCTGCGACCCATTTCGGATCGCGGGGCTCGGTGATGTAAAACCACCCTGCCTGCCACCCCTTTAGGGACTCCACGAGGGAGCCATCGAACCAGAGGATGTTGGCTATCTTGCCAACCATAGCACCTCCGCACTCCGCCTGGGTGCCGGACACCACCTTGGGCTTGACGTTAAAGGTCTTGAGCCAGAGGCCGAAGTGGGGGCGGACGCGGAGAAAGGCATCACACACGACGATAAACGCCGAGATGTTGAGGACGAAGTTCGGGGCCAGATCGTGAAAATCTAGGCCGTAGTAGAACATGAGCCCCCGGACGAATGGGTGAAGTGGAAAGCCCAGTCTGCGGAGGAAGTGGGGGAGAAAAACCACCCTCTCATGGGGCCTTGGGGTAGGAAGAAGCTGCCCCTTATCAGGAAGCCGATGCAGGATATCCTTGGATAAGTATCTGGCTTTCCTTAGCCTTTTTACTTGAGCCTCCATAACGGAGGTGACCATCCACTTGCCTCCCGCCCCGGACATTGTTGGAGAAGGTTGAGGAAGAAGAGCGGACTTGGGTGCTGGAGCTTGAGTGCGCGAGAGATGGATTGGTGAAGGAGGAAGAAGGCGTAGGTTAAAAGGGTGAATCCTTATCCCTTTATATAAGCAGGTACTTAGGCGTCCTCACCTACCTAATAAAACTCACTTGCCTCCCAAGCGCCGCGGTAAATGGCGCGGTTGGGTTACCCGCATCCGTATTAATGAGAATCCCGTTAGAGGGGGGCACACGATCTCTGCTTCGGCAAGACGTGCCAAGGAAACCGCCTCGCTATACGGGCTGAGGTGGAACGATGAAAACAATTTATGGAAGGCTTGGCCGCAGTGTTATGACGCACTGTGGGATACGTCAGCAGATTTGATTTGTGTTAATATTATTCTCTGTATGGCAATATGTGGAAATTTATTTTGCAGAGCCGGACACTATTTTGTGGTGTTTATAATCTTCTTGAAGAACTTGGAGGAGGAACCCGCCTTGCAATGCCGAAGACAATCTGCGCGCCGGACTCGTCGTCATTGAAGCCTGGTTCAGGGGCTACTGAGGGAGTCCTGGATTAGGGGGTGTTCGGATAGCCGAACTATACCTTCAGTCGGACTCCAGGACTATGAAGATATAAAGTTGAAGACTTCGTCCCGTGTCCGGAAGGATCTTTTCTTGGCGTGGAAGGCAAGCTAGGTGTGCGGATATTCGAGATCTCCTACCATTGTAACCGACTCTGTGTAACCCTAACCCTATCCGGTGTCTATATAAACCGGAGGGTTGTAGTCCGTAGGACAACCATCATCATACACAATCATACCATAGGCTAGCTTCTAGGGTTTAGCCTCCTTGATCTCGTGGTAGATCTACTCTTGTACTACCCATATCATCAATATTAATCTAGCAGGAGTAGGGTTTTACCTCCATCGAGAGGGCCCGAACCTGGGTAAAATAAAGTGTCCCTTGTCTCCTGTTACCATCCGACCTTGACGCACAGTTCGGGACCCCCTACCCGAGATCCGCCGGTTTTGACACCGACAGAGGGTGTGCTGAGTTTGCTCCGCGACATCCTGCCTCTGCAACGCTGTCCATCTACGTGGAAGACGTCGCCATGTTTGTCAAGCCGGTGGTTCAATACTTGCACTGTGTGAGAGATCTCCTCGAGGTCTTCGGAGAAGCTTCGGGGCTCAAGATCAACTTCGCCAAATCATCGGCTATTCTTATTCGCGGTTCGGAGGAGGATGGGCAGCGAGTTACAGCGATTCTTCGCTGCCAATTGGGTGCGTTCCCGTGCAAATATCTCGGCATTCCGTTATCGATCCATCAGTTGCGCCACACAGACTGGCACCCGCTACTCGACCAGGTCAGAAAGGTGGTTCCGGTGTGGCAGAGAGGACTCATTCACAGACCTGGCAGGCTCATCCTTCTCAAGTCCGTCATCTCCGCAAGGCCAATACACCAAATCATGGTGCTTGACGCTCCTGCTTGGGTGTTCGAGGAAATCAATAAGTGGATGCGAGCTTTCTTCTGGGCCGGGAAAGACAAAGTAAATGGAGGACAGTGTCTGGTTGCGTGGGACATGATCTGTCGGCCGACGAGTCTTGGTGGTTTGGGTATTAAGGATTTGAGCTTGCAGGCCGCCGCTCTGAGGGTGCGCTGGGAATGGCTGCGCAAAACGGATTTGCTCCGCCCGTGGCAGGGCATCCCGCTCTCTGAAGACGCGAAGGTCAAGTCCATATTCAACAGCTTCGGCAAGATCACTCTGGGCAGTGGAGAGAGGGTCTTGTTTTGGACGGACAGATGGATCCATGGCTTTACGGTCGGCGAGATCGCACCGCTGATCCTGGAGATGGTGAGCACTAGGGCACGCAATGCCAGGACGGTCCGGCAGGCTCTGTTGGATAACGCGTGGTCTAGGGATGTGCAAGGTGATATCTCCTTCTTGGCGCACATGCAAGTGGCTCACTTGTGCCTAGCCATCGCGATGGTGCCGCGAGACGATAACCTCCCGGATCAGTTCAGCTCACCTGCTGACAAATCAGGTGTTTACACGGCTAGGTCGACTTACCGGAGGCTTTGCATGGGATTGGTACGTTCGCCGACCGCGCTGGCAATTTGGCGCAGCTGGGCTCCGCTGTGTTGCAAGATCTTTGCCTGGCTCATGGTCCAGTATCGCTTATGGACGTCGGACAGACGCGCCCGGCATGGGCTCCAGGACGAGCCTTCCGTCTGTTTCACCTGCTTACAGGCCCAGGACAATGTGGACCATATTCTGGTGAGATGCGTCTACGTGCAGGAGGTTTGGCATCGCTGCTTTGACAAGATGCACATGGACATTGCTTTGCCAACCCAGAGCAGCACTTTTACCGACTGGTGGTTCCATCAAAGGACTAGGTTCTCGGGCAAAGTTCGCCGCGGTTTTGACTCCTTTGCGATTGGCAAGGCTTGGGCGCTGTGGAAACAGAGAAACGCGCGGGTGTTCAATAGAGTGTTAGATCAAATGACGCCAGAGCAACTGGCGACGCTGGTTCTTTCAGAGATCAAGGAGTGGTCGCTTGCGGGATTTGGTGTAGGAGGCTTAGATCCGTTCGTGAGAGAGTGAGTTTGTAGTCTTATTGGTGTTGGTGTTGTCAAGTAGGATGTTCGCATCTTGCTAGACTGCTTGTAATTATTCTCTGCCTTCTATAAAAATATAGTACGCCAATTTGGCGTACTCTCAAAAAAAAAGAAACACCTTGGACTCCTCTATTCCTTGGAGTATTATAAAGGATCTGACCATTTTTTTCAAGCAAACTGCTTCCTTATTTCTAGAGAGATTAACAGTATTGCACATAATCTTGCTCAACAGGTTTTTAGATCCACTGGTAATACTCAAGTTTGCTGCTTTGCTCAAACTCATTCTCCTAGATCCCGCCATGTTGTGCTTGTCCTATCAAAATTTCAAATTCCTGCTATTAAATTACGTACTGTGTGCATTGCTATTAGTTTTTGGTCTCCTTACTATTAGCTTCTTTTCCTGTACAAGCTGCTCTGTCATGTTTGTTTTTTCAGATTTTCGTCTACAGGGCCTTTTTTTCGATTGTAGACGTTAGAAGCGTCCGGCTTTAAATTAATAAAGCCACTAGGTAGCATCCAAACAAAGTTTAAGACATACAAACTATAGATAAACATCGGGCTACACAACCCGGCAAAGTCTAGGCTAAATAAGAACAGTTTTGAAGCCAACAAAGCAGGAGCCAAACATGCTCAGAGAGCATAACAAAAGCAGCAACAAGATCATCGCAAAAGTCATGCCGACGCCATGGATTGACGAGCCTTCACCATAGTTGCCTTGATCTGCTCCATGATCCCTTCCATGCGGTCCGCGTCACACGTTTTCCCCAACGGTGCCCAGATCTGTAGGAAAATGTGACATTTGAAGATGATATCAGCTGGGCGAGCAGGGAACTTTTGTTCAATTGTAATTTTGTTCCAGACCGTCCAAAGTGACCAAAGAAGCGCCCCTACGCATCTCCACACGATTCTAGCGTTTGCGCCCTTTTGCGCCATAAGTAAGTCAAGTAGATCGTCGCTAGAGTGTGGGTTCCAGTTTTGCTTGAAAGTATCCCTAACGGCACTCCAAGCAAATCTAGCTAGGGCACAACCAAAAAACACGTGGTTTGCGTTTTCTCCTGAACCGCACACTGCACACGAACCGTCTGCCAGCCCATTTCTCTTGGCCACATTATCCGAGGTTGGCAGACGGTTGTGGAACATTTGCCACATGAAGATTTTAATCTTGAGAGGGAGACCGGCCTTCCATAGCCCCCTAGCCATGTCAAGCGTGCTGCCCTCGGTCAACTTGTTATATAAAGACCTGACCGTAAACTTATGAGATGAAGCAAGGCTCCATGAGACCTCGTCAACGCCCTGGCTGAGAGTCCGTCCTGCGAGTGAAGGAAATATGCCCTAGAGGCAAGAATAAAGTTGTTATTTATATTTCCTTTTATCATGATAAATGTTTATTATTCATGCTAGAATTGTATTAACTGGAAACTTAGTACATATGTGAATACATAGACAAACAGAGTGTCACTAGTTGACTAGCTCGTTGAATCAAAGATGGTTACGTTTCGTAACCATAGACATGAGTTGTCATTTGATTAACGAGATCACATCATTAGAGAATGATGTGATTGACTTGACCCATTCCGTTAGCTTAGCACTTGATCGTTTAGTATATTGCTATTGCTTTCTTCATGACTTATACATGTTCCTACGACTATGAGATTATGCAGCTCCCGAATACCGGAGGAACACTTTGTGTGCTACCAAACGTCACAACGTAACTGGGTGATTATAAAGGTGCTCTACAGGTGTCTCCGATCACTACAAGAAATATGTCAACTTATGACCTTCTGTCAGTGCCCCTCGAAGAATTGGTCATAGATTTATGACCATTTGAGACCAATTGGTCAAAAGCTGTTCGGGGGGCTCCAAACCCTAAACCATTGCGACCATTTTGGTCAGAAAGGTCGTAATTTCCTTACACATGAAATGGTCATAAAGCAAACAACGCTAGTCTGCTGCCTTATTTCTAGTTGTTAACGACCAATAGAGATGGTCATAGCCTTGTAAATTGTGGTGGGTTGCTATGACTAGGCGCCACCTCATCAGTTTTGCCTATGTGTCATGTCCATGTGGCAGTTTTTGCCCTAGCTTGTGAAGCAACCTATATTTCTGTCATTCCCAAAATTCCCAAAAAAAACTCATAAATTCTTTGGGTCATATCTTCATCAAATATGTAAAAACCTTCCTTGCCTAGTTCAAAAATAATTCAAAAATATTCATTTTCCTATTCTGTTCAGAGTAACAATTTGTGAAGGAAGTACCACTTTGGCATGTCCAAATAGTATCCATTTTCTACAGTGCTTTCCTATGCCCAAATAACCATCCTCCACCAAATGCCAGCTCAATCCATTCATTATTTTGAGCCGAGCTTCAACATTCGTATTTATGTCCAGTGTGGTGGTTTGCAAAGCAAGTACCACCTCGGCTCCTCCTTTTGAGCTGAAAATTTGTGAAGACGGTCTCCTTAGTAACTGATCATCCTCAGCCAAAACTCACGCCCAGTAGCCATGTACATTTCCCGTACCGTAAATCAAACACTTGGCTGCTAATTCATGTTTGAGCATCGATCGGTCTGCTCGTGAGAATCTTATGTTGTAATTTTCTTCCTAGCACCTACCTGGGGAGTGCCCAACCCACAAGACATGCCTAGGCCTCCCAGAACACATGGCGACTCCACAGTCACGCGGTGACCACGCAGCGGGCATGCGAGTTTACGCGCTCTAGAGTTGGGCCCTCGGCCACCGCCCAAGCCTCGACGTATCGCCACCAAACCATGTATTTATGATTAAACATGTACTTATGTAACTATAAATGATTTTTGGAAAAAATAAATATCAAACTATGAGGCAACTACAGTTCAAATTTGCCCCGCTTCCAGCTGAATCGGCGGAAATTTGTCTTTTTCACTAGAGGTGGATCAAAAAAATTTACACCCAACCATTTTATCAATTGTGCATTAAATATGGCCTAGTATTTTATAAAAATGATTTGGTCTAATTTTGCAACAATTATTTGGTAGTTCCTTCACAAAAAAACCTCCTTTCGGGCACTCGGAAAATGGAAAATGTATTTTCCGTGCAAATAAAATGAAAACTCCCTTAGGCAACATTGTTTGGAATTCCAAGATGCACCCTTGTGCATACTATGAGATCATTTGAACAAACTATGCCAAGAATGTGGCCATAAGATTGATCATTTGGCTTGAAAGCCATGAATCTTCACGCATGATAACTCATTTCTGAGAACACTTTTTTAAAATAATTGCCGTATTACAAGTTTGTTATTTTTCCTAGGAACTTGGCCACATATAATGACACAATGCGAAGGTTTCCCAATTTTTTGATTTTTTTTGAATTTTTTATGCCCGTTTCAAAATGCGGTCAAAACGACGGGAATGACCGTTCCTAGCTAGTGGTTGAATCTTGGAATTTTTTTGGTGTTTCTCTGATTAAATAGATACTTATGTACCTAGAAATGATTTTTGTAAAAAATGAAGAGCAAACTACGAGGTAGCTACAGTTCAAATTTGACCCGCTTCCAACTGAATCAACGGGAATTTGTCTTTTTCACCAGAGGTGGATCAAATCTTTTTACACCCAACCATTTGGTTAATTGTGCATTAAATATGGCCTAGTATTTTATAAAAAATGATTTGGTCCAATTTTGCAACAATTATTTGGTAGGTCCTTCACAAAAAAACCTCATTTGGGGCAATCGAAAAATGGAAAATGGTTTTTCCATGCAAAGAAAATGAAAACTTCCTTAGGCAACATTGTTTGGAATTCCAAGATGCACCATTGTGCAAAATATGAGATCATTTGAACAAACTATGCCATGAATGTGGCCATAAGATTGATCATTTGGCTTGAAAGCCATTGATCTCCACACGTGATAGCTCGTTTCTGAGAACACCTTTTTAAAATAATTACCGTATTACAAGTTTGTTATTTTTTCTGTGAACTTGGCCACATATAATGACACAATGCGAAGGTTTCCTAATTTTTTGATTTTTTTTGAATTTTTTATGCCCGTTTCAAAATGCGGTCAGAACGGCGGGAATGACCGTTCCTAGCTAGTGGTTGAATCTTGGAATTTTTTTGGTGTTTCTATGATTAAATAGGTACTTATGTACCTAGAAATGATTTTTGGAAAAAATAAATAGCAAACTATGAGGCACCTGCAGTTCAAATTTGACCCGCTTCCAACTAAATCGGCGGGAATTTGTCTTTTTCACCAGAGGTGGATCAAAACTTTTGACACACAACCATTTTGTCAATTGTGCATTAAATATGGCCTAGTATTTTAGAAAAATGATTTGGTCCAATTTTGCAACAATTATTTGGGAGGTCCTTCACAAAAAAACCTCCTTTCAGGCACTCGGAAAATGGAAAATGGTTTTTTCGTCCAAAGAAAAATGAAAACTTCCTTAGGCAACATTGTTTGCCATTCCAATATGCACCCTTGTGCACAATATGAGATCATTTGAACAAACTATGCCACGAATGTGGCCATAAGATTGATCATTTGGCTTGAAAGCCAATGATCTCCACACGTGATAGCTCGTTTCTGAGCACACTTTTTAAAAATAATTTACCTATTACAAGTTTGTTATTTTTCTTGAAAACTTGGTCACATATGATGACACAATGCGAAGGTTTCCCAATTTTTTGTTTTTTTTTGAATTTTTTATGCCCGTTTCAAAATGCGGTCAAAACGGCGGGAATGACCGTTCCTAGCTAGTGGTTGAATCTTGAAATTTTTTTTGTGTTTCTCTGATTAAATAGGTACTTATGTACCTAGAAATATTTTTTGGAAAAAATAAATAGCAAACTATGAGGCAGCTACAGTTCAAATTTGACCCGCTTCCAGCTGAATCGACAGGAATTTGTCTTTTTCACGAGAGGTGGATCAAACCTTTTTACACCCAACCATTTTGTCAATTGTGCATTAAATATGTCCTAGTATTTTAGAAAATTGATTTGGTCCAATTTTGCAACAATTATTTGGTAGGTCCTTCACAAAAAAACCCATTTTGGGCACTCGGAAAATGAAAAATGATTTTTTCGTGCAAAAAAAATGAAAACTTTCTTAGGCAACATTGTTTGCCATTCCATGTTTGTTATTTTCCTGAAAGGTAGTTCACAATTGGTGACACAATGAGAAGCTCTTTTATTTTTTTGAATTTCTGTGATCATAAAATAGCTTACATGATTTTAACATCTTATTTTTAAATCTATCACGACCAATTTAGTTGGTCATAATGTTGTACTGCGTTCTGATTGGTCCGTGGACCAGACACGCGGATCATGCACGAAACACCGTTGGATCCTCCCGGATCCAACGGCAGCCCTCACTCCTCGCCTCCCCCACCAACCCCACGTGAGGCGAAACCCTAGCTCTCTTCTCCCCCGTTTTCCTTCCACCCGCCCGCCGCCTCCCTCTCTCTCTCCCCGATCCAGATTGACGCCGCCTCCCTCTCTCTCTCGTGTAGATCCCATCGGGATCACGGTGCGGACGCATGCCCCAGACGCCATGACCCGTCTCCCTCCCCTCCTCAAATCAGGAAGGAGAGGCCAGGCGCCAGCCATGAACTCGCTCTGCCCGGGACGCCGCTCGACATCAAGGTCACCCCCACCCCTCTTCGATCTGCTCTTCCTCCTTTCCCTTCCCTTCCCTAACGCGCACCATTTTCTTCCTCATGCAGGGTTGCAGGCGATTCGATCAGGGCCGGGTCCATGGAGTCCACGGCCGTGGCGGCGCTCGCGGTGACGGACGAGCTGGCCCTGCCGCTCCATGCGGTGGGGGACCTGGTGGCGGCCGCCGGCGTCTCGCGGGAGGAGGTCGTCGTCATCACGCAATGCACCTCGCTCGGTAACACCCCCTCCCAAGCCCCCCTGTCTCCCAACCTCAAGCTGATGATGAGGAGGTCAGCTAGTGCCCAGAACCACTAATTCTCATGCCAAATTCAGTCTGTTTGCTTTGTTCGTTAGTTTGTAACTTTGTATGGTCCGAATTTCTACAACTAGTTCAACTATGTTAATTTGCACCCCTATTTTATTGTTTATGTACCATGTACAATCTCTTTTCAGAGATGCCTGTCCACATATCTAACTTTGTTCTGCCTTTCTAGAAACATGTCTGTTTCCGTGGTGTATCTCTATGGCCGGTTCCCTGTTATTTCTATGCCAAAGTCACCTAATGAATTGTTAAATCAAGTAATTCAAACTTTGCATCTGCACGCGCACATCAAGTAATTCTTAAAGCATGCGGGTTTGCTCTTGTGCACTTATGTCTGGCCTCACTTGCATCTGCACAATGCTGCATGGTTGGGCGGCACCCCGTTGCCGTTGGAGATATAATGCAAACACCAATTCTGCGCCTGCTGGGGCGGGGTGCTGTTTTCTGGACCTGGTGCTAATGCTGGGTTAGATAGTCTTTTGTCTTGTTCATCTTAATCCACATTTTCTAGACAACTTAGCACTTGATATAACCAGTTTTTAAGAAGCGGGCAGGGACTGGACTATCCAGTGGTATAGGATAGTTGATTCTGATTACACATTTATGTGTCTGTCTGTGTGCGTGTGTCTGTGTCCTGCATGTTTCACTTTTTTATGTTGTCAATCGTAGCCAGTTCTCCTGGGATCGAACAATATGGATACAGGTTTGTGGTATCCATTGTAAGAGGTATTTATAACAATTGTGTTCGTTAAAAAAATATTTTTGAATGATGCTTGAGATAGGATGGAAACTGGAGTTAATTGCCAGAGACAGAGTGTCAGAGTTCAGATGTGATTTTGTTAACTGAATTATGTGCTACAGAATATAATTAGCTGATTTAAACTGCTATTTTCCTTCGCCTAATCAAATGCCCTTTATTTTTGCAGTATGCATACCCAAGTCAAGCTTGTGGTCACGATGAAGGTGCTGATATGGGTTTCCTATCTTCAGAAGTAAAATGTTTGCTTGCTTAACATGGTTGTAATATATTGCTGGAATGAATGGTTGGTTGTAAAGATATGGCATAGATATGGCATAGATTAGTTGTTGCAGATTAGCCTATCATAACAGCTAGCCATTTGTAGATTAGTTGTATGCATCATGTCAGCTGGTACAAATCTGCATCTATAGATAAGTCAGTGGTGTGGAGCACTTCACCTTCATTTTATTTAACACTTGATGTTGGCAACTCCCTAGATGCATTTGTTGACGTTGTTTTGTTTACTCCCAGCTTAGTGCAGAGCCCAGCCCCAGCAACAGCGGCTATGCCGGCGAGCAGGGCAGCAGCGTTGCCTCCAGCGCCAGCATCGAGGAGCCTTACCCCGCCCCCGACGCCATGGACTCGTGCGCGATAAGAAGCACGCCAACGAGGTCAGCCCAGTATGCCCCCTTCTCCTCTTAACCATACACTGCACGCTCTGTGTTCTTGTTTCTTGGGCTATTTCAATCATCTAATCATGGATTATTCTGTTTTTGAACAAGACCAAGAAGGTGGCCATGGCTGGGCTCGTTCACCATTCGTTCAACTTCAGAGCTCATCAGGTCTGTTCTTGCCATGACCAAGCTGTTCAAGTATGTTAGGTTTGCAATAATATTTAGTATTGGTTTGGCTCTTGCAATGCATAGGCACAGCAGGATATACTCCTGTGTGCTACTAAATGTCACAGAGAAGAAACAAAGATGGCAAGTAAAAAGAAACTGTTTATAACTTGAACACTAGGTGAATTTACAGCAAGACTAATTTGTAAAACAAAACCTGGATTAGATCAACAAGTCCTTAGCATATCAAACGTGCCACTTTGGAAATGTCATCCTGTAGCACATACTATGTTATCTTATTGCTGCTGTGTCACTGTATCCTAGTAATTCTGCTGTGTCACTTTATCCCAGTAAAGCAAGATGCTTGTTATACTCATGTTCCTGATGATATTGGTGTTCTGCTACTAGTTGCTGTGTACTCCTAGTGCTGTAGTTCCTGTGTAGTAATACGGAAATATTAATGCTCAAATATGATGATGTGGCCTGCAGCGCACCTGCTTCGACGCTGACCCGTCCGTCGTCATCGCCTTCGATGACGACGAGGACACCGCAGGCGCCGTCGGCCTCGGCGGCGGCTTCCACCACTACCACATCGTCGTCACCTACCAGGGCGTCAAGGGGTGAATTGATTTGATCGTTAATATGTGGCTGGATGTGATGTTTTGCAGGTTGAAGGCGCTAAGGTGTTGGAGACATGCATGTACTTGTTGAGCGTTTTATCTGTAGAGGGCTATATTGTGATTGGTGTAATATTGTATGGTTATATTATGATTGGTGGAATGTAATAAACTTGATTGATACATCGGTGATTTGGTTGTTATTTGTATATATTTAAAATGTGTTCTCTGATTGGTATATCATTGAGTTACAAGTTGTGAAAAATTAAAACCTGATGTCTGGGACCTAGTGAAGAATCTGACAATGTGCATCCAGTTGACTACAATAATCTGAAATTTGAATGTAACAAAAAAAAAGAAAACCCGAAAATAAAAAATATGTAGAATGTGAAAAGGCTGCACCTCAGAAAGCAAAAAAGGCCGAATTAATGGCCCAAGCCCATGTAGCTAGCAAAAATTAACAAGAAAAAAATACATTAAAAAGGCTGAATTGTTGGGCTAGGCCCATGTAGAAAATCGAATTGGACCGGGCTGAATCTTGTGCCACGTCAGATTGCCACGCTGGATGCCTACGTGGCCTGGGGAGGTTGCTAGTGACCAAAACGCCACAATAGGCTTATTTTGGTCGTAAACATCTACGACCTTCTCACAGAGAAGGTCGCTATAGTCAGTTTACGACCGCTAGCTTTTGACCTTCTGTTTTTGGTCACAAAAAGGTCATAAATGGAAATTTGTGACCTTTCAGTGACCAATAGTCAAGGTCACAAGTTGACATATTTCTTGTAGTGGATGGTACTTGTTGAGTTGGCATAGATCAAAATTAGGATTTGTCACTCCGATTGTCGGAGAGGTATCTCTGGGCCCTCTCGGTAATGCACATCACTATAAGCCTTGCAAACAATGTAACTAATGAGTTAGTTGCGGGATGATGCATTACGGAACGAGTAAAGAGACTTGTCGGTAACGAGATTGAACTAGGTATTCAGATACCGACGATCGAATCTCGGGCAAGTAACATACCGATGACAAAGGGAACAACATATGTTATTATGCGGTTTGACCGATAAAGATCTTCGTAGAATATGTAGGAACCAATATGAGCATCCAGGTTCCGCTATTGGTTATTGACCGGAGATGAGTCTCGGTCATGTCTACATAGTTCTCGAACTCGTAGGGTCCGCACGCTTAACGTTCGGTGACGATCGGTATTATGAGTTTATGTGTTTTGATGTACCGAAGGTAGTTCAGAGTCTCGGATATGATCACAGACATGACGAGGAGCCTCGAAATGGTCGAGACATAAAGATCGATATATTGGATGACTATATTTGTACATCAGAATGGTCCCGGGTGAGATCAGGCATATACCGGAACCCCCCGGGAGGTATATGGGCCTTATTGGGCCATAGTGGGACAGAGGAGAAGGGATCAAAGGAGGGGGCGCCCCCCCAAACCCAATCCGAATTGGGAGGGGGGCGCCCCCCCTTTCCTTCCTCCTTCCTCCCCCTTCCTTCTCTCCTAATCCAACTAGGGAAGGGGGGAATCCTACTCCCGGTGGGAGTAGGACTCCCCTTGGGGTGCGCCTAGGAGGCCGGCCTCCTCCCCCTCCTCCACTCCTTTATATACGGGGGAGGGGGGGCACCCCATAGACACACAAGTTGATCATTGATCTCTTAGACGTGTGTGGGGCCCCTCCACTATAATCCACCTCGGTCATATCATCGTAGTGCTTAGGCGAAGCCCTGCGCCGGTAGCTTCATCATCACCGTCATGACGCCTCATGCTGAGGAAGCTCTTCCTCGACACTGTGCTGGATCATGAGTTCGTGGGACGTCACCGAGCCGAACGTGTGTAGATCGCGGAGGTGTCGTACCTTCGGTGCTAGGACGTGAATACGTACGACTACATCAACCGCGTTGTCATAACGCTTCCGCTTATGGTCTACGAGGGTACGTAGACAACACTCTCCCCTCTCATTGCTATGCATCACCATGATCTTGCATGTGCGTAGGATTTTTTTTAAATTACTACGTTCCCCAACTGTGGCATCCGAGCCAGGTTTATGCGTAGATGTTATATGCACGAGTAGAACACAAGTGAGTTGTGGGCGATAATAGTCATACTGCTTACCAGCATGTCATACTTTGATTCGGCGGTATTGTTGGATGAAGCGGCCCGGACCGACATTACGCGTACGCTTACGCGAGACTGGTTCTACCAACGTGCTTTGCACAGAGGTGGCTGGTGGGTGTCAGTTTCTCCAACTTTAGTTGAATCAAGTGTGGCTACGCCCGGTCCTTGTGAAGGTTAAAGCAACACATACTTGACGAAAAATCTTTGTGGTTTTGATGCGTAGGTAAGAACGGTTCTTGCTCAGCCCGTAGCAGCCACGTAAAACTTGCAACAACAAAGTAGAGGACGTCTAACTTGTTTACGCAGGGCATGTTGTGATGTGATATGGTCAAGACATGATGCTAAATTTTATTGTATGAGATGATCATGTTTTGTAACGGAGTTATCGGCAACTGGCAGGAGCCATATGGTTGTCGCCTTATTGTATGAAATGCAATCGCCATGTAATTGCTTTACTTTATCACTAAGCGGTAGCGATAGTCGTAGAAGCAATAGTTGGCGAGACGACAACGATGCTACGATGGAGATCAAGGTGTCGCGCCGGTGATGATGGTGATCATGATGGTGCCTTAGAGATGGAGATCAAAGGCACAAGATGATGATGGCCATATCATTTCACTTATATTGATTGCATGTGATGTTTATCCTTTATGCATCTTATTTTGCTTAGTTCGACGGTAGCATTATAAGATGATCTCTCACTAAATTTCAAGGCACAAGTGTTCTCCCTGAGTATGCACCGTTGCGAAAGTTCGTCATGTCGAGACACCACGTGATGATCGGGTGTGATAAGCTCTAGTTCACATACAATGGGTGCAAGCCAGTTTTGCACGTGCAGAATACTCGGGTTAAATTTGACGAGCCTAGCATATGCAGATACGGCCTCAGAATACTGAGACCGAAAGGTCGGGCGTGAATCATATAGTAGATATGATCAACATAGTGATGTTCACCATTGAAAACTACTCCATCTCACGTGATGATCGGACATAGTTTAGTTGATTTGGATCACGTGATCACTTATATGATTAGAGGGATGTCTATCTAAGTGGGAGTTCTTTAGTAATTTTATTAATTGAACATTAATTTATCATGAACTTAGTACCTGATACTATTATGCATGTCTATGTTGTTGTAGATAGATGGCCCGTGCTGTTGTTCCGTTGAATTTTAATGCGTTCCTAGAGAAAGCTAAGTTGAAAGATGATGGTAGCAACTACACGGACTAGGTCCGTAACTTGAGAATTATCCTCATTGCTGCACAGAAGAATTACGTCCTGGAAGCATCGCTAGGTGCCAAACCCGCTGCAGGAGCAACACCAGATGTTATGAACATCTGGCAGAGCAAAGCTGATGACTACTCGATAGTTCGGTGTGCCATGCTTTACGTCTTAGAACTGGGACTTCAACGACGTTTTGAACGTCATGGAGCATATGAGATGTTCCAGGAGTTGAAGTTAATATTTCAAGCAAATGTCGGGATTGAGAGATATGAAGGCTCCAATAAGTTCTACAGCTGCAAGATGTAGGAGAATAGTTCTGTCAGTGAGCATATACTCAAAATGTCTGGGTATAACAATCACTTGATTAAACTGGGAGTTAATCTTCCTGATGATAGTGTCATTGATAGAATTCTTCAATCACCGCCACCAAGCTACAAGAGCTTCATGATGAACTATAACATGCAAGGGATGGATAAGACAAATCCCGAGCTCTTCGCAATGCTAAAGGCTGCGGAGGTAGAAATTAAGAAGGAGCATCAAGTGTTGATGGTCAACAAGACCACTAGTTTCAAGAAAAAGGGTAAAGGAAAGAAGGGGAACTTCAAGAAGAACGGCAAGCAAGTTGCTGCTTAAGTGAAGAAGCCCAAGTCTGGACCTAAGCCTGAGACTGAGTGCTTCTACTACAAGTAGACTAGTCACTGGAAGCGGAACTGCCCCAAGAATTTGGCGGATAAGAAGGATGGCAAGGTGAACAAAGGTATATGTGATCTACATGTTATTGATGTGTACCTTACTAATGCTCGCAGTAGTGCCTGGGTATTTGATACTGGTTCTGTTGCTAATATTTGCAACTCGAAACAGGGACAATGGATTAAGCAAGATTAGCTAAGGACGAGGTGACGATGCATGTGGAAAATGGTTCCAAAGTCGATGTCATCGCGGTCGGCACGCTACCTCTACATCTACCTTCGAGATTAGTTTTAGACCTGAATAATTGTTATTTGGTGCCAGCGTTGAGCATGAACATTATATCTGGATCTTGTTTGATGCGAGATGGTTATTCCTTTAAATCAGAGAATAATGGTTGCTCTATTTATATGAGTAATATCTTTTATGGTCATGCACCCTTGAAGAGTGGTCTATTTATATTGAATCTCGATAGTAGTGATACACATATTCATAATATTGAAGCCAAAAGATGCAGAGTTGATAATGATAGTGCAACTTATTTGTGGCACTACCATTTAGGTCATATTGGTGTAAAGCGCATGAAGAAACTCCATTCTGATGGACTTTTGGAATCACTTGATTATGAATCACTTGGTACTTGCGAACCATGCCTCATGGGCAAGATGACTAAAACGCCGTTCTCCGGAACAATGGAGCGAGCAACAGATTTGTTGGAAATCATACATACTGATGTATGTGGTCCGATGAATGTTGAGGCTCGTGGCGGATATCATTATTTTCTCACCTTCCCAGATGATTTAAGCAAATATGGGTATATCTACTTGATGAAACATAAGTCTGAAACATTTGAAAAGTTCAAAGAATTTCAGAGTGAAGTGGAAAATCATCGTAACAAGAAAATAAAGTTTCTACGATCTGATCGTGGAGGAGAATATTTGAGTTACGAGTTTGGTCTTCATTTGAAACAATGCGGAATAATTTCGCAACTCACGCCACCCGGAACACCACAGCATAATGGTGTGTCTGAACGTCATAATCGTACTCTGCTAGATACGGTGCGATCTATGATGTCTCTTACTAATTTACCGCTATCGTTTTGGGGTTATGCTTTAGAGACGGCTGCATTCATGTTAAATAGGGCACCATCTAAATCCGTTGAGACGACACCTTATGAACTATGGTTTGGCAAGAAACCAAAGTTGTCGTTTCTTAAAGTTTGGGGCTGCGATGCTTATGTGAAAAAGCTTCAACCTGATAAGCTCGAACCCAAATCGGAGAAATGTGTCTTCATAGGATACCCAAAGAAGACTGTTGGGTACACCTTCTATCATAGATCCGAAGGCAAGACATTCGTTGCTAAGAATGGATCCTTTCTAGAGAAGGAGTTTCTCTCGAAAGAAGAGAGTGGGAGGAAAGTAGAACTTGATGTGGTAACTGTACCTGCTCCCTTATTGAAAAGTAGTTCATCACAGAAATTAGTTTCTGTGACTCCTACACCAATTAGTGAGGAAGATAATAATAATGATCATGTAACTTCAGATCAAGTTACTACCAAACCTCGTAGGTCAACCAGAGTAAGATCCGCACCAGAGTGGTACGGTAATCCTGTTTTGGAGGTCATGTTACTTGACCATGATGAACCTACGAACTATGAGGAAGTGATGATGAGTCCAGATTCACAAAATGGCTTGAGGCCATGAAATCTGAGATGGGATCCATGTATGAGAACAAAGTGTGGACTTTGGTTGACTCGCCCGATGATCGGCTGAAAGTGCAACTATCCCTAGGTGGTTTTGGTAATTAATAACAACATATAGCTCATTGACTCAAGCTCAAAAGCTCAAGACTCTTCATTTTATATTTTAGTGATCCAAGATCACATTGAGTCTTTAGGAAAAGCCAATACTATCAAGGAGGGATGAGGTGTTGCTTAATGAGCCTCTTGCTTCATGTGCTTAGTGATATGCTCCAAAACCCTCAGCTACTTTCCTATATCCACACTTGACCTAAACCCAAAGCCAAACTCGGACCTACCGATTCTTTCAATCCGGCGCCACCGAGTTTCACATGTCATAGCCACTGCCAAACCCTAAGCAAATCGGTTCTACCAATAGGGATCTCGGTCTCACCGAGATGGGATTGTAATCTCTCTGTTTCCTTTTCGTAACTTTTCGGTCTCACCGAAAGAGCGGATCGGTCCCACCTAGATTGCAATGTAAACTCTCTGTCTCCTTTTTGTAACATTTCGGTCTC
Organism: Aegilops umbellulata; assembly: GCA_032464435.1. Lineage (NCBI taxonomy): Eukaryota > Viridiplantae > Streptophyta > Magnoliopsida > Poales > Poaceae > Aegilops > Aegilops umbellulata. Next base: position 343,696,367 of record CP136056.1, on the reverse strand, counting down.
ACCGAAAGAGCAAATCGGTCCCACCGAGTTTACCTGACCAACTCTCCGGTTAGCTTATTACCAAATCGGTCTCACCGAGTTTGTGTAATCGGTCTCATCGAGATTACGTTATGCCCTAACCCTAACCATATCGGTCCTACCGAGTTGCATGTCAGTCCCACCGAAAATCACTAACGGTCACTAGGTTTACTAAATCGGTCCGACCGAGTTTGTTGATTCGGTCCCACCGAGATTGGTAAATTGTGTGTAACGGTTAGATTTTGTGTGGAGGCTATATATACCCCTCCACCTCCTCTTCATTCGTGGAGAGAGCCATCAGAACACATCTACACTTCCAACTCACATGTTCTGAGAGAGAACCACCTACCCTTGTGTTGAGCTCAAGATATTCCATTCCTACCATATGAATCTTGATCTCTAGCCTTCCCCAAGTTGCTTTCCACTCAAATCTTCTTTCCACCAGATCCAAATCCTACGAGAGAGAGTTGAGTGTTGGGGAGACTATCATTTGAAGCACAAGAGCAAGGAGTTCATCATCAACACACCATTTGTTACTTCTTGGAGAGTGGTGTCTCCTAGATTGGCTAGGTGTCACTTAAGAGCCACGACAAGATTGTGGAGTTGAACCAAGGAGTTTGTAAGGGCAAGGAGATCGCCTACTTCGTGAAGATCTACCGCTAGTGAGGCAAGTCCTTCATGGGCGACGGCCATGGTGGGATAGACAAGGTTGCTTCTTCGTGGACCCTTCATGGGTGGAGCCCTCCGTGGACTCGCACAACCATTACCCTTCGTGGGTTGAAGTCTCCATCAACGTGGATGTAGGATAGCACCACCTATCTGAACCACGCCAAAAACATCCGTGTCTCCAATTGCGTTTGAATTCTCCAAACCCTTCCCTTTACATTTTTGCAAGTTGCATGCTTTACTTTCCGCTGCTCATATACTCTTTGCATGCTTGCTTGAATTGTGTGATGATTGCTTGACTTGTCCTAAAGTAGCTAAAATATGCCAAACTCTAAAATTGGGAAAAGGTTAAGTTTTTATTGGTCAAGTAGTCTAATCACCCCCCCTCTAGACATACTTCAAGGTCCTACAAGTGGTATCAGAGCTTTGGTCTCCATTTGCTTTGATTTCCATAGCTTTTGGTGGTCATAGCCTTGGTTTCACAACCTAGGAGAGTATGGCGTCTAGCGAGGGAAATTATCATCGTAGAGGTCCTTACTTTGATTGTACTAATTTTGCTAGTTGGAAGCATAAGATGAAAATGCATATTCTCGGACATAACCCCGCCATTTGGGCTATTGTGTGTGTTGGTTTGCAAGGTGACTTCTTTGATGGGAAAGAACCAAACCGTGAAGCTACCGCGGAAGAGTTGAAGATGTTGCAATGCAACGCTCAAGCTTGTGATATTCTCTTCAACGGATTGTGCCCCAAAGAATTCAACAAAATCAGCCGTCTTGAGAATACAAAGGAAATTTGGGATACTTTGATTGATATGCACGAAGGTACCGTCTCCGTCAAGGAATCCAAATTGGATGTGCTTCAAAGTCAACTTGACAAGTTCAAAATGAAGGATGGTGAAGGTGTCGCTGAAATGTACTCTAGGCTTGCTCTCATCACAAATGAGATTGCCGGCTTAGGGAGTGAAGAGATGACCGATAGATTCATCATCAAGAAGATCCTAAGAGCCTTGGATGGAAAATATGATACCATGTGCACATTGATCCAAATGATGCCCAATTACAAAGATCTCAAGCCAATGGAGGTCATTGGAAGAATTGTTGCTCATGAGATGTCACTCAAGGATAAAGAGGAACTTCACAACAAATCAAGTGGAGCTTACAAAACCTCATGTGAAGCCCCCACATCATCAAGTGAGAAATAAACCTTCAATGAAGTATTGATTTTAATGGTGAAGAACTTCAACAAGTTCTACAAGAGTAGAAGCAAAGATAGAAGCTCCAAGTCAAGGTCCTACAATGACAAAAGATCTTCTAGTCGAGAGTGAAACAGCTACAATTGTGGAAGACCCGGACACTATTCCAATGAGTGTACGGCTCCCTACAAGAGAAGAGAAGACTCTCCCAAAAGAAGAAGCAAAAGAGAAGAATCACCACCAAGAGAGAGAAGGAGTAGAGATGATCGTTATGAACAAAGATACTCACGGAGAAGCAAGGATTCGGAAAGAAAGGAAAAGTCATCAAGGAGCTACACAAAACGAAGACATCAAGCTCATGTTGGTGAATGGGTATCCGACTCCGACTCCGACAACCACTCCGAGAGAAGTTATCACTCTGATTCCGAATATACTCAAGATGAAGGTGTTGCCGGTCTAGCACTTGTGTCAACCAACTCCTATGACATATTTGAGTCACCAAATGAAGGAATTGGAAGATGCTTCATGGCCAAAGGTCCTAAGGTAACACACCCCGAGTATGTTGATTTCAATAGTGATGAAGATGACTTGTTAGGTGATGATGATTTACTTATTGACAACTCTAGTGATGAATACTATGATGAAACGTCAATTAATCATGCTAATCAAGATAAAACAAATGACAATGATAAGGAGAAGACTGAGGCTCTAACTAAAGAACTAAACACTCTTAAGTTAGCTCATGAAACTATCTTCGAAGATCATCGAGAACTTTTAAGAGCTCATGAGAAGTTACGCTTTGAAAAGCTCAATCTTGAGCAAGAGCATGAGTTTTTAAAGGCAATCAATGATGATCCCCGCAAGAAAAGTTCTTCTTACATTGCCAAGCATTTACTCTTATCCACTTACATGCCTCAAGTCAAATCTAGTAACAATAACAAGAAAGATTCTTCCTCTAGTAGTAACAATGATGATACTAAATCCAATATTGTTGCTTCTAGTAGTTCTCTTGATTCCACTAATGATTCTCTTAGCCAAGTTACACTTGAGCAAGAAAATAGCTTATTGAAGGGAATTATAGAGAAAGGAGTCTACAAGAGCCTTGTCGGAAGTAAGCAATTCGAGGAAATTGTACGCAAGCAAGGAAGGCACCGGAAGAATCAAGGTGTTGGTTTTGAACGAAAGTTCAACGCCAATGGAGTTGAGTGGGAAGAAGATCAATACCCCAAGACGAAGTTTGTTCCTCAACAAGAGAAGTATGATCCTACTTCCTTCAAGGGGACACAAGCTCAAGATGATCTTCCACCACAAGACTATAAGCAAAAAGGCAAGGACAAGCTTTAAGAGGAAATTGATGCATTTGAAGAAGCTCCTAAGACCTTAGTCAAGTGGATTCCCAAGACTACTTCAAGTTCCACTTCATCAAGTAAGACTACAACTCCAAGGATTCCCATCAAGATGGTGTGGATCCAAAAGTAGAAGAACTAGAGAGTTCTTGAGGGTGACTCCGCCAACATACTTCACTCTTATCATTTTGGCAAGAACAAGTGCAATCAACTTCCACATCTTGCACTAGTTCAAGGAGTCACAAACCCTCTTGTTGGTAAGTCAAGGGACAAGGTAACCTAAAAGCTTTCATGGACATCATCTTGTGTGTGAATCACTCTATGTCTATGGATATTCTTGTTTGTTCCTTGTGGGACTAACCCATGTAGGTATTGAAAGTGAAATTCACTCCAATGGATAGCTCCAATTGTTCTACATCAACATTGAGCATTCACATCTTCAACATCTACATGAAGTCATCATCGACAAAATCCAAGGTTAGTTCATCCCTCTTAGGGGGGATATCACATCTAGGGGGAGCTTTACTCTAAGACTTGAGCTAAAGCAACTCTAATGATGTGAACACAACAATGCTTTATGTAAAAGTGGTAACCCCACTTGTGCTTAAACGATGAGTATGACCTATGATCAAATGTTCTCATTTGAATCCTATGTCAATATACTCATATATAGATGACCTAGTCATCGCAAATTGCTTGATAGATGCTAGAATTGGTTGTGCATGCTTTGCCACATATTTCAATTGCCATTTTATTGTGTGAGCATGTTGGTTGCATATTTTACTCATTCGAGGACACCCACTTTTTGTTTTGATTGATTGGTTTTCTTTTCTCTTGCCAAGTGGATGGACAAGAATGCCTAAGAACCTCCTCTAGCTATCTATGCTTTTCTCGTCTCAAACTCTATTCATGCTACATCACAAAATTTGATCAAGTCAGATTCGAACCACTCTATGTGAGGAGCACTCGGAGTCCCCGATTCGTCATAGACTTAAACTTCCAAAACTTCTTTGTGATTCTCGGTCTGACCAATATCTTCTTTTCGGTCTTACCGAGATCATCAAGTCGATCTATGTTTTTGATCTCGGTGTAACCGATTTGAACCATTCGGTCACACCGAGTTGCAATAACTGTATACAGTTTTGCATCTCGGTGCCACCGAGTTGTTCCACTCGGTCACACCGACAGGGTCGGGCTATATATAGACACGGGCAAAAATTTGGAAATTTCTCCGAACTCCTTTGCCTGTGCGATAGCTCGCTCTGCCTACGTGGTCTCCAGATCGTCTTCTCGCCGCCAGCCGCCTCCAGTCGCTGGTCCCCATCGCAGTCAACGGAATTCAACCCCGCCGTTGCCGCCATAGCGAGTCTCCGCCGAACTAGGGTATGGACTCGATCTTTGTGCTATTCCCCATCTGATTCCTAGCACATTGTGATCTTATTGATTCTAGCCACGATTGAAACACTCCTATCCAGTCAATGCAATTCACAGAATAGGTTTGATTCGAAAAAATTTAGGGTTAGGTTTACGCCGAAACCATCTCGGACCCACCGAGTTGAAAAACTCGGTCCCACTGATTTGGCTCATGCCATTGCACAAGTGAGACTCGGTCTGACCGAGAATTACTAATCGGTGTGACCGATTTTGGAACTTTGTGAAACCCTAACAGTCTCGGTGCCACCAAACTGTGACTCAGTCTGACCGAGTTCACTAGTTTAGGTTCCAAAACTACTTTGGTATCACCGAGTTTAAAAATCGGTAGATCCGAAATGATTTCTGTGGGAAACTAAAACTAATATTTTGAATCATTCTTTTGCAAAAGTCTCTGCATTTTGTGATGCTCATCTACTCTACCTCATCTATAAACTCTTCACAGGGTCAGCAGTCAGCTTTTACATCATGTCTGATCAGAGTGACAACCAGAACATGTCAGAAGAGCAAGTGCACATGAGTGAGGGCACTAGTCCCTCCTATTCTTCAGATGAAGGCAGTAGGAGCACCCCTAGCAATTTGCCAAAATCTGCCACCAGACAAAGGAAGAAGAGAACCTCGGACTCAGAGGATGAGGATTATGTGGCAGAGGAAGAGGAAGCTACCTCAAAGAAAGTAGTGCTCAAGAAGGAGTATAGCTCAGCACAGAGCACAAAGCCAGGCTTGAAAGTCAAAAGGCCAGCAGGTAGGCAGCCTATGCCAAAGGCCAGAGCTTCAACTCAGATTCCTGAAAAGCCTGCACCCAAAGGGCCAGTTGCTGCTGAAGGGAAGAAGGAAAGGAAAAGGGGCAGATGGTGCAAGAAAGTTGATCCAATGTCTGAGTTTGAAAAGCATTCTTCTTCTTCTTCTTCTTCTTCTGAAGAAGAAGAAGAAGAAGAAGAAGAAGAAGAAGAAGAAGAAGAAGAGGTTGCTGCACCAGCACCTAAGGCACCAAAGCTTATGGGTGATGCTATAAAATCAGGGGCTACTGCATCCAAGCCCAAAGAAGCACCCAAAGCTGCCTCCAAGGCCAAGTCAGCTCCAAAGAGAAATACAAGGAGCATACCAGCTGCTGAGAAGAACAAGGCCCCAGTGCATGAAGCTGTTGGAGAAGATGAAAAAGGACAAGTTCTGAGAAAGCTCAAGCCCAAGATTCCAGACCACAACGATGCTCATCATGTGGCTGAGAGCATGAAAATCAAAAGAGACTCAGGGTTAAGAAAGTGGAGAGAAGCAGATCCATATGCTTCAAGGAGAAGAACTGCTGTTGACTACAGGTTCCACACAAAGGAACAGCAGGACTTCTATGAGACAGTTTTGTTGGATAATAAGCCTATCGTTTGTGACATGAGGTGGGTCGACCGGACCTACATCAAGGAGAATGAGCAGCACTATCCTGGAGTGCAAGACAGCTTCAGTGCTTGTGGAGTTGCTGACTTTGTTGGGCAGAAGCTCACAAAGTGGAACGAGGAGCTCATTATGCAATTCTACTCCACAGCACACTTCTACCCAGATGGAAGGATAACATGGATGTCTGAAGGTACAAGGTACCAATCAACTGTTGAGGAATGGGAAAAGTTGATCAATGCCCTAGAGGAAAATGTAGATGACTTGGATGTCTATGCCAAGAAAAAGATGGATCATAACTCAATGGCAAATATGTACAAGGAGATTCCAGTAGATGATCTTGACACTCACCAGCTTGGGTCCGTAAAACACTTGTTGTCAGGACTGCCTACGATCAACTGGATCCTTAGGCACACACTCTTGCCCAAGTCTGGAGATCACAGAATGATCAAAGGTCACGCCATTAACTTGCTACATATATTTGATGTGCCTCAGAAATTCAAGGTCATGAGCCTCATAGTAGAGACTATCAAGAGGACTGCAGCAGATCAGAAGAGAAGCTGTGGTTATGCCCCTCAGACCCAAGAGTTGATTAACTCAAAAATGGGCACAGGCAAATACTTGTTGGACAAGGAACACTTGCCTATTCATCTAGATTTCGAGGACAATCAAGGTTTGATGAATGAGAATGAACCATCATCAGCTCAAGCTCAAGCAAAGAAGGAGAAGGCAAGGAAGGAGAAAGCTGCCAAGATGCCAACTCAAGAGGAGGCATCTGAGTATTTCTTGAAAACCAAGCAGGAGCAGCTTAGTTACTTGATTGCATGAACAAAAGTTCTATGACTTGGATGTAAAAGTAACAGAGATTCAGTCTGCAGTGGAGCAACTTCAAGATGACATGCATGAGAGGAAGGGGAAGACTACAACTGAAGCATTTGCCAAAGTGCCACGAGCTCAGAGGTCAACTGCAGTGCCAGTTCCTGACACCAGAGCCACCACCTCAGCTCCAGCTATAGCACCAGCCCAACCAGCTCCAGCATTCACCTCAGCTCCAGCTCCAACCACTTCTACAGAAGCCTTCATCCTTGGAGTGATCCAGACTCCACCACCACCAGAAGATCAAGCCTGAGAGTCGATCTAGCACTATGCATTTTCTAGGAACTTTTTGGTAACTTGTTTCCAAAGGGGGAGAAAAATGTATAGATCATAGGCTTTGAGAGAGATAGTGTTGCCTTTATTCTCTCTTGCTTTATTTGGTGGTTTTTCAAACTTTGTTTGCTTTTGGTTGAGATACTATGATATGCTTGTGAGACATTGGTGATCATGTGTTTGATCATAAGCTACACTTATGCATGCTTGATATTATCCTATCTATCTTATGTGATCATTCACTTTTCTTGGTGATGAGTGCATGTATTCAATTCTTATCACTTTGAGCGCTCCACCAAGATGTATGTGACATGGAAGAGTAACCTATGATTCTAACTCTTTGTGCATTTGCGGTCCAAAGCAAATTTTAAAATATGCACAAATTTAGGGGGAGCTCTTGCTTTTCACATACCTCTCAAAGCGACGACGTTCTAAAATCTTATTATCATTTATCGAAGCTTTGATCTATATGTTGTCATCAGTTACCAAAAAGGGGGAGATTGAAAGTGCAACTATCCCTAGGTGGTTTTGGTAATTCATAACAACATATAGCTCATTCAGCTAATGCTATTCCAAGATGATTATTTCAGGAAAGCTCAATGATTGGCATGGCATGGATGATGAAAGTGGATCCCTCAAAATGCTAAGGACAAAGGATTGGCTCAAGCTCAAAAGCTCAAGACTCTTCATTTTATATTTTAGTGATCCAAGATCACATTGAGTCTTTAGGAAAAGCCAATACTATCAAGGAGGGATGAGGTGTTGCTTAATGAGCCTCTTGCTTCATGTGCTTAGTGATATGCTCCAAAACCCTCAGCTACTTTCCTATATCCACACTTGACCTAAACCCAAAGCCAAACTCGGACCTACCGATTCTTTCAATCCGGCGCCACCGAGTTTCACATGTCATAGCCACTGCCAAACCCTAAGCAAATCGGTTCTACCGATAGGGATCTCGGTCTCACCGAGATGGGATTGTAATCTCTCTGTTTCCTTTTCGTAACTTTTCGGTCTCACCGAAAGAGCGGATCGGTCCCAACTAGATTGCAATGTAAACTCTCTGTTTCCTTTTTGTAACATTTCGGTCTCACCGAAAGAGCAAATCGGTCCCACCGAGTTTACCTGACCAACTCTCTGGTTAGCTTATTACCAAATCGGTCTCACCGAGTTTGTGTAATCGGTCTCACCGAGATTACGTTATGCCCTAACCCTAACCATATCGGTCCTACCGAGTTGCATGTCAGGCCACCGAAAATCACTAACGGTCACTAGGTTTACTAAATCGGTCCGACCGAGTTTGTTGATTCGGTCCCACCGAGATTGGTAAATTGTGTGTAACGGTTAGATTTTGTGTGGAGGCTATATATACCCCTCCACCTCCTCTTCATTCGTGGAGAGAGCCATCAGAACACATCTACACTTCCAACTCACATGTTCTGAGAGAGAACCACCTACCCTTGTGTTGAGCTCAAGATATTCCATTCCTACCATATGAATCTTGATCTCTAGCCTTCCCCAAGTTGCTTTCCACTCAAATCTTCTTTCCACCAGATCCAAATCCTACGAGAGAGAGTTGAGTGTTGGGGAGACTATCATTTGAAGCACAAGAGCAAGGAGTTCATCATCAACACACCATTTGTTACTTCTTGGAGAGTGGTGTCTCCTAGATTGGCTAGGTGTCACTTGGGAGCCCCCAACAAGATTGTGGAGTTGAACCAAGGAGTTTGTAAGGGCAAGGAGATCGCCTACTTCGTGAAGATCTACCGCTAGTGAGGCAAGTCCTTCGTGGGCGACGGCCATGGTGGGATAGACAAGGTTGCTTCTTCGTGGACCCTTCGTGGGTGGAGCCCTCCGTAGACTCGCGCAACCGTTACCCTTCGTGGGTTGAAGTCTCCATCAACGTGGATGTAGGATAGCACCACCTATCCGAACCACACCAAAAACATCCGTGTCTCCAATTGCGTTTGAATTCTCCAAACCCTTCCCTTTACATTTTTGCAACTTGCATGCTTTACTTTCCGCTGCTCATATACTCTTTGCATGCTTGCTTGAATTGTGTGATGATTGCTTGACTTGTCCTAAAGTAGCTAAAATCTGCCAAACTCTAAAATTGGGAAAAGGTTAAGTTTTTATTGGTCAAGTAGTCTAATCACCCCCCTCTAGACATACTTCAAGGTCCTACATCGGCAAGCCATCGAAAATAAATGGATCTACAAGAAGAAGACAGACGCTGACGGTAATGTTATTGTCTACAAAGCTCGACTTGTTGCGAAAGGTTTTCGACAAGTTCAAGGAGTTGACTACGATGAGACTTTCTCACCCATAGAGATGCTTAAGTCCGTCCGAATCATGTTAGCAATTGCCGCATTTTATGATTATGAAATTTGGGAAATGGATGTAAAGACTGCATTCGTGAATGAATTTCTGGAAGAAGAGTTGTATATGATGCAACCTGAAGGTTTTATCGATCCAAAGGATGCTAACAAAGTGTGCAAGCTCCAGCGATCCATTTATGGACTGGTGCAAGCATCTCGGAGTTGGAATAAATGTTTTGATAGTGTGATCAAAGCATATGGTTTTATGCAGACTTTTGGAGAAGCCTGTATTTACAAGAAAGTGAGTGGGAGCTCTGTAGCATTCCTAATATTATATGTGGATGACATATTGTTGATTGGAAATGATATAGAATTTATGGATAGCACAAAAGGATACTTGAATAAGAGTTTTTCGATGAAAGACCTCGGTGAAGCTACATATATATTGGGCATCAAGATCTATAGAGATAGATCAAGACGCTTAATAGGAATTTCACAAAGCACATTATTTGACAAAGTTTTGAAAAGGTTCAAAATGGATCAAGCAAAGAAAGTGTTCTTGCCTGTGTTACAAGGTGTGAAGTTGAGTCAGACTCAATGCCCGACCACTGTAGAAGATAGAGAGAAAATGAAAGGTGTTCCCTATGCTTCAGCCATAGGCTCTATTATGTATGCAATATTGTGTACCAGACCTGATGTGTGTCTTGCTATTAGTTTAGCAGGGAGGTACCAAAGTAATCTAGGAGTGGATCACTGGACAGCGGTCAAGAACATCCTGAAATGCCTGAAAAGGACTAGGGATATGTTTCTCGTTTATGGAGGTGACAAAGAGCTCGTCGTAAATGGTTACATCGGTGCAAGCTTTGACACTGATCCAGATGACTCTAAGTCACAAACCAGATACGTATTTATATTGAACGGTGGAGCTTTCAGTTGGTGCAGTTCTAAGCAAAGCATCATAGCGGGATCTACGTGTGAAGCGGAGTACATAGCTGCTTCGGAAGCAGCAAATGAAGGAGTCTGGAGAGCATCGGTTCCAATGAAAATCTTTTGTGACAATGCTGGTGCAATTGCCTTGGCAAAGGAATCCAGATTTCACAAGAGAACCAAGCATATCAAGAGACGCTTCAATTCCATCCGCGATCAAGTCAAGGACGGAGACATAGAGATTTGCAAGATACATACGGATCTGAATGTTGCAAACCCTTGACTAAGCCTCTCTCACGAGCAAAACATGATCAGCACCAAGACTCCATGGGTGTTAGAATTATTACTATGTAATCCAGATTATTGACTCTAGTGCAAGTGGGAGACTGAAGTAAATATGCCCTAGAGGCAATAATAAAGTTGTTATTTATATTTCCTTATATCATTATAAATGTTTATTGTTCATGCTAGAATTGTATTAATTGGAAACTTAGTACATGTGTGAATACATAGACAAACAGAGTGTCACTAGTTGACTAGCTCGTTGAATCAAAGATGGTTATGTTTCCTAACCATAGACATGAGTTGTCATTTGATTAATGAGATCACATCATTAAAGAATGATGTGATTGACTTGACCCGTTCCGTTAGCTTAGCACTTGATCGTTTAGTATATTGCTATTGCTTTCTTCATGACTTATACATGTTCCTATGACTATGAGATTATGCAACTCCCGAATACCAGAGGAACACTTTGTGTGCTACCAAACGTCACAACGTAACTGGGTGATTATAAAGGTGCTCTACAGGTGTCTCCGATGGTACTTGTTGAGTTGGCATAGATCGAGATTAGGATTTGCCACTCCGATTGTCGGAGAGGTATCTCTGGGCCCTCTCGGTAATGCACATCACTATAAGCCTTGCAAGCAATGTAACTAATGAGTTAGTTGCGGGATGATGCATTACGGAATGAGTAAAGAGACTTGCCGGTAACGAGATTGAACTAGGTATTGAGATACCGACGATCGAATCTCGGGCAAGTAACATATCGATGACAAAGGGAACAACGTATGTTGTTATGCGGTTTGACCGATAAAGATCTTCGTAGAATATGTAGGAACCAATATGAGTATCCAGGTTCCGCTATTGGTTATTGACTGGAGATGAGTCTCGGTCATGTCTACATAGTTCTCGAACCCGTAGGGTCCGCGCGCTTAACATTCGGTGACGATCGGTATTATGAGTTTATGTGTTTTGATGTACCGAAGGTAGTTCAGAGTCCCGGATAAGATCACAGACATGACGAGGAGTCTCGAAATGGTCGAGACATAAAGATCGATACATTGGACGACTATATTTGGACATCGGAATGGTTCCGGGTGAGATCGGGCATATACCGGAGCACCGGGAGGTTATCGGAACCCCCTGGGAGGTATATGGGCCTTATTGGGCCATAGTGGGAGAGAGAAGAAGGGAGCAAAGGAGGGCCCCCCCCAAGCCCAATCCGAATTGGGAGGGGGGCCGGCCTCCCTTTCCTTCCTCCTTCCTCCCCCTTCCTTCTCTCCTAATCCAACTAGGGAAGGGGGAATCCTACTCCCGGTGGGAGTAGGACTCCCCTTGGGGCGCACCTAGGAGGTCGGCCTCCTCCCCCTCCTCCACTCCTTTATATACGGGGGAGGGGGCACCCCATAGACACACAAGTTGATCATTAATCTCTTAGCCGTGTGCGGTGCCCCCCTTCACTATAATCCACCTCGGTCATATCGTCGTAGTGCTTAGGCGAAGCCCTGCGCCGGTAGCTTCATCATCACCGTAATCACGCCGTCGTGCTGACGAAGCTCTTCCCCGACACTCTGTTGGATCGTGAGTTTGTGGGACGTCACCAAGCCGAACATGTGCAAATCGCGGAGGTGTCGTACCTTCGGTGCCAGGATCGGTCGATCGTGAAGACGTACAACTACATCAACCGCATTGTCATAATGCTTCCGCTTACGGTCTACGAGGGTACGTAGACAACACTCTCCCCTCTCGTTGCTATGCATCACCATGATCTTGCGTGTGCGTAGGATTTTTTTTGAAATTACTACGTTCCCCAACAGCGAGGTCATGCACCAGCGCGGCCCAACTAGCTGCCTCTATAGGGTCAAGCGGTCGCATGAAGGAGATCGCCGGCGGGTGCACCCTCAGGACGTCGCCCACCAAAATGTTGGTGTCTGTGGTGAGCTAATATAACTCCGGGTGGGATTGCCACAACGGTGGCTGTCCCCACCAGCAATCGAGCCAAAACCTAGTAGCCATGCCATTGTTAATAATGAAATGTGCCCAAACAGAGAAAGCTGGTCTTGTTGGAAATATGCCCTAGAGGCAATAATAAATTGGTTATTATTATATTTCCTTGTTCATGATAATCGTTTATTATCCATGCTATAATTGTATTGATAGGAAACTCAGATACATGTGTGGATACATAGACAACACCATGTCCCTAGTAAGCCTCTAGTTGACTAGCTCGTTGATCAATAGATGGTTATGGTTTCCTGACCATGGACATTGGATGTCGCTGATAACGGGATCACATCATTAGGAGAATGATGTGATGGACAAGACCCAATCCTAAGCCTAGCACAAAGATCGTGTAGTTCATATGCTAAAGCTTTTCTAATGTCAAGTATCATTTCCTTAGACCATGAGATTGTGCAACTCCCGGATACCGTAGGAACGCTTTGGGTGTACCAAACGTCACAACGTAAATGGGTGGCTATAAAGGTACACTACAGGTATCTCCGAAAGTGTCTGTTGGGTTGGCACAAATCAAGACTGGGATTTGTCACTCCGTGTAACAGAGAGGTATCTCTGGGCCCACTCGGTAGGACATCATCATATGCACAATGTGACCAAGGAGTTGATCACGGTATGATGTGTTACGGAATGAGTAAAGAGACTTGTCGGTAACGAGATTGAACAAGGTATCGAGATACCGATGATCGAATCTCGGGCAAGTGCAATACCGCTAGACAAAGGGAATTGAATACGGGATTGATTGAATCCTCGACATCGTGGTTCATCCGATGAGATCATCGTGGAACATGTGGGAGCCAACATGGGTATCCACATCCCGCTGTTGGTTATTGGCCAGAGAGTTGTCTCGGTCATGTCTGCATGGTTCCCGAACCCGTAGGGTCTACACACTTAAGGTTCGGTGACGCTAGAGTTGTTATGGGAAATAGTATGTGGTTACCGAAGGTTGTTCGGAGTCCTGGATGAGATCCCGGACATGGCGAGGAGCTCCGGAATGGTCCGAAGGTGAAGATCGGTATATTGGATGAAGGGTATTGGAGTCCGGAATTGTTCTGGGGTACCAGGTGATGACCAGCGTGTCCGAAAGGGGTTTCGGAGGCCCCGGCAAGCGTTGGGGGGCCTTATGGGCCAAGGGGAGAGGGCACATCAGCCCACTAAGGGGCTGAGCGCCCCTCCCAACCCTGTAACGCCCGGATAATTAGGCTACAGTAAAACTCTTCTGATGATGCCATGTCATCTCTGTTCCTGTTGCTAATCAAGTGGTAGTGCAAAATCATTGCAAATTCAAAATATGAAATTGTGAAAAACACCCGAAGTTTTCAAAAGTCAAAGCAAAAATGTTCGGGGGTTGCCAAATATTACACTGGTAATTATGGTGAAGCAAACATTTTTTCAAAATGCCTAAATGCCCTAAAACTAAAATAAAACAGAAAGGAAAATAACTAAAAGAAAGGAATTACAATAACAAAAAAGGGGGGGAAGCCCCCTGGGCCAGACAGCCCATCCCACCCGCATGGCAACCGCCCATGCCCCCCTGGCCCGCGGCCAGCCTGGCTGGCCCAGCTCCCTGCCGCCCCCCCTTCCCCTGTTCCCCCGACCCGGGTCGGAACAGGGGCCGTCCCCGCCGCACCCTCTCGCCGGCGACGGCGAGAGGATAAGGTCGCCACGCCACGCCTCCCCCTCGGTCCCGCCTCCTCACTCGCCCCCCACGCTCGCCTCGGCTCCTGCGCCTCTCCTCTCCCCTTTAGATCCATTCCCCCTCGCTCCCCACTCCAGCCGCTCCGACGTGTCCGAACACTCCGACTCCCTCGACTACGCCTCCCCGTCAGGACGCCAGACGCCGGACGCCCACGAACGCTCCCCCGGCCTCGTCTTCTTCCTCGGATCCCCGACGCGTCTCCGACGAGTGTCGTCGACGCCTCTGCAGCTACTAAGCCACCAAGGGCCAGCGTGCGTGCCGCTAGGTGAGCAGCCTCCCTCCTCCGCCCTCTTGCCCCCTAGCTCGCGCGGTAACTAGCCGCCGCCATTGTCGAGGCTCTGGTCGCCGCGGCGTACCTCGCCGCCGTGGCCACAATAGCCGTCACGCACGCCCGTACTCGCCGTTGCACTCCTGGGGTTCCTAGGAGCTCAACGCGCCCGCGCGCTTGCCTTCCCGTGCCTCCTAGCGTAGTTTCCATCGACGTCCCGAGGGCGCTGCCGCCAAGACCCGTCGCCGGCCGTGTTTCCGGCAACCTTTTGGTCCGGCGCCACCGCCAAACGACGCGGGATGCCCCTGCGGTTCGAACGCATGTGGTTGCGCACGTTTTAGTGCTTCCTAGCGCGATCCCGATGCTGTCCCGAACGACGCCGCTGCCTCTGCTCGTCGCCGGTGCCGATTCCGGCCAACTCCGGCCATGCCACCACCCCCACTCGACGCGGCGTCGAGTGGCCGTTCTACTGGACCGAACGGCGCGCCGAACGGAGCCGTGTAGCAGTTTCCCGACGAAGCCTGGGTGCCCCGCCGCGTTTTGACGTCGCCGGCGGCCAGACGCCGGCCGCCGCCTACGTGGTTGGCCTGGGGCCACCACCGTGCCACTGCAGGTGGGCCTTGCGGGTCCCAGTTGACTGGGTTGACCCAGTCAACTGTTGATGTGGCAGCTACTGCCACTGACAGACGGGCCCGCACCAGTTAAAACATTTTCCAAATAAATAAAATGCTAATTAATTCGTTGATTAATTTAATTATCTAATCAGTCACTCACTGCTGGGTCCCACCCACTAATTAACCCAATTAATTAATCTAAAACCCCCCTGTTAGTACCTTGTCAATGGCATGTGGGTCCCACTGGACCCACGTGTCTGGTTTGACTGGTCAACCGACCAGTTGACCTGCTGACATCACTCTGATGTCATGCTAACGTCATCATTCACTGTTTTGGATAATGTTGGATTTAAATAAATAATTAAAATCAGAAAATGATTTAAATCTTTAGAAAATCATATCTTTTAATCCGTAACTCCGATGAAAATACTTTCTACATGAAAGTTGCTCAGAACGATGAGACGATTCCGGATACGCAACCTGTTCGTCCGCCACACCCCCCTAACCTATCGAACTCGCAACTTTCCCCCTCCGGCTCCTCTGCCCGAAAACGCGAAACACCGGGGATATTTTCCCGGATGTTCGCCCCATCACCGGTATCATCCCATACCGCGTTAGGGCACCTCTAACGTCGTTACTTGTCATGTCATGCATCACTATGCATCTGCTTGCTTAAATATTTATTGTTTCTCCCCCCTCTTCTCTCGCTAGACACCGAGACCGACGCTGCTGCTGCCCCGTTCGACTACGGAGTTGACGATCCCTCTCTCTTGCCAGAGCAACCAGGCAAGCCCCCCCTTGATCACCAGATATCGCCTACTCTCCTCTATACTGCTTGCATTAGAGTAGTGTAGCATGTTACTGCTTTCGTTATTCCTATCCTGATGCATAGCCTGTCTTTGATACTGCTGTTGATACCTTTACCTGCAACCCTACTTGCTTAGTATAGGATGCTAGTGTTCCATCAGTGGCCCTACACTCTTGTCTGTCTGCCATGCTATACTACTGGGCTGTGATCACCTCGGGAGGTGATCATGGATATATACTATACTTTAAACATGATACATGTGGTGACCAAAGTCGGGTTGGCTCGAGGAGTACCCGCGAGTGGATCTTTGAGGCGGAGCGGCAAGGCAGTTCGGGGCTACCTGGGTGAGAGGTGAGCCTGGCCCTGTTGGCGTTCGCGGATACTTAACACGCTTAACGAGATCTGGGTATTTGATCTGAGTCTGGCCATTTGGTCTATACGCACTAACCAACTACGCGGGAAAGATATGGGCACTCGACGTCGTGGTATCAGCCGAAGCACTTCTTGACGTCAGCGACTGAGTGGCACGCGCCGCATTGGATCGTAAGCTCGCACTTGTATTAAGGGGGCTAGATCTGCTTCCGGCCGCGTACGCAACGTGCAGGTGTGCTCAGGGCGATGGGCCCAGACCCCTGCGCGCATAGGTTTAGACCGGCGTGCTGACCACTCTGTTGTGCCTAGGTGGGGCTGCGACGTGTTGATCTTCCGAGGCCGGGCATGACCCAGGAAAGTGTGTCCGGCCAAATGGGATCAAGCGTGTTGGGTTATGTGGTGCACCCCTGCAGGGAAGATTATCTATTCGAATAGCCGTGTCCCTCGGTAAAAGGACGACCCGGAGTTGTACCTTGACCTTATGACAACTAGAACCGGATACTTAATAAAACACACCCTTCCAAGTGCGAGATACAACCCGGTGATCGCTCTCTAACAAGGCATCGAGGAGGGGATCCCCGGGTAGGATTATGCTATGCGATGCTACTTGGAGGACTTCAGTCTACTCTCTTCTATATGCTGCAAGACGGAGGCGACCAGAAGCGTAGTCTTCGATAAGACTAGCTACCCCCCTATTATTCTGGCATTCTGCAGTTCAGTCCACTGATATACCCCTTTATACATATATCCATGCATATGTAGTGTAGCTCCTTGCTTGCGAGTACTTTGGATGAGTACTCACGGTTGCTTTTCTCCCCCTTTTCCCCCTTTCCCTTCTACCTGGTTGCCGCAACCAGACGATGGAGCCCAGGATCCAGACGCCACCGTCGATGACGACTCCTACTACTCTGGAGGTGCCTACTACTACGTGCAGCCCGCTGACGACGACCAGGAGTAGTTAGGAGGATCCCAGGTAGGAGGCCTGCGCCTCGTTCGATCTGTATCCCAGTTTGTGCTAGCCTTCTTAAGGAAAACTTGTTTAACTTATGTCTGTACTCAGATATTGTTGGTTCCGCTGACTCGTCTATGATCGAGCACTTGTATTCGAGCCCTTGAGGCCCCTGGCTTGTATTATGATGCTTGTATGACTTATTTTATTTGTAGAGTTGTGTTGTGATATCTTCCCGTGAGTCCCTGATCTTGATCGTACACATTTGCGTGCATGATTAGTGTACGATTGAATCAGGGGCGTCACAAGTTGGTATCAGAGCCGACTGCCTGTAGGAATTCCCCTTCCACACTCCTTGGCCGAAGTCGAGTCTAGACATTACAAAAACTTTTACTAACTTGGCTGTGTGCCTTACGGGCCCACGTCGCCATCGGGTGGTACTAGGATCTTTTACTCCTTGACCTTTACTCTGGGACTGTAAACTCTCTTCTACTCGGGTTAAACGAATTTACTAACTCTGACACTAGGATCCCGTGACGACATTCACCCCAAAGTTGGATAAAAGCCATAGTTATTCCTTAGTATAGTGTTTTGCACAATTTCCACACTGTCATTTGACTCCTTTGAAACATCTTTGTTTTCAGATGGAACCCACGAGGCAGGTCGTGCGCCACACGGCGGCCATTGGCGCCTCGGGATCACCGGCTGTGCTAGCTGAGATGATGACCTATCTGGGTTATCGCTGGCACCCCGAGTACACCGTCACCGAGGAGTACCAGGACTTTAACCAGGAGCAGTACCGTGCCACCGTCCACCTCTACTCTCGAGAGTATGACTCCACTACAGTGCTGCACACCGCTTATGGTGTGGGAGTGACCATTGATATGGCAGTTCACGATGCTGCCTATGCTGCTCTGACATGCCTTCGTAGGGAGTACCGGGAGCTGGACACCTCCCCCTTCAGGCACATTGCTATCGCATCTGATATTGGTGCGGAGGGTTACTACACTGCTGCCTACTCCACTGTCACCCGCGAGCCCTTCCACCATCAGAACTTTGTTCTGCATGCTGATGGGCTGGATCGAGCTAACCGAGCTCTTCGCCACGAGTTGTACACCACTCGTCAGCACCTCTACCGTGCTTTGACGATGTTGCACCCCTTTGTTGGATCTGGGGAGCTGCCGCGTTCTCCTATCTACCCAGCCAGGACCATGATGCCTCAGGGTGTCGGTTGGCCAGAGGTGGGAGGCTACTCTCCCGCACTTGGTCCACTTCTGCCGCCAGAGCGTCGGGTTCAGCACCAGAGCACCCGCGGACCCCAGGTTGCCGATGTGGTGTACCCGTTGCCACACTACCAGCTTTCAGGCTACACCTACCTCCGCAGTGTCGTGTGGGACTGATGTAGACTTGCTTGCTTATGTTAGATGCATTCGCCGCGAGCCTGCGTGCCGCCTATGATGTCTTAGTCTATGTACCTAACTCTGTGTAGTGAACTCTGTGTACCGAGCACTTTGCATGATCTCTTTTGTAAGACGTGCCGACTATTATGTGTTATCTATCATGCTGCTTTCATTATGCATGTTTCGTCTTGAATGATTCTTGTCTTTGCAAATATTCTCAAATGCTGAACTACCCCTGTTATATATTAGCAGGATGGTTAGACCAGGTGGTCGTGGTCGGGGTGGCAACTTGCCACCACCGCTTGAGTACATGGCTGGTATGATCTAACAGCTTGAGATGAATCGCCAGTTCATGGAGAACATGATGGCTTAGTTTCCTCGCCCCAATATGAACCAGCAGCCAAACACAGTAACTCTGCAGGATTTCATGCGCCTGAACCCAACTGTGTACCACGGCTCAACTCAGCCCCTGGATGCTGATGACTGGCTCCGTGACATCACCTATGAGATGGAGTCTGCTGATCTAGCCCCTGCCAGCTATGTCACGTTTGCTTCCTTCTTCCAGAAGGGACCCGCAGCTCAATGGTGGGACAGCCACAGGCGTACTCTGCCAGCTGGAACAATCATCACCTGGCCAGACTTCCAAGCTGCTTTCCGTGCCCGCTTCATTCCTCAGGGAGTCATGGACCGGAAGAAGTGTGAGTTCCGCAGCCTCATCCAAGGCAACAAAACTGTTGAAGCTTATCAGCGAGAGTTTCTGGACTTGTCTCGCTATGCTGAAGAGGACATTGCAACTGATGCACGCAGACAGGAGAAGTTCCGTGACGGCCTTCAAGCTGACATCAAGCTCGCACTTCTAGTGCACGACTTTGCTGATTTCGCTACCTTGGTGAACAAGGCCATCAATGTCGAAACTGGTCTGCAGGAATACCAGAGCTCTCACAGGCGCAGCCGTGACACGGGCTCATCTTCGGGCCCATCCTCGCAGAAGCGCAGGATATGGATTCCCAACAGCATGTACCAGCCGAATGCACCTGCCCCAAGGCAGTCCTATGCTGCACCTCGTCTGCCTACTGTTCCTGCTAGGCAGCCAAGACTTCTAGCTCCACCACCCCAAGCTCCTGTTCCCACTCCCAATAATGGCCTGTGCTACAAGTGTGGTCAACCAGGTCACTGTGCTAGGGATTGCCATCAGAATCAACTGGCCCTTCCTACAGCTGGTCGTGGAAACAACCAGAACCGCAACAACAATGCCAAGTCTTATGGTCGTGTTCATGCCAACCATGTTGATCTGAACGAAGCTCAAGACCAGCCTGCTACTGTGATGGGTACACTCCTCGTAAATTTAGTACCTGCGTCTGTTTTATTCGATACAGGAGCATCGCATTCATTCATGTCAGAAGATTTTGCATACAAGCACGACGTTAAATGTGAGGAGATGAACACTTCGGTAGTGGTAAAAACCCCCGTGGGACAATGTCAAACCTCCATGGTTGGCGTCAACGTCCCCGTGGAAATCGAAGGGCTGGAATTCTATGCCTCGCCCATTATCCTGAAGACGTCTAACATCGACCTCATTCTGGGGATGGATTGGTTGAAAGCGCATACTGCTTCCATAGTTTGCGCCACTAAGACCGTCCATCTGCTACATCCTTCAGATGAAATAGTTACATACCATGCTCGCCTGGTGCAAAATGCCGAGGCAAGGCTTTATGCCTTGAATGCATTGAATTCTGCACCACTCGAGGGCATTGAAAACATCCCCATCGTGCATGACTTCCTCGACGTCTTTCCTGAAGAACTTCCAGGGATTCCCCCTGCTAGAGCTGTCGAATTCGTCATCGACTTGAAACCAGGCACCACTCCTATTGCCAAGCGACCCTACAAGATGCCACCACATGAACTCCTTGAGCTTAAGGAGGAAATCGACAAATCTCTTCAAAATGGGTTCATTCGCCCAAGTTGCTCTCCTTGGGGAGCACCTTCTCTCTTTGTCAAGAAGAAGGATGGGACAAACCGACTGGTCCAAGACTACCGTCCTATTAACCAAGCTACCATTCAGAACAAGTATCCTCTTCCTCAGATCAATGATCTGTATGATCAACTGGCTGATTCATCAGTGTTCTCCAAACTCGACTTGAGGTTGGGTTACCACCAGATCCGTGTTCGTGAAGAGGATATCCCAAAGACCGCCTTTGTGACTCGTTATGGTTCATACGAGTACACTGTCATGTCCTTCGGCTTAACCAATGCCCCAGCCACCTTCTCCCGTCTGATGAACTATATATTCATGGATTACATTGACAAGTTCGTCGTGGTCTATCGGGATGATATCCTGGTATTTTCAAAGAACGAAGAAGAGCATGCTGAACATCTTCGTGTTGTGCTGGAAAAGCTACGAGAGCATTAGCTGTACGCCAAGTTCTCTAAATTTGAATTCTGGCTTCCTGAAGTAACCTATCTTGGACATGTCATCTCTAAGGATGGTATTGCCGTTAACCCTGAACGAGTTCAGGCTATTCTCGATTGGACTCCTCCGAAGAATGTCAAGCAAGTCAGAAGTTTTCTCGGTCTCGCCAGCTATTGCCGTCGATTCGTCGAGAACTTCTCCAAGATTGCCAGGCCTCTGACTAACCTGCTGCATAAGGGCGTCAAGTTCCAATGGACAGACAAATGTCAGGAAAGCTTCCAGGCACTTAAAGACAAGTTGACTTCTGCCCCAGTGCTAGCTCCACCTGATACAAAGAAGGACTTCGTCATTTATTGCGACGCTTCCCGTCAAGGATTAGGCTGTGTCCTAATACAAGAGCGCAAAGTGATTGCCTATGCCTCTCGTCAATTGCGCCCTCACGAAGAGAACTACCCAGTTCACGACCTCGAGCTTGTTGCTGTCATTCATGCACTGAAGCAGTGCTGACATTACCTTCTCGGTAATCGTTGCGAGATCTTCACCGACCATCAAAGTCTGAAGTATCTGTTTACTCAGCCAGACCTGAACCTCCGTCAGCAGAGATGGATGGAGACCGTAGCAGACTTTGACTTGGGCATTTCCTATACACCAGGCAAGGCTAATGTAATGGCTGACGCCTTGAGCCGCAAGTCTTACTGCAACCATCTCCAGGTTCACAAAGTTCAGTCCTCGCTTGTTGAAGAATTCAGAAAGCTGAACCTCCATATTGTTCCTCCGGGTGCACTCGCTCCCCCTCCTAAGGAGTTTCGCAAGATGAACCTCCATGTTGTCCCCAAAGGTTCTCTCAATACACTGGTTGCTAGGCCAGATCTTGTGGAAACCATCAAATGGATACAGAAATGTGACGATGAAGTGGAGAGGACTAAACGTTATATCGCACAAGGAAAGCCCTCATTCTTCGCCGTTGATGACGATGGCACCTTGTTCTTCAAAGGTCGCCTAGTAGTTCCGAGTAAGAGGGAAAACATGGATTTGTCTCGGAAGGTTATGAAAGAGGCTCATGATACACCCCTATGTATCCATCCTGGTAGTACAAAGATGTACCGGGACATTCGTCAAACATTCTGGTGGTCTAACATGAAGCAAGACATTGCTCGCTATGTTGCCGAGTGTGACGTTTGCCGTCATATCAAAGCAGAACATCAAAGGCCTGCTGGAACTCTGCAACCTATCTCTATTCCTGAATGGAAATGGGACCATGTTGAAATGGACTTCGTCACTGGTTTTCCCAAATCGCAGAAAGGTAATGATGCTATTCTTGTCGTCATTGACCGGCTTTCTAAAGTTGCACATTTTCTGGCGGTCAAGGAAACTATCACTGCTAGTCAGCTTGCAACTCTCTATATGTCCAGAATTGTTTCACTTCACGGTATTCCCCTGGTTATCAGTTCGGACCGTGGCAGCTTATTCACTTCAAGATTCTGGGCAAGTTTCCAAGAAGCTATGGGAACTCATCTATCATTCAGTACGGCTTTTCATCCTCAGTCGCAAGGCCAGGTTGAACGTGTCAACCAAGTTCTCGAAGATATGCTTCGAGCTTGTGTTATTTCCTTCGGCAAGAAATGGGAGGAATCTCTCCCGTATGCTGAGTTCTCTTATAATAATAGCTATCAAGCTAGTCTGAAGATGGCCCCCTTCAAAGTGTTATATGGGAGAAAGTGTCGAACCCCTCTGAACTGGTCAGAAACTGGGGAACGTCCACTCTTTGGTCCGGATATTATCCAACACGCCGAAGAACAAGTCCGCATTATTCGCGAGAATCTCAAGACTGCTCAGTCACGCCAAAAAAGTAATTATGACCGTCATCATGAAGACATGGTCTATCAACCTGGCGAAAAGGCCTATCTTCGAGTTACACCAATGAAGGGTGCACACCGCTTCGGGATCAAAGGAAAGCTAGCTCCCCGCTATATTGGTCCTTTCACTATTCTCGAGAGGCGTGGAAAAGTGGCTTATCAACTGGAGCTTCCGCCGAACCTTTCTCAGGTTCATGATGTGTTCCACGTGTCACAACTCCGTCGCTGCTCTAAGGACCCAATCCGAGCAATGGATCATGAAGTGCTCGAATTGCAACAGGACCTCACCTATAAAAAGCATCCGGTCCGCATTCTCGACCAAGCTGAACGCCGCACACGTCAGAAGGCGATCAAGTTCCTCAAGGTCCAGTGGTCGAATCACTCTGAAGACGAAGCCACCTGGGAACGCGAGGATCGTCTTCGTGATGAATACCCCGCATTGTTTCCTTCTACCTCCTAAATCTCGGGACGAGATTTCTTGTAGTGGAGGAGATTTGTAACGCCCGGATAATTAGGCTACAGTAAAACTCTTCTGATGATGCCATGTCATCTCTGTTACTGTTGCTAATCAAGTGGTAGTGCAAAATCATTGCAAATTCAAAATATGAAATTGTGACAAACACCCAAAGTTTTCAAAAGTCAAAGCAAAAAATGTTCGGGGGTTGCCAAATATTACACTGGTAATTATGGTGAAGCAAACATTTTTTCAAAATGCCTAAATTCCCTAAAACTAAAATAAAACAGAAAGGAAAATAACTAAAAGAAAGGAATTACAATAACAAAAAAAGGGGGGAAGCCCCTGGGCCAGACAGCCCATCCCACCCGCATGGCAACCGCCCATGCCCCCCTGGCCCGCGGCCAGCCTGGCTGGCCCAGCTCCCTGCCGCCCCCCCTTCCCCTGTTCCCCCGACCCGGGTCGGAACAGGGGCCGTCCCCGCCGCACCCTCTCGCCGGCGACGGCGAGAGGATAAGGTCGCCACGCCACGCCTCCCCCTCGGTCCCGCCTCCTCACTTGCCCCCCACGCTCGCCTCGGCTCCTTGGCCTCTCCTCTCCCCTCCAGATCCATTCCCCCTCGCTCCCCACTCCAGCCGAGCGCCGCCATGGCCTCGTCGCCGTACACCTCGCGGTCGCTGCGACCCCCGAGCCGCTCCGACGTGTCCGAACGCTCCGACTCCCTCGACTACGCCTCCCCGTCAGGACGCCAGACGCCGGACGCCCACGAACGCTCCCCCGGCCTCGTCTTCTTCCTCGGATCCCCGACGCGTCTCCGACGAGCGCCGTCGACGCCTCTGCAGCTACTAAGCCAGCAAGGGCCAGCGTGCGTGCCGCTAGGTGAGCAGCCTCCCTCCTCCGCCCTCTTGCCCCCTAGCTCGCGCAGTAACTAGCCACCGCCATTGTCGAGGCTCTGGTCGCCGCGGCGTACCTCGCCGCCGTGGCCACAATAGCCTTCACGCATGCCCGTACTCGCCGTTGCACTCCTAGGGTTCCTAGGAGCCCAACGCGCCCGCGCGCTTGCCTTCCCGTGCCTCCTAGCGTAGTTTCCGTCGACGTCCCGAGCGCGCTGCCGCCAAGACCCGTCGCCGGCCGTGTTTCCGGCAACCTTTTGGTCCGGCGCCACCGCCAAACGACGCGGGATGCCCCTGCGGTTCGAACACATGTGGTTGCGCGTGGTTTGGTGCTTCCTAGCGCGATCCCGATGCTGTCCCGAACGACGCCGCCGCCTCTGCTCGTCACCGGTGCCGATTTCGGCCAACTCCGGCCATGCCACCACCCCCACTCGACGCGGCGTCGAGTGGCCGTTCTACTGGACCGGACGGCGCGCCGAACGGAGCCGTGTAGCAGTTTCCCGACTAAGCCCGGGTGCCCCGCCGCGTTTTGACGTCGCCGGCGGCCAGACGCCGGCCGCCACCTACGTGGTTGGCCTGGGGCCACCCCCGTGCCACTGCAGGTGGGCCTTGCGGGTCCCAGTTGACTGGGTTGACCCAATCAACTGCTGATGTGGCAGCTACTGCCACTGACACGCGGGCCCGCACCAGTTAAAACATTTTCCAAATAAATAAAATGCTAATTAATTCGTTGATTAATTTAATTATCTAATCAGTCACTCACTGCTGGGTCCCACCCACTAATTAACCCAATTAATTAATCTAAAACCCCCCTGTTAGTACCCTGTCAATGGCATGTGGGTCCCACTGGACCCACCTGTCTGGTTTGACTGGTCAACCGACCAGTTGACCTGCTGACATCACTCTGATGTCATGCTAACGTCATCATTCACTGTTTTGGATAATGTTGGATTTAAATAAATAATTAAAATCAGAAAATGATTTAAATCTTTAGAAAATCATATCTTTTAATCCGTAACTCCGATGAAAATACTTTCTACATGAAAGTTGCTCAGAACGACGAGACGGTTCCGGATACGCAACCCGTTCGTCTGCCACACCCCCCTAACCTATCGAACTCGCAACTTTCCCCCTCCGGCTCCTCTGCCCGAAAACGCGAAACACCGGGGATATTTTCCCGGATGTTCCCCCCATCACCGGTATCATCCCATACCGCGTTAGGGCACCTCTAACGTCGTTACTTGTCATGTCATGCATCACTATGCATCTGCTTGCTTAAATATTTATTGTTTCTCCTCCCTCTTCTCTCGCTAGACACCGAGACCGACGCTGCTGCTGCCCCGTTCGACTACGGAGTTGACGATCCCTCTCTCTTGCCAGAGCAACCAGGCAAGCCCCCCCCCCCTGATCACCAGATATCGCCTACTCTCCTCTATACTGCTTGCATTAGAGTAGTGTAGCATGTTACTGCTTTCGTTATTCCTATCCTGATGCATAGCCTGTCTTTGATACTGCTGTTGATACCTTTACCTGCAACCCTACTTGCTTAGTATAGGATGCTAGTGTTCCATCAGTGGCCCTACACTCTTGTCTGTCTGCCATGCTATACTACTGGGCTGTGATCACCTCGGGAGGTGATCATGGATATATACTATACTTTAAACATGATACTGTGGTGACCAAAGTCGGGTTGGCTCGAGGAGTACCCGCGAGTGGATCTTTGGGGCGGAGCGGCAGGGCAGTTCGGGGCTACCTGGGTGAGAGGTGAGCCTGGCCCTGTTGGCGTTCGCGGATACTTAACACGCTTAACAAGATCTGGGTATTTGATCTGAGTCTGGCCATTTGGTCTATACGCACTAACCAACTACGCGGGAAAGATATGGGCACTCGGCGTCGTGGTATCAGCCGAAGCACTTCTTGACGTCAGCGACTGAGTGGCACGCGCCGCATTGGATCGTAAGCTCGCACTTGTATTAAGGGGGCTAGATCTGCTTCCGGCCGCGTACGCAACGTGCAGGTGTGCTCAGGGCGATGGGCCCAGACCCCTGCGCGCATAGGTTTAGACCGGCGTGCTGACCGCTCTGTTGTGCCTAGGTGGGGCTGCGACGTGTTGATCTTCCGAGGCCGGGCATGACCCAGGAAAGTGTGTCCGGCCAAATGGGATCAAGCGTGTTGGGTTATGTGGTGCACCCCTGCAGGGAAGATTATCTATTCGAATAGCCGTGTCCCTCGGTAAAAGGACGACCCGGAGTTGTACCTTGACCTTATGACAACTAGAACCGGATACTTAATAAAACACACCCTTCCAAGTGCCAGATACAACCCGGTGATCTCTCTCTAACAAGGCATCGAGGAGGGGATCACCGGGTAGGATTATGCTATGCGATGCTACTTGGAGGACTTCAGTCTACTCTCTTCTATATGCTGCAAGATGGAGGCGACCAGAAGCATAGTCTTCGATAAGACTAGCTACCCCCCTCTTATTCTGGCATTCTGCAGTTCAGTCCACTGATATACCCCTTTACACATATATCCATGCATATGTAGTGTAGCTCCTTGCTTGCGAGTACTTTGGATGAGTACTCACGGTTGCTTTTCTCCCCCTTTTCCCCCTTTCCCTTCTACCCGGTTGCCGCAACCAGACAATGGAGCCCAGGATCAAGATGCCACCGTCGACGACGACTCCTACTACTCTGGAGGTGCCTACTACTACGTGCAGCCCGCTGACAACGACCAGGAGTAGTTAGGAGGATCCCAGGCAGGAGGCCTGCGCCTCGTTCGATCTGTATCCCAGTTTGTGCTAGCCTTCTTAAGGCAAACTTGTTTAACTTATGTCTGTACTCAGATATTGTTGCTTCCGCTGACTCGTCTATGATCGAGCACTTGTATTCGAGCCCTCGAGGCCCCTGGCTTGTATTATGATGCTTGTATGACTTATTTTATTTGTAGAGTTGTGTTGTGATATCTTCCCGTGAGTCCCTGATCTTGATCGTACACATTTGCGTGCATGATTAGTGTACGATTGAATCGGGGGCGTCACAAACCCCATCTCACGTAACCAGAGAGGTGGGGGCGCCACCCCTAGGGCAGCCGCCCCTCCCGGCTTGGGGGGCAAGTTTCCTAGGGGGTGGAGGCGCCCAAACCCATCTAGGGTTTCCCCTGTGGCCGCCGCCCCTCCCCTAGGGAACCCTAGGGCGCCTCCCCCTCCTCCCTTACCCCTATATATAATGAGGAAGAGATAGGGCAGCCGCACCCTTCCCCTGGCGCAGCCCTCTCCCTCCTCCAACACCTCGTCTTCCTCCGTAGTGCTTGGCGAAGCCCTACCGGAGAACCACGAACTCCATCACCACCATGCCGTCGTGCTGTCGGAGTTTTCCCTCAACTTCTCCTCTCCCCTTGCTGGATCAAGAAGGAGGAGACATCCCCGGGCTGTACGTGTGTTGAACGCGGAGGTGCCGTCCGTTCGGCACTAGGATCATCGGTGATTTGGATCACGACGAGTACGACTCCATCAACCCCGTTCACTTGAACGCTTCCGCTTAGCGATCTACAAGGGTATGTAGATGCACTCTCCTTCCCTCGTTGCTAGATTACTCCATAGATTGATCTTGGTGTTGCGTAGAAAATTTTGAATTTCTGCTATGTTCCCCAACAGTGGCATCATGAGCTAGGTCTATGCGTAGTTTCTATGCACGAGTAGAACACAAAGTAGTTGTGGGCGTCGATTTTGTCAATTTACTTGCCGTTACTAGTCTTATCTTGATTCGGCGGCATCGTGGGATGAAGCGGCCCGGACCGACCTTACACGTACTCTTACGTGAGACAGGTTCCACCGACTGACATGCACTAGTTGCATAAGGTGGCTAGCGGGTGTCTGTCTCTCCCACTTTAGTCGGATCGGATTCGATGAAAAGGGTCCTTATGAAGGGTAAATAGAAATTGGCATATCACGTTGTGGTTTTGCGTAGGTAAGAAACGTTCTTGCTAGAAACCCATAGCAGCCACATAAAAACATGCAACAACAATTAGAGGACGTCTAACTTGTTTTTGCAGGGTATGCTATGTGATGTGATGTGGCCAAAAAGAATGCGATGAATGATATGTGATGTATGAGATTGATCATGTTCTTGTAATAGGAATCACGACTTGCATGTCGATGAGTATGACAACCGGCAGGAGCCATAGGAGTTGTCTTAATTTATTTATGACCTGTGTGTCAACATAAACGTCATGTAATTACTTTACTTTATTGCTAACCGTTAGCTATAGTAGTAGAAGTAATAGTTGGCGAGACAACTTCATGAAGACACGATGATGGAGATCATGATGATGGAGATCATGGTGTCATGCCGGTGATGATGATGATCATGGATCCCCGAAGATGGAGATCAAAAGGAGCAAAGTGATGATGGCCATATCATGTCACTATTTGATTGCATGTGATGTCTATCATGTTTTTACATCTTATTTTCTTAGAACGGCAGTAGCTTAAATAAGATGATCCCTCACTAAAATTTCAAGAAAAGTGTTCTCCCTAACTATGCACCGTTGCGATGGTTCGTCGTTTCGAAGCACCACGTGATGATCGGGTGTGATAGATTCTTATGTTTGAATACAACGGGTGTTGACGAGCCTAGCATGTACAGACATGGCCTCGGAACACATGCGAAACACTTAGGTTAACTTGACGAGCCTAGCATGTACAGACATGGCCTCGGAACACGCAGGACCGAAAGGTCAAACATGAGTCATACAGAAGATGCGATCAACATGAGATGTTCACCGATGATGACTAGTCCGTCTCACGTGACGATCGGACACGGCCTAGTCGATTCGGATCATGTATCACTTAGATGACTAGATGGATGTCTATCTGAGTGGGAGTTCATGAAATAATCAGATGAACTCAATTATCATGAGCATAGTCAAAAGGACTTTGCAAATTATGTCGTAGCTCACGCTCTAGTTCTATTGTTTTAGATATGTTCCTAGAGAAAATTTAGTTGAAAGTTGATGGTAGCAATTATGCGGACTGGGTCCGTATACTGAGGATTGTCCTCATTGCTGCGCAGAAGGATTATGTCCTTAATGCACCGCTCAGTGAGCTGAACCTCGAACGTCGGTCATGGATGTTGCGAACATCTGACATACACGTTTTGATGACTACATGATAGTTCAATGTGTAATGCTAAATGGTTTAGAATTGAGGCACCAAAGACGTTTTTGAAACATCGCAGAACATATGAGATGTTCCAAGGACTGAAATTGGGATAGTGCCCGCGTCAAGAGGTATGAGACCTCTGACAAGTTTCCTAAGCCTGCAAACTAATGAGAAAAGCTCAATCGTTGAGCATGTGCGCAGATTGTATGAGTACAACAATCGCTTGAATCGAGTGGGAGTTAATCTTCCAGATGAGATAGTGATGGTTCTCCAAAGTCACTATCACCAAGCTACTCGAGCTTCGTGATGAACTATAACATATCAGGGATAGTTATGATCCTTGAGCTATTCGCGACACCGTGAAAGTAGAAATCAAAAGGGAGCATCAATTGTTGATGGTTAGTAAAACCACTAGTTTCAAGAAGGGCAAGGGCAAGAAGGGATTCTTCATGAAACGGCAAGTCAGCTGCTGCTCTAGTGAAGAAACCCAAGGTTGAACCCAAACCCGAGACTAAGTGCTTCTGTAATAAGGGGAACGGTCACTAGAGCGGAATTACCCAAGATACTTGGTAGATGAGAAGGCTGGTAAGGTCGACAGAAGTGTGTTGGATATACATTATATTAATGTGTACTTTACTAGTACTCCTAGTAGCACCAGGGTATTAGATACCGGTTCGGTTGCTAAGTGTTAGTAACTCGAAATAAAAGGCTACGGAATAAACGGAGACTAGCTAAAGGTGAGATGACGATATGTGTTGGAAGTGTTTCCAAGGTTGATGTAATCAAATATCGTACGCTACCTCTACCATCGAGATTGGTATTAAAACCTAAATAATTGTTATTTGGTGTTTGCGTTGGGCATATACATGATTGGATTATGTTTATCGCAATACGGTTATTCATTTAAGGAGAATAATGGTTACTCTGTTTATTTGAATAATACCATCCCGATCGTAGTGATACACATGTTCATGACAAAAGATATATGATAGTAATGATAGTACCACATACTTGTGGCACTGCAATTTGAGTCATATTGGTATAAGACGCATGAAGAAGCTCCATGTTGATGGATCTTTGGACTCACTCGTTTTTGAAAAGATTGAGACATGCGAACCATGTTTATTGGTACATATGCATGAAGAAACTCCATACAGATGGATCGTTTGGACTCACTTTATTTTGAATCACTTGAGACATGCAAATCATACCACATGGACAAGATGACTGAAAGACCTCGTTTTCAGTAAGATGGAACAAGAAAGCAACTTGTTGGAAGTAATACATTTTGATGTGTGCGGTCCAATGAGCGCTGAGGCACGCAGTGGATATCATTGTGTTCTTACTTCACAGATGATTTGAGTAGATGTTGAGTATATTTACTTGATGAAACACGAGTCTGAATTATTGAAAGGTTCAAGTAATTTCAGAGTGAAGTTGAAGATCGTCGTGACAAGAGGATAAAATGTTTGTGATATGATCATAGAGATTTATATCTGAGTTACGAGTTTGGCACACAATTAAGACATTGTGGAAATTTTTTCACGACTAATACCGCCGGGAACACCATAGTGTGATGGTGTGTCCGAACATCATGACTGCACCCTATTGGATATGATGCATACCATGATGTCTCTTATCGAATTACCACTATCGTTCATGGGTTAGGCATTAGAGACAACCGCATTCACTTTAAATAGGGAACCACACAAATCCGTTGAGACGACACCGTATGAACTCTGGTTTAGAGAAACCTAAGCCGTTGTTTCTTAAAAGTTTGGGGCTACGACGCTTATGTGAAAAGTTTCAGGCTGATAAGATCGAACCCAAAGCGGATAAATGCATCTTCATAGGACACCCAAAACAGTTGGGTATACCTCCTGTCTCAGATCCGAAAGCAATAGGGATTGTTTCTGAAATCGGGTCCTTTCTCGAGGAAAAGTTTCTCTCGAAAGAATTGAGTGGGAGGATGGTGGAGACTTGATGAGGTTGTTGAACCGTCACTTCAACTAGTGTGTAGCAGGGCACAGGAAGTTGTTCCTGTGGCACCTACACCAATTGAAGTAGAAGCTTATGATAGTGATCATGAAACTTCGGATCAAGTCACTACCAAACCTCATAGGACGACAAGGATGCGTGCTATTTCAAAGTGGCACGTAATCCTGTCTTGGAAGTCATGTTGCTAGACAACAATGAACCTACGAGCTATGGAGAAGCGATGGTGGGCCCGGATTCCAAGAATGGCTCAAGGCCATAAAATCTGAGAGAGAATCCATATATGAAAACAAAGTGTAGACTTTGGAAGAACTACTTGATGGTCGTGAGGCTGTTGAGTACAGATGGATTTTAAAAGGAAGACGGACAATGATGGTAAGTGTCACCATTGAGAAAGCTCGACTTGTCGTTAAGATGTTTCCTGACAAGTTCAAGGAGTTGACTACGATGAGACTTTCTCACTCGTAGCGATGCTAAAAGTCTGCTGGAATTATGTTAGCAGTTACTACATTATTTATGAAATCTTACAGATAGGATGTCAAAATATTGTTTCCTTGATGATTTTCTTGAGAAAAGGTTGTATGTGATACAACCAGAAGATTTTTGTCAATCCTGAAAGATGCTAACAAGTATGCAAAGGTCCAACAATCCTTCTAAGGACTGGAGTAAGCATCTCGGAGTTGGAATGTACGCTTTGATGAGATGATCAAAGATTTGGGTTTATACAAAGTTTATGAGAAACTTGTATTTCCAAAGAAGTGAGTGGGAGCAATATATAATTTTTGATGAGTATATGTTGTGAACATATGGTTGATCAGAAATGATGTAGAATTTCTGGAAAGCATATAGGGTTATTTGAAAAGTGTTTTTCAATGGAAAACCTGGATTAAGCTACTTGAACATTGAGCATCAAGATCTATAAGGATAGATCAAAATCGCTTAATAGTACTTTCAAATGAGCACATACCTTGACATGATCTTGAAGGTGTTCAAGACGGATCAGTCAAAGAAGGAGTTCTTGCCTGAGTTGTAAGGTATGAAGTTAAGACTTAAAGCTCGACCACGGCAGAAGAAAGAGGAAGGACGAAGGTCGTCCCCTATGCTTTTTTCATAGGCTCTATACGGTATGCCATGCTGAGTACCGCACCTGATGTGTGCCTTGCCACATGTCTGGCAAGAGGGTACAAAGATGATCTAGGAGTAGATCACCAGATATCGGTCCAAATTATCCTTAGAGGAATAAGGATATGTTTCTCGGTTATGGAGGTGATAAAGAGTTCGACGTAAAGAGTTACATCGATGCAAGCTTAACACCTATCCGGATAGCTCTGAGTAGAGATACCGGATTCGTATAGTAGAACAGTTATTTGAAATGGCTCCAAATATAGTGTAGTAGTTGCATCCACAAGATGACATACATACGGATCTGAATGTTGCAGACCCGTAGACTACAACCTTTCTCACAAGCATAACATGATCAAACCCAGAACTCATTGAGTGTTAATCACATAGTGATGTGAACTAGATTATTGACTCTAGTAAACTCTTTGGATGTTGGTCACATGGCGATGTGACCTGTGAGTGTTAATCACATGGCGATGTGAACTAGATTATTGACTCTAGTGCAAGTGGGAGACTGTTGGAAATATGCCCTAGAGGCAATAATAAATTGGTTATTATTATATTTCCTTGTTCATGATAATCGTTTATTATCCATGCTATAATTGTATTGATAGGAAACTCAGATACATGTGTGGATACATAGACAACACCATGTCCCTAGTAAGCCTCTAGTTGACTAGCTCGTTGATCAATAGATGGTTATGGTTTCCTGACCATGGACATTGGATGTCGTTGATAACGGGATCACATCATTAGGAGAATGATGTGATGGACAAGACCCAATCCTAAGCCTAGCACAAAGATCGTGTAGTTCATATGCTAAAGCTTTTCTAATGTCAAGTATCATTTCCTTAGACCATGAGATTGTGCAACTCCCGGATACCGTAGGAATGCTTCGGGTGTACCAAACGTCACAACGTAACTGGGTGGCTATAAAGGTACACTACAGGTATCTCCGAAAGTGTCTGTTGGGTTGGCACAAATCGAGACTGGGATTTGTCACTCCGTGTAATGGAGAGGTATCTCTGGGCCCACTCGGTAGGACATCATCATATGCGCAATGTGACCAAGGAGTTGATCACGGGATGATGTGTTACGGAACGAGTAAAGAGACTTGCCGGTAACGAGATTGAACAAGGTATCGAGATACCGATGATCGAATCTCGGGCAAGTGCAATACCGCTAGACAAAGGGAATTGAATACAGGATTGATTGAATCCTCGACATCGTGGTTCATCCGATGAGATCATCGTGGAACATGTGGGAGCCAACATGGGTATCCCCATCCCGCTGTTGGTTATTGGCCAGAGAGTTGTCTCGGTCATGTCTGCATGGTTCCCGAACCCATAGGGTCTACACACTTAAGGTTCGGTGACGCTAGAGTTGTTATGGGAAATAGTATGTGGTTACCGAAGGTTGTTTGGAGTCCCGGATGAGATCCCGGACATGACGAGGAGCTCCGGAATGGTCCGGAGGTGAAGATCGGTATATTGGACGAAGGGTATTGGAGTCCGGAATTGTTCTGGGGGTACCAGGTGATGACCAGCGTGTCCGAAAGGGGTTTCGGAGGCCCCGGCAAGCGTTGGGGGGCCTTATGGGCCAAGGGGAGAGGGCACATAAGCCCACTAAGGGGCTGAGCGCCCCTCCCAACCCCATCTCACGTAACCAGAGAGGTGGGGGCGCCACCCCTAGGGCAGCCGCCCCTCCCGGCTTGGGGGGCAAGTTTCCTAGGGGGTGGGGGCGCCCAAACCCATCTAGGGTTTCCCCTGTGGCCGCCGCCCCTCCCCTAGGGAACCCTAGGGCGCCTCCCCCTCCTCCCTTACCCCTATATATAGTGAGGAAGAGAGAGGGCAGCCGCACCCTTCCCCTGGCGCAGCCCTCTCCCTCCTCCAACACCTCGTCTTCCTCCGTAGTGCTTGGCGAAGCCCTGCCGGAGAACCACGAACTCCATCACCACCATGCCGTCGTGCTGTCGGAGTTTTCCCCCAACTTCTCCTCTCCCCTTGCTTTATCAAGAAGGAGGAGACGTCCCCGGGCTGTACGTGTGTTGAACGCGGAGGTGCCGTCCGTTCGGCACTAGGATCATCGGTGATTTGGACGAGTACGACTCCATCAACCCCGTTCACTTGAACGCTTTAGCTTAGCGATCTACAAGGGTATGTAGATGCACTCTCCTTCCCTCGTTGCTAGATTACTCCATAGATTGATCTTGGTGTTGCGTAGAAAATTTTGAATTTCTGCTATGTTCCCCAACAGGTCTCACCGCTTGGATCCCATTCCAACGACGAGCCGTTGGTTTTTGCCTTGAACAAGTTTTCGTCCGGGAAGTACTAAAAGAACCGACTCATTTTGGGCAAGGCGCAACCACCATTTGGTGAGAAGGGCAACATTCATGAGTTTGGAGTTAGTCACCCCAAGGCCTTCGAATTTTTTTGGTCTTTTTACACACTGCAGACCACTTCACCAAGTGATACTTGCGTTTGATACCGGTTCCCTCCCAAAAGAACCAAGAACGCGGGGTGTCGAGTTTCGCGTGTACTCCATCCGCGAGGAGAAACATACCTATCGTGAAAAGGGGAAGCGAGGATAGGCTCGAGTTGGTGAGGATCAACCTAGCCGTCGAAGACATGAACCTACCTCTCCAAGGACTCACTCGGTTGGCCACTTTGCCATATAGCGGTTCCCATTCGACCAGGGAAAGTTTCTTATAAGAGATCGGGAGGCCAAGGTATTTAATCGAAAATCCCCCAAGCTTACAATTAAGGAGGTTGGCAACCCGTAAGCTCTCTTGATCATCCATCCCGATGGTGATCACTTCACTCTTAAGAAAATTGATCTTCAGCCCCGACAAGATCTCGAAGGCTAGGAGCAGGAGCTTAATTGAGGCGATGCTAAGGTCATCGGGCTTGAAAAGCAGCATCGTGTCATCCGCATATTGTAAGTGCGAAACCCCTCCCGGAATGAGGTGAGGCACGAGCCCATGGATGTGTCCTGCTACTCGAGCTTTGTTGATCATGGCCGCAAGGGCGTCCACAACAAAGTTGAAAATCAACGGCGAGCTTGGGTCACCCTGCCTGAGGCCGAGTTTGTTGCGAAAGAATTTACCCATTGTACCATTGATGGTCACGGCCGTATGCCCACTACTAACGAGGTGCATGATGTGGTGCACAAAGCTAGCCTCAAAACCCTTTTTGAGGAGGACCTCCCGAACAAATTCGCAATTCACTCGGTCGTAGGCTTTCTCAAAGTCTAACTTCAGCAGCATGCCCTCTGCCCTGGTTCTACAGGGCCCTTAGAACTATGCTCGACTTGGACTGTTGGAGATGCAGAGCATTTCTTCTTTGTTTTGCAGGTTGTGCGCATCTCTGGGCTGCTGAAGGAAGTGTCTCTTCTTCTCTTATATCTTACAGATCCGGCCTGGTGTTGCTGATCTATGCTACGCTCCCCATCAGACTAATCATAAGATTAGTCTGCCTCCTTGTGCTGCTCTTTTCGGCGCCTGCAAGCTTCTTCTTATGTCAAGATGGACAGTCTTTGGAGTGACTAGCGGCTAAGGTGCTTGCTTGTTTTAAATTTCTTTTCTCCTTCAGGCATGCTGCCATGTTTGGGTTGCAGTATGTAATCCTGCTTCCCCCGATCATGTTGGTCATCGCATTGTGGTCCTTCTACTTTGCCTTATACTCCCTCCTTTTCGGTTTATAAGACTAGCCACAGTGGGAGTAACTTCAGCAGTAACATCGAGTCCAACTCAGCAAATTTGCTTATGTGACAATGAGTTAATGAGGAGAGAGGTAGTTACAGTAACTTAGCTAGTTACTGTAATATCACATGTCCCAATGCAATATGAGTCTATAACCTAATAAATGAAGCATTGCATGTTACCACACTTATGTTACTACCCACTATGAAGGTAGTAACATAGTCTAGGGATATGTGTATGTTACTAGTGTATGTTACTATGCATTGTGGCTAGTCTAAGGCTCAATTCAAAAATCTCACCAACCAAGGTAGATGGTGAATGGTGGAATACTTTTTGTAGTTTGCAAAAGCACCCAATTAATGCTCTTGTTTTCCTCAAAAAGTATGTTTACCAATGCATTAATTGCAATGCATGCATTCATAAATTACATGCATTGATCAATTTTCTCTTCATACTTGCATGCAATGATTTAATGCACCTTGGAATCTGAACATGTGATGGGAAACAATCAAATTGAGCCTTATAAAATGGAAAAACTAAAATTTTGAGATAAGCCCTGTAAACCGGAAAGGAAGGAGTAGGATCTTTTTTGAGCTCCTTCTCATAGTTCTTGCTTATCTTCCTCTCTTATCATCTGCAGATCTATGTAGCTCTCTTTGTACTATCTCTTTGAGCTGAATGAAATTAGGCACCTCTTGGTGCCTTTGCTTGTTCACAGAAAAACATAAAATAGCAGATTGTGTTGCTCGGTTCAAGGCATAATGGGATTCCGTCCAGGAGGCACGAGTCGAAGTGCCCTCTCCGCAACCCTCCGTTCTCCGCGTCGTGCTTTTATCTCTACAAAATTGGCAAATTGGCTTGGGCGAGCAGTTTTTTTCAGTTGGCTGAGGATTAGCAAAACTGGTTTTTAAAATAAAAAAAGTAGATGACAGAAAACTTGTGAGTTTCATGACCTTGCCAGCAAACTCATATTGTACGTAGTAAGTACATGAGAACGGGGTAATACTTCATGACGAGGTTCGTCAACAGAAAGAAGAGGATGAAGTGCATGACAACTTTCACGACCAAAAAACCTACACAACCATCAACCTTGCATGTTGAAAGAAAGAACTGGTGTACGAGTAGTGGTCACACTTGCTGCTCCACTGGTGCGACCACGTTCTCCTCCTCGTCCTGGGGCTTGACGTACTTGTACCAGCTGGCCCAGTAGAGATAGTTGAGGAAGTTGATGAAGCTGAGCACGGCGAGCAGCCAGAAGAAGAGGTCGAGGTGGTTCCGGTTGATGTTGTTGCCGTTAAGCCAGCCGCCGCTCAGCGTGTGCTTCCTGGTGGCAGCGTTCACGGCCTTGACGATGATGGTGCTGAAGTAGTAGCCCAGCGACATGGAGGCCCAGAGGAAGGCCGACGACATGGACTTGAGCGCGGGCGGCGCCTGCGAGTAGAAGAACTCGAGCAGGCCGATGTAGGTGAACATGTCGGCGATGCCGAACACGCCGTACTGCGGGGCCAGCCAGAAGACGGACATGGGCAGCGGCTGCAGCATCGGGAACGCGTCCAGCATGCCGTGCCGGACGGCCACCTTCTTGCGGTGCATCTCCACGACGGCGGCGATGCACATGGAGACGACGGAGAGCACGAGGCCGACGCCGACGCGCTGCAGGTAGGGGATGCCGTTGGGGTGGCCCGTGATGCCGCGGGCGAAGGGCACGAAGAGGCGTTCGTAGATGGGCACGGCGAAGATGAGCATGGTCAGCGGTATGATGGGGAGCGTCGCCGGCTGCATCTGGAAGTGCCCGACCCACGTGTTCATGGTGGAGCCCTGCTGGATGGAGAAGGTCTGGAACTGGGCCAAGCAGGTGCCCATGATGATGGCGCTGCAGAAGATGGGCACCATGGCCAGCACCGTCTTGGCGTGCTCCACGTGCGTCACCCGGCACTGCCGCCACGGGCTCGGCGCCTCCGCCGCCGGCGCCTGGACGATGGCCGCCCTGTCCAGGAACCTGAATGGCCTGTCCCTGTGGGACACGAACTCCTCCTCAGGAGAAGCTTTGCTTCTGTTGATCTCGTACAACTCGTCAGGGTTCTCAGGGAGCTGCAGATTCCTGTTCCTGATGGCAGCAACGTACACCTGAAAATAACCAACCACGTCCATGTATGTATGCATGCATGATTAACACGGAAAATAGTCGTCAAGAAGCTAGCTAGCTAGCTAAGAGAAGGTTGATTTGCTGACGCACCCGGAGGATTTCGAGAAGCGCGCTGCTGCCTTGCGCCGTGAAGATGCGGTAGCGGGGCATGCCGGCGAGGAAGGCGATGAGGGCGAGGCCCATGACGCCCGTGGCGGCGCCGAACCCCTTGTCCCAGCCCTTGACGTTCTGGATCCACACGAACACCGTGACGCTGACGGCTCCGCCGATGCACAAGCTGAGCAGCAGCCAGTTGAAGAAGCTGGACATCTGGCGCCTCTCCCTGGGGTGCTTCGCCTCGAACTGGTCGGCGCAGTGCGCCGGCAGCGCCGCCTTGATGCCCGCCGACCCGATCGCCACCAGGTACAGCCCGACATAGAGCCGCGTCTCGCTGTGGCCGCCCACCCTCTGGCACGTCGGTTCCGGCCATTTGCACCCTTCCGGCAGCAGCTTCGGGGAGTGAGCTTGCAGCGTCATCAGCAGGAGCCCCTGCATGTAGACCGGAAGGATCAACGACCAGCTGCAATGCAACCAAGTGAAAGAAAGGAAAGATTCTTACGATGAGCTCCACCACGGAGGATATGATCACGGTCTGGTACCGGCCCACAAAGGTGTCGGCAAAGACGGTGATGAGCACCGCGATCATGTAGCTCGTGCCCATGTAGTCGGTCAGCAGGTTGGAGGCATCGGCCAGGTTGATGTGCATGACCAACATGAAGTACATGATAAGGTTCACGGCTAGAGACAGAGACGCCAGGTTCTCCAGCCCAAAGTTCACTGCAACAACAAACAAACCCAGGACGGTTTCATATTACCAGATCAGCAAGGTTGGCTTCATTTCTATTGAATTCATGCTCCGGCAAATTCATTCAAAAGCCCCAACTAATGGAGAGAGATTTCCCGTGTTCATTAGATTATTATTAAAACACCATGTTGCTTCTTAATTTGCTGGTCAAGTATGGGTGAGGGCAAGCAGGTGGCGATAAAATACTGATCCTTGCATGTTTTTAGCGAGAATATAAATTTTTCTCCGATTGGTTAAGCCAACTCTATATGTATTTTACTTTTCATACCATGTTACCATCTACTCCCCCCCCCCCACACACCTTCCTAAATACTATTTGTCTTTTTCAAGATCTCAAATAAACTACCACATACGGATGTATATAGACATATTTTAGAGTGTAGATTCACTCATTTTGCTCCGTATGAAGTCACTTGTTAAAATCTTTAAAAAGATAAATATTTAGAAACGAAGGGAGTAGTACTAATGTATAGGTTGCTGAAAACAATAGCACAATAACAAGCATAGGTGCACAAAAAAATGAACTTCAGAAACATGTTGACAAAATAGTAAAATCCTGAAGGCAAATCTAGTTTATGTACAACGGAAACCGATCATGATTAATTAGAAAGTACCGAGAATGAAGAAAGAATTGCCAACACCACCATGGCGCCCTCGCACAGCAGGCCTTCCCCTCCAGTTAACCTTCCCTTCAATGACTTCATACTGTTTTCCTCCAACGACTTCATTTGCTTCCACCTATGGATCATTTATGTGAATAACAAAGTCACTTCTCATGCCCATGGGCATGGAGTAGTAGCTATTTGATGAACATGTATTATTATTATTTTTTGCGGTTGATGAACATGTAATTTACCTTGCCATTGGTTTCAGCTGCTTTGCCATCCTCCTTGTATTCCTATTAATTTTTGTTAGCAAATAAGAGGAGTTGATATGAAAAATAAACATATACCTTCAGAACAAAGTGGGAGATTGTTCATGAATTAGTGTCTATTATTCTTTCTTTTTTTTTAAAGAAAGGGGTTGCCCCCCGCCCCATTTTTATTAAAACGGAGCAAACCAAAGCCACGACAGTTTACAGTGCTCAGGCCACGCCAGAGTAGCTAAGCCAGAAAATAAAAAATCCCATGTAGTGTCTTTTTTTTTGGCGGGTGACATGTAGTGTCTATTATATACTTAAATTAGGTGACAATGAATTTCAGTTATCTATTGATGCCCATACAATTAAAATTTATACACACTAGTTTATACCTTATTCTTGGTTTTCTTGTAAAACATATATTAGACGATCAAAGGAAACTCCCATTGCAGTTGAAATAAAACGGTCACTATATGCACGTTTTTACGATATGGCATGATAAGCATGAAATGTTTCAAAAGTAAAAGAGATAAAAGAAAGGAGAGAGGATGGGCTGAAGCAAGGAAGATACCATGGATTCTAATTTGCCGGTGGCTTCGGTTACCTTGCTCATCTCCTCGTTTTCCTATCGAGAAAACCACACAGCAGTGAGAACGTTGGCACGCACGTACGGAAAATGAAGTTGGAACTTGGAACAAAAGAACGAAAATGAGCTAGTACCATTTTGGCCTAGCTAGAGGCGAGCTATCTCAGGTGGACAGAGAGGGGGTGCAGTTGCTAAGCAATATATAGAGTAAAGCATCTCAACTCATGAATGGGTCTCCCATGCATTCCTACATACGATTGTTTAGTTTATGCTCTCTTCATTCCATTCGGTCTCTTCTTGTCGCTACCGTTATCAGCGGCGGCGTCCACTAGATGTGGGCATCTTGTGACTCACTGATACAGCCAGGTCACAGTTGTCAGGTACCGGGCCGGAGTGTAGCAAAGGCTGAGATCACATGAAAAGAATCAGTCAGCTCCTTCTGTTCACCGCCTGCGTAACTTGTAAAATTTTACGGTCGTTTTGTAATGCACGCGCACGCTAAGGCTCTCCGGGCAAGCGTCCATGGCTGTGCCTTTCATGAGTATGAGTAGGATATTTTGTTACCCTTCCTCAAGAAAAGTATGTTTTGATCCTAGAAAAAAAAGGATATTTTGTTACCGTCTTCTTGTTTTTATAACAAACAAACAAAAACCTTCTGCGGATCGCACCAGAGGTCAACCTCAGGATGAACGCTGCATCGCGGATAGAGTCGAAATGACGCAATGTGTGGCATATGCGTTGCGTAAGGGCATTTCCAACGCGACCCTCAAAGCTCCCGCAACAGTTTTGATCGTGAAAACCGTCCAATGCGGTGCTGTATCAGTTAGAGGGGTGGTTCGAACATGATTTCTTCCGCAAACCGGAGACAAATGTGGAAAGGTTTGCGAGAGTCCGGACCATTTTCAAGTCCGTTTCTGACCGCCCTGGCCCACTAAAACCTCTCCTCCTTCCCACGCGTTCTTCCCGCCCGACCCCCCCCCCCCCCCAATTCATGCTGCTATAGAGTGCGCCGCTCCACATTGAAGTTGGCTCAGGGCGGACACGACTTCTCACTGCCTCTGTCATTGAAGCGGCGCGCCGGCCGAGGGCGCCGCCCGCTGCATGCCCGGCTGAACACGCCTCCTCTCCACATTCAAACGTCTCCATTAAACCCGTGTGGGAGCCGAGAAACCTACTACAGCCACACGTCGGTTTATGAGCGGGTCAGTAGTAAACGCAACGCCGCCCAAGCTCCTCCCGTCCATCCTAGACGTCGGACAAGAATCGCAACCCTCCGCCGCTCTCCCATCTCCTTCTTCACCATTTTCTCCACCCTTCTGATGGCTTCCGAAGAGCAGTTCTCTAGCATACAAGCCAACTGGATGGCCCGCGGAGCCCGCCGGATACGAGTGAGGCTTCTCGCTGCTCCACCTCCCTCGCCTATCCTGACGGAGCCAGTTGTCGCGGCCCCAAGCCGGCGCGTGGTTCAGCAACTCGTCGCTCCAGGCCAGCTCGTGGAGGAGTGGTGAGTTGCTCCACGCCAGCACGGCGGCACGGGCATCGCCGCATCTAGTGCCTGCAAGTGCCATCCCTCATCAATGCACGCGTAGTCGTGCCATGCACGCAGAGAAAGAAACCGGCTGCGCGGATGTCGACGAGGTGGCAGCCCGCATGTCCGCACCCGCCGCCATCATCAAGGAGAAGTAGAACATGGGAGGCCGCCGCCGCTTGTATCCCATGGAGGCCACCGCCGGAGACCTGGCCGGTTCTCCTTTATCTCAGACCATCATGGGCACCCGCCTGAACTCCACGGAAGCACCCTTCCCCTCCGGTTGAAGCACCCTTCCCCTCCGGCTGAAGCACCCTCTTTGCTACTCTGATGAGCGGCGCAGCCAGACATAGGGAAGATAGGGAGAAAAATATACCTCCCGGGCTCTCGACAGTCCGGTCAGTGGGGTGCCGGACATGGGGAAGACACGCCGCGGCCGACCGTAGACTAGTGTAGTGTATCCGTGTCGTGGAGTGAAGCTCCGCGCGACGGTACGTGCACATAGTTTTACATTTTTAGTTGAAAATATGTCCAAACCGTAACCGTATTCGTCTGGGTTTATATGAAATCCATCATTTTATATGAAATCCGCCTTTTTGCACGAATTTCATTTGGTTTGTTGAAAAAGAGTTTAAAATGTACTCCCTCCGTCCGAAAATACTTGTCATTAAAATGGATAAAAAGAGATGTATCTAGAACTAAAATACATCTAGATGCATCCCCTTTTATCCATTTTCATAACAAGTATTTCCGGATGAAGGAAGTATACGGCTACAGTTGGATGGCGTCCTCCCGCATCCATTTCCGCAGACTGATCCCCTGTCCGCAGACGGATGCCGGAGGAAATTTACGAGTTGTCGTTGGAGATGCCTAATAGAGTTGAAATGACGCCATGTGTGGCATATGCACTGCGTGAGCTGGTGAAACCAAAGAACAGCTCGTTCACAGCTTCGCATGCAGCGGCCCGGTTGCCTGCCAGCAAGTGCCGGCGCCACCACCCCAATTCTTCCACATTCCCCACAGAGACGTCAACAATGTTCCTGCCTCCTGCGGAAACAAGTCAGGACTCTCAAGGGATCAGGAATTTAGATCGACTCAGTAAATTCCCCCAGCTTGAACAGACTAAACGGGGTCGCTGTTGAGAAATGTTTGTTAATTTGCAAATGGACAGCAAAAGTAGCAAATATGAAAGGTTTCCTTTTGTTACATATGGAAGCAAGGCACCATGTCCACCAGAAGAGGTGACATGCCTGATTACGTCTGCAATTAAATTCTCCATCTATTGGCAGAATACGTAGCGGAGGAAGGGGGTCACAATTGTTCTCATCGCGTTTTTTTAACCAGAGCTAGAACAATGTCCGTGCGTTGCAATGAGATATAAATATTCTAGTACGTTAGCTTGTGATTTACCTATCAATAATAATGCGATTATTAAATTCCGTAAAAAACAATATTACTGATGCTAAAAAAAAAATGCGATTGCGTAAACATCATTGAAGTCAGTTCCGTTCTGCTGGAGTAAACGTCACCACAAAGCAAAGAACAATATTACTGATGCAAAATTCAATATATTAAATTCCATTGACACGCTAAGATGATTCGGAAGGAAATGACCAGGGCCAGATCAAATATTTTTGAACTGGACAAAAAGCGTTGTCCATGCTACTTCGCTCATAGCATCAACGCAAGAAGCATGATGATTCCGCAACATGTTACATACAGTACCATACATGAACAAAAGAACAATGCTATCTTTAAACATGGTGCTCCATAGCAGAGCGAATGAATGAATGCTCTCAACAATTTGGTCAATAGTTCAATAAGGAGTATTTTGCACGCACAATAATCCTGCCCTTCTCCACGCCTAATTTTGCTCCTGTGACCAGCCAATGGCCAGGTGCGTCTTGCGGACCCTTCAATGTCTCTGCCATGTCGACAATCTTCACAAGTTTAGCATTGTCACTTGACGATGAAGCTTCATCTGTTCTATGCATCGCAGAACTTGGACTGTGGTCCCACACTGATCTCCTGATTGTGCACCCAGGAACTCTGGAGAACAAAA
Organism: Aegilops umbellulata; assembly: GCA_032464435.1. Lineage (NCBI taxonomy): Eukaryota > Viridiplantae > Streptophyta > Magnoliopsida > Poales > Poaceae > Aegilops > Aegilops umbellulata. Next base: position 343,651,913 of record CP136056.1, on the reverse strand, counting down.
GTTTAAGGTGGAGCACGCTCTTTGCGCCAAAATCCCACACTCCTAATTGTGCTCCCGTGACAATATAAACGCCAGACAGATCCGTGATATTTGTTTCGGTGTACTCTATGGGCGCAGTGCTGACATGAGCAAAATTCTTCCACTTGATTGGTTCGAACCATCGGCTATCCTGCTCTTCAGGTCCTTGCCATTTTGGTGGCCCGATCGTGATATGCGAGTCCCAGTGAGGTAGAAATATCTTTGGTAACGAGCCAAGGTGCTGCAAATGAATAGCCAGACGGTTCTGTTTTGTTCCTTCCAAGCACAGCCGCAGGCCAGTGATTGGTCGACGCCCAACAGATACCTGCATGTATTCCATTGGAAATTAACTTGAATTAGATTGTTCTGCATAGTTTATCATCTTATAAAGTATATTCTATAATGTCACCAAATAGAACCCCCAACATAAGCGATGGTCCCTTAGTGTGTGTTTGGTTCAGGAACGAAGTGGAACGGAATGTCATGATTCCCCATTCCACTGGAATGGGTTGGTTCCATTCCTATATTTGGTTGGGGGCAATCCGGTGGAGTGGAATGTACATTACAGTATTTGGTTGGCAAGATGAAATAGAATGCATTTCGTTCAACTCATCTCTTGTGTACGAGTGGTGAGAATACCTCTCATCATCTCATGTGCATATGTATAATATGAATAAGATAGCTCTTTGTATTTTTATTTTTTAGCGACAAACTATTCAAATTCTTCATAATATTTCAATTGTATTTGTAGCATAAATAAGTTACAAATACAGTCACAAGCATAACAACTAGTATATAAGGCACTGGCGGAGCTATGTTGAGGCCGAGGGGGGCAGCTCTGAAGGAATTTCTTGAGGGAGGGCTTAGATGAGATATTTTTTTAGCAATTTACACCCCCAAATACTCATATTTTAATTCGCATTGCTTCCTATTTAACAAGACACATATGTAGGTCAAAAATCATCAACCCACATACACATCAAGCAAAAATAGCCAAGACTCTTTTTTCTTGGATTTTTTATATCATTATGCATAATTTTATGTTATACACAAATATTTCTAAAGTTAACTAGTGCAGAAACCACACTATGAGCCCGCTTGTAACATACCACTTTTCAAACTCTAGAGGTAGGAATTTCTTTCCCTAGAATAAAATAAACTCTTTATTGCATTTTCTTTTCATCGGGCCAAGTCAAGCGGAAGTGACTATATTTGACTTGCATATCTATCTTCTAATCAAAATCTAGCCCAATTATCATCCTTCATTTGATCCGGTGATCCAAACCAACTAAGACTCAAGTCCAACACCCCATACTTGCCAAACCTCCTTATCCCAGCGCCAAGACGTCTCCTTACCTCCGAAAGCTTCTCTTAGGCGACCTAAACCAACCCAAGTGGTTTCGGATTAGTTCACCACTATTGGATTCAAGAAGGATAAACCCTACTCCGTATCCAATCCTAACCGATCTAGAGCAGCCCCAACCGACCTAGAACCCCTCCTACCTCCCAAGACTCCAAAACCACAAATCCATAGCTTCCGAGCAGCAGAAAACTGTTATGTACCGTTGAAGACGTTCCGACCGTTGAGGTGCTTCATGATTGAGTCCACCACTCCCGTAAAGTTTCACGACGATCTGATGGTGCAATCTTAAGTGACGACCAAATAACTTTACGGAATTGCACCGTCACTTAAGATTGCACCGTCGGGTCATTGTGAAACTTAGTGGTGATGACTCGGTCCTGCAGCACTCCAACGGGCTCGTCTACAACGGTGGGGTCGTCGAGGAGATGATTGAGTCGCCAAAAACAAAGAGATTGCATAGCAGTTTCCTGCTGCCTTGCGAAACTCGCGTGATCAACTTTGGTGGTGACTTGGGGTGACTCGGAAGCTGTGGATTCGTGGTTTTGGAGTCTTGGGAGGTAGGAGTCCGGTTATTCGTGATTCTAGGTCGGTTGGGACTGCCCTAGGTCAGTTAGGATTGGATACGGAGTAGGGTTCTCCTACTCGGTGGAGGAAGAATCCGAAACAACCTGGGTTGGTTTAGGTCGCCCAAGAGAAGCTTACGGAGCTAAGGAGACGTCTTGGCACAGGGGTAAGGGGGTTTGGCAAGTATGGGGCGTTGGTATCGGTTCCAAGTCCGAGTCGGAGTAGGTTTGGATAACCGGACCAAATGAAGGATGATAAGTGGGCTGGATTTTGACTAGAAGATAGATATGAGCCCAAGTCAAATATAGTTCAAGACCTAGAGCATTTCCACTTGACATGGCCCGGTGAAAACAAAATGCAATGAAGAAAATGAATTGCTCAATCATATATTTTATTCTAGGCGGAAAAAAATCCTAGCTTAAACAATAACTACTATACTTTGCTAGAGTTTGAAAAGTGGTATATTACACCGCTTTTCCTTTGCTGCAAAAGTTCAGAATTCTAGCTCTGATAGAGCAGCCAAAGTTCAGAATTCTACCTCAGCCACCGCTCCAGACTGGGAGCTGAGGTTGACAAGCTCAAGAACAGGATGTTGACAAGAAAAAAATCGGCCAGCGCTAGAGTGCAGCCTTCCAACTCTGCGACTCACCCCTGTTTGCCGCCACGGCTCCGCCTACCAGTCGGCCATCGCCAGCAGCCGTTGCTGCTGCTTCGCTTCCCAATAAGCCACCGTTCCCCTTACCGTAACCGCGTCTTGGGTGTTTCCTAATGCGCTGCCGCAGCCTAGGCCCGCTGCCACGAGATGACAAGGGGAGAGAGGTCTGGAGAGAGAGAGGCTATAGGTTTTTTCCTTTTATGCGGTGAGAGTTGGGTGTCACATGCACGTGATTTGAGCGAGGAATCGATTGGTTCCCCTGATTTGAAGGAACTAGCACGTTCTGCATATAGAGGGTCCGCGTGATTTGAGTGAGGAGCTAGTCGGTTCCACCAATTTGGAGCACATTCTGCATATATGGGGTATATTCCCTTTAGAATCGGTAGGTTCCATTTTTTCACGCAACCAAACATAAGAATGTGTTCCATATCGATTGATCAATTGAACTGCATTACAAAATATGAACGCTTCGTTGCATCCCAAGTAAATTATTGTTAATCCTACAGCAAAATAGTGTTTGCTTCTATTTTGTCTAATGACAGAGTCTAGTAAGGGGCACTAAATTGACCTATCAATGGTAAAACTAAAATAGCTAAAGGGAAATTATCATAAACATGTATTTAAACCCGAGAGTAGCATTTACCTGTTCTGTGCTAACAAATAGCTTTGGGCCCATCAAGCTGAACTGAAGTGACGGGCACACAGGCTCTTTTCTATTTTGTCCAGCAATACCCGGTGGTACCGGAGCCCAGACTAGTGGAACTTGGAAATCTAAGAAGTATTGTAACTCTTCAATTGGAGGTTTGTCTGGAGTAAAAAAATATGAAAACATCACTGAAAAGATACCATGTAATATGATAATGTTTAATCACAGCAGGAAAAAGCAAGGACAACTACCCAACTCTTTTGTAGACATAGGAAAACATTTCTCCAGATTGTAATCATTCAATAGCTATAATACTGTATTGAGCTACTGATTTAATCACGATTGACATTCTGACTTTAGGAAAGATATGTCTATCTTGATCATGAATACATCACCCTTACTAAAACATATTTTCAATACATACTCCAAGTAGAAGAACTGTGCAGAGACTCCGGTACTACAATATATAGATAGCAATATAATTTAAAACAACAGCTCAGGTTTATGGCAAATGGACTTTGAGGATAGTCCAAAGAAGGAATCAGGTGCATGTCTTACATGTCAAGTATAGATCAATGGCACGAGCAATGTGCTTCTTCCCAGGTATATCATCAACGAGTGAAACAATAGGGAGAAATGTCATGCCTATGACATCTGGTGCTGAGGAAACAGTTTTTATCCACTCAACAGAATTCTGAACAAGATCGCAACCTCCCCTCCTTCTGAAGATTACTGTCATGTCCTGTATATGGGACTGGAATTAGGATTTGTTTACAGTAAGAGGTGCAGTACACATATCACATATGTTATTATAGTATTACTTTTTTCGAATTGAACATGTGTGACAGTTCAAAGTAGCTAATTTCCTACTGGTGATACTTTAGGCCGTTTTCAAAGACGAGTCAAATAAATAGCCGCTATGTAATGGCATCTTGTAAACTGACACAACCCTCAATGTGCATACATTAAGAATGTCCAATTTCCTATTGATATTATACTTGCAACTAACAAGATACTCCCTCCGTCCCAAAATTTAAGATCATTTTTGACACTATGAACTGACTAACCTTTTCGCTATAATTGATGGGGGGTGCATTTGACTTGTTCTCCACATCTGAGAACCTCTCGTTTCCAATTTCTCTGACATAATTTCTGAACTCCATTTCAGACAATTGGGATGAGGAATGCTGCTTTATGTATACTTCATCCTTACCACCAACCATTACAGAAGTAATAATATGTGTGCCATAATTCTCGATAAAGCTGAGCAGAAATGAGACAAGGGCACCTTGTTATTGTATGATAAGGGCAGGTAATATGCAAAAAGTTATGTAGGACAGCCAAATGTAAAACTGACCCTGAGAGCAGGGTCAATGGAGAAGATTACCTACTGACCTAGCCAATGCTGGTGGATCCCAAGTATATGGAATTGCGCGCTTTACACTCTCTTGTAGAACCAGTTCATCACTAGTTATTTTAACTCTATATAGCGGAACAGAATTGCCATCAACTGCAAGGGCCTTTGTCGCGGCTGCATCATTCTTCCAAGAACCAGTAAAGCTGAAGAGCGAGTTGAAGGAACCCAGCGGGACTGTTTCCAGCAAGCCTGCCTTCCTGTTGAAATGCTCGGCCATCTGCGCGGTAAATGGCGATGCCAATGTCAGAGACGGTGAAGGGAACGGCCCCGAAGCCTAACATATGTGGTACGATTTGCATAGCAGCAGATTTGCATCACGGCACACGCAGAAGAGAAGAAGGCATGATGCATACGCGTGCACGATCTGATCAAACGCCCCAAAATCGGGACGCCGGTCCGGAGCATCTCTCTCACCTTCTCGAAGCTGCAGACGAAGGGCTCGTCGGGGGCGGCACCAGGGGGGGCCGGGCGACTGCGCTCGCGGTTGCCGCGGTAGGCCTCTACCTCGACGTCGGGGGGCACGCCGCAGAGGACGCTGCCGCTGATGGGTAGGTCCCGAGCGCGGGCCTCGTCGAGCGTCACGAGCCTCCCGGCGCCCTTGCAGTAGAGCAGGCGGTGGTCGCCGGCAGCGTCGAGGCCGCGCCCCACGGCCTGCAGGGCCGCCTCCAGGGCGGAGCCGGCGAGGCTCATGGGCCCCTCCAGCGCTCCCCCTTCTCCGCCGCCGCCGCCGCGAGATCCGTGGCGACTCAGCTTGGCCGCGGCAACCAGAAGAGGCCGCTCCGGCGCCTGCGCTGCTCCTTCGTGGAGACTACGAGAGGGGGGAGGGGCGGCCAAGAAGACACGGACGGGGGTTGGAGGAGTCGTCGCAGGAGAGGCTTTTGACCGCCGCTATTGCTGTCGATCGGGGAGGAGGGAGGAAGAGGGGGACACGGTTTCTACGGAGCAAGGCAACTGAGGGAGATGGCGACGCTGCCTGCCTGGGGCTAGTCTGGTTTGACTGGATTCCTTTTTCCAATTTTTCATTTCTCTTTCTTCATTTCTTCTCTTGATCGTCAGTATTCAATTAGTGCATTTCGAAGCACGTCTTCAATGTTGTCATGCCGGTGTCCTCTTTGGGCGGTTGAAAACTGGAACGCATGCCGTTGAAAAGGTGGTTTGACTTTCCGTATTGATTGGAATTACTCCACACAAACAACACGTGGAATTAAGTGCAGCTCCTTTTGTTTTAGTGTTGCTGAGATTAGTTAATTAATCTTCTAATAAGAAATGGTCAAACTTCTAATAAGAGGGTAACTATAGCTTTAAAAATAGGATGACTATTTGTCCTTTTAACGGTGGACCGAAATTCAATATTTACAAAGTTACAATTTGACAAGTATCCGGCCCCCAATATGGTCACCCGGGACGAAAGCCAACTGAAATCACATTTGCTCCCTTGGTGGTTTTTTATAATTCATGCCAACATACTAGACAAGTAGATGGATGAAGATGTGGACCCCTCAAGCTGTAAAGGACAAAACATTCGCCAAGCTTCAAGACTCTACATTTTTAGTTAAGTGATCCAAGACCACATTGAGTCCATAGGAAAAGTAATACTATTAAAAGGGGGCGAGGTTTTGATCCCGAGTAATTTGCTCAAGTGCTTGAAGAAATTACTCCAAAACCCTCAGTCACACTCTCATGTTCCAATCTGTCCAGAACCCTAAAGTTCATCTCGGTCCCACCGACTCATTCATCTGAACCCACTGAGATACACTTAACAGAGCCATTGCCAAAACCCTAGAAACTCGGTCTCACCGAGATGGCATTCGGTCACACCGAAGTGCACTGGCAAACTTTTTGTAACCCATCGACTTCATTTCGGAATTACCGAGTGAAACCGGTCAGAATTACCAAACCGTTGATAGTGTTTAGGTCATCTCAAATCGATCCCACCGAAACGTCTAAAGTTTGAGTGATCTTTTGCACTAATCGGTCTCGTCGAGTTTTTCACCCGTTGCCATTGAGTTGTGCATAAAGGTGTGTGGCGGTTAGCTTTTTGGTGAAGGCTATATATACCCCACCCACACACCTACTCTCAGTGAGAGCAACCAGCATGAAGCCACCACTTCTCACATCCATTTTCTGAGAGAGAACCACCTACACTTGTGTTGAGATCAAGGGATTCCACTCCAACCATTTGATCCTTAATTTCTAGCCCCCTCAAGTTGCTTTCCACTCCAATCTTTCTCCTATTACCATGACAAATCTGTGAGAGAGTGACTGAGTGCTGAGGAGACTATCTTTTGAAGCACAAGAGCAAGGAGTTCATCATCAACAACAACAACATTGATTGCCTTTTGGAGAGCGGTGTCTCCTAGATTAGTTAGGTGTCATTTGGGAGCCTTCAAAACTTGTGGAGTTGAACAAAGAGTTTGTAAGGGCAAGAAGATCGCCTACTTCGTGAAGATCTACCCGAAGTGAGGCTAGTCCTTCGTGGACGTAAGCCATGACAGCACAGACAAGGTTGCTCTTTCATGGAACCTTTGTGGGTGGAGCCCTCCATGGACTCGCGTAGTCGTTACCCTTCATGGGTTAAATTCTCCATCAACGTGGACGTACAATAGCACCACCTATCAGAACCGCGCGAAAAATCTTTGTGTCCTCATTACTTTGATCTTCCTATCTCTACCTCCCTTTACTTTCTTGCACTTGCATGTTGTTCATTTTCCGTTGCTCTGTCTCTAGATATGCATGTGTAGGAACTACTAGTTTCCATTTAACTTGTGCCAACATATGCCTAAATTCCAAGAAAATTAAAAACTGCACCTTTTGCCTTGTTAAGTGTCTATTCACCCCCTCCTATAGACCTATCTTCTCGATCCTTCAATTGGTATCAGAGCATTGGTCTCCATTACCTTAGTTCAATCATGATTGGACGAAGATGGATGTGTCTACATTGGGGAGTCTTAGATGTAGAGCGCCTATTCTTAATGGGGAGTATTACAACTTTTGGAAAGATGAAATGCTTGATATCTTTGATGAATTTAACTTGAGCAAGTATATTCATAGCCCTTATACGCCTCCTGTTGATCCCTTGACCACACTCTTGAGGAAGAAATTGACATGCTTCGTAGAACCGTCAATCTTATAATTAGAGGATTACCTAAAATTGGGCTTGGTTGTATGCAAAATTTTGGATGCGCCTATACCTTGTGGAAAATACTTGGAAAAGCGGTATCCCAATTACTCTCTAAAGAATCCTGATGAGATCCTTCACAAGACTATTACTTTTCATAAGATGAAGCCTAGTGATCCTAACTTTGATGATTGTCTATTTGAGCTTCGTGATCTCATGTGTGCTACAGGCGATGTTAGAACTATTCACTATTGCAGGATGCTGCTAACGTGACATATGTATCAAAGACCCTTCGACCAAACTGTGTGCAATGCATGAATCACAAATAGTATGGTAATAAAACCGTCACCAATAAAACGAATTGTGTGCGATGTGATGACCCACAAGTATAGGGGATCAATTGTAGTCCTTTCGATAAGTAAGAGTGTCGAATCCAACGAGGAGCAGAAGGAAATGACAAGCAGTTTTCAACAAGGTATTCTCTGCAAGCACTGAAATTATCGGTAACAGACGGTTTGGTAGCAAGGTAATTCATAACAACTAACAAGTAGCAATAGTAACAAAGGTGCAACAAGGTAGCTCAATCCTTTTTATAGCAAAGGACAGGTCAGAACGTTCTCTTAGCAAAGAATTCTCGAGGACACGTGGGAAATTCATCTAGTCACTTTCATCATGTTTATTTGATTTGCGTTCGCTACTTTGATAACTTGATATGTGGGTGGACAGGTGCTTGGGTGTTGTTCTTACTTGAACAAGCCTCCCACTTATGATTACCCCCTATCACAGGCATCCGCAACTATGAAAGAAGAATTAAGATAAATCTAACCATAGCATGAAACATATGGATCCAAATCAGCCGCTTACGAAATAGTGCATAAACTAGGGTTTAAGCTTTTGTCACTCTAGAAACCCATCATCTAATTACTACTCCACAATGCCTTCCCTTAGGCCCAAGTATGGTGAAGTGTCATGTAGTCAACATTCACATGACACCACTAAAGGAAGCAACAACATACATATCATCAAAATATCTAACGAATACCAAATTTGCATGATTACTTATAACAAGACTTCTTCCGTGTCCTCAAGAACAAAAGTAACTACTCACAAATCATATACATGTTCAAGATCAGAGGGGTATTGAATAGCATCAAGGATCTGAACATATAATCTTCCACCAAATGAACCAAGTAGCATCAACTATAAGATGTAATCAACACTACTAGTAACCTACAGGTACCAATCTGAGGTTCTGTGACAAAGATTGAATACAAGAGATGAACTAGGGTTTGAGATGAGATGACGTTGGTGAATATGTTGATGAGGATTGGTCCTCCCACGATGAGAGGATTGTTGGTGATGTCGATGGCTTCGATTCCCCCTCACGAAGGGAAATATCCCCAGCGGAGTCGCTCCGTCGGAGAGCAAAAGTGTTCATGCCCAGAGTCCGCCTCGAGACGGCGGCGCTTCATCCCAAAATTCCTCTCCTTATTTTTTCTAGGTCAAAACCCTTCATATAGCATAAGATGGGGGCCAGAGGCCTGCCAGTGGCTCCATAAGGCATCAGGTCACGCACAGGGGGTGGCTGGCCCTGTTGCCTTGTGGGCAACTGGTGGGCCCCCTCTGGTACTTCTTTGCTCGAGTATTTTCATATATTCCATAAAAATTATCTATGAAATTTCAGCCCATTTGGAGTTCTGCAGAATAGGTATCTCTGATGTAGCTTTTCCAGGTCCAGAATTCCAACTGCCGGCAATCTCCCTCTTCATGTAAATCTTGTAAATTAAGAGAGAGAGGGCATTAGAATTGCATCACAAAGTGTTATAATGATAAAAAAACATTAGAAATATTAGTACGAAAACATGATGCAAAATTGACATATCTACTCTCCCAAGCTTAGACCTCGCTTGTCCTCAAGTGAAAGCCAAAAATCGATAATCATGGCCATGTTTAGAGAGAGATGTATCAATAAAAACAAAATACAGACATAGTAAAGCACCTCATGATCATTATTATAGCAGCAATATATCATCATAAAGCATCTCATGATCAAGTAACAACTCATCATAATATCGAAGATAAAGCATAAACTTTCTTGAAGACTAACAAACTTTGTTCTTAGTCAATGAAACAATAACAATTCATCATATTCTCAAGAAGAATCTTATGTAAGAGTTTTTTGTTTAGCAAGTCCACATACTCAACTATCATTTAGTATTCTATGATTGCGGACACTCATGTCATATATATGGAGCAAAAGTTCAGTCAGACACATAGAAAGATAGGGGCTTATGGTTTTGCCTCCCAACTCATTTACCTCGAGGTTAATGTCAACAATAATAACTCATGATCGCTCATATCCAACTGGATATATGTTCCTAGATCTTTCCCCACCACATGATGCTCGCAAAGAGAAAAAAATGGAAAAGGAATAGAGAGGAACACTATTGACTCTTGCACAAAAAGTAAATACAAAAAAATAAAAGATAGGCCCTTCGCAGAGGGAAGCAAAGGTTGTCATGCGCTTTTTATTTTTAGATGTGCAAGCTCTTAAGTAAAGGAACGTCACTTTTATATTGCCCCTTGTGATAGCAACCTTTATTATGCAGTCTGTCGCTTTTATTTCTTCCCCATCACAATATCGTAGAAAGCTTATTTTCCCTTACAATAAAAGATCATACATATTTAGGAGAATTTTTTATTGCTTTTTTGCACCGATGACAACTTACTTGAAGGATCTTATTCAATCCATAGGTAGATATGATGGACTCTCATGGCAAGAAACTGGGTTTAAGGGGGTTTGGATGCACAAGTAGTATCTCTACTTAGTACGAATTTTTGGCTAGAAAAAGATATTGAGCAAGCACCACATGTTGGAGGATCCATGACAATATAGCTTCTATGTGAATATAAGAAAACATAACTTGTTACGTTCTCTTCCTTGCCCAACGTCAACTAGTTGACATAAAATATTTAATGGGGGCTCACAATTATAAAATATGTCCAAGGTAGTATATTTATATGTGAATCCTCTCTTCATTTACTAATATTTCATGAATTGCATCATTGACCAACACTATGTTTGTTAACTTCCAACAAATTTTGTCAAGTATACTTTTCTAGCTTTCTTTATGTAAAGTCATTACTTTCCATGGGATTAGCATATGATCTTTTTATTATTTTCATTACTAAGATTGAAACACAAAAGTAAAGAAGCAAAAAACAAACTACTCTTTATTATATAACTCTCGAACTTGATTACATAGATAGATAGATCACGCATCAAGCACTCGAAACTAGATCATGCTAAACTTCTACTCTACGAAATCATGAAATACTAAGGATCGAATATAGACAAAGATGATAAAAGTGATGGTGCTACGATACTGGGGCACCTCCCCCAAGCTTGGCACAAGCCTAGGGTGGTTCCCATACCCGTGTACTCAAGTGTCTTTCTTCGGTGATGGTGGTCATGTAGTGATTCCCCTTAGAGTGCGAAGCTCACCAATTTCCTTCTTAAGATCCAAATTCTCCTCATTGAGCTTGTCAGTGACTGATGCAGCCTCAACCAAGGGGTGCAATTTTTTTATGGATGATGAGGCGACATCACCCTGCACACGGTGATAAGGAGTAAATCGAATAATGGAGGGTTAACCTCATTGGGCAAACTTGATTTATTGAACTCCACATGCATATCTCCTGGCTGAGGTAAGGGAGTTTCTTCTTCTTCCTTGCTCGAGGATTCCACTCTTTTTAGATCAATATCCACCTCTTCATCCATAGACCACCCATAGGGATCCATGTCTCCATAGATCCTTGTATTTGCAACATAGTGGGAAACATAACTCTCTCCATCCGAGTCTTGAGACTGACATGCTATCAAATCTGACAGAAAAATAGCATGAAATAAGAACAGAAGAGAAACTTGTGATAAGGTGGTCAAAACATCCAGGAGTATATATAAAGATCTTTTATCTTGCGAAACAAGTATTCTAGAAGAAAATGGAGTCGGGACGACACATGAGGGGGCCACAAGGCAACCTAGCATGCCCAGGGGGTAGTGTGCGCCATGTTGCCTTGTGACCTCCTCGTGGGTCCTCTCGGTTATTTCTTATTTTTGTACTTTTTTCTAATATTCCAAAACGGTTAGAAATATTTTTTATGGAATTTTTAGAGTCGGTTTACTTACTGTATCACATACCTACTCTTTTTAGGGTTGTGGAGTGTTCCAGAAGGTCTCTCTTATGTGTTCCTCTGGTGTCATAGTTTGAACAATATTAGTTTCAATATTAATAGGTGTACCTAAGATATAATGCTTAATTCTTTGTCCATTAATCACTCTCAGATTAGTGCGCTTGGCATTATTGATCTTGATAACTCCAGAGCGATAATTTTTTCCAATGATATATGGTCTTCCCATTTGGAGAGAAGTCCAGCAAAAAATCTAAAACGAGAGTTGTATAATAGAACATGCTCACCTACTTTAAATTCCTGTATTTTAACTCTTTTATCATGCCATCTTTTAACTTTTTCTTTAAACAACTTGGCATTTTCATATGCTTGGGTTCTCCACTCATCTAGAGAGCTAATATTAAATAACCTATTTTCACCGACAAGTTTGAAATCAAAATTAAGTTCTTTAATTGCCTAATATGCTTTCTATTCTAACTCAGGAGGTAAATGACATGCTTTTTCATAAACCATTTTATACGGAGACAAGTGCATAGGATTCTTATAAGCAGTTCTGTAAGCCCAAAGTGCATCATCAAGTTTCTTAGACCAATTCTTCCTAGATCTATTAACGGTCTTTTGAAAAATTAATTTGATCTCTCTATTGCTCATTTCAACTTGACCACTAGACTCAGGATGATAAGGAGATGCAATTCTATGGTTAACATCATATTTAGCAAGAATTTTACGGAAAGCGCCATGAATAAAATGTGAACCACCATCAGTCATTAAATATCTAGGGACTCCAAACCTCGGGAAAATAACTTCTTTAAGCATTTTAATAGAAGTGTTGTGATCAGCACTACTAGTTGGAATAACTTCTACCCACTTAGTAACATAAACAACAACTAAAATATGTGTATACCCATTAGAGGAAGGAAAAGGTCCCATATAATCAAATCCCCAAACATCAAATGGTTCAATAACAAGTGAATAATTCATAGGCATTTCCTGACGTCTACCAATATTACCAATTCTCTGACATTCATCACAAGTGAAAACAAACTTACCTGCATCCTTGAAAAGAGTAGGTCAATAAAAACCAAACTGCAATACCTTATGTGCAGTTTTGTCTCCAGCATGGTGTCCTCCATATGCCTCGGAGTGACACTTATGTAGGATTTGTTCATGTTCATGCTTAGGTACACAACATCTAATAACACCATCTACCCCTTCTTTATATGGGATAATTGAAATTGTGCCCTTAGTTGTGTCCCACTCGACTGGTTTGCCCCTAATTTTGAAAAACCCGTGGTCCTGCCCAAGTGTGTTTGGTACCCTTGTGTTTTTGCCCTTCCGTCCCAATTTCGTCCAGTCAAAGGTGTTTGACTGTTAGGAAGACATTTGTTTGGACCATTTTACCCTTGCCGCTTCCCCAGCCAACCACCACCACCCGGACCGTTGTGGCCCAGATCTGGCCTCCGGGCCCGGTTCTCTCTCTCTCTCTCCTATAACTCCTCTCTCTCCCTCAGACTTGCAGAGCGCCGCCGCTGCCCTTGGAGTTCACCGCCACCCTGGAGTTCGCCTCCGTCGCCGGATCTTCTACCCCATCTCGGCCACGTCCATATTCTCCCAGTTCCTCACCGTTCTTGTCGCTGGAGCACCCGCACCTCGCCTCTCTTCGTCGCAGCCATGCCGAAGACTCATGTCGTGCGATGCTGGCAAGGTCGTCGTCTACGTGGCCGAGGTAGGTGGTCGAAGTGTTTGAGCCTCCCGCGGCCGAATCCGCCGGAGCTACCGAGACTCAGTGGATCCAGGGACGACGACGTAGATCCTAGGGCATGAGGCGGCGTGATGTAGTGGTGGCCAGGATCAACACGGGACATGGAGGCGCGACGGAGACGACGGATCCCGTCATGGGAGGCTCCATCTGTACCAGATTCGACCGGGATGGAGGTCAGGAAGGGACTGGTAACCGGCGGCGGGGCTCATGATGCGATGGTTGGGATGGAGGCTGGGGAGGAGCTAGGGGAGGAGCTAGAGGAGGAAGACGAAATAGGAAGGTGGATGGAGGCATGGGTCCATAGGGAAGAGAGAGGGAATGCTTTTTTCTTTTGTATTTAATTGGGTCCCACATGTAAGCTTAACTTGTTTCTTCTTTGATTTTTAACTGAAGTGTAACAAGGGGAAAAATGGTCCAGACAAATGTCTTCCTAACAGTCAAACATCTTTGACTGGACGGAATTGGATGGAAAGGCAAAAAACATAAGGGGACCAAACGCACTTGGGCAGGACCATGTGTTTTAAAAAATTAGGGGCAAATCAGCCAAGTGGGACACAACTAAGGGCACAATTTCACTTATCCCTCTTTATATATATGTGGGTCATCCCAAAACACTACAAAAAAACACTTTCGTGATGATACGTGTTTGTCACGGTAGGTCATGTTTTCTGTCATGCATGTACATCCATGACGATTCTATGACAGAACCAAGATAGTCATACCTGTGCTCTCGTAGAAGTGTTACATGACAATACTGAAATTATCATCATGGAAGTGTCCACTTCCATGATGATAAATGTCGCATCATAGAAGTGTTTTCGTCAAGGGTAACCGACACGTGGCTTCCATTGTAACGGGTCACCGTTAAGCTATCGGGTTTCGGTTTGCATCCAATAACCCGTTAACAGCCCAGAACAATGGGGATTTTCCACGTGTAAAATTCTCGTTGGCCACAGGAACCACGTGTCAGCTCGCCATTGGGACAGATAGGCGCCTATGATATGTTGACACGTGGCATGGCCCAACAGTGTCCCATTTAGCTTACAAAGGTCGGCCCGTTTGACTTGTTCAAAAGCTAGCGGGTCACCCCATGAAAAGCCTATGAACGGTCTGTTCGCGTATAGCCCATTTTACGGCCCGGTAACTCATGACCTGTTATGGCCTTTCCAAATTCGGCCCAACAGCGTCATGTGGACCGTCCGGTATAATACTAGCATGTTTCACTTTTGGCCCATGTACGACCCATGATGGCTTTTGGCCCATATGAGGCATGTCATTCCTTTGGGCCCATTAGTGACCCGTGGTTACTCTGGCCCATAATAAATAGTAAATTTCTTTATACCCATGAACGACCCATGATTCACATGGGCCGTTTCCAGCTTGTGTTAGCTTTCAACCTATTAAGGGCCCTTAAATTCTAGGGCTCCTTTCCGTCCCTCGATTACTTTTGATCCGTTACTAGTTCGTTCTCATAATGGTCCAAATTCAGCCTGTGGTTAGAATCAGCCCATTTGTGGCCAGTTAACCCATTGCATCATTTCCAACCCATCATGTATTCGGGCCCATTAATGACCAGTTAATCTTGTGACAAAATTAAGCATTTGCTGTCTTCCAGCCTATTAGCGGCCCCGTGCTGGCCCGATACCAATTACGCATGTTTACGACCCGTGTCGTGGTCCGGTTTTGGCACAGGAATTGTTGGACCCATGTGTGGCCAATGGATCATAAGGCCCGTTGGAGGCCCATTTATCCGACGGCCCGTAGGAGGCCCATTGATCCTATGGCCCATAGGAGGCCCATTGATCCTACATCCCATAGTAGGCTCAAGGTTACCACAGTCTGTATCTGGTCCATGGTTGTTGCGGCCACTAGCAAACCAAGGAAAAAGAAGACTAAGGAAATAGATAAGCTAGAAACTAACGCTAGGCTATTAAGGCGATTGCATAGATTACATCCATTGGGCATCAAAGTTCGCCACCGGTGCAAATATAGGGAACACCCTACACTATACAAAAATGGCTTGTTGTTTTCTTCAGCCGGTCGCTGCCCGTTAAGAACAAATTTTTTATCGCGACAAAACAAATTACAACCATATAACAAAAGGAAGGTTGGCATAAAAGTTAATATCCAGCGGATAAATGCACCATCAGAAGTTCAGAAGCTTAATTCATTTAACCTGACTGTTATGTTTTCATGCTGTACTGTCCGATACAGTACCATAACCTTCGCCTTCATTTCTGCTGGGCTCTTGAATAACATAGCAAATGTCTGATATCTTGACGACATTGAACAATGGTTGTCCTTGTTTCACAAAGGTTCTCTATTAGGGATTGGACTTGTGTCTGGAGTGCAGATATAACATTGTTTTGAGCTTGCATATCTTGATCATGAGGCAGTTTGGACGAGATTGCCTTAACAACCAACCTAGTATTACGTAGGATGGTGCTTTTGGCACTTTTAGTGGACAGGTACTGGCCACTACAGCAAGAGGTAACATTGCGGCTATGGTTGCCTCATCACCTTTAGAAGGTGGCGGTTCCACCATTTGTTCAATATCTTGCTGTAAAGTTGAGTTTGTACATTAGTAGTACCAGAACAGAAGTTATTAAGGAGTCACCAAAACTAAACAGAATAGCTTTGGTCTATATACAGAACTTATTTTGTTGGATCCGTGTAAAATATTAGTTGTATTTTACTGCAAAGTACATAATAAAGGCAGGTTCCAAACATATGACCATGTACCATGGCTAATGTATTGTCTATTTCTTCACATTGTATTGACAACTAAGGAAAAAGAGACAAAGTTTATAATACGGTAAGCATAGCATGACATCATTAGTATCACAAAACAACTGAGAACAGACAAACAGGCAATTGTAACATTGTGTGGGCAAGCCCAGCAAAGAACTAGATTACAAATCAAAATAAAAGGAACATCACTCCTCTCTTTTAAACCTTATAAGGTGCAATGATGTGCTAAGACAATTGTGTATAAAATTGAAAAGAATAATAGAAATTGGCTGCAAACTGTGCAGTTCAATGCACAAGTCAGAGTAACCAGTAGTTAAAAGGCATGAGGATTAAGGACTTACAACAGTTGCTTTGACTGGTGTAGCCATGCCCTTCATCTTGCTGGTGCGACAGTCCTTGAAGATTTCCACAACATTTGGTTTAGTTACTTTTTGGTCCTTGCGCACTTTCCTGTGCATTTGGAACAAGTCAATATAGATCTGATAATATGGCACAATGAAAAGTGTGCAAAAGCAACTAGTTACAAGAGCCTCGCAGTGTGCAATATAGCTACAAGATCCTGCCATCTGTTGGAATTTCACTTTCGTACAGTTGGCCTTGCTCTTTGAACAGTTCACCTAGAAGAAGATAGATTTGTGAGGCACGTGCGTAAATAGTGTTGGGCAATGTTGCATGGAAAACAAAAAAATCTACACACATGCAATGATCTATCCATGGAGATGCATAGCAATGAGGGGGAGAGTGTGTCTACGTACCCTCATAGACCGTAAGCGGAAGCGTTTCACAACGCGATTGATGTAGTCGAACTTCTTCTCACATCAACCGATCAAGTACCAAATGCACGGCACCTCCACGTTCTGCACACGTTCAGCTCGGTGACGTCCCTCGCCTTCTTGATCCAGCAAGTTGTGGAGGTAGTAGATGAGTTCCGTCAGCACGACGGCATGGTTATGGTGATGGTGAAGTGATCCTTGTAGGGCGTCGCCTAAGCACTACGGAAATATGACCGGGGGTGTCACTACTGCAGGATGCTGCTAACGCGACACTAAGATTAGAGACCCTTTGATGAAACTGTGTGCGATGCATTAATCACAAACGAGGATGTAAAAAACCGTCAAAAAAGGTGCAAAACGTTTGCGTTTGCGGAACCATCAAACACGGTTCAGATTTTAGTTGCGTGTGTGATTCAGGGCACACAGTTAACCCGTTCGAACCGTTTGCGATGAGGTAGAACAACATAAACGAGCAACCATATCAATGTGTGTGCGATATATGGCATACAGTTTGCTCCGATGAACTGTTTGCTATTAGGGAGTGCAACAGAAACGGTTAGCCAGATCAAGGTGTGTGTGATATAGGGCATACGGTTCACTCGGACGAACTGTTTTCGATTAGTGAACACAATAGAAACGGTTCAACTTAACAAGATGTGTGTGATATGTGGCAAACAGCCGACTCGAATGAACTGTTTGCGATGAGAAATTCAACACAGACGGTTAATACAGTTAGTTCATGTGTGATTCTTTGTGTACAAAAAACTTTGAAAAATGCAAACTAGTTGCTTGCGATGGCTAGGAGTATCGCACACGATGCGTCTATGAGTACGCGTGTGCGATGATTAGTAAGCTACACATACATTTCCTTATGTTAACACTTGTGTGACAAATAACACGTGACACCGGATACGGTATTCGGGTTGTGTGAGTGCTCCACTTAGTCTTCCCGCGCTCCAGTGAATGCTTCTCGCGCTCCACATGGGTGAACTATAAAATCCACGCCTCTTCCCTCACCGATTTCCTGCCACCAGCTAACGGCTTGCTGCATATAACCCAGGCGGCAACGCACCACCGCGACACTCTACGTAGATCTAGTCCTCACCCATCTACCACTAGTTATTCCAAGCATGCGAGGCAACGACCAAAGCTTGGATGTCGACGCCTACCCGCGTTACATCTTCGGCAAGGAGAACGAGCCGGAGCAGGTCGAGGAGCAAGAGCTTCATCAGCCGGTGCAAGCACCATGGCCCATCGGCAGCAATATCGGCGTGACAGTCCTTGGGAGCACAATCGACATATTGTAGAGGAGGTGTGATGAGCAGTTTGCCATCCACCGTGCAAAAGATCCAGAGCTGCTCAGTGGCATGATCGACGACCCACCCGAAGAGCCGCCGTCACCAGTGCTCATCGAGAGCCTGATGCCCCGCAAGGAATGGGTAGAGGTCCTCTACGATTTAGTCAAGACACAGGCAGCCTGCGGCTTCATCATTGCCCGCGGCGACCATGTCAACCTCGATCTCGATGATGTGGTGGCCAGGCTCGAGCGCATCCTTGGCGAAGTTGACGTCCTCGACGAAGTAGAACATCGCCAACGTGATATCTTGAGGATATAGGTGATGGACGGAATTTGCTACCAGGCCAGAGACATGGAAATGGAGCGGTTCCATGGAGTTGTCATGCGCACGATTGCACGCTGTCAAGCTCTTCTGGAAGAGGCCCAGTAGCCCCAAGAGCCTCCCAGTGCCAGCAAATCTATAGGCGGAGGCGGGTTGGGACACTTGGAGTGAACGGCCTCAAGGGTGCTATGCTGATCATGGAGTCCAAGAAGACCATCGTCGGAAGGCCGCCAGCTCAGCCTTTTAGCTTATATTTTATTATAATTGTATGCATATGTAGGTCATGAGTGTTCTGGGCCTTGCCGCATGTGGCATTTTAAATTATCATGAATGTGTAAGACAATTATTAAAAATTATTAACCATTGCGATTGTAAATTTGCCTCAAGGGCGAGCAGAGCGCGCGTAGGGACGCTGGTACGTCTCCAACGTATCTATAATTTTTGATTGTTCCATGCTATTATATTATCCATCTTGGATGTTTATGGGATTTATTAAACACTTCTATATCACTTTTGGGACTAACCTATTAACCCAGAGCCCAGTGCCAGTTCCTATTTTCCCCCTTGTTTCAGTGTTTCGAAGAAAAGGAATATCAAACGGAGTCCAAACAAAATGAAACCTTCGGGAGAGTTATTTTTGGAAAAATCCGGGAGACTTGGAGTGCACGTCAGGGGATCAACGAGGGAGGCACGAGGCAGGCGGGCGCGCCCACCCCCTAGGCGCGCCCTCCACCCTCGTGGGCCCCTCGCGGCTCCCCTGACCGACTTCTTTCGCCTGTATATATCCATATACCCTAAAACCATCGAGGAGAAGAATAGATCGGGAGTTCCGCCGCCGCAAGCCTCTGTAGCCACCAAAAACCACTCGGGACCCTGTTCCGGCACCCTGCCGGAGGGGGGAACCCTCACCAGTGGCCATTTTCATCATCCCGACGATCTCCATGACGAGGGAGTAGTTCACCCTCGGGGCTGAGGGTATGTACCAGTAGCTATGTGTTTGATCTCTCTCTCTCGTGTTCTTGAGGTGATACGATCTTGATGTATCGCGAGCTTTGCTATTATAGTTGGATCTTATGATGTTTCTCCCCCTCTACTCTCTTGTAATGGATTGAGTTTTCCCTTTGAAGTTATCTTATCGGATTGAGTCTTTAATGATTTGAGAACACTTGATGTATGTCTTGTCGTGCGTATCTGTGGTGACAATGGGATATCACGTGATTCACTTGATGTATGTTTTGGTGATCAACTTGCGGGTTCCACCCATGAACCTATGCATAGGGGTTGGCACACGTTTTCGTCTTGACTCTCCGGTAGAAACTTTGGGGCACTCTTTGAAGTACTTTGTGTTGGTTGAATAGATGAATCTGAGATTGTGTGATGCATATCATATAATTATACCCATGGATACTTGAGCTGACATTGGGGTATCTAGGTGACATTAGGGTTTTGGTTGATTTGTGTCTTAAGGTGTTATTCTAGTACGAACTCTATGATAAATTGAACGGAAAGAATAGCTTCGTGTTATTTTACTACGAACTCTTGAATAGATTGATCTGAAAGAATAACTTTGAGGTGGTTTCGTACCCTACCATAACCTCTTCGTTTGTTCTCCGCTATTAGTGACTTTGGAGTGACTCTTTGTTGCATGTTGAGGGATAGTTATATGATCCAATTATGTTATTATTGTTGAGAGAACTTGCACTAGTGAAAGTATGAACCCTAGGCCTTGTTTCCTAGCATTGCAATACCGTTTGTGCTCACTTTTATCATTAGTTACCTTGCTGTTTTTATATTTTTAGATTACAAAAACCTATATCTACCATCCATATTGCACTTGTATCACTATATCTTCGCCGAACTAGTGCACCTATAAAATCTACCATTGTATTGGGTGTGTTGGGGACACAAGAGACTCTTTGCTATTTGGTTGCAGGGTTGCTTGAGAGAGACCATCTTCATCCTACGCCTCCCACGGATTGATAAACCTTAGGTCATCCAATTGAGGGAAATTTGCTACTGTCCTACAAACCTCTGCACTTGGAGGCCCAACAACGTCTACAAGAAGAAGGTTGCGTAGTAGACATCAGACGCCATAGCGGAGCGCACCGCAACCGCCTCAATTGCGAGCAAAACGCGCGGACGGATGTGAGCAGAGCGCGCCGCGGCCGCCTCAACAGCGATCAACCACGTGGTCAACCTTCTGCCATCAATAAATTTTGACCTTGTTTCCCATCACATTGCAGATTACAACACAATAAGTAATTGCAAATTTGTTCACACCTATCAAACTAATATGTGTTCACACTTAGCACCGGGCTATAAAAACTACCCACTCAAAAATTACTTCATAGTTACTCTCCTCATCACCCGCAAAACTGGTCTTTCCTGTCAAGTCATTCCGCCATGACCGGTAGGAGGAGTTTAGGGTGGACATATAACCAAGCAGCAAAGACAAAGGCCGCAAAAGCACTAGAGAGGTCCCGCCACGAAGCCGCAGCCACAGTAGAGATGTCCCTGTGACCGCAGAGCCCTCGAACGAGCTCTCACGGGCACGCGAGGGATCTCATAAGCGCATTCGCCACGTCGGCCACTGCGACGAGCCGGTGTTCCCGAAGTCCTTCGCCGGCGATGACGAATTCTCGCTGGCGTCACTACGCAGTAGGAGCTGGTCGGCGGCTTGATGAAGCTGCTCAAGATCAGTGATGCCTCAGTTGACAAGGCGACCGGCCTCATCGAGCAACTCACAGGTGACAATGCGAAGCTCCTCAAGTTGCTTGCCAAGAAGGAGGAGGCCGCCGGCTGGAAGATGCTGCATGAGCAGAGCAGTGCCTCGGAGATGACACTGAAAGAGGTCGTCGAGGAACTGATGGGTGGCTTGAGGAAGCTCTAGATCGAGCATGAGCGGGAGGTGGAGGAATCTGTGGCTGCTTTCAAGCAAAGTCGTGAGGAATTGAAGAAGGAGCTGGAGGATTTCGTCGCCCGGTGATCCATCGACGAGTAGAGACAGTAGCGACCCAGATCGTTGTCTGCAATTTTCTTCTTCTCTTGCCCCCGTGTCTTCCGGGCTTTGCCGCATGTGCATTTTGAATTATCCGGAATATGTAAGACAATTATTATCTGCGCCATTGTAAATTTATCGTTGTATTATCCATTACCATTTTATTTGTGGTTGTATTATCCGTTGCCCTATGTGGCAATTTAAATTAGGGCGGAGTACGAGTTGAAAACACGAACAAAGCAAATGCTGCCATGGGATCACAAGCAAACACCCTCCGTCCAGGTGTTTTAATTAACCCATTAATGGAGAAGTTGTGAGCGAGGCGGGCGGCGGCTAGTGCATGGAGGTCAAAGAGCTCGCTTCCCGGTGAGCATGGGCGGCCTTGCTGCTCGCACGTGTCCCATCGAGCCTGCACGGCGGACTTCTCGCGCTCGTCCCGTCTAATCAAACAGCTGCACGCACGCCATCGAGTATGGTTAAATTTTGACACGGTTAATATAATACAACCGTTTGCGATATTAACGTGTCAGCTTTTAGTTTCAAAAGGACTTCGTTGGCTACTAATGTCTGCACCTCTTCTGAAACTGGACGATTTTTGTACCACGACATATATGTGCCATGTCATGGAACCATGCCAAGTTTCATGTTTTTGGGTGAGTTTTTGATTTACTGGGATTTAAAAGCCGAGATTCTCAATGTTTCAGGACAACGACAAGTTTGCAATTCATTCCCATTCCTTAAATGAGACCTAAACATGCACCCAATGACACATTTACGATTTCCCACCCATTTTGCTTCACTGGAGCATGTGCTTGTAGTTCAAATTTGAATTATGGACTACATTAAATGCATAAAAAACTTAGTAATTAGTAATATATACAATGGCCAAATGAACCCTGAACAGTTTCAAATTTCAGCCCGACACTCTTGTTATTCTATGTTGCCTGTAGAAAACAAAGTTCAAGGCGAAAAGAGGCAGCGATTATCGTTTCGTCCACAAGAGGGGCATGTTTCCCTACCGGAACCACGAGGGTTGCGACCGGCTCCGGTTTGTAAGAGGCTTGTAATATAGCTTCGCCCAAACTGGACAATTATATGTACCATGTAGTGACACCATGCCAAGTTTCATGATTTCCTGGTGAGTTTTGGATTTATAGAGATTTAAAAACCGAGATTCGCAATGTTTGTGGCCAAGCCAGGACGGCGAGACGGTTGAATTCATTCCCATTCGTTCCATGGGACCTAAGCATGCACCCCAAGGAAACATGTACGTTTTTTCTAGCCATTTTGGTGCACTGGAGCATGTATTTGTAGTTCGGATTTGAATTATGGACATTAAATGCCTAGAAAACTCAATTAATGAATACAAAAGGTTAAACGAACCCTGAATAATTTCAAAGTTCAGCGTGAATCTCCCGTTTTTATGTGTTGCGTGTAGAAGAAAATACGAGGCTAGAAGAGGGAGCGATTATCGTTTGGCCCACAAGGGGACACGTTTCCCTATCGAAACCGCGAGGGTTCTTGCGACAGGCTCCGGTTTGCAAGAGGTTTGTAATAAAGCTTGGCCCAAATTGGCAATGTTTTTACCATGACATATATGTGCCATGACGTGACACCATGCCACCTTTAATGACTTTCTAGTGAGTTTTGGATTTATGGGGATTTAAAAAGCGAGATTCGAATTGTTTGAGGACGAGCCAAGACACCGGTACGGCTGTAATTCGTTCCCATTCCTGGCATGGGACCTAAACATGCACCCAAGGACACATCTATAATTTTTCTAGCCATTTTGGTGAACTGGAGCATGTATTTTAGTTCAGATTTGAATTATGGACTTTAAATGCCTAGGAAACTTAATTAGTGTATAAAAAGGCCAAACAAACCCTGAATAAGTTTAAATTTCAGCACGGAATCATGTCATTCCATGTTGCCAGTGGAAGAAAATACAAGGCGAAAAGAGGCCATGATTACATTTCGCCCACAAGGGGAACACGTTTCTCTATCGGAACCACGAGGCTTCTTTGAGAGAAGCTCAAGTTTGCAAGAGGTTTGTAATAAAGCTTGGGCCAAATTGGACAATGTTTTTACCACGACATATATGTGCCATGACGTGACACCATGCCACCTTTGATGACTTTTTGGTGAGTTTAGGATTTACAGGGATTTAAAAATTGAGATTCCAAATGTTTGAGGACGAGCTGGTACGGTTGTAATTCGTTCCCATTCCTGGCATGGGAACTAAACATGCACCCAAGGACACATGTATAAAATTTCTAGCCATCTTGGTGAACTGGAGCATGTATTTGAAGTTCAGATTTGAATTATGGACATGAAACGCCTAGGAAACTCAATTAGTGTATAAAAAGGCCAAACGAAGCCTGAATAAGTTTAAATTTCAGCACAGATATCCTGTTGTTCTATGTTGCCCGTAGAAGAAAATACAAGGCGGAAAGAGGCAGTGATTACGTTTCGCCCACAAGGGGGCACGTTTCCCTGTCGGAACTACGAGGCTTCTTTGAGAGAAGCTCTGGTTTGTAAGAGGCTTGTAATAAAACTTGCGCCAAAACGGACGAAAAAAAATCCTCGACATATATGTGCCATGTCGTGACACCATGCTAGGTTTCACGATTTTCGGGTTAGTTTTGGATTTACGGGGATTTAAAACCCGAGATTCTTCTCACGAAATGTTTTCAAATAGCACACGGTTCACTCACAAAAGCCGTGTGCCTACCAAACCGTGGCCGATGCCCCCTCCCCCTGCTGCGCGCGCGATCTGAGTCATGTGTTCTGATTGGCCAGAACCCAAACCCCACGGATCGTATGCGTGCACCGTTGGATGCTCCCAGATCGAACGATAACCCTGAGCCCTTTCGACAGCACATGCATTACATGGGTAAGCACTGTGCGCATGCGTCATGCTGCTCACGCTTCCTTCTCTACTAGGTTTTCTAAATAGGCTACCGTTTCTCGCCACTCCTCTCATTGGTTTCCTGCCTCTTCTCCCATCGTTTTCCCGCTACCAGTGTCAGTGCTCATTGAAGGCTAGCGGCAACACACCGGCCATGTAAATATCCCACATAGTTTCGAAAAGCACAAATGTGTGTGATAGGAGGGAGTAGGTCCCATAGGGTGACCAGCGTGAAAAGCCTTAATGGCAAGGAGGCAATTCTTATCAGCAAGGGGCGGCTTCCCATCCGCTAGCCTAGTCGAATAGAACACAGAAGTTAAGCATGCTCAGGCTGGAGTAGTCCAAGGATGGGCGACCCGGTGGGAAGTTGCATATCTCAAGGTTCATTTAAATGCCATGAGACAATCATTATAGAGATATATTATATCTCTATAGTGACCTATCATGGCAATTATATAAACCTTGGGAACCTTGTTTTGCTAATTTGTAGACTATGTTTTTATGGGTAATTTTTTGCTCTAAGAATTTAAAGAATGATTGACTTGATCTGTCATGGCGATTATATAAACCTACTATGTTTTTATGGGTTATTTTTTGCTCTAAAAAATTAAAGAATGATTGACTTGACCTGTCATGGAGATTATATAAACCTTTTTCAGGTTGCATGCAGGGTATAGGGGGCAGGGTGTTCTTCTCGAGCATGTCTCCCTTGTGCGGCTTATAGACGCGGCACATATCTGTGGGCTCCCCGAGGTATATATACTATCCTTTACCGACAATTAGGGGGCCCGCACAATCTATCCCTTTGACCCAACAACGAGAAGGGTTTGACCATGATGGTTTCCTATTGATACTAGTAAGGTACACGTGCATTGCACGCATGAGATTTGGTAACCAAATTATGAATAAATACCACACTATAGCATGTAAGCTTTGAGTCATATATGCATGATGTAGATGTTCGTTTAATTCTTATAGTTCATTTGATCCAAAATCAATTAGTTTTATAAAAAAATCTGTTTTAAGATTCATGGAATTGTGCATTGTAAAGCATAAAGTAAAAACAAAAAGTGACAATTCATTTAGAAAAAAAAAGTTTGGTCAATTAAGATATGGAAGATTCTAAAGAACAAAGAAGAAGTGCTTGTGTTTTGAGGTTTGTGCATTATGCTTAAGTTCAGCCATGGAGTCTTCTAGATTGTACATGTGGCAGAATCTGGTGGAATATAGATGATATCCAACGGCTAGTAGTGCTCGGATTTGCCATCTCTGTACTGTCGGATTGGCTTCATCCAACGACCAACTTTCAAGGTTATTTGCACACTATATAGGGGTATATATATAGGTGTGTCCCATGCTAGACCAAATAAAGTTTGACCGTATGCGTGGGACGCCCCCCCCACTGCCGCCTCGAAGTTGGGAAACTAACATCATACGTATTGAACCAGGCTTGGTGTTGGGTACGGTGTTAGGTTTGTAATGTAGTTGGTGGCCCATCGAAGTTGTGCATTTGGGATTTAAACACATCACACACCACCGTACCCATACATATTTTTGGGCCGCATGCAGTGTATACGAGGTCTTCTGATCGACCATGTCTCCCTTGTGCGGTTTTTTGTGACGACACACATATCTGTGGGCTCTCCGAGCTCCGAGTGCATATATATATCATCCCCTTGACAGAAAATGAGGGGTGTGTGTTGGTCATGAATGGATTCCTCCTAGTTCGTGTTAGGGCCGGTCACTGTCACATGTCGCTCAACCAAAGCTCGAGCTCATGCGTTGTCAGGATTCCCTCCCACATGCTCGGATTGCTGGGTTCGACCTACATCATGCCCTGCGTATCCTCGTCCTTAACTACCTTGCCTTCATGGTTTGTTGTCGGTATCGAGAGGCAGGCACCACATCTAAATTGTACATTATTATATATTGAAAACACACATCACCCCTTCGCAACGTACATTTTTTTGGGCCGCATGCAAGAGGTGTTGGTTTTGTGGTCCCTCTCGTGCGATTTTTATGATGGTTCAATCTATTGGCCCAAGCAGTTTATCGACAACAATAGCTGTCGTTTAACCAAACGATAGATTCATTGGTCCGTCTTATGGTAGGTCATGGCGACATGCATGTATGACCAAAGTAGCGATCATTACGTGCATCCGCCCCGCTTACACGAAGTGGGAGGTGGTGGGCCAAGCATCCTAGCTAGGTACGACATTTGGAAATTAGGACGAACCATGTGCGATAGACCAGCTAGCTAGAAATATAAAAACAAACTACCCGCCTTGAGCATTGCAAAAATCGGCGGTTCCGCGCCACTTTTCCTTATTATCATACACACATATTGTTATTGGACCGTGCGCGATCTTGGGCACTCCCGCCCAGCATCAATTCCTTTACCCAAATTTTAGTAGCCGCCGTACTTCAACCGTCGGCCACACTCCTCCAGCACCGACCTTATAGTAAAATTGCAGCAGCCGAGGCATTTGAACCGTCGCCCTGCCTCGTCCACCACCATCTCCACCCATCATTACTAAATTTTCAGTAGCCGCGGCGTATCCTCAAACACACCCCTCCACAGTCCCCCACCCGCCCCTCCCCCCTCGAACCCTAGCTCGCAGCGGCCGCCGCTGCCGCCAAACCCTGCCGGTCTGGCCGTTCTCCTAGCTTAGATAATAAAGTTCAGGTTACCCAGCGATTCCCATACCGTCACCCCACTCCACTACAAAAAAAATACACTTACGTGATAATCAATGTTTTAAATAGCGAGCTATGGAAAATAGCGGCGGGCCTCAAAATCAGCTATAGCGGAGCTATAGCAGGATATAGCGGGCTATTTGTGAAGGAAACCATTTAGCGGCGCCCTGCTGAAAAGGCTATAGTGGGCTATAGCGGAGCTATAGCCGGCTATTTAAAACTATGGTGATAATACGTGTTTGTCACAGTAGGTCGCATTTTTTGTCATGCATGTACATGACAAATTTATGACAGAATGAAGATAGTCATACCTGTGCTGTCGTAGAAGTGTTCCATGACATTACCAAAATTATCATCACGGAAGTGTCCACTTCCATGATGATAAATCGCGCGTCACAGAAGTGCTTTCGTCAAGGGTGACCGACACGTGGCATGCACCGTAACGGAACGTCGTTAAGCTATCGGGTCGGGTTTTGGATCCGATAACTCGTTAACAGCCCCGACCAATGGGAAATTTCCACGTGTAAAATTCTTATTGGCCGGACGAAACACGTGTCAGCTCGTCAGTGGGTCAGATAGGCGCCTATGATACGTCGACACGTGGCACGACCCAACAGAGGCCCATTCCTGTGAAAAGACCGGCCCGTTTGACTTGGTCAAAAGGTGGCGGGCCGGCCCATGGAAAGCCTGTTAACGGCCTATTCGCATATAGCCCATTTACATCCCGCTAACCCAAGGCCCGTTACGCCCTATCTGAATTAGGCCCAGTAGCGTCATCTGGGCCATCCAATATGATTCCAGCCCGTTTTCACTTCTGGCCCATGTATGGCCCATGACATCTTTCGGCCCATATGAGGCCCCATGTAACTCTTGGCCTATTAACGGCCCGTGGTGAAACTGGCCCGTAATGAACAGTGTATCACTTTACACCCATTAACGGCCCGTGGTGAAACTGGCCCGTAATGAACAGTGTATCACTTTATACCCATTAACGGCCCGTTATTCCGTTGGGCCGTTTTCAGCCGATGTTATCTTTCAGCCTTCTCAGAGCCCATTTATTCTTGGGCTCATTTCTAGCATTCGTTTACTTATGGCCCGTTATTGTCATTTTCAGCTTGTGGGCCAAATTCAGCCCGTGGTTACAGTCGGCCTGATTGTGGTTCGTTAATACGTTGGGCCGTTTTCATAGCGTCATCAAATACAGCCTATTAACGATGGCCCGTTACGGTCGGCCATGAACGGACGATTCCAACTCTAGCCCGTTTACGACCATAATGCGGCCTGTTATTGGCCCATGTTTGGCCAATCGATCATACGGCCCGTATAAGGACCATTGATGATATGACCCGTAGAAGGCCCATTGTTTCTACGGCCCGTAGAAGGCCTACTGTTTCTACGGCCTGTAGAAGGCCCACTGTTTCTACGTCCCGTAGGAGGTCCAGTGTCACTACAGTAAATATTAGCCCATGGTTATTGTGTCCTAGTTTTAAAAAATAGGTTATTGCAGCCACTAGTTAACCGCGGAAAAAGAACTGCAACGACTACAAGCAAACAAATAAACAAGACAACAAGGAAACAAATAAACAAGCAACTAATGCTAGGCTATCACGACTATTACACATATTACATCCACTGGGCATCAAAGTTCGCCACCAGTGCAAATATAGGGAACAAAGCAGCATATCATATACACTGGCTGTCAAAATTCTTTTCATTCGGAATAATGGGAGTATCATAAGAGACTTGAATAATATAAATTGTTTCCACATTAAAAGAGTAATGTTCAGAGAAAGGGTACTCATAATCATGACAAGTTTTATAAATATAATCATCACTACTCTTTATAGCATAAGTTTTATCACAATAATCATCATAAGTAGCAACTTTGTTCTCATCATAATCAATTGAAACCTCTTCCGAAATAGTGGATACATCACTAAATAAAGTCATGACCTCTCCAAATCCACTTTCATAAATATTATAAGATTCAACATCCTCCAATATTGTGGGATCACTACTTCCTAAAGTTGACACTCTTCCAAACCCACTTTCATCAATATAATCATCATAGGTAGAAGTCATGCTATCATCATAACAACTTTGCATATCAAAACTTGAGAGGCTAAAAATATCATCATTATTAAACATAGCATCCCCAAGCTTGGGACAAACATCAATTTCAGCAAATATATTCTCAAATATGTCATCCTCATCAAACATAGCTTCCCCAAGCTTGGGCCTTTTCATATCATAAGCATAATCACTCTCATCATTAATAGCATGGGTAGCACCAATAGTATAGCAATTATTATATTCTTTCAAGCAAGTACCAAAAAGATTTTCAAGATCATAATAAGTATCATTATCTTCCCAATCATAATCATCACAACAAGCAATAGGCATAACGAGATCATCATCAAGTATATCATTTTCATGAGGCACATCAATAATAGGAGCAACTTTATTTGGGAGAGATACCTTTTTACCTCTCTTCCTTTTTCTTTTCTTCCTCTTAACCACATCATGTGTGGGTTCAATCCTCTTTTTGGAGCTCCTTATTAATGAGATTGATCGAGTAGAAGGCTCCTCCTCGTTACCTGATTCATCATAAGAAATAATAGGAGGATATTGGGAAGTCTCTTCCCTTTCATTAGCATTTTCTCCATCCTCTATTTTTTTATTTTCTTTATGTAATTTCTTTATGTAATTGGCAATATAAGGATTTTCAATGCAATTCACCGCACAATACATATAAATCTTCTCTAGATCAATATCGAGGAATTTCTCAAGGTTATATTCTGGAATATGCTTAGTTTGACGTTTCATTTCTTCATAACCCAAGAGAAAACTAAGTTCATTATAATGTGCAAGGGAAATCAAGTCATCACAATTTTTGGACACGATTCGGTCATGAAACAATTTGCAATTGATATTTAAATGACCATGTTCATTGCAAAGTTCACAAGTGCGGCTAATATATCTTAAATTTTCAGCACTAACTTCTAGCCTTTATTGCAACAATTTGGTTTCTAAGTACTTATGCCTCTTGCAATATCTATCTTCCCTATTTGGTGTGTCCTTGCAAACCCAATTTACTCCACAAAAATTGACATGTTTATGGGAGACATTTTCATCATAACTAGTGCAATCATCATTAGCATCATGGATATTCAAAGAATTCGTACTAACAACATTGCAATCATGCTCATCATTCAAAGATTTAGTGCCAAACATTTTAATACATTCTTCTTCTAACACTTTGGCACAATTTTCCTTTCCATCATACTCACGAAAGATATTAAGGAGATGAAGCGTATGAGACAAACTCAATTCCATTTTTTTGTAGTTTTCTTTTATAAACTAAACTAGTGCTAAAACAAGAAACAAAAGGATTCGATTGCAAGATCTAAAGATATACCTTCAAGCACTCACCTCCCCGGCAACGGTGCCAGAAAAGAGCTTGATGTCTACTACACAACCTTCTTCTTGTAGACGTTGTTGGGCCTGCAAGTGCACAGGTTTGTAGGACAGTAGCAAATTTCCCTCAAGTGGATGACCTAAGGTTTATCAATCCGCGAGAGGCGTAGGATGAAGATGGTCTCTCTCAAGCAACCCTGCAACCAAATAACAAAGAGTCTCTTGTGTCCCCAACACACCCAATACAATGGTAAATTGTATAGGTGCACTAGTTCGGCGAAGAGATGGTGATACAAGTGCAATATGGATGGTAGATATGGGTTTTTGTAAACTGAAAATATAAAAACAGCAAGGTAGCAAGCGGTAAAAGTGAGTGTAAACGGTATTGCAATGATAGGACACAAGGCCTAGGGTTCATACTTTCACTAGTGTAAGTCCTCTCAACAATAATAACATAACTGGATCATATAACTATACCTCAACATGCAACAAAGAGTCACTCCAAAGCCACTAATAGCGGAGAACAAACGAAGAGATTATGGTAGGGTACGAAACCACCTCAAAGTTATTCTTTCCAATCAATCCGTTGGGCTATTCCTATAAGTGTCACAAACAGCCCTAGAGCTTGTACTAGAATAACACCTTAAGACACAAATCAACCAAAACCCTAATGTCACCTAGATACTCCAATGTCACCTCAAGTATCCGTGGGTATGATTATACGATATGCATCACACAATCTCAATTCATCTAGTCAAACCAACACATAGAACCTCAAAGAGTGCCCAAAGTTTCTACCGGAGAATCACGACGAAAACGTGTGCCAACCCCTATGCATAGGTTCATGGGCGGAACCCGCAAGTTGGTCACCAAAACATACATCAAGTGGCACGTGATATCCCATTGTCACCACAGATACGCACGGCAAGACATACATCAAGTGTTCTCAAATCTTTAAAGACTCAATCCGATAAGATAACTTCAAAGGGAAAACTCAATCCATTACAAGAGAGAAGAGGGGGAGAAGAAACATAAGATCCAACTATAATAGCAAAGCTTGATACATCAAGGTCGTGACAAGTCAAGAACACGAGAGAGAGATCAAACACATAGCTACTGGTACATACCCTCAGCCCGAGGGTGAACTACTCCCTCCTCGTCATGGAGAGCGCCGGGATGATGAAGATCGCCACCGGTGAGGGTTCCCCCCTCCGGCAGGGTGCCGGAACAGGGTCCCGATTGGTTTTTGGTGGCTACAGAGGCTTGCGGCGGCGGAACTCCAGATCTAATCTCCGTTCTGGAAGTTTTACGATACGTAGGTATATATGGGTGCAGGAGGTACGTCGGTGGAGCTTCGGGGGCCCCACGAGGCAGGGGGTCGCCCTAGGGAGGTGGGCACGCCCCCCACCCTCGTGAGCACCTCCCTTGGCTCCTGACGTGGGGTCCAAGTCTATCAGGTAGGTTTCCTTCCAAAAATAACTTCTCCAGTTGATTTCGTTCCGTTTTGACTCCGTCTGATATTCCTTTTCCTCGAAACACTGAAATATGCATAAAGCAACAAATCTGGGCTGGGCCTCCGGTTAGTAGGTTAGTCCCAAAAATAATATAAAGGTGGATAATAAAGCCCAATATTGCCTAAAACAGTATATAATATAGCATGGAGCAATAAAAAAATTATAGATACGTTGGAGACGTATCAAGCATCCCCAAGCTTAATTCCTGCTCGTCCCCGAGTAGGTAAATGATAAAAAAGAATTTTTGATGCGGAGTGCTACTTGGCATAATTTCAATGTAATTCTTCTTAATTGTGATATGAATATTCAGATCTGAAAGATTCAAGACAAGCGTTCATATTGACATAAAAATAATAATACTTCAAGCATACTAACAAAGCAATTGTGACTTCTCAAAATAACATGGCCAAAGAAAGTTCATCCCTATAAAATCATATAGTTTAGTCATGCTCCATTTTCGTCACACAAGAATGCTCTCATCATGCACAACCCCGATGACAAGCCAAGCAATTGTTTCATACTTCAATAATCTCAAACTCATAAACCTTCACGCAATACATGAGCACAAGCCATGGATATAGCACTATGGGTGGAATAGAATATGATGATGGGGGTTATGTGGAGAAGACAAAAAGGAGAAAGTCTCACATCAACGAGGCTAATCAATGGGCTAGGGAGATGCCCATCGATTGATGTTAATGCAAGGAGTAGGGATTGCCATGCAACGGATGCACTAGAGCTATAAATGTATGAAAGATCAACAAAAGAAACTAAGTGGGTGTGCAGCTGGGTTACTATCGGCTGGGGTTGGGGTTAGATTGAGTGAAGCCGGTTCTCTGTCCATCGTAGTAGGGGTACAATCGGCGAGAGTTTGGGTTATGTGTGGTAGGGCTGGTTCTTGTGCATGTACAACCGGGGTGCTATCTCCACCAAGAGGTAGCACTGTTTTATTTAAAGACCGTGTTTTTAGTCCACTAGATACTGGCATCACCCGCCCCAATTCAAATGGCTGATAAACAGGAAACATAGTTGAATGTACAGACATTGTATGAGAGACAGATGCAATAGATAGTGTGGAAAAAAGAGGGCATGAAATAGTTTACATGTATATTGTTTAACTAAAACAGATAGCATGACATAATTTCACATATATGATGTCTATCTAAACTGGATAGCATAGCATAACATAATTCAAAGATATGATGAATAACTAAACAGGATTGCATGCCATAATTCACCTACATGTTATCTAAGTAACCAGGATCGCATCATTTAATTCACATATGTGATTTATATGCTAAACAGAGGGCATTCGATATGATGTCTGAACTAAGAACATGGTGTTGAATATTGTGTATATGATGTCTAAACTATGCAATGCAAGACACCATATGCATGATATGAGCAGTATAACCGTGCCAAGTTAGAGCATACACCTCAGTGGGGGAATAGGACTGGTCATTTGTCTCTGAATCCATCTCCGAGGAGCTATCGGGACCCAACAAGAGATCTACTTCGACAGGTAGCACTGTCTGCTCTGAAGGCCTTGTTTTCACTCCAGACTTTTCCATCTCCCACCCAAATGGCGGATTCACGGGAAGAGTAGTTTAATGTACAAACATTGTCGACAAATGGAAATGTAACGAAGAAAAGGATGGGCAAGATATCATTCAAATATATGATGCCTGGTTAAACAGGATGGCATTGCACATTTCACATATATTATGGCTGGCTAAAAGACATGAGACTGCATGATATAGAAACTAAATAGGTGGGATTATAGAACATGTCTAAACTAAGCAGATGACATATATGATGTCAAAAGTAGGAACTGCAAGGCAACACATGCATGATATGACTAACATCATCATGCCAAGGTAGAGCAAACACCTTGGGGGGTAAATAGGAGTGGTCAGTGGCGTCCGAATCCGCCTCAGAACATATATCTTCCTCTGGATTACAATCTGGAGAGGGGTGGGGAGGGTTTGCCATTGAGCCCACCATGGAGCGATGTCTGCATGACATTGTATTGCCGCGCAAAACTCTTCTCTTTTCTCTACATGTTCAGCATGACTGTGTACAATATCTGACATGCATACGAAAAAAATATGGTGAGATTATGTAAGGAGAGCATGCAGAAATTTAGAGTGATGGTAACAACCAGTGGATCGATGTTTTTCCGTTGAACCAAAATATCCCTAATGGATCGACGTGAATGTATAGTAATAAGTGATGCAACAAGTGTACAACCTGTTTGCCGTAGCCGTGTCGACCTCAGCATCATTGGGTTGGTCGCTGAAGCAGTTGAGGCAGAGGTGGCTGTCGGAGGTGTGGAGGGAGATCTGAGGAATCTGTAGATGGCGTCCAGGGCACTGCTCTGTTGTGATGGATCGTTCTATCGTTGGAGTAGCTCCAGTGAGCCGTAAGACGTCAAGGCTGAAGCAGCACAAGACAGACATCGTCAATCTCAAGTGGGATTCTAATAGCATCTCCAATAGATGATGTAAAATGGATGTAAAATTAACATCACCAAAAACCACCTAACTACAACAGATGAGGTAAAAACTGTTGACTCTGAACTTAACTGTCGAAACTGAAATTTACTGTGGAATCTGAATGCTACAGTCGAAACTGAACGCAATGGTAGCAGAGAGGCACTTGACACTTAGTTTAGGGAGGGCCTGCAGTTCATCTTCAACCTGCACCCCCTGAGCCGCCAGCCACCACCGGCCGAACCGCCGGCCCCAGCGCCGCCCCGAAACAACTCGCCACTGCCGCCCTGGCCAGCCCTCTAGCCCCCCGCCCCCACCCTGAACCCTAAGATAGATAGTGGGGTACCTCTCCGGCGAGCCCCCGTCCCCGCTGCGGGTGGTTCTTCCTTAACTCCGGTGAGCCCCCCAACCCCTGAAAACCGACGGACCCAAAAGTCGATTCAATCGACTGAAGTGTGGCTTAATCGGAGCAGAGTAGAAGCACGAGCGAGGGGGAGAGCAGCAGCAGCAGCTGGGCGAGCGAGCGATCGAGCGAGAGCCGGAGCAGCAACAGCAGATCCGGCTAGTATGGACACCGCCGCCGAAGGGGCCTCGCACTGGGTGAGAGCCACCGTGGAGATGTCGCCCCCGGCGCCGGCTTCAAGGTAGCCGCTCCATGGGGGTGCGGGATGGAGCACCGTCGGCGCCGGGAGGTCGAGTTAAGGAGAAGGTGCGATGCGATGAGTGTACAACCTCTTTGGTGGCGCCGAGTAGGCCTCGGCTTCGTCCGAGGAGTCGGTGAGGATGCTGCGGTTCTGGTGGAACAGGTTAAGGCGGCGCTGTGGAGATGGAGTAGCCGTGATAGACGAGGCGATCGTCGGAGCAGCTCCTTGGAGGTGGAGGATGGGGCGGCTGAACCGGTGGGACGGGGAGATGGACGACGGAACCTCATCCGGGGAGGTGGACGAGGGACGTCGAGCTATTGCGATGGACGATGTCGTCGGGGAAGAGGCTCTGGCTGGGTAGTGGTGACGTGGTGGGCGGAGGAGGGTGGGGTTTCGCGGCTGGAGCGGAGAGGTTATGGCGGCCTGGGATTTCGAATGGCGAAAAGGGGGCAATGGGAGGGGCTGAAGCATGACTTAGGAACGCACTTGTCCAAAATGTAGGGTGTGTTACAAAAGTACCCCCACCGATTTGAACTAGAGGCCCTTTCGGCTCAGGGTTAGAAGGGGAATTTCGCGTGTCGGGATTTGGCAGCTGGAGGGAGTTTTCGCGTGTGTTGTAATTTCGGGATAGCAAGGCGCGAGTTGTGAAGGCGCCAGTTTTGGGAGCACGATATCTGAATTTTCGGGATATAACAAGACGCGGGTTGAATTTTAGGGACAAGCCTAACGTGTAGTAATATTGTACTTGCATGTACCAAATCAATTCGCACTTCCCTCAACCAAAAAGAAAACAAAAAAATAAAACTATTCACACCACACAAAGAGAGAGTCTTGCCCCGTTTTACTATACAAATGCTATTCAAAGCTACTCCCTCCTTCCATCTATATAGGGCCTAATGCGTTTTTCGATGCTAACTTTGACCAAATATTAGAGCAATGATATATGACATGCAACTTACACAAAGCACACCGTTAAATTCATTTGTGAAAGGTTCTTTCAATGATATAATTTTCACATTGTGCATGTCATGTGCTATTAATCTTGTCAATAGTCAAAGGCGGTCTTCAAAATCTCATTACGCCCTATATAGATGGAAGGAGGGA
The DNA here is from genome assembly GCA_032464435.1 of Aegilops umbellulata. NCBI lineage: Eukaryota > Viridiplantae > Streptophyta > Magnoliopsida > Poales > Poaceae > Aegilops > Aegilops umbellulata. The sequence continues at coordinate 343,615,262 of CP136056.1, read as the reverse complement.
GTATGAATCCATGTTATGTCCGATTAATTTTTTTTGCTTGCTGTATAATGCATGTAACCTACTCATACCAACATTTTAGTGCATTCCAAATGTCTATACTACCGCTGCAATTCGAAATAAATTTTAATTCGTTTCTCTATTTCAATAAGAATCTACAATCATGACTGTTGCCAACTTCAACCATCATAGTTTCCTTGCTATCCGCCAGATATAAATCAGACGGCCTATAATGCAGGATGGCAGGCACACCATCATCAACAACTCCGTTTTTTATAAGAGTAGAGATAAAATATATTAAATGTAGTATAACATGTTCATAACCACACCATGTGTATCACCGTTATATATATTCACACATGCATCGGTTTCAAACACTATGATAAATTCTTCAAATATCCGAATTCGCTTTTTATAATGAAGTATATATGATCTCTATTCGTCTTTTACACCCACACAAACCTCTTATCTTTGTAGCTAGTGTTAACTTTCTCTTGTGCATGCACACGCCCACATCCCTTTCATCCTCCCTCAACATTCTCTAGATCCATCGCGCAAATTTGTCTTTTCACTTTAGGTCGTTCACCCACGGTGTGTGTAGGCCCCCCATCTCCTTCTTTACGACACACATCGATCGATATGCCTCTCTATCAAGGTGTGCCTAGCACAAACACAAGCTTCCCCTCTTCTCTTGTCACCGTCCATGCCTCACTCCCGCCACTCTTTTCATCGTTCTCGTACTCGCACACTCCTCCCCCTCGATATAGTATGCCTCTCGTACCACCTCCTACATGCATCCCTCTCTCTCTCTATCCTTCTCCTCGTGCCTCATTTGCTTCTAACACACACATGCATGTATACCGATCGATCTCCCAACATATACCTAGATCGACTTTAACTACCCCCCCATCGATCGACGTACCTCACAAGTTATGTCTCAACTTTCTCTTACAAAGGGCGATTGATCTTCCTATGTAGTTACGTCTGCTTACCACAGCCACATCGTTTGTCTAGCAAGCCTATCCCACCATTTGTTAGAAGCAACTCCACTACCACCCATCCAACACTCTAGCTCTGTCTCTCTCCCAACCTTATTCATTTCCTGCACATATGCATGGATGCCGATCGATCTCCCTTAATACATGAGGCAGATCGATCTCCTTAATACATGAGGTAGGCCTCTGTCACGCCCAATATGCGATACTATCCTGAAGAGACTCGAAGGTCCCACCAAGGATAGAACCGCATATTGAAACGCATTTGCAAGGTGGATATCATTACATCAACATTACATAAATAGAGGGGATACAACCAATACATACAAGGTCACATGAATACAACAATACAACATACAAGATCAACATCCGACTACGGATGGAACATAAACAGAAACTCAAACGACATCCACCCTGCTAGCCCAGGCTGCCGACCAGGAACCTATCCCTCAATTGAAGAAGAAGCAGAAGAAGAACTCCAACACAAATAAACATCGCTCTCGCGTCATGATCATCACACAACCTGTACCTGCAACTAGTGGTGTAGTAATCTGTGAGCCACGATGGACTCAGCAATCCCATTACCATGGGTATCAAGACTAGCAAAGCTTAATGGGTAAGGAAGGGGGGTAAAGTGGTGAGGTTGCAGCAGCGACTAAGCATGTATGGTGGCTAACTTACGCAAATAAGAGCGAGAAGAGAAGCAAAGCAAGCGGTCGTCAACTAGTAATGATCAAGAAGTGATCCTGAACCCCTACTTACGTCAGACATAACCCAGAAACCGTGTTCTCCTCTCGAACAACCCCGAAAAGAGACACTCACGGTTACGCACACGGTTAGTGTATTTTAGAAGAGTTTACTTCAAGTTTACTACAACCGGACATTAACAAATTCCCATCTGCCCATAACCGCGGGCACGGCTTTCGAAAGTTCAAACCCTGCAGGGGTGTCCCAACTTAGCCCATGATAAGCTCTCGCGATCAACGAAGGATATTCCTTCTCCCCGGGAAGGCCCGATCAGTCTCGGAATCCCGGCTACAAGACATTTCGACAGTAATAAAACAAGACCAGCAAAGCCGCCCGGATGTGCCGACAAATCTCGATAGGAGCTGCACATATCTCGTTCTCAGGGCACACCGGATGAGCAAGACGTCGGGTTGGCATAGACCCTGATTGCCCAGGGGGCGCCGGACATCGCTCGGTTTGGACCAGCACTCGAAGGAGAACTGGCCCGGGGGGGCTAAAATAAAGATGACCCTCGGGCTCCGGAAACCCAAGGGAAATAAAAGGGCATAGGTGAGGCAAATGGTAAAACCAATGTTGGGCCTTGCTGGAGGAGTCTTATTCAAAGCGAACTGTCAAGGGGGTCCCATAAATCACCCAACCGCGTTAGGGACGCAAAATCCGGGAACATAATACCGATATGACGGAAACTAGGGAGGCAAGAGTGGAACAAAACACCAGGCATAAGGCCGAGCCTTCGACCCTTTACCAAGTATATATATATGCATTAATAATATAAGAGATATTGTGATATCCAACATAAACATAATCCAACATGGAGCAATCTTCATCTTCACCTGCAACTAGCAACGCTATAAGAAGGGCTGAGCAAAAGCGGTAACATAGCCAAACAACGGTTTGCTAGGAAGGGTAACAAGGTCAGAGGTTCATGGCAATTTGGGAGGCTTGAGCAGCAAGTGGTAGGTAACGCAACATAGCGATAGAACGAAGCATCTAGCATAGCAATGATAGTAATGAGATCCAAGGTGACGGTCATCTTGCCTGAAATCCCGCAAGGAAGAAGAACGAATCCATGAAGAAGATGAAGCCACGAAGATGAACCAAGCATAGGCGAACGAATCCTCACGATCGCAACGAAATGGGAACTATCGAGAAGAAGCACACAACATGGTAAACACACCACACATAGACAAGGCATGCTGCTCAACCAAGCATGATGCATGACAAAGCTACATGAAGCTACTCATGGCAAGAGATGATGCATACAAGAGCAACACATCAAAGCAAGTTTAAATGAGGCCGGAAACAACATAGAACAACTCCGGTAAGTCCTCATATGCAAATTTCGAAATTGGTCCAGATCTGAATAACCTTATGTTCAAGTTTGTTAAACAGCAAGTTAAGATGCACCAACATGATCTACACGAAATTCTAGTCAAGTTACATATAAAGTTCATTAGATTCGGAGCTACGGCCTAGAAGATATGAGCAAAACAAGATAAGCATGGCATTGATGCAAAATGCATACAAACATCAAGCAAACACCTCAAAACAAGGATGCAACATGATAATATGAGACTACATGCAAAACTAAGCAAGTTTCATATAGAGCACACTCAAAACGGAGCAACGGTTCAACACATACACCCAATACAAGTTATAACAACAATCTGACCCAAAACAGCAAGTAGGCATTTTGCAAGCACCAAAACAACATGCTACAGCACCTTAACATAATAACAAAAGGCAAGGACATTATGTACAGGTAAAGCATGACAAAACATCAACACCGAGCTATCTCCAGAAACTACTACAACATGCTCAAAAGGACATGGCAAGATTGCAAATAATATCAGGTTCACAGACTTAGCAGAATTTCAGGACATGGCAGAAATAACATCAGGTAGCCATATTTAGAGCTATCAAACGACATGTTACAGCAAGATATCATGTCAAACTATAGCATGTAATGAATCTACTCAAAGCATATAACAAAAGTCCCTTACTGGCCATTAGCCAAAAGCGATCAGAAAATACAATTGCAAGCATGTGAACATAGCAAAAACATAAACAGATTCAGACTTAGTGCCAAACTGGAGCATGGCAAAACAGATAACAAGTAGGCATGTAAACTAGCTCAATGCACTCACTACGAGGCATTTCATGATAAACTAAGCATACACCCAACAACTAGACATGGCATAGAAGATAGACATTGCAAGAACAACAACATAGCATACAAGGATCAACTACAACAACCTTGGCAACATTGAATAACACGTAAACAAACTGCCAGGAACATTTTATAGCAAAAGTAGAGCTCAATTGACTCAAGCTATGGCACTCCATAATTACAAACAAAGGCATGGATGGGTAGAGCAAATCCATATGTTCAAAACACCCTTACTTATCATGCTCAGAATGGGCATAGATCTCTCTGTAGCAACAAGAATACATGACATAAAAATAACAGCAAACAAAGACTTGTGAAATTCTTAGTCTCTGAAATCAGCAACATTGAGTAAGCTACTTTGCAATCTCAAAACAAACAATACATGGCATATCATTAATAATGGGTTGCACCACAGCCAAGATGGCATGGCATATTACAAAGCACATGTAGACTTCATGCTGAAAATAAAATCACACGAAAAGATGCAAAAATAACAAATGAGCATATTCTGATAAACTACAGCAGACAACATTATATAGAACTCTTGCAACAACATTTAGGGCATCAAGATCAACTCTAATGAACATGGCACAATGGAACAAAATGAATAGCACAACCAGATGAGCATTTCGTTATATCATGCATGCAAAACGGAGCTATATGCAGAGAGTTATGATGTGATGAACAGGTCAACATAATGACAGCAAATCGGGACTTAGAGGAATTCTCGGGGGGGGGGGGGGTCAACCTTGCACGGAAATCGAGGCACGTCGGAGATGTCGCCGGAGAAGGATGGAGATGGCCGGAGAAGGGCGGATCCGGGCCGGCCCTCGTCGGATCCGGCCGGATCTGGGCGCGGGGAGGCGGAGGAGGTCGTCGGGCGGCGCGGACTGGCGCTGTAGCCGCGCGGGGAGGCGCGCTCCGGCGGAGGGCGACGGGGCGGCGGAGCTCGCCGGCGAGGCGGCGGGCGGCGGCGCGGGAGCGCTCCGGCAAGGCGGCGGCGGCGGATCGGGCCCGGTTCGGCCCGGGGCGGGCCGGATCTGGGCCCCGGGTGTCCGGCGAAGTGGGGCGCGGGCCTAGGGCAACGTGGCATCCCCTGGTTGGGCCGGGAGGCGGTGGCGCTGATGTGGCGTGACGCCATTCGCCGGAGTGAGGTGGCGGCGACGGCTGGACATGTCCGGCGACGGGATGGACATGTCCGGCGGCGCGAGGAGGAAGAGGACTAGGGTTTGGACCGCGAATTTGGACGGGGTGCACTTATTTATAGGTAGAGGGGGCTAGGAAGCTCCAAATGAGGTGTAGTTTGCGGCCACGCGATCGTGATCCGACGACCGAGATGATGGGGATGACTTCGATGGGTTTTGGGCCACTTTGAAAGGGGTGTTGGGCTGCACATAAAAGAGGCTTTACGGCTACCCGGCTAACCGTTGGAGTATCAAACGAACTCCGATTGACCCGAAACTTGACAGGAGGTCTACCGGTGCTATACCAAGGCCGCTTGACAAACCTCGGTCCATTCCGAGACCGTTTAACACCCGCACACGAAAAGAGGCAAAAGGGGGTGCCGGAGGACATAGGAGAGTCGGATTGGAAAACGGACAACGGGGAAAAAGCTCGGATGCATGAGACGAACACGTATGCAATGCAATGCACATGATGACATGATATGAAATGCAGATGATGACATGGCAAAGTGCAACACGCAAGCACATGACATGGCAATGACGGCGAATAACTGGCGGACACATGGCGCATCGAATCCGGGGCGTTACAACTCTCCTCTACTAACAAGAGATCTCGAGCCGAGATCTTAGGACCGAGACGGGGGGAAAGAGGGATGAGGTGAAACAAGAATGAAAGAGAGAGGATTAACAAGACCGAGAGCACTCGGGTAGAAAAGAGGAATGTTGACTATGACAAGACGCAAAAGCTCAAAGAATAAGACTGAATGAATTTAGGCAGCACTCCGGTTAAGCATGGAAAGGGTTGGAACTGAGATTGACAAAATGGAACGATAGTTGACGAGAGGAACATCACAATGCCTCCGGAAGAATTTAAATAGTGGAATGAGAAGAACGGGGAAGAAGACGACAACTTCTACCACGAATGAAATAAAAAGCAACCTTAGAAGAAAAGATTGAACAGAGTTGTTGAGAAAATCAACAACGAAAAGAATTGCTTGTTGTGGATTTAGGGATAACGTCTCAAAATTATGAGGTGATAACCAACCACAAGCGGAAAAGATTGACTAGCTGAGAGGAACGAAGAAATGCAAAACTCCACTTCAAAAGAATACGGAGAATTAATTGCACTTCGAGATGCAAGAAGGAAAGATTCTTGAGCTCCTCCAAAAGAAACTTGACGACCACTTGAAGAATGAATTAAATCATGACGAACCACCGTGATGACTCCGGTTACAAGAGGATGACGAGATAAAATTGAAGGATGAAAGGGATAAGATTAAATCCTTGCGATGATTGAGATGGAGCTTCGTGACGAGACAAGCGAGAAGACTTGGAACTCCGGAAAATAAAGATGAACGACTTGGAATCGAGAGATTATCCATTAAGAACAATCTTCGAAGAGAAGAGATAAATCAACTTGATGAAAGAAGAATAAGAATTACGTTATGCTTATCCTCCACCAATTAAATTGATGAGAAGCAATGGATTGCATACCACTTATTTGCATTGGGAAAAGATTAAGGGAAGATATACCACCAAATTTGGGAAAGTCTTCATGAGCCACCGGTAGGATTGAAAAGAACGGATGAATTGATATGATAAGAACAAAAAAGGAATCTTCAACGAACCACCGTAAGAATGAAAACGAACGAAGAAAAGAGGATGAATCACCGGGAAGAATTAGAAAATGAACAAAGATACTTGAGTAAAACAAGACGCACGAGAACGAAGAGATCGCGAACTGATTAGAACTTGGACGAAGCACCGGAAGAATATTGAGACGAACGAAGGGGGCACGAATATAGAATAATTGAAGAAAGAAGCTGAAAATTTGGAACGAAGGAATATTCTGAAAAGATGGCCTCCGGATGATCGAGACGGAAAAACAACTCCTAAAAATACTCCGGATGGATGAAAAGAATTGCGCGACTGGAAACAATTAGATAGGATAACATCGCACTAGCACCACAATCTCCGGGAGAACGGACGAGATTTAGAAGAAACTCTTCTTCGGACTTCAAATGCTGAGAAAGACGACGAGAAACACCTTGAAGAATTAGAGAGATGCTCCGGAACAATGAATACTGTTAATGTTGAGCCGAAGTTGAAAAGAACTTGAAAGCGATCTTGGAAGAGCATCTGACTGATGAAATTCATTCTTACGTCAAACTTCGAAAAGGATTTGAGAATACTCCGGGAAAATTAGAAGAGTCAGGTAAGATCCTAGGAAAAGACCTATGGGTTAGGGCCCACTAAAAATAAACACCGTTGGAAAGGATTATTGAATGATGCACCGGAACGATTGAAGATTTAAATGAGGTGACAACCTCGAAATAATTGAATGCAAACACGAATCTTCTGAGATGTCTTCAACCTCCGGAATAAAAGAATGGCGAGAGGAGGAACGAGCAAGGGGAAAACATTTGAGCTGAGGGGGAAATATGATCAACACAGAAAAACTTGAATTTTGAATCCACCGGAAAGAAAATGCAATGAACAATGACGAACTAGACGAGACTTCACCGGTTGAGACAGTTGAGGAAAGACTAAGATACTCTGCACGAATGAAATAGATTGCTCGAATAGAGGCTCAGACTCCGGGAATAAAAAGGGTGGGAGGGCGGGAAAACACAGGCAACTTGGATCGAAGGATCGACGAAAACTTGAAGAGAAAAAACACTGGTTGAAATGATTAAGGAGAGAATGCAAAGGCTTCGCACGAGTAGGATGGATACTCGATTACAAACTCCGTTTCCGAGAAGAAGAAGGGGTGGGCGGGTGGAAAAAAGAAAGACAACTTCGGATGGGGAAAAAACGTCGATTGAAAAGAGCTGAGGATTGATCTCCCAAAAGACAAAGAGGGTTTGAATCACTTCGACGAGAATAGCACCGGATGAAAAGAGGATGGACAACGAACGAAACTAACCACGTGATCCTAAAGAAAATTTGAATGGGAAGAGGAGTAGTTCAAAACACCTACGTCGAGATTTCTCACCAGAGCGACGAAGGGGCAGAGGAGTAAAAAGAAATCCTACTCTCCGATATAACTAGACTCCGAAAAAAAAATTCTTCTAGACTCGACATCGGCCAAACTACACGGTCAATCAAGGGGGCTCCTAGGGTCGGTCGAGGCTCTGATACCAACTTGTCACGCCCAATATGCGATACTATCCTGAAGAGACTCGAAGGTCCCACCAAGGATAGAACCGCATATTGAAACGCTTTTGCAAGGTGGATATCATTACATCAACATTACATAAATAGAGGGGATACAACCAATACATACAAGGTCACATGAATACAACAATACAACATACAAGATCAACATCCGACTACGGATGGAACATAAACAGAAACTCAAACGACATCCACCCTGCTAGCCCAGGCTGCCGACCAGGAACCTATCCCTCAATTGAAGAAGAAGAAGAAGAACTCCAACACATATAAACATCGCTCTCGCGTCATGATCATCACACAACCTGTACCTGCAACTGGTGGTGTAGTAATCTATGAGCCACGATGGACTCAGCAATCCCATTACCATGGGTATCAAGACTAGCAAAGCTTAATGGGTAAGGAAGGGGGGTAAAGTGGTGAGGTTGCAGCAGCGACTAAGCATGTATGGTGGCTAACTTACGCAAATAAGAGCGAGAAGAGAAGCAAAGCAAGCGGTCGTCAACTAGTAATGATCAAGAAGTGATCCTGAACCCCTACTTACGTCAGACATAACCCAGAAACCGTGTTCTCCTCTTGAACAACCCCGAAAAGAGACACTCACGGTTACGCACACGGTTAGTGTATTTTAGAAGAGTTTACTTCAAGTTTACTACAAGCGGACATTAACAAATTCCCATCTGCCCATAACCGCGGGCACGGCTTTCGAAAGTTCAAACCCTGCAGGGGTGTCCCAACTTAGCCCATGATAAGCTCTCGCGATCAACGAAGGATATTCCTTCTCCCCGGGAAGGCCCGATCAGTCTCGGAATCCCGGCAACAAGACATTTCGACAGTAATAAAACAAGACTAGCAAAGCCGCCCGGATGTGCCGACAAATCCCGATAGGAGCTGCACATATCTCGTTCTCAGGGCACACCGGATGAGCAAGACGTCGGGTTGGCATAGACCCTGATTGCCCAGGGGGCGCCGGACATCGCTCGGTTTGGACCAGCACTCGAAGGAGAACTGGCTCGGGGGGGCTAAAATAAAGATGACCCTTGGGCTCCGGAAACCCAAGGGAAATAAAAGGGCATAGGTGAGGCAAATGGTAAAACCAATGTTGGGCCTTGCTGGAGGAGTCTTATTCAAAGCGAACTGTCAAGGGGGTCCCATAAATCACCCGACCGCGTTAGGGACGCAAAATCCGGGAACATAATACCGATATGATGGAAACTAGGGCGGCAAGAGTGGAACAAAACACCAGGCATAAGGCCGAGCCTTACACCCTTTACCAAGTATATATATGCATTAATAATATAACAGATATTGTGATATCCAACATAAACATAATCCAACATGGAGCAATCTTCATCTTCACCTGCAACTAGCAACGCTATAAGAAGGGCTGAGCAAAAGCGGTAACATAGCCAAACAACGGTTTGCTAGGAAGGGTAACAAGGTCAGAGGTTCATGGTAATTTGGGAGGCTTGAGCAGCAAGTGGTAGGTAACGCAGCATAGCGATAGAACGAAGCATCTAGCATAGCAATGATAGTAATGAGATCCAAGGTGATGGTCATCTTGCCTGAAATCCCGCAAGGAAGAAGAACGAATCCATGAAGAAGATGAAGCCACGAAGATGAACCAAGCGTAGGCGAACGAATCCTCACGATCGCAACGAAACGGGAACTATCGAGAAGAAGCACACAACATGGTAAACACACCACACATAGACAAGGCATGATGCTCAACCAAGCATGATGCATGACAAAGCTACATGAAGCTACTCATGGCAAGAGATGATGCATACAAGAGCAACACATCAAAGCAAGTTTAAATGAGGCCGGAAACAACATAGAACAACTCCGGTAAGTCCTCATATGCAAATTTCGAAATTGGTCCAGATCTGAATAACCTTATGTTCAAGTTTGTTAAACAGCAAGTTAAGATGCACCAACATGATCTACACGAAATTCTAGTCAAGTTACATATAAAGTTCATTAGATTCGGAGCTACGGCCTAGAAGATATGAGCAAAACAAGATAAGCATGGCATTGATGCAAAATGCATACAAACATCAAGCAAACACCTCAAAACAAGGATGCAACATGATAATATGAGACTACATGCAAAACTAAGCAAGTTTCATATAGAGCACACTCAAAACGGAGCAACGGTTCAACACATACACCCAATACAAGTTATAACAACAATCTGACCCAAAACAGCAAGTAGGCATTTTGCAAGCACCAAAACAACATGCTACAGCACCTTAACATAATAACAAAAGGCAAGGACATTATGTACAGGTAAAGCATGACAAAACATCAACACCGATCTATCTCCAGAAACTACTACAACATGCTCAAAAGGACATGGCAAAATTGCAAATAATATCAGGTTCACAGACTTAGCAGAATTTCAGGACATGGCAGAAATAACATCAGGTAGCCATATTTAGAGCTATCAAACGACATGTTACAGCAAGATATCATGTCAAACTACAGCATGTAATGAATCTACTCAAAGCATATAACAAAAGTCCCTTACTGGCCATTAGCCAAAAGCGATCAGAAAATACAATTGCAAGCATGTGAACATAGCAAAAACATAAACAGATTCAGACTTAGTGCCAAACTGGAGCATGGCAAAACAGATAACAAGTAGGCATGTAAACTAGCTCAATGCACTCACTACGAGGCATTTCATGATAAACTAAGCATACACCCAACAACTAGACATGGCATAGAAGATAGACATTGCAAGAACAACAACATAGCATACAAAGATCAACTACAACAACCTTGGCAACATTGAATAACACGTAAACAAACTGCCAGGAACATTTTATAGCAAAAGTAGAGCTCAATTGACTCAAGCTATGGCACTCCATAATTACAAACAAAGGCATGGATGGGTAGAGCAAATCCATATGTTCAAAACACCCTTACTTATCATGCTCAGAATGGGCATAGATCTCTCTGTAGCAACAAGAATACATGACATAAAAATAACAGCAAACAAAGACTTGTGAAATTCTTAGTCTCTGAAATCAGCAACATTGAGTAAGCTACTTTGCAATCTCAAAACAAACAATACATGGCATATCATGAATAATGGGTTGCACCACAGCCAAGATGGCATGGCATATTACAAAGCACATGTAGACTTCATGCTGAAAATAAAATCACACGAAAAGATGCAAAAATAACAAATGAGCATATTCTGATAAACTACAGCAGACAACATTATATAGAACTCTTGCAACAACATTTAGGGCATCAAGATCAACTCTAATGAACATGGCACAATGGAACAAAATGAATAGCACAACCAGATGAGCATTTCGTTATATCATGCATGCAAAACGGAGCTATATGCAGAGAGTTATGATGTGATGAACAGGTCAACATAATGACAGCAAATCGGGACTTAGAGGAATTCTCGGGGGGGGGGGGGGGGTCAACCTTGCACGGAAATCGAGGCACGTCGGAGATGTCGCCGGAGAAGGATGGAGATGGCCGGAGAAGGGCGGATCCGGGCCGGCCCTCGTCGGATCCGGCCGGATCTGGGCGCGGGGAGGCGGAGGAGGTCGTCGGGCGGCGCGGACTAGCGCTGGAGCCGCGCGGGGAGGCGCGCTCCGGCGGAGGGAGACGGGGCGGCGGAGCTCGCCGGCGAGGCGGCGGGCGGCGGCGCGGGAGCGCTCCGGCAAGGCGGCGGCGGTGGGCGGAGGTGCGGGCAGCGCGCCACGGGCGTGCGCGGGCCGCGGCGGCGGCGGATCGGGCCCGGTTCGGCCCGGGGCGGGCCGGATCTGGGCCCCGGGTGTCCGGCGAAGTGGGGCGCGGGCGTAGGGCAACGTGGCATCCCCTGGTTGGGCCGGGAGGCGTTGGCGCTGACGTGGCGCGACGCCATTCGCCGGAGTGAGGTGGCGGCGACGGCTGGACATGTCCGGCGACGGGATGGACATGTCCGGCGGCGCGAGGAGGAAGAGGACTAGGGTTTGGACCGCGAATTTGGACGGGGTGCACTTATTTATAGGTAGAGGGGGCTAGGAAGCTCCAAATGAGGTGTAGTTTGCGGCCACGCGATCGTGATCCGACGACCGAGATGATGGGGATGACTTGGATGGGTTTTGGGCCACTTTGAAAGGGGTGTTGGGCTGCACATAAAAGAGGCTTTACGGCTACCCGGCTAACCGTTGGAGTATCAAACGAACTCCGATTGACCCGAAACTTGACAGGCGGTCTACCGGTGCTATACCAAGGCCGCTTGACAAACCTCGGTCCATTCCGAGACCGTTTAACACCCGCACACGAAAAGAGGTAAAAGGGGGTGCCGGAGGACATAGGAGAGTCGGATTGGAAAACGGACAACGGGGAAAAAGCTCGGATGCATGAGACGAACACGTATGCAATGCAATGCACATGATGACATGATATGAAATGCAGATGATGACATGGCAAAGTGCAACACGCAAGCACATGACATGGCAATGACGGCGAATAACTGGCGGACACATGGCGCATCGAATCCGGGGCGTTACAACTCTCCTCTACTAACAAGAGATCTCGAGCCAAGATCTTAGGACCGAGACGGGGGGAAAGAGGGATGAGGTGAAACAAGAATGAAAGATAGAGGATTAACAAGACCGAGAGCACTCGGGTAGAAAAGAGGAAGGTTGACTATGACAAGACGCAAAATCTCAAAGAATAAGACTGAATGAATTTAGGCAGCACTCCGGTTAAGCATGGAAAGGGTTGGAACTGAGATTGACAAAATGGAACGATAGTTGACGAGAGGAACATCACAATGCCTCCGGAAGAATTTAAATAGTGGAATGAGAAGAACGGGGAAGAAGACGACAACTTCTACCACGAATGAAATAAAAAGCAACCTTAGAAGAAAAGAATGAACAGAGTTGTTGAGAAAATCAACAACGAAAAGAATTGCTTGTTGTGGATTTAGGGATAACGTCTCAAAATTATGAGGTGATAACCAACCACAAGCGGAAAAGATTGACTAGCTGAGAGGAACGAAGAAATGCAAAACTCCACTTCAAAAGAATACGGAGAATTAATTGCACTTCGAGATGCAAGAAGGAAAGATTCTTGAGCTCCTCCAAAAGAAACTTGACGACCACTTGAAGAATGAATTAAATCATGACGAACCACCGTGATGACTCCGGTTACAAGAGGATGACGAGATAAAATTGAAGGATGAAAGGGATAAGATTAAATCCTTGCGATGATTAAGATGGAGCTTCGTGACAAGACAAGCGAGAAGACTTGGAACTCCGGAAAATAAAGATGAACGACTTGGAATCGAGAGATTATCCATCAAGAACAATCTTCGAAGAGAAGAGATAAATCAACTTGATGAAAGAAGAATAAGAATTACGTTATGCTTATCCTCCACCAATTAAATTGATGAGAAGCAATGGATTGCATACCACTTATTTGCATTGGGAAAAGATTAAGGGAAGATATACCACCAAATTTGGGAAAGTCTTCATGAGCCACCGGTAGGATTGAAAAGAACGGATGAATTGATATGATAAGAACAAAAAAGGAATCTTCAACGAACCACCGTAAGAATGAAAAAGAACGAAGAAAAGAGGATGAATCACCGGGAAGAATTAGAAAATGAACAAAGATACTTGAGTAAAACAAGACGCACGAGAACGAAGAGATCGCGAACTGATTAGAACTTGGACGAAGCACCGGAAGAATATTGAGACGAACGAAGGGGGCACGAATATAGAATAATTGAAGAAAGAAGCTGAAAATTTGGAACGAAGGAATATTCTGAAAAGATGGCCTCCGGATGATCGAGACGGAAAAACAACTCCTAAAAATACTCCGGATGGATGAAAAGAATTGTGCGACTGGAAACAATTAGATAGGATAACATCGCACTAGCACCACAATCTCCGGGAGAACGGACGAGATTTAGAAGAAACTCTTCTTCGGACTTCAAATGCTGAGAAAGACGACGAGAAACACCTTGAAGAATTAGAGAGATGCTCCGGAACAATGAATACTGTTAATGTTGAGCCGAAGTTGAAAAGAACTTGAAAGCGATCTTGGAAGAGCATCTGACTGATGAAATTCATTCTTACGTCAAACTTCGAAAAGGATTTGAGAATACTCCGGGAAAATTAGAAGAGTCAGGTAAGATCCTAGGAAAAGACCTATGGGTTAGGGCCCACTAAAAATAAACACCGTTGGAAAGGATTATTGAATGATGCACCGGAACGATTGAAGATTTAAATGAGGTGACAACCTCGAAATAATTGAATGCAAACACGAATCTTCTGAGATGTCTTCAACCTCCGGAATAAAAGAATGGCGAGAGGAGGAACGAGCAAGGGGAAAACATTTGAGCTGAGGGGGAAATATGATCAACACGGAAAAACTTGAATTTTGAATCCACCGGAAAGAAAATGCAATGAACAATGACGAACTAGACGAGACTTCACCGGTTGAGACAGTTGAGGAAAGACTAAGATACTCCGCACGAATGAAATAGATTGCTCGAATAGAGGCTCAGACTCCGGGAATAAAAAGGGTGGGAGGGCGGGAAAACACAGGCAACTTGGATCGAAGGATCGACGAAAACTTGAAGAGAAAAAACACTGGTTGAAATGATTAAGGAGAGAATGCAAAGGCTTCGCACGAGTAGGATGGATACTCGATTACAAACTCCGTTTCCGAGAAGAAGAAGGGGTGGGCGGGTGGAAAAAAGAAAGACAACTTCGGATGGGGAAAAAAACGTCGATTGAAAAGAGCTGAGGATTGATCTCCCAAAAGACAAAGAGGGTTTGAATCACTTCGACGAGAATAGCACCGGATGAAAAGAGGATGGACAACGAACGAAACTAACCACGTGATCCTAAAGAAAATTTGAATGGGAAGAGGAGTAGTTCAAAACACCTACGTCGAGATTTCTCACCAGAGCGACGAAGGGGCAGAGGAGTAAAAAGAAATCCTACTCTCCGATATAACTAGACTCCGAAAAAAAAATTCTTCTAGACTCGACATCGGCCAAACTACACGGTCAATCAAGGGGGCTCCTAGGGTCGGTCGAGGCTCTGATACCAACTTGTCACGCCCAATATGCGATACTATCCTGAAGAGACTCGAAGGTCCCACCAAGGATAGAACCGCATATTGAAATGCTTTTGCAAGGTGGATATCATTACATCAACATTACATAAATAGAGGGGATACAACCAATACATACAAGGTCACATGAATACAACAATACAACATACAAGATCAACATCCGACTACGGATGGAACATAAACAGAAACTCAAACGACATCCACCCTGCTAGCCCAGGCTGCCGACCAGGAACCTATCCCTCAATTGAAGAAGAAGAAGAAGAACTCCAACACAAATAAACATCGCTCTCGCGTCATGATCATCACACAACCTGTACCTGCAACTGGTGGTGTAGTAATCTGTGAGCCACGATGGACTCAGCAATCCCATTACCATGGGTATCAAGACTAGCAAAGCTTAATGGGTAAGGAAGGGGGGTAAAGTGGTGAGGTTGCAGCAGCGACTAAGCATGTATGGTGGCTAACTTACGAAAATAAGAGCGAGAAGAGAAGCAAAGCAAGCAGTCGTCAACTAGTAATGATCAAGAAGTGATCCTGAACCCCTACTTACGTCAGATATAACCCAGAAACCGTGTTCTCCTCTCGAACAACCCCGAAAAGAGACACTCACGGTTACGCACACGGTTAGTGTATTTTAGAAGAGTTTACTTCAAGTTTACTACAACCGGACATTAACAAATTCCCATCTGCCCATAACCGCGGGCACGGCTTTCGAAAGTTCAAACCCTGCAAGGGTGTCCCAACTTAGCCCATGATAAGCTCTCGCGATCAACGAAGGATATTCCTTCTCCCCGGGAAGGCCCGATCAGTCTCGGAATCCCGGCTACAAGACATTTCGACAGTAATAAAACAAGACCAGCAAAGCCGCCCGGATGTGCCGACAAATCCCGATAGGAGCTGCACATATCTCGTTCTCAGGGCACACCGGATGAGCAAGACGTCGGGTTGGCATAGACCCTGATTGCCCAGGGGGCGCCGGACATCGCTCGGTTTGGACCAGCACTCGAAGGAGAACTGGCCCGGGGGGGCTAAAATAAAGATGACCCTCAGGCTCCGGAAACCCAAGGGAAATAAAAGGGCATAGGTGAGGCAAATGGTAAAACCAATGTTGGGCCTTGCTGGAGGATTCTTATTCAAAGCGAACTGTCAAGGGGGTCCCATAAATCACCCGACCGCGTTAGGGACGCAAAATCCGGGAACATAATACTGATATGACGGAAACTAGGGCGGCAAGAGTGGAACAAAACACCAGGCATAAGGCCGAGCCTTCCACCCTTTACCAAGTATATAGATGCATTAATAATATAAGAGATATTGTGATATCCAACATAAACATAATCCAACATGGAGCAATCTTCATCTTCACCTGCAACTAGCAACGCTATAAGAGGGGCTGAGCAAAAGCGGTAACATAGCCAAACAACGGTTTGCTAGGAAGGGTAACAAGGTCAGAGGTTCATGGCAATTTGGGAGGCTGGAGCAGCAAGTGGTAGGTAACGCAGCATAGCGATAGAACGAAGCATCTAGCATAGCAATGATAGTAATGAGATCCAAGGTGACGGTCATCTTGCCTGAAATCCCGCAAGGAAGAAGAACGAATCCATGAAGAAGATGAAGCCACGAAGATGAACCAAGCGTAGGCGAACCAATCCTCACGATCGCAACGAAACGGGAACTATCGAGAAGAAGCACACAACATGGTAAACACACCACACATAGACAAGGCATGATGCTCAACCAAGCATGATGCATGACAAAGCTACATGAAGCTACTCATGGCAAGAGATGATGCATACAAGAGCAACACATCAAAGCAAGTTTAAATGAGGCCGGAAACAACATAGAACAACTCCGGTAAGTCCTCATATGCAAATTTCGAAATTGGTCCAGATCTGAATAACCTTATGTTCAAGTTTGTTAGACAGCAAGTTAAAATGCACCAACATGATCTACACGAAATTCTAGTCAAGTTACATATAAAGTTCATTAGATTCGGAGCTACGGCCTAGAAGATATGAGCAAAACAAGATAAGCATGGCATTGATGCAAAATGCATACAAACATCAAGCAAACACCTCAAAACAAGGATGCAACATGATAATATGAGACTACATGCAAAACTAAGCAAGTTTCATATATAGCACACTCAAAACGGAGCAACGGTTCAACACATACACCCAATACAAGTTATAACAACAATCTGACCCAAAACAGCAAGTAGGCATTTTGCAAGCACCAAAACAACATGCTACAACACCTTAACATAATAACAAAAGGCAAGGACATTATGTACAGGTAAAGCATGACAAAACATGAACACCGAGCTATCTCCAGAAACTACTACAACATGCTCAAAAGGACATGGCAAAATTGCAAATAATATCAGGTTCACAGACTTAGCAGAATTTCAGGACATGGCAGAAATAACATCAGGTAGCCATATTTAGAGCTATCAAACGACATGTTACAGCAAGATATCATGTCAAACTATAGCATGTAATGAATCTACTCAAAGCATATAACAAAAGTCCCTTACTGGCCATTAGCCAAAAGCGATCAGAAAATACAATTGCAAGCATGTGAACATAGCAAAAACATAAACAGATTCAGACTTAGTGCCAAACTGGAGCATGGCAAAACAGATAACAAGTAGGCATGTAAACTAGCTCAATGCACTCACTACGAGGCATTTCATGATAAACTAAGCATACACCCAACAACTAGACATGGCATAGAAGATAGACATTGCAAGAACAACAACATAGCATACAAAGATCAACTACAACAACCTTGGCAACATTGAATAACACGTAAACAAACTGCCAGGAACATTTTATAGCAAAAGTAGAGCTCAATTGACTCAAGCTATGGCACTCCATAATTACAAACAAAGGCATGGATGGGTAGAGCAAATCCATATGTTCCAAACACCCTTACTTATCATGCTCAGAATGGGCATAGATCTCTCTGTAGCAACAAGAATACATGACATAAAAATAACAGCAAACAAAGACTTGTGAAATTCTTAGTCTCTGAAATCAGCAACATTGAGTAAGCTACTTTGCAATCTCAAAACAAACAATACATGGCATATCATGAATAATGGGTTGCACCACAGCCAAGATGGCATGGCATATTACAAAGCACATGTAGACTTCATGCTGAAAATAAAATCACACGAAAAGATGCAAAAATAACAAATGAGCATATTCTGATAAACTACAGCAGACAACATTATATAGAACTCTTGCAACAACATTTAGGGCATCAAGATCAACTCTAATGAACATGGCACAATGGAACAAAATGAATAGCACAACCAGATGAGCATTTCGTTATATCATGCATGCAAAACGGAGCTATATGCAGAGAGTTATGATGTGATGAACAGGTCAACATAATGACAGCAAATCGGGACTTAGAGGAATTCTCGGGGGGGGGGGGGGTCAACCTTGCACGGAAATCGAGGCACGTCGGAGATGTCGCCGGAGAAGGATGGAGATGGCCGGAGAAGGGCGGATCCGGGCCGGCCCTCGTCGGATCCGGCCGGATCTGGGCGCGGGGAGGCGGAGGAGGTCGTCGGGCGGCGCGGACTGGCGCTGTAGCCGCGCGGGGAGGCGCGCTCCGGCGGAGGGCGACGGGGCGGCGGAGCTCGCCGGCGGGCGGCGGCGCGGGCAGCACGCCACGGGCGGGCGCGGGCCGCGGCGGCGGCGGATCGGGCCCGGTTCGGGCCGGGGCGGGCCGGATCTGGGCCCCGAGTGTCCGGCGAAGTGGGGCGCGGGCGTAGGGCAACGTGGCATCCCCTGGGTGGGCGCGGGAGGCGGTGGCGCTGACGTGGCGCGACGCCATTCGCCGGAGTGAGGTGGCGGCGACGGCTGGACATGTCCGGCGACGGGATGGACATGTCCGGCGGCGCGAGGAGGAAGAGGACTAGGGTTTGGACCGCGAATTTGGACGGGGTGCACTTATTTATAGGTAGAGGGGGCTAGGAAGCTCCAAATGAGGTGTAGTTTGCGGTCACGCGATCGTGATCCGACGACCGTGATGATGGGGATGACTTGGATGGGTTTTGGGCCACTTTGAAAGGGGTGTTGGGCTGCACATAAAAGAGGCTTTACGGCTACCCGGCTAACCGTTGGAGTATCAAACGAACTCCGATTGACCCGAAACTTGACAGGCGGTCTACCGGTGCTATACCAAGGCCGCTTGACAAACCTCGGTCCATTCCGAGACCGTTTAACACCCACACACGAAAAGAGGCAAAAGGGGGCGCCGGAGGACATAGGAGAGTCGGATTGGAAAACGGACAACGGGGAAAAAGCTCGGATGCATGAGACGAACACGTATGCAATGCAATGCACATGATGACATGATATGAAATGCAGATGATGACATGGCAAAGTGCAACACGCAAGCACATGACATGGCAATGACGGTGAATAACTGGCGGACACCTGGCGCATCGAATCCGGGGCGTTACAGCCTCTCTCCTCCTTCACACATATACCAGCCATTGTACCTCTATAGTTAATTGGGCTTCCCTCTTCCCCCACCACACACCGATAGTCGAGCGCTGCAGGTAGGTATCCATGCCATAGAGACAAACTGCACATGTCCCATATCACGTTCCAGTATGCCAGCCACTCTATATCTTTGACGTGGGCACACACAAATTCGATGACACTCTTTATCGATCACGCGCGCGCACACACACAGACATCATCCCTCTCTTCGATTCTATGACACCTCAAGCCGATGATACCTCCACTCTCTTCTCGTGGATCGCCCCCTCTATATATATGTTATATCCAGGACTCTATTTCACACACATTGTAAATGTTAAAATTTTTGATTGACCCCCCCCCCCCACACACAAAAAAAACTCTCAAGAACCCACACACTATATCTCTGTAGGTTTGTATCTCTCTCACACAATCCCACGTAGGTGGTGTACATATACAAGAAGAGAATAGGTGCACCGTGCATGTACTCACGCTTCGTGCCCAGCCACACCCGCGCGGGTACACGTGTACCACTTTGTAGCGGTTGTTTACCTAGGGAGGTCGTGTACCACGCGTGCACGAAACAAAGTTCGACTTGACGCGTTGCCGCGTTATTTTTAAATAAAGTTGTAGCGCTCAATGGCACGTACACAGAATATAAAACGATTTTTATGGAGGAAAAGGTAGTCCGCTCTTCAGAGTATCTCACACAAGGCTCCGGTGGCCTCTCTCTCTCTCTCTCATCGTTGGTCACTGATCCGGCCGCATCCCGTCCGCCGGGGGAAAGGGAGTGCGGTGGCCTCTCTCTCTCTCTCACCGTTGGTCACTGAAGCGGCCGCATCCCGTCAGCCGGGGGAAAGGGAGTGCGGTGGCCTCTATCTCTCTCACCGTTGGTCACTGATCCAGTTGCATCCCGTCTGCCGGGGGAAAGGGAGGAAGTGCATCGTTTCTCTGTTCAACGACGTCGAGGCAGCACGTCCCGATCTGCGGTACACGCCGTTCTCTCTGGCCAAGCTCCGGCGCGGCAGGGCCTACGCCACCTGCTCGCAGATTCCGCTCGCCGCCGCTCACCTAGTTACATCCCGACGACCTCTAGGTATCCCCTCCGGCCTTGCTCCACTGCCCGTTTTCCCACGTCGCTGCATGTGGATCTTCCATAGCTCTTTGCCCAAAATCTAGCTCGTCCGGCGTACTTTCCATATTGCATTCTCGTCCTCACACTGTTTTAGACAAACACAACCATGTTGTTATCTTCCCTTAGGACAATGAATATGCTTCTTTTTTGTCGTCACATGTGTCATCAACTGTTATTGGCCAGTAATTGTTTCCTTTCTACCTCTTTTTTGCAAACAGGGCTATCCATTTCACCTCGTTGCTATTGCGACCTTTTGGTGAACTGCACAAATCACTTTTTTCTTAAGAGTGTTTTGTGCAGTTGTACTAAAATGTCACACGGGCAACGTCTCTACATTTCAGTGCGACTGCATAAAGGGAGATTGGTTTTGCTCTATCCTCCTCATCCAACTCCGAGCCTAATCTTCTCCAACTAGTTAGTCTTAAGAGAGACTGCAAAGGTGACCGGCTTCTATTTGTGTGTTTATTGTTTCATCAGCAGTCCTCTATTATCGTAATCACACTTGATATCTTTGGAATAGAGACGCTCAGCTCTATTTTAGTGGAACTGCACAAAATGATCGGAATGTTGCATTCTCCAGACAACTACTTTTTTCCCAACATGCCTTGTTGATTTAGACAGAGCTGGGGGGATGTTGCTGCCAATGAAAGCATGGATCAATTTTAATTTAACACCTTCTCACAACTTTGTCTTCAGTTGTGATGTAATTATTAGCTCTGATCTGCTAATAATGGACATGCATTAGCAAGGGAGTTAGTTTTTTATTGTTTCCGAAAGAGCATCGATGGCAAGACACGCGAAACAAAAGCTGAAAGCTCACACCATTGTACAATTTCATGTTGCTGGAAAATTATTTGTATAGTACGTCAATTATGTAAACAAATGATGGAAGCTTGATAGCATTGCCAGAAGCCTCTTCATCATCCGGGTCCATGTGCCATGCACAAAATTATACTCCTTCGTTCCTAAATATTTATCTTTTTACAAATTTCAAACGGGCATATTTTAGAGTGTGGATTCACTCATTTTGCTTCGTATGTGTACTCCCTCCGTTATTTAATATTCTATTCGTCTTAACAGAGATTTCAACAAGTGACTACATACGGAGCAAAATGAGTGAATCTACACTCTAAAATATGTCTATATACATCAGTATGTGCCAGTCCATTTGAAATCTCTAAAAAGACAAATATTCACTACAAAAAAATACACTTCCGTGATGATACGTGTTTGTCATAGTAGGTCGCGTTTTTTGTCATGCATGTACATCCATGACAAATTTATGACAGAATCAAGATAGTCATACCTGTGCTGTCATAAAAGTGTTCCATGACATTACCAAAATTATTATCACGGAAGTGTCCACTTCCATGACGATAAATCGCGCGTCACAGAAGTGCTTTCGTCAAGGGTGACCGACACGTGGCATCCACCGTAACGGAACACCGTTAAGCTATCGGGTCGGGTTTTGGATCCGATAACCCGTTAACAGCCCCGACCAATGGGAAATTTCCACGTGTAAAACTCTTATTGGCCGGACGAAACACGTGTCAGCTCGTAAGTGGGTCAGATAGGCGCATATGATTCGTCGACACGTGGCACGGCCCAACAGAGGCCCATTCCTGTGAAAAGGCCGACCCGTTTGACTTGGTCAAAAGGTGGCGGGCCGGCCCATGGAAAGCCTGTTAACGGCCTGTTTGCGTATAGCCCATTTACAGCCCGCTAACCCAAGGCCCGTTACGCCCTATCCGAATTAGGCCCAGTAGCATCATCTGGGCCATCCAATATGATCCCAGCCCGTTTTCACTTCTGGCCCATGTATGGCCCATGACGTCTTTCGGCCCATATGAGGCCCTATGTAACTCTTGGCCTACTAACGGCCCATGGTGAAACTGGCCCGTAATGAACAGTGTATCACTTTACACCCATTAACAGCACGTGGTGAAACTGGCCCGTAATGAACAGTGTATCACTTTATACCCATTAACGGCCCGTTGTTCCGTTGGGCCGTTTCCATCCCATGTTATCTTTCGGCCTTCTCAGAGCCCATTTATTCTTGGGCTCATTTCCAGCATTCGTTTACTTACGACCCGTTACTGTCATTTTCTGCTTGTGGGCCAAATTCAGCCCGTGGTTACAGTCGGCCCTTTTGTGGTCCGTTAATACGTTGGGCCGTTTTCATAGCGTCATCAAGTACAGCCTATTAACGATGGCCCGTTATGGTCGGCCCATGAACGGACGATTCCAACTCTAGCCCGTTTACGGCCATAATGCGGCCTGTTATTGGCCCATGTTTGGCCATCGATCATACTGCCCGTATAAGGCCCATTGATGATATGGCCCGTAGAAGGCCCATTGTTTCTACGGTCCATAGAAGGCCCATTGTTTCTACGGCCCGTGGAAGGCCCACTGTTTCTACGACCCGTAGGAGGCCTAGTGTCACTACAATAAATATTAGCCCATGGTTATTGTGGCCTAGTTTTAAAAAATAGGTTATTGCAGCCACTAGCAAACCGCGGAAAAAGAAGCCTGCATACGCATATTGACTCCTTTTTGTTAGACTCCTGCGGATTTTATTTGATCCTCTATTCGTCTTTTCTTCCCGAACGCCAAACAGAGCATCAAGGGCTACTGTCTATGCGGTAATATTTGTACACATTCTTTACTTACCTCAAAACCTGTTAAAAGGCTGGCACAAGCTTCAGTCAGTCCGCTCTTGGCGGACTGAACCTTCTGGACCACCGCACTCATAATGGTGCGGTGCTCCTCATCGATGGAGGCGCCTTTAAGCACCTCCAACAGATTGTCCGGCGCCTCCGGTTGGACGGGGGTCACCGGCTCGGTGGGCTTGCTCCTCTTGGAAGGAGGTCGCCCGCCGGACTCTGGAACCTTTGAAGGTTCCGGAGTGGTGTCCGGCCTAGGGCCGGACTTGGAGCCCTGGGGGGATCTATCCCTTTTACTCCTGGAGTCCGGGAGGTCGCCTTGCGGCTCCTCCAGGACCACCCTCTCCTGGCTTGGAACCTGTTGGGACGCCACCTCGGCATCGTCCGTAGGGCGGGGGGAGGTAGCGGGCGGAAGTGAATTCACGTCCGACGAATCCAGGGAGCCGCTCGATGACTCGTCGAGCCCGGCCTTGGGCGGACTGCATAGATATATTCTACATAAGGGAAAGTTGTGCAATAAAGGAACACTACGAGTTACTCTGGTGTCCGGACACTTACGATCTCGCCGGGAGCTTAGCCCTGTGTGGCCACTCCTCTTCGCCGTCGTCGGCGTCGGTGGAGTAGTCCGAAGGAAGGGTCTTCCCCTTCTTGATCCCTTCGGCCTCCCCGGTCAGGGCGACCTTCCTCTTCTTTCCTCCCTCCACTGGTGGGGAGAGGTTTCTTCTTCCTCCTCCTCGTCTTCACGGGAGGAGTGCGTCTCGGAGTCGTCGGATGATGAATCCGACACCTCCAGGCGCCGGGCACTCTTTCGAGTCCCTGTGGCCTTCTTCCCGTAGAGTGATGAACTCTTTGCCACCGCTTCAGATGTGGGTGGTGAAAAAAGAACTAATCTCTTATGCAGGGACGGGTCTCCAGACAAACTTAAAACGTCTGAAGAATTTGCTGGAGACCTGAATTTGCCTGAAGGGGCGCAGGCTAATCATGAAGAAATGAATCCTCATTTCTCACGTCCTAACACTGATTTATATGTTTTATTTCTCGATGAAATTGATCTGATGAAATTGATGTCATATTCTTCACTGATGAAGTGTATGAGTTCGTAAGCTGCACTAATTCATCTACGGGATGATCATCCCAAAGCCAATGAGTGGGTCCTCGATAGTGGATGTACAAATCACATGAATGGTGACAAGAATATATTGATGGATGTTCCCTTATCTCCTTCGCGTTTGAAGCATATCATCTTCGCTAAAAAAGGCAAAAGTCAGGTATTGGGTCTAGGTAAGGTTGCGATCTCAAAGGACCGACACATGGACAAAGTCATGCTTGTCGAGTCCTCAGGTTACAACCTCATGTCAGTCTCAATGCTTTGTGATCTTGATATGGTTGTCATCTTTGGCAAATATCGTTGTGTTGTGATCATGGAAGCTGACAATTCCAAAGTCTTCGAAGGCTTTAGTAGAGGAGATCTGTATATTGTTGATTTCTCTACAGGACCACAACCAGCTATATGTCTACTTGCAAAAGCTTCAGAAGGATGGCTATGGCATCGACGACTAGGTCATGCAGGCATGAGGAATCTGCACACGCTCGCGAAGAAGAAGCATGTCATTGGCATTGAGAATGTCAAATTCCTCAAGGATCACTTGTGTGGAGCCTGCGAAGCTGGAAAGATGACCAAGGCCAAACATCCAACGAAGACAATCATGACTACCACTTGACCATTTAAATTGCTTCACATGGATCTCTTTGGTCCTGACCATTATTCTGCAGTTATAAATGATGCATCTCTATATGGCTTTGTCATTGTTGATGATTACTCTCATTACACATGGGTGCATATTGTCACTTACAAACATGAAGTGCAGGAAGTCTTCAAACGATTTTCCTCGAGGGCTTCAACCAACTTTGGTGTGAAGATCGAGCACATCAGAATTGACAATGGAACTGAGTTCAAGAATTCTAGTCTTGATGACTATCTTGATGAACTTGGTATTACTCATGAGTTATCTGCTCCTTATACTCCTCAGCAAAATGGCGTCATGGAGCGCAAGAACAGAACTCTTGTTGAGATGGCTCGCACTATGCTTGATGAATACAGGACGCCTCGTCGTTTCTGGATTAAGGCAATTGATACTGCGTGCCACATCATCAACACGGTATATCTTCACAAATTCTTCAAGAAGACTGCATACGAACTCCTCACTGATAAGAAACCCAATGTGAGTTATTTTAAAGTCTTCGGTGCTAAATGTTGGATTAGAAATCCTCATCACAGTTCTAAATTTGCACCGGAAGCACATGAAGGTTTTATGCTTGGTTACGGAAAGGACTCGCACACCTACAGAGTCTTCAACAACGTTCACCACAAGGTTGTTGAAACTGTAGATGTGCGGTTCGATGAAACTAATGGCTCGCAAAGAGAGCACCTACCTCCCGTGCTAGATGAAAATCACCCGAGAAATCCATCAAGTTCAAGGCTACTGAAGATGTCATTTCGACCAAAGAATCTGCTGAAGAAGTCATTCCAGAACGTGAAGAACGTCATGCTGATGCACCTGAAGAAAATGCCGATGAAGAAAAATATTGATCAAATTCCTCGGTGACAACCCGCTCATCCTCGCGCTGCAAACGAAGTGCAAATTGAGAAAATCATCAGCCACATCAACATTCTAGTTCCTCTCACATGCTCAAGAGCTTCACATTTATCTAACTTTTGTGGGCACTTTGCTTTCGTCTCTATCACAGAGCCCACTAAGGTAGATGAAACACTTCTGGAGCCTGAATGGATTCAAGCTATGCAAGAGGAATTACATCAATTTGAGCTCAACAATGTCTGGGAACTGTTCAATCGTCGAGATCCTCGCAAGCACAATATCATTGGCACAAAGTGGATCTACCGCAGCAAGCAAGATGAAAATGGCCTTGTGGTGAGGAATAATGCACGGCTTGTAGCGCAAGGCTACACACAGGTTGAAGGAATTGATTTCGATGAAACTTTTGCACCTGTTGCTAGACTTGAGGCTATTCGCATATTACTTGCTTACGATAACCATCATGATATCACCTTATATAAAATGGATGTGAAAAGTGCATTCCTCAATG
Source organism: Aegilops umbellulata (assembly GCA_032464435.1). NCBI lineage: Eukaryota > Viridiplantae > Streptophyta > Magnoliopsida > Poales > Poaceae > Aegilops > Aegilops umbellulata. The sequence goes on along the minus strand of CP136056.1, from coordinate 343,588,486 downwards.
GTAAGCTTGAGGAAGAAGTATATGTTGCTCAACCCCCAGGTTTTGAAGATCCAAAGCATCCTGACAAATTCTTCAGACTCAATAAGGCCCTCTATGGCCTCAAGCATGCCCCTCGGGCGTGGTATGATACTTTGAAGGAATTCCTCATGAAGAAAGGCTTCAGCCCGCTTCACTTGACCCTACTCTTTTCACTAAATCTTACAATGGTGAATTGTTTCTGAGCCAAATATATGTTGATGATATCATATTTGGCTGTACTGACCAACGTTACAGTGATGAATTTGCCTATATGATGAGTGAAGAATATCAAATGTCTATGATGGGAGAATTGAAATTCTTCTTAGGTCTTCAAATTCATCAACAGCGCAATGGCATATTCATATCTTAAGAGAAATACCTCAAGGATGTACTGAGGAAATTCGGCATGCAAGATTGCAATGGCGTCAAAATCCCTATGCCCACAAATGGCCATCTATGCACTGATGAAAATGGTATTGACTTTGATCAAAAGGTATGCCTCTCCATGATTGGCTCTTTATTGTATTTATGTGCATCTAGGCCAGATATTATGCTTAGTGTTTGCATGTGTGCCTGATTTCAAGCTACACTGAAGGAATCACACCATAAAGTTGTGAAGCATACTTTTTGATATCTAGCTCACACACCAACACTTGGATTATGGTATCCCAAGGGCTCAACTTTTGATCTCATTGGATATTTAGACTCTGACTATGCTGGTGATCGTGTGGACCGCAAGTCAACATCACGCACATGCCATTTCCTCGGACGATCCTTGGTCTGTTGGTCCTCGAAGAAACAAAACTGCGTTTCACTGTCTACTGCCAAAGCTGAGTACATTGCAGCTGTTTCTTGCTATGCTCAATTGCTGTGGATGAAGCAAACTCTCAAGGACTATGGCGTCAACATGACGAATGTGCCTCTCTACTGTGACAATGAGAGTGTAATCAAGATTGCTCATAACCCAGTTCAGCACTCAAAGACAAAGCACATTCAGATTCATCATCATTTTGTTCGTGATCATGTGTGGAAGGGCAACATCTCTATTGAGCATGTAAGGACTGAAGAACAGCTATACGATATCTTCACAAAGCCCTTGGATGAGAAGAGATTTAGCAAGTTGAGGTGTGAGCTAAATATCCTAGAATCTTCGAATGTTCTTTGAAAAGGACACTCATCCTAACACTTATGCAAAACTGATGACTTAGATGTGCAACACATGAAGAAACGTTTTTCTTCAATCAATGAAGACTAACACTCTAAGTGTGAAGAAATTAACGAATAATTTGATTCTCAGAACCCTACGACAATTGTACGCGGTGTTTGAAATCATCATTCTTACACGGTGGGTCTACGCCACCACCAAAAGTTGAAAATCTTCAATTTGAGTTTTTCCTCAGTTTTTGAAATTCCTCAGTTGTTCATATTCTTCAACTTTGCACTGTCTTCACCGTTTCTGCCATTCTTCTTCACTGGATATATATATATATATATATATATATATATATATATATATATATATATATATATATATATAGTTGCCTTTTTTGCTAAGTGAATGTGATCGGACCCTTCCCCCTCTATGCTAAACTCAACCCAATCGATTCACAAATTCTTCATGTGCGTTCTATTTGAAACTCGTTCAAAATCTTCAGTGTGTCCTTGTCAGCTGAAGAATTAGCGGACGAAAATTTAAAACATATCTTATCTGAATTTTTGGCGTTTGCCGCTCAAACCGTTCCACATTAACTTATGTATTCACCCACGATCGCCACCTCTCAGTACGTGGGTGACACATGTCGCGCGAATGAGAAGGCCCAGGGGCACGTTCGTCCAATTTCTTCGGACGAGTGGTTTTTTCACCTCAGCTATAAATACCCCTCCCCTTCCTCACTTTGCTTTTACTCTGCTTGACTTCACTCCCTCGCTCGAGCTCTCAAACCCTAGCGCCGCCGCTACTTCCATCGTCGCCGGTTGGGAAGAGCTTCACTGCCTCAACCTCGTCGCCATCGTACTCGCACCGGCCGCGGATTTCTTCTCTCCGTAGCCGTCGTAGCTGTCTTCCTCTACCAAGTTAGGGCGTGGAAGATCTGAACTGACAAGCTTCACATCTACACCTCCCAGTTCGTCGTGTTCTTCGTCAAGGGTAATTAAAAGTTACTTTTACTACCCTTGTTAATTCTGATGTTTTCAACAAAATCTTCTAAAGGTGTTTATTCTTCAAATCTTCACACTTTAAACACCTCACATATCATCTGTTCTTGATCTGTTTCCCTAAGCATCATTTCTTAAAGATTCCACAATTGTGTGGATTTTTAATCTGTACAACTCTGGAACCTAAGACAAAGACCGCTTAGTGAAATTCCTCAAGACTCATCTGGTCAAATTCTTCAAACCTGTTGTTTTTGCAAAAACTTATGAGAACGCATATGACCTCTCCAAATTCCTCGCAACTATATTTTGTTCACAGGTACACATGTCCGCTGCTGAATCTCTAGGTTCTCATCAACTTAACTCATTTGCAGCGTTCCTCGAAGAAAAGTTGCACACCTCTTCAGAAAATTCTGTTGTTCATATTCCTCAGCTGAAGAAAATGGCTGATGGCAAGAAGCCACAGAAGGGTGGAAAGAAACCTGATGTCAACACTGCTTTTGAAATTCCTGATGATATCTACGCAGGGTACTGCACACCCCCTGAGAAAACAAAGAATGAGCGCAAAGTGCGCATTCGGAGAATAGAGAGGAGATGGGCCAGAGAATGGAGGGAATATCGTTATGTAACACCCAAGTACATGAAGAAATTAGTTGTACACCCTCCATGCCCAAGACCTCCTTTGGCACCTGGCCAAGTTGCTGATCCCTCTAGTATCAGAAGAGGTGAGGAATTTACCAAGGAATGGGCCAAGCGTCAAGCCAAGCTAGCCAAAATGGCTAAGGATGCAGTGAGGAAATTTAATGAAGACTCTGCTGCTGCCACTGCTGAGGCCTCTGCAAGCAAGCCAAAGAAGGCCATGGCAAAGAAGCCTGCTCACATGCCCAGTGCTTCAGCCTCTATGCCCTCACGGCCAAGTTCCTCGGCAATGCCCTCTCGACCAACTTCTTCAAAGCCCTCATGGCAAATTCCTCAAGCTGCACCAGCCCCTCCAAAGTCCTCAGGTCCTCCGTCCAAAATCCTCATCACCTGTGCATCTTGCCTCGTGCCAAAGGACGACAGGCATCTCTATTGCCTCAGGAGCCTCTGGTAGTTCTTCAGCTCCACCAAATTCCTCAACAGGCCCCACACTGCTGAAGACAAAGGCCACTGCTGGAAGAGGATCTCGACCAAGTCCTCACAAGAAGCAAGTCGCCTTTCAAGTACTGTTCGAAGATGACGAAGCTGATGATGAAGAACTTGCTGAAATCATTAGAGACAGGCAGCACAGAGCTGCTAGAGCCAAAGGCAGCAATGTGCCATTGATGCTGGATCCAAAGCTGATCCTAGACTTCATCGATCTATGGCACAAGGACCCCAACACTCCTCTGCATGAGATGAACCTCACTCCTGTCCAAAGTCACGTGTTGATGGCCTTCATCGATGAAGAAAAGTGGAAATATAAACAAGGGAGGAGGGTGAAGAAAGCGCAATACAAGAAGGAGTGCTTTCTAAAGCAAAATGTCTTGAAGCTTTCACCCAAAGAACTTGTAGCTCTGCAATCAGAGATCAAGCAACTGAGTGATGAATTTGATCGCTACTATGCTGACTGGCTTGGAGCCAAAGTCAGATTTGTGGAGATTACTGAGAAGTTCACTACAAATGTTGCAGCCCCAACGCAACAAGAAATTCCTTAGGCTGAGGCATCTGCCCAGCCTACTGAAGAACATGCCAGCACTGCTGATGAAAATCAGGCTGCTGATGAAACTCAGAGTACCAGGGCTGATGAATTCATTCTAGCCCCTGAAGAAATTGCCAGGGCAACCACTAGTGTTGCACCTGAAGAAACTGTCAGGACAGCTGAAGCTTCACCAATTGTGCCTGAAGAAACTGCAAATGCCAGGGCAACTGAATCAGTTGTGCCTGAAGTAACTGTTTTTTGAACCAATTTCCTTTGCTCCTCCTGCACCTACACCAAGTCTAATTCTTCCTTCTGCATCAGATGTGAAGAAGACCAAGGCTGTGGAGCGTGCAGCTGTGAAGAAAAGGAAGGCATCAACTTCATCAGATTCTTCAGCTCCGAAGAAGATGAAGCCATTGTCTAGCTCTTTTGAAAATCCAATTGATGATATTCCTGTCTCATCCATGCCATCAAAGGACCTTGTTCCTTTTGATGAAGAATATGTGATCCCAAGCGGATCAGATGAAGAGATTCCTTCTGCTGCTTCATCAGAGCAGTTGGATGAATAAGTTGAAGCGGATGCAATCCCTTCAACACCAATCGTCTCATCACCCATGCCTCAGTTCACTGCTGAAGAGGCTGGCATTCAAGAAAAGAATGATGAAGAAGAGGATGTGGACATTGGAAGCACTACTCCAATTATGAACGATGACTTTTGGGAAAGTCAGCACCCCAATTCTCCTCTGTTTACACCTCTGCAACAAATTCCTCAGTCCCCGGTGACTACAGTTTGAATGGGATTTGAAGAACCTCACCCCACATCGTCTGTCCATGAAGAAATTCCAGCCACTAGTGCTGATGAAACTGTACATGAAGAATTGAAGACCCAGGCTGCCACTGAAGAAACTGAAATTCCTCAGCTTGTGGATCCTGAGATTGCGATTCCTGAGGTGGTGATGCAATTGACCGATACTCCTCAGCCCAAGCCAAAGGATCCCTTCTCAAAGAAGCAGAAATTCAAGGCTGATGGCTTCCTCGGCGAGCATGTGTTCTTCACAGAGTATAATCCATATGACTCTGCTCGTCTTAGAAGGAAGCGTTTTTGGACTGCCAGCCAAGCCAATTTCTATTCTTCACTGCTTTTCAACAAAGACAAAGTCTTCGACCATGAGCACATTCCTCATGTAGACATGGAATCACTGCCTTGCTTCACCCCAGTCCTCAGTGTGCTTCATGATGCAGGACTGCTCAACTTTTGCTCTAACATAGTTGATTGGAATGAAGAGCTTTCTTCAGTTCTATGCAATGCTGCACGTCACCGGAGATGCTGATGATATCAACTCTTGGGTATTGGACTGGATGATCGAAAATACTCACTACAAAGCACCAGCCTCTGAATTGCTTCATGCCCTGCCAATCAGTCCTCCCCTTGATGGTGCTCGTTGTCTGTACCATGAACCTGAACTCACTGTTCATTACATGCAAGTTCTGATGAAGCCGCTGAAGCCCGGTCAAGCACCAAGGACCAAATTCCTCGTGAAGGAATTGCTCTATGTGCCAAGAACTGTCTATCGCATTCTGTCAAAGACATTGAGTCCCATCAAAGGCCATGACTCTAATGATGAAGAAGTCATTGGCATCATGAAGAATCTGCTATTCAACATCATGCACGGCATTCCTGTCAACTATCATGATTTCTTCATGAGGACTCTGGCAAATGTTGCTCTCTCTCCGTTTGAGTTGAAGCCTTATGCTCCTTGGATTATGAGATTCATCAGAACAAGGTCTTCACTCAACTACAAGGCTGACACTCTCAATCATGACAGCTTCTTGCCCCCCATTGAAGTCCTCAAGCGGACATATTCCTTAGCTAACGAAAAGGGCAAGGCCGCTGCAGTTATAGATGAAGGCATTCGTCCATTAGATGGTCAGTTCCGCAAAGCTGCATCTTACTACATCAATGATGGCTCTGCCACTCATGACTCTGACACACATGCTTCAAAGCCAAATCCTCAAGCCACAGCTCCAAGAGTGATGGCTGACCGTGAGCTTCTCCTCAGTCTTCACCAGAAGGTGGATCGAAACCACAAATGGGTTAAGCGTCAGTTTGGCTCTATTCTTCACAACATGACTGCTACTCACAATGCAGTGAAGAAAAACCATTACTACCTCCATGAAGTCTTCGGTCGCACCTGGGTTGTTCTGTCACATCTATATGGTGAAGAAGATCTGAAGCAAATGGGTCTGAAGGAGGACTTTGACTGGTCTGAACCACCAGCGAAGAAATTCAAGAAGGTCAAGGTTCCTTCCTTGGTGGCCAGCTCCTATTCTTCATCGCGCGAAACCGATGAGCATGAAGACTTGAACGACACTGCGGCAGGCCCTACAACAACAAACGACCCCAACAACGCTGGCGCTCCTTCTCCAACATGATTTACATCAAGGGCGTTAGTCCTCATTTTCGACCCTTTTGGTCATTCGATGACAATGGGGGAGAAATTTGAGTTAGTCTTCAAGCGGGTCTATATATATGGGCGTTTTTTGCTAAGTTATAACTCTCGTTCTTTTGAAGACTTTGCTGGATCGAGTTGTAAACTTAAACTCTATGGTGGTCTAATACTTTGTTGTGTTCTTCTGCATGCTTATTCCTTGTTAATATTAATGTGCGCATGCTGAATTACATCAGTCACCATATTTTATCGTGCATTTCAAATTCTTCATATTATATGTCAAATGCGTGTATGAATTACAAGATATAGGGGGATATCTCCATGATTCTACTATTCAAGTGTGCATTGCTTCAAAAGCAAATTCCTCACTGTGCACATCTTTAGGGGGAGTTCTTCTATATCTTGCCATCAAATTCCTCAATATCAGTATTTACACTTCATATGTTTGTCCCCATTGAAAACTTAACCTATATTGTCATCAATCAACAAAAGGGGGGAGATTGTAAGTGCATCTAGTGCCCCTTAGTGATTTTGGTGTATTGAAGACTTATAGGTTAAGGGACCGATGCGTTTGTGAGTGTACACGGGTCTATAAGTCTATGAGGAGTTTGATATTTACAGAGAAAGTCGACCCCTAAAAATGAATATCTTCGACTGAAGATTTTGGATTTCTGAAGACTTTGAAAGTGAAGAAATTGGTGTGTCCCTGAAGACTTTGTATTTATTCGAGGAACATGAAGCGTGAAGACTTTTGTTTTCGTAGTTTCATTTTCTCTTTCTTGAGTCATAGGAAACACCGTACTGTTAAAGGGGGTCGAGGAAATACTAAGGAAAAATTTCTGTGTGATGCTCAACTCAAAATCCTACACCTACCAATCCCTTCGAGTGAAGCCATTGGAAATCTCATACAGTTCAGTCAAATTTCTTCAGTGACAGAGACGAAGTTCTTCTAGTCCCTGAGGATTTTGTTCTAACTAACGAGTTAGGAATTCGCCAGTGCGAATGGCCTACAAGTGAGGAACATGATATCCCTGAGGAAATTGATAGTCAAATTTCCGACCGTTGTTGTGCTACGTGCCAGCTGTCCCAAAATATCTACCCACCTAACGGTCATATCATTGAAGGGCATTTATGCCTTATCATGTCGGGCTGCTCCCTAGGCTAAAAATAGCCGCCCCCTACAACCACTAGCTGGTTGGCTGCTCCGAGAGAAACTGGCACTTGTCATTTGAGAGCATCCCATCCTCCGAGGACTTTGAGCTAAAATCATCAAGTGAGGAAACCCGAACCCAAACACCTACAAACCAAAAGTGATTGAGCATCACTGAAGAGATTGATCCCGCGTGGATCCTACGCTTGTTACCTTTGAAGACTGTGCATCTTCCAGACGGTTAGGCGTCATGGTCTAGAGCATCCAAGAGGAAATTGTGAATCACCGAGTGATCGATTTTGTGAAGGTTTGGAAGTCGCCTGAAGACTTACCACGAGTGATTGGGCGAGGTCTATGTGACCTTATCTCAAGGAGAATACGATGAGGACTGTGTGTCCTCAGGTTTAGAGACCTATCCGCTCCAACCAGACGTACAACTATCACAACAGTTGGAACTGGTCTACCAAATCATTGTCTTCACCAAGCCTACTGGTTCTATTTCCTCAACTCTTCCAGTTCCTCATTACTGTGTTGTGCACTTGTTCATATCTGTTTTGAAGACTTTGACTGAAGACTTTCTCAATTTCCTCAGTTCAATTTCTTCAGTCTGTTTGTCTTCATCCTGTTATCCTATGTTTACACTTTCTGTACTCTGTGCTTGTTTTCGTATCATGATGATGATCATGCTTATGTTCTGTTATGTCTGCATCTGAGTACTTATTCCGCTATAAGGAGTTCTTCGCTTAGGAATTTCCTCACCCTGAAATTCCTCAGTGAAGATTTCATAAAAATCGCCTATTCACCCCCCTCTAGTCGATATCACGCACTTTCACATATTGTGCCCTCCTCCATGCGTAATGTGCGCATGACTCTAGGCCAACCCCTTGTGATGGCTGCCCGTCCATCCTTCACTGTCTTCATTACGACTTCTCGATGCTCAGTGTAGTCTGGATGAAATACTTTAACCTTCATTGCGTGTCCACCAATCATGTACTCTGCGAGGTAATCTTGAGTGAACTGCTTCGGGAACCACTGTGAACGAAAAAGATTCAGACATTGTTGTCTAACAACTCATTATGGGCACTAAAAAGAGAAGGCTGCAGAGTTTGTAGTTACCATCCTATAGCTCACTGTTGTGTTGGATAGAGCATAAACAAATAATTTGCTTGCCACCATTCGTATCTTTTTGCTAATAATCCTTATCAGTTTCCTCACTTGCTGCTTGTTCATGAATATCTCATTGCCCCATATGCAAAAAGGGTCGATGCATGGATCCTTGCCAAGGGCATATGCACCTACAAGCAACAAGTCAATATTAGAAGCTAACAAGTGTCCAGGCCTGGATCTATATGCACTACATTATAGAACGACGGGGGGAGTACAAGCCAAGGGATGAAGCTAACCTCGGCGAAAAATGGTGGACACTCCCGTTGTTGTCCTGCATAAGTAGTGAAAAAGCATTATAAGTACAGCAACCTTAACATCAAACAAATATAGCAAAGGTAAACAACATCATCTCCAAATGATAGCTTGAATATGTTAGTTTCAGCATGCTATTAAAGTAGATATAAAATGGAAGGCAATGTTACCGACAGCGGGCTTAACAGCCATCAAATATTGCAATTCAAACTAGTATTGTTGAAAATGAATAGAACGTAGGTAATGCTTAAACATCACACTGGATAAATGTGTAAAAATGAAATAAAGGGCATGTGTTAACTACACCAGGAATAACTGGAACCAAATATAGCAGTTCAAACTGGCATTGATGTAGTCGAGCGGCATAGTTCCGACTTGCACATAATGAACAACACATTGTGAATGACTGAAATAAACAAGGCATAAATGAACAGTATAACAACCAAATATAGCCATTGAAAACTGGGCAGAGTCTCACTGCAACCAACCTAACAAGCAAATACAGATAAACATGGCATATGCTTGAAAACTGGACAAATGCTCACTGCAACCAACCTAACAAGCAGATACAAATAAACAAGGCATCTGCTTGATAACTAGACAAATGCTAAAAAAGCAACCTAACAACCAAATACAGATAAACAAGGCATCTGCTTGATACCTGGACAAATTCTCACTCCAACCAAACTAAGAACCAAATACATATAAACAAGGCACATGCTCGATAACTGAAAAAAATGCTCACTCCAACTAACCTAACAACCAAATACAGATAAACAAGGCATCTACTCACTATAAACAACCAAATATAGCCATTCGTGAAACTGAAGTGGACAATTCATACTTAAACATCACATAGCCCTATTGAACAATACATTTTTGCATAACTGAAATAGTTAGACAAGGCATAGTTAAAGCACCGCATGGCAAATGCTACTACAACAAAGGGTACGGGTTGCCAAGCTAGAAAAGGTAAGATTTGTCGATAGAATGTTGCCTCACATTTCATGGACGGGATCCTTCCAGTTGGAAGAACACATACCCATAAGAAGTACGTAACCAAACATGGCCTCTCCTCTCCTCTCCTCTCCTCCCTCCCACCTGCTTCCTCCTCACCATGGACCTAATCACGGATCCTCACCATGGAAGGCCTACAACACTGGGATTTCAATCCTGGTCTTGCCGTCTCTGAGTAGGTATGTCGAAGGTTTGGAGAAACGGTACACTTTTCTCCATCTCGCAATACCAAGGAATTTTTCTTGGTGGTTTATTTCTCCTCGGCCTCCTTTCCCCTCTCTGAAGAATCGGTGAGTGTGGCACTGCAATGTTGTATTGGGGGCCATCCAAAGGGTTTTAAGGTGGTCAAGCTCAGTGAAAGATCTTATCGTTTCTCTGTGGCTGGTAACAAAGTCGGTCATTTTATCCATGGACTCAAAGATCGTATTTGGCCGGATTTTATATGTCATTTTCATCTTTTCAATGGTCGTTTCAATGGATATAAACATTTTGACCATCAATGGCATGCGGATGAACATTTGGAGCCCATTGCTGCGCGCAGCCGTATGGCCGTTCGTTACAATCATCCGGTCTTTCTGGACACGTCAATCAATCAGGCCTCTACTAAGGAGCTGGGTAAATTCAATATCACTCCTATATCCTCCATGAGTTTTCATGACAAGAACAGGGACGAAGCATCGTGTTCTTCCACATTGCCTTCGTGCATGATCGCCCCGACCGTGCATGAGCATATTTCGGACCGCCTTAATGAGGATAATCAATGTGCCTCGGCGCCAGTGGGATCATCTAAGCAATTAATTGTGATTGGGAGTTTTCGGTTTTCTTATATCAAAGATTATAGACAATTACCGCAAAGCTTCCTTTCTTCCGCTCTCCGGTACGCACCGCCACACTCATCCTGGCCTCCGACATTATCTCAATCTTTTATTGCTGATTGGCTGCACGCGGGATATACTCACAAGGAAGTTTTGGATATTGCCAAAAACTGGGGTCAATTATGTGCTAAATGCCTACAATGGGGTCATAATAAGATTAATTGCCATGCACGGATTATTTGCCTTACATGTTCCTCTCTAGGCCATAAATGTCAGAACTGTCCTACCAAAGCTCGGTCTACGCCTTCCATTAATTCAGTTATGGATGCTAATATGCAAAATCTGGCTATGGATGACCGACATAGGCATCAAATCAACTCTCCTCCTCCAATCACTCCAACCTGCCCCCTCACGCGTCCGAATGGCCGCACCACCTCTATCGTCCGTTGTGAGATCTGTGGTCACTATGGGCACTTGGCCACCTCTTGTTGGCGGCGTCGCTGGGCCCAGCGCTGGCAATGGAGACCAAAAACCCTCTCAGCCGCCCCAGACTGCTCGCATTCCACCTCTCCACCCGCCCCACTTCCCAATGAGGCTGAGCTCTCTGCTCTAGCTGCTCCGCCACCCACCTACGATCTCACCGCCACGCCCGTGCCCTCCACCCCTGTCGGATTTAGGGTTCTGGCAGACCCTTGAGGTTCGAACACTGGGGTGCGTGCAGAGATTTTGCCTCCTACCTACCTGAACCCCGCCGCCTCGCGGAGATCTAAGCTATGGAAAGAACAACGCAAGAGACACAGGGTTTATACTGGTTCGGGCCACCGTTGTGGTGTAATACCCTACTCCAGTTTGTGGCGTGGTGGATTGCCTCTTGGGCTGATGATGATGAGCAATACAAGGAAGAACACCCTCGCGAGGGTCTGTTCTTGGCTGGGGCGATGAACTGCTAGGAGGAGTTCAGTCACCCCTCTCTCTCTTTCTGATTCTCGATCTGTTCCGATTCTAATCCTCCACCTCTCATTCTCTCTACCCTGGGGGTGGCTAGTCCTATTTATAGGCAAAGGCCCTGGGCCTCTTCCCAAATATTGAGCGGGAAGGGCGCCAACAATTGGCCATTTTGAAGGGGAACATATGGTACACTTATCCTGAATAAAGTTGGTCTTCGCCTGCCAAAGGCTCTAGTGGTGACGCTGGCTTGGGCTCCACAATGACTTCCTCCCTGCCGTTGGGCTGGTCTTGGTCTCGTTGCACCGAAGGGTGCCTTTGCTTGATGCTCTCACCTGCGCTTGCTCCCTTTGCACCAAAGAGGAAAGAAGGACACTGCGCGGGCTGGCACCCTTGGTCGTCATGGCTTGCATCACGGGCACCTCGTGAGGTACCCCGCCTTGATCTCTCCGCCTCCTCGTGAGCCAGCCTGATGAGGCCGCGCCTGAGGAAGTTCCGTGTCGTCCACCCCTCGCGAGGGTCTTGGGTATGTGTTGATGAAGATGGGTCATGCTGGGCCCCCCTTTGAGCCACGCCGCAGGCCGCAGGCAGGCAAGTCTGGGGACCCCCGTTCCCAGAACGCCGACAGTAGCCCCCGGGCCCAAGGCGTGCCCGGACTTGGCCGTGCAGGGAGGCGAAAGGGCAAGGGCGAAGCGCTGCGGGCCCTAACAGCCTACGGCCTTGGGCGCCGCGTGGCGGTTGATTGGTCGTGGGCGTCTCCGCTTCCCCATGATGCCTCGGCAACTGCGTGGATTGGACAAGTCTTTGCATGCAAAGCGGGTCATGATTACCTGCGATCATGGAGGTCGGCGGTTGGCCTTCGCCGGCCATAAATACGGAACGGCACGCTCCCTTCCAGTCCATCTCTTCTTGCTTCTCCTTCTTCTCGGTCTTTGTTCCGTCTTGCTGCGATGGCTCCGTCGAGGAGGTTCTCGGCCGCAAAGAAGGGGAAGGCTCGCCAGGTTGAGCCTGCCTCTCCCCTGCCCAAGCGTGGACGTGGGCGCCCTCGCAAACATCCTTTGGCCATCACGGCAGCTCCCCGCGGTCGTGGAGATGGTTTCCAGCACGGTGACGGGCGGACAGCTATGGCCGGGGGGTGCACTTCGGTCGCGCGTCCCTCTAGGCCGCGCTTTCGCGCTGTAGAGGTGCTGCCGGAGTTCGTTGTGTGGTCAGCGGAGCCGACCAGCGCCCGGCTTCAACTTCCTCACTTCCTCCTCGGCGAGCTCCCGGCCGGCGCCCCAGGCGGTCTCTGGCTTCAGGCAGACGGCTGCTGCAGCCGGGCCTCATGGGCTTCACTAGAGGTCTCTGCAGCCGGGAGCCTGGCCTTGACTCGCGGTTGGCAGACGTTTGCCCGCGCGCGTGGCCTGAGCCGTTGGTGCACCCTGCACTACAAGTTTGACGGCGATGCCACCCTCTATGTGAGGGTGTTTGGGGAAGATGGTCGCCGCACAGGGTGCTTCCCTGAGGACGACGACCGCGGCTGGGGAACCAGCCCCGGCGATGACGGAGAGGACAGCGCTCGCGTGATCGACGGCGCTCAGGGTTCCCCAAGCTTCAACGGTTCTTCTTCAGGCGGAAACTCTTCTAGCAGTGGCCGCGGCCAGCCCCCACGCCGTCGCACCTGCTTGGAAGGTGGTGGCGCGTCTGCCCGCCGTCGCGCCTCGGTGAAGCGCGAGAGGGAGTCTGCTTGAGCCCCGGAGGCGGCTCGAGTCTTCCCTGCAGGCCAGTGTGAGGCGAGCTGCGCCTGATTTGCTCTTTCTTTTCCTTTTTCCTGCGTAAAAAGACAGTAGCGTGGAGCCCCGCGGGGGCGTGTTTGGGTTATTGCCGTTAGTCATCGTTTTGCTTTCGTTATTGTGCCTTCTGGCTACATGCCCGCCCGCGGATAGTTCCCGGCCCCAGCCGTGGGGGGGCGACCGACCCAGGCCCTGTGCTCGTGTCGCGGTGCCTGTGGGGCACGGACTGGAGGGGTGCTCCTGTAATGGACCCAGGTCGCGGAACCTTTGAACGACTAGGATAGAAACACTCATGAGGGCGCTCGGCTGCCCCCCTCACGAGGTCTTGCATAAGAGAAATCGAGGCAGGAGAGCGAAAAGGCGAAGAACCACAAGTCAAAGTCGGTAACAGTTTCAATAAAACTTCGGAAAGCAAATGAACAAGCCAACTGCGGAAAGCAAATGAAAAAGCCGCGTCCAGCACCTAATCTAGTCTTTGACGTCTTCTCACCAGCGCGGAGCTAAGTGCTACCACTGGGCGTGGGAGGGAGCCCCAGGGCCTGAGGCCAGCGCTCCTGAGACTCCGGGGCGTGTACAACCCCAACTCATTATTACGTGAGAGTGTCACAGGCGGCGAGCTTCACAGGCGTTGGCCTTCTTCACAGGCTCCAGGCCTTTCTTGGGGGAAGCAAGCTTCACGGGCATTTGCCCTCTTTACAGGCTTTGGGCCTTGTCCAAAAAGGATAGTCTTCACAGGCATTCGCCTTCTTCACAGGCTCTGGGCCTTTTCCAAATAGGATAATCTTCACAGGCATTCGCCTTCTTCACAGGCTCTGGGCCTTTTCCAAAAAGGATAATCTTCACACGCATTCGCCTTCTTCACAGGCTCTGGGCCTTTTCCAAAAAGGATAATCTTCACAGGCATTCGCCTTCTTCACAGGCTCTGGGCCTTTTCCAAAAAAGGATAGTCTTCACAGGCATTCGCCTTCTTCACAGGCTCTGGGCCTTTTCCAAAAAGGATAGTCTTCACAGGCTCTGGGCCTTTTTAGGGGTAGAACCTCCAGAGGTGCTGGATGTTCTATGCGTTCTGGACCGGCACCCCCTCCTGAGTCTCCAAGCGCGCAGAGCCAGGCCTGGAAACATGAACAACCTTGAACGGGCCCTCCCACATGGGAGAGAGCTTGTGTAGTCCCTCCCTGGAGGGAACCCGCCTGAGCACGAGGTCTCCTACCTCGAGAGTTCTGGGGCGGATGTTGCGGCAGTGATATCGTCGCAGTGCTTGTTGGTACCTCACCGCTCGCAGCGCGGCTTCTCGGCGACGTTCCTCCCCCAGCACGAGGTCCATCCCCCGCATGGCGTCCTGCTGCGCCTCGTCGAACACCTGGACCCGTGCGGAGCGACGTCTGACCTCGTGAGGGAGGACCGCCTCGGCTCCGTAGACCAGGAAGAATGGGGTCTCTCCAGTCGGCTTGGTCGCGGTGGTGCGGATGGACCACAGCATGGACTGAAGCTCATCGTACCAACCTCTGCCGCAGGCCTCCAGCTTCTTCTTGAACGTCCTGGTCTTGAGGCCCCTCAGGACCTCTGCGTTGGCTCGCTCGGCCTGGCCGTTGCTTCGGGGGTGCGCCACCGAAGCGTAGCATATCTGCGTTCCAAGGTTAGCACAGTATGTTTTGAAGATGTTACTGGTGAACTGCGAACCGTTGTCTATGATGATGCGGTTCGGCACCCCGAACCGGCTCACGATGCCCCTGATGAACTTGACCGCGGAACCCACGGGGATGGTGCGGACGGCCTCTACTTCAGCCCACTTGGTGAACTTGTCCACGGCGACGTAGAGGCAGCGGTAGCCCCCTGGCGCCCGAGGAAACGGGCCCAGGATGTCCAGCCCCCAGACTGCGAACGACCACGAAAGGGGTATAGCTGCAGGCCTCCTGCTGGCTGATGGATCTGCTTGGCGTGGAACTGGCAGGCCTCACAAGCCTTCACCAGTTCGACGGCGTCGTTGAGTGCGGTGGGCCAATAAAACCCACTGTGGAACGCCTTGCCGACGAGGGTCCGTGATGATGAATGATGTCCACAGTCTCCGCCGTGATATCTTCCAGCAGCTCCTTTCCTTGCTCCCTGGAGATGCAGCGCAGGGATACATCGTTTGGTCGCTTCCGGTAGAGTTCTCCATCCTTGATGCAGTATGCCGTGGCCTGCCGTGCCACACGCTCCACTTCCTCCTCCTTCTCCGGTAGGGTCCCTTGCGTTAAGTAACTCCAGAGCTCCGTGATCCAGCACCCCTCCTGAGGCTCCATCGTCAGGAGCAGGCGTGCTCCTGAGGCCTGGCCACAGACCTGGGCTCCGGAGGCAGGTAGCTGGGGGAGCTCCTCCCGAAGCTGAGCCGTGTTTGACAATGACGGCAGGGTTGAGGGCTTGAAGAGCCGCTCCTCGAAGACGCCAGGCTCCTGAGGTAACCGCCTGGACGCCCGTCTGGCGATGGTGTCGGCCTCCTGATTGGTGCCATGGGGCACATGCTGCAATTCCAACCCCCAGAACTGCTTCTCCATCCTGCGGACCTCCGCAAGGTAGGCTTCCATGTGCTCATCTTTTGGCTCGTACACCTTGTTGGAGAAATTGACAAGGAGCTGCGAATCGCCCTTGATGGTGAGGCATTTCACCCCCAGGGCTGCTGCGGCCTTCAAGCCCGCTATTAGACCTTCATACTCTGCTATGTTGTTGGAGACCTTTTCACCCTGCTGGAAACAGAGCTGCACAGCGTAGTAGAGCTTGTCTTGAGTGGGCGATATGAGCACCGCCCCAGCCCCAGCGCCATGCCTGGAGAACGCCCCATCGAAGTACATGACCCATCCCTCTAGCGCCTCGCTTCCCGGGGAGAGGGATCGATCCTCGTCGGCCTTGAGGCCTGGTGCCTCTGTCCATTCTGCCACAAAATCCGCTAAGGCTGCTCCCTTGATGACTATGGTCGTGCTGAATTCGAGCTAAAATGCTTGCAGTTCTATGTTCCACTCAGCGACCCTTCCGGTTGAGTTAGGGCTCCTGAGCACTCTCTCCAAGGGGTATGACGAGACGACCTTGATGGGGTGACCCTGAAAATAGTGTCGCAGCTTGCGTGGGGCGACCAGTAGCGCGAGGAGGAGCTTCTGAGGCATGGGGTACCGTGCCCTCGCGTCCCGCAACACCGTGCTGACGAAGTACACTGGGTGCTCAACGAGGTTGGGTGCATTAGTGCTGGTGGCGCCCTCCGGAGACCGTGGCGCCTCCTGAGGCGATGAGGCCTCCGGAGGCTGGCCATCTGGGAGAGGGGCATCTTCCGCCTCTGGTGCACTCCTCTGTGGCGGCTGATCCTCCTCAGTCGTGGTGGCGGTCTCTGTGGGCCTTCCTTGTTCCTGTTTTGCCTTGTCCCGGGCTGCTGCTGTGGTTTTGATTCGACGCTCTTCCCTAACCGCCACCAGGGCTGCGCTGGCGGAGTAGGGAGCGGCGGCGAGGTAAAGCACCAGGGGCTCTTGAGGGCGCGGAGCCACCATGACCGGAGGGCTGGTCAGGTATCTCTTGAGATCTTGGAACGCCTTGTCGGCCTCTTCAGTCCATTCAAAGGGCCCTTTTTTCTTCATTAGCTGGAAGAAGGGCAGCGCTCGCTCCCCCAACTTGGAGATGAAGCGCCCTAGTGCGGTCACGCGCCCAGTGAGCTTCTGCATTTCTCTGAGGGTCTTTGGCAGGCTCATGTCCTCGACCGCCTTGACCTTTTCCGGGTTAGCCTCGATGCCTCTGTGGGACACAAGGAAACCCAAGAGCTTGCCCAACGGGACTCCGAACACACACTTCTCTGGGTTGAGCTGCCGGCTCACTGTGTTGAGGCTCGCGAAGGTTTCCTCCAGGTCTTATATCAGGGTCCTGGCCTCCCGAGACTTCACCACAATGTCATCGACGTAAGCCTCAACATTCTTCCCGAGCTGCGGGCCCAAGGTGATGTGCATCAGCCGCTGAAAGGTCGCCCCTGCGTTACGCAGCCCAAATGACATGCATGTGTAGCAGTACACCCCACACGGGGTTAGGAAGGTTGTCTTTTTGACGTCTTCTACCGCCATCTTGATCTGGTGATACCCAGAGAAGGCATCCAAGAAGCACAACAGGTCGCATTCTGTGGTGGAATCGACGATCTGGTCGATGCGGGGGAGCGGGAACGGATCTTGCGGGCATGCCTTGTTGAGGTTGGTGAAGTCGACACACATGCGCTCCTTCCCTCCCTTCTTTGGCACAACGACAAGGTTGGCCAACCAGTCCGGGTATCGGACCTCGCGAATGACCCCGGCGACTTCCAGTTTGCGGGTTTCTTGGACTATGAAGGCCTGCTTTTCTGTGGACTGCCGCCTTGCCTTCTGCTTCACAGGGTGCATGTTGGGGCACACGTTGAGGTGATGCTCGATTACGCTCCTAGGGATCCCCGCCAACTGGTCAGGCTCCCAAGCGAACACCTTCCTGTTCGCGCGCAGGAACTTGACCAGGGCCTCCTCCTGCTCGGGCTCGAGGTTGGCGCCTATGGTGAAAGTGGCGTTGGTGGACCCGTCCTCATCGACGGGTATCTGCTTGGTTTCTGCCTTGTCTTGGGTGAACAACTGTTTCTTCTTGGCGGGCGCAGCCCCCTTGGGCTCGGGGGTCTCCGAGTCGGCGGGCTGTGCCGACGCCGCTGTCTTGAAGGAAAACTTGAGCACTCGCAGCGCGTCTCCGGTGTCCCCGTGCACGGTGAGGACGCCGCTGCTCTCGGGCATCTTCATGAGGTTGTACGCCGGGTGCGTCGCGGCCATGAACTGGGCCAGTGCTGGATAGCCGAGGATGGCGTTGTAGGGGAGGCCGATGGGGGCAATGTCGAAGTTGACCAGCTCCGTGCGGAAGTTGTCGTAGGTGCCGAAGGTTACTGGGAGACGGATCTGTCCCAAGGAGCTGGATGGCCCGCCCCCAACGCGTGAGAAGGGCCGGCTGGGTTGCAGCCGTTCCATGGGTATGCAGAGGAGGTTGAAGGCCTCAACCGAGAGCACGCTGAGGCCCGCACCGCCATCGATGAGAGTCCTGGTGACGGCCACCTGGCAGATGGTGGGGGTGCACAGCATGGGGAGCGCACCCAAGCAGGCCGAGTTGGAAGGGTGGTCCTCCGGGCTGATGGTCAGGCCGGCCTTGGGCGCCGCCCGGTCCGGGAGAGCCCCCTGCCGCGTGGAAGCGACGCTGACCCGGCGGACGAACGGCTTGACGCGGTGGCTTGTAGGCGGCGCCTGCGAGCCGCCCAGGAGGGCCGCGACGACCGGGGGTGTTGGTTAGCGTGGTGGGTGAGGAAGAGGCCATAGAGCTCTTCCCAAGAGGCCACGGAGGCTGCCGGAAGGTGGAGCAGCCATGCGCGCGGAGCGCCGGTGAGGGTCATGGGAAGCGAGTTGGCCATGACCCTATCATTACCTCCAGCTTCGAGGATGGCCTCCTCGTACGCCAGCAAGAAGGCCAGCGGATCAGTCGCGCCGCTGTAGCGCGGCGACGTCGTTGGCTTGAACTTGTCCGGCCACCGTACCCGTTGCAGGGTTGGGGCCAGGGCTCGGAGCCCCCTGGCCCCCGTGTTGGCACCGACGGCCGGAGCGGGCGACGCGCTACTCATCGCGAGGCAGGTCGTGGCAGTGGCGGAAGGGAAGACTCCGGTGCACCCCTACCTGGCGCGCCAAATGTCGGATTTAGGGTTCCGGCAGACCCTTGAGGTTCGAACACTGGGGTGCGCGCGGAGATTTCGCCTCCTACCTACCTGAACCCTGCCGCCTCGCGGAGATCTAAGCTATGGAAAGAACAACGCAAGAGACACAGGGTTTATACTGGTTCGGGCCACCGTTGTGGTGTAATACCCTACTCCAGTTTATGGCGTGGTGGATTGCCTCTTGGGCTGATGATGATGAGCAATACAAGGAAGAACAGCCTCGCGAGGGTCTGTTCTTGGCTGGGGCGATGAACTGCTAGGAGGAGTTCAGTCACCCCTCTCTCTCTCTTTCTGATTCTCGATCTGTTCCGATTCTAATCCTCCACCTCTCATTCTCTCTACCCTGGGGTTGGCTAGTCCTATTTATAGGCGAAGGCCCTGGGCCTCTTCCCAAATATTGAGCGGGAAGGGCGCCAACAATTGGCCATTTTGAAGGGGAACATATGGTACACTTATCCTGACTAAAGTTGGTCTTCGCCTGCCAAAGGCTCTGGTGGTGACGCTGGCTTGGGCTCCACAATGACTTCCTCCCTGCCGCTGGGCTGGTCTTGGTCTCGTTGCACCGAAACGGGTGCCTTTGCTTGATACTCTCGCCTGCGCTTGCTCCCTTTGCACCAATGAGGAAAGAAGGACACTGCGCGGGCTGGCGCCCTTGGTTGTCATGGCTTGCGTCACGGGCACCTCATGAGGTACCCCGCCTTGATCTCTCCGCCTCCTCGCGAGCCAGCCTGATGAGGCCGCGCCTGAGGAAGCTCCGTGTCGTCCGCCCCGCGAGGGTCTTGGGTATGTGTTGATGAAGATGGGCCGTGCTGGGCCCCCCTTTGAGCCACGCCGCAGGCCGCAGGCAGGCAAGTCTGGGGACCCCCATTCCCAGAACGCCGACAACCCCCCAAACCACCATGGCCAACTATCCGGTGAACCCCACTCCCTTCCTACCGGCCGGCTGGTCGGTCGAGCCTAGGCCGGCGGACCGCAAGATTCGCGCCGACATGGTCGTCAACCCCATTCCTCCGCTCAATAACAGCTTCTTGGCCATTGCGAAGGTGAGCAGATTCGTCCCACTGCATCTTCGAGAGGAGCTCCGCAACACGATTGAAGGTCTTCTCCATGAGGCGGGTCTGCACACCACCGGATCTTCAGACCATCCCCTGGGTATCGGTATGTTCGCATTTGCCAACTCCTTCATCAGAGATACTACAGTAAACAATACCTTCCAACTTGATGATGAAGATCTGGTAGTTTCATTTGTGCGCCACAATGCGGCTTTGAACATGCGCAACACCACCTATGGTCGAGAGGTTTGGCTTATGTACATTGGCTTTCCTGATGATTATCAAACGGATTTTTACCTGCAACGATCTGTAGATGATTATGGCCGTCTGGTTTCTTGGAACAACCCCAATATAGACCGCCGTGTTGTGCTGATCAAAGTCAGAGTCATTCACATGCATCTAATCCCTAAGAGTATTGTTGTCCGTCAGTTGGGAGGGGACAGGGCCTGCTGGACAGCTACAGTTTTTATTCTCCGGGGAGCAGACTGGAATGCCCATGACCCTGAAGTGCCTATTGCAGATGAAGAACCTCCGCCCGCTAATGGTGCGCCTCACCCTATGTTTGGAGATGGCCTTACTGCAGAGCAGCTCTACCAGCAGCAGTTACAAAACTGGCTGATTCAGAACGGTGTGGCCAATGAGAATGACCCTCACAATGCTGCACACCATGATGCTCCTCAACATGCCCAGTGGGATGCCTGGCCTGAACCTCCAGTGCCTCAAATGCCTGCCGCCCTTGTCAATTTTCAAGCTTGGTTAGCAGCTCAGGGTCTCCGTGTCCAAGATGGAATTTTACCTGAAGACAACATTTCGGATAGTCTGAATTCTGCTTGGGACTCTAGCTCTCAAGGCAGCACTAATGGGTCAATTCAAACTGCTGCAGGACCTGATAGTACATTGCTAGTGCTTCCTACTAGGAATGAAGTTATTGTTGTTGACATTGCTGTCTCTTCTGACACTCTTCGTGTTAGCATTTCGGTGGAAGGTAATGATCTGACCAATGTGCTCCTAGATGACATAATTCCCCGCAACATATTTACGGCATACCTTTCTCGCTCCATTTTGTCTGTTGTCGCTGCCTATGGCCCTTGGAGCTCCAGGTATGGTTTACCTCCTCTGGAACTGCAACCAGCTACCCCATCCACCGAATTCCAAGTGGGAACCAATGATGCTCTGTTTTCAGTCCGCCTCACCCCCCGTATTCTGAACATGCCGCCACAGCCATCTTCAGTTCAGATATCAGAACTTTTGGATGATGAGGCAGTCCTTGCTGACGAAGAGCCTGCTCACCCAGTGACTGCTGTGTCTGAACCTGCTGTGGAGGACCATACTGTGCACTCGCCTGATAGTGATCTTCACTCTGTTATGTCTGGGTCCCCTGCTCCATTAGATATGCTTGATGTGGTTGATGCTGGAGCTCTTGCCCAGCAAGTGGATGATACTACTTTGGCGCCAACTGGTATTTCAACTCCTGGGCCTACTGCCATGACTGCACATTTCCAGGACACTGACTTGGGCTTGGCCCAAGTGCTACCTGAACCAGGCCCATCTCCAGTTCGCACTCGCCGCTCCAAGTTTCAGGCTCCTCTGGTCACTACTGAAGTAAGGCGCAGTACTAGATCCACTAGATATGATGGCTTCAGAGTGCCCCAAATTTCTAAAGTCCGTGCTCCTGTTACCAAGGTCAAGCCAAGACATGTTCCATCTGCTGCTTCAAGCTCCTCTGCACCTGCACCAGTCCAAGCCCCTCCACCCACATCTCTTCGCACTATGCAGGAGATTGGCATCAACCGCTGCGCGGTGCCTCCTTCTGAGCTCACGGACGAGGCGCTCTTGGCTGCTGCATCACCTGACGATCAGGCAGGAACTGATGGGGAGGACGCTATTGCCCTGGAGTAATACTCTGGTTCTTCATTATGCCCCTTTTGCGTAACTGGAATGTACTCTGTTGGAATGTCCGTGGCTTAAATTCAGACAAAAAACTTCTGGCTCTTTCTAATGCTATCTCTGTTAGTGGTTGCGCCATAGTTTGCCTTCAGGAAACTAAAAAACCTTTTGTGGATCTGGCGTTTATTAAAAACTAGTCGACCCGTTGCGCCAAATGGTGCAGAGACCCGCTGATTCCATGTTAGCGATGAAAAGAAAATCTATGGTTTAGTTGATTTTGGTACGGGCAATCACATATGACAACAAATTAATCTCTCTTAGTTGGAAAAAACGGGGGCTTGCTGTCTACAATAGACGTATATACACATTTAAATTCGGTAGCATAGAGTTCTATTTGAAACAAAATTTATGTAACAAATATAATCCACGGTATTTTCTTGTCTATAATGAGATGCATATACACATTCTAATTTGGTAGCACAAAGTCCCATTCAAAATCATGCCACATGCGGTAACAAATTTAACCCACTTTAATAAAAAAAAGTATAGGTTTGTTGTCTACAATAAGATGTACATGCATATTTTACTTTGGTAGTGTAGGGTCTCGTTCGAATCCACATCGCGTTCAAAATATAGGTATTTTTCAATAAACTTCTGTTTGAGCATGCAAGTACTCACGGTAAGAATTTAGACCAAAAATAGTACATATTTTTTTGCCTAAGAACATATATGTATACTTAACACCATGTATGAAATCAGTTGAGGCCTTATACTATTTTAAGAAGAGTAGTGTTTCTATCAACTTTGTTTTTGTGTGTTTGAAAAAAAAAGTAATTATGTGCCACTTAGACGCACGTATATTTCAAAGCAGTCATATGGCACCCAGTTCGGACCATGAAAGCAGTCGTATGGCAGCCAGTTTGGCCCATGACTCGAGCAACTTATTTATCCCTTCTTCCTCAGCAGCTTCATTCAGTCAGCGAAAAAACTCCTAAGTAGTACTTACATCATCTCAATAATTGGGATGGATATCATCCACTACAATGAAGAACAACATTTCTGTATATCTTGAACAATAATAACGTCATTTACAATACATTTGGTCAAGAAACCAATTAGCAGAAGAATAATAACATTTCTCTATATCTCAAATTCCACATATGGGATTATTAATATCTCGACTTGTATGGATGGCTTCACTCATAACAATACATATGACTTCTGTTTATTTGCCTGACAAAATGTCCATCAGAAGAATTACTCATATAGGAGGAAGTGGGGAGTATTTCAAACTGAAACAAAGAATTGATCCTAACTACGTGAAGTGCAATAGCTTTAAAGCCTCTGAATATATTCTGCTGCTACTCCACCAGGAAAGTGCAGGGCTTCAAGAACCAAAAGAGGCCACTCGAGCTCTCTTTGGACTCATAAGCCCTGTTGACTGTTGTTGTTTAAATCCTTAACCCCAAAAGGTTGACTCTTGGCATCTCTATTGTTCTCCCGACCCTTATTAGCATAGCTGTTTACCATAATGGTGTTGTTTGGAAAAATCATAGTACAATGCACAACAAAATTAGTGCCACATGTTGATGCCACTAATTAAAAAAAACACCCTTAAGAAACACAATCAACTGAACCTTGAACACAAGTAGGCCTAGAGCTAGAAAACAATACATCATATTACTAAGCAAAAGCAAGTAGAAATATCAAATTGAGAGGCAGAACTACTTGAAAACGAAAATGTTGGCAAAGTAAAATAGAAACATCAATGATTTTCTCGACGTCACACAGGAGATAGCAGTAGGAAACATATAATTGCCCTCTGGGTAAACCTTGAACTCCTTTAGAGAAAGCAAAAGATAAAGGAGGATGAAACAAACGGTGACAGAAAGAAGCATCTAACTTATCTTGGATGGAAAACAAAGTAGGACAGTAGCATTTCTAAAACGGTTGCATTGATTCATATTAACGGAGACATTCTCTTGAAACAACATTCGTTAAAAAATGTAATTTACTTTTAACAGTGGCATTGCTTAAATTTTCCGGCGGCATTCTTAGATTAACAACAGCAAAATAACTGCATGGGACATGCCAACACCATGTGCGTCCACACGTATAAATGGGTGATGCAGAGTATGTAGCCAAGCAGCATATATGCGTTGGTCCCATATTTGTTCTCTTTGAACCTTCTTCCTATGTGAGGGCAACAAATCTAGTCGTGCACAAACTACCCGCCCCCCCAGTTTCTTTCCCTTATCAACAAAGAGATCGGTTCCTTACAGATGTGTGTACTGGGTTACCCCCTTTTCCCCTTTTCGACCTACAAAGCGGCTGGATAGCCAGTCTATACTACTTTCCGCCCCTCCGTTCCTCATTGAACCACGTCCTAGATTCTTGCTCCATCCCACCGCACCCTTCTTTCCTCTTTGAACCAAGACCTAGATTCGACTACAGATCGAAAAAGATGCACATGCATCTAGAGCAACGACGGTTTCAAAGAAACTTATACCTTAGGGTCGTCGGGATGTGGCAAGGCATGCGGCGGGAGGCAGGATCTGCCCACACTACATACGACAGTGAGGAAGAAGGGGTCGGTGGCCCTCCTGCACAGGTGCTGGGTGAAAGAGAATAGCGCAGCCGGCAGTGGATTGCCTCCCTCGCCGAAGGCAATAGAGTGAATGTTGCACCTCCTCCCCTTCCCGGTGCGACGGGATACGGACGCCTCCTTCACCCGCTGTGAGGGGGGAGAGAGAGACAAGAGGCCAACGCAGTCTTGTTTAGATCTGGTGAAGAGAGGGTGAGAGACTGTGAATATAGCAAACCCTAGCAAATGAATGCTGAGCCTCCAGCGTGTAACATATATGTAGTGCGGCGAGCGTGTGGAGAGTGCAAACCCTAGCGAACAAGCGATGAGGCTCCCGCTTATATATATACTACTGTAGTACGGACTGAGCTCCGGTGCCTTCACTGCACCTGCTTTTGGCTGTATGACAGGTGAGCCAGCCACATTTTGGGCCCACCTGTCGTAAATCCAAAGGCAGGTGCACTAAGTCAATGAAGCTGCGTCCATATAGTACTCTCGTGTATACGACTAAAATATAGTGGAGTGATTTTCTTATTCTCTCCATAACAATTGTTTTAAATTGTGTGAGTACGAAACGAAACTCTTTATTCAATGTACAGTGAAGAAAACTAGTACTACTTCCGATGAACTAACGATCCACGCCCACGCGACCTGGTCGCACTTCCTGTCCTTCACGTGTGGTACACTACCCTCCCTTAAGTGAACAACCACACATGCGCCAAATTATCGGAAACGTGTGAGAGTGTGTACAAATAAAGAAATTTAGTTTCAATTATCGGAAAGGTTTGAGAGTATTACAAAGTTTGACTTCAGTCAAATCTAATATGCGGAGTAAATAAAAATGGAGGGCTACTGCGTCCATCCGGGTTTTTAGTCAACACCATTTTTTAAATCAAAGTTAATAGGTGGACAAATAAAATTACACGGGAGCTGGAGACAAAGTTGTGATAAGGCTTAGAAATCATTACAAAACTTATGCTCTTAGTACCAACGTCGATCCTTCTCCGAGGAAACATTTGGTTCATAGCCAATTGTGTGATAAAATTGCACCAACGTTAAAGACAATTGCGTCTCCAACGCAACCAAGGTGAACTGACGAAGGATATCATCTTTGTGCGTAACAAGCAAAGAGCACTGATGGAAGACAACTTGTTTTTCGTCGAAAATCGATCAGCTTCACCAGCCGACGCAACCCATGAGGCGCAACCATGAGCATCGATAGGTCATCGTGGTGATGCATCATCCATTTGGCATCAAGTTTGGGTGAGGCACCTATGAAGTTCGACAAATCCTCACTGTGGTATGTTTCTTCTCAGTAATCAAGCTCGAGGAAGGAAGAACCACGTGGCAGAGGACAGTGAGGCGGAACAACAATGGCCATCCAATTTTGTGCAATTCCACTAAAATTGAGGAAGACATGCCCGGTATGGAGACACGCATCGCTGTTTCCAAAAATATAAAAAATGGTTAGCAACGACATCTCAATTGTCAATAAGAATTAATGAAAAGTACACCAACAAACACAAGCATCATAATTATCTTGATGGGAACTAAACTAGGATACCCGAGAAAAAGAGCATTTCTTCATTTAACCAGTGATAGTACTACCACCATATGGACAATGACCGCACAACCACCATGTACTTTTTGTCGAAACAACATGTATACCTCCACTGAGGCATAAATCAGGACAACTTTTCAAGTGGCATTTCCTCTATAATAGTAGTACTAGTAGGTGATGTTGAACCAGCCGAAGAACCCTGGCTACTATGCATGGGGAGCTGGGGAGTAGTCGCATAGAAGAAAACCCACACGCAGCAACCTGGGGAGCTGGACCAGCACAAGAAGTTATACCTCAGGTGGGCGAGATATCGTTTAGGCGGGCGGGCAGGATCTGCCCACACGATAGCAGCGAACAAGGGCGTGGAGGATCTTCGTCCGCGCCAGCGCCGGCTCCGAGAGGACGGTGCGCATCGGCTTCCTCCGTCGCCGACGGCGACAATGTCAACGCCGCACCTCCTCACCTCCCGCAGCGGATGGGATTCGGCCGGATCTATGACCACCGGTGAGGAGAGAGATAGAGTGGACACTGTCATCTTGTTTTGATATGGAGAGGGTGAGAGAGCGAGACGCGAGAAACTCTATCAAACAAGAGGCTATAATGGAGTAAGAAAATCTCTCCACAACAGTGGTTTTAAATAGAATACGCGCGTTCCCGGAAAAAGGAAACGAAAACCGGCGGATAATTTTTTAAGGGTCTGTCTAGGACACATCTAGATGTGACATAGTTATGTCACATATAAGTTGATGTCCACTCTGTTTGTGGTCTTTTCCTAGTTTTTTTGTTTCTTGTTGCTACATTATATACTTGTGGGAGCTTAGATGTGATATCCTTAAAAAACATCTAGATGTGAATTAGACAAACTGATTTTCTAATGTACCAAGAAAGAAAACTCAATCAAAAACACGCCCCTGCTTCCAGGTCGCGAGAGTCATCGCGCACACACACATAGACATAGACATGCATATATGTGTTTACGTAAAATTCCATTTCCATCTCCATCTCCAATCATATTTGTCCAACTGGCACATTATTTACGTTGTCAATTATATACGCAGCAATATTAACGTACATCATCTCTTGTTTGCGCACGTCCGGACCGCTGCCACGGCCGGTCCTTACCAACCCGAACCCTCTTCATCACCCACGCGTGCTACATGCCCGAAACGGTCAGTGTGCATTCATGCCCGGCCAGAGAGGACGCGACCTCTCACTGGCGTCGGCATTGAAGCGGCGCACCGGCCCAGAGAACGCCGCCCGCGCCGCTTCCGGGTGCACGCGGCTGCTCCGCGTTCAAAGGTCGCAATAGCCGGCTACAACATGCATGTAAAAAGTTCTTGGGAGTCTGTGCTATAGCTAGCTGTCCTCCCCCAACTCGTCAATCTCTTCCAGTAGTGCTAGTACTCCATGGAGCGATCCATCGACAAGAAGGCGGGAAAGTTATGGTATACTACTCGGTTTGCAGTGAGTGGCATGCCGAGCGACCGTGTGGGGTCGAGCCGTAGAGGAGGGTGAGACACGAACACGACAGACGTGATTTAAACGTTGGTTTTGCTCGATGGCGCGATCCAACGAAACAAAATGTTGGTTTCTCTCCGTTTCCATTTTTTCTCCGGAAAAACGGAAACTTTTCCACTCCATTTTCATTCCTATTCCAAGTTTGCCCCGTTACAACATTCCATCAAATACAAAGGAAAACTAACACGCATGCTGATGCATCTCAATGATTCACAGATCATAGCCAATATTTACTTCACAACTAAAGAAAAAAGTTGTGAGAGCGTGTACGAAAGAAAAACTACTGATGGGGTCACTATGACTTAAACCCTAAACCCTAAACATGATTTAATTTCCAGGCCAGGTAGAACCTGTCGAAGGAAATACGGTTGGCACCCTCGGATCATACGATGCTTTTGTGCAGATCCACTAAAATCGACCTGAGCATCCCTGATGGCAAAGATATTGAACAAGTTTGATTAGAATAATAGTATTGGCACTAGTTCATGAGACATAAACTCATCACAAGTAGAAGCCAATAGAAGTAGAGAAAGATCGACATGGAGATGGAGCTACGGCGGTGGAGCAAGTCGGCTCCAAAAGGAAGATGGACTACCTGGGACGTCGGGCTGTAGCTAGAAGGGCGGTTGGGACGCGACATCAGCCAATACCGCGGTGACCCCCGATTGGGACGCACCGACTGTGGGTTTTCTCCCTCGCCGATGTCGACCGCGTCTACGCAGAACATTGTTCCCTTCCCCCAGCTGCGAGATCAGGCCCGTCATTCTATGCTTGTGAAGAGAGCAACATAAGCAAGCAGGCTTGTAGCTTAGGCTCCTGCTAGTGTATATATAGTGGTTTTCTTTTTCTCTCCATATCAACCATTTTATATTGCGTACGTGTCATTCAAGAGTGAAATGATGGTTGCTTCTTCCGACTAAATTACTGTGTGATTTGACTGCTCCTTAGTGGCCCCTACACGTACTCCCCCTACGTGTATGCAACAGTCACACGTACACATGGACGCAAAAACGCGCGCGACGCCCTAATGCATGCATGTCCGAGCACACGACGGAACACACACGGTCACGCTCAAGTGCTCAACCTACACGTGCATGCACACACATACTCAGTCAGGGTGAGCTAGTGACCGTATGAACACCGGAATATATATATATATATATATATATATATATATATATATATATATATATATATATATATATATATATATTGAGCGCAATGAGCGTATTATGAAGTCCACTGACCATATTTTTACAAATATACAGTGACAGAAAATGTATTTATCTCGTTTGAAATTAAGCCATATTAAACGGAAAGGAGACAGCATGGACTAGCATTACTTTGTTGTGTCCCGTCAACTTGCCGAACGAGGAGAAGGTTGCAGGACGGGAGAAGCTTGCACGCGGTGGCTCGCAGGACAAGGAGAAACTTTTGACTAATGCAAGCTCTCCCTCGCTCAGGCGGTGGACGTGCAACAATTAATTCGGTGTCAGATTGCCAGAAGCATACACTATACTACTAGTGATATTATTGTTCGACTCCCCGAACAGCCAAGCGCAAAGTTTACTAGTACTACTACTATAGTCCATAAAGGTACATACTATACTAGTACTAGGAATCGGATGGAGGAGCGTCTGCACTCTTATTATAATTTCAAAATGTGATAAAGCAATCTTCAACACATTTGGTTCTCTTCGAGGGTTCTCGCATGTGATAATGGAAGTTGATTGCATGGAACACTCGCCACAATTCTCGCTTAATTCTGGCTCATATCCTGTTACAAATAGTAGCGCTCGGTAATATTTCCTCTTTTTTTGTTATTCAGCATGTAAACAGGTCAGCAAGCCTTGCGGCGCATCTTCGTGTGAACCGTGCTTGCTGCACTTTGAATGTGGCCGAGAGCTGGCTTGATGAAACACCTCGCTTCCTACTTCTTTTTTTGCGGGGTACCTCGCTTCCTAGTGACCAGTGTCTTGGCTGATCGCCCTAAGAATGTTTATATATGAATAAAGCTCTCTCATTTACCGGCAAAAAAGATTAAGCCATATTAACCGGAAAGGAGGGAGTATGGACTAGCACTACTTTTTGGTGTGTCCCGTCAACTCTCAGAACGAGGAGAAGCTTGCGGGACAAGGTGAAGCTCGCTTACGCATTTTGACTAATGCAACCTACCCTCGGTGGATATGCATCAGTCCATTCGGTGTCAGATTGTCAGAGGCATACACTGTAGTACCCAACATGCGTATTACCATCATTGTTCGACTTCATGAAGGGGCGAAGAGCCAAGCGCAGTAGTACGCGTACTTGGTTTTGCACCTTCATACTACTCCACCCTCCGTCACAGTTTACAGGGCGCGCTTCATTATGATGCATTTCTCTCAATGCATTTCCACCACCAGAGAGACTTTAGACATGTTTGGTTTAATGCTCAATTAATTAGGGTGTGGTAACCGCAATCAAGTCCACAATTTTCTCTCCATGTACTGTACTACTACGGAGTGCATGCATGTGTGTACCCGGGGTGGAAGCATTGCATGCATGTGTGTACGCATTATTCCCTCTAGTAATAGACGTCGTGCTATAACTACCAATGCTATTTTTCAGGCCGATCGCTAGTCGCCTTGGTCCCACAGATTTTTTTCTTTTTTCTGAAGCGCGCTGTATAAATAGTGACAGATGGAGTAGTATGAGTAGATTCAAAGAAGAGTGTATTGATGGTTGCTTCTTCAGAGAAACTTACAGTGGGAAAGGTGGGGCTTATGATTTGAATGCTCATTACTCACTATTAATGCGGCGCAACGACCGGGCTGAGTCTCCCATGCGGTTGTGCACTACCCCCTCGGTTCTTAAATATACTCCGGAGTATTTGTCTTTCTAGAGATTTCAACGAGTGACTACTCAAATCACTACAAAAAAAAGACACATCCGTGACATTTTGGGCTGAAGGAAAAAAATTTCTGTCATACATATGACACTTCTATAACAATAATTGTGACAAAACCCGGTATCATCATAGATGTGGTGGGCTCCTACTTCTATGACAAAAAATCATGACAGAAAATGGGCTTTTCGTCCTGGGCGGGCCGGAGACGCAGGTGCATGACATTCTTTGGGTCGTCCATGATGGAAAAACCGTGGTAGAAGCAAGGGGGAGGAAAATTTTGGGGAGTTCCCGATTACGGTGGGAGGTCGGGGGTCGAGCGATGCGCGTTTCTCTCATACACATACGCGCGTGTGTGCGAGGCGTTGGCTCTAACTGAACCCGAGCGAGGCGTTGGGCTCTAACTGAACCCGAGTGATTGCACTGCAGGTTACACGTTACTGAACCCGAGCGATCGATCGATGGTTGTTAACTGAACCCGATCGAGCGATTCCTTCGCTACTACTGCTAACTGAAGCCGATCGATGGGATGAACAGTGAGCGTTGCGGGGGTTTGGATGAACAGTGAGCGGTGGCGTTGCCTCTGGATGAACAGGACCCCGTGGTGTGGTGGAGGGCTGGATGAACAGTAGACGATGGAGGGGTGCCCGTGGAGGGGTGGATGAATAGGACCCCGTGGTGTGGAGGGCTGGATGAACAGTAGACAATGGAGGGTGCCCGTGGAGGGATGGTTGAACAAGACCCCGTGGTGTGGAGGGCTGGATGAACAGTAGACGGTGGAGGGGTGCCCGTGGAGGGGTGGTTGAACAGGACCCCGTGGTGTGGAGGGCTGGATGAACAGTAGACGGTGGAGGGGTGCCCGTGGAGGGGTGGTTGAACAGGACCCCGTGGTGTGGAGGGCTGGATGAACAGTAGACGATGGAGGGGTGGTTGAACAGTAGCCGGTGGAGTAGCGCGTGGTGGAGGCTGGATGAACAGGAGCCCGTGGAGGCTGGAGGAGGTTGACGTTGGATGAACAGTAGCTCGTGGAGGCTGGAGAGGGTCGACGGTGGAGATGAACAGTATCCCGTGGAGTCCCGTTTTGCGGTACGCCACACCCCTCCCGATGAACAGGACCCCCATTTCGACCTTAGCGCTCCAACACAAGTCCATTTCCTCCGTTTTGCGGTACGCCACACCCCTCCCGATCAACAGGACCCCCGTTTCGACCGTAGGAGGTCCGTTTCCTCCATTTTGCGGTACGCCAGACCCCTCCCGATGAACAGGATCCCGTTTCAAACGTGGCCGGTCGAACACAAGGCCGTTTCCTCCGTTCTGCGGTACGCCAGGCCTCGTTTCCATCGCCTGTTCCGTCCAAGCCCTCGCGATGAACATGACGCATTCCGTTGCCTTCCCATGAACACGACGCATTCTGTTGCCTCCCCATGAACACGACGACGATGCTATCTCTCCGTTCCGACCCAGCCATGTCAACGAGCCCTTGCCATACGTATGCGCGAGTAGGCGTTCGAGACCCCGCCCGTATGTACACATACGTGGCCGTATTTTCTTTCTTGCACCCTGGCCGCTTCTACTACGACACGTGCGCGCCTCTACATCCACTAGTATATATGTACATACACGTTCGCCACTAGAATGACAACGCTACGTATGCTTCGACCAGGTGGGTCCCGACTGTCAGGCACTTCCTTGCGTGCGAAGATGTAGCCGGTGGGTCCCAGCAGTCAGGGGCAAACGTTTTTTTCACGAAATACGGTGGCCCGTCCGGTGGGTCCCCACTGTCAGGTGGAGGAATAATTATTTTGCACGTAATAAGGAGGCACTTCCTCGCTGCGGCCGTGGACCCAGCTGTCAGCCTCTCCACGTACAGTCCACGTCCGATGGAAGCCGTTCCTTGACCACGTTGACCACGCCGCGCCGAGAGCACCAGGGCGGTGGATGATGGCGAGGCCTAGGAAGGGGACGACGCGGAGTCGGGGAAGACGCGACAGTGGATGCCCACGCGTAGAGGAGTACGAGGGTTCACTGGTTCGCTGCGGTGTGATGCTGCCATCGCCGCAGAATAACAGGGGGTGTGGGTGAGTAGAGGGATGGCCTAGTCAGTGGTGGGAGTAGTAGGGGGCGGTGAGGCCTCCGCCGCATCGCAGCCGGCCACGGGAGGCAGGAGCACGAGGCACGACCGGCGCTGGTTTGGCCGGCTGGAGCAAGAAGACCAGAGGTTGAAGAAGCACTACGGCCGTTGGATGGACATCGTACGGTCACTGGAGCTAGAATCATGCATATTGACTAAGTTGACAAAGCCCTCTATCCCCGTCAACTTAGTAGGCCCACAAGTCAGCCTGCCACCAAGGTGGGTCCCAGCTAACATGGGAAGTATTCATTTTTTTGTGCATAATAAGGAGGCACTTCCTTGCGTGCGAAGATATAGCTGGTGGGTCCGAGCTGTTAGCGGCGGTAACGTTTTTTTCGTGAAATACAGAGGCCCTTTCGATGGGTCCCTGATGTCAGGTGGAGGAATCATTATTTTATGCGTAATAAGGAGGCATTTCCTTGCGTACGGCCATTGACCCAGCTGTTGGCCTCCCCATGTACAATCCACTTCAGATGCATGTCTGTCATTGACCACGTTGACCAGGCCGCGCCGAGAGCACCAGGGCGGTGGACGACAGCGAGGCCTAGGAAGGGAACGACATAGAGGCAGGGAAGACTCGGTAGTTTTTTCCCACGCAGAGGGGAGTACGACTGTACGAGGGTTTACTGGTTCATCTGCCATCGCCGGAGAATAACAGCAGGTGTGGGTGAGTAGAGGGATGGCTAGGCCGGCGATGGGAGTACGGTGGGGCGGTGAGGCCTGCGCGGCAGCACAGCCGGCCGCGGGGAGGAGGGAGCAGGCAGTCCCGTCGGCGCTTGTTTGAGCGGCTGGAGCAGGAAGAGCAGAGATTGAAGAAGCACGATGGTCGTTCGATGGACATCCAATAGAATCCAACAAATTCTCCACGCATAAAAAAATAATGTAATTTAAAATCTTGAAATGAAAAAATATATTTTAAACCAATTGCCGGTTTGATGTGTTTTAAAAATGTACAGCCCATTTCTCATTACTGATGGGCCATTTTCTCGGCCAGTCGAATGAAGCTCTCCTCGTCTTGAAAGATTTGCAGCCCAACATGCCTGACAAAGCGACTTACTTGGCAAATCACAAAAAAACTGGGCTCTCCATGTACAATACTCTCTTTACGGTCAGCCTCTCCACGTACAGTACTCTTCCGATGGAAGTCGGTCGTTGACCACATTGACCGCGCCGCGCCGAGAGCACCACGGCGGTGGATGACGGCGAGGCCTAGGAAGGGGATGACGCGGAGCCGGGGAAGACACGGCAGTGGATGCCCATGCGGAGAGGAGTACGAGGGTTCACTGGTTCGGCTGCGGTGTGAGGCTGCCGTCGCCGTAGAATAACAGGGGGTGTGGGTGAGTGGAGGGATGGCCTGGCCAGTGGTGGGAGTAGTATGGGGACGGTGAGGCCTCCGCGGCAGCACAGTCGGCCACGGGAGGCAGGAGCATGCGACACGACCGGCGCTGCTTTGGGCGGCTGGGGCAAGAAGACCAGAGGTTGAAGAAGCACTACGGTCGTTGGATGGACATCGTTGACCACGCCGCGCCGAGAGCACCAGGGCGGTGGACGACGGCGAGGTCTACGAAGGGAACGACACGGAGCCGGGGAAGACACGGTAGTGGCTGCCCACGCGGTGGAGAGTACGAGGGTTGACTGGTTCGGTTGCCGTCGTCGAAAAATAACAGGAGGTGTGGGTGAGTAGAGGGATAGATAGGCCAGGGATGCGAGTATGATGGGGCCGTGAGGCCTTCTCGGCAGCACTGCCGGCCATGGGAGGCGGGAGCAGGCGGTTCCGACGGCGCTGGTTTGCGCGGCTGGGGCAGGAAGATCAGAGACTGAAGAAGCACGATTACCGTTAGATTGACATCTAACGATCTGACGCTGGTAGAGTCGATTGTTGACTAAGTTTCTTTTTTGAGAAACCTTGTGTACGATGAACTTAGTAGGCCCACAAGTCAGCCTCCAAATATGTGGCAGACAACATAAAGCCCATTTGCTATTTTTTATAATTTGCAGCCCATTTGCTAATTCTTAAGTAATTTATTACAACCCATTTTCTGCCCAGGACCACGGTCAAAAAGTCCAACCTTATTTTGCATATTTCGGTGGAGTCCGAACTGTTGTAATCCCGAAATGATAAACATTTTTTTAAGAACTTATTGATTTGCCAAAAAATGGTTTTTTTGTAAGCAAATAAGACGTGGGACAATTTAGTTGGTTTAAGGGAAAACCAGTGGTAAAAAAATCAGCGCTGGGTGGGAAAAAACAACAAAAATTAAGGATGTAAATATGAAAAGGGAATTTTATGTGTTTTCAATATAATGATACGTGTATATGAACTAGTAAAACTATAGGTAGAGATTAGAAAATGGATGTAGGACATGCGTTTCAAGAGGAAAATAGAACTGGGATGTGTGTTTGATTCAGTAAAAAAATTGGCTCTGGATGTTGTAAGACAAAATATAACTAACGCTGGCGGGCCAGAGGCCAGTAGATACCTGATGGATCTTTGTGCCCCGTTATCGTCATGGGCTGGGCCTGTTAAAAACAAAACAACCCTAGGCAATCTACAGCCCAGTTGAAACTTGCTCGACCTGAAAAAACAATATACGTGCTCATTAAACGAGAGAATTCTGCAAGTACAGACTGATAACTGGGATGCAGCACGGATATTGTTTTTTTATCGTGATAATAAGTGCATGCACTCGTTTCGAAAAAATTGGAGAACTGGGAATTCGAACGGCGGGTGCTTATGCTACCCATCAAATAAAAACCAGGTGCCTGAAAATTTGTTTCGAAACAAATGATTCAGCTTTATATCCACGTCGACCCTCGGCATGATGGTTGGAAGCAAATGCAAGTTCACACCAAAAGATCGTTAACAACAATACCAACTTGCGGACGACAAGGTAGTACAACTACCAATACCAAACTAACTTATAATCTTTGTACTCCTAGCCCTAGTGTTCGTCTGGTAGAAAATCTTGCAGAGGACCAGCTCCCGCTCCTTCTCTTGCTCCAGGTCCCTGAGGTGGTACTGGTGCATCACCCAGTTGGTCCTCTACCGGTCGAAGTTCTTGTTGGTGTGCAGCACCAGAACCTTTTTTGTTGCCCGTCTGCCGGCCGTTGACCATCACCGGCAAGGTATTGCCGGTCTTGTGCCACATCGCGTGCATGCCGCACTCCGACTGTATCTTGCGACGCGTCCACGCGCCCCTTTTGAACGCCCTGGAATTGCGCTGGAAGAAATGCTTCCTTAGGCCACTTAGTGTGATACCTGCAGTATTGTGGAATACAGGTTTTAGTGTACCTAGTTGGCATTTTCATAACATCTTTGGCATGTTGCAGTCACTTGTTTCACTTTTTATTAACTGTCAAATTGTAATTGTTTCACCAGGTCTGCGTCTAAAAAGAAAAATAGAGCTATAAACAAAGGAATATGTTTGTGCAAGTAGACGGCCGATCGGTGTCTTACCTGGAAGTTTCTCAGGTTGGGTGTAACATATGCCGTGCTCGTTGTCGATGGTTGGTATGAACAAATCGATGAGAGACTGAAATCTCGCGCTGTCAGCATTCACTTTGGCCTCAGGGTGCTCGATCAGCTCCTGATCCGTGGGATCAAACTTGATGCCAGCCGGCAGCACGGGCCAATCCTTCTTCGACTTGCATCGGTAATTCTAGTTATATGCTACTCAATGTATGATCAATCGACTGTTTTAAGTGAATGATGAAAGATTTCGACAGATAAGTGGTACTCCAAATCTGAAGTCCAGAATATCCGAACACGCCGCCGAGATTCTTGTGTCACCTCACGCGCAGCGTGTTGTCACGTCAATTCAATGTGTGGACATGATGAATAATTTGACTGACGTATACTAGTACTGCTACTTTACTACTTACTAGTCATATTTAGTGTCACAATTTATACATAGGTTTAACTAACAAGTACGCACTTGAAGCCTAACTGATATATATATATATATATATATATATATATATATATATATATATATATATATATATATATATATATATATATATATGGCTTCTGCACAACATCTCCATCATCATTATCAGTACATCCTACGCAGGTGAGTTAGGATGCACTTGATCCCAGGAAGGTATCTATCCTTCAAACCAGAGGAGTGCTTCAAACTAACAATAGTACATAATATCCAACAAAAGAGGGTCGTGCTACAGCAGCAGAATACATGGCTCAGTCTAGATATCAGCACGAATCAAGTTGTGCATATTTGCTGTTGGCATGAACCACATCGCCGCATGTCGGGTTTGCAAAAGCCATCCATCACATGGAATCTTGATGCCTTTCACACACTGAAGATTATCTGGCAACAAGCTATGTCGACGAATCTCTGGATATGGTGATTCATGAAACCCATGGTATGATGTGTAAACACAGCCCCCCTCGCGAATGGAAGTTGCATAGCACAGTAATCATCGCCGGTGATATGATCGATGATTGGTTGGATGATCGGATAATTGAGCCTAAGGAACAAGGACTGGTTGCCAAGGTTGTAAACCCGCCTCCAGTTGAATACGCCTGGCCCAACGGAGCTGGGATCTTTCTCGAACACGAAGCAGCCATAGCCATCAATGTCACGAACGCCCCATGCATTGTACTGCATGTGGTTTGATGTAATGGTTTGGTCAATTTGGTATGTGCGAATGAGCATCAAATGACCGCCGTCAACTAAACGAGCGATAAACCACCACCCATTGGCTGGTATGATTCTAGGTCCTGGAATCATGAAGGCCAGCGCATTTGCGTCTGCTGCAACAATTCAAATTGGAGACCAAAAGGACAAAAATAAACAATCATGTTCAGAGTATGTGTGGAATTAAGATTATTATAACAGTGACACATATCATAGACAGAGAATTGCAATGCCGTGGTCATAATCATACCCTAAGTTAAAAAAATAAGCCAATGTCTTTCATATTCTAGCAATATGTCATGGTTCAAACATCATGTAACACTGGGAGGAAAACAGCTATGATAGCGCCTACTCATATTCTACCATAGCACTTACTACTACTGTTCTCATATCAACTCTAAGCAATAACATGCGTTGTTATAAAAATCTTGTAAACGAGAGTAACATATAGCAATCATGATGTTATGCTCATAATATGTATTCTAACAATCATTAGATGCCAATTGTTCTCATATCAACTCTAACAATAACATGTGTGGTCATAAAAATCTAGGAAATGAGAGGAACATATAGCAATGATGTGGTTATAGACATGCTATGCATGCTAAATTTGTAACAAATGAACATGCATCGTATTCATAAGGTAAAGATGACATGAGATAGAACAATTACACGACGATAGATTCCACCAATATAGGTAGCCAATCTGTGCATCGACCGCGTAAACGATGCCATCATGCACTATAGCATCAGACAGAAATGTTTCCTCAACAGGATTGATGATGAGCCATAACCATGTATGGCGACCGGATTCCAGATAGACTAATCCCTTGTTGAACAAGGCAATGAGCTTGTAATCCATGTAGTCTTTTGATGGTGTGGGCACTTCGCATATTACAACTTTCTACAAACAGAGGTCGAGCCAAAAGCTTGACGCGTCTCGTGCGTAGTAGGCAGGAGTGTCCGGCGGGCCGCGAGGCTCGATGGCGGCAGTATCCAAAGATGGAAGGGTGATCTCTCGCTAGGTGTAGATATCCACGAGACGCCATGGACTACCAGATTGGTGGATGAGAACGATCTAGTTGGCCTTCATGCCCGCCCGGTAGTGGCCGCGCATGAAGGGCAGGTGGACGGGTAGTGGTAGCATGTCGAGGGGCACCACAACAACCTCTGTAGGATCGTCAAGTCGGTGTCTGGGCCACCTGCGAGGATCGGGCATCAGCAAGCAGGGTGTCTTGAAAAGAGCCGGCCGGTTGCAGACGAGTAGACGGTACAAAGACGCCGAGCATGCGGCCAGACGGACGGTGCTAAGTAGGTCCATATGAATACATATCTGCTCTAAGAGAACATCGGGGAGGGAATTCCAATCCCGGCTCTGCGTGTCAGTCGGTTCTGCCATTGGGGTTTTTGGTGCCTGCGAGCCAGCTGGGAAGTGGATTCGGGCGGGCGAGCGAAGAAGCTTCTCCTCGTGTGGCCGAGCAGTGAGCGGGGGGATATGGTACGCGCGAGCTACCAAGGAAGATGGCGCGGGCGGGCGAACAGTGAGGAAGAAGAAGAGAGGAAGATGGGGAAGAAACTGCCCAATAGTTACACCGATGTGCGGCCGACGATGGGGAAGAGAGGAGGAAGAAGAAGAGAGGAGGAAGAAGAGTGGAAGACGGGGAAGAAACTGCATTCAATCTCAATTCTACTAGTACTACTACAAGGATATACCATCCTTCGGAGTGTAAATAGTTACACCGATGACATGTGGGTCTACCACAACAGGGCCCATATGTCAGTTAATGGAGGACAGAGGTGCGTAGGCGTATTTGCAGAAGCGTGCTCTACTGGCAAACATGATGGCAGCACTAGGTAAGGCTGATTTAGTAACACCAACACGCTGGTTCAGCTTATTAATTACGTGTCCCATCTGCTGCAGCGTGTATTGTCACTTCACTGCGAAGACTAGTTGAATAGTTCTCTCTAACCGAGATGGGGAAGAAATGGATCGCGAGGACTTCCTTTCTACAGTATCCCTATGCATCTACGCTCACTTCACTCATTTTGCTCCGTACCTAGTCACTTGTTGAAATATGTAGAAAGACAAATACTCCGTATTTGGGAACAGAGGGAGGCTTTTACTCCGTACTATTTGGGTACAGAGGGAGTATCACCATGTGGAGGGAACAGAGGAAGCTTGAAATATGAACATGTCAATGGGAGGGAGTAAGCCCCATGCATGCATGCAACATGCAACACTCACACGTACACATGGACGCACGCAACACTCACGCACCCATGCGGCACACAACACACGGCGCAACACACACGCTCACGCTCAAGTGCTCAACCTACTCCCTACGTCCGTGAAAGACTGTACATTTAGAGATTTACACATTGACCAGGGCATAATTAACGCCCAAAAGTAGCAGAGTTATGTGTGCATGCGACCATTGAGATAAGAAGATTAAATGTAATTAAGGATAGACATGTAGCCTATACCTACAACACAAGTTGGTGCATTAGTCAATCAATATCGATTTAGATTAAAGGCTAAATGCATTGGAAGTGTGGATGTACATAATGTAGTACACTCTTTGTTGGAAGACCGAGGGAGGACACGTGCATGCACTCACATACACAGCCAGGGCGCTTCGCGCGCAAGGGTTGGACCCGTGTCGCGCCTGCGTAAAGTTTTGTTTAACTAATTTCTTTGCTCTGCCAACTGACAGGTGGGACCCAGAAACCAGGTGACAATTTAACCAGTCAACAAAGTGCCATGTCGACTATGTGGCCGGTCAGTAGGGTGCAATACGGTGCTCTACGATGAGCTAGTGATCGCATAATCGCCGCAAAACTATATATAGTGACCGTAAAGAGCATACTGTTACATACGTTGACCGCCAGTGTATTTTTCTCATTTCAAATTAAGCCATATTAATCGGAAAGGACGCAGTATGGACTACTACTACTAGTACTCTCTCCTTTCCGGTTTATAGGGCTTATTTCAAAATTTTAGGTTTTCCATTTTATAAGGCTCAATTTGGTTGTTTCCCATCACATGTTCAGATTCCAAGGTGCATTAAATCATTGCATGCAAGTATTAAGAGAAAATTGACCAATACATGTAATTTATGCATGCATGCATTGCAATTAATGCGTTGGTAAACATACTTTTTGGAGGAAAACAAGAGCATTAATTGGGTGCTTTTGCAAACTACAAAAAGTATTCCACCACTCACCATCTACCTTGGTTGGTGAGATTTTTGAATTGAGCCTTATAAACCAGAAAGGAGGGAGTACTAGTACTGCTTTGATGTGTCCCGTCAACTCGCCGAACGAGGAGAAGCTTGCTTACTACGCCTCTCCCTCGCCCATGCGCGCGGTGGTTCGCAGGACGAGGAGAGGGTTTTGACTACAGCGCCCTCTCCCTCTCCCTCGCCCTCGCCCTCACGGTGGACGAGCAGCAGTTCAATCAGTGTCAGATTGCCAGAAGCATATTGTACTGTAGTATCATCATTGTTGGACCTTCCGAAGAGGCGAAGAGCCAAGTGCAAGGTTCACACGAGTACGAACTGTTGAACCTCCCGAAGAGGCAAAGAGCCAAGCGCAAGGTTTTATAGGAGTTGTCGTCCTAGTAGGAGTGTACTAGTACAACTATAGCGAACGATGCTACTGTATGATGCCGCCACGTCACGTATATCCAAAGCTGTGCCACCCTTTTTTCTCAAAGAGCGTGTTGGAGCCCGTGCAACAACCACACAAGTTGCACGTACACATAACACATTTACTAGTAATAAATTCTAAAGGACAAATGCCAGTATGCCACACAAGTTCATCTCCAACTCATGTGATAAATTTGTGCACGACTAGTCTACATATATTCACAGCACTACCGTTCACAATTACCGTACTCCACTTACACGTTATAGATGGGCTACATGTCCTCCTCTAGGTTCCAGTCCCAGGTATTCTTCATGGATGGCACGATCCATAGCGGTGGGCAATGGGAATCATTATCGCAGCTTTCTAGTCCGGTTCCACACGATGGAGACTCATCCAAGCTGAACGGCATAAATCAGGGATAGCGTGTCCCAGCATGTCGTTCATCCGGCGGTGCACACTGAAGACACAACCATGCTTCATGAATGGTAGGCCTTCGACACGGAAGGTGGCATCTGCTTCACAATGGGGTAGTTGTCCCCGATGAAAAGTGAGTACTCTCCAAGAGTGTTCCTCGGCACCCACGTAGCATCACGGGGGTCGAACTCGACGCCGTTCATCTGGTACACGCGGCATCCCAGATCTGGACACATGGTGACGTACATAGTCAAGGTCCATGCATAATAATGTTGTGCTCAAATGTGGCGGTCAGTAATACTGTGCAGCAAATAGTACTACTCCGGTATAGAGGAAGTAAAATAACCGGCTTATTATATATAGCCACTCTTGGCTACATGGATGAGATAGTAAGACATGGAAAAACAAAAATGGTGGCAGCTAGTGGGTTCAAGTCTTCAAGGGCCTAGCTAGCTCTACGCGTCCTCCAAGGTAAAAAGTACTCCTACTAGTACTACTCCCTCCTTTCCGGTTTATAAGGCTCAATTCAAAAATCTCACCAACCAAGGTAGATGGTGAATGGTGGAATACTTCTTATAGTTTGCAAAAGCACCCAATTAATGCTCTTGTTTTCCTCAAAAAGTAT
The DNA here is from genome assembly GCA_032464435.1 of Aegilops umbellulata. Classification (NCBI taxonomy): domain Eukaryota; kingdom Viridiplantae; phylum Streptophyta; class Magnoliopsida; order Poales; family Poaceae; genus Aegilops; species Aegilops umbellulata. Next base: position 343,546,414 of record CP136056.1, on the reverse strand, counting down.
GTTTACCAATGCATTAATTGCAATGCATGCATGCATAAATTACGTGCATTGGTCAATTTTCTCTTAATACTTGCATGCAATGATTTAATGCACCTTGGAAACTGAACATGTGATGGGAAACAACCAAATTGAGCCTTATAAAATGGAAAAACTAAAATTTTGAGATAAGCCCTGTAAACCGGAAAGGAGGGAGTACAAAGTATACTACTAGTACAACAATGAAAGAGAAGGCGAGAGGGTTAAAAAATGGAATACCTGGGTAGATGGTGACGGTCCGATCGTGGTAGATTATGTGACCATGTTGCACATAAGTGGTACCAAGGGTAACCACTCCTAAGATAGTTGATCCCAATATGCCAAAGTCAGCTACAAGGTTCCAGGTTAGACCGAATCGCGGATGCAAATGCACATCCAGGATCGGCGATCTTATTTTGATCGGGGGATGACTGGTCCCTGCAAAATAATGGAGTACCGTTAGGGATATAAATGATGGTTTGTGCATTCTGTTTGTAATCTCCCATACCGTAGGATGTCAACCAGATGAAACAAGTCCCTTGGCTTATCACCGCGAAGATGCGACCTAGATGGCGCACGGCGTCTTCGAACGTGTAGGGGTACAAATCTGCTGCCGCCAACATGCGCCAGCCTCTGCCGTTACTACCTCCTGCATTGATGGCAATCCTTATGTCGAACACCGCGATGAGATAGTAATCGTCGTAGCCGCATCGCTTTGTCGGCGGGTTCGCAATTGCTATCTTCTTCAATCTCATGTAGGCATCATCATACGTATTCTTGCCCAGCCAGTCCGGAAGGCCGATCCCAATGGTGGAGAAGGGGTCTACTGGAATGGCCGCACTGCTGTGGATGTTGTGCAAAATCATGGTGGTATACGGCCAGAGGTATGCAAGCCAATCTTCGTTGGCACCGACCCAGACCTATATATAAGACGGTGGGTAGCGGAGAAATTACGGGATGGAAATGGAATAACTAAGTACTACATGATCAAACTCCATTACTGACCTGCTCATCGGACAAAATCCGACTACCTCTCAACGTCCTCAACTCTAGTGGATTCAACGTGCAACCATGGCCAGGGAGCGGTGGACTGTTTGAAGAATTGTCCCATAGGAGGACCTTCTCCTCGAGGACGCATGGAAGACCAACAAGCATGGCCTTTTCCCAAGCATGTTTAAGCAGTGTCTTGAAAAAGTTGGTGCAAGAAGCACCGAGTCTTGCGGCGGTGAGGACGTCAGAGCGGCGTGCGATTTCTCCGAGAGAATCGTCGTCCAAGGTCTCCCTGCCCCGACGAGGAGGAGAACCGCCTGGCGAATCCATGGGAGCAGCGATGAACTGCCTTCTCTTCGGGGGGAGGGGAACTGGCGAGGAGGAGATAAGAGTGTAGTAACCGCAGGGCCTCGTCCCTTCCAACTATAGATCGTTCCTCAGCGAAGGGGTGAGGCTATTATTTACTACTCTAAATAATAGCACTAGTAAATAATAGCACTAGTAAGAAATTTTTGGCACTAGGTAGTAGTCTTTGGTACCATGGAGTACTAGTACTAGCATTATGGAACGTTATGGGATTGCATTATACTGTAAATAATAGCACTAGTAAGAAATTTTTGGCACCAGGTAGTAGTTTTTGGCGTGGATTAAGAAATTTTGGGTATGTTTTTGCCATTTTTTGTACACACCAACTAGTGTCAAAAAACATCGTACATTATGTGACGGAGGAGTACGTACTCGTACTATAGCAGTACTAGTACTACTTTTCTCAACTAGTAGTGTGATGTACTGTACTTCTAGTCTAGTCTTGTATAGTGCACCAGTTTTGAACTCTTGAATCTCAGGGCCAAGGAGCTACAGTTGGAAGTGGAGGGTACTACTGTTCTCTAGAACCATCGATGTACTATCAATGCAGGAGAAGTACACCTGCGTAGTGGCCTAGTGGGTACTCTCGGTGCTCTATTCAGCTGCTCCTCTCACGTAGCTGGCCTACTCAGCCGCTCCTCTCACGCACACACTAGCAGCCTGTTTATCAGCGACGGTTACTGCGGGGGCAGAACATTTGAGTTATTTGATACAGCGAGACTAGGCTTTTCGCTTCCATTTGTGGAGGTGTAATGGATCTCGTCGAACTTTGTTAGTAGTTCCTTCTTTATGAATGAGATGAAGCAAAGCTTTTGCCTCCGTTTCAAAAAAATACGTCAAGAGGAATTTCTTTTATAGTAGAGCCGATAATGGAGTGAAGTCCATGCATGCAACGCCACAAGCTACAGAGTAGTAGTAGAGCACTTTACGTACAGAGCCATATTGCATAGTTCCCAATGCCCCGCCAGGCTTTTCCGGCTCCTTGGGCTTAATTGGGAGGCGCTAGTTTAATATGCTACTAGCTGGAAGCTGCAAGCGAGGTGCGGCTAGGGCGAGCACGCGAGCCACGGGATGCTGGGAAGGAAAACCCGTTCACGTGGCTAGGCTGTCCAGTGCACCAAGATTGTTGGGCCGCACGTTTGTTTGACTTCAAAACTCAAACTACCCGTGTAAAATATTGGCTCGCAGCGAAATGTAGTAGTATACTATTTAAAAAAAAGTCCACCGTGCGTTCGGCCGGGATCGAACCCACAAAACGAGGTATACACTCCCGCGACCACTAGTAGTACTCGTTGGAGTACAACGCAACCTAGAATCGCCTTTTGTCTCTAGTAGTACATACATTGTTCCTTACAAGAAACCCCTAAGAGCATGGTTAATAGTATAGCCAGCTACTGGCTATAAGCCAGTGCCATGTCATCTACAGCCCATCTTATAGCCAACATGTAGTAGTAGTTTATTTCTTATAGCCCGCTGACTCAGCTCTATTGTACTTGCTCCAATAATGCAAGAAACCACTAAAATGCCAAGAAACTACTACCACTTGCATATGTGGCAGACTTAAGATAAGACTACCTTATCAACCATTGTACATGCTCTTACCAACAAAAATCCTCGAGTGACCTCCTACCTCCGGCCCGTCCACCTAGTCATCCTAGGCCATGGGACGCAGCTACCGCCGCTGGCCGAAGGCGAGGTCAAAACCGCCGGCGGTGCGGAGCCCATGTTGCGGCAGCCCGGATGCCAGCTCCGTCCGGCGCTCGCGGACGCTAGCTAGCCAAGATAGCTCCGTCCAGCTGCTTGTCTGCAAGGTTTGCTAGCTAGATTGGCACGGCAGCGCGGCGGCTTGCTCGCGCGCGTCGCGCTAAGGCCAGCCATCTGGCTCGAGCGAAGGCCAGCGCGGCGGCTTGCTCGCTCGTGAGTCACGCTCGGGCCAGCCTGCCAACCCGTGCGGAGGCCAGCGCGGCGTCCGACCCGTCCAACGGAGCGGCGGCCAACTCGCTCATCACCGGCGCCACCGACAAACACGCATCAGTACTGTTTGAAGTAATGTTCAGGAAAAATAATGATTTGAGGGGGAATAACAGGATAGAAGGTCAGATGTGGGTCCCTCGTGTCAACGGTCAAACAAAATGTGTTGGTTTAAGCTGCCTCGTCAGCACGGACATGTGGGCCAACCCTGTCATAAATGGGTTTAAACGAACCTAATCGGTAGGAGTACTAGGTAGTTTTTGGCGTGGATTAAGAAATTTTGGGTATGTTTTTGCTATTTTTTGTACAATAGACTCCTCCTAGGGCTGGTTGAAAGTGGTAGTTTTTTGTTAAATACTCTACATATTGTAAGTAGGAGTGAAAGTTAAGCTTTGGAAGCCAATAAGCAAGGCTAGTTACATAGTGCATATGTGTACATGATTGAAAGTAAATATCAACCATGAGTGACTAATATCTTGATGGAAAACTCGAAACTATGGAATACTAGGTAAAGAAATGCATGGTTGGAAATACAAGCAATGTTCATGTCCGTTGCAACGAAACATAATTAGAATAATACTTATTCACAAACTTGGTACAAAACACTCTAATTTTGATATACATATGTCACTAGAGATATATTATGTTTCAATCAGAATATATTCCTTGGGCTGTTTTGGTGAGGTCAGGGAGGGATGTGGTTGGTTTTAAGATACTATTTATGGGTTTTTCTGCAAATTGGTAGACAAGTGGGATGTTGGTGAGAAAAGGCAACAACCTACCTCACAATCGTTAGATGTAGATCTAATGGTCAGAAACGACGGATGGCAGACACACCAGCATCACCAACTTAGTCTTGTGTAGGAGTACTAGCAAGATCCGTGCATTGCACGGAACATCAAGATGCATTTTTTTATAAAACACTTGTTGTGATTGACCCTTGCGGGAGTAATCCCATGTGTAAAAACTAATGATATCTCAAGAAATACGAGATACGGTGAAGAGGAGTGGGGTGTGGTGGTGGTTGGTGGTCGGACTGAGCGGAGGCATGGGGATTGACGACACCGGTAGCGGCCACCAGGCCAGTTTGTTCCAGAGGCTTCCTTTCTTAATTGCTCAACAATGAGGTTTGTTGGAGATAAGGATGAACGAGGGAAGGCCTTGTCTGCAAATGTGGAGAGGGGTGCGGGCATCTTTTAGTTTAATTTCCATCCGTCAGATATAGATCGGACGGTCTATATTGCAAGATGGCACACATACCATCATCACCAACTCGGTTTTTTATAAGAGAAGAAATATAAGTATGGAGATACAAACGTATTATCGATACTTGCTTCCGTAAACTAGCATCTACATTCTATTCAACGCCTCGGCATGTGGGGCCTTAGCACAATGACTTCTCGACTGTGTAAAACAAAGATTTTCCCGTCGCCGACAAGGAGGGGGTGACAGCGGCGCGCTTTTTGGCTTGCTCTAGTCCTAGTAGTCATACTAGGTGGTCTAAGCACGTGTAGGTTTATTCTTTTTCACGTCTCATGTTCGCCGTACTGCCACGACTGTTCATGAATAGACGGTAAGTTATTCACGGGGAAACCCTTGTTGAGCGTGTTTGCGAGAGAGAGAGAGATAGAGAGAGAGAGAGAGCGTGTGTGTGTGTGTGATATGTTAGAGAATGAGGCAATGATAACAGATTCTTTGTGTCTATGTGTGTGGATGATAGAGAGAGACATGTACATGGGGCTTTGTGTTGTGCAACGTGGAGACACGAATACATAATTAGAGAGTGAGTGTGTGAGATACACATGCGGACATGAGGAGAGATGAGGATCCAGGTAAATGGGTGTTTGTGCGTGTCTGTGTGTGTTTGTGCACGCGTTTGTGTGTGAGAGGGAGAGAGTGTATGTGGAGTAGAGAGACCACTGATGATGTAAACCTAGTATAAGGGAAGGGGGAATAGCGTGACATGTGTAGTAGCGAGATAGCACGGGTGCGGGCGGGGGGAGCAGACTATTTGGAAGAGACATCGAGTGTGTGTGTGTGGGAGAGGGGTGTGAGAGAGAGAGAAAGAGAGAGCTAGCGATGGAGAGAGAGAGAGAGAGGAAGAGAGGGGGCGAGAGGGGTCGTTTGTGTCCATAAATGGCGTATAGATAGGGAGACAATGTTGATGTTGTCCGAAATTGGCCTATGAACGTAGACGCAAGGGAAGCGAGTCATCGTGTGTGTGATAGGGACTTCATGAGAGATCTAGAATAGATGGTGTAGAGAACAATGTGCGAAATCGAGAATAGTTATACATTAGGGAGCTATGCAAAGAGTCACGACATATATGTATACAGGGAAGGAGCTGGGGCGGGTCCGCATGTGGGAGAGATAGAAAGAGGAGAGTGGTGCACAAGGAGACAAAGTGTGCTTGTTTGCAGTGGGGGTGGTGTGTGAGGTGAGTGCGCGAGAACCACATAACTAGAGAGATAGACGTTTGGGGGCGACGTTTTGTGTGTATGGGAAATATACACTCTACATAGTGTGTGTGCTTGGGTAAGAGAGATAGCGGGAGACCTAGAGAGTGAGGGAAGAGATGTGTGCATGCCCAAGAGACAAAGTGATAGAGACCTATGTTGGGGTCTGGACTTTACAAGAGAGAGGGGTGTTAATGTGCTTGTGTGTTGGTGTTTGGGGGAGAGAACGACTTCTCCGTGTGTGTGTGTGTGTGGCGGTGGGGGGGGGGGTTGACTTCTGATAAAGAGTGAGGTGTCTATATTTGAGGGACTTTAGCGTAATTGAGATATTGTGCACTCATGGTTGATCAATTTGTTTCACAGTTTGTACTATGAGATAATGATACTTTTGAACATGCGTGATATACCTTGATGTACCATAATTACAAACCTAAGATTGGAATTTTGGAATTCGACTCCATCACTAGCTTTTGTAATTCATTTAAACGGAGGTACATTTTTTAAGCCGGGATTTCGTGATTTCAAATTCATATATCAAACCTAGAGATATACACATACGGGCATGTTCAAACTTTATAATCATCCACTTTATTCATACACATACACATTTTTGCTTTTGTCATCATATTTAGGATAAACACATTTGGAATTTCATTTGAATTGGACCGTATGATGGTATTTGCTTGTAGTAGCTCAATGATCCATATTTGAATTGAATGGACAATCTAAGTTTCGAGTTAGAGACATTGATTTTCAAAACTTGCACATTTTTTTGCGTGCAAAACAAACAAATTTCCGGCCATGATATCATAGTCGGCCGTACGAGAGCAGAATACTTATAATTTTAGGCGCCAAATGCTTTCAAACTTCCCGCTCACATCGAAATATCACGCGCCCAAAAGTTTAGCCCTGCGATATTTCTGTTTTACCCTTGCCACATGAACGGAAAAGGGCTGCTTTGGTAACTCCATTGTTTTCCCCTCTTTGCCCCCAACATTCTTCCCTAGAGCCCCTCCCCTTCCCCTCCCCGACCCCCCAACCACAGAAAGCCGCCGAATCTAGTCCTCCGCCGCAGCGGTGGACCTCACACCCCACCGGATCTACCTTCCGCTCCTGGGAACCCCCAACTTCCAACTCACCACTTCACCGGAGCCGCTTCAGCGACTGGCTTGTCCACCGCTCCAGATCTCCTTGACCGCCATCATGGTCCACTGCACCAGATCTGCTTAACCGGCGCCCTCGTCCACCACAGCGTAGGCCCTTCACTGACTCCCTCGTCCGCCCCTTCGCTGGCCCTTCATACAAGCCCTCATCCACCGCAACAGATCCGCCTCACCGAAAGCACTGTACAACGCGCCCGCTGAAGCCTTCGTCCACTTCACCGGACCTGCTCCAGGGATGCCATATTAAACTCCACCGGCCCTGATTTATCGACGCCGCAGCCTCATCAGGTTATTTCGATTTGTACTCCTTCGGTTTTTCTCTTTATCGTGCAACTGTTCACTTACCACAGATGAGATTTCTTGTATGTCGACAGGTGCCGCAACCGTAGCACCGGAGCCGCTTTAGCAACGGTGATAGCCACCCCAAACTCAACCGCAACACGAGCACCATCGACGATCCTTAGGTATCAAGTATGACAACGATACCCATACGCCGTCGAGAATCGGGTACTATTATCCAACGACCGGCGCCTACGTTCACTTTCCTAGCATAAGCACTGCACCTATGAATTTCTTCAAGGCATCTTTCAGTTTTTCATGAGACGCGTGTGACACCCCAAAATTTTGACCTTGTTTTATTAATTAAAATTTTGCCAGGAAATTTAAACTTTTATTTTCTAGATTTTCTTTTAATTTCAGAACCATTCTTTTCTTTGTTTTTATGGAGTTTTTACCCCAAGTGAAAACTTTCCAAATATATTATTGGACTTGTTTACCATCTCTAGAAAAACATTTCTATTATCAGTGGATTTAATTGCATAATTATTTCTCTCTGAGCTTTATTCTTTAAAGTGAATTTTTTTATTAGTTTTAGAGCTCTATTTGCACTACAACCCTTTGATAAATTTATTTAAAATTTCAACCAAAATTTGGGGATGTCTTGTGATGTTTTTAAATCACTTTTATGCAAAAACATCTTTGATTCATTGGAGATTTTGAGCTCTACCCCAAGTTTTCAAAACTGGTCCAGATGGCAGTATTGCACTGCAACCTATTTAAATATTTATTTAAAGCTTCCACCAAAATTATGGGATGTTAGTAGTAGTATATTATTCAACTTTATGCAAAAACCCAGTGATGTTCTTTGAAAAATTTGATTAAATCAACCTCATCTTCATTCTGGTCCAGCTTGGTGATTTGTACTGCAACCCTAATTTATCTTGCTCTAGTAACCATGATCTTTTTCCTACTTATAGCCCACCCTGCAAAACCCTTATGTCCAGGAGAGTGGACCCATTGGAGTATTTTTGGTCCATGCAATAATAGCCTTTCTTTTCTGTCCAGAATTGGCTTTCTCAAAAACTTGCACTATCAAGTTTTGATTTTTCCCAAACCAACCATGCCATGTTTTCTAGTACCTAAAAAGTCTCTGATCTGGAAATTTTGGTCACTTGCAAAACCATCTAGATGCCCCTAGCATTTCGTCGAATAGTTAGAGTGCATGAACCGTTTTGGCATAGATTTTAGTTAGCATTATAGAGTTGCTTTATTTGCCTAGCCAGCTTGTCCACTAGAGATTCAGTAACCACCCTAACCAGTGTGGTAACTTGCAGTATCATCCAAGCCCTCTGGGGTGCCATGGCATTTCGCCGAGCGGTTGGTGGGCGCGCCCAGAGCGCGCCAACTGCAGCCGCGCGCCCGAGCCGCCGCGTCGCGCTTACTCCGTACCTCCTGGTCTTTTCATGCCCGAGGGACCAAGCCACGATCTTGTCCGTTCGCCCGTGACATGCTGCCACCCCTGGCTCCTTGCAGCGCCGCCACAGCGAGCCTTTTGGCGGCATGCAGGCGTCGGCAGCCCGCCCCTGCTCAGGTCGGCACCGCCCAAACCACCGCAGCGCGCCAGCTCGCCTCCTTGGACAGTGGAGAGTTCGTCGTTAGCCCCTGAAGCCAGCCGGCCATCGCCACGTTGCCTCCGGCGACAGTAGCAAGCGCACCGTCGAGCTTATCCACGGCTACCGTCGGGAACCGACGCTGCCCTGCTATAAATAGCGCCCCCGGCCACCCTTGCACTCGTCAACGGCCTCAAGTCAACCGTAGCCAACTCCCCTCATAGCAGGTTGACCAGAGGAGGTCGTCATCCTCGCCTCCGGCAAGTGCAGCCGCCGCCGCACTCCGGTTGGTTACTTCGCAGCCAGAGCCCCTCCGACCCCATACTCGCTGCCTCTAGTCTTTCCTTGACCCAGCAGAGCCGTCTCATCCCTTAATTCCAATCGAGAGCCACCGTAGACCGAATCCCAAAACCAACCCGAAACCTCCGTCCGCCTCGGAGCTCGCCACCGGCGACCCTGTCCACCACTCCGGCAGTGGTGACCATCGAGAGGACCGCTAGCTCATGGGGAACCTATCCGCGTGCCTAGTACCCCGCGAGGAGTAGCCTTCCGCCGACTGGCGTCACCGGAGCTTGCCTCTGCTCCCTAGCCAGGAAAGCGGGAGGGAGGGGGATGAACCTGACAGCGCGCCCCCCCCTGTCTGCGACCCCACGCCGTCGCGTGCCGTCTTAAGTGAAGGCGTACTCTGCTAGGTGCGTTTTCTCTGTTTCGAAAGCGTATTCTGTCTGAACCGTTTTTCCTTTTCTGTTTTTTAGTTAAAAAACAGATTTGACTGGCTCTAGTTTCTAAACTACAAGTCCATTTGACTTGATTCGTTTTCCGTTGTTTCTCAAATTTTGTCTAGTTTATTTTCATATTTATTTGAAAATTTTCTGAAAAAAAAAATTAGTACTGTTTTTAAATTATGTGTTAATTTGATAGGATATTGGAGGGGAGATGAAAACTTTCAAAAGTGCATCCCACCTACTTACTCTTGAAGGCAAGCATTCTGAACCTTGGCATAATATTTTTGTGGGTTGTTTGATACGGTTATAACACCACGTTGACATGAAGCATTCGTTATTTTATGTGACGATATGATCATACGCATTGAGTGCATAATGAAAATTCTTGCTGTTGGAAATGGATATGCTTGTGATGGTAATCACTCTCGTATACCTTTCATGCCTACCCGGAGGTAGCCGGGAAAGTCTCTGTCTTGGGTAGACACGAGCTTGTCTCCGGTCTTCATCGAGACGGTTGTGCCCGGTACGGCATAGTGAGGCATGATGAGTGGTGATTTTATCTGTTGTTTGGTACATGTTTGTTATGCTAACCATGCAGGTAATACTCAAACCTCCTGAGTCGACCGTAGATCGAGTCTTGTTCCAGTAACCCCCATACTTGTTTCGTACTACCACTTGTCCCTGCCACAGGTAGTGTACGGTTCAGTAAGTTGTCAACCCCTTTCTAGCACACACCGTACAGAGAGGCCATGGTGGCAGATACCGGAGGCCTCCGGTAGGCATGCCACCTGGTCTGGGGGCATGGGTGTTTTCGGTTGTAGCCGAAGAGGTAGCTCCCCTAGTTTTGCGCATGATATAAATTTTGTGATCCCATGCTAACCGAGGTTGTAGCCTCCCCACTTAGAGTTTTGCTTAACAGGTGTTGTGGGTGATTCCAGATGCCGGTAAGTTAGGCTGGTGTGTGCGGGCAGGTGTGTTTTCAATCAAAAGACCGTAGGAGGAATTAGCCCCGATGGACTAAAGAAGTCCATTACTCGTGGGTAAAGAGTACACCCTCTGCAGAGATTATATCTATTTGAATAGCCGTGTCCATGGTTAAGGACTATAGTCTGGGATGGGTCAAGTGTCGGTCTTAGTGTCGGTCTTCGGAGGAAAAACTACTAAACCAGAACATTGATTATGACCTGTGACATATGATGATTATGATTATTATTATTGTGGACTAACCATTTGTATCATTTGAATTAATGAGTATCCCTGGGACGGTTCTACCTCCTGGATATTCACTGTGATTACTACTTATAAGCCCTTTATGTGGTGTCGCTCAGACGCCCGACTGTGGCATGCTTGTTATTTCAATTACTTATAAGCCCTTTATGTGGTGTCGCACAGACGCCCGACTGTGGCATGGTTGTCAATTCAATTACTTATAAGCCCTTATGTGGTGTCACACAGACGCCCGACTGTGACATGCTTGTCAATTCAATTACTTATAAGCCCTTTATGTGGTGTCGCATAGACGCCCGACTGTGGCATGCTTGTTATTTCTTTTATCTATAAGCCCTTTATGTGGTGTCGCTCAGACGCCCGACTGAGGCATGCTTTATATTATTATCCTTTCGAGGCGTCGCTTCAGACACCCGATCGGTACATTTTATTTCTATCCTCGGGTTGTTTATGCATGTTCTATATGAATAATTGGCTTGTGTGCATCATATATCTGATTTCGTGACTGACATAGTGATCATGGCATATTTCAAAGCATGATTATCATTTGTTATATTATACCTGTGTTCATAATGTTTGCGAGTACATTCAAAGTACTCACTGGCTTGTCCCTGGCTATTGTCTTGGCCAGATTTCTTGCGTGGAGAGGAACGTAGCAATGACAGCCCCGGAACCTACGCAAATGGAGATAGCAGCCTCGCGAAGATAGGAGTTATCCTGGTCAGCTGTTCCAGTGGGAAATGGAGTCCCATAGACGCTGATGATCCGCAAACCGCTTCCGCCATCAACCACTAGAAACCATTTTGTTGTACTCATAGGCCGGAATGGTCTTGTACTACATATGATGTACTTTGCTTGGAGTTTCTGTATCAAGTTGGTGCCTCATCAGCTAACAGTAATCCTGGGGCTGGTGAGCACAAGGGCCATTTTCTGGGAAATTAATGTCCCGAAAATCCGGTGACGACAACACGTTATTCTGCTTGCACCTGTAGGGCCATACTTCTGGCAGTGAACATGTTACATGTGCTAAATTACATACCAGTGCACATATAGTTAATATGATTTAGTTTTGTTATGATGCCACCTGTTGGTTCCATCAGACTGCTTAATGTTCTCTATGCTTAATTACACATCAGCAAACTAGCATGTGATTCCGCTGCTTTTTGTTCGTTTTACCCTACATTTTCTGATGCTAGCTATTACATCACTGCTCCGAGCCTCTGTTCATTACTTGTTTGTGTGTTCTTGATCTTCCCAAGTTGCATGACTAATTTGATGCTTCTATTAATTATGGAGCTGCCAACCCCATCAAGCAAAATATTTGTTCTTCTGGGGCTAGCACCTTGAACAAGCATAAAAATAGAGGGAAGCAGATATACTCCCTCCGATTCTATTTACTCTGCGCATAACTCTTGACCCGCATACCAAGGAGGGCACTCGTTTAATTTTTCTGGACTAATTTGCCAATTAATTAGGGCAGAAGCAGATGGGGCGGGGCACAAAAGGGAACCAGCGCTAGGAATCGGCAACGCGTAGACTAATACGAGAAAACTGAGAAAATTTTATACGCAAAGTAAAAAGAATCGGAGGGAGTATTGTCGTGTATGCACACACCCTTCTTTCATTAGTTTAGATGAACCATTTATGATCAATTCAGACCAGTGCGTGCGATTAAAATTAATTTTACCTAAATAGATGGTGCAGAATAAACTACAACAACTAGTTTTGCAACCACGGGATGCTGACGATATCTTCAATGAACATTGCATCGGCAGCCCCTAGTGCGGTTTAAGCCGTGTTTCGGGCGTGCCGTGATGGTGCCCCTCCCCTGTACCCATGGTATTTCTAGAGCGTAGTTATGTACGCGAAGCACTAGTGTCGCATTTTCGCGAGGGCTGGGGTTGGGGCCGCATTGCTACGCCTGCTCGGAACGTGCCAGGCGGTCTTGTTGTAGGTTACTCCAGGCGTGCTTGACAGTGTCTGAACATTTAATGGCGGGACTAGAGAACTGCCTGGAGTGGCTGCTTTGTACTTCCGCTGCAAGGGCCGCCGTGTGCTCCTCCGTTCGGAGGGAGCGTTCGGTGTTTCCATTAACCGTAATTACTCCTCGAGGGCCTGGCATCTTGAGCTTAAGGTATGCGTAGTGCGGTACCGCATTGAACTTGGCGAATGCGGTTCGCCCGAGCAGTGCGTGATAGCCACTGCGGAACGGGACTATTTCGAAGATTAACTCCTCGCTTCGGAAATTATCTGGGGATCCGAAGACCACTTCAAGTGTAACTGAGCCTGTATAGTTGGCCTCTACACCTGGTATGACACCTTTAAAGGTCGTTTTGGTGGGCTTAATCGTCAAGGGATCCACGCCCATTTTCCGCACTGTATCCTGGTAAAGCAGGTTCAGGCTACTGCCGCCGTCCATAAGGACTCTAGTGAGATGAAATCCGTCAATAATTGGGTCTAGAACCAATGCGGCGAATCCGCCATGACAGATGCTAGTGGGATGGTCCCTTCGATCAAAGGTGATCGGGCAGGAGGACCCTGGGTTGAACTTTGGGGCGACTGGCTCCATCGCGTATACGTCCCTTAACACGCGCTTCCGCTCCCTCTTGGGGATGTGGGTTGTGTATATCATGTTCACCGTCCGCACTTGTGGGGGAAAACCCTTCTGTCCACTATTGTTCGGCGTTCGGGGCTCTTCATCGTCATCGCTATGCAGCCCCTTGTCTTTATTTTCGGCATTTAACTTGCCTGTCTGCTTGAACACCCAACAATCCCTGTTGGTGTGATAGGCCGGCTTTTCGGGGGTGCCATGTATCTGGCACAAGCGGTCGAGTATTCGGTCCAAACTGGACGGGCCCTGAGTGTTTCTTTTGAATGGCTTTTTCCGCTGACCGGATTTGTAGCCTCTGAATCCGGCATTAATTGCCATATCCTTAGCATTGTCGCCGTTAATGCGGCGCTTCTGCTTGTTGCGACGCGACCTACCACTACTGTCTCTGGTATCCGAATTACCAGGGTTCTTGGTCATATTGTTGCTACGAGCAAGCCAGCTGTCTTCTCCCGCGCAAAAGCGGGTCATGAGTGTCGTGAGCGCTGCCATAGATTTCGGCTTTTCTTTTCCAAGGTGCCGGGCAAGCCACTCGTCACGGATATTGTGCTTGAAGGCTGCTAGGGCCTCTGCGTCCGGACAGTCGACTATTTGATTTTTCTTTGTTAGGAACCGTGTCCAGAATTGCCTGGCCGATTCCTCTGGCTGCTGAATTATGTGGCTTAGGTCATCGGTGTCTGGTGGTCGCACATAAGTGCCCTGGAAATTGTCGAGGAATGCGGCTTCTAGGTCCTCCCAACAACTGATTGATTCTGCTGGCAAGCTGTTAAGCCAATACCGAGCTGGTCCTTTAACCTTGAGTGGGAGGTATTTGATGGCGTGTAGATCGTCGCCACGGGCCATGTGGATATGAAGGAGATAATCCTTGATCCATACCGCAGGATCTGTTGTGCCATCATATGATTCGATGTTTACGGGTTTGAAACCCTCGGGGATTTGATGATCCATTACTTCATCTGTGAAGCATAGTGGGTGTGCGGCGCCTCTATACTGGGCTATATCACGACGTAGCTCAAATGAGCTTTGTCTGCTGTGTTCGGCCCTACCGGATTTGCTGTATCCGGCGTGACGGTTATCGTCTCGAGTCGTGGGGTGCCCACACAATTTGTAGATCGTTCTTGTTTGCCTTGCCTTGTCTTCCAACCTATCGCGCAGGTCTGTCTCATTTTCCCGTGCCTTGGTATGTTTTGAGCGGCGCCGAGGTGCGGCTTGAGTGGAGGGCCGAGAGGCCTCTCTGTCGCGGCCACGAGGTGGCCGGTCGGCCGTATCATGTGCTGGTGATGTAGGTTTAGGTGCTTCCTCCTCTAATCGGGGTAGCAACCTACGCTTTGGGTAGCTCTTGGAGGGGCGTTCGAGTTCACACTCTTCAGCCGCAAGGACTTCAGTCCATCTGTCGGCTAGCAAATCTTGATCAGCTCTAAGCTGTTGCTGTTTTTTCTTGAGGCTGCTTGCCGTGGCCATAAGCCTGTGTTGAAAACGCTCTTGCTCGACGGGATCCTCTGGCACGACGAATTCATCGTCGTCGAGGCTTGCCTCGTCTTCGGAGGGAGGCATATAATTATCGTCCTCGACCTGTTTGTCTGCCGCTCTCTCATGAGGGATGGCTTCTCCATCCTCCTATGCTGAATCTTGCTGGAGGGGGTTTTCTTCGGCACTCTCCGGAGTATTATTATCTCCCGTGCCGGAATCACCATTTTTGCTTTGGCGGGATTTTGAGCGGCGCCGCTGACGCTAGCGCTTAGGCTGTTTCTTGGAGGGGTCATCCTCCGTTGTTCCATCGCCATCTCCTTCTTTTGGGGTGTCCACCATGTAAATGTCATATGACGAGGTGGCTTTCCAGTGCCCTATAGGTGCTGGTTCTTGATCGTCTCCTGCATCTGCGTCCATACCGTCGATGTCTTCGGAGTCGAAGTCGAGCATGTCGGTTAAATCATCGACAGTGGCTACAAAGTGGGTGATGGGTGGGCTTTGAATTTCTTCATCGTCCGTAGTCCGGCCAGGGCTCTCCTGATAAAGAGAGAGAGACTTTAGTGTCTTCAGAATATCGCTGAAAGGCGAGTGCTGGAAGATCCGCGGTGGTAAACTCTATGATCGGTGCCCAATCAGATTCGATCGGCAGGGGCGCGGAGGGCTCGGAGTCCAGAGAGGAGTCCGGCTCCTTGGAGTCACGAGCCTCATGGAGTGCGGGGCTGGTGTTCGGCTCGATCGCCGTTGGGATCGCACCCCCGAGGCGGCGTCCAACCACCCATCCTCGATTGGCGTAGTTGGCTCCGAATTAAGGGTCGAAGCCGATGCGGGTGCAGCCTCCAGGGCACTGTTCGGCGGCAGAGCTAGATCATGCCCATCGTGATAGTGCGGCACGCTCGGCAGTGGCTCGAATTCGTCGAAGATCAAGTCCCCGCGGATGTCAGCCGTGTAGTTTATACTTCCAAATCTGACCTGATGGCCAGGGGCATAGCTTTCGATCTGCTCCAGATGGCCAAGCGAATTGGCCCGTAGTGCGAAGCCGCCGAAGACAAAGATCTATCCGGGGAGAAAGGTCTCACCCTGGACTGCGTCGCTATTGATGATCGGAGGAGCCATCGGGCCTAAAAGTGACAACACAGAGGAACTCTCAATGAAAGCACCAATGTCGGTGTCAAAACCGGCGGATCTCGGGTAGGGGATCCCGAACTGTGCGTCTAGGCGGATGGTAACAGGAAGCAGGGGACACGATGTTTTATCCAGGTTCGGGCCCTCTTGATGGAGGTAAAACCCTACGTCCTGCTTGATTAATATTGATGATATGGGTAGTACAAGAGTAAATCTACCACAATATCAAGGAGGCTAAACCCTAGAAGCTAGCCTATGGTATGATTGTTGTTCTGTCCTACGGACTAAAACCCTCCGGTTTATATAGACACCGGAGAGGGTTAGGGTTACATAGAGTCGGCGATCCACAATTTCCTCTTGGATGCTCTAGACCATGACGCCTAACCGTCTAGAAGAAGCACAATCTTCAAAGGTAATAAGCGTCGGATCCACGTAGGATCAATCTGTTCAGTGATGCTCAATCACTTTGGGTTTGTAGGTGTTAGGGTTTCCTCACTTGATGATTTTCGCTTAAAGTCCTCGGAGGATGGGATGCTCCTAAATGACAAGTGTCAGTTTCTCTTGGAGTAGCCAACCAGCTAGTGGTTGTAGGGGGCGGCTATTTATAGCCTAGGCCCGACATGATAAGACATAAATGCCCTTCAGTGATATGACCGTTAGGTGGGTAGATATTTTGGGACAGCTGGCACGTAGCACAACAACGGTCGGAAATTTGACTATCAATTTCCTCAGGGCTATCATGTTCCTCACTTGTAGGCAATCCCCACTGGCGAATTCCTAACTCCTCAGTCAGAACAAATTCCTCAGAGACCAGAAGAACTTCGTCTCTGTCACTGAACTGTATGAGATTTCCAATGGCTTCACTCGAAGGGATTGGTAGGTGTAGGATCTTGAGTTGAGCATCACACAGAAATTTTTCCTTAGTATTTCCTCGACCCCCTTTAATAGTACAGTGTTTCCTATGACTCAAGAAAGAGAAAATGAAACTACGAAAACAAAAGTCTTCACGCTTCATGTTCCTCGAATAAATACCAAGTCTTCAGGGACACACCAATTTCTTCACTTTCAAAGTCTTCAGAAAGTCTTCATAAATCCAAAATCTTCAGTCGAAGATATTCATTTTTAGGGGTCGACTTTCTCTGTAAATATCAAACTCCTCATAGACTTATAGACCTGTGTACACTCACAAACACATCAGTCCCTTAACCTATAAGTCTTCAATACAATAAAATCACTAAGGGGCACTGGATGCACTTACAATATGGGCATTCCGCTTCACCTTCTCCAGCAACCAGAATGACTTTCGCCTCTCTCTTTACAGTCTTTAGTACAACTGTGGTTCATCATTCTTTACTTGGTGCTTCTATAGTTCTTCAGTATCTGTACCTGTGCATTGGTTGTTGAACCTATATTTGTAATAAACATGGTTGGATATGAAATAAGTGATTGCCTACTTTCAAATTCAAAACATGTGATTTTTAAATTAGGGATTACACTGCACACGGTTTGCGAAAGCGAAATGTCTGCAATAGACGTGGAGATCAGAAATGTTTCTAGGATCCACTACGTGTGCGATCAATCTCCACTGCACACACGACATCCTCTAGAAAATTGTTTGCGTTAGGCCACCTTGTGCAAATGTTTACCACATAAAAACTATGTGTGATGGACAGCCTTTGCCACACAGTTTCTTCTATGCACCGTGTGTGATGCATTCAATAACACAAACGATAAAATAGTTAATACCGTGTGCAATGGCAACGCTATCACAAACGATTTAATGGGGAAAATTGTGTGTGATGTACCTGTGAACGAAAACGTTTTCCTTGGAGCGACCGTGTGGGATGTACATACGAACGGAAATGTTTAGCGGGGACTGACTGTGTGGGATGTACTTGCGACCGGAAACAATTTCACCTGTATAATTGTATTTTTTAGCTCTACTGTACGTATTTCCGTATTTCAGCGCTCGCCTGTCGCACACGAACTCATTTTGCTGAGCGTGTGTGCCAGGAGGGCATATCCCCGATGGTTTTTTGGTCATGTGGGAAGGACCCCCCTATCGCCGTCACTCACTAGGCGATGGTTCCAAATGCCGTCACGGAAAGGGGTTAAAAACCGTTTGTATAGTGATAACCCACAAGTATAGGGGATCAATTGTAGCCTCTTTCGTTAAGTAAGAGTTTCGAACCCAACGAGGAGCTAAAGGTAGAACAAATATTCCCTCAAGTTCTATCGACCACCGATACAACTCTACGCACGCTTGACGTTCGCTTTACCTAGAACAAGTATGAAACTAGAAGTACTTTGTAGGTGTTTTTGGATAGGTTTGCAAGAATATAAAGAGCACATAAATAAAAAGTAGGGGCTGTTTAGATAAATACACAACTAAATTAGTTTTAGTAGAGAGCTTTTTGTTACGAGAAAGTTATTTGTCCCTAGGCAATCGATAACTAGAACGGTAATCATTACTGCAATTTTATTTGAGGGAGAGGCATAAGCTAACATACTTTCTCTACTTGGATCATATGCACTTATGATTGGAACTCTAGCAAGCATCTGCAACTACTAAAGATCATTAAGGTAAAACCCAACCATAGCATTAAAGTATCAAGTCCCCTTTATCCCATACGCAACAACCCCCTTACTCGGGTTTGTGTTTCAGTCACTCACGCAACCCACTATAAGCGAATCATGAATGTATTGCAACACCCTACAGTGGGAATCCCTCACGCTTGCGCGACACAGAGAGCACCATAGGACAGCACCAATAATAAAACATGAAACAGAAACCAATCTTGATCATCAAATAACATATGGGACAAAACGGATCTACTCAAACATCATAGGATAGCCATACATCATTGGGAAATAATATAGAGCGTTGAGCACCATTTTTAAGTAGAGATTACAATGGGTAAGAGAGAGGTTACACCGCTGCATAGAGGGGGAAGAGTTGGTGATGATGGCGGGGAAGTTGTTGGTGAAGATGACGGTGATGATGATGGCCCCCGATGGCACTCCGGCGCCACCGGAAGCGAGGGGGAGAGAGCCCCCTCCTCCTTCTTCTTCCTTGTACTTCTCCCTAGATGGGAGAAGGGTTTCCCCTCTGGTCCATGGTCTCCATGGCGTGGGAGGGGCGAGAGCCCCTCCGAGATTGGATCTGTCTCTCTGTCTCTCTCTGTTTCTGCATTCTGTTTTCTGGCCCTTCACTGTTTCTTAAATTCCCGGAGATCCGTAACTCTGATTGGGCTGAATTTTGGATACGACCTCTATCCGGAAATTAGCTTTCTTGCGGCGAAAGAAGGGCTCCAACCGACTTACGGGATGGCCACGAGGGTCCTGGGCGCGCCTGACCCCCTGGGGCGCGCCCCCTGCCTCGTGGCCCCCTCGGGCATCGTATCGCGTTGATTCTTCTTCCCAAAAATCATAAATATTCCAAAAAAAATCTCCGTCAAGTTTTACCCAGGTTCTCGGGTAGGGGGTCCCGAACTGTGCGTCTAGGCGGATGGTAACAGGAAGCAGGGGACACGATGTTTTACCCAGGTTCAGGCCCTCTTTATGGAGGTAAAACCCTACGTCCTGCTTGATTAATATTGATGATATGGGTAGTACAAGAGTAGATCTACCACGAGATCAAGGAGGCTAAACCCTAGAAGCTAGCCTATGGTATGATTGTTGTTCTGTCCTACGGACTAAAACCCTCCGGTTTATGTAGACACCGGAGAGGATTAGGGTTACACAGAGTCGGTTACAATGGTAGGAGATCTACACATCCGCATCACCAAGCTTGCCTTCCACACCAAGGAAAGTCCCTTCCGGACACGGTACGAAGTCTTCAATCTTGTATCTTCATAGTCCAGGAGTCCGGCTGAAGGTATAGTCCGGCTATCCGGACACCCCCTAATCCAGGACTCCCTCAGGCTCCAACCGACTTACGGGGTGGCCACGAGGGTCCAGGGCGCGCCCCCTGCCTCGTGGCCCCCTCGGGCATCGTATCGCGTTGATTCTTCTTCCCAAAAATCATAAATATTCCAAAACAAATCTCCGTCAAGTTTTATCCCGTTTGGACTCTGTTTGATATGGGTTTTCTACAAAACAAAAAACACGCAATAAACAGGAACTGGCACTGGGCACTAGATCAATATGTTAGTCCCAAAAATAGTATAAAGAGTTGCCAAAAGTATATGAAAGTTGTATAATATTGGCATGGAACAATAAAAAATTATAGATACGATGGAGACGTATCATATAGCACCGACACGTACCAGTGTGTAAACGACGGAGGGGGGCGCCGCACACGGCTAACCATTTATCTGGTGTGTGCTGGCCCCGCCCCCATATATATGGGACATATATATAG
This sequence comes from Aegilops umbellulata, assembly GCA_032464435.1. Lineage (NCBI taxonomy): Eukaryota > Viridiplantae > Streptophyta > Magnoliopsida > Poales > Poaceae > Aegilops > Aegilops umbellulata. Next base: position 343,526,049 of record CP136056.1, on the reverse strand, counting down.
GTGGGAGGGATAGGGGAGGCAGCCAGGAGGCGCCCAAGTAGGCCGAATCCTACTTGGGGTCTCCCCATGGCCGGCGCCCCCATGCCTTATTTACCGGAGGGGAGAGGAGGGAGGAGGGAAGGAAGGGGGAGGGCGAATGCTCCCCTTTCTGTCTCCCCGCCCCTCTTTCCTTCTCCTCTGGTTCAGCCCATATGGGGGATGCACCAGCGCCTTGTGGCTGGTGCATTTCCCCTCTTGGCCCATAAGGCCCATATCTTTTGCCGAGGGTGCCCGGAACCCCTTCCGGTGACCCGATAAGTTCTTGGTACCCCCTGAAACACTTCCGATGTTTGAATACTATTGTACTATATATGAATCTTTACCTCTCGGCCATTTCGAGACTCCTTGGCATGTCTGTTATCTCATCCGGAACTCCGAACAATATCCGGTCACCAAATCACATAACTCATATAATATTATATCGTCATCAAACGCTAAGCGTGTGGACCCTACGGGTTCGAGGACTATGCAGATATGACCGAGACACCTCTCCGGTCAATAACCAATAGTGGAACCTGGATGCCCATATCGGCTCCCACATATTCTACGAAGATCTTTATCGATTGAACTGTTATGACAACATACGTAATTCCCTTTGTCCATAGGTATGTTACTTGCCCGAGATTCGATCGTCGGTATCTTCATACCTAGTTCAATCTCGTTACCGACAAGTCTCTTTATTCATTCCGTAATACATCATCTTGTGACCAACTCCTTAGTCGTTTGCTTGCAAGCTTATGATGTGTATTACCGAGAGGGCCCGAAGATTATGGGTGGAATAGAATATGATGATGGGGGTTATGTGGAGAAGACAAAAAAGGAGAAGATCTCACATCAATGAGGCTAATCAATGGGCTATGGAGATGCCCATCGACTGATGTTAATGCAAGGAGTAGGGATTACCATGCAATGGATGCACTAGATCTATAAACTTGTGAAAGCTCAACAAAAGAAACTAAGTGGGTGTGCATCCAACTTGCTTGCTCACGAAGACCTAGGGCAGTTGAGGAGGCCCATTGTTGGAATATACAAGCCAAGTTCTATAATGAAAAATTTCCCACTAGTATATGAGAATGACAAAACAAGAGACACTCTATCATGAAGATCACAGTGCTACTTTGAAGCACAAGTGTGGAAAAAAGGATAGTAGCATTGCCCCTTTTTATATTTTTTGGGCCTTCTTTTTTTGGCCTTTCTCTCTTTTTTTATTTTTTTATTGGGACAATGCTCTATTAAATGATGATCATCACACTTCTATTTATTTACAACTCAATGATTACAACTCGATACTAGAACAAAGTATGACTCTATATGAATGCCTCTGGCGGTGTACCGGGATATGCAATGAATCAAGAGTAACATGCATGAAAGAATTATGAACGGTGGCTTTGCCACAAATACTATGTCAACTACATGATCATGCTAAGCAATATGACAATGATGAATGTGTCATGATAAATGACATGGTGGAAAGTTGCATGGCAATATATCTCGGAATGGCTATGGAAATGCCATAATAGGTAGGTATGGTGGCAGTTTTGAGAAAGATATAAGGAGGTTTATGTGTGAAAGAGCGTATCATATCACGGGGTTGGATGCACCGGCGAAGTTTGCACCAACTCTCAATGTGAGCAGGGCAATGCACGGTACCGAAGAGGCTAGCAATGATGGAAGGGTGAGAGTGCGTATAATCCATGGACTCAACATTAGTCATAAAGAACTCACATACTTATTGCAAAAATCTACAAGCCATCAAAAACCAAAGTACTACGCGCATGCTCCTAGGGGGATAGATTGGTAGGAAAAGACCATCGCTCGTCCCCGACCGCCACTCATAAGGAAGACAATCAAGAAACACCTCGTGTCAAATTTGTTACATAACGTTAACCATACGTGCATGCTACGGGACATGCAAACTTCAACACAAGTATTTCTCAAATTCACAACCACTCAACTAGCATGACTCCGGGACTTGGATCACGTTCGGTGAGAAAATCACGTTCCCGAAGGTTTCACTCCGTTTGGACTCTGTTTGATATACCGTTTATGCAAAACTCTGAAATAGGCAAAAAACAACAATTCTGGGCTGGGCCTCCGGTTAATAGGTTAGTCCCAAAAATAATATAAAAGTGAATAATAAAGCCCAATATTTTCCAAAACAGTAGATAATATAGCATGGAGCAATCAAGAATTATAGATACGTTGGAGATGTATCAAAGAACTACTTGCTGTGGAACACGTACTCAAAAGTAAACATAACAGAACACAAGCATGGTCATCATGATGAAATGAATACGAGCACAGAGTATAGAAAGCGTAAACACATGATAGCACATTATGAAGACAAACAGACTGAAGAAATTGAATTGAGGAAATTGAGAAAGTCTTTAGTCAAAGTCTTCAAACACAGATATGAACAAGTGCACAACACAGTTATGAGGAAATGAAAGAGTTGAGGAAATAGAACCAGTAAGCTTGATGAAGACAACGATTTGGTAGACCAGTTCCAACTATTGTCTCTGTTGTACGTCTGGTTGGAGCGGCTACGTATTTAAACCTGAGGACACATAGTCCCGGACACACAGCCCTCACCGTATTCTCCTTGAGCTAAGATCACACAGACCTCGCCCAATCACTCGTGGTAAGTCTTCAGGTGACTTCCAAATCTTCACAAACTCGGTCACTCGGTGATCCAAAATTCCTCTTGGATGCTCTAGACCATGACGCCTAACCATCTGGAAGAAGCACAGTCTTCAAAGGTAACAAGCGTCGGATCCATGCAGGATCAATCTCTTCAGTGATGCTCAATCATTTTGAGTTTGTAGGTGTTTGGGTTTGGGTTTTGCTCACTCGATGATTTTCGCTCAAAGTCCTCGGAGGATGGGATGCTCTCAAATGACAAGTGTCAGTTTCTCTCGGAGCAGCCAACCAGCTAGTGGTTGTAGGGGGCGGCTATTTATAGCCTAGGGAGCAGCCCGACATGATAGGACATAAATGCCGTTCAATAATATGACCGTTAGGTGGGTAGATATTTTGGGACAGCTGGCGCATAGCACAACAACGGTCGGATATATGAGGCTCAAATTCCTCAGGGCTATCATGTTCCTCACTGTGTAGGCAATCCGCACTGGTGAATTCCTAACTCCTCAGTCAGAACAAATTTCTCAGAGACCAGAAGAACTTCGTCTCTGTCACTGAAGAATATGACTAAACTGTATGAGATTTCCAATGGCTTCACTCGAAGGGATTGTTAGGTGTAGGATTTTGAGTTGAGCATCACATGGAAATTTTTCCTTAGTATTTCCTCGACCCCCTTTAACAGTACGATGTTTCCTATGACTCAAGAAAGAGAAAATGAAACTATGAAAACAAGAGTCTTCACGCTTCATGTTCCTCGAATGAATACCAAGTCTTCAAGGTCACACCAATTTCTTCACTTTCAAAGTCTTCAGAAAGTCTTCATAAATCCAAAGTCTTCAGTCGAAGAACTTCATTTTTAGGGGTCGATTTTCTCTGTAAATATCAAACTCCTCATAGACTTATAGACCTGTGTACACTCATAAACACATTAGTCCCTTAACCTATAAGTCTTCAATACACCAAAATCACTAAGGGGCACTAGATGCACTCACAATCCCCCCCTTTTTGGTGATTGATGACAATATAGGTTAAGTTCTCAACTGGGATAAACATATGAAGTGCAAATACTGATATTGAGGAATTTGATTGCAAGATATAGAAAAATTCCCCCTGAAGATGTGCATAGTGAGGAATTTGCTTTTGAAGCAATGCACACTTGAAGAGTAGAATCATGGAGATCTCCCCCTATATCTTGTAATTCATACACGCATTTGACATAGAATATGAAGAATTTGAAATGCATGATGAAATATGGTGACTGATGTAATTCGGCATGCGTGCATTAACATTAACGAGGAATAAGCATGCAAAAAATCACAGCAAAAGTATCAGGCCACCATAGAGTTTAAGTTTACAACTCGATCCAGCAAAGTCATCAGAAGAACGAGAGTTGTAACTTAGCAAAAAAACGCCCATATAGATAGACCCGCTTGAAGACTAACTCAAATTTCTCCCCCTTTGTCATCGAATGACCAAAATGATCGAAAATGAGGACTAATGCCCCTGAAGTGTGTCAAGTTGATGAAGGAGCGCCAGCGTTGTTGGGGTCGTTTGTTGATGTAGGGCCTGCCGTAGTGTCGTCCAAGTCTTCATGCTCGTCGGTGTCGCGCGATGAAGAATAGGAGCTGGCCACCAAGGAAGGAACCTTGACCTTCTTGTATTTCTTCGGTGGAGGAGCAGACCAGTCAAAATCCTCCTTGAGACCCATTTGCTTCAAATCTTCTTCACCATATACATGTGACAGAATAGCCCAGGTGCGACCGAAGACTTCATGGAGGTAGTAATGGTTTTTCTTCACTGCATTATGTGTCGCAGTCATGCAAAAAGTTGTGAAGAATAGAACCAAACTGATGCTTAACCCATTTATGGTTTCGATCCACCTTCTGGTGAAGACTAAGAAGAAGTTCACGGTCAGTCATCACACGAGGAGCAGTAGCTTGAGGATTTGGCTTGGATGCATTAGCAACAGAATCATGAGTGGCCGAGTCATCATTGGTGGAATAAGATGCAGCTTTGCGAAACTGACCATCCAATGGACGAATGCCTTCACCTATAACAGCACCAGCCTTGCCCTTGTCATCAGCTGAGGAAAATGTCCTTTTAAGGACTTCAACGGGGGGGGGGGGGGGCAAGTAGCTGCAATGGTTGAGAGTGTCAGCCTTGTAGTTGACTGAAGACCTTGTTCTGAGGAATCTCATAATCCAAGGTGCGTAAGGCTTCAACTCAAATGGAGAGAGTGCAACATTTGCCAGAGTCCTCATGAAGAAATCGTGATAATTGACAGGAATGCCATGAATGATGTTGAACAGTAGATTCTTCATGATGCCAATGACTTCTTCATCAGACGAGTCGTGGCCTTTGATTGGACTCATAGTCTTCGTCAGAATGCAATAGACAATTCTAGGCACATATAGCAATTCCTTCACGAGGAATTTTGTCCTTGGGGCTTGACCGGGCTTCAGAGGCTTCATTAGCACTTGCATGTAGTGAGCAGTGAGTTCTGGTTCCTGGTACAGGCAGCGAGCTCCTTCAATGGATGGACTCATGGGCAGGGCGTGAAGCAATTCAGAGGCCGGTGCCTTTAGTGAGTGTTTTCAGTCATGCGGTCCAACACCCAAGAGTAGATATCCTTAGCATCGCCTGTGATGTGCAAGATTGCATAGAATTGAAGAATGAGTTCTTCATTCCATTCGCAAATATCCGTGCAAAAGTTGAGGAGGTCAGCGTCATGAAGCACAATGAGGACTGGAGTAAAACAAGGCATAGATTCCATGTCAACGTGAGGAATATGTGATACGTCCATTTTGCATCATGCTTTTATATCGATATTTATCGCATTATGGGATGTTACTTCACATTATGTCACAATACTTATGGCTATTCTCTCTTATTTTACAAGGTTTACATAAGGAGGGAGAATGCCGGCAGCTGGAATTCTTGGCTGGAAAAGGAGCAAATATTAGAGAGCTATTCTGCGCAACTCCAAAAGTCCTGAAACTCCACGGAATATCTTAAAATAAATAATGAAAAATACTTGCCAAAGATGAAGGCCAGGGGGCCCACACCCTGTCCACGAGGGTGGGCCCCCCTAGGGCGCGCCCCCTACCTCGTGGGCCCCCTGGTGGCTCTCCGATGCCCATCTTCTGCTATATGAAGTCTTTCGTCGAGAAAAAAACCAAAAGCAACCTTTTGGGATGAAACTCCACCGCCACGAGGCGGAACCTTGGCGGAACCAATCTAGGGCTCCGGCAGAGCTGTTCTGCGGGGGACACTTACCTCCGGGAGGGGGAAATCATCACCATCGTCATCACCAATGCTCCTCTCATCGGAGAGGGCAATCTCCATCAACATCTTCACCAGCACCATCTCATCTCCAAACCCTAGTTCATCTCTTGTATCCAATTCTTGTCTCCAAGTCCGGGATTGGTGCTAGTAGGTTGCTAGTAGTGTTGATTACTCCTTGTAGTTGATGCTAGTTGGTTTATTTGGTGGAAGATCATATGTTCAGATCCTTTATGCATATTATTACCCCTCTGATTATGAACATGAGTATGCTTTGTGAGTAGTTACGTTGTTCCTGAGGACACGGGAGAAATCTTGCTATTAGTAGTCATGTGAATTTGGTATTCGTTCGATATTTTGATGACATGTATGTTGTCTAGCCTCTACTGGTGTTATGTGAACATCGACTACATAACACTTCACCATTATTTGGGCCTAGAGAAAGGCATTGGGAAGTAATAAGTAGATGATGGGTTGCTAGAGTGACAGAAGCTTAAACCATAGTTTATGCGTTGCTTCTTAAGGGGCTGATTTGGATCCATATGTTTCAAGCTATGATTAGGTTTACCGTAATACTTTTGTTGTAGTTGCAGATGCTTGCAATAGAGGTTAATAATAAGTGGGATGCTTGTTCAAGTAAGAACAACACCCAAGCACCGGTCCACCCACATATCAAATTATCAAAGTACCGAACGCGAATCATATGAACATGATGAAAACTAGCTTGACGATATTCCCATGTGTCCTCGGGTGCGCTTTTCCTTATATAAGAGTTTGTTCCGGTTTGTCCTTTGCTACAAAAAGGATTGGTCCATCTTGCTGCACTTTATTTACTTTTGTTACTTGTTGCTCGCTACAAATTATCTTGTCACAAAAACTACCTGTTACCACTTATTTCAGTACTTGCAGAGAATACCTTGCTGAAAACCGCTTATCATTTCCTACTGCTCCTCGTTGGGTTCGACACTCTTACTTATCGGAAGGACTACGATAGACCCCCTATACTTTTGTGTCATTAAGACTCTTTTCTGGCGCCGTTGCCGGGGAGTGAAGCGCCTTTGGTAGGTGGAATTTGGTAAGGAAAAAAATTATATAGTGTGCTGAAATTTACTGTCACTTGTTACTATGGAAAGTAATCCTCTGAGGGGCTTGTTCGGGGTATCTTCGCCCCGTCCAGTAGAGCAAAGAGTTGCTCCTCAACCTACTGAACCTATTGAAAATGAAACTCCTTTTAAATTTCCTTCGGGTATGATAGAAAAACTGCTAGCTAATCCTTTTACAGGAGATGGAACAAAGCATCGTGATGAGCACTTAATATATGTGGATGAAGTTTGTGGATTATTTAAGCTTGCAGATATATCCGATTATGTTGCTAAGAAGAAGGTCTTCCCTTTATCTTTGAAGGGAGACACATTGACATGGTATAGGCTATGTGTTGATACAAGATCATGGAACTATAGAAGATTGAAATTGGAATTTCATCAAAAGTATTACCCTATGCATCTTGTTCATCGTCATCACAATTATATATATAATTTCTGGCCTCGCGAAGGAGAAAGCATCGCTCAAGCTTGGGGGAGGCTTAAATCAATGTTATATTCCTTCCCCAATCATGAGCTCTCGAGATAAATAATTATTCAAAGTTTTTATGCTCGGCTTGCTCATAATAATCAAACCATGCTTGATACTTCTTGTGATGGCTCTTTTATGATGAAGACTATTGAATTTAAATGGGACTTATTGGATAGAATTAAACGCAACTCTGAAGATTGGGACCTCGAAGAAGGTAAGGTGTCAGGTATGACACCTAAGTTTGATTGTGTTAAGTCTTTTATAAATACTGATGTTTTCTGTAAGTTTAGCACTAAGTATGGACTTGACTCTGAGATAGTAGCTTCCTTCTGTGAATCTTTTGCTCCTTATGTTGATCTCCCTAAGGAGAAGTGGTTTAAATATCATCCTTCCATAGAAGTAAAAGTAGCTGCACCTATTAAAGTTGAAGAAAAGACTGTTACTTATAATGATCCTATTGTTCCTACATCTTATGTTGAGAAACCACCTTTCCCTGTTAGAATAAAGGATCATGCTAAAGCTTCAACTGTGGTTCATAAAAGCAATATTAGAACTTATACACCTCCTGAGCAAGTTAAAGTAGAACCCAATATTTCTATTGTTAAAGATCTCTTGTCTGATAATATTGATGGGCATGTTATTTAGTTCAACGGTGAAACCGCTAGAATTGCTAAACCTTGTGCTAAAGATAAACATAGACCTGTGGTAGGCATGCCTGTTATTTCTGTTAAAATAGGAGGTCATTGTTATCATGGCTTATGTGATATGGGTGCTAGAGCTAGTGTTATACCGCATACTTTGTACGAAGAAATTAAGCATGAAATTGCACCTGCTGAGTTAGAAGGTATTGATGTCACAATTAAACTTGCCAATAGGGATACTATATCACTAGTGGGAATTGTTAGAGATGTTGAAGTCTTGTGTGGGAAAACTAAATGTCATGCTGATTTTCTTGTTCTCAGTTCTCCACAAGATAGCTTTTGTCCAATTATATTTGGTAGACCCTTCTTGAACACTGTTAATGCTAGGATAGATTGGGAAAAGAATGTTGTTACTATTGGCTTGGATGATATGATTCATGAGCTTAATTTTTCTAAATTCAGTAAACAACATCGTGAGGAAGAATTGCCTAGTAAGGATGATATTATTGGTCTTTCTTCTATTGCCGTACCTCCTAGTGATCCTTTAGAACATTATTTGCTAGACCATGAAAATGATATGTTCATGAATGAAAGAAGGGAAATAGATGAAGTATTCTTTAAACAGGAACCTATTTTGAAACACAATTTGCCTGTTGAAATCTTAGGGGATCCCTCTCCACCCAAGGGTGATCCCGTGTTTGAGCTCAAACCGTTGCCTGATAACCTTAAATATGCTTATCTTGATGAAAAGAAGATATATCCTATTATTATTAGTGCTAACCTTTCAGAGCATGAAGAAGAAAGATTATTGGAAACTCTGAAGAAGCATAGTGCTGCTATTGGATATACTCTTGATGATCTTAAGGGCATTAGTCCCACTCTATGTCAACATAAAATAAATTTGGAAGCAGATGCCAAACCAGTTCGTGATCCTCAACGACGTATGAATCCTAAAATGAAAGAAGTGGTAAGAAAAGAAATACTCAAGCTTATGGAGGCAGGTATAATTTATCCGTTGCTGATAGTCAGTGGGTAAGTCCTGTCCATTGTGTCCCTAAGAAGGGAGGTATCATGGTTGTTCCTAATGATAAAGATGAATTGATCCCACAAAGAATTATCACAGGTTATAGGATGGTAATTGATTTCCACAAATTAAATAAGGCTACTAAGAAAGATCATTACCCCATACCTTTTATTGATCAAATGCTAGAAAGATTATGCAAACATACACATTACTGCTTTCTAGATGGTTATTCTGGTTTCTCTCAAATACCTGTGTCGGCTAAAGATCAATCAAAGACTACTTTTACATGCCCTTTTGGTACTTTTGCTTATAGACGTATGCCTTTTGGTTTATGTAACGCACCTGCTACCTTTCAAAGATGCATGATGGCTATATTCTCAGATTTTTGTGAAAAGATTTGTGAGGTTTTCATGGACGACTTTTCCGTCTATGGATCTTCTTTTGATGATTACTTGAGCAATCTTGATCGAGTTTTGCAGAGATGTGAAGAAACTAATCTTGTCTTGAATTGGGAAAAGTGCCACTTTATGGTAAATGAGGGTATTGTCTTGGGGCATAAAGTTTCTGAAAGAGGTATTGAAGTTGACAAAGCCAAGGTTGATGCTACTGAAAAGATGCCATATCCTAAGGGCATCAAAGGTATAAGAAGTTTCCTTGGTCACGCCGGATTTTATAGGAGGTTCATTAAGGACTTCTCAAAAATTTGTCGGCCTCTGACTAATTTATTACAAAAAGATATACCATTTGTCTTTGCTGATGATTGTGTAGAAGCATTTGAAATACTTAAGAAAGCATTAGTCTCTACACCTGTTGTCCAGCCACCTGATTGGAATTTACCCTTTGAAATTATGTGTGATGCTAGTGAGTATGATGTAGGTGCTGTTCTAGGGCAAAGAGTTGATAAGAAATTAAATGTTATCCATTATTCCAGTAAGACTCTAGACAATGCTCAAAGTAATTATGCTACTACTGAAAAAGAACTCTTAGCATTTGCATTTGCTTGTGATAAGTTCAGACCCTATATTGTTGATTCTAAAGTAACTATTCAGACGGATCATGCTGCTATTAAATATCTTATGGAAAAGAAAGATGCTAAACCTAGACTTATTAGATGGGTTCTCTTGCTACAAGAATTTGATTTGCATATCGTTGATAGAAAGGGAGCTGAGAACCCCATTGCAGACAACTTATCTAGGTTAGAGAATGTGCTTGAGGACCCACTACCCATTGATGATAGCTTTCCTGATGAACAACTAAATGTTATAAGTACTTCTCGCAGTACTCCATGGTATGCTGATTATGCTAATTATATTGTTGCTAAATTTATACCACCTAGCTTCACATACCAACAAAAGAAAAAGTTCTTTTATGATTTGAGACATTACTTTTGGGATGACTGACATATTTATAAAGAAGGAGTAGATGGTGTTATTAGACGTTGTGTACCTGAGCATGAACAGGAACAGATCCTACGCAAGTGTCATTCCGAAGCTTATGGAGGACATCACGCTGGAGATAGAACTGCACATAAGGTATTGCAATCCGGTTTTTATTGGCCTACTCTCTTCAAGGATGCTCGTAAGTTTGTTTTGTCTTGTGATGAATGCCAAAGAATTGGTAATATTAGTAGACGTCAAGAAATGCCTATGAATTATTCACTTGTTATTGAACCATTTGATGTTTGGGGCTTTGATTATATGGGACCTTTTCCTGCCTCTAATGGATATACACATATTTTAGTTGCTGTTGATTATGTTACTAAGTGGGTAGAAGCTATTCCAACTAGTAGTGCTGATCATAACACTTCTATTAAAATGCTTAAGGAAGTTATTTTTCCGAGGTTTGGAGTCCCTAGATATTTAATGACTGATGGTGGTTCACACTTTATTCATGGTGCTTTCCGTAAAATGCTTGCTAAGTATGACGTTAATCATAGAATTGCATCTCCTTATCACCATCAGTCTAGTGGTCAAGTAGAATTGAGCAATAGAGAGCTCAAATTAATTTTGCAAAAGACTCTCAATAGGTCTAGAAAGAATTGGTCTAAGAAACTTGACGATGCATTATGGGCCTATAGAACTGCATATAAAAATCCTATGGGTATGTCTCCGTATAAAATGGTTTATGGAAAAGCATGTCACTTACCTCTCGAACTAGACCATAAGGCATATTGGGCTATTAAAGAGCTCAACTATGATTTCAAACTTGCCGGTGAGAAGAGGTTATTTGATATTAGCTCACTTGTTGAATGGAGAACCCAAGTTATGAAAATGCCAAGTTGTTTAAAGAAAAAGTTAAAAGATGGCATGACAAAAGGATACAAAAGCGTGAGTTTAATGTAGGTGATTATGTATTGCTATACAACTCTAGTTTAAGATTTTTTGCAGGAAAACTTCTCTCTAAATGGGAAGGCCCCTATGTTGTCGAGGAGGTCTATCGTTCTGGTGCCATAAAGATCAACAACTTCGAAGGTACAAATCCGAAGGTGGTAAACGGTCAAAGAATTAAACATTATATCTCAGGTAATCCCATAAATGTTGAAAGCAATATTATTGAAACCGTAACCCCGGAGGAATACATAAGGGACACTTTCCAGAATGTTTCAGACTCCGAAAAGGGATAGGTATGTGGTACGGTAAGTAAACCGACTCCAAAACAAATTTTAAGGTAATATTTCTCCGTTTTGGAATATTTAGAAAAATAGAAAAATAAGTGGCAGTCCGGGAAGGACACGAGGGTGGTGGGCGCGCCCTACCCCCTGGGCGCGCCCCCTACCTCGTGTGCCTTTCGGACTCCGTTTTCTTGCACGATACGTATTTTGGTCGATAAAAATTCATTGTATATTCTCCCGAAGGTTTTAACTCCCGTATCACGCAAATCTCCTATGTTCTTGTTTCGAGCTGTTTTCTGTCAGGGTTGTCAAGGCCATGCATCATGTCGTCCCCCTCCTCCAACAACGGTGACAAAGATGGTTGGCTAATGAAGATAGAGCTGAAGAGGAAAGAGCCCATGGAGATCAACAAGGATGAAGGGATCAAGAAGGCCACGGAGAACCAAACTCCGGCGACAGAAGATGTCCTTCAACTTGATCACAACCTTCTTACCCCTACTGAGATCGAAGCTTTCTAGATGATCGAGTTAACTCGTATTCAAAACAAGTATCTCACAAGTGAAAATATTTTATTGAAGGAGCATATCTATGCACTCAAGGGCATTATCCGCAAGCTAGAAGACCTCTTACACTCGATGTGCGACTATCCATCACCACCACCTTCTTCACCAAGAAAGGAGATATAATCACATGGGTATGGGCACTCCCCTTGGCAACTGCCAAGCTTGGGGGAGGTGCCCCGGTATCGTATCACCATCACACTCTTATCTTTACCATTTTTCTTAGTTCGATCCTATTTGTAGTATCTTGATCTAGTAGAATAAAGTTATGGCATGATCTAGTTTTGAGTTTTGCTTTTTGATCTCTATATGTAATCGGGTCCGTGAGCTATATAATAAAGATTAGTGTTGATTCAAGGGCTTGATTATTTTGCCATCATCTTGAGTGAATAAAGAAAAGAAGAAAAGAAGAAAAGAATAAAAAGAAACAAAGAGATCATATTGATCTTATTGAGAGTAATGACTTCACATAGAAAGAGTATGATGATTAAAAGTTGTTGGGAGTTGGCAGACATAGCTTTGGTCATCGTTGCAATTAATAGGAAGTAATAAGGAAAGAGAGGTTTCACATATAGATATATTATCATTGACATCTTTTATGATTGGGAGCACTCATTAAAATATGACATGCTAAAGAGTTGATGTTGGACAAGGAAGACAACGTAATGAATTATGTTTTCTTATATCTGAGATAAAGTATGTTGTCATGGATCCTATAACATGTTGAACTTGCCTTTCCCCCTCATGCTATCCAAATTCTCAGCACCAAGTAGAGATACTACTTGTGCTTCCAAAATACCCTTAAACCAGTTGTGCCATGAGAGTCCACCATACCTACCTATGGATTGAGTAAGATCCTTCAAGTAAGTTTTCATCGGTGCAAAGCAATAATTTTTTTCTAAATATGTATGACTGATTGGTGTGGGCGAAATAAGCTTTATACGATCTTGTGATGTGGAAGTAATAAAAGCGACGGACTGCATAATAAAGGTTCATATCACAAGGGGCCATATAAAGTGAAGTTCTTCCGCATTGAGATTTTGTGCATCCAACCATAAATGTGCATGGCAACATCTGCTTCCCTCTGCGAAGGGCCTATCTTTTATTATTGTCTTCTACCTCATGCAAGTGTCACGGTGATCTTCACCTTTCCTTTTTCATTTTATCCTTTGGCAAGCCCAGCATGTTGGAAAGAACCATATATATATATATATATATATATATATATATATATATATATATATATATATATATAATTGGATGTAGGGGAGCATGAGTTATTATTGTTGACATTACCCTTGGGGTAAAAGGTTGTGGGGCAAAACTATAAACCCCTATCTTTCTCTATGTCCGATTAAAACTCCATAACCACAAGTATTGCGTGAGTGTTAGAAATTATGAAGGACTAGATGATAGTTGAGTATGTGGACTTGCTTTTTAGCTCTGACATAGACTCTTTCGATGTTATGATAAATTGCAATTGCTTCCATGACTGAGATTATAGTTTGTTGATTTTCAATAAGGTTTCTGATTCATACTTTTGCATTGTGAATAAATCATCACTTGAATATAAGTAATCATATGACAAAATCTATATATGCTGCTGTTATGAGAATAATCATGATGCCTTCATGTCCGTATTTTATTTTTATCGACGCCTCTACCTCTAAACATGAGGACATATTTATTGTTATTGGCTTTTCACTTGAGGACAAGCGAGGTCTAAGCTTGGGGGAGTTGATACGTCCATTTTGCATCATGCTTTTATATCGATATTTATCGCATTATGGGCTGTTACTTCACATTATGTCACAATACTTATGGCTATTCTCTCTTATTTTACAAGGTTTACATAAGGAGGGAGAATGCCGGGAGCTGGAATTCTGGGCTGGAAATGGAGCAAATATTAGAGACCTATTCTGCGCAACTCCAAAAGTCCTGAAACTCCACGGAATATCTTAAAATAAATAATGAAAAATACCTGCCAAAGATGAAGGCCAGGGGGCCCACACCCTGTCCACAAGGGTGGGGGCACCCCCCTAGGGCGCGCCCCCTACCTCGTGGGCCCCCCGGTGGCTCTTCGATGCCCATCTTCTGCTATATGAAGTCTTTCGTCGAGAAAAAAAACCAGAATCAACCTTTCGGGACGAAACTCCGCCGCCACGAGGCGGAACCTTGGCGGAACCAATCTAGGGCTCCGGCAGAGCTGTTCTGCCGGGGACACTTCCCTCCGGGAGGGGGAAATCATCACCATCGTCATCACCAACGCTCCTCTCATCGGGAGAGGGCAATCTCCATCAACATCTTCACCAGCACCATCTCATCTCCAAACCCTAGTTCATCTCTTGTATCCAATTCTTGTCTCCAAGTCCGAGATTGGTGCTAGTAGGTTGCTAGTAGTGTTGATTACTCCTTGTAGTTGGTGCTAGTTGGTTTATTTGGTGGAAGATCATATGTTCAGATCCTTTATGCATATTATTACCCCTCTGATTATGAACATGAATATGCTTTGTGAGTAGTTACGTTGTTCCTGAGGACACCGGAGAAGTCTTGCTATTAGTAGTCATGTGAATTTGGTATTCGTTCGATATTTTGATGACATGTATGTTGTCTAGCCTCTAGTGGTGTTATGTGAACGTCGACTACATAACACTTCACCATTATTTGGGCCTAGAGAAAGGCATTGGGAAGTAACAAGTAGATGATGGGTTGCTAGAGTGACAGAAGCTTAAACCCTAGTTTATGCGTTGCTTCGTAAGGGGCTGATTTGGATCCATATGTTTCATGCTATGGTTAGGTTTACCTTAATACTTTTGTTGTAGTTGCGGATGCTTGCAATAGAGGTTAATCATAAGTGGGATGCTTGTTCAAGTAAGAACAACACCCAAGCACCGGTCCACCCACATATCAAATTATCAAAGTACCGAACGCGAATCATATGAACCTGATGAAAACTAGCTTCACGATATTCCCATGTGTCCTC
Organism: Aegilops umbellulata; assembly: GCA_032464435.1. Lineage (NCBI taxonomy): Eukaryota > Viridiplantae > Streptophyta > Magnoliopsida > Poales > Poaceae > Aegilops > Aegilops umbellulata. The sequence goes on along the minus strand of CP136056.1, from coordinate 343,510,697 downwards.
GGGAGCGCTTTTCCTTATATAAGTGTTTGTTCCGGCTTGTCCTTTGCTACAAAAAGGATTGGGACATCTTGCTGCACTTTATTTACTTTCGTTACTTGTTGCTCGCTACAAATTATCTTGTCACAAAAACTACCTGTTACCACTTATTTTAGTACTTGCAGAGAATACCTTGCCGAAAACCACTTATCATTTCCTTCTGCTCCTCGTTGGGTTCGACACTCTTACTTACCGAAAGGACTACAATAGATCCCCTATACTTGTGGGTCATCAATATGCTCGTGATCGAAGACTTTATCCTTGTTGAAGAGAAGTGAAGAATAGAAATTGGCCTGGCTAGCAGTCCAGAAACGCTTCCTTCTAAGACGAGCAGAGTCATAGGGATTATAATCAGTGAAGAACACGTGCTCGCCGAAGAAGTCATCAACCTTGAATTTTTGTTTCTTCGAGAATGGATCCTTTGGCTTGGGCTAAGGAGTATCAGTCAGTTGCATCACCACCTCAGGAATCACAATCTCGGGTTCCACAGGCTGAGGAATTTTAGCTTCTTCTTCAGTGGCAGCCTGGGTCTTCAATTCTTCATTTACAATTTCTTCAGCACTAATAGCTGGAATCTCTTCATGGACAGACGGGGTTGCACGAGGGTCTTCATATCCCATTTGTACTTCAGTTACTGGAGACTGAGGAATTTGTTGCAACGGTGTGAACAGTGGAGAGTTGGGGTGCTGACTTTCCCAAAAGTCATCATTCAGCATTGGTGTTGTACACCCAATGTCCACATCTTCATCTTCTTCTTTTTCTTCAACGCCGGCCTCTTCAGCAGTGAACTGAGGCATAGGCGATGAAACTGTTGGGGTTGAAGGGATTGCATCCGCTTCAATTTCTTCATCCAACTGTTGTGAGAACCAGTAGAAGGAATGTCATCATCAGATTCACTTGGAATCACATACTCTTCATCAAAAGGAACAAGGTCCTTTGATGGCATGGATGAGACGGGAACAACATCAATTGGATTTGCATAAGATCTGGTTAATGTCTTCATCTTCTTCGGAGATGAAGAATCTGATGAAGTTGATGCCTTCCTTTTCTTCACAACTACACGCTCCGCAGCCTTGGTCTTCTTCACATCTAATGCAGAAGGAAGGATTGGAGTTGGTGTAGGCGCAGGAGGAGCAGAGGAAATTGGTTGAATTTCTTCAGGCACAACTAATGCAGTTGCCCTGACTTCTTCATTTTCTTCAGGCACAATGGTTGAAGCTTGAGCTGTCCTGGCAATTTCTTCAGGCGCAACACAAGAGGTTGCCCTGGCCATTTCATCAGCGGACGGATTACAGTCATCAGCCCTGGTACTTTGATTTTCTTCAGCAGCCTGAAAGTCATCAGTGGTGCTGGAATTTTCTTCAGTCGGCTGAGCAAATGCTTCAGCCTGAGGGTTTTCTGGTTGCATTGGGGCTGCAACCTTTGAAGTGAACTTCTCAGTCAATTTCACAAACCTGACTTTGGCTCCAAGCCGGTCAGCGTAGTAACGATCAAATTCATCACTGAGTTTCTTGATCTCAGATTGCAGAGAGACAAGTTCTTCAGTTGTCACAGAGACAACATTTTTCTTCATGAAACACTCCTTCTTGTACTGCGCTTTCTTGAGTTGCCTGGCCTTTTCAAACTTCCATTTTTCTTCTTCTATGAAGGCAGTCAAAACATGACTTTGACCAGGAGTGAGGTTTATCTCCGGCAAAGGTGTGTTGGGATCCTTATGCCATAGGTCGATGAAGTCTAGGATCAACTTCGGATCCAGAAGCATTGGCACATTGCTGCCTTTGGCTCTGGTGGCCTTGACCTGCCGGTCTCTGATGATTTTGGCAAGTTCATCATCATCAGCTTCGTCTTCATCAGACGACACTTGGAAGGCGACCTGCTTCTTGTGAGGACTTGGGCGAGAGCCACGTCCAGCAGTGGCCTTTTTCTTCAGCAGAGACGGGCCAGTTGAAGAGTTTGGTGCAACTGAGGAACTAGCAGAAGCTCCTGAGGCAATAGAGATGCCTATTGTCCTTTGGCATGTGGCGAGATGCACATGTGCTGAGGATTTGGACGGAGCAGCTGAGGACTTTGGAGGAGCAGGAGCAGTCTGAGGAGTTGGCCGTGAGGGCTTTGAAGATTCTGACGTGAGGGCATTGCTGAGGAACTGGGCCGTGAGGGAATTGAGGGTGAAGCACTTGGCTCATGAGCAGGCTTCTTTGCCATGGCCTTCTTCGGCTTGCTAGCAGAGGCCTCAGCAGTGGCAGCAGCAGCAGAGTCTTTGTTGAATTTCCTCACTGCTTCTCTTGCTTGTCTGGCCAATTTGGCCTGGCGGTTGGCCCATTCATCAGGATAGTCCTCACCGCGCTTGTGGCTGGTGGGATCTGCTTCTTGGCCAGGTGCCAACGGAGGTCTTGGGCATGGAGGATTTAGAGCGAATTTCTTCATGTACTTGGGAGTAACATACCTGTACTCCCTCCATTCCCGTGCCCATCTCCTTTCTATCCTTTGGATGCGCACCTTGCGCTGATTTTTATCCTCTTTGCGAAACTTGGCCTCATCAGGAGTGCAATAATCCTTGTATATGTCATCAGGGATCTCAAAGGCAGAATTTACCTTAGGCCTCTTTCCTCCTTTCTGCAGCTTCTTTCCATCAGCCATTTTCTTCAGCTGAGGAATTTAGAAAATTGAATTCTCTGAAGATGTATGCAACTTTTCTTTGAGGAACGCTGCAAATGAGTTAAGTTGATGAGAACCTAGTGATTCAGCAGCGTACATGTATACCTATGAACAGAGTATAGTTGCGAGGAATTTGGAGAGGTCATATGCATTCTCAGAAGGTTTTTCAAAAAGAACAAGTTTGAGGAATTTGACCAGATGAGTCCTGAAGAATTTCACTAAGCGTTCTTTGTCTTAGGTTCCAGAGTTGTATAGATCAAAAATCCACACAATTGAGGAATCTTGAAGAAAAATATTGCTTAGAGAATGAATCAAGAAAGGATGACATGTGAGGTGTTTAGTGTGTGAGGATTTGAAGAATAAAAACATCTTTGAAGATTTTGAAGAAATTATTTGAATCAACGAGGGTAGTAAAAGTATCTTTTAATTACCCTGGATGAAGAACACGACGAACTAGGAAGAGTAGATGTGAAGTTCGTCAATGCAGATTTTCCACGCCCTAACTCGGCTGAGGAAGACAGCTACGGTGGAGGCGGAGAGAAGAAATCGGCAACCAGCGCGAGTACGACGGCGACGAGGTCGAGGCAGTGAAGCTCTTCCTCACCGGCGACGATGGAGTAGCGGTGGCGCTAGGGTTTGAGAAGCTCAAGCTGGAGTGAGGTCGAGCGGAGTAAAAGAGAAGTGAGGAAGGGGAGGGGTATTTATAGCCACGGTGAAAAACTGTTCACCCGAAGAAATTGGACGAACATGCCCCTGACCCTTCTCATTCGCTTGACATGTGTCACCCACGTACTGAGAAATGGAGATTGTGTGAGATCGTGGGTGAATAGATAAGTGTTTTCGTGGGATGCTGAACGGTTTGAGCGGCAAAGCCGAAAATTTAGATAAGATAAGTTAAAAGTTTCGTTCGCAAATTCTTCAGCTGACAAGGACACAGTGAAGATTTTGAACGAGTATCAAATGGAACACACATGAAGAATTTGTGAATAGATTAGGTTGAGTATAGCATAGAGGGGAAAGGGTCCGATCACTTTCACTTAGCAAAACATAGCAACTTGAACAATTAGCAATAAGTGAATGCTATAGAGAACATAAACTCAAAAAATGATGATTCAAAAAAAAACAGAAACGGTGAAGACATTGCAAAGTTGAAGAACATGAACAACTGAGAAATTCAAAAAAAACTGAGGAAAACTCAAATTGAAGATTTTCAACTTTTGATGGTGGCGTGACCCACCGTATAAGAATGATGATTTCACACATCGTGTACAATTGTCGTAGGGCTCTGAGAATCAAATTCTTTGTTAATTTCTTCACACTTAGATTGTTAGTCTTCATTGATTGAAGAAAAACTTGTCTTCATGTGTTGCACATCTAAGTCATCAATTTTGCATAAGTGTTAGGATGAGTGTCCTTTTCAGAGAACATTCGAAGATTCTAAGATATTTAGCTCACACCGCAACTTGCTAAATCTCTTCTCATCCCAGGGCTTTGTGAAGATATTGGCTAGCTGTTCTTCAGTCTTCACTTGCTCAATAGAAATGTCACCCTTCAACACATGATCATGAAGAAAATGATGAGGAATCTGAATGTGCTTTGTCTTTGAGTGCTAAACTGGGTTGTGAGCAATCTTGATGGCACTCTCATTGTCACAGAAGAGAGGCACATTCTTCACGTTGACACCGTACTCCTTGAGAGTTTGCTTCATCCATAGCAATTGAGCACAGCAAGAACCAGCACCAATGTACTCAACTTCAGCAGTAGATAGTGATATGCAATTCTGTTTCTTCGAGGACCAACAGACCAAAGATATTCCGAGGAAATGGCATGTGCCAGATGTTGACTTGCGGTCCACATGATCACCAACATAGCCAGAGTAAGAATATCCAATGAGATCAAAAGCCGAGCCCTTGGGGTACCATAATCCAAGTGTTGGTGTGTGAGCTAGATATCAAAGAATATGCTTCACAGCCTTATGGTGTGATTCCTTCGATGTAGCTTGAAATCGGGCACACATGCAAACACTAAGCATAATATCTGGCCTATATGCACATAAGTACAATAGAGAACCAATCATGGAGCGATATACCTTTAGATCGAAGTCAATACCATTTTCATCGGTGCATAGATGGCCATTTGTGGGCATAGGGATTTTGACGCCTTTGCAATCTTGCATGCCGAATTTCCTCAATACATCCTTGAGGTATTTCTCCTGAGATATGAATATGCCATTGCGTTGTTGATGAATTTGAAGACCTAAAAAGAATCTCAATTCTCCCATCATAGACATTTGATATTCTTCACTCATCATATAGGCAAATTCATCACTGTAACATTGGTTAGTACAGCCAAAGATATTATCATCAACATATATTTGGCACACAAACAGTTCACCATCATAAGATTTAGTGAAAAGAGTAGGGTCGAGTGAACCGGGTTTGAAGCCTTTCTTCATTAGGAATTCCTTCAAAGTATCATACCACGCCCGAGGGGCCTGTTTGAGGCCATAGAGGGCCATATTAAGTCTGAAGACTTTGTCACGATGCTTTGGATCTTCAAAACCTGGGGGTTGAGCAACATATACTTCTTCCTCAAGCTTACCATTGAGGAATGCACTTTTCACATCCATTTGATATATAGTGATATCATTATGGTTAGCATAAGCAAGTAATATTCGAATAGCCTCAAGCCTAGCAACAGGTGCAAAAGTTTCATCGAAGTCAATTCCTTCAACCCGTGTGTAGCCTTGAGCTACAAGCCATGCCTTATTCCTCACCACAAGGCCATTTTCATCTTGCTTGTTGCGGTAGATCCACTTTATGCCAATGATATTGTGCTTGCAAGGATCTGGACGTTTGACCAGTTCCCAGACGTTGTTGAGCTCGAATTAATTTAATTCTTCTTGCATAGCTTGAATCCACTCAGGCTCCAAAAATGCTTCATCTACCTTAGCGGTCTCTGTGATAGAGACAAAAGTAAAGTTCCCACAAAAGTTAGATAAATGTGAAGCTCTTGAGCGTGTGAGAGGACCTGGTGCTTCAATGTCATCGATGATTTTCTCAATCTGCACTTCTTTTGCCACGCGAGGATGAGCTGGTTGTCGTTGAGGAATTTGATCAAGATTTTCTTCAGGTGCATTAGCTCGACGTTCTGGAATGAATTCTTCAGCAGATTCTTCGGTAGGAATGACATCCTCAATAGCTTTGAACTTGATAGTTTCCTCAGGTGCTGGTTCATCTATCACAGAGGGTAGGTGCTCTCTTTGCGAGCCATTAGTTTTGTCGAACCGCACATCTACAGTTTCAACAACCTTGTGAAGAACGTTGTTGAAGACTCTGTAGGTGTGCGAGTCCTTTCCGTAACCAAGCATAAGACCTTCATGTGCTTTCGGTGCAAATTTTGAGTTGTGATGAGGATCTCTAATCCAACATTTAGCAGCAAAGACTTTGAAATAACTCACACTTGGTTTCTTGTCAGTGAGGAGTTCATAGGCAGTCTTCTTGAAGAATTTGTGAAGATATACCCTATTGATGATGTGGCAAGCAGTGTCAATTGCCTCAATCCAGAAATGATGAGGCGTCTTGTATTCATCAAGCATAGTGCGAGCCATCTCAACGAGAGTCCTGTTCTTGCACTCCACGACGCCATTCTGTTGAGGAGTATAAGGAGCAGATAACTATGAGTAATACCAAGTTCATCAAGATAGTCATCAAGACCAGAATTCTTGAACTCAGTTCCATTGTCACTTCTGATGTGCTTGATCTTCACACCAAAGTTGGTTGATGCTCTCGAGGAAAATCGTTTGAAGACTTCCTGCACTTCGTGTTTGTAACTGACAATATGTACCCATGTGTATCGAGAGTAATCATCAACAATGACAAAGCCATATGGAGATGCATCATTTGGAACTGCAGAATAATGGTTAGGACCAAAGAGATCCATATGAAGCAATTCAAATGGTCGAGTGGTAGTCATGATTGTCTTTGCTAGATGCTTTGCCTTGGTCATCTTTCCAGCTTCACAGGCTCCGCATAAGTGATCCTTGAGGAATTTGACATTCTCAATGCCAATGACATGCTTCTTCTTTGCAAGCATGTGCAAATTCCTCATGCCTGCATGACCAAGTCGTTGATGCCATAGCCAGCCTTCTGAAGCTTTTGCAAGTAGGCACACGTCTGGTTGTGGTCCTGTAGAGAAATCAACAATATACAAGTCTCCTCTCCTAAATCCTTCGAAGACTTTGGAATTGTCAGCTTCCATGATCACAACACAATGATACTTGCCAAAGACAACAACCATATCAAGATCGCAAAGCATTGAGACAGACATGAGGTTGTATCCTAAGGACTCGACAAGCATGACTTTGTCCATGTGTCGATCCTTTGAGATATCAACCTTACCTAGACCCAATACCCGACTTTTGCCTTTGTTAGTGAAGTTGATATGCTTCAGATGCGATGGAGATAAGGGAGCATCCATCAATAGATTCTTTTCACTAGTAATGTGATTTGTAGATCCACTATCGAGGACCCACTCATGGGCTTTGGGTTGTTCATCCTCCAGATGAATTAGTGCAGCTTATGAATTCATATACTTCTTTAGTGAAGAATATGACATCAATGCATGAGATCAATTTCATCAAGCAATAGAACATATAAAGCAGTATGAGGACGTGAGAAATGAAAGTTCATTTCTTCATGATTAGCCTGCATCCTTTCAGGCAATTTCAGGTCTCCAGCAAATTCTTCAGACGTTTACGCATGTCTGGAGACCTGACCCTGCAGAAGATATTAGTTCTTTTTCTTCACCACCCACATCTGAAGGGGTGGCAAAGAGTTCATCACTCTACGAGCTCCATATGAGAAAGGTGGCATAGAAGCCAGTCCATTTTGTTTTACATAAGAGAAGTTAGGATAAGCATATGAATAAGCAGAGAAATTCTTCAAGGACTTATGAACATAATGGTTTGAAGAATAATTCACATATTCATAGCCCTTGGCTCTTTCCTGCGAAACAGAGGGGTTAGCACGATGATGTTCATATGAGGACTTGGATCCTTTTGATGAATTTGATCCACATGAGGAATTTGGCCTGTATGAGGACTTGGATCCGTATGAAGAATTTGGTCCATATGAAGAATTTGATCTAGGGTTCCTATTCTTCACTGGTGGTGTCATGATGACATTCACCTGAAGATTTTCCAGGCATCTTTTGGGAACCCAGATTTTCTTCATAGGGGAACCGTTCCTACAGTTAGTGCCAACATATCTAGCAAATACTTCACCATTCTGATTTTTGAACAGTTTATAGTTGGAGTCAAATGACTCATCAGCGGAATGAGGAGATTCACATGTAAAGCTAGATAGATTAGATGGATCAACTGGAGGTCCCTTTGCAGCAACCCATGAGGTTCTTGGGTACTCCTCAGGCTTCCAATATGTACCATCAACATTGAGTTTCCTCTCAAAGGAAATACCCTCTTTCCTAGGGTTCCTGTTGAGGATCTGCTTTTTAAGCACATCACAAAGAGTCTGATGCCCTTTGAGGCTTTTGTACATGCCTGCCATGTACAATTCCTTCAGCCCTGCATCATCAGTGATAGTAGCAATGTCCTCAGATGAGGAATTAGTGATAGTAGAGACAACTAAAGAATTTGTAGCATTAGAAGCATTTGAAGATTCAGGTTAAGAAATAGCAGATTCACGTTCAATGCACTTCAAACATGGAGGAACAAATTCTTCCTGAGCAGCGCTGATTTGTTGAGCAAGTAATGAATCACGCTCCTTCTGAAGATCTTCATAACACACTCTCAGCTTTTCAAGATCTTGCTTTCTGTGAGGAAATTCGTAAGAAATCTTCTCATGATCAGATAAGAGAGTGTTATGATGACCTTGAAGGGTGTCAAACTTAGACTGAAGTCCCTGAAGATTTTCTGTCAAGGTTTGAGTGCGATCCATTTCTTCACCCAACATATCATCCCTTTTGTCTAGCATGTTTTGAACCTTTTCAAAAGCCTTTTGTTGTTTCACAGCAATCTTAGCAAGTTTAGAGTAGCTGGGCTTGAGGTTTTCATCATATTCATTCTCACTTGATTCAGAGGAGGTATATTTAAGTACCTTGGTACCCTTTGCCATGAAGCAATAGGTGGGAGCATAGTCATCATTGCCTTCATCAGCCTTGTTGGTGGAGTCATTTTCTTCAGAGTTGAAGATAGACTTGCTGACGAATGCAGTAGCGAGGGCTAGGCTCGCCACACCGGACTCGGACTCCTCAGATGCCTCCTCTTCCTCATTTTCTTCAGATTCAGCCTCAGAGTCCATTTCCTTGCCAATGAATGCTCGAGCCTTCTTGGAGCTGCTCTTCTTGTGAGATGAAGACTTTGAGGATTCCTTCTTTTTCTTTGCATCATCAGAACTGTAATCCTAGTATTTTTTCTTATTTGATTCCTTTTCCCACTAAGGACAATCTTGAATGTAGTGACCAGGTTTCTTGCATTTGTGGCAAAGCCTCTTCTTGTATTCATTGTGAAAGTGCGTTATATCGACTAGAGGGGGGTGAATAGGCGATTTTTATGAATTCTTCACTAAGGAATTTGCGAGTGAGGAAATTCCTTAGCGAAGAACTACTTGCAGCAGAATAAGTACTCAAAAGTAAGCATAATAGAACACAAGCATGGTAATCATGATGAAATGAAGACAAGCACAAAGTACAGAAAGCGTAAACACAGGATAGCACAGGATGAAGACAAACAGACTGAAGAAATTGAACTGAGGAAATTCAGAAGTCTTCAGTCAAAGTCTTCAAACACAGATATGAACAAGTGCACAACACAGTTATGAGGAAATGAAAGAGTTGAGGAAATAGAACCAGTAAGCTTGGTGAAGACAATGATTTGGTAGACCAGTTCCAACTGCTTGCTCAGTTGTACATCTGGTTGGAGTGGCTAGGTATTTAAACCTGAGGACATACAGTCCCGGACACACAGTCCTCACTGTATTCTCCTTGAGCTAAGGTCACACAGACCTCGCCCAATCACTCGTGGTAAGTCTTTAGGTGACTTCTGAACCTTCACAGACTTGGTCACTCCGCGATCCGCAATTCCTCTTGGTTGCTCTAGACCTTGACGCCTAACCGTCTGGAAGAAGCACAGTCTTCAAAGGTAACAAGCGTCGGATCCATGCAGGATCAATCTCTTCAGTGATGCTCAATCACTTTGGGTTTGTAGGTGTTTGGGTTTGGGTTTTCCTCACTCTATGATTTTCGCTCAAAGTCCTCGGAGGATGGGATGCTCTCAAATGACAACTGTCAGTTTCTCTCGGAGTAGCCAACCAGCTAGTGGTTGTAGGGGGAGGCTATTTATAGCTTAGGGAGAAGCCCAACATGATAATACATAAATGCCCTTCAATGATATGATCATTAGGTGGGTAGAAATTTTGGGACAGCTGGCGCATAGCACAACAATGGTCGGATATTTGAGCCTCAAATTCCTTAGGGCTATCATGTTCCTCACTGTGTAGGCAATCCACACTGGCAAATTCCTAACTCCTCAGTCAGAACAAATTTCTTAGAGACCAGAAGAACTTCGTCTCTGTCACTGAAGAATATGACTTAACTGTATGAGATTTCCAATGGCTTCACTCAAAGGGATTGGTAGGTGTAGGATTTTGAGTTGAGCATCACATGGCAATTTTTCCTTAGTATTTCCTCGACGCCCTTTAACAGTACAGTGTTTCCTATGACTCAAGAAAGATAAAATGAAACTACAAAAACAAAAGTCTTTCATGCTTCATGTTCCTCGAATGAATACTGAAAACAAAAGCTCTTGCTTCCTTTGAAGATAATCACACGAGAGCTTTTCATGAGTGGTTGAGAGCATTTCATGACGACTTTCAAGTTCCTGGTACTTAGCATGAAGATTTTTTGTGTCTTCAACTAAGGACTGAGAACGGGTCATTTCCGCGTACAACAGGTCATCGCTTTTGTCTAACAGTTTTTGAGTATGTTCCATAGCTTTCTGTTGTTCAGTTGCAATTTTAGCAAGTGTTTTGTAGCTGGGTTTGGATTCACAATCAGAGTCATATTCACTTGATGTTTGAAAGTAAGCATCGCGTGATTTTACCTTGGCACCACATGCCATGAAGCAGTAGGTGGGAGTGGAGTTGTCCTTGTCATTAGCTTCAGCGTTGGTGACAGAGCCATTGTCTTCAGTGTTGAAGATGGACTTGGCAACATAGGCTGTAGCTAGAGCCAGACTTGCAACGCCAGGGTCGGACTCCTCCTCCGACTCCACCTCCCAGTACAAAAAAATACACTTCCATGATGATACGTGTTTGTCACAGTAGGTCGCATTTTTTGTCATGCATGTACATCCATGACAATTTTATGACAGAATCAAGATAGTCATACCTGTGCTGTCGTAGAAGTGTTCCAAGACTTTACCAAAATTATCATCACGGAAGGGTCCACTTCCATGACGATAAATCGCGCGTCATAGAAGTGCTTTCGTCAAGGGTGACCGACACGTGGCATCCACCATAACGGAACGCCGTTAAGCTATCGGGTCGGGTTTTGGATCCGATAACCCGTTAACAGCCCCGACCAATGGGGATTTTCCACGTGTAAAATCATCATTGGCTGGAGGAAACACGTGTCGGCTCATTGCTGGGACAGATGTCATCCACTCATTGGACAGAAGGCGCCTATGATACGTCGACACGTGGCACGGCCCAACAGAGGCCCATTCCTGTGAAAAGGTCGGCCCGTTTGACTTGGTCAAAAGGTGGCAGGCCGGCCCATGGAAAGCCTGTTAACGGCCTGTTCGCATATAGCCCATTTAGAACTCGCTAACCCAAGGCCCATTACGCCCTATTCGAATTAGGACCAGTAGCATCATCTGGGCCATCCAATATGATTCCAGCCCGTTTTCACTTCTGGCCCATGTATGGCCCATGACGTCTTTCGGCCCATATGAGGCCCTATGTAACTCTTGGCCTATTAACGGCCCGTGGTGAAACTGGCCCGTAATGAACAGTGTATCACTTTACACCCATTAACGGCCCGTGGTGAAACTGGCCCGTAAAGAACAGTGTATCAATTTATACCCATTAACGGCTCGTTATTCCCTTGGGCCGTTTCCAGCCCATGTTATCTTTCGGCCTTCTCAGAGCCCATTTATTCTTGGGCTATTTTCCAGCATTCATTTACTTACGGCCCGTTACTGTCATTTTCTGCTTGTGGGCCAAATTCAGCCTGTGGTTACAGTCGACCCGTTTGGGGTCCGTTAATACGTTGGGCCGTTTTCATAGCGTCATCAAATATGGCCTATTAATGATGGCCCGTTATGGTCGGCCCATAAACGGACGATTCCAACTCTAGCCCGTTTACGGCCAGAATGCGCTCTGTTTGGCCCATGTTTGGCCAATCGATCATACGTCCCGTATAAGGCCCATTGATGATACGGCCCGTAGAAGGCCCATTGTTTCTACGGCCCATAGAAGGCCCATTGTTTCTACGGCCCGTAGAAGGCCCACTGTTTCTACGGTCTGTAGAAGGCCCACTGTTTATACGGCCCATAGAAGGCCCACAATTTCTATGGCCCGTAGGAGGCCCAGTGTCACTACAGTAAATATTAGCCCATGGTTATTGTGGCCTAGTTTAAAAAAATAGGTTATTGCAGCCACTAGCAAACCGCAGAAAAAGAACTGCACTGACTACAAGCAAACAAATAAACAAGACAACAAGGAAATAAATAAGCAAGCAACTTACACTAGGCTATCACGGCTATTACACATATTACATCCACTGGGCATCAAAGTTCGCCACTAGTGCAAATATAGGGAACACAGCAGCATATAAACGCTGCAGCAAAACAAGTCCAGAACTAAAACCACTTCAGAAGAGCTCAAGAAACAATATCCTGGGTACCCATAATGCTGGCAAGATGCTTAGCAAGCTTATTAACTTTCTCTTGTTTGGCGCTTAAGTCCTCCAGCGCTTGCTGTTGCACCAGAAAGTATGCATCTGAATTCTGCAGGGACTTCCTCAGTCCTTCGGCTTCCTGTCGCATAACATCTGATCGATGTCTTTCAACTTGAAGTTGAGACTCAAGAAGCCGAACTGATTCAGGCAACGAGTTCGAAGAGCTGGTGCCAGCAGTGGTAGCCAGTAACTCGAACACTACATCAAGACAGGACATTGGGGTTGTCTCAGTGTCTTCAATATAGTTTTTATCAGCTTTCTTGGAGACCAATAGGGATGTCTCACTATCTTGAACCTTATCTGCATTAATTCCTTTACCATTGCATAACAGGGTACTCTTCTCCAATATTTTATCCGCGTTCTAAAAGAGAAACAAACAAACACATCTCAGGTTTACAATGTAGTATATGAAACTCATTTTGGTAAACTAGTTCAGTAGTAAGGTGGACAGGATAACAGCATGAAACAAACATATATCTATGTAGTATGGTCACTATATGGTCTATATCATTCTAGTTTATGTTTCCAAATCAAGATAGATACAGTTCGAATCATATCTATTTAAGACAAAGCAGCATAGACAGAATATAAGTGTGGGAAACTACACAGCAATAACAACACTGGTAATGTGCATGGCATGAGAACATAACTGTTTATTCAATTGAAACTGAAATCAACATAGAGCAAGTTACAACAACAAACAGCCAAACACATTGAAGAAACAGGTTTAAAACATACCTGTTGCGCCATTGGAGTTTCAATTGCATCCTTCTAATTTGAAATTAGTTGGTATCAGTAAATACAGTGATGCAAGAACAAAGTAGTATGAACCATAGCTACGGAACCTGACCTGAGAACAATTCTTCTTCTGCTTTAAGCATTGACTTCGGGTTCGGAGTGGTGGTCCTCGTGATTTGGGCACTGCAGTTGCCTTACTAACTGCTCGTGTTTGGGTGCTGTGTGGTGGAGACGGTGCTGTGTCAACAGGAACTGGGTGTCTATCTGCTGGGGTTGGGGTTAGAAGGGTGTAGCTGGTTCTCTGTCCAACTAGGTAGGGGTACAATCTGCATGAGTGTGGGTTATGTGTGGTGGGGCTGGTTCTTGGGCAAGTACAACCGTGGTTCTATCTGCATCGACAGGTAGCACGATCTTTTCTAAAGACCGTGTTTTTACTCCCACAGATACTGCCATCACTCCCTCCAATTGAAATGGCTGATAAACAAGAAAAGTAATTGAATGTACAGACATTGTAAGATAGAAAGGTGCAATGGATAGTAGGGAAGAAAACAGGGCATGAAATAATTCACATTTATGTTGTCTAAGCAAACATAATAGCAGGACATAATTTCACATATATGATGGCTAATTAAACAGGATAGCATGACACAATTTCACATGTATGATAGCTAACTAAACAGGATAGAATGACATACTTCAAAATATGATGACTATGTAAATAGGATGACATCATATAACTATACGATGTGTCTATCAAAGTGGTTGGCATGCCATAAATCACAAACATGCCGTCGATGGAAACATGATGGCATGATATAATTCATGGATAGAATGACATAATTTAAAATATGATGACTATGTAAACATGATGAGATGATATAACTATATTATGTCTTTAGAAAATGGGTTGGCATGCCATAATTAAGATACATGTTGTCTATGTAAACATCATGGCATGACATAATTCAAATATATGATTTATATACTAAGGAAGTGAGCAGAGGGCAATCGCATATATGATGTGTCAACTAAGGAGATGGCATTCAATATTGTGTATATGATGTAAAAACTAAGCATTGCAATACAACATATGCATTATATGAGTAATATAACCCTGCCAAGTTTGAGAATACACCTCAGGGGGATAATAGGACTGGTCATCTGCCTCTGAATCCTCCTCTGAAGAGCTATCTGTAACTAGCAATATATTTGCTTCAGCAGGTAGCATTGTGTGCTCTGAAGACCTTGTTTTCACTCCAGATTTCTCCATCATCAATTCAAATGGCTGATGCACAGGAAGAGCAGTTGAATATACAAACATTGTTGACAAAAGCAATGAGAAATACAAAAAAAGGACGACATGATATAATTCACATATATGACGCTTGGCTAAACAACATGGCATTGCATAGTTCACATACATAATGCCTTGCAACAAGATAACATTGCATAATTCACATACATAATGTCTTGCAACAAGATGGCATTGCATAATTCACATATATGGTAATTAGACACTAAACATGTGGCATTCACACAAAGCATGTCTAAACTAAGCAAATGACATAGCAATGCAAGATACCATACGCACAATATGAGCAACATAACCCTGCCAAGTTAGGGCATGCACCTCGGGGGGGATATGACTGGTCATCTGTCTCTGAATCCTCCTCTGAGGAGCTATCGTAACCAGCAAGACATGCGCTTCGACAGATAGCATTGTCTGCTCTGAAGACCTTGTTTCCACTCCAGATTTTTCCATGACCGTGTCGAATGGCTGATGCACAGGAAGAGTAATTGAATGTACTAAAATTGTTGACAAATTTAACACGTAATAAAAAAGTGATGGCATGATATAATTCACATATAAGATGACTGGCTAACCAGGGTGGCATTGCAAAATTCACATATATGATGCCTGGCTAGACAAGATGGCATTGCATGATTCACATATACGATAAAGAAACTAAACATATGGCATTGACACAAAGCATGTCTAAACTAAGCAGATGACATCTTTAATGTATACAGTAAGCAATGTAAGGCACCACATGCATGATATTACCAACATCAGCATGCCAAGTTAGAGCGAAAACCTCATGGGGTAAATAGGAGTGGTCTTCTCCTTCTGAATCCCCCTCAGAACAATCATCTTCCTCTTGATTACGATCCAAAATGGGTGGAGGGGGGCTGCCTTTGCGCCCACCATGGAACGACGTCTGCATGAAATTTTATTGCCACGCAAGGCTCGTCTCTTTTGCTCTACATGATCAGTTCCATTGTGTACAATAACTGGCATGCATAGGAATAAAACATAGTGAGATTATATAAGGAGTGCATGCACAAATCCAGAGTGATGGTAGCAAACTGTGGATAGACCCAAAACCAATGATAGCAGGAAAATAATAGCTTTAGTTAAAAAATACAGATAATGGCTCCTTTAATGTTCGTTTGCACCCAACATGAAACTCATAGTAGACACCGGGGATTAACCAGATAGTAGACAAATAGTATTGATTGTTGCCCCAATATGTAACCCATAACCATTTAAAAACTCAAGTTTCAGCATTAGTTTGGACCTGACTCGAAGTCTAATAAGTCAACACGACGATAATGTAGCATGTCATCATATTAAGCGATGCATAACGTAAGCAGGCACAGAAGAGTGCGACCTCTCTTGCGGACCCGTGTAGTCCTTAAGGTCATCTGCTCAGTTGATGATGGTAATGGAGTTGCCATGGCTGCTGGCGGCGGGGAAGAAGATCTGAGGCGGCGAAAGACAGTCTGGAGAGCGGATCCCTGCTGTGGTGAACCCTTCCATCGTTGGAGCAGCTGAGCTGGGGTGGAACACAGCGCCGCAGGAGCAGGACAAACCACACAAGGTTTTCTTTGACACATATCTGTAACAGAAGTAATTGAGTAAGGGCTTGTTTGAATTTGAGGATTCTAACAATGCAGGGATGGAAAATAGACAGGAATAGGATAGGAATGCACGTGCAAAACAAAGAATTTAAAAACACATGATGTCTGCCAATCTGGGTGTTTGATTCACAACAATGGAAGATCACAGGATGCAAGAAAGCATGGTGAGATTAAGTCAAACCACAAGAAAATGTACGGTTATGATGCTATTATGCTACTATCTCTTAGTCTTGTGCTTGATGAATAGGAATATGAAAAGGAGGAGAAGTGGAAATTAGAATTCCAACGGTTTTTCTTTCAAGGAGACACTAAAGGAACAAATCTGTCGGTGTACAAAAAGGGGGGTACACCTTTTGTACCCCTATAACTGTGCACGGGCAGTCTGAGCCACGGGCACCGCCACACCAAGCACGGCAGGGGAGGTACGCCAAGGTAAGGCCGGAGCTCAAGAGAAGCAGAATGATGCCAAGACCAAGACCACAAAGAGCAAAGGGGACGAAGCGGACTCCCCCGGCAAGATCCTTGCGGGGGGCAGTTCTAGCAAACCCGGCAAGACCCTTGCCGTGGCAGCTCGCCCCCCCACCTACGGAGCGAGTCACCCTTGAGTCCACTGCCCCCATGGGGCAAGGATTCGGGAGACATCCCCGTGGTGGCATGCAGATCTTTGTGAAGACATTCAAGATCAGACACACCCTTTAGAAGATGATGATCCTTTGAGGGATCCCAGCCAAGGAGGACCACAAGGCCCCCGGCAAGCGCCTTGCTGGGGATGAAAGCAGGCGCCATGGCAAGACCCTTGCCGGGGCCGCGGCAAGGCCCTTGCCATGAACCCCCGTGGGGCCACCATCAGGCCCACGCCAATCAAGCCTCCACCGCCGTTCGCATGCAGCTGCCGACCCAACCAGTTGGGCAGGCACCTGCGTGGCGGCAAGCAGATCTTCGTGGAGACCCGTCACTGCGCCACCTCAGCTACCTGCCTGCCTACATGGCACCGCGGGCACCACTAGCTAGGGAGCGTGTCGACGCGACAGGGAGCGGCGACGGACGAGACAGGGCTCTCCCCCGTCCCCGATAAAGCAAAGACACCTAAGCAAGACGCATTAAATGCGCCTTGTCATGTAATGCGAGGGATAACCTCGCATCATTGTATCCTTTCCACCTCCTGTGTGCCACTGTGGCAACCCCTTTCCCTATAAAAGGAGGTCCAAGGTGACCAGGAAGAGGATTTCGGCTTTTTGGAGCTCCTCACTCCCCATAGCTAGCTCAAGAACACAAATATACAATCCACCAAAGCAGGAGTAGGGTTTTACGCATCCTTGCGGCCCGAACCTGGGTAAAGGAACCGTGTGCTATCTGTTTGATCCGCTCTTCTCACGACCCCGCGCCCCGCAACCGTAGTAGGGATTCTTGTGATCCCATAGGTGTCGTTCCACACCGACATCTTTGGCGCGCCAGGTAGGGGGAGCAGTTGCGAGAATCGGCTTTAGCAGTTAGTTCGACGGTTCTTCATCGTCATGGCGCCCAAGAAGACGGTGGCGGTTGGACCGGGGCGCCGCTCGCAAACACCAACACCGTCCCAGCAGCCGGAGTTTGGGAGGCGGCGATGTTCGTGCGCCTGGTAACGGGACGCACGCCGCCAAATCCAAAGACGGAGCCAGGCCCTTCGCGGGTGGCGCGGGGCCTTCCAAGATTGCTGCCACCCCGCCCGAAGGCGACGCGAGGGCTTCCGAGAGTCCCACGCCAGCGCCGACAACGCGCTCCTCTCAAGCGGCGCGCGACGAACGGCGTGACCACGCCGAAGACCCCGGGCGTCACCGCGGGAAGAGCCCCGAGCGCCACTCCCGGGATGTACAAGACCTGCCCGCTCGCCGAGGCGCTGGTGAAGATGGCATGCGACCGCGGGGTCGTGATAGAGCTCCTTCTGACATGGTTAGAAGTCGAAGCGCGTCGCGATCCGTGCAGGTTTCGCTGCCACCAACGCCAGCAGAAGCCCTGGCGCGCGCGCATTTGCTCCTCGATTTTCCTCCCACTACGGGGAAACTCGACGAATGAAGAGCCACCATCCGAAGCCTTGTTGTGGTGGCCAACAAAGACGAACCGAGTCCGGTGGAGCCCCCGGGTCGACGCTCCGACGGAGTCCCACGTACCAGTGGCAGGAAAGCCGGCGGCGCCGCGACCATGGTGCATTCGCCTCCTCCTCACCCGGTGTCGCGGACGCCAGCCCGTCGTGACGTTACGGGTGACGAAATCTCCATAGCGTCGTCCGACCCGCGGACCCACTGTGACCAACGCCAAGTTCTTCGGGAACGAGAACATGAAGACGCCCGAACCACTATCGAGCGCCAGCGCGGAGCGCGCCACCAGTCAGATAGGCGAGCAGGGCCTGCTGCGAACCACCCGACACTGGAGAGCCCTGGAGGCCTACCTTACGAGGTAGGCTGTCCGAATTTTACCCGTGAGCTGCGGCAGTTCCAGTGGCCCACTCACCGCACCTTCAAACCTGACGTGGGCGAAAAGTACAGCGGCAAGACCCATCCGTCCGAGTTCCTCAACATCTACACCATCGCGATGCAAGCTACCGGAGCCCGTGACGATAAGGTGCTTGTGAATTACTTTTTGTTGGCTCTTAAACCCAAGGCCATGTCATGGTTGATGCACTTGCCGGTGGACTCTATTTCCTCCTGGTCGGATTTGTGCCATGAGTTCGTAGGCGCCTTTACTGGAGGCCACCAAGCCCATGGCCAAGCAAGCGACCTGCACGTCATTCCCCAGAAGGGAGGCGAGAGTCTCCGCAAGTATATACAGAGGTTCAGCCAGATACAGTACAATATCCTCGATGTTCACCCTGCCGCCATCATCAGCGCGTTACATCAGAACGTGCGTAACCGCAAGATGCGCGAAGAGCTGGCAATGAACAAGGTGAAAGATGTGGCAGAGCTCTATGTTCTTGCTGACAGATGTGCCCGAGCTGAAGAGGGAAGGAAGTACCCCGGCGAAGATGCCGGTGTGGAAACCGACTCCTCAGATGAGGATACTGCCGCCCCGGCGAAGAAGGGCCGGCATCGCAACAGGAAGCGCAAAGATAAAGCCGTGCTTCCCGTCGAGGGATCTGATGACACCGGCTCTGCCAAGAAAACCAAGGCAGATGACCCCGGCAAGGAAATTGCCGGATGTGTCGCCTGCCGGGCCTTGGCGGCTGCCGAGAAGCCAGGAAACTCCGACAAGCGATACTGCAAGATCCATCGCACCAAAGGCCATGCTCTCCAAGACTGCCGACAGGTTGAGCTCCTCGCTGAGAAGCAGAGGGCTGAGTATGAGAGGCGGGACAAGGAGAAGGGCCAAGACGGTGCTGAGGGGTCCGGCAAGAAGCGTGACGGCCAGGCGGGCCGTCGCGGCAAGGATAAGCAACAAGAGAGGCCCGCCCGGGGCCGTGACAGAAAGCCAGAAGACGACGATCACGAAGAGGACGACGAATCCGGCGACCAAGAGTTTCAGAAAGCTACAGAGGCCATGTGCGTCGACGACGGCACCTCGCTGCATACTTCTCGCCGCCGGCTTAAATAGTGGGCACGAGAGATTACTGCGGCAGAGCCGTCGTTTGATGCCCAAAGGCCGCTGAAGTGGTCCAGCACACCTATCATCTTTGACACTGAGGATCACCCTGATCGCACTACTGCGGTCGGGTGCTTGCCATTGTTGGTTTCACCAACAATACGCAACCTCAAGGTGACAAAGATGCTAGTTGATGGCAGCGCCGGTCTGAACTTAATCTCGCCTGCCGTGATCGAGAAACTGCAGATTCCTGACGGAGACCTTGAAGAGACGGGCACGTTTCAAGGGGTCAACCCGGGAAGAAGCCAACCCAAGGGAAAGGTCACGCTGCCCGTGACTTTTGTAAGCAACCTGAACTAGAGGACGGAGAGGATCGTGTTTAATGTTGCCAAGATCCCCTTGCCCTACAACGAGATCCTTGGCCGCCCAGCGCTGGCCAAGTTCATGGCGGCGTCACACTACGCCTACAACACCCTGAAGATGCCAGGGCCTGTGACGATCATCACCATCCCCTCCGACAAGAAAGATGCGCTGATTTGCGCTGACCAACTATACCAGCAAGATGTTACAGCAGCTGCCGCCACAAGGGCACTTGCTCCTGCTGCTGGGACCCCGGGAGGGAAGAAGAAGAAGAAGACCGGTGAGACCTCGGACACCCACTCCGGCAAGCGCACCTCTTCGGAGTGTAGCGCTACCGTCGAGGATGTGCCAGAGAGCTCCGCCGGTGGAAACAAGAAGCCCAGGGCCATACTGCCGGGAACCAAGAAGGTTTCTGTCAATGGGGACGGCATGGGAGGAGCTTTCACCATACGCTCCACCCTTGACGACAAATAGGAAGACGCGCTCGTCACCTTCCTGCGGGCGAATGTCGATGTGTTTGCATGGCAAGCTTCCGACATCCCCGGCGTTCCCAGGGAAGTGATTGAGCACCACCTTGCTGTATGTCCTCATGCGCAGCCCGTCAAGCAGAAGGTCAGAAAGCAAGCTTTGGAACGACAAGAGTTCATCACAGAAGAGATCCGGAAACTGGAAGCAGCGGGTTTGGTAAGAGGAGTGCTCCATCCAACGTGGTTGGCCAATCCGGTCATAGTGCGCAAGGCAAATGGGAAGTGGAGGCTGTGTATTGATTACACAAATATCAATAAGGCTTGTCCTAAAGACCCCTTCCCGTTGCCGCGCATTGACCAGATTGTTGACTCCACGGCTGGGTGTGATCTGTTGTCATTCCTCGACGCCTACTCCGGCTACCACCAGATCTTCATGACAAGAGAAGACAAAGAGAAAACAACATTCATCACCCCATGTGGTACATATTGTTTCATGCGGATGCCTTTCGGGTTGAAGAGTGCTGGTTCGACGTTTGCAAGGGTGGTCCAGATTGGTTTTGAACCCCAGCTCCATAGAGATATGGAAGCTTATATGGATGACATAGTGGTCAAAACCAAGGACAGGGCAACCCTCATACCAGATTTGCAAGAAACATTTGCAAACCTGCGCAAGATCAATCTCAAGCTGAACCCTGAGAAGTGCGTCTTTGGCGTCCCGTCCGGCAAGCTTCTCGGGTTCTTTGTGTCACAGCGTGGGATAGAGGCCAATCCGGACAAGATCAAAGCTATAGAGCAGATTGAAGCACCCAAGCGAATCAAGGATGTGCGTCGACTTGCTGGTTGCATCGCGGCCATGGGCAGGTTCATTTCCAAGTCTGCCGAGCACACCCTTCCCTTTTTCAAGATCCTGAAAAAGGCGGGCCCGATGGAGTGGACGCCAGAAGCCGAGGCAGCATTGCAAGATTTGAAGAAGTACCTCTCCTCCGCGCCGATACTAGTTGCGCCCAGGCCGCAGGAGCTGTTGTTGCTATACCTAGCGGCAACGAACCAGGTGGTCAGCGCCGCACTAGTGGCGCAGAGGGAGGTTGGCGACGAGGTAATGGCAGCGACAGAGCCCGACACCACCAATGCAGAGACGACACAGCCAGTTGAGGTGCCGCCGAAGAAGAAAATGATGCAGCACCCGGTCTACTTTGTTAGTTCCCTCCTGGAGGGGGCTAGATCAAGGTACTCCGGCGTGCAGAAACTGCTCTTCGGCCTTCTTATGGCCTTGAGGAAGCTGCATCACTACTTCCAGGCACACGAGATCACTGTCATCACTCGCCTCCCTCTGCAATGGATATTGCACAATCCAGATGCGACGGGAAGAATTGTGGACTGGGCACTGGAGTTGTCCAGCTTTGGCCTCAAGTTTGAAAGTACTTCGACGATTCAGAGCCGACTCCTTGCGGAGTTCATTGCAGAATGGACCGCAACACCTGACGAAGAAGCCCAAGAGACTGCTCTCCCCGGCAAGGAGGCAAGTTGCGATTGGATCATGTACTTTGATGGAGCTTTCTCCTTACAGGGCCCGGGGCTGGTGTACTGCTTGTCGCGCCCACCGGAGAGCACCTCAAGTACGTGATCCAGATGCACTTCCCCAGGGAGGCGTCGACCAACAATACGGCTGAGTACGAAGGGCTGCTTGCCGGTCTCAGGATCGCTGCGGACCTCGGAATCAAGAAACTCATCGTCAGGGGAGACTCGCAGCTTGTCGTCAAGCAAGTCAACAAGGATTATCAGAGCCCGTTGATGAAGGCCTACGTCAATGAAGTGAGAAAGCTGGAAGAGCGTTTCGACGGTATACAGGCTGAATACGTTCCCCGAGCGGAGAATGATATCGCTGACTACCTGTCAAAACACGCTGCCATCAAGCTACCTATGGAACCAAGTACCTTTGTGCTTCAGCTAACTCGGCCATCCGTTGATCCATCAACAGAGCAGAACAAGAGGAGGAAATCAGGGCCCGGCAAGTACTTTCCCACCGAGCTCCCCGGAGCCGCCGGCAAGGATGTTGCCGGGGACACTGAGCCCGCCACGGGACGGCTAGCTCCGGCGGAGCGTCAAGATCTTGCCGTCGAGACAGCCGCTCCTATAGCGGAGGAAATGCCTTTAGTCCTCGCCGTCGAGCCCCAGGCTCCGGCGTGGGCACAACATACCGTCCGATTCCTCCAGACAGGGGAACTTCCTGAGGAGCAGGAAGAAGCGGAAAAAGTAGCCCGTCGCTCTACCATGTACCAGTTCGTCAATGACGTCCTGTATAGGAAGAGGCCGAACGGTGTGAAATTGAAGTGTATCCCTCGAGAGGAAGGACTGGAGCTGTTGGCGGAGATACACAGAGGCATATGTGGATCCCACATCGGGTCAAGGGCCCTTGCCGGCAAGGCATTCCGGCAAGGTTTCTTCTGGCCCACAGCCCTCCAGGATGCGACGACACTAGTCACCAGATGCGAAGCGTGTCAGTTCCATTCAAAGAAGCTTCATCAGCCAGCTCAAGCCCTTCAAACCATTCCTCTCTCCTGGCCCTTCTCGGTCTGGGGGCTCGACATACTGGGCCCTTTCCCCTGCGCTGTCGGGGGCTTTGAGTACTTGTATGTTGCAATCGACAAGTTCACAAAGTGGCCGGAGGTGGAGGCAGTGAGGAAGGTCACAGCTCAGCCAGCCGTCAAGTTCTTCAAGGGACTAGTGTGCCGCTTTGGTGTACCCAACAGGGTCATCACCGACAACGGCACACAGTTCACAAGCCTTCATGCAATATACCCAAGACCTCGGCAGCAAAGTCTGTTTCGCTTCCGTTGCTCACCCGCGAAGCAATGGTCAAGCTGAGAGGGCAAATGCTGAAGTGCTGCGAGGCTTAAGGACCAAGACCTTTGACAGGCTGCACAAGAGCGGAAGGCGCTGGATTGATGAGTTGCCGACGGTTCTTTGGTCGATTAGGACGACGCCAAATCGAGCCACCGGCCAGACACCCTTTGCCCTGGTATACGGGGCAGAAGTAGTTATCCCCACTGAACTCATATACGGGTCACCTCGAGTGCTCGCTTATGATGAGCTTGAGCAAGAGCAACTACGGCAAGATGACGCACTGCTCCTTGAGGAAGATCGTCTTCGGGCGGCTGTGAGAGCAGCACGCTACCAGCAAGCCTTGCACCGCTACCATAGCCGCAAGGTTCATGCCCAAAGCCTTGAGGAAGGCGACCTTGTCCTTCAGCGCGTTCAATCGGCCAAGAATCCCAACAAGTTGACGCCAAAGTGGGAAGGCCCTTATCAGGTAATACGAGTCACCAGGCCCGGCGCAGTCCGCCTGGAGACCGAAGATGCCGTTCCGGTGAGTAACTCCTGGAACATTGAGCATCTTTGCAAGTTTTACCCGTGAGGCGCCGCTTGCCGGCCCCCCCGGCAAGCCACCTTTTGTACAAGCATTGCCGATGATGCATGTAACCCTTTGTCGGTGTCAAAACCGGCGGATCTCGGGTAGGGGGTCCCGAATTGTGTGTCTAGGCGGATGGTAACAGGAGACGAGGGACACGATGTTTTACCCAGGTTCGGGCCCTCTTGATGGAGGTAAAACCCTACGTCATTCTTGATTAATATTGATGATATGGGTAGTATAAGAGTAGATCTACCACGAGATCAAGGAGGCTAAACCCTAGAAGCTAGCCTATGGTATGATTGTTGTATGTTGGAGTTGTGTCCTACGAACTAAAACCCTCCGGTTTATATAGACACCAGAGAGGGTTAGGGTTACACAAAGTCGGTTACAATGGTAGGAGATCTGAATATCCGTATCGCCAAGCTTGCCTTCCACGCCAAGGAAAGTCCCTTCCGGACACGGGACGAAGTCTTCAATCTTGTATCTTCATAGTCCAGGAGTCCGGCTAAAGATATAGTCCGGCCATCCGGACACCCCCTAATCCAGGACTCGCTCACCCTTCGTACAAAGCTAGGCGCAGACCCTGAGCATAAATAAATGAAGCGCTGCCGCCCTAAGTTATAGCATGCATGCTAGGTCGAGTCTCGTCCTTGGTTAGGGTTGATAGTGCTTGGCGGCGACTAACCCCTAGCTTAGAGGTCGAGTGTGCGTCTCTTTGTCGTTCTTTTGTCTTCTTTGGTTCGCAGGACTCACAGATATCCTTGCCGGATCACTTGAGGAGAAAAAAGAGAAGAGGGGCAGACCAGCATCTAGACCCCGACAAGCCAGTATTGCCGGGGGCTGCAAGTACAAGGATTCACCCACGGCAAACCAGAGTTGCCGGGGGCTACAGCTTCAGATAAGTTCTTCATCCCTTATCATGCATTCCCTTATGGACTGAGGTATGTGAAACCTCATTCCTTCCTAAAGCTACCATGCTCCCCTAGACTCTAGGCCCTAGTGCTCGTTCCTGGGGACAGGTTTGGTCGCAGTCGCGGCAGCGAAAGGATGAAACAAGGAGCCTGAACCCACCTCGTCCCTGCCTCCGCCAAAAGCGTGAGAAAGGTCGAGCGACGTGGGAAGACGGCAAGGCCTGCTGCCGGGCAAGGAAATGTTTATCTTAGAGATATCAAGGATTTACTCCTTGACATGGGTCCTACCCGCAAACAAATGACCTGGCAAGCATCCCTTTTTCATTAAAAACATTCCACTCAGGTACGGTCCATAGTAAATGAAAAACATGAATGATGGGATTACAAATTTTAAATTCAGCTAAGGCCCGAAGGCTTACAAACTAAAAAGAGATAAGGTGCCCGTAATCCCTTTCTTGTCTCTATCCTCAGGAGGCAGGTCAAGGAGGCGAAAAGGGCAAAAGGGGCGCCTAGGCGAGCTACGGGTGGCAGAAGACACCAAGAGGACATCTCGGTGGCCGTCCAAAGGCTGCATGGTGATGGCGGCGCCGGAAGCAAAGCTCGAAGACGAGGCAGCAGGACGTCCGCACGCGTCGAAGGCGTCGGTGCCCGCGTACTCCGAGTTGACGGTGTTGCCGCCCGCCCTCTTCCTCTTCCGCAGCCTCCCAACGCCAGCCGCCCAAGGAGACGACCCCGAGAAGTTCAGGGAGCCGGCGACACGGATGATGGGGTCGCCGGTGCCGCATGGGGCGGCGCCCGACACCTAGTCGGACCCGTCATCCTGCCGCCTGCTACCCTCGTCATCGTTGCCGCTGTCCTTCTCGTCACTTCCGCCCGAGGAGGAGTCTTCGCTATCAGAAGAGCTCTCCACGCAGCACCTTGCACGGGTCCCGAAGAGCCCGAAGACCTTGACGGAGAGGAGGCCGCCCTCCATCAGCTTGAAATGGAGAGTGAGCCCCTCCGTCAAGTGATGGATATGAGCGAACGTCTTCCATCCCCGACGAAGATACATCACGTGAGGGGCTGGGAAGTCGATGCGAACCCGCGTACCGCTAATCCCATATCCCCTCATGTGCAGCCGCAATGATTCCGGAGGATCCAGCTCCATCTCGCGCGCGAATGGGGTCGGAAGACGAAGGCGACGGCAAGGCGGCCAGCGCAGCCTGACGAAGAGCTCACAAGGGTCATCCCCAACGTGGCCCTCCATGGGGGGAGGGACTGCTGGCGGAGGCAAGGCCGGCGCACCACCCCGTCCTCCTCTTCCCCGAGCGCCTCGGCCTTGCCCACGGCCTCGCCCCCTCCCCCTTCCCCTTGCGGCTGGCTCTGCCATCGCGGGTGCAGGAGAAGGAGGGACGCATTTTCGAGAGGCGACCCGTGCCACCACCGTTGAGGGACCAAGGTTCCCTCTCTCCATGGCGGATGGAAGGGGGGAGCAGAAACTGAAGGAAGAAGGAGATGAAGGAATGCGGGACGCCATCCCCCCTCCCGCTCTTTATAAAGGAACGGGGTGGGGACTCGGCCGCCCCGCTCCGCCAATCAAGACGCAGAAGGCGCAGGGAACTGGGACCGACCCGCTGCCCCAGCCCGCGACGGCCCGGTTTCCCGCCTCCACCGATCGCCGCCCCAAGCACATGGGAGCCACGTGGCAGGCGTACAGGACCAAGGCGACGGGTGAGGTGACCTCTCCCCACCCCGTGATCGCAGGGAGTGGACGCCTTGAAGACCACGCCTCGGCCCTGTTCAGTAAATGGGCCGCGCTTCCACGCCTCCCTCCGTTTATGGGGAAGGCGCGAACCGCCCCCTTTACTACGACGTGACGCATGCATGCAGAGCTCAGCCCCACGCATGCCACCCACGTCACGCACACCTCCCCACGCCGCGCCACGCGTGGGACGCGTGGGAAGCGCAACGCGCGAAGGAACTTACCGCGGCGAAAACCGCCCCGCCTGCCCGCGCACCATTTTTGGGCCTAGCCCAACAGCGTGTTGCGCTTATGTGTGGCCCAGGCCTGGGGTCTCCTATTGGTGTACAAAAAGGGGGGTACACCTTTTGTACCCCTATAACTGTGCACGGGCAGTCTGAGCCACGGGCACCGCCACACCAAGCACGGCAGGGGAGGTACGCCAAGGTAAGGCCGGAGCTCAAGAGAAGCAGAACGACGCCAAGACCAAGACCACAAAGAGCAAAGGGGACGAAGCGGACTCCCCCGGCAAGATCCTTGTGGGGGGGCAGTTCTAGCAAACCCGGCAAGACCCTTGCCGTGGCAGCTCGCCCCCCACCTACGGAGCGAGTCACCCTTGAGTCCACTGCCTCCATGGGGCAAGGATTCGGGAGACATCCCCGTGGTGGCATGCAGATCTTTGTGAAGACATTCAAGATCAGATACACCCTTTAGAAGATGATGATCCTTGGCGGGATCCCAGCCAAGGAGGACCACAAGGCCCCCAGCAAGAGCCTTGTCGGGGATGACAGCAGGCGCCACGGCAAGACCCTTGCCGGGGCCGCGGCAAGGCCCTTGCCACGAACCCCCGTGGGGCCACCATCAGGACCACGCCAATCAAGCCTCCACCACCATTCACATGCAGCAGCCGACCCAACCAGCTGGGCAGGCACCTGCGTGGCGGCAAGCAGATCTTCGTGGAGACCCATCTCTGCGCCACCTCAGCTGCGTGCCTGCCTACATGATACCGCGGGCACCGCTGGCCAGGGCGCGTGTCGACGCGAGAGGGAGCGGCGACGGACGAGACAGGGCTCTCCCCCGTCCCCGATAAAGCAAAGACACCTAGGCAAGACGCATTAAATGCGCCTTGTCATGTAATGCGAGGGATAACCTCGCATCACTGTATCCTTTCCACCTCCTGTGTGCCACTGTGGCAACCCCTTTCCCTATAAAAGGAGGTCCAAGGCGACCAGGAAGAGGATTTCGGCTTTTTGGAGCTCCTCACGCCCCATAGCTAGCTCAAGAACACAGATATACAATCCACCAAAGCAGGAGTAGGGTTTTACGCATCCTTGTGGCCCGAACCTGGGTAAAGGAACCGTGTGCTATCTGTTTGATCCGCTCTTCTCACGACCCCGCGCCCCGCAACCGTAGTAGGGATTCTTGTGATCCCATAGGTGTCGTTCCACACCGACAAAATCCTACAGTTTTCCTTTGCTCCATTCCTTTGCACCAAATTCATGAAAAGTAGTACCATAGGAAACTTTCCAATTCCGATGTTTATCATTCACTTTTCCTTTCAAGCACACGTGATTCTAGTAGGCAGGCTTGAGCAAGGAAAATTCTACACTAAAAAAATGTTTTTGTGCTACTTCTATTACTTTGGACCCAAGCAACTGCCATACTAGCTCAACTCCCAGGCCCATCGACAAATGCACAACTCAAACTCGCAGAGATAAATAATGATGGCGTTCAAGAGAGTCCATCACGGATAGCTAAGTTGCCTGGTACCTCACTGCTTGTCACATAGTAGGATAAAATAATCGTATTTCCCGTTACTACGAGTGCTCAGTGGACAATATATATAACATGTCGAGTAAAAAAGAGATGCAACAAGTGTACAACCTCTTTGGCGAAGCCATGTCGATCTCAACGTGATTGGGTTGGCCGGTGAGGATGCTCCGGCTGACTTGGCTGTCGGAGGAGGGGAAGAAGATCTTAGGCGTCTGGAGATGGAGCCCGAGGTACTGCTCCGCTGTGATGGAGGGTTTCGTCGTTGGAGCAGCTCTAGTGTGTTGTACGACACCGAGGCTGAAGCAGGACAAGAGAGACAACGAACAACGTTAACCTGAGTGGAATTCTAATAGCATCTCCAATACATGATGTAAAATACATAACCACAAAGTGCTAGATGTAAAATACATCAGTCGCTCATCTCTGAACTTAACTGTCAAAACTGAATTTAACTGTCGAAACTGAACTTAACTGTCGAAACTGAATTTTGCTGTCGAAACTGAATTTTGCTGTCGAAATTGAATGCACTAGCAAGGTGAGGCTACACGTCGGTCGACTGACTTTTTCATCTCTGGTCAGTCGATTTTGCAGCCGTTGGATACGAAATGACGGGCCTGTGGTTCATCTTCAACCTCACCCCCTGAGCCGCCAGCCACCACCGGCCAAACAGCAGCCCCCCGCCGCCCGCGGCCGGCGGTGCGCCGCCCCGCCCGCCTCGAAAACACTCCCCACAGCCGGTCTGCCGCCGCCCCGGCCATCCCTCTAGGACCCCCTGTGCCGAGATTTTTCTCCGGCGATCCCCACGCCACCGCCCCGCCAACGCCCCGCCACCGCCGGCGACCACCGCCCCCATCCTGAACCCTAAGATAGATAGTGGGGTACCTCTCCGGCGAGCCCCCCTCCCCGCTGCGGCTGGTTCTTCCTTCACCCCGGTGAGCCCCCCACCCCCTGAAAATCGACTGACCCAAAAGTAGATTCAGTCGACTGAAGTGTAGCTAAATCAGAGCAGCATCGCAAGCAAGAGCAAGAGCGAGAGCAGCAGCGCGAGCAAGCACAATAGCAAGAGCAGACCAGGCAGGGAACCGAGAGCAAGAGCAGAGCAGTAGCACGAGCGAGAGCTAAAGCAGCAGCAGCTCCTACTGATGTGGACGTCGCCGCCGAGGGAGCGACGCCGTGGAGGAAGTGGTCGGCGATGCCGCCGTGGATGGAGCCTTGCCGTGTCGGCTCGGGACCGAGCGCCGGCAGCACCATGAGATCGAATCAAGAAGAAAACGCGGTGATTAGTGTACAACCTCTTTGGTGGCGCTCATTAGGCCGCAGCTTCATCCGAGGAAACGGGGATGATGATGCTCTTCCGGTGGTGCAGGTGAAGACGACGGTGTGGGAATGGAGGCGGCGCAAAAGACGAGGGGAACGTCGGGGCAGCTCCTTGGAGGTGGAGGACGGGATGGCTAAACCGGCGGGAAGATGAGATCGATGACGGATCCTCATCCGGTACGATGGACGAGGGACGTCAAGGTGTTGCTGTGGCCGACGTCGTCGGGGAAGAGGCTCCGGCTGGGTGGCGGACGGAGCAGGGTGTGGGGTTTCGTCGCAGGTTTTCGCGGCCTCGGTGTATGAATGGGTGGGTGGATGGGATGGCAGTGGGGAACCATGGCTTAGAGACGCGCTTGTCCAAAATGTGGGGTAAGTTATGAAAGTACCCCCACCGATTTGAGGCGGTTCTTTCGGTTCAGGGGTACCACGGGCATTTCGCGTGTCGGGATTTCAAAGGAGGTGGGAGTTTTCGCGCGTGTTGTAATTTCAGAATAGCAAGGCGCGGGTTGAGATGGAGGTAGTTGTCGGAGCACAACGATACAAAGATATATCTTAAATATTTTGGGCTAACAAGGCGCGGGTTGAAGAGGCTAGAGTTTCGCAGCACGATAGACAGAGACGCTAGCTTGAAATTTCGGCATAACAAGGCGCGGCTTGAAATTTTGGAAGAACAAGCTTAATGTGTACCCAAAAAAAGACAATTTGCACCTCAACACGCACAACACACACACAAACACCATTTAGACTAGAGTAAGGTACACATGCATTGCACGCATGAGATTTGGCAACCAAATTATGAATAAATACCACATTATAGCATGCAAGCTTTGAGTCATATATGCATGATGTAGATGTTCGTTTAATTCTTATAGTTTATTTCATTCAAAATCATCTAGTTTTTATAAGAAAGCTAATCTATTTTAAGATTCATGGAATTGTGCGTCGTAAGACATAAAGTAAAAACAAATAATGGAAAATCATGTAGAAAAACATTTGGGCAATTCTGATACGGAAGATTCTAGAACAAATAAGAAGTGCTTGTGTTTTGATGTTTGTGCATTATGCTTAAGTTCAACCATGGAGGCTTCTAGATTATACATGTGGCGAAATCTGGGGGAATCTAGATGATATCCAACGGCCAGTAGTGCTCAAATTTGCCATCTTTGGACCATCGGATTCGCCTCATCCAATGACCATCTTTCAAAGTTAAAGTTACCCACACACAATATAAAAAAATATAAAATATAAAAAATATATATAGGGGTATAGATATAGATATGTGATGCGAAAGCCGCCCATCATCTCCAATTAGAATAGTGTGTCCATGCATGGATGCGACGTGGCCAAATGATGTCTGCCATCGGTATCTCAAATTCAAATCAGTCTGACCTTGTTCAATGTGTATACATTACAACATGCTCATTTCCAAACCACACCGCGCAGTTCTCCGTTATATTCATGCATGCATGGGTTTCAAACATCAGGATCTCTTATTCAAATATTTGAATTCAACTTTACATTGATTATGACCTCACCTATTCTTTTACACCCACATAGTAGTCTTCTCTTTATAATTGTACCACTAACTTTCTCTCGTGCATGCATGCACACACACTACCAGTCGGCATTATCCATCGCACACATGCAATCTTTTTCTTCAGGTCGGTCTCCCATGAAGGCACACACCCACACACATCCCACTCTCCATCATATCGGGCATTCTTTATCTCTCACGCGTGCATGCGCAACGATCGATGTTCCTCTCTGTATGTGTGTATATAGCTAGGTCTTTCATAGTTTTCCACACAAACCGATCAATCGATATATCCATTGAGGTCTCACCCTCTTTCCCACATCCACATCGATCAATCTATACCTCTCTATATAGGATTAACATATATAGCTAATACACCCACATTAATTATATATCCAATGTCCCCCTCTCATCATCCATGCCTTCCGCTTCATCTCTCAGACACGTGCACAATGGCAAAGACAGGGGGCAATAAGGGCCCTGCCCCTCCCCCCTAACATCACTATATATCGAGGCTAATATGAATGTGATCATTAGACAATTGCTGCTAAAAATGGTTTAAGTTCATGAATTGACCCTCCTCGTAAAGGATTAGCAATGCTTGGCCCCCTAGCTCATTTATTTTTCATGGCTCCGCCACTGCGCGCAACAACGCACGTGTTCGCCCCCTCTCTCTAAATATCGATCTCGCACTTGTGCATTCCTTCATAGTCTCCCTCCACTCGGCCCCTCGCACCATCTTCTAGACCCCCACCGGATTTTGCCACATGTACAATCTAGCAGACTCCATGGTTGAACTTAAGCATAATGCACAAACCTCAAAACAACAGTGGTTCTCTTTTGTTCTAGAATCTTCCGTATCATAACTTCCCAAACTTTTTTTCTAGTTGAATTGCCATTATTTGTTTTTACTTTATGATTTACAACGCACAATTCCATGAATCATAAAATAGATTAAGGGCTTCTTTGATTCAAAGTATTCTCAAAGGAATTTTGGAGGATTCTAATCATTAGGAATTTTTCCTATCTTGGTTGTTTGATTTGTAGGATTGTAAACCATAGGAATTTTTCCATATGATTCATTTGCACTAGATTTCATAGGAAACATCCCATCCACTCAAACCTCTTTGAAAGAATTCTGCATTTTTTTTATGCACAATCAAACACTCGTACAATCCTGTAGGATTCAAGACGACATTCCACTATAATCCCATATTTTTCCTATTCCAGCGTTCTTAGGTTTTTATAAAAACTAATTGATTTTGAATGAGATGAACTATAAGAATTAAACGAAGGGCTACATCAGGCATATATGACTCAGAGCTTACATGCTATAGTGTGCTATTTATTCAGAATTTGGTTGCTAAATCTGATGCGTGCAATGCACGTGTACCTTACTAGTACTTTGAGTATGTGCAAAACACGTAAATTAGAATACCAATGGCACGCTACACAGTGTCTCTCTTATAGTTCATGAAGCCACGTGGCACATGTGGAGGCGTTGTCGCGACCTCCTTGCGTGGATTGATCACAGTGACGTGCTGCTGGTTCCAGAAAAATGTACTCGTCCTCCCTGAGCCATACTGGCGGTACATGCACGAAGCAAAGATGTGCACGTACGCCACGCATGCACTCATTCCCTCGCACGCACACGCGGGTACATGGGCGGACACAATTTTGTGCCAAGATCCACCCCATGTGATAATTTGACGCGTGTAAAGTCGTTCACTTCATTGATGGTCAATTAATGCAGTGCATGCAAATTGAGTGGACGTGAGGTCTGAAGAAAGACATTATTACTCCACTGCGCGCATGCGAGTAGTTAAATCATGGGTTGGTAGTAGTACTTCCATTGGTCTGCTTCGTATTTGTGCCAATTTTTGACAGTAACATAATATTTACGCATTTGAGTAGTGTAGTACTTGAAATTTATGTTCCGCTAAACTCATCGGGAGCCGTTTCGGGCCTCAAAACCAAAACCATCAATTAATCTTTACCTTGTTCCCATCACATTCGAAAGCCTGCTCACACCTACTAGTACGTACCAAACCAGAACGTGTTCCCACTATGCATGTATTAGTACTAGTGCTAGTACTTAGGTTATAAAAAGGGGAACTACCTAACCGAAAATTACTCTACCTTTCCTCCTCATAAGTGCTTCTTCTCCGTCCGTCGTTGCCATGGCCGGTGAGCAGAACTCTAGGTCGAGAACTACTCGTAACAAGGGAGTGGCAACAAAGGCTGCAGAAAAAAAGAGGGCTCGCCGCCACGCAGAGACCTCGAAAGATCTCTCACGGGAAGGCGATGGTTCCCAGGAGCGCCCTAGCAGCGGAGGCGAACATGCCGAGCCGGCGGAGCTGGAGTCGTTATCCCTCGACGGCATGCCCGATCAGCTCAATAAGCAGAAGGAGTTCATCCAAGGCTTGATGCAGTTGCTGAAGGAGAGCCTCGACGACATGCCCGCTGAGCTCAATCAGCAGGGGGAGTTGACCGCCGGCTTGGTGATGCCGCTGAAGAAGAGCACTGCCTTGGAGAAGAAGGCGACCGGCGAAATCCTGCGACTTCAGGAGGACAATGCGAAGCTCTGCCGCGAGATCGACCTGTTGAAGGAGAAGAAAGCTGGCTGGAAGAAGCTGCATGAGAATAGTAGTTCCTCGATGAAGATGCTGCAGGCCCTCATCATGGAACAGAAGGAGGAGTTGGCGAAGCTCCGCATCGCGCACCCGGCTGCTGTCAAGGTACGTAATGTGGCCGTGGAACAAATGTTGAAGGCTCGCGTTGAGAAATCCCGCGTCATGGACAGAATGAATAAGATGGCGGAGGAGACGCGCAAGGAGATGGAGGTCGTGGAGGCGATGAAGAAGCAGTTACGACTCCATGGCGAATTAGATCATTTCGGGTGATAATCTTCCTTCTTCTTTTGCTCCTGCGTTTCATGTTTTGCTTCGGGTGTTTCGCCGCACGTGTCATGTTTTCTGCGAGGCATGAATTGAACAATGGTTTTTTTGAGGGAATGAATAGAAGAATGCTAACAATGAGATGACTGGCAAATTAGATCATTTTTTATCGCCATATGGCACCAGGCTGCCGTGTTTCGTGCTCCTCCGTCGCAGTACTACTCCAGTGGAAAACTTGAGTATACCGCACGGTTCTTTGCTCCTCCTCGATCAGGTCGTCGGCGCATTTATACGAGCAGTCAAATCACAAGGCCCCGCCTTCCAGCAGTAATGAGCCGTCAAATCACAAAGGCCCCCGCCTCTCGTGAAACCGACCAAGCTAGACTGCCCCACCCTCTAGCCTTTTAAAAAATGTATACTTTTGTACAGCAGTAGTATCGATGGATTGCGCCATGGAGCAAAACTTGAAATTAAAAAAAAGGTGGTACATATAGAGAGCGCTCGTCGCCAAATTATGCATATAGTAATATTAAAAAGGCTAGTCACAATAGTGGTGTCCAGCACAACCCACCCCTCAAATAAAACTAAGAGGGTGCTTGGATACGTTTTAGTCCCATGACTAAAAGTAGTGGGACTAAAACATGCTAGCCTCACCCATGCTTGGATCCAAATAGTAAAAAGGCTAAAATCAAGTTAATGAGCATTTATTACCCTACAAACCCTCCAATCCAGAACTCGCATGTGTTAAAGGCGAGGATTTAAATGAGTAGAGAGAGGACTAATCCACATTTTAGTAGGGGTACCCCTGACTAAATTTTTTTAGTCTCAAGACTAGTTTTAGCCCCTCTTTAGTCAGGGGTGCTTGGAACTTTAGCCTCTTAAAGAGACTATTTTTAGTCAGACTAAAATAAGTCCCTTGGATCCAAGCACCCTCTAAGCATCCTGGAATTCTTTGACAAAACTAAGCACCTTGAAATTCTTTGACAACTAAACTACTGGCTATATGATGTTGGCCATATATATTGTACGTATATAATGTGAAGAAACGAGTGGTAGTACTATACCAACTAAAAGATGAAATGTAAGAAATACTAGTATGTACATACTGAAGAGTTAAAGTAACACGAATAAACATAACATAGTTTTGCTGGGGGCTCAGCACAACACACTCCTCAAATTAAATTAAGCACACCTGATATTAAACTTTGCAACTATTCAGGTAGACACTGCATTAGAACCACCATGAGCAACGACACTACCACCTTACTCGGAGTCCTCGTCCACGTCCTCGACTTCGTCCTTGTCCCTCTTCCTCTTGGCCGATACTTCTTTGCTTGAACCGCACACTTGGTTGTAGCTCTTCATCCAACCCTTGTAGATATTGAAGCAAAGGTATCCATCCATTGCAGCGTAGTGGATGTGGTCTATATCTAGTACATTCCGCTGCCATGCATGACGATGAAATGTGTATGGAGGTTTCTCCACTTTATCGTACGAAGGATGAACCATGGCTCCTGCTAGGGTCAGCATTGAAGGCTGAGGAGAGGACACCAGCCGATTCTTCTGGAGGTCGAAGGTGTTGCCTACAACAAGGCCTATCCGACGCAGGACTTCTTTGTCGTTACCAAAGTCTACAGTAACGAATTTGACTAGGTTGCTCTTGAGGAAGTCCCTAAATCCTGGCACTCAACGTCGACATGGCATATGTGGTAGACCAAGCATAAGTCATGCACGCAAACCTGGATCACGGCGGGCTTCTTCCTCTCTTCGTCCTTTAGATCCTTCTCTCGTCCTAGGACTGTGGTGTACTCAACATCTAGCCCAGCGACCCACTCATCATCTAAGTCTTCGAACATGCGTCTGAAGCGAGAAAGGCATCCTTTCACCGTCACGGAAGAACGGGTGTAGATGACGTCGAACTCATCGCCGGTGATGGTTCGAACCTTGTACTCACCACTGATCGGGGAGATTTGGGACGCCATGGATTTGGGAGGAGGGTTAGGATTAGTGGAACTGCCGTAATGTGAATGGACGGGACGACTAGGAGCAAACTGCCATAGTATTGAAGGACGTGCGGGGACGAGTAGGAGCGAACTGCCAGCGTGCGAACGGCAGGGTAGTGGCTTTCCATTCTCCCATGATACGGGCTTCCGAGAGCCCTTGGATCTGAGATCGAATGGTTGCATGGCGTGATTCTAGACCTATGGGTGAATATCCTATCCTGGAGGGTTATTCTGCAAATTTTCAGCAACTTAGCATGCGACCGTTTGATCTCAGATCCAAGGGCTGCCAGCAGCCCGTATCGTGGTCGCGCCTACCACGACCGTCGCGTCGCTCGTGCGGTCGCGCCCTTGGATATTTAACACGGTGCGTTAGGCTATCTGATGTTGGCATGTCATACATAGTCATCCCTTAGTCACTCATACTACAACAAGGTTTTGGCTATAAGGTTGGCTATAAGTGTATTTTATTTACTTCTCTCTATCTCTTTCTTCGTACTCCCTCCGTCCCATAATATAAGAACGTTTTTGACACTAGTGTAGTGCCAAAAACGTTCTTATATTATGGGACACAGGGAGTACTAGTATTTATTGCATTTGCCAAGGAGTGACCTCTTCCAATGAAATGGTGTTGCTAAGTTTGCTTCATTTAATTAGCTATAGACTCAAAATTGTCTTTTCACCTAGGTACACGCGCTTAGCACCGTTTCTTCCTTGGGTCACCAAACTAGTCTCTCTCTTCTTGATTAACTTGCCACATCAGACTTTATGCCTATGTGGCAAGCTTAAGAACTTGTAGGAGCAAGTAAAAGTAAGTACAATAGTGCGCTTTACATGGCATTTTTGCATATGTGGAGGAAAGAGAGGCAAGGAAAAAGTGGAGAAGTGGGCTCTCATACAAGAGCCAGCCTCTACTACATGGTGGAGCATTGGGAGAGGCACCTGTATGGAGGTGGTCAGGAATCGGGAGACTCATGCCGGTCGTAGCGCCACTGTTAAAATGATAATGGCAAGTCAAATCACGGGGCCCCACCTATCCAGCAGTAACTCGCTGTCAAATCACACAGCCCTACGTTTGCAGCAGCCTACTCCCTTGTCTTCTTGCGTCTCTGTCGAACCGACTAGGCGGAACTGCCCCGCCGCCTACCGCGCAGGAAAAGCCCCGTCCTCAACTTTTAAATAGTATATAGTATACTAATTTTGTATCCATGGCGCGCTGCTCTCCGAACGAATGGAATGCGCGTCATATTGCGTTTGCACACACATGTGGGATGACAATTGAGAACCGACCATAGGCACACTCCCCGGCCCCGCAAGTCGGGTGACTTAATAGAAGAGGGAGACGATCGATAGTACTAGAGAATTGTTGTACTACGTTGGTGCGTGGACGATCCCTGCAAGACACGGAAGATCAGTTCGCCCATGCATGTGACCAGACTCCAGCAGACACGCCTGGATTGGCTATCGTCTACATATCGTGCAGGCTGTGTTGTACATGGCTGTAGTTGTGGTGAGAAATCTAAAAAAGGTTTCTTGTCATCTCGCATAATTAGGTGTCATGTGCTTCGGATCACTGCGAGGGTTAAACAGCGACAACTGAGTTGGGCTAGGAATTGGGGGCAATGGAGATGATGGAGAGGAGAGGAGGTGGTTTTGCAATGGAGAAGATTAGAAGAGGGAGAGGCGAGATGGTGGTTTTGGAATGGAGATGATGGAGAGGAGAGGAGGTGGTTTTGCAATGTTGATGATCAGAAGAGGGAGAGGCGGGACGGTGGTTTTGGAATGGAGATGATGGAGAGGAGAGGAGGTGGTTTTGCAATGGAGAAGAGGGAGAGGAGTGTGCGGCAGCGATTTAGGATTGGACGAGAGGGTCGGCGCACTGTGACTGGATCAAAATCAAAATCAATTTACCCTTCAATTAAGAAAGCGACCCCACATTAACTAGTCTCCCTTTTATTCTGGGTCATAATTGACCATGATTTTCGCACATAAAATATATGTTATACATTGCAAAAATAATATACTTTGAAAGTACATTCAGATACAAACCAAACGATACAATTTTTGGTGACATGCATTCACATTTTGCTTGTCAAATACAGTACGTGGTCAAACTTTGACCCAAAATACGCAAAACAACAAAAAAATACTTCCAAGACCAGCGCCGATCTTCCGCTCTTCTCCTCTTAAACCACCGCCGCTCCTCTCCTATTCCAATCTAAATGCTGCGCCGCTCCTCTCCTCTTCCATTTCAAAACCACCGCCCCTCCTCTCCTGTTCCAGTCCAAAACCAGCGTCGCTCCTCTCCCGTTCTAATCCAAAACCAGCGCTGCTCCTCTCCTCTTCCATTCAAAAACCACCGCCGGCGAGTGAAGGTGCTATGGAGAAGTAGATTGATGGAGGAGTACAACCGATACGTGAGGATCGCAGACGGCGACCCTCTGAAGCTAGCTAGGATGTTGGAGATACAGTCTTGGTTTCACAACAAGGACCAACTAGCGGCAACGGCGACATCCATGGCCAAATATCTGCAACAGAGAGAAAAGGCGGCAATACTCCTGGAGGGAGTCGTGCCGGTGTACATAGAGCTGCTCCTCTGGGCCATGGAGCAAACAGATTCACCGAATCCGATCGTGAGGGAGCGGTGGTGGGAGTATCGATCCCAGATGGAGCATCCACCAGAGATTGAAGGATCGAGCATCTACAGGGTGCCGTTTGTGAGGGTGTCCTGCCAGAGCGAGCCGGTGGAGTCTTCGTCGATCGAACCCAACTGCAAGAGGAGAAAAGCAGTTGGCCCGATGACGCTTCCCCACCATTGTCTCCCTCGCCGTTCACATCGTCTCACGGGGCGGCCGTCTGCCGCCGAGGAATAGGATGGGGCTGCCTGCCCCAGCCCAATAGTCGGGCAGGTTGTGAATTGTCACGATGAGCTTAGGGTTGTCAGTATTTGCAGGTTGTGACTTCTATTTTGTGTTGTGTATTTTGAGAGTACTTTCAGATATGAATGTCTGTTCAATTTCAGATTTGCAGTATTGAGCATATGAAGTATTTTATGAATTCTAGAGATCTATTTTTAGCACTTAAAAATGTAGTTTCATAGGAGTATAAAAGTGCAGACAATGTGATTCTCAGAGAAGAAACTGCATGTTTCAGTTTTAGATAAGAAACTGCAACTTTTAGAGGCAGAGCATTTATATTAACACGGCCTTTTCAAACAGGGTAAACATCATGTTGGAAGTTTTATTCATGGTCGAAAATGGAACTACCAGCCAGTTAACATCATGCTGATCAACATTCATGCATAGCACATCTTCATATGATGCACAGTCAAAATGCCCACACAATGTCGAGTGTGCGAAACACAGAGAAAAGGAGGGATGAAGTTTTGGCAAGTGTTGGACGTGGTTTTGGGCTGCCCCGTCTAGGCTTTCATTTTTAACATGCGCAGCCCATGACCTCGGATGGGATGTCCATAGGCCTGTTTGTATTTTCTTAGGGCCGTCATGTATCGACCGGCCTATGGACCTCCCATCCGAGGTTTTATTTTTGGCAGCCCAATTTATGTATTTTTTTGAAGAAAACACAGAAGTCTGTTCTATTTTTCTATATTAGAATAGGAACGCCAGGTCCAACTTATGTTTCCCTTCTAACTATATTATATATATTTAAATTATTTTATATTTTATTATATATTATTTTTATTGTCATCATATATATAACAGATACTTACATATGTAAGAAAACAATATCCCACATCTTATTAACTTATAAAAATAATTTCTTAACAAATAAAATCCTGGATTGTTTTGGCACAAAAATCCTAGTGATTGTGTACAAAAGCTTGGTAAGATTTAAGGACGAATGTAATAATATCACTTATTATTTAAATATATTTATAACAAATTCTCAACCCCTTTTTATTTTTTGATAACATTGCGGGCCCAACCCGACATTATAATTAGAATCAGCCCGGCAAAATCGTGTATTTCAAGAAAGTGCAAATGGCCTGTAATTTTTTAGGAAATAAAATAAATGGGCCGCATGGACGCTACATTATTTGTTCACCCAGCTCAGCTAATGGCTGTAATTCAAAAAAAAGATCAAATTGACTGTAAATTCTACCGAAAAAAAAAGACTGTAAATTCTGAAAAAAATGGGTTGAATACGTGCCACTTTTTTTGAGGCTGAAATGTAAGTCGTTGTCAATCTAGTCAACAAATTATTCTGACATGTTAGCCATTGGATTTACATCCAACGACCGGCATCCATCTTCAATCTCTCGTCTTCTTCCTCCAGCGCCGCAGGGACCACCTCCCGCCTCCTGCTGCTAGCAGCTCTGCTTAGCACGCTTCGCTATGAAGCGCTACTCCATCATTGGCCAGGCCATCCCTCCACCCCTCCACACCTCCTGTTCTTCTCCACCGACTGCCGAACCACACCGCACTAGAACCAGTTAACCCTCGTACACCTCTTCGTGTGCGACTCTACTCCCGCGTCTTCCCATTTCCGGCTCGTTGCTATCCGGGGTCTCGCCGTCGTCCACCAACTTGGATGCGCTCGGCGCGGCGTGGTCAACATGGTCAACGAACGACACCATCGGAAGTAGACTGTGCGTGGAGAGGCTGACAGCTGGGTCCACGGCCGCACACAAGGAAATGCCTCCTTATTACGTGCAAAATAATGATTCCTCCACCTGACATGTGGGCCCACCGGAAGGGCCTCTATATTTCGCAAAAATAACGTGCCCCCCGCTGACATGTCAGACCCACCAGTTATCTTCGCATGCAAGGAAGTGCCTCCTTATTACGCACAAAAAAATGAATATTCCCCCTGCCAGCTGGAACCCAGCATAGTGGGAGGCTGACTTGTGGGCCTACCAAGTTGATGGGGATGGAGGGCTTTGTCAACTTAGTCAATATGAACGATTCTAGCTCTTGTTACCGTACGATGTTCATCCAACGGTCGTAGTGCTTCTTCAACCTCTGGTCTTCTTGCTCCAGCCGCCCAAACCAGCACCGGTCGTGCCGCGTGCTCCTGCCTCCCGTGGCCGGCTGTGATGCGACGGAGGCCTCACCGCCCCCAACTACTCCCACCGCTGGCCAGGCCATTCCTCTACTCACCCACACCCCCTGTTATTCTGCGGCGATAGCAGCCTCACACCGCAGCCGAACCAGTGAACCCTCGTACTCCTCTTCGCGTGGGCATCCACTGCCACGTCTTCCCCGGCTCCGAGTCGTCCCCTTCCTAGTCGTCGCCGTTGTCCACCGCCGTGGTGCTTTCGATGCGGCGTGGTCAACGTGGTCAAGGAACGACTTCCATAGGACGTGGACTGTACGTGGAGAGGCTGACAGCTGGTTCCATGGCCGTAGCAAGGAAGTGCCTCCTTATTAATCGCAAAATAATGATTCCTCCACCTGACAGCGGGGACCCACCGGACGGGCTACCGTATTTCATGAAAAAAACGTTTCCCCCTAACTGCTGGGACCCACCAGCTACATCTTTGCACCCAACGAAGTGTGTCCGGGCAGAAAAACGATTCGCCCCCCTGACTGCTGGGACCCGCCAGCTACATCTTCGCATGCAAGGAAGTGCCTGACAGTCGGGACCCACCTGGTCGAAGCGTACGTAGCGTTGTCATTCTGGTCGTGAACGTGTACGTACATATATACTAGTGGATGTAGAGGTGCGCACGTGTCGTAGTAGAGGCGCGTACGTGTCGTAGTAGAGGTGCGCACGTAGCATGTACATGTACGTACAACGGCCAGGGTGCAAGAAAGAAAATACGGCCACGTATGTGTACATACGGGCGGGGTCTCGAACGCCTACTCGCGCATACGTACGGCCAGGGCTCGTGTACATGGCTGGGTCGGAACGAAGAAACAATGTCGTTGTCGTGTTCATGGGGAGGCAACGAAATGCGTCATGTTCATGGGGAGGCAACAGAATGCGTCGTGTTCATCGGGAGGCAACAGAACGCGTGGGAGCCAACCGGCTGGGTCGGAACGGAATTCGTGGTCGTGTTCATCGGGAGGGCTTGGACAGAACAGGCGATGGAAACGAGGCCTAGCGTACTGCAGAACGGAGGAAACAGACCTCCTACGGTCAAAACGGGGGTCCTTTTGATCGGGAGGGGTGTGGCGTACCGCAAAACGGAGGAAACGAACCTCCTACGGTCGAAACGAGGGTCTTGTTGATCGGGAGGGGTGTGGCGTACCACAAAACGGATGAAACAGACCTCCTACGGTCGAAACAAGGTCCTATTGATCAGGAGGGGTGTGGCGTACTGCAAAACGGACGAAACGGACCTCCTACGGTCGAAACGGGGGTCCTGTTCATCGGGAGGGGTGTGGCGTACCGCAAAATGGGACTCCACGGGATACTGTTCATCTCCACCGTCGACCTCCTCCAGCCTCCACGGGCTACCGTCGACCTCCTCCAGCCTTCACGGGCTCCTGTTCATCCAGCCTCCACCGCGCGCTACTCCACCGGCTACTGTTCAACTACCCCTCCACGGGCACCCCTCCATCGTCTACTGTTCATCCAGCCCTGCACACCACAGGGTCCTGTTCAACCACCCCTTCACGGGCACCCCTGCACCGTCTACTGTTCATCCATCCCTCCACACCACAGGGTCCTGTTCATCTAGAGGCAACGCCACCGCTCACTGTTCATCCACCCCCCCACGTGCAACGCTCACTGTTCATCCAATCGATCGACTTCAGTTAGCAGCAGTAGCGAAGGAATCACTCGATCGGGTTCATTTAACAGCCATCGATCGATCGCTCGGGTTCAGTAACGCGTAGCCAGCAGTGCAATCGCTCGGGTTTAGTTAGAGCCCAACGCCTCGCTCGGGTTCAGTTAGAGCCAATGCCTCGCACATACGCGCGTACGTGTAAGAGAGAAACGAGCATTGCTCGGCCCCGACCTCCCATCGTAACCGGGAACTCCCCGAAATTTTCCTCCCACTCGCTTCTACCACGGTTTTTTCTGTCATGGACAGCCCAAAGAATGTCATGCAGTTGCGTCTCCGGCCCGCCTAGGACGAAAAGCCCATTTTCTGTCATGATTTTTTTCATAGAAGTAGGAGCCCACCACATCTATGATGATACCGGGTTTTGTCACAATTATTGTCATAGAATGTCATATGTATGACAGAAAAAAATTCATTCGGCCCAAAATGTCACCGATGTGTCTTTTTTTTCTAGTCTCCGCCTCCTTAGAAGCAGACTCCTCTGAATCCATCTCCTTGCCAACAAAAGCACGAGCCTTGCCAGCTGAGCTCTTCTTATGAGATGAAGACTTGGATGAGGACTTGGAAGAAGACTTTGAGGATTTCTTCTTCTTCTTGTCATCTGAATCATATCCCTTGCTCTTCTTCTTGTTGTTGTTCTCATTGTCCCACTGTGGACACTCAGAGATGTAGTGTCCAGGTTTCTTGCACTTGTGACATGTTCTCTTCTTGTAGTCATGAGTGGAAGCTTCATCATTTCTTGAGCTGGATCGTGAAGACTTTCTGAAGCCCTTCTTCTTAGTGAACTTCTGGAACTTCTTCACAGGCATAGCAAGTTCCTTTCCAATGTCTTCAGGATCATTAGAACTGCAGTCAGATTCTTCTTTAGATGAGGAAACAACTTTTGCCTTCAAAGCACGAGTTCAGCCGTAGTTGGGACCATAGATATCTCTTTTCTCAGATAACTGGAACTCATGTGTGTTGAGCCTCTCAAGTATATTAGACGGATCGAGTGTCTTGAAGTCAGGGCATTCTTGTATCATCAAGGCAAGGGTGTCGAATGAGGTCTCAAGTGATCTCATCAGTGTCTTGACGATTTCATGTTTGGTGACTTCAGTGGCGCCGAGAGCATGAAGCTCATTTATGATGTCAGTGAGGCGATCAAACATGAGCTAGACATTCTCATTGTCGTTTCTCTTGAAGCGGTTGAAGAGGTTGCGAAGAACACTGATCCTTTGATCTC
Source organism: Aegilops umbellulata (assembly GCA_032464435.1). Taxonomy (NCBI): domain Eukaryota; kingdom Viridiplantae; phylum Streptophyta; class Magnoliopsida; order Poales; family Poaceae; genus Aegilops; species Aegilops umbellulata. The sequence continues at coordinate 343,466,452 of CP136056.1, read as the reverse complement.
TCTGGGTTGAGACGCCTTCGTTAACCTTGTTGAGCCAGTCCCAGACTAGCTTCGACGTTTCCAGAGCGCTCACACGGCCATACTGTCCCTTGGTCAGATGACCACCGATGATCTTCTTGGCAGTAGAATCCAGTTGAATGAACTTCTTGACATCAGCAGGGGTGACACCTTCACCAGTCTTGGGAACACCATTCTTGACGACATACCAGAGGTAGACATCAATGGCTTCAAGATGCATGCGCATCTTATTCTTCTTGTAGGGATATTCAGTTCCTTCGAAGACGGGGCAAGCAGCGGAGACTTTGATTATCCCTGCAGTCGACATAGCTAAAACTCCAGGTGGTTAAACCGAATCACACAGAACAAGGGAGTACCCTGCTCTGATACCAATTGAAAGTTCTAGTTATCGACTAGAGGGGGGGTGAATAGGCGATTTTTATGAAAGTCTTCAAAACATGAGGGTTTTGAAGACAAACAATAGAAATGAACCTATTGATATGCAGCGGAAGGTAGACTACACTAAGCAAGCCATAGTCAAGTATTCAATGAAGTGAAAGCGGGAAGACTAATAGCAGCTAGGTAGTAAAGATCAGGATGGAAGATAGTATGAAGCCAAACAACGATAGTAGTCACACAGTGAAGTCAAACAGATAGTGCAAGCAGGCAATGACTTCACGAAGACAAACTATAAGTAAAGAGAGGGAAAGGATAGAACCAGTCACTTGGTGAGGACACAAGATTTGTTGGACCAGTTCCAGTTGCTGTGACAACTGTAGATCTGGTTAGGGAGGCTGAGATTCAACTCAGAAGACCACGTGTTCACCTTATTCCCCTTGAGCTAAGGACACCCAGTCCTCGCCCAATCACTCTGGTAAGTCTTCAAGGTAGACTTCCAAACCTTCACAGACTTCGTTCACCGGCGATCCACAATGACTCTTGAATGTGACGCCTAACCGGCTGGAGGATTCACAGTCCTCAAGTGTAACAAGTCTTCAGGTCACGCGGACAGAAAGACTTCAATGATGCCTAACACTCTTTGGCTCTGGGTGTTTAGGCTTTGTCCTCGCAAGGATTTCTCTCTCTCAAAAGCTTCGGAGGTGGGTTGCTCTCAAACGACAAAAGTCGTGCACTAACTCTGAGCAGCCACCAATTTGTGGTGTAGGGGGTGGGCTATTTATATCCACTAGGCAACCCGACCTGATTTGTCTGAAATGACCTTGGATCACTAAGGAACTGACACGTGTTCCAACGATCAGATTTCAAACACACACGACAACTTTACTTGCGCTACAAGTAAAGCTGACTCATCCAGCTCTGGATAAGGTTTGCACTCATTGTCTTCGCTCGAAGACATAGGATTTTTGGTTGAGCATCACTTCAGTCACTTTGACTTTGTTCACTGGGACCCCACTTAATAGTATGGTGGTTCCTACGACTCAACAAAGAAGAAAAGGAAACTACCAAACAACTAAGTCTTCACGCTCCATAGTCATCATGCAATGCCTTCTCTTGTCATAGTCTTCAATGTGAATATCTTCACATACCACCATTGTCTTCAATGTCTTCATACATTTCTAGGGGTCATCTCCGGTAGGTAAACCGAATCAATGAGGGATTACTACCTGTGTTATCCTGCAATTCTCACAAACACATTAGTCCCTCAACCAGGTTTGTCGTCAATACTCCAAAACCAACTAGGGGTGGCACTAGATGCACTTACAATCTCCCCCTTTTACGTGATTGCTGACAAACTGGTTGAAGTTTTCAATGGGGATAAAAGTATGTGAAATTGTAAGGGATAAAGGTATTGTCTTCATAAGTAGCAAAAGGCTCCCTGTCGGTGTCAAAACCGGTGGATCTCGGGTAGGGGGTCCCGAACTGTGCGTCTAGGCGGATGGTAACAGGAGACAAGGGACACGATGTTTTACCCAGGTTCGGGCCCTCTCGATGGAGGTAAAACCCTACGTCCTGCTTGATTAATATTGATGATATGGGTAGTACAAGAGTAGATCTACCACGAGATCAAGGAGACTAAAACCCTAGAAGCTAGCCTATGATATGATTGTTATGTGTTGTATATATTCTATCGACTAGCCTGGCCTTGGTTTATATAATGCACCAGAGGCCTAGGATAACAAGAGTCCTAGCCGAATACGCCGGTGGGGAGGAATCCTTGTCTTGATCGCCAAGTCTTGTGGAATCTTCCTTGTATGCGACAGCTGTCTGAACTGGCCCATGAGTATACGGCCATGGGGTTCCACGGCCCAATCTAACAGATCGGGAGATGACGTGGTGAGTACCCCCTAGTCCAGGACACCGTCAGTATCCCCCCGAACCGGTCTTCAAGTTAGGGACGCTGCTCGATTCTTCCGAACCGTTCTTCATCTTCGGTCGTCGGTCTTGAAAACTGGTTCAACAAATCTTCTCATCTTCGATCTTGACGATTGCAGAAATGCATTCGACGAGTTTACACGTCGGGTATCCGAGGAGCCCCTTTAAGTTTCCAGCCTTTATCAATGCCTTGTTATTTTTATGCCACACCTCGGGTTTGAAGTTGTTCCCGGGCGGCAGCGTCCTCTTGCGTCCGAGCTCTAACGCTGGACTGCATTCGAGGTATCTTTTGCAGCCGAGCACCAATGCCGGACCGCTTCCCAGCTCTAATGCCGGAATGCATCCGAGCTCCAACGCCGGACTATGTATCCGAGCTCCAACGCCGGACTGTATCCGAGCTCCAACGCTGGACTATGTATCCGAGCTCCAACGCCGGACTATATCCGAGGTGTCGTAAATCACCTTGGTTCAAAGAAGTTTGAAGGAGTTTTGCCGAGCTTAATGCCGGAAATGCCCTCCATGGAGCCAGCCACTAGCGCCTGAGCTTTATGCCGGACTGCTTCCGAGGTGGTGCCCCACCCCGAATGTGGGCCGATTTTTGTCAATATTTTTGGTTGGTGCAATTTATTCTCTGCCGAGATATATAGCCAGTAGCCCTCAAGGTGGGTATCGGTCTAAAACCCGAGATGCACATGAAGGATGACATAAGACCGCTGATCCCCGTAGCCGCTCAGACTCAAGTTGATTTGCAAAATCGGTCTGAGGATCAAGTCCTAGCTCGGCAGAATACTTCGGGACACAAAAAGCGGCGTGCTCAATCCTCGAGACTCAGGTTGGGTGCGGCCGACCAACCTGAGGATCAAAATCTCCTCGGAGACTGTATTACACTTAAAATTTTCTGCATTGGACAGGCAATGCAGTAGCCCCTGAGACACTGGTCGGGTGGCAACACCAGATCAGGGGATCGATGTACCCCTTTAATATTTGTAAATAATAAGCCCGAAGCCCAGTAGCCCCTGAGCCTTAATGCGGGCACGGGTGGCCGAATTAAGGATTGATATCCATAGTAAAATCACAAATTATGTGTAATGACTCTATGTATCCAAGTACTTTACGTCATTAATGCTCAGATCCGCATTGTACAAAACTTTGTTGACCGACCGTTGGCTTCCACCTCCTCGGCCAATAGCCGAGGAGTGTTGGTCCTACTTTATAAAGCCTTTATGAGGGCAAAGATTTACAACAAACAAGGCAATTTGGCCATACGGTTTTATGAACAAAGGTACGCAGAGAGATATGTTATATTACTGTTTAACAGAAGAAATGTCTTCCAAAGAAAATAGTCCCGCTATTGGTTCCTTTCTTTGGGTTGTCATGCTAAGCATGATCTGTAAACCTCAGCTCCAATGTAAGAGCAAAATATTGAGGATTTAGTTTGGGAGGCCAGTTAATAGCCCCCGGTAGTGTTCGGCGACATTCGAGGTCAAGCCCTAAACACTTCGGCCATTGTTATGAATGGCCCGTCATTTAACACCGTCATCGGATCGCTGACCAGTTTACGCTTATTGTGACAGTCAGTTTTCGGCTTTCTCCACTAAGGTGCTTAACCATGTGAGCTAGAAGCACAATCGCAGTGGTTCTCCCTTTGCACACCTAGCCGAGCAAAGCGGAACGTAGGAGGCAAGCGCAGGAGTCGGGCAACCCAACTATTGACCGAAGACACAAGTCGAAACCGATGCATATATAACAATATCCGAGAATATTTTTGCCGAATCTCTAAAGGTGTCCGGCGTTGCACTGCGAGACTTGTGCTGAAAACACACAAATAATTTAAAAGTGCCATAAGCTTGGAAAACCAAAAAAAGTCAGTAAAAACTTGACGTCCGAACAAGATCAAGTGTTCGGTGCCAATCCGAAAGTTGGCCTTAGCAAAAGAAGTGCTTCTGTCGTGCTTTAACATGATACATCCTATCTCAAGACTTCAAGCGGGTTAGCCTACGGCTTCAACCTCCTATCCCAAGGGCGGAGTACTTCTCATTAGGCCAGTTTAGCAAACTAAACTCTAGCGGCTTTGAGAGAGAAATTAGGCTCCCCGGCTAGTGACCACACGCTCGTGTCGAAAAAAGGAGTGATAGATAATAATAATAATAATAATAATAATAATAATAATAATAATAATAATAATAATAATAATAATAATAATAATAATAATAATAATAATAATAATAATAATAAAACTTTGAAACGACTAAGAAGAAGAACACTTATCATAAAACGGCCCATATAAATTTAAGAGCCCCCAAGTGACTTGGGTAAAAGAATGATTGCATGTACCGAAGTACTTATATCATATCTATGTTCGACCGAACTTTAAACGTTTCTTAACCGACCGTCGGCTTCTCCCTCTCCGGTCAAGGACCGAAAAGTGTTATGTACTCCATCTGTCAAGAATATCGACGGTGTTTCCAATAACCAGGCAATCAGGCCATAAGGCTGTAACAGACAAAGCGCGCTCAGGGAACTTATGCTATATTACTGCAAAGTGTAAGAAGCATCTTCGAATAAAATAGTGCCCCCACCGATACCTTTCTTCGGTGCTCAATGTTATTATGAGACTTGTGCAATAGATTTTTTGTACTCATGAGTTCCGTTGTGTGCCGACCATCATTGAAAACTATAAGAGCGCTAGCTTTCGGCTTCACCCAGTCTGAGGTCCGGCTCGGATGACCCAATCGTGACAATCGCAGAGGAGCTCCCTTTACTCCCTAGCCGAACAATCGGGAACGTAGGGGTAAACACAGGAGCGAGGCAACCCAGCATGCAAATCGCTTAAGTCAATATGGTGCATATTGTGGCGTAATAGACGAACAAGGAACGAAGCCGTACAAGTACAATCATATGCAAGAGGAAAAGCTTCATGAAGGAAGCCCCCAAATGAATTGGGTATTTGAATTTATGCGTCACAAACAAAGTTTGGACAAGGAATTTTTTTACAAGCAAATTTTTTCCAAAAAAGTATAATGCTTGGTCAAACCGAACACAAGTTAGAAATTAAAGCTTTGAGCATGAAAGAGACTTAGCTAGTTAATGTGTTCAGTATTGATGACGCGGTCCGAGCTTGATGCGTGACAAGGTTCCATCCCCAAAGCTGGTCCCGAGGTGACGGAGTGGAGAGCTCGACACGCCGAAGTGGTGACATAGCACGGTCAATGCAGACCGGCAGAGTGACGCCGAAGTACCCGGATCATTTTCCTGTGCACAAAAAATAGTGGAAACCGGAGATAATAGTAATAATGATAATTAAAAAAATCATTGCATAATAAATAATTTATGCAAAGTGAGTAATAAATAAATATGGCCTGGCGCCGAAGTCAATGTCGATGCAGGGCGTCGGCGTGATTCGGTAAAGGTGTGGCAAAGCCTGAATTCACAGGTCGGTCCGAGCTCCGGATGCGGCGTTCACCGGACTATGTACGGAAACTGACCGAACCACCATGCGACTGTCGTTAATGCGGCCACCATTTGATAGATCTGTGTACATATGATGGACAAACCAGAGTAATAATTCCTTGGGAAAAATGAACCCAACCAAGCAAAAAATACTAGGATTAATAGCACCTGGTTTATTTGTTGTAGCAATCCGAAGGAAGGTGATTCCCAAAATTGGGACTCGATCCGCGCACCCATTGCCTGATGGGCGATAAAACGACGGCATGGTAATGCTGGCAAAGGTTGGCTCGCCGAGGCAAAGCCCTCGGTCCAGCTAACGTGACGGAGCTGGTTGGCTAGTGACCCCGAAGTGTCTGGAGTAGGTCGATGAAGAGATGGCGAAGCCCCCGGTCCAGCCGAGATGTCAAAGTAGGTCGGCGTGATGGACATCAGCTTGATGAAGCAATAGTGCGGCCCTGCCGATGTAGGTCGTGACGTGGTCGATGCCGTCTTGATGAAGCGATCGTGCGGCGATGCCGGTATGCCCGCTCCATGTAATCCGTGGGGCGGCGATGTTGGTGATGATTTATCCTTCGGGATGCCGGACTCTTGTTCGGCTTGCCAAGATGATGATCCGAAGAAGTTGAGCTCGGCTTAACAAAGTGACGACGTGTCTAGCGCAGGTCAACAGCCGTGGAGCAATATTGCCGGACTAGTTTGACACCAGCATGATGTTGAAGATCATGTTCAAAAGATCTTAAAGTTAGTGGGATGTGTTCGGGAACAAAACACAATACCCCATACAAAACTTCCTTCAAAAGGGATGTCCGAAATCCCGTTCATAAAAAAGACGAACTCGGTTCGGATTCGTTTTCGCGCAGAAAACAGATCCGAAAAGTGATGCACCAATAGGAAGGTTCCCGGAGTTTGGACGGTCGGATCGAGCTGAAATTTTGAGAGGTGGTAGATGTAGGAATTCCGCAGCCAATCAACGGTTGGATCTTCCAAAGGACATCCGAGCTAGAAGCTGGAGACCACGCCCCAAACTCATCCAGATTCCCTTCCAGATTTGACAGGGCTCCGGTATATCGTGGATTGCCAGAGATTTCTCCATCGGAACTCGACGAAATTTTCTAGTGTTGTTGTAGACTCAATTCCGCACAATTCCACCAAAGTGATCGTTAAAAAGACACTTGAGGAGGCAGTGGCGGCGGACACAAGTTTGTTGTCTTGAAAAACAGCACGGTCGCCCGAGGGGAATGTTGACGTTGAGCCCCCGGGCTACCTGGATGATTCCTCCATGATCTTGATAGAGATCAGAGTTGATGTTTATAAAGGCCCTCATCCGAACATGACAATCGGAGGTAGGGCGCAGTCCTTGGTCAAACCAAGGTGACCAGTCGAGCCGGTGACGAAGATGCCGAAGTCGTAGTTGATCTGCATGCGAGCCATCAACCTTTTGCCAAACACACAGCAGAACTCTCAATGAAAGCACCAATGTCAGTGTCAAAATCGGCGGATCTCGGGTCGGGGGTCCCAAACTATGCGTCTAGGCGGATGGTAACAGGAGACAAGGGACATGATGTTTTACCCAGGTTCGGGCCCTCTAGATGGAGGTAAAACCCTACGTCCTGCTTGATTAATATTAATGATATGGGTAGTATAAGAGTAGATCTATCATGAGATCAAGGAGGCTAAAACCCTAGAAGCTAGCCTATGGTATGATTGTTATGTGTTGTATATCTTCTATCGACTAGTCTGACCTCGGTTTATATAATGCACCATAGGCCTAGGATAACAAGAGTCCTAGCCGAATACGCCGGTGGGGAGGAGTCCTTGTCTTGATCGCCAAGTATTGTGGAATCTTCCTTGTATGCGGCAGCTGTCTGAACAGGCCCATCAGTATACGGCCATGGGGGTCCTCGGCCCAATCTAACAGATCGGGAGATGACGTGGTGAGTACCCCCTAGTCCAGGACACCGTCACTCCTCCTGAAGATGTGCATATAAGTAATTTGCTTTTGGAATGCAAATGCACATGGCAGGTTGTACTTGTGGAGATCCTCTTCAACTTATGAAGACAATTCATCATGCATGATTTGATATAACCAAGATAAGGACATGCATAATGAAAAATGGACGTCTGCAAAATGACTAAGTGCGGAATTTATCATCGCACATGCGGAATTTATCATCGCATCACAGAATAGCAGAAAACATAGCAGACGACCATCAAGTTTAAGTGTTACAACTCAAAGAACCAAATGTATCAAAAGCGAGAGTTGTAAACACTAGGCAAAATATAAAGCAACCGCCCATATGGACCCGCTTGAAGACTATCAACTCATATGCTTCTCCCCCTTTTGTCAGTAAGGACCAAAAAGGTTTGAAGACATAGAGCCTCTACTCATTCCCAGAAGGAGTAGGAGAAGATGCAGGGTTGGCGTCGGGTTTTGGCGGTGCAGACGAACTTGGTGCAGTGTCGATACGCGCTGAAGCTTGAGGTGGTGAAGTAGCATCATCTTGATCATCGATCACTCTGGCATTCACCGTTGTAGCGGAGGAGGAATAATCAGAGTCTTCAAGAGACAGAGTTCAACGCAAGACAACATTCCTTGGAGGAGTGGAGTCAAACTTGCATCATTCACTGAAGCCATCGTCCTGAAGATCTGTTTCAGCACTCAGCAATGTCAAACTCTTCCATGACCTCCGACAGGTTTCGTGTGTAACAAAGGCATTCTTGGTGGCAAGATTGCGAATGCGATTGACATCCACTAGGAGGCTTTGCATCTGTCGCTTCAGCCAGAAATGATGCTTATCTTGTTTCTGATGCAGGGCAACGAGAAGTTCTCGGTCATTGAGAACACGAGATCACTTCCGAGGCCTTTGAGCAATAGTGCTTTCGGTGGCTTCAGTTTGAGCACGGTGAGGTAAGCGTGTATTGCCAGCCAAACGATAAACACTAGTGACTGCCTGGACTCCTTCAATGGGTTGCGTGAAGCTTTGGTGATCAACATTGTGAAGACAAACAGGCTCCTTGGCAGGCTCTGGGTATATGGCTTCAAATGACATATCAACCTCTGGCAGAAAGATCAGATGATTGCGAGCAGAGGGCTGATAGTTGACAGGTGAGTGTAGCTTGATGAGGCGCATGACCCACAGAGCGTAAAACTTCAGTCAAAAGAGATCAGAGCCTGATGTAGCCAACTGCCTAATAAAGAAGTCTTGAGCATTGAAGTTGATGCCATTGAAGATGTAAAAGACGAAAGTCTTCATTGCTCCTTCAAGTTTTGCTGCAGAAGAATGTCCTTTGACAGGCCATAGAGTTCGCCTTATAATATGATAGATGGTGCGGGGCAGATACTCGAGGTCTTCGACAAAGAACTCCTTTGGGTAATCAGCATCATGTGGCAGAGGCTTCATCATGCTCAACATTTGGCTCATGTTGGGCTCTGGCTTATGGAAGATACTCTCCAAAGCATTGCGGTGAAGCTGACAACCAGGTTCATGTAATTCTCCTGGAGTGGGCAGGTCGGTTAGCTCAATGATGTCGAAAGCTTTGGCTTCATGATGGACATTGCCGGTCATCCACTCAAGGACCCAAGTCTTCGGATCCCTGTTGTATCCGCGAATGTGGAGGGTAGCATAGAATTGCAGTAGAAGCTCTTCATTCCAATGCTCCTTGTCAGTCAAAGTTCAGCAGTCCAGCATCACGGAAGCAGTCAAGGGCTTCTTCAAGGCATGGCAAACCAGCAATGGCTTTGAAGTGAAGACGCATGTGAGGGAAGATGCACCCTTGATCATAAAGAACACATGAGTAGTAGCTGCGCTGCTGATAGCTCCAGAACCGATCAGATGAAATCCTTGGCCTTGAATAGGGGTTCTTGGCGCTATCAAAGAAAGTGTTGTGCGCTTTGAAGCCATTTGCATTAAAGGACCCCGGTGAAGTGGCAGTACCTGAAACCTAGGCAGTCTTGGCTTTGGCTTCTGGACCTGAGGCCTGTGCTCGACATGATAATCAAATTGCAGACCAGCAGCAGGTGGAGGAACCAGAATAGGCCATCTGACAGTGACCAGCTGACCAAAGTTGTATGCTTTCTCAATAGTATGTGGCCTGGGAGGCGGTACCGGAGCAGTGGCAGTGGCTTCAGGCTGCTGATTGGCATCTGGTGCATCATTAACTTCAGGTGCTATCACTTCAGGCACCACATTAGCTTCAGCAATGACAACGTCATTGGCTTCAGTATTGGTGTTGGTGGCCGCCTCAATGTTGTTAACCTCCACTTGAGTAACTGGAGGGTCAGACACGTTCTCCTCGAGAACAACTTGGTTGGTAGGGGGTGTAGCAACACGTGCTTCTTCTTCTCTTGGTTCTTCTTGGTCATCGGCTGATGCAGCCGGAATATTTTTAGCCACTTTGGCTTCAGACTCAGGGTTGTTCACAGTTGGAGAGGCTTCAGGAAAGACTTGGCGTGAAACAGATTGGCGCTCTTCTCCTTCTGGAACACTTGACAGATTGACTTGAGGCCTTGGTCCTTTGTGAAGCCTGCGGAATGCTGGTGACTCTTGTGGAGATGGAGTTGGTTGGGCCTCAAAGTCATCATCTTCAAGCACCGGAGTGGTGACTTGAGTTGGGGGAGTAACTGGTGTTTCTTCTTGACGGGGGGATTCTTGTGGGTGATCAGCCCATGAGTCATCCTGAGCAATTGGCGTCAATCGACGACCAATGCTGATGAGTTGGTTGTTCGTAAGAACAGGCGATGATACCACATTGTGTTCGATCTGAGGAAGGACTACATCATCTTCAACATTGTCATGATGACCAATGTCTTCAGCTGTGGTGGGGTCAACAGCTGGAATGGCTTCAGCTTCAGGAGCCTCTTTGGAAGCAGGCTCATGAACTATCATTCGACGTTCTTGTTTTGCAGATTCAGGACGAGCAACAGAAATCGGCTCGACTACAAGGGGCTCTGTGGGAGCAACCCATTCTCTCTTCTTGGTCTTGCGCTTCTTGGTGGGTGGAGCATCATCAATGGTGTTCTTGGTCTTGCGCTTTCTGGCCTTGGCTTCAGCTGCCCTTGTCTTCTGAAGCTCTGAAGCCACTACAGGGACCTAAGGCTTCACGCATGTCATACTGGCTGGGAAGACAATGCAAGGTTCTTCCCGCCTGGTTGGTTCAGCTTGGTCCACAGATGGCTTCTTCTTCTTGGCAGCCATCCTGGGGTCGATGCCAGGACACCCAAGTGCCTTGCGCTTCTCAGCTTCATTGTACGCTTGAACACACTTGGCAGCAAGAATCTTCATGCGCTCACGAGAACCTTTGGCTTCATCACGTTTCTTGTGAAATGCTTCTTTGAGCTCATGCACCATGACCTTGAAGTTCTGGACATCTACCACGCTGAGCTTGGCCATGTGCTTCTTGAACCGGGCCTTTTCAAAATCGATCTTGTGCTTCAGCTCAACAATTTTCTGAGCAAGAGCCAGCTCAGGAGCAATGGCGCCATGGAAGGAGATGCTGAGGCCAATTGGAAGTTGCATATCATCAAAGCTGATACCAGGGGTGTCAAACCACTCATCAATGAAGTTGTTCAATACTTCCACGTCAAAGAGAGGCAAATCATTGAAGATTTCCGCCTCTTGCTTGCTCTTAATCAGCTGCTCAAGAGCGTCATCAGCATGATCGTCGTTGCTTCATAGATCAATGGCGTCATTCTCGTTCCTCAGAACAGCAGCAGGGGTCAGAGCTGGACCAGTGATGTGCATTGGCTTCTTGTTCTTCTTCTCAGACTTGGAGATGTGTGAGAGATCTTCAGACTGCACATTTGGTGCACGAGGAGCAGTGGCCAGAGGCTTCACTCGTGAAGCTTTTGGTACATGGGAATGCTTTGAAGCTTTAGGTTTCTTCAGCTTCTTTGGCTTCGGTGGTGCAGGCGCTTCGTCAGAATCAACGTCGTCTGCAGGTTGATCCACGTCTACCCCTTGAACCATAATATGAGTGATGGGACCTTCTAGGTTGTAGAAGGGCCCAACAAGATTGGGTTGAACTTCACGTGTGCCATCGACACGAGGAGTAGAGGGGCCTGGGTTGAAGTCTAATCCCCATGACTTCTTGGTTTCCTTGGCGGAGTTCTTGGCAAACTGAAAGTTGTGTTTGAACAGATTGTCGTCACGACACCATATCAATGAAGATCGGTCGACATCTGCAGGCTGTGGTCCACAGACCATGCAAGGGTAGAAGCCTTGTTCAATGGCTTCAGCTTTGGACCTGGGTGGAAGATTTTTGTACAGAATGTCTCCCCAGGGTCGCTTGATGGCATTCTTCTCAGCATATTCCTGGGTCACGAACCTGTACTTGTACCATTGTTCTGCCTAATATCTTCGAATCCATTGGATTCGGGTTTTTCGCTGATTGTAGTCCTCCTCTGGATCTATCTTGTACAGTTCATAGAGGCCAGGAGGCAAATCTCTTGAGGTGTTCCCACGGCGCTGTCTGCCACCCTTCCTTGCAGACTTCTCTGTTGCCATGAAGTTTAGACTGAATGACTTCAAAACTATCAAAGGCTTCCGTCTGCTGGTCAGACAGGAACTGGCTTTGGGAGAGTTGATGTGATGCTGTAAGAATTCTGCAAATGAATGCAGACTATGAGAACCAAGGGATTCTCCTACGGACATGTACCTATGACAGCATTAGAGATGCGAGGGAAGGGGAAGAGGTCATATGCATTCTCAGAAGATTTTGAAGATAAATCAGTTTAGAAGACATTGACCTCATAGCGCGAAGACATTCACTTATATGTTGAGAGTTGGTTCCAGATTTGTATGAATCCAAGAATAAGTACAAGTGAGGAATCTTACGTGTGAAGCATAAGTGGATATACTAGGCATTATATGAGATGCAGACAGGATAGATCCAAATTTGTGGAGGCAGAAACCACTTTTGGTAGAAAGGATGAATCTATAGGATCAAAAAGACGGTAAAAAGAGGGTTTTAATTTACCACACGATGAACTGCTAGACGGAGTAGAAGATGAGGCTGAGCAGTTCGATCTTCCGTGCCCTAACTTGGCGACGGAGGACACCTACGGTGGCAGCGGAGAGGACGATGTCTGCGGCCGATATGAAGACGGCGTCGGAGTGGTCGCGGCAGCTAAGCGCTTCATCACTGGCGTCGTCGAGAGCTAGCGCTGGCGCTAGGGTTTGTCGAGGTGGAGAGGCGGAAGAAGGATTTTTGACCGCGACTAGACGGGTATTTATAGGGAAAGGGACGGCACATCGCAATTACGCAGGTGCCCCTGGCGGTTCACATCTGAGGGACACATGGCGAACATGCAACACATTTGGAGTTGTCCCACGTTCCCACGCCCGCCTGGTCCGTCGGATGGTCGTTCCGACTTCTCCGGGTTTCAGGCAATAAGAATTGAACATTTAAAACAGATTTAATGTTTGTCTCTGTATCTTCTGCTGACAAGGACCCAGAGAAGACATTCGACAGTTTCAACAGAATGCATATGATTTGGATAGATAAAGTTTGAGGTAGAAAGCATAGAGAGGTTAGGTTCCGATCACATTCACTTAGTTCAAAAGATTCAAAAGGAAGACATAGCTATAAGTGAATTTTGTAGAGGACATAACACTAATATATGTATATATCAGAATAAGACCAAATCAACATAGTGAAGATAAACAAGAAGACATGTCAATATTGAAGACAAACTAAATGCGAAGACATAACAAATGTAATGCCATGAGAAAAACACTTCAAAAAGAAGAGTTTGGTGGTGGCGTTACCCACCGTACAGGAAGTATTAGACCCAGACACGGCGCACAATTATCGTGGCGCTCCGAAGTCAAATTCTGCATTAATGTATTCACACTTAGAATGTAAGTCTTCATTGATTGAAGATATACTCTAATTCGTGTGCTGTACATCTAAGTCATCAACATGCATAAGTGTTAGGATGTGTGCCTGATCACAGGACATTTGAGGATTCCAAGATATTTAGCTCACACCGTAACTTGCAAAACCTTTTCTCATCCAACGGATTTGTGAAGATATCTGCCAGTTGCTCTTCAGTGTTGACGTGTATGATATCAATATCTTCCTTCATGACATGATCTCTGAGAAAATGATGACGAATTTCAATGTGTTTTGTCTTCGAGTGCTGAACTGGGTTGTTGGCAATCTTGATGGCACTTTCATTGTCGCAATAGAGTGGTACTTGTTTCAGATGGATGCCATAGTCCTTGAGAGTTTGCTTCATCCATAGGAGCTGAGCGCAGCAAGATCCAGCAGCAATGTATTCAGATTCAGCAGTGGAGAGTGATACACAGTTCTGCTTCTTTGAAGACCAACAGACAAGTGATCGTCCCAGAAAGTGACATGTGCCTGATGTAGACTTGCGATCTACCTTGTCACCAGCATAATCAGCATCCGAGAATCCAACTAGATCAAACTCTGAGCCCTTTGGATACCATAATCCTAATGTTGGGGTGTAAGCCAAATATCGAAGAATTCAATTCACAGCTAAGTGATGCGATTCCTTTGGTGCCACTTGGAATCGAGCACACATGAAAACACTAAGCATAATATCTGGCCTAGATGCACATAAATAAAGTAAAGAACCAATCATGGAGCGGTATACCTTTTGATCGAACTCTTTACCATTGGCGTCAGGACCCAAATGACTCTTGGTTGGCATTGGCGTCGTATAACCTTTGCAATCTTGCATTCCAAACTTCTTCAGGCAATCTATGAGGTATTTCTCTTGAGATATGAAGATGCCATTTCTTTACTGACGAATTTGAAGACCAAGGAAGAACTTCAGCTCACCCATCATGGACATCTGATATTGCCCTTGCATCATGTGTCCAAACTCATCACTGTATTTCTAGTTGGTGCAGCCGAAGATAATGTCATCCACATATATTTGGCACACAAACAGTTCACCATCATATGTCTTCGTGAAGAGTGTGGGATCCAGGGAACTAGGTTTGAAGCCTTTGCTCTTCAGGAAGTCCTTGAGCGTGTCATACCAAGCGCGAGGGGCTTGTTTGAGGCCATACAGTGCCTTGTTTAGCTTGTACACCATATCAGGATGTTTTGGATCTTCACAGCTAGGAGGTTGTGCAACATACACTTCTTCTTCAATCTTGCCATTGAGAAATGCACTCTTCACACCCATTTGATACAACAAGATCTTGTGATGGTTAGCATAGGCTAGCAATATGCGAATAGCTTCAAGCCTAGCCACAGGAGCAAATGTTTCATCGAAGTCAATCCCTTCAACTTGAGTGTATCCTTGAGCAACGAGACGAGCTTTGTTTCTGACAACTTGACCATGCTCATCTTGTTTGTTGTGAGATATCCATTTTGTGCCTATTATGTTGTGCTTGCGGGGGTCAGCACGTCTGACAAGTTCCCAGACATTGTTCAGCTTGAACTATTGAAGCTCTTCTTACATAGCTTGAATCAATTCAGGTTCCATGAAGGCTTCATCAACTTTCTTGGGTTCAGATATTGAGACAAAAGCAAAGTGCCCACAGAAATTTGCTAGTTGTGTTGCTCTTGAACGAGTGAGTGGACCAGGTGCATTGATGCTATCAATTATCTTCTCAATCTGTACTTCATTTGCAACACGAGTATGAACTGGACGAAGATTTTGCTCTTGCTGATTATTGTCATCGTTGGGACGACTGTCTTCGGGCTGAGCATTGTCTTTAGGTTGATTAGGTGCAGAAATGATAAGTTCCTCTTCAGGCTGTGCTTCAGACGGTATGATTTCTCCAGTTCCCATTAGTTTGATGGATTCACTGGGTGGAACTTCATCTAGCACATTTGGCAGGTGCTCTCTTTGCGAGCCGTTAGTCCCATCAAACCACACATCCACAGTTTCAACCACTTTATAGTGAAAGAGGTTGAAGACTCTGTAGGAGTGCGAGTCCTTTCCGTAACCAAGCATAAAACCTTCATGTGCTTTCGGTGCAAATTTTGAAGTGTGATGTGGATCCTTGAGCCAGCACCTAGCACCAAATACTCTGAAGTAACTGACATTTGGCTTCTTACCAGTGAGGAATTTATAAGATGTTTTCTTCAGAAGCTTGTGAAGATAAACACGGTTGATGACGTGGCATGCAGTATCAATAGCTTCAGGACAGAACTTTCTTGGTGTCTTGTATTCATCGAGCATCGTCCGAGCCATGTCAATGAGTGTTCTGTTCTTGCGCTCCATGATGCCATTCTGCTGAGGGGTGTACGGAGCTGAGAACTCATGAGTGATGCCTAATGTATCCAAGTACAGATCGAGGCCGGTGTTCTTGAATTCTGTGTACTGTTGTCACTCCTGATATGCTTGATCTTGACGCCATAGTTGTTCATGGAACGGTTGGCGAAGCGTCTGAAGACATCCTGCACTTCAGTCTTGTAGAGAATTATGTGCACCCATGTATATCTTGAGTAATCATCAACAATAACGAAGCCATAGAGACAAGCAGTTGTAGTGAGAGTAGAGTAGTGAGTAGGGCCAAATAAGTCCATGTGTAGCAGCTCGAAGGGTTGAGATGTCGCCGTGATTGTCTTCGAGGGATGCTTGGCCCTAGTCATCTTTCTAGCTTCGCAGGCACCGCACAAGTGATCCTTCTTGAACTTGATGCCCTCGATGCCTATGACATGCTTCTTCTTTGCGAGAGTGTGTAAGTTCCTCATGCCAGCATGCCCTAGCCTCCGATGCCAGAGCCAGCACTCTGAACCTTTTGCAAGAAGGCATACGACAAGCTGTGGCCCTGCTGAGAAATCTACCATGTACAGATCATCTTTCCGGTACCCTTCAAAGACTAGAGACTTGTCAGATTCCATTAGTACAAGGCAACGATATTTTCCAAATATTACAATCATGTTCAAGTCACAAAGCATTGAGACAAACATTAAGTTGAAACTAAGGGTGTCGGTGCACTGGGAACCAGGGTACCCAGACTTGCCTGCCTGCGGCCCATGTCGCGTTCCTAGTGCGGCCCGGTAAGGCCCAGCTGATCGACCAGCTGCTCAAGACCCTCGCGAGGGAGGCCAACCCTAGCGAGGAGAACGACCAAGACCTCCTCAGGGAGTGGCCTCACCTAGACTGCTCTAGGGGGGGCGAACAAGACCTCTCCCGAGAGTGGCCTCAGCTAGGCTGCTTCGGGAGGGCGGAGATCTCAAGGCGAGAGTTGCCTCAGGAGGAGGCAGTGACGCAAGCCATGACGAACCGTGCCAGCGGGCGCCAGCGCGCGCCAGCGGGCGCAGTTTCCATATCGGTGCAAAGGAGACCGCACAGGCGCAGGTTCCCGAGGGGCGAGACAAAGGTTTCCCCTTTGGTGCAACAAGACCGAAGACCGCAAGGACGGCAGGAAGGATGTCATCACCGAGCCCACCACCGCGTCACCACCTACCCTCTTTGCAGGCGAAGACCACCTTTTGTCAGGATAGGAGCGTCCTTGTGTTCCCGCTCAAATGGCCGTTGTGAGATTCCCTTCCCGCCTAAACATTTCGGGGGAAGAGGACCCTGGCCGTCTATATAAGTAGCTAGGGTTCCTAGCATAGAGAGGGACGAATGATGGGGAGACGAACCCATTAGCACTTAGCAAAGCGAAGGAGCAAGAACACCAACCTCCTCGTCCTTCTTGGGCTCGCCTTCTGAGCTTGGGAAACCACTGTACTTGTTCATACTCGCGCCCTCGTGAGGCCAATCCACCAAAGCAGGAAGTAGGGTTTTACACCGCAAGGTGGCCAGAACCTGGGTAAACTCTTGTATGTTCTACTTGTGTGCTTGCTTGCATCCCTTTCCCACCACCAGGAGAAGAGCGAGGTGCTAGGTAGACGTGTAGTGGGAGAGATCTTCGTCACGCACCTGTGTTCGAATCTTAAGGGTTTTGCGGAGCCTGAAATCCGACATTTGGCGTGCCTGGTAGGGGGCGTGTCGAAATCTCGCTTCTCCGATGACCTCGTCTCGTTCTCCTCCAATGACCCGGCTTACCTCGGTTCCGACACCTCTGATGGTGAAGGCGCAGCTGACGCGCGCCGAAGGACACGGCACTCGCACCGCTCGAGTGTTGCCCTTCGGCCAGGGGACGCGCCGCCACCCTGCCTTGATCGGCGCCGACGGCACGATCAGCGTCGTCGACCCGCCGCTTGGAGACCGGCAACCTCCACTGCCTACACGGCGCCAGAACCGTGCGGCGGCGCGTGCTGCCGGCCACGCCGCGGCAAACTCTCGGGACCGGCGCGAGACGACAAACATGAGGGTCGCACTGCTGGTAGCAAGGGAACTACTGAGATGCCGGTTTCTCGACGCCAGCCATGATGCACTACTCCTTAGGGTGGCCGAACTCCTCGACGCCGCTGCCATCGGGGCCGAGCCGTTCTGCTTACGCATAACGTCTCTAGAGATTGGGGCCGCCCCGACCGCGCGCGGTCGCCCGTGTGGGCAAGGCCAACCACGGCCTACGAGGAGGATGTGGGGTATGATCCGCTGAACCCGGCATACGACTCCGCCCAGCTGCCACCGGCCCACCCGCCTCAAGGCGCTGTCCATGGCGAAGATCCATCCGAGAGTGGTCTCTGGGCTGCACCCAACGCCCGACACCATCAGACATCGGCGGCCAGGGGTTTGGGACCGCGGGGGCAGGAACCTGGCCCTGCACCCCTAGCCATCAGCTCCCCGCCGTCGCCACCGACGGCTATGGAGCAGGAATGAAGGATGAACGCCATTCCCGCGCGAGCAATCGCGGGGGCCGACGCGCAGGTGGGGTGCCCCAAGACCCTGCCCTGCGGGAGGCGATGCCCGCCGCAACTAACAACACTTCACCATGGTCTCAGGATGCCTGGGGAGCGCCCCAAGCCCCGTTCGAAGACAGAAAGGGAGAGGAGGCCGGGGCCGGTCCCTCGTCCCCTCACGCGTGACCCGTTGTGCACGACCCCGCCCTAGATTTTGCCAGGGGCTCACCGGCGGTGGGTATGATGCGCGTGGGGAGGGGCCTCCTCCCCCTCCGCTCAAAGCTCAAGACGTCGCGCCTCCCGGCGTGCCATCCCTCGGGCTGTGGAGGGTACGTCGGGGGGCGGTATGGCAACCCGTCCTATGCACATCAGGAGGGCCCAAGACTGAGGCTTCATCCCCCCACTCGCGCGACCCCGTACCCTCTGGGTCTGTCCCTGATCAGGAGGGCTCAGAGGCCATTAGGAGCGTGAGTGGGGCGGGGCCCCCCTCACACCTCAGGACGCCGCGCTTCCGGGCAATGTTAGCGCCTCAGGGCGAAGCGTGCCCGGAGGTCGCGTAAGCGGTGTGCCTGGTGCTCGGCAGGGGGGCCTATAGCTAAGGTCTCATCCCCCCACTATGCGCAGTGTCCCACCTCATGATCGCCGCCTTCGGGTGGGCCCATGGCGGGAGCGGGATAGTGCGGGGCGGGGTCCTCAAGTGAAGGGGCGGGCACGTCAGAAGATCTCCGCTCGTGACACTCTCACATAATAATGAGTGGTGCTGTACATGCCCCGGAGTCTCCTGAGCGCCGCCCTAGGGCCTCACGGGGGTTCCCACCCACGTCCTAGTGGAAGTACCATGCTCCGCGCTGGCCATCGACACTGCCCTCCAATGGCTATGCCCACATCAACCGGTGGTAGCCCTACGCTCCGCGCTGGGGAGAAGACTGAAGACCTGCTCAGGGGCCGGACGCGCCCCCTCCTTTTTTGCTATTCGCCCTTGCCTTTTTGTATCTACCTTCTAGAGCTGAGCTTGCGGCTGCGCGTTTTGTCTTTGAAATAAAAGGGGGGAAGTTTCTCGTTCGTGTTTTCCTGAGTTCTTTCGCTCTTTTCGTTCTTAGCTCCCTTTGGCTAAAGCTGTCCGCAGCCGCGACCCCGCTGGATCGCCCCTCGCGAGCAGGGGCCTGGGTGCAGTGTGTACGTCCTGTCTGGCCCACGGCTGGACCGCCAAACCTCCTGCACCAGTCGCAAGTACTCGCGAGACGCGCTCAAACAGGGTCGGCAGGCACCCTCAGGAGCGGACGTCACAAGGGAGTCCTCAAACGCATCCTTACATCGTCAAAAGCTCAAATTACATAACGTTCATCTTGACTGGCTCTAGGGCCACAATCCAAAACTTTTATGAAAAGAGCAGGACTGAGCTAAGCGTCGGCTCCATCCACGGGACCGCCCGCGTCGTCCTCGGACGCTGGTGCATCTTCAACCGCCGGAACAAGCTCGTCACCAACACCTCCACGTGGTCACTCACCCATGCTTCCACATCGCCAGCAACCACATCAGGCACCGGCTCCAGCAGGGCCCTGAAGTCAGAGCGCAGGTCAAGGCGAAGTAGGTTCCTGAAGATTCGTGTGACCGCGCGCCGGAGAACGTCGCGGCTTTGCTACTCAACAAGCTGCCGCGCCGTCGTGACCTGGCCCTCAAGACAATCAACCACTTCGTTGAAGAACTTGAGGTAGCAGGCGTCATCAGCCGCCAGGGGATCGTCGACCCCTGAACCAAGGAGCTCACGCAAGGCTCCGTTGGCCCTGTTCCCCAAGGCTGTGAGCATCTCCGAGCGGACCCTTCGCATCCCATGAGCATAGGCGGCTTCAGCAGGGCTCAGGGCTGCGAAGGCAGAGATGTCCTCCACCCTCTGGTAAAAGCGGGACAGCTCTGCCCTCGCGGCAACGCGGGCCTTCTCGGACGCTTGTTCGCGGTGCTCGGCCTCCGTGCAAGCCTCCTTCAACGCCCGTGCGTGACATTCTGCCTCCGACGCCTGCATACGCCGCTTGGAGCCCGCCAGCTGCCCCTCGAGGGCGGCGATCTTCTTCTTCAGCTCATTGCCCTTCTCGATGAAGCGTGTCTCGTGGAGCTCCAGCTTCCCGCGATAGTCTTCTTGTAAAACCCGGATCTCCAAGGTGGCCTTGGCCTCTCGACCGTCTAGCTCGACCTCGGCCTCGGCTACTTGGCGCTCCATCGTCTCTAGGCGCTCACGCTCCATGCCCAGCTCCATCGCTTCAAGAGTCAGCGCCTCCTCCCGCGCCAAGATGCCAGTGGGGCCATCACCAGCCATAGCCACGGCAAGGGCGGCCATCCGAGCTCGCACTTGGTGCTCAAGGGCCCCGTTCGAGGCTTCGAGCTTGCGTTCGCGATCCTCGGCCGCCACCCGGCGGCGATTGGCGTCTCGGGCTTCCTCCAAAGCACGGTCGCGCGCTTCGTAAGCGGCGGCCAGGGATGCTTCCGCTTTCTCCAAGACGGCTTCATGCTGCCGCCGGCTCAGGTTGACAATAGTCTTCAGCTTGCGCCACTCCTCCGAGAGGCACAGCTCCTCAGCTCCGACGCGCTTGTCCACCTCGGCGACCTCATCCACGAGGCGCCTCAAGACATCCGACGCCTCCTGCAGCAGGCCCTGGTGGACCACGCTCCAACGCTGCGCAGGACCCAGAAGGCGACTGGGCCCATCTACAACCTCCGGGTCATCCAGAGGAGGTTCTTCCATGCCCTCAGCACGGCCCCGGGGGCTTGCCTCAGGAGCAGAGGGCACCTCCAACAAGAAGGGATGACGCAAGCCAGGCAGGCAGATAGCATCCGGGGCCGCCCCGAGGGCATGCTGGTCCGCAATGAAGACAAGTCCTGAGCCCTGAGGCGAGCTCCCAGGGGGCCAGAGGTAGCCTTGCCCCAGGAGCACTCGGGGGCTGGGAGCGCAGTCCACAAACGAGGGTCCTAATACAAGCTCCGCCGAGGGCTTGGCATGGTCCGAAGGGCGGGCACTGTCAGAGATATCTACGGGGCCTGCAGAGCGGCCCTGAGGTGGGCTTGCGGTCGTCCTGGAAGGGGCCCTGACGAGCAAGGAATCAGGAAGGCCTCATCAAAAGGGGTCAAGAAAACTAAGAGCACATACCTGCTCAACATCGCCCGCTTTGTCCTCTTCAGAGCCCTAGGGGCTGGACTACAACTACTCTGCATCTTCCACCTCCTTCTTAGCTCCGCGAGGGACATCAGGGGGCTGCGAGGAGTTGACGCGTCCTGTGCGGGGGCATGACCGCGATGAGTGTCGGCGTCCCCTTTGGTGATGCTGGCCGCGGCTTTGGGGGCTGGGCAGCCCCCGTCGTCGGCGCCCCTCGTGACCTCGTAGACCGGCTGGCGCCCATCGCTCGCGCCCACCTTGGAGGCAGGACGCTAGGCCTCCTCTTCAATAACCTCGGGGGCCATCGCGTCCCTGCCGTCTCCTACCTCTGGCACCGGCCACGCCCCCACACCTTCAGCTTCCCGTGCTGGGGACACCTGTGCCCCGCCTGCTCGATCCGAGGATGGCGTGGACCGGGCATCAGGAGCGCCACCGGGCGTGCTCGTCGTCAAGAGAAATGACGGGCTCGTGAGCCCTGGCACCACCTCCAGAGGGTTGTCGCGAGGTCCAGAGATGCCCTCCGGCAGCAACCCCCACGCGTCGAAGCGGGGCATCTTCTTAGCATAAGCCTTCTCGGACACGGGAGCCAGGCACAAAGGAGTCGCGTAGGTGGAGCACACCCCTAGCACTTCACCAACGAGCAGCAGCAACATTTTACGGAGCGTCTTAGGGGGAAGCAGCTTCCGTTGTAAGCACATCGGGTCCCCTCACTTGGAGAGGGTCCACATCGGCCGAGAGTGGCGCTGGAGCGGGGCGATGCGCACAACGAGGAAGTCCCTCACCACCATCCCCAGGGTCAGCCCGCTCTCCCTCAGGCTGGCCAGGCGGCGCCAGACTCGCTCTGCCCGTGGGTCCGAGAGGGCCTCATGCCCCCATCCCGAGCTCGGCTCTACAGGCGCGTGAGGGAGCTCAAGCAGAGGGCTGTGAGTAGTGGCATCGACATACACCCATTGTCGACGGAACCCTGCCGTGGCCGGGCGGAGCGTGAAGTCGATCCCGGAGGCTGCGGTCGCCTCCACCGCGCGCAGTGACACACACCCCGAGCGCTGCCCCTCATCGACCAGATGGAGGACGAAGAAGTGGCGAAGCAGGGCCACGGATGGAGGAATGCCAGTGAAGACTTCGCACAGGAACGCGAAGCCGAAGAGGAGGATGATGGACCTCGGATCCAGATGCATTGCCAAGACCTGGTAATGCGTGAGCACCGCATTGAAGAACTCGGAAAAAGGGGGAACAAGACCAGCAAAGATGGCATGGAGATGAAGCTGGATGTCGGTGGTGTTCATCTCCATCACCAGCCGGGAGGTAGGCCAGGCCTTGGTTGGTCCCCACTCGTTGGATTTGTCGGCCAGGGCATGGCGGACCTTGTCCATGCCCTCTTGGTTCACCACCGAGGAGTTGCCGAGCGCCGGCTCATGGCCCGGCGGCGGCAGCACAGCCGCACCGATTGCTCTTTTCCTCACCCGACGTATGGCGGCGAGGTCAGGAGGCAAGGGAAGCAAGGAGAAGAAGAAGGCGATGGGGAGGAAGAAAGACGGTATCAGCGGCGAGGGAGCCGCTTATCGTCTGCGCAATGGTCAAATCACACGTTTGCCAAGGCTGCATGAGAAGTGGGGACGCCACGTCCAATCCAACCGTCACGCGCCAGCCTGGCCCGCAGTCTTTGGTGCCCGCAGTGCTTCGTCCTCGACTAGGCTTCGCCCAGAAGCCAACTCCGCGCGCGCCTTGGGCCCGGGGGCTACTGTTGGCGTACTGGGAACCAGGGTACCCAGACTTGCCTGCCTGCGGCCCATGTCGCGTTCCTAGTGCGGCCCGGTAAGGCCCAGCTGATTGACCAGCTGCTCAAGACCCTCGCGAGGGAGGCCAGCCCTAGCGAGGAGAACGACCAAGACCTCCTCAGGGAGCGGCCTCACCTAGACTGCTCCAGAGGGGTGACCAAGACCTCTCCCGAGAGTGGCCTCAGCTAGGATGCTTCGGGAGGGCAGAGATCTCAAGGCGAGAGCTGCCTCAGGAGGAGGCAGTGAGGCAAGCCATGACGAACCGTGCCAGCGGGTGCCAGCGTGCACCAGCGGGCGCAGTTTCCATATCGGTGCAAAGGAGACCGCACAGGCGCAGGTTCCTGAGGGGCGAGACAAAGGTTTCCCCTTTGGTGCAACAAGACCGAAGACCGCAAGGACGGCAGGAAGGATGTCATCACCGAGCCCACCACCGCGTCACCACTTGCCCTCTTTGCAGGCGAAGACCACCTTTTGTCAGGATAGGAGCGTCCTTGTGTTCCCGCTCAAATGGCCGTTGTGAGATTCCCTTCCCGCCTAAACATTTCGGGGGAAGAGGACCCTGGCCGTCTATATAAGTAGCTAGGGTTCCTAGCATAGAGAGGGACGAATGATGGGGAGACGAACCCATTAGCACTTAGCAAAGCGAAGGAGCAAGAACACCAACCTCCTCATCCTTCTTGGGCTCGCCTCGTGAGCTCGGGAAACCACTGTACTTATTAATACTCGCGCCCTCGTGAGGCCAATCCACCAAAGCAGGAAGTAGAGTTTTACACCGCAAGGTGGCCTGAACCTGGGTAAACTCTTGTGTGTTCTACTTGTTTGCTTGCTTGCATCCCTTTCCCACCACCAGGAGAAGAGCGAGGCGCGTAGTGGGAGAGATCTTCATCACGCCCCTGTGTTCGAATCTTAAGGGTTTTGCGGAGCCCAAAATCCGACAAAGGGATTCAACAAGCATCACTTTAACCATGTGCTGATCCTTTGAGATTGCAACTATACCTAGACCCACTACCTTCCTTTTACCAGTGTCAGCAAACGTGATGTGACTCTTGTCAGATGGACGTAAGGTTGACTCCATGAGAAGACTTCGATCACTAGTCATATGATTAGTGCATCCGTTGTCCATAATCCATTCTGAAGCATAAGGTGTCATACCCTACAGTATAGTTAGGGGGATAGGCTTCACCAAGAGTATTGTGAAGCATAAACATTTGACGGGCAAGAGGATTATCGAAGCTCAGATCAAGATTAGGACTGATAGGATGATTGGCAAGCGATTCAGGAACAAACTGCATAGTAAGACCATTTGGGCATTTGATCTTGCGCCCTACAAGATGTTTTAGGTCCCCAGCAATAGCATCAGTGTAAGTGCATCTAGTGCCACCCCTAGATGGTTTTGGAGTACCGGCGACAAACCTGGTTGAGGGACTAATGTGTTTGTGAGAATTGCGGGATAACACAAGTAGTAGTCCCTCATTGATTCGGTTTACCTACCGGAGATGGCCCCTAAAAATGTATGAAGACATTGATGACAATGGTGGTACATGAAGATATTCACATTGAAGACTATGACAAGAGAAAACATTGGGTGAAGACTATGGAGCGTGAAGATTTAGTTGTTTCGTTGTTTCCTTTTCTTCTTTGTTGAGTCATAGGAACCACCGTACTGTTAAGTGGGGTCCCGGTGAACAAAGTCAGAGTGACTGAAGTGATGCTCAACCAAAATCCTATGTCTTCGAGCGAAGACAATGAGAGCAAAACTTGTCCAGAGTTGGATGAGCCAGCTTTGCTTGTAGCCCAAGTAAAGTTGTCGTGTGTGTTTGAAATCTGACCGTTGGAACACGTGTCAGTTCCTTAGTGACCCAGGGTCATTTCGGACAAATCAGGTCGGGTTGCCTAGTGGCTATAAACATCCCACCTCCTACACCATAAATTGTTGGCTGCACAGAGTTAGTGCACGGCTTTTGTCGTTTGAGAGCAACCCACCTCCGAAGCATTTGAGAGAGAGAAATCCTTGCGAGGACAAAGCCCAAACACCCAGAGCCAAAGAGTGTTAGGCATCACTAAAGTCTTTCTGTCTGCGTGACCTGAAGACTTGTTACACTTGAGGACTGTGAATCCTCCAGCCGGTTAGGCCTCGCGTTCTAAGCATCCAAGAGTCATTGTGGATCGCCGGTGAACGAAGTATGTGAAGGTTCGGAAGTCTACCTTGAAGACTTACCAGAGTGATTGGGCGAGGACTGAGTGTCCTTAGCTCAAGGGGAATAAGGTGAAGACACGGTCTTCTGAGTTTAATCTCAGCCTCCCTAACCAGACGTACAGTTGTCACAGCAACCGGAACTGGTCCAACAAATTCTGTGTCCTCAACAAGTGACTGGTTCTATCCTCTCCCTCTCTTTACTTACAGTTTGTCTTCGTGAAGTCATTACCTGATTGCTCTACCTGTTTGACTTCACTGTGTGACTACTTTCGTTATTTGGCTTCATACCATCTTCCATCCTGATCCTTACTACCTTGCTGCTATTAGTCTTCGTGCTTTCACTTCATTGCATACTTGACTATGGCTTGCTTAGCATAGTTTACCTTCCGCTGCATATTAATAGGCTCATTTCTATTGTTTGTCTTCGAAACTTCCATGTTTTGAAGACTTTCATAAAAATCGCCTATTCACCCCCCTCTAGTCGATGACTAGCACTTTCAATTGGTATCAGAGAAAGGTACTCCCTTGTTCTGTGTGATTCGGTTTAACCACCTGGATTTTAGCTATGTCGACTGCAGGGATAATCAAGGTCTCCAGTGCTTGCCCCGTCTTCGATGGAACCGAATATCCCTACTGGAAGAATAAGATGCGCATGCATCTTCAAGCCATTGATGTCGACCTCTGGTAGGTCGTCAAGAATGGCGTTCCCAAGACTGGTGAAGGTGTCACCCCTGCTGATGTCAAGAAGTTCGTTCAACTGGATTCTACTGCTAAGAACATCATCTGTGGTCATCTGACCAAAGGACAGTATGGCCATGTGAGTGCTCTAGAAACGTCGAAGCTAGTCTGGGACTGGCTCTCCAAGGTCAACGAAGGCGTCTCAACCCAGAGAGATCAAAGGATCAGTGTTCTTCGCAACCTCTTAAACCGCTTCAACAGAAATGACAATGAGAACGTCCAACTCATGTTTGATCGCCTCACTGACATCACAAATGAGCTTCGTGCTCTTGGCGCGATTGAGATTACCAAGCATGAAATCGTCAAGACACTATTGAGATCACTCGACAGTTCGTTCGACACCCTTGCCCTCATGATACAAGGACGCCCTGACTTCAAGACACTCGATCCGTCTGATATACTTGAGAGGCTCAACACACATGAGTTCCAACTATCTGAGAAAAGAGATATCTATGGTCCCAACTACGGCCGAGCTCGCGTTTTGAAGGCAAAAGTTGTTTCCTGATCAGAAGAAGAGTCTGACTGCAGTTCTGATGATCCTGAAGACATTGGAAAGGAACTTGCTATGCTAGTGAAGAAGTTCCAGAAGTTCACTGAGAAGAAGGGCTTCAGAAAGTCTTCATGATCCACCTCAAGAAATGATGAAGCTTCCACTCATGACTACAAGAAGAGAACATGTCACAAGTGCAAGAAACCTGGACACTACATCTCTGAATGTCCATAGTGGGACAATGAGAACAAGAAGAATAAGAAGAGCAAGGAATATGATTCTGATGATAAGAAGAAGAAGAAACCCTCAAAGTATTCTTCCAAGTCCTCATCCAAGTCTTCATCTCATAAGAAGAGCTCATCTGGCAAGGCTCGTGCTTTTGTCGGCAAGGAGATGGATTCAGAGGAAGAGTCAGCTTCAGAGGAGGCAGAGGTGGAGTCTGAGGAGGAGTCCGACCCTAGCGTTGCAAGTCTGGCTCTAGCTACAGCCTACGTTGCCAAGTCAATCTTCAACACTGAAGACAATGGCTCTGTCACCAATGCTGAAGCTAATGACAAGGATGACTCTGCTCCCACCTACTGCTTCATGGCACGTGGTGCCAAGGTAAAATCACGCGATGCTTACTTTCAAACATCAAGTGAAGATGACTCTGATTGTGAATCCAAACCCAGCTACAAAACACCTGCTAAAATTGCAACTGAACAACAGAAAGCTATGGAACATACTCAAAAACTATTAGACAAAAGCGATGACCTGTTGGACGCGGAAATGACCCATTCTCTGAAGACATAAAAAATCTTCACGCTAAGTACCAGGAACTTGAAAGTCGTCATGAAACACTCTCAACCACTCATGAAAATCTCTCCTATGATTATCTTCAAAGGAAGCAAGAGCTTGAGAAATTGCGAGCGGCTCATGAAGATCTTCAAAAGGAGAATGAGTCACTTCACGCTCAACAGATCAATTCCGCTCAGGAAGGATTTGAACCACCATGTCTAAAATGCCTTGAGTGTGACAACGCTACCTCAGTTGCTGAATGTTCTACTGCTGCTACAGTTGCAATATCTTCAATTGCTAATGTGGTAACTAACCCCTCTGCGGAGGATACCACTACTATTGCTGATGGAAATGCTAGGTTGAAGACATTGCTTGAAACAGGGATGTACAAAAGCCTCAAAGGGCATCAGACACTGTGCGATGTCCTCAAAAAGCAGATCCTGAACTGAAACCCTAGGAAAGAGGGTGTTGGGTTCGAGAGGAAAATGAATGTTGATGGCTCCTACTGGAAGCCTAAGCAGTACCCCACAACCACATGGGTTGCTGCAAAGGGACCTTCAGTGGATCCATCCACCTTATCTGGCTTTACCTGTGCTAACCCTATTATCATTGATGAATCCTTTGATGCAAACTATAAATTGTTTAAGAATCAGAATGGGGAAGTGTTTGCCAGGTATATTGGTACTAACTACAGGAATGGGCCACCTATGAAGAAGATCTGGGTTCCCAAAAGTTGTCTTGAGAATCTTCCTGTGAATGTCATCATGACACCACCTGGGAAGAAGACAAATCCCATACCTAAGGCTTCATATGGTCCAAAGGCTTCATACAGATAGAGGACTCACCCGAGTCACCCTAACGCCAATGTTTTGCAGGGAAACCATACTCAGACTTATGAATACGAGCGTGTTTCCTCAAACCTCTATGTTCATAAAACTAAGAACTATTCTGCTTATTCATATGAGTACTATTCACCCCTGCAAGGCTATTTGCTAGGGCTTCAAAGCCGAAGTTCTCAGATGCTGCACTTAGACTCATTGCTGACTCATTACTTCTAAGCCACCCCTGAAGATGTGGGTGGTTAAGAAGAATTAAGTTTCTTTTGCAGGGAAAGGTCTCCAGCCAAAAATCAAAGGCGTCTGATGCTATTGCTGGGGACCTAAAACATCTTGTAGGGCGCAAGATCAAATGCCCAAATGGTCTTACTATGTATTTTGTTCCTGAATCATTTGCGAAACATCCTATCAGTCCTAATCTTGACCTGAGCTTTGATAATCCTCTTGCCCGTCAAATGTTTATACTTCACAATACTCTTGGTGAAGCCTATCCCCCTAACTGTATTGTAGGGTATGACACCTCGTGCTTCAGAATGGATTAATTATGGACAGCGGATGCACTAATCATATGACTGGTGATCGAAGTCTTCTCATGGACTCAACTTTACGTCCATCTGACAAAAGTCACATCACATTTGTTGACACTAGTAAAAGCAAGGTATTGGGTCTAGGTAGAGTTGCAATCTCAAAGGATCAACACATGGATAAAGTGATGCTTGTTGATGAGTTTGGACACATGATGCAAGAGCAATATCAGATGTCCGTGATGGCTGAGCTGAAGTTCTTCCTTGGCCTTCAAATTCTTCAGCAAAGAAATGGCATCTTCATATCTCAAGAGAAATAGCTCAAAGATTGCTTGAAGAAGTTTGGAATGCAAGACTGCAAAGGTTACATGACGCCAATGCCAACAAAGAGTCATCTGGGTCCTGACGCCAATGGTAAAGAGTTTGATCAAAAGGTATACCGCTCCATGATTGGTTCTTTATTTTATTTATGTGCATCTAGGCCAGATATTATGCTTAATGTTTGCATGTGTGCTCGATTCCAAACGGCACCAAAGGAATTGCATCACTTAGCTGTGAAGCGAATTCTTCGATATTTGGCTTACACCCCAACATTAGGATTATGGTATCCAAAGGGCTCAGAATTTGATCTAGTTGTATTCTCCGATACTGATTATGCTGGTGACAAAGTGGATCGCAAGTATACATCAGGCACATGTCACTTTCTGGGACGATCCCTTGTCTGTTGGTCTTCAAAGAAGCAGAACTGTGTATCACTCTCACTGCTGAATCTGAATACATTGCTGCTGGATCTTGGTGCGCTCAACTTCTAGGGATGAAGCAAACTCTCAAGGACTATGGCATCCATCTGAAACAAGTATCACTCTACTGCGACAACGAAAGCACCATCAATATTGCCAACAACCCAGTTCAACACTCGAAGACAAAGCATATTGAAATTTGTCATCACTTTCTCAGAGATCATGTCATGAAGGAAGATATTGATATCATACATGTCAACACTGAAGAGCAACTGACAGATATCTTCACAAAGCCCTTGGATGAGAAAAGGTTTTGCAAGTTATAGTGTGAGCTATATATCTTGGAATCCTCAAATGTCCTGTGATCAGGCACACATCCTAACACTTATGCATGCTGATGACTTAGATGTGCAACACACGAAGTAACGTATATCTTCAATCAATGAAGACTTACATTCTAAGTGTGAATACATTAACGCAGAATTTGACTTCGGAGCGCCACGATAATTGTGCGCCGTGTCTAGGTCTAATACTTCCTATACGATGGGTAACGCCACCACCAAATTCTTTTGGTTGAAGTGTTTGATTTCTCATGGCATTACATTTGCCATGTCTTCGCATTTAGTTTGTCTTCAATATCATCGTGTCTTCATAATTATCTTCACTATGTTGATTTGGTTGCATTCTGATATATTTGAGTATTCTGTCCTCTACATCATTCACTTATAGCTATGTCTACTCGTTTGAATCTTTTGAACTAAGTGAATGTGATCGGACCCTAATCTCTCTATGTTTTCTACCTCATAGTCTATCTATCCAAATCATATGCATTCTATTGAAACTGTCGAGTGTCTTCTCTGCATCCTTGTCACCAGAAGATATAGAGACAAATATTAACTCTGTTTTAAATGCTCTATCCTTATTGCCTGTGTAAGTGCATCTAGTGCCCCTTAGTGATTTTGGTGTATTGAAGACTTATAGGTTAAGTATCTAATGCGTTTATGAGTGTACACAGGTCTATAAGTCTATGAGGAGTTTGATATTTACAGAGAAAGTCGACCCCTAAAAATGAAGTTCTTCGGCTGAAGACTTTGATATACTGAAGACTTTCTGAAGACTTTGAAAGTGAAGAAATTGGTGTGACCTTGAAGACTCGGTATTCATTCGAGGAACATGAAGCGTGAAGACTTTTGTTTTCGTAGTTTCATTTTCTCTTTCTTGAGTCATAGGAAACACCGTACTGTTAAAGGGGGTCGAGGAAATACTAAGGAGAAAAATTCCATGTGATGCTCAACTCAAATCCTACACCTACCAATCCCTTCGAGTGAAGCCATTGGAAATCTCATACAGTTCAGTCAATTTCTTCAGTGACAGAGACGCAGTTCTTCTGATCACTGAGGACTTTGCTCTGACTGAGGAGTTAGGAATTCGCCAGTGCGAATTGCCTACACAGTGAGGAACATGATAACCCTGAGGAATTTGTACCTCGAACTTCCGACCGTTGCTGTGCTACGCGCCAGCTGTCCCAAAATATATTATCCACCTAACGGTCATATCATTGAAGGGCATTTATGTCTTATCATGTCGAGCTTCTCCCTAGGCTATAAACAGCCGACCCCTACAACCACTAGCTGGTTGGCTGCTCCGCAAGAACTTGACACTTGTCGTTTGAGAGCAACCCATCCTCCGAGGACTTTGCGCGAAAATCATCAAGTGAGGAAAATCCAAAACCCAAACCCAAACACCTACAAACCCAAAGTGATTGAGCATCACTGAAGAGATTGATCCTGCGTGGATTCGACGCTTGTTACCTTTGAAGACTGTGCTTCTTCCAGACGGTTAGGCATCAAGGTCTAGAGCATCCAAGAGGAATTGTGGATCGCCGAGTGACCAAGTCTGTGAAGGTTTGGAAGTCACCTGAAGACTTACCACGAGTGATTGGGTGAGGACTGTGTGTCCTTAGCTCAAGGGGAATACGGTGAGGACTGTGTGTCCGGGACTAGGTGTCCTCGAGTTTAAATACTCAGCCGCTCCAACCAGATGTACAACTGAGTCATCAGTTGGAACTGGTCTACCAAATCATTGTCTTCACCAAGCTTACTGGTTCTATTTCCTCAACACTTTCATTTCCTCATTACTTGTTGTGTGTTCGTTCATATCTGTGTTTGAAGACTTTGACTGAAGACTTTCTCAATTTCCTCAGTTCAATTTCTTCAGTCTGTTTGTCTTCATCTTGTGTTATCCTATGTTTACGTTTTCTGTACTCTGTGTTTGTCTTCATTTCATCATGATGGCTATGCTTGAATTCTGTTATGTTTTCATCTGAGTACTTATTCCGCTGCTAGTAGTTCTTCGCTAAGGAATTTCCTCACGAGCAAATTCCTTAGTGAAGAATTTCATAAAGATCGCCTATTCACCCCCCTCTAGTCGATATAACGCACTTCCAATTGGTATCAGAGCAAGGTACTCCCTTGTTCTGTGTGATTTTGGTTTAACCGCCTGGAGTTTTAGTTATGTCGACCGCAGGTATGCTCAAGGTCTCTACTAGGTGTCCTACCTTCGATGGGATGGACTACCCCTACTGGAAGAATAAGATGCGAATGCATCTTGAGGCAATTGATAACGATCTCTGGTACATTGTGGAAAATGGTGTTCCCTCCGTCTCACCCTCTCTGAACGCTACTGATGTGAAGAGATTCAAGCAACTCGATTCCCAAGCAAAGAGTATCATATGTGGCCATCTGAGTAAAGGACAGTATGGTAGAGTGAGTGCTTTGGAAACTGCTAAGCTTATCTGGGATAGACTGTCCAAAGTCAATGAAGGAGTTTCAACTCAGCGTGACTCTCGAGTTGATGTTCTTCGCAATCTCTTCAACCGCTTCAAAAGACTCGACAATGAAAATGTTCAGCAAACCTTCGATCGCCTCACTGATATCTCAAATGAGCTGCAAGCACTTGGTGCCACTGACATCACCGACCACGAGGTGGTGAAGAAATTGCTGAGATCGCTTGATTCCTCATTTGATACTCTGGCACTAATGATACAAGAGCGTGCTGATTACAAGTCACTTGACCCTGCTGATATCCTCGAGAGGCTAAACACTCATGAGTTCCAGCTTGCTGAGAAGAGAGATCTCTATGGTTCGAGCTATGGCAGATCACGTGCACTGAAGGCCAAGGTAGTATCTGAGTCCGAAGATGAAGACTCTGGTAGCAGCCTTGGTGATCCCGAAGAACTAAGTCATGATCTAGCACTGCTTGTGAAGAAATTCCAGAAGTTCTCAAGACGTGGTCGCTTTGGAAAACCCTCAAGGAGCAATGATTCCTCATCCAGTGACTATAAGAAGAGGCTTTGTCACAAGTGCAAGAAACCAGGACATTACATTCAAGATTGTCCTCAGTGGGAAAAGGAATCAAAGAAGAAGAAATACAAGGATTACAGTTCTGATGATGCGAAGAAGAAGAAGAAGCATGTCATTGGCATTGAGAATGTCAAATTCCTCAAGGATCACTTATGCGGTGCCTGTGAAGCTGGAAAGATGACAAAGGCCAAGCATCCAGCGAAGACTATCATGACCACCACTCATCCATTTGAATTGCTTCACATGGATCTCTTCGGTCCTAATCATTATTCCTCTGTTTCAAGTGAAGCATCTCAATATGGCTTTGTTATTGTTGATGATTACTCTCGTTATACATGGGTACACCTTGTCTCTTACAAAACTGAAGTGCAGGAAGTCTTCAAACGATTTTCCTCGAGGGCTTCAACCAACTTTGGTGTGAAGATCAAGCACATCAGAAGTGACAATGGCACTGAGTTCAAGAATTCGGGTCTCGATGACTATCTTGATGAACTTGGTATTACTCATGAGTTATCTGCTCCTTATACTCCTCAACAGAATGGCGTCGTGGAGCACAAGAACAGGACTCTTGCTGAGATGGCTCGCACTATGCTCGATGAGTACAAAACCCCTCGTCGTTTCTGGGTTGATGCAATTGATACTGCGTGCCATATCATCAACAGAGTATATCTTCACAAATTCTTCAAAAAGACTGCCTATGAACTCCTCAATGACAAGAAACCCAATGTGAGTTATTTCAAAGTCTTCGGTGCTAAATGCTGGATTAGAGATCCTCATCACAACTCTAAATTTGCACCAAAAGCACATGAAGGTTTTATGCTTGGTTATGGAAAGGACTCGCACACCTACAGAGTGTTCAACAATGTTCTTCACAAAATTGTTGAAATTGTAGATGTGCGGTTCGATGAAACTAATGGCTCGCAAAGAGAGCACCTACCTTCTGTGTTAGATGAACCAGCACCTGAGGATTCTATCAAGCACAAGGCTATTGAAGATGTCATTCCTACTGAAGAATCTGTTGAAGAATTCATTCCAGAACGTGAAGAACGTCGAGCTAATGAACCTAAAGAAAATGCTGAGGAAATTGATGCTGAAGAAAATGTTGATCAAATTCCTCAACGACAACCAGCTCACCCTCGCGTTGCAAAAGAAGTGCAAGTGGAGAAGATCATCGATGACATTAGAGCACCAGGTCCTCTCACACGCTCAAAAGCTTCACATCTGTCTAACTTTTGTGGGCACTTTGCTTTCGTCTCTATCACAGAGCCCACTAAGGTAGATGAAGCATTTCTGGAGCCTGAGTGGATTCAGGCCATGCAAGAAGAATTACATCAGTTCAAGCTCAACAACGTCTGGGAACTAGTCAATCGTCCCGATCCTCGCAAGCATAACATCATTGGCACAAAGTGGATCTACCGCAACAAGCAAGATGAAAATGGTGTTGTGGTGAGGAATAAGGCACGACTAGCAGCTCAAGGCTACACACAGGTTGAAGGAGTTGACTTCGATGAAACTTTTGCACCTGTAGCTAGACTTGAGGCTATTCGCATATTACTTGCTTATGCTAACCATCATGATATCATCTTATATCAAATGGATGTGAAAAGTGCATTCCTCAATGGTAAGCTTGAGGAAGAAGTATATGTTGCTCAACCCCCAGGTTTTGAAGATCCAAAACA
The DNA here is from genome assembly GCA_032464435.1 of Aegilops umbellulata. NCBI lineage: Eukaryota > Viridiplantae > Streptophyta > Magnoliopsida > Poales > Poaceae > Aegilops > Aegilops umbellulata. The sequence goes on along the minus strand of CP136056.1, from coordinate 343,431,682 downwards.
TCCTGACAAAGTCTTCAGACTTAACAAGGCCCTCTATGGCCTCAAGCAGGCCCCACGGGCGTGGTATGATACATTGAAGGAATTCTTCATGAAGAAAGGCTTCACACCCGGTTCACTCGATCCCACTCTCTTTACTAAATCTTATGATGGTGAACTGTATGTGTGCCAAATATATGTTGATGATATCATCTTTGGCTGTACTAACCAACGTTATAGTGATGAATTTGCCTATATGATGAGTGAAGAATATCAAATGTCTATGATGGGAGAGTTGAAATTCTTCTTAGGTCTTCAAATTCATCAACAACGCAATGGCATATTCATATCTCAGGAGAAATACCTCAAGGATGTCCTGAAGAAATTCGGCATGCAAGATTGCAAAGGCATCAAAATTCCTATGCCCATAGATGGTCATTTATGAACTAATGAAAATGGTACTGACTTCGATCATAAGGTATACCGCTCCATGATTGGCTCTTTATTGTACTTATGTGCATCTAGGCCAGATATAATGCTTAGTGTTTGCATGTGTGCCCGATTTCAAGCTGCACCGAAGGAATCACACCATAAGGCTGTGAAGCATATTCTTCGATATCTAGCTCACACACCAACACTAGGACTATGGTATCCCAAGGGCTCGGATTTTGATCTCGTTGGATATTCTGTCTCTGACTATGCTGGTGACCGAGTGGACAGCAAGTCAACATCTGGTACTTGTCATTTCCTTAGACGATCCTTGGTCTGTTGGTCCTCGAAGAAACAGAACTGCGTATCACTGTCTACTGCTGAAGCTGAGTACATTGCTGCTGGTTCTTGCTGTGCTCAACTGCTATGGATGAAGCAAACGCTCAAGGACTATGGCATCAATGTGAAGAATGTGCCTCTTCTCTGTGACAATGAGAGTGCCATCAAGATCGCTCACAACCCAGTTCAGCACTCGAAGACAAAGCACATTCAGATTCGTCACCATTTTCTTCGTGATCATGTGTTGAAGGGCGACATTTCTATTGAGCATGTGAAGACTGAAGAACAGCTAGCCGATATCTTCACTAAGCCCTTGGATGAGAAGAGATTTAGCAAGTTGCGGCGTGAGCTAAATATCTTAGAATCTTCGAATGTACTTTGAAAAGGCACTCATCTTAAAACTATGCAAAATTGATGACTTAGATGTGCAACACATGAAGAAACGTTTTTCTTCAATCAATGAAGAATAACACTCTGAGTGTGAAGAAATTAATGAAGAATTTGATTCTCAGAACCCTACGACAATTGTACGCGGTGTCTGAAATCATCATTATTATACGGTGGGTTATGCCACCACAAAAGTTGAAAATTCTCAGTTTGAGTTTTTCCTCAACTTTTGAAATTCCTCAGTTTTTCAAATTCTTCAACTTTGCAAAATCTTCACTTGTGCCGTCGTTTTTCTTCATTGGCTATATATATATATATATATATATATATATATATATATATATATATATATATATATATATATATATAGAAACTCTATTAATAGCCCTGGGTGAGGAATAAGTAATTCTTCACCCCGGTGCATCCACCGAGCCACACGATCTGGCTTAAGCAAACCTCGACGGTTCCACCGCTATAAAATTACGTTTCACATCTGTAAACTTACGTTGATGGCCCACCCCTACCTCTATCTCTCTCAACTGGATCGACACCGCTGTCTCAAAAAAAAAACTGGATCGACACCGTTTCTCTCTCCCTAGTCCATCCTCGGATTGCGGCGGCGGCGGCGGCGGCGATTGTGCCGGAGGGACTATCCGGAAGCGAGGGCTACTCCCCACCCTGGCGCGTGAAGTACTCCCCCATTCCCTCTCTCATGCGACCAGGAGGCGAAGTGGACAGCGCAAAGTTCCGAGGCGAGGTCTGCAGCGACAACGGCCTTCTCCTGCGTCCCTCCCCACCTCCGTCGGTCTTCTAGCCGGTAAGAACTGCCTCTTCCTTTTCCTCTCCCTTTCCTCATCCATCAATCTCTGAATGTTTAGGATTAGCGTTCTTGATTTTTTTAGGAGCGGGGCAAAGGAAGAGGAAGAAGGCCAAGAAAGGATCCCGGGTTGCCCTAAGAAGATGCTCCTCGGGTTGCCGCCGTACAATGAAGAGGCAGTGGACAGGAAGGGTGGAGCTCCTCGTTGATCTCAAGCGCAAAATTTGGGATTCGGCCCGAACAAGAGCCCTCATTCTGTCCGATAAAAAAAGCGTCCTTATTCTTTACGCGGTTCGTCCTCACTTCATTTGGTCTTTTATTGAAACTGCGAACATACTGTTGCTTGCTTCGTCAGTTACGAATTTTTCAGGGCAAAATAAGCTGATTGGCAGTCTGTTGCTTGTGTGAAAGGGTGCCTTTTTCAAAAAATATTACGAAGGAATTGATGGCAAAGTATATTTGCGTTGTGGTAGTGGCTTGTGTAGACCATGTTTGTTTCAGTAGGCAGTGCTGCATAGAAGCACTATCTCTGCAGCCTAAAGTCGCTGCATTATGCTGCACTGATGTGTTCTTTCTTCTTTTTGTTTTTCCCCTAAGATTTAGTGTTTCTTCTTTTCTGAATAAAAATAACACTATATTATAGATATTTTTAGCGAATAAGAAGTGCAATCGTTGTTATGACTTGAATCCCGATTGCCAGTGCAGTAATTAATTAGATTCTTGGAGCCTAGTTCAATCTCGTATGCTCTTCTACCGACTGAAAGTATTCAATCATGCTTATTTTAAATCTTTTCTCATTGTAGTTCATATACCTCTCCATGGATCACTTAGCTCTGTTTTTTAATAACTCAACTGTAGTTTGCCAGTAACTAGTTTCAAAATGTTTTGAGAATGCCACTTGCATGTAGGAAGAAAAAATAGTTATACTGACAAGCACCTACCATGCCCCTACTGTGATTTCAGCGTAGTTTATGGTATACTAACAAGTACCTACGTTGCCTCTATTTTTTTACCTGGGCCCTAAAATAATTTCAGCTGTAGTTAATGGTATAGTAACAAGTACCTACGATGCCCTATTTAATCTACCTGGGCCCCTAACATAATTTCAGCTCTATTTCGTCTTTCGAAATGGTGTATGTGGAAATAAATAACTATGCTTGTCATTCTATCATTCTGCTAATTAGTCAATTTTTTAGTTTCTTTCTTTTCCTCAGTGATATGCCAATATGTTTCAGCTCAGCACATGGAGTAATTAGATGGTCCTTCTCCCGTGATTTACTAGATTGTCAGCAATGATTCAAAGGTTAGTTCCTTTAATGTGACATAGATGTGGAAAAAAGCATCAACCTATTTAATAATGTATCCATCCATCTAGCAGCAGGTAGTGTAACAAGCATAAGTAGCTAGTGACCCAGACAAAGAAACTCACTAAAGAGATGGCAGTAGTCTTGGTGAGCGCTCTGAATCTACAAATTCCTTGAGCCATTTTTACATTATGCAAGCATAACATAAGAGATAAAATGTAGACACTTTTAGGCACATACTCCAAATGTACCTGACATTAGCTTCCAGGTCTGTAATTAACAGTATGCCAACTACACATATCATTTGAGATGAAAAAAGTGTAGACATAAAATGGGAGCTCAATAGCCGGACACTTTGAACTTCAAATATCATAAAGTCCAATATGAAAAGGTAAATTTCTGCCTGATGCTTGCGCAATTTCTGTTATCATCTAGTTTAATTCTCTGTATGTATATGCTATATATAAGTAAAAATATGCATGCATTTTTTTCCTCTAGGGAAGAGCATTCCTCTATTTCTGTTATCATCTAATTTAATTCTATGTATGTATAAGTAAAAATCTGCATGCGTGATTTTCTCTAGCAAAGAGCATTGCTCTATTTATCTCGGACCATCATGTCTCATTCACTGGGTTGTTGGTAAGAATCTATCCATGTCTTAATGTTTTTCTGACTACAGTTTGTAGTTGTAAAATCTGTCACTAAGCTTCAACAGTTCACTCTGCAAGCATCTTTCTAGTGCGCTCACCTGAGATTACCCCATTGGCTTTGACTAAGAGTCCCACTTAATTGTTAGGTTGCTTATTCTAAAGTTCATGATTCTGGATGCGAGCAAAGGATGTGATAAGCGCAGTTTTGTCTCTGTAGTTTTGTAGACTTTATTCATCATGACGATTTGATGGAGTCTGAACAATGGTTATCTACAAGGGAGGTTCCTGGAAGACTGCAAGATGATAGGCATCAACCATTTTGAGTTCGTTTTAGCAAGACCATTATGCGTCGCCTTGTAACATTATCAAGTCAGTTTCGGTGCATATAGTGCAGTGTAACATTATCAAGTCAGTTTGTTTCTGTAATTATACGTCGCCTTGTTCATATGTGTTACCCCAACCATCAGTATTTTGCATGATGCACTAGGTAATTCGTGTTCAGAAATTTCATTGTGTATCTGCTTAGTTGGCTGGTATTACCTGACAGGCTTCGGACACATTTTTATAGAATCTTAATTGTCAGGGGAAAAACCTATAACCTTATTGAGCTATTTTATTCTTCGACGGTACAATTTTGTTGTAGGGCTAGTACACTGGAAATTAGGGGCAGAGCTCAGCTACCAGCTCCATCTACTCGCACGAACAACAAATTTTACACACATGTGTGCAACTGTATTTGCTTTCGTACCAATAATTGGAAAGATAATACTAATCTCCTTGACTTCACCGAGAAGTGCAGTATATGATGCTGGTAAAAATCGTCTCGTCAGTTCTTTAACACAATTACAAGTCAGGTTGCAAAACAATTATCTGAAACTTACCTTCTCTCACCATCCACGCCTTAACTTTACCTCGCACATGCCTGGCGAGTGGTGGATGTGCCACCCACTCGATTGTAATTTTACCTCACACAGCTTTTGTTTCTTACGGGAGTTGTGGTGTGGTGGTGTGTGTCTGGCTCCTACGGGGTGGCTGGGGTGAGGAATAACTATTCCTCACCCAGGGTGGCGAATAGCGCGACCCTATATATATATATATATATATATATATATATATATATATATATATATATATATATATATATATATATGAGTTTATGTCCTCTACAGCATTCACTTATAGCTATTTCTTCAAGTTGGTCTTTCTGCTAAGTGAATGTGATCGGACCCTTCCCCTCTATGCTATACTCAATCCAATCTGTTCACAAATTCTTCATGTGCGTTTTATTTTGAAACTCGTTCAAATTCTTCACTGTGTCCTTGTCAGTTGAAGAAATTGCGAACGAAACTTTAAAACTGATCTTATCCAAACTTTTGGTTTTGTCGCTCCAACCGTTCTGCATCCCACGATGCATTATTTTACTCACCCATGATCTTACACGATCTCCACTACACAGTACGTGGATGACACATGTCGTGAGAAGGAGAACGGCCAGGGGCACGTTCGTCCCAAATCTTCGGACGAGCAGTTGTTCACCGTGGCTATAAATACCCCTGTCCCCTTCCTCACTTCTTTTACCCCGCTTGATCTCACTCCCCCGCTCGAGCTTCCGAACCCTAGCACCGCCGCTACTCCATCATCGCCGGTGAGGAAGAGCTTCACTGCCTCGACCTCGTCGCCGTCGTACTCGCGCCGACTGCGGAAATCTTCACCTCCGCCGCCGCCGTAGACGTCTTCCTCCGCCAAGTTAGGGCGTGGAAGATCTACATCGACAAACTTCCCTGTTTCAACTCACAGTTCGTCGTGTTCTTCGTCTTAGGGTAATTAAAAGCTACTTTTACTGCCCTCTTTGATTCGAAATTTTTCTACAAAATCTTCAAAGGTGTTTTATTCTTCAAATCCTCACACACAAAACACCTCACAAGTTATCTGTTCTTGATTCATTTCCCTAAGCATCAATTTCTTCAAAGATTCCTCAATTGTGTGGATCTTCGATCTATACAACTCTGGAACCTAAGATAAAGCGCGCTTAGTGAAATTCTTCAAGACGAATCTGGTCAAATTCCTCAAACTTGCTCTTTATGAAAAACCCTCTGAGAATGCATATGACCTCTTAAAATTCCTCACAACTATACTCTGTTCACAGGTACACATGTCCGCTGCTGAATCATTAGTTTCTCATCAACTTAACTCATTTGCAGCGTTCCTCGAAGAAAAGTTGCACACTTCTTCGGAGAATTCAATTGTTCAAATTCCTCAACTGAAGAAAATGGCTGAAAGTAAAAGGCCTCAGAAAGGAGGAAAGAAGCCTGAGGTTATGACTGCATTTGAAATCCCTGAGGATATTTATAAAGATTATTGCACGCCTGATGAATCCAAATTTGGCAAAGAAGATAAAAATCAGCGCAAGGTGCGCATCCAAAGGATTGAAAGGAGATGGGCACGTGAATGGAGGGAGTACAGGTACGTCACTCCCAAGTACATGAAGAAATTTGCATTCAGCCCTCCATGCCCAAGAGCCCCATTGGCACCTGGCCAAGTGGCTGATCCCACTAGCATCAAGCGCGGTGAGGATTTTCCTAAGGAATGGGCCAAGCGCCAAGCCAAATTGGCGAGACAAGCCAGAGAAGCAGTGAGGAAATTCAATGAAGACTCTACTGTTGCTGCTGCCACTGAGGCCTCTGTCAAGCTGAGGAAATCAATGCCCAAGAAGCCCGCTCGCAAGCCAAGTGATTCACCGGCAATGCCCTCACGACCAAGTTCCTCTGCAATGCCCTCACGGCCAGACACCTCAAAATCTTCAAAGCAAATTCCTCATGCTGCTCTTGCTCCACCAAAATCCTCAGCACCTCCTCCACAATCCTCAGCTATCCCGACAAAGTCCTCAGCACCTGTGCATCTGGCCTCGTGCCAAAGGACTACTGGCGTCTCTATCGCCTCTGGTGTCTCAGCTAGTTCCTCAGCTGCACCAAGTTCCTCAGCTGGACCCTCTCTACTGAAGAAAAAGGCTACTGCTGGACGCGGTAATCGCCCAAGTCCCAACAAGAAGCAGGTAGTCTTTACTGTACCATCTGATGATGATGAAGCCGATGAAGAAGAACTTGCTGAAATCATCAGGGACCGTCAAGAAATTGCTGCTAAAGCCAAAGGCACACCTGTGCCCCTACTGTTGGATCCAAGGGCAATCCTTGATTACATCAATATCTGGCATAAGGATCCAAACACACCTATGCCTGACTTCAAACTGACTCCTGGCCAAAGTCACATGCCGACTCACTTCATCCAAGAGGAGAAGTGGAAATATGATAGGGCCAAGCAGATCAAGAAATCGCAGTACAGGAAAGAGAAACTGCTAAGGAAAAATGTTCTCACAATGAAGCCTGAAGAACTCATCAAGATGCAGGCTGACATCAAAGCCCTCAGCGATGAATTTGATGCAAACTATGCTGACTGGAAAGGAGCAAAAGTCAGGTTTGTGAAACTGACTGAGAAATTCACCAATGTTGCAGCTCCATCGCAGCAGAAAGTTCCTCAAGCTGAAGCATCTGTTCAGCCCACTGAAGAACATGCCAGCACCGCTGATGGCTTTCAGGCTGCTGAAGAAAATGCTAGTTCCAGGGCTGATGACTCCACTCCAGCTACTGAAGAAATTGCCAGGGCATCCACTAGTGATGTGCCTGAAGAAACTGAAAAAGAAAGGACAACTGCATCAGTTGCTCCTGAGGAAAATCAACCAGATTCCTCAGCTCCACCTGCGCCTACACCAACTCCGATCCTTCCATCCGCATTGGATGTGAAGAAGACAAAGGCTGCAGAGCGAGCTGCAGTGAAGAAGAGGAAAGCATCACAAGCTTCAGAATCTTCAGCTCCCAAGAAGATGAAGCCCATGACCAACTCGTTTGCTAATCCAATTGATGTTGTTCCTATCTCATCCATGCCATCAAAGGACCTTGTTCCTTTTGGTGAAGACTATGAGATCCCAAGTGGATCAGATGAAGAAACTCAATCTGCTGCTTCCTTAGAGCGGATTGATGAAGAAGTTGAAGTGGATTCAATCCCTTCAACCCCAAAGGTCTCATCACCAATGCCTCAGTTTGATGCTGAAGAGGCTGTTGTTGAAGAAATTGATGATGAAGATGTGGATATTGGCAGCACAACTCCGTTGATGAATGATGACTTTTGGGAAAGTCAGCACCCCAATTCCCCACTCTTCACCCCACTGCAGCAAATTCCTCACTCCCTGCACAAACTGTTCAAATGGGCTCTGAACAAACTCATCCCACTGCATATGTGAATGAAGAAATTCTAGCCACTAGTGCTGAAGAAACTGTTGCTGAAGCTGAAAAGGTGACTGCACCTGAGGAGGAAATAGAAATTCCTCAGCCTGAAGAAACTGAGATCGTGATTCCTGAGGTTGTCATGCAACTCACTGACACTCCTCTGCCAAAGCCAGAGGATCCGTTCTCAAGGAAGCAAAAATTCAAGGCTGAAGACTTCTTTGGCGAGCACGTGTTCTTCACTGAATACAACCCTTATGACTCTGCTCACATAAGGAAGAGGCGTTTCTGGACTACCAGTCAAGCTAATTTCTATTCCTCAGTGCTTTTCAACAAGGACAAAGTCTTCGACCATGCACATATTCCTCATGTGGATATGGAGTCTATGCCGTGCTTCACGCCAGTCCTCAGTGTTCTTCACGACGCTGGGCTGCTCAACTTCTGCACTGACATATGCGATTGGAATGAACAACTCATTCTTCAATTCTATGCAACACTGCACATCACCGGCAACTCTGAAGATGTCAATTCATGGGTTCTGGACTGGATGACTGAGAACACACATCATATGGCCCTAGCATCTGAATTGCTTCGTGCCCTTCCTTTGAGTTCACCCACTGAAGATGCACGTTGTATTTACAACGAACCTGAGCTTTCAAATCACTATATGCAAGTGCTCATGAAGCCTTTGAAGCCAGGGCAGGCCCCTCGAACCACATTCCTCGTCAAGGAATTGTTGTATGTGCCAAGGACTGTCTATCGCATTCTGACGAAGACAATGAGTCCCATCAAGGGCCACGACTCAAGTGATGAAGAAGTCGTTGGCATCATGAAGAACATGCTTTTCAACATCTGTCACGGTGTTCCCGTTAACTTCCATGATTTCTTCATGAGGACTTTGGCGAATATTGCTATGTCACCATTTGAGTTGAAGCCTTATGCACCTTGGATTATGAGATTCATTAGGACAAGGTCTTCTCTCAACTACAAAGCTGAAACTCTCAACCACTGCAGCTACTTGCCTCCCATTGAAGTCCTCAAAAGGACATTTTCCTCAGCTGAAGAAAAGGGCAAGGAAACTTCTGTGATCGATGAAGGCATTCGTCCATTGGATGGTCAATTTCGCAAGGCCGCATCTTATTCCACCAATGATGACTCTGCCACACATGACTCTGCCGCTAACACTGCCAAGCCAAATCCTCAAGCCACAGCACCCAGGGTGATGACTGATCGTGAGTTACTCCTCAGTCTTCATCAAAAGGTTGATCGCAATCACAAATGGGTCAAGCATCAGTTTGGTTCAATTCTTCACAATATGACTTCAACACACAATGCAGCAAAGAAAAACCACTACTACCTCCATGAAACCCTCAACCGCACTTGGGCTGTTCTGTCTCAAGTCTACAGCGCTGATGATTTGAAGAAAATGGGTCTTAATGAAGAATTTGCCTGGTCTGCACGTCCTCTGAAGAAATACAAGAAGGTCCCAGTTCCTTCTTTGGTGGCCAGTTCATATTCTTCATCACGCGACACTGATGAACATGAAGACTTGAACGACACTGTGGCAGGCCCTACATCAACGACCGACCCCAACAACGCTGGCGCTCCTTCATCAACTTGAATATCTTTAGGGGCGTTAGTCCTCAGTTTCGATCCTTTTGGTCATTCGATGACAAAGGGGGAGAAATCTGAGTTAGTCTTCAAGCGGGTCTATAATAATGGGCATTTTTTTCTGCTAAGTTACAACTCTCGTTCTTCCGAAACTTTTATTGAATCGCGTTGTAATCTTAAACCCTATGGTGCGCTGATACTTTCGTTGCACTATGCTCTGATACTTTTGATGCGCTATTCTGCATGCTTATTCCTCGTTAATATTATTGCACGCATGCTGAATTACATCAGGCACCATATCTCATCATGCATTTCAAATTCTTCATATTATATATCAAATGCGTGTATGAGTTACAAGATATAGGGGGAGATCTCCATGATTCAACTCTTCAAGTGTGCATTGCTTCAAAAGCAAATTCCTCACTATGCACATCTTCAGGGGGAGTTCTTCTATATCTTGCAATCAAATTCTCCAATATCAGTATTTACACTTCATATATTTTTCCCCGTTGAAAACTTAACCTATGTTGTCATCAATCACCAAAAAGGGGGAGATTGTAAGTGCATCTAGTGCCCCTTAGTGATTTTGGTGTATTGATGACTTATAGGTTAAGTATCTAATGCGTTTATGAGTGTACACAGGTCTATAAGTCTATGAGGAGTTTGATATTTGCAGAGAAAGTCGACCCCTAAAAATGAAGTTCTTCAACTGAAGACTTTGATATACTGAAGACTTTCTGAAGACTTTGAAAGTGAAGAAATTGGTGTGACCTTGAAGACTCGGTATTCATTCGAGGAACATGAAGCGTGAAGACTTTTGTTTTCGTAGTTTCATTTTCTCTTTCTTGAGTCATAGGAAACACCATACTGTTAAAGGGGGTCGAGGAAATACTAAGGAGAAAATTTCCATGTGATGCTCAACTCAAATCCTACACCTACCAATCCCTTCGAGTGAAGCCATTGGAAATCTCATACAGTTCAGTCAATTTCTTCAGTGACAGAGACGCAGTTCTTCTGATCACTAAGGACTTTGCTCTGACTGAGGAGTTAGCAATTCGCCAGTGCGAATTGCCTACACAGTGAGGAACATGATAGCCCTGAGGAATTTGTACCTCGAACTTCCGACCGTTGCTGTGCTACGCGCAAGCTGTCCCAAAATATCTTATCCACCTAACGGTCATATGATTGAAGGGCATTTATGTCTTATCATGTCGGGCTGCTCCCTAGGCTATAAATAGCCGCCCCCTACAACCACTAGCTGGTTGGCTGCTCCGCAAGAACTTGACACTTGTCATTTGAGAGCAACCCATCCTCCGAGGACTTTGAGCGAAAATCATCAAGTGAGGAAAATCCAAAACCCAAACCCAAACACCTACAAACCCAAAGTGATTGAGCATCACTGAAGAGATTGATCCTGCGTGGATCCGACGCTTGTTACCTTTGAAGACTGTGCTTCTTCCAGACGGTTAGGCGTCAAGGTCTAGAGCATCCAAGAGGAATTGTGGATCGCCGAGTGACCAAGTCTGTGAAGGTTTGGAAGTCACCTGAAGACTTACCATGAGTGATTAGGCGAGGACTGTGTGTCCTTAGCTCAAGGAGAATACGGTGAGGACTGTGTGTCCGGGACTAGTTGTCCTCGAGTTTAAATACTCAGCCGCTCCAACCAGATGTACAACAGAGACAGCAGTTGGAACTGGTCTACCAAATCATTGTCTTCACCAAGCTTACTGGTTCTATTTCCTCAACACTTTCATTTCCTCATTACTTGTTGTGTGTTTGTTCATATATGTGTTTGAAGACTTTGACTGAAGACTTTCTCAATTTCCTAAGTTCAATTTCTTCAGTCTGTTTGTCTTCATCTTGTGTTATCCTGTGTTTACACTTTCTGTACTCTGTGTTTGTCTTCATTTTATCATGATGACTATGCTTGAATTCTGTTATGTTTTCATCTGAGTACTTATTCCGCTGCTAGTAGTTCTTCGCTAAGGAATTTCCTCACGAGCAAATTCCTTAGTGAAGAATTTCATAAAAATCGCCTATTCACCCCCCTCTAGTCGATATAACGCACTTTCAGCCTGAAACCCGGAGAAGCTGGAACGACCATTCGACAGTCCAGGCGGGCGTGGGAACGTGGGACAACTCCAAGTATGTTGCATGTATGCCACGTGTCAATCAGATGGGAACCACCAGGGGGCACCTGCGTAATTGTGTTGTGCCGTTCCTTTCCCTATAAATGCCCGTCCAATCGCTGTCAAAATTCTTCGTCCACCTCTCCACCTCTACAAACCCTAGCGCCACTGCTAGCTCTCAACGACGCCGACAACGAAGCGCTTAGCTGCCGCAACCTCTCCGACGTTGTCTTCACGCCGGCCGCGGACATCATCTTCTCCGCCGCCGCTGTAGGTGTCCTCCGTCGCCAAGTTAGGGCACGAAAGATCGAACTGCTCGGCCTCATCTTCTACTCCGTCTAGCAGTTCGTCTTGTGGTAAATAAAATCCTCTTTTTACCGTCTATTTGATCCTATAGATTCATCCTTTTTACCAAAAGTTGTTTCTGCCTCCACGAGTTTGGATCCATCTTGTGTGCATCTCATAGAATGCCTAGTATATTCACTTATGCTTCACACATAGTTAGATTCCTCACTTGTACTTATTCTTGGATTCGTACAAATCTAGAACCGACTCTCAACATATAAGTGAATGTCTTAGCGCTATGAGGTCAATGTCTTCTAAACAGATTTATCTTCAAAATCTTCTGAGAATGCATATGACCTCTTCCCCATACCTCGCATCTCTAATGCTGTCACAGGTACATGTCCGTGAGAGAATCCCTTTGTTCTTGTAGTCTGCATTCATTTGCAGAATTCTTACAGCATCACATCAATTCTCCCAAAGCCAGTTCCTGTCTGACTAGCAGACCGAAGCCTTTGACAGTCTTGAAGCCATTAAGACTGAACTTCATGGCAACAGAGAAATCAACAAGGAAGGGTGGCTGACAGCGCCGTGGGAACACCTCAAGAGATTTGCCCCCTGACCTCTATGAGCTGTACAAGACATATCCAGAGGAGGACTATAATCAGCGAAAAACACGAATCCAATGGATTCGAAGATATTGGGCAGAACAGTGGTACAAGTACAGGTTCGTGACTCAGGAGTATGCTGAGAAGAATGCCATCAAGCGACCCTGGGGAGACATTCTGTACAAAAATCTTCCTCCCAGGTCCAGAGCTGAAGCACAAGATTGATTTTGAAAAGGCTAGTTCAAGAAGCACATGGCCAAGCTCAGCGTGGCAGATGTCCAGAACTTCAAGGTCATGCTGCATGACCTCAAGGAAGCGTTTCACAAGAAACATGATGAAGCCAAAGGTTCTCGTGAGCGCATGAAGTCTCTTGCTGCCAAGTGCTTTCAAGCTTACAATGAAGCTGAGAAGCGCAATGCTCTTGGGCGTCCTGGCATCGATCCCAGGATGGCTGCCAAGAAGAAGAAGCCATCTGTGGACCAAACTGAACCATCCAGGCGGGAAGAGCCTCGCATTATCTTCCCAGCCAGCATAACAGGCATGAAGCCTAAGGTCCCCACAGTGGCTTCAGAGCTTCAGAAGACCAGGGCAGCTAAAGCCAAGGCCAGAAAGCACAAAACCAAGATCACCACTGATGAAGCTCCACCCACCAAGAAGCGCAAGACCAAGAAAAGCAATCGGGCTGCTCCCACAGAGCCCCTTGTAGTCGAGCTGATCTCTATTGCTCGTCCTGAATCTTCATACCAAGAACGACGTTTGAGAGTTCATGAGCCTGCTTCCACAGAGGCTCCTGAAGTTGAATACATTCCAGCTGTTGACCCCATCGCAACTGAAGACATTGGTCATCAAGACAATGTTGAAGATGATGAAGTCCTTCCTCGGATCGAGCACAATCTGGTATCATCGCCTGTTCTTACGAATAGTGAACTCATCCGCATAGGTCGTCCTTTGACGCCAATCACTCAGGATGACTCATGGGCTGATCACCCACAAGAATCCCCCCGTCAAGAAGAAACACCTGTTACTCCCCCAACCCAAGTCACCACTCCGATGATTGAAGATGAAGACTTTGAGGCCCAACCAACTCCATCTCCACAAGCGTCGCCAACGTTTCGCAGGCTTCGCAAAGGACCAAGGCCTCAAGTCAATCTATCAAGTGTTCCAGAAGGAGACGAGCGCCAATCTGTTTCACGCCAAGTGTTTCCTGAAACCTCTCCTACTGTGAACAACCCTGAGTCTGAAGCCAAAGAGGCTGAAGATATTCCGGCTGCATCAGCCGATGACAAAGAACCAAGAAAAGAAGAAGCACGTGTTGCCACACCCCTGCCAACCAAGTTGTTCTCGAGGAGAACGTGTCTGACCCTCCAGCTCCTGAAGTGGAGGTTACCAATACTGCAGCGGCCACCAACACCACCACTGAAGCCAATGACGTTGTCATGGCTGAAGCTAATGTGGCGCCTGAAGTCAATGTGGTGCCTGAAGTGATAGCACCTGAAACTACTGCTACACCCGATGCCAATCAGCAGCCTGAAGCCACTGCCACTGCTCCTGTTCCGCCTCCAAGGACACATACTATCGAGCAAGCATACAACTATGTCTAGCTAATCACTGTCAAATGGCCTCTTCTGGTTCCTCCACTTGCTGCTGGTCCTCAATTTTATTACCATGTCGAGCACAGGCCTTAGGTTCGGAAGCCAAAGCCAAGACTGCCCAGGTCTCCAGGGACTGCCACTTCACCAGGGTCCTTCAATGCTAATGGATTCAACGCGCACAACACCTTCTTCGATAGTGCCAAGAACCCCTACTCAAGGGCAAAGATTTCCTCTGATCGGTTCTGGAGCTATCAGCAGCACAACTATTATTCATGTATTCTTTATGATCAAGGGCGCATCCTCCCTCATATGCGTCTTGACTATGAAGCCATTGCTGGATTGGCTTGCCTTAAAGAAGCCCTTGATTGCTTCCATGATGCGGGTTTGCTTAACTTTGTGACTGACAAGGAGCATTGGAATGAAGAACTTTTGCTTCAATTTTATGCTACCCTCCACCTTTGCAGATACAACAGGGATCCGAAGACTTGGGTCCTTGAGTGAATGACAGGCAATGTCCATCATGAAGCCAAAGCCTTTGACATCATTGAGCTTACCGGCCTGCCCACTCCAGGAGAACTATATGAACCTGGTTGTCAGCTTCATCGTAATGCATTGGAGAGTATCTTCCATAAGCTAGAGCCCAACATGAGCCAAATGTTGAGCATGATGAAGCCTCTGCCACATGACGCTGAATACCCAAAGGAATTCTTCGTCGAAGACCTAGAGTATGTGCCCCGCACCATTTATCACATCATCAGGCAAACTCTATGGCCTGTCAAAGGACATTCTTCTGCAGCAAAACTTAAAGGAGCAATGAAGACTTTGGTCTTTTATATCTTCAATGGCATCAGCTTCAATGCTCAAGCCTTCTTCATCAGACAGTTGGCAGCATCTGGCTCTAATCTTTTTGGCCTGAAGTTCTATGCTCCGTGGGTCATGCACCTCATCAAGCTACACTCATCTGTCAACTATCAGCCCTCTGCTCGTAACCATCTGATCTTTCTGCCAGAGGTTGATATGTCAGTTGAAGTCATATACCCAGAACCTGCCTAGGAGCCTGTTTGTCTTCACAATACTGAACATCAAAGCTTCTCGCAACCCATTGAAGGAGTCCAAGCAATCACTCGCATTTATCCATTGGCTGGCAATACTCGCTTACCTCACCGAGCTCAGACTGAAGCCACTGAGAGTACGATCACTCAAAGGCCTCGAAAGTGTTCTCGTGTTCTAAATGACTGAGAACTTCTTGTGGCACTGCATCAGAAACAAGATAAGCGTCACTTCTGGCTTGAACGGCAGATGAAAATCCTCTTGGTGGACGTCAATCGCATTCGCAATCTTGCCACCAAGAATGCTTTTGTAACACATGAAACCTGTCGGCGGTCATGGAAGGGTTTGACATTGCTCAGTGTTGAAGCAGATCTTCATGATGATGGCTTCACTGAAAGATTCAAGTTTGACACCACTCCACCCAGGAATGTTGTCCTACGTCAAACTCCATCTCTTGAAGACTCTGACGATTCCTCCTTCGCTGCCACGGTGAATGCTAGAGTGATTGATGATCAAGATGATGCTACTTCACCACCTCAAGCTTCAGCGCATATCGACACTGCACCAAGTTCGTCTGCACCACCAAACCCCAACGTCGACCCTGCATCGTCTCCTACTCCTTCTGGGAACGAGTAGAAGCTCTATGTCTTCAAACCTTTTTGGTCCTTACTGACAAAAGGGGGAGAAGAATATGAGTTGATAGTCTTCAAGCGGGTCTATATGGGCGGTTGCTTTATATTTTGCCTAGTGTTTACAACTCTCGCTTTTGATACATTTGGTTCTTTGAGTTGTAACACTTAAACTTGATGGTCGTCGGCTACATTTTCTGCTACTCTGTGATGAGATGATAAATTCCGCATGTGCGACGATAAATTCCGCACTTAGTCATTTTGCAGACGTCCATTTTTCATTATGCATTTCATTATTTTCGTTATATCAAATCATGCATGATGAATTGTCTTCATAAGTTGAAGAGGATCTCCACAAGTACAACCTGCCATGTGCATTTGCATTCCAAAAGCAAATTAGTTATATGCACATCTTCAGGGGAGCCTTTTGCTACTTACGAACACAATACCTTTATCCCTTACAATTTCACATACTTTATCCCTGTTGAAAACTTCAACTAGTTTGTCATCAATCACCAAAAATGGGGAGATTGTAAGTGCATCTAGTGCCACCCCGAGTTGGTTTTGGAGTATTGATGACAAACCTGGTTGAGGGACTAACGTGTTTGTGAGAATTGCAGGATAACACAGGTAGTAGTCCCTCATTGATTCGGTTTACCTACTGAAGATGACCCCTAAAATGTATGAAGACATTGACGACAATGGTGGTATATGAAGATATTCACATTGAAGACTATGACAAGAGAAGACATTGCGTGAAGACTACGGAGCGCGAAGACTTAGTTGTTTCGTTGTTTCCTTTTCTTCTTTGTTGAGTCATAGGAACCACCGTACTATTAAGTGGGGTCCCGGTGAACAAAGTCAGAGTGACTGAAGTGATGCTCAACCAAAATCCTATGTCTTTGAGCGAAGACAATGAGAGCAAAACTTGTCCAGAGTTAGATGAGTCAGCTTTGCTTGTAGCCCAAGTAAAGTTGCCGTGTGTGTTTGAAATCTGACCGTTGGAACACGTGTCAGTTCCTTAGTGACCCAGGGTCATTTGGGACAAATCAGGTCGGGTTTCCTAGTGGCAATAAATAGCCCACCCCCTACACCATAAATTGGTGGTTGCTTAGAGTTAGTGCATGACTTTTGTCATTTGAGAGCAACCCACCTCCGAAGTATTTGAGAGAGAGAAATCCTTGCGAGGATAAAGCCCAAACACCCAGAGCCAAAGCGTGTTAGGCCTCACTGAAGTCTTTCTGTCCGCGTGACCTGAAGACTTGTTACACTTGAGGACTGTGAATCCTCCAGCCGGTTAGGCCTCGCGTTCTGAGCATCCAAGAGTCATTGTGGATCACCGATGAACGAAGTCTGTGAAGGTTCGGAAGTCTACTTTGAGGACTTACCAGAGTGATTGGGTGAGGACTGGGTGTCCTTATCTCAAGGGGAATAAGGTGAAGACACGGCCTTCTGAGTTTAATCTCAACCTCACTAACCAGACGTACAGTTGTCACAGCAACTGGAACTGGTCCAACAAATTATGTGTCTTCAACAAGTGACTAGTTCTATCCTCTCCCTCTCTCTACTTACAGTTTGTCTTCATGAAGTCATTACCTGATTGCTTTACCTGTTTGACTTCACTGTGTGACTACTTTCGTTATTTGGCTTCATACCATCTTCCATCCTGATCCTTACTACCTAGCTGCTATTAGTCTTCGTGCTTTCACTTCATTGCATAGTTGACTTGTAGCGACCCGACCCGAATGGATCAAGTCTCTGTGCTTAAGTGTCATCCCTGGATCGGTATGCTGACACGCACAGTACTCGAAGGATTTATAACAGAGGTAAATCACATGTATAAAGTAACGTAAATACTATTACCTCAATCCAAATATAGCGGAAGCAACAAGGTTGTGGATTCCCATCAACACCAACGGCAAAGTTGAGTGTAGAAATCATAACCCTAACGTATCACTTACTCGTCGTAAGATAATCCTGCAACATGAGACGTTGCAGCCACAAAGGGTCAGTACATTGAATGTACTGGCAAATTCACACCATAGAGAATGATGAACAATGGCTATCACTACATGCATAAATGGCTGGTGGTAAAGCTCTATGGTTAAGGTTTTTGCGAAAAGCCAATTTTTCCCTACTGCAAAGGAATAAATTTTATTTAACTATCATGGTGGTTGTTAAACATTGAGAATGGTTGACAGCATCCTCAATCCCATTAAAGTAATCATCATTAAAACTCAACAAATTATTTAAGTAATGTGATGAGATCAACTTGATAATGCAAGAACTAGATACTCAAGATGTCCATAACCAGGGACACGGCTAACCATGATTATTTTGTACACTCTACAGAGGTTTGCGCACTTTCCCCACAAGACTCGATCGCCTCCGTTGGATTTCTTGCACTACATGGTGTTTGAGAAACGGATGACCGAGACATAGTCTTTCAGAAGCGCTAGCACCTTACGATGGATAGACCGGTACACCTACTTTCCCCTACATCTGCTAGTCTACCCTGTAAGAGTTCGCACGACTTAATCAACTATGCCAGAGCCCATAATGGCTTGTGGATGCACACGGAAGTTTCTAGTATGAATAATCTGATGATCCCTTTGAGTCTGGGTGGCGGTCCATAAATAAAACAGGCAATCCTGGTCTACCCAGGTGCCTAGACAGGCAATCCTAGAATAACCAGGTACCTCAATCCACCCAAATGTGTGTTTAAGTTGCCACCTTAAGTAAACCATTAATTAACAATCTCACATTTGTCATGGATACTCTCAAAACCCAATCCACGTATACGAGCATAGCATGGCAATGTAAGCATAACGTAATAGTAACTCCCAAGGTTTGAATGCAGGGCAATAGGTTCCTACCTCATCAACTACTTCCCAATACCCACATGTTATCAATCCTAACCATGCAATGTTTCAGGGTTGAAACTAATGCATAAAAACTGGGTATGAAAGGAATATGATCAAAGTGTGAACTTGTCTGCAATGTTGATGAAGATGATTCGCAGTCAAAACTCTTGATAGTTCTACTCGTCACACTCCGGTCAATCTAGCGTAATCAAGCAATTGTAACCACACATAAGCAATCACTCAAAAGATCAGAGAGATCGGAGAAGACGATTCAAAAAACATCAAAACCAAGAAAATAACTCATGCAACATAAAACAATTTCTAACAGTACCAAAATTATGTGGATTTGGCCTTATCAGAAAGTTTAGGTCAAGAGCTTCGATTTGCAAAAAGAATCAAGTCAAATGGAGCTACGAAACTCAAGTTATGATCAAACGAAGTTTGAATACAAATCTAGTCTAATTCAAAATTTTAAACTTTCAAAAACATGTTTAAGTTGTTTTACTGGATAGAGGGGATCATAACGAAGATGTGGGCGTTGGTTTCGTTGGATTTGGATAAACGAGCAAAGAGTTGTGGTCGTTTGAAAACTAGGGGCCAATCTGTAAATAATTATATTCACGGATAGGTCCCTGACATAAAATAAACAGAAAAAAAACTACTGAGCGAATGTTCACTTTCTAACTCTAACCAGCGAACGTTCTCTAAATAAAAAACAAGACGAAACTAAAAAAACAGAAAGATCTGGATCGTTGGATCCAGATCCAACGGACGGGAGGCGGCGGTTAGCGCGGCGATCGCCGGAGTCGGGGAGGACGGCGGCGGCGGCTTCGGTCTCGGCCGGAGCAGCGGCTCCGGGCGTCGCGGGAGGCTGCGAAGAGCACGGGGAGGGGCAGTGTGGAGTGGCGGTTACAGTGGTGGCGTCGGCGGCGGTCGACGGCGACGAGGGCGGCGGCTACGGCTTCCGGCGGCGGCAGCGCGGCTTCTGGTGGCTCGGGCTCCGAGGGAAACGGGACCGGGCGCGCCTTTTAAGAGGGGGGGCGAGGAGGTGGCGTGGGGAAGGGGTCGGGGCGGAGGAGTTCGGCCGGGAGACGGTGCCGGTGAACCTTGGCGGCGACGGACTCCGCCTGGAGTCAGACGCGCGGGAGGCAGACGGTGGCTGGGCCGGCTGGGCTGGGCTTCGGCCCAGTTGGCTCGGCCTGGCGCAGGGAAAGTTTTTTTACAGACACTTCAAAATGAAATAAATCCGAATAAAAATAAAAATATAATATATCAGAATTTTCAGAAAAATATTTTCTTCAAGATGAACATTTTTCTTGAGTCAAATAAAATCCACACAAATTTAAATATTTCAAAGAGTTCTACTGGTCTAATAAAATCCAGTAAAAATCATTTTAAAAATGCCAAAATTAATACAAATTTATTTCTCTCAAATTTTCTGATGTAGGGAATCATGTTACCCTATTTTCCATATATTTTATTTTTGGAGAAAAATAATTTGAATAAAATCCAAATAACTCCAAATTGAAAAATAATTCCAAAAGGACTTTAAATTTGATCCTTTTAACTCCCAACTCATATTTCATATAGTTTGAAGAAGTCATTTTATCTTCTCTCATGAAAATCATTGAGTTGCTTGAAGTTTCTGAATTGGAAATATTCTCAAATGAAATTCAAATATTTTCAATACCCCTTGTCATTTAAATAAATGGAAGAAGTCATGTCATCTTCTCTCCAGGGTTTTGTGATGAAAAGAATTTGAATTTACGGAGATCAGAAAGCAAAGATGAAAGTTTGGGAAAGTCCTTTTATTCCCTCTCATTTGACTTTCAAAAGATTTCGATTTCACTCACTTTCAATCAATCAAACAAACAATCAATCAAATCTATCTATTGTTTATAACATTACAAAATTTAGAATTTTGGGATGTTACATGACTATGGCTTGCTTAGTGTAGTTTACCTTCCACTGTATATCAATAGGCTCATTTCTATTGTTTGTCTTTGAAACTTCCATGTTTTGAAGACTTTCATAAAAGTCGCCTGTTCACCCCCTCTAGTCGATAACTAGCACTTTCAATCAGACGCCTTTGATTTTCGGCTGGAGACCTTTCCTTGCAAAAGAAAGTTAATTCCAATGAGTCTAAGTGCAGCATCTGAGAAATTCGGCTTTGGAGCCCTAGCAAATAGGCTTGCAGGAGATGAACGAACTCATATGAATAAGCAGAATAGTTCTTAGTTTTATGAACATATCGGTTTGAAGAAACACGCTCATATTCGTAAGTTTGAGTATGGTTTCCCTGCAAAACATTGGGGTTAGGGTGACTCAGGTGAGTCCTCTGTCTGTATGAAGCCTTTGGACCATATGAAGCCTTTGGTCTGGGATTTGTCTTCTTCCCAGGTGGTGTCATGATGACATTCACAGGAAGATTATCAAGACAGCTTTTGGGAACCTAGATCTTCTTCATAGGTGGCCCATTCCTGCAGTTAGTACCAATATACCTGGCAAACACTTCACCATTCTGATTCTTAAACATTTTATAGTTTGCATCAAATGATTCATCAATGATAACAGGATTAGCACAAGTGAAGCCAGATAAGGTGGATGGATCCACTAAAGGTTCCTTTGCAGCAACCCATGTGGTTTTGGGGTACTGCTCAGGCTTCTAGTAGGAGCCATCAACATTCATTTTCCTCTCGAACCCAACACCTTCTTTTCTAGGGTTTTAGTTTAGAATCTACTTTTTGAGGACATCGCACAGTGTCTGATGCACTTTGAGACTTTTGTACATCCCTGTTTCAATCAATGTCTTCAACCTAGCATTTTCATCAGCAATAGTAGTGGTATCCTCCGTAGAGGGGTTAGTTACCACATCAGCAGTTCAAGATATTGCAACAGTAGCAGCAGTAGAATATTCAGCAACAGAAGTAGTGTTATCACGCTCAAGGCATTTTAGACATGGTGGTTCAAATCCTTCCTTAGCGGAACTGATCTGTTGAGCGCAAAGTGACACATTCTCTTTTTGAAGATCTTCATGAGCCGCTCTCAATTTATCAAGCTCTAGCTTCCTTTGAAGATAATCATAAGAGAGCTTTTCATGAGTGGTTGAGAGTGTTTCATGACGACTTTCAAGTTCCTGATACTTAGCCTGCAGATTTTTTATGTCTTCAGAGGCAAGGAGATGGATTCATGAGTGGAAGCACAAGCCTTCTTCTTCTTCTTCTTCTTCTTCTTCTTCTTCTTCTTCTTCTTCTTCTTCTTCTTCTTCTTCTTCTTCTTCTTCTTCTTCTTCTTCTTCTTCTTCTTCTTCTTCTTCTTCTTCTTCTTCTTCTTCTTCTTCTTCTTCTTCTTCTTCTTCTTCTTCTTCTTCTTCTTCTTCTTCTTCTTCTTCTTCTTCTTCTTCTTCTTCTTCTTCTTCTTTCTTCTTCTTCTTCTTCTTCTTCTTCTTCTTCTTCTTCTTCTTCTTCTTCTTCTTCTTCTTCTTCTTCTTCTTCTTCTTCTTCTTCTTCTTCTTCTTCTTCTTCTTCTTCTTCTTCTTCTTCTTCTTCTTCTTCTTCTTCTTCTTCTTCTTCTTCTTCTTCTTCTTCTTCTTCTTCTTCTTCTTCTTCTTCTTCTTCTTCTTCTTCTTCTTCTTCTTCTTCTTCTTCTTCTTCTCTTCTTCTTCTTCTTCTTCTTCTTCTTCTTCTTCTTCTTCTTTCTTCTTCTTCTTCTTCTTCTTCTTTCTTCTTCTTCTTCTCTTTTCTTCTTCTTCTTCTTCTTCTTCTTCTTCTTCTTCTTCTTCTTCTTCTTCTTCTTCTTCTTCTTCTTTCTTCTTCTTCTTCTTCTTCTTCTTCTTCTTCTTCTTCTTCTTCTTCTTCTTCTTCTTCTTCTTCTTCTTCTTCTTCTTCTTCTTCTTCTTCTTCTTCTTCTTCTTCTTCTTCTTCTCTTCTTCTTCTTCTTCTTCTTCTTCTTCTTCTTCTTCTTCTTCTTCTTCTTCTTCTTCTTCTTCTTCTTCTTCTTCTTCTTCTTCTTCTTCTTCTTCTTCTTCTTCTTCTTCTTCTTCTTCTTCTTCTTCTTCTTGTATCATCAGGGCAAGGGTGTCGAACGAGCTGTCAAGTAATCTCAGTAGTGTCTTGACAATTCATGCTTGGTGATTTCAGTGACGCCGAGAGCACGAAGCTCATTTGTGATGTCAGTGAGGCGATCAAACTTGAGCTGTACATTCTCATTGTCGTTTCTCTTGAAGCGGTTGAAGAGGTTGCGAAGAACATTGATCCTTTGATCTCTCTGGGTTGAGACGCCTTCGTTAACCTTGGAGAGCCAGTCCCAGACTAGGTTCGACGTTTCTAGAGTGCTCACACAGCCATATTGTCCTATGGTCAGATGACCACAAATGATCTTCTTGGCAGTAGAATCCAGTTGAATGAACTTCTTGACATCAGCAGGGTGACACCTTCACCAGTCTTGGGAATGCCATTCTTGACGACATACCAGAGGTCGACGTCAATGGCTTCAAGATGCATGCGCATCTTATTCTTCTAGTAGGGATATTCAATTCCATCAAAGACGGGCAAGCAGCGGAGACTTTGATTATCCCTGCAGTCGACATAGCTAAACTCCAGGTGGTTAAACCGAATCACACAAAACAAGGGAGTACCCTGCTCTGATTCCAATTGAAAGTGCTGGTTATCGACTAGAGGGGGGGTGAATAGGTGATTTTTATTGAAGTCTTCAAAACATGAGGGTTTCGAAGACAAACAATAGAAATGAACCTATTGATATGCAGCAGAAGGTAGACTACACTAAGCAAGCCATAGTCAAATATTCAATGAAGTGAAAGCACGAAGACTAATAGCAGCTAGGTAGTAAAGATCAGGATGGAAGATAGTATGAAGCCAAACAACGATAGTAGTCACACAGTGAAGTCAAACAGGTAGTGCAAGCAGGCAGTGACTTCATGAAGACAAACTGCAAGTAAAGAGAGGGAAAGGATAGAACCAGTCACTTGGTGAGGACAGATGATTTGTTGGACAGGTTCCAGTTGCTGTGACAACTGTACATCTGGTTAGGGAGGCTGAGATTCAACTCAGAAGACCACGTGTTCACCTTATTCCCCTTGAGCTAAGGACACCCAGTCCTCGCCCAATCACTCTGGTAAGTATTCAAGGTAGACTTCCAAACCTTCACAGACTTCATTCACCGGCGATCCACAATGACTCTTGGACGCTCGGAACGCGATGCCTAACCGGCTGGAGGATTCACAGTCCTCAAGTGTAACAAGTCTTCAGGTCACGCGGACAGAAATACTTCAGTGATGCCTAACACTCTTTGGCTCTGGGTGTTTGGGCTTTGTCCTCGCAAGGATTTCTCTCTCTCAAATTCTTCGGAGGTGGGTTGCTCTCAAACGACAAAAGCCGTGCCTCTGAGCAGCCACCAATTTATGGTGTAGGGGGTGGGCTATTTATAGCCACTAGGCAACCCGACCTGATTTGTCCGAAATGACCCTGGGTCACTAAGGAACTGACACATGTTCCAACGGTCAGATTTCAAACACACATGGCAACTTTACTTGGGCTACAAGTAAAGCTGACTCATCCAGCTCTGGATAAGATTTGCTCTCATTGTCTTCGCTCGAAGACATAGGATTTTTGGTTGAGCATCACTTCAGTCACTCTGACTTTGTTCAATGGGACCCCACTTAACAGTACAGTGGTTCCTACGACTCAACAAAGAAGAAAAGGAAACTACGAAACAACTAAGTCTTCGCGCTCCATAGTCTTCATGCAATGCCTTCTCTTGTCATAGTCTTCAATGTGAATATCTTCACATACCACCATTGTCTTCAATGTCTTCACACATTTTTAGGGGTCATCTCCAGTAGGTAAACCGAATCAATGAGGGACTACTACCTGTGTTATCCTGCAATTCTCACAAACACATTAGTCCCTCAACCAGGTTTGTCATCAATACTCCAAAACCAACTAGGGGTGGCACTAGATGCACTTACAAATACCAAGTCTTCAAGGTCACACCAATTTCTTCACTTTCAAAGTCTTCAGAAAGTCTTCAGAAATCCAAAGTCTTCAGTTGAAGAACTTCATTTTTAGGGGTCGACTTTCTCTGTAAATATCAAACTCCTCATAGACTTATAGACATGTGTACACTCATAAATAAATTAGTCCCTTAACCTATAAGTCTTCAATACACCAAAATCACTAAGGGGCACTAGATGCACTTACAATCTCCCCCTTTTTGGTGATTGATGACAATATAGGTTAAGTTTTCAACGGGGATAAACTTATGAGGTGTAAATACTGATATTACGAATTTGATTGCAAGGTATAAAAGAACTCCCCCTGAAGATGTGCATAGTGAGGAATTTGCTTTTGAAGCAATGCAAACTTGAAGAGTAGAATCATGGAGTCTCCCCCTATATCTTGTAATTCATACACGCATTTGACATATAATATGGAGAATTTGAAATGCATGATGAAATATGGTGACTGATGTAATTCGGCATGCGTGCATTAACATTAACGAGGAATAAGCATGCAGAAAATCACAGCAAAAGTATCAGTCCACCATAGAGTTTAAGTTTACAACTCGATCCAGCAAAGTCATCAGAAGAACGAGAGTTGTAACTTAGCAAAAAAACGCCCATATAGATAGACCCGCTTGAAGACTAACTCAAATTTCTCCCCATTTTTCATCGAATGACCAAAAGGATCGAAAATGAGGACTAACGCCCCTGAAGAATTTCAAGTTGATGAAGGAGCGCCAGCGTTGTTGGGGTCGTTCGTTGATGTAGGGCCTGCCGTAGTGTCGTCCAAGTCTTCATGCTCGTCGGTGTCGCGCGATGAAGAATAGGAGACGACCACCAAGGAAGGAACCTTGACATTATTGTATTTCTTTGGTGGAGGAGCAGAGCAGTCAAAATCTTCCTTGAGACCCATGTTCTTCAGATCTTCTTCGCTATAGATGTGAGATAGAACAACCCAGGTACGATTGAAGGTTTCATGGAGGTAGTAATGGTTTTTCTTCACTGCATTGTGGGTAGCAGTCATATTATGAAGAATTGAACCAAACTGACGCTTGACCCATTTGTGATTTCGAGCAACCTTCTGGTGAAGATTGAGGAGAAGTTCATGATCAGTCATCACCCTGGGTGCTGTGCCTTGAGGATTTTGCTTGGGTGTGTTGGCGGCAGAGTCATCATTCGTGGAGTAAGATGCTGCTTTGCGAAATTGACCATCCAATGGACGAATGCCTTCATCAATAACAGCAGAGGCCTTGCCCTTGTCATCAACTGAGGAAAATGACCGTTTGTGGACATCAATCAGGGGCAAGTAGTTGCAATGGTTCAGTGTATCAGCCTTGTAGTTGAGTGAAGACCTTGCTCTGATGAATCTCATGATCCAAGGTGCGTAAGGCTTCAGCTCAAATGGTGACATTGCGACATTGGCCAGGGTCCTCATGAAGAAATCATGGAAGTTGATGGGAACGCCATGCATGATATTGAATAGCAGATTCTTCATGATGCCAACGACTTCTTCTTCATTCGAGTCGTGGCCCTTGATAGGACTCAATGTCTTCGTAAAAGTGCGATAGACAGTGCGAGGCACATATATCAATTCCTTCACGAGGAATTTGGTTCTTGGGGCCTGACCTGGCTTCAATGTCTTCATCAGCACTTGCATATAATGAGCAGAAAGCTCAGACTCTTGGTACAAGCAACGAGCAGCTTCTTGGGGAGGACTAAGAAGCAAAGCATGAAGCAATTCAGAAGCTGGTGCCTTATAGTGAGTGTTTTCAGTCATCCAGTCCAGCACCCAATAATTCACATCTTTAGAGTCTCTTGTGATGTGCAGTGTTGCATAAAATTGAAGAATGAGTTCTTCATTCCAATCACAGATATCAGTGCAAAAATTTAACAGGCCAGCGGCGTGAAGAACACTGAGTACTGGCACGAAGCATGACAGAGATTCCATATCGACGTGAGGAATGTGCTCATGATCGAAGACTTTGTCTTTGTTGAACAGCACCGAGGAATAGAAATTTGCCTGGCTGGCAGTCCAGAAATGCCTCTTCCTAATGCGATCAGAGTCATAGGGGTTGTAGTTTGTGAAGAATACATGCTCGCCGAAGAAATCATCAGCCTTGAACTTTTGCTTCTTTGAGAATGGATCCTTTGGCTTCGGCTGAGGAGTGTCAGTCAGTTGCATCACAACCTCGGGAATCGCAATCTCAGGTTCTTCAGGCTGAGGAATTTCTGGTTCCTCTTTAGTGGCAGTCTGTGTCTTCAATGATTCAGTAGCAGCAGTTTCTTCAGCACTAGTGGCTGGAAGTTCTTCATGAACAGAAGTAGTGGGATGAGTTTCTTCAGAGCCCATTGGAGCAGTATGTGCTGGGGACTGAGGGATTTGCTACAATGGCGTGAACAGAGGAAAGTTGGGATGCTGACTTTCCCAAAAGTCATCATTCATCAAATGGAGTAGTACTCCCAATGTCCACGTCAGAGTTGTGCTCGTCCAATTCCTCAACACCGGCCTCTTCAGCAGTAAACTAAGGCATGGGCAAGGAGATCATTGGAGTTGAAGGGATTGCGTCCACTTCAATTTCATCCATCCGCTCCGAGGAAGCATCAAAGGGAATGTCTTCATCTGATCCGCTGGGGATCACATATTCTTCATCAAACGGAACAAGATCCTTTGGTGGCATGGTTGAGATAGGAACAACATCAATTGGGTTTGCAAATGATCTTGTCAATTTCTTCATCTTCTTCGGAGCTGAAGAATCTGATGAAGTTGATGCTTTCATTTTCTTCACAGCTGCTCGCTCAGCAGCCTTGGTTTTCTTCACATCTGTTGCAGATGGAAGGATAGGAGTTGGGGTAGGCGCAGGAGGAGCAGAGGAATTTGGTTCATGTTCTTCAGGCACAACTGATGCAGTTGCCCTGACTTCTTCATTTTCTTCAGGCACACCACTAGTGGATGCCTTGGCAATTTCTTCAGCGGTTGGAATGCAGTCATCAGCCCTGGAACTCACATTTTCTTCAGCAGCCTGATTTTCATCAGCGGTGCTGGCGTGCTCTTTGTCTGTTGAGAAGATGCTTCAACTTGAGGAATATCTGGTTGTGATGGAGCTGCAACCTTGGTAGTGAATTTCTCTATCATATTTACAAACCTGACCTTGGCTCCTTGCCAATCAGCATAGTAAGCGTTAAAGTCATCACTAAGGCCTTTGATTTCGGCCTGGATCTTCACAAGTTCGTCAGTTGTCATCTTGACAACGTTTTTCTTCAAAAAGCGCTCTTTCTTATACTGAGCTTTCTTCAGCTGCCTGGCCTTCTCAAATTTCCATTTTTCTTCTTCAATGAAGGCAATCAAGACATGACTTTGACCAGGAGTGAGGTTCAGTTCAGGCAATGGAGCGTTTGGATCTTTGTGCCAAAAATCAATGAAATCCAGGATCTTCTTTAGATCCAACAAAAGAGGCACATTGCTGCCTTTGGCTCTAGCGGCCCTGTGCTGCCTGTCCCTGATGATTTTGTCTAGTTCTTCATCATCAGCCTCATCATCATCAGAGGGCACTTGGAAGGTGACCTGCTTCTTGTGAGGACTTGGTCGGGTGCCTCGTCCAACAGTGGCCTTTTTCTTCAGTAGAGAGGGTCCAGCTGAGGTACTTGGGGTAGCTGAGGAACTTGCAGAGGCTCCTGATGCAATAGATATGCCTACCGTCCTTTGGCACGTTGCGAGATGCCCAGATGCTGAGGATTTTGTCGAAGCAGCCGAAGACTTTGGCGGAGGAGCTGAGGACTTTGGAGGAGCAGGAGCAGTTTGAGGATTTGTCCTTGAGGGCTTTGAGGAATCTGGCTGTGAGGGCATTGCTGAGGAACTTGGCCGTGAGGGCATTGAAGATGAAGCACTTGACTTATGCGCAGGCTTCTTTGCCATGGCCTTCTTTGGCTTGATAGCAGAGGCCTCAACAGTGGTAACAGCAGCAGAGTCTTCGTCGAATTTCCCCACTGCTTCTCTTGCTTGTCTGGCCAACTTGGCCTGGCGCTTGGCCCACTCATCTGGATAATCCTCACCGCGCTTGAGGCTGGTGGGATCTGCTTCTTGGCCAGGTGCCAATGGAGGTCTTGGGCATGGAGGGTTGAGAGCGAATTTCTTCATGTATTTGGGAGTAACATAGCTATACTCCCTCCACTCTCTTGCCCATCTCCTCTCTATCCTCTGGATGAACACCTTGCGCTGATTTTTGTCCTCTTTTCCAAACTTCGCCTCATCAGGAGTGCAATAATCGGCATATATGTCATCAGGGATTTCAAAAGCAGTATTGACCTCAGGCTTCTTTCCTCCCTTTTGTGGTTTCTTTCCATAAGCCATTTTCTTCAGATGAGGAATTTGAACAATGGAATTCTCTGAAGATGTATGCAACTTTTCTTCGAGGAACGCCTGGATGAAGAACACGACGAACTGGGAAGTGTAGATATGAAGTTCGTAAGTTCAGATCTTCCACGCCCTAACTCGTCTGAGGAAGATAGCTACGGCGTCGGCAGAGTGAGGAAATCCGCGGCCGACGCGAGTACGACGGCGATGATGTCGAGGCAGTGAAGCTCTTCCTCACCGGCGACGATGAAGTAGCGGCGGCGCTAGGGTTTGAGAAGCTCGAGCTGGAGTGAGGTCGAGCGGAGTAAAAGAGGAGTGAGGAAGGGGAGGGGTATTTATAGCCACGGTGAAAAACTGTTCGCCCGAAGAATTAGGACAAACATGCCCCTGACCCTTCTCATTCGCTTGACATGTGTCACCCACGTACTGAGAAGTGGAGATCGTGTGAGGTCGTGGGTGAACAGATAAGTGTTTTCGTGGGACGCGGTACGGTTTGAGCGTCAAAGACGAAAATTTAGATAAGATAAGTTAAAAGTTCCGTTCGCAAATTCTTCAGCTGACAAGGACACAGTGAAGTTTTGAATGAGTTTCAAATTGAACGCACATAAAGAATTTGTGAATAGATTAGGTTCAGTATAGCATAGAGGGGGGAAGGGTCCGATCACATTCACTTGGCAGAAAAAGCAACTTGAAGAAATAGCAATAAGTGAATGTTGTAGAGGACATAAACTCTATATATATATATATATATATATATATATATATATATATATATATATATATATATATATATATATATATATATATATATATATATATCCAATTAAGAAGAACGACAGAAACGGTGAAGGCAGTGCAAAGTTGAAGAATATGAACAACTGAGGAATTTCAAAAACTGAGGAAAAACTCAAATTTAAGATTTTCAACTTTTGGTGGTGGCGTGTCCCATCGTATAAGAATGATGATTTCAGACACCACGTACAATTGTCGTAGGGCTCTGAGAATCAAATTCTTCGTTAATTTCTTCACACTTAGAGTGTTATTCTTCATTGATTGAAGAAAATCGTTTCTTCATGTGTTGCACATCTAAGTCATCAATTTTGCATAAGTGTTAGGATGAGTGTCATGTTCAAAGAACATTCGAAGATTCTAAGATATTTTGCTCACACTGCAACTTGCTAAATCTCTTCTCATCCAAGGTCTTTGTGAAGATATCAGCTAGCTGTTCTTCAGTCTTCACATGCTCAATAGAAATGTCGCCCTTCAACACATGATCACAAAGAAAATGATGATGAATCTGAATGTGCTTTGTCTTCGAGTGCTGAACTGGGTTGTGAGCAATCTTGATGGCACTCTCAGTGTCACAGAAGAGAGGCACATTCTTCACGTTGGCGCTGTAGTCCTTGAGAGTTTGCTTCATCCATAGCAATTGAGTAGAACAAGAACCAGCAGCAATGTACTCAGCTTCAGCAGTAGACAGTGATACGCCGTTCTGTTTCTTCGAGGACCAACAGACTAAAGATCTTCCGAGGAAATGGCATGTGCCAGATGTTGACTTGCTGTCCACAGGATCACCAGCATAGTCAGAATCAGAATATCCAATGAGATCAAAAGCCGAGCCCTTGGGGTACTGAGGGAGTCCTGGATTAGGGGGTGTCCAGATAGCCGGACTATAACCTTTGGCCGGACTCTTGGACTATGAAGATACAAGATTGAAGACTTCGTCCCGTATCCGGATGGGACTTTCCTTGGCATGGAAGGCAAGCTTGGCGATATGAATATGAAGATCTCCTTCCGTTGTAACCGACTCTGTGTAACCCTAGCCCTCTCCGGTGTCTATATAAACCGGAGAGTTTTAGTCCGTAGGACGAACAACAATTATACCATAGGCTAGATTCTAGGGTTTAGCCTCTCTGATCTCGTGGTAGATCTAATCTTGTACTACCCATATCATCAATATTAATCAAGCAGGAGTAGGGTTTTACCTCCATCGAGAGGGCCCGAACCTGGGTAAAAACATTGTGTCCCTTGTCTCCTGTTACCATCCGCCTAGACGCACAGTTCGGGACCCCCTACCCGAGATCCGCCGATTTTGACACCGACATTGGTGCTTTCATTGAGAGTTCCACTGTGCCATCGCCATCAGGAATGATGCCTCATCCCGTCTTTTAAGACGGCGCTGTTGCTAAAGGAGCTTTGGCTATCGGCCAAACTCTCCAGCTAGGTGGTTTTCTTATGACCGCCTGTTCGGCCGCCGCGCCGGCGATGACTTCTCGGGTCATCGAAAGCAATCTTCACGTCAACTCGGAACTCGCCGAGCAGTTAGATTCGATGGAGCTCTCTTCCCTAAACGAGCTCTTGGATCGCATCGCCGCCCTGGGAGTCGCTACGGACTACGATCAGATTGGGCCTAAACCCGATCTGAGAGAGATTAACTCTCCCCAGGTCACCCATCACATCGCAGTGGTGGAGGAACAATGCGGCGACCCTTCATCTATCTTAAGGACTAGTTATGTCCAGATTCCCGATCCCTCCAAGCCGGATACCCGCGGAGGGGAGGACGTCACTCAAGCCCTGAACCTAAAGTCAGGCAGCGGGCTAGATTCATTGGACAACATCCAAAAACCCAAGCTTCCGGCTTCTTAAACTCCTTGGCCCCTGAATCTTAGATCGGGTGAGGTTCCGGATTTAATTCCACCCACCCACCCAAACATAAGCAATTTATGCCAAATTCGGCAAGAGCCCGAAGAAACAATACACCATTACTAGGCCAGATTCCTCCTGGTCATGAACAGGATAAAGGACTGCCACGAGGAGGATGCAATTTCATTCTTCTGCAATAATTGCATGGACAAGGGAATCCTCAATGCCATGAGTCGCCGTGAAATTACACACTTCGCTGACTTGGCGTCCATAGTAGAAAAGTACTGTGCAATGGAAAGCACCTGGAAAACCGAAATAAAATTTTGGGACAATCCGGCCCTAAATACAAACCCAGTCCGAAATAAAGGGGTGCATTATCGCCAGACACCCGGGTTAAACACCAAAAAGCAAAAACCCTCTACAGGGCATGGAACCGTGCTGGAGGGGTGGCTCAATGGACCCTGTAAAATTCACAGTACAGAGGGCGCCGCACCAACTCATAGCCTTAGAGCATGTTGGATACTCCGGAAGGTGGCCAAAAGTGGCGAAGATCTTCTAATCCCAGAAGCCACAGAGCACCAGCCAAAGGATACCAATACGGTATTAATAGTCTTCAAGACTTTTGCATCAAACAATATGCGAAAACGAACACTCCGCAACCTTGCCGAAGTCTACCATGTGGCAACAATAAATCCATGGAGTGACATGGCTATTACTTTCAATGCCATGATGAACCTAAATTCCGAACAGCCCGAGCACCAGCCGCATTGGTCCTCAGTCCAATAGTGGACGGCTTTCGACTCACCAAGGTACTCATGGACGGCGGCAGTGGATTGAACCTCATTTATGAGGAAACCCTTCAAAAAATGGAAATAGACTGGAACCGCATTGAGCGAAGCAGCACAACCTTTAGATGAATAATCCCCAGTCGGGAAGCACACTGTACAGGAAAAATCACACTAGATGTGGTGTTTGGCATGCCGGACAATTATAGGTCCGAAGAGGTCACATTCCAAGTGGCCCCGTTCAGTAGCGGATACCACGCTCTATTAGGGCGGGAGGCATTTACAATCTTCCAAGCCATACCCCATTACGGGTACATGAAGCTCAAAATGCCCGGGCCCAACGGAATCATCACTCTTGCTAGTGATCCGGACACAGCACTCCGTGCCGAAAATAAGACGGCCGCACTAGCCCTCGAGGCACTATCCGAAGCCCTAGCGGCTGAGGAACTGACTATGCTGCGCTCCACGGTGAACAGGGACGACGTGATACTCGACAAAAGATGCAAGTCAACCTCCTTTAAACCAGCGGACGAAATAGTCAAATTCCAAGTCCATCCAACGGACCCTACAAAAACAGCTTCCATCAGGGCACAATTAAACCCTGATGTAGACGTCGCACTACGAGAGTTCCTACGCGAGAACTGGGACATTTTTTCCTGGCACCCTTCAGACATGCCAGGAATCCCACGCAGGCTGGCCGAGCACAGCCTAAATATCCTAAAAGGATTCAAGCCAGTCAAGCAGGCTCTTCGGCGTTTCTCCGAACCTAAGAAACAAGCCATGGGAGAGGAACTAGCCAAGCTATTGGAGGCCGAATTCATCAGAGACATAAAACATCCGGACTGGCTAGCAAACCTGGTGATAGTACCAAAGAAGGACAAATCCTGGCGCTTGTGCGTCGATTTTAAGGACCTCAACAAGGCTTGCCCAAAGGATCCCTTCCCCCTCCCCCGCATCGATCAAATTATCAACGCTACCGCAGGACACAACTCATTGTGTTTCCTCGACGCATACTCCGGCTACCATCAAATTAAGATGGCAGAGTCAGATCAAGCCGCAACGGCATTCATCACACCATACGGCCCATTCTGTTGTCGTATGTTTGGAGGTTATCAAATGTGAGCCTCAAGTCGTCTACTAGAGATTCGACATGCTTGGTTTTGACGACCACGTCATCTACGTATGCCTCCACTGTTTTGACGATCTGGTTTGCAAGACATGTATGAATCATGCGCTGATATGTTGCGCCGGCGTTTTTGAGCCCGAAGGGCATTAAAAACCCTTCGGGATGGATCGGGAAAAGTGACCTCCGGCTCAGCCCACGACTTCCTTCCCTTCGCATAGCTCAGGTCCAACAACGCAGCCGAATATGAGGCCCTTCTACATGGTCTCTGGATGGCAGTATCCATGGGCATTCAACGCCTAGAGGTGCGCGGGGATTCGAACCTCGCGATATCCCAAATAAATGGAGACTTTGGTGCCAAGGATCCGAAAATGGCAGCTTATCGCAACGCCGTCCTAAAAATGTCAGCTCGGTTCGAGGGGCTCGAATTTCACCATATAGCCCGGGAAAACAATCAGGCGACAGATGTCCTGGCACGCATCGGTGCAAAAGGCGATGCCGTCCCTCCCAACATCTTCTTGGAAAGGCTGTTCAAGCCATCCGTAGTATGGGAAGGGGAACCCGGAAATAACAGCCCGGACCCAACCGCATTGCCCGACACCGAACACTCTGACACAATAGGAGGCTCTGCCAACGAAGTAACATCCTCAGCCCACGTAATAATGGCAGTCATCGCCCCGTGGACAGAACCATTCCTAGCCTACCTAACCAAGCAGGAACTTCCCGAGGACCAAAACGAGGCACGCTGCATAGTGCGGCAATCTAAAGCCTATAAAGTCCATGAGGGAGAGCTTTATAAGAAAAGCACCACCAGAGTCCTTCAAAGGTGTATCTCCGAAGAGGAAGGGCGGAATCTTCTGGCTGAAATTCATGCCAGACTCGGTGGGCACCACGCTGCAGCCCGGGACCTTGTAAGCAAGGCCTTCCGTACAGGATTTTATTGGCCAACGGCCCGGGCAGATGCTCAGGACTTAGTCCAACGATGTGTTTGTTGCCAGCTCTTTGCTAACCAAAGCCATATGCCGCCCACCGCCCTCCAAACAATACCCATCACCTGGCCCTTCGCGGTCTGGGGGCTTGACATGGTTGGACCCCTTAAAGGAGGAACCCACAAGCAAAAATACTTACTGGCCATGGTGGATAAGTTCACCAAATGGATAGAGGCCAGGCCTGTTAAGACGGCCAAATCCGGACCGGTGATAGACTTCATATCTGGGGTCGTACACCATTACGGCGTCCCCCACAGCATCATCACTGATAACGGCACGAACTTTATGGCCGACGAGGTCAAACTCTGGTGCAAAAACATGGGCATCAAGCTCGACTATGCTTCAGTCTATCACCCACAAACTAACGGTCAATTCGAGCGAGCAAATGGTCTAATAATGAGCGACATCAAACCCAGATTAGTGCGGTCCCTCAAGGAATCTAACACGCACTGGGTAGAGGAGCTCGACTCCGTACTCTGGGGGCTGCGGACCATGCCGAATCGCACCACCGGATACACACCATTCTTTATGGTATACGGCGCAGAGGCGGTTCTGCCCTGCGACATAATTCATGACTCACCTCGCGTGCGCATGTACGAAGAAAGAGAAGCCGAACTCGATCGGCAGGACAGTTTGGATGCCTTGGAGGAGGAGCGTGACATGGCAAAAGCCCGTTCCGCATTCTATCAACAGCAGGCTCGAAGAAACCAAAGCAGAGAAGTACGGGCTAAAACTTACAATGTTGTCGAGTTAGTTCTACGCCTGCCGGACAAGAAAAAGGGCAAACTCAAGCCCAAATGGGAAGGTCCCTTTATTATTGACCAAGTCCTGACTGGTGGAGCGTACTGTCTGCGAGATGCATCGGATAACCGACTCGAGCCGAACCCATGGAACGCAGCCCGTCTCCGAAGATTCTACGCCTAGCGCCGGACTCTGTGTTCGTCTCCTTCCTCTGTCTATTTTTTATACACTAGCTGTCTTATATTTCTCTCCTTCTCCCCTCCCTTTCTATTATAGCCTTTAAGGGCTCACTCGGGCCTTGTTTGCACACAACTGACGCGCTATCCACGCTCATTATACCTGGGGGCTTCTTTAACAGAAGCTTATTTATACGGGCTTCATGCCCAACACATGTGTCACACTTCCGCATGTACCTTTTATTCACCATTATATGCATCGATATGACTTAAGTTTTCGCCAAGCTGGGTTGCCTGGCTCCTGTGCTTACCCCTACGTTCCCGATTGTTCGGCTAGGCGGTAAAGGGAGCACCTCTGCGATTGTTATTGCCGGGTCAGTCGGATGTGTACCTCCGACCGGGTGAAGCCGAAAGCTAGCGTTCTTAAGGGAATATTCGGTCGGTGAACTAAAAGATGATTTCTCACTTATTTAGTTATGCGCCCCCAACTATTTTTCCTGTGTATCTTTTCGCAGTCCGGACATGCACTTTAGGGCATGCCTCCCAGGGAAAGGAACCCCTAACGGAACTATTCTCCCTGGAAGATGTTTCTTACTAGCCATCTAATATAACATAACTAGTTGGGCACTTGTCTGTTCAAGCACTAATGACCCCTACGCCTGGTCTCCATGCATGCCCCGATTCTTACATAACCGAAAGGGTATTCGGACACACTCCGGACCGTCGGGTACCGAGGTTGAAGGAAAAAGGTCTGCCATGACAAATGATGTACAATTCGGCTAGAAGGCATTATACATGTCATCCTAAATTACATAGTCAATTTGACTGGTTATATTCCTCTTCATTGCCATCCAACAGGCTGTCCAGTTTACAGTCCTGTTGGGAATACTTTGCGGCCAATTCTACTTGGCCGTATACTAAGCTCACAGGGATCTCCATCCCATCGGGCCCAATAGGTCCGACCTCGGCCATGTGGTTTGGGTCAGCCTTCGTGTACCGTGTCTTCACCATGGCCTAGGCCTCCCTGGCACCTTGACGGCAGGCCGATATCTTCCATAATCGGAAATGTCGCCGTGCTCCCTTCAACTTCTCTGCAAGCTCTCTAAGGCCTTTGGGCATGGAGACGGATGGCCACAAGGCCTGGGCAACGCCTTGCATTGCCTGCCGAACTCGTTCGTGCAGATGTGAGAGCTCGGGAAGAAGGTCACCCGTAGAACCGGGCATTTCCTCTGCAGGACGACCCGTTAGCATACGTACAGACATAACTCTGTTAGTCGACTTCCTCGCCAAACTCTTTTTCAAAGTTCGTTCAAGCACTTACTAAACATGCCGCGTCGAAGCCGCCGATTCTCCTCAACGGAGTCCGACAATTGGGCACGAACATCCTTTAGTTCCACACCCAGCTGGGTGTTGGCATCTTAGAGATCATTCTTCTTCTGCCTCACCTTTGTAAGCACGCTCTCACCAGCCTTTAGCTGGCGTAGGAGTTGTTGCTTCTCTGGATCTAATCCGGCGCCATCTGCAATTCCATTGTCAGATTTACATACACACCGCACTCTACATGATACTTATCAAGTGAGGCATATAATACCAGAGGGGCTCTTCTTGGGCCCCCCTGCTGCGGCTAGTGCGGCCTGAGGTTGGGCTTTGCACTCTTCCAGCTCCTGGGACAGTTGGGTATTCTTTTCTGTAAGAACCTGCATAACAAATGATCCTTAAATCAGTTATTCTAACTGTTTCAAGTCTAGGGGGCTACTGATGTATATGTAATCATCAAATTTTCTCACCCGTATGTCTTTTACATACTGCTTCGTGGCCCTGGTTAGACCATTTTGAGCGGCACGGAGGTACGCATCTCCTGAGTTGAAGGCATCCAATGCCTCTTGGGAGAAACAAGCGTCGCGAAGAACTGTCGGGCGATGCCTTTGGTTTATGGCACTCTCCACCTCGGAATTGGTGGAGGACATTCTGTTCGCGTCCTCTGTTGGAGGAGCGTCCGACGCACGCCTCGTGTTCGCCTCTGCTTCTGGACCTGGCTTTGGAGCCTGGCTGGTGGAGGCGTGATTGGCAACCTCTCCGGATATAGTCCGGCGAGCCCTCTTTTTCCTAAAAAAGAGCACGGGCATTATTATGCATCGTAAGAATAATACCTTGGAATAAAATGGCGCGCCTTACTGCTACGCCGGTGTCTTGATCCGGACTGCGGGTCTTTTCAGCCTGCCCGTCCTCACGGTCCCTTGTTGGCTAGTCGCCGCAGGCTCGGCATTCCGCCTCGAGATCCTCCCCTGCGAAACACCCTTGGTATACGATGATAAAAAATAAGCGCGGGCGGATCATTTTCGAGGTATTGGGACTTCGGTCTCAGCTACCTGTGAGGCGGGGAGCAGTCCAGGATAATCGGCCATAATGGCCACCAAGACGTTGTCGTCACTCAATTGGTAAAATACCCCGTCGATCAGCTCCACAGATAAGTCCGGATCCTCTTGGGAGGCCGGGT
Organism: Aegilops umbellulata; assembly: GCA_032464435.1. Lineage (NCBI taxonomy): Eukaryota > Viridiplantae > Streptophyta > Magnoliopsida > Poales > Poaceae > Aegilops > Aegilops umbellulata. The sequence goes on along the minus strand of CP136056.1, from coordinate 343,393,414 downwards.
CGAGGGACCGTTCTGGATCCTCGGGTTGTGGAGGAGGGTTGTTTATCTCCTTTACGGCCTGACGCAGTTCCTGCGTCGAAGTCACAAGATAAGATACTTAACTATGGGAATATGGAACGGATGGGCAAAAGAAGTGTCCGCTTACCCAGTTTGGAGGATTATACATAGAAAATCCGCCTTGTGGATTGACGCAGAGAAATTCCTCCTCCTCTCCCTTGTACAATGCAGACAAGATCTTTGTCAGAGCGGCAACCGATTCCAGCCCCTTACGGCCGCAGCGGGTGGCATCATCCTCCTTGTTGAAATCCCACATGGGGTGGCCTCTATACTGAAGCGGCTGCACCCCCCGCATAATGCATGTGGTCATGACCTTGATCTTGGTCAGTCCGGAATGAGCTAACAACCTTATCCGGCTCATCAGGTAAAGGATGTCCTTGTCATTTTCCTTCTGAGGGCTCCGTGGACGCCAGCTTAGGCGCTTCTTCAAGGGAGCATTATCGAACTCAGGGAGGCCGATCCGAATAGGGTCCGGCAGGGGGACATCTTCTATATAAAACCATTCTGAAGGCCAGTCTTCGGACGCCTTCTTTGGGGTTCCGGATAGATATCCGGTCCCGGCGATGCGCCATACTTCGGCTCCGCACACTTGATATACTGACCCCTTCTGAGAACGGGGCATGAGGCAGAACAGCTTCTTCCATAGCGCGAAATGAGCCTCACAACCCAAAAACAGCTCGCAAAGGGCTACGAAGCCCGCGATATGCAATATGGAGGCAGGCGTAAGGTTGTGCAACTGGAGGCCGTAGAACTCCAGGAGCCCCCGGAGAAACGGATGAATTGGAAATCCGAGCCCTCTTATCAAATAGGGGACAAGGCATACCCGCTCTCCTTTGGAGGGATTAGGGACGCTCTCCGCTTGCTCTCCGCCATTATAGGTGGCAAGCTCAGCTCGAACCGGGACCATGTAGGCTGGGGGAAGAAATCCTTTGGTTTGAAGCGTCACTAGCTTGCTGTGCGGGATGGAACATCTCTCCCAATCTCCAGGCTGAGGGCTGGGAGGGCGAGAGGAGGAGCTGCGACGACCAGCCATGATAGAATGGATCTCTGTCGAATGCGCTCTGATGAATGCTTGCAGAGGGAAGATGGTGTGATTTGGATCTAAATCCTCGTCTCTTTAATAGGCAGCTCATTTACGCAGCTAGGGGTGTAAATGTAAAAACACCTGGCTTTTCTCATTCATTTGACACGTGGAAGAAGGCCATTATTGGGCGTGGAAGCCAAGAAGTGCAATATTCACAAGAAGCCGGACACTATTCAACAGGTACATGGAATTTGGAGAAGAACCTGCCTTGCAATGCCGAAGACAATCTGCACGCCGAACTCGTCGTCATTGAAGTTCGGGGGCTACTGAGGGTGTCTTGGATTAGGGGGTGTCGGGATAGCCGGACTATAACCTTTGGTCGGACTCTTGGACTATGAAGATACAAGATTGAAGACTTCGTCCCGTGTCCGGATGGGACTTTCCTTGGCATGGAAGGCAAGCTTGGCGATATGGATATGAAGATCTCCTTCCGTTGTAAATGACTCTGTGTAACCCTAGCCCTCTCTGGTGTCTATATAAACCGGAGAGTTTTAGTCCGTAGGACGAACAACAATCATACCATAGGCTAGCTTCTAGGGTTTAGCCTCTCTGATCTTGTGGTAGATCTACTCTTGTACTACCCATATCATCAATATTAATCAAGCAGGAGTAGGGTTTTACCTCCATTGAGAGGGCCCAAACCTGGGTAAAAACATTGTGTCCCTTGTCTCCTGTTACCATCCGCCTAGACGCACAGTTCGGGACCCCCATCCCGAGATCCGCCGGTTTTGACACCGACAGGTACCATAATCCAAGTGTTGGTGTGTGAGCTAGATATCGAAGAATATGCTTCACAACCTTATGGTGTGATTCCTTCGGTGTAGCTTGAAATCGGGCACACATGCAAACACTAAGCATAATATCTGGCTTAGATGCACATAGGTACAATAAAGAACCAATCATGGAGCGATATACCTTTTGATCAAAGTCAATACCATTTTCATGAGTGCATAGATGGCCATTTGTGGGCATAGGAATTTTGACGCCTTTGCAATCTTGCATGCCGAATTTTCTCAGTACATCCTTGAGGTATTTCTCCTGAGATATGAATATGCCATTGCGCTGTTGGCGAATTTGAAGACCTATGAAGAATTTCAATTCTCCCATCATAGACATTTGATATTCTTCACTCATCATATAGGCAAATTCATCACTATAACGTTGGTCAGTACAACGAAAGATAATATCATCAACATATATTTGTCACACAAACAGTTCACCATCATAAGATTTAGTGAAAAGAGTAGGATCAAGTGAACCGGGTTTAAAGCCTTTCTTCATGAGGAATTCCTTCAAAGTATCATACCACGCCCGAGGGGCTTGCTTGAGGCCATAGAGGGCCTTATTGAGTCTGAAGACTTTGTCAGGATGCTTTGGATCTTCAAAACCTGGGGGTTGAGCAACATAAACTTCTTCCTCAAGCTTACCATTGAGGAATGCACTTTTCACATCCATTTGATATAAGGTGATATCATGATGGTTAGCATAAGCAAGGAATATGCGAATAGCCTCAAGTCTAGCAACAGGTGCAAAAGTTTCATCGAAATCAATTCCTTCAACGTGTGTGTAGCCTTGAGCTACAAGTCGTGCCTTATTCCTCACAACAAGGCCACTTTTATCTTGCTTATTGCGGTAGATCCACTTTGTGCCAATGATATTGTGCTTGGAAGGATCTGGACGATTGACCAGTTCCCAGACGTTGTTGAGCTCGAACTAATGTAATTCTTCTTGCATAGCTTGAATCAACTCAGGCTCCAAAAATTCTTCATCTACCTTAGTGGGCTCTGTGATAGAGACAAAAGCGAAGTGACCACAAAAGTTAGATAAATGTGAAGCTCTTGAGCGTGTGAGAGGACCTGGGGCTTCAATGTCATCGATGATTTTCTCAATCTGCACTTCTTTTGCCACGTGAGGATGAGCTGGTTGTCGTCGAGGAATTTGATCAGCATTTTCTTCAGCACCATTTTCTTCAGCATTTTCTTCAGGTGCATTAGCTCGACATTCTTCACTTTGTGGAATGAATTCTTCAGTATTTTCTTTAGGTGCATTAGCTCGACGTTCTTCACTTTATGGAATGAATTCTTCAGCAGATTCTTTGGTAGGAATGACATCCTCAGTAGCCTTGAACTTTATTGTTTCCTCAGGTGCTGGTTCATCTATCACAGAAGGTAGGTGCTCTCTTTGCGAGCCATTAGTTTCATCGAACTGCACATATACAGTTTCAACAACCTTGTGAAGAACGTTGTTGAAGACTCTGTAGGTGTGCGAGTCCTTTCCGTAACCAAGCGTAAAACCTTCATGTGCTTTCGGTGCAAATTTTGAGTTGTGATGAGGATCTCTAATCCAACATTTAGCACCGAAGACTTTGAAATAACTCACATTGGGTTTCTTGTCAGTGAGGAGTTCATAGGCAGTCTTCTTGAAGAATTTGTGAAGATATACTCTGTTGATGATGTGGCATGCAGTATCAATTGCATCAATCCAAAAACGACGAGGCGTCTTGTATTCATCAAGCATAGTGCGAGCCATCTCAATGAGAGTCCTGTTCTTGCACTCCACGATGCCATTCTGTTGAGGAGTATAAGGAGCAGATAACTCGTGAGTAATACCAAGTTCATCAAGATAGTCGTCGAGACCAGAACTCTTGAACTCAGTTCCATTGTCACTTCTGATGTGCTTGATCTTCACACCAAAGTTGGTTGAAGCCCTCGAGGAAAATCATTTGAAGTCTTCCTGCACTTCATGTTTGTAAGTAACAATGTGTACCCATGTGTAACGAGAGTAATCATCAACTATAACAAAGCCATATAGAGATGCATCATTTGTAACTGCAGAATAATGGTTAGGACCAAAGAGATCCATGTGAAGAAATTCAAATGGGCGAGTGGTAGTCATAATAGTCTTCACTGGATGCTTGGCCTTGGTCATTTTTCCAGCTTCACACGCACCGCATAAGTGATCCTTGAGGAATTTGACATTCTCGATGCCAATAACATGCTTCTTCTTTGCAAGCGTGTTCAAATTCCTCATGCCTGCATGACCAAGTCGTCGATGCCATAGCTAGCCTTCTGAAGCTTTTGCAAGTAGGCATATGGCTGGTTGTGGTCCTGTAGAGAAATCAACAATATACAAGTCTACTCTCCTAAAGCCTTCGAAGACTTTGGAATTGTCAACTTCCATGACCACAACACATCGATACTTGCCAAAGACAACAACCATATCAAGATCGCAAAGCATTGAAACACACATGAGGTTGTATCCCAAGGACTCGACAAGCATGACTTTGTCCATGTGTCGATCCTTTGAGATCGCAACCTTACCTAGACCCAATATCTGACTTTTGCCTTTGTCAGCGAAGATGATATGCTTCAGATGCGATGGAGATAAGGGAGCATCCATCAATAGATTCTTGTCACCAGTCATGTGATTTTTACATCCACTATCAAGGACCCACTCAGTGGCTTTGGGTTGATTATCATGTAGATGAATTAGTGCAGCTTACGAACTCATATACTTCATCGCTGAAGAATATGACATCACAATTCATCAGACCAATTTCATCAAGCAATAGAAGAGATAAAGCAGTATGAGGACGTGAGAAATGAAAGTTCATTTCTTCATGATTAGCTTGCGTCCTTTCAGGCAAATTCTTCAGACGTTTACGCACGTCTGGAGACCTGACCCTGCAGAAGAAATTAGTTCTTTTTCTTCACCACCCACATCTGAAGGGGTGGCAAAGAGTTCATCACTCGGCAAGCTCCATACGAGAAAGGTCGCATAGAAGCCAGTCCATTTCGTTTCACATAAGAGGAGTTAGGATAAGCATATGAATAAGCAGAGAAATTCTTCGAGGACTTCTGAACATAATGATTAGTGTCCGATTTCGGGTTCCGGCACACCCTTAAGGTTCGAACTCTAGGGTGCGCCCGGAGATCTCTCCCCTACCTATCTACGTCCGATCTCCTCGCGCGATCTAAGCTGGAAACGATGAACGACACAAGGAACACGAGGTTTATATTGGTTCGGGCAACCGTTGTGGTTTAATACCCTACTCCAGCGTGTGGTGTGGTGGATTGCCTCAGGGGCTGATGATGAACAGTACAATGGAAGAACAACCTCGCGAGGGGTGTTCTTGAGCATATGTGTTCTACTTGGTCTGGGTTGCTCCAGATTCGATCCGTCCCTCCTACTCTGTGGTGGCTGGCTCTATTTATAGAGGCCCTGGGCCTCTCCCCAAATAATGAGCAGGAAGGGCGCCAACAATCGGCCATTTTGAAGGGGAACATCTAGTACAAGTTATCCTTACCAAAGGTGGTCTTCGGCTGCCAAAAGCGCTGGTGATGACGCCGTCTTGGGCTCCACGGTGACCTCCGTCCTGCCACTCCGCTGGTCTTCGTCTTGTTGCACCGGAATGGTAACCATTGCCCGATGCCTTGGCCTGTGCTTGCCCCCTTTGCACCGAAAGGGAAACAAGGAAACTGCGTAGGTCGGCGCCCGCCTGGCGCCCGCCTGGTCTTGATCGTCATTGTTGGATATCGGGTTCCGGCAGACCCTTGAGGTTCGAACACTGGGGTGCGCGCGGGGATTTAGCCTTCTACCTACCCGAACCCCACCGCCTTGCTAAGATCTAAGCTATGAAAAGAACAACACAAGGGACACAAGGTTTATACTGGTTCAGGCCACCGATGTGGTGTAATACCCTAGTCCAGTTTGTGGTGTGCTGGATTGCCTCTTGGGTTGATGATGATGAGGAATACAAGGAAGAACAGCCTCGCGTGGGTCTGTTCTTGGATGGGGCGATGAACTGCTAGGAGGAGTTCAATCACCCTTCTGTCTCTCTCTCTCTCTGATTCTCACTCTGATTCAAATTCAGTTGCCTCTACCCTAGGGGTGGCTAGTCCTATTTATAGGCAAAGGCCCTGGGCCTGTTCCCAAATATTGAAGTGATACATGCCGCAGGGACGGACCCATGCGGCCTGGGAATGATGCAGCCCTGGGGGGCGATCCCAGCTGGAAATGAAACTTGAAAGATGTCACCTGATGATGTTGAGGACGAATGAGTGTTGGTGTTGCAGACTCGGTGGGCTGCGGAAGCCGATCCTCACGAGCGCCCAGGCACAGGGGCCTCGCGAGGCTCCGGAGGCGCTGGTTGCTCCTCGCGGACCATCTCCATCTCCGCCAGGGCTGCAGAACGCCTGGCCTCTTGAGCCTTCATGATGCCCCTCATGAGGCGCTGGTACGTGGCAGCCGCGTTCGGCAAGCCGTAAGGCATGCGAACGTAGCTGTGGGGTGGACCTTCGCAGCGCCCCACTCGCAAGGGCTAGAGGCGCTCCAGAGAGGCGACTCGATTGAGCCCTGGTATGTCGATGCAGACGCGCAGCCCACCATCGTCGCCTGGATGGGGAGCCGCAGCTGGTAGGCGACGGCAGCCTCTCATGACTCTTGACTCCTGTAGCTCCTGAATGGCCTTGCTGACGAACTCCTGTGGGTCTGGCCCTCCTTGCTTTACTCCTTCTTGAGGGAAACGTGCTTCGAAACACGCCTCCATGTGGTGCCCAAGCGCCTCCCTTGTGACCTTAGTGAGGTCGGTGGCCCTCCAGGGGAGAGCCCCCGAGCCCTGCCTGAGGAGGGCGCCGGGCGTGCTTTCCTATGCGATGGAAGGAGGATCCCCCTAGGCAGGCGCGGGCCTTGAGGGGCGTGCCTCCTAAGGGACTGGGCCGGGCGATGTCTTCTTTTTCTTGGGGGCGGTCTCGGGAAGCCTCCTGCTTCCGCGATCCGGGTCTTCCAGTGATGTGGCCTGAAAGGCTCGTTCTAGGGAACACACCGCGTGCTTCTCTTCACACGGCACTGTGATGACTCCGCCACTTCCTGGCATCTTGAGGACGTTGTAGCCGTGGTGAGTTATGGCCATGAACTTGGCCAGCGCTGGGTACCCAAGGATGGCGTTGTACGGCAGGCGAATGTGAGCGACGTCAAAGTCGATGAGCTCAGTGCAGTAGTTGTCACGTGTCCCGAAGGTGACTAGGAGGCGGACCTGCCCAATCAGGACCGTGGAGCCGTCGGTGACTCCGGAGAAAGGCTTGGTTGGCTGAAGCTGGTTGTAGGGTACTTGGAGATTGTTGAATGTTTCCACGGACAGAACGTTGAGCCCTGCCCCGCCATCGATGAGGGTCCTGGTGACCAGCACGTTGCTGATGATTGGAGAGCAAAGCATCGGGATGACTCCGGCTGTGGCTGCACACTTGAGTTGATCCGCTGAGCTGAACGTGATGGTGCACTCGAACCACTTGAGAGGGCGTGTGGCTTTGAGCTTGGGGAGGACTGCATTTACTTCACGGGCGAACTGCTTGAAGATGCGCTGAGAGGCTGGGGCTTGAGCTCCGCCAAGGATGCAGGCGATCGCGTGCAGCTCCTGGAAGCCCCCAGCCCCCTCATCCTGATGGCGATCCTCGTTTCTCCTTGGCTGCGGCGATAGCGGAAGGAGGCCTGCGTTGCCTTGTGGGCGATCCTCGCGAGGCTGATCCCTCCAGTCTCCCTCGCGAGGCAGGTCCTGCCATCGGTCCTCGCGAGGTCGATCGCGCCACCCTTGGCGCGGGTCGTGGTCTTCCCCGCGTCCTGCGTTCCTTCCTCCTCCTCGACCGTAGCCCCGGTCACTGCGGTCGGGACGACGGCCGATCCTTCCTTCTCGCACGACTCGGAGCTCTTGACATTCGTTGGTGTTGTGGGTGTGGAGGTCATGGTACACACAGTACCGACTGCCCTTGGCAGACTCGGGCTGATCTCTGCCCTGCTTGGTGTCTGCTTCTGCCGCGAGCACGGCAGCCCCCTTGCGCTTCACATCCTTGGCCTTGGACTTCTTCTCTTCTAGGTCAGCGGCAGGCAGCTCGAGGAGGGAGAGATGCCTTTCCTCAGCCCTGGCGCACTTGTTCGCCAAGTTGAACAGCTCCAAGGAATTACACAGGTCCTCATGCATCGCCAGCTCCTCCTTCATCTTGACGCCGCGCACGCCGTCGGAGAAGGCTGAGATGATGGCCTCCTCGGTCACCTTGGGAATCTTGAGGCGTGCGTTGTTGAAGCACTGGATTTATTTCTGCAGGGTCTCTCTGGGTTATTGCTTGATGCGCCGCATGTCACTCACGGCGGGTGGCCGATCGCGAGTACCTTGGAAGTTGGCGATGAAGCGGGTGCGCATCTGGTCCCAGGAGGAGATCGTGCCTGGAGCCAGGTTGAGGAGCCAGGTGCGGGCCCCGTCCTTAAGCGCCATGGGAAACCAGTTTGCCATGACCTTCTCATCTCCGTTGGCAGCTTCGATGCCCAGCTCGTAGAGCTGGAGGAACTCCACAGGGTCGGCCGTGCCGTCATAACGAGGAGGCAGGTCTGGCTTGAACTTGCCCGGCCACGTGACGCTGCGTAGCTCGGTGGTGAATGCACGGCAGCCTGCTGTGGCCACGGGAGGCCTTGGGTGACGGAGGGCTTGGTATTGCAGGTCCCCACGCGCCGCAGCTGGGAGCAGCGCGGGGTCTTGGCGTGCGGAGCAGGAGCATAGTCGCGACGTGCTGGAGCAAGGAGCGCCCAGGCAGCTTCTTGTGGGCGAGGGACTTCTTGGCAGCTCTGCTCTTGCCGCGCTGGCATCTGACGGAGCGGGTTCCGCCCAGGGGCCACGCGCCTCGGAGCCGGGGCGCCTTCTTGAGGAGGAGGCGGCTGGGGCGCCCCCGGAGCTTCGTCGCTCGCGCGGGGCGGGGTGCGGTGCAGCGGAAAGGACGGCGCGGGAGAGCCCCCCGCGGCGCGGACGAGCTTGGTGACGCGGTCGAGCCATTCTTCATAGACATTGTCGACGGGATAGTAGCGCAGGAGGTCATTTGCCGCGATGAGTGCAGCTCGAGCCTCCATGGGTGCGCGGAGCGCACGGGACGAAGAACCAGCTGGGGTGAGCGAGGGGGTGGTGGTGCGGCCGTCTTGCCACACAGACGGATGTTGAGACGACGCTTGCTGCTCGTTCCCCGCCGGGCCGGTGGCGGCGTTGGCAGCACGTGACGGGGAACGGCTAGGACGCCCGCCGACAGGAGCCGTCTGGGCGACGCGGGAAGCGAGAGCGGCTCGGCGCTCGGCGCGGGCCCGACGAGCGTCAGACATGGACGCGATGGTCGGAGGAGAATGGGGTGGTGGAAGATGAATTCCGGCGCACCCCTACCTGGCGCGCAAAATGTCGGATTTCGGGTTCCGGCAGACCCTTGAGGTTCGAGCAGTGGGGTGCGCGCGGAGATTTCGCCTTCTACCTACCTGAACCCAACCGCCTTGCTAAGATCTAAGCTATGAAAAGAACAACACAAGGGACACAAGATTTATACTGGTTTGGGCCACCGATGTGGTGTAATACCCTACTCCAGTTTGTGGTGTGGTGGATTGCCTCTTGGGCTGATGATGATGAGCAATACAAGGAAGAACAGCCTCGCGTGGGTCTGTTCTTGGCTGGGGCGATGAACTGCTAGGAGGAGTTCAGTCACCCTTCTCTCTCTCTGATTCTCACTCTGATTCCAATTCAGTTGCCTCTACCCTAGGGGTGGCTAGTCCTATTTATAGGCAAAGGCCTTAGGCCTCTTCCCAAATATTGAGCAGGAAGGGCGCCAACAATTGGCCATTTTGAAGGGGAACATATGGTACACTTATCCTGGCTAAAGTTGGTCTTCGCCTGTTAAAGGCTCTGCTGGTGACGCTGGCTTGGGATCCACAATGACTTCCTCTTTGCCGTTGGGCTGGTCTTGGTCTCGTTGCACCGAAACGGGTGCCTTTGCTTGGTGCTCTCGCCTGCGCTTGCTCCCTTTGCACCAAAGAGGAAAGAAGGACACTGCGCGGGCTGGCGCCCGCCTGGCGCCCTTGGTCGTCATGGCTTGCGTCACGGGCACCTCGTGAGGTACCCCGCCTTGATCTCTCCGCCTCCTTGTGAGCCAGCCCGATGAGGCCGTGCCTGGAGAAAGCTCCGTGTCGTCCGCCCCGCGAGGATCGGCCCCTCGCGAGGGTCTTGGGTCTGTGTTGGTGAAGATGGGCCATGCTGGGTTGAGCCATGCTGCAGGCCGCAGGCAGGCAAGTCTGGGGACCCCCGTTCCCAGAATGCTGACAGTCATGGCTTGCGTCACGGGATCCTCACGAGGTACCCCTGCCTTGATCTCTCCGCCTCCTCGCGAGCCTGCCTGATAAGGCTGCTTCAGAGGAAGCTTCTTGTCGTCCGCCCCGTGAGGCTTGGCCCCTCGCGAGGGTCTTGAGCTGATGGAGATGGGCCACGCTGGGCCTCCACTTGAGCCACGCCGCATGCCGCAGGCAGGCAAGTCTGGGGACCCCCGTTCCCAGAACGCCGATAGTAGCCAATGGGCCCAAGGCGCGCGCGGGCTTGGCTTAGCAGAGAAGCGAAGGGGCAAGCGTGAAGCGCCGCGGGCCCCAATAGCCTGCGGCCTTGGGCGCCGCGTGGCGGTTGATTGGACGTGGGCGCCTGCGCTTCCCACGACGCCTCGGCAACCGTCCGACTTGACAAGTCCCTGCATGCAGAGAAATGGGTCATGATTACCTGCGATCGTGGTGTTCGGCGGTTAGCCTTCTCCGACAATAAGTACAGGACTGTGTGAGCCGCTTCAGTCCATCCCTTCCTGCTACTCCGTTCCTTCTTCTTCCTCGTCCTTGCTCCTTCATATGCCAATGGCACCAATCCACCGGTTCTCTGCAGAAGAGAAAGGGAAGGCCCTCCGAGAGGGTCCTGACCCACTTCCGCCGAAGAAACAGCCGATCCTCTGCCGCTGGGATGAGGGTGCCTTGCAGGAGGCGTCGAGGCCCTGGTACGAGCGACCGCCGCCTGGGTTTCCGCTGCCCTTGTATGCCCGCGTCGTGGGTCCCGGGGGAGAGGGTGTCGAACGACACCAACAGCGCCGCCTCCGACGCCGGCGAGTCACGGTGGTGCGCATTGTCCCCCCTGGAGTCCACGCCGAGCGCTCCTCTCGCGAGTTCGTGCTTCACGCCGCCATGCCTCCGATTTCTTGGATCCGCCTTCCTCCCTCCTTCGCCTTTGAGATGCCGCGGAGCGGGTCTGTAGAGCTCTGGCTGTAGCACGCCGGCTGCAACAACCCTGCGACCGGAGCGGTGGCCGCGGTCGTCGCTCCGGGCAAGGTCTTCATGACCCGGGGCTGGGGCGAAATCGCCCGGGTCTTCCGGACGGTAGGGCCCTCGTAATTCATCTCGAATACGATGGCACCTCCCTGATGTTCTTCAAGGTCTTCGATGCTGAAGGACGCCGGCTGGAGTGCTGCCCCAAGGAGGGCGGCAGAGGCAACGAACCGGCGAGGACCTTGCCCGCCCGTCGGCCCTCCAGCAGCTCCTCGGGCAGCAGTGGAGGAACCGGGGAATCAAGCGGCTCCCCCGAGCTTCTCGCGACTCCGAAGACGCGCGACGACAGCTATGAGCCTCCGAGCTCGCGCCGTGCTCGGAGCGGGGCAGCTGCGTCCAGCTGCCGTCGCCACTGATCTGGATGGGGTTGGCGCCAGCGTCGGGCAGCCCACTGTTGATAATGGCGTCTTCTGTGGAGGTGCGGGCGATTAGCGTTCTCTAGGACTAACACCTTTTGTTCCCTGCGAGGAATCGAAGCAACACCCCGCGGGGGTATGTAAGGTGCCTGCCATATCTTTTGTAAACATTATATCTTTAGTATGAATCGATGTGAGGTGCTTGTCCTGCCGCGGCTCGGCTCCCCCTTTCTATCCTCACGAGGACTTGGCGCTCTACGCTGACAGGCCCCAGTCTCCAGGCAGGCTTCAGCCGTAGCTGGTATGCCAGGTCGCGATGCCGTGGTCAAGGCTAGGAGGTGAGCGGCCCGAGGTCCAGTAGGAGCCCCCGAGTCACGATGCTGGGGAGGTCCCCTTTAGCGCTCAAGCAGCCCTCGCTGGGCGAGAAAGGAAGGCAACATCGTCGTGACAGAGCTGCACTGGGCGAGGGTTCGTCACTGTGCCGGTCCAGCTCTTGTAAGGGTGCGACTTATATTTTGAGTTTGGTGTAGTTCTTCGACGGAGCGCCCGATCCGAGCGATGGTAGCTATGATGCTGCTGGGTTAGGTCATCGCGAGCTTCTTCCCGCTCCCCCGCACTTTCCTTAATGCTCTAAATCCTCAGGTCCCGGCCCTCGAGCGAGCTCAACCGCCGCTGGTATGAAAGGTCGCAATGTCGTGGGTCAAGGCCAGGGGGTGAGGGCTGGAGAGCCAGTAGGAGCCCATGAGTCGCGCTGCTCAGGCGCCCCACTTTTAACGCGCAAGCGGTCCGTGCCGGAGAGAGGGAGAGAGAGCTCGCGACGTCCCCAACGTTGCTCCTGGAGCGGGTCCTGCACACCAATCATAAGGAGAGAGAATACCTGTCGTTACGGTTGTCAGCCAACCTTTGGTCACTACGAGGAAGTGATCAGGGCTCTGAGGGCTTGGTGAGGTGGCGCTCTGCGGGGCTGCCGCGGCCAGAGCTCAGCCACTCAGATTTATCGGTGTTGCATGGATGGACCCGTGCGCAAATGTCGTGCCATTAGCGAGCGGCTCCATGGGTGGGCGTCAATCGAGCAGGCGATTAGGTCGGGGATGTTAAGCACGCAAGAGGAAATTCACTTCAAGTAGATGCAGGAAAAGAAAACGCCGATGTGCCAGGCCCGAGCAGCTTGGGATGATGCAGCCCGAGGGGCCCCCCCAACGAGGTAAGTAAAGAGCGTAAGCAAAACGGATACATGCCGTAGGGACGGACCCACGCGACCTGGGAATGGTGCGGCCCTGTGGGCGCTCCCAGCTAAAAACAGAACTTAGAAAGATGTCACCTGGTGCTATTGAAGATGAAGTGATGCTGAAGAAGCGAGCAATGCATAGTGAAGACGTCGACCCTCACGAGCCCCCAGGCCCAGCGGCCTCGGGAGGCTCTGGGCGCACAGGTGGGTCCTCGAGGGCCATCTCCATCTCCATCAGGACCGCCCAATGCCTTCCCTCCTGAGCCTCCAGAATGCTCCTCAGCAGGCGCTGATGAGCAGCGACCACATTCGGTAGGCCGAAAGGCATGCGAACGTAGCTGTGAGGTGGACCCTCGCAACGCCCCAAGCGCGAAGGCCAGAGGCGCTCCTGAGATGCGGCTCGGTTGAGCCCTGGTACGTCGATGCAGACGCGCAGCCCACCTTCCTAGCCTGGATGTGGGGTTATGGTGGGCAAGCGGCGGCTGCCGCGCATGACTCTTGACTCCTTTAGCTCCTGGGTGTTTCTTGCGATGAACTCCTGAGGGTTTGGTCTTCCTTGCCTTGTGCCTTCCTGAAGGAAACGTGCTTTAAAGCACCCTTCCAAGTGGTGCCCGAGCGCCTCCCTCATGACCTTGGCAAAGTCGGTGGCTCTCCAAGAAAGAGCACCTAAGCCCTGCCTGAGGAGGGCTCCGGGCGCACCTTCCTATGTGAGAGTGGGTGGCGCTCCCTGATTGGGCGCAGATCCTGACGCAACACCTCCGGAGGCACCTTCCTCCGTATGGCTTGGGCCAGGCGAAACCTTCTTCTTCTTGAGGGTCGCCTCGGGAAGTCTTCCGCTCCTGCGATCTGGGTCTTCGATTGCTGCGGCTTGGAACGCATGCTCAAGTGAACACACTGCATCTCTTTCTTCACAGGGTACGGTGATGACTCCACCTCTTCCCGGCATCTTGAGGACATTGTAGCCATGGTGAGTCACTGCCATGAACTTGGCTAGGGCTGGGTACCCTAGGATGGTGTTGTATGGCAGACGAATGTGGGTGATGTCGAAGTCGATGAGCTCGGTGCGGTAGTTGTTGCGCTGCCCGAAGGTGACTGGAAGGCAAACTTGCCCTATTGGAATAGTGGAACCATCAGTGACTCCCGAGAAAGGCTTGGTTGGCTGAAGCTGATCGTACGGCACTTGGAGATCGTCGAATATTTCACGGACAAGACGTTGAGTCCTGCACCGCCATCAATGAGGGTTCTGGTGAACTGCATGTTGCTGATGACCGGGGAGCAAAGCATCCTGAGGGCTCCGGCCGTTGCCGCACACTTGGGCTGATCCGCTGAGCTGAACGTGATAGCGCACGCAGACCACCTGAGAGGGCGCGTGGCCTCAAGCCTGGGGAGGACTGCATTCACCTCGCGAGCAAACTGCTTGAAGATGCGCTGGGAGGCTGGGGCCTGCGCGCCTCCCAAGATGCAAGCGATTGCGCGCGGCTCCTGGAAGCCCCAGCCCCCTCGTATTGATGCTGGTCTTTGTTCCTCCTTGGTGGTGGAGGTAGAGGGGGAAGGCCTGCGTTGCCGTGTGGGCGATCCTCACGAGGCTGATCCCTCCAGCCTCCCTCGCGAGGCTAGTCCTGCCAGTGATCCTCGCGAGGTCGGTTACGCCACCCTTGGCGAGGGCCACGGTCTTCCCATCATCCGCCACCTCTTCCTCCTCCTCGGCCATAGCCCCTGTCGTTGCACTCGGGGCGTCGGCCGATACGTCCATCTCTCACTGCCCTGAGCTCTTGACATTCGTTGGTGCTGTGGGTGTGGAGCTCGTGGTACACGCAGTACCGGTTGCCCTTGGATGACTCAGGCTGATCCCTGCCTCTCTTGGTGTCTGGTTCTGCTGCAAGCACGACAGCCCCCTTACGCTTCACGTCCTTGGCCTTGGGCTTCTTCTTTTCTGGGTCGGCAGCCGGGAGCTCAAGGAAGGAAAGGCGCCCTTCCTCACCCCTGGCTCACTTGGTCACCAAGTTGAACAGCTCCAGGGATGTGCATAGGTCTTCATGGATTGCTAGCTCCTCCTTCATCTTGATGTCGCGCACGCCGTTAGAGAAGGCCGAGATGATGGCTTCTTTAGTCACCTTGGGGATCTTGAGGCGAGCGTTGTTGAAGCGCTTGATGTATTTCTGCAGGGTCTCCCCTTGCTGATGCTTGATGCGGCGCAGATCGCTCACGGCCGGGGGCCGGTCGCGAGTGCCCTGGAAGTTGGCGATGAAGCGGGTGCGCATCTCGTCCCAGGAGGAGATCGTGCCAGGAGCCAGGTTCAGGAGCTAGGTGCGAGCCCCGTCCTTGAGCGCCATGGGAAACCAGTTCGCCATGACCCTTTCGTCTCCGTTGGCGGCTTCGATGCATAGCGCGTAGAGCTGTAGGAACTCCACGGGGTCCGTCGTGCCATCGTAGCGAGGGGGGTGGTCAGGCTTGAACTTGCCTGGCCATGCGATGCCGCATAGCTCAGGGGTGAGGGCGCGGCAGCCTGCTGTGGCCACCGGCGCCTTTTGCTGGTGTTGGGCTTGTTCCTGGGGATTACCGTGCGCCGCCGCTTGGAGCAGCACGGGGTCTTGGCATAGGGGTGCAGGGACACGATCTTGGCGCGCCGGTGCCGGGAGCGCGCGAGCACCTTCTTGGGGACGAGGGATCTCTTGGCAGCTCCTTTCTTGCTGCGCGGGCGCAGGGCGCAAAGGACCTCGCCCTGGGGCTGCGCGCCTTGGAGCCAGGGCGCCTTCTTGGGGAGGAGGTGGTGGAGGCACCTCCCGATCCTCGCCTCCCGTGTAGAATGGAGGGCGAGGCAGCGAGAGAGACGGCAAGGGGGAGCCCCCTGCGACACTGACGAGCTCGGTGATTCGGGCGAGCCAGTCCTCGTAGAGGTCGTCGACGGGGCGGTAGTGCAGAAGCTCTCTTGCTAGGAGTAACGCGGCGTGCGCGCCCGTGGGGGCGCGACGGGCGTGGGACGACGAAGCGGCCGGACTCAGCGATGGGGTGGCGGTATAGCCCTCCCGCCGTACCGAAGGATGCTGGGATGAGGCCTGCTGCTCGTTCCCCGCCGGGCAGTGGCGGCGTTGCCGGAAGGCGACAGGGAACGACGTGGGCGTCCGTCGAAGGGCGCCGTCTGGGCGACGGAGGTGGCGAGAGCGGCCCGGCACTCGGCGCGAGCCCGGCGAGCGTCAGCCATGGACACGACGGAAGATCACACGCGAACAGCGGAAAGAAGATTCCGGTGCCCACTTACCTGGCGCGCCAAATGTCAGATTTCGGGTTCCGGCAGACCCTTAAGGTTCGAACTCTGGGGTGCGCACCCAGATCTCTCCCCTACCGATCTACGTAGAATCTCCTCGCGCGATCTAAGCTGGAAACGATGAACGACACAAGGGACACGCGGTTTATACTGGTTCGGGCCACCGTTGTGGTGTAATACCCTACTCCAGTGTGTGGTGTGGTGGATTGCCTCAGGGCCTGATGATGAACAGTACAATGGAAGAACAGCCTCGCGAGTGGTGTTCTTGAGCTGATGTGTTCTACTTGGTCTGGGTTGCTCCAGATTCGATCCGTCCCTCCTACTCTATGGTGGCTGGCTCTATTTATAGAGGCCCTAGTCCTCTCCCCAAATAATGAGCGGGAAGGGCACCAATAATCGGCCATTTTGAAGGGGAACATCTAGTACAAGTTATCCTGATCAAAGGTGGTCTTCGGCTGCCAAAAGCGCTGATGATGACGCCGTCTTGGGCTCCACGGTGACCTCCGTTCTGCCGCTCTGCTGGTCTTGGTCTTGTTGCACTGGAATAGTAACCTTTGCCCGATGCCTTGGCCCGTGCTTGCCCCCTTTGCACCGAAAGGGAAACAAGGACACTGCGCAGGCCGACGCCCGCCTGGCGCCCGCCTGGTCTCGATCGTCATGGCTTGCGTCACAGGCTCCTCGCTAGGTACCCCTTCCTTGATCTCTCCGCCTCCTCGCGAGCCTGCCTGATGAGGCTGCTTTAGAGGAAGCTTCTTGTCGTCCGCCCCGCGAGGCTTGGCCCCTCGCGAGGGTCTTGAGCTTGAGTTGATGGAGATGGACCACGATGGGCCCCCACTTGAGCCATGCCGCAGGCCGCAGGCAGGCAAGTCTGGGGACCCCCGTTCCCAGAACGCCGACAATTAGAAGAATAATGCTCAGATTCATAGCCCTTAGCTCTTCCCTGCTAAACAGAGGGGTTAGCACGATAATGATCATATGAGGACTTTGATCCTCTTGAGGAATTTGGTCCGTATGAGGACTTGGATCCATATGAAGAATTTGATCTGGGGTTCCTATTCTTCACAGGAGGTATCATGAGGACATTCACCTGAAGACTTTCAAGACACCTTTTGGGAACCTAGATTTTCTTCATAGGGGAACCGTTCCTGCAGTTAGTTCCAACATATCTAGCCAATACTTCACCATCTGATTTTTGAACAGTTTATAGTTGGAGTGAAATGACTCATCAGAAGAATGAGGAGATTCACATGTAATGCCAGATAAATTGGATGGATCAACTAGAGGTCCCTTTGCAGCAACCCATGAGGTTTTGGCGTACTGCTCGGGCTTCCAATATGTACCATCAATATTGATTTTCCTCTGAAAGGAAATACCCTCTTTCCTAGGGTTCCTGTTGAGGATCTGCTTTTTAAGCACATCACAAAGAGTCTGATGCCCTTCGAGGCTTTTGTACATGCCTGTCATGTACAATTCCTTCAGCCCTGCATCATCAGTGATACTAGCAATGTCCTCAGATGAGGAATTAGTGATAGTAGAGACAAGTGAAGAATTTGTAGCATTAGAAGCATTTGAGCATTCAGGTGAGGAATTAGCAGATTCACGTTCAATGCATTTCAAACATGGAGGAACAAATTCTTCCTGAGCAGCGCTGATTTGTTGAGCTAGCAATGAGTCGCGCTCTTTCTGAAGATCTTCATAACACACTCTTAGCTTCTCAAGATCTTGCTTGCTTTGAAGAAAGAAAGCTTCTCATGATCCGATAAGAGAGTGTTATGATGACCTTGAAGGTTGTCAAACCTAGACTGAAGTCTCTGAAGATTTTTAGTCAGGGTTTTAGTGCGATCCATTTCTTCACCCAACATATCATCACTTTTGTCTAGCATGTTTTGAACCTTTTCAAAAGCCTTTTGTTGTTTCACAGCAATCTTAGCAAGTTTAGAGTAGTTGGGCTTGAGGTTTTCATCAGATTCATTCTCACTGATCCAGAGGAGGTATATTTGAGTACCTTTGCACACTTTGCCATGAAGCAATAGGTGGGAGCGTAGTCATCATTGCCTTCATCAGCCTTGTTGGTGAGGTCATTTTCTTCAGAGTTGAAGATAGACTTGCTGAATGTTGTGGCGAGGGCTAGGCTCGCCACACCGGAGTCGGACTCCTCAGATGCCTCCTCTTCCTCATGTTCCTCAGATTCAGCCTCAGAGTCCATTTCCTTGCCAATGAATGCCCGAGCCTTCTTGGAGCTGCTCTTCTTGTGAGATGAAGACTTTGAGGATTTTGAGGATGAAGATTTTGAAGATTTCTTCTTTTTCTTCACATCATCAGAACTGTAATCCTTGTATTTTTTCTTCATTGATTCCTTTTCCCACTGAGGACAATCTTGAATGCAGTGACCAGGTTTCTTGCATTTCTGGCAAAGCCTCTTCTTGTAGTCACTGGATGAGGAATCATTGCTCCTTGAGGGTTTTCCAAAGTGACCACGTCTCGAGAACTTCTGGAATTTCTTCATGAGAAGTGCTAGCTCATGGCTCAGTTCTTCAGGATCACCAAGGCTGCTGCCCGAATCTTCATCTTCAGACTCAGAAACTGCCTTGGCCTTCAGTGCACATGATCTGCCATAACTCGAACCAGAGAGATATCTCTCTTTTCAGCAAGTTGGAACTCATGAGTATTTAGCCTCTCGAGGATATTAGCAGGATCAAGTGACTTGTAGTCTGCACGCTCTTGTATCATCAGTGCCAGAGTATCAAATGAGGAATCCAACAATCTCAGCAATTTTTTCACCACCTCATGGTCGGTGATGTCAGTGGCACCAAGTGCTTGAAGCTCATTTGAGATGTCAGTGAGGCGATCGAAGGTTTGTTGAACATTTTCATTGTCGCGTCTTTTGAAGCGGTTGAAGAGATTACGAAGAACATCAACTCGAGAGTCACGCTATGTTGAGAATCCATCATTGACTTTGGACAGCCTGTCCCGGATAATCTTAGCAGTTTCGAAAGCACTCACTCTTCCATACTGTCCTTTGCTCAGATGGCCACATATGATATTCTTAGCTTGAGAGTCGAGTTGCTTGAATATCTTCACGTTAGCAACATTCAGAGAAGGTGTGACTGAGGGAACACCATTTTCCACAACATACCAGAGATCGTTATCAATTGCCTCAAGATGCATTCGCATCTTATTCTTCCAGTAGGGGTAGTTCGTCCCATCGAAGGTAGTACACCCAGCAGAGACCTTGATCATACCTGCGGTCGACATAACTAAAACTCCAGGCAGTTAAACCAAAATCAAACAGAACAAGGGAGTACCTTGCTCTGATACCAATTGAAAGTGCGTTATATCGACTAGAGAGGGGGTG
Source organism: Aegilops umbellulata (assembly GCA_032464435.1). Classification (NCBI taxonomy): domain Eukaryota; kingdom Viridiplantae; phylum Streptophyta; class Magnoliopsida; order Poales; family Poaceae; genus Aegilops; species Aegilops umbellulata. The sequence goes on along the minus strand of CP136056.1, from coordinate 343,373,920 downwards.
AATATGTGAGTTTTATGAATTCTTCACTTAGGAATTTGCGGGTGTGGAAATTCCTTAGAGAAGAACTACTTGCAGCGGAACAAGTACTCAAAAGTAAACATAACAGAACACAAGCATGGTCATCATGATGAAATGAAGACGAGCGCAGAGTACAGAAAGCGTAAACACAGGATAGCACAGGATGAAGACAAACAAACTGAAGAAATTGAACTGAGGAAGTTGAGAAAGTCTTCAGTCAAAGTCTTCAAACATAGATATGAACAAGTGCACAACACAGTTATGAGGAAATGAAAGAGTTGAGGAAATAGAACCAGTAAGCTTGGTGAAGACAATGATTTGGTAGACTAGTTCCAACTGCTGTCTCAGTTGTATATCTGGTTGGAGCGGCTAGGTATTTAAACCTGAGGACACGCAGTCCCGGACACACAGTCCTCACCGTATTCTGGTTGGGCTAAGATCACACAGACCTCGCCCAATCACTCGTGGTAAGTCTTCATGTGACTTCCAAACCTTCACAAACTCGGTCACTCAGTGATCCACAGTTCCTCTTGGATGCTGTAGACCAGGACGCCTAACCGTCTGGAAGAAGCACAGTCTTCAAAGGTAACAAGCGTCGGATCCACACAGGATCAATCTCTTCAATTATGCTCAATCACTTTGGGTTTGTAGGTGTTTAGGTTTGGGTTTTCCTGACTCGATGATTTTTGCTCAAAGTCCTCGGAGGATGGGATGCTCTCAAGTGACAAGTGTCAGCTTCTCTCGGAGCAGCCAACCAGCTAGTGGTTGTAGGGGGCCGCTATTTATAGCCTAGGGAGCAGCCCGACATGATAAGACATAAATGCCCTTCAATAATATGACCGTTAGGTGGGTAGATATTTTGGAACAGTTGGCGCATATCACAGCAACGGTCGGATATATGAGGCTCAAATTCCTCAGGGCTATCATGTTCCTCATTGTGTAGGCAATCCACACTGGCGAGTTCCTAACACCTCAGACATAACAAATTCCTCAGAGACCAGAAGAACTTCGTCTCTGTCACTGAAGAATATGACTGAACTGTATGAGATTTCCAATGGCTTCACTCGAAGGGATTGGTAGGTGTAGGATTTTGAGTTGAGCATCACATGGAATTTTTTCCTTAGTATTTCCTCGACCCCCTTTAACAGTACGGTGTTTCCTTTGACTTAAGAAAGAGAAAATGAAACTACGAAAACAAGAGTCTTCACGCTTCATGTTCCTCGAATGAATACCAAGTCTTCATGGTCGCACCAATTTCTTCACTTTCAAAGTTTTCAGAAAGTCTTCAGAAATCGAAAGTCTTCAGTCGAAGAACTTCATTTTTAGGGGTCGACTTTCTCTGTAAATATCAAACTCCTCATAGACTTATAGACATGTGTACACTCATAAACACATTAGTCCCTTAACCTATAAGTCTTCAATACACCAAAATCACTGAGGGGCACTAGATGCACTTACAATACGTCTTCACGATCTGACCGATCCTAGCACCGAAGGTACGACACCTCCGTGATATGCACACGTTCAGCTCGGTGACGTCCCATGAACTCTAGATCCGTCTGAGGTCGAGGGAGAGTTTCGTCAGCACGACGGCGTGGTGACAGTGATGATGAAGCTACCGGCGCAGGGCTTCGTCGAAGCACTGCAACGATGTGACTGAGGTGGAAATCTGTCGAGGGGGGCACTGCACACGGCTAAAAAATCAAGTTGTGTGTCTATGGGCTGCCCTCTTCCGGTATATAATGGAGGGGAGGAGGGGAGGGCCGGCCCTCTCATGGCACGCCCAAGGGGGGAGTCCTACTCCCGGTGGGAGTAGGATTCCCCTTTCCCTAGTTGGAGTAGGAGAAGAGGGAAGGAGGAGAGAGGGAGAAGGAAAGGGGGGCACCGCCACCCTTCCCTAGTCCAATTCAGACCGGGAGGGGGCGCACGGCCTGCCCTAGCCGCCCCTCTCTTTCCACTAAGGCCCATTAAGGCCCAATAACTCCCTGGGGGGTTCCAGTAACCCTCGGTACTCCGGTAAATGCCCGAACTCATCCAGAACCATTCCGATGTCCAAACATAGCCTTCCAATATATCGATCTTTATGCATCGACCATTTCGAGACTCCTCGTTATGTCCGTGATCACATCAGGGCTCCGAACAACCTTCGGTACATCAAAACACATAAACTCATAATACCAATCATCATCGAGCGTTAAGCGTGCAGACCCTACGGGTTCGAGAACTATGTAGACATGATCGAGACTCATCTCCGCTCAATAACCCATAGCGGAACCTGGATGCTCATATTGGTTCCTACATATTCTACGAAGATCTTTATCGGTCAAACCGCATAAAAACATACGTTGTTCCCTTTGTCATCAGTATGTTACTTGTCCGAGATTCGATCGTCGGTATCTCAATACCTAGTTCAATCTCGTTACCGGAAAGTCTCTTTACTCATTCTGTAATGCATCATCCCGTAACTAACTCATTAGTCACATTGCTTGCAAGGCTTATAGTGATGTGCATTACCGATAGGGCCCAGAGATACCTCTCTGACAGTCGGAGTGACAAATCCTAATCTCGACCTATGCCAGCTCAGCAAACACCATCGGAGACACCTGTAGAGCATATTTATAGTCACCCAGTAACGTTGTGACGTTTGATAGCGCACTAAGTGTTCCTCCGATATTCGGGAGTTGCATAATCTCATAGTCATAGGAACATATATAAGTTATGAAGAAAGCAATAACAACAAACCTAACGATCATCGTGCTAATCTAATGGATGGGTCAAGTCAATCACATCATTCTCTAATGATGTGACCCCGTTCATCAAATGACAACTCTTGTCCATGGCTAGGAAACTTAACCATCTTTTATTAATGAGCTAGTCAAGTAGAGGCATACTATTGACACTCTGTTTGTCTATGTATTCACACATGTACTAAGTTTTCGGTTAATACAATTCTAGCAGGAATAATAAACATTTGTCATGATATAAGGAAATATAAATAACAACTTTATTATTGCCTCTAGGGCATATTTCCTTCAAAATGCACCAGCCACAAGGGGCTGGTGTGCCCCCATATGGGCCGTCCTAAGAGGAGAAGGAAAGAGCGGAAGGGAAAGGAAAGAGTAGAATAGGATTCTCCATTCCTTCCCTCTCCCCCCTCTTTCCTTCCCCCTCCGACAAAAATGGTAGGGGGCGCGCGGCTTGGGAGGAGCCCAAGTAGGATTCGGTCCTACTTGGGGCGCCACCTGGCCTCTCCCCTCCCCTCCCACCTATATATATGTGGGGGGCGCCTAGGACACCCCAGACAATTGCCTAGCCGTGTGCGGCGCCCCCTCCACCATTTACAGCCCCGGTCATATTTTCGTAGTGCTTAGGCGAAGCCCTGCGAGGATCACTTCACCATCACCACGCCGTCATGCAAATGGAACTCATCTACTACTTCGACGTCTTGCTGGATCAAGAAGGCGAGGGACGTCACCGAGCTGAACATGTGTAGAACGCGGAGGTTTCGTGCGTTCGGTACTTGATCGGTTGAAGTGTGAACAAGTTCGACTACATCAACCGCGTTGAGAAACACTTCCGCTTACGGTTTACGAGGGTACGTAGACACACTCTCCCCCTCGTTGCTATGCATCTCCATGGATAGATCATTGCGTGTGTGGAGATTTTTTTGTTTTCCATGCAATGATTCCCAACAGTGGCATCATGAGCTAGGTCTATGCGTAGATGATATGCACGAGTAGAACACAAAGAGTGGTGGGTGGTGATAGTCATACTGCTTACTACCAACATCTTATTTTGATTCAGCAATATTGTGGGATGAAGCGGCCCGGACCAACCTTACATGTCCATGCACATGAGACCGGTTCCACCGACAAACGTGCAACTAGTTTTGCATAAAGGTGGCTGGCGGGTGTCTGTTTCTCCTACTTTAGTTGAATTGAATTTGACTATGGTCGATCCTTGAAGAAGGTTAAAACAACAAACATGACGGATCACCATTGTGGTTTTTGCTGTAGATAAGTACGGTTCTTGCTAGAAGCCCATAGTAGCCACGTAAAAACTTGCAACAACAAAGTAGAGGATGTCTAACTTGTTTTTGCAGGGCATGTTGAGATGTGATATGGTCAAGACATGATGTGATATACGTTATTGTATGAGATGATCATATTTTGTAAGTTATCGGTAACCGACAGGAGCCTTATGGTTGTCTCTTTATTTTATGAAATGCAAACGCCATGTAATTGCTTTAGTTTATCACTATGCATTAGCGATAGTTGTTGTAACATCCCAAAATTCTAAATTTTGGAATGTTATATTAAATAGATAGTTTTGGTTGCTTGTTTGATTGTTGTGTGATCGATTGACCGAAAGTGAGTGAAAGTTGAAACTTTTGAAAGTAAAATGAGAGGGAATAAAAGGACTTTTCCAAACTTTCATTTTGCATTTTTATGATCTCCATGAATTCAAATTCTTTTCCAAATACAAAACCCTAGAGAGAAGATGATATGACTTCTTCAATTTAATTAAATGAAAAAGGATTTTTGAAAATATTTGAATTTCATTTGGAAACATTTCAAATTCAGAAACTTTAAGTAACTCAATGATTTTCATTAGAGAAGATAAATGACTTATTCAAAACATATGAAATATGAGTTGGAAGTTTCAAAGAACTCAAATTTAAAGTCCATTTGAAATTATTTTCAATCTGGAGTTATCTGGGTTTTATTCAAATTATTTTTTCTCCAAAAATAAAATATCTGAAAAATAGGGTAAAATGATTCCGTACATCAAAAAATTGGAGAGAAATAAATTTGAATTTATTTTGGTATTTTGAAAATGATTTTATTGAGGTTTTATTAAATAGTAGCACTCTTTGCTTTATTTAAATTTGTGTGAATTTTTTTATGCTAGAAAAATGTTCAAGTTGTAGAAAATCTTTTTCTGAATTTTTTTGATATATTATATGCCTAGGTTCTATTTTATTTTATTTTCATTGTGTTTAAAAAAAAGACAACCGCCTTTGGGCCATGCCCGAGCCGGACTCCTCCCGGCCAGCCTTTAAAAAGGCGAGCCACCCGACCCCGTGCGGCCCAACTCGCCGAGCTGCCCAGCCCAACTCGCACCGCCCGTACCCTAACCCTAAGCCGCCGCCGCCCCACGCCGCGCCGCCGCTGCCCTCGCACTCCGCCGCCGCCGCTTCTGCACACCGCTGTCGCGCCATACTTCCCGCGCCGTCGCCGTCACCTTAGCTCGCGCCGCCGCGCCGCCGTCGAACGCCGCCTGCCTCGCCGCCGTCGCCTCATCGCCGGAGAGCCGTCGGAAACCGCTGCCGCTGGTTTTCCGCCGAAGACCGCCGAACCGTCGTGGACCGGTATAAAACCGAACACTAGATCGGTTATTTTGGTTTTTCTCGGGTTTTTCTTAAAACACAGTTTTCTTTTCAAGTCTCGTTATTTAACGAACGTTCGTCGTTTAGACTTCTGTAGCAAACGGTTTTCTTCGGATTAGGTTCTATAGCGAGCGTTCGCTCGATAGATTTTTTTCTTTTTAATTTCGGCCAGGGACATATCCGTGAATATTTTATTTACAAATTAACCCTTGTTTTTCAATCGATCACTACTTTCTACTTGTTCATCCAAATCCAACGAAACCAATGCCCACTTCTTTGTTATGATTCCCTCTATCCAGTTAAACAACTTAAACCTATTTTTGTAAGTTTTAAAATTTGAATTCAAACAAGATTTGTATTTAAACTTCGTTTGATCGTAACTTGAGTTTCGTAGCTCCGTTTGGGTTGATTCTTTTTGCTAATCGAAGCTCTTGACCTAAACTTTCTGATAAGACTAAATTCACCCAATTTTGGTACAGCTAGAAATTGTTTTCTGTTGCAAGAGTTATTTGCCTGTTTTTGAAGTTTTCCGAGATCTTTTCTTAGATTATTTTGCATGATTGCTTATGTGCGGTTACTATTGCTTGCTTACGGTAGATTGACCGAAGTGTGACGCGTAGAACTATCAGGAGTTATGAGTGCGAGTCATCTTCATCAACAGTACAGGCAAGTTCACACTTTGATCATACTTTTCATTACCTAGTTTTTATGCATTAGTTTCAACCCTCAAACATTGCATGAGTAGGATTTTGGTAACATGTGGGTATTGGGAAGTAGTTGATATGGTAGAACCTATTATCCTTTATATCAAAACCCCAGGAGTTACTACGTTATGCTTATACTGCTATGTTATGCTCGTAGACGTGGTTTGGTTTGAGTGATTCATCACAGATGTGAGAGTTATTATTAATGGTTAACTTAAGGTGGCTACTTTAATACACATTTGGGTGGATTGGTTGGGGCACCTTGGAGCACCCAGTGGTTTGCCCGGGCACCTGGAGAACCTAGGGCTTGCCCAAGGGGATCCCGGAGGACCCATGTGATCACCCTATGGAATGCCATCCAGGCTCAAAGGGATCATAATATATCCATGCTAGAAACTTCCATGTGCAGCCACAAGCTATTATGGGCTCTAACATAGTTCAGTATGTTGCATGACCTCTTCTAGTGGTAGGCTAGCAGATGTAGGGGATGTAGGTTAGTAATGTCTACCCAGGGTTTGAGTTAATGCTTCTGAAAGACTGTGTCGCGGTCATCCGTTTCTCAAACACCATGTAGTGTGAGAAATCCAATGGAGGAGATCGAGTCTTGTGGGGAAAAGTGCGCAAACCTCTGCAGAGTGTACAAACTAATTCTAACATCCCAAAATTCTAAATTTTGGAATGTTATAACAAATAGATAGATTTGATTAATTGTTTGAAAGTGAGTGAATTCGAAACTTTTTGAAAGTTAAATGAGAGGGAATAAAAGGACTTTCCCAAACTTACATATTTGCTTTCTGATCTCCGTGAATTCAAATTCTTTTCACCACAATACCCTCGAGAGAAGATGACATGACTTCTTCCATTTATTTAAATGACAAGGGGTGTAGAAAATATTTGAATTTCATTTGAGAATATTTCCAATTCTGAAACTTTATGCAACTCAATGATTTTCACGAGCGAAGATAAAATGACTTCTTCAAAACATATGAAATATGAGTTGGGAGTTTCAAAGGATCAAATTCAAAGTCCTTTCGGAATTATTTTTTCAATTTGGAGTTATTTGCATTTTATTCAATTATTTTTCTCCAAAATATAAAATATATGGAAAATAGGGTAACATGATTCCCTACATCATAAAATTGGAGAGAAATAAATTTGAATTAATTTTGGTATTTTTAAAATGATTTTTATTGGATTTTAGTAGGGCAGTAGCACTCTTTGCTTTATTTGAATTTGTGTGTATTTTATTTGACTCTATAGTAATGTCCATGTTGTAGAAAATCTTTTTCTAAAAAATTTGATATATTATATGCCTATAGTATGATTTTATTTTGTATAGTTTATTTTTTTCACTGCCTGCAAAAATGTTTTTAAAAAATTTATTTTTCTCCGCCCACTGGGCCGGCCCAGCCGAAGCCAAGCCAAGGCCCAGCTCCGCGCCGCCTCGCCCGTCATCCCCGACCGGGACTCCTCCCGGAGTCCGGCGCCGCCCCGCCACCGGCCGCCCCTTCCCCACGCCACCACGCCTCCCCTCCTCCTATAAAGCCGCCGCCCGGACACCCCTCTCTCTCCCGCATCTCGCCGCTCGAAGCCGAGCCGCCGCCGCGCCATTTACAGCCACCGCCCGCACTCGCCGGAGTTCGAGCTCCGTCGCCCCGCACCGTCCCGTCGCCCTCGACCGAAGCTGCCGCCTCCCTCGTCTCCGCCTCGTCTCCGCCTCGTCGCCCCGCTCCTTCCAGTGGTGACACCCGAGCCGGAGAGCCACCGGAGCTGCCTCCCCGTTCAACGCCGAAGCCGCCGCCGCAGACTTCCTCGCCACCGACGTCGCTCGCCGCCGCGGTACTCCTCCCCACCTCTCATCCGTTGGATTCAGATCTAACGGATTAGATCCGTTTTTTTTCTAATCTAGCGAACGGTTCGTTCGTTAGCGTTCATTAGCGAACGTTTGTTATATAGCCTTTTCATTTTATTTTATTTCTGCCAGGGACCCGTCTGTGATTAAAGTTTTACAGATTAACCCCTAGTCTTAAATCGATCACAACTTTTTGCTCGTTAGTCGGAATTCGATGAAACCAACGCCCACGTCTTCGTTATGATCCCCTCTATCCAGTAAGACAACTTAAACATGTTTTTGAAAGTTTAAAATTTTGAAGCAGATCAGATTTGAATTTGAATCTTCTTTTGTTCGTAACTTGAGTTTTATAACTCCGATTTAGTTGATTCTTTTTGCAAATTAAAGCTCTTGACCTAAACTTTCTGAAAAGGCCAAATTCACATAATTTTGGTACCATTAGAAATTGTTTTATGTTGCAAGAGTTATTGTTTGGTTTGATGTTTTCCGAATCGTCTTCTTCGATCTTTCTGATCTTTTGAGTGATTGCTTATGTGTGGTTACTATTGCTTTCTTACGATAGATTGACCGGAGTGTGACGAGTAGAACTATCAAGAGTTTTGAGTGTGAATCATCTTCATCCACATTGCAGGCAAGTTCACACTTTGATCATATCCCTTTCAAACCCAGTTTTATGCATTAGTTTCAACCCTCAAACATTGCATGAGTAGGATTGATAACATGTGGGTATTGGGAAGTAGTTGATGAGGTAGGAATCTATTGCCCTGCATGCAAACCTTGGGAGTTACTATTACGTTATGATTATACTGCTATGCTATGCTCGTAGACGTGGATTGGGTTTGAGAGTATTCATGACAGATGGGAGATTGTTAAATTAATCATTTACTTAAGGAGGCAACTTTAACACACATCTGGGTGGACTGAGGCACCTGGGTATTCCAGCGATTGCCAGTTTAGGCACCTGGGTATTCCAGTGATTGCCTTTTTTTTTATGGACCGCCACCCAGGCTCAAAGGGATCATGAGATTTTATTGATACTAGAAACTTCCGTTTGTAGCCACAAGCTATTATGCGCTCTAGCATAGTTGATTAAGTCGTGTGAACTCTTACAATGGTAGACTAGCCGATGAAGGGGATGTAGGTGGTACGGTCCACCCGTCGTAAGGTGCAAACGCTTCTGAAAGACTGTGTCTCGGTCATCCTTTTCTCAAACACCATGTAGTGCGAGAAATCCAACGGAGGAGATCGAGTCTTGTGGGGAAAAGTGCGTAAACCTCTGCAGAGTGTATCAACTAATCATGATTAGCCGTGTCCCCGGTTATGGACATCTTGAGTATCTAGTACTTGGATTATCATGTGAATCTCATCATGTTACTTTAAATTAATTTTTTTGGGTTTAATGATGTTACTTAATTGGGATTGAGAATGCTGTCAACCATTCTCTATATTCAACAACCACCATGACAGTTAAATAAAATTTATTCCTTTGTAGTAGGGGAAAATTGGCTTTTCGCAAAAACCTTATAACCATAGAGCTTTTTCCACCAGCCATATATGCATGTAGTGATAGCCATTGTTCATCATTTCTCTATGGTGTGAATTTGCTAGTACATTCAATGTACTGACCCTTCGTGGCTGCAACGTCTCATGTTGCGGGATATCTTACGACGAGTAAGTGATACGTTAGGGTTATGATTTGTACACTCAACTTTGTCGTTGGTGTTGATGGGAATCCACAACCTTGTTACTTCCGCTATTTGGACTGAGGTAATAGTATTTACGTTATTTATGCATGTGATTTACCTCTGTTATAAATCCTCGAGTACTGTGTGTGTCAGCATACCGATCCAGGGATGACACTTAAGCACAGATACTTGACCCATTCGGGTCGGGTCACTACACTAATCATGATTACCGTGTCCCCGGTTATGGACATCTTGAGTATCTGGTTCTTGATTTATCATGTTGATCTCAACACTTTATTTAATTAATTTGATTGGGTTAATGATTATTATTTCGGGATTGAGTTGGAGGAACCTTCTCAATATTTATCAACCAAATTTGTAGTTAAATAAAATATATTCCTTTGCAGTAGGGAAAATTGGCTTTTTCGCAAAAACATGTTAACCATAAAGCATCCACCAGCCATATATGCATGCAGTGATAGTTATTATTCATCATTATCCTATGGTGTGAATTTGCCAGTACATTCAATCTACTGACCTACATGGCTGCAACGTCTCATGTTGCAGGAATCTTACAACGAGTAAGTGATACGTTAGGGTTACGATTTCAACACTCAACTTTGCCGTTGGTGTTGATTGGAATCCACAACCTTGTAGTTACTTCCGCTATTTGGATTGAGGTAATAGTATTTACGTTACTTTATACATGTGATTTAGCTCTGTTATAAATCCTCGAGTACTGTGTGTGTCAGCATACCGATCCAAGGATGACACTTAAGCACAGAGACTTGACCGTCTAAGGTCGGGTCACTACAAGATGGTATCAGAGCACATGTTGACTGTAGGACGTGACCCTACAAACTGGCAAGCCCATAGGAAAGATTTTCTCTAAAACTTATTTTTCCAAAAAAGATATTTACCTCTCTTCTCCTCTGAGCTCATTCAAACATTCCCTTTTAGTGAGACTATACCCATTTCCCCTTTTGACCACATGAGGAATCGACTGATGAGACCACTCCAAGGAGCACAAGATATAGGACAACTAAGATCACTTCGGAATGAAGAGGAGTTTACCATGTAAATGGAAACTACAACGGTTGAAGACCCCAAAGACTAGAAGAATTTGAAGGCTCTGAAGAATTTCCAAATTAGTATGACCTAGTAAGGCTACCCTTATGGAATTAGTCAGACTACTGAAGCTGTCAATACTCGAGATCAAGGTGTGTTGGAGAAGACCGGAACATGGAGAGTTAAACACTCAAAGTTTTTGTCAAGAAAACCCTAAGGCAGGAGATATCAACTATGGAACGATAGCTCATGGCAGTAACATGGGCATAAACATGGCTATCCATGATGTTATTGCCCGCTTATGCTATTGTCACCGTGCTGAGATAGGCATACATTTCTTCGGAAGGATTGGATGGTAGGAGGCTGAAGGAGCATCTATCAGCAAAGGGTGCAGTTTTAACTTTAGATGGTGTATTGCCAGGATCTAGAGTATTACATCAAGAAGTTTAAGATGAACCTTTAGGAAGTCATATTTGACAAGGAGGCATTTCATAAAGAACTCAGGACCCGGAAGCTGAAAGTAGCCAAGCTGGAGGAGCAGAACCTCGAGATGCCGGAGATTCGTCAGGAATTGAAGGATAGTAGGACCATGGTTCATGCCAAGGATGTTGAAACCCAGAAGTTTGGAACGCAACTCCAGTATATTAAAGGATGTCACGAGAGACTCGCGTCAACAGAGGTGATGTGGCAAAAGAACTTGAGAAGGACAAGCACGATCGGAAGTAGCCATCGGAGACATGAACAAGACTTGAGGTGTTTGATGACTTTGAAGATTTATTGACCATTAGAAGACCAAACCCCTGTTATATACCTATGTTAGATGCGACGTTTGTGAGCTGTCATTGTTTCATGTTTTTTTCGACAGCCACAAATAAAATCTGTCTTTTCAAAACTTTTGTTTGTATTGTGTGTATCCCTCTTTATCCCTCTTATCTCACCCCAAAACCCATGGAACCAATAGAGGATGAATGAAGATGAACTCATATTTCCGGGATCGATAAGTCAATTGGACACAGACCAATGGATTCAGAACATGGAGGATCACATGAAAAATGAAACTATAGCCGGAAAGGATATGACCCAGCATGCTCTTCAGTGTTTTGAAGGAGGTGCTGCTACTTGGTGGAGGATGTACCAAACCATAAATAGATGGCAAAGAGTAACCACTTCGAAGGAATTTAAGTTGACTCTGCTAAAGTCTCGGCTTGAGTCCCAGAACTTGAAGCATTTTGGAAAGGATATGAAAAAGCCTCGTGCATGCAAGCTCTATGGAGAAACATGACACAACCATAAGGAACACAAGGATGAATGCCCCATTGTGAAGGAAGTCACCCAGCTGAAGAATGCCCAGCTAGGCAGATCACTTGTTTCTTGAGTGAAGAGACTACGCACTACCGTTCTCAGTGTCACATTTACCCCATGGTACAAATAACCATCCAGCAGAAGAAAGAAGTAATGAAAGGAGCCCTCATGGAAATTTTAGAAGAACGGGTGATGAAGGAAGATGTCGAGGACACACAAAAGGAAACATAATTAAAGCTTGCACCAAGTTATGCTATTCATGTGGAGAAGAAGGACACATCTCCTAGAATTGTGTGAATGGAGATCTAGTATAATTCCCGACAAAGGAAGTAGAGTGTGACCCACAGGAAATAGATCTGATTGGCACGGAAAAGTCTAGGAAGAGAAATAGATTGGATTCCAGGAAGGACCTCAGTCGTATCACCTGTTTCAGGTGCAAAAGTTCAGGGCACTACTTAAGAGGTTGCCCAAAAAGAAAGCCGAGGACCCATGGAGGTTATGTAACCACAAGGAAACCTCGAGACTTGTCAAAAGTAATATGTTTCCGTTGTGATGAAGTAGGGCACTTCGCTAGAGATTGTCCCAAAGAGAAGGAGGCTTGTGCTAAATGGTTGAGTTTGCAACAAAAGAAATGTAGTAGTAGTAGAGGGAACATTTCTTTTATATTGAGGTGTTGAGTTGAGGCATGTAATGGAAGTGTAGGAGATTATAACGATTTGAGAATCAATAAAGTTAGCATCGTTGGTAAAGATTTGGATTTTATGAGCAGTGACTCTATGAAGAAAGATTTTGACCATTTTCGAGGATATGAGAAATATGGTCTATGGATGAAATTGTGCATGTCAAGGGTGGTAGTACCCTGTGAGGACACTTGACCCTTAGTAAAGATAGTGATATTCCACGGAGTAGATTTCGGACAAAATAAGTATGAGTTTTATCTTGATGTTGGATACCCCAATAATATGATGGGATGAAGTACTATTGGATATAAAGGAGGTAGAATGTTCGTTATGGAGCAATTGTAACTCCATGATAAGTCTGAGTAATCACGTCTTAGTTTGGTGCCAATAGAAGGAAGAGAGACGATACGATTGGATGGATTTAAGAATGCTAGGAAGCTGGAAGTTGGAATAATGATCAGTTGGCCTGACGATGAGTTCAAGGTTTACAAGTGATGAGATGTGCCATAACCCACATGCCCTAGGACCTGCCAAGAAGCAAGCACACTCTTGCTGATGGAAAAACCCTAGAAGAAGTTATGCCTTTATCGACAGACGATCTTATAGGAGTAAGGCAAAACCTAAGAGATGTGAAGGAACGATAGATGTTTGTTTGGCCTGCAGAATCAATGGATTTATCCGAACTTGGTTCGTTGATGAGAGAAATTCAACAATGCTTGTGAGGATGACCGAGTGTTAGAATGCGAGATTCGCTAAAACATATACAAGGTAATGATTTGGGCGCAGGATGGATTGATCACCATACCGACTTACTCTTATTATTCGCCTTGCTATATGGGATGGTAAATCTGAGTGACTTACCCATAGTAGTGCGACGACGATCAAAACCTTGTTTGAACCTTAGAATGGTAGGATAATGTTTCCCCTTGTCCAAGGCAGCTGTTACCAATCATAGGTCATACGGTGAGAATGAAGCCAGACCCATTTCGTGCAGGAGAAACCATAAATGGTTAACCACCAAGAGAAATCGATAGTTGTTTAGTATTGGCGCCAGACCCGTCAGATAGTAACACCCAGTCTCAGGATAACCATACCAAGATGAAAGGACATAAGAATTGAGAAAAAGGTTATGCCGCTACCGGAAGATCCAGAGAAGGAATTATGCTGAAGATCTGAGAAGATCGGCCCTGTCAACAATAAGGATGGAGTATATGAGTATTGATGGGGCCGTAACGATGTTTCTAAGGGTGGTAGCACCCTAGACCCCCTGAGACGGTCGATGGATTTTGATAAGACCCCCAAACCTAACCTATTTCTTTCTAGCCTCTCCGAATCTCGAGGACGAGATTCATTTTAAGGGTGGTAGGTTTGTAACATACCAAAATTCTAAATTTTTGAATGGTATATCAAATAGATAGTTTTGGTTGCTTGTTTGACTGTTGTGTGATTAATTGACTGAAAGTGAGTGGAATTTGAAACTTTTGAAAGTTAAATGAGAAGGAATAAAAGAACTTTCCCAAACTTTCATTTTGCATTTATGATCTCCATGAATTCAAATTCTTTTCCAATACAAACCCTAGAGAGAAGATGATATGACTTCTTCTTTTTAATTAAATGAAAAAGGGGTTTTGAAAATATTTGAATTTCATTTGGAAATATTTCAAATTCAGAAACTTTAAGCAACTCAATTATTTTCATGAGAGAAGATTAAATGACTTCTTCAAAACATATGAAATATGAGTTGGAAGTTTCAACGAACTCAAATTTAAAGTCCATTTGAAATTATTTTCAATCTGGAGTTATTTGGGTTTTATTCCAATTATTTTTTCTCCAAAAATAAAATGTATGGAAAATAGGGTAAAATGATTCCCTACATCACAAAATTGGAGATAAATAAATTTTAATTTATTTTGGTATTTTAAAAATAATTTTACTGAGGTTTTATTACAACACTAGAAATCTTTGCTTTATTTAAATTTGTGTGAATTTTTTTTATGCTAGAAAAATATTTAAGTCGTAGAAAATCTTTTTATGAAAATTTTGATATATTATATGCCTAGGTTCTATTTTATTTTATTTTGCTTTATTTTATTTTCTTTGTGTTTAATAAAAAGACAACCGCCTTTGGGCCGTGCCCGAGCCGGACTCCTCCCGGCCAGCCTTTAAAAAGGCGAGCAACCCGACCCCGAGCGGCCCAACTCGCCGAGTCCGCCGAGCTACCCAGCCCAACTCGCGCCGCCTGAACCCTAACCCTAAGCCGCCGCCGGGTCCCACGCCGCCGCCGCCGTCGCACTCCGCCGCCGCCGCTGCTGCACACCGCTGCCGAGCCGCACTTCCTGCGCCGCCGTTGTCACCTTAGCCCGTGCAGCCGCCCGCAGCCGCCTCACCGCCGTCGAACGCTGCTTGCCTCGCCGCGTGCCTCGCCGCCGTCGCTCCATCGCCGGAGAGCCGCCGGAAACCACCGCTGGTTTTCCACCGAAGGCCGAACCGCCGTGGACAGGTATAAAACCGAACCCTAGATCGGTTATTTTGGTTTTTTTTGGTTTTTCCTTAAAACGCGATTTTCTTTTTAAGTCTAGTTATTTAACGAACGTTCATCGTTTAGACTTCTGTAGCGAACAGTTTTCATCGGTTTAGGTTCTGTAGCGAGCGTTCGCTCGATAGATTTTTTTTTTAATTTCGGCCATGGACCCATTCATGAATATTTTATTTACAGATTAGCCCTTGTTTTTCAATCGATCACTACTTTCTCCTTGTTTATCCAAATCCAACGAAACCAACGCCCACTTCTTCATTATGAATCCCTCTATCCATTTAAACAACTTAAACCTATTTTTGAAAGTTTTAAAATTTCAATTCAAACAAGATTTGTATTTAAACTTCGTTTGATCGTAACTTGAGTTTCGTAGCTCCGTTTGAGTTGATTCTTTTTGCTAATCGAAGCTCTTGACCTAAACTTTTTGATAAGACCAAATTCACCCAATTTTGGTACTGTTAGAAATTGTTTTCTGTTGTAAGAGTTATTTGCCTATTTTCGAAGTTTTCCGAGATCTTTTCTTCGATTCTTTTGCATGATTGCTTATGTGTGGTTACTATTGCTTGCATAAGATAGATTGACCGGAGTGTGACGAGTAGAACTATCAAGAGTTATGAGTGCGAATCACCTTCATCAACAGTACATGCAAGTTCACACTTTGATCATACTTTTCATTACCCAGTTTTTATGCATTAATTTCAACCCTCAAACATTGCATGGGTAGGATTTTGATAACATGTGGGTATTAGGAAGTAGTTGATGAGGTAGAACCTATTATCCTTTATATCAAAACCCCGGGAGTTACTACGTTATGCTTATACTGCTATGCTATGCTCGTAGACGTGGTTTGGTTTGAGTGATTCATGACGGATGTGAGAGTTATTATTAATGGTTAACT
Organism: Aegilops umbellulata; assembly: GCA_032464435.1. Lineage (NCBI taxonomy): Eukaryota > Viridiplantae > Streptophyta > Magnoliopsida > Poales > Poaceae > Aegilops > Aegilops umbellulata. The sequence goes on along the minus strand of CP136056.1, from coordinate 343,357,788 downwards.
TATGGTGGCTACTTTAATACACATCTGGGTGGATTGGTTGGGGCACCCTGGAGCACCCAGTGGTTCGCCCGGGCACCTGGAGAACCCAATGCTTGCCCAAGGGGATCCCGGAGGACCCGTGTGACCACCCTATGGAATGCCACCGAGGCTCAAAGGGATCATAAGATTATTCATGCTAGAAACTTCCGTGTGCAGCCACAAGCTATTATGGGCTCTAGCATAGTTTAGTATGTTGCATGACCTCTTCCAGTGGTAGGCTAGCAGATGTAGGGGATGTAGGTTGGTACTGTCTACCCAGGGTTAGAGTTAATGCTTCTGAAAGACTGTGTCTCGGTCATCCGTTTCTCAAACATCATGTAGTGCGAGAAATCCAACGGAGGAGATCGAGTCTTGTGGAGAAAAGTGTGCAAACCTCTGTAGAGTGTACAAACTAATCATGATTAGCCGTGTCCCTGGTTATGGACATCTTGAGTATCTGGTTCTTGAATTATCATGTTGATCTCAACACTTTATTTAATTAATTTGATTGGGTTAATGATTATTATTTTGGGATTGAGTTGGAGGAACCTTCTCAATATTTATCAACCAACATTGTAGTTAAATAAAATATATTCCTTTGCAGTAGGGAAAAATTGGCTTTTCCGCAAAAACATGTTAACCATAAAGCCTCCACCAGCCATATATGCATGTAGTGATAGTTATTATTCATCATTATCCTATGGTGTGAATTTTCCAGTACATTCAATGTACTGACCTACATGGCTGCAATGTCTCATGTTGCAGGAATCTTACGATGGGTAAGTGATATGTGAGGGTTACGATTTCTACACTCAACTTTGCCGTTGGTGTTGATGGGAATCCACAACCTTGTTGTTACTTCCGCTATTTGGATTGAGGTAATAGTATTTACATTACTTTATACATGTGATTTACCTATGTTATAAATCCTCAAGTACTATGTGTGTCAGCATACCGATCCAGGGATGACACTTAAGCACAGAGACTTGACCGTCTGAGGTCGGGTCGCTACAGTTGTAGAAGCAATAGTTGGCGAGATGACCATGACGCAATGATGGAGATCAAGGTGTCGAGCCGGTGATGATGGAGATCATGACGATGCTTTGAGGATGGAGATCAAAAGCATAAGATGATGATGGCCATATCATGTCACATATTTTGATTGCATATGATGTTTATCTTTTATGCATCTTATTTTGCTTAGTACGGTGGTAGCATTATAAGACGACCCATTCACTAAATTTCAAGGTAAAAGTGTTCACTACAAAAAAAAGACACATCCGTGACATTTTGGGCCAAATGAATTTTTTTTCGTGTCATACTTATGACACTTCTATGACGATAATTGTGACAAAAACCGGTATCATCATAGATGTGGTGGGGTCCTACTTCTATGACAAAATATCATGACAGAAAATGTGCTTTTCATCCTGGGCTGGCTGGAGACGCAACTGCATGACATTCTTTGGGCCGTCCATGACCGAGAAAACCGTGGTAGAAGCGAGGGCAAGGAAAATATCGGGGAGTTCCCGGTTATGGTGGGTGGTCGGGGGCCGAGCGGTGCATGTTTCTCTCGTACGTACGCGCATGTGTGCGAGGCATTGAGCTCCAACTAAAACCGAGCGAGGCGTTGGGCTCTAACTGAACCCGAGCGATTGCACTGCAGGCTACGCGTTAACTGAACCCGATCGAGCGATTCCTTCGCTACTATTGCTAACTAAAGCCGATCGATGCTGCCTCTGGATGAATAGTGAGCGTTATTGGGGGGTTTGGATGAACAGTTCTCGGTGGGGGTTGGATGAACAGGAACCCGTGGTAGTAGAGGCTGTTGCCGCTGGATGAATAGTACCCCGATCGATCGAGCCGGTGGATGAATAGGACCCCGTGGAGGGCTGGATGTACAGGACCTCGTGGAGGGCTGGTTTAACAGTAGCCGGTGGAGGGATGGTTAAACAGTAGCTGGTGGAGGGCTGGATGAATAGTAGCCCATAGAGGGGTGGTTGAATAGGACCCCCGTGGAGAGGGCTGGCTGAACAGTAGCCATTGGACGAGCGGTGGAGGCTGGATGAACAGGAGCCCGTGGATGAACAGCCGCATGAGGAGGCTGGAGGAGGTCGACGGTGGAGATGAACAGTATCCCGTGGGGTCCTGTTTTGCGGTACGCCACACCCCTCCCGATCAACAGGACCCCCGTTTCGACCGTAGCGCTCCAACACAAGTCCGTTTACTCCGTTTTCCAGTACGCCACACCCCTCCCGATCAATAGGACCCTGTTTCGACCGTAGGAGGTCCGTTTCCTCTGTTTTGCGGTACGCCAGACCCCTCCCGATGAAAAGGATCTCGTTTCCTTCGTGGCCGGTCGAATACAAGGCCGTTTCCTCCATTCTGCGGTACGCCATGCCTCGTTTCCATCGGCTGTTCCGTCCAAGCCGTATGGCTCCCGATGAACAGCACGCGTTCGTTGCCTCCCGATGAACATGACACATTTCGTTGCCTCCCCATGAACACGACGATGATGCAGTTTCTCCGTTCCGACCCAACCATGTACACGAGCCCTGGCCGTACGTATGCGCGAGTAGGCGTTCGAGACCCCGCCCATATGTACATACGTGTCCGTATTTTCTTTCTTGCACCCTGGCCATTGTACGTACGTATACATGCTACGTGCGCGCCTCTACTACGACACATGCGCGCCTCTAGTACCACATGTGCGCGCCTCTACATCAACCACTATGTACCTACACGTTCGCGACCAGAATTACAATGCTACGTACGCTTCGACCAGGTGGGTCCCGACTGTCACACACTTCCTTCCATGCGAAGATGTAGCTGGTGGGTCCCAACAGTCAGGGGGCGAATCATTTTTTTACCCATAATATGGACGCACTTCCTTGCGTGCGAAGATGTAGCTGGTGGGTCCCAGCAGTCAGGGGGAAACATTTTTTTCACGAAATACGGTGGCCCGTCCAGTGGGTCCCTGATGTCAGGTGGAGGAATCATTATTTTCCGCGTAATAAGGAGGCACTTCCTTGCTGTGGCCGTGGACCCAGCTGTCAGCCTCTCCATGTACGGTACTCTTCCGATGGAAGTCGTTCCTTGACCATGTTGACCACGCCGCGCCAAGAGCACCAGGGCGGTGGACGACGGCGAGGCCTAGGAAGGGGAAGACGCGGAGCCGAGCAAGACGCGGCAGTGGATGCCCACGCGGAGAGGAGTACGTGGGTTCACTGGTTTGGCTACGAGGCTGTCGTCACCGCAGAATAACAGGGGGTGTGGGTGAGTGGAGGGATGGCCTGGCTAGCGGTGGGAGTAGTAGGGGGTGGTGAGGCCTCTGCGGTAGCACATCCGACCACGGGAGGCAGGAGCAGGCGGCATGACCGGCACTGCTTTGAGAAGACCAGAGGTTGAAGAAGCACTACGGCCGTTGGATGGACATCGTACGGTCACTAGAGCTAGAATCGTTCATATTGACTAAGTTGAAAAAGCCCTCCGTCCCCGTCAACTTAGTAGGACCAAGTTAGCCTCCCACTATGCTGGGTCCCAGCTAGCAGGGGGAGTATTCATTTTTTTGTGCGTAATAGGGAGGCACTTCCTTGCGTGCGAAGATATAGCTGGTGGGTCCGACCTGTCAGTGGGAGAACATTTTTTTCGCGAAATACAAAGGCCCTTCCGGCGGGTCCCAGATATCAGGTGGAGGAATCATTATTTTGCGCGAAATAAGGAGGCATTTCCTTGTGTCCGGCCATGGACCCAGCTGTCAGCCTCTCCACATATAGTCCACTTCGGATGCATGTCGTTCGTTGACCACATTGACCATGCCACGTTGAGAGCACCAGGGCGGTGGACGACGGCGAGGCCTAGGAAGGGAATGACACGGAGCCGAGGAAGACTCGGGAGGGGTTTCCCACGTGGTGGGGAGTACGAGGGTTTACCGGTACAGCTGTCGTCGCCGGAAAATAACAGGAGGTGTTGTGAGTAGAGGAATGGCCTGGCTAGCAATGAAGTGGGGTGGGGTGGTGCGGCCTGTGCGGCAGCACAACCGACCATGGGAGGTGGGAGCAGGCAGTCCCACTGGCGCTGGTTTGGGCGGCTGGAGCAAGAAGATCAGATATTGAAGAAGAAGCACGGCCGTTGGATTAACATCCAACGGTGACTGCTGCTAGAATCGTCTATGGACTAAGTTGACAAAGCCTTTCATACACGTCAACCTAGTAGACCCACAAGTCAGCCTCCAAATCTGTCCCATACAGCATACAGCCCGAAATTTCTAGCCAGATTCAAATTAATTTAAAAACTAAACATACCTTAATTTAAATCCAATGAAATTTTATCCGCACAAAAACAATGAAATTTAAAATATCAAAATCTGAAAGAAAAAAGTATTTTGGAACTAATTGCATGTTTGTTGTATTTTTTCATCTTACAGCCCATTTATTATTACTTATAGCCCATTTCTTATTACTTATAGCCCATTTTCTGGGCAAAATGCATACCTCCTCGTCTTGAAAGATTTCCGGCCCAGCAGGGCGTAGAAAAGCAAGTAGGCCTATGTTGGTTATTCGGCAAAAAACAAAATAGTTGGGCTAGCCATTTTCAGAAAGGAAAAAAACAAACTGGGTTGGTCATGTGCTAAACATATGAAATAAAAGCCTGGGCTAGACGGGCCACAGCTCCCGCACAACCCAGTTCCCTTCTCCACCCCAAAAAAACATAATTACTGCGAGCACTGCTGGGTCCCTACTGTCATCCTCACCATGCACAGTCATATCCTTATTCCTCTCGGTTGTTGACCATGTTGACAACACTGGAGGGTGGCGCCGCGGCGAGTGAACCAAAGCGGAAGAAGATGGTGAGGCCTAACAGGAGCCGGGGAATATGCGCAGAGTTTTAGGGTACGATATGGCCACGATGCGTGCGCGGCAGCACAACCAGCCGTGGGAGGCGGGAGCAGGCGTCTCGCCGGCGTTGGTTTGGCTTTGGCGGCTGGAGGAAGAAGAGACTGGAGAAACACGACAGACATTGAATGTCAATCCAACGGTCAAGGTTGGCAAACCAAGTAGCATAATTTTTTATATATAGGAAGAAAAGAAAAAATGGGCTTGTTCGCCTGGTAACATTCCTGAAACTGCGACCGTTTGATCTTGTATCACAACTAAAACTGCGAGGAACATGCGTTCGTCTGCCGTCCTCCTCCCAAGGAATGTTCGCCACATAAGTGACTAGCACCCTTTGTATTCAACCGAGAGGCCTTGGGTTCGAGTCCCAGGAACTCTCAATTTTGTCCTCCTTCCTTCCTTGCAAATAAGAAAGAAAATCGAAGAATTGAGTAGGCATACAAAACAAGCTAGTGCACCAGTAAAGAGACCTTACTGAGTTATAGAAAAAAGAGAGATGTGCTCCTGTAGCTGGTTCGAATCCAAACCTAGACTATGACTATATATGGTGCTATGCTACTCTACAAGTAATGAAACTGACATATCCAAGGTTCGCTTCTCCTCTTCTCTACTTACTCTGCCTAGCATCAGAAGCTCTGGCCGCAGCAACCATGTCCCCTGACTGCTCGTCCACCTGCTCTTCACCAGGAAACAACCAGATATGCGCCAAGTCGCCACCCGTACCATCGCTTGTGGGTCTCATCACACCCCCGCCGGCACACACACACCGCAGCCGGTTGCTCATCGCAACCCGCTGCCGTTGGTGTGGTGCCACTGCTGCAAATCATGCAGAGTCATCCGTCGCGTCTCAACCACAATCCTCTACCCTGTCCGAGTCTTCTACAAATACCCGAATCATGGGGTAATACTATGTTTAAGTGTTGTTTGGCTGCTTTCAGTTGCTGATTTTTTTAATAGTTTGGTTGATGATCTTCCAATTTGATTCGTGCAGAAAAAGGAAGATTCGTGTGATTTGTATTTCTGGGAAGTTGCTGGTGTGGGGGAATGCAACTACGGTGATTATTTGGTTAGACGAGGAATCCCAATGCCAGCAGGTTGGGGTGTTGGGCACGTAACTTAAGGAACGACAGAAGAGGAAGATGCAGAGCAGAAGGTTAAAGATGTAGTTCCTCTGATCATGGCCAAGCAACAGCTTCTAAACGACATTGACAGCAATGAGGAGATGAAAGAGCTTGTGAAGATAATGGGAAACATACCCTAGTATAAAACGGGCCTTTAGTCCCGGTTCGTAAGGGCCTTTAGTCCCGGTTCTTGAACCGGGACTAAAGGGTCGTTACTAATGCCCTCACCCTTTAGTCCCGGTTCAAACCAGAACCGGGACTAAAGGCCCTCCACGTGGCCGCTGCCTGGAGGCCCACCTTTAGTCCCGGTTGGTAAAACCAACCGGTACTAAAGGAAATTTTCTGAATTTATTTTTTGAAATTTATTTTTGAATTTTTTTTATTTTCAAATTTTAACCTCTAATCTCTAATCGCCACCCCCTCACCACTACTTAATTTATCCTCTAATCACCCCTCATCATTCCAAATCATCTAACTTCCCGACCGGTCACCCATCCCTCTCACTACTCTAGCCCGAGCACGCTTAACTTTCGGGTTCTATTCTCCTTCGCTTCCGAGTCTGCACTTGTTGTTTTCCTGACAATAGTAAGATGTCAATCCTATTAACCCTCAGGAATTTTGCTTGAGCATGAAGTGACACATTTCACTGTTTGAGTTTGAAACTATTGTTTTAAAAAACAATAATTATTTAGTAACACTAATATATCTTGAATAATTATTTTGACCATTGTTTGACCACAGTTTGACCATAGTTTGACCAGATTTGACCAAAATTCAAAATAACTAAAATAATTATTTAGTAACACTAATATTGTAGAATAATTAGTTTGACCATTGTTTGACCATAATTTGAATTTTTTTGAATTTTTTGCCTCTCCAGATCTTAAAAGCTCCGTAACTTTTTTCTATAACTTTTCGAGTAGATGATTTTTCATATAAAAAACTTTTTCATCCGAGTTCGTATGCAAAAGTTACGCCCGTTTTTACAAATTCTCGAGAGATTTTGCAAAAAAGTCGAAAATTCATGTTTGGAAATTTTCCCAACAACTAGACCACATATCACATGGGAAACTTATTTTATTTTATTTTTTTGACATTTCCATCATTTTCTTTTATTTTTTTTAAACTGAAAAGGCGATCCACGGGGGGGGGGGGGTAGAGTTTGAAAATGGGACCTTTAGTACCAGTTCGTGGCACGAACCGGGACTAAAGGTCTCAACCCCATTAGTCCCAGTTCATGCCTCAAACCGGGACTAAAGGTCTAATCTTTAGTCCCGGTTTGAGGCACGAACCGGGACTAAAGGTCATCGCACCCTTTAGTCCCGGTTTGTAACACGAACCGGGACTAAAGGGCCCACGTGAACCGGGACTAATGCCTTAGCCTCACGAACCGGGATAAATGCTCACATTAGTCCCGGTTCTAGACTGAACCGGGACTAATGCTCAACCCGGCCTGGACCATTGCCCCCTTTTCTACTAGTGATAGATGTTCTCTGTAGGATGATTGTCTCTTTATTTGCAGTGTATGTAGCACTCGTGATGTATTCAGTGGCTATGACATGAGAACTTTGTTGAAACTAGTAATGAATGAAACTTGTGTAGCAGGCTGGGAGTAGTGTTGTGAACATCTAATGATTTCTATTAACGGAAATCGGGGGGTATCCCCTTTTTCTCATAAATAAATAAATAGCAGAGGCCCTTTTGGTAATAAATAAATAAATTAGCAGAGGCCCTGTCGGGTCAGCTTTGTTCCCATTCGAAGACGCCAAGCAAATTGTAGTCCAATTGCAAACTATGTCATCAAATTCAAGTTTCATAGGCAAATATGAGTAAAATTAAACAACAATGTCATCATGTTTTACTCGTCATACAATCACCAAACACAAATCAACATACATAACAAGTGATGTTCTCACAGCAAAATACTAAACAACACGTTCATCAGATTTCAGTTGTCATAGCAAGCACAATTTCACATAGTAGATAAAAAACGTCTTCTGACAGGCAAATACGACAAACGCAATCTAATCATCATCCGCAGCAGTAGCGTCAACATCTTTGCCATGTGTATCAGTCTGAATCATAATTCCCCGGAGTGTCATCTTCTTCTTCATCCTCAATGTCCTCGAACGTTGGCTTCTTCTTGATCAACTCTTGTATTTCCATAGCACAACAGACAATCTTTTCGCCAGCGTCATTGACGTGATGGTTCTCAAAGATATTAGGAACAACTGTGGAATCTTGTACATCAGGAGTGGTGTAAGCATCATCTTATTGTGCAACTTCATTAAACGAATTCCTCTACTCAAACCTTTGCAATACTCTCCAGTCATCACTACGTGCAAATGTGTCTTCCCAGAAGAATATCTATGTTGCTTGATTTGCCAAAATAAAAGGCTCGTTGGTCTGGTACGCCGCCTTGACATTGATGGATTTGAAATAATCTTCAGCTCTGGGTTTTGCGATCTTGGAAAACAGGTTATACCAACGACAACACAACAGAACCACACACCGATGATCCTCGAAACTAGAGATATACTGCAATTGAACAATGTATGTTACGTTAGCATTCATTTCAGTTGTCTCTCTGCCGTACGTATCCGTGCTCATGATGGCACTGTTCTGTGTCTTCCTGCCTTCATCGCGTGCAAGGGTGTTGTAGCGCACATCTCCAACAACGCAAGATTCATAATGTCTTACCCGAGTATCAGGACCCATTGCTAGTACGTAAAGGGCATCATCAACTGCCTGCCCATCCTCCCACATCTTCTTAACCTACGTTTAGAAAATATACAAGCTGGTCATATTATGTACTCAATATATTAAAAAACTGACAGTGCAATTCAAAAGCTTACATGGCTCTTGAACCATTTCGCAAATCCTGCCATAACCAGTTTGTCAATATTTCTTGGATTTTGCGGCAGTAACTCTTTTTTTTGTAGATGCTGCACAACATAGTGATCGCGCCAAACATCTAAATATATAGGAATGTGTTGCAAGTTTAGTAGATTATGATGTATAAGCTGCAGTACTTAGCACTTACTTGAGATAAGGTAATATCTCATGATAGTTATTCAACACATACCAAACCATTTTGTCCAAATCTTTAGGTTTGTCCTCTTGTCGACTCTTCCCTGTAACTCAAACAAAATAATCGGGAACATTGAGCCCGGGATTGTCTTCACCCACCTCTTTGCTAAGCTGATCAGCTGTTTCAATGTATTTTGAGTAGAATGTCAACGCTTTTGTAGCAATGTAGGACTGTGCAATGGAACCCTCGGGTCTAGCTCTATTCCTGACATAGCCCTTGAAAGTTCCTAGCCGCCTTTCAATAGGGTACATCTAGCCATACTATACTGGACCTCTAAGTAGTGCCTCATCAGGTAGATGAACAGCCAAATGCACTATCACATCAAAGAAGGCTGGAGGATATATCTTCTCAAGGTCGCATAGGATAGTTGGTATCTTCTCTCTAAGATGCTTCAAAGCATCTATCCTGATATTTCTAGTGTAGAGTTCCCTGAAGAATTGTCCCAACTCTGCAACATGCTATATGTGGGGCTCTGGTGGCCAAATAGGTTAAATCCATCTCAAGCTAAGCCAAGTCTAATGTTTCTTGGGTCAGCAGCAAAGTTTTTGTGTTTTTGATTGAAGCTTTTCCACTCACTACCATGAGATGGATGGCTCATTACATTCTGATCTCTGTACTCCTGGTTCCTAGAATGCCATAGTACATCCTCTTTTGTTTTAGCATCATGAAACAACCTATGCAATCTTGGTGTAATCGGAAAATGTCTCAGAACATTATGAGGAACCCTCTTCACAGCATCGCCATCTTTCCATCTTGATGATTTGCATTTCAGGCATTCACTTAAGTTGGCATAATCCTTCTGGAACAGAACACAATTATTCTTACAAACATGGATCATATCATATATAATTCCAACTGCACGAAGGAAATTCTTCATTTTACTGTCGGTGTGTGGCAGCTCATACGCATCTGGGAAAGATTTGCGGAAAGCAGCCACATCGCATTGAATGATTTGTTGGTCATCCGCTCATATGTCTCACCTGAAGAAAGGTGACCATAGCTGAGAATACTGACAGCTTATTTCCTGGGGTGACAGCCACGTTGCATTGTTCCAACATGGGGGCCCACCGTTTTTCTTCTGCAGGTGAAAGTTCATGAAATGCACGAGCATTTCGTAGCATTGTTACAATGTTGGTCAAACTCACTGGCTCCGCCACCACCACCACCTCCTCCTCTTCCACCTGAGCATCAGGCAGATCAAGATGGTGATCTGCTGCTTCCACGTAGTCAGTAACATTGACGTTCACAGCTTCACCATGATGAACCCACCTAGTATATGTGACCGACATCCCATACAAGTGTAGATGATTTTGCACAGTTGACTGGGGTCTTGTAACTGAATTCATACAACTGCTACGCGGGCAGAGCACATCTGATTTTGGACCACCGTACTCAGCTCTGATAAAGTTCATGAAGTTTTCAACCCCCTCGACATATGCAGCGGAGAATCTTCAAGCAGAAGCTATCCAAGTCCTGTCCATCTGTTAAACATACAAATTAGTTCTTCTACTACATATTACAGGAAAAACATATATGCATTTTTATGAAGCCCAAAAAAATACCTAGGTCGATGTCTAAAGCTATGGCAAGATATTTGGACGAGCAGATCTAAGTAACGAGATGTATGTAAAGCTAATTCAGCAAACATATTTGAGTGCTAAATTATGGCAGGCTGGTTCAGCAGTCAATGAGGCCGAGCACACATCCATCAAACCATCGAAGGCCATCGCAGCAACAAAGATCAAGTAGGTGTACAACTATTTCAGCTAACAGATTGGCTACTAGACCATGGCAATCTTGTAACGCCCTCGATGCGGATATATCTCCCACATGTCGAAGCACGACTTAGAGGCATAACCGCATTGAAAGCAATGTCGCAAGTGAGGTAATCTTCACACAACCCATGTAATACATAAGGGTAAGAGATACATAGTTGGCTTACAATCGCCACTTCACACAAATACATGAATAAAACATTACATCATACAGTTACAATCAGGGCCCGACTACGGAGCCAAAATAAAAGAAGAAACCCCAAAAGCGACAAAGGTCCACGATCGACCCCAACTGGGCTCCACTACTGATCGACTAGAACGAAACAACATAAACGACAAGATCTCCAGCGAACTCCTCCTTGAGCTCGGGTGCGTCACCTGCACGGTCTCATCGGCACCTGCAAACTGGTTTGGAAGTATCTGGTGAGTCACGAGGACTCAGCAATCTCACACCCGCGAGATCAAGACTATTTAAGCTTATAGGTAGGGTAAAAGGTATGAGGTGGAGCTGCAGCAAGCGACTAGCATATATGGTGGCTAACATACGCAAATGAGAGAGAGAAGAGAAAGCAAAGCACAGTCGAACAACTATGATCAAAAAGTGATCCTGAACTACTCACGTCAAACATAACTCCAACAACCGTGTTCACTTCCCAGACCACGCCGAGAAGAGACCATCACGGTTACACACGCGGTTGGTGTATTTTAATTAAGATCAACTTCGGATTTTCTACAACCGGACATTAACAAATTCCCATCTGCCCATAACCGCAGGCACGGCTTTCGAAAGTTCAAACCCTGCAGGGGTGTCCCAACTTAGCCCATGATAAGCTCTCTGTAACGCCCTCGATGCGGCTATATCTCCCACATGTCGAAGCACGACTTAGAGGCATAACCGCATTGAAAGCAATGTCGCAAGTGAGGTAATCTTCACACAACCCATGTAATACATAAGGGTAAGAGATACATAGTTGGCTTACAATCGCCACTTCACACAAATACATGAATAAAACATTACATCATACAGTTACAATCAGGGCCCGACTACGGAGCCAAAATAAAAGAAGAAACCCCAAAAGCGACAAAGGTCCACGATCGACCCCAACTGGGCTCCACTACTGATCGACTAGAACGAAACAACATAAACGGCAAGATCTCCATCGAACTCCTCCTTGAGCTCGGGTGCGTCACCTGCACGGTCTCATCGGCACCTGCAAACTGGTTTGGAAGTATCTGGTGAGTCACGAGGACTCAGCAATCTCACACCCGCGAGATCAAGACTATTTAAGCTTATAGGTAGGGTAAAAGGTATGACGTGGAGCTGCAGCAAGCGACTAGCATATATGGTGGCTAACATACGCAAATGAGAGCGAGAAGAGAAAGCAAAGCACGGTCGAACAACTATGATCAAAAAGTGATCCTGAACTACTCACGTCAAACATAACTCCAACAACCGTGTTCACTTCCCAGACCCCGCCGAGAAGAGACCATCACGGTTACACACGCGGTTGGTGTATTTTAATTAAGATCAACTTCGGATTTTCTACAACCGGACATTAACAAATTCCCATCTGCCCATAACCGCGGGCATGGCTTTCGAAAGTTCAAACCCTGCAGGGGTGTCCCAACTTAGCCCATGATAAGCTCTCGCGATCAACGAAGGATATTCCTTCTCCCCGGGAAGACCCGATCAGTCTCGGAATCCCGGCTACAAGACATTTCGACAGCAATAAAACAAGTCCAGCAAAGCCGCCCGATGCGCCGACATCCTGATAAGAGCTGCACATATCTCGTTCTCAGGGCAACATCGGATTGTCCAAACTTCCGGTAGGCGAACCCAGAGTTGCCCCTGGTGGCCACCGGCGGCTGACGGTTTGGACCAACACTTAGACAAGCATTGGCCCGGGGGGGCTAAATAAAGATGACCCTCGGGATGCGCGACTCCCAAGGGAAAAAGTAATAGGCCGAGGCAAATGGTAAAACCAATGTTGGGCCTTGCTGGAAAAGTCTTATTCAAAGCGAACTGTCAAGGGGGTCCCATAAATCACCCGACCGCGTTAGGGACGCAAAATCCAGGAACATAACACCGATATGACGGAAACTAGGGCGGCAAGAGTGGAACAAAACACCAGGCATAAGGCCGAGCCTTCCACCCTTTACCAAGTATATAGATGCATTAATTAAATAACATATATTGTGATATCCCAACAAGTAAACATGTTCCAACAAGGATCAACAAGTCCATGTTCCAACAAGGAACAAACTTCATCTTCACCTGCAACTAACAACGCTATAAGAGGGGCTGAGCAGAGCGGTAACATAGCCAAACAACGGTTTGCTAGGACAAGGTGGGTTAGAGGCTTGGTTTAACAATATGGGAGGCATGATATAGCGTGTGGTAGGTATCGCAGCATAGGCATAGCAAAAGAGCGAGCAATCTAGCAAGCAAAGATAGAAGTGATTTCGAGGGTATGGTCATCTTGCCTGAGATCCCGCAAGGAAGAAGAACGAGTCCATGAAGAAGACAAACGGATGTAGACAAACGGATCCTCGCAATCGCAACGTTATCGGAACTAACCTGAAGAAGCAACACCAGAAAGAAGCAAACAACAAAGTAAACAACCACCACATGAACATGGCATGATATGCGAGATGTGGTATGCAATGCATATGCGTGTTTCGGAAGGAAAAATACGAACAAGGCATAATCTTGGCAAACCAAGTATGCCACTGGAAAGGTGAGGTGATTTCGGTTGAAATCGATATAAAGATCACCGGAATCGGATGCACGGTTTGCAAATGACAAGCAAAACAAGAATGACAAGAATCTGCCATAAACAGCATGATGCTACTTAGCAAGCAACAAGAAGCTAAGCTACTGCACCCAAACATATCAACAAAGCATATGACAGTAATCTACTCAATATGCGTGGCAAAAAATGAACACTGAGCTACGGCTAAATCACACCACAACAGGTTCAAACAATCATGGCAAAAGTGCAAAAGATAACAGGTTCACAGACTTGGTGAAAATACTAACATGACAGAAATTAACATCAGGATGACATGTTCAGAGCAATGAAACAACATGCTACAGGATCAGAACATAGCAAAGTAAGGCACGGCATGAGTCTACTCAACGCACTTAACAAAAGTCCCTTACTGACTATAAGCCAAAAAGGACTATAAAATATAGTAACACCCATGTCAATTTAGCAAGTTTCATTACAGGTTTCAGACTTGGCAGAAAATTGGACATGTCAAAAACAGATAACAAGTAGGCATGTTCGTGAGCTCGATGCACTCACTACAGAGCATTTCATGATAAACTAAGCATACATCCATCAAGAAGACATGGCATAGAATCTATACATGGAAAGAACAACATCATAGCAAGCAAGGGTCAACTACAACAAGCTTGGCAAAATCGAATAACATGTAAACAATCTGCCACCAACATTTTATTGCAAAAGTAGAGCTCGATTGACTCAAGCTATGTCACTCCATAATTACAAACAAAGGAAAGGATGGATAGAGCAAATCCTCAAGTTCAAAACACCCTTACTGATCATGCTCAAAATATGCATAGATCTCTCGGAAACAACATGAACACATGGCATAAAAATAACGACAGGCAGGGACTTGGTGAAATTACTAAGTCTCTGAAATCAGCAACATCAAGTGCCCTAGTTTGCATGCTTGTTCTAGTCACCACAAACATTACAAAAATACATGGCATAATTCTATGGAAAGGTAACATGGCATATTACAAAACTCATATAGGACTCAACTTCATAGGACGTACAAATCAATCATGGCAAAAATGACAAAAGTGCATGTTCAGATAAGATTCAGAAACTAACATCACATAGCCCTCTTCTAACAGAATTTCGGGCATCAAGATGAGCTCGAATGAAAATGATGCAATGGAACTAAATGATGTACTCATAGAGGCGAACAATTTGACATATTATACGCCCGAAACGCAGCCACGGATGCAGAGATATGTCATGACGAACTTGTGATGATAATGTGAAAATATGAGGACTTAGAAGAAATCGAGGGGGGCGAAGGAGAAGTCAACCGCGGGCGCGGAAGCCGAGGTCCGCCGCGGATCTCGCCGGAGATCTCGGGGATGGCGGCGGCGAGGCCTGGGGCGGCCGGATCCGGGGCCGGGGCGGCCGGATCTGGCGCCGGAGAGCTCGGGGATGGCGACGGAGCTTCGGGGCGGCGCGGGGAGGCGGCGGTGCTTGCGGGCGCCGGCGCGGCGGCGGTCGCCGGCGCGGGAGACGGCGGCGAGCGGCGGGGCGCCGAGGTGGCGGCGTCGGGCCGGGAGGCGAGCGGGCAGGCGGCGGAGGCGACTGGGCCCGCGGGGGCCTGCGGCGGGCCTGGCGGGCCGGCGGCTCGGGGGCGGCGGGGATGCCACGTGTCGCGCGCGGATAGGCCCGGGGCGGCGGCGGGTTTCTTCCGGCACGCCCGGACACGTCCGGCGGCGCGGGGGCGACGGGGAGCTAGGGTTAGGGCGATTTGGACCCGAATTTGGAGGAGGGGGCACATATTTATAGGTAGAGGGGGCTAGGAAGCTCCAAATGGAGTGCGGTTTTCGGCCACACGATCGTGATTGAACGACCGAGAGGATGGAGGGGACTTAGGTGGGTTTTGGGCCACTTAGAAGGGGGTGTTGGGCTGCACCAAAAGAGGCCTTTGCGGTTACCCGGTTAACCGTTGGAGTATCAAACGGACTCCGAATGACCCGAAACTTGACAGGCGGTCTACCGGTGCTATACCAAGACCGCTTGGCAAACCTCGGTCCATTCCGAGACCGTTTAACACCCACACATGAAAAGAGGTAAAAGGGGACGCCGGGGGACATAGGAGCGCCGGATTGCAAAACGGACAACGGGGAAAATGCTCGGATTCGTGAAACGAACACGTATGCGAATGCGATGCACATGATGACATGATATGAAATGCAGATGATGACATGGCAAAGTGCAACACGCAAGCACATGACATGGCAACGACGACGAATAACTGACGGACACCTGGCGCATCAGATCCGGGGCGTTACAACACTCCACCACTACGAGAGGATCTCGTCCCGAGATCTAGGATTGCACCGGATAGAAAAGCGGAAGAGGAAGAGGAGAGGTAAAACTAGTTGCTTCTTTGACAAAAGAGTGAAACCAAAGAACCTTGAGAGGTTGAGCAAAATGGAAGAAAGAATAACATGGAGATGAACGAAATGAAATACTCCGTTGGACAAGGAACAAGGAATATGGCGAGAAGGAGGGGCTTAAGTGACAAGATAGACGTTGGAACCACTCCGGTTAAAACTAGATAGAGAAGGAATAATATTGATATAAATTGGGCAGCACACCGACTGTAAATGGAAGGAATAGAACATGACCTTGACAAGATGAGAGGATACTTGATGAGATCAACAACACACAGCCTCCGGAACAAATCAAAGAGTGGGATCAAGAGAACAGAGAAGAGAATACAACTTCTATCACAATTGGATTTGAAAGAGCGTCCTTAAAAGAAGGATTTAACGGAGTTGTTGAAGAACCAACAACGAAACAAATAAGCTTGTAGTGGGCGTATGGAAAACATCTCGAAATGATGAGGTGACAACCGGCCACTAACGATAAATTAATTGGATTGATACGAACAAAGAGACGATAAAGCTATCTCACCGGGAGGACAAAAGAAGAACTTGGGTCATTAATAAGCACCATAAATAGCAACAATCCTTAGGGAAGGCTATAGGTGAAACATGACACAAGATAAATCCAACGAAGAGATTGGTGGATTAAAAATATCTCATTCTTGACAACATGTGAATCATGAGACATGAACTCAACTTATCAAGAATGACATAATACCACCTCGAATGATACGGTTGAAAGAATTGCACTTTAAAATGCAAGATAAAGAATACTTGAACTCCTCAAGACAAAACATGTGTTGAAACACCATGTTTATTTTAGAGTATGGCTTGACGGATCATAGCTTTGAGAGAAATCTTGAAGAACAATTGAAGAAAGAAAAGAATCATTGGCGAACCACCATGTAGAGCCTCCATGAATAACTCTGGTAATAAAAGAATGATAGGAAGCAAGAGAAGTTGAGAACACAAGGTGAAACCTTGGAGTGATAAGATGAAGCTTTGAAATGATATAACTGAGAAAACTTGAAGCTCCAGAAAGTAAGATGACCAAATGAAATCAAGAATTTTGATGAATCTCCGGAATAAGGAATTGAATTTACTCGATGAAACAAGAATAAGAATTACATTATGCTCATCCTTCACCAATTAACTTGATGACAAGCAATGGATTTGGCATACTACTTATTCTCATAGAAAGGATTAAGATAGATATGGCGCAAACTTGGGAAGGTATTGATGGAACCACCGGTGGAATTGGAAAGAAAGAATGAATCTATAAGGTAACAAGGGAAGAAGGATCTTGAACGAACCACCGTAAGAATTTAAAATGGACGAAGAAAAGATAAAGAAACACCGGGAAGAGTTAGCAAATGAACGAAGATGCTTGAGGGTATTTAGATACAAATGAACGGATAGATCACGAACTGATTAGAGTATACTTGAATGATGCACCGGTAAGATTTGGAGAACGAGAGCTGAAAGCTGAGGGTGAATAATTCTGAGATGATGGGCTTCGGAGAATCAAACTGAAAAGACTCCTGAATTGCTCCGGATGGGTGAAAAAAAATCTCACAATCGAAAACAATTATGAGAGGATGACATCAAGCTAGAACCATAAATCTTGAAGAGAATGGAGCAAGATTTAAGAGAAACTCTTCTTCGGTCTTCAAATGTTGAGAATGATGACGAGAAACACCACCATGAATCGTTGAGGCACTCCGGAATGAGAATTTGAAAGGTTGAACCAACGATGAAAAGAATTGAAGGATCTTGGAGAAAGACATTTGACTGATGATAATTTATTCTTACGGCAAGTTTCGAAAAGAATTTGGGAATAGCTTCGGGATGATTAGAAGAGTCAGGTAAGATCCTGGGAAAAGACCTGTGGGTTAGGGCCCACTCAAAAGAAACACCGTTGAACGATTGCTTGAAAAGAGGGACTGCACCGGTTGAATTAAATGGCTTGAATGAGATAACATCCTCAAAAGAAATTGAGTTAATTGAGAATGGAAACTTGAATCTTCTGAGATATCTTCATCACTCCGGAACAAATGAATAGCGAGAGGTGAATGATTACGAGGTGCACTGGTACGAGAAAACATTAGAAACGAGGAAAAGATATGATCGACAAAGCTTGAATAGAATCCACCGGAGAAGAAAATAATGAAGTATGATAAACTTGAAACTCCTGGCCATCTTCATGACAATCACCGGATAAGAGCAATGAAGGAAAGAATGAAGAAACTTCCATCAATAAAAAGGATACTTGATTGAGAAATCTGAGTCCTTAAAGAAAAAGGGTGGGAGTGCGGGAAAACAAAGATAACTTGGAACGGATGAAGCAAACACCGTTGAGAAGAACTGATACTTGATCTTGCGAATGTTGAAGTGATCGGATCCACTTGAAGAGAGACACACCGGTTGGAAAAGAATTGACATGACAATCTCGATGATCAAGAAGGTTAGTATTCACATAGAAATATGAGAACACCGTTTAGGGAAGGTATGGATCAACACTTGACTTCGAAGCAACTCGAATACCATAAAACAAAACAAAACAAAGGATTGGCTTGCGGAATAAGCCGGAAACAAACATATGATAGATCCCATATCGTATCATGTATTTGTTGGAAAGATATCCTACGAGATACTTGAATTCCCACTTATAAACTCCCGAAACTTTCTGGTTATGCAATCAGGTGTTAGGGATACAGGGGACACAAAATATATAACCCAAACTAACAATACCTAGATCCAGCTGTATCCATCCTTCAACACATAATCAAGAAACCTTCGGAAATCGTCTACCTCAACCTTCGAAAAGCATCCGTTATACAAGTCATGGCGATACTCCCGCACTCGCCTCAGTACTGGGCTATCAGGGTTATCTCACCAACAACTATACAAAAGAGATTTTCGATGTCGGCGTACTAAACTCAGGTATTCCAGAACTGCAACGATAAGATTATGACGACAACACCTCGGAGCTCAACTTCCCGGGACACCTCCACTAAACCCCTGCTGACGGGAGGCACCAAGACAATGTTGTCATCATAAAACCATCGGAACGATTCTAAGATACCCGCGTGATCCTAAAAAAAAATTTAGTGAAATTTGAGAAGAGAAGAGTTAAAACTCTACGTCAGGATGCCTTACCAGAGCGATGAGGAGACTGGGAAGTAAAAAGAATTCCTAAACTCTCCGATATATAATTCCTAGATGACTCAAAACATTTTTCTAGACACAACTCGGCCACTAAAAACGATCAATCAGAGGGGGCTCCTAAGGTCGGGGAAGGCTCTGATACCAACTTGTAACGCCCTCGATGCGGATATATCTCCCACGTGTCGAAGCACGACTTAGAGGCATAACCGCATTGAAAGCAATGTCGCAAGTGAGGTAATCTTCACACAACCCATGTAATACATAAGGGTAAGAGATACATAGTTGGCTTACAATCGCCACTTCACACAAATACATGAATAAAACATTACATCATACAATTACAATCAGGGCCCGACTACGGAGCCAAAATAAAAGAAGAAATCCCAAAAGCGACAAAGGTCCACGATCGACCCCAACTGGGCTCCACTACTGATCGACTAGAACGAAACAACATAAACGGCAAGATCTCCATCGAACTCCTCCTTGAGCTCGGGTGCGTCACCTGCACGGTCTCATCGGCACCTGCAAACTGGTTTGGAAGTATCTGGTGAGTCACGAGGACTCAGCAATCTCACACCCGCGAGATCAAGACTATTTAAGCTTATAGGTAGGGTAAAAGGTATGAGGTGGAGCTGCAGCAAGCGACTAGCATATATGGTGGCTAACATACGCAAATGAGAGCGAGAAGAGAAAGCAAAGCACGGTCGAACAACTATGATCAAAAAGTGATCCTGAACTACTCACGTCAAACATAACTCCAACAACCGTGTTCACTTCCCAGACCCTGCCGAGAAGAGACCATCACGGTTACACACGCGGTTGGTGTATTTTAATTAAGATCAACTTCGGATTTTCTACAACCGGACATTAACAAATTCCCATCTGCCCATAACCGCGGGCACGGCTTTCGAAAGTTCAAACCCTGCAGGGTTGTCCCAACTTAGCCCATGATAAGCTCTCGCGATCAACGAAGGATATTCCTTCTCCCCGGGAAGACCCGATCAGTCTCGGAATCCCGGCTACAAGACATTTCGACAGCAATAAAACAAGTCCAGCAAAGCCGCCCGATGCGCCGACATCCTGATAAGAGCTGCACATATCTCGTTCTCAGGGCAACACCGGATTGTCCAAACTTCCGGTAGGCGAACCCAGAGTTGCCCCTGGTGGCCACCGGCGGCTGACGGTTTGGACCAACACTTAGACAAGCATTGGCCCGGGGGTCTAAATAAAGATGACCCTCGGGATGCGCGACTCCCAAGGGAAAAAGTAATAGGCCGAGGCAAATGGTAAAACCAATGTTGGGCCTTGCTGGAAAAGTCTTATTCAAAGCGAACTGTCAAGGGGGTCCCATAAATCACCCGACCGCGTTAGGGACGCAAAATCCGGGAACATAACACCGATATGACGGAAACTAGGGCGGCAAGAGTGGAACAAAACACCAGGCATAAGGCCGAGCCTTCCACCCTTTACCAAGTATATAGATGCATTAATTAAATAAGATATATTGTGATATCCCAACAAGTAAACATGTTCCAACAAGGAACAACAAGTCCATGATCCAACAAGGAACAAACTTCATCTTCACCTGCAACTAACAACGCTATAAGAGGGGCTGAGCAGAGCGGTAACATAGCCAAACAACGGTTTGCTAGGACAAGGTGGGTTAGAGGCTTGGTTTAACAATATGGGAGGCATGATATAGCAAGTGGTAGGTATCGCAGCATAGGCATAGCAAAAGAGCGAGCAATCTAGCAAGCAAAGATAGAAGTGATTTCGAGGGTATGGTCATCTTGCCTGAGATCCCGCAAGGAAGAAGAACGAGTCCATGAAGAATACAAACGGATGTAGACAAGCGGATCCTCGCAATCGCAACGTTATCGTAACTAACCTAAAGAAGCAACACCGGAAAGAAGCAAACAACAAAGTAAACAACCACCACATGAACATGGCATGATATGCGAGATGTGATATGCAATGCATATGCGTGTTTCGGAAGGAAAAAGACGAACAAGGCATAATCTTGGCAAACCAAGTATGCCACTGGAAAGGTGAGGTGATTTCGGTTGAAATCGATATAAAGATCACTGGAATCGGATGCACGGTTTGCAAATGACAAGCAAAACAAGAATGACAAGAATCTGCCATAAACAGCATGATGCTACTTAGCAAGCAACAAGAAGCTAAGCTACTACACCCAAACATATCAACAAAGCATATGACAGTAATCTACTCAAGATGCTTGAAAAAAGATGAAAACTGAGCTACGGCTAAATCACACCACAACAGGTTCAAACAATCATGGCAAAAGTGCAAAAGATAACAGGTTCACAGACTTGGTGAAAATACTAACATGACAGAAATTAACATCAGGATGACATGTTCAGAGCAATGAAACAACATGCTACAGGATCAGAACATAGCAAAGTAAGGCATGGAATGAATCTACTCAACGCACTTAACAAAAGTCCCTTACTGACCATAAGCAAAAAAGGACTAGAAAATATAATAACACCCATGTCAATTTAGCAAGTTTTGTTACAGGTTTCAGACTTGGCAGAAAACTGGACATGTCAAAAACAGATAACAAGTAGGCATGTTCGTGAGCTCGATGCACTCACTACAGAGAATTGCATGATAAACTAAGCATACATCCATCAAGAAGACATGGCATAGAAGCTATACATGGCAAGAACAACATCATAGCAAGCAAGGGTCAACTACAACAAGCTTGGCAAAATCGAATAACATGTAAACAATCTGCCAGCAACATTTTATAGCAAAAGTAGAGCTCGATTGACTCAAGATATGGCACTCCATAATTACAAACAAAGGCATGGATCGATAGAGAAAATCCTCAAGTTCAAAACACCCTTACTGATCATGCTCAAAATATGCATATATCTCTCGGAAACAACATGAACACATCGCATAAAAATAACGACAGGCAGGGACAGTGAAATTACTAAGTCTCTGAAATCAGCAACATCAAGTGCCCTAGTTTGCATGCTCGTGCTAGTCACCACAAAGATCACAAAAATACATGGCATAATTCTCTGGAAAGGTAACATGGCATATTACAAAACTGATATAGGACTCAACTTCATAGGAGGTACACATCAATCATGGCAAAAATGACAAAAGTGCATGTTCAGATAAGATTCAGAAACTAACATCACATAGCCCTCTTCTAACAGAATTTCGGGCATCAAGATGAGCTCGAATGAAAATGATGCAATGGAACTAAATGATGTACTCATAGAGGCGAACAATTTGACATATTATACGCCCGAAACGCAGCCACGGATGCAGAGATATGTCATGACGAACTTGTGATGATAATGTGAAAATATGAGGACTTAGAAGAAATCGAGGGGGGCGAAGGAGAAGTCAACCGCGGGCGCGGAAGCCGAGGTCCGCCGCGGATCTCACCGGAGATCTCGGGGATGGCGGCGGCGAGGCGTGGGGCGGCCGGATCCGGGGCCGGGGCGGCCGGATCTGGCGCCGGAGAGCTCGGGGATGGCGGCGGAGCTTCGGGGCGGCGCGGGGAGGCGGCGGTGCTCGCGGACGCCGGCGCGGCGGCGGTCGCCGGCGCGGTGGCGCGGGAGACGGCGGCGAGCGGCGGGGCGCCGAGGTGGCGGCGTCGGGCCGGGAGGCGAGCGGGCAGGCGGCGGAGGCGACTGGGCCCGCGGGGGCCTGCGGCGGGCCTGGCGGGCCGGCGGCGCGGGGGCGGCGGGGATGCCACGTGTCGCACGCGGATAGGCCCGGGGCGGCGGCGGGTTTCGTCCGGCACGCCTGGACACGTCCGGCGGCGCGGGGGCGACGGGGAGCTAGGGTTAGGGCGATTTGGACCCGAATTTGGAGGAGGGGGCACATATTTATAGGTAGAGGGGTCTAGGAAGCTCCAAATGGAGTGCGGTTTTCGGCCACGCGATCGTGATCGAACGACCGAGAGGATGGAGGGGACTTAGGTGGGTTTTGGGCCACTTAGAAGGGGGTGTTGGGCTGCACCAAAAGAGGCCTTTGCGGTTACCCGGTTAACCGTTGGAGTATCAAACGGACTCCGATCGACCCGAAACTTGATAGGCGGTCTACCGGTGCTATACCAAGACCGCTTGGCAAACCTCGGTCCATTCCGAGACCGTTTAACACCCGCACATGAAAAGAGGTAAAAGGGGATGCCGGGGGACATAGGAGCGCCGGATTGCAAAACGGACAACGGGGAAAATGCTCGGATTCATGAAACGAACACGTATGCGAATGCGATGCACATGATGACATGATATGAAATGCAGATGATGACATGGCAAAGTGCAACACACAAGAACATGAGATGGCAACGACGACGAATAACTGACGGACACCTGGCGCATCAGATCCGGGGCGTTACAAATCTACGTCAGAATAAATATGTGGCGGGATATTTTAGCAAGTAATCGGGATTGGCATGCCATCTCAGCTAAGTAGATTGAGTGCAGAACGGGGCAAGGAAGCTTCTTAAGCAGAGCATATTGACTGTAAACTACTTCGGCAAACATTGAGATTAACAGCATCTATCAGCTAACATTCAGCGCTACACCGACATGCACGGGGCCTCAGTCTAGAATGCGCGTACCGTAGGAGAAGCTGACCACCGTGCATCTCCACACGAACGTCGCCAGCGGTGGCGGCACTAACCGCCGTGCGCCTCCACAAGAACATCGCCACTGGTGGCGGCGCGGCTAGAGGACGACAGTCTACGAGAGCGTAATGTGAGAGCGAGAGGATCGCTGTGTGTCCCCTCGACGAACTGCGGCGCTGACGTATCGGCGCGGCGGGGAGGGCGGCTTTGGCGGAGCGAATGGAGTGGAGGGGGCGAGGGGGGAGGGGGGTTTGGGGAATATTATTGGCTAGTTGGCCGAAGGGCGGTTGAATTTGGGATTTGGGGGGAATTTTTTTGGGGGGGGGGGGGGGCGGGGGAATTTTTGTGCGGTGGGCGGGGGGAGTTTGGCGCATGGTCGGTTTCTCCAAGTGCAGTCCCATGTGTCAGTGAAGAGGAAAGCTGAAGCGTGTTCCGTTAGCGTGAGTCGTGTGCATGACTGAACGTGTGTGGGGTGCAATGTGACCGCGACAAGGGTGCGTTTAGTGTACCGCCTTTTTTCCTTTTAATAAACTAGGTGCTTCGCCCCCTAAAGAAAAAAAAACTTGGTGCTTCGCGCGATCCATCGATACTACTAAAAGTAACCCAGTAATCCCGACTAAAACAACGCGGCCGGGTCTTTTCCCGCGCGATATGCTAGGAGGTCGGCTTAGTTGGTTTTTTTAGGACGAGTAATGCTACACCTACGTAATCCTAGTAACGTAATTAACGTAATGTGAAACGTGTGAGCTGTTGATTGTAGAATGGGGGGAGGGAGGGGCCCACAACCATGAAAATCAAGGAGGAGAGAGAGAGGCAATTTACGTTAACCCTTTTGTAGGTTCCCGTAGATGTAGAAAGATGTGAAATGCGTGAATGTGTAGTGGACGTACTATTGGAGTGCCTAAGATAAATTGTGTATGTAGACTATATGTTTATTTTACTTCGCATGTTAGCTTTGTATCGGTTCAATAAAAAGCAGAGTTGGTGATGATGGTGTGCCTTCCATCCTATAACATAGGCCGTCCGATCTATATCTAACGGATAGGAAGGAAACTATGACAATTTACCCGCACTCCTCTCCACATTTGCAGATAAGGCCTTCCCTCGTTCATCCTTTTCTCCCACAAGATCTTGATGTTCCGTGCAATGCACGGGCATCTTGCTAGACTCCTACAATATACTATATTATTGGGAAATTTCATATACACCGGCCGAGATTAATGCAAACACGGCAGATTTTCATTACATTTTGAACTTTTATAGGACAGAAAAATAAAAGAAACCCAACCCTAAACCTATTCTATGGCGGCGACCGACGTCCTCCATCTGCTATCCCCATGTACGAGGGAGGGGTTCAAGACCCGTGAAGTGAAGGTGCGGTCTCTTGCGAGGAAGAGTAGAACACGGGAGATGGACTGGCCAGTTGGTACACCATGCCCTGCCGCCTCCCATGCCCTACTCATCCTCGGAGGAGTCCCCGACCTCGGCGGTGTCGTACGTTTGACGACGGCAAGTAATACGCGTGGCTGATGGTGCTTCCGTCGTCGGCAGCCAGCGTGGCCACCACTTGTGTGGCGAATTGAGCGAGGACGGCGACCTCGAGCTTCATCCCCGAAGACAAGCTCTCCCGCAGAGCGTTCACGCTCGCGGTCATGGCGGATGTGGTGCCAGGTAGCAGGACGATGCGCTATGGTGTCGAGGTTAGCTGGGCGTTGCCGCTTTAAGTAGCGCATTTCGGTGAGGCCAAGCATCTGGGCGCATCGTTAAGTCACCGGAATTGGTTCCTCGAGCACCGAGCCTCTTAACGATGGCATACGGATGGCCGACATGAATGCGGGTAGCTGGCGCCGGCTGGGAACGCACCGCGCTACGGCGCGAGGGGCGAGGGTTTTTGGTGTATTAGGGTAGTCAGCTGCGGTCGTGGCAACGTTGGAGATGCCCTTTGCTCACGTGCGACCCACATGTCATCGAAAAATCAAGACGACCCGGCATGGTCTCAGGTCCTGGGGATGCAGTAGTCCGCGCTACACCACTCCACGGACGCGTCGCGGCGCGCGCGCACTTTGGCGCCCCGTGCATCCTTGACGAGCCGGGTGTTGATCTGCTGGTCGTGCTACAACGCTAACACCACCCTCGGCACACTAAAACCCACCGTGTAAAGCGACGATGAGCTTGTCGCTCCCACATGACTCATTTGAACATTCCGTCGAGTATCATTCGCATGTGGGCCTAGACCATGCTTGTATTTCCAATGTTGTAATTTGTCCGACATGCATACAAACAAACAGTTCATTTAAAGTTTCACTTTGCCTCCACTACGTGTCGCTTCCTGTCTTAGTTTTGACATCCCATTCGGTTCATGCCCCGACACATCTTGACGAGATCGATTGATGTTGAGAGATCAATTTGCGTGTCGTGCAAGGAGATAAAGGTTTGGTCTGTTTCTATGATAGAAATGACCGGCGGGGGGGGGGGGGGGGGTCTTTGGGGATCAGAGGGAGTATATTGTATGTTCATAAGAGAAACGACCGTATTGTACCCACCCTAGTCCTCTTTCAATCGATCTCCGGACCCCGAGATGAAATCGAGAGAGAACAAGTGGGTGCATGTGTGACACGTAAGGCGGATTCAAAATTTTGAACTGGTGATCATAGCATCCACAAATCATATATAAAGGGTATTCAATGTTCGTTTCACTCTTGAACGTACAATATACTCCCTCTGATCCTTTCTAGTAGTTTACATATAAGTTTTATGTGTAGTCAAAGTATCTCTACTTTGATGAAACTTACAGAAGAAGTATCAACATTCAACAACGCCCAATCAATATTGTTAGATTCGTACGTACTCCTAGATTTGTATTCAAACATATATGGTTTCCAATTTGTTTTCAACCACGTGGATGTGCTTGTTCTCGCGCATGCTCTTCCTACTAGGATTTCGCCACGTATAGCCAGTCCAATAGTAACTTTTTAAGCTCCCTATCTGGCGAGTATCTTTGGACCCCAAAGAGTTGTATAAGTTGGAAAATGGAGATTTGCCTGTGGCATTGGCCGTTGGGCAGTTAGCTATTGCATTTGAAGGCTCCATAGAAAGAACCTGCAGGTACTATTATGATAGGTGGCTTTGAATCCAGTTTGTTAGTCGTTTGCATCTGGTTAACAAAAATAAGCTTGCATCCCTCCATTCATAGATCAGTCAGCTAAAGTTGTTAAAACAATAGTACTAGTGGAGTACTGACAACATCTATAGTAGAGTATGCAGTGCTCATAGTACTCCCTCCTTCCATTTATATAGGGCCTATGAGGAGGAGAGAGATGTGAAAAAGTAAAGGGAGTGAGCTCTCATGTAAGAGCCTAGCTATATACGCATTCCTAGTTAAATACAATAAATATGAAGAAAGAGATAGAGAGGAGATGGAAAAAGGTACTAATACAATAGCCAACCTTATATTTTTTTTTGGGAAATAGCCCACACTGTTGTATGAGTGCATATAGATGATGGCTATAGATGACATGGCAGTTCCTTATAGCCATCGGCTGGCTATAGTATTAACCATGCTCTAATGCGTTCTTCAAAACCGCCTCAGACTATTGGCAAGATTAATAGTACATGAGATGTATATGTGAAAATTATATCATTGGAAGCTCCTTTCACATATGAACTTGACCATATGCTTTGTGTAAGTTCCATGTCATATATTATTACTCTAACATTTGGTCAAAGTTAGCCTCGAAAAACGCATTAGGCCCTGTAGATGGAAGGAGGGAGTAGTAGTGGAAGTGGATCCTCTGACGTAGGTATCCCTGCCTTACCCTCCCTTTCATTCACTTACTAGCGGACCCCATGCTTGCTAGGCCTGGCATGTCAGTTACTCAATGGGTTCGGCCACGCCAAGGGATCTTCCTCCGTAGTATACTCCCTCTGTTTTTATTTACTCCGTATAAAACGGAGGGAGTGGTAGTATAAATGACGCGGGCGGGGGAGGGGGAGGGACGTCAGTTTGCTCTCAACTGTGGTCCCACAAGCGAGCGAAAATGCAAGACAAAGCGTGTTCCATTCGGTGAGCGACGTGGAGTGTCCAGCGTGCCGCGGTGCAATGCGAACGCAACAAGAGTGATGTACAGTTTAAACCGATTGACCGGTCATCACCGGTACCACTAATTACACCAGAACCTTCGCTGCTCGGCATACGCCAGCCACTGCCCCAAAACCACACCTCCTCTCTAGCCCATCCCCCCACCTTTTGATCCCCTAGCCCGCATCAAGCGTCCCCTAGTTCACTGGAAAGCCATGGTGCGCTGCAAGATCACGTACTACAAGATGTTGACGTCGGAGCGCCGCACAGAAATTGCGGCGGTGGTCGGCGCCACAGACCTCCGTTCCCAAGCTCGCTTTGCAGCGGGCCAATCCCTGAGTTCTCTGGAGCCAAGCTACAAGGAGGAGGAAGTCGATCCAATGTTCATGGCGGAGGTCGCGGCGCAGAAGGCCCCCGATGGGTATGAGACGATGGACGTCGACTTCGTGCCGGTGTCCGGGTCCCCCATGGTGTAGGCGGACCAACGGTTCAACCTGGCGATACTAAAGGAGGACCGGGAGGCAGAGGCTTAACTCAATGCGGAGCGCGCGCGTGCCGCTGCCATCAAGGCTCTCCTGCAGGCGGAACCGGATGTCATGGATGTGAACCAGGCGGCGGAGGATCAACTTGAGGCAGAGCGCGCGGATGCCACTGCCATCGAGGCCCTCCTGCAGGCGGTACCGGACGTCCTCGACTTGAACTGGGCGGCGGAGGCTCAACTCGATGCGGAGCACGTGGATGCCGCTGCCATCGAGGCCCTCCTGCAGGCGGAACCGGACGTCCTCGGCTTGAATCGGGCGGTGGAGACTCAACTCAACACGGAGCGCGTGGATGCCGCTGCCATCGAGGCCCTCCTGCAGGCAGAACCGGACGTCCTCGACTTGAACCGGGCGGTGCTCTCGTCCGTGCAGAGCGCCTGCACACTCCGCATGAACGAGTAGCTAGAGGTCGAGGACAACCACGGTGCAGAGACACACGTCGGCAGCTACGGCTGGTTCGCGCCGCGAGCCAAAGACGACGAGGCCCTCTCGTTCCACGAGCAGTGATAGTTTTTCTTTATGTTGTTGTTTTTAGGGATCTTTTGTTGTGTAAAAACATATATTGTTATGCAAGTCGCCTGACTTTCATCATTTGGGTCAGTCGACCATTTCAGGCTGTTGGATGAATATCCTATGTCTCCTAACCCTTCTTCCTCACCTCTTGTTCTTCCCCAACAGACCACCGCACGGGCCGTACGGATCCTCCCCAACATGCGATTGGATAAACATATTGTACGAACGAAAATTATGTGTCAGCGGTAGGATGGCTGAGTTTGGTTTGTTCACATGTGGTAGCACGTGTCAGTGAGGGTGCGTTCCCTTGGTTGGGTTTGCGGCGTGCAGGAGCGACAGTGTGAGGGTGCGGAGCGACAGTGTGAGGGTGTGGTGCGACCGCGACAGTCGTGCGCAAGTGTACCTCCTTTTCATTTTGAAAACTTTAGGCAAGCTTGGCAAAAATGTGTGGCGAAGTATGGCAATGCAAGGCCTAGGCCCAAACATGATAAGTACGTACGTACTAGGAGTACCGGTGTTAATAAAGAAAGGCGGGATTTTCCTTCGCGGGATTAATCGATACAAATCCTCGTTTGACATGTCAATTAATGCGTATTTTTTCTCCAAATCCCAAAGAGCTAACCATCTCACTCCTCATCGTTTGATTAATGCAGCGCCATGAAAACCAACCTTCTCACTTCCGCATGCATGCAAGCGTATATTAATGTCCTTGGTTGCTAGTACGAGGCAAACTGTCGGATTTTGGGTTCCGGCAGACCCTTAAGGTTCGAACTCTGGGGTGCGCGCGGAGATTATGCCCTCTATCTCTCCGTCTCGCAAAGATCTAACTACAGAAAGAACAACACAAAAGACACAGGGTTTATACTGGTTCGGGCCACCATTGTGGTGTAATACCCTACTCCAGTGTGGTGGGTGGATTGCCTCTTGGGCTGATGATGATGAACAATACAAGGAAGTACAGCCTCGTGAGGGCCTGTTCTTAGCTGGGGGGATGAACTGCTAAGGGAGTTCAACCGCCCTTCTCTCTCTCTGCTGCCTGGTTTCTTGATGGTCTTCCTAGATTGCTGGCTGCTCGTTTTCAGATGCCTCTACCCAGGGGGTGGCTAGTCCTATTTATAGGCAAAGGCCCTGGGCCTCTTCCCAAATATTGAGCGGGAAGGGCGCCAACAATTGGCCAATTTGAAGGGGAACATCCATTACACTTATCCTGACTAAAGTTGGTCCTCGCCTGCCAAAGGCCCTGTGGTGACGCCGCTCTGGGCTCCACGATGACCTCCTTCCCACCGTTGGACTGGTCTTGGTCTCGTTGCACCGAAATGGATGCCTTTGCTCGATCCTCTTGCCTGCGCTTGCCCCCTTTGCACCAAAGAGGAAAGGGAGGACACTGCACGGGCTGGCGCCCGCCTAGCGCCCTTGGTCGTCATGGCTTGCGTCATGGGCACCTCGTGAGGTACCCCGCCTTGATCTCTCCGCCTCCTTGTGAGCTAGCCTGACGAGGCCGCGCCTGAGGAAGCGCCGTGTCGTCTGCCCCGCGAGGCTTGGCCCCTCGCGAGGGTCTTGGGTCTTGTGTTGATGAAGATGGGCCGTGCTGGGCTCCCTTTGAGCCACGCCGCAGGCCACAGGCAGGCAAGTCTGGGGACCCCCGTTCCCAGAACGCCGACAGTAGCCCCCAGGCCCAAGGCGCGCATGGACTTGGCCGTGCTGAGAGGCGAAAGGGCAAGGGTGAAGCGCCGCGGGCCCTAACAGCCTGCGACCTTGGGCGCCGCCTGGCGGTTGATTGGACGTGGGCGTCTCCGCTTCCCCACGATGCCTCGATGATCGCGCGGATTGGACAAGTCCCTGCATGCAAATCGTGTCATGATTACCTGTGATCGTGGAGGCCGACGGTTGGCCTTCGCCGACTATAAGTACGGCACCGCGCGTGCCCTTCCAGTCCATCCCTCCTTGCTTTTCTCCTTCACCCTGATTCTTGCTCCGCCTTGCCGTGATGGCTCCGATCCGTCGGCTTTCTACATCGGAGAAGGGAACGGCTCCACGAGAGGGACCAGATCCACTCCCACCGAAGAAGCGGCTTGCCCTTCGCGGACGAGACGAGGAAGACCGCAAGGTGGTGTCGAGGCCTTGGTACGAGCGGCCTACGCCGGGGTTTCTGCTTCCCTTGTATGCCCACGTCGAGGTCCTCGGAGGGGGCGATGCCGATCCCCGTGGCCGGCGCCGTCGCCGGCGCCGACGGGTCACGAATGTGTGGGTCGTTCCTCCTGGAGTCCACGCCGAGGGCTCATCCCGCGAGCTCGTGCTCCACACCGCCATGCCTCCGCGAACTTGGATTCGCTTTCCCCCCTTCTTCGCCTATGTCTTCCCATAGGGAAGACTCCTGGAGCTATGGCTGCAGCACGCCGACTGCAGCACCCCCGCGACCGAGGCAGAGGTTGCGGTCCTTGCCTCGGGCGAGGTCTTCATGACTCGCGGCTGGGGCGAGATTGCTCGGGGTTGCAGAGCAAGGGGCGCCCTCATGATCCACCTGGAGTACGATGGTGCTTCGGTGATGTTCTTCAAGGTCTTCGACGTGAACGGGCGCCGGCTGGAGTGCTGCCCCAGGAGAGGTGGCCAAGACCCTGCCATGGTGAGGGCTAGGCCCGCCGACCGATCCCTGGACGGCTCCACAAGCGACGGGAGCGCCGGAGGATCCAGCGATCCCAGCGAGATCTTCGCGACTCCGGAGACGAGCGACGACAGCTACGAGCCCGCGAGCCAGCGCCGCTCCCGGAGCAGAGAGGGCTCGCTCGGCCGTTGCCGACTCTGATCTAGATGGGGTTGGCGCCGGTGCTTGACGGCCCACTGTTGATGATGGCATCATTTGTAGGGGCGCGCGTAGTTAGCATCCCTTAGGATCTGTTTCCTACAAGGAATCATACTGCGCCCGATGGGGGCTTGTAAGGTGTCTGTGATCCTTTTTGTTAATATGTAACTCCTGCTATGGAACCGTGCGAGTCGTCAATTCCGTCGTAGCTTAGTTCTCCCTTTCGAACCTCGCGAGGGCTTGGTGCTCTGCGTCGACAGGTCCCAGTCCCAAGGCCGCGTTAGTCGTCGCTGGTATGCTAGGTCGCGATGCCGTGGTCAAGGCCAGGAGGTGAGCGACCCGGGGTCCGGTAAGAGCCCCTGAGTCGCGATGCTCAGGAGGTCCCCTTTGGAGCCCAAGCAGCCGTCGCTCGGTGAGAAAGGGGAGCGACGTCGCTAGTACGGAATTGCGTTAAGTGCGGGGGTAATGCCACGGTAGCCGGTATCTTCAGGCGGTGACTTATCTTGCTAATCAGGGGCTGCTCCTGGTGTAGCGTCGGGTCTGCGCGGCAGTGGGAACGGAGTTGCTTGGCGAGGTCCTCACGCGAGCCCCTTCTCCCTCGCCTTTGCTCCCCTTTGTGCTCTACGTCCTCGGGTCCCAGCCCTCGAGCTGGTCTCAGCCGTCGCTGGTATGCCAGGTCGCGATGCCGTGGACAAGGCCAGAGGGTGAGGGCTGGGGAGCCAGTAAGAGCCCTGAGTCGCGATGCTCAGGCACCCCCCCTTTAACGCGCAAGCGGTTCGCGCGGACGAGGGCGAAGGGAACTTCATGAGGGCCTCGTCAAGCAATTCCCTCAGGGGATCCTGCAAGCTCATCATAGAAGGAGAAAAGGGTTGCCATGATGGCTATCAGTCGGTCGTTAGTTGTTTCTAGTTGGCGCAGGTGAGGTGTACTTGGGCGCCCGCGAGCCAGCGCGGGACTCACGGGGCCCTACCTCTAGGAGGGTTGCGCCTGGCACTAGGCCGTATCCTGCAAGTTTGGTTAGATGCCGGCACTCTACGTCCTCGGGTCCCGGCCCTCGAGCTTGTCTCAGCCGTCGCTGGTATGCCAGGTCACGATGCCGTGGACAAGGCCAGAGGGTGAGGGCTGGAGAGCCAATAAGAGCCCTGAGTCGCGATGCTCAGGTACCCCCCCTTTAACGTGCAAGTGGTCGACATGGAGAAGAAGAGGTGACGTGAACAGGCATCAAGTAATCAAGCATGATAGGCGAATGCATAGTTGGAAATAAACGCAAGGAAGATACACGCCGCTGGGCCTGGCCCGAGTGGCCTGGGGATGATGCAGCCCGAGGGGCGCCCCCAACAAAGCAAGCTAATAACCGAAAAGTAAAAAGGGATACATGCTACAGGGACGGACCCACGCAGCCTGGGAATGAAGCAGCCCTGGGAGGGCGTTCCCAGCCGGAAATGAAGCTTGAAAGATGTGACCTGGAGTTCTCGTGGACGAAGTGGTGTTGGTGCAGCAGACTCGGTGGGCTGCGGAATCCGATCCTCACGAGCCCCCAGGCCCAGGGGCCTCAGGAGGCTCCGGAGGCGCTGGTGGCTCCTCGCGAATCATCTCCATCTCCGCCAGGACTGCAGAACGCCTGTCTTCCTGAGTCTCCATGATGCCCCTCATGAGGCGTTGGTACGCAGCAGCCACGCTCGGCAAGCTGTAAGGCATGCGAACATAGCTGTGGGGTGGACCTCCACAACGCCCTACTTGCGAGGGCCAGAGGCGCTCCATCGTGGCGACCTGATTGAGCCCTGGTACGTCGATGCAGACGCGCAGCCCACCATCCTCGCCTGGATGGGGGGCCACAGCCGGTAGACGGCGGCAACCTCTCATGATTCTTGACTCCTGTAATTCTTGAACGACCTTGTTGATGAACTCCTACTGGTCCGACCTTCCTTGCCTCGCTCCTTCTTGAGGGAAACGTGCTTCGAAGCACGCCTCCATGTGGTGCCCAAGCGCCTCCCTCATGACCCTGGGCGGGTCGGTGGCCCTCCAGGTGAGAGCCCCTGAGCCCTGCCTGAGGAGGGCGCCATGCGCGCTTTCCTATGCGATGGAAGGAGGGTCCCCTTGGGCAGACGCGGGCCCTGAGGGGCCTGCCTCCTGAGGGGCCGGTCCGGATGACACCTTCTTCTTCTTGGGGGTGGTCTCGGGAAGCCTCCTGCTTCCGCGATCGGGGTCTTCTAGTGACGCGGCCTGAAAGGCTCGCTCCAAGGAACACACTGCATCCTTCTATTCACATGGCACCGTGATGACTCCGCCACTTCCTGGCATCTTGAGGACGTTGTAGCCATGATGAGTTACGGCCATGAACTTGGCCAGTGCTGGGTACCCGAGGATGGCGTTGTACGGCAGGCGGATGTGGGCGATGTCGAAGTCGATGAGCTCGGTGCGGTAGTTGCTACGGGCCCCGAAGGTGACAGGGAGGCGGACCTGCCCGATCGGGATCGTGGAACCGTCGGTGACTCCGGAGAAAGGCTTGGTTGGCTGAAGCTGGTCATAGGGCACTTGGAGATTGTTGAATGTTTCCACGGATAGGACGTTGAGCCCTGCTCCACCATCGATGAGGGTCCTTGAGGGAGTCCTGGATTAGGGGGTGTTCGGACAGCCGGACTATACCTTCAGCCGGACTCCAGGACTATGAAGATACAAGATTGAAGACTTCGTCCCGTGTCTGGAAGGATCTTTCCTTGGCGTGGAAGGCAAGCTAGGCGTGCGGATATTCAAGATCTCCTACCATTGTAACCGACTCTGTGTAACCCTGACCCTATCCGGTGTCTATATAAACCGGAGGGTTGTAGTCCGTAGGACAACCATCATCATACACAATCATACCGTAGGCTAGCTTTTAGGGTTTAGCCTCCTTGATCTCGTGGTAGATCTACTCTTGTACTACCCATATCATCAATATTAATCTAGCAGGAGTAGGGTTTTACCTCCATCAAGAGGGCCCGAACCTGGGTAAAATAAAGTGTCCCTTGTCCTGTTACCATCCGACCTTGACGAATAGTTCGGGACCCCCTACCCGAGATCCGCCGGTTTTGACACCGACATTGGTGCTTTCATTGAGAGTTCCTCTGTGTCGTCGCCTTTAGGCCCGATGGCTCCTTTGATCATCAACAACGATGAGGTCCAGGGTGAGACTTTCCTCCCCGGACAAATCTTCGTCTTCGGCAGCTTCGCTCTGCGGGCCAATTCGCTCGGTTGTCTAGAGCAGATCGAAAGCTACGCCCCTGGCCATCAAGTCAGGTTTGGAAGCTTAAACTACACGGCGGATACCCGCGGAGACTTAATCTTTGACGGGTTCGAGCCACAGCCAAGACGGGTTCGAGCCACAGCCAAGCGCGCCGCACTACCTCGAGGGGCATGATATAGCTCTGCCTCCGAATAGTGCCCTGGAGGCCGCACACGCACCGGCCCCAATCCTCGACTCGGAGCCCGCTGCGTTCTTTGAGGATGAACGGTTGGATGTCACCTCGGGGGCTGCGATCTTGAAGGCGATCGAGCCAAACACCAGCCCCGCACTCTCCACGCCCATGACTCCAGGGAGTCGGATTCTTCTCCGAACTCCGGGCCTCCCGTGCCCCTGCCGATCGAATCCGATTGGGCGCCTATAATGGAGTTCACCGCCGCGGACATCTTTCAGCACTCGCCTTTCGGTGATATCCTGAATTCTCTCAAGTCTCTCTCTCTATCAGGAGAGCCCAGGACGGACTATGGTCTGCGAGGTTGGGATTCGGACGACGAAGAAATTCAAAGCCCACCCACCACCCACTTAATAGCCACTGTCGATGATTTAACCGACATACTTGACTTCGGCTCCGAAGACTTCGACGGTATGGACGACGAAGGAGGAGACGAACAAGAACCAGCACCTGTAGAGCGCTGGACCGCCACCTCGTCATATGACATATATATGGTGGACGCTCCAAAGGATGGAGATGGCGATGGAACAGCGGAGGATAATACCTCGAAAAAAAAGCCAAAACGCCGGCGTCAACGGCGCCGCTCTAAATCCCGCCATAGCAAAAACGGTGATTCCGGCACAGGAGATAAATACTACCCCGGATAGCGCCGAAGAACACCAAATCCAGGAAGATTCGGCGCAGGAAGATGGAGAAGCCAGCCCTCATGAGAGAGCGGCAGAGCGAGAGGTTGAGGATGACAACTACATGCCTCCCTCCGAAGACGAGGCAAGCCTCGACGACGACGAATTCGTCGTACCATCAGACCCCGCCGAACAAGAGCGTTTCAAACGCAGGCTTCTAGCCACGGCGAATAGCCTAAAGAAAAAGCAGCAACAACTTAGAGCTGATCAAGATTTGCTAGCTGACAGATGGACTGAAGTCCTTGCGGCCGAAGAGTATGTACTCGAGCGCCCCTCCAAAAATTATCCTAAGCGCAGGCCGCTACCCCAATCAGAGGGGGAAGCACCTACATTACCAATGCATGACATGGCAGACCGGCCACCTCGCAGCTGCGACCGAGAGGCCTGTTGAACCTCTAAACAAGCCATGCCCCGGTGCCGCTCAACTAAGGCACGGGAAAATGAGCCAGACCTGCGAGACGTACTGGAGGATAAAGCAAGGCAAACAAGATCGATCTATGGATCGCACAGACGCCCAATGACACGTGATGATGATCTTCACTCCGGATACAATAAATCCGGCCGGTCCGAACACAACAGGCATAGCTCTTCTGAGCTGCATCGTGACATAGCCCAGTACAGGGGCGCCGCACACCCACTATGCTTCACAGATGACGTAATGGATCATAAAATCCCAGAGGGTTTCAAACCCGTAAACATCGAGTCGTACGATGGTACGACAGATCCGGCAGTATGGATTGAAGATTATCTCCTTCACATCCACATGGCACGTGGCGACGATCT
The DNA here is from genome assembly GCA_032464435.1 of Aegilops umbellulata. Classification (NCBI taxonomy): domain Eukaryota; kingdom Viridiplantae; phylum Streptophyta; class Magnoliopsida; order Poales; family Poaceae; genus Aegilops; species Aegilops umbellulata. Next base: position 343,321,084 of record CP136056.1, on the reverse strand, counting down.
ACATGCCATCAAATATCTCCCCCTCAAGCTCAAAGGACCAGCCCGGCACTTGCTTAACAGCCTACCAGCGGACTCATTTGGTTCTTGGGAGGACCTGGAAGTCGCATTCCTCGACAACTTCCAGGGGACCTATGTGCGGCCACCGGACGCTGACGACCTAAGCCACATAATTCAGTAGCCAGAAGAATCGGCCAGACAATTCTGTACACGGTTCCTAACAAAGAAAAATCAGATAGTCGATTGTCCGGACGCAGAGGCCCTAACAGCCTTCAAACATAACATCCGCGACGAGTGGCTTGCCCGGCACCTGGGACAGGAAAAGCCGAAATCTATGGCAGCCCTCAAGACACTCATGACCCGCTTTTGTGCAGGCGAAGATAGCTGGCTAGCTCGCAGCAACAACTTATCAAAGAACCCTGGTAATTCGGATACCAAGGACAAAAGTGGCAGGACACGTCGAAATAAGCAAAAGCGCCGCGTTAGCAGCGACAGCAATGAGGATACGGCAGTAAATGCCGGATTCAGAGGCTATAAATCCGGTCAGTGGAAAAAGCCATTTAAAAAGAATACCCAGGGCCCGTCCAGTTTGGACCGGATACTCGACCGCTCGTGCCAGATTCATGGCACCCCCGAAAGGCCAGCCAATCACACCAACAGGGATTGTTGGGTGTTCAAGCAGGCAGGCAAGTTAAGAGCCGAACACAAAGACAAGGGGCTGCATAGCGACGACGAGGAGGAGCTCAGGCCGCCGAACAACAATGGACAAAAGGGGTTTCCCCCACAAGTGCGGACGGTGAACATGATATACACGACCCACATTCCCAAGAGGGAGCGGAAGCGTGCGCTACGGGACATATACGTGATGGAGCCAGTCGCCCCAAAGTTCAACCCATGGTCCTCCTGCCCGATCACTTTTGATCGAAGGGACCACCCCACTAGCATCCGTCACGGCAGTTTTGCCGCATTGGTTCTTGACCCAATCATTGACGGATTTCATCTCACAAGAGTTCTTGACCCAATCATTGCTTTATCAGGATACAGTGCGGAAAATGGGCATAGATCCATCAAGGATCAAGCCCACAAGGACGACCTTTAAAGGCATCATACCAGGTGTAGAGGCCAATTGCACAGGCTCTGTAACACTTGATGTGGTCTTCGGATCTCCGGATAACTTCCGAAGCGAAGAGTTAATCTTCGATATAGTGCCGTTCCGCAGTGGCTATCACGCCCTGCTCAGAAGAACCGCATTCGCTAAATTCAATGCGGTGCCACACTACGCATATCTCAAGCTCAAGTTGCCAGGCCCTCGAGGAGTAATTACGGTCAATGGAAACACTGAACGCTCACTCCGTACGGAGGAGCACACGGCGGCCCTCGCAGCGGAAGTACAAAGCAGCCTGTCAAGGCGACTCTCCAATCCGGCCGTTAAAAAGCCGGACAATGCAAAGCGCACCCGGAGTAACCCGCAACAAGACCACCTGGCACGTTCGGAGCAAGCGTAGAAATACGGCCCCAACCCCAGCCATCGCAACATAGCGGAGCTACTACCTCAAGTACACAATTACACCCTCGAAATTCCATGGGCACAGGGGGAGGGGCACATTAATGACATGCTTACAATACGGCGTCAAACGTACTAGGGGCTGCCGGATTTTTTTAACTTTCAGGACTCCACACTCTGGATAACCTGTTCAGCTTTGCTGCCGCACAGATGATGCAAGACCCAGGGAAGCAGACAAAGCTACACCGTATTACGGAACACTCAGGTGGTCTCTATTTCGAGCGATATATCTGTTTCTAAATTCTGCGGCCTGCCCCTGGTCAGGACATGTTAAATAGTCTAATATCTTTTTGCTTATCGCACTACTTGTATCGTTCGGCTTTGATGAATAGCCTCTCTATAAACAATGCATAGCTTTTCAACTATTTTTTGCATTGTCCTCTTTTAATATATATGTTCATTAAATAAACATGATCGCAACCGTACACCATGGTACGGCAAAACACGCCAGGGACTTCATTACCCTTCTATCTGGTGTGAGAAGTCCGTACACTTTCATAAGTGCGGCACCCCGAACTTATAGCACTATATGCATCGGCTCCGAATCATGATTTTGGTCACATGTTGGGTTTGCCCGGCTCCTATGTTTTGGTGCCTTACATTCCGCTATATCGGCTAAGGTAGCACTAGGAGAACCACTGCAATTGTGCCCCAGTTCAGCTGGGTTAAGCACCTCAGTGGAGAAAGCCAAAACAGACTGTCATGATAAGGTGTGAGACCAGTCGCTGTTCGAGAGGTTTTTCGAGTCCTTAAAGACTTATGCCGCTTCGAGCGAGGAGCTGGCTATGTCCGGCCAAAGGCATGGATAGCGCCCCGAATTCGGCCTTCTGAACTAGGGGCTTCGCCGAAATTTAAAATTATAACGTTCTATGGCTAAGTGAGAGTGTTCAAGCATTATAGTCCGATTGCCTGGTTCGTTGTGCTGAGCGCCTCCCTCGAAGGACCCAACTATGGGAAAAAGAGCCCTTAGGTTTATCCCGAACACCCCAGCACTAGTGGCATGGGGGCAGAAGCCGACGACTGGCCATCTCTCAATTTTTGATAAACGGCCGCACAGAAAATAATATTTTAAATTCAATAAGCATTGCTTAGCGCATATGAACAAGTTTTCAGCGCACAGGGTACAAACGAGCGAGTTCATTCAAATACTACATCGTTAGTACATTCAACCGCGGCAAGGCGGGCTCCGGCAAGAATTTCCTTGTAGTAGTTCTCGGGCTTGCGATGCTCCTTCCCCGGCGGCGGCCCGTTCTTCACCATCTTCTCTCCGTCCAGCTTACCCCAGTGTACCCTTACACGGGCAAGGGACCTCCGGGCACCTTCAATGCAGGCCTCCACCAGCCGCCGCACTAGCCCAAAATAGCTCCCAGGCAGGGCCTCTCCAGGCCACAGCCGAACTAGTAAGCCCTTCATGGCCTGTTCGGCCGCCTTGTGGAGCTCGACCAGCTGTTTCAGCTGATCGCTCAAAGGCACAGGGTGTCCGGCCTCAGAATATTGAGTCCAGAACACACTGTCCGTCGAGCTGCCCTCTTCAGCTCGGTAGAACGCGGCGGCGTCGGATACGCTGCGGGGAAGATCAGCGAACGCCCCTGGAGAACTCCGGATTCGGGTAAGTAACAGGTAGTTTACTTTTATATTCCTACTTTTGCATTGAGAATGCCTTACCCATTGCTATCTTTTTCACCTCCTCCAACTCTTGGAGGGCCTTTTGGGCTTCGGCCTTGGCACTCTTGGCGGTCTCAAGGGCCGACGCGAGCTCGGATGCTTGCGCTTTTGACTCAAGCTCCAAACTCTCATGTTTTTTCATGAGAGCTTGCAGCTCTTGCTGCACCTCGCCGACCTGAACCCCAAGCCTTTCTCGCTCGGCGCGCTCCTCGGCCATTTTCTTTCCGGCCTCAGCCAGCGCCTGCTTCAGGGCTGCCACCTCGGTTGTGGCCCCTACAATAAGCAGTACAATCCTGTTATTTCTTTCTGCAATCAAGCCTCTCTATAGGCACCTTTTTTTAGGGTATTTCTTACCTTCTTTCTCCTCGAGCTACCGTTTGGCAAGGCCGAGCTCTTCCTCGGTCCGCCCGAGGTCCTTTTTAAGGACATCCACCTGCGCAGTCAGTGCGGCAGTGGACAGTAGCGAAGCCTGCATACGCATATTTGACTTTTTGTTGTTAGACTCCTGCAAAAATTACTAGATCCTCTATTCGGCTTTTCTTTCCGAACACCGAACAGAGCATCAGGGGCTACTGTCTATGCGGTAAATAATTTGCATATTTTTACTTACCTCGAAGCCTGTTAGAAGGCTAGCACAAGCTTCCGTCAGTCCGCTCTTGGCGGACTGAACCCTTTGGATCACCGTACTCATAACAGTACGGTGCTCCGCGTCAATGGCGGCGCCCTCAAGCACCTCCAGCAGATTGTCCGGCGCCTCTGGTTGGACAGAGGTCGCCGGCTCAGACGGCTTACTCCTCTCAAAAGGAGTTCGCCCACCGCAGACCAGGACTGTCGAGTCCGTCGCGGTGTCCGGCACAAAGCCGGACTTGGAGCCCTGGGGGGTTTCATCCCCTTTACTCATGGGGTCCGGAGGATTGCCTTGCGGCTCCTCCAAGACTATCTCCTCCTGCCCTAGAGCTTGGCGGGATGCCATTTCAGCGTCATCCGCCCTGCAGGGGGAGACAGCGGGCAGAACAGAGTTCACGTCCGACGAATCCAGGGAGCCGCTCGACGAATCGTCGAGTTCGGCCGGGGCGGGCTGCATAAATTACGAGCGATATTAGGGAAAGCCGCGCATTAAAAGAATATCATGAGTCACTCTGGTATATAAGTACTTACGATTTCGCCGGACGCTTGGTTCTGTCCGGCCACTCCTCTCCGCCCTCTTCGGCGTCGTGGGAGTAGTCCGGCGAGGGGTCTTCGTTTTCCTCGACCCCTCGGCCTCCCCCGTTGGGGTGGCCTTCTTCTTCTTTTCTCCTCCCGCTGGGGGGAGAGCTTTCTTGTTCCTCCTCCTCGTTTTCACGAGAGGAGAGCGTCGCGGCCTCGTCAGATGACGAGTCCGACACCACCATGTTGCGGGAACTCTTTCGAGTCCCGGTGGTTTTCTTCTTCTTGGCCTTCTTCTCCGGCACCACATAAGGTGCCGGAGCCAGCAGCTTCACCAAGAGAGCTGGGGATGGGTCTTCGGGCAGGGGAGCCGGACAGTTAATTGGTCCGGATATAGCCCGCCAAGCCTGTCAAAGGTAAAGGGAGTTTAGATCCCGCATAGAGTTAATCTATGAAGAAGAGCATAACAAACCTATCAAAGGTGCAGATAGCTTACCTCGCTGGCATGATGCTGCGAGCTATATCCGCGGTCCTCGGAAGCGGATGTGGGGGACTCGGCACCTTTGGTCAGCACCTTCCAGACGTCTTCATACGTCGTGTCGAAGAGCCTACTGAGGGTTTGGTGCTGCGCCGGGTCGAATTCCCACAAAGTAAAATCCCGTTGTTGGCACGGGAGGATCCGGCGAACGAGCATGACCTGGATCACATTGATCAGCCGGATTTGCCTGTTCACCAGGGACTGGATGCACGTTTGCAACCCAGTCACTTCTTCCTCGTTGCCCCACGACAGGCCAGTCTCTTTCCAGGACATGAGCCGCGTGGGAGGTCCGGATCTGAACTCGGGGGTTGCGACCCATTTCGGATCGCGTGGCTCGGTGATATAAAACCACCCGGACTGCCACCCCTTTAGGGACTCCACAAAGGAGCCCTCAAACCAGAGGACGTTGGCCATCTTGCCGGCCATAGCGCCTCCGCACTCCGCCTGGGTGCTGGACACCACCTTGGGCTTGACGTTGAAGGTCTTGAGCCAGAGGCCGAAGTGGGGGCGGACACGGAGAAAGGCGTCACACACGACGATAAACGTCGAGATGTTGAGGACAAAGTTCGGGGCCAGATCATGGAAATCCAGGCCGTAGTAGAATATGAGCCCCCGGACAAATGGGTGAAGTGGAAAGCCCAGTCCGTGGAGGAAGTGGGGAAGAAAAACTACCCTCTCATGGGGCCCTGGGGTAGGAAGAAGCTGCCCCTTCTTAGGAAGCCGATGCGGGATGTCCTTGGACAAGTATCCAGCTTTCCTTAGCTTTTTTACTTGGGCCTCCGTAACGGAGGAGGCCATCCACTTGCCTCCCGCTCCGGACATAGTTGGAGAAGGTTGAGGAAGGAAGAGCGGACTTGGGCGCTGGAGCTTGAGTGCGCGAGAGATGGATTGGCAAAGGAGGAAGAAGCCGTAGGTTAAAAAGGTGAATCCTTATCCCTTTATACAAGCGGGTGCGGTTAGGCATCCCCACCTACCTAATAAAACTCACTTGCCTCCCAAGCGCCGCGGTAAATGGCGCGGTTGGGTTACCCACGTCCGTATTGATGAGAATCCTGTTAAAAGGGGGACACGATCTCTGCTTTGACAAGACGTGCCAAGGAAATCGGCTCGCTAAACACGCGGAGGTGGAACAATGAAAACAATTTATATAAAGAGCTTGGCCGCAGTGTTATGACGCACTGCGGAATACGTGAGCAGATTTGATTTGTGTTAATATTATTCTCTGTATGGCAATATGTGGAAACTTATTTTAAAGGGCCGGACACTATTTTTGGTGTTTTGTAATCTTCTTGAAGAACTTGGTGGAGGAATCCGCCTTGCAATGCTAAAGACAATCTGCGCGCCGGACTCGTCTTCATTGAAGCCTGGTTTAGGGGCTACTGAGGGAGTCCTGGATTAGGGGGTGTTCGGATAGCCGGACTATACCTTCAGCCGGACTCCAGGACTATGAAGATACAAGATTGAAGACTTCGTCCCGTGTCCGGAAGGATCTTTCCTTGGCGTGGAAGGCAAGCTAGGCGTGCGGATATTCAAGATCTCCTACCATTGTAACTGACTCTTTGTAACCCTAACCCTATCCGGTGTCTATATAAACCGGAGGGTTGTAGTCCGTAGGACAACCATCATCATACACAATCATACCGTAGGCTAGCTTTTAGGGTTTAGCCTCCTTGATCTCGTGGTAGATCTACTCTTGTACTACCCATATCATTAATATTAATCTAGCAGGAGTAGGGTTTTACCTCCATCGAGAGGGCCCGAACTTGGGTATAATAAATTGTCCCTTGTCTCCTGTTACCATCCGACCTTGACGCACTGTTCGGGACCCCCTACCCGAGATCCGCCAGTTTTGACACCGACAATCCTGGTGACCAGTACGTTGCTGATGACTGGGGAGCAAAGCATCCGGAGGACCCCGGCTGTGGCCGCGCACTTGAGCTGATCCGCTGAGCTGAACGTGATGGTGCACGCCGACCACCTGAGAGGGCGCGTTGCTTCGAGCCTGGGGAGGACTGCATTCACTTCGCGGGCAAACTGCTTGAAGATGCGTTGGGAGGCTGGTGCTTGAGCTCCGCCCAGGATGCAGGCGATTGCGCGCGGCTCCTGGAATCCCCCAGCCCCCTTGTCTTGATGGCGATCCTCGTTCCTCCTTGGCTGAGGTGGCGGTGGAGGGAGGCCTGCGTTGCCCTGCAGGCGATCCTCGTGAGGCTGATCCCGCCAATCCCCCTCGCGAGGCAAGTCTCGCCAGCGGTCCTCACGAGGTTCATCACGCCATCCTTGGCGCGGGCCGCGGTCTTCCGAGCGTCCTAGGTTTCTTCCTCCTCCTTGGTCGTAGCCCCGGTCAGCGTGGTCGGGACGACGGCTGATCCTCCCTTCTCTCACGGTGCGGAGCTCTTGGCATTCATTGGTGTTGTGGGTGTGGAGGTCGTGGTACACACAGTACCAGTTGCCCCTGGAGGACTCGGGCAGATCCTTGCCCCGCTAGGTATCAGGCTCTGCCACGAGCACGGCAGCCACCCTTGCGCTTCACGTCCTTGGGCTTGGGTTTCTTCTCTTCTGGGTCCGCGGCAGGCAGCTCGAGGAGGGAGAGACGCCCCTCCTCATCCCTGGCGCACTTGGTCGCCAAGTTGAACAGCTCCAGGGAGGTGCACAGGTCTTCATGCATCGCCAGTTCCTCCTTCATCTTGACGTCGCGCACACCATCGGAGAAGGCCGAGATGATGGCTTCCTCGGACACCTTGGGGATCTTGAGGCGCGCACTATTGAAGCGCTGGATGTACTTTTGCAGGGTCTCTCCGGGTTGTTGCTTGATGCGGCGCATGTCGCTCACGGCGGGCGGCCGGTCGTGAGTACCTTGGAAGTTGGCGATGAAGCGGGTGCGCATCTGGTCCCAGGAAGAGATCGTGCCCGGGGCCAGGTTCAGGAGCCAGGTGCGAGCTCCTTCCTTGAGCGCCATGGGGAACCAGTTCGCCATGACCTTTTCATCCCCATTGGCAGCTTCGATGCCCAGCTCGTAAAGCTGGAGGAACTCTGCAGGGTCGGTTGTGCCGTCATAGCGAGGAGGCAGGTCTGGCTTGAACTTGCCGGGCCACGCGACGCTGCGCAGCTCGGTGGTGTAGGCGCGGCAGCCTGCGGTGGCCACGGGAGGCTTCGGTCGAGGGAGAGCTTGGCCTTGAGGGTCCCCATGCACTGCAGCTGGGGGCAGCGCGGGGTCTTGACGTGCCGGGGCTAGAGCAGGGAGCGCCCGGGCAGCCTCTTGCGGTTGAGGGACTTCTTGGCAGCTCCGTTCTTGCTGGGCTGGCGCCTGACGGAGCGGGTTCCGCCCAGGGGCCACGCGCCTTGGAGCCATGGCGTCTTCTTGGAGAGGAGGCGGCTGGTACACCCCCGTAGCTTCATGGCCCGCGCGGGGCGGGGTGCGGCGCAGCGGAGCGGACGACGCAGGAGAGCCCCCTGCGGCGCGGACGAGCTCGGCGACGCGGTCGAGCCATTCTTCGTAGACGTCGTCGACGAGACGGTAGCGCGGGAGCTCGTTTGCTGCGATGAGCGCAGCTCGAGCATCCAAGGGTGCGCGGAACGCGCGGGACGAAGAGCCAGCTGGCGTGAGCGATGGAGTAGTGGTGCAGCCGTCTTGCCGCACGGACGGGTGATGAGACGACGCTTGCTGCTCGTTCCCCGCCGGGCCGGTGGCGGCATTTATGGCGGGCGACGGGGAACGTCGAGGACGCCCACCGACAGGAGCTGTCTGGGCGACGCGGGAAGCGATGGCGGCCCGACGCTCGGCGCGGGCCCGACGAGCGTCAGACATGGATGCGGCGGCCGGAGTAGAGCGGAGCGGTGGAAGACAAATTCCGGCGCACCCCTACCTGGCGCGCCAAATGTCGGATTTCGGGTTCCGGCAGACCCTTAAGGTTCGAACTCTGGGGTGCGCGCGGAGATTATGCCCTCTACCTCTCCGTCTCGCAAAGATCTAACTACAGAAAGAACAACACAAAAGACACAGGGTTTATACTGGTTCGGGCCACCATTGTGGTGTAATACCCTACTCCAGTGTGGTGGGTGGATTGCCTCTTGGGCTGATGATGATGAACAATACAAGGAAGTACAGCCTCGTGAGGGCCTGTTCTTAGCTGGGGGGATGAACTGCTAAGGGAGTTCAACTGCCCTTCTCTCTCTCTCTGCTGCCTGGTTTCTTGATGGTCTTCCTAGGTTGCTGGCTGCTCGTTTTCAGATGCCTCTACCCTGGGGGTGGCTAGTCCTATTTATAGGCAAAGGCCCTAGGCCTCTTCCCAAATATTGAGCGGGAAGGGCGCCAACAATTGGCCAATTTGAAGGGGAACATCCAGTACACTTATCCTGACTAAAGTTGGTCCTCGCCTGCCAAAGGCCCTGTGGTGACGCCGCTCTGGGCTCCACGATGACCTCCTTCCCACTGTTGGACTGGTCTTGGTCTCGTTGCACCGAAATGGATGTCTTTGCTCGATCCTCTTGCCTGCGCTTGCCCCCTTTGCACCAAAGAGGAAAGGGAGGACACTGCGCGGGCTGGCGCCCGCCTGGCGCCCTTGGTCGTCATGGCTTGCGTCATGGGCACCTCGTGAGGTACCCCGCCTTGATCTCTCCGCCTCCTTGTGAGCCAGCCTGACGAGGCCGCGCCTGAGGAAGCACCATGTCGTCCGCCCCACGTGGCTTGGCCCCTCGCGAGGGTCTTGGGTCTTGTGTTGATGAAGATGGGCTGTGCTGGGCTCCCTTTGAGCCACGCCGCAGGCCGCAGGCAGGCAAGTCTAGGGACCCCCGTTCCCAGAACGCCGACACAAACCCCATCAATTTTGCCTCGATTAGTGTTAGTGGCCTTTTGCAAATTGTAATTTTGATATACTGGCCTTGTGTACAAAAAAATGGAGGTAGTAACTATTTGACTTCCCCATTGCGGTGACGTCGACGATATCTCGAATGTTGTGGTTTGACAAACTGCATTCGATGGAGAACACTATTGAGGGAGACCACTGGACGCAAGTGCGGCCTGCAAGATGAGACAACCACCTTATTTGCATCCAGGAAGTCCGTTGAACCAAAGGACACGTAAATGTACTAGTACTAGTAGTACACAATAGCGTCGTCCGTCCAGCTTAGTGCGGTGAGGTGGTTTCTCAAAGAATACGATGGAGAAGCGGAGTCAGTGAAGAGTGAAATGATTGTTGCTTCGTCCGTGCTTTGTGATTTGACGCCTCAATGCTTTGCGATTCGTGATAGAAGGTACAGGGGAGTAGACTTTGTGCTCTATACGGTACATGCGTCCAAGCACGGGAGCAAGAGGAGAGACATTGCATTTTTCTATTCCTTCAATCAATCAATCAGGGAGCTTCGGTTCCATCTTTTTGGCATTGGCAGCACCGTCCACAATGGTTCCCATCGATGCCAAAAGCTATTTTCACATTTGGCTACACATTGTGGATGCCCTTAACCATACCACTTGGTTTTGCTCCTGTGTGCTATCTATACAAATCTCAATTATATTGATCTAAAAAATTATGGAATCAAGATTAGCAAAAAGGAGGTGATTTTCCCGCGTGGATGGCGGGGGAGGTTTCTTATTTTTTAGAGGACCTTGGCCTGGCGGTTTGCTAACATGCGGTCCCATGTGTCAGTGCTTTACCAAGCGATCCGCATCCCACATGAGGCAGAACAACGGCAGAAGCAACACGTGGTTAACTTGAAGAAGATCTTACAAAAAAACCTGAAGAAGATGAGGGAGAAGCGGATTCAGCAATGAGTGAAATGATGGTTGCTTCATCCCTCCAACTTCTTTTTTAGCATTATTACTTTGTCCCTAAAACTTAACCGCGAGAAAGGTGCACCTTTGTGGTTTGACGCCTCATTCCTCATTACTACGCCGACGCCATGACTGGGGTGCTTCACCCCTGCTTCTCTGCACTGTATTTCAGTATGGCACGTGGACCCGGTAGCATGATGTCCCACATGTCAGCGAACGAGACTAGAACATTTATGAAAGCGAGCGCTCCATGAACTGTCACTTGTACTGTATAGTACTATAGTTTTGATGTTTCACATGATCCATCTATACAAACCCGATTAAACAGGAAAAGGGCGGGATTTTTCCCGGGCGGTAGATGATACTGGCCATACATTTGAAAGGCAATTTTAAGGTATGCACACTGAATAATTAAGTACAATATGATATCTAGTAAAACTCAAAACACATATGATTTATTGTGTTACCGTGTAGTAGTAGTGCTCTATTGCATAGTTGTTAGATGTAACATGCTAGAACGTGTAGAGATGTAGCTTTGGAGGGCCTACAGAGAGAAAAGCGTAATACGGTCACCGAACTTCAGAATACGCTCATTACGGTCACTATATACATTTTGCGGTGATTATACGGTCACTTGCTCACCGTTCAACATCAGATTGCACTCTGTTGACCGGCCAAATAGTCTGCGTGGCACCATGTTGACTAGTTAAACTGACCATGTTCCTTTTGGGTCCCACATGTCAGTTCACATAGGAAAAAGGTCAGACAAACACAAATTTACCCAGGCGAGACAAGACTCCAACCTGTGCGCGGGAATCACCTGGTTGTGTATGTGTCTGTCAGGGCCTGGTGTGTGCGCGTGTAGGTGTAGGTTGAGCACTTGAGCATGAGAGTGTGTGTTGGTCGTGTGGTGTGTGCATGCATGTGTGCGTGTGTGTGCGCGTGTGAGTGTTGCGTGCATGCGTGGCTGCATGTGTACGCGTGAGTGTTGCGTGCGTGCGTGGCTGCTTGTGTTCGTGTGAGTGTTGCGTGCATGCAGTTCGTGTGCATGCGCGCATGTGCATATAATCACCACACCAGCTCATGTGTGTTAAAACAGATGGCTCAACATACCAATACAAGGCCACCTAGTCCGATGTGCCCACGGTCATGACTTCGAACCACCGTCCAATATTTTTTTGTCGTTTGTTTTCATTCTTACTAGCAAGATGCCCGTGCGTTGCACGTAACATCAAGATGCATTTGTATGACTAGTTTATCTTGTGAGAGAAAAGGATGAAGGAGGGAAGGCCTTATTTGCAAATGTGGAGAGGTGTGTGGGTACCTTTTTGCAAAATTGCCATAGTTTCCTTCCTATCCGTCAGATATAAATCGGACGGCCTATGTTGCAGGATGGCGGGCACACCATCATCACCAACTCTGTTTTTTATAAGAGTGTAGAATAGTACATACAAGCCGACAGGTGGGACAATGGTAGTGAGATAATGTGATGCAACACTAGAGGTGCAACGTGGAGCGTTTAACTGGTCAACTAGTCATGTCTTGAGCAAATACAGAGTTGTACGGTGAGCCCGTGACTGTATAATAACTACAAAACGTAAATGGTGACCGTAATAAGTGGATTCTGAAGTCCAATGTACATATGGTGCTTTCGCTCCAAATACAATGATCATCACTGTATATATCGCGAGAGAAAGATCAAACATGCGTGAATGTGCTGGGGGCTTACTTTTAGAGGACCTAGAGATAGTTTGTGTGCATACATGAAAGGGGCGTAGAGGGGGTGTATGCGATGGGGAGAGAGATGCTCTTCGCTTCTCTTTATTATGACTAACTTTATATATCGTATAAAAATATAAAAATTCACAGTGCGGAATAAATATCATTGTGGGCACCATGCAATGCAAATTAACGTTCATACTCCTCCATATAACTTTGTAATGTTGTATATATGTAGAAATTCTAAAATAATTTTTTGGCCACACTTTATTCAAAAAGAATGTTGTATGCGAAATAAACGTGAAGAGAGGGCTTTTTAGATCAATGGGGTACGTGATGTAACATGTGTGAATGTGTAGTTGATGTATTTGGCAGGGCCTAGAGAGGTATGTGTGTGTATTACGTATTCGAGAGAGGCATGGATAGAGGGGCTGGCGGGGGGAGAGGGGCGTGGGCGAGATAGCACGAGAAATGAGAGAGGTCTAGAGAGAAAGTGACTAATATATGATGTCACGGCGAGAGACTCTCTTGAGTGTGTATATGCAAGGGGGGAGGGTATAGAGGCACGAGGAGATTTTTTTGTATGGTGTCTGTGTTGGTATGTGTGGGTGTGAGAAGATAACGAGACCTGGGGGCAGAGGTGAGGCCCATGGTTCGGTTCCGTCCTGCGCCACATTGGTCGGCCCGTGACGCATTTAGGGAGACCCACGGATGACTTGTCATACAAGACAACGATAGCATAAATGTGAAGGACTCGGTGTCCACTGACAAAGCCGGCTAGGATTTGTAACCCTGGGTTATCAGACTAAGGTAACCCCTTATCTCTGTTATTACTATTCATCCAACCTAACTTTAAGGGGCATCCTACAGAATGATCTGCTAGAATCATACTCGTTGATAGGAAGAGAGATGTGAGACAATGCGTGAGAGACAGGCCTAAAGATAATGTGCGTATAGGATACACGTAGGTAGGTCTATGTATATAGAAAGGGTCAATGGGGATTGTGCATGTGTATGCTTGTGAGAGGAAGAGTGCTTGTGATAAAGGTTAGTGAACACAGTTGTAAATGGTTACGAGAGGGAGGAAGGGTTATATCGAGAGCATGTCTGCGAGAAAGACACCTCGGGAGAGAGTGTGTGAGCATGTGTGAGAGACCATCGATGGAGAGTGAAACTACACGTATAAGACTGATGTACACATTGATTAAAGATATAAATTGTATCGAAATATTAGGATGGGATCATGATATTTGCAATTCGCATAAGGAACGGTCATTGATCCATCAGACATCTAGATTCTATCCAATTTGAGCATGTCTATGTTATTATTCAACATAATTGATCCACATAGTTAGTATTTTGAACTCCAGACAATGCATCGCTTTAGCAATCGGATATAAACATGAGTACAGTTCATGTTGTGTGTGTAAAGCACATTATACATACAAAAGTTACACAATGACCATTATAAATAGCTAGCTATGAACTATCATACATTTGAATTCAACTTATGGTGGTTTAAGAAAATCTAATTCAACATGAAGTCCATTCAATTATTTGAATTCGATATCATGGCATTTGTAAATCATACCTAAGTTATGGGGCACCAATCTTTGCTCTGATTTTGTACATAGTAGCATATATAGTCGTGTACAAAATATATTCAAATTTAGCTCCTCCATTCCAAACTAATCATAGTTATAGGATTTCCAAGTGTGAAAATTTCAAAAAGAAGCGGATAATTTAATGAGGTTTTCAAACATACAAGGACAAATTTAACGTTGTCTATTTAGGTCAATCCTCAAAGTTCAAGAGTACTCTAAACGTGAATCCTTCTATTTCAAAATTTTGAACGAAGCACCAAAAGAGCATCTACTCGCCCGAAACCGCGTGAGACCAATGTTTGGTAGTAGAAGGAAATTAATTTTCTAACTCCGACCCGTGAAACCTACCGGCCCGACGTCCAAAGGTCTAAACCGGAGTAGGTTTGTAGCTTCATCTAGACGCCAAGCAACCGCCTCTGAAAAAATTCATACACAATGGCCGCCTAAGCACACATGCGCGCGGCCGAGATCGCTCCCGCCCACTCTTTGGGACACCTGGGATTACCATCCTACCCCGACCCGCAGTAGGTCCGAAATTTAAGAGGGGGGGGGGTAAAGTTTGTACTTTCCCCAAATTTCAAACAAGCGCGTCCCGTCTGTTCAAAAAAGCCAAAAACAAGCGCGTCCCAGACCGAAACATGGTTCTCCCTTAGCTCCCTCCCACCCCCGTCCGATTCCCCATTCATACTCCGTGGGCGCCAAAACTACCTCTCCACCAGTTGCGAAACCCCGGCGTCCTCCGTCCGCCACCCCATCCCACCCATCAACCGCCGCCCTCCTCCATCACACCGGAGCTGATACCCCGACGTCGTCGTCCACCGCAACCTCAACCACAGCGCCCTCCACGGCTAGTAGTTGAAGCCGAGGCCGAGCCATCCGTACCCGAGCCAGTTCAACCACGCCATCCTGCGCCTCACCGCTGCCGCTCCAACTTCTCCATCGTCCACCGCACCGGAGCTGTTCCTGCTACGCCGTCCTTCGCCGGCTCGGATCTGCTTCCCCTCCGCCAACATACGACCACGTCAACACAGTCACCAATTTGGCCATGGGTTCGTCCAAGCCTGCAACCTCCTCTAGAACATCGGTTTCCCCGGAAAAAAGAAGAAGATCGGCGCGATATGTGGAGGCGACCACACCGGCAACCGAAAATGGTACTCCTCTTCCCTTATTCATGCAAATCTTACGTGTCTGCTTGCACGGTATTCATCCCATAGAAGACACTAGTTGACCGCTTCTTCTTGATACTAGATGTTCCTAGTTACTCTCGATGCACAAGGTTTCTCCTCATATACTATTTCACCTTTGCTAGAGGTCCTTCGCCCCCCTGGATTTCAATTCCTGGTCAGTTGTTTCCCAATTAACGGAACCATTCCACGGTGTAACAGGCGCTAGTCCGCCTATTACACCGGGGAAGCAGCGCCTCCGTGTTTATCTTAGGGGCGTGTGGGGCCTAGAGCTGTTGGCGCCTGATCTGGATGTCGGCCGGGATTGAAGGGATGGCCTGGGGGCGCTGCCAAGCATGGCGGTGGTGTGAGGTCGAGGGGAGGGCGGGGCGGCGAAGGCAGGGGTCTGGGCTAGTGCACGCTGGCGGTTCGAGAAAGACCGTCAACAGTGACTGGCGGGAGGTAGACGAAGGCCATCTGCCCGTTCCTTATAGATCGGACGGTTCATAAAAAAATCAACTGACCTATTTATTTTCAGTCGACTGTTATCTTGATAGAACCACATGTGGTGGTGTGCTGGAGGAGTACCTGCATTTCCTATGCTCATGTATTAAAAAATCATACGGAGTAGAATCTAATTTTGTTTGCTATGCAATGTTGTAGAGATATCATATGTCTCCTGTCATTTATTTTTCAGCCACCTGTTATCTGCTACTTTTACAGTGCACTAGTTCTGCACACACTTCACCCATACTCTCACTATTGTGTTTTTATGCAAGGGTATTTTGGACCCTGCCTTGACAGAAGCAGAAAAGAGAAGAGAGAAGTCACTCCAACGTGGTATGTGGCTAGGCCAGACACATTTCAATACTTTAAAGGGTGTAGTGTCAGCAGATGGAGATGAGGAACGTACCTCTGGAGTTGATGATCTCGCCCGCTGTGAACCACCATCCCAGGTGCTTGATTTAACTTCACGGTGTCATATTTGGTTGCATGTTGCATATGGTGTCTTGCTTGTATTCGAAAGGCCGAAGTCGGTCTTTATCAAGATAAGGAAAGATATTTTTTACATGAACCACCTTCCCAAGAGCACCAGAAGACAAATAGCTAGCCAGGGCACTAGCTGAGCCAGTGACAAGCCCAACACAGACATGCATCACCTGGAAGCCAACTAAAAAGCCACGATGGTGGCGAAGCAGCCTGCCTCCCACCAAGCTCTCATGTCCTTTATGATCATGCTCACCACTCCAGCCGGATGTCTAGCTTGTATTGCTTCTAATTTGGTTAAATTGCATCTGCTTAGCTTACACACTATACCTTTGAATATGACACGCCTTCCTATTTTTGGTACATACTAGTACATCTGTCTATTAACCATGTTCTTACATCAAACTAATGTTCTTGTGTATCCCTCATCAATGACTTATGATGAGGCAGTCAGGCCAGTGGACTACTGTGATAAAAGATCCTCATTTAAAGAATGCACCATCAGCCTCCCCACTTGATTCTCAAGAAACAACAAGGCTAGATGAAGATAGTGAACGTAGCTCTGCAGTTGATTACCGCATTTCCCCTACACTATCATCGCAGGTGCTTGCTCTAACTTGGCAGCGTGATATGTGGTTGCATGTTGCATATGGTGTCTAGATTGTAATTCTTCTAATCTGGTTAAATTGCATGTGCTATTCTGCTTAGTTTATACATTATACCTATTAATGTGACACGCCTTCCTGTTTTTAGTACATAGTACATCTGTCTATTAACCATGTTCTTACATCAAACTAAAGTTCTTGTGTATCCCTCATCAATCACTTATGAGGCGGTTAGGCCAGTGGACTACTGTGATAAAAGATCCTCATTTAAAGAATGCAGCCTCAGCCTCCCCACATGATTCTCAAGAAACAGCAAGGCTAGATGAAGATAGTGAACGTAGCTCTATAGTTGATTACCGTATTTCCCCTACACTAGCATCGCAGGTGCTTGCTCTAACTTGGCAGCGTGATATGCGGTTGCATGTTGCATATGGTGTCTAGATTGGAATTCTTCTAATCTGGTTAAATTGCATGTGCTATTCTGCTTAGTTTATACATTATACCTGTTAATGTGACATGCCTTCCTGTTTTAGTACATAGTACATCTGTCTATTAAGCATGTCCTCACATAAAACTATTGTTTTTTTGTATCCCGCATAAATAAATATGACGAGACACCTTTAGTATATGCAGTTTGATATTAGTTGCATCTTTCATATGATTTATAGCATGTGCTGCTTCTAATTTGTTGAAATGCCATTTATGATGGGACACTTTTAACTTGGCAGAGTCATATTGGTTGCATCTTTCATGTGGTGTCTATCTTGCATTGCTTCTTATTTGTTGAAATGGTTTCTGCTTAGTTTACACAAACAATTGTGAATATGCCATGTCATCCTGTTTTTAGTATTATTCCATCCTGGAATCATGTGTTTGCCTTACATCAAAGTAGTGATTGTCAGTATCATGCGCGAATGAGTTCTGAAGAGTGAATTTTATTGCTTTTTCTTGTTGGTTTTATTTGACAATTTAAAATCAATAAAGCGGAAGGAAGTTAGCAAGGCAGCGGATGAAGGTGCTCCTTCCAAACGGAGGGCCTCCACAGATTCTACTCCTCCATTCCCCCAAGATGATTTCCAAGACAACACATGCATAGACACTCAACGTAGTTGTGTTGGTGATGAACACGTCTCCCCTAGTGCACCATCACAGGTGCTCCCTCTAACTTGGCACTGTTATATGTGGTTGCATGTTATGTATGATGTCTAGCTTGTATTGCTTATAATTTTGTTGAATTTCATCTGCTTACTTTAGACATTATACTTATGACTAAGACACGTGTTCCTGTTTCTAGAACATACAATATATGTCTATTACACCATGTTCTTACATCAAAGTACATTTGTTCCGAATAACTAAATTGTTATTTGTTTTTCTTGTCGGTTTGACTTAACATGGCACAAAGAGAGAGGAAGGAAGACAGAACGACAGGGAAAGGGAAGCCGAACAATCCTGCAGATTCTGCTGGTACTGATGGTGCAATAGAAGGTCAAAGTCCAGCAGAAAATTGTATCGACAGGGTATCCCGTGCTACACGAGCTGCAGAACAAGCCAAACAGAAACAAATAGCTACCACCAAACAAGCAGAGACAACCCTAGTTTTCGCAACACCTTCCACAGTACCACCAGCTGCACGATTTACTCGTTGGTCAACTCAGCTAGCAGCACGTTCCCAAGCTCCCATGCCACCTGACACTACTTCTGAAGCACTCTTGACACAAGATGAGTTGGCAAGATCAGATGAACTTTGTGAGATTCAACAGCAAGAACGTAGTTGCTGGAGTCAAGTTACCATTGCATGCTGATAACCCACAAGTATAGGGGATCACAACAGTTTTCGAGGGTAGAGTATTCACCCCAAATTTATCGATTCAACACAAGGGGAGCCAAAGAATATTCTCAAGTATTAGCAGTTGAGTTGTCAATTCAACCACACCTGGATAACTTAGTATCTGCAGCAAAGTATTTAGTAGCAAAGTAATATGGAAGTGACGGTAACGGTGGCAAAAATAACAGTGATAGTTTTGTAGTGATTGTAACAGTGTCAACGGAAAAGTAAATAAGCAAAGAACAATATGTGAAAAGCTCGTAGGCATTGGATTGGTGATGGAGAATTATGCCAGATGCGATTATTCATGCAACTATTATAACATAGGGTGACACAGAACTAGCTCCAATTCATCAATGTAATGTAGGCATGTCTTCCGAATATAGTCATACGTGCTTAAGGAAAAGAACTTGTATGGCATATTTTGTCCTACCCTCCTGTGGCAGCGGGGTTCTAACAGAAACTAAGGGATATTAAGGCCTCCTCTTAATAGAGTACCAGACCAAAGCATTAACACATAATGAATACATGAACTCCTCAAACTATGGTCATCACCGGGAGTGGTCCCGATTATTGTCACTTCGGGATTGCCGGATCATAACACATAGTAGGTGACTATAGACTTGCAAGATAGGATCAAGAACTCACATATATTCATGAAAACATAATAGGTTCAGATCTGAAATCATGGCACTCGGGCCCTAGTGACAAGCATTAAGCATAGCAAAGTCATAGCAACATCAATCTCAGAACATAGTGGATACTAGGGATCAAACCCTTACAAAACTAACTCGATTACATGATAAATCTCATCCAACCCATCACTGTTCAGCAAGCCTACGATGGAATTACTCACACACGGTGGTGAGCATCATAAAATTGGTGATGGGGGATGGTTGATGATGACGATGGCGACGGATTCCCCTCTTCGGAGCCCCGAATGGACTCTAGATCAGCCCTCCCGAGAGAGATTAGGGCTTGGCGGCGGCTCTGTATCGTAAAACGCGATGAATCCTTCTCTCTGAGTTTTTTCTCCCCGAACACGAATATATAGAGTTGGAGTTGAGGTCGGTGGAGCTCCAGGGGGCCCACGAGGCAGGGGGCGTGCCCAGGGGGCAGGCGCGCCCCCACCCTCGTGGACAGGGTGTGGGCTCCCTCGCCTTGATTCTTTTGCCAGTATTTTTTATATATTCCAAAATAATTCTCCGTTGATTTTCAGGACATTCCCAGAACTTCTATTTCTGCACAAAAATAACACCATGGCAATTCTGCTGAAAACAGCGTCAGTCCGGGTTAGTTCCATTCAAATCATGCAAGTTAGAGTCCAAAACAAGGGCAAAAGTGTTTGTAAAAGTAGATACGTTGGAGAGGTATCCACTCCCCCAAGCTTAAACCTTTGCTTGTCCTCAAGCAATTCAGTTGACAAACTAAAAGTGATAAAGAAAAACTTTTACAAACTCTATTTGCTCTTGTTGTTGTAAATATGTAAAGCCAGCATTCAATTTCAGCAAATATTATTGTCGGCGTTCTCGGAACGGGGGTCGCCAGACTTGCCTGCCTGTGGCCCATGGCATGGCTGTGCTAGCAGGCCTGTACGGCCCATCTTCATCAACAAGGCATTCATGACCCTCGCGAGGGGCCAAGCCTCGCGAGACGGACGACGCAAGACCTCCTCAGGAGCGGCCTCGCCAGGCAGGCTCGCGAGGGGCGAAGAGATCAAGGCTAGGCAAACCTCGCGACGTTCTCGTGACGTGAGCCATGACGATCGAGACTAGGCGGGCGCCAGCGCGCGCAGCATCCTTGTTTCCTGTTTGGTGCTAAGGAGGCAAGCGCAGGGGCAGAGTACCGAGGCATCAAGCAAAGGTTTCCATTTCAGTGCAACAAGACCAAGACCAGCAGGATGACAAGACGGAGGTTACCATGGAGCCCAAGGCGGCGTCACCATCATAGCCTTTTGCAGGCGAAGACTACTTTTGTCAGGATAAGCTGTACTAGCTGTCCCCTTTCAAATTGGCCGCTGTTGGCTCCCTTCCCGCTCAATATTTGGGGAGAGGACCAGGGCCTCTATAAATAGGACTAGCCACCGCAGTAGGAGGCATCTGATCTTGGACGAGATCCAACTCATCCTCACACTCACCAAGCACAAGAACACCTCAACCTCAGGAGGCTATTCTTCCCCTTGTACTGTTCATCATCAGCCCAGGAGGCAATCCACCACCACCACACTGGAGTAGGGTATTACACCACAAAGGTGGCCCGAACCAGTATAAATCATGTGTCCCATGTGTTGTGCATTCGTCGAGTAGTTCGTTCTTGAGATCTTAGCAAGCTAGGTCGTGGATCAGTAGGGGGGAAATCTTCGTGCGCACCCCAGTGTTCGAACCTTGATGGTTTTGCCGGAACCCGTGATCCGACATTTCGCGTGCCAAGTATGGGTGCGCCATAGCCTTCCCTCCGCCAATCTACGCTCCGCCACCACCGCGCTCCGCCCTCGTGGCAGGCGCCTCGCTACCGGCTCTGACGGCCGACGCTAACGACGGGGCCAGGGGCTCCGAGCCTTGGCCCCCACCTTGCGGCAGGTGTAGTGGCCACCCAAGTTCAAGCCGGAGATGACGCCGCACTACGACAGCGTGGCAGACCCATTGGCTTTCCTGCTGGCATACGAGGAGGCCATCCTCGAGGCCGGGGGCGACGACAAGGTCATGGCCAACTGGTTTCGCATGGCCCTCACCAGCGCGCCATGCGCCTGGGTGCTCAACCTCCCCAGATCCACAGTGGCATCTTGGGAGGAGCTGCATGACCTCTTCACTGCGCTCTACGCAGCACCGGTGCACCACGCGGTCGCGGCCCTACTAGGCGGCTCACAAGCACCGCCTTGAGATTGTCATGTCAAGCCGTTCCTTTGCCAGATCGGCGCCACTTCCAAGCGCTCGGGGGCTCCGCCGGGTTGGGCCGCACCCGAAGCCGACCTCACCTTCGACTCAGAAGACCACCCTGTCACCACCATCGGCTCGGGTATGATCCCGATGCTATGCACGCCCACCATCTGCAATGTGGCCGTCACCAAGACCCTGATCGACGACGGCGCCGGCCTCAGCGTGCTCTCCGTGGAGGCCTTCAGCCTTCTCCACGTGCCGCTCGAGCGGCTCAGCCTCAGCAAGCCTTTCTCAGGGGTTGGCGGCGGCACCACCCACTCCCTGGGGCAGATCTGCCTCCCTGTCACCTTCGGCACGCGCGACAACTACCACGCCGAGCTGGTCGACTTCGACATCGCCCGCATCAGCCTCCCGTATAACGCCATTCTTGGGTACCCGGCTCTGGCCTAGTTCATGGCAGCAACTCACCCGGCATACAACCTCATGAAGATTCCTGGAAGCAAGGGTGTCCTCACTATCAAGGGGGACACCAAGGAGGCCGTGGCAGCGCTCAAACTTGCCTTCAAGACCGCCGCGGCGGCATAGCCCGGCACGGGCGCCTCCGAGGCCAAGGAGGTTGCGCCGACCAAGAAGAAGCAGTTGTTCACCCAATACAAGGCGGAAACCAACCAGGCGTCGGTTGATGAAGACGGGTCCTCGGGAGCCACCTTTACCATAGGTGCCAACCTCGACCCGAGCCAAGATGAGGCGTTGGTGAAGTTCTTGCGCACAAACAAGGAGATATTCGCATGGGAGCCCAAGCAGCTGGTGGGAGTCCCGGGAGAAGTGATCCAACATCACTTGAGGGTGTGCCCCAATGTACGCCCGGTGAATCAGCGGGCGAGACGTCAGTCCACGGAGAAGCAGGCCTTCATCGTCCAAGAGACCCACAAACTAGAGGCGGCGGGTGCCATTCGCGAGGTTCGGTACCCCGAATGGCTGGCGAACCCCGTCGTCGTGCCGAAGAAAGGTGGGAAGGAGCAAATGTGTGTCGATTTCACCAACCTCAACAAGGCTTGCCCCCAAGATCCGTTCCCGCTCCCATGCATCGACCAGATCGTCGACTCCACCGCCGAGTGCGACCTGTTGTGCTTCCTGGATGCATTCTCAGGGTATCACCAGATCAAGATGGCGGTAGAAGATGTAGAGAAGACAACCTTCCTGACCCCATGCGGGGTGTACTACTACACTTGCATGCCTTTCAGGATGCGTAACGCGGGCGCAACTTTTCAGCGGCTGATGCACAACGCCTTAGGGCAACAGCTCGGGAGGAACGCGGAGGCCTATGTCGATGACATAGTGGTGAAGTCTCGGGAGGCGAGAACCTTGATCCAGGATCTGGAGGAGACCTTCGCGAGTCTATGCCAGGTGAACTTGTGACTTAACCCGGAGAAGTGCGTGTTTGGTGTCCCTTCCGGCAAGCTGCCGGGTTTCCTCGTATCCCATAGAGGGATCGAGGCGAATCCAGAAAAGATCAAGGCCATTGAAGACATGAGCCCACCTCAGACTCTCAAGGAAATGCAGAAACTGGCTGGTCGGGTGACTGCGTTGGGCATTTTATCTCCAAGCTGGGAGAGCGCGCCCTACCCTTCTTCAAGCTGATGAAGAAGAAGGGCCCATTCGAGTGGACCCCGGAGGCCGACCGAGCCTTTCAAGACCTCAAGAGATACCTGATCAGCCCTCCAGTGATGGTGGCAACGCGACCTCTCGAGCCCCTAGTGCTTTATCTTGCCGCCACTCCGTACTCAGCCAGCGCAGCCCTAGTGGCGGTTCGGGAAGAACACCAAGCCAAAGGCGTGTTACGACAAGCCAGGCCACCAGCCGGGCTGACACAAGATCGGGAAGGCACTGCAAGAGCCACAACGGCATCAGCAGGGGACCAAGCTCGGCAGGACGACGCCGTCCAGGTCCCGGCAGGGGATCAAGCGTCGGAGGTTCCACCACCTCGCGAGACACCCCAACTTCCGCAGGACACGAGCCTCACCGACACGCCGGTTCTCGTCAAGCACCCGGTGTATTTTGTCAGCACGGTGTTGCGGGACACAAGAGCACGATACCCCATGCCCCAGAAGATCTTGCTCGCGCTCTTGGTGGCCTCGCGGAAGTTGCGGCACGACTTCCAGAGCCACCCCATCAAAGTTGTCTCGGCCTACCCATTGGAGAGAGTGCTTAGGAGCCCCAACTCTACTGGAAGGGTCGCTGAGTGGAACATCGAGCTTCAGGCATTCCAGTTGGAGTTCAGCACCACCAGGGTCATCAAGGGAGCCTCCCTCGCTGATTTCGTAGCAGGATGAACGGATGCCCCAACACTGGAAGTAGGCGAGGACCGGTCCACCTCGCCGGGAAGTGAGGCGCCCGACGGCTGGGTCATGTATTTCGATGGAGCCTTCACGCGCCAGGGCGCGGGGGCTGGAGCAGTACTTCTCTTGCCCATTCAAGACAAGCTCTACTACGCTGTACAGCTCTGCTTTCAGCAGGACGAGAAGGTCTCCAACAACATCGCAGAATACGAAGGCCTAATAGCTGCGGCAGCCCTGGGGGTGAAGAGCCTCACCGTCAGGGGCGACTCACAACTTCTCGTCAACTTCTCCAACAAAGTATACGAGCCGAAGGACGAGCACATGGAGGCATACCTTGCAGAAGTGCGCAAGATGGAGAAGCAGTTCCTGGGCCTGGAGTTGCGGCACGTGCCCCGTGGCACCAACAAGGAAGCTGGCGACATCGCCAAGAGGGCATCCAAGCGGCAGCCCCAAGAGCCTGGCGTCTTCGAGGAGCAGCTCTTCAAGCCGTCAGCAACACCACCACTTTCAAGGACAGCTCAGCCTCGGGAGGAGCTCCCGCAGCCGCCTGCCATAGGAGCCCCAGCCTGTGGCCCGACTTCGAGAGCGCGCCTACTCTTGGCGCTCGAGCCCCAGGAAGGATGCTGGACCAAGGAATTCAAGGAATACCTGATGCAGGGGACGCTGCCGGAGAAGGAGGAGGACACGGAGCACGTGGCCCGGCAAGCCACGACATACTGCATCCGGTACGGTGAGTTATACAGGAAGCGACCAAATGACGTTTCACTACATTGCATC
This sequence comes from Aegilops umbellulata, assembly GCA_032464435.1. NCBI lineage: Eukaryota > Viridiplantae > Streptophyta > Magnoliopsida > Poales > Poaceae > Aegilops > Aegilops umbellulata. The sequence goes on along the minus strand of CP136056.1, from coordinate 343,296,509 downwards.
TCCAGAGACTAGGGGAAGGAGTTGCTGACCGACAAACATGGTGGGGACTGCGGGCACCACTCGTCGTCGTGAACCCTCGTTGGCAAGGCATTCCGCAGCGGATTCTACTGGCCCACGACGCTCAACGATGCAACCGAGCTAGTGAAGTCCTGTGAGGCCTGCCAGTTCCACGCCAAGCAGATCCATCAGCCAGCTCAGGGCCTCCAGACTATCCCGCTCACATGGTCGTTCACGGTCTGGGGGTTGGATATCTTGGGCCCATTTCCTCGAGCGCCAGGGGGCTACCGCTACCTCTACGTCGCCATCGACAAGTTCACCAAGTGGGCTGAAGTGGAAGCCGTCCGCACCATCCCAGTTGGTTGCGCAGTCAAGTTTATCAAGGGTCTCCTGAGCCGTTTCGGGGTCCCCAACCGCATCATCACTGATAAGGCTCACAGTTCACTAGTAATCTCTTCAGAACATACTGTGCTAACCTTGGAACACAGATCTGCTACGCTTTGGTGGCACAACCCAGGAGCAATGGTCAGGCCGAACGCGCCAACGCAGAGGTCCTAAGGGGCCTCAAGACCAGGACTTTCAAGAAGAAGCTCGAGGCCTGCGGCAAGGGTTGGTACGACGAGCTCCAGTCCGTGCTGTGGTCCATCCGCACCATCGCCACCAAGCCAACGGGCGAGACCCCTTTCTTCCTCGTCTACGGAGCAGAAGCGGTCCTCCCTCACGAGGTCAGGCATCGCTCTGCACGGGTCCTGGCATTTGATGAAACACAACATGACGCCACGCGGGGGATGGACCTCGTGCTAGGGGAGGAATGTCGTCGCGAAGCCGCACTACGGTCGGCAAGGTACCAGCAGGCGCTGCGGCGATACCACTGTCGCAGCAGCCGCTCCAGGATGCTCGAGGCGGGTGACCTCTTCCTGAGGCGGGTCCTCTCCAGGGAAGGGCTGCATAAGCTCTCACCCATGTGGGAGGGCCCGTTCAAGGTCGTCCATGTCTCCAGGCCTGGCGCCACGCGCCTGGAGACACATGATGGGGTACCCATCCGGAACGCCTGGAACATCCAGCACCTCTGGAAGTTCTACCCATGAAGAAAGGCCCATTGCCTGTGAAGAAGGCCCAGTGCCTGTGAAGATCGCCGCCTATGACACTCTCACGTAATAATGAGTGGGGCTGTACACGCCCCGGAGTCTCAGGAGTGCTGCCCTCAGGCCTCGGGGCCTCCCTCCCACGTCCAAGTGGCAGCACATAGCTCGCGCTGGTTAGAAGACTTGAAGACTAGACTAGGTGCCGGACGCGGATTTTCATTTGCTTTCCGTAGTTGGCTCACCTCCTTTTTATTGAAAGTTTGCTTCTAGAGTTCCTTGCTGGTTTGGCTCCGCCGCTTTTTGCTGCTGTTTCCGGTTCCAGTTTAACCTGTTTTCCCTCTTTCGCATACCTCGCGAGGGGGCTAGGCAGGCGCCCTTGCGAGCCTTTTCCTCTCCCCTACCCTTGTCTGGTTTTTCGCGAGGCATCCTCATTCGAGCCAAGAAGCTAGCGCACCTCCCTTGATCCGTGCCCCTCGGGTATCGTGATACAAAGCATTGGGTCTCGACTCGGGTGAACGGTAAGCCTCCTGGCGACGTTCCTAACAAGTTTTTCGCAGTTCCCTGACACCCGCCAAGCCAAGAAAGCCCCCACAGGCACCAGGAAGCAAGTCCCTCGCAAGGAGAAGGCTACCCCAAGCGTGCCAAGCTAAGTTACCTCTACACAAAATAATGGCACAACACGAAAACAACAAACATAGCATAATGATTGGGAAATCATAGTCCGATACATAGTTCGATACACGCCCTTCGGGGCCCATACTGGTTTCTTCTTGATGCAGAAAGGAAAGGAAAAACAAAATAAAGCAGCACCTGCCCCTGCAGCGATCCATGCAGGCAGGCTCCCGGCACCGTCCCGAGCTCAGCAAGACCCCTCCTCGCGCTTCACGGAGGCGCGACAACGAAACGATCCGCTACCGCCTTCGATGCGGGCGTGGCGGCTGGACGTAGCCACCGCTACTGGAGTTGTCGCTGGGGAAAGAGCCTCCGTAGCTGGACGAGACGCGGTCAGCACCAAGGGCGGGTTCTCCCTCGTCCTTGTCTCGACCGTCGCCAAGGCCGAGCACCTCCTCACCGTCGTTCACCTCGGGGCAGCACCCAGCGCGGCGACCATCTTCCCCGAACACCCTCACGTAGAGGGTCGCATCACCCTCTTACCAGAAATGAAGAGTACACCGCCTGCACAGGCCGCGCGCACGGGCAAACGTCTACCAGCCGCGGGCCAGAGCTATGTTGCCCGTGGCGGAGACCTCGACCACAACCCAAGAGGCTCTGCTACAGCAGTCGTCCGCCTACAGCCACAACCCGCCTGGACCGGTGGCCCGCAGCTCATCGGCAAAGAAGCGTGGGAGCTGAAGCCAGTTGCCGGCCGGGTTCTCTTACCAGAGGACGAACTCAATGGAAGCACGGTCGGGGAGGCCGTGCAGCCATGGAGCATCTCCCTTCGCCACCAGGGCTGCCACGACTGGAACAACCCCTGCCACGCGCAGCGGCGCCACCGCGGGAACGGGGGGCCACAGCGGGGGTCGCGGTGTGCTTACAGGGACAGCCGCATCCATGCTTGGGCGCCGGGGTGCCGGGCCCTTCCCGAGGGGCGTTCCCCTTCTCTGCAGCGGAGAACCTCTTCGACGGTGCCATTGGAGTCGGCGGTGGAGCGAAAGAAGAAGCAAGCGGAATGGGAAGAAGTGGGCGACGGGGGCTCGCCCCCCCCGTCCTTATTTATAGTAGAAGAAGGCCAACCAGTGCCCCCCACAATCACAGGAAATGATGGTTTTCCTTGCATGTCGCAGGGACTTGTTGATAATCCCCAAGTGCAAGGAATCATCGTAGCACTCTCCAAAGGTGGAAGTGATAAGTATGGAGTGTCGAACCCACAAGGAGCTAAAGGTAAGATCAATATTCTCTCAAGCCCTATCTGCCACTGATACGACTCTACGTGCACCGAACGTTTGCTTCCAACTAGCAACGAGAAATAAAACTATGTTGTGGGTTTGAAGAGGATAACTTTGCAAGGCAACGGAGAGCTAAAACATAAAAGTAGGTGCTGTTATCATAAAGTTAGAATATATTACTTAGTATTATAAATAGCGAGTGTGGAATAATGGTGGATCGGTGTGCGGAATTGTCCCAGGCAATTGTTAACAAGACCGATAATCACTATTGCAGTTTCATACGAGGGAGAGGCATAAGCTAACATACTTTCTCTACTTGGATCATATGCACTTATGATTGGAAATCTAGCAAGCATCCGCAACTACTAAAGATCATTAAGGTAAAACCCAACCATAGCATTAAAGCATCAAGTCCTCCTTATTCCCATACGCAACAATCCCTCTTACTCGGGTCTGTGCTTCTGTTCACTCACCAACCCACTATAAGCGAATCATGAACTTATTGCAACACCCTACAGCGGGAACCCCTCACGCTTGCGCGACACGGAGGGTGCCATAGGATAGCACCAAAGTAAAACATACAACTCATACCAATCTAGATCATCAATCAACCCAAAGACAAAAGATATCTACTCAAAACATCATAGGATGGCAACACATCATTGGATCATAATATGTGGCATAAAGCACCATGTTCAAGTAGGGGATTACGGCGGTGTGCGGGAGAGTGGACTGCGTAAAAGAGATGAGGATGGTGATGATGATGGTGATGTTGATGAAGACGATCACCGCGGCGATGATTCCCCTCCCGGTGGCACTCCGGCACCACCGAAAGAGAGGAGGAGAGGTTCTCCCCCTTGTGCTTCTTCCTCCATGGCCTCCACCTTCTGGTCCTTGGCCTTCATGGTGATGAAGACCCCTCCGAGAACTCCTCCATGGCCTCCGGTGATAATGGCCCCCTCCGGCAGGGTGCCGGAGAGGGCCCCGATTTGTTTTTGGTGGCTATAGAGGCTTGCGGCGGCGGAACTTCTGATCAATCTCCGTTCTGAAAGTTTTAGGGTACGAGAGTATATATGGGTGCAGGGAGGACGTCGGAGGAGCTACGGGGGCCCCACGAGGCAGGGGGGCACGCCCAAAGGGGGGAGCTCCCCCCACCCTCATGAGCACCTCCCGTATCTCCTGATGTAGAGTCCAAGTCTATCTGGTGGCTTTCCTTCCAAAAATAACTTCTCTAGTTGATTTCGTTCCGTTTTGACTCCGTTTGATATTCCTTTTCTTTGAAACATTGAAATAGGCAAAAAAAACAGCAAATCTGGGCTGGGCCTCTGGTTAATAGGTTAGTCCCAAAAATAATATAAAAGTGGATAATAAAGCCCAATATTGCATGAAACAGTAGATAATATAGCATGGAGCAATCAAAAATTATAGATACGTTGGAGACGTATCAGGCATCCCCAAGCTTAATTCATGCTCGTCCTCGAGTAGGTAAATGATAAAAAAGATAATTTTTGATGTGGAATGCTAGTAGTGCTTAAGTTTGATCAATGATAATTCCAATCACTTTTTCTAGCATCATTACATGTCATAACAGTAGCTCAACTCATAAAACTTTCCATGATCAAGTAACCAGCAATTCACAAGTTTAAAGTATGGATCACAAACTTTCTTGAAAACTAACAAACGATATTCTTAGTCATCAAACAATTGCAATTCATCCTATTTTCAGGAAGAGTCTATGTCAGAGCTTTGATTTAGCAAACTTCACATACTCAACTATCATGTAGTCTTTCATAATTGCTAACACTCACGCAATACTTGTGGTTATGGAGTTTTGATCGGACACAGAGAAAGATAGGGGCTTATAGCTTCGCCCCACAACCTTTTATCTCAAGGGTAATGTCAACAATAATAAATCATGCTCCCCTACATCCAATTAGATATATATATATATCATGTTCTTTCCAACATGCTGGGCTTGCCAAAGGATAAAATGAAAAAGGAAAGGTGAAGATCACCATGACTCTTGCATAAGGTAGAAGATAATAATAAAAGATAGGCCCTTCGCAGAGGGAAGCAGAGGTTGCCATGCGCTTTTATGGTTGGATGCACAAAATCTCAATGCGAAAGAATGTCACTTTATATTGCCCCTTCTGATATGAACCTTTATTATGCAGTCGGTCGCTTTTATTACTTCCACATCACAAGATCGTACAAAGCTTATTTCTCCCACACCAATCAATCATACATATTTAGAGCAATTTTTATTGCTTTGCACCGATGACAACTTACTTGAAGGATCTTACTCAATCCATAGGTTGATATGGTGGACTCTCATGGCAAAACAGGTTTAAGGATTTTGGAAGCATAAGTTGTATCTCTACTTGTTGCTGAGAATTTTGGCTAGTATGAGGGGGAAAGGCAAGCTCAACATGTTAGAGGATCCATGACAACATACTTTATCTCAGATATAAGAAAACATAACTCATTACATTGTCTTTCTTGTCCAACATCAACTCTTTGGCATGTCATATTTTAATGAGTGCTTCCAATCATAAGATATGTCCACGGTAGTGTATTTGTATGTGAAATCCCTCTCCCTTCAATATTCTTTCATGAATTGTTCAAGTGACCAATTATACGTTTGCTAACTTTCAATAAGTTTACTACCTATACTTACTATGTGTGAAGCCATTATTCCCCATGTTATAAGCATATGAAACATATATAAATTCAGGTTTATGACATTCAATTTATTCAATCATTTACTCATAGGATATACATGAAGCACATGAGCAAATGACAAACTACCCCAAAAGATATGAGTGAAGAACACGGAGTAGTCAAATAATTAACTAGCCACGGGAGGATTCTTTTCATTCAATAATTTAGATCCAATGATTTTATTCAAACAGCAAGTAAAATTGAAAACACGCTCCAAGCAAAACACATATCATGCGACGAATAAAAATATAGCTCCGAGTAAAGTATGCCGATAGTTTTGAAGACGAAAGAGGGGATGCCTTCCGGGGCATCCCCAAGCTTAGGTGCTTGAGTCTTCCTTGAATATTTCCTTGGGGTGCCTTGGGCATCCCCAAGCTTAGGGTCCTTCCACTCCTTATTCTCCTCATATCGATATCTCACCCAAAACTTGAAAACTTCAATCACACAAAACTTAACCAAACTGCGTGAGATAGGTTAGTATGATAAAGAGCAAACCATGCACTTAGGTACTGTCAAATACAAGGTTCATAATTGTTCTCACACAATTCCTACTGTACCATATCATTTCTACAATTTATATTGAAGAATATAAGCCATAGAAACTAGAAAACAAGCAAACTATGCAATGAAAACAGAATCTGTCAGAAACAGAACATTCTGTAATGATCTGAACAATAACCATACTTCTGCTACTCCAAAAATTATGAAATAAATTGGTGGACGTGAGGAATTTGTCTATTAATCTTCTGCAAATATAATCAACTCAAAATCACTCTTCTGTAGAAAATGACATCTATTCTCGTGAGCGCAAAGTTTCTGTTTTTTTACAGCAAGATCACATTAACTTTCACCCAAGTCTTCCCAAAGGTCTTACTTGGCACTTTATTGAAACAAAAGCTATAAAACATGATTACTACAGTAGCTTAATCATGTAGGCACACAAAAACAGTAAGGGTAAATATTGGGTTGTCTCCCAACAAGCGCTTTTCTTTTATGCCTTTTAGCTAGGCATGATGATTTCAATGATGCTCACATAAAAGATAGGGATTGAAACACAAAGAGAGCATCTTGAAGAATATGACTAGCATATTTAAATCTAACACACTTCCTATGCCTAGGGATTTTGTGAGTACACACTTATGGTAACAAGAATCAACTAGCATAGGAAGGCAAAACAAGTATTACTTCAGAACTTTAAGCACACAGGGAGGAAACTTGATATTAATACAACTCCTACAAGCATGTATTCCTCCCTCATAATAATTTTCAGAGGCATCATGGATAGAAACTTTGTTTTCATACTCAATTGGAACCTCTTCTGAAATAGTGGAATCATTACTAGCTAAAGTTGACACTCTTCCAAATCCACTTTCATAAATATCACACTAAGATTCAACATCTTCCAAAATGGTGGGATCACTAATTCCTAAAGTTGAAACTCTTCCAAACCCACTTTAAATGATAATAATATTCATACTACAAAAGATATAAGTGAAGCTCATGGGGCATTCTACAACTAACCAATATCCAAGCTCAAAGTGTATAAGTGAAGCTCATGAAGCATTCTATTAAACTATACTCAAAAGATTTAAGTGAAGCACAAAGAGCAATTCGATAAGATCATACTTAAAAGATATAAGTGAAGCACATGAAGTATTCTATAAATCAATGAAGGGATATATCATGCTAGCATGGTTCTCAAAGGAAAAACAAAAACACAAAGGACACAAAGTATGCGAACAAAGCAAAAACCAAGGTATACCGATATTTGTTGAAGAAGAAAGATGGGATGCCAACCGGGGCATCCCCAAGCTTAGATGCTTGAGTATCCTTTGAAATATTTACTTGGGGTGCCTTGGGAATCCACAATCTTGAACTCTTTCCTCTCTTTATTCTTCTCATATTGATAGATCCTCGACCTTTGGACACTTAATCCACACAAAACTTCAACAAAAACTTGTGAGATCCGTTAGTGTAATAAAACTAATCACTACCTTTAAGTACTGTAATGAACTCATTCTTTATTTGTATTGGTGTTAAACCTACTGTATTCCAAGTTCTCTATGGTTCATACCCTCCAATACTAGCCATAGATTCATCGAAATAAGCAAACAGCACATGCAAAACAGAATCTGTTAAAAACAGAACAGTCTGTAGTAATCTGGAAGTTTGGCAAACTTATGTAACTCCTAAAATTATAAACTAAAATTTAAAATTTGTAAAAATTTTACATAAGTAATTTGCAAAAATAATCAGGACCATTCGACTTTCCAGTTAAAAATGTAAATTCATGCACTACAGCCAAAGTTTCTGTTTTCTGTTCTACACATAGCAAACAAGCAATCTAATCATCCTAAAACCAAGCTTGGCACATTATTTTTATAATAAAATGACTATATACAAGGAGATAATTATTTAAAGAGAAACTTCCATGAAAAAATTCTACATTGTTTCCGTGAGCATGAGCACAAGTGCTCAAGGTCGACCCTCACTTCTTCAATGCAAAACCTTCCAATCACTTCTCTTTTTCAAAAACTTTTTAGGCATGCAAGGCAAGTAATATTTTTTTGTATTTTCAATTTTTAAATTTTTTTGTATGTTTCACCCACAACTAAACAGAAACAAAAAGGAAAAACAAAATCTACTTAGAGAAGAAAGCAAACAAGCACACACGAGAATATCAACCCCACGCTATTGCTCCCCGGCAACGGCGCCAGAAAAGAGCTTGATAATCCCCAAGTGCAACGAATCATCGTAGCACTCTCCAAAGGTGGAAGTGATATGTATGGAGTGTCGAACCCACAAGGAGCTAAAGGTAAGATCAATATTCTCTCAAGCCCTATCTGCCACTGATACGACTCTACGCACCGAACGTTTGCTTCCAACTAGCAACGAGAAATAAAACTACGTTGTGGGTATGAAGAGGATAACTTTGCAAGGCAACGGAGAGCTAAAACATAAAAGTAGGTGATGTTATCATAAAGTTTAGAATATATTACTTAGTATTATAAATAGCGAGTGTGGAATAATGGTGGATCGGTGTGCAGAATTGTCCTAGGCAATTGTTAACAAGACCGATATTCACTATTGCAGTTTCATACGAGGGAGAGGCATAAGCTAACATACTTTATCTACTTGGATCATATGCACTTATGATTGGAAATCTAGCAAGCATCTGCAACTACTAAAGATCATTAAGGTAAAACCCAACCATAGCATTAAAGCATCAAGTCCTCTTTATTCCCATACGCAACAATCCCTCTTGCTCGGGTCTGTGCTTCTGTTCACTCACCAACCCACTATAAGAGAATCATGAACTTATTGCAACACCCTACAACGGGAACCCCTCACGCTTGCGCGACACGGAGGGTGCCATAGGACAGCACCAAAGTAAAACATACAACTCATACCAATCTAGATCATCAATCAACCCAAAGACAAAAGATATCTACTCAAAACATCATAGGATGGCAACACATCATTGGATCATAATATGTGGCATAAATCACCATGTTCAAGTAGGGGATTACAGCGGTGTGCGAGAGAGTGGACCTCGTAAAAGATATGAGGATGGTGATGATGATGAAGACGATCACCGCGGCGATGATTCCCCTCCCGATGGCACTCCGGCACCACCGGAAGAGAGGAGGGGAGGTTTTCCCCCTTGTGCTTCTTCCTCCATGGCCTCCACCTTCTGGTCCTTGGCCTTCATGGTGATGAAGACCCCTCTGGGATACTCCTCCATGGCCTCCGGTGATGATGGCCCCCTCCGGCAAGGTGTCGGAGAGGGCCTCGATTGGTTTTTGGTGGCTACAGAGGCTTGCGGCGGCGGAACTTCTGATCCAATCTCCGTTCTGGAAGTTTTAGGGTACGAGAGTATATATGGGTGCAGGGATGTAACGCCCTCGATGCGGCTATATCTCCCACGTGTCGAAGCACGACTTAGAGGCATAACCGCATTGAAAGCAATGTCGCAAGTGAGGTAATCTTCACACAACCCATGTAATACATAAGGGAAAGAGATACATAGTTGGCTTACAGTCGCCACTTCACACAATACATAAATAAACATTCATCATCCAGATTACACTCAGGGTCCGACTACGGAACCAAAATGAAAGAATACTACCCCAAATGCTACACAGATCCCCGAATAACCCCAACTGGGCTCCACTACTGATCATCAGGAACAGACACATAGTAATGACCATGTTCCTTGTCGAACTCCCACGTGAGCTTGGTTGCGTCATCTGCACTGGCATCGTCGGCACCTGCAACTGTTTTGGTAGAATCAGTGAGTCACGCGGACTCAGCAATCTCACACCCGCGAGATCAAGACTATTTAAGCTTAAAGGTAGGATAGGGTTGTGAGGTGGAGCTGCAGCAAGCGACTAGCATATATGGTGGCTAACAACGCAAAAAGAGCGAGAAGAGAAGCAAAGCACGGTCGTGAAGCTAGACGTGATCAAGAAGTGATCCTAGAACAACCTACGTCAGACATAACTCCAACACCGTGTTCACTTCCTGGACTCCGCCAAGAAGAGACCATCATGGTAACACACGCGGTTGATGTGTTTTAATTAAGGTCAACTTCGGGTTTTCTACAACCGGACATTAACAAATTCCCATCTGCCTCATAACCGCGGGCACGGCTTTCGAAAGATAATACCCTGCAGGGGTGTCCCAACTTAGCCCATTATAAGCTCTTACGGTCAACGAAAGATATTCCTTCTACCGGGAAGATCCGATCAGTCTCGGAATCCCGGACTACAAGACATTTCGACAGTAATAAAACAAATCCAGCAAAGCCGCCCGATTGTGCCAACAAATCCTGATAGGAGTTGCACATATCTCGGTCTCAGGGCACATCCGGATGAGCAGTCCATACAACTAAAACCAGACCACAAGTTTCCTTGAGGTGGCGCTGCAAAGCGCTCTAGTTTGGACCAGCAATCGAAGGAGAACTGGCCCGGGGGGGTTAAAATAAAGATGACCCTCGGGCTCGCGAAAACCCGGGGGAAAAAGGCTTAGGTGGCAAATGGTAAAACCAAAGTTGGGCCTTGCTGGAGGAGTCTTATTCAAAGCGAACTGTCAAGGGGGTCCCATAAATCACCCAACCGTGTAAGGAACGCAAAATCAAGGAACATAACACCGGTATGACGGAAACTAGGGTGGCAAGAGTGGAACAAAACACCAGGCATAAGGCCGAGCCTTCCACCCTTTACCAAGTATATAGATGCATTAATTAAAATAAGAGATATTGTGATATCCCAAAATAATCATGTTCCAACAAGGAACAAACTTCAACTTCACCTGCAACTAACAACACTATAAGAGGGGCTGAGCAAAGTGGTAACATAGTCAATCAACGGTTTGCTAGGACAGGATGGTTAGAGGTTTGACATGGCAATATGGGTGGCACGATATAGCAAGTGGTAGGTATCGCAGCATAGGCATAGCAAAAGAGCGAGCATCTAGCAAACAAAGATAGAAGTGATTTCAAGGGTATGGTCATCTTGCCTGCAAGGTTCTCAGAGTTGTCGAAAGCTTGATCCTCGTAAGCGTTCTCAACAGGTTCCTCGTTCACGTACTCATCTCCCGTCTCTACCCAAAATAAGAACACAAGCAAAGGAACAACTATCAACCACGATGCAATGCGCAAGCAACATGATGCAAAACATGGCATGATATGCGAGATGTGATATGCAATGCATATGCGTGCTCCGGAAGGACAAGGATGAACAAGGCATAATCTTGGCAAACCAAGTATGCCACTGGAAAGGTGAGGTGATTTCGGTTCACACCATAACAGGTTCAAACAAGCATGGCAAAAGTGCAAAACATATCAGCTTCACAGACTTGGTGAAAATACTATCATGCCAGAAATTAACATCAGGATGACATGTTTAGAGCAAGGAAACAACCTGCTATAGGAACACAATATAGCAAAGCAAGGTATGAGCAAGATGAGCAAAGCAATGCATTGAACAAAAGTCCCTTACTGACCATGAGCCAAAAATGACCAGAAAATATGATAGCACCCATGTCAAATAAGCAAGTTTCGTTACAGTTTTCAGACTTAGCAGAAAACTGGACATGTCAAAAACAGATAACAAGTAGGCATGTTTACGAGCTCGATGCACTCACTACAGAGCTTTTCATTATAAACTAAGCATACACCCACCAAGAAGACATGGCATAGAAGCTAGACATGGCAAGAATAACATCATATCATGCAAGAATCAACTACAACAAGCTTGGCAAAATCGAATAACATGTAAACAATCTCCCAGTAACATTTTATAGCAAAAGTAGAGCTCGATTGACTCAAGCTATGGCACTCCATAATTATAAAAAAAGGCATGGATGGATAGAGCAAATCCATATGTTCAAAACACCCTTACTTATCATGCTCAAAATAGGCACAGATCTCTCTGAAACAACATGAACTCATGGCATAAAAATAACAGCAGAACATGACAGTGAAATTACTGTCTCTGAAATCAGCAACATTATGTACCCTAGTTTGCATGCTTGTGCTAGTCACCACAGAGATCACAAAAATACATGGCATACACCCCTGGAAATATCGCATGACATATTTCAAAACACATGTAGAGCTCAAGTTCATAGGGTGCACACATCAATCATGGCAAAAATGACAAAAGTGCATGTTCTGAAACAGATCTGAAACTAACATCACATAGCTCTCTTCTAACAGCATTTCGGGCGTCAAGCTGAGCTCAAATGAAGATGACGCAATGGAATGGAATGATGTACTCATCGAGTCGAACAATTTGATATGCTATACGCCCAAAACGGGGCCACAGGTGCAAAGTTATGATGCGATGAACATGCAATAAATAATCTGCAGAAAAAAATACTTAGTAGGATTCGACCTAGGGTTCGAGATCCAGATCCGGGGCACGGGAACCGAGGCAGGGCGCGCGGCTCCGGCGACCGGCGCGGGCGGCACTGGCGCCCGCTGGCGGCGACGGCAAGCAGGCGGCGGGAGGCGGCGGTCGCGGGCGTCCGACACGGGCGGCGCTGGCGCCCGCTGGCGGCGACGACGAGCAGGCGGCGGGGCCGGCGCGGCAGGATGCGGCGGGCCGGGACGACGTGGGCGCTGGGAGGCGGCGGCGCGGGAGGATGGAGGCGGCCGGCGCGGGGACGGGCGGCGGAGCTCCCGCGGGCCCTCGGGGGCCCGAACCGGGCCGGGCGGGCCGGCGGCGCGGGACGGCGATGTGGTCGCGGGCTCGCCCACGTGGTGGCTCGCGATTGGCCGCGGGCGCGGCGGCGGACGTGTCCGGCGCCGGCGGACGGTGTCCGGCGCGCGGAGAGGAGTGGGGGCTAGGGTTAGGGTAGGATTGGACCCGAGATTTCGGAGGAGGGGCTATATTTATAGGTTGGAGGGGCTAGGAGGCTCCAAATTGAGCACGGTTTTCACCCACACGATCGTGATTGAACGGCGATGGACATGGGAGTGACTTAGATGGGTTATGGGGCTGTTTTGGAGGGGTTTTGGGCTGCAACACACACGAGGCCTTCACGGTTACCCGGTTAACCGTTGGAGTATCAAACGACCTCCGAATGACCCGAAACTTGACAGGCGGTCTACCGGTGCTATACCAAGGCCGCTTGACAAACCTCGGTCCATTCCGAGAAAGTTTAATACCCGCTCATGGAAAAAGGTAAAAGGGGACGTCGGGGAACATAGGAGCGCCGGATTGCAAAACGGACAACGGGGAAAATGCTCGGATTCATGAGACGAACACGAATGCAAATGCGATGCACATGATGACATGAAATGAAATGCATGACATGAACAAAATGCAAAATGAAGGAAAAAACCCAACCACGGAGGGAATATCATATCACATTGCCGAAAATGGCAAGAGTTGGAGTTACAAATATGGCAAGTTACATCCGGGGTGTTACAACACTCCACCACTACGAGAGGATCTCGTCCCGAGATCTAGGACTGAAAGAACTCCGGATATTCGGAACGGAGGTGGTCCTCGCGCTCCCAGGTGGCTTCTCGGTCTGAATGGTGTGACCATTTCACTTTCAGGAATTTGATAGACTTGTTGCGAGTCTTGCGCTCAGTTTCTTCAAGAATAGCAACGAGATGCTCATGATAAGACAAATCTTCTTGAAGATCAATCTCTTCGAAGTTGATGGTGCGCTCAGGCGTCTTGAAACACTTGCGAAGCTGTGACACGTGGAACACATCGTGCACATTTGCAAAGTTGGGGGGAAGCTCAAGTTGATAGGCGAGATCGCCTCTTTTGCCGATGATCTTGAAAGGACCGACGTATCTAGGGGCAAGTTTCCCTTTGATACCGAAGCGATGAGTGCCTTTCATTGGAGAGACGCGGAGGTAGACATGGTCTCCGATCTCGAAAGCCAAATCACGGTGTTTGCTATCGTAATAGCTCTTCTAGCACGATTGAGCGGCTTTGAGATTCTCACGAATGACTTTACACATATCTTCAGCCTCTGTGATCAAATCGTTGCCAAGAAGTTCGCGTTCGCCCGTCTCAGACCAATTGAGAGGAGTACGACACTTTCTGCCATAGAGAATCTCGAATGGGGCTTTGCACGAGCTGGCTTAAAAGCTGTTGTTGTAAGAGAACTCAGCATATGGAAGACAATCCTCCCACTTCATGCCGAAAGAGATAAGACAAGCCGTGAGCATATCTTCAAGAATTTGGTTGACACGCTCGACTTGTCCACTAGTTTGAGGGTGGAAAGCTGTGCTGAAGCGAATATTTGTGCCCATGGCCTTCTGAAAAGAATCCCAAAACTTGGAGGTAAAGATGCTGCCACGGTCTAAAGAAATCAATTGTGGAATGCCGTGCAAGAAGACAATTCTGGAGGTGTAAAGCTCTGCCAGCTGCACTGCTGTGATAGACTCTTTGATAGGAAGAAAATGAGCCACTTTAGTGAGCTTGTCGATGACGACGAAGATATCATCATTACCACGCTTGGACTTTGGAAAACCAGTCACGAAGTCCATTTCAATATGATCAAACTTCCATTCTGGAATAGCAAGAGGTTGGAGTAGACCAGCTGGTCGTTGATGTTCTGCTTTCACCCTTCTGCAGACATCACATTCATTCACGAATTGAGCAATTTCTCGCTTCATTCGAGTCCACCAATACGACTGCTTGAGGTCATGGTACATCTTTGTACTTCCAGGATGAATTGACAGAAGAGGATTGTGAGCCTCGTTCATAATGACTTTACGAAGATCACCCTTAGGAACCACAATCCGGTCATCAAAGAAAAGAGTATCTCTGTCATCAACGCGATAGCACTTGTATTTGGAAATGCCCTTGTCAATACCACGTTTCACCTTCTTCACCATGGTATCCATCAGTTGTGCCTGACGAATTTGATCTTCCAATGAAGGAGAGACTATGAGGTTGGCAAGAAAACCTTGAGGAACAACTTGGAGATTCAACTTGCGGAAAGCTTCACAAAGATCCGGTTGAAAGGGCTTGAGGATTAAGCTCTTGCAATAAGCCTTCCTGCTCAAAGCGTCTGCAATCACATTAGCCTTGCCTGGAGTATATTCAATACTCGGATTATACTCTTGAATCATTTCGACCCATCGAGTCTGCCTGAGGTTGAGGTTGGGCTGAGTGAAGATGTACTTGAGACTCTTGTGATCCGTGAATATGTCCACCTTCCTTCCCAACAGGAGATGTCTCCATGTTATTAGAGCGTGGACAACTGCCGCCAACTCAAGATCGTGAGTGGGGTAGTTCTTTTCGTTGGGCTTCAGCTGACGAGAGGTATAGGCCACAACCTTCTTCTCTTGCATTAAGACAGCACCGAGACCTTGAAGAGAAGCATCACAGAAAACTTCATAAGGCTTGGATTCGTCGGGAGGAGTCAAAACTGGAGCAGTGACGAGTTTCTCTTTGATAGTGTTGAAAGCAACGTCACACTCAGAAGACCAGACATACTTCACATGCTTCTGGAGGAGATTGGAAAGAGGCTTTGCAATCTTTGAGAAATTCTCAACGAATCTTCGGCAATAGCTTGCAAGTCCAAGAAAACTGTGAAGCTGCTTGACATTCTGAGGAGGTTCCCAATTCAAAACTGCAGACACCCTCTCGGGATTAATAGTAATGCCCTTGGCAGAGATGATATGACCAAGGTAAAGAACTTCATCAAGCCAGAATTCACATTTGGAGAACTTCACATAGAATTTATATTCTCTGAGCTTGTCGAGCACCAGTCGCAAATGCTTGGCATGATCCTTCTTATTCTTGGAGAAGACCAATATATCATCGAGATAGACCAAGACGAATTCATTGGTGTAGGGGTTGAAGATGAAGTTCATCATTCGAGAGAAAGTTGGAGGAGCATTGACAAGGCCGAATGACATGACAGTATATTCATAAGAACCAAAGCTTGTTCTGAATGCTGTCTTGGGAATATCTTCTTCACGAATGCGAATCTGATGATAACCCATACAAAGGTCAAGCTTGGAGAACACTTTAGCACCTTTAAGTTGCTCGAATAGCTCATTGATGTTGGGAAGTGGGTACTTGTTCTTGATTGTCTTCTTGTTCAATGGACGGTAATCGACGCAAAGTCGGTCCGTGCCATCCTTCTTCTGGACAAAATGAACACCACAACCCCAAGGAGAAGAACTCGGTCTGATCAGACCCAGACGCTCTTGTTCATCGAGTTGTTTCTTCAATTCCTTCAACTCTTTTGGCCCAAGCTTGTATGGACGCTTGCAAACGGGTTCCGTGCCAGGCTCAAGATCAATAACAAATTCAACTGGCCGGTGAGGAGGCATTCCTGGAAGCTCTTCTGGAAAGACATCTTGGTACTCACAAACGACTGGAATCTGAGAGATAGCTGTTGGGGAACGTAGCAGAAATTCAGAATTTTCCTACGTGTCAACAAGATCTATCTATGGAGAAAACAGCAACGAGGGAAGGAGAGTGCATCTACATACCCATGTAGATCGCTAAGCGGAAGCGTTCAAGTGAACGGGGTTGATGGAGTCGTACTCGTCGTGATCCAAATCACCGATGACCAAGTGCCGAACGGACGGCACCTCCGCGTTCAACACACGTACAGCCCGGTGACATCTCCCATGCCTTGATCCAGCAAGGAGAGAGGGAGAGGTTGAGCAAGACTCCATCCAGCAGCAGCACAACGGCGTGGTGGTGGTGGAGGAGCGTGGCAATCCTGCAGGGCTTCGCCAAGCATCGCGGGAGAGGAGAAGAACTTGGGAGAGGGGAAGGGCTGCGCCAGCATAATGGTCCGGTTGCCCTCCCACCCCCTTCATATATATAGGGGCAAGGGAGAGGGGGGCCGGCCCCCTCAGATCCCATCTGAGGAGGGGGCGGCGGCCAGGAGGGGGTGGCTTGCCCCCCAAGGCAAGGGGGGCGCCCCCTTCTAGGGTTCCCCCAAACCCTAGGCGCCTTGGGCCCTTGTGGGGGGCGCACCAGCCCACCTGGGGCTGGTCCCCTCCCACATGTGGCCCATGCAGCCCTCCGGGGCCGGTGGTCCCACTTGGTGGACCCCCAGGACCCTCCTAGTGGTCCCGGTACGTTACCGATAAAACCTGAAACCCTTTCGGTGACCAAAACAAGACTTCCCATATATAAATATTTACCTCCGGACCATTCCGGAACTCCTCGTGACGTCCGGGATCTCATCCGAGACTCCGAACAACATTCGGTAACCACATACAAACTTCCTTTATAACCCTAGCGTCATCGAACCTTAAGTGTGTAGACCCTACGGGTTCGGGAACCATGCAGACATGACCGAGACGTTCTCCGATCAATAACCAACAGCGAGATCTGGATACCCATGTTGGCTCCCACATGTTCCACGATGATCTCATCAGATGAACCACGATGTCGAGGATTCGATCAATCCCATATACAATTCCCTTTGTCTAGTGGTATAGTACTTGCCCGAGATTCGATCGTCGGTATCTCGATACCTTGTTCAATCTCGTTACCGGCAAGTCTCTTTACTCGTTCCGTAACACATCATCCCGTGATCAACTCCTTGATCACATTGTGCACATTATGATGATGTCCTACCGAGTGGGCCCAGAGATATCTCTCCGTCACACGGAGTGACAAATCCCAGTCTCGACTCGTGCCAACCCAACAGACACTTTCGGAGATACCCGTAGTGCACCTTTATAGCCACCCAGTTACGTTGTGACGTTTGGCACACCTAAAGTATTCCTACGGTATCCGGGAGTTGCACAATCTCATGGCCTAAGGAAATGATACTTGACATTAGAAAAGCTTTAGCATACGAACTACACGATCTTGTGCTAGGCTTAGGATTGGGTCTTGTCCATCACATCATTCTTCTAATGATGTGATCCCGTTATCAATGACATCCAATGTCCATGGTCAGGAAACCGTAACCATCTATTGATCAACGAGCTAGTCAACTAGAGGCTTACTAGGGACATGGTGTTGTCTATGCATCCACACATGTATCTGAGTTTCCTATCAATACAATTCTAGCATGGATAATAAACGATTATCATGAACAAGGAAATATAATAATAACCTATTTATTATTGCCTCTAGGGCATATTTCCAACAGTCTCCCACTTGCACTAGAGTCAATAATCTAGTTCACATCGTTATCTGATTGCCACTCACAGAGTTCTGGGTTTGATCATGTTATTCTTGTGAGAGATGTTATAGTCAATGGGTCTGAACCTTTCAGATCCGTGTGTGCTTTACAAATATCTATGTCATCTCCTAGATGCAGTTACCACGCTCTATTTGGAGCTATTCCAAATAACTATTCTATTATACGAATCCAGTTTACTACTCAGAACAATCTGGATTAGGGTCAAAGTTTGCATCGGCGTAACCCTTTACGACGAACTCTTTTCCACCTCCATAATCAAGAAAATTCCTTAGTCCACTAGTTACTAAGGATAACCTTGACCATTGTCCTATGATCCATTTCTAGATCACACTTGTACCCCTTGACTGACTCATGGTTTGGCACACTTCAGGTGCGGTACACAACATAGCATACTTTAGAGCCTACGACTAAAGCATAGGGGACGACCTTCGTCCTTTCTCTCTATTCTGCCATGGTCATGTCTTGAGTCTTGCTCAATACTCACACCTTGTAACACAGCCGAGAACTCCTTCTTTGCTGATCTATTTTGAACTCCTTCAAAATCTTGTCATGGTATGTGTTCGTTTGAAAGTACTATTAAGCGATTTTGATCTATCCTTATAGGTCTTGATGCTCAATGTTCAAGTAGCTTAATCCAGGTTTTCCATTGAAAAACACTTTTCAAATAACCCTATATGCTTTCCAGAAATTCTACATCATTTCTGATCAACAATATGTCAACAACATATACTCATCAGAAATTCTATAGTGCTCCCACTCACTTCTTTGGAAATACAAGTTTCTCATAAACTTTTTATAAACCCAAAATCTTTGATTATCTCATCAAAGTGTACATTCCAACTCCGAGATGCTTACTCCAGTCCTTAGAAGGATTGCTAGGGCTTTGCATACTTGTTAGCATCTTTCAGGATCGACAAAATCTTCTGGTTGTATCACATACAACCTTTCCTCAAGAACAAGGAAACAATATTTTGACATCCTATCTGCAAGATTTCATAAATAATGCGGTACCTGCTAATTCCAACAGACTCTTAGCATCGCTACGAGTGAGAAAGTCTCATCGTAGTCAACTCCTTGAACTTGTCGGGAAACATCTTAATGACAAGTCAAGCTTTCTTAATGGTGACATTTACCATCATTGTCCGTCTTCCTTTTAAAATCCATCTGTACTCAACAGCCTCACCATCATCGAGCCGTTCTGCCAAAGTCTACACTTTGTTTTCATACATGGATGCTCTCTCGGATTTTATGGCCTCGAGCCATTCATCGGAATCCGGGCCCACCATCGCTTCTCCATAGCTCGTAGGTTCATTGTTGTCTAGCAACATGACTTCCAAGACAGGATTATGTACCACTCTGAAGCAGTACGCATCCTTGTCGTCCTACGAGGTTTGGGAGTGACTTGATCCGAAGTCTCATGATCACTATCATAAGCTTCCACTTCAATTGGTGTAGGTGCCATAGGAACAACTCCTGTGCCCTGCTACACACTAGTTGAAGTGACGGTTCAATAACCTCATCAAGTCTCCACCATCCTCCCAATCAATTCTTTCAAGAGAAACTTTTTCTCGAGAAAGGACACGATTTCAGAAACAATCCCTATTGCTTTTGGATCTGAGACAGGAGGTATACCCAACTGTTTTGGGTGTCCTATGAAGATGCATTTATCCGCTTTGGGTTCGATCTTATCAGCCTGAAACTTTTCACATAAGCGTCGTAGCCCCAAACTTTTAAGAAACAACAGCTTTGGTTTCTCTAAACCATAGTTCATACGGTGTCGTCTCAACGGATTTGTGTGGTTCCCAATTTAAAGTGAATGCGGTTGTCTCTAATGCCTAACCCATGAACGATAGTTGTAATTCGATAAGAGACATCATGGTATGCATCATATCCAATAGGGTGCAGTTATGACGTTCGGACACACCATCACACTATGGTGTTCCAGGCGGTACTAGTCGTGAAACAATTTCCACAATGTCTCAATTGTGTACCAAACTCGCAACTCAGATATTCATCTCTATGATCATATCATAGATATTTTATCCTCTTGTCACGACGATATTCAACTTCATTCTGAAATTACTTGAACCATTCAATAATTCAGACTTGTGTTTCATCAAGTAAATATACTCAGTATCTACTCAAATCATCTGTGAAGTAAGAGCATAACGATATCCACTGCGTGCCTCAGCACTCATTGGACTGCACACATCAAAATGTGTTACTTCCAACAAGTTGCTTTCTTGTTCCATTTTACTGAAACCGAAGCTTTCAGTCATCTTGCCCATGTGGTATGATCTGCATGACTCAAGCGATTCAAAATCAAGTGAGTCCAAACGGTCCATCTGCATGGAGTTTCTTCATGCGTATATACCAATAGACATGGTTCACATGTCTCAATCCTTTTCAAAAATGAGTGAGTCCAAAGATCCATCAACATGGAGCTTCTTCATGCGTTTTATATCAATATGACTTACATGGCAGTGCCACAAGTAGGTGGTACTATCATTACTATCTTATATCTTTTGGCATGAACATGTGTATCACTATGATCGAGATTCAATAAACCATTCATTTTAGGTGCAAGACCATTGAAGGTATTATTCAAATAAATAGAGTAACCATTATTCTCCTTAAATGAATAACTGTATTGCGATAAACATAATCCAATCATGTCTATGCTCAACGCAAACACCAAATAACAATTATTTAGGTTTAACACCAATCTTGATGGTAGAGGGAGCGTGCGATGCTTGATCATATCAACCTTGGAAGCACTTCCAACACATCTCGTCAGCTCACCTTTAGCTAGTCTCCGTTTATTCCGTAGCTTTTATTTCGAGTTACTAACACTTAGCAACCGAACCGGTATCTAATACCCTGATGCTACTAGGAGTACTAGTAAAGTACACATTCACATAATGTATATCCAATATACTTCTATCGACAGCCTTCTCATCTACCAAGTATCTAGGGTAATTCTGCTCCAGTGGTTGTTCCCCTTATTACAGAAGCACTCAGTCTCGGGTTTGGGTTCAACCTTGGGTTTCTCCACTAGAGCAGCAGCTGAGTTTCCGTTTCATGAAGTATCCCTTCTTGCCCTTGCCCTTCTTGAAACTAGTGGTTTCACTAACCATCAACACTTGATGCTCCTTCTTGATTTCTACTTTCGCGGTGTCAAACATCGCGAATATTTCAGGGATCATCATATCTATCCCTGATATGTTATAGTTCATTACGAAGCTCTAGCAGCTTGGTGGCAATGACTTTGGTGAAACATCACTATCTTATCTGGAAGATCAACTCCCACTCGATTCAAGTGATTGTTGTACTCAGACAATCTGAGCACAAGCTCAACGATTCAGCTTTTCTCCCTTAGTTTGCAGGCCAAGAAAATCGTCGGAGGTCTTATACCTCTTAACGTGGGCACGAGCCTGAAATCCCAATTTCAGCCCTCGAAACATCTCATATGTTCCGTGACATTTCAAAAATGTCTTTGGTGCCTCAATTCTAAACCATTTATCATTACCGAACTATCATGTAGTCATCAAAACGTGTATGTCAGATGTTCGCAACATCCACAAACGACGTTTGGGGTTCAGCACAGTGAGCGGTGCATTAAGGACATAAGCCTTCTACTGTCCGCAAAATTGCTACTGTCAACTTTCAATTATATTTTCTCTAGGAACATATCTAAAATAGTAGAACTAAAGCGCGAGCTTACGACATAATTTGCAAAGATCTTTTGACTATGTTCAGGATAATTAAGTTCATCTTATGAACTCCCACTCAGATAGATATCCCTCTAGTCATCCAAGTGATTACATGACCCGAGTCAACTAGGCCGTGTCCGATCATCACGTGAGACGGACTAGTCATCATCGGTGAACATCTTCATGTTGATCGTATCTACCATACGACTCATGCTCGACCTTTCGGTCTCTTGTGTTCCAAGGCCATGTCTGTACATGCTAGGCTCATCAAGTCAACCTAAGTGTTTCGCATGTGTTCCGAGGCCATGTCTGTACATGCTAGGCTCGTCAACACCCGTTGTATTCGAACGTAAGAATCTATCACACCCGATCATCACGTGGTGCTTCGAAACGACGAACTTTCGCAACAGTGCATAGTTAGGGGGAACACTTTCTTGAAATTTTAATGAGGGATCATCTTATTTACTACCGTCGTTCTAAGCAAATAAGATGTATAAACATGATAAACATCACATGCAATCAAATAGTGACATGATATAGCCATCATCACTTTGCTCCTTTTGATCTCCATCTTCGGGGCTCCATGATCATCGTCATCACCGGCATGACACCATGATCTCCATCATCATGATCTCCATCATCATGTCTTCATGAAGTTGTCACGTCAACTATTACTTATACTACTATGGCTAACGCTTTAGCAATAAAGTAAACTAATTACATGATGTTTATGTTGACACGCAGGTCATAAATAAATTAAAGACAACTCCTATGGCTCCTGCCGGTTGTCATACTCATCGACATGCAAGTCGTGATTCCTATTACAAGAACATGATCAATCTCATACATCACATATATCATTCATCACATCCTTTTGGCCATATCACATCACATGGCATACCCTGCAAAAACAAGATAGACGTCCTCTAATTGTTGTTTGCATGTTTTACGTGGCTGCTATGGGTTTCTAGCAAGAACGTTTCTTACCTACGCAAAACCACAATGTGATATGTCAATTGCTATTTACCCTTCATAAGGACCCTTTTCATCGAATCCGATCCGACTAAAGTGGGAGAGACTGGCACCCGCTAGCCACCTTATGCAACTAGTGCATGTCAGTCGGTGGAACCTGTCTCACGTAAGTGTACGTGTAAGGTCGGTCCGGGCCGCTTCATCCCACAATGCTGCCGAATCAAGATTGACTAGTAACGGTAAGCATATTGAACAAAATCAACGCCCACAACTACTTTGTGTTCTACTCGTGCATGGAATCTATGCAATAGACCTAGCTCATGATGCCACTGTTGGGGAACGTAGCAGAAATTCAAAATTTTCCTACGTGTCACCAAGATCTTTCTATGGAGAAAACAACAACGAGGGAAGGAGAGTGCATCTACATACCCTTTTAGATCGCTAAGCGGAAGCGTTCAAGTGAACGGGGTTGATGGAGTCGTACTCGTCGTGATCCAAATCACCGATGACCAAGTGCCGAACGGACGGCACCTCCGCGTTCAACACACGTACAGCCCGGTGACGTCTCCCATGCCTTGATCCAGCAAGGAGAGAGGGAGAGGTTGAGGAAGACTCCATCCAGCAGCAGCACAACGGCGTGGTGGTGGTGGAGGAGCGTGGCAATCCTGCAGGGCTTCGCCAAGCATCGCGGGAGAGGAGAAGAACTTGGGAGAGGGGAAGGTCTGCGCCAGCACAATTGTCCGGTTGCCCTCCCACCCCCTTCATATATATAGGGGCAAGGGAGAGGGGGGCGGCCCCCTCAGATCCCATATGAGGAGGGGGCGGCGGCCAGGAGGGGGTGGCTTGCCCCCCAAGGCAAGGGGGCGCCCCCTTCTAGGGTTCCCCCAAACCCTAGGCGCCTTGGGCCCTTGTGGGGGGGGCGCACCAGCCCACCTGGGGCTGGTCCCCTCCCACATGTGGCCCATGCAGCCCTCCGGGGCCGGTGGTCCCACTTGGTGGACCCCCGGGACCCTCCTGGTGGTCCCGGTACGTTACCGATAAAACCCGAAACCCTTTCGGTGACCAAAACAGGACTTCCCATATATAAATCTTTACCTCCGGACCATTCCGGAACTCCTCGTGACGTCCGGGATCTCATCCGGGACTCCGAACAACATTCGGTAACCACATACAAACTTCCTTTATAACCCTAGCGTCATCGAACCTTAAGTGTGTAGACCCTACGGGTTCGGGAACCATGCAGACATGACCGAGACGTTCTCCGGTCAATAACTAACAGCGGGATCTAGATACCCATGTTGGCTCCCACATGTTCCACGATGATCTCATCGGATGAACCACGATGTCGAGGATTCGATCAATCCCATATACAATTCCCTTTGTCTAGTGGTATAGTACTTGCCCGAGATTCGATCGTCGGTATCTCGATACCTTGTTCAATCTCGTTACCGGCAAGTCTCTTTACTCGTTCCGTAACACATCATCCCGTGATCAACTCCTTGATCACATTGTGCACATTATGATGATGTCCTACCGAGTGGGCCCAGAGATACCTCTCCGTCACACGGAGTGACAAATCCCAGTCTCGATTCGTGCCAACCCAACAGACACTTTCGGAGATACCCGTAGTGCACCTTTATAGCCACCTAGTTATGTTGTGACGTTTGGCACACCCAAAGTATTCCTACGGTATCCGGGAGTTGCACAATCTCATGGTCTAAGGAAATGATACTTGACATTAGAAAAGCTTTAGCATACGAACTACACGATCTTGTGCTAGGCTTAGGATTGGGTCTTGTCCATCACATCATTCTTATAATGATGTGATCCCGTTATCAATGACATCCAATGTCCATGGTCAGGAAACCGTAACCATCTATTGATCAACGAGCTAGTCAACTAGAGGCTTACTAGGGGCATGGTGTTGTCTATGCATGCACACATGTATCTGAGTTTCCTATCAATACAATTCTAGCATGGATAATAAACGATTATCATGAACAAGGAAATATAATAATAACCTATTTATTATTGCCTCTAGGGCATATTTCCAACAATAGCATCCAATTCGCCCTTCTCATTGAGAGAAAACAACCGAATGGTATCATCACGAGCGGCATAGATGATCACATCGTCAGAAGAGTGAGTCAATTGAATTTCCCTGGTAGCACAATCAAGCTGAGCCTTGTGCTTAGAAAGCCAGTCCATCCCGAGAATAAGATCAATATCAGAGTCACCAAGAACAATTGGTTTAGCCAGAAATCTATAGTCGCCCATCTTGATGGAAACATCCGGGACATAATTATTAGCTGTCATATGCTTACCCGAGGACACCACCGAGAAAGAACTAGGCAATTCTTGAAAACCCAACTCATGCTTAGATGCAAAAGGTCTTGAGATGAAACAATGCGAAGCACCCGTATCAAATAAGACTTTTGCAGGAATATCATTAACAGGAAGGTTACCCATGATCACTTTTGAAGAATCCTCTGCATGAGCCGCGTTCATCATGTTCACTTTGGCATGCTTAGGATTATGCTTGACCACTGCATTGATGGAAGATCTAACAGGAGGAGGAGGCGGAAGGCGCCTTTGGTTGAAGCACTTGTTCGCATAGTGACCCTTTTGCTGACATTTGTTGCAAGTCACCTCTGAGAGCGGACAATAATAAGGAGCATTTTGCCTTGGAGCTTGGTTCTGAGACTTGTTCTGATAGCCAGGGTTGGGTGGGTGGGAAGATCCACAACCACCTGAGTTCTTCTGCTGATAAGGCTGACGGAACGGAGGAGGAGGCAACCAGAACTTCTGTTGCTTGGCTGCCACTAGTCAGGAAGAAGAGGACTGAACTGCGTCCCTGACTCTCTTCTTAGATGCCTCACACTTGAGCTGAGCAGCTTCTTGTTTCAGTGCCATGTTGTAGAATTCATCATACTTTAACGGCTCAAAAAGCACGAGAGCTAGTTGCAGATCTTCTCTGAGGCCACGCCTGAATTGGTAAATCATGCTCTTCTCATCAGGGATGTCTTGCTTCGCAAAACAAGAGAGCTTCTGGAACTGAGTGTTGTATTGATACACAGACATGTTGCCTTGCTTGAGATTGCGGAACTCCTCACGCTTACTCTCAACAACACTTTCTGGAATGTGATGAGCTTTGAAGTCACGGCGGAAATCATCCCAGGTAATCACACGACCTCCTCTGGAATCTTTGTATTGTTGGAACCACTCAGCAGCTTGATCCTTGAGTTGAAAAGAGGCAAACTTGACAAAGTCCTCAGGTCTGACATTGCTACATTCGAAGTGCTTGTAGATGTCCATGAGCCAATCATCGGCGTCTGTGGCCTTGACACAGTAGCTGAAAGTCTTTGGCTGATTTGCAAGGAACTGATTGAGTGAAGCGAAGTGCCGCTGATTGTTGCCTTGGCCTTGATTTCCTTGATTACCTTGCCCTTGGTTGCGATCTTGCAAGAGCTGAATCAGAATCTGAGCGTTGGCATTAGTGGCTGTCATCAAGGCTTGCCATGCCTCCGGAGGCGGAGGTGGTGGCGGAGGGTTAGCCTGACTTCCTTCATTGCGTTCCGGATTCTGACGTGTTGGCGGAGCCATCCTGAAGAGGGTGACATCCATTAGCATCTTGAAAGACATAAATTCAAGCTGAATCAAATGATCGAAATTGCAACATATAGTCTTCACAATAAACATTCGAACAAGAATGAACGAATGAATTCCAAAGTAAAGCATCACACTTCCATAAGCTGAGAAGCCATTTAGATAAAGGTATGGAAATCACCATCTGCCTTCGAAACAACTCGAATATCACAACTGAAAACAAAACAAGGATTGGTTTGCGGAATAAGCCGGAACAAACATATGATAGATCCCATATCGTATCAAGTGTCTGTTGGAAAGATAACCTACGAGATACTTGAATTCCCACTTATAAACTCCCGAAACTTTCTGGTTATGCAATCAGGTGTTGGGGATACAGGGGACACAAAATATATCACCCAAACTAACAATACCTAGATCCAGCTGTATCCATCCTTCAACACATAACCAAGAAACCCTCGGAAATCGTGTACCTCAACCTTCGAAAAAACATCCGTTATACGAGTTATGGCAATACTCCCGCACTCGCCTCAGTACTGGGCTATCAGGGTTATCTCACCAACAACTGTACAAAAGAGATTTTCGATATCGGCGTACTAAACTCAGGTATTCCAGAACTGCAACGATAAAATTATGACGACAACACCTCGGAGCTCAACTCCCCGGGACACCTCCACTAAACCCCTGCTGACAGGAGGCACCAAGACAATGTTGTCATCATAAAACCATCGGAACGATTCTAAGATACCCGCGTGATCCTAAATTTTTTTTAGTGAAATTTGAGAAGAGAAGAGTCAAAACTCTATGTCAGGATGCCTTACGAGAGCGATGAGGAGACTGGGAAGTAAAAAAATTCCTAAACTCTCCGATATATAATTCCTAAATGACTCAAAACATTTTTCTAGACACAACTCGGCCGCTAAAAACGATCAACCAGTGGGGGCTCCTAAGGTCGGGGAAGGCTCTGATTACCAACTTGTAACGCCCTCGATGCGGCTATATCTCCCACGTGTTGAAGCATGACTTAGAGGCATAACCGCATTGAAAGCAATGTCGCAGGTGAGGTAATCTTCACACAACCCATGTAATACATAAGGGAAAGAGATACATAGTTGGCTTACAGTCGCCACTTCACACAATACATAAATAAACATTCATCATCCAGATTACACTCAGGGTCCGACTACGGAACCAAAATGAAAGAAGACTACCCCAAATGCTACACAGATCCCCGAATCACCCCAACTGGGCTCCACCACTGATCATCAGGAAAAGACACATAGTAACGACCACGTTCCTCGTCGAACTCCCACATGAGCTCGGTTGCGTCATCTGCACTGGCATTGTCGGCACCTGCAACTGTTTTGGTAGAATCAGTGAGTCACGGGGACTCAGCAATCTCACACCCGCGAGATCAAGACTATTTAAGCTTAAAGGTAGGATAGGGTTGTGAGGTGGAGCTGTAGCAAGCGACTAGCATATATGGTGGCTAACAACGCAAAAGAGAGCGAGAAGAGAAGCAAAGCACGGTCGTGAAGCTAGACGTGATCAAGAAGTGATCCTAGAACAACCTACGTCAGACATAACTCCAACACCGTGTTCACTTCCCGGACTCCGCCGAGAAGAGACCATCACGGTAACACACGCGGTTGATGTGTTTTAATTAAGGTCAACTTCGGGTTTTCTACAACCAGACATTAACAAATTCCCATCTGCCTCATAACCGCGGGCACGGCTTTCGAAAGATAATACCCTACAGGGGTGTCCCAACTTAGCCCATTATAAGCTCTCACGGTCAACGAAGGATATTCCTTCTACCGGGAAGATCCGATTAGTCTCGGAATCCCGGACTACAAGACATTTCGACAGTAAAAAAACAAATCCAGCAAAGCCGCCCGATTGTGCCGACAAATCCTGATAGGAGCTGCACATATCTCGGTCTCAGGGCACATCCGGATGAGCAGTCCGTACAACTAAAACCAGACCCCAAGTTGCCTTGAAGTGGCGCTGCAAAGCGCTCTAGTTTGGACCAGCAATCGAAGGAGAACTGGCCTGGGGGGGGGGGGTTAAAATAAAGATGACCCTCGGGCTCGCGAAAACCCGGGGGAAAAAGGCTTAGGTGGCAAATGGTAAAACCAAAGTTGGGCCTTGCTGGAGGAGTCTTATTCAAAGCGAACTGTCAAGGGGGTCCCATAAATCACCCAACCGTGTAAGGAACGCAAAATCAAGGAACATAACACCGGTATGATGGAAACTAGGGTGGCAAGAGTGGAACAAAACACCAGGCATAAGGCCGAGCCTTCCACCCTTTACGAAGTATATAGATGCATTAATTAAAATAAGAGATATTGTGATATCCCAAAATAATCATGTTCCAACAAGGAACAAACTTCAACTTCACCTGCAACTAACAACGCTATAAGAGGGGCTGAGCAAAGCGGTAACATAGCCAATCAACGGTTTGCTAGGACAGGATGGTTAGAGGTTTGACATGGCAATATGGGTGGCATGATATAGCAAGTGGTAGGTATCGCAGCATAGGCATAGCAAAAGAGCGAGCATCTAGCAAGCAAAGATAGAAGTGATTTCGAGGGTATGGTCATCTTGCCTGCAAGGTTCTCAGAGTTGTCGAAAGCTTGATCCTCGTAAGCATTCTCAACAGGTTCCGCGTTCACGTACTCGTCTCCCGGCTCTACCCAAAACAAGAACACAAGTAAAGGAACAACTATCAACCACGATGCAATGCGCAAGCAACATGATGCAAAACATGGCATGATATGCGAGATGTGATATGCAATGCATATGCGTGCTCCGGAAGGACAAGGATGAACAAGGCATAATCTTGGCAAACCAAGTATGCCACTAGAAAGGTGAGGTGATTTCGGTTGAAATCGATATAAAGATCACCGGAATCGGATGCACGGTTTGCAAATGACAAGCAAAACAAGAATGACATATTTCTGCGTTAAACAACATGATGCCACTTAGCATGCAACAAGAAATAAAGCTACTGCACCCAAACATATCAGAAAAGCATAAGGCAGTGATCTACTCAAGATGCTTGACAAAAGATGAACACTGAGCTACGGCTAAATCACACCATAACAGGTTCAAACAAGCATGGCAAAAGTGCAAAACATATCAGCTTCACAGACTTGGTGAAAATACTATCATGCCAGAAATTAACATCAGGATGACATGTTTAGAGCAAGGAAACAACCTGCTACAGGAACACAATATAACAAAACAAGGCATGGCGTGAATCTACTGAAAGCATTGAACAAAAGTCCCTTACTGACCATGAGCCAAAAATGACCAGCAAATATGATAGCACCCATGTCAAATAAGCAAGTTTCGTTACAGTTTTCAGACTTGGCAGAAAACTGGACATGTCAAAAACAGATAACAAGTAGGCATGTTTACGAGCTCGATGCACTCACTACAGAGCTTTTCATGATAAACTAAGCATACACCCACCAAGAAGACATCGCATAGAAGCTAGACATGGCAAGAATAACATCATATCATGCAAGAATCAACTACAACAAGCTCGGCAAAATCGAATAACATGTAAACAATCTGCCAGTAACATTTTATAGCAAAAGTAGAGCTCGATTGACACAAGCTATGGCACTCCATAATTACAAACAAAGGCATGGATTGATAGAGAAAATCCATATGTTCAAAACACCCTTAATGATCATGCTCAAAATAGGCATAGATCTCTCTGAAACAACATGAACTCATGGCATCAAAATAACAGCAGAACATGACTTAGTGAAATTACCAAGTCTCTGAAATCAGCAACATTATGTACCCTAGTTTGCATGCTTGTGCTAGTCACCAAAAAGATCACAAAAATACATGGCATACACCCCTGGAAAGATCGCATGGCATATTTCAAAACACATGTAGAGCTCAAGTTCATAGGGTGCACACATCAATCATGGCAAAAATGACAAAAGTGCATGTTCTGAAACAGATCTGAAACTAACATCACATATCCCTCTTCTAACAGCATTTCGGGCATCAAGACAAGCTCAAATGAAGATGATGCAATGGAATGAAATGATGTACTCATCGAGGCGAACAATTTGATATTCTATACGCCAAAAACGGGGCCACGGGTGCAAAGTTATGATGCGATGAACATGCAATAAATAATCTGCAGAAAAAATACTTGGTAGGATTCGACCTAGGGTTCGAGATCCAGATCCGGGGCACGGGAACCGAGGCAGGGCGCGCGGCTCCGGCGACCGGCGCGGGCGGCGACGGCGAGCAGGCGGCGGGAGGCGGCGGACGCGGGCGTCCGACACGGGCGGCGCTGGCGCCCGCTGGCGGCGACGGCGAGCTGGCGGCGGGGCCGGCGTGGCGGGATGCGGCGGGCCGGGACGACGCGGGCGCTGGGAGGCGGCGGCGCGGGAGGATGGAGGCGGCCTGTGCGGGGACGGGCGGTGGATCTCCCGCGGGCCCTCGGGGGCCCGAACCGGGCCGGGCGGGCCGGCGGCGCGGGACGGCGATGTGGGCGCGGGCTCGCCCACGTGGCGGCTCGCGATTGGCCGCGGGCGCGGCGGCGGACGTGTCCGGCGCCGGCGGATGGTGTCCGGCGCACGGAGAGGAGCGGCGGCTAGGGTTAGGGTAGGATTGGACCCGAGATTTCGGAGGAGGGGCTATATTTATAGGTTGGAGGGGCTAGGAGGCTCCAAATTGAGCACGGTTTTCGCCCACACGATCGTGATCGAACGGCGATGGACATGGGAGTGACTTAGATGGGTTATTGGGCTGTTTTGGAGGGGTTTTGGGCTGCAACACACACGAGGCCTTCACGGTTACCCGGTTAACCGTTGGAGTATCAAACGACCTCTGAATGACCCGAAACTTGACAGGCGGTCTACCGGTGCTATACCAAGGCTGCTTGACAAACCTCGGTCCATTCCGAGAAAGTTTAATACCCGCTCATGGAAAAAGGTAAAAGGGGACGTCGGGGAACATAGGAGCGCCGGATTGCAAAACGGACAACGGGGAAAATGCTCGGATTCATGAGATGAACACGAATGCAAATGCGATGCACATGATGACATGAAATGAAATGCATGACATGAACAAAATGCAAAATGAAGGAAAAAACCCAACCACGGAGGGAATATCATATCACATTGCCGAAAATGGCAAGAGTTGGAGTTACAAATGTGGCAAGTTACATCCGGGGTGTTACAAGGGAGGACGTCGGAGGAGCTATGGGGGCCCCACGAGGCAGGGGCACGCCCTAAGGGGGGGCGCCCCCACCCTCGTGAGCACCTCCCGTATCTCCTGACGTAGAGTCCAAGTCTATCTGGTGGCTTTCCTTCCAAAAATAACTTCTCCAGTTGATTTCGTTTCGTTTTGACTCCGTTTGATATTCCTTGTGGGGACCCCGTCTCATAAGTCGTGATCACCGAATGCACGTGTACAGTGATGCCAGAGATCAATGCTCACTGAACACACAGAAGCTGAATAACAAGAGTCTTACATCCATACATACCGTATTACACAAGTAGGACCATTATGGTCAAGTCTTGAGTATAACATTGCAGCGGAAATCTTCGTTGATAACTTGGACCCATGCCATCTGCCTTAACCCTACAGGCATTTTGACTGGGAAGCGTCCTAGCTCGCATGTTCGTCATGAAGTATTCTTCATCCTATCCTGTTCTTTCATGCCTGGCCAATAAAATAACCAGTGGCAAGCCAATGAGTACTTTGAATGTACTCGCAAGCAACCCATGTTTTGGTTCAAGGTACAATAATGCATGATATAGGTAAATTTTTGCGGAAAACTAGTTTTGAGTGCAATGACATGTTCAACAACTTGTAAGACATGCATCAGGAGAATTCAAGTAACCAAGAGGACAGGTAACAGATATCAACATAAAGGGAGTGGGCTCCAACCCAACTCATCTATGTCAAGTCCTTTGACTTGACCCAAGTAGTTCTTCCCACACACACTGGTTTGTAAACAAGTGGACGTAGCCCAAGAGTGGTTACCCAACTGTCCTTGACTGTGGACACGGCTATTCGAATAGTTTTACACTCTGCAGATGTTGCACACTTTACCCACAAGATCCGGGGAACTTCTGTGTCATCCACGACCCGCGGTACCTCAAGTACCCGAGGTAAGCACCCGATCACTATCTTTCCCTAGACGACACTAACATAGAGTCCACTCGTTGTTCCGTATCCTCACGATGTACATCATACGAGACTCACTCGATATCATAACATCCGAGAGGGGACACAACGGTGTATCCGGTGCCCTGTAAAAACAGTCATGGCCGCCATACCTGGCACGACCCCGTCCCGAGAGAGGGCACCAACAACTCTCCCGTCACTAGTAATGTAGGCTCCAAGCTAGTATCGGCCTAGGTAATCAATAATGCCCTTTCCCATACAAGGGTAGAGTGGTTGCGCATGTAAGGTTGGAATAATGGTCGCAACTTAAACCAATCCGTTTTGAAAAACAACACACACACTTGCCTCGGTACACCACTTCGTCATCAAGTGGTTACCCAACTCATCATCTCCCTCGGGCATAAGTGGCACCCGACGGGGTTTTCGGAAAGTCCTTTGAAAATACTTTGTCTCCATCACCATGCATATTCCCATCCCCTTTTGCGTAGAAACTACTTTAGCATCCTATCTACTCCCACCGGCATAACCCTCATAAGAAGGTAGGGTCATGCATAATGCAGGTATCAACGAGGAAGCAATGAAGGCAACCCACCAAAGTGGTTACCATCTCATCATGATTTCGAAGCAACACTAATAAAGTGCTATATGACATGCATAAAAAGGGTTTCATAGACATGGTCAAAGGGCTGCTTGCCTTAGTCTTCAAAGTCTTCAAGTCCTTCTCCTTCTTCTCATCCAACTACTTCGTTAAGTACGGGATCTATTCGTCACAAGAAAATAACGAGAAAATAAGGCAATAGTAAAACAGAAAAACCAAAGTGCTCAGAAAAATGTCAACTTATTTTTGATAAATACTAGGGGAAAATCTAAGAAGGTGAAAATAACTAGTTATGGATTTGGAGCTGTAGAATAGGAGAAATGGATTTTTAGTGGGGGATATAAATGCTCAAATTTGAATTTAAATTTGAACAGTGCAGAAAAGTTTGATGGATATTTATGAAAGTTACACAGTTAAATAGGTGGGATTATTCTAAGATTTTAGGAGTTGGAATTATTCCATTTGGACAAATATTTAATCCTGTGGAATTTTTGCAAATTTCCAGAAAAAGAAAAAGGAGAAGCAGCACTGTGCAACTGGGCCAGAAGGGCCACAGTGCAGCAGGCCCAGAGGGGATTCAGCCCGCGCGAGGCTGCCACGTCGAAGGCATAAAGGCAAAGTACGCCTTCAGCCGACGCAACGTACCGGTTCGCTGCGTCGGCTGAAGGTGTACTTTGCCTTTACGCCTTCGCGCGTGCATATTAAACCTGACGGGTGGGTCCCACCCGTCAGGGCGTGAGGCTGACGGACAGGGCCCACGGCCGTCGTCATCTACCTAGGGTCAGAGAGGGCGGCGAGCTCACCGGCGACGTTTCCGGGCACGGCGGGGTGAGCTGATGGCACCGCTGGACTCCTCGTCGTGTCCCCGTTCGGGTGGGCACGGCGGAGGAGCTTCGGGAGGTGCTTGGTTAGCTCGTTCTGAGCTGCAATAGGAGCGGGAGAAGGAGTGGAATGGGTCAGTGAGGTCTGGTGGTTCCAGATCGAGCAAGAGTGGGGGCGGAGAGGGGCTGTACCACGAGGTCAACGGTCGACCGAGGCGGCGGAGCTCCGGTCGATCCCGAGCATAGAAGCTCTCCAGGGTCGATTGAGTGGTACGCGCGCGCTCTTGGGGGTGTGAGGAGGAAGCGAATGCCACTGGAGCGGCCCGGGGCGGGCTTATATAGCCGCGCGATGGTCCACCGTGGACTTGTGCGCCGGCGAGCTCGTTGTCGTCGCCACGGGTCAGGGGGGGCCCGTTTGAGTGTGTCTGGGGTGTTCGTGGGGGTTGACTACGCCCAGGGGGAGAAGAGAGGGAGCGGGGAAGGGTCAGAGACGCCGCGCGTGTGAGCTCGCTCATTGGAGCTCTCGGGCGGCCATGGTGCGCGTGCGAGAAGGGGCAGGAGAGAGAGAAGGAGGAGGGGGCCGACTAGCTGCCGTGTTGCGGACGTCGAGGAGCATCGGCTGGCATGAGGGGGAGAGCCGAGGTGGCCGGAGGTGGTTGGAAGGGGCGGCTACAGTGCAGGAGCGCACTATAGCGCGCTCCAGAGCGCCCATATGGCCGGCATGGCATTCTTTATGCAACTAGGGCGCGGCCAAAGGTGTCTGGTGGTGCTTGGGGGTAGTAAAGAAGTGTGGAGAGGCATTGGATGCCCTGGAGAGCCAGTAGGAGAGGAGAGAGGTTGAGGGAGAGAGAGAAAATGGATGTCCAGAGAGAGGAAGTGGGGTTTTACCCCCCCCCCCAATAATTGATCTGAGGACTTTCCATTGTTACTGGAGGTATAAGGGGGCTAGGATTATCTGTGGTACAAAGTTGAGCCCATGGAGATTAGTGGAAGGGGTCAAAATGGTGTTTTTGGAAAAATGGTAGAAGGTGTTTGTTGTTGGTTTGGGCAAGAAAATGAACTCCAATTGCTATGATACTCAACAGGATGGAATTACACTTAGAAATAGGGTGTGCCACCAAATTTGAGCTCATCTGGGAAAAGTTGCCAATGTAACTTTGGTAAACCCTAGAAATTAGCAGAAATGGCTTTACCAAGATTTAGTCATGCAAATCAATTCTCCTTGATGCACCACTTGGTGTAGTGGCCTCATTTGGTCATGTAAACATGCTCACAAAAGTTGGGGTCAAGGAGAAAAAGTTGGCAGTACAAACTTGTTCAAATTTGATTCTGGTCAAAGAGGGTTTTGGGGTACTTTGATCAAGATAACATTTTCTACAACTTGTGCCATTTGGTCTAGATGCATTATTACACCATTTGAGCATGTGCACCAAGTGTGAGAGCATTTGGACATGTTTGACAGTACAAAGCTGTTCAAACTTGAAAAAGGACAGAAGTGATTTCGAGAGGGTTTCATGGGGTTATACTGTTCTCCATGACATGGTATTTGGCAAGATCATCAAAAATGTCATATGTGACATGTTAGAATTTTTCTTGGATTTTTATGAAAATATTTTCTGCAGAAATATTTCAAATCCTTGAATTGAGCAGAAATGGTTTTGGGAGGTTTTATCCAATATTTTGATCATGACCATGTGTTGAAACTCATATATATGGAAAATATATGTCCATTGAGTCTCCCTAATTTTTCTCAAATATTTCTAAAGCTTAAAAACAATTTTAACCTATTAAAGACTATTTCTGGCCTTAAGAAAAAACCTTTAAATAAAATAGGGAAATAACTTTTAAAATTATATTTTTGTGGTTTCTGAGTAACCTATATCTAATAGGAGTCAAAAATATTTTTGGAAAGATTTTTACTGCCCTTAATTAAGTACTTGCAGTGCAAACCTCAATCAAGGGGTTTTTGGAAAGCTAATTTTTGAAAATACTATTTGGCCAAATTATTTTTGTAAGAAAATACTATATTGCACTATACACATGGCATGATCATTGGGAAGAGGTTTTGGATCAAGGAGAAGGAGTATAAGAGTTGGATAATTTATTTGATTTTTAGAGCACCAGCAAACAACAGTCAAACATTCAATCAAAGCAAAGACAAAACACTCAAAAGTTTTTGTCAAACCACATTTTATCATGATTTATTAGCTTAAGTGTTGTGGCATGAAAATCAAGGTGTGACATTCCTTTTCTTCGAAACACTGAAATAGGCAAAAAAACAACAAATCTGGGTTGGGCCTCCGGTTAATAGGTTAGTCCCAAAAATAATATAGAAGTGGATAATAAAGCCCAATATTGCCCGAAACAGTAGATAATATAGCATGGAGCAATAAAAAATTATAGATACGTTGGAGACCTATCACTTGTCAAGTCGGGCAGTGGCCGAGGCAGCGTGGGGAAGCGGAGACGGCCATGTTCGATCAACCGCCACGCGTCAACCAAGGCCACAGGCTACTGGGCCCCGTGGTGCTCCGCACTTGACCTTTGGCTTCGCCTCGAAGCCAAGACCGAGCGCGCCTTGGGCCCGGGGGCTACTGTCGGCGTTCTGGGAATGGGGGTCCCCAGACTTGCCTGCCTGCGACCCATGGCGTGGCTGTGCTAGTAGGCCTGTACGGCCCATCTTCATGAACAAGTCATTCAAGACCCTCGTGAGGGGCCAAACCTCACGAGCCAGACGACGCAAGACCTCCTCAGGAGCGGCCTCGCCAGGCAGGCTCGCGAGGGGCGGAGAGATCAAGGCTAGGCAAACCTCGCAAGGTGCTCGTGATGTGATCCATGACAATCGAGACCAGGCGGGCGCCAGCGCGCGCAGCATCCTTGTTTCCTCTTTGGTGCTAAGGAGGCAAGCGCAGGCGCGGAGTACCGAGGCATCAAGCAAAGGTTTCCATATTAGTGTAACGAGACCAAGACCAGTAAGACGACAAGAAGGAGGTCACCATGGAGCCCAAGGCGGCATCACCACCAGAGCCTTTTTGCAGGCGAAGACTACTTTTGTCAGGATAAGTTGTACTAGTTGTCCCCTTTCAAATTGGTCTTTGTTGGCTCCCTTCTCGCTCAATATTTGGGGAGAGGACCAGGACCTCTATAAATAGGACTAGCCACCGCAGTATGAGGCATATGATCTTGGACGAGATCCAACTCATCCTCATACTCACCAAGCACAAGAATACCTCAACCTTAGGAGGCTGTTCTTCCCCTTGTACTGTTCATCATCAGCCCAAGAAGCAATCCACCACCACCACACTAGAGTAGGTTATTACACCACAACGGTGGCCCGAACCAGTATAAATCTTGTGTCCCTTGTGTTGTGCGTTCGTTGAGTAGTTCGCTCTTGAGATCTTAGCAAGCTAGGACGTGGATCGGTAGGGGGGAATCTTCATGCGCACCCCAGTGTTCAAACCTTGAGGGTTTTGCCGGAACCCGTGATCCGACAATTATGAACTAACCATATTCACAATAACACTTAGATCTCACGTTTACTCAGGTCAATGGCATAATCAACTAGCGAGCAATAATTATAAACCTCGGATGACAACACTTTCTCAAAACAATCATAATATGATATAACAAGATGGTATCTCGCTAGCTCTTTCTGAGACCGCAAAACATAAATGCAGAGCAACTTTGAAGATCAAGGACTGACTAAACATTGTAATTCATGGTAAAAGAGATCCAGTCATACCCAATATAAATTAATAGTAATGGATGCAAATGACAGCGGTGCTCTCCAGCTGGTGCTTTTTGATAAGAGGATGATGACTCAACATGAAAGTAAATAGATAGGCCCTTCGCAGAGGGAAGCAGGGATTTGTAGAGGTGCCAGAGCTCTATTTTGAAATAGAGATGAATAATATTTTGAGCGGCATACTTTCATTGTCAACATAACAACCTAGAGATGGCGATATCTTCCATGCTACACAAATTATAGGCGGTTCCCAAACAGAATGGTAAAGTTTATACTCCCCCTCCACCAACAAGCATCAATCCATGGCTTGCTCGAAACAAAGAGTGCCTCCAACTAACAAGAGTCTTGGGGGAGTTTTGTTTGTAATTATTTCGATTTGATTTGCATAAAGCATGGGACTGGGCATCCCGGTGACCAACCATTTTCTCATGAGTGAGGAGCGGAGTCCACTCCTCTTGAGAATAACCCGCCTAGCATGGAAAATACAGACAACCCTAGTTGATACATGAGCTATTCGAGCATGCAAAACAGAATTTCATTTGAAGGTTTAGAGTTTGGCACATACAAATTTACTTGGGACCGCAGGTAGATACCGCATATAGGAAGGTATAGTGGACTCATGTGGAATAACTTTGGGGTTTATGGAAGTGGATGCACAAGCAGTATTCCCGCTTAGTACAAGTGAAGGCTAGAAAAAGACAGGGAAGCGACCAACTAGAGAGCGACAACAGTCATGAACATGCATTAAAACTAATGAACATTGAGTGCAAGCATGAGTAGGATATAATCCACCATGAACATAAATATCGTGAAGGCTATGTTGATTTTGTTTCAACTACATGCGTGAACATGTGCCAAGTCAAGCCACTCGAATCATTCAAAGGAGGATACCACCATATCATACCACATCACAACCATTTTAATAGCATGTTGGCACGCAAAGTAATCCATCATAAACTCCTAGCTAATTAAGCATGGCATAAGCAGCTATAATCTCTAATTGTCATTGCAAACATTTTTATTCATAATAGGCTGAATCAGGAATGATGAACTAATCATATTTACAAAAACAAGAGAGGTCGACTTCATACCAGCTTCTCTCATCGCGATCAATCCATCATATATCGTCATAATTGCCTTTCCCTTGCACGGCCGAATGATGTGAATAATAATAATAATAGTGGACGTGCATTGGACTAAGTTGGGATCTGCAGGCATCTGACATATAGGAGAAGACAAGATAATATGGGCTCTTGGTTAAATCAACAATAATGCATATGAGAGCCACTTTAACATTTTCATTATGGTCTTCTCCTCTCGACCCCCAAAGAAAAGAAAAGGAATAAAACTATTTACACGGGAAAGCTCCCAAGAAGCAAAAGAAGAACAAGAAATATTTTTGGGTTTTCTTTTAATTAATACTACTACAGCAAGAAAAGTAAGCTAGCTAAAAGCTACAACTAATTTTTTTGGTTTTCTTAAGGTTTTTCAAACACACAAGAAGAAGGCATAAAAAGGGAAATAAACTAGCATGGATATTACAGTGGAAAAGTATGAGAACCGACAACTAGAATGAGTGTGTGAACAAAAATGTAATGTCGGTGAGAAATACGTACTCCCCCAAGCTTAGGCTTTTGGCCTAAGTTGGTCTATTGCCACGGCTGGCCTGGCGGATATCCGAAGTTGTAACTGGGGTCGTACTGAGATGCAGTGGCTATTGCATCATGGGATGCAGCTTGCAGGAGAGCTGTCTCAGTCCTCCACTCGTACTCGTTCGCCTCCTCCCTGGTTATAACATGTCTCCCTTTCCCTAAAAGTCAAAGAAAGTAGGAGCAGGGAGAGCGACGTGATAGGTGCATCGTATGTCAAAGTTTAGTCGGTACTGGAGGAACTGATCGTTCCTCTCAACAAACTGATGACGAACCATAGCCTCATAATCTAAATAAACAGGAGGCAACTCAATATCATACTCACGTATGGGTATATTAAGAAAATTAGCTAGACGGGTTGCATAAATTCCACCAAAGAAATCTCCATTAATTCTATTATTATGCAACCGACATGCAACAATGGCTCCCAAATTATAATGTTTATCTCCTAATACAGCACTCCTGAGAACACTGAGATTAGGGACACACATGTGACATGCTTCATCCTTACCATTTATGCACCTACCTATGAAGAGAGCAAAATAATGTATAGCAGGAAAATGAATGCTCCCTATGGTAGCTTGTGTTATATCTCTAGACTCCCCCACAGTTATACTAGCAAGAAAATCTCTAAACTCAGATTTGCGAGGCTCACCAGTGCTACCCCATTGTGGAAGTTTGCAAGCAGTATTGAAATCCTCTAAGTCCATAGTATAAGAATTTTCATAAAGATCAAACAGGATAGTTTGAGAATTGCGTGATGATGAAAATTCAAACCTTCTCACAAAGGAATTAGTGAGATAGTGGTACTGACGACACTTATCTGCCTCGAAGCTCTCAAGATCAGCATTACACACATATGCATTAAATTCTTCCTTGATTCCTGCTCGATCCATAAAGTCCTCGGAAGGGCATTCACAAGCCCGCACTTCCGCTTCCCTCGGTGGTTCATCGTCTGCATTGCATATTGTGAGCCTAGGTCCTTGCTTCCTTGAAGGACCACCTTGATACATTTTCCTAAACATATTTCTTCCTCTAAAAAATTTCTGAAAATTTTAGTAACTCAAAATAAAAGTGAAACAAGCTCAACCAAATTGATAGCAACTACCCCCACAAGTGCCTAGAGACTATATCATGCATTAAAACTACTTGGAACCATATAAATTTGTCATGCAAGCTCAAGAACATGGTCACCTAGGCAGAAAAAATTTGCAATGAATAAAGCACTAGAACAAAAATTAATTGGACCATTGGATGAGTCACATACCAAGGAACAATCCACCAAAGCAGTTTCGTGAGAGGTGCTTTGAACAAGGAGATCGAAAATGGCAGCAAGATGAGAAAGAACTCGTGCTTGAGCTGGTTGGTGATTTTTTTGGGAGGAAGAAGGAGTGTGTGGTGGCTGGAATAAGTGGAGGGGAGCCACCATGGGCCCATGAGACAGGGCGGCGCGCCCAGGGGTGGTAGGCGCGCCCTGGACCCTCGTGCCCAGGCGCTTGCTCCCCCTATTGTGTTCTCAGTGCCAGATATTCTCAAATATTCTAGAAAAAATCATATTTCATTTTAGGGACATTTGGAGAACTTTTATTTTCAGGGTATTTTTTATTGCACGGATAATTCAGAAAACTGACAGAAAATACTATTTTTACTTTATTTAATCTAAATAACAGAAAGTAAAAGAAGGGTACAGAAGGTTGTGCTTTCTAACTTCATCCATCTCATGCTCATCAAAAGGAATCCACTAACAAGGTTGATCAAGTCTTGTTAACGAACTCATTCCGAATAACATGGAACCAGAGAAACTTCGAATAACACTATGTTACCTCAACGGGGATATGCACATCCCCAACAATAAGAATATCACATCTCTTTTTGACAGTAGGAAGAGGAAATTCAAAACCTCCAATAGTAATCGATGGAATTTTTCCAATAGAATTGATACTGTGGACTTGAGGTTGTTTCCTCGGAAAGTGTACCGTATGCTCATTACCATCAACATGAAAATTGACATTGCCTTTGTTGCAATCAATAACAGCCCCGTGTAAAGGTACCCCCCCCTTCTGACATTCGCAAGACTACTTCCAAAGTTAAGCCTCGTGTCATTCCGTCTATTGGCACATCCGCTTCTGCTACTTCTTCCACTGGTGAGATCCCCCTCCCAACTCCTATAAATACTCTGCAGTCCATTGGAATAAACAGATGTGCTATACCTGCCGCTGAACTTTCTGAAGAAGCCCTGCTTGCTGAACCTGCTGTGGTGTCTGAACCTTCTGCTATTGCGACTGCCATGGATGACCAGGGAGAGGATCTCTCCCACATCTCTGCCTAACTTTGGAGTTCTCTATGACGCTGTTGAGCTGCTGGAATGTGCTTTCATGGAATATCCGAGGGCTCAATTATGAGAAAAAGTAACTGGCTCTGAATAATGCTATTTCTACCAATGGTTGTGCTATCGTTTGTCTTCAGGAGACTAAGATTATTGATGTTACTTTTGCTTTTATTAAATCTTGATGTCCTAGACAATTTGATCGTTTTGCTTTTGTCCCTTCGCGAGGCTCCTCTAGGGGGTTGCTAACGATCTGGAAGAGTTCGGTCTTCTCTGTCACGGTAATCTTGTGTGATCTCTTTGCGTTAGTCATCGATTTCGTCAGCACACAATCCTCTCAACGTTGGACGTTAGTTAACGTTTATGGGCCTTGCACTGGTACGGATAGAGATGTTTTCACCCAGTGGTTGTATGATGTTCAAATCCCTAGTAATCGAGACTGGTTATTTCTTGGCGATTTTAATTACATGAGAGCTTCGGACAATCGTAATAAACCAGGGGGTAACATTCATGACATGATTACATTCAATGACATAATTCGTAAGCAGCAACTAATTGAGCTTCCCGTGAAAGGGAGAGCTTACACTTGGAGCAATATGCAGATTGATCCATTACTCGAGCAGATTGACTGGTTCTTTACATCTCTGCATTGGACCAATGCATACCCTAAAACGCTCGTTAAACCCCTTGGCAAGCCAGTTTCTGATCACATTCCTTGCGTTGTCTCTACTGAGACCAAAATCCCCCGATCCAAGCTCTTTCGTTTTGAATACTTTTGGATCCTTCATCCACGGTTTATGGACACTGTCCGTGAAGTTTGGGAACATCCAGTTAGGGCTGCAAATGCTGCCACTGTCCTTTGTCGCAAATTCAAAGCTCTTTGGCACACTCTGAAAATTTGGAGTAAGAATATTTCTCGTCTTTTAGTGGCCATCACGAACTGCAATGCCGTACTTGCGGACTTAGACGAGCTGGAGAATAAAAGAAACCTTTCAATCCCCAAAATGAATTTCAGATGCATTCTGAAGACACACTTGCTCAGACTGCTCAAATACCAAAAACTATATTGGAAAAAGTGTTGTAGTATTCGTTGGATCAAATTCGGAGATGAAAATTAAAAAAAAAAATTCAAGTAGTGGCCACGGAGCTCTATCGCAAGAACAATATCTCTTCCTTTACACTTGAGGATGGCACGCTGGTTGACAATCATCCTACCAAAGAGGCCCTCTTATTTCAAACTTACAAGACCCGTCTAGGGACGGTCTCCCCTTCTGACATGAAATTTGATCTTCCATCCATCATTCCTCGCGCAACCAATCTTGATCGGCTCACCACTCCTTTTACCCATGAGGAAATTGATAATGTGGTCAAAGGTATGCCTCCTGACTGTGCACCTAGCCCGGACGGTTTTAGTGGGGCATTTTTTTAAGCATGTTGGCCCATCATTCGGCATGACTTCTATGCCCTATGTGATCAGTTCTATGAAGGTATGTTAGACATGACAAGTATCAACGATGGTCTCATTACACTTATACCAAAGATCAACTCTCCTGAGACGGTCAACGACTTCAGACCCATTACTCTGATAAACTGCTGCCTCAAGTTAATTACCAAACTACTGGCCGACAGACTTCAACATG
This sequence comes from Aegilops umbellulata, assembly GCA_032464435.1. Lineage (NCBI taxonomy): Eukaryota > Viridiplantae > Streptophyta > Magnoliopsida > Poales > Poaceae > Aegilops > Aegilops umbellulata. Next base: position 343,252,916 of record CP136056.1, on the reverse strand, counting down.
TCATCCTCACCCTTATCCACCGTAATTAGTATGGATTTATTAAGGGGCGCACTATACAAGACTATCTGGCATGGGCATACCAATATCTATATCAATGTCAAAGCTCGGGTCGGCCAATCATTCTTCTTAAGCTCGACTTCGCCAAAGCATTCGACACTATTGCACACGAGCCGATGATTCGCATTATGCAGCAAATGGGATTTAATGACAAGTGGATTTCTTGGATCAAGTGCCTCTTCTCCTCGGGCCGCTCGTCCGTCCTTCCTAATGGGGTCCCCGGTCGACAATTCCTTTGCCGATGCGGTGTGAGGCAAGGAGATCCTCTGTCCCCCTCATCTTCGTCCTCGCAGCTGAGTTACTACAAGCCACGGTCAATGATGCTTTCCAGCGTGGAGATCTCCGCTTGCCTTTTTCTTGCAATGGACAAAATGACTACCCAGTTGTCGTGGATTTGTCACGGCAGATATCCTTAGTGTCAGGACTTAGTCGCGAGGCCAACGCATCTATGTGGTAGCTTGAGAGGGGTTGATTGGGACGAGAGACGCAGGGCGGATCAACACACAAGACAAGGATTTAGACAGCTTTGGGCCCCGGGAAACATCATCCGGTAATAACCCTACATGCTGTTTGTGGCTAGGTCTCATTATCATCACGAGGGAGACGCCGTAAACCGGCTCTTTGTGTCTAACCCTAGCGATTGTTTCTTGCTTGTCGCCTCTTTGGGGAGCCCCGCCCTTCCTTATATATGTTGAAGGGGCGGTTTACATGTGGAGTCCTATTGGGATTAGGACTAGTCTATCTCTAATACAAACCGGATACAAGTCCTGGCTTTAACTCCTTGTAAGGCAAATATTCCTTTCCTCTTAAACCGACCCATCATAGTTGAACCGGCCTTCTGGGCCTTGGGCCTTGTCATCCGTCTAACCCGCCCGCCGGGTTACCAGTAAGTCATAACGACCAAGCGGGCTGCTTGTAAACCGCCAAGGTCAGGGCGGGTCTTCAGATAAACCGCCAAGTCTGGCCGGGTTAACTTCCGGCCGGTTAACGCCGCGGGGTATATCCCCGACATTAGCCCCCAAGTTTAGCTTGGATTTATCCATGGTAAACTTATGCTGCAAAATAAACATAAGAACAAATTTGACAGGTTGCGCTCCGGGTTAAGAATTCTTGTAAACCGGCACCTGATCGTCCTTAAGCCCTTGTCATTTCCTCCTTCTAGAAAATCTGGTTTAACAGGCCAGCTTCATAATCAACTTGCTGACATTGGTTTCTTATACAAAATATATTGTGAAGAATAATCCACTTGAGTCGGCTTTCAAAGTGCCGGTTTAAGAAATATTAGTCTTGAAATATTCATCTGATATTCAGCCGGTTTGAAGATGATCCCGGTCTTGAAAACTTGCCAGTTTAACATTACCAAATGGCCGGGTTATAAAAACTGATGACCCCGGACTATGATTGTTGCAGACACCGGTTCATGATTGTTGCCAACACCGGTTTATGATTATTGATGACATCGGGTTGCAGCCACAGGGTCATAATGATTGGTGACGCCGGGTCAATCTAATTTGCTCAACAGAGAATTTGAAAATATTTCTTCGATAACAATATAATACCTGTCGCCCCCAAGTGCCGGGTTGTCATGCTTGCAGCAACTTGGGACTTGTAATTGACTGATGCCCAAAAAACTTCAACCGATGTAGCCCCCAAGGGCCGGGTCATTATGTAATAATCAGCAGGGACTTTGTAAATATAATCTTGTAAACTTTGAACAGCAATGTGTAGCCCCCAAGGGCCGGCTCAGTAAGATAATATTGAGCTGGGACTTTGATATATATACTTCAATGAAAATAACATCATATGATGTAACCCCCATCATGAGGCTTGAATTCACGTCCACAAGGTTAAGAGCCTTGTGCTTTACCAACTGAGCAGTGAACCCTTCAATATAATGGATAAAAAGCTTTGTACCTTGAATAGTTGACAGGAGCAATTGGTAGCCCCCAAGGGCCAGCTCATTATGATGTGATGAGATGGGTCTTTAATAAGATGAGCAAAAATGACTTTGCATTAGCCCCCAAGTGTCATGGTGCATGCTTGCAGCGACATGAGACTTGCATATTTGAATCTCAACTTTGAACAATGTAGCCCCCAAGTGCCGGGTAGTAAGCCTGCAGCGACTCGGGACTATTCCTTCAATTGTAGAATAAATCATATCCATTGATAATATGATAGCCATTGCGCTAAAGCGACTTTGAAAACCTTAATTATAATACTGGTTATTGATAACCATAATAAAAATCCAGCCATGATGGCTATTCAAGATAATATAACCTGGTATGAAAACCTTATTCATCCAATATCATAATGAAAATTTAGCCAAGTTTGGCTATTTGAATAATATAATCCAATAACTTATAAGCGCATGATTCCAATGGCACAATCCAAATATATACTGGCGACTTATAGTCCAAAGCCAGACCGGTTTAATAAACACTGGATAATTTCTCATCATATACTGGCAACTTTATCGTCTTAAAGCCAGGCCGGTTTAACAAACACCGGATAAGTTATCATCATACTGGCGACTTATCGTCTTAAAGCCAGGCCGGTTTAATAAACACCGGATAATTTATAACCATGCGTTATTCAACCTGTTTCTGCATACAACAAGTTTAAAGTGTCCTGGCGGTTTACCGCCAGACGGGTCATAATGCCCAACATATAACCTGGGTTTATAACCAAGGCTGCACTTAAAAATATGAAATATATCATACCTGTGACATTGAATCACATCGTTGGTTTACCAACTTTTTGTAGTAAGAGTGATAACCCCAATCTTGAGTAATGATAACTCCTTCCATATTGTGCCGGTTTACGATAAAACCGTACCGGGCTGTGATAAACACCGGATTAACCATATATAATACTGGTGACTTGTAGCCAAACCAGACCGGGCTGATAATCTTCGGATTATAATTTGATCATGCACTCACAACTTGTAGTTGAAAGCCGAGCCGGGTTGATAAACACCGGTTTACTCCATAATAAGATGGTAACAGAAAATCAAACCGGGCAGATAATCTCCGGTCTAAAAATGGACCTTGTTCCGCCAATTTCGCTGTTTGAACCGGTACAAAATACTGTCGGTTTAAAAAACGCAAATAAAATAGCAACTTCTCAAAAAAGGCTATTAAAGCAAAAGCAATGGCAACAACTTTTTGCAAAAGAAGAGCTCTACTGAGTTTGCTCAGATGGAATTACCATGGTCAGACGCAACCAAGCCCCCCGAAGGCGTAGTGATGGTGCCAGTCAGCCAGGACCCCAAAATGACGCGTGGCGTTACGCCGGCCAAGTGGCATTGCTATGGTTCGGGTTCGACCAAGCCCCCAAATGACTCTAAGGCCCGTAGGCCGACCAAGAGGCGTGACCGGTTCAGACGTGACCGTGTCCCCAAATGATTCTGGTGGCTTTCGCCGGCCAAGAGGTATTGCATCGGTTCGGACACGACCGAGCCCCCAAATGACTCTGGTGGCTTTCGCCGGCCAAGAGGTGTTGCATCGGTTCGGACGCGACCGAGCCCCCAAATGACCTCATAAGGATAGCTATGTTCTCTTTGGTTCGAATACGACCTATGTTTGAACAGGAAGCCTCAAGTGATCTTGTTAAGACTTGCAAGGGGTAAACCGGATGTTGCATGAAAACAACCCCGTGTAACCACACATGATATAAAGAATAGATACCCCGCTTTATAAAGCGGGAGCCCCCATGTGATCAATAATATGTCAGGCCAATAAGGCAGGATACCCATGTTTGAACCGTGCATCATAGCAGCAGGTCTTCTTCGGTAATTTTTAACTTTTTGCAAGAGATAAATTCTTCTTGAACCGGGATTTTAAACCGGATATAGAGAGCTTCAAAGCTTTGTGGGAGACATCCTTCCCTTGAACCGGATCTTAAACCGGAATCTTCATTTTCAGCCAAAAATTTTCTGACGGCCTTTAAACTCGAACTTGCGAGAAGTTAATTCCTTTTTGAACCGGACATTGTTAAACCGGATTTGGGCGCTTTAGAGCTTTGTGGGAGAACAGATTTCCCTTGAGCCAGATTATAAAACAGAGATTTGAGAGCTTCAGTGAGACTGACTTCCCTTGAGCCGGATTTTAAACCGGAATCCTTTCTGATGACCCGGATTTTCCTCATTGAGCCGGGATTTTATAACTGTCATATACTTTCTAAGCCGGAATTTTTCTGATGGCCTTTAAATTTTCATCAATATAACAGTAGCATCCGGGACCGGGTTATCTTTCCCTCCATCGTCCTGGGTTTTTTAAACCGGCTGAAACTGGCAAGAATTGCTGAGTAATGTCATCGTAGTCCCCGAGTCTCAAAGGTGACTCGAGGAGTTGGCTTGAAACTCTTCATATTTGACCGGGATATAAACCGGCATAACTTGTATATCATTGGTGTTGATAGCACGATGTGAATCCACAGAAGGTTGAGGTGACTGCGGCGGGCTATAAATGATCCCATATGAGCCATGTCAGCAACTCGGCCAATGGTTCCTTCCAACTGGCGATTTTGAAGTTTTAACCAAAACTGTAGCGGCGGTGACTTGTGCGCCTACCCATTGAGCCATCCAGTGCAAAACGGCGGTTGATGATAATTTATCTCCAATTTGAAAGAAAACCGGGCTACCCAAGCTGTGACTTGCCCGTATCCAATAAGGAGCTCATGCAGTCAGGTGCGGCCCGGTATGTTGATGTAGACCAGGCCGCGACAAACGGATAGCAAAGACGACCGCGGCTTCCGTGAGAGCGGACGGGCAAGTCGTCCGTGGCGTTGATGTAAACCGGACCGCGATATGCGTGTCCGTGAAACTGCGCGGCACAGCCGAATGTGCCTCCGTGGTATAGTACCATCCCCTTTTTCCTTAATAGCCTTTCTTCATAAAAATATTACAGGCCAGAGTAATTGTTGTTGGATGAATTAACATGTACTTATAAAATACATAAGAAGAATAACACCTGGTATTTTTTGCCGGGCGTGGTGGTCAGCTTGGCGCGGCGGCTCCGTGGAGACGGGACATCCCAAACGACTTGACAAGGGCGGTTTAACGCAATGAGGCCGGGTCAACAGGCGAAGCCACAGCCATGGCGGCGAAGGGGGCGCGTTCACGGACGCACACCCAGCAAGATGAGGATCCGGTGGATTGACGTGGTAATGTGAGGCGAGGCAGCTCGCAGGCAACATCGCGAGGCTGGGCGCTCCACGGCGGGTCAGAGCTAGCGCGGAACACGACCGGGTAATCAGCCCCGACGGCAGGAACGGCAACTCGCAGGTGAGGCGGAGCCCTTGGCGACTCACGGCAGTAGTTCGGCAGACCGGGTTGCAGTAGCGGAGGTCAGGTGGCAGCTCTTGGCGGCGGGCCGGACAGACCGGGAATGCAGCGGAAGCTGACCAGTTAATTTGCTCCTCTCATCCTTGGTGACTCGAGGGCAACTTGAAAGCGGAGACGGTGCCACAGAGCCGGGGCGACTTGAGCATGGAGGTGGAGAACGGCGGCGACTCGGTTCGCCGGCTCGACAGAGGCCAGCAACTCGGCCGCAGTCATACAACCAGCAGCGAAGGAGTCCGAATCCATCCCCCGTCCGGTGGCGGTTTAGCGCAGTACAACAAGGCGGCGGCAGAAGCAGCCAGCACAGGCAGCTCAAGGCCGATTCGTTGCGGCGAAGTAGCTGAATCAGGGGCAGTTTGACGGCGGTTCAGAAGTCACGCAACCAGCAGAGGGAGGTATCACGGAAACCAGGTCAACGCGGTCTCCACTTCCAGGTCGTAGATGTATCCACTTTTCGGATCGTAACTGATGATTTTTTCTAAACCGTGCAAGTACTAGTAGCCGGACCATTATTTTCTTCGGGACTTGACCACGATCGGGTAAATCGCAAGATGGCGGCGAACAAAAACCGCAGCCCTAATTTTCCTTGAACTTAAAGTCCATAGATTGTAAACCCGGACTTACGAATTTGAAGCTAACACAGATTCTTTCTGAGCCGGGTCTTTTCACTGAAAAATTGTGAACTTCTTCTTCTTCATCTAATCAGTCGCGAGCTCCACGATCCCCGAGAGAGATCCCTCCAAGAACTCAACACCACCGTGCGCAGGCCCCACGGTGGGCGCCAACTGTCGTGGATTTGTCACGGCAGATATCCTTAGTGTCAGGACTTAGTCGCGAGGCCAACGCATCTATGTGGTAGCTTGAGAGGGGTTGATTGGGACGAGAGACGCAGGGCGGATCAACACACAAGACAAGGATTTAGACAGCTTCGGGCCCCGGGAAACATCATCCGGTAATAACCCTGCATGCTCTTTGTGGCTAGGTCTCATTATCATCACGAGGGAGACGCCGTAAACCGGCTCTTTGTGTCTAACCCTAGCGATTGTTTCTTGCTTGTCGCCTCTTTGGGGATCCCCGCCCCTCCTTATATATGTTGAAGGGGCGGTTTACATGTGGAGTCCTATTGGGATTAGGACTAGTCTATCTCTAATACAAACCGGATACAAGTCCTGGCTTTAACTCCTTGTAAGGCAAATATTCCTTTCCTCTTAAACCGACCCATCATAGTTGAACCGGCCTTCTGGGCCTTGGGCCTTGTCATCCGTCTAACCCGCCCGCCGGGTTACCAGTAAGTCATAACGACCAAGCGGGCTGCTTGTAAACCACCAAGGTCAGGGCGGGTCTTCAGATAAACTGCCAAGTCTGGCCGGGTTAACTTCCGGCCGGTTAATGCCGCGGGGTATATCCCCGACACCAGTGATTCAATACGCGGACGACACCCTCATTGTTCTGCCTGCCTGCCCGCAACAAGCTCTCCGTGTCAAGGAAATTCTTTCTGACTATGCATCCTCAATTGGCCTCAAGATTAACTTTCATAAGTCCACGCTCATACCAATCAACCTTGACGGAAGTACAACGACTGGCCTAGCCGATATCTTTGGTTGCAATGTAGGTACGATGCCTTTCACCTACCTTGGCCTTCCACTTGGCACTACCAAGCCAACCATCCTGGAGTTGATGCCCCTAGTTTGCAAAATGAAGCGCTGCCTCACTGCCACGATCGCCATGATGTCCTATGGGGGTCGTCTCTCCTGGCTCAATGCATCTGTCACCTCCCTTCTGGTATTTACCATGTGCACACTCAAGTTCCCTCTGAAACTGATTGATATTCTAGACAAGATTAGAAGGCGATGTTTCTGGACAAAGAAAACTGAGCAAGGCGACAAGTGCAATTCACTGGCAGCCTGGGGCTAGTGTGCAAGCCCAAGAGCAAAGGTGGGTTAGGAGTGATTAACATTAAAATCCACAATGATGCTCTCTTGTTGAAATTCCTGCATATGTTCTATAACAAACTGGACGCTCCATGGGTTAATATGCTTTGGGATAATTAGTATGTCAACCAAGTACCTCATGCGGTGGATTCGGTCGGATATTTTTGGTGGAAATACATACTCAAATTAACACCCATTTACCAAGGAATCTCTCATGTCCAAGTGGTTGATGGCTCGACTACGCTGCTCTGGAAGGACTTGTGGTCAAATCACGTGCTCCAATCATCACACCCACGTGCCTTCTCTTTTGCTTTGCATGAGGACATGACGGTTGCTAACTTCTGGGCCAACACTGAGCTGCATGAAACCTTTCACCTGCCACTGTCCTCTCTTGCTCTTACTGAGGTGCAAGATATCCAACATGCAGCGTCCAATTTATACCCTTCAACAACAAGGAATGATATCTGGTACTACACTTGGGGCGCTGCTGAATACAGATCAAAAGACTACTACAACAACTTCTTACGTGATGCAGCGGCTCATCGTGCCTTTCAGATCCTTTGAAAATCAAACTGTACGATGAAGATCAAAGTGTTTGGATGGCTACTGCTGCATGATAGGTTGAACACACGTGACATGCTAAGGAGGAGACACTATAACATTGGGGATGATTTTACATGTCTCCTATGTGGGCAAAATACGGATGAGACTCTTGAGCATATGATCTTCACTTGCCAGTTCAGCGTGAGGTGTTGGGCCAAGCTGCATATTGACTGGCCTGGTTTTCAGAATAGGTTCACTGCGTTGCAAAACCACAAACAAAATGGCCCAATCCTTTCTTCATCGAAGTATTGTTGACTGCTGTCTGGAGCTTGTGGAAAGAAAGAAATAACAAACACTTCAAAGGTGTCGCCCCAAGCACTACATCTTGGTTTCATCGATTCAAGGAAGACCTGGGGCTTCTGCAACATAGAGTTAAGGTTGCACGTAGAGCTGCCCTGCTTTCCTACTATGACACACTTAGTTGAGTCCTACTTTTGCTTTTTACTTTTTAGCATACATAGAGCCAAGTGTATAGCAATAATCATGGAGTAGTTGCCCACCCCCGGTGGTAACACCAGGAGTGGAGTTGGATGTGTGTGAGTTTTATGTCTATGTAAACACCCCATTTATATAGATATATGAAAATACAGTGGGAGTTCTCTCTCACCGTCAAATTCCTTCAAAAAAATCAATAACAGCCCCTGCAGTATTCAAAAAGGGTCTTCCAAGAATAATAGACATATTATCGTCCTCGGGAATATCAAGAATAACAAAGTCCATTAAAATAGTAACGTTTGCAACCACAACAGACACATTCTTACAAATACCGACAGGTATAAGTTGATTTATCGGCCATTTGCAAAGATACTTCAGTAGGTGTCAACTTATTCAAATCAAGTCTACAATATAAAGAGAGAGGCATAACACTAACACCGGCTCCAAGATCACATAAAGCAGTTTTAACATAGTTTCTTTTAATGGAGCATGGTATAGTTGGTACTCCTGGATCTCCTAGTCTCTTAGGTATTCCACCCTTAAAAGTATAATTAGCAAGTATGGTGGAAATTTCATCTTTCGGTATCTTTCTCTTATTTGTAACAATTTCTTTCATATACTTAGCATAAGGATTCAATTTAAGCATATCAGTCAAACGCATACGCAAGAAGATAGGTCTAATCATTTCACCAAAGCGCTCAAAATCCTAATCATCCTTTTTCTTGGATGGTTTGGGAGGAAAAGGCATGGGTTTCTGAACCCATGGTTCTCTTTCTTTACCGTGCTTCCTAGCAACAAAGTATCTCTTATCATAACGTTGATTCTTTGATTGTGGGTTATCAAGATCAACAACAGGTTCGATTTCTACATCATTATCATTACTAGGTTGAGCATTAACATGAACATCATCATTAACATTATCACTAGGTTCATGTTCATCTCCAGATTGTGATTCAGCATCAGAAATAGAAATATCATTAGGATTCTCAGGTGTGTCAGCAATAGGTTCACTAGAATCATGCAAAGTCCTATCATTTTTCTTTTTCTTCCTCTTACAAGGACTAGGTGCATCAACATTATTTCTCTGAGAATCCTGCTCAATTCTCTTAGGGTGGCCCTCAGGATACAAAGGTTCTTGAGTCACTTTACCCCCTCAAGTTGCAACTCTAACAACAAAGTCATTATTCTTACTATTTAATTCATTGAGAAAATCATTCTGAGCTTTAAGTACTTGTTCTACTTGAGTGGTAACCATAGAAGCATGTCTACTAATGAGTTTAAGTTCGCCTTTAACCCTAGACATATAATCACTTAAGTGTTCAATCATATAAGCATTGCGTTTTAATTCTCTGCCAAAATAAGCATTGAAGCTTTCTTGCTTAACCATAAAGTTATCAAACACATCTAAGCATTGGCTAGCAAATTTAGTAGGCGGGATTTCAGCTTTATCATATCTATAGAGAGAATTTACCTTTACTACCTGTGTCGGGTTATCAAGACCATGTATTTATTCAACAGGCGGCAAATTAAGACCATGTATTTCTTCAATAGGCGGTAAATTAAGACCATGTATTTCTTCAACAGGAGGTAAATTCTTAACATCTTCAGCTTTTATACCTTTTTCCTTCATAGATTTCTTTGCCTCTTGCATATCTTCGGGACTGAGAAATAGAATACCCCTTTTCTTCGGAGTTGGATTAGGAGTTGGTTCAGGAAGTGTCCAATTATTTTCATTAGTCAACATATTATTCAATAGAATTTCAGCTTGATTGATTGTTCTTTCCCTGAAAACACAACCAGCACAACTATCCAGGTGGTCTCTGGAAGCATAGGTTAGTCCATTATAAAAGATATCAAGTATTTCATTTTTCTTGAGAGGATGATCAGGCAAAGCATTAAGTAATTGGAGAAGCCTCTCCCAAGCTTGTGGGAGACTCTCTTCTTCAATTTGCACAAAATTATATATTTCCCTTAAAGCAGCTTGTTTCTTATGAGCGGGGAAATATTTGGCAGAGAAGTAATAATTCATATCCTGGGGACTACGCACACAACCAGGATCAAGATAATTAAACCATGTTCTAGCATCACCCTTTAATGAGAACGGAAATAATTTAAGGATATAGTAGTAGCAAGTTTTCTCATCATTAGTGAACAGGGTGGCTAATCATTTAATTTAGTAAGATGTGCCACAACAGTTTCAGATTCATAACCATAAAAAGGATTAGATTCAACCAAATTAATTATATCAGGATCAACAGAGAATTCATAATCCTTATCAGTAACAAAGATAGGTGAAGTAGCATGATACGTCTCCAACGTATCTATAATTTTTTATTGCTCCATGCTATATTATCTACTGTTTTGGACAATATTGGGCTTTATTATTCACTTTTATATTATTTTTGGGACTAATCTATTAACCGGAGGCCTAGCCCAGAATTGTTGTTTTTTGCCTATTTCAGAGTTTTGTAGAAACATAGTATCAAACGGAGTCCAAACGGAATGAAACCATCGGGAACGTGATTTTCTCACCGAACGTGATCCAGGGGACTTGGACCCTAAGTCAAGGAAGCTTCAAGGAGGGCACGAGGTAGGGGGCGGGCCCACCCCCCAGGGCGTGCCCTCCACCCTCGTGGGGCCCATGTTGCTCCACTGACATACTTCTTCCTCCTATATATACCTACGTACCCCCAAATGATCAGATACGGAGCCCAAAACCTAATTCCACCGCCGCAACCTTCTATACCCACGAGATCCCATCTTAGGGCCTGTTCCGGAGCTCCGCCGAAGGGGGTATCTACCACGAAGGGCTTCTACATCATCATAGCCCCTCCGATGAAGTGTGAGTAGTTTACCTCAGACCTTCGGGTCCATAGTTAGTAGCTAGATGGCTTCTTCTCTATTTTTGGATCTCAATACAATGTTTTCCCCCTCTCTCGTGGAGATCTATTCGATGTAATCTTCTTTTTGCGGTGTGTTTGTTGAGAACGCTGAATTGTGGGTTTATGATCAAGATTATCTATGAACAATATTTGAATCTTCTCTGAATTCTTTTATGTATGATTGGTTATCTTTGCAAGTCTCTTCGAATTATCAGTTTTGTTTGGCCTACTAGATTGGTTTTTCTTGCAATGGGAGAAGTGCTTAGCTTTGCGTTCAATCTTGCGGTGTCCTTTCCCAGTGACAGTAGGGGCAGCAAGGCACGTATTATATTGTTGCCATCGAGGATAACAAGATGGGGTTTTTATCATATTGCATGAATTTATCCCTCTACATCATGTCATCTTGCTTAAGGCGTTACTCTGTTTTCTTGAACTTAATACTCTAGATGCATGCTGGATAGCGGTCGATGAGTGGAGTAATAGTAGTAGATGCAGGCAGGAGTCGGTCTACTTGTCTCGGCCGTGATGCCTATATACATGATCATACCTAGATACTCTCATAAGTATGCTCAATTCTGTCAATTTCTCAACAGTAATTCGTTCACCCACAGTAAAATACTTATGCTCTTGAGAGAAGCCACTAGTGAAACCTATGGCCCCCGGGTCTCTCTTTATCATATTAATCTTCCATCACTTTATTATTGCCTTTGCTTTTTTACTTTGCTTTTATTTTACTTTGCATCTTTATCACAAAAATACCAAAAATATTATCTATCATATCTATCAGATCTCACTCTCGTAAGTGACCGTGAAGGGATTGACAACCCCTTATCGCGTTGGTTGCGAGGAGTTATTTGCTTTGTGCAGGTACGAGGGACTCACGCGTAGCCTCCTACTGGATTGATACCTTGGTTCTCAAAAACTGAGGGAAATACTTATGCTACTTTGCTACATCATCCTTTCCTCTTCAAGGAAATCCAACGCAGTGCCCAAGAGATAGCATAGCATAAGCAGGATCATATTTCATTCTAGCATACAGAGCTTTTTCTTTCAGCTTAGCTAATAATTTCTTAAGATCACTTCTATCATTGCAAGCAAGAAAGTCTCTAGCAGTTTCTTCATCCATAACATAACCCTCAGGCACAACAGGCAATTCATATCTAGGGGGAGAATCTTCATCATCACTTTCATCAATATTATCAGTTTCAATAATTTCATTCTCTCTAGCCCTAGCAAGTTGCTCATCAAGAAATTCACCCAGTGGCACAGTAGTATCAAGCATAGAAGTAGTTTCATCATAAGTATCATGCATAGCAGAAGTGGCATCATCAATAACATGCGACATATCAGAATTAATAGCAGAAACATGTTTATGTGTCACAAGTTTACTCAAAACAGAAGGTGAATCAAGTGTAGAGCTAGATGGTAGTTCCTTACCTCCCCTCGTAGTTGAGGGATAAATTTTGGTTTTCTCGTCTTTCAAGTTCTTCATAGTGACCAGCAGATATAAATCCCAAGTGACTCAAATAATAGAGGTATGCTCCCCGACAACAGCGCCAAAAAATAGTCTTGATAACCCACAAGTATAGGGGATCGCAACAGTTTTTGAGGGTAGAGTATTCAACCCAAATTTATTGATTCAGCACAAGGGGAGCCAAAGAATATTCTCAAGTATTAGCAGTTGAGTTGTCAATTCAACCACACCTGGATAACTTAGTATCTGCAGCAAAGTATTTAGTAGCAAAGTAATGTGGAAGTAATGGAAACGGTGGCAAAAGTAACAGTGATAGTTTTGTAGTGATTGTAACAGTGGCAATGGAAAAGTAAATAAGCAAAGAACAATATGTGAAAAGCTCGTAGGCATTGGATCGTTGATGGAGAATTATGCCAGATGCGATTATTCATGCAACAGTTATAACATAGGGTGACACAGAACTAGCTCCAATTCATCAATGTAATGTAGGCATGTATTTCGAATATAGTCATACGTGCTTATGGAAAATAACTTGCATGACATCTTTTGTCCTACCCTCCCGTGGCAGCGGGGTCCTAACGGAAACTAAGGGATATTAAGGCCTCCATTTAATAGAGTACCAGACCAAAGCATTAACACATAGTGAATACATGAACTCCTCAAACTACGGTCATCACCGGGAGTGGTCCCGTTTATTGTCACTTCGGGGTTGCTGAATCATAACACATAGTAGGTGACAATAGACTTGCAAGATAGGATCAAGAACTCACATATATTCATGAAAACATAATAGGTTCAGATCTGAAATCATGGCACTCGGGCCCTAGTGACAAGCTTTAAGCATAGCAAAGTCATAGCAACATCAATCTCAGAACATAGTGGATACTAGGGATCAAACCCTAACAAAACTAACTCGATTACATGATAAATTTCATCCAACCCATCATCGTCCAGCAAGCCTACGATGAAGTTGGCGACGGATTCCCCTCTCTGGAGCCCCGAACGGACTCCAGATCAACCCTCCCGAGAGAGATTAGGGATTGGCGGCGGCTCCATATCGTAAAGCATGATGAATCCTTCTCTCTAATTTTTTTCTCCCCAAACACGAATATAGAGAGTTGGAGTTGAGGTTGGTGGAGCTCCAGGGGGCCCACGAGGCAGGGGGTGCACCCCCACCCTCGTGGACTGGGTGTGGAACCCCTGGCCTTGATTCTTTCGCTAGTATTTTTTATATATTCCAAAATAATTCTCCGTTGATTTTCAGGACATTGTGAGAACTTTTATTTCTACAAAAAAATAACACCATGGAAATTCTGCTGAAAACAACGTCAGTCCCGGTTAGTTCCATTCAAATCATGCAAGTTAGAGTCCAAAACAAGGGCAAAAGTGTTTGGAAATGTAGATACGTTGGAGACGTATCACATGCTTATTTATATGTAGTCTCACAGTTTGATGTACACTAACCCTTCCTATTTTCATTGTTGGACTAGCACCTAGGCGCAAGAGGAAACAAACATCAGGGATAATGCTCGATAGGTTAACTAAATCTAGAGGAGGAAGAATGGAGATCCGTTTTGAGGCAGGTTTAAGAAGGCCACGTGATGCTACAGAGTCAGCTAGGTTAGTATCAAGAGGCATCGTTTGCCGTTAGGTGCCATGTACGTATCCTCCCAACATGGATTCAGTACAGAATGACAAAGACGAAACCCAGTTCAACACCTTCCTCGACCATTTATCTGTAAGTATGGTTATGTATGGAAACTAGTAATATCGTCTTACTCTGTCCAATACTTTCTAGGTTGCTAATAATGAGACTCCCATAATTTTCAATAGATGAGATTCAAGTTGGATAGCCAAGATGATGCAACCAGACAAGCTTGCACCCATGTTTTCAAGTCTGCGCTACGACAGTATCGGTATAACTTGAGGAAAACTCACTTTCAAGGCAAGGCTAACAGTGAACTTGCCCAAACATCTCAAGTGGAAAATATATCGGATGAAGACTGGAGAGGCCTCGTTAAACAATGGTCTGATCCGAAGTATCAGGTACATTATATATATGTGATCAGATCACATGTTGAAGTCCTATTTGCGCATGTGCCACACAAATCTATCTTCTTGTAGGTGAACTGTTCAAAGAACAAGGCCAACCGTACGAAAGTGAAATTCCAACAGACAACAGGATCTCGTAGCTATATTGCACACTGCGAGTCTCTTGTAATTAGCTGTTGTTTCACTCTTTTCATTGTACCATATTATCAGATCTATATTGACTTGTTCCAAATGCAGAGGAAAGCCTGCAAGGACCAAAAAGTACCTGAACCAAATCCTGTGGAAATCTTCAAGGACTGTCACACCAGCAAGACAAAGGGCATGACTACACCAGTCAAAGTCGTTGTTGTAAGTCCTTAATCCTCATGCCTTTTAAGTACTACTTACTCTGACTTGTGCCTTGAACTGCATGGTTTGCAGCCAATGTCAATTACTCTTTTCAATTTTATATACAATTGTCTTAGCGTATCATTGCACCTTACAAGGTTTAAAAGAGAGGAGTGATGTTCCTTTGATCTTGACATGTAACCTAGTTCCATGCTGGACTTGCCCACACAATGTTACAATTGCCTGTTTGTCTGTTCTCAGTTGTTTTGTGATATGAATGATGCCATACTATGCTTACCGTATTATAAACTTTGTCTCTTTATCCTTAGCTGTCAATACGATGCGAAGAAATAAACAATAGATTAGCCATGGTACATGGTCATATGTTTGGAACCTGGTTTTATTATGTACTTTGCAGTAAAATACAACTAATATTTTACATGGGTTCACCAGAATAAGTTATGTATACATACCAAAGCTATTTTGTTTGGTTTTGCTGCCTCCTTAATATCTTTTGTTCTGGTACTACTAATGTAAAAACTCAACTTTTTAGGAAGCTATGGAAAAATGGTGGAACCGCCACCTTCTGAAGGTGACGAGGCCCAATGTCAGCTCTTGCTGCAGTGGGCCAGTACCTGTCCACTAACAGTGCCAAAAGCACGTTCTTGCATAATATTGGGTTGATTGTTAAGGCAATCTCGTCCAAACTGCCTCATGATCAAGATATGCAAGCTCAAATCAATGTTATATCTGCGCTCCAGACACAAGTCCATTCCTTAACAGAGACCCTTTGTGAAACAAGGACACACATTGTTCGATGTCGTTAAGATATGCATGGTTTTGAAACCAGACTGTCAGACATTTGCTATGTTGTTCAGGAGCCTAGGAGAAGTGAAGGCGAAGGTTATGGTGCTCCATCGGATAATACAACATGAAAACGTAACAGTCAGGTCAAATGAACTGAGCTTCTGAACTTCTGGTGGTGCATTTATCTGCCAGACCGTTAACTTTTATGCCAACCTTCCTTTTTTTTATAGTTGTAATTTGTTATGCTACGATATAAAACTTGTTCTTAACGTCCAGCCACTCGCTGAAGAAAACAACAAGCAATTTTTGTATAGTGTAGGATGTTCCCTATATTTGCACTGGTGGCGATCTTTGATGCCAAGTGGATGTAATCTGTGCAATCGCCTTAATAGCCTAGCGTTAGTTTCGGGCTTATTTATTTCCTAGTCTTCTTTTTCCCCGGTTTGCTAGTGGCCTCAACAACCATGGGCCATATACGGACCGTGGTAGCCTTGACCCTGCTACGGGCCGTAGGATCCATGGGCCTCCTACGAGCCGTCTTTAAACGGGCCTCCAACACGGCCGTAGAATCGGTGGGCCTCGGGCCGTCGGATAAATGGGTCTACATGGGCTGTAAATGGGCATAATTGGTATCGACCCAACATGGTAACGGGTCGTTAACAGGCCGGAGGACAGCAAAGGCTTAATTCTGTCACATGCATAACATGTCGTTAATGGGCCAGAATATAGGACGGGCTGGAAACATCGCAATGGGTTAACATGCTAGAAAACGGGCCGACTCTTGCCACAGGCCGAATTTAACCCATTATGGGAACGTGCTAGTAACGGGCCAGAAATAATCAAGGGCCGGAAAGGAGCCCAAGAATGTATGGGCCATCAGTAGGCTGAAAGCTAACACGGGCTGGAAACGGCCCATGTGAATCATGGGCCGCTAATGGGTACAAAGAAATTTATTGTTCATTACGGGCTAGAGTCACCGTGGGCCTATAAACGGCCTAAAGATATGAAGGCCTCGTATGGGCCGAAAGACATCGTGGGCCATACATGGGCCGAAAGTGAAACAGGCTGGTGTTATATTCGACGGCCCACATGACGTTGTTGGGCCGATTTCGTGCAGGACCTGACGGGCCGTGAGTTACCGGGCCGTAAAATGGGCTATTTGCGAAGAAACCGTTAACAGGCTTTTCATGGGCCAGCCCGCTATCTTTTGACCAAGTCAAACGGGTCAGCCTTTGTAAGCTAAATGAGCCAGTGGTGGGTCGTCGCATGTGTCGACATATCATAGGCGCCTATCTGACCCACTGACAAGCTGGCACGTGTTTCCTCCGGCCAATCAGAATTTTACATGTAGAAATTTCCCATTGGTGTGGGCTGTTAACGGGTTATTGGATCCAAAACCGGACCCGATAGCTTAACGGTGTCCCGGTATGGTGGATGCCACGTGGCGGTCACCCTTGACGAAAGCACTTCTATGACGCCCGATTTATCGTCATGGCAGTGGACACTTCTGTGATGATAATTTTGGTAATGTCATGGAACATTTATACGACAACACAGGTATGACTATCTTGATTCTGTCATAAATTTTTCATGGATGTACATGCATGACAGAAAACGTGACTAAGGGAGTCTTGGATTAGGGGGTATCCAGACAGCCGGACTATAATCTTTGGCCGGACTGTTGGACTATGAAGATACAATATTGAAGACTTTGTCCCGTGTCTGGATGGGACTTTCCTTGGCGTGGAAGGCAAGCTTGGCAATACGGATATGTATATCTCCTTCCTTGTAACCGACTCTGTGTAACCCTAGCCCCCTCCGGTGTCTATATAAACTGGTGGGTTTAGTCCGTAGAACAACAATTATACCATAGGCTAGCTTCTAGGGTTTAGCCTCTCTGATCTCGTGGTAGATCTACTCTTGTACTACCCATATCATCAATATTAATCAAGCAGGAGTAGGGTTTTACCTCCATCGAGAGGGCCCGAACCTGGGTAAAAATATCGTGTCCCTTGTCTCCTGTTACCATCCACCTAGACGCACAGTTCGGGACCCCCTACCCGAGATCCGCCGGTTTTGACACCGACATTGGTGCTTTCATTGAGAGTTCCTCTGTGTCGTCATTAGGCTTGATGGCTCCTTCAATCATCGTTAGCGATGCAGTCCAGGGTGAAACTTTTCTCCCCGGACAGATCTTTGTATTCGGCGGCTTTGCACTGCGGGCCAGTTCGCTTGGCCATATGGAGCAGATTGAAAGTTACGCCCCTGGACATCAGGTCAGGTTTGGAAGCTTGAACTACACGGCCGATATCCGCGGAGACTTGATCTTCGATGGATTCGAGCCCCGACCGGGTGCGTCACACTGTCACGATGGACATGATTTAGCTCTGCTGCCGAACAGTGTCCTTGAGACCGCACCCACATCCGCTCCGACCTTCAATTCGGAGCCAACTGCGCCATCCGAGGGCGGGTGGTTAGACCCCGTCGCAGAGGCAGCATCCTCAACGGCGATCGAGCCGAACACCAACCTTACCCTTCACGAGGTCTGTGACTCCACCTTGCCGGACTCTCCTCCGGACTCTGAACCATCCGCACCCTTGCCAATCGAATCCGATTGGGCGCCGATCATGGAGTTCACCGCCGCGGACATCTCTCAGCACTCGCCCTTCGGCGACATACTGAATTCACTAAGGTTTCTCTCTTTGTCAGGAGAGTCCTGGCCGGATTACGACCGGCGGAATTGGGATGCGGACAACGAAGAAATTCGACGCCCACCCACCACCCACTTCATAGCCACTGTCGATGATTTGACCGACATGCCCGACTTCGACTCTGAAGACATCGACGGTATGGACGATGATGTAGGAGACGAACAGGAACCAGCGCCTACAGGGCACTAGAAAGCCACCTCGTCGTATGATATATATATATGGTGGACACACGCAAAGAAGGCAATGGCAACGGAACAGTGGCGGATGACCCCTCCAAGAAGCAACCTAAGCGCCGGCATCAGCAGTACCGCTCTAAGTCTCGCCAAAGCAAAAATGGTGATTCCAGCACAGGAGATAATAACACCCCGGACAGTGCCGAAGACAACCCCCTCCGGCAAGATTCAGCGCAGGAGGATGGAGAAGCCAGCCCTCATGAGAGAGCGGCGGACAAAGAGGAAGAGGATGACAATTACATGCCTCCCTCCGAAGACGAGGCAAGCCTCGATGACGGCGAATTTGTCGTGCCTGAGGATCCCGTTGAGCAAGAGCGCTTCAAGCACCGGCTTATAGCCACAACAAATAGCCTTAAGAAAAAACAGCAGCAGCTTAGAGCTGATCAAGACTTGCTAGCTGACAGATGGACTGAAATCCTCGCGGCCGAGGAATACGAACTCAAACGCCCCTCCAAGAGCTACCCAAAGCGCAGGTTGCTACCCCGATTTGAGGAGGAAGCATCTAAACCTACATCTCCATCGTATGACGCGGCTGATTGGCCACCTCGTGGCCGCGATAGAGAGGCCTCTTGGCCCACAGCTCAAGCCGCACCCCGGCGTCACTCAAAATATACCAAGGAACGGGGACACGTGCTAGACCTGCGAGATATATTGGAGGACAAAGCAAAGCAAACAAGATCGATCTACGGATTGCGTGGGCGCCCCACGACACGAGACGATAACCATCACGCCGGATACAGCAAAAGTAAATCCGGTCGGGCCGAACACAATAGACAAAACTCATTCGAGTTGCGCCGTGATATAGCCCAGTACAGAGGCGCCGCACACCCGCTATGCTTCACAGATGAAGTAATGCATCATCAAATCCCAGAGGGTTTGAAACCCGTGAACATCGAATCATATGATGGTACGACAGATCCCGCGGTATGGATCGAGGACTATCTCCTTCATATCCACATGGCCCGTGGCGACGATCTACACGCCATCAAATACCTCCCACTCAAGCTTAAAGGACCAGCCCGACATTGGCTTAACAGCTTGCTAGCATAATCCATTAGTTGTTCGGAAGACCTGGAAGCCGCATTCCTCGACAACTCCCAGGGCACCTACATGCGACAACCAGACGCCGATGACCTGAGCCACATAATTCAGCAGCCAGAGGAATCGGCCAGACAATTCTGGACATGGTTCCTAACAAAGAAAAATCAAACCGTCGACTGTCCAGATGCAGAGGCCCTAGCGGCTTTCAAACATAACATCCGCGACGAGTGGCTTGCCCGGCACCTTGGACAGGAAAAGCCGAAATCCATGGCAGCCCTCACGACACTTATGACCCGCTTTTGCACGGGAGAAGACAGCTGGCTGGCTCGCAGCAACAACATGTCAAAGAGCCCTGGTAATTCAGATACCAAGGACAGCAATGACAGGTCACGTCGCACCAAGCACAAGCGCCGCATTAACAACGACAATGCTGAGGATACGGCAATTAATGCCAGATTCAGAGGCTCTAAGACCAGTCAGCGGAAAAAGCCATTCAAAAGAAGCACTCCGGGCCCGTCCAGTTTGGACCGTATACTCGATCGCTCGTGTCAGATACATGGCACCCCCGACAAGCCAGCCAACCACACCAACAGGGATTGCTGGGTGTTCAAGTAGGCCGGCAAGTTAAATGCCGAAAACAAAGACAAGGGGCTACATAGCGACGACGAGGAGGAGCCCCGGCCGCCGAACAACAGAGGACAGAAGAGTTTCCCCCCACAAGTGTGGACGGTGAACATGATATACGCAACCCACATCCCCAAGAGGGAGCGGAAGCGCGCGTTAAGGGATGTATACGCGTTTGAGCCAGTCGCCCAAAAGTTCAACCCATGGTCCTCCTTCCCGATCACTTTCGATCGCAGGGATCATTCCACTAGTATCCGCCATGGCAAATTTGCCGCATTGGTTCTAGACCCAATCATTGACGGATTTCACCTCACTCGAGTCCTTATGGACGGCGGCAGCAGCCTGAACCTGCTTTATCAGGACAGAGTGCGCAAAATGGGCATAGATCCCTCAAGGATTAAACCCACAAAAAAGACCTTTAAAGGCATCATACCAGGTGTAGAGGCCCATTGCACGGGCTCAGTTACACTAGAAGTGGTCTTCGGATCACCGAATAATTTCCAAAGCGAGGAGTTAATCTTCGATATAGTCCCGTTCCGCAGTGGCTATCACGCACTGCTCAGGCCAACCGCATTTGCGAAGTACAAAGCTCAAGCTCAAGATGCCAGGACCTCGGGGAGTCATCATAGTCAATGGAAACACCGAGCGCTCCCTTCGAACGGAGGAGCACACGGCGGCCCTCGCAGCAGAAGTACAAAGCAGCCACTCAAGGCAATTCTCCAGTCCGATGATAAAACGTCCGGACACCGTCAAGCGCGCTTGGAGTAACCTACAACAAGACCGCCTGGCACATTCTGAGCAAGCGTAGCAATGCGGCCCCAACCCCAGCCCTAGCGAAACGGTGAAATCCGTGCTACGCGTACACAATTACGCTCTGAAAATACCATGGGCATAGGGGGAGGGGCACGACCATGGCACGCCCCAAAACGCGGCTCAACCGCACTAGGGGCTGTCGATTTTATCATTTTTTCTTACTTTCAGGACTTTACTCTCCGGAAGATCTGTTCGGCAGTACAATTTCCCAACACACGATACAACAACCAGGAAGGCAGAAAGCTACGTCGCATTGTGGAACCCCTAGGTGGTCTCTATAACGAGCAAAATACCTGTTTTAAATACCATTCCGCAGCTCTTGCTTATCGCACTATTTGTATCGTTCTGCTTTTAATGCACCTTTTTTGAATAAAACAATGCTTAGCTTCAGTCTATTATTGCATTCTCTATTCATTCCTTTTTATGTGTATATGTTCATTCATGACATTCAGCACCCGTACACTTTGGTACGGCTAATACGCCAGGGGCTCAAGCACCCCATAATACGGTGTGAGAAGTCTCAACACTTTCACAAGTGTGGCACTCCGAACTTATAGCATTATATGCATCAGCTCCGAATCATGTCTTTGGTCAATAGTTGGGTTTGCCCGGCTCCCATGTTTTGGTACCTTATGTTCCGCTATATCGACTAAGGTAGCACTGGGAGAACTACTGCGATTGTGCCCCGGTTCAGCTGGGCTAAGCACCTCAGTAGAGGAAGCTAAAACTGACTGTCATGATAGGGCGAGAGCTGGTCGCTGTTCAAGAGGTTTCGAGTCCCTAAAGACTTATGCCGCTTAGGGCGAGGAGTCGGCTTTGTCCGTCCTAGGCGTGTACAGTGCCCCGAACTCAGTCTTTCGAACACTAGGGGCTTCGCCAAAATTTAAAATTATAGAATTCTCTGGCTAAGTGAGAGTGATAAAGCATTATAGTCCGATTGCATTATTCGTTGTGCTGAGCACCTCCCTCGAAGGACCCAAGAATGGGGAAAAGAGTGCTCAGGTTTATCCCGAACACCCCAGCACTCGTGGCACGGGGGCAAAAGCCGACGACTCGCCATCTCTCAGATTTAATAAACGGCCACACAAAAGGTAATATTTTAAATTCACACAAGCGTTGCATAGCGCATATGAACAAGTTTTCAGCATACAGGATCACACGAGCAAGTTTACTCAAATATTACATCCTTGGAACACTCATCCGCCACAAGGCGGGCACCCTTCATGACGCCCTCATAGTACATCTCGGGGTGGTGATAATCCTTGCCCTGCAGTGGTCCATCCTCCACCAACCGCTCCGCGTCCATTTTGCCCCAGTGTACTTTCATGCGGGCATGGGCCCTGCGGGCACCCTCGATGTAGACGAAGCGCTTGATGACTTCAAGCCACGGATAGGCATCCGCCAGCCGCCTCACCAGCCCGAAGCAGCTCCCAGGCATGGCCTCTCCAGGCCATAGCCGGACTATGAGGCCCTTCATGGCCTGTTCGGCCACCTTATGGAGCTCGACCAATTGCTTAAGTTGGTCGCTCAAGGGCACCGGGTGTCCGGTCTCAGCATACTGAGACCAAAACACCTTCTCCGTTGACCTCCCTTCCTTGGCCAGGTAGTAGGTGGCGGCATCTGACACACTGCGGGGCAAATCTGCGAGTGCTCCTGAAGAGCTTCAGACTCGGGTAAGTAACAAGTAATTCACTTTCATGTGCCTGCTTTGCATAATGAATGCCTTACTCGCCGCTATCTTCTTCATCGCCTCAATTTCCTGGAGGACTTCTTGGGCTTCGGCCTTGGCAAACTTGGCGCTCTCGAGGGCTGTAGCGAGCTCGGACTCTCAAGTCTTCGAGTCAAGCTCCAAACTCTCATGCTTTTTCATGAGAGCCTGGAGCTCTTGCTGCACCTCGGCAACCCGCGCCTCTTGCTTCCCCCGCTTGTTGCACTCCGTGGCTGCTTTGTTTTCGGCCTCGGACAGTGCTTGCTTCAGGGTCGCCACCTCAGGCGTGGCCCCTAGCACATCAATAACGATCCTATCATTTTTGCAACTGCACCTTTTTTAAAGATACACACACAAACAAGGCATTACATACCTTGGTTCTCCTCGACCTGCCTCTTGGCAAGGCCGAGCTCTTTCTCGGACCGCTCGAGGTTCTGCCTCAGCGCATCAACCTCCGCAGTCAGTGCGGCGGAGGCCAGCAGCAAAGCCTGCATACGCATATCGACATAATTATGTTAGACTCCTACGAATATTATTAGATCCTCTATTCGGCTTTTCTTTGTGAACACCAAATAGAGCATCAGGGGCTACTATCTATGCGGTAAGATTTTCATATATTTTTACATACCTCAAAGCCTGTTAGAAGGCTGGCATAGGCTTCAATCAGCCCGCTCTTGGCGGACTGAACTTTCTGGATCACCGCACTCATAATAGTGTGGTGCTCCTCGTCGATGGAGGCGCCGTTAAGCACCTCCAACAAGTTATCCGGTGCCTCCGGTTGGACGGAGGACACCCGCGCGTTAGGCTTGGCCTTCTTAGTGGGGGTCCGCCTACCGGAGTCCGGAACCACTGAAGGTTCCGGTGCGGTGTTCGGCCCAGGGCCGGACTTGGAGCCCTTGGGAGCCTTGCTCCCTTTGTTCCTGCAGTCCGGAAGGTCGCCTGGTGGCGCCTCCGGGACTACCTCCCTTTGGCTTGGTACCCGTCGGGACAACACCGTTGTCCGTAGGGCGAGGGGTGGAGGCGGTCTGAAGTGACCCTCCGCTGCTCATGGCGGACGGGTCCAAAGAACCGCTCGACGATACGTCGACACGGGCTCGGGGCGGACTGCATGATTATATTCGGCGTTAGGAGGAGATGTGCAAATAAAGGAGCGCTATGAGTCACTCTGGTGTCTGAATACTTACGACTTCGTCAGGGGTTTGGCCCTGGATGGCCACTCATCCCCGTTGTCGGGGGCGGTGGCGGAGTAGTCCGGAGGGAGAGTCCTTCCCTTCTTGGACCCTCCGGCCTCCCCAGTTGGGGCGACCTTCCTCTCCTTATATTCCCCGGCTGGAGGGGAAGAACCCTCATCTACCTCCTCCTCGTTTCCATGGGAGGAGTGCGTCTCGGAGTTATCGGCCGATGAGTCTGAAAACACCTGGTGCCGGGAACTCTTTCGGGTTCCCGTGGCCTTCTTGTTGATCTTCTTCTCCGGCACCTCGTAGGGCGCCGGAGT
The DNA here is from genome assembly GCA_032464435.1 of Aegilops umbellulata. Classification (NCBI taxonomy): domain Eukaryota; kingdom Viridiplantae; phylum Streptophyta; class Magnoliopsida; order Poales; family Poaceae; genus Aegilops; species Aegilops umbellulata. Next base: position 343,228,382 of record CP136056.1, on the reverse strand, counting down.
CAGCATCTCCGTTAGGAGAGCGTCCGCAGGGTCTTCGGGCAAAGGGGTCGGGCAGTCGATTTGCTCCGATGTCTCCACCCATTTCTGTCAAAGACATGGAAGCTCAGACCCCGTACATAGCTAAACTATGAAAATTGAATACTCTATAGAAGACAAAATAGCTTACCGCGCTGGCTTGGCGCTCCACGCTGAATCCGCGGTCCTCCGTAAGGGGAGGGGGAACTTCATCGCTCTTAAACAACACTTTCCAAGCATCCTCGTGTGTTGTGTCGAAGAGCTCGCTCAGAGTTTGGTGCTGGGTTGGGTCGAACTCCCACAAGCTAAACGCCCGTTGTTGACACGGGAGGATCCGGCGGATGAGCATGACCTAGACTATGTTGACAAGCTTAAGCTTCTTGTTGACCATGTTCTGGACACAGGTTTGGAGTCCGGCCAGCTCTCCCGTACTACCCCAGGTCAGGCCCTTCTCTTTCCAGGAGGTGAGCCGTGTGGGGATTCCGGATCGGAACTCGGGGGCTGCCGCCCATTTAGGGTCGCGCGGCTCGGTGATATAGAACCACCCGGATTGCCACCCTTTTATGGTCTCCACAAAGGAGCCCTCAGCCATGTGACGTTGGGCATTTTGCCCACCATGGCGCCTCCGCACTCCGCTTGCTGGCCGTGCACCACTTTCGGTTTGACATTAAAAGTCTTCAGCCATAGGCTGAAGTGGGGTCGGATGCGTAGGAAGGCCTCACACACGACGATAAACGCTGAGATGTTGAGGATGAAGTTCGGGGCCAGATCGTGGAAGTCCAGGCCGTAGTAGAACATGAGCCCCCGGACGAATGGGTGGAGAGGGAAGCCCAGTCCGCGGAGGAAATGGGTGAGAAACACTACCCTCTCATGGGGCCTGGGGGTGGGGATGAACTGCCCCACATCTGGGAGCCGATGCGCGATGTCCTCAGACAAGTATCCGGCTCCCCTCAGCTTCTTGATGTGTCCCTCCGTGACGGAGGAGACCATCCACTTGCCTCCCGCTCCGGACATGATTGGAGAAGGTTGAGGAAGAAAATGTGGGCTTGGATGCTGGAGCTCAAGTGTGCGAGAATGGATGAGCGAAGGAGGAAGAAGGAGTGGACGGAAAAAGGTGAACCCTTGTCCCTTTATATGGGCGGACGAAACTATGCGTCCCCACCAGCCTGTTAAAACCCGCTCGTCCCCCAAGCGCCGTAATCGATGGCGCGGTTGGGTTACCCACGTCTGTATTGATGAGAATCCCGCGATAAGGGGACACGATATCTGCATCGACAAGATGTGCCAAGGAAACCGCCTCGCAAAATGTGTTGAGATTGGCTGTAAAAAATGGTTCGTATAATGGCTTGGCTGTGGTGTGATGTCACATTGCAGGATACGTCAGCAGATTAGATTTGTGGAAATGCTATTCTCTCTACGGTGGTATGTGGAACTTTTTTTGCAGAGCCGGACACGATCCTCGTGTTCAAAATCTTCTATGAAGTATTCGGAGGAAGAACCCGCCTTGCAATGCCGAAGACAATCTGCGCGCCGGACTCATCGTCATTGAAGCCTGGTTCAGGGGCTACCGAGGGAGTCCTGGATTAGGGGGTATCCGGACAGCCGGACTATAACCTTTGTCCGGACTATTGGACTATGAAGATAAAAGATTGAAGACTTTGTCCCGTGTCCGGATGGGACTTTCCTTGGCGTGGAAGGCAAGCTTGGCAATACGGATATGTAGATCTCCTTCCTTATAACCGACTCTGTGTAACCCTAGCCCCCTCCGGTGTCGATATAAACCGGAGGGTTTAGTCCGTAGAACAACAATCATACCAAAGGCTAGCTTCTAGGGTTTAGCCTCTCTGATCTCGTGGTAGATCTACTCTTGTACTACCCATATCATCAATATTAATCAGCAGGATTAGGGTTTTACCTCCATCGAGAGGGCCCGAACCTGGGTAAAAACATCGTGTCCCTTGTCTCCTGTTACCATCCGCCTAGACGCACAGTTCGGGACCCCCTACCCGAGATCCGCCGGTTTTGACACTGATAGTGACCTACTGTGACAAACACGTATCATCACGGAAGTGTCTTTTTTTATAGTGGTTCTCCCTGAGTATACACCGTTGCTACAGTTCGTCGTGTTGAGACACCACGTGATGATCGGGTGTGATAGAATCTACGTTCACATACAACGGGTGCAAGACATTTTTGCACATGCGGAATACTTGGGTTAAACTTGGCGAGCGTAGCATGTACATACATGGCCTCGGAACACTGGAGACCGAAAGGTCGAACGTGAATCATATAGTAGATATGGTCAACATAGAGATGTTCACCATTGATGACTACCCCATATCACGTGATGATCGGACATGGGTCGGTTGATTTGGATCACGTATCACTTAGATGACTTGAGTCCTGATAGCACACCAATTTAAGTGGGAGTTCTTAAAGAAATTTGATTAATTGGGAGTCTTGATAGTATTTAAGTGGGAGTTCTTAAAGAAATTTGATTAATTGAACTTAATTTATCATGAACTTAGTCCTGATAGTATTTGCATATCTATGTTGTAAATCAATGGCCCATGCTACCGTTCCCTTGAATTTTAATGTGTTCCTAGAGAAAGCTAAGTTGAAATATGATGGAAGCAACTACATGGACTAGGTCCGTAACTTGAGGATTATCCTCATTGCTGCACATAAAAATTATGTCGTTGATGCATCGATAGGTGTGCCATGCCCTCCAGCGACTGTGGACGTTGTGAATGTCTGGCAGTCACGTGTTGATGACTACTCAATAGTTCAGTGTGCCATGCTTTATGGCTTAGAACCGGGACTTCAAAGACGTTTTGAATGTCATGGAGCATATGAGATGTTCCAGGAGTTGAAGTTAATATTTCAAGCAAATGCCCGGGTTGAGAGATATGAAGTCTCCAACAAGTTCTATAGATCAAAGATGGAGGAGAATAGTTCTGTCAGTGAACACATACTCAAAATGTCTGGGTATCATTGTCACTTGACTCAGCTGGGAGTTAAACTTCGAGATGATAGTGTTATTGACAAAGTTCTTCAATCACTGCCACCAAGCTACAAAGGCTTCATGATGAACTATAATATGCAAGGGATGGACAAGACAATTCTCGAGCTCTTCGCAATGCTCAAAGCCGCGGAGGTAGAAATCAAGAAGGAGCATCAAGTTTTGATGGTTTACAAGTCCACTAGTTTCAAGAAAAAGGGCAAGGGAAAGAAGGGGAACTTCAAGAAGAATGGCAAGCAAGTCGCCACTCCCGGGAATAAGCCCAAACCTGGACCCAAGCCTGAAACCGAGTGCTTCTGCTGCAAAGGGATTGGTCATTGGAAGCAGAACTGCCCCAAGTATTTGGCGGATAAGAAGGATGGCAAAGTGAACAAAGGTATATTTGATATACATGTTATTGATGTGTACCTTACTAATGCTCGTAGTTGCGCCTGGGTATTTGATACTGGTTCAGTTGCTCATATTTGTAACTCGAAATAGGAGCAACGGATTAAACGAAGATTGGCTAAGCACGAGGTGACGGTGCGCGTCGGGAATGGTTCCAAGGTCGATGTGATCGCCGTCGGCACGCTACCTCTACATCTACCTTCAGGATTAGTTTTAGACCTGAATAATTCTTATTTGGTGCCAGTGTTGAGCATGAACATTATATTTGGATCTTGTTTAGTATGAGACGATTATTCATTTAAACCAGAGAATAGTGGTTGTTCTATTTATATGAGTAATATCTTTTATGGTCATGCACCCTTGAAGAGTGGTCTATTTTTGTTGAATCTCAATTGTAGTGATACACATATTCATAATATTGATGCCAAAAGATGCAAAGTTGATAATGATAGTGCAACATATTTGTGGCACTGCCATTTAGGTCATATGGGTGTAAAGCGCATAAAGAAACTCCATGCAGATGGGCTTTTGGAATCAATTAATACCTGCGAACCATGCCTCATGGGCAAGATGACTAAAACTTTGTTCTCTGGAACAATGGAGCGAGCCAATGACTTATTGGAAATAATACATACCGATGTATGCGGTCCGATGAGTGTTGAGGCATGCGGCGGGTATCGTTATTTTCTGACCTTCACAGATGATTTGAGCATATATATATATATATATATATATATATATATATATATATATATATATATATATATATATATATATATATATATATATATCTACTTAATGAAACACAAGTATGAAACATCTGAAAAGTTCAAAGAATTTCAGAGTGAAGTGGAGAATCATTGTAATAAGAAAATAAAGTTTCTATGATCTGATCACAGAGGCGAATACTTGAGTTACGAGTTTGGCCTTCATTTAAACAATGAGGAATAGTTTCACAACTCACGCCACCTAAAACACCACAGCGTAAAGGTGTGTCCGAACGTCGTAACCTTACTTTATTAGATATGGTGCGATCTATGATGGCTCTTACCAATTTACCACTATCGTCTTGGGTTATGCATTAGAGACAGATGCATTCACATTAAATAAGGCAACGTCTAAATCCTTTGAGACGACATCGTATGAACTGTGGTTTGGCAAGAAACTTAAGCCATTGTTTCTTAAAGTTTGGGGTTGCGACACTTATGTCAAAAGGCTTCAGCCTGATAAGCTCGAACCCAAATCGGAAAAGTGTGTCTTCATCGGATACCCTGAGGAGACAATTGGGTACACCTTCTACCTCAGATCCGAAGGCAAGATCTTTGTTGCCAAGAATGGAAACTTTCTAGATAAGGAGTTTCTCTCGAAAGAAGTGAGTGGGAGGAAAGTAGAACTTGATGAGGTAATCATACCTTCTCTTGAATTGGAAAGTAGCACATCAGATAAATCCGTTCCTATGATGCCTACACCAACTAGAGAGGAAGTAAATGATAATGATCATGAAACTTCAGATCAAGTTGCTACTGAACCTCGTAGGTCAACCAGAGCACGATCCGCACCAGAGTGGTATGGTAATCCTTTTCTCGAAGTCATATTATTAGACCAAGGCGAAGCTACAAAATATGAGAAGCTATGTTGAGCCCAGATTCTGACAAATGACTTGAGGCCATGAAATCTGAGATAGGATCCATGTATGAGAACAAAGCGTGGACTTTGGTGGATTTGCCCGATGATCGGCAAGCCATCGAGAATAAATGGATCTTCAAGAAGAAGACCGCTGTTGATGGTAATGTTACTATCTACAAAGCTTGACTTGTCGCAAAAGGTTTTCGACAAGTTCAAGGGGTTGACTATGTGAGACTTTCTCACCCGTAGTGATGCTTAGGTCTGTCCGAATCATGTTAGCAATTGCCGCATTTTATGATTATGAAATCTGGCAGATGGACGTCAAAACTGCATTCCTTAATGGATTTCTTAAAGAAGAATTGTATATGATGCAACCAGAAGGTTTTGTCGATCCTAAAGGTGCTAACAAAGTGTGCAAGCTCCAGCGATCCATCTACGGACTGGTGCAAGCATCTCGGAGTTGGAATATATGCTTTGATGAGGTGATTAAAGCATATGGTTTTATACAGACTTTCGGTGACACCTGTATTTACAAGAAAGTGAGTGGGAGATCTATAGCATTTCTAATATTATATGTAGATGACATATTGTTGATTATAAATGCTATAGAATTTCTGGATAGCATAAAAGGATGCTTGAATAAGAATTTTTCAATGAAAGACCTCAGTGAAGATTCTTACATATTGGGCATCAAGATCTATAGAGCTAGATCAAGACGCTTAATAGGACTTTCACAAAGCACATACCTTGACAAAGTTTTGAAGAAGTTCAAAATGGATGAGTCAAGGAAAGAGTTCTTGCCTGTGTTACAAGGTGTGAAGTTGAGTCATACTCAAAGCCCGACCAATGCAGAAGATAGAGAGAAAATGAAAGTCATTCCCTATGCCTCAGCTATAGGTTCTATCATGTATGCTATGCTGTGTACGAGACCTGATGTGTGCCTTGCCATAAGTCTGGCAGGGAGGTACCAAAGTAATTCAGGAGTGGATCACTGGACAGTGGTCAAGAACATCCTAAAGTACCTGAAAAGGACCAAGCATATGTTTCTCATATATGGAGGTGACAAAGAGCTCATTGTTGTGTTGGCATAGATCGAGATCAGGATTTGTCACGCCGAGTATCAAAGAGGTATCTCTGGGCCCTCTTGGTAATACACATCATAAGCTTGCAAGCAAATGACTAAGGAGTTAGTCACGAGATGATGTATTACATAATAAGTAAAGAGACTTTCCAGTAATGAGATTGAAGTAGTTATGAAGATACCGACGATCGAATCTCGGGCAAGTCACATACCGATGGACAAAGGGAATTAAAGTATGTTGTCATAAATGTTCGACTGATAAAAGATCTTTGTAGAATATGTAGGAGCCAATATGGGCATCCAGGTTCCGCTATTGGTTATTGACTGGAGAGGTGTCTCGTTCATGTCTACATAGTTCTCGAACCCATAGGGTCCGCATGCTTAACGTTCGATGACGATATATTATTATATGAGTTATGTGATTTGCTGACCTAATGTTTTTCGGAGTCCCGGATGAGATCACAAACATGACAAGGAGTCTCGAAATGGCCGAGAGGTAAAGGTTGATATATAGGATGATGGTATTCGGACACCGAAAGTGTTTCGGGGGTTACCGGGTATTTATCGGGTCACCGGAAGGGGTTCCGGGCGCCCCCGGCAAAAGATATGGCCTTATGGGCCAAGAGGGGAAATGCACCAGCCACAAGGGGCTGGTGCGCCCACCATATGGGCCAGCCTAAGAGGAGAAGGAAAGAGGGTAAGGGAAAGGAAAGAGCGGAATAGGATTCCCCTCCCTTCCCTCTCCCCCCCCTTTTTCCTTCCCCTTCGACAAATATGGCAGGGGAGCGCGTGGCTTGGGAGGAGCCCAAGCAGGATTCCGTCCTACTTGGGGCGCCTCCTGGCCTCTCCCTCCCCCTCCCACCTATATATATGGGGGGCGCCTAGCACACCCCAGACAATTGCCTAGCCGTGTGCGGCGCCCCCCTCCACCGTTTACACCCCGGTCATATTTTTGTAGTGCTTAGGCAAAGCCCTGCGAGCATCACTTCACCATCACCGTCACCACACCTTCGTGCTGACAGAACTCATCTACTACCTCGACATATTGCTGGATCAAGAAGGCGAGGGACGTCACCGAGCTGAACGTGTGCAGAACACGGAGGTGTCGTGCGTTTGGTACTTGATCGATTGAAGCGCGAAGAAGTTCGACTACATCAACCGCGTTGAGAAACGCTTCCGCTTACGGTCTATGAGTGTACGTAGACACACTCTACCCCTCGTTGCTATGCATATCCATGGATAGATCATTGCACGTGCGTAGATTTTTTTTTCATTTTCCATGCAACGATTCCCAACAATAACAACCATTTTATTATTGCCACTAGGGCATATTTCCATCAGTCTCCCACTTGCACTAGAGCCAATAATCTAGTTCACATAACCATGTGATTTAACACCCATGGTTCACATCGCCATGTGACCAACACCCAAAGAGTTTACTAGAGTCAATAATCTAGTTCACATCGCCATGTGATTAACACCCAAAGAGTACTAAGGTGTGATCATGTTTTGCTAGTGAGAGAGGTTTAGTCAACGGGTCTGTCATATTCAGAGCTGTATGTATTTTGCAAATTTCTATGTCTACAATGCTCTACATGGAGCTACTCTAGCTAATTTCTCCCACTTTCAACATGTATCCAGATCGAGACTCAGAGTCATCCGGATTCGTGTCAAAGCTTGCATCGATGTAACTCTTTACGAAAAAACTCTTTATCACCTCCATAACCAAGAAACATTTCCTTCATCCTCTTTAGGTAACTAAGGATAATTTTAACCGCTATCCAGTGATCTGCTCCTGGATCACTATTGTACCCCCTTGCCAAGCTGATGGCAAGGCACACAACAGGTCTGGTACACAGCATGGCATACTTTATAGAACCTATGACTGAGGCATAGGGAATGACTTTCATTCTCTCTATATATTCTATTGTGGTCGGGTTTTGAGTCATACTCAACTTCACACCTTGTAACACAGGCAAGAACCCTTTCTTTGACTGATCCATTTTGAACTTCTTCAAAACTTTATCAAGGTATGTGCTTTGTGAAAGTCCTATCAAGTGTCTTGATCTATCTCTATAGATCTTGATACCCAATATATAAGTAGCTTCACCGAGGTCTTTCATTGAAAAACTCTTATTCAAGTATCCTTTTATGCTATCCAGAAATTCTACAACATTCCCAATAACAATACACTACTAGGGGATAAGCCTAGCAGTAGCGCGGGTATTTGGTGTATCAGTAGCGCGGGTACCCGCACTACTGATACGGTGCTACAGATAACATGTAGCAGTAGCGCGGGTTGGCCCACGCTACTGCTATACGTGGGTAGCAGTTGCGAGCTTTGGAGCAACGCGCTACTGCTAATAGCTGCAATCGGTTTCAAAGTCGGTCGATCTCGGGTAGGGGATCCCAAACTGTGCTTCTGAGGATCGAAGGTAACAAGGGACAAGTGGGACACAATGTTTACCTAGGTTCGGGCCCTCTTAATGGAGGTAAAACCCTATGTCCTACTTGATTGTACTTGATGAGTATAGGGGTTACAAGAGTTGATCTACCTCGAGATCGTTAATGGCTAAATCCTAGTTGTCTAGCCTATGAGAATTCGGATAGCCTCTATGGACTAAACCCTTTGGTTTATATACACACCAGAGGGACCTAGGGCTGTACAGAGTCAGTTTGTAGAGGAAGGAAATTACATATCCGTGCACCAATTTTGGCATCCACGCACAGGGGAGTCCTACCTAGACATTGAGGTAAGTCTTCCGCTTTGTATCTTCACGGCCCATCAGTCCGGCCCATATCGAATAGCCCGGACACCCAAGGACCCCCTAATCCAAGACTCCCTTAGTAGTCCCTGAACCAGTCTCCAATGATGAAATGTTCGGCATGCGGATTGTCTTCGTCATTGCAAGGCGGGTTCCTTCTTTTTAACACTTTAAAACAAATCTCTGAACAAAGGAGCTGTATCCGGATCGGTGCAATTGACGCAACCCTGAGCCACGAAGGTAAGATATCCAAATAAAATAATGTCTTTTTTACCGACAACTTTTTGGCGAAATGCCACATATGGCCCTTTAACATTTTGATCCGTTTTCACGCCTCCCGCTTCGCATTTCGAGGCATAGCCCTCATTGACACTTCTCGTCAAAACAGTGATCATGCCCACCTATTACGAGGTTCTCATCAATTCGGTTTTGGGTAATCCAACCATGCCATTAGCATGATCTTTTCGGGAACAGGCGAGTTTTAAGGCTTGAGTGGTGGCACGTTTGGTATTTCACCGCCTGTAAGAGGGTAAAGACTCCTCCTTTTTCCCCACACCTTCTTCCTTCTCCAGCCTTCCCTTCCCCTGAGCTCCGATGCTCAAAATCTCAATCTTTCCCACCGGCGCCAGCCGCCGCAGCCATGTCAGGATCTGGTTCAAAGAGCAAGTGGGAGGCATCCTCTGTCACCGAGAGCGACGTCAAGGAGCTCCGAGGGGCGGGATACCTGTCAACGGATATCGCGCACAGGCTCCCCGCCAAGTATCAAGTCATCCCCACTCCAGAGCCGGCAAAAGGGTCATATTCATCCCCCACTTCCTCCGTGGGTTAGGGTTTCCCCTCCATCCCTTCGTCTGGGGCCTTATGTTCTACTACAGGCTAGATTTCCATGATCTAACCTCGAATTCTTTCCTCCACATCTCAGCGTTCATCGTCGTGTGTGAGGTGCTACTCCGCATCCCCCTACACTTCGGCCTATGGCTCAAGGTCTTCAATCTGAATCCGAAGGTGGTCGACAGGCAGCTTGTGGACTATGGCGGCGCTATGGTAAGCAAGCTCCCAAACGTTATTTGTCTCAAGGGGGCCTTCGTGGAGACCGTCAAGGTGTGGCAGTAGGAGTGGTTCTACATCACTGAACCCCGCGACGCCAAGTGGGCGGCCACTCCTGAGTTTAAATCCGGACCCCCTATGAGGCTTACCTCGTGGACCGCTAAGGGCCTGGAGTGGGGGTCCACGGTGGAGGTGCTGATGCTGCAAAAGCGCATCACCAATATGATCGGCAAAAACACCAGTCTCACAAACGTGATTCAGGTGATGCTTTTCCGCCGCATTCTCCCTTGCCAACTCCGGGCCTCCCAAATGTGGGACTTCAATCCGGAGGATCCACGGACCTTGAAGCACTTCTTCAGCACAACACACAAAGACATTTGGAAGCTGCTTTTCAAGGCCCAAAAGACGTGGCCGAAGAAGACCGAAGACATCGGTCTTGACTTCGCGAATCCGGCCACACCGGTAAGTGTGATATTCCCGAATACATATTCAGTCAATAATTTTAGATATAACACATTACCCCTTCTTCATATAGGGCAGGATGGCAAAGGCAGAACAGATCAACCGTCCGGCACTGCTGCCTAAAGATCCGACCACGCCCCAGCTAATGGAGATGCTGGTCCCGGCGCCGTATCACGCGCCGGAGAAGAAGGCCAAGAAGAAGAAGGGCAAGGAGACCAAGAGCGGCGCCCGTCACACGGGTCCTTCGGACGCTATGTCCGGAGAGACCGAAGCTCCCTTCTCCCATGAGGGAGACGAGGAAGAGTAAGAGGAAGAGGAGGTGGAAAGCGACTCCTCCCGCAAGGGGAGAAAGAAGAAGAGGGCGGCCTCCGAAGACCCAAAGGGGGAGGCGCCCAAGAGGGGGAAGATGATCCTCCAGGACAATTCAGATGGTTCGGACTCCGAATCTGAACTAGTCCACAAAAGACCTCCCAGGGTGATGCCCCATGCCAAATTTAAAGTCTCAAAATATCTACTATTTTCTCATCGGTCTTTTATGTTTTCATAACATAACTTATTCACCATGTGCCTTTCGGCCCTGCTCGCGACCTCCCGAACCCTTTGTTATCGGAGGGAAGTTCTCTACCATCTGAGATGGCGGAGTGCGAGACGCCACCGCAAGCCCTCTCGCCGACCACCGCGGATGACACTGAGGTGTTGTCTTGAAGGACCTCTACTAGCCGCGGAGGAGCGGGCGCAGCCGTCGAGAAGGCACCTGAGGGTGATACCTCAGCGGCCGAAGACATGGAGGAGGCGACCCCATGACGACCGACAGTGGGGGCTTTGAACAATCCGGTCCCCAGCTGGACACCGTTTCGGAGACCAACGTGGCTCCGAAATCGGGCGAGCAGCCCCCTTCGAAGGAGGGGGGAGCATCAGCTCCGATGGTGACCTCCACTAATCCGGAGGCGCCGAACACCCTAGTGGAATCACTGCAACGTGCTTCCAACATGGAGGAACACCGCACCCTGATGGGTGTGGTGGTAGAGAAGGTTTAGTCCGCCAAGAGCGGGCTGAACGAAGCCCTCACTAGCCTACTGATAGCGTTCGAGGTATGCGACGTAACACTCTAGACGCTTTTTTATATATCAAGGAATATACTTGTGTATAGATAGTAGCCCCTGAGACTCTGCCTGGTTTGAAAAAACCAGACATATGATCACATAGTATTCGGAGGAGTTTAACATACTTGTCTATTTTATAACAGGCTTCCCTGTTGGCGGCAACCGCCGAGGCCACTGAAGTTTACGAACTCAATCGGAAACTGAAGGTTGCTGATGATGAAATTGATCGCATCAATAAGCGATTCAACAAGACGCAAGGTATGCGTATACTTTAAAGAGGTTGATCATATATTTGAAGTGATATGCACATTTATAGTTTAACTCAAGTACTGTTGTGATTATGAGCGCAGTTAGCGCGGCCGAGGTCAAGACCCTCAAGAGCGCCCTTGCCCAGGCCAAGGAGGAGGCGAAGGCGAATAAAGCAGCCGCTGACAAAGCGGCTGCAGAACTAAAGACCGAATAGGCCGACCGCCGCCAGCATGAAGATAGGGTGGCCGAAGTGGAGCAAGAGCTGAAGTACCCCATTGGCAAGTGTGAGGCGTTGGAGGAGAAGACCCCGGCCCAAGCGACCGAACTTGCGTGGGTCGAGTCCCGGAGTGCTCGTGAAGAGATCCGGCAGGCCAAATAGATAGCGGCTGGTAAGCCCTTTCTCTTGCAGAGTATATTTGGAGCTCAAAGATATGCTTTGCTCACTCGACTATGGAGTTCTCTAGACGCCTTCGCGGATCTTCCGAGGAGTGCCGCCGACGCCGCACAGTTCTTCCGAGCCCAGGAGGGGAACTCGATCGGGAAGTTGTTCTGGCCACAGTTCCTGGCGCTAGAGCATCCGACGCCTCTGAAAGACCAGATGAAGCAGCGGACGGAGCTGCATAGGGTGTCTGGCTTGGCCATGAAGGATCTCATAGTCAGGCTTTGGCCAGCCGAACCAATTCCTAGCAGCTACTTCAGCTTGGTGAGGTGACTCGTCGATGCGCTGCCTCGACTTGAAGTTGTGAAGCTCTCGGCGTGCATAGAGGGTGCGTGGATGGCCTTCTCTCATGGCAAGATGCACTGGGCAAAGATGAAGGCCACTGACGTGGCGACCGCAGGCCCGCCCGAAGGCAAGGACCATCGCAAGCCGAAAAGATACTTTGAAGATGTCGTGGCGGGTGCCCGGATAGTCGAGGGCCAATGCTCAAAGGACGTTATGTTTGAGTAAATGTATCCGGGCTGTAAAAACCTTGTTTTGTGAACCCGGGTTTTTTCATATATTTATGCCTTTTATCTTGAGTCATTTTCCTCTTGTGCGGCCGTTTAATTCTGAAAGTTTGCCCGTCGTCGGCTTTAGCCCCCACGTAGATGCTACGAGGGTGTTCGGTATAGAGCGTGATCACACTTTATCCAACATCTTGGTCCATAAAGGAGGTGTCCGTGCAGCGAACCAGGCAATCAGACTATGCGGCTTTATTTCTAACACTTAGCCATAGGAGTTTGACGGTGCCGCTAAGTACTAGCCCCTTGTATGTGCACGGCAATCCGAACTAGGGTGCCTTTTCCTACGGCTTGGACGAAGACCAGCCCTTCATATAACACGGAGTAAATCACTAATGATTTGTAGTAAGTCCCTAAATCACCGAGCAGCTCTCTCTATATCATGACAGACAGTTTTCGGCTTTCTCTACTGAGGTATTTGACCGGACGAACCATAAATACAATCGTAGTAGTTATCCCTTTACTACCTTAGCCAAACAAGTGGAACGTAAGGTGGTAATCACAGGAGCTAGGCAACCCAACTATAGACCAAAGACATGATTCGGGTCTGATGCATATAATGCAATATTCGGGACGCCGAAGAGTACCCTATAGGTGTTCGGACTTTGAAAACATGTATAGCCGGATAGAGCCCCTGGCATTTAGGCCGGGCCAGAGCACATGTGGCAATCTGAAGCAAGGAGGGAATACAAATGGTAAAATAAACCAATATCGAACAGATGTTGGCGATCAACGATTTCCTTTATACCCCGATTAATACGTTAGGACGTGCAATTACAGATAATGCCATGAGTGTCAAGGCTATTTTACATGCCGAGAATTTGTACACAAGGGAAAGCTTTATGAAGGGCCTAAAAGAAAAGGTGGTCTTGAAGATCCCAGTGGTGCCTTGCCGCACGTCTGCACCATTTCTCCTTGATGAAAAATCCTTTGAGAGGAGAAGTTGATGGTCGTCTATTTGAAAGGGGTCCTGAAAAGGGGCCCTTGCACGACCGTAGGGTAGGTAGGTTTTTAATGAACCAGTAGTATGAGAGAAGAAAAGAAAAAGAAGAAGGGAGAAAAAAAGTTAAGGTCCGAATAGGGTCAAGCCCCACTATAGACCTTTTTCGCAGTGTGCCTCTGTCGCTGCCCAAGGTATTTTAAGTGTGTAATTGTGCACACGCGGTATGTATGCCATGATTTTTTGGCGCGATCGGCGGAGGCGAAACTGCCATTCAAGCTCTGGATCCACCGAGTTATCGTTCTGCAGTGTGGATTGGACTCGCTTGGCAGTGTCAGGGGTCTTAATGACCGATGAATTGTTCGGCTTGATGAGGCCGTTCTATAGTTCGGCTGCAAGGGCCACAGTGTGATCCTCGGTACAGAGGGAGTGCTCCATATTTCCATTGACTATGATAACGCCGCGCGGTCCGGGCATTTTGAGCTTTAAGTAAGCATAGTGCTTGACTGCATTGAAACGGGCGAAAGCAGTTTGTCTGAGCAACGCGTGATAACCACTGCGAATAGGGACAATATTGAAGATCAAGTATTCACTTCAGAGTTCTCCGGCGAACCACCGACTACTTCCAATGTTAAGGAGCCCGTGCAGCGGGCCTCCACGCCGGGTATCACTCCCTTAGAGGTAGTGTTACTAGGCTTGATTCTTGACGGATCAATACCCGTCTTACGGACAGTGTCTTGATAAATCAGGTTAAGACTGCTGCCGCTGTCCATAAGGACTCGAGTGAGGTGGTATCCATCAATGATTGGATCGAGTACCAGGGCCGCCGAGCCTCCATGACGGATACTAGTTGGGTGGTCCCTATGATCGAAGGTGATTGAACAAGCCGACCATGGGTTGAATTTTGGGCCGATAGGCTCTACGACGTAGACGTCCCTTAGTGCACGCTTGCGCTCCCTCTTAGGTATATGTGTGACATATATCATGTTCATTGTTTTCACCTCGGGGGGGAAACTTCTTCTGTCCCCTTGTGTTCGGCGGACGGGGTTCATCATCGTCCTCACTTTGAGTCCCTTTGCCCTTGTTTTCGGTATTTAATTTACCGGTCTGTTTAGAAACCCAGCAGTTTCTGTTGGAGTGGTTGGCAGGCTTGTCAGGGGTGCCATGAATCTAGCAAGGCCTGTCTAGTATTTTGTCCAAATTGGATGGACCATCTCTATTTCCTTTGAATGGCTTCTTCCACTGACCGGGTTTGGAGCCATTGAATCCGGCATTTACCGCCGTATCCTCGGTTTCTCCATTGTTGTTTCGACGCTTTTTTTACGTCGTGGCATTCCGTTGCCATCCCTGGCTTCAAAGGTGCCAGGGTTGCTGGTGCTGTTACTTCTACGGGCCAACTAGCTATCTTCGCCCGTGCAGAAGCAGGTCATAAGTGCAGTAAGAGCTGCCATAGTATTCGGTTTTTCCTGACCGAGGTGTCGGGCGAGCCATTCGTCCCGGACGCTGTGCTTAAAGGCCGCTAAGGCTTCGGCATCTAGACAGTCGATGATTTCGTTCTTTATAATTAAGAACCGAGTCAAGAGTTTCCGGGCTGACTCCCCGGGTTGGTGGACTATGTGACTAAGGTTATCAGCGTCCGGTGGCCGGACATGAGTACCTTGTAAGTTGTCTCGAAAAGCATCCTCCAATTCTTCCTAGCTGCCATAGAGTTCTCTGGGAGGCTATTCAACTAGTGTCGTGATGGTCCTTTTAGCTTTAGGGGGAGGTATTTAATTGTGTGGAGATCATCACCGCAAGCCATGTGAATATGGAGAAGAAAATCTTCAATCCATATAGCGAGATCTGTCGTTCCATCATATGCCTCAATGTTTACGGGTTTAAACCCTTCCAGAAACTGGTGCTGCATTACCTCATCGGTAAAGCACAAGGGGTGTGTGGTGCCTCTATATCAGGCAATGTCACGACGGAGTTCGGATGACATCCGTGTTCGGTTTTCGGCCTGGGTTTGGTTATGCTTATCGTGCCAAGCTTGATGGTCGTCGTCTCATGTTGGAGCACGTCCCCTTGATCCGTAGATTGATCTGGTCTGACCGGCTCTATTGTCCAGGTCCTGACATAAGTCGTAGGTATAGCCTGGAGCCGCTACCTCTTTGCCTCGACGATGAGGTGGCGCGGGCTGGTGTTCAGCGTAAGTAGCCACTTTGTCCCGTCTACGTGGTGGTCGGTATGGTTCATCAACATGATTATATCTTGACGATATTGGCTCAAGGGCCTCGTTGTCAAATTGTGGTTGCAGCCTGCACTTTTGGTAGCTCTTTGTTGGGCGCTCAAAGCTGTATTCTTCGGCAGCCAGGACCTTGGTCCAACTGTCGTTGAGCGTACCCTGTTCGGCTTGAAGCTATTGTTGTTTCTTTTTTAGGCTCCTCGCAATGGCGATGAGCTGTCGCTTGAAGCGATCTTGCTCGAGGGGTTCCTCTAGCACAATGAAATCTTCATTGCCGAGGCTAACATCCTCCTCGAAGGCCGGTAGATAGTTACTATCTTCCGAATCCTCATGCTCGACAAGTTCGTATGGGTTGACTTGTCCATCTCCCCCCTCATCCTGCTCGACAGCAGGCTCGATGGGGTGGTCGGAGTTTTTGGCATTCTTCGGAGTCTCATTGTCTCTGGTGCCGGTATTGCTTTCCTTTTCTCGACACGGTCGTGAACGGTGCTGGCGACGTCGGTGTTTTGGTGGTGCCTCGACAGGCTTGTCCTCAATCGGTGAGCGATGTCGTCTTCTTTCTTTTCGGGAGTATCCACCATGTATACGTCGTAAGTAGAAGTGGTTGTCCAACACCTAGTGATAGGCAGGTTCTGGCCTGGTTCGGCTTCGGCATCATCGTCTATGCCATCGATGTCTTCGGAGGCGTAATCTAGCATGTCGGTCAAATCCTCGAAAGTGTCTATTAAGTGGGTGATGGGTGGGACGCAAAATTCCCCGCACTCAGCTCCTTGTTCAAGCTGGGCAATGTTCGGAAGTGACACTTCCGTGATGGCGAGAGATTGCATTAAGCCCAGGGCCTCGTTTAGGAGTGATAGCTAGACGGGTGATTGGGTGCCTGTGGAGCTGGGTCTGGAAATCGCCGCTTGGCCGTCCTCAGTGAACGCGGGCCTCAAGAGTTTGGAGTTAGCATCCAGGGGTGTGTCCGGCTTCCTGTTGACAGGAAGGGCCCTGTTTGATCTCAGGCCTGTCGACAACACGGTCACCTCTAGGTCTCTAGCAGGGAGCTCCGTAACGGGAGCGAGTCCGACGGGGCTTAACCTCCCGTCTTCAGATAGAGTGGTCCGCTCTGGATCTAAGGCTAAGGCGGGAACGAGAGTTGATCCTTGGATGGGATCTGACGATGGATCTGATAGGCTTCCTTCATGTAGACGAGGAGCGGCGGTGGACGCTGAGAACCCTTAAAAGATCAAGTCTCCTCGGATATCAGCGACATAATTCAAGCTTCCAAACCTGACCCAGTGGCCAGGGGCGTAGCTATCTGTTCAAGGCGACCAGTCGAATTGGCCCACAGAGCGAAACCACCAAACACAAAGAGTTGACATGGGAGGAAAGTTTCCCCGGAAATAACATCGTTGTCGATGATCAAACGAGCCATCGAACCTTCTGTCGACGACACAATGGAACTCTCAATGAAAGCACCCATGTCTGTGTCAAAACCGGCCGATCTCGGGTAGGGGATCCCGAACTGTGCATATAAGGATCGAAGGTAACTAGGGACAAGTGGGACACAATGTTTACCCAGGTTCGGGCCCTCTTAATGGAGGTAAAACCCTACGTCCTACTTGATTGTACTTGATGAGTATAGGGGTTACAAGAGTTGATCTACCTCGAGATCGTTAATGGCTAAGCCCTAGCTGTCTAGCCTATGAGAATTCAGATAGCCTCTATGTAATAAACCCTCTGGTTTATATACACACTGGAGGGGCCTAGGGTTGTACAGAGTCGGTTTGTAGAGGAAGGAAATTACATATCCGGACACTAATCTTGCCATCCATGCACAGGGGAGTCCTACCTGGACACGGAGGAAAGTCTTCCACTTTGTATCTTCACAGCCCATCAGTCCGGCCCATATCGAATAGCCTGGACACCTGAGGACCCCATAATCCAGGACTCCCTCAGCCGCAACACTTTTAGTTAAGCTGCGCTACTGGTAAGAGCGCGTTGCTGCTGACTTTATTCCCCTCGCTACTACTAGTTTTATTAGTTTCTGTTTTTTTTTTCTGCATTTTTGTTTTGTATTTGAACAGTCTTTATACAATAATATTTAGCATATCATACACATACAAATGTAACCATAGCATATACATACAAATAGTCTCATCAAATCATGTCATCATGATTATCATCATCCAACACAAAGTGGTCTCTCATCATCATCTCGAAAATAGCGATACAAGTCTCAAATACTTGCAACTACATCGTCATCCATCTAAACAATGATATATGTGAGAAGAGCTATCACCGTGAGTGAGAGCATAACTATGCAGTACATGAGGCGGCGGTTATGAGTCCTCTCTCGCGCTAGCGTGAACCTCAAGTAACTAGTTTCTGCTTCTTATCTGCTTTTGAAGCCTTTATGGCTGGCGCCCGAGACCCCCTCCACTTGCGCCTGACACTCACGCCACTCGTCGTACACTCTTCGAACCTTCACTTTGTACACGACATAGCACTGCTTCTTCGCCATCAAGAATCTAGGTACATGTTAGAGATGCATCTTCATCAAGGGAATGTACAATCATATGCAACAAAATATACTTGAGCAACACGAAAAGAAAGGATTAGTAACTAGATGCAACATATAGTAAACAAACAAATAATCAACACAGTTTCATTGTACACAAACAAATTAACTAGAGGTACGAAGGTCATCGTACCCAAACTAACAAAGTAGCATTACACAAGTTCGGCAGGGACCATGGACATCACAAAGTTTCATCGCTACAGAAACTATACATGTTCAAATGACACATATCATCATCATCGGCATCGTAAATCACTAGAAGTTCCATCCTTCCATCATCGAGGATGCACCCTAGCTTCTTGAACGACGTGAGGTCTTGACGTTGCATGCATATGCAAGTTTGGATATTAGCTCGCGATATAGGGCTTGGTGGAACATCCCATTCTCTTCGATGACTTATTTCATGATGATCGTCGCAATGTCTCTCTGGATGCGAAATAAGTCATCTCTAAGTTTATAATCCGCTTCTCTATGATATTCTACCCACTTGCGCATATGATCATCGTTTCTGCTTGTCATGTGAAGCTTTTGGTGATCCCGTCTGAACTCCATCATGAGATGGAGGAGGTAGAATCCATCGTTCTTGCTTGGTTTCGGGACATGGATGCAGCAGAAGTTAGTTTTATGCGAGAAATTTGTTTTCTTGTGCCTTTGTTTACTGGTCTGCAGGTGGCCACCCCTCAAGATGAAGCCTTGGAGAGCATCATATAGATTATTCATTACGTGGATGTAGTCCTTCTTCTCGTAGATTCTGGTAGGGTCGAAATACACGGCGTGGGAGACTCGTGGGTAAAGCACGATAAGGACGGTGCACCCGTTGCTGCAGGAAAAAAACACCTCAAATTATTCTCCATATGTGTCGTGGGTTTGTCACGGCAGATGTCCTAGCCAAAGGACTTAGTCGTGGAGCCATCGCAACGGGTTAACTTGAAGGGGTTAAAGCGGACACAGGGACACATGGTTTATACTAGTTCGGCCCCTTCGATGAAGGTAAAAGCCTACGTCTAGTTTGTGGTGGAATTGATGAAGTCTCGATGGCTAGGGAGCAGATAAGCTTCGCCTAGGCCTCGAGTTGTGGTTGTCTCTCCTGAACCGATATCGAGTCGTCCCCTTATATACACGGGTGACGCCCGTCAGTTCATAGAGTCCCAATCTCCGGTTTATACTCGTACCCGGGTTGGTCTCTTCCTTATCCCTAACTTACAATACAAGCTGTACACAGGCCGGTTTACGGCTACAGATGTTAAACCGACTACGGCCTCGGGCCTTTACATAGCCCCCTGGGCTTTACCATTCTTGAACTACAGACGAAGTCAACCCGGCCCGTATAGGCCGGTTTACGCTCAGTAGTAATATCCCCAACATTAGGCCCCAGGTTGATTTGAATGAGTTCATGTCAACCCTTAGCATAAATCTTCATACTCAGCACCTTCCCTTCGTCGCTAAACCGCTACGTCGTCATCTTCGTCGGTGGCCGTAAACCGGCATGACATCATCATGACGCCAGCTTTTATGATGCCTTCTTTGTTTAACCAATTCGCAATAACCGAGGCGTCAGCTCTGCTTCCGAAATCTGCGGCTCCTGGATTCGCGCGCCTGACACGTGTTTTGCCTTATAAATAGGGGTGAAGGGTCATTTCTCTTTCACCCCTTTCCTCTTCGTCTTCTCTGTGCCGTCCGCTTCGTAGCTCCACCGCTGTCGCTGACCTCCGCATCGTCTCGGGCCGCTGCATCAACCTGCCTGGACCAGAGAAACTGCGGCGTGCTTCCGCGTCCCTCCGAGCTCCGGTGAGATCCCTACCTTCTCAACTCAGATCTGCCTCTAGGGTTTACTATGTTCTTCACGTTCTTCGCGTTCTTCGCGTTCTTCGCGTTCTTCGCACTTAAACTGAGATGCACCTTCATATGACCCCACGACCTTTGCTCCGTTCAGTAGTAGTTTTTGGCATCTGTTTTCATTGCAATATACCTGGACCGTAGATCTGATCCATAGCTTGACCTTGCTGTTCTTGCACAATTTACTTTAAATCATGAGTATTTTACCCCTTTTACGAGATCACCCCAGATCCAATATCATACTGAGATAATGTGAAACCTGTTTCCGTACACTTGCTCCTTTGCAACTTCACTGTTTCACGGTCTTAGGTCCAGCGGTTTAACTTTGTTGTAGAATATCATCAAATCGGTACATACCATTAGTCCCCTTGTTGAACCGCCAATAATCCCTTGATAGACCGCATCGCTTTACGAACATCGGTTTGTAATTGATTTCCTCCGGTTTAACATTGATAGTATCAACATGAAAAACCTGTGCACCACACAGTCCTGAACCGGAATCATTTTCATTTTGTAGACTTCCTCATGGCTAAGCAAGTGTATGAGTGCCACTGGGCTCCTTCCCGGGTCACGGAAACTCAACTGAATAATCTGGTTCGGACCGGTGCTTTGAGCAGCAGAAAAACCATTCATTGGACGGTGCCGGGCAAAGAGTGTCCCCCTACACCCCAAGACGGCGAGGTCATTGTTTTTGCAGATCACTTAGCCCGCGGTTTCAACCCGCCCGGTTCAAAATTTTATCGTGACGTTTTGGCTAATTTCCAGCTCCATCCACAAGATATTGGCCCCAACTCTGTCACTAACATATGCCACTTTCAAGTGCTCTGTGAGGTGTTTTTTCAAGAGGAACCTACAGTTGAGTTGTTCCGAGATTGCTTTCACCTAAACCGCCGCACAGAATTTACTGATGGCCCCAACATGGAACTGGGTGGTGTGTCAATCCAGAAAAGGAAAGAGGTTACTTACCCTCATGCGAAACTGCATAGTCACCCCCAAGAGTGGAATAACTCCTGGTTTTATTGTAAAGACACCTCTCCATAGAATGAGAATATCCTGCCCGGCTTTCATCCAGAACGGCTCAGCAACACTCACCCCCTTCCTCAGAGGCTGACTGCTAAAGAGAGGAGTAAATACTCTCCCCAACCGTCCAAGCTCAGAGCCTTCATGGCCAACGGTTTAACAGGAGTCGACCTCGCTCGTTGCTGGATATCTTGGAGTATACTGCCACTCAATCAACGCTCCGGTTTGATGTGTGAATACACAGGCCGTGTTGATGATCCGTTACGTCATGTAAACATCTAGCTTACGGATGACGACGTCACCGAAGCCGTAAAGAAGATCTTAAATGAACCGGAACGCGTCTGTGCGCGAACTGGACTTCTTCCCTTCTGCGCCATCAACAAACCACCAGCGGTAAAAATTTCTTCTCATTAAGTCTGATGTTTTTTGTGCGCGTATGACTGATTCTAATATCTGTTGACGCAGGGTGATGACCCGTTCTGGAGCAAAAAACTCCCTCAAGGAAAGGCGGATAAACCGGAGCAAATGACCCGGCCTAAGACGAGAGTCGTCAAAAAATCTGCTCACAAGAGGAAAACCACGGCCTCTTCCGATCCTGCCGATGATGAGGTGGGTAATCCGGGTTTTGAAGCTGATCTTGACTCCCTCAGTTTGTTGTTCGTACAGCTTATTGACGATGCAATTTGTCAGGATGATGCCGAAGCGAGCCATGCTGATGATGCAGAGGTAATTACCATTTCTTCTGATTCAAGCCTTCTGCCTTTCCACAAAATCCGTCAGGCGAACCGTAAAGTTAAATTTTCCCATCCTCTTGCTTACTTGGATCCCAAATTTCTTATGAAGACCTATCAACACGATGTGCGCCGTACAACCCGACACAGCGGTCAGGTAGTTACCTCCGCCGGTTTACCGAACAGTCCGGTTCGGAGACGTCGTTCAGAGGTCTCTAACTTGCTTGTCAAATTTTGTCCTAAAGCGGGCTGTTTTCGTCAACCGCTTAATCCGTCTGACGCCGATTATCAGGTCACCTCGCATTCATCCTCTGGCGAGTCAACTGGTACTCAGCTGCCTCCGCTCAAAACCGTGCTTGGGTAAGCTTACTTTTCTCATCAAGTTGTCCATTGTTGTAATCTTCGCCATATGCTGTCTTCAACTTTGCTGCTTCTTTCAGAGCTAAACCAAGGCCGAGCAAAAAAGCTCGCCAAGACAAAACAGGAGAAGAAAACGCTCCTCCTGAACCGGACACTGCCCCGAACGTTGAAACGACCACCCCTGAGGATGTAATTGTTGACCCATTAGTCCGGGATGAAGTCGTTGTTCCTGAAGAAGGCTCTGTTAACCCCTCCGGCCCAACGGATCAACCAGCCAGCCCGATTCGTGCTGAGAAAACCATTAGTTCCTCAAAGCCTGTCGAGAGACCGACCGTGCCAGTCCCGACCGACGACCACAACGATGATGACGTCATGATTACCGGCGTAGGTCGTACTGAACCGGGAAATCCCATCGCTTTGGCCAAGCACACTGCTAAAGAAGAAACTTCTGCTTTAAGTAAAGGTAAATGGGATGCTGATCTGGCCACGTACTCTACTCTTGGCGCTCAAGACATTCATTCTGGCTATTTAAACCGGCTATATACTAGCCACGACTATGAAGCCAATCTTGTGAAGATGATGAAAGACAAATTCGAGGTAACTTCCATGCCCTCACTCCTGCTTCTTACCGCCGTAGCCCCCCAAGGGTCGGTTTAACTTTATCATAATTGAACCGACACTTGCAATCATCATACCGTAGCATCCGAAATATCAGTAAAGCAAATTACCATTAGCCCCCAAGTGCCAAGTTGAATATTTGTATTGAGCTTGGGACTTTGATAATGACCTGAGAACTTGAGATCAAATAAGCATTAGCCCCCAAGTACAAAGTACCTAACTTGTTATGTGCTTGGTACTTTCTTTGTTTAAACTGTATAACTTGTCAGACTGCAGGCTGAACTGAAGGTCAAAGAGAGCCAAATCGCTGATCTTCAAGAGAATGTGAAGTCCCAGCAAGCAGAATCTTCCAAAGCCAAGGAGGAACTATCCAGCGCTTTGGGCAGCATGGAACAATTGAAGGAAGGTTTTAACAAGGAGCGGGCGGACTGGGCTACAGAAAAGGCCGCTTTAACCAAGAAGATTGAAACCGCAGAAGCTGCCCTTAAAACGGTAACGGATGAATTGACCAGTGTGAAGCGACAGGTGCATGCAATGGCTGCAGCCATCTTTGGTAAGCCTCCTATAACATGTGTAATGACCTTGATTCTTCTACAAAACAGCTCGGTTTACGACCTGCTGACCGTATTACAGGCACTCGCATCCATCACTTGGGATCAGACGTGCGTATGAAGCTGAAAGCGGTCTATACCTTGGTCGAACAGCTGTATACGGGCGCTCAGCGGATTATTACCACTGCTTCACACAACAATCCGGCACCCACATTGATCCAGGACACACTGAAGAGGTTGTCGATGCTCCCTGCTCGGATTGAAGAGCTAAAAAGATCTGCTGCTCGAACCGGAGCCATTAATGCCTTAATCCGGGCCAAAGCATGGGTGCCTGATTTTTGATCCCATTGAAGCGGCTCAAGGCTATCCTAGCTTAAAGGAGGATGGCTCCGAATTCGATGAAGAAGAATTGAGAAAGATAAACCGGGCAGTGCGCCCTCTGGCCTGCCAATTGGTAGAAGAAGCAAACTTGTCTCATTATCAAGCCCAGTATGACGATCAGAACAAGCGGGTAGCTGTGCCAATCCCTGAAGCGGAAAACTTAATTCCTCCAATCCGTAAGCACACTTATGCCCCTGATATTGAACCGTCGTCGCTGATACATGAGGAAGCCGTTTTTCAAGCATTAATAGGGATCGATTGGACCACTGTTGACTTCCAGCCGCTGGGTAGGGAGAAGGACGCTGAAGTGGAGCAGGATGATCCAGAACCATCAAACCGGAACGGCACGCAGGCGTGAACCGAGGGCAGTTTTAGCTGGTTTCCTTTTGATACTTTGTCAAGAAACAATCACCTTATTCGGGCACCGTGTTGCCTTGTAATAGGATAGACCGTACCTTATGCTTCATGAGATGCCTTCACGCATCAGCACTGATATCCCCCTTTGGAAAATCATTATTGCCAACTTATATCTCCTGCGATCACAAATTTTTAAACTACCAGGGCGGTTGTACCGTCCTCTAGTTTGCGAATTATTACGCAAGGAAATGTGCAAGTATGATCAAACTTTTGTGATACGAAATACCTGTCATATAATGTGCATGAAATAGGCGTTCGTAGCCAATATTGAAGCGGGAGTTGATACCTCTTAAACCGTCATGGAAAAATTGAACCCTTGTGTATATAACACCAGTTTACAATGTAAACCGTCTTTTAATAACAGCAGCCTTTCGTTGCTCGAAAGAGGATATTTAGCAGAAAAACTCAAACCGGGCCAACAATCTCAGATTTTTGCGAAAGAGGGCCGTGTTCCTGCCAACTTGGCTATGTTGGACCGGTTCCGAATGTTGTCGGTTTAAGAGAAAAGCAATAAACTATCAACTCTTTGCAAAAAGGAAAGAGATCAAAAAACGGCGACAAAAACCTTTTGCAAAAGAAGAGCTCTATTGAGCTTGGTCAGACGAAATTACCATGGTCAGACGCAACCAAGCCCCCCTAAGGTGTAGCGATGGTGCCAGTCAGCCAGGACCCCAAAATGACGCGTGGCATTATGCCGGCCAAGTGGCATTGCTATGGTTCGGGTTCGACCAAGCCCCCAAATGACTCTAAGGCCTGTAGGCCGACCAAGAGGCGTGACCGGTTCAGACGTGACCGTGTCCCCAAATGATTCTAGTGGCTTTCGCCGGCCAAGAGGTATTGCATCAGTTCGGACACGACCGAGCCCCCAAATGACTCTGGTGGCTTTCGCCGGCCAAGAGGTATTGCATCGGTTCAAACATGACCGAGCCCCCAAATGACTCTGGTGGCTTTCGCCGGCCAAGAGGTATTGCATCGGTTCAAACATGACCGAGCCCCCAAATGACTCATAAGGAAAGCCATGTTCTCTTTGGTTCGAACGCGACCTATGTTTGAACAGGAAACCTCAAGTGATCTCGTTAAGACTTGCAAGGGGTAAACCGGGCGTTGCTTAAAGACAACCCCGTGTAACCACACATGATATAAAGGAACAGACACCCCGCTTTAGCTGAGGATCCGGTTTATTATAATATATACATATTCATGATATTTACATAAACAGAGCCCATGGCTCTGGTATAGTAAGGCCGAAGATGAGCTATATTCCATGGTCTGTCGGTCTCTTGTCCGGATTTGCGTGAATCTTTGTGCTCTCGAACATCTACCAGGTAGTATGAACCATTGTGTAGATTCTTGCTGACCACGAAAGGCCCTTCCCAAGGCGGAGACAATTTATGCATCTCGGTTTGATCTTGAATAAGTCGAAGCACCAAATCTCCCTCTTGAAAGGTTCTGGTCCTGATCCGTCGACTGTGATAGCGATGAAGATCCTGTTGGTAGATCGCTGAACGGGCAGCTGCTATGTCTCGTTCTTCATCTAGCCGGTCCAAAGCGTCCTGTCTGGAACTTTCGTTGTCTGCTTCAACGTAAGCTGCCACACGAGGTGAATCATGTCGTATGTCACTAGGAAGAACTGCCTCTGCCCCATAAACCATGAAGAACGGCGTATATCCAGTTGACCTGTTAGGCGTGGTGTTGATGCTCCATAACAAAGAGGGTAACTCTTCGACCCAACAACCCGGCGTCCGCTGCAAAGGAACCATAAGCCTGGGCTTAATCCCTCTCAAGATCTCCTGATTAGCTCTTTCTGCTTGACCATTGGACTGTGGGTGTGCCACTAAAGACACATCAAGGCGGATGTGCTCTTGTTCGCAAAACTCCTTCATGGCACCTTTAGATAAATTGGTACCATTGTCTGTGATGATACTGTGCGGAAAACCAAACCGGAAAATCACCTTTTTGATGAACCAAACCGCGATGGCCGCATCACACTTGCTAACGGGCTCTGCTTTTATCCACTTTGTAAATTTGTCCACCGCCACCAGAAGGTGGGTCTTCTTGTCCTTGGACCGTTTGAAAGGCCCAACCATGTCCAGCCCCCAGGTTGCAAATGGCCAAGTAATTGGAATCATCCTCAATTCTTGAGCCGGGATGTGAGCGCGTCTTGAGAATTTTTGACAACCATCACACCGCCTGACCAGATCCTCCGCATCCGCATGAGCAGTCAGCCAATAGAAACCGTGACGAAAAGCTTTTGCCACTAAAGACTTTGAACCGGCGTGGTGACCACAATCTCCTTCGTGGATCTCACGCAAAATTTCACGGCCTTCCTCAGGAGATACACACCGTTGAAAAGCTCCTATCACACTGCGATGATGTAGTTCGCCGTTTTCCACTACCATGGACTTGGACCGCCGTACTATCTGCCTGGATAGAACCGCATCCTCTGGCAACTCCCCTCGGTTCATGTACGCCAGGTAAGGGAGCGTCCAATCCGGGATGACATGTAATGCCGCGACCAATTGAGCCTCTGGGTCAGGAACCGCCAAATCTGCTTCGCCATGCAGTTGAACTGACGGGTTGTAAAGCACATCAAGGAACACATTAGGTGGTACCGGTTTACGCTGTGATCTCAGTCGACTTAAAGCATCCGCCACCTCGTTCTTTCGTCGGTCCACATGGTCCACCTGATAACCTTTGAACTGACCTGCGACCACATCAACCTCACGACGATAAGCAGCCATGAGTGGATCTTTTGAATCCCATGTACTAGACACCTGCTGGGCCACCAAATCAGAATCGCCAAAGCACTTAACCCGGCTTAAATTCATCTCCTTAGCCATCCGGAGACCATGGATCAAGGCCTCATATTCTGCTGCATTGTTAGTACAAGGGAACATTAAACGGAGAACATAACAAAACTTATCACCTCGTGGGGAAGTTAGTATGACTCCAGCCCCCGATCCTTCCAATTGGCGTGATCCGTCAAAATGAATGGTCCAGTAAGTGTGATCCGGCTTCTCTTCAGGGACTTGCAACTCCGTCCAATCATTGATAAAATCCACCAACGCCTGAGACTTTATCGCAGTGCGAGGCGCATACCTTAAACCGTGCGGTCCAAGCTCGATAGCCCACTTAGCAATCCGACCAGTCGCTTCCCGGTTCTGGATGATATCACCCAAAGGAGCAGAGCTGACCACTGTGATAGGGTGTCCTTGGAAATACTGCTTCAGCTTCCGGCTTGCCATAAAAACTCCATATACTAGCTTTTGCCAATGCGGATATCGTTGTTTGGATTCAATCAGCACCTCGCTGATGTAATAAACCAGACGCTGAACCGGGTATTCTCTGCCTGCCTCCTTCCGCTCTACCACGATAGCCACACTGACCGCGCGAGCATTAGCAGCTACATACAACAGCAATGGTTCCTTATCAGTGGGAGCAGCGAGTACGGGCGGATTGACCAGCTGTCGCTTTAAATCCTCGAACGCCTGATCAGCGGCAGAATTCCAGACAAACTGATCTGTCTTCTTCAACATTTGATACAGAGGAATTGCTTTCTCTCCGAGGCGGCTGATAAACCGGCTTAAAGCCGCAATTCTGCCTGCCAGACGTTGGACGTCATTGATGCATTTCGGTTTAGCTAGAGAGGTGATAGCTGTAATTTTGTCCGGATTAGCCTCAATTCCCCTGTTGGACACCAAGAAACCCAACAACTTGCCAGCCGGTACACCAAAGACACACTTGGCTGGATTGAGCATCATCTTGTATATCCTTAAGTTATCAAAGGTCTCCTTCAAATCATCGACTAACGTTTCCTTCTTCCTTGACTTGACCACAATGTCGTCCACATAAGCGTGCACATTACGGCCAATCTGCTTGTGAAGACAATTTTGCACACACCGTTGATACGTTGCCTGGGCACTTTTGAGCCCAAAAGGCATAGATACATAGCAGAAGGCTCCAAAGGGAGTAATGAACGTCGTCTTCTCCTGGTCCTTAACCGCCATCTTAATCTGATGATAACCAGAGTATGCATCCAGAAAGCATAAACGCTCGCAACCCGTCGTAGCATCAATGATTTGATCAATACGGGGGAGGGCAAAAGGATCTGCAGGGCAGGCCTTATTAAGATCTGTATAGTCCACACACATACGCCAAGTGCCGTTTTTCTTAAGGACCAGCACCGGATTAGCAAGCCATTCAGGGTGAAAAACTTCAACGATGAAGCCGGCCGCTAAGAGCCTGGCCACCTCTTCTCCAATAGCCTTTCTTCTCTCCTCGTTGAACCGACGGAGGAACTGTTTCACCGGTTTGTATTTAGGATCCACATTAAGGGTGTGCTCAGCGAGTCGCCTCGGTACACCTGGCGTGTCAGAGGGCTTCCATGCAAAGATGTCCCGATTCTCTCGGAGGAACTCGATGAGCGCGCTTTCCTATTTCAGATCCAGATTGGTACTGATGCTGAATTGCTTGGATGAATCCCCCGCTACGAAATCAACAAGCTTGGTCTCCGCGGCTGACGTGAATTTTAAAACCGGATCATGCTCTATGGTAGGCTTCTTTAAAAGAGTCCTATCCGTCGGATCAACATTATCCTTGTAGTATTTGAGCTCCCCCGCCACACAAACCGATTCCGCATAGGCGGCATCTCCTTCTTCACACTCCAAAGCGATCCTGCGGCTCCCATGAACCGTGATGGTTCCTGTCGTGGATTTGTCACGGCAGATGTCCTTAGTGTCAGGACTTAGTCGCGAGGCCAACGCATCTATGTGGTAGCTTGAGAGGGGTTGAGTGGGACGAGAGACGCAGGGCGGATCAACACGCAAGACAAGGATTTAGATAGCTTCGGGCCCCGGGAAACATCATCCGGTAATAAACCTACATGCTGTTTGAGGCTAGGTCTCATTATCATCCCGAGGGAGACGCCGTAAACCGGCTCTTGTGTCTAGCCCTAGAGATTATTGATTGCTTGTAGCTTGTAGCTTCTAACCCCTCCCTCTTTGGGGAGCCCTGCCCCTCCTTATATATGTTGAAGGGGCGGTTTATATGAGTCCTATTAGGATTAGGACTAGTCTATCTCTAATACAAACCGTATACAAGTCCTGGTCTTAACTTGTAACGCCCCGGACACACCCGCCGGTGGTCGTTACTCCTGGCGGGATGTAGACTGGCCCCACAGATCAATACTAGTCTTTTCTGCGCACTTTGTCCTCACTCGTGCGCACCCGGGAGCAACTACCCGGTCGGTCACCCATCCTGACACTACTCCAAGCTGAGCACGCTTAACTTTGGAGTTCTGTCCGAATGGGCTCCCGGAAAAGAAGGAATTCCTTATTGATATGAGTAGTCTATCATCCCTAATAAGCCAGGCTATCACATACACCCCCACTCAGAGGAACCGACGTCCTCGTCGGGCCACAGGAACGTTCCCTCTTGGCACAAACGTCTGTGCTTCCAGTCTGGTACATGTGCCATGCCGGGTGCCACGACGGGTCACAAACGTCATGAGCAACATGACCATGCACCTGTCTGCAACCATCCGTGTAACCGCAAGGGTCGGCTCTGATACCAACTTGTAACGCCCTCGATGCGGATATATCTCCTACGTGTCGAGGCACGACTTAGAGGCATAACCGCATTGAAGCAATGTCGCAAGTGAGGTAATCTTCACACAATCCATGTAATAAGTAAAGGGGAAAGATACATAGTACTTGTAATGCCCCGGACACACCCGCCGGTGGTCGTTACTCCTGGCGGGATGTAGACTGGCCCCACAGATCAATACTAGTCTTTTCTGCGCACTTTGTCCTCACTCGTGCGCACCCGGGAGCAACTACCCGGTCGGTCACCCATCCTGACACTACTCCAAGCTGAGCACGCTTAACTTTGGAGTTCTGTCCGAATGGGCTCCCGGAAAAGAAGGAATTCCTTATTGATATGAGTAGTCTATCATCCCTAATAAGCCAAGCTATCACATACACCCCCACTCAGAGGAACCGACGTCCTCGTCGGGCCACAGGAACGTTCCCTCTTGGCACAAACGTCTGTGCTTCCATTCTGGTACATGTGCCATGCCGGGTGCCACGACGGGTCACAAACGTCATGAGCAACATGACCATGCACCTGTCTGCAACCATCCGTGTAACCGCGAGGGTCGGCTCTGATACCAACTTGTAACGCCCCGGACACACCCGCCGGTGGTCGTTACTCCTGGCGGGATGTAGACTGGCCCCACAGATCAATACTAGTCTTTTCTGCGCACTTTGTCCTCACTCGTGCGCACCCGGGAGCAACTACCCGGTCGGTCACCCATCCTGACACTACTCCAAGCTGAGCACGCTTAACTTTGGAGTTCTGTCCGAATGGGCTCCCGGAAAAGAAGGAATTCCTTATTGATATGAGTAGTCTATCATCCCTAATAAGCCAGGCTATCACATAACTCTTTGTAAGATAAATATTCCTTTCCTCTTAAACCGGCCCACCATAGTTGAACCGGCCTTCTAGGCCTTGGGTCTTGTCATCCGTCTGATCCGCCCGTCGGTTTACCAGTGAGTCATAAACCGCCAAGTCCGGCCGGGTTAAGTTCCGGCCGGTTTACACCGCGGGGTATATCCCCGACATTAGCCCCCAGGTTTAGCTTGGATTCATCCATGGTAAACTTATGCTGCAAAATAAACATAAGAACAAATTTGACAGGTTGCGCTTCGGGTTAAGAATTCTTGTAAACCGGCACCTGATCATCCTTAAGTCCTTGTCATTCCTCCTTCTAGAAAATCCAGGTTAATAACCAGCTTCATACTCAAATTGCTGACATTGGTTTCTCATAGAAAAATACTGTAAAGAATAATCCACTTGAGTTGGCTTCCAAAGCGCCGGTTTAAGAAATATTGGTCTTGTAATACTCATCTGATATTCAGCCGGTTTGAAGATGATCCCGGTCTTGAAAACTTGCCGGTTTAACATTACCAAATGGCCGGGTTATAAAAACTGATGACCCCGGATTATCATTGTTGCAGACACCGGTTCATGATTGTTGACAACATCGGTTTATGATTATTGATGACACCGGGTTGCAGCCACAGGGTCATAATGATTGGTGACGCCGGGTCAATCTAACTTGCTCAACAGAGAATTTGAAAATCTTTCTTCGATAATAACATAATACCTGTAGCCCCCAAGTGCCGGGTTGTCATGCTTGCAGCAACCTGGGACTTGTAATTGATTGATGCTCATAAAATTTCAACCAATGTAGCCCCCAAGGGCCGGGTCATTATGTAATTATCAGCAGGGATTTTGTAAGTATAATCTTGTAAACTTTGAACAGCAATGTGTAGCCCCCAAGGGCCGGCTCAGTAAGATATTATTGAGCTGGGACTTTGATATATACTTCTATGAAAATAACATCATATGATGTAACCCCTCCTCATGGGGCTTGAATCCACGTCCACAAGGTTAAGAGCCTTGTGCTTTACCAACTGAGCAGTAGACCCTTCAATATAATAGATAAAAAGCTTTGTACCTTGAATAGTTGACAGGAGCAATTGGTAGCCCCCAAGGGCCAGCTCATTACAATGTGATGAATTGGGTCTTCAATAGGATGAGCAAAAATGACCTTGCATTAGCCCCCAAGTGTCATGGTGCATGCTTGCAGCAACATGAGACTTGCATATTTGATGTAATCTCAATTTTGAATAATGTAGCCCCCAAGTGCCGGGTTGTAAGCCTGCAGCGACTCGGGACTATTCCTTCAATTGTATAAAATGATAACCATTGCGCTAAAGCGACTTTGAAAACCTTAATCATAATATTAATAACCGTGATAAAAATCCAGCCATGTTGGCCATTCAAGATAATATAATCTCGTATGAAAACCTTTATTCATCCAATATCATAATGAAAATTCAGCCAAGTTTGGCTATTTGAATAATATAATCCAATAATTTATAAGCGCATGATTCCAATGGCGCAATCCAAATATATACTGGCGACTTATAGTCCAAAGCCAGACCGGTTTAATAAACACTGGATAATTTATCATCATACCGGCGACTTATCGTCTGAAAGCCAGGCCGGTTTAACAAACATCGGATAATTTATAATCATGCTTTATTCAACCTGTTTCTGCATACAACAAGTTTAAAGTGTCCTGGCGGTTTACCGCCGGACAGGTCTTAATGCCCAACATATAACCTGAGTTTATAACCAAGGCTGCACTAAAAAATATGAAATATATCATACCTGTGACATTGAATCACATCGTTGGTTTACCAACTTTTTGTAGTAAGAGTGATAACCTCAATCTTGAGTAATGATAACTCCTTCCATATTGCGCCGATTTTATGATAAAACCGTACCGGGTTGTGATAAACACCGGATTAACCATGTATATACTGGTGACTTGTAGTCAAACCAGACCGGGCTGATGGTCTCCGGATTATAACTTGATCGTGTACTGACAACTTGTAGTTGAAAGCTGAGCCGGGTTGATAAACACCGGTTTACTCCCTAATAGGATGGTAACAGAAAATCAAACCGGGCAGATAATCCCCGGATTAAGATTTGACCGTGTTCCGTCAATTTGTAATTTGACAGTCGCACCGGTTTAAGAATTGTCGGTTTAAAAATGCAACCAAGATAAAAAACAACTCCTCAAGAAAGGCAATTGAAGCAAAAGCAATGGCAACAACTTTTTGCAAAAGAAGAGCTCTACTGAGCTTGGTCAGATGGAATTACCATGGTCAGACGCAACCAAGCCCCCCGAAGGCGTAGCGATGGTGCCAGTCAGCCAGGACCCCAAAATGACGCGTGGCGTTACGCCGGCCAAGTGGCATTGCATTGGTTCGGATTCGACCAAGCCCCCAAGTGACTCAGTGGCCTAAGGCCGATCAAGTGGCATTGCATTGGTTCGGACACGACCAAGCCCCCAAATGACTTATTGGCTGTTTACAAGCCGATCAGAAGGCATTACCATCATCAAGACATGACTGAGCTCCCATAAGGTGTAACTACGGTTCAAGTCGATTAAGTCCCCAACTGACTTAGTGGCAAATGTGCCAGCCAGAAGGCATTACCGTCGTCAAGACATGACCAAGCTCCCAGGAGGTGTAGCTACGGTTCAAGTCGACTAGGTCCCCAACTGACTTTGTAAGGATAGCTATGTTCTCTTCGGTTCGAATACGACCTATGTTTGAACAGGAAGCCCCATGTTTGAACCGCGCATCATGGCAGCAGGTCCTCTTTAGTAATTTTTAACCTTTTTGCAAGAGATAAATTCTTCTTGAACCGGGATCTTGAACCGGATATTAAGAGCTTCAAAGCTTTGTGGGAGACATCTTTCCCTTGAACCGAATTTTAAACCGGAATCTTCCTTTTCAGCCGGAAATTTTCTGACGGCCTTTAAACTCGAACTTGCGAGAAGTTAATTCCTTTTTGAACCGGACATTGTTAAACCGGATTTGAGAGCTTCAGAGCTTTGTTGGAGAACAAATTCCCTTGAACTGGATTGTAAACCGGATATTTAAGAGCTTCAGTGAGACTGGCTTCCTTTGAGCCGGATTTTGAACCGGAATCCTTTCTGATGATCCGAAACTTCTTCATTGAGCCGGGATTTTGTAACTGTCATATACTTTCTAAGCCGGAAATTTTCTGACGGCCTTTAAATTTTCATCAATATAACAGCAGCCTCCAGGACCGGGTTATTTTTTCCTCCATTGTCCTGGGTTTCTTAAACCGGCTGAAACTGGCAGGATTTGCTGAGTCATGTCATCGTAGCCCCCGAGTCTCAAAGGTGACTCGAGGAGTTGGCTTGAGACTCTCCATATTTGACCGTGATATAAACCGGCATAACTTGTATATCATTGGTGTTGATAACACGACGTGAATCCACAGAGGGTTGAGGTGACTGCGGCGGGTTGTAAATGATCCCGTATGAACCGTGTCAGCAACTCGGCCAATGGTTCCTTCCAACTGGTGATTTGAAGTTAACCAAACTGTAGCGGCGGTGACTTGTGCGCCTGCCCATTGACCCATCCAGTGCAGATGGCGGTTGATGATAATTTGCCTCCAATTTGAAAGAAAACCGGGCTACCCAAGCTGTGACTTGTTCATACTCAATAAATGGCTCATGCAGACAGGTGCGGCCCGGTATGTTGATCTAGATTAGGCCGTAAGAGGCGGACGGTAAAGACGGCCGCAACATCTGAGGCGACACAAACAGATGAATCGGCCGTGGCGTTGTAAGCCGGTGCGGACGGGCAAGTTGTCCTCCTTGTTGTAAACCGGCGTGGTCGCGAGAGACGGCCACAACGTTGTAAGCCGGTGCGGGAGTCCGCTGTGCAACGACGACCACCTGTGCTAAAGATGTTGGCGTGCCTCCATCTCCGTGGTATAATATCACTTTTTATCATAAATAAGGGCCCTGCATAAACAATATTGCAGACCAAGGCAAAGACAAACTTGTTCCTTGACAAAAACAACATGTGTTAAATAAACAAACTTGGATGGATATCACCTGATTTGTTTGGATGACGGATGATCTGTTCATCGCGACAGAGGTGGCTCAGGCAGACCAGCGACTTAATATAGTTCCGACGGCTCAGGTAGACCGGCGACTTAATATAACCCCGGCGGCTCAAAGCGGCAAGGGCGGCTCAAAGCGGCTCCGACGGGTTGATGTAGATTAAGCTGCATGGGTGGCGACCTACGCACACCTGTTCCATCAGTAAGCAGGCGCAGACGCCGGTGCGTGATGATGCTAACATACTCTTCATAGGCATAGTATAGCACCACCATTATAATGAATCTTTGTCCTGCACACATAAAAAATACACAGACCAAAGTAGTTGTTCTATGAAAATAATATGTGTTAATACACAGGGCGTCCGGTTTAGCACCTGCTGGCTGGCGCAGGTCGTTTTACTGGCGGCTTGAGGGAGGAAACAGCGCCAAACAGCAGCTGCATCACAGCGACGGAGACCCGGAGGCGGCTCATAGCGGACGACGACTCCGGCGAAACATGTGGAGACAGCCCACGCACAGGCACGGACGACTCCTAGGCGGTGGCAAAGCTGGCGAGTGGATACGGTTTACGGGCGAAGCCGGCGAGGCAAGCCCGAGATGGCGGAGATGAGCCGACGCGATGGCCCATAGCAGTTCTGCGAGGACGGCGACTTGAGGCCGGCGGTCCGAGGCTGTGGCGACTTGCGGCAGAAGTACGCGGGTCGTAGCACTCGGCGGCAACTCTCGGCAGAGCGAGGCCGGCTCTACGCGGCCCAGAGATGGCGCAACCAGAGGCGGGGCTGAGTCCGCGGAGACCTCTGCTTCCGAGTCATAGCCGGTTCAATGGATCCATGTTTTTGTGATGGCATACTCAAGTAGTACGTGTATACTGGTAGTATTCCAACCTGGCAGATCATATCTTTTCTCTGATTTTTCTTTACGTGGAAGTAGCCTGCAACAGCATTGGCTAATTGCCTCGGGACTTGAAGCTTACGTGGACAAGAAGATGTGGCCGAGCTTCCAAACTTGAGGTCTTGGAAACGGTATTGACAGGCCGTCGAAGCGAGACCCGGAGGCGAAGAAGCACCAGCAAGGCGCGGCAGTAGCTGCAGCAAAGTCCGAGTCCTTCTCCAGGTTGTAGTTACTTTGACCGAAGTGAACCGGATTGGGTGATTAGCGATTGTTGCGCTGAGACCCTGCGGCACTGGATCGAATCCTTCTCAGCGCTTTGTTTTCTTTTTCTTGATTTTTTTTCTTTGATGATTGAACGGTGACGGCAACTCCGATCGCACAGGTTTCGGCGAGCAACCGATGAAAACTTGATACGCCGATGGCGTTGGCGACTTGTGACTTCTTTTCTTGGCGACTTGCGGCAGGCCTCAAATCGCAACCTTAATTTTCCCTATATCTTTCAAACTATGAATCTGGACCGATGAACTCGAAACTGATGCAGATCCTTCCGAGCTAAGTCTTTCTTATCCGGAAAATTGCAAACTTCTCGATCCTTGGAAGAGATCCCTCCAAGAACTCAACACCACCGTGCGCAAGCCCCACGGTGGGCGCCAACTGTTGTGGATTTGTCACGGCAGATGTCCTTAGTGTCAGGACTTAGTCGCGAGGCCAACGCATCTATGTGGTAGCTTGAGAGGGGTTGAGTGGGACGAGAGACGCAGGGCGGATCAACACGCAAGACAAGGATTTAGACAGCTTCGGGCCCCGGGAAACATCATCCGGTAATAACCCTACATGCTGTTTGAGGCTAGGTCTCATTATCATCCCGAGGGAGACGCCGTAAACCGGCTCTTGTGTCTAGCCCTAGAGATTATTGATTGCTTGTAGCTTGTAGCTTCTAACCCCTCCCTCTTTGGGGAGCCCTGCCCCTCCTTATATATGTTGAAGGGGCGGTTTATATGAGTCCTATTAGGATTAGGACTAGTCTATCTCTAATACAAACCGTATACAAGTCCTGGTCTTAACTCTTTGTAAGATAAATATTCCTTTCCTCTTAAACCGGCCCACCATAGTTGAACCGGCCTTCTAGGCCTTGGGTCTTATCATCCGTCTGATCCGCCCGTCGGTTTACCAGTGAGTCATAACGACCAAGCGGATTGCTTGTAAACCGCCAAGGTCAGGGCGGGTCTTCAGATAAACCGCCAAGTCCGGCCGGGTTAAGTTCCGGCCGGTTTACACCGCGGGGTATTTCCCCGACAGTTCCCTTATGGCCTGGCATCTTGAGCTGTAGATATACGTAACAGGGCCGTGCCATGAATTTGGCATAAGCCGGCCGACCAAACAGGGCATGGTACGGGCTTTGGATCTTCACCACCTCAAAAGTCAGTGTTTCCGATCGGGAATCGTGATCATCTCCAAAAGCCACCTCCAATGCTATCTTGCCCACGGGATACGCAGACTTGCCTGGCACCACGCCATGAAAAACCGTGTTTGAAGGCCGTAGATCTTTGTCCTTGAGCCCCATACGTCGAAAGGTCTCATAGTACAGGATGTTAATACTGCTGCCCCCGTCCATGAGCACCTTGCTGAACTTATAACCTCCTACCTGAGGCGCCACCACTAAAGCCAGCTGACCCGGATTATCCACCCGAGGAGGGTGATCCTCTCTACTCCAGGTGATCGGCTGCTCTGACCATCGTAGATATCGGGGCACGGCCGGTTCAACAGAGTTAACTGCCCTCTTCCGGACCTTCTGGTCTCGCTTGTCCAAGCTAGTGGTGAATACATGGTACTGGCCACTGTTTAACTGCTTCGGATTGCTCTGGTACCCCGACTGCTGCTGATTATAGCCCCCTTGATCATTCTGGTTATGTTGATTACCATGTCCGCCCGGATTACCAGCCTCGCTCGGATTACCATTAAACCCTGAACCGGAGTTTCCTCCACCGTGGTTTGGCCCGGATCCTGAACCGCCACCGGGATTGTGATCATACCGGAAAGCGCTGGAATTCTTGAACTCTTGCATGATGTAACAATCCTTCCATAGGTGGTTTGCTGGTTCCTCCGTCGTTCCATGCTTTGGGCAGGGCTGATTCAACAAACTATTTAAGCGCTCTGGATTGGGGCTGGGTCCGCCACCGCGGCCCTTGCCCCTACGCGGCCGGCCCCTATTCTGCACATTGGTGTTAGCCACAAAATCCATGGAACCATCCGCTTTACGCTTGCCTCCAACGCCGTTCCCTGGGTGATGCTGCTGACCTCTGAAGTTGCCGTTCCTTTTTCCCTTCCCTGCCTTTTCATCATCAGACTCAGGATCCTTGGTACTATCAGAATCAGCGTACTTTACCAAAGCAGCCATGAGAGTCCCTATGTCAGTGCAATGGCGCTTCATTCGTCCTAATTTCAATCTCAAGGGCCCAAACCGGCAATTGCTTTCCAAAGTCACAACTGCAGTGTCAGCATTGATGCGGTCTGATGAATGCAAGATTTGCGAAACGCGGCACACCCAATGAGTGGTTGATTCCCCTTCCGCCTGGACGCAAGCGGCTAAGTCCACTATCGACATGGGCTGCCTGCACGTATCTTTGAAATTACTGATAAACCGAGCTCGCAATTGAGCCCATGAACCGATGGTATTGGGCGGCAGGCTTTTTAACCAAGTGCGGGCCGTTCCTTCAAGCATCATAGAGAAATATTTTGCACATGCAGTTTCATCCACGTCAAGCATCTCCATGGCCATCTCGTTACTCTCCACCCACGCCTCCGGGGGCTGATCCGCTGTATAATTCGGTACCTTGCGCGGCCCCTTGAAGTCCTTAGGCAGGCGCACATTGCACAAAGCAGGTATAAGGCAAGGCACCCCCAAAGCGCTAGAAGCAAGCCCTGGTTCGACCGACGTGGTGGGACGAACCGGCGTAGTCTGATGTGCTGCCAATGCGGCTTCTCTGCGTGCACGGGCCCGGTCTACCAACTCCTGGGCATCAGGAGCCGGATTGTCGCCGCGGGGCCCTCCATGCCGTGCATTGCTGGATTCAGCTTGTTCTTCCAGGTGCCTGTTATAACTCCGTATTGGACGTGGAGTAGAATGAATCCGCTCGCGGCTGTACGAATACGCCTCCTGTTGGACCAGCGCCGTTCTGAGGAGCTCCTTGACCCGGCGCGTCTCTATGGCCTGTAACGAATCTCCCTCGACCGGAATAGCCTCTAGACGTGCTGCCGCAGCAACAAGATTATCCAGCGGGTTGGAGTAATGATCCGGGGGTGCGGTCACAATCCGCGGCTCCGGGTTATGACGGGGTAGATCTACTATGCGGGGCTGAACCGGCGCGCTTGTCCCAGGCGCCTCTGCTCGGTTTACCACTGGTTGATTACTGGTCCCTGCTCCAGGAGTTTTGAAAAGATCCCTTCCTTCAAACACCGGTGGCAAGCGGGACCGATATTTCCTCCTCATGACCTCCTGTGAAGCGTTATGATCCAGCATGAACTTATAGGCTTGCGCGTCCAAAGCGGCCCGTTCTGCAGTCATCCTGATCTCCTCGGCCGCCAGATCCGCCTTGGCCTGGCTAATCTGTTCTCTCACCTTTGCAATCTCTGCGTTATGAGCATCCCGATCCGCCGGATTAACCTCCGTCAAGAGCGCCGCCAGTGCGTCGAACAGATCGGATAATACTTGGACCGGTGGGCGCATAGAACCTCCTGCTCCGGCAGCCGTTGAACCGGAAACCATTGCTGCGGCCGTCGATGAATGAGGTGCTGCTTGGGTGCCAGCCATGAATACGCCGACCCGACTAGGCAGATTGGAGTGCTCCGAAATACTGTTGTCATCGGAACAGCCCCCAATCCGACCATCATGCACTTGATACAGGGACTCAGTTTCCCCAGTTGACGACTCATCCCCGGAATAAACAACGGTTTCGCCACCAGATTCTGATCCGTCCTCATAGTTTCGCCCGTGGATGACTCCCACCAAGGCACGCTTTATGGCTGGCTTGACCCGGGCAGGTCGCGCACGCTGAGCTGTCTCGATGAGGTCGGTGCAGGTGTCCAGCTGAGGGCCCGGTTCACCAATCTTGCCGATGAAAACGTGTATACCGCCAAAGGGGACCCGGTACCCGTACTCAATCGAGCCGGCCTCGGGGCCCCAGCCTGCGTCGTCGATGTAGATCTTGCCGCGGCGACTCTTGGTCATCCGGCCCACGGCATATCCCTTGAGTCCTTCAAAGCGGCCCTCCAAGAACTTGAAACCATCGTGCGATAGCCCCACGGTGGGCGCCAACTGTCGTGGGTTTGTCACGGCAGATGTCCTAGCCAAAGGACTTAGTCGTGGAGCCATCGCAACGGGTTAACTTGAAGGGGTTAAAGTGGACACAGGGACACAGGGTTTATACTAGTTCGTCCCCTTCGATGAAGGTAAAAGTCTACGTCTAGTTTGTGGTGGAATTGATGAAGTCTCGATGGCTAGGGAGCAGATAAGCTTCGCCTAGGCCTCGAGTTGTGGTTGTCTCTCCTGAACCGATATCGAGTCGTCCCCTTATATACACGGGTGACGCCCGTCGGTTCATAGAGTCCCAATCTCCGGTTTATACTCGTACCCGGGTTGGTCTCTTCCTTATCCCTAACTTACAATACAAGCTATACACAGGCCGGTTTACGGCTACAGATGTTAAACCGACTACGGCCTCGGGCATTTACATAGCCCCCTGGGCTTTACCATTCTTGAACTACAGACGAAGTCAACCCGGCCCGTATAGGCCGGTTTACGCTCAGTAGTAATATCCCCAACAATATGAGCGAGAAGGAATGATTGAAATGTACGAAAGGGTTGTCCGACACTGACTTACTTTGGATGATAAGGTAGGAGGACAATTTCCTGGTCCTTATTCTATACCATGAAGTTTTTGAGGTACTCCCTAGCAGCTTTACGCTCAAAGTCGCCCAGACTCAAGAAGGACTCGTGCATGTACTATGGATCTGCCACACAGATTTGCGAGACTTCTTCTCTCTTCATGACGGAGCTCATATGTAGCGCAAAAACGCGGACAATTGTACAATCGAGCTGCCTTGTCAGTAACATCTCGAAGATATGCTCAAACCACAGGAAGAACACCTCCACGGGCCGTGTGTTGACATAGCACTTCCCCTCAGGCACACTAGTCGTGTATGTCCGATATCCTGGATCCTTCGAGGCTAGTAGGCTTTTCTCAGTCGACAACACATGGTCGCACAGTCTCCTGAGATCCCCTGATATTGCCTCCAGCGGTTTCGGCAGTAGCATCGGCTCGCCTGTGACATGGAACATGGCCACACCTTTGACAGGTACACGCTCTTCAAAATCCGCCGTCTGGCTGCTATGTGCTTTGGCTTGTTTGTAGGCATCAGAGCTATCTTCCCCGGTCTCTTCCTCTCCTTTTTCTTGGGCTGACCTTCCAGACCCTTCCTTAACCCCTGCCCTAGTGTTGTCAGGCTAAGCATTGTACGACCCTCGGCTAGTTGAGCCTGTGTTGAGGCGGCATCTTCAGGCGTGTCCTATGAGGATTGCATAAAGAGAGACTTCTTGCAACCCCTGCTAGGACATTCCCGCCCGGGTAGATCATCTGTATCCTCGTCAGCATGCTGATAGCCTGAGTCGTCATATGGCTGACTCGTCATATCTAAGTCACTGTCATAGGCGCATGTATTGAGAAACTGAAGAGGGTCCTCGTCCATCTCATCATCCATACTTTGTTCTACGGGGGTGATTACATCAGCCACTATTGGACCCACTTCATCATGTCGTCCGCCGCTCTCACCCGGCACTACGGGCACTGGTAATTGCGTAGGTGGGGTGGTGGTGTTCATACCTGCTTGTTGATGTGTGGTTATTGGTGTGCTCTTGGCCGGCTCCAGACAAAGAAGATTCTTCGGCCATAGCAGCAACCAACCCCTTGCAGTTTCCAATCCGCGGCGGGGTCTCGTCGTCCTCTCCCCTAGCCGTACTGAAGGAGGCAAATCCTCGTGCCCCTATTTCACACTCGACAAGGTAACCCTGAAGTGCCCACCGGGCATCGGCTAGCCGTGGAATGTGAGTTCCAAGGGCTTCGTTATCACCGCCTTTCCCACGTCCACCTTCTGGCCTTTGATCAAGTAGATTAAGGTGCATGAGGTTTTATCGGCCTGCAAACACATGTCTGCGACATAAAACATCCAAAAGGAAACGAAAATTGAATATTATAGATATATGTTGGTGCGACATGTAATTACCGTGAGGGTGTCGAGCTCAGCCAAAGATGAAGGCCCGCCTAGCGCGCTAGAGACTGAGGACGGGCTGCTATGAGCGGGCGCGGGTGCGAGAGCAGGCGTGGTTGTGTGAGTAGGTGATGGTGTGGTGGTGTTGTTCACCGAGTTGCTCCTGACGAAACTGGGCATGGGGAAAACATCTACCATCTTGTCTGGATTTTCCTTCGTCCAGCTGATGATAGCCAGGATCAAGTTACTAGCAAAATCATTTCTGCAGGCATCTACAGCTGCAACGATTGCTTGCTGTAGCAACTCATTTTTTTCCATGGCTGCTTTTTTGCGTCCTCGCCTGCTTTTTTCTCGAACGTAAGCTTCACCTTCTCGTTGATGTCTGCCTGACTAAACTTATTTTTCTGCTTCTTGGCCTCCGGGCCCTTGTTGTAAAAGACCTTCCGTGTGGCGCCATCTCTGGCGCCGTGCACACGTCCATATTGCGGCCGCTGGTCCAAAGGGAGTCCCTTAAGTTCGTTCAAGGCCCGGTTGAGAGGGGTGTCCCACATGGGCCTCATCGACGAAGAATGGCTTTCGGCTGCAAGCTGGTGTTGCTTCTCCTGCAGAAGGAACATGAACCGTTTATGAATGTGTAGTCGACTTGATCAGAAGCTAAATGTAAGGTGGTAAAAGTATAATTACCAATATTCTAATCAATTTCCTCGTGATCGGGTTCGTGTAAAAAACCTTCTTTTCCTTGTCCCACTTGTAGCAGGCCCTGATGAAGTCATGCTCCAAGGGGTTGGTGAACTTTGTGAAGGGGTCCGGGAGACCCGTAGCTTCATGTTCCATGCCCTCCTTATCCCATGGCCTTTTGCCAACGTAGCCATGGCTTCCGAGGCGTTGGTTCCCCGTGTTCCATTGCCGAAGGCTCTTGAATTTCGCAGCCTTAGCCTTGGCTGCCTCGGTAGCGCAAGTGTCCTTGCAAATTTTGGAACTCCTCTTCCATAAGTGTCGGATTTTCCTCCAGAATCCTGGACAGTGGTTCCTCAGCCTCAATAGCTCGTTTCACCCTCCCTTTCTAGGAGGCCAAATCATTGTTGAACATGCCCATGGCATGATTGTTAATCTTTTTCATCTTCGATCATCCCATGGTTGTTCTATGCTATCATCCTGGTCGGGGAACTTGAATCTCTGATGCAACTTCGTCAGGAGCAACTGCCTCAAATGTTCTTTACTCCTTAATTCATCGTCGTTGATGCTCGCGCATTCCCGTAGGATGCATCCTACTTGGTTCTCATAGCACTAGCGAGGTTCTTCTGGCTCTAATGGCTCAAACTTGCGAGGGGCCATCTTTGCGATCACCAGTCGCCCGATGCCGAGTTTGTTAGGTTTTTGTATCCTCTTCTTCTTCTGCTTCTTCTCTTTGGTAGCGGCTTCGGCACCGGTACCTTCCCCACCGGTATCTTCCCCGCCGATACCTTCCCCGCCGGTCTCGGCGTCGCCATCGGTGTCGACATCGTCGGCGTCAATGTCAGCGTCAGTACCATCATCGAGTCCGCCCTGCAAACCTTGACTGTGCTTAGTAGACAAAAAGTCAAGGTATTGTTGTTCACCCTCATAATCCATCTCGTCCACATCTTGGTTAGAAGGCCCAGTTTCTTCGTTTTTCGACATGTTTCCTATGATTAAGTCTCCTCGTTTAATTCTAAAACTACAATAAAATGAGAAATGACATAAAAAAGGTCTATGGTTTGTCGGAATGTCATTTCATTCCCATCGCAGCAAATCCCGGCACTCGATATGCCTACTTTCTAGCACAAGTCATGCCAAAACTCAAGGGAAATTTTGGCATGACCTTTGCTAAAAAGTTGACATATCGAGCACGTGAAATTCACCGGAGCAGAAATGAATCAACATTCCGGCGAAACATAGGCCACCCGGATCATTTACCCTGCACATAACCATCATTTTCCAAATATCACATGTCCACTTCAAATGTGTCCAAATCACATGTCCACATATCATATAGGGTTCATATAGCAACAATAGCTTTAACTAAAAAAATCAAATAGCAATAATTCTGTTTTTCTTTAAATACCAATAAACATTCCTTTCATAAAATTCGATACCTAGCTAAATACCAAATTAATTTGATACCTACCTAAATTCATAACTAAATTTAATAAATTCATCACCGCAAAATTCATAACTAGGGTTCGTACCTAGCTAAATTCATAACTAAATTTGATACTTAGCTAGGGTTCATAACTAAATTCATCACCGCAAAAAAATAACTACCTACTGCCCTAACTAAATGGATAATCTAATTTAAATACTACCCTAACTAAATAGATAACCTAATTAACCTGTTGCCCTAACTAAAACCTAAGTAAATTAACCGAAGAACCCTAGCTAGAACTCTAATTGCAGAGAGAGAGGAGCGGTGGGGGGCTTACAGATGGTGCAGGGCAAGGAGGCAGGCACGACGACGGCCGAGGTTGGGAGGGGAGGAAGCACACGAGGGAGGCATGGCGCGTCGAGGCCGGGGACGGGCGACGGCGACGGAGGCGTGCGGCGTCATGGTCGGGGCCGGGGCCGATG
Source organism: Aegilops umbellulata (assembly GCA_032464435.1). Taxonomy (NCBI): domain Eukaryota; kingdom Viridiplantae; phylum Streptophyta; class Magnoliopsida; order Poales; family Poaceae; genus Aegilops; species Aegilops umbellulata. The sequence continues at coordinate 343,183,723 of CP136056.1, read as the reverse complement.
GAGGAGGCGCGCGGCGTTGGGGTCGGGGCCGGGTGATGGCAAGGGAGGCGTGCGACGTCGGGGTCGGCGCTCGGGCTCCGGTGAGGGCGAGGGCAGGGCGACGAGGGGGAGAAGAGAGTGGAGGATTCAGGGAGGAAGGAGAGGAGGGACGCCCGCACAGGGGGTTATGTGAAAATAGCAGTAGCACTTTTCTTGAAAATGCGCTATAGCTAACTTAGCTATAGCGCGTTTTCGAAAAAAGCGCTACTGCTATATGAAGTAGCTATAGCGTGTTTCTGGAGCAGCGCTACTGCTACATAACGTAGCTATAACACTTTTACTCAACCAGTGCTCCTGCTATTATTTTCATTTTTCATTTTCCTTTTCTTTTTTGCTTACTTTTTTCCTTTTCTTTCCATTTTGTTTCTTATGTTTTATTTTCCTTTTCCTTTTTTTCCAAGAGCCGGAACGAAGGGAAGGTGGTACAATGTATATAACTAAGGTGATATATATTGCATCATTTGACACATAATGTTTAAGTGTGCATACAAAATAGGAACATATATATTACATCATTTGATCAATAACGGTTTCTCAGCGTCAACGTTTTCGTTTTTTGAGTGAGCTTCTTTCCCTTCTTGTTCATTGATGAATAATTGAGCCCCTCATTGTAACTTTTCCTTTTCCATGGAGTACGATCTTTCTTAGGTAATGAAGTATAGATTCTTCTTTTGACATATAGTTCATCGTCATCGTCATCTTCCCTCATCGGGTTTCCATACTGGTCGTAGTCTTCCTTGTTGGTGACTCCATCCATTCCAATGATGTTCCTTTTGCCTCTCCTCACGACAACATGGATGGGATTGCTTGGGTCGATTATGAAGAAGCATTGTGTCTCGTACTTAGCGTGTAGCCATGGCTCGTTTTTTTCGATGGCGTTCCCGGTAGCGCTTTTAGCGTCGAGTATAGTCATGGTAGTGAAATACCAGTTTTCTCTTTCGACATTCTTATCCCATCTGACATGGAACATCGCCGCGTTGTGTAGTCCAGAGTGGTCAAGCTTCGTGATATCCTTGACCTTTCCGTAAAATCTCTTAGTTGCGCCATTGTCGCTGCCGGTCATGCATTCCATCGTCACCCCTGAGTTCTGAAAATCACTATTCATATCTATGGCCTCCGTGTAGAACGTGTATCCGTTGATATCGTATGCCTGATAAGTGACGAGGTTGGGCGAGGGGCCATGTGCTAAGGCGTATATGAGCAATACGTCCTTAGAGCCCTCTTCCGGAGGATTAGCAAGAATATGCTCTTTGAACCAACACAGGAAAGTGGAGTTGTGCTCTCTAGTAACTTCGGCGTCCGTCCTGCATACCCCTGGTCACGATACTTCTTTGCGATAGTTTCTTTGTGCAGTGCCACGAAAGGTTCTACCTGGTCTAGGTGTTGTAGCACTACCAAGTTTGCTCTGTCAAAGTCGTTGCCTCGATCTGAGTAGGCCACATGCAGTTCCCTGCGACCGTTGGAGTGACCTTCTCCTTTGAGCCTCCCAACGTGCTTCTTAATAGGCAAACCAACACTAGCCGGACGTTCTACGCCATATAGAAACTTCTCGCAGAAAGAGATGCACTCTTATGTCAGATAGCTAGACGATGCTTCCATCCGGACGGGACATGTTATGAACGAATCCTTTGATGATCCCATTCATCCTCTCAAACGACATCATGTTGTGCAGGAATGATGACCCCAGGTCTATTATGTCATCCACAATATGGACACACAGATGCAACATGACGTCAAAGAACGCGGGCGGGAGGTACATCTAAGGCTCATTTAGTATCACAACAATATCTTCCTGTAGCCTTCGGAGCTGCTTCACACTGATCGACTTTTGAGAGATGACGTCGAAAAAGTAGCAGAGACCAATAAGCGTGTCACGGATGTGCTTGTCCATTATCCCTGTAAGGGCAACAGGTAGTATCTAGGTCATCATCACATGACAGTCATGGGACTTCATCCTGCTGAACCTTTTCTTCTTCGTGTCTAGAAATCTGCTTATCTTCCCACGGTAACCGGAACTAACTTTGATTCCGGTAAGGCACTTGAAGAATTGATCGATCTCAGTCGGACTTAGGTGAAGCAAGAAGGGGGGCAATAATCCTCTTCCTTTACTTTTTCCCTTCTTCTTCCACGCCTCTGTCTCCATCTCTGTCTCCTCTGACTTTTTACAGGGTGGCATGTGCAGATCTTCCCTGATTTTCAAATCTTGCAAGTCTTTTCTTGCCTTTGGCCCATCCTTGGTCTTATCCGGCAAGTTCATCAGTGTCACAAGCAAGCTCTCAAGGAAATTCTTACAGATATGCATTTGATCAAGGCAATGAGGCATATTGAGTTTTTGCCAATACTCCAAGTCCGAGAAAACAGACCTCGTCTTCCATACCTTCAGCAGCGGCTCCGGCTCCTTTTTCATCGTCTTTCCCGGCACGGGGTACTGTTCCTAGTTTTTCAACAGCTCATCGATTTTTGCGTCGCTCTGCTTATGTGGAGGTCCTCGATACTCAGCCTCACCATTGAATAGATCTCCATGGTTTCTCCACGGGTCATCCTTCTCGAGCCATCTTTGATGCCCCATGTGCATGATTTTCCTAGACCCGCCATCTTTCCTTGACGTTAGTTGTTGTGACGTCGTATCATCCATGCACCTCGTGCATCCGCAATATCAATGGCACACCTAGCCTGCGACATATCCATAACTGAGATAGTCGTGCACCATCGTGATCAGCGCGACTCTCATATAGAAATACTCGCCTTTCCTGGCATCCATGTCTTGGTCGGTGTTTTCCATAACGTGTCTAACTCCTCTTGAAGTAGCCCCAAATATAGATTAATATTATTTCCCAGTTGTTTTGGCCCTTGAATCAGCATGCTCATGTGTATGTACTTCGACTTCATGCACAACCAGGGGGGAGGTTGTACATCCATACAAACACGGGCCATGTGCTATGGTTGGTGTTCTGGTTGCCAAACAGATTCATGCCATCGGTACACGCGCCGAGCATGATGTTCCTTGCATCACATGCAAAATACCGATATTCGCCCTTGAACACTCTCCACTGGCTTCCATCCACACGGTGTCCGATACGTCCCCGTCGTATCTATAATTTTTTATTGTTCCATGCCAATATTCTCCGGCTTTCATATAATTTTGGCAACTTTTTATACTATTTTGAGACTAACATATTGATCCAGTGCCAGTTCCTGTTTGTTGCATGTTTTATGTTTCGCAGAAACCCCATATAAAACGGAGTCCAAATGGGATAAAAACGGATGGAGAATATTTTTGGAATATTTGGGGAAGAATCAACGCGAGACGATGCCTGAGGGGGCCACGAGGCAAGGGGCGCGCCCCAGGGGGTCAGGCACGCCCTGGACCCTCATGGCCACCCCGTAAGGTGGTTGGAGCCCTTCTTTCCCCGCAAGAAAGCAAATTTTTGGAGAAATATCTGGGCGGAGTTATGGGTCTCCGGATATATAAGAAACGGTGAAAGGGCAGAATACCAGAGCGCAGAAACAGAAAGAGACAGAGAGACAGATCCAATCTCGGAGGGGCTCTCGCCCCTCCCATGCCATGGAGGCCAAGGACCAGAGGGGAAACCCTTCTCCCATCTAGGGAGGAGGTCAAGGAGGAAGAAGAAGAAGGGGGCCCCTCTCCCCCTCTCTTTCGGTGGCGCCGGAACGCTGCCGTGTCCACCATCATCATCACCGCAATCTTCACCAACATCTCCGCCATCTTCACCAACATCTCCATCACCTTCCCCCCTCTATCTACAGCGGTCCACTCTCCCGCACCCCGCTGTACCCTCTACATGAACATGGTGCTTTATGCTTCATATTATTATCCAATGATGTGTTGCCATCCTATGATGTCTGAGTAGATTTTCGTTGTCCTATCGGTGGTTGACGAATTGATATGATTGGTTTAATTTGCTTGTGGTTATGTTGCTATCCTTTGGTGCGCATCATATGAGCGCGCGTGTGGATCACACCATAGGGTTAGTTGTATGTTGATAGGACTATGTATTGGAGGGCAAGAGTGACAGAAGCTTCTACCTAGCATAGAAATTGATGCATATGGGGTTGAAGGGGGACCAATATATCTTAATGAACGTTAGTAGTTGCAGATGCTTGCTAATAGTTCCAATCATAAGTGCATAGAATTCCAAGTCAGGGATGACATGCTAGCAGTGGCCTCTCCCACATAAAACTTGCTATCGGTCTAGTAAAGTAGTCAATTGCTTAGGAACAATTTCACAACTCCTACCACCACTTTTCCACACTCGCTATATTTAGTTTATTGCTTCTTTACCTAAACAGCCCCTAGTTTTTATTTACGTGCTCTTTAGATTCTTGCAAACCTATCCAACAACACTTACCCAATATTTCTAGTTTCATACTTGTTCTAGGTAAAGCAAACGTTAAGCGTGCATAGAGTTGTATCGGTGGTCGATAGAACTTGAGGGAATATTTGTTCTACCTTTAGCTGCTCGTAGGGTTCGATACTCTTACTGATCGAAAGAGGGTACAATTGATCCCCTATACTTGTGGGTTATCAAGACCTTTTTCTGGCGCCATTGTCGGGGGGCAATAGCGTGGGGTGAATATTCTCGTGTGGGCTTGTTTGCTTTATCACTAAGTAGTTTTTATTTGTTGTTCTAAGTTGTTTTGTATCTTTAGTTATGGGTAGGAAACGCAAAATACCAAAAAAAATTAGATGTACCTACTAAACCAATGGTTGAAGAACCAATCAAAATCTATCACACTCCTGAAGCTTTTTACTTGGATCATCTTCGATCCCTTTGTGCTCGTGCTAAAACCCCAACTAGCTTAGTTGAGGGCAAATCTTTAGATGAGCATGCTTGTTATGTGCGACACCACTTATCTCAAAAAGGGAAACTTTTACAGGATCAAATTCATCGTTTGCAATGTTATGCTTGGAATTTATGTGAAATATATGATGTGACTTGTTGTTCTGAAAACCCTAAGAAACACCTTCCCTACCAATGTGAGTTTAGTGATAATGGAATCATATCTTCGTATGCTAAGGGTGTTTATAATTACTATGATGCTCAACAAATTGAAGAATTTGTTGCTTTTAAGGGTGCTTATGAAATTGCTTCTTTGATTGAAAAGTATGATGCTACTCTTTACAAATCTGAAAATTTTGCCATACTTGAATATTATTATGATAATTATGCTTCTAATGCCTATGTTAAACCATATATTGAGGACTCCTCCGCTGTCCAAGAAGAGACTAATATTTTGGAGGTGTCTATGGAAGAAGAAATTGATGAAACTGTGAGCTCATTGGATGAAAAAGACGAGGAGGAGAGCGAAGAACAAAAGGAGGAAGATCGGATTGATCACCCGTGCTCACCTTCTAATGAGAGTAACTCTTTATCCCATACATTGTTTAATTTCCCTTCATGCTTACCGAAGGATGATTGCTATGATAATTGTTATGATCCCGTTGATTATCTTGAAATATCCCTTTTGATGATGCTTGCTATGCTTGTGGCCAAGATGCCAATATAAATTATGCTTATGGAGACGAACTTGCTATAGTTCCTTATGTTAAACATGAAATTGTTGCTATTGCACCCACGCATGATAGTCCTATTACCTTTTTGAATTCTCCCGACTACACTATATCGGAGAAGTTTGTGCTTATTAAGGATTATATTGATGGGTTGCCTTTTACCGTTGCACATGATGATTTTGATGAATATAATATGCATGTGCTTGCTGCTCCTACTTGCAATTATTATGAGAGAGGAACTATATCTCCACCTCTCTATGTTTCCAATATGATAAAATTGCAAAAAACTGTATATACTATGCATTGGCCTTTACTTGATATGCATGAATTGTTCTTTTATGACATGCCGATGCATAGGAAGAGAGTTAGACTTCGTCATTACATGATATATGTTAATTTGTGCTCACTACTAAATTATAAATCATTGTTAATTAAAATTGGCTTTGATATACCTTGGGATCCGGGTGGATTCATTACTTGAGCACTATATGCCTAGCTTAATGGCTTTAAAGAAAGCGTTGCCAGGGAGACAACCCGGAAGTTTTATAGAGTCATCAATTTCTGTTGAGTGCTTTTATAAAGTTTAAAAACAAAAAAAATAAAGAGGGGAACCAAAACTTTTTCAAAAAGGAAAGTGAAAGTGAGAAAGACAAGCATTGTTGAAGTGGGGCTCCTTGAACTTTGTTCATGCTCACGGAAACTTTGTGAATCTTGATTACAGAAAAATTTCAATAAAAATAATTATCCCCTTGTAAAATTCCATTGTATTATAAAAATAATGTGCCAAGGTTTGCCTTTAGGATGTTTACAATGCTTGTTGGTTTGTACGGTGCAGGACAGGAACTTTGGTTGTAGTGTGCGATTTTACATTTTTTTACTGGAACGTCAAATGGTTTGAAACTTTTTGCACTATCTTTATATACAAATTTTTTATTTTTACTAATTTTGGTAGAATTTTTGCAGTACCAGAAGTATGGTTAATGTTCAGATTGTTATAGACTGTTCTGTTTTAGATAGATTCTGTTTTTGATGCACAGTTTGCTTGTTTTGATGAAACTATCAATTCCTATCAGTGGATTAAGCCATGGAAAAGTTATATTACAGTAGCTAGAATGCAAAAAAATATGAATTGGTTTTCAACAGTACTTAGAGTAGTGATTTGCTTTATTATACTAACAGATCTTACCAAGTTTTTTGTTGAAGTTTTGTGTGGACGAAGTGTTCGAAGATCGAGGAGGTCTCGATGTGAGGAGAAGGAGGAGAGACAAGAGCTCAAGCTTGGGGATACCCAAGGAACCCCAAGTAAATATTCAAGGAGACTCAAGCGTCTAAGCTTGGGGATGCCCTGGAAGGCATCCCCTCTTTCTTCAACAAGTATCGGTATGTTTTCGGATTCGTTTCGTTCATGCGATATGTGCAAATTTTGGAGCGTCTTTTGCATTTAGTTTTCACTTTTCTTTTAGGCACCATGCTGTTATGAGATTGTCGGCGTTCTGGGAACGGGGGTCCCCAGACTTGCCTGCCTGCGGCCTGCGGCGTGGCTCAAAGGGGGCCCCAGCACGGCCCATCTTCATCAACACATACCCAAGACCCTCGCCAGGGGCCAAGCTTCGCGGGGCGGACGACACGGAGCTTCCTCAGGCACGTCCTCATCAGGCTGGCTCGCGAGGAGGCGGAGAGATCAAGGCGGGGTACCTCACGAGGTGCCCGTGACGCAAGCCATGATGACTAAGGGCGCCAGGCGGGCGCCAGCCCGCGCAGTGTCCTCCTTTCCTCTTTGGTGCAAAGGGAGCAAGCGCAGGCGAGAGCATCAAGCGAAGGCACCCGTTTTGGTGCGACGAGACCAAGACCAGCCCAACGGCAGGGAGGAAGTCATTGTGGAGCCCAAGCCAGCGTCACCACCAGAGTCTCTGGTAGGCGAGGACCAACTTTAGTCAGGATAAGTGTACCAGATGTTCCCCTTAAAAATGGCCAATTGTTGGCGCCCTTCCCGCTCAATATTTGGGAAGAGGCCCAGGGACTTTGCCTATAAATAGGACTAGCCACCCCCAGGGTAGAGAGGGATCGGCCAATCCAGAAACAAGTTGGGATTGGATCGAGTAGCATCACACACACAGAGAGAGAGAAGGGTGACTGAACTCCTCCTAGCAGTTCATCGCCCCAGCCAAGAACAGACCCTCGCGAGGCTGTTCTTCCTTGTATTGCTCATCATCATCGGCCCAAGAGGCAATCCACCACACCACAAACTAGAGTAGGGTATTACACCACAATGGTGGCCCGAACTAGTATAAACCTTGTGTCTCATGTACTGTTCTTTCCATAGCTTAGATCTTAGCGAGGCGGTGGGGTGCAGGTAGGTAGAATGCGAAATCACCGCGCGCACCCCAGTGTTCGAACCTCAAGGGTCTGCCGGAACCCGGAATCCGACATTTGGCGCGCCAGGTAGGGGTGCACCGGAATTCGTCTTGTTGGGGATCATAGTAATTTCAAAAAAATTCCTACGCACACGCAAGATCATGGTGATGCATAGCAACAAGAGGGGAGAGTGTTGTCTACGTACCCTCGTAGACCAAAGCGGAAGCGTTGACACAACGTAGAGGAAGTAGTCGTACGTTCTCCTCGCGATCCAACCGATCACAGCACCGTTACTCTGGCACCTCCGAGTTCTTGGCACACGTTCAGCTCGATGACGATCCCCGGGCTCCGATCCAGCAAAGCGTCGGGGAAGAGTTCCGTCAGCACGACGGCGTGGTGACGATCTTGATGTGTTACCGGTGCAGGGCTTCGCCTAAGCACTGCAACGATATGACCGAGGTGGAATTTGGTGTAAGGGGGCACCGCACACGGCTAAGGAAAGATCTCAATGATCAATTGTGTGTCTATGGGGTGCCCCCTGCCCCCGTATATAAAGGAGCCAAGGGGGAGGGGCTGGCCGGCCAAGCCTGGCGCGCCAGGAGAGTCCTACTCCCTCTGGGAGTAGGATTCCCGCCCCCCCAATCCTAGTTGGACTAGGATTCTCCAAGGGGGAGAGAGAGAGAGAGGGGGCGCCCACATCTCCTAGTCCTAATAGGACTAGGGGAAGGGGGGAGGCGCACAGCCCATGAGGGCAGCCCTCTCACCTCTCCTCCAAGGCCCATGTTGGCCCATTATGCTCCCGGGGGGTTCCGGTAACCCTCCCGGTATTCCGGTAAAATCCTGATTTCACCTGGAACGCATTCGATGTCCAAACATAGGCTTCCAATATATCATTCTTTACGTCTCGACCATTTCGAGACTCCTCGTCATGTCCATGATCACATCCGGGACTCCGAACTCCTTCGGTACATCAAAATGCATAAACTCATAATAACTGTCATCGTAACGTTAAGCGTGCGGACCCTACGGTTCGAGAACAATGTAGACATGACCGAGACACGTCTCCGGTCAATAACCAATAGCGGGACCTGGATGCCCATATTGGCTCCTACATATTCTACGAAGATCTTTATCGGTCAGACCGCATAACAACATACGTTGTTCCCTTTGTCATCGGTATGTTACTTGCCCGAGATTCGATCGTCGGTATCCAATACCTAGTTCAATCTCGTTACCGGCAAGTCTCTTTACTCGTTCCGTAATACATCATCTCGCAACTAACTCATTGGTTGCAATGCTTGCAAGGCTTATGTGATGTGCATTACCGAGAAGGCCCTAAGATACCTCTCCGACAATCGGAGTGACAAATCCTAATCTCGAAATACGCCAACCCAACATGTACCTTAGGAGACACCTGTAGAGCACCTTTATAATCACCCAGTTACGTTGTGACGTTTGGTAGCACACAAAGTGTTCCTACGGTAAACGGGAGTTGCATAATCTCATAGTTAAAGGAACATGTATAAGTCATGGATAAAAGCAATAGCAACATACTAAACGATCGGGTGCTATGCTAATGGAATGGGTCATGTCAATCAGATCATTCAACTAATGATGTGATCTCGTTAATCAAATAACAACTCTTTGTTCATGGTTAGGAAACATAACCATCTTTGATTAATGAGCTAGTCAAGTAGAGGCATACTAGTGACACTCTGTTTGCCTATGTATTCACACATGTATTATGTTTCCAGTTAATACAATTCTAGCATGAATAATAAACATTTATCATGATATGTAAGGAAATAAATAATAAATTTATTATTTCCTCTAGGGCATATTTCCTTCAGTCTCCCACTTGCACTAGAGTCAATAATCTAGATTACAAAGTAATGATTCTAACACCCATGGAGTCTTGGTGCTGATCATGTTTTGCTCGTGGAAGAGGCTTAGTCAACGGGTCTGCAACATTCAGATCCGTATGTATCTTGCATATCTCTATGTCTCCCACCTGGACCAAATCCTGGATGGAGTTGAAGCGTCTTTTGATGTGTTTGGTTCTTTTGTGAAATCTGGATTCCTTTGCCAAGGCAACTGCACCAGTATTGTCACAAAAGATTTTCATTGGACCCGATACGCTAGGTACAACACATAGATCGGATATGAACTCCTTCATACAGAATCCTTCATTAGCTGCTTCCGAAGCGGCTATGTACTCAGCTTCACATGTAGGTCCCGCAACGACGCTTTGTTTAGAACTGCACCAACTGACAGCTCCACCGTTTAATGTAAATACGTATCCGGTTTGCGATTTAGAATCGTCCGGATCAGTGTCAAAGCTTGCATCGACGTAACCGTTTACGACGAGCTCTTTGTCACCTCCATAAATGAGAAACATATCCTTAGTCCTTCTCAAGTACTTAAGGATGTTCTTGACCGCTGTCCAGTGATCCACTCCTGGATTACTTTGGTACCTGCCTGCTAAACTTACAGCAAGGCACACATCAGGTCTGGTACACAGCATTGCATACATGATAGAGCCTATGGCTGAAGCATATGGAACATTTTTCATTTTCTCTCTATCTTCTGCGGTGGTCGGGCATTGAGTCTTACTCAACTTCACACCTTGTAACACAGGCAAGAACCCTTTCTTTGCCTGATCCATTTTGAACTTCTTCAAAACTTTGTCAAGGTATGTGTTTTGTGAAAGTCCTATTAAGCGTCTTGATCTATCTCTATAGATCTTAATGCCCAATATGTAAGCAGCTTCACCGAGGTCTTTCATTGAAAAACTCTTATTCAAGTATCCCTTTATGCTATCCAGAAATTCTATATTATTTCCGATCAGTAATATGTCATCCACATATAATATCAGAAATGCTACAGAGCTCCCACTCACTTTCTTGTAAATACAGGCTTCTCCAAAAGTCTGTATAAAACCAAATGCTTTGATCACACTATCAAAGTGTTTATTCCAACTCCGAGAGGCTTGCACCAGTCCATAAATGGATCGCTGGAGCTGGCACACTTTGTTAGCTCCCTTTGGATCGACAAAACCTTCTGGTTGCATCATATACAACTCTTCTTCCAGAAATCCATTCAGGAATGCAGTTTTGACATCCATTTGCCAAATTTCATAATCATAAAATGCGGCAACTGCTAACATGATTCGGACAGACTTAAGCATCGCTACGGGTGAGAAAGTCTCATCGTAGTCAATCCCTTGAACTTGTCGAAAACCTTTTGCAACAAGTCGAGCTTTATAGACAGTAACATTACCATCAGCGTCAGTCTTCTTCTTAAAAATCCATTTATTCTCAATTGCTTGCCGATCATCGGGCAAGTCAACCAAAGTCCACACTTTGTTCTCATACATGGATCCCATCTCAGATTTCATGGCCTCAAGCCACTTTGCGGAATCTGGGCTCACCATCACTTCTTCATAGTTCGTAGGTTCATCATGGTCTAGTAACATGACTTCCAAAATAGGATTACCGTACCACTCTGGTGCGGATCTTACTCTGGTTGATCTACGAAGTTCAGTAGAAACTTGATCTGAAGTTTCATGATCATTATCATTAGCTTCCTCCCTATTTGGTGTAGGTGTCACAGAAACTGATTTATGTGACGTACTACTTCTCAATAAGGGAGTAGATACAGTTATCTCATCAAGTTCTACTTTCCTCCCACTCACTTCTTTCGAGAGAAACTCCTTCTCTAGAAAGTTTCCGACTTTAGCAACAAAAATCTTGCCTTCGGATCTGTGATAGAAGGTATACCCAACAGTCTCCTTTGGGTATCCTATGAAGACACATTTTTCCGATTTGGGTTCGAGCTTATCAGGTTGAAGCTTTTTCACATAAGCATCGCAGCCCCAAACTTTAAGAAACGACAACTTTGGTTTCTTGCCAAACCATAGTTCATAAGGCGTCGTCTCAACGGATTTCGATGGTGCCCTATTTAACGTGAATGCGGCCGTCTCTAAAGCATAACCCCAAAAAGATAGCGGTAAATCGGTAAGAGACATCATAGATCGCACCATATCCAGTAAAGTACGATTACGACGTTCGGACACACCATTACGTTGTGGTGTTCCGGGTGGCGTGAGTTGCGAAACTATTCCGCATTGTTTCAAATGTAGACCAAACTCGTAACTCAAATATTCTCCTCCACGATCAGATCGTAGAAACTTTATTTTCTTGTTACGATGATTTTCCACTTCACTCTGAAATTCTTTGAACTTTTCAAATGTTTCAGACTTGTGTTTCATTAAGTAGATATACCCATATCTGCTTCAATCATCAGTGAAGGTGAGAAAATAACGATATCCGCCACGAGCCTCAACATTCATTGGACCACATACATCAGTATGTATGATTTCCAATAAATCTGTTGCTCTCTCCATATTACCGGAGAACGGTGTTTTAGTCATCTTGCCCATAAGGCACGGTTCGCAAGTGCCAAGTGATTCATAATCAAGTGACTCCAAAAGTCCATCAGTATGAAGTTTCTTCATGCGTTTTACACCGATATGACCTAAACGGCAGTGCCACAAATAAGTTGCACTATCATTATCAACTCTGCATCTTTTGGCTTCGACATTATGAATATGTGTATCACTACTATCGAGATTAAGTAAGAACAAACCATTCTTTAATGGTGCATGACCATAAAAGATATTACTCATATAAATAGAACAACCATTATTCTCTGATTTAAATGAATAACCGTCTCGCATCAAACAAGATCCAGATATAATGTTTATGCTCAACGCTGGTACTAAATAACAATTATTTAGATCTAATATTAATCCCGAAGGTAGATGTAGAGGTAGCGTGCCGACCGCGATCACATCGACTTTGGAACCATTTCCCACGCGCATCGTCACCTCGTCCTTAGCCAATCTTCGCTTAATCCGTAGCCCCTGTTTTGAGTTGCAAATATTAGCAACAGAACCAGTATCAAATACCCAGGTGCTACTGCGAGAATTAGTAAGGTATACATCAATAACATGTATATCATATATACCTTTGTTAACCTTGCCATCCTTCTTATCCGCCAAATACTTGGGGCAGTTCCGCTTCCAGTGACCAGTCTGCTTGCAATAGAAGCACTCAGTTTCAGGCTTAGGTCCAGACTTGGGTTTCTTCTCTTGATTAGCAACTTGCTTGCTGTTCTTTTTGAAGTTCCCTTTTTTCTTCCCTTTGCCCTTTTTCTTGAAACTAGTGGTTTTGTTAACCATCAACACTTGATGCTCCTTTTTGATTTCTACCTCCGCGGCTTTCAGCATCGCGAAGAGCTCGGGCATAGTTTTGGTCATCCCTTGCATATTATAGTTCATCACGAAGCTTTTGTAGCTTGGTGGCAGTGATTGGAGAATTCTGTCAATGACGCAATCATCCGGAAGATTAACTCCCAGTTGAATCAAGTGATTGTTATACCCAGACATTCTGAGTATATGCTCACTGACAGAACCGTTCTCTTCCATCTTACAACTATAGAACTTATTGGAGACTTCATATCTCTCAATCCGGGCATTTGCTTGAAATATTAACTTCAACTCCTGGAACATCTCATATGCTCCATGGTGTTCAAAACGTCGTTGAAGTCCCGGTTCTAAGCCGTAAAGCATGGCACACTGAACTATAGAGTAGTCATCAGCTTTGCTTTGCCAGACGTTCACAACATCTGGTGTAGCTCTTGCACCAGGCCTGGCACCTAGCGGTGCTTCCAGGACGTAATTCTTCTGTGCAGCTATGAGGATAATCCTCAAGTTACGGACCCAGTCCGTGTAATTGCTACCATCATCTTTCGACTTTGCTTTCTCAAGGAACGCATTAAAATTCAACGGAACAACAGCACGAGCCATCTATCTACACAACATAGACAAGCAAGATACTATCAGGTACTAAGTTCATGATAAATTTAAGTTCAATTAATCATATTACTCAAGAACTCCCACTTAGATAGACATCCCTCTAATCCTCTAAGTGATCACGTGATCCAAATCAACTAAACCATGTCCGATCATCACGTGAGATGGAGTAGTTTCAATGGTGAACATCACTGTGTTGATCATATCTACTATATGATTCACGCTCGACCTTTCGGTCTCCGTGTTCTGAGGCCATATCTGTTATATGCTAGGCTCCTCAAGTTAAACCTGAGTATTCCGCGTGTGCAACTGTTTTGCACCCGTTGTATTTGAACGTAGAGCCTATCACACCCGATCATCACGTGGTGTCTCAGCACGAAGAACTTTCGCAACGGTGCATACTCAGGGAGAACACTTCTTGATAATTAGTGAGAGATCATCTTATAATGCTACCGTCAAACAAAGCAAGATAAGATGCATAAAAGATAAACATCACATGCAATCAATATAAGTGATATGATATGGCCATCATCATCTCGTGCTTGTGATCTCCATCTTCGAAGCACCGTCATGATCACCATCGTCACCGGCGCGACACCTTGATCTTCATCGCAGCATCGTTGTCGTCTTGCCAATCTTATGCTTCCACGACTATCACTACCGCTTAGTAATAAAGTAAAGCATTACATCGCGATTGCATTGCATACAATAAAGCGACAACCATATGGCTCCTGCCAGTTGCCGATAACTCGGTTACAAAACATGATCATCTCATACAATAAAATTCAGCATCATGTCTTGACCATATCACATCACAACATGCCCTGCAAAAACAAGTTAGACGTCCTCTACTTTGTTGTTGCAAGTTTTACGTGGCTGCTACGGGCTTAAGCAAGAACTCATCTTACCTACGCATCAAAACCACAACAATAGTTTGTCAAATAGACTCCGTTTTAACCTTCTCAAGGACCGGGCGTAGCCACACTCGGTTCAACTAAAGTTGGAGAGACAGTCTTCCGCAAGCCATCTATGTGCAAAGCACGTCGAGGGAACCGGTCTCGCGTAAGCGTACGCGTAAGGTTGGTCCGGATCGTCTCGTCCAACAATACCGCTGAACCAAAGTATGACATGCTGGTAGGCAGTATGACTTGTATCGTCCACAACTCACTTGTGTTCTACTCGTGCAAATAACATCAAACCATAAAAACCTAGGCTCTGATACCACTGTTGGGGATCGTAGTAATTTCAAAAAATTTCCTACGCACACGCAAGATCATGGTGATGCATAGCAATGAGAGGGGAGAGTGTTGTCTACGTACCCTCGTAGACCGAAGAGGAAGCGTTGACACAACGTAGAGGAAGTAGTCGTACGTTCTCCTCGCGATCCAACCGATCACAGCACCGTTACTCCGGCACCTCCGAGTTCTTGGCACACGTTCAGCTCGATGACGATCCCCGGGCTCCGATCCAGCAAAGCGTCGGGGAAGAGTTCCGTCAGCACGACGGCGTGGTGACGATCTTGATGTGTTACCGGCGCAGGGCTTCGCCTAAGCACTGCAACGATATAACCGAGGTGGAATTTGGTGGAAGGGGGCACCGCACATGGCTAAGGAAAGATCTCAATGATCAATTGTGTGTCTATGGGGTGCCCCCTGCCCCCGTATATAAAGGATCCAAGGGGGAGGGGCTGGCCGGCCAAGCCTGGCGCGCCAGGAGAGTCCTACTCCCTCTGGGAGTAGGATCCCCCCCCCCCAATCCTAGTTGGACTAGGATTCTCCAAGGGGGGGAGAGAGAGAGGGGGGCCGGCCACCTCTCCTAGTCCTAATAGGACTAGGGGAAGGGGGGAGGCGCGCAGCCCATGAGGGCAGCCCTCTCACCTCTCCTCCAAGGCCCGTGTTGGCCCATTATGCTCCCGGGGGGTTCCGGTAACCCTCCCGGTATTCCGGTAAAATCCTGATTTCACCTGGAACGCATCCGATGTCCAAACATAGGCTTCCAATATATCATTCTTTACGTCTCGACCATTTCGAGACTCCTCGTCATGTCCGTGATCACATCCGGGACTCCAAACTTCTTCGGTACATCAAAATGCATAAACTCATAATAACTGTCATCGTAACGTTAAGCGTGCGGACCCTACGGTTCGAGAACAATGTAGACATGACCGAGACACGTCTCCGGTCAATAACCAATAGCGGGACCTGGATGCCCATATGGGCTCCTACATATTCTATGAAGATCTTTATCGGTCAGACCGCATAACAACATACGTTGTTCCCTTTGTCATCGGTGTGTTACTTGCCCGAGATTCGATCGTCGGTATCCAATACCTAGTTCAATCTCGTTACCGGCAAGTCTCTTTACTCGTTCTGTAATACATCATCTCGCAACTAACTCATTGGTTGCAATGCTTGCAAGGCTTATGTGATGTGCATTACCGAGAAGGCCATGAGATACCTCTCCGACAATCGGAGTGACAAATCCTAATCTCGAAATACGCCAACCCAACATGTACCTTAGGAGACACCTGTAGAGCACCTTTATAATCACCCAGTTACGTTGTGACGTTTGGTAGCACACAAAGTGTTCCTACGGTAAACGGGAGTTGCATAATCTCATAGTTAAAGGAACATGTATAAGTCATGGATAAAAGCAATAGCAACATACTAAACGATCGGGTGCTATGCTAATGGAATGGGTCATGTCAATCAGATCATTCAACTAATGATGTGATCTCGTTAATCAAATAACAACTCTTTGTTCATGGTTAGGAAACATAACCATCTTTGATTAATGAGCTAGTCAAGTAGAGGCATACTAGTGACACTCTGTTTGCCTATGTATTCACACATGTATTATGTTTCCAGTTAATACAATTCTAGCATGAATAATAAACATTTATCATGATATGTAAGGAAATAAATAATAACTTTATTATTGCCTCTAGGGCATATTTCCTTCACATCTTCCACCGCGCCATTCTCCTCCGACCATCGCGTCCAAGTCTGACGCTCGTCAGGCCCGCGCCGAGCACCGAGCCGCTCTCGCTTCCCGCGTCGCCCAGACGGCTCCTGTTAGCGGGCATCCTCGCCGTTCCCCATCACCTGCCGTCAACGCCGCCACCGGCCTGGCGGGAAACGAGCAGCAAGCGTCGTCTCAGCATCCCTCCATGCGGCAAGACGGCCGCACCGCTACTCCCTCGCTCACCCAAGCTGGTTCTTCGTCCCGCGTGCTTCGCGCACCCATGGAGGCTCGAGCTGCGCTCATCGCGGCAAACGAGCTCCTGCGCTACCGTCCCGTCGACAACGTCTACGAAGAATGGCTCGACCGCGTCGCCGAGCTCGTCCGTGCCGCAGGGGGCTCTCCTGCAGCGTCCTTTTCGCTGCACCGCACCCCGTCCTGCGCGGGCGACGAAGCTCCGGGGGCGCCCTAGCCGCCTCCTCCTCAAGATGGCGCCCTGGCTCCAAGGCGCATGGCCCCTGGGCAGAACCCGCTCCGTCAGGTGCCAGCGCGGCAAGAGCAGAGCTACCAAGAAGTCCCTCGCCCGCAAGAAGCTGCCCGGGCGCTCCCTGCTCCAGCACGTCACGACCATGCTCCTGCTCCCGCACGTCAAGACCCCGCGCTGCTCCCAGTTGCAGCGCATGGGGACCGGCAAGACCAAGCTCTCCGTCACCCAAGGCCTCCCGTGGCCACGGCAGGCTACCGTGTCTTCACCACCGAGCTACGTAGCGTCACGTGGCCCGGCAAGTTCAAGTCAGACCTGCCTCCTCGTTACGACGGCACGGCCAACCCTGCGGAGTTCCTCTAGCTCTATGAGCTGGGCATCGAAGCTGCCAACAGAGACGAGAAGGTCATGGCGAACTGGTTTCCCATGGCGCTCAAGGACGGGGCCCGCACCTGGCTCCTGAACCTGGCTCCAGGCACGATCTCCTCCTGGGATGAGATGCGCACCCGCTTCATCGCCAACTTCCAAGGTACTCGCGACCGGCCACCCGCCGTGAGCGACATGCGCCGCATCAAGCAACAACCCGGAGAGACCCTGCAGAAGTACATCCAGCGCTTCAACAACGCACGCCTCAAGATTCCCAAGGTGACCGAGGAGGCCATCATCTCAGCCTTCTCCGACGGCGTGCGCGACGTTAAGATGAAGGAGGAGCTGGCGATGCATGAAGACCTGTGCAGTTCCTTGAAGCTGTTCAACTTGGCGGCCAAGTGCGCCAGGGCCGAGGAAGGGCGTCTCTCCGTCCTCGAGCTGCCTGCCGCAGACCCAGAAGAGAAGAAGCCCAAGGCCAAGGATGTGATGCGCAAGGGGGCTGCTGTGCTCGCGGCAGAACCAGACACCAAGCGGGGCAGGGATCAGCCCGAGTCTTCCAAGGGCAGTCGGTACTGTGTGTACCACGACCTCCACGCCCACAACACCAACGAATGTCAAGAGCTCCAAGCCATGCGAGAAGGAAGGATCGGCCGTCGTCCCGACCGCGGTGACCGGGGCTACGGTCGGGGAGGAGGAAGGAACGCAGGACGCTGGGAAGACCGCGGCCCGCGCCAAGGTTGGCGCGACCGACCTCGCGAGGACCGCTGGCAAGACCCGCCTCGCGAGGGAGACTGGAGGGATCAGCCTCACGAGGATCGCCCGCAAGGCAACGCAGGCCTCCCTCCGCTGCCGCTGCAGCCAAGGAGAAACGAGGACCGCCATCAGGACGAGGGGGCTGGGGGCTTCCAGGAGCCGCGCGCGATCGCCTGCATCCTAGGCGGGGCTCAGGCCCCAGCCTCTCAGCGCATCTTCAAGCAGTTCGCCCGCGAAGTAAATGCAGTCCTCCCCAGGGTCGAAGCCACGCGCCCTCTCAGGTGGTCGGCGTGCGCCATCACATTCAGCTCAGCGGATCAGCTCAAGTGTGCTGCCACAGCCGGAGTCCTCCCGATGCTTTGTTCCCCAATCATCAGCAACATGCTGGTCACCAGGACCCTCATCGTTGGCGGGGCAAGGCTCAACGTCCTGTCCGTGGAAACATTCAACAATCTCCAAGTGCCCTACAACCAGCTTCAGCCAACCAAGCCTTTCTCCGGAGTCACCGACGGCTCCACGGTCCCAATTGGGCAGGTCCGCCTCCCTGTCACCTTCGGGGTATGCGACAACTACCGCACCAAGCTCATCGACTTCGACGTCGCTCACATTCGCCTACCGTACAATGCCATCCTTGGGTACCCAGCGCTGGCCAAGTTCATGGTCGTAACTCACCACGGCTATAACGTCCTCAAGATGCCAGGCAGTGGCGGAGTCATCACGGTGCCCTGTGAAGAGAAGGATGCGGTGTGTTCCCTGGAACAAGCCTTTCAGGCCGCATCACTGGAAGACCCGGATCACGGAAGCAGGAGGCTTCCCAAGACCACCCCCAAGAACAAGAAGACATCGTCCAGCCCGGCCCCTCAGGAGGCAGGCCCCTCAGGGCCCGCGCCTGCCCAGGGGGAACCTCCTTCCATCGCATAGGAAAGCGTGCCCGGCGCCCTCCTCAGGCAGGGCTCGGGGGCTCTCCCCTGGAGGGCCACCGACCTGGCTAAGGTCACGAGGGAGGCGCTTGGGCACCACATGGAGGCGTGTTTCGAAGCACGTTTCCCTCAATAAGGAGTAAGGCAATCAGGGCCAGACCCTCAGGAGTTCATCAGCAAGGCCATTCAGGAACTACAGGAGTCAAGAGTCATGAGAGGCGGCCGCCGCCTACCAGCTGTGGCTCCCGATCCAGGCGAGGATGGTGGGCTGCGCGTCTGCATCGACATACCACGGCTCAATCGAGTCGCCTCTCTGGAGCGCCTCTGGCCCTCGCGAGTGGGGCGTTGCGAAGGTCCACCCCACAGCTACATTCGCATGACTTACGGCTTGCCGAACGTGGCTGCCACGTACCAGCGCCTAATGAGGGGCATCACAGAGGCTCAAGAGGCCAGGCGTTCCGCAGCCTTGGCGGAGATGGAGATGGTCCGCGAGGAGCCACCAGCGCCTCCGGAGCCTCCCGAGGCCCCTGGGCCTAGGGGCTCGTGATGATCGGCTTCCGCAGCCCACCGAGTCTGCTACACCAACACTCATTCGTCCTCAACATCATCAGGTGACATCTTTCAAGTTTCATTTCCAGCTAGGAGCGCCCCCCCAGGGCTGCATTATTCCCAGGCCGCGTGGGTCCGTCCCTGTGGCATGTATCCCTTTTATTTCATGTTGTTAGCTTACTTTGTTGGGGGCGCCCCTCGGGCTGCATCATCCCCAAGTCGCTCGGGCCAGACCCGGCGGCATGTATCCCTTTTGCGTTTATTTCCGGCTATGCGTTCGACCCACCATGCTTGATTATTTGATGCCGATCCACGGCACCTCTTATTCTCCATGCCGACCACTTGCACGTTAAAGGGGGGGTACCTGAGCATCACGACTCAGGGCTCTTACTGGCTCTCCATCCCTCACCCTCTGGCCTTGTCCACGGCATCGCGACCTGGCATACCAGCGACGGCTGAGACCAGCTCGAGGGCCGGGACCCGAGGACGTAGAGTGCCAGCATCTAACCAAATTTGCAGGAACATATCACAAGATAAGGCCCAGTGCCAGGCGCAACCCGCCTAGAGGTAGGGCCCCGCGAGTCCCGTGCTGGCTCACGGGTGCCCAGATACACCTCGCCAGGCCCTACCGTGCCAGCCACGTGTCAGGGCGGGGCTGTACACGCCCCGGGGGCTCCTCCCGGAGGGGAGCCCCCTCCCACGTACCAGTGGAAGCACCATGCTCCGCGCTGGCTGATGACACTGCCGAGGAGCGGCTATGCCCATACACATACGGAAGCGCTATGCTCTGCGCTGGTGATAAACAACTGAGGGTGACCCCCGGGCCGCATCAACCTCAGGGAGCCTAGAGCTCAGTGTCTAGCCTCATCGTAACGCCTCCCCTCGGGAGTGCCGCACGAGGGGGCTGGGCACGGGGGCTGCGCCTGGGTCATGCCCAGACGCACGCCACCCAGCCAGGCCCCCCGGGCCTGGTTCGCCGCGCGTCTCTCCCCGAGCGGAGCCAAGGTACGAAGGCCGTTTGAGCGTCAAGGGGGACTCCTGAGCAACGCGACTCAGGAGCCTAACTGGTCATGTAGCCCCTCACTCCTTATTTCCGAAAGGCTAACGGCGGTTGAGGTATGCGCGGGGCCGGGCTCTGCAGACGTAGAACAGTAGATCCACCCACATCTCACCTCCCCACTTGCTGTTCGTGCACCAAGGGGGACTCCTGAGCATCGCGACTCAGGAGCCTAACTTGTCACGTAGCCCCTCACTCCTTGGGCCCGTCCTGGTTTCCGGTCGGGGCTAACGGCGGCTGAGGTATGCGCGGGGCCGGGCTCTGCCGGCGTAGAACATAAGCAAGTAGGAAGGAAAAGCATAAATTTCAAGGAATTCAAAAGCAAATATTACAGTCCACACTATTATCTCAATGCCAAACGCAAGTTTAAACGCCTCCCCGAGGCATGATACATGTGCAGGAATTGAAGGCAGAACAGGAGCCACAACGGAATCACTTGATGGCGGTGGAGCAGCGCGGAGTGGGTTCGCCTCATGGAGCAGCAGGGTCGGCAGCGCATCGCTTCGGTTTGGTGCTGAAGGCCCGGAACTTCCCCAGCAGAGCCTCCGCGCGACCCTTCACGGCCTCGGCAGCGATAGCGGCACGCTCGCCGCTTACCGGCTCCAGCAGGCTGTCGAGGTCGACGCTGGGATCGCGAAGGTAGATGTGGGTGAGGACCAGCGTCAGCGCTGCAGAAGACAGGACACGCGCCTCGGCCTCGGTCGTGGGGCCAAGGACAAGGGCGACATCTTCAAGAGTGCGAACCAGGAAGGGAAGCAGCTTGGCGGGGCCGTCCTCGGCGCCAGCCAGCGGGCTCTCCAGGGCGCTGTCGTACAGCGTCCTCAGCGAGGAGCGAGCCTTCACCTCCATCTCCGCGAAGGCCACGCGGTCCTTGGCAAGAACCTGGGCCTTGTCGTCCAGCTCGACCTTCCTCGCCCTAGGCGATCACGGCGCTTCCTGAGCTTGGCCTTCCGGTCCTTGACGGCCGCCTCGCGAGCCTTCACGCCTTCTTCCTGCTCTTGGCGAAGGCGGGCCTCTTTCGCGAGCTGGTCCCGCAGGCCTTGCAGCTCGTCCTCCAGCACCTTGCAGCGACCACGGACGTCGACCACCTCCCCCAGGGCAGCGTCACGAGCAGCCTTCGCCTCAAGGACGGCCTGCCTCTCCTCATCGCAAGCCGTCGAGGCCTGGACCAGCGCCGCCCGAATCAAAGCGTCGGAGCGAATCCATCCTGAAACCAGCTCCAAGCGCCTGGCCACCAAGCGAGAGTCGGCGCCAAGAAGATCCTGCCAGCTCAGCAGCAGCACGGTCCAGAACGGCAGGAGGAGTCGGAGAGACAGCAGTCGGTGGAGTAGGAGGAGAAGGTGGCAGCACGACCACAGCATTCTGAGGCGGAGCCTGCTGCGCCCCAACGGCTATGGTGGCGGCAGCACGCAAGGGCACCTCGGGAGTCGCTTGGGCCATGGGGGCTGAGCTCACCCCAGCCGGCTCAGCCAGGCCTCGCGAGGACGACCGGGCAGGAGAGGCCCGTGCGTCGCGGTCACCTTCCTTCGCGGGCAGAGGCGCTGCCCCGGATGGAACCTCAGGAGCTCCCTTCGGCTTCTTTGCTGCGGACGCCAGCCTATCCAAGAGATGCGAACGTCAAGCCTCAGCAGCAGAACAAGAAATAAAGACAAGAATCAAGCGCTTACGGGTCATCGCTAGTGAGCTCAAGCAGCCTCCGGCCAAATTTGAAGCCCGAAAGCCGGCTGGAAGGGTCAACCTCGGGAAGCTCGGAAGCGGAAGGCGCGTCTGCGGTCCGCCTCGGGGCCGGGGCAGACCCGCAGGAGATTAGCCCGGTCCTGTCCTTCTTCGGGATCAGGGGCAATCTCCCGCCGCCCTGCTCGTCATCATCCTCGTCGTCATCGCTCGGAGAGAGGCGGAGAGCGCGGGGCCTGCACCGGGGGAGAGGAGCCCTCGACTCTCCGTCAATCGCCTCGGAGTCAGGCCCTTTTTCCCGCTCCCCTCCTTCCTCCTCTTTGCTGGAGTCGTTGGAGGACACGCCCACCAGTTCCTCGGGAGCTTCCGTGGGTACGGGCCCGTCCCCGTTGAAGGCGGGCATGGACTCCACTACCTGCTCCCAGTCGTCGCGGAGGAACAAGGGCGTAGGAGCGCCCTCCAACCTCGCCACATCGCCCCCAACCAGAGATTGGAGGACCGCAGCCAGATCTTCGTCGGCCAAGGCCGCGAGGCTCGGATGGGGCCTCCACATCGGATGTGAGTACTGCCGAAGTGGAGCCAGCTAGTGCTCCAGTAATTCCCTCAGCAGCGACGCGCCGGTCAGCTTCGCTGCCGCCATGTTGGTCGGCCTCAGATCCGCGTCCATCTTCTCCAACACCAGCTTCGCGCGGGGGTCCACGAGCTCCGCTCGGCCCCAATCGCTGGAGCTCGTGGGTTGCTCCGTGGGCAAGATCAGCCGAGGGTGGATGAGCCCAGCATCTGCCAAGACCCACTTGCTCCTGAAGCCCTCAATCCTTTTCCCGGGGTTCGAAATGGCAATGGCGCCACCCTACGCGACGAAGCTCGCGCATGCGGAAGCAGGACCACGGGAGGTCCGGAGGTAGAAGTAGTGGCGCAGCAAGGCCACTGAGGGCTGCACCCCTACGTGAGCCTCGCAGTAATAGGCGAAGATTGCCAGGAGAAGGACGGAGTTGGGGTGGAGATGAAGAGCCTGTAGCTTATAATGGCGGAGGACAGAGAAGAAGAACTCAGAGAAGGGAAGCACCAGGCCAGCAGCAATGGCGCTTACAAAGAGCAGATAGAAGGTGCTCCCTTGGCCCTCAAGGGTGGCGGAGCCGGCCTTAAACACCTTGGCCCCGTCGATGCCCTGCGCCGCCGCCATCCGGCGCAATTGGGCGAGGCTCGCCTCCGACACGTTCGGCGAGTCCAGGGCAGATGAGTACCAAGCTCCGGCTGGGGACTGACGAGGCGCCATGGCTTCCTGGGTCACGCGGTTGAAGTAGATCTGGAAATTTTGGAGGAAGGAAGGAGAGGCGCAAGAAAGGGTATCTGAGCAGCAACCGGAGAAAGCAAAAGAAGCAAAGCCTAGGCAGATGCCGCTCCTTTATCAACTCGCGCGGTTGCTGAGGCGCTCAAGTCCAATCAACCGCCACGCGGCGCCCAAGGCCGCAGGCTGTTAGGGCCCGCGGCACTTCGCCCTTGCCCTTCCGCCTCCCTGCACGGCCAAGTACGGGCGCGCCTTGGGCCCGGGGGCTACTGTCGGCATTCTGGGAACAGGGGTCCCCAGACTTGCCTGCCTGCGGCCTGCGGCGTGGCTCAAAGGGGGGCCCAGCACGGCCCATCTTCATCAACACAGACCCAAGACCCTCGCGAGGGGCCAAGCCTCGCGGGGCGGACGACACGGAGCTTCCTCAAGCACGGCTTCATCACGCTGGCTCACGAGGAGGTGGAGAGATCAAGGCGGGGTACCTCACGAGGTGCCTGTGACGCAAGCCATGACGACCAAGGGCGCCACGCGGGCGCCAGCCCGCGCAGTGTCCTCCTTTCCTCTTTGGTGCAAAGGGAGCAAGCGCAGGCGAGAGCATCAAGCAAAGGCACCCGTTTCGGTGCAACGAGACCAAGACCAGCCCAACGGCAGGGAGGAAGTCATTGTGGAGCCCAAGCCAGCGTCACCACCAGAGCCTTTGGCAGGCGAGGACCAACTTTAGTCAGGATAAGTGTACCAGATGTTCCCCTTCAAATTGGCCAATTGTTGGCGCCCTTCCCGCTCAATATTTGGGAAGAGGCCCAGGGCCTTTGCCTATAAATAGGACTAGCCACCGCCAGGGTAGAGAGGGATCGGCCAATCCAGAAACAAGCTGGGATTGGATCGAGTAGCATCACACACACACACACACACACACACACAGAGAGAGAGAGAGAGAGAGAGAGAGAGAGAGAAGGGTGACTAAACTCCTCCTAGCAGTTCACCGCCCCAGCCAAGAACAGACCCTCGCGAGGCTGTTCTTCCTTGTATTGCTCATCATCATCAGCCCAATAGGCAATCCACCACACCACAAACTAGAGTAGGGTATTACACCACAATGGTGGCCCGAACTAGTATAAACCTTGTGTCTCTTGTGCTGTTCTTTCCATAGCTTAGATCTTAGCGAGGCGGTGGGGTGCAGGTAGGTAGAACGCGAAATCCCCGCGCGCACCCTAGTGTTCGAACCTCAAGGGTCTGCCGGAACCGGGAATCCGACAGAGATAGTACTTGGTTGATTTATAGAATGCTCTTTGCTCTTCACTTATATCCTTTGAGTATGGCTTTATAGAATGCTTCATGTGCTTCACTTATATCATTTGAAGTTTGGATTGTCTATTTCTCTTTACATAGAAAACTGCCATTTGTGGAATGCTCTTTTGTTTCACTTATATTTGTTAGAGCGTGGGCATAACTTTTGTAGAAATAATTAAACTCTCTTGTTTCACTTATATCTATTTAGAGAGATGACATGAACTGGTCATTCACATGGTTAGTCATAAAATCCTACATAAAACTTGTAGATCACTGAATATGATATGTTTGATTCCTTGTAATAGTTTTGTGATATAAAGATGGTGATATTAGGGTCATGCTAGTGGGTAGTTGTGGATTGTAGAAATACTTGTGTTGAAGTTTGTGATTCCCGTAGCATACACGTATGGTGAACCGTTATGTGATGAAGTCGGAGCATGAGCTATTTATTGATTGTCTTCCTGGCGGTCGGGGACGAGCGATGGTCTTTTCCTACCAATCTATCCCCCTAGGAGCATGCGCATAGTAATTTGTTTCGATGACTACTAGATTTTTGCAATAAGTATGTGAGTTCTTTATGACTAATGTTGAGTCCATGGATTATACGCACTCTCACCCTTCCATCATTTCTAGCCTCTTCTGTACCGTGCATTGCCCTTTCTCACCTCGAGAGTTGGTGCAAACTTCGCCGGTGCATCCAAACCCTGTGATACGATACACTCTATCACACATAAGCCTCATTATATCTTCCTCAAAACAGCCACCATACCTACCTATCATGGCATTTCCATAGCCATTCCGAGATATATTGCCATGCAACTTCCATCATCATCATATACATGACTTGAGCATTTATTGTCATATTGCTTTGCATGATCGTAAGATAGCTAGCATGATGTTTTCATGGCTTGTCCATTTTTTGATGTCATTGCTACGCTAGATCATTGCACATCCTGGTACACCGCCGGAGGCATTCATATAGAGTCATATCTTTGTTCTAGTATCGAGTTGTAATATTGAGTTGTAAGTAAATGAAAGTGTGATGATCATCATTATTAGAGCATTGCCCCAGAGAAAAAAAAAGAGAGGCCAAAGAAGCCTAAATAAAAAAGGGGGCCAAAAGAAGCCCATCCAAAAAAATAGAAAAGAGAAGGGGCAATGTTACTATCTTTACCACACTTGTGCTTCAGAATAGAACCATGTTCTTTATATAGAGAGTCTCTTGAGTTATCACTTTCATATACTAGTAGGAATTTTCATTATAGAACTTGGCTTGTATATTCCGATGATGGGCTTCCTCAAATGCTCGAGGTCTTCATGAGCAAGCAAGTTGGATGCACACCCACATAGTTTCAGTTTGAGCTTTCATACACTTATAGCTCTAGTGCATCCGTTGCATGGCAATCCCTACTCCTCACATTGACATCAATTGATGGGCATCTCCATAGCCCGTTGATTAGCCGCGTCGATGTGAGACTTTTTTTGTCTTCTCCACATAACCCCCATCATATTATTCTATTCCACCTATAGTGCTATGTCCATGGCTTGCGCTCATGTATTGTGTGAGGGTTGAAAAAGCTGAAGCGCGTTAAAAAGTATGAACCAATTGCTCTGCTTGCCATCGGGGTTGTGCATGATTTGAATTCTTTGTGTGGTGAAGATGGAGCATAGCCAGACTATATGATTTTGTAGGGATAAGTTTCTTTGGCAATGTTATTTTGAAAAGACATGATTGCTTCATTAGTAGGCTTGAAGTATTATTGTTTTTATGTCAAATGATAGTTTATTGCCTTGAATCACTCGTGTCTTAATATTCATGACATGATTAGATTACATGATCAAGATTATGCTAGGTAGCATTCCACATCAAAAATTATCTTTTTATCATTTACCTACTCGAGGACGAGCAGGAGTTAAGCTTGGGGATGCTGATACATCTCCGTCGTATCTATAATTTTTTATTGTCCCATGCCAATATTCTGCGACTTTCATATACTTTTGGCAACTTTTTATACTATTTTTGGGACTAACATATTGATCCAGTGCCTAGTGCCAATTCCTATTTGTTGCATGTTTTATGTTTCACAGAAACCCCATATCAAACGGAGTCCAAATGGTATAAAAACGGACGGAGAATATTTTTGGAATATTTGGGAAATATGGGAGGAAGAATCAACGCGAGACGATGCCCGAGGGGGCCACGAGGCAGGGGCGCCCCAGGGGGTCAGGCGCGCCCTGGACCCTCGTGGCCACCCCGTAAGGTGGTTGGAGCCCTTCTTTCCCCGCAAGAAAGCTAATTTTCGGAGAAAAATCTGGGCAAAGGTTTCAACCCAATCAGAGTTACGGATCTCCAGATATATAAGAAACGGTGAAAGGGCAGAATCCCATAGCGCAGAAACAGAAAGAGACAGAGAGACAGATCCAATCTCGGAGGGGCTCTCGCCCCTCCCATGCCATGGAGGCCAAGGACCAAAGGGGAAACCCTTCTCCCATCTAGGGAGGAGGTCAAGGAAGAAGAAGAAGAAGGGGCCCCTCTCCCCCTCTCTTCTGGTGGCGCCGGAATGCTGCCATGGCCACCATCATCATCACCGCAATCTTCACCAACATCTCCGCCATCTTCACCAACATCTCCATCACCTTCCCCCCTATATCTACAGCGGTCCACTCTCCCGCACCCCGATGTACCCTCTACTTGAACATGGTGCTTTATGCTTCATATTATTATCCAATGATGTGTTGCCATCCTATGATGTCTGAGTAGATTTTCGTTGTCTTATCGGTGGTTGATGAATTGCTATGATTGGTTTAATTTGCTTGTGGTTATGTTGTTGTCCTTTGTTGCCCATCATATGAGCGCGCGCTAGATCACACCATAGGTTAGTTGTATGTTGATAGGACTATGTATTGGAGGGCAAGAGTGACAGAAGCTTCTACCTAGCATAGAAATTGATGCATACGGGATTGAAGGGGGACCAATATATCTTAATGCTATGGTTGGGTTTTACCTTAATGAATGTTAGTAGTTGTGGATGCTTCCTAATAGTTCCAATCATAAGTGCATGGAATTCCAAGTCAGGGATGACATGCTAGCAGTGGCCTCTCCCACATAAAACTTGCTATCGGTCTAGTAAAGTAGTCAATTGCTTAGGGACAATTTCGCAACTCCTACCACCACTTTTCCACACTCGCTATATTTAATTTATTGGTTCTTTACCTAAACAACCCCTAGTTTTTATTTACGTGCTCTTTATATCCTTGCAAACCTATCCAACAACACTTACCCAGTATTTCTAGTTTGATACTTGTTCTAGGTAAAGCGAAGGTTAAGCGTGCGTAGAGTTGTATCGGTGGTCGATAGAACTTGATGGGATACTTGTTCTACCTTTAGCTCCTCGTTGGGTTCGACACTCTTAATTATCGAAAGAGGCTACAATTGGTCCCCTATACTTGTGGGTTATCAGTGTCTCAGCTTTGGATCATCTCCATCGTTGGGCTTTGTCCTCTTCGTGTGCCAATGCATGAGCTTTGCTTCCTTGGGATCTACAAAATAACATTGCAGACGGGGAGCGATGGGTAAGTACCATACAACTTTCTGGGGAGATTTCTTCCCGGCCTTCTTGTATCGAGAAGCATTGCACACCGGACAACTGCTTTTTCCGCGTGCTCCTTTCAATAAATTATGCAATCATTGACGCATGCATGATATCTAACATGCGGCAGATCAAGAGGACACACAATCTTCTTGGCCTCATCCACACTAGTAGTACATAGATTCCCTGCGGGAAGAACATCCTTTAGGTACTTGAGAAGCTCATCGAGGCTAGTGTCGGTCCATTTGTTTTTGGCCTTGGTCTTCAGGAGTTCGAGCGTGAAACTCAAGCGGGTAACCTCGGGATCGCAACCATCATACAATGGAGTGTTCGAGTCTACCACCAGTTGCTGCAGCTTGGCCTCCTCTCTAGAAGCAGCTCTATCAGTACTCGTCTCCTTGCGAAGCAGTGCTTGAACATGAGGGCCATGCACGATTGAACTTAGTATCGACGAAGTCTGCGACGTGGAGTCCATATTTTCTCCACCGCCATGTCCGGCCCCTTATCCGCCGCCATTATCGATCATCTCTTCATCTTGCCCCGTGTTTTCATTGCCTGCCCCGTCGGTGTCCTCAGCGTCATCATCCTGATATTCAATTATCCACTGAGTATAGCCATCCATGAAACCAGTCATGAGTAGGTGCGCCATCACACGACCATCGTCGTAGGGGTCGAGCCAAACTGAAAGCACAAGTGCTCCCTGGGTGGTTTTGGTAATTAATGTCAACATATCTTTTGTTGGACTAACACTTTTATCTAGTATGTTTCAGATAAGTTCAACAATGGAGTGGCATGGACTAGAGGATGTGGAACCCCTTCAAGATGCTAGGGACAAAAGATTGGCTCAAGCTTCAAGATCAAGACTCTACATTTTCTATTTTAGTGATCCAAGATCACATTGAGTCTATAGGAAAAGCCAATACTATCAAGGAGGGATGAGGTGTTATTTAATAAGCCTCTTGCTTCATGTGCGTAGTGATATGCTCCAAAACCCTCAACTATCTTCCCACATCCACATTTGACCTAAACCAAAAGTCAAACTCGGCCCCATCGATTCTTTCTATCTGGCGCCACCGAGTTTCACATGTCATAGCCACTGCCACAAACCCTAGCAAATCGGTTTCACCGATAGGGATCTCGGTCTCACCGATATGGGATTGTAATCTCACTGTGTATGTCCATTGCCAAAATCGGTCTCACCGAGTTTGAGCAATCGGTACTACCAAGATTACAATGCAAACTCTCTGGTTAGCTTATTACCAAAATCGGTTCCATCGAGTTTGTGTAATCGGTCTCACCAATTTTGCCTTGCCAACTCTCTAGTTAGCTTATTACCAAAATCGGTCCCACCAAGTTTGTGTAATCGGTCACGTCGAGATTACATTATGCCCGAACCCTAACCATATCGGTCCTACCGAGTTGCATCTCAGTCCCACCAAAAATCCTAACGGTCACTAGGTTTGTTGAATCGGTCCGACCGAGTTTAACGATTCGGTCCCACCGAGTTTGGCAGCTTGTGTGTAACGTCTAGATTTTGTGTGGAGGCTATGTATACCCCTCCACCCACTCTTCATTCGTGGAGAGAGCCATCAGAACATACCTTCACTTCCAATACACATTTTCTGAAAGAGAACTACCTACTCATGTGTTGAGCTCAAGATATTCCATTCCAACCATATGAATCTTGATCTCTATCCTTCCCCAAGTTGCTTTCCACTCAAATCTTCATTCCACCAAATCCAAATCCTGTGAGAGAGAGTTGAGTGTTGGGGAGACTATCATTTGAAGCACAAGAGCAAGGAGTTCATCATCAATACACCATTTGTTACTTCTTGGAGAGTGGTGTCTCCTAGATTGGCTAGGTATCACTTGGGAGCCTCCGACAAGTTTGTGGAGTTTAACCAAGGAGTTTGTAAGGGCAAGGAGATCGCCTACTTCGTGAAGATCTACCGCTAGTGAGACAAGTCCTTCGTGGGCGACGGCCGTGATGGAATAGACAAGGTTGCTTCTTCGTGGACCCTTCGTGGGTGGAGCCCTTCGTGGACTCGTGCAACCGTTACCCTCCGTGGGTTGAAGTCTCCATCAACGTGGATGCACGATAGCACCACCTATCGGAACCATGCCAAAAACATGTGTGTCTCCAATTGCGTTTGAATACTCCAAACCCTTCCCTTTACATTCTTGCAAGTTGCATGCTTTACTTTCCGCTGCTCATATACTCATTGCATGCTTGCTTGATATGTATTGTGTTCGTCAAAGTTGTGCTTAAACTCCACCTAAACTTAAGAATATTAAAAACTGCAACTTTTGGCACTTAGTGTCTAATCACCCCCCTCTAGACACCTCTTCTCGATCCTTTCAATTGGTATCAGATCTTTGGTCTCCATTGCCTTGGTTTAAACACCTTTGGAGGAAGATGGATGTGTCTACTTTGGGAAGTCTTAGAAATAGAGTGCCTATTCTTGATGGAGAATATTTTCATGAGTGGAAAAATGAAATGCTTGAGATTTTCAATGAATATCATTTGAACAAGTACATTGTAGTCCTTGTGCACCTCATGTTGATCCTTTGCACCCTACCCTAGATGAAGATCTTGACATGATTCGCAATCTTAGAACCATCAATCTCATCATTAGAGGATTGCCCAAAAATTTGATTGCTAGTTTGCCTACTCTTGATTGTGCCTATACTATATGGAAATTTCTTGAGGAACGATTTCCCGATTATTCCTTAAAAAAATTAGACGAAATTCTCCATAAGTCTATTGCTTTGAGTAAGATGAACTCTAGTGATCCTAGTTTTGGTGATTGTCTTTTTGAGCTCACCAATCTCATGCGTGCTAAAGGAAACATTGGAATCATTAGCAATATCATATCCGAAGCTATTAGAATTCATAAAGGTAACCATTGTGATGATCATTTATCTAATGAATTACCCTCTCTAGGAATTGATCAATCACAAGATGATGTTGAACATGGATACTATAATGAAGATGATGATAGTGACTATGATCGTGATGATGCAATGAGGCATTTTGGTCTTATGGCTAATCTTCGTGGCTACATGGCTGGAGGAAAGGAATGGGTCCTTGATAGTGTATGTACTGATCATATGACCGGAGATGAAGATATGTTCAATGAGCTTGCTGAAAACGACGGCCCTCGAAAATATGTCACTTTTGGTGATAATTCAAAGGGTAAGGTGGTTGGCCTTGGTAAGGTGGCCATCTCACATGATAGCTCCATACAAAATGTCATGCTCGTTGAATCCCTTGGATACAATTTACTTTCAATTTCTAGACTTGCAGATTTCGGTTTCAATGTCTTATTCACTAAAGTAGATTGCCAAGTGTTTCGTAGAGACAATCATAAAATGGTATTTACCGGTATATGTCGGTGTACTAAAGTAGGGGTACCTTAGTACCCCGAACTTGTGCACGGGCAGTCGTAGCACCCCGCGGCAAGGCTTGCCATGTGATCGCCAAAACTCTCCATGGTCCCTTTTTGGGCCATCCAAGAACAAAGTATTTGAGCCAAGGCCCCGGCAGGAGGAGCTTGCCGGGAAGGCCACCCGAAGAGAGCAAGGCCCCGGCAAGAGGAGCTTTCCGGGACGGCCGCTCGAAGCACAAGGCCCCGGCAAGAGGAGCTTGCCGGGAAGGCCGGCCAGGGCACGACAAGAGACTTGTTGCGACACGCCACGCGTCCCGGCAAGAACCGGTGAGCAACAAGCTCCCGGGCGCGACAAGGCAACAACCGTGGCAAGGCGCTTGCCGCGGCAAGTCACCACCCCGCGCCTGCGTTCCAGCTCATCCACCAATGTGTCGCTCTGGGGCCATTCCAGGCGTACGTGGCGAAGCAACGCTGACAGGATAGCCATCGTGGCGAACGGTGGCGCCCCTGACGGTCCCTTTTCTGCACTGTTTGGGCGACCTAGACGGGCACTTAATGCCCTTGTCCCCTGCCGTCAGAGTTAGTTATGATAGCACAGTGCAAACAGCTGTACCCAACACAGCGTTTTCCAGTTTTACCCCCGCCTACGTTGCCACCTGTGGGTAACCCCTTGCGCATATAAAAGGAGGCCCCATGTGCAACGTAGAAAAGGGAGGAGGGAGGAGGCCACTCACGCTCGGTCTGATTAGTTGCCTGAGTGTACTGTAGCACTCAGCGCTCCCGCAACAAGAACACAATACAAACCACAAAGCAGCACTAGGGTTTTACGCATCCGTGCCGCCCGAAGCTGGGTAAACCCCTTTGTGTGCATCGTCTCGATCCGCTCTTCGCGCGACCTCCGCCCCCCGCCAAACCAGAAAGGGGCTCGGTCCCCATAGGTGTTCGTGGAGGCAGATTTCCCCCGACAATATACATAGAGGAGATCTTTACATTGTTGACTTCACTAAAAGGGCTAAACCTAAAACTTGCTTAATTGCTAAATCTTCTAAAGGCTGGTTGTGGCATAGAAGACTAGGTCATGTTGGAATGCGAAATCTTGATAAGCTTATTAAAGGTGATCATATCCTTGGAATAAAAGATGTCGTATTTGACAAGGATAGACTTTGTAGCGTTTGTCAAGTAGGGAAACAAGTTGGAGGAAGCCACCGCGCGAAGAATATCATGACCACAAGAAGACCACTTGAGCTACTTCACATGGATCTCTTTGGTCCAAATGCATACAAGAGTCTCGGTGGTAACTCATTTGGTCTAGTCATAGTTGATGATTTTTCAAGATTTACGTGGGTGTTCTTTCTTGATGACAAGTCGTAGGTCCAAAAGATCTTCAAAAACTTCGCTAGGAAGGCCCAAAATCAGTTTGACGTGAAGATCAAGAAGGTTCCGAGTGACAACAGAACGGAGTTCAAGAACGCAAATGTGGACACCTTTCTTGACGAAGAAGGGATTTCACACGAGTTCTCGGCTACATACACACCTCAACAAAATGGAGTTGTTGAGAGGAAGAACTGGACTCTTATCGAGATGGCAAGAACGATGCTTGATGAGGACAAAACGCCAAAGCACTTTTGGGCAGAAGCGGTTGAGACAGCTTGTCATGCAACAAATCGCTTGTATCTTCACAAGCTACTCGGCAAGACGGCATACGAGCTCCTCACCGGTAACAAACCCCAAGTTGGATACTTTCGAGTATTCGGCTCAAAGTGCTACATTCTTGATAAGCATCGTCATTCTAAATTTGCTCCTAAATCTCATGAAGGTTTCCTACTTGGTTATGGCTCAAACTCTCACACTTACCGTGTCTACAACAATTTCACCCGAAAGGTTGAAGAGACGGTAGATGTGAAGTTTGATGAATCTAACGGCTCGCAAGTAGAGCAATTGCCAATTGATGTAGGAGACAAAGACCCTTTGGAAGCAATTCAAGACTTGTCCATCGGCAAGATTCGTCCAACGAAAATGAAGGAGAGTACCTCGTCCATCCAAGTGGAAGCTTCTACCTCACAACAAGGTGAACCAAGAGTTGATACAGAAGCATCCACAAGTGGGACACACCAAGATGAAGAAAACGAGGAAGTACACCAAGATGAACATCAACAACCTCCTTCTCCACCACGACAAGAGGACGACAACCTCAATAATGAAGAAGGCCAAGAAGAAGAACAAGATGAAGAGGATGTTCCACCCTGACCCAAGCAAAAGCTTTCACGAGTTCGAGCAAGAATTGCCAAAGATCATCCCGTCGAGCAAATCTACAAAGATATCCAAACCGGGAGAATCACTCGCTCTAAAACTCGTTTAGCTAACTTTTGTGAACATTACTCATTCATTTCCAGCATTGAACCTATGAAGGTTGAAGAAGCATTGGAGGATCCGGATTGGATAAACGCTATGCATGAAGAGCTACACAACTTTGAGAGAAATCAAGTGTGGACATTGGTCGAGAAGGCCGACAACAACCAAAACATCATTGGTACCAAATGGGTGTTTCGCAACAAGCAAGATGAAGATGGACAAGTGGTTTGCAACAAAGCACGTCTCATCGCCCAAGGCTAACATTTTAGCTCCACCTGGAGTTAACATGTTGTAGATGTTGTAGAAACTTTCTTAATGAGCTCTTGACAAACGCATTTCGAGAACATACACAAAGTCCCAACTATGGACCTAGTTCATCATCATAACCGAGGTCGCTGGCATTTCCCTACAAGTAATTGGATCTCATATGGATATGTTTAGTGAAGTAGAATGCAAAAAATTGAGTGCAACTACACAAGAACTAGTCTGTAACTGTCGTTCGGAATCAGTTTTGCACAGTGTTAACTGAAACATGGATATCTGACTCATACGGAGTCCGTTTTGGCTCCACAAGAAGTCAAAACATTTGTGACAACCAGATGCTTGAAAGGATTCTTTCATAGCGACCTTTTGGAGAACTTTTCTTAAGGAGTTCATTGAGAAACTTGTATAGAAACTTTCTTAATGAGCTCTCGACAAACGCATTTCGAGAACATACACAAAGTCCCAGCTATGGACCTAGTGCATCATCATAACCGAGGTCTCTTGCATTTCCCTACAAGTAGTTGGATCTCATATGCAGATGTTTAGTGAAGTATAATGGAAAAAATTGAGTGCAACAACATAAGAACTAGTCTGTAACTGTCGTTCGGAATCAGTTTTGCGCAGTGTTAACTGAAACATGGATATCTGACTCATATGGAGTCCGTTTTGGCTCCACAAGTTGTCAAAACGTTTGTGACGACCGGATGCTTCAAAGGATTCTTTCATAGGGAACTTTTGGAGAACTTTTCTTAAGGAGTTCATTCAGAAACTTGTAGAGAAGCTTTCTTAATGAGCTCTCAACAAACGCATTTCGAGAACATACACAAAGTCCCAGCTATGGACCTAGTGCACCATCATAAAAAAGGTCTCTTGCATTTCCCTACATGTAATTGGATCTCATATGGAGATGTTTAGTGAAGTAGAATGGAAAAAATCAAGTGCAACTACACAAGAACTAGTCTGTAACTGTCGTTCAGAATCAGTTTTGCGCAGTGTTAACTGAAACATGGATATCTGACTCATATGGAGTCCGTTTTGGCTCCACAAGTAGTCAAAATGTTTGTGACGACCAGATGCTTCAGAGTATTCTTTCATAGGGAACTTTTGGAGAACCTTTCTTAAGGAGTTCGTTCAGAAACTTGTATAGAAACTTTTTCTTAATGAGCTCTCGACAAACGCATTTGGAGAACATACACAAAGTCCCAGCTATGGACCTAGTGCACCACCATAACTGAGGTCTCTTGTATTTCCCTACAAGTAATTGGATCTCATATGGAGATGTTTAGTGAAGTAGAATGGAAAAAATCGAGTGCAACTACACAAGAACTAGTGTGTAGCTGTCGTTCGGAATCAGTTTTGCGCAGTGTTAACCGAAAGATGGATATCTGACTTATACGGAATCTGTTTTGGCTCCACAAGTAGTCAAAACGTTTGTGACGACCAAATGCTTCGAAGGATTCTTTCATACAGAACTTTGGAGAACTTTCTTAAGGACTCCATTCAGAAACTTGTATAGAAACTTTCATAATGAACTCTCGACAAACGCATTTCGAAAACATATACAAAGTCCCAGCTATGGACCTAGTGCATCATCATAACCGAGGTCTCTTGCATTTCCCTGCAAGTAGTTGGATCTCATATGGAGATGTTTAGTGAAGTAGAATGTAAAAAATTGAGTGCAACTACACAAGAACTAGTCTGTAACTGTCGTTCAGAATCAGTTTTTCGCAGTTTTAACAGAAACATGGATATCTGACTCATATGGAGTCTGTTTTGGCTCCACAAGTAGTCAAAACTTTTGTGACGACCAGATGCTTCAAAGTATTCTTTCATAGGGAACTTTTGGAGAACTTTTCTTAAGGACTTCGTTCAGAAACATGTATAGAAACTTTCTTAATGAGCTCTCGACAAATGCATTTCGAGAACATTCACAAAGTCCAAGCTATGGACCTAGTGCGCCATCATAACCAACATCTCTTGCATTTCCCTACAAGTAATTGGATCTCATATGGAGATGTTTAGTGAAGTAGAATGGAAAAAATGAGTGCAACTATACAAGAACTAGTCTGTAACTGTTGTTCAGAATCAGTTTTGCGCAGTGTTTACTGAAACATGGATATCTGACTCATACGGAGTCCGTTTTGGCTCTACAAGTAGTCAAAACATTTGTGACGACCATATGCTTCAAAGGATTCTTTCATAGGTAACTTTTGGAGAACTTTTCTTAAGGAGTTTGTTCAGAAACTTGTATAGAAACTTTCTTAATGAGCTCTCGACAAGTGCATTTCGAGAACATACACAAAGTCCCAGCTATGGACCTAGTGCATCATCATAACCGAGGTCTCTTGCATTTCCCTACTAGTAATTGGATCTTATATGGAGATGTTTAGTGAAGTATAATGGAAGAAATCGAGTGCAACTACACAAGAACTAGTCTGTAACTATCGTTCAGAATCAGTTTTGCGCAGTCTAAACTGAAACATGGATATCTGACTCATATGGAGTCCGTTTTGGCTCCACAAGTAGTAAAAACATTTGTGACGACCAGATGCTTCAAAGGATTCTTTCATAGGTGTCGGTGTACTAAAGTAGGGGTACCCTAGTATCCCGAACTTGTGCATGGGCAGTCACAGCACCCCGCGGCAAGGCCCGCCAGGTAATCGCCAAGGTCCTCCGTGGATCCTTTGAAGCCGTTCGAGAACAAAGTATTTAAGCCAAGAAGACAAGTCCCCGGCAAGAAGAGCTTGCCGGGAAGGCCAACCAGAGCATCTCAAAGAACCTGCCGCGACGCGCCACGCGTCCCGGCCGGACTCGGCGAGCGACAAGTTCCCGGACGCGGCAAGACAACGGCCGCGGCAAGGCACTTGCCGCGGCAGGCGACCACTCTGTACCCGCGCTCCAGCTCACCCACCTACGTGTCGCTCTGGGACCCTTCCTAGCATACGTGGCGGGAGGCTGTGCAGCCAGGGGTACACTGTGGCATGCAGCGCTGACAAGATCGCCATCGTGGCGAGCGGTGGCGCCCCTGACGGTCCCTTTTCTGCATCGTCTGGGCGACGTAGATAGGCATTTAATGCCTTTGTCCCCTGCCGTCAGGGTTAGGTATGAAACACTGTGTAGGTAGCTGTACCTACCACGGCATATTTCCATTTTTGCCCTTACCTACATTGCCACCTGTTGGACACCCCTTGAACATATAAAAGGAGGCCCATGCACAATGTAGAGGGGGATCGGCCCTCGGAGAGCGATCTCTGAGAGGAAATCAGAAGAACGCTCGGTCTCGTCAGCTGCTTGAGTGCACTGTAGCACTCGGCGCTCCCGAGCAAGAACTCGATACAATCCACAAAGCAGTAGTAGGAGTATTATCTCTCCGGAGAGCTCTGAAGCTGGGTAAAAAAAACCCCATGTGCTTCGCCTCGATCTGCTCTTCGCGCGACCTCCGCCCCCCGCCGAACCGAGAAGGGGCTCCGTCCCCATAGGTGCTCGGGGAGCCAGAAAACCCCGACATCTTTGGCGCGCCAGGTAGGGGGCGTCGAGGTTGTGTGAACCTGATCCGGCGTTCACGCGAGCTAAATCTTCATCGACTTCATCGACATGCCGCCGAAGAAGAAGGCTTCGGAGGCGGCTGCGCCGTCCGCGTCGAATCCACCTCCGCCGCGGCAAATGGTCGGTGGGGAGGACGCCGGTGGAAGAACGGGCGTCGACGAGGGAGCCCACGGTGCCATCAAGTCCATGGACAAGACCGCGCTGCCCGTTGGCGGTGTAGTCGGCTCCCACGACGACCGGGCGTCTGTAGACGCACCGCACCCATCTCAAGAGGCGCAGGACCGACAGCGTCGTGGTACTCACGGTACCATACGCTCGCTGGACCCAAATCGAGTTGGCGGATCCCGGAATGCTCAAGGCCAACATGCACGCCAACGTGCTAGCGCGAGCGAGGCACGATCGCCTGGACAGAATACTGCTCCTTCTAACATTGTTGGAAGTCCGAGCATATCCCGCTCCTCGCACCGTTCACCACCGCTACCCGCCACCCCAGCAGAAGCTCTAGCGCGAGCTCAACTGCTCCTAGACTTCCCTCCCGCGCCAGACAAGATCGACGACTGGAGGGCCACCATTCAGAGTCTCATCGGCTTTGCCAACGGCGACACTCCGCGGCCAGCGACCACATCGCAGCCGCGGCAGGCCAGCCAAGTGCGAGCCGATGGCGACAAAACCGGTGGAGGTGCAACCACCGTGCACTCTCCGCCCCAAAGGACAAGATCGCCGACTCGCCGGGTCCGCCACGACAGCGAATCCACTGCTTCCTCAGATCCGCGAACTCGTCGCGATGAGCGCCACGTTCTTCATGAACGGCAGCAAGAAGACGCTCGTACCCGCATCGAGTGCCGGAGAGAAACGCGGCGTCAATCAGACCGGCGCGCTAGCCCCGCTGTCGACATGCAAGCAGGCGACCTGCCGTACGCCGTAGGTTGCCCTACGTTTACTCGTGAGCTGCGGCAAGTCCAGTGGCCCAGCACGAAGAATTTCAAGCCAGACGTACCAGAGAAATACGACGGCAGGCTGCATCCGTCGGAGTTCCTCAGCATCTACACCATCGCGGTGCAGGCTGTCGGGGGGCGAGACGACAAGATCCTCGCCAATTACTTCCCTCTGGTGCTCAAGCCCAACGTCAGGTCCTGGCTCATGCACTTGCCGGAAAACTCCATATCTTCCTGGGCAGACCTATGCCATCGGTTTGTCAGCGCCTTTACAGGCGGCCACAAACCTCATGGCCAGGAGAGTGATCTTCACCTGCTTGCCCAAAAGGAAGGGGAGCCTCTACGCAAGTACATCCAGAGATTCAGCCAAGTGCAACGCAACATCCCAGACGTCCACCCTGCCGCGGTCATCAGTGCGTTCCACCAGAACGTGCGTAACCGCAGGATGCGGGAGGAGATGGCGATGTGCAAGATCAGAGACGTCAGCGAGCTGTATGCCCTGGCCGACAGATGTGCACGTGCTGAGGAAGGGAGGAAACTCCCCGGAGAGAACGTAGGAACATGAGGATCTGACAGCGATGATGCCGCCCCGGCAAGCAAAAACCGGCGGCGGAAC
This sequence comes from Aegilops umbellulata, assembly GCA_032464435.1. Lineage (NCBI taxonomy): Eukaryota > Viridiplantae > Streptophyta > Magnoliopsida > Poales > Poaceae > Aegilops > Aegilops umbellulata. The sequence goes on along the minus strand of CP136056.1, from coordinate 343,143,884 downwards.
AACAGGAAGAGGAAAGGCAAAGATGTGCTAGTTGTCGAGCAGTCCGGCAACGAAGGTGGCGCCAAGACATCCAAGACTGGTAGCTCCAGCAAGGAGGTTGCCGCATGCGCCAACTGCCAGGCTGTGGCGGCCGCCGACAAGCAGGACGGCACCAACAAGCAGTACTGCAAGATTCACCGCACCAAAGGCCATGACCTCCAGAGCTGCAAGAAGGTCGAGCAGCTCGTTGAGCTGCAAAAGGCCGAATACGAGCGACGCGACAAGGAGAAGGACCAAGGAGGTGCCGGAGGATCCGGTACGAAGCGGACCGGCCGGGGGGGGGGGGGACGCCGCGGCAACGCCAAACAGCGGCAAGGCGACAGACCTCCCTGCGGCCGCGACAAGGATGAAGATGACGACGACGACGAAGACATGGATGACGCCGAGACCAGCGAGCAGGAGTTCCAGAAAGCCATAGAAGTTTTGTGCGTTGATGGCGGTGCTTCTCTGCATACTTCACACCGCCAACTCAAGCAGTGGGTGTGGGAAGTCAATGCAGCAGAACCACCCGTTGAGTCATGCAAGCTTCTGAAATGGTCCAGCACGCCTATCATCTTTGATATTGAGGACCACCCCGATCGCACAACTGCTGTCGGGTGTTTGCCGATGTTGGTCTCACCAACTATCCGCAACCTCAAGGTCACTAAGATGCTAGTTGACGGCGGGGCCGTCTTGAACCTGATCTCCTCCGCTGTGCTCCGGAGACTCCAAGTCCCTGACAGCGAGCTCGAAGAGACCGACACGTTCCAAGGAATAAACCCTGGAAGGAGCAAGCCGAAGGGGAAAATCACGCTGCCGGTGACATTTGGCAGCGAGCTGAACTTCAGGACTGAGAGGATCACTTTCGACATTGCCGATTTTCCATTGCCTTACAATGGAATTCTCGGCCGTCCAGCACTCGCCATGTTCATGGCGGCCTCTCACTACGCGTACAACATGCTGAAGATGCCAGGCCCGATAAGTGTCATCTCTGTACATGGCGACAAGAAAGACGCTCTTATCTGTGCCGACAAGATCTACCGGGAAGCAGCAGCCGCCGCGGATCGCGAGACACTCGCCGCTGAAGCTCCCGGGGGGAAGAAGGAGACCAAATCCGGCAAGAGCTCTGATGCCCACTCCGGCAAGCGCACCTCTTCGGAGTGCTGCGCTACCATCGAGGACGCACCATCGAGCTCCACCGGCAAGTGTAAGAAGACGATGGCAGCTCCACCAGCGACCAAGAAGGTGTCCGCCAAGGAGGACGGCACTGGTGGTACCTTCACCATCAGTGCCACTCTTGACCCTAAATAGGAAAGCGCGCTCGTTGCTTTCCTGCGGGCGAATGTCGATGTGTTTGCGTGGCAACCGTCTGACATCCTCGGCGTTCCCAGGAAAGTAATCGAGCATCGCCTTGCCGTCTGTCCTCATGCGCGGCCCGTCAAGTAGAGAGTCAGGAAACAAGCAGTGGAGCGCCAAGAGTTCATCGCCGAAGAGATCAAGAAGTTGGAAGCGGCAGGACTCGTCAGAGGAGTGCTCCATCCTACGTGGTTGGCCAATCCTGTAGTCATGCGCAAGGCGAACGGGAAATGGAGACTTTGCATCGACTTCACCGATGTCAACAAAGCTTGTCCCAAAGACCCATTTCCCTTGCCGCGCATTGACCAGATTGTCGACTCCACAGCCGGATGCGACTTGCTTTCATTTCTTGACGCATACTCAGGATACCATCAGATCTTCATGGCAGAAGAGGATGAGGAGAAAACCGCGTTCATCACTCCATGTGGCACGTACTGTTTTGTACGAATGCCTTTCGGTTTGAAGAATGTTGGTTCAACATTTGCAAGGGTCGTCCATACTGCTTTTGAGCCACAAATACACAGAAATGTGGAAGCCTACATGGATGATATAGTGGTCAAGAGCAGGGACAAGTCAACTCTGATTCAAGATCTAGAAGAAACTTTTGCAAATCTGCGCAAGATTAGCCTCAAGCTCAACCCCGAGAAGTGCGTGTTTGGAGTCCCTTCCGGCAAGCTTCTTGGGTTCTTTGTGTCTCAGCGGGGGATTGAAGCCAATCCCGATAAGATCAAGGCCATTGAGCAGATCGAAGCACTGAAGCGCGTCAAGGATGTACAAAAACTTGCCGGCTGCGTGGCGGCTCTCAGCAGGTTTATCTCTAAGTCTGCTGAGCGCGCCCTGCCATTTTTCAAAATCTTGAAAAAGGAAGGTCCAATGAAATGGACTCCGGAAGCGGAGGCTGCGCTGCAGGACTTGAAGAGATACCTGTCTTCCACTCCAATACTTGTCGCACCTAAACCCCAAGAGAAGTTGCTGCTATATCTGGCGGCAACCAATCAAGTGGTTAGTGCTGCGTTAGTAGCGGAGAGAGAGGCAGATGATGAGCCAGCAGCCGCGGCAAGCACATCCAACGACAAGCAGGGGGCTTCCCCGACGAGCTCTGGTCCCGACGAAGATGGATCTGCGCAGATGTGCGAAGGGATACAGAAGAAGAAAATGGTGCAGCGCCCAGTCTACTTTGTCAGTTCCCTTCTGCAGGGGGCTAGGTCAAGGTACTCTGGTGTGCAGAAGTTGCTTTTCGGCCTTCTTATGGCCTCGAGAAAGCTGCGCCATTACTTCCAAGCACATGAGATCACAGTTGTCACTCGCTTTCCGCTGAAGAGGATACTGCAGAATCCAGAAGCAACAGGCAGGATTGTTGAGTGGGCACTGGAACTGTCAAGCTTTGGCCTCAAGAATGAGAGCACTTCAACTATTCAAAGCAGAGCATTGGCAGAATTCATAGCAGAGTGGACGCCAACACCAGACGAAGAAATTCCAGAGACGAGCATCCCCGTCGAGGAAGCAAACAAAGAGTGGCTGATGTACTTTGATGGCGCGTTCTCATTGCAAGGCGCCGGTGCTGGCGTGCTGCTTGTCGCACCCACCGGAGAGCACCTCAAGTACGTGGTCCAGATGCACTTTCCCAAGGAGCAAGCAACAAACAATACTGCAGAGTATGAAGGATTGCTCGCCGGTCTCAGGATCACGGCAGACCTTGGGATCAAGCAGCTCATTGTCAGGGGTGACTTACAGCTTGTCGTCCGCCAAGTGAACAAGGATTATCAGAGTCCGTTGATGGAAGCTTACGTTGATGAAGTGAGGAAGCTGGAAGAGCGCTTTGTCGGCCTACAGATGGAACATGTTCCAAGAGCTCAGAACGACATCGCTGACGGCCTGTCAAAGTGCGCGGCATTTAAGTTACCTGTGGAACCAGGGATCTTTGTGCTCAAGCTGACTCAACCATCCGTGACGCCACCAACTGGACAGAGCAAGAAGAGGAAGTTGATTTCTGGTGACTATCTTCCGGCAGAGCTTCCCGAAGCCGCCGCCAAGAAGGCCCCCAAGATCAACGCCAAGAGTGCTGATGAGCAGTCTGCTCCGACAAGCCCCAGGGTTTGTTTCGTTGAAGCAGACGCTCCCGACAAGTTTCGCTCCGGCAAGCTTGCCGGGGATCATCAAGCTCCGGCTGAACCGCAGGTTCTCACCGTAGAAGCGGATGTTCCCGCAGCAGCAGATATGCCTTTAGTCCTTGTTGTCGAGCCACAGGCTCCAACATGGGCACAGCAGATCGTCCGTTTCCTCCAGTCAGGAGAACTTCCCGAAGAGCCAGAAGAAGCGGAAAGAGTAGCCCGGCAGTCTAGTATGTACCAGTTCGTTGACAACGCACTGTACAGAAGGAGACTCAACGGAGTGAAATTGAAGTGTATCCCCCGGGAAGATGGACAGAAGCTGTTGGCAGAGATACATGGAGGCATTTGTGGTCACCACATTGGCGCAAGAGCGCTTGCCGGCAAAGCATTCTGGTAGGGCTTCTTTTGGCCGACAGCCCTCCAGGATGCAGCTGCACAAGTAACCAAGTGTGAAGCGTGCCAGTTCCATTCCAAGCAGATACATCAGCCAGCTCAAGCTCTCCAGACGATCCTTTTATCCTGGCCATTTTCGGTCTGGGGGCTCGACATCCTCATCCCCTTCCCCCAAGCAGTCGGGGGCTTTGAGTACTTGTACGTCGCGATCGACAAGTTCACAAAGTGGCCGGAAGTGGAACCAGTGAGGAAGGTGACAGCACAGTCAGCAGTCAAGTTCTTCAGGTTGATTGTTTGCCGCTTCGGAATCCCTAACAGGATCATCACCGACAACGGTACACAATTCATGAGTCGCACCTTCATGCAGTATGTCCAAGACCTTGGCGCCAAGGTCTGCTTCGCTTCTGTTGCTCACCCCAGGAGCAACGGTCAAGCAGAGAGGGCAAATGCTGAAGTGCTGCGTGGACTCAAGACCCGGACTTTCGACAGTCTGCACAAGTGCGGAAGAAACTAGATCGAGGAGATGCCGGTGGTTCTTTGGTCGATCAGGACGACGCCAAATCGAGCCACTGGCCAGACACCTTTCGCTCTAGTCTATGGAGCAGAGGCAGTTACCCCCACGGAACTCGTATATGGGTCACCTCGAGTGCTATCTTATGATAAGCTTGAGCAAGAGCAGCTGCGACAAGATGACACGCTGCTCCTTGAGGAAGACCGTCTTCAGGCTGCCGTACGAGCTGCTCGATACCAGCAAGCTTTGCGCCGCTACCATAGCCGCAAAGTTAAAGCCAGAAGTCTTGAGGAAGGCGACCTTGTTCTTCGGCGCGTTCATTCCGCCAAGAATTCCAAGAAGTTGACGCCGAAGTGGGAAGGCCCTTACCGGGTGAAACGAGTCACTAGGCCTGGCGCTGTCCGCCTTGAGACCGAGGATGGCTTTCCGGTGAGCAACTCCTGGAACATCGAGCATCTTCGTAAGTTTTACCCGTAAGGCGCGGTTGTCGGACCCTGTCCGGCAACCACCATTTTGTACAAGTCTTGCCGCTGTTGCATGTAATCCTTTGTACAAAGCCAGGCGCAGACCCTGAGCGAAGATAAAGCGCTGGCGCCCTGAGTTTTAGCATGCATGCTGAGTCGAGTCTCGTCCTTGGTTAGGGTTTACAGTGCTTAGTAGCGGCTAACCCCTAACTTAGAGGTCGAGTGTGCGTCCTTTTGTCGTTCTTTCGTTTCCCTTGGTTCGCAGGACTCGCGCACCCTGACCGGACCGCTTAAGGACGAAAAGAAGAAGACGGACGGACCAACAACCGGACCCCGGCGAGCCAATGTTGTCGGGGGCTGCAACACCCCGGCAAGCCAGCATTGCCGGGGGCTGCAACACCCCGGCAAGCCAGCATTGCCGGGGGCTGCAAGTGCAAAGATTAGCCCACGACGAACCGGAGTTGCCGGGGGCTGCGACCCCAGATAAGTTTTTCATCCCTTATCATGCATTCTCTTATGGGCTGGGGTATGCGAAACCTCGTTTCTTCCTAAAAGCTAACGTGCTCCCTTAACTCTAGGCCCTCAGGCTCGTTCCCGGGGCCAGATTTGGTCGTAGTCGCGGCAGCAAAGGGACGAAGCGAGGATCCTGAACCCGCCTCCTCCCTGCCTCCGCCAAAAGCATGAGAAAGGGCGAGCGACGTGGGAAGAAGGCAGGGCCTGCTGCCGGGAAAGGAAGTGTCTATCTTAAGGATATAAAGGATTCGCTCCTTGACGTGGGTTTCACCATGAGACAAGTGACCCGGCAAGCATCCCCTTTTCAGTAAAAAGCGTTCCACTCAGGTACAGTTCATAAGAGGATGAAAAACATGAATAATGGGATTACAAGCTTTAAATGCAACTAAGGCCCCAGGGCTTACAAATTAAAAAGAGATAAGGTGCCCATAATCCCTCTCTTGTCCCTCTCTTCAGGAGGCGGGTCAAGGAGGAAAAAAGGGCAAAAGGGGCGCCTAGACGAGCTACGGGTGCCAGAAGACACCAAGAGAACGTCTCGGCGGCATGGTGATGGCGGCGCCGGAGGCAGAGCTCGAAGACGAGACGGCAGGACGTCAGCACGCTGTCGAGGGCATCATGCCCTCGTACTCCGAGTTGACGGCCTTCCGCCTGCCCTCTTCCTCTTCCGCAGCCTCCCTACGCTAGCCGCCCAAGGAGACGACCCCGAGAAGCTCCAGGAGCCAGCGACACGGATGATGGGGTCGCCGGTGCCACGCGGAGCGGCACCCGACACCTAGTCGGACCCGTCATCCCGCCGCCCGCCGCCCTCATCATCGCTGTCGCTGTCCTCCTCGTCACTCCCGCCCGAGGAGGAGCCTTCTCTATCGGAGGAGCTCTCCATGCAGCATCGTGCCCGAGTCCCGAAGCACCCGAAGACCTTGACGGAGAGGAGACCGCCCTCCATCAGCTTAAAATGGAGGGTGAGCCCCCGCCGTCAAGCTGTGGATGCGGGTGAACGTCTTCCACCCTCAACCAAGATACATCACATTAGGGGCCGGGAAATCAACGCGGACTCGCGTACCGCTAATTCCACAACCCCTCATGTGCAACCTCAGTGTCTCGGGCGGATCCAACTCCATCTCGCTCGCAAACGGAGTCGGGAGACGAAGGCGACGACGAGGCGGCCGACGCAGCCTGATGAAGAACTCGCAAGGGTCGTCCCCGATATGGTCCGCCACGGGGAGAGGATCTGCTGGCGGAGGCGAGGCCGGCGGACTGCCTCGCCCACCTCTTCCCCAACCGCCTCGGCCTCGCCCTCGACCATGCCCGCGGCCTTGTCCCCTCCCTCTTCCCCTTGCAGCTGGCTCTGCCACCACGGGTGCGGGGGGAGGAGGGACGCGTTGCCTAGCGGCAACCCTCGTCGCCACCGTCGAAGGACCAGGGTTCCCTTTCTCCATGACGAATGAGAGAGAGGGGAGCAGAAGCTGAAGAAAGGAGGAGATGAGAGAATGCGGGTTTCCGTCCCCCCCTATCCCACTCCTTATAAAGGAGCGGGGTGGGGGCTCGGCCACCCCGCTTAGCCAATCGAGACACATAAGGCGCAGGGAACTGGGCCCGACCCGCTGCCTCGACCCGTGACGACCCGGTTTCCCGCCTCCACCGTTCGCCACTCCAAGCGCATGGAGGCCGCGTGGCAGGAGTGCAGAGTTGAGGCAACGGATGAGGCGACCTCTCCCCACCCCGTGATCATGGGGGGTGGACGCCTCGAAGACCACGCCTCCACGCCTCCACGCCTCCCTCCGTTTATGAGGAAGATACGAACCGCCAGGGGGCGGACGTTTCGCCTTTTCGAGTAAAGGAACCACCCACGACCTCTCCCACGACGTCACAATCGACGCGTGCCGTTCGGGGAGGGAGTGGTGGATGCGGAACGAGGTGCGACGTGACCCAGGCCGTGCGTGCCCGTGCCCTATTTTGGGCCTGGCCCAACAGCGCTCGGCACCGTGTGTGGCCCAGGCCCGGGGGCTCCTGTCGGTGTACTAAAGTAGGGGTACCCTAGTATCCCGAACTTCTGCACGGGCAGTCGCAGCACCCCGTGGCAAGGCCCGCCAGGTAATCGCCAAGGTCCTCCGTGGATCCTTTGAAGCCATTCGAGAACAAAGTATTTAAGCCAAGAAGACAAGTCCCCGGCAAGAGGAGCTTGCCGGGAAGGCCGCTCGAGGCACAAGACCCCGGCAAGAGGAGCTTGCCGGGAAGGCCAACCAGAGCATCTCAAAGAACCTGCCGCGACGCGCCACGCGTCCCGGCCGGACTGGGCGAGCGACAAGTTCTCGGACGCGGCAAGACAACGGCCGCGGCAAGGCACTTGCCGCGGCAGGCGACCACTCTGTACCCGCGCTCCAGCACACCCACCAACGTGTCGCTCTGGGACCCTTCCTAGCGTACGTGGCGGGAGGCTGTGCAGCCAGGGGTACACTATGGCATGCAGCGCTGACAAGGTCGCCATCGTGGCGAGCGGTGGCGCCCCTGACGGTCCCTTTTCTGCACCGTCTGGGCGACGTAGATAGGCATTTAATGCCTTTGTCCCCTGCCGTCAGGGTTAGGTATGATACACTGTGTAGGTAGCTGTACCTACCATGGCATATTTCCATTTTTGCCCTTACCTACGTTGCCACCTGTTGGAGACCCCTTGAACATATAAAAGGAGGCCCATGCACAACGTAGAGGGGGATCGGCCCTCGAAGAGCGATCTCTAAGAGGAAAACAGAAGAACGCTCGGTCTCGTCAGCTGCTTGAGTGCACTATAGTACTCGGCGCTCCCGAGCAAGAACTCAATACAATCCACAAAGCAGCAGTAGGAGTATTATCTCTCCGGAGAGCTCCGAAGCTGGGTAAAAAACCCCCGTGTGCTTCGCCTCGATCTGCTCTTCGCGCGACCTCCGCCCCCCGCCGAACCGAGAAGGGGCTCCGTCCCCATAGGTTCTTGGGGAGCCAGGAAACCCCGCCAATAGGGAACTTTTGGAGAACATTTCTTAAGGAGTTCGTTCAGAAACTTGAAAAGTAACTTTCTTAATGAGCTCTCGATAAACAAATTTCGAGAACATACACAAAGTCCCAGCTATGGACCTAGTGCATCATCATAACCGAGGTCTCTTGAATTTCCCTACAAGTAATTGGATCTCATATGGAGATGTTTAGTGAAGTAGAATGGAAAAGATCGAGTGCAACTATACAAGAACTAGTCTGTAACTGTCGTTCGGAATCAGTTTTGCACAGTTTTTACTAAAACATGGATATCTGACTCATACGGAGTCCGTTTTGGCTCCACAACTAGTCAAAACATTTGTGACGACTAGGTGCTTCAAAGGTTTCTTTCATAGGTAACTTTTGGATAACTTTTCTTAAGGAGTTCGTTCAGAAACTTCTATAGAAAATTTCTTAATGAGCTCTCGACAAACGCATTTCGAGAACATACACAAAGTCCCAGCTATGGACCTAGTGCATCATCATAACCGAGGTCTCTTGCATTTCCCTACAAGTAACAGGATCTCATATGGAGATGTTTAGTGATGTAGAATGGAAAAAACTGAGTGCAACTACACAAGAACTAGTCTGTAACTGTTGTTCAGAACCAGTTTTGCGCAGTGTTAACTGAAACATGGATATCTGACTCATATGGAGTCCGTTTTCGCTCCACAAGTAGTCAAAACATTTGTGACGACCAGATGCTTCAAAGGATTCTGTCATAGGGAACTTTTGGAGAAATTTCTTAAGGTGTTCATTCAAAAACTTGTATAGAAACTTTTCTTAATGAGCTCACGACAAACGCATTTCGAGAACATACACAAAGTCCTAGCTATGGACCTAGTGCGTCATCATAATCGAGGTCTCTTGCATTTCCCTACAAGTAATTAGATCTCATATGGAGATGTTTAGTGAAGTAGAATGGAAAAAATCGAGTGCAACTACACAAGAACTAGTCAGTAACTGTCATTCGGAATCAGTTTTGCGTAGTGTGAACTGAAACATGGATATCTGACTCATACGGAGTCCGTTTTGGCTCCACAAGTAGTCAAAACATTTGTGACGACCAGATGCTTCAAATGATTCTTTCATAGGGAACTTTTGGAGAACTTTTCTTAAGGAGTTCGTTCAGAAACTTGTATAGAAACTTTCTTAATGTGCTCTCGACAAACGCATTTGGAGAACATACACAAAGTCCCAGCTATGGACCTAGTGCATCATCATAACTGAGGTCTCTTGTATTTCCCTACAAGTAATTGGATCTCATATGGAGATGTTTAGTGAAGTAGAATGGAAAAAATCGAGTGCAACTACACAAGAACTAGTGTGTAACTGTCGTTCGGAATCAGTTTTGCGCAGTGTTAACTGAAACATGGATATCTGACTCATATGGAGTCCGTTTTCGCTCCACAAGTAGTCAAAACATTTGTGACGACCAGATGCTTTAAAGGATTCTGTCATAGGGAGGTTTTGGAGAAATTTCTTAAGGAGTTCATTCAAAAACTTGTATAGAAACTTTTCTTAATGAGCTCACGACAAACGCATTTCGAGAACATACACAAAGTCCTAGCTATGGACCTAGTGCGTCATCATAATCGAGGTCTCTTGCGTTTCCCTACAAGTAATTAGATCTCATATGGAGATGTTTAGTGAAGTAGAATGGAAAAAATCGAGTGCTACTACACAAGAACTAGTCAGTAACTGTCATTCGGAATCAGTTTTGCGTAGTGTGAACTGAAACATGGATATCTGACTCATACGGAGTCCGTTTTGGCTCCACAAGTAGTCAAAACATTTATGACGACCAGATGCTTCAAATGATTCTTTCATAGGGAACTTTTGGAGAACTTTTCTTAAGGAGTTCGTTCAGAAACTTGTATAGAAACTTTCTTAATGTGCTCTCGACAAACGCATTTGGAGAACATACACAAAGTCCCAGCTATGGACCTAGTGCATCATCATAACTGAGGTCTCTTGTATTTCCCTACAAGTAATTGGATCTCATATGGAGATGTTTAGTGAAGTAGAATGGAAAGAATCGAGTGCAACTACACAAAACGAGTCTGTAACTGTCGTTCAGAATAAGTTTTGCACAGTGTTAACTAAAACATGGAAATTTAACACATACGGAGTCCGTTTTGCATCCACAAGTAGTCAATACGTTTGTGACGACCAGATGCTTCAATGGATTCTTTCATGGGGAACTTTTGGAGAACTTTACTTAAGGAGTTCGTTCAAAAACTTGTATAGAATCTTTCTTAATGAGCTCTCGACAAACGCATTTCAAGAACATACACAAAGTCCCAGCTATGGACCTATTGCATCATCATATCCGAGGTCTCTTGCATTTCCCTACAAGTAATTGGATCTCATATGGAGATGTTTAGTGAAGTAGAATGGAAAAGATCGAGTGCAACTATACAAGAACTAGTCTGTAACTGTCGTTTGGAATTAGTTTTGCGCTGTGTTTACTGAAACATGGATATCTGACTCATACGGAGTCCGTTTTGGCTCTACAAGTAGTCAAAATATTTGTGACGACCATATGCTTCAAAGGATTCTTTCATAGGTAACTTTTGGAGAACTTTTCTTAAGGAGTTCGTTCAGAAACTTGTATAGAAACTTTCTTAATGAGCTCTCGACAAACGCATTTGGAGAACATACACAAAGTCCCGGCTATGGACCTAGTGCATCATCATAACTGAGGTCTCTTGTATTTCCCTACAAGTAATTGGATCTCATATGGAGATGTTTAGTGAAGTAGAATCTAAAAAATCGAGTGCATCTACACAAGAACTAGTGTGTAACTGTCGTTCGGAATCAGTTTTGCGCAGTGTTAACAGAAACATGGATATCTGAATCATATGGAGTCTGTTTTCACTCCACAAGTAGTCAAAACATTTATGATGACCAGATGCTTCAAAGGATTCTGTCATACGGAACTTTTGGAGAAATTTCTTAAGGAGTTCGTTCAAAAACTTGTATAGAAACTTTCTTAATGAGCTCACGACAAATGCATTTCGAAAACATACACAAAGTCCTAGCTATGGACCTTGTGCGTCATCATAACCGAGGTGTCTTGCGTTTCCCTACAAGTAATTGGATCTCATATGGAGATGTCCAGTGGAGTAGAATGGAAAAAATCGAGTGCAAGTACACAAGAACTAGTCAGTAACTGTCATTCGGAATCAGTTTTGCACAGTGTGAACTGAAACATGGATATTTGACTCATACGGAGTCCGTTTTGGCTCCACAAGTAGTCAAAACGTTTGTGACGACCAGATGCTTCAAAGGATTCTTTCATAGGGAACTTTTGAAGAACTTTTCTTAAGGAGTTCGTTCAGAAACTTGTATAAAAACTTTCTTATTGAGCTCTTGACAAATGCATTTGGAGAACATACACAAAGTCCCAGCTATGGACCTAGTGCGTCATCATAACCGAGGTCTCTTGCATTTCCATACAAGTAATTGGATCTCATATGGAGATGTTTAGTGAAGTAGAATGGAAAGAATCGAGTGCAACTACACAAAACTAGTCTGTAACTGTCGTTCAGAATCAGTTTTGCATATTGTTAACTGAAACATGGAAATCTACCACATACGGAGTCCGTTTTGGATCCACAAGTAGTCAATACGTTTGTGACGACCAGATGCTTCAATGGATTCTTTCATGGGGAACTTTTGGAGAACTTTACTGAAGGAGTTCGTTCAAAAACTTGTATAGAAACTTTCTAAATGAGCTCTCGACAAACGCATTTCAAGAACATACACAAAGTCCCAGCTATGGACCTAGTGCATCATCATAACCGAGGTTTCTTGCATTTCCCTACAAGTAATTGGATCTCATATGGAGATGTTTAGTGAAGTAGAATGGAAAAGATCGAGTGCAACTATACAAAAACTAGTCTGTAACTGTCGTTCGGAATTAGTTTTGCGCAGTGTTTACTGAAACATGCATATCTGACTCATACGGAGTCCGTTTTGGCTCCACAAGTAGTCAAAACATTTGTGACGACCATATGCTTCAAAGGATTCTTTATAGGTAACTTTTGGAGAACTTTTCTTAAGGAGTTCGTTCAGAAACTTGTATAGAAACTTTCTTAATGAGCTCTCGACAAACGCATTCGGAGAACATACACAAAGTCCCGGCTATGGACCTAGTGCATCATCATAACTGAGGTCTCTTGTGTTTCCCTACAAGTAACTGGATCTCATATGGAGATGTTTAGTGAAGTAGAAAATCGAGTGCAACTACACAAGAACTAGTGTGTAACTGTCGTTCGGAATCAGTTTTGCGCAGTGTTAACTGAAACATGGATATCTGAATCATATGGAGTCCGTCTTCACTCCACAAGTAGTCAAAACATTTGTGACGACCAGATGCTTCAAGGGATTCTGTCATAGGGAACTTTTGGAGAAATTTCTTAAGGAGTTCGTTCAGAAACTTATATAGAAACTTTCTTAATGAGCTCTCGACAAACGCATTTCGAGAACATACACAAAGTCCCAGCTATGGACCTAGTGCGTCATCATAACCGAGGTCTCTTGCATTTCCCTACAAGTAATTGGATCTCATATGGAGATGTTTAGTGAAGTAGAATGGAAAAGATCGAGTGCAACTATACAAGAACTAGTTTGTAATTGTCGTTCGGAATCAGTTTTGCACAGTGTTAACTGAAACATGGATATCTGACTCATACGGAGTCCGTTTTGGTGCCACAATTAGTAAAAACATTTGTGACGACCAGATGCTTCAAAGGATTCTTTCATAGGTGACTTTTTGAGAACTTATCTTAAGGAGTTCGTTCAGAAACTTGTATAGAACTTTCTTAATGAGCTCTCGACAAACGCATTTCGAGAACATATACAAAGTCCCAGCTACGGACCTAGTTCATCATCATAATTGAGGTCTCTTGCATTACCCTACAAGTAATTGGATCTCATATGGATATGTTTAGTGAAGTAGAATGCAAAAAATTGATTGCAACTACACAAGAACTAGTCTGTAACTGTCGTTCGGAAATAGTTTTGCGCAGTGTTGACTGAAACATGGATATCTGACTCATACGGAGTCCGTTTTGGCTCCACAAGAATTCAATTCATTTGTGAAAACCATATGCTTGAAAGGAATCTTTCATAGGGAAATTTTAGAGAACTTTTCTTAAGGAGTTCATTGAGAAACTTGTATAGAAACTTCCTGAATGAGCTCTCGACAAACGCATTTCGAGAACATACACAAAGTCCCAGCTATGGACCTAGTGCATCATCATAACTGAGGTCTCTTGCATTTCCCTACAAGTAATTGGATCTCATATGGAGATGTTTAGTGAAGTATAATGGAAAAAATCAAGTGCAACTACACAAGAACTAGTCTGTAGCTGTCGTTCGGAATCAGTTTTGCGCAGTGTTAACTGAAACATGGGTATCTGACTCATACGGAGTCCGTTTTGGATCCACAAGTAGTCAAAACGTTTGTGACGACTAGATGCTTTAAAGGATTCTTTCATATGGAAATTTTGGAGAACTTTTCTAAGGAGTTCATTCAGAAACTTGTCTAGAAACTTTCTTAATGAGCTCTCGACAAACGCTTTTCGAGAACATACACAAAGTTCCAGCTATGGACCTAGTGCGTCATCATAACAGAGTTCTCTTGCATTTCCCTACAAGTAATTGGATCTAATATGGAGATGTTTAGTGAAGTAGAATGCCAAAAATTGAGTGCAACTACACAAGAACTAGTCTGTAACTGTCGTTCAGAATCAGTTTTGCGCTGTGTTAACTGAAACATGGATATCTGACTCATACGGAGTCCGTTTTGGATCCACAAGTAGTCAAAACGTTTGTGACATCTAGATGCTTCGAAGGATTCTTTCATAGGGAACTTTTTGAGAACTTATCTTAAGAAGTTCGTTCAGAAACTTGTATAGAAACTTTCTTAATGAGCGCTCGACAAACGCATTTTGAGAACACACACAAAGTCCCAGCTATGGACCTAGTGCATCATCATAACCGAGGTCTCTTGCATTTCCCTACAAGTAATTGGATCTCATATGGAGATGTTTAGTGAAGTAGAATGGAAAAAATCGAGTGCAACTACACAAGAACTAGTGTGTAACTGTCGTTCAGAATCAGTTTTGCGCAATGTTAACTGAAACATGGATATCTGACTCATATGGAGTCCATTTTGGCTCCATAAGTAGTCAAATCGTTTGTGACAACCAGATGCTTCATAGGATTATTTAATAGAGAACTTTTGGAAAACCTTTCTTAAGGAGTTCGTTTAGAATGATGTATAGAAACTTTCTTAATGAGCTCTCGACAAATGCATTTCGAGAACATACACAAAGTCCCAGCTATGGTCTTAGTGCGTCATCATAACTAAGGTCTCTTGCATTTCCCTACAAGTAATTGGATCTCATATGGAGATGTTTAGTGAAGTAGAATGGAATAAATCGAGTGCAACTACACAAGAACTAGTCTGTAACAATCGTTCAGATCAGTTTTGCGCAATGTTAACTGAAACATGGATATATAACTCATATGGAGTCCGTTTTGGCTCCACAAGTAGTCAAAACATTTGTGACGGCCAGATTCTTCAAAGGATTCTTTCATAGGGAACTTTTGGAGAACTTTTCTGAAGGAGTTCGTTCAGAAACTTGTATAGAAATTTTCTTAATGAGCTCTCGACAAACAAATTTTGAGAACATACACAAAGTCCCAGCTATGGACCTAGTGCGTCATCATAGCCGAGGTCTCTTGCATTTCCCTACAAGTAATTGGATCTCATATGGATATGTTTAGTGAAGTAGAATGGAAAAGATCGAGTGCAACTACACAAGAACTAGTCTGTAGCTGTCGTTCGGAATCAGTTTTGCGCAGTGTTAACTGAAACATGGGTATCTGACTCATACGGAGTCCGTTTTGGATCCACTAGTAGTCAAAACGTTTGTGACGACAAGATGCTTCAAAGGATTCTTTCATATGGAAATTTTGGAGAACTTTTCCAAGGAGTTCGTTCAGAAACTTGTATAGAAACTTTCTTAATGAGCTCTCGACAAACGCTTTTCGAGAATATACACAAAGTCCCAGCTATGGACCTAGTGCGTCATCATAACAGAGTTCTCTTGCATTTCCCTACAAGTAATTGGATCTAATATGGAGATGTTTAGTGAAGTAGAATGACAAAAATTGAGTGCAACTACACAAGAACTAGTCTGTAACTGTCGTTCGGAATCAGTTTTGCGCTGTGTTAACTGAAACATGGATATCTGACTCATACGGAGTCCGTTTTGGATCCACAAGTAGTCAAAACGTTTGTGACGTCCAGATGCTTCGAAGGATTCTTTCATAGGGAACTTTTTGAGAACTTATCTTAAGAAGTTCGTTCAGAAACTTGTATAGAAACTTTCTTAATGAGCGCTCGACAAACGCATTTTGAGAACACACACAAAGTCCCAGCTATGGACCAAGTGCATCATCATAACCGAGGTCTCTTGCATTTCCCTACAAGTAATTGGATCTCATATGGAGATGTTTAGTGAAGTAGAATGGAAAAAATCGAGTGCAACTACACAAGAACTAGTGTGTAACTGTCGTTCAGAATCAGTTTTGTGCAGTGTTAACTGAAACATGGATATCTGACTCATATGGAGTCCATTTTGTCTCCATAAGTAGTCAAAACATTTGTGACAACCGGATGCTTCAAAGGATTATTTCATAGAGAACTTTTGGAGAACCTTTCTTAAGGAGTTCGTTTAGAATGATGTATAGAAACTTTCTTAATGAGCTCTCGACAAATACATTTTGAGAACATACACAAAGTCCCAGCTATGGACCTTGTGCGTCATCATAACTAAGGTCTCTTGCATTTCCCTACAAGCAATTGGATCTCATATGGAGATGTTTAGTGAAGTAGAATGGAAAAAATGAGTGCAACTATACAAGAACTAGTCTGTAACTGTCGTTCGGAATCAGTTTTGCGTAGTGTTAACTGAAACATGGATATCTGACTCATACGGAGTAAGTTTTGGCTCCACAAGTAGTCAAAACATTTGTGACGACCAGATGCTTCAAAGAATTCTTTCATAGGTAACTTTTGGAGAAATTTTCTTAAGGAGTTCGTTCAGAAACTTGTATAGAACTTTCTTAATGAGCTCTCGACAAACGCATTTCGAGAACATATACAAAGTCCCAGCTACGGACCTAGTTCATCATCATAATTGAGGTCTCTTGCATTACCCTACAAGTAATTGGATCTCATATGGATATGTTTAGTGAAGTAGAATGCAAAAAATTGATTGCAACTACACAAGAACTAGTCTGTAACTGTCATTCGGAAATAGTTTTGCGCAGTGTTGACTGAAACATGGATATCTGACTCATACGGAGTCCGTTTTGGCTCCACAAGAATTCAATTCATTTGTGAAAACCATATGCTTGAAAGGAATCTTTCATAGGGAAATTTTAGAGAACTTTTCTTAAGGAGTTCATTGAGAAACTTGTATAGAAACTTTCTGAATGAGCTCTCGACAAACGCATTTCGAGAACATACACAAAGTCCCAGCTATGGACCTAGTGCATCATCATAACTGAGGTCTCTTGCATTTCCCTACAAGTAATTGGATCTCATATGGAGATGTTTAGTGAAGTATAATGGAAAAAATCAAGTGCAACTACACAAGAACTAGTCTGTAGCTGTCGTTCGGAATCAGTTTTGCGCAGTGTTAACTGAAACATGGGTATCTGACTCATACGGAGTCCGTTTTGGATCCACAAGTAGTCAAAACGTTTGTGACGACTAGATGCTTTAAAGGATTCTTTCATATGGAAATTTTGGAGAACTTTTCTAAGGAGTTCATTCAGAAACTTGTCTAGAAACTTTCTTAATGAGCTCTCGACAAACGCTTTTCGAGAACATACACAAAGTTCCAGCTATGGACCTAGTGCGTCATCATAACAGAGTTCTCTTGCATTTCCCTACAAGTAATTGGATCTAATATGGAGATGTTTAGTGAAGTAGAATGCCAAAAATTGAGTGCAACTACACAAGAACTAGTCTGTAACTGTCGTTCAGAATCAGTTTTGCGCTGTGTTAACTGAAACATGGATATCTGACTCATACGGAGTCCGTTTTGGATCCACAAGTAGTCAAAACGTTTGTGACATCTAGATGCTTCGAAGGATTCTTTCATAGGGAACTTTTTGAGAACTTATCTTAAGAAGTTCGTTCAGAAACTTGTATAGAAACTTTCTTAATGAGCGCTCGACAAACGCATTTTGAGAACACACACAAAGTCCCAGCTATGGACCTAGTGCATCATCATAACCGAGGTCTCTTGAATTTCCCTACAAGTAATTGGATCTCATATGGAGATGTTTAGTGAAGTAGAATGGAAAAAATCGAGTGCAACTACACAAGAACTAGTGTGTAACTGTCGTTCAGAATCAGTTTTGCGCAATGTTAACTGAAACATGGATATCTGACTCATATGGAGTCCATTTTGGCTCCATAAGTAGTCAAATCGTTTGTGACAACCAGATGCTTCATAGGATTATTTAATAGAGAACTTTTGGAAAACCTTTCTTAAGGAGTTCGTTTAGAATGATGTATAGAAACTTTCTTAATGAGCTCTCGACAAATGCATTTCGAGAACATACACAAAGTCCCAGCTATGGTCTTAGTGCGTCATCATAACTAAGGTCTCTTGCATTTCCCTACAAGTAATTGGATCTCATATGGAGATGTTTAGTGAAGTAGAATGGAATAAATCGAGTGCAACTACACAAGAACTAGTCTGTAACTATCGTTCAGATCAGTTTTGCGCAATGTTAACTGAAACATGGATATATAACTCATATGGAGTCCGTTTTGGCTCCACAAGTAGTCAAAACATTTGTGACGGCCAGATTCTTCAAAGGATTCTTTCATAGGGAACTTTTGGAGAACTTTTCTGAAGGAGTTCGTTCAGAAACTTGTATAGAAACTTTCTTAATGAGCTCTCGACAAACAAATTTTGAGAACATACACAAAGTCCCAGCTATGGACCTAGTGCGTCATCATAGCCGAGGTCTCTTGCATTTCCCTACAAGTAATTGGATCTCATATGGATATGTTTAGTGAAGTAGAATGGAAAAGATCGAGTGCAACTACACAAGAACTAGTCTGTAGCTGTCGTTCGGAATCAGTTTTGCGCAGTGTTAACTGAAACATGGGTATCTGACTCATACGGAGTCCGTTTTGGATCCACTAGTAGTCAAAACGTTTGTGACGACAAGATGCTTCAAAGGATTCTTTCATATGGAAATTTTGGAGAACTTTTCCAAGGAGTTCGTTCAGAAACTTGTATAGAAACTTTCTTAATGAGCTCTCGACAAACGCTTTTCGAGAATATACACAAAGTCCCAGCTATGGACCTAGTGCGTCATCATAACAGAGTTCTCTTGCATTTCCCTACAAGTAATTGGATCTAATATGGAGATGTTTAGTGAAGTAGAATGACAAAAATTGAGTGCAACTACACAAGAACTAGTCTGTAACTGTCGTTCGGAATCAGTTTTGCGCTGTGTTAACTGAAACATGGATATCTGACTCATACGGAGTCCGTTTTGGATCCACAAGTAGTCAAAACGTTTGTGACGTCCAGATGCTTCGAAGGATTCTTTCATAGGGAACTTTTTGAGAACTTATCTTAAGAAGTTCGTTCAGAAACTTGTATAGAAACTTTCTTAATGAGCGCTCGACAAACGCATTTTGAGAACACACACAAAGTCCCAGCTATGGACCAAGTGCATCATCATAACCGAGGTCTCTTGCATTTCCCTACAAGTAATTGGATCTCATATGGAGATGTTTAGTGAAGTAGAATGGAAAAAATCGAGTGCAACTACACAAGAACTAGTGTGTAACTGTCGTTCAGAATCAGTTTTGTGCAGTGTTAACTGAAACATGGATATCTGACTCATATGGAGTCCATTTTGTCTCCATAAGTAGTCAAAACATTTGTGACAACCGGATGCTTCAAAGGATTATTTCATAGAGAACTTTTGGAGAACCTTTCTTAAGGAGTTCGTTTAGAATGATGTATAGAAACTTTCTTAATGAGCTCTCGACAAATACATTTTGAGAACATACACAAAGTCCCAGCTATGGACCTTGTGCGTCATCATAACTAAGGTCTCTTGCATTTCCCTACAAGTAATTGGATCTCATATGGAGATGTTTAGTGAAGTAGAATGGAAAAAATGAGTGCAACTATACAAGAACTAGTCTGTAACTGTCGTTCGGAATCAGTTTTGCGTAGTGTTAACTGAAACATGGATATCTGACTCATACGGAGTAAGTTTTGGCTCCACAAGTAGTCAAAACATTTGTGACGACCAGATGCTTCAAAGAATTCTTTCATAGGTAACTTTTGGAGAAATTTTCTTAAGGAGTTCGTTCAGAAACTTGTATAGAAACTTTCTTAATGAGCTCTCGACAAACGCATTTCGAGAACATACACAAAGTACCAGCTATGGTCTTAGTGCATCATCATAACCGAGGTCTCTTGCATTTCCCTACAAGTAATTGGATCTCATATGGAGCTGTTTAGCGAAGTATAATGGAATAAATCGAGTGCAACTACACAAGAACTAGTCTGTAACTATCGTTCAGAATCAGTTTTGCGCGATGTTAACTGAAACATGGATATCTGACTCATATGGAGTCCGTTTTGGCTCCACAAGTAGTCAAAACGTTTGTGACGACCAGTTTCTTCAAAGGATTCTTTCATAGGGAACTTTTGGAGAACTTTTCTGAAGGAGTTCGTTCAGAAACTTGTATAGAAACTTTCTTAATGAGCTCTCGACAAACAAATTTTGAGAACATACACAAAGTCCCAGCTATGGACCTAGTGCGTCATCATAGCCGAGGTCTCTTGCATTTCCCTACAAGTAATTGGATCTCATATGGAGATGTTTAGTGAAGTAGAATGGAAAAGATCGAATGCAACTATACAAGAACTAGTCTGTAACTGTCGTTCGGAATCAGTTTTGCGCAGTGTTAACTGAAATATGGATATCTTACTCATACGGAGTGCGTTTTGGCTCCAAAAGTAGTCAAAGCATTTGTGACGACCAGATGCTTCAAAGTATTCTTTCATAGGTAACATTTGGAGAACTTATCTTAAGGAGTTCGTTCAGAAACTTGTATAGAAACTTTCTTAATGAGCTCTCGACATTCGCATTTCGAGAACACACACAAAGTCCCAGCTATGGTCCTAGTTCATCATCATAACCAAGGTCTCTTGCATTACCCTACAATTAATTGGATCTCATATGGATATGTTTAGTGAAGTAGAATGCAAAAAATTGAGTGCAACTACACAAGAACTAGTATGTAACTGTCGTTCGGAATCAGTTTTGCGCAGTGTTAACTGAAACATAGATATCTGACTCATACGGAATCCGTTTTGGCGCCACAAGAAGTCAAAACATTTGTGACAACTAGATGCTTGAAAGGAATCTTTCATAGGGAACTTTTGGAGAACTTTTCTTAAGGAGTCCATTGAGAAACTTGTATAGAAACTTTTTAATGAGCTCTCGACAAACGCATTTCGAGAACATACACAAATTCCCAGCTATGGACCTAGTGCGTCATCATAACCGAGGTCTCTTGCATTTCCCTACAAGTAATTGGATCTCATATGGAGATGTTTAGTGAAGTAGAATGGAAAGACTCGAGTGCAACTACACAAGAACTAGTCTGTAACTGTCGTTCGGAATCAGTTTTGCGCAGTGTTAACTGAAACATAGATATCTGACTCATACGGAGTCCGTTTTGGCTCCACAAGTAGTCAAAACGTTTGTGACGACCAGATGCATCAAAGGATTCTTTCGTAGGGAACTTTTGGAGAACTTTTCTTAAGGAGTTCATTGAGAAACTTGTATAGAAACTTTCTTAATGAGCTCTCGACAAACACATTTCAGGAACATACACAAAGTCCCAGCTATGGACCTAGTGCATCATCATAACCGAGTTCTCTTGCATTTCCCTACAAGTAATTGGATCTCATATGGAGATGTTTAGTGAAGTATAATGGAAAAAAATCGAGTGCAACTACACAAGAACTAGTCTGTAGCTGTCGTCCGGAATCAGTTTTGCATAGTGTTAACTAAAGATGGATATCTGACTCATACGGAGTCCATTTTCGCTCCACAAGTAGTCAAAATGTTTGTGACGACCAGATGCTTCAAAGGATTCTTTCATGGGCAACTTTTGGAGAACTTTTCTTAAGGAGTTCGTTCAGAAACTTGTATAGAATCTTTCTTAATGAGCTCTCGACAAACGCTTTTCGAGAACATACACAAAGTGTCGGATTCTGGGGTTCCGCAGACCCTTAAGGTTCGAACTCTAGGGTGCGCGGAGATCGTGCCCACTACCTCTCCGTCTCGCAAGGATCTAACTACAGCAAGAACAACACAAGAGACACAAGGTTTATACTGGTTCGGGCCACCATTGTGGTGTAATACCCTACTCCAGTGTGGTGGGTGGATTGCCTCTTGGGCTGATGAGGAAGAACAGTACAAAGGGGGAACGGCCTCGCGAGGGCCTGTTCTTAGCCAGGGGATGAACTGCTAGGGGGAGTTCGATCACCCTTCTCTCTCTCTCTCTACTTGCTTCTACTGGTTCCTTGGTACTCGATCAGATCGGATTCTAGATCATGAATGCGGTGGATCCTAGATGCCTCTACTCTGTGGGTGGCTAGCCCTATTTATAGGCAAAGGCCCTGGGCCTCTTCCAAAATTTTGAGCGGGAAGGGCGCCAACAATTGGCCAATTTGAAGGGGAACATCTGGTACACTTATCCTGACTAAAGTCGGTCTTCGCCTGCCAAAGGCTCTGGTGATGACGCCGGCTTGGGCTCCACAGTGACTTCCTTCTTGTCGCGGAGCTGGTCTTGGTCTCGTTGCACCGAAATGGGTGCCTTTGCTTGATCCTCTCGCCTGCGCTTGCCCCCTTTGCACCAAAGAGGAAAGGGGGTACACTGCGCGAGCTGGCACCCGCCTGGCATCCTTGATCGTCATGGCTTGCGTCATGGGCACCTCGTGAGGTACCCCACCTTGATCTCTCCGCCTCCTCGCGAGCCAGCCTAAGGAGGTCGTGCTTGAGGAAGCGCCGTGTCGTCCGCCTCGCGAGGCTTGGCCCCTCGCGAGGGTCTTGACCTTGTGTTGATGAAGATGGGCCACGCTGGGCCCCCACTCGAGCCACGCCGCAGGCCGCAGGCAGGCAAGTCTGGGGACCCCCGTTCCCAGAACGCCGACAGTAGCCCCCGGGCCCAAGGCGCGCACGGACTTGGCCGTGCCGAGAGGCGAAAGGGCAAGGGCGAAGCACCGCGGGCCCTAATAGCCTGCAGCCTCGGGCGCCGCGTGGCGGTTGATTGGACGTGGGTGCTTTTGCAACTGCGCAGGATACTACAGGCGTGGCATCTGCTCGGGTTTTGTCCTTCTCTTTCTTCATCCGCTGCCCAGATCCCCTTTCTTACGCTTCTTCTCCCTTCCTTCGAGCTTCCAGATCTGCTCCACCTGCTCGACCCAGGTAGCCATGGCGCCTCGCCGGACCCCGGCCGAAGCTTGGTTCTCGCCCGCTTTGGATTCGCCCAACGTGTCGAAGGCGAGCCTCGCCCTACTGCATCGGATGGCTGCGGCGCAGGGCATTGACGGGGCGCAGATGTTCAAGGTCGGCTCCGATGCCCCTGAAGGCCATGGGAGCACCTTCTATCCTTTCTTCGTGAGCTCCATTGCAGCGGGCCTGGTGCCTCCTTTCTCTGAGTTCTTCCTCGTCGTCCTCCGCCATTACAACTTGCAAGCTTTGCATCTCCACCCCAACTCCATCCTTCTCCTGGCGATCTTCGCCTACTACTGCGAGGCGCATGTAGGGGTGCAGCCTTCAGTGGCCTTGTTGCGCCACTACTTCTACCTCCGGACCTCCAAAGGTTCTCCTTCTGTGTGCGCGGGCTTTGTCGCGTGCGGCAGCTCCATGGCCATCTCGAATCCAGGGAAGAGGATCGAGGGCTTCCGGAGCAAGTGGGTATTGGTTGACGCCGGGTGCGTCGACCTCGGTTGGCCCTTCCCATGGAGCTGGCCGTGAGCTCGGAAGACTGGTGCCGGGCGGAGCTCACGGATCCCCGCGCGAAGTCGATGCTGGCGAAGATGGACGCCGATCTGAAGCCGGCCAACCTAGCGACGGCGAAGCTGACCGGAGCGTCGTTGCTGAGGGAGTTCCTGGAGCACCAGCTGGCTCCGCTTCGGCAGTATTATCCCCCGATGTGGAGGCCTTACCCGAGCCCCGCAGCCGTGGGGGAAGAGGACGTGACCATGGTTCTCCAGTCCCTGGTCGGGGGCGAGGCAGCAAGGCTGGAGGGCGCGCCTTTGCCCCTGTTCTCGCACGACGATTGGGAGCAAGTGGTGGAGTCCATGCCCGTCTTCAACGGGGATGGGCTCGTGCCCGTGGTGGCTCCCGAGGATCTGGTGAATGTGTCTTCCGGCGACTCCAGCGGAGACGGGGGTGAGGAGGAGCAGGAGGCAGGCCCCGACTCCGAGGCGACTGACGGAGAGTCCAGGGCTCCCTCGCTCTAGCGCAAGCCCCGTGCTCTCCGCCTTTCGCTGAGTGACGATGATGATGACGACGTGCTGGGCAGCGGGAGCTCGCCCCCGGTCCCGAAGAAGGGCAGGACCGGGTTGATTCCCCGCGGGTCCGCCCTGACTCCGGGGCGAACCGCTGACGCGCCTTCTGCTTCGGAGGTCGACCCCTCCAGCCGGCTCTCCGGCTTCAAGTTTGGCAGGAGACCGCTGGAGCTTTCTGCCGAAGACCTGTAAGTGCTTGATCCTTAATTCCTGGTTTCTTGTTCTGCTGACGAGGCTTGACGATTACTTCTCCTGAGCAGGCTGGCGCCCGCGGCGAAGAAGCTGAAGGGAGCTCCCGAGGCCCCAGCTGCGACGACACCTCCACCTGCAGGGGAGGGCGACCGCGACGCGCGGGCTTCTCCTGCCCACTCGCCCTTGCGGGGCCTGGCTGATCTGGCTGGGGCCGCAGCCCCCATGGCTCGATCGACCCCAGAGGTGCCCTTGTCTGGTGCTGCTGCCACGGCTGGGGAGGCGCAGCAGACTCCGCCTCGGGATACTGCAGCCTCGCCGCCGCTACCTTCTCCTCCCGTTCCGCCGGCTGCTGGTTCTAGGACTCCTCCTGCTGCCCCGAAGCGCGATGATGCTTCCCCGCCTTCTTCTTCCATCCTGGAGCGAGCTGTTGCTGGACTGGACCTGCTGCGGCAGGATCTTCTAGGCGCCGACCCTCGCCTGGTGGCCGGGCGCCTGGAGCTGGCCTCGGGGTGGATTCGCTCCGACGCCTCGATCCGGGCAGCGCTGGTTCAGGCCTCGACGGCCTGTGACGAGGAGAAGGAGGCTACCCTGAAGGCAAAGGCTGCCCGTGACGCGTCCCTGGGAGAGGCAGTTGGCATTCGCGGCCGCTGCAAGGAGCTGGAGGACGAGTTGCAAGGCCTACGTGGTCAGCTTGCAGAGGAGACCCGCCTTTGCCAAGAGCAGGAGAAGGGGGTGAAGGCTCGCGAGGCGGCGCTCGAGGACCGGGAGGCGAAGCTCAAGAGGCGCCGCAGCCACCTAGGTGCGTTGAAGAAGGAGCTGGAGACGACGAAGGCCGAGCTGGACGCCAAGGCCCGGGTCCTTTCCGAGGATCGCGTGGCCTTCGTGGACATGGAGAAGGATGCCCGCGCTTCACTGAAGACGCTTTACGAGAGTGGCCTGGATTGCCCGCTGGCTGGCGACGAGGACGGCCCCGCCAAACTGCTTCCCTTCTTGGTGAAGGCTCTTGGAGATGTCGCCCTCGGACTCGTCCCCACGGTCGAAGCCGAGGCGCGTGTCCTGTCTTCCGCCGCGCTGACGCGGGTCTTCGCCCATGTCTACCTCCGTGACCCCAGCGCCGACCTTGACAGCCTGCTGGAGCCGGTGAGCGGCGAGGGCGCCGCTGCTGCTGTTGAGGCCGTGAAGGGGCGCGCAGAGGCGCTGCTGGGGAAGTTCCGGGCCTTCAGCACCAAGACGAAGCGAGGCGCTGCCGGCTCTACTACCCCACAAGGTGAAGCCACTCCACGCGACTCCGCTGCCGACAAGTGACTCCACTATCGTTCCCGTTCTTCTTTCGATTCCTGCACATGCACGACGCCTCGAGGAGGCATTTAAATTTGCGTTTGGTACCAAGGCGACATTATGGGTTGTAATATTTGCTTTTAAGTTCCTTGAATTTTATGTTCCTCTTCCCTACTTGCTTATGCTCTACGCCGGCAGAGCCCGGCCACGCGCATGCCTCACCCAGCATCAGCCCCAACCGGAAACCAGGACGGGACCAAAGGAGTGAGGGGCCACGTGACAAGTTAGGCTCCTGAGTCGCGATGCTCAGGAGTCCCCCTTAGCGCACGAGTAACAAGTAGGGAAGCGCGATGTAAGTGTGTTTCCGTTCTACGTCTGCAGAGCCCGACCCCGCGCGTACCTCACCCAGCATAGCCTTTCGGAACTAAGGAGTGAGGGGCTACAGAGCCAGTTAGGCTCCTGAGTCGCGATGCTCAGGAGTCCCCCTTGACGCGCGAACAACAGGTGACGAGATGAAATGCAGGCGGGGCTACCGTTCTACGTCTGCAGAGCCCGACCCCGCGCGTACCTCACCCAGCATAGCCTTTCGGAACTAAGGAGTGAGGGGCTACGGAGCCAGTTAGGCTCCTGAGTCGCGATGCTCAGGAGTCCCCCTTGACGCGCAAACGGCCTTCATACCTTGGCTCCGCTCGGGGAGAGACGCATGACGAACCAGGCCCGAGGGGCCTGGCTGGGGCGTACGGCTGGGCATGACCCAGTCGTAGCCCCCGTGCCCAGCCCCCTTGCGCGGCGCTCCCGGGGGGAGGCGTTGCGATGAGGCCGGCCACTGAGCTCGGGGCTCCCTGAGGTTAACGCGGTCCGGAGGCCACCCTCAGTTGTTTATCACCAGCGCGGAGCATAGCGCTTCCGTATGTGTACGGGCATAGCCACTCCTCGACAGTGTCGTCAGCCAGCGCGGAGCATGGTGCTTCCACTAGTACGTGGGAGGGGGCTCCCCTCCGGGAGGAGCCCCCAGGGTGTGTACAGCCCCGCCCTGACACGTGGCTGGCATGGTAGAGCTAGGTGAGGTGTATCTGGGCACCCGTGAGCCAGTGCGGGACTCACGAGGCCCTACCTCTAGGCGGGTTGCGCCTGGCACTGGGCCATATCTTGAGATGTGTTCCTGCAAAATCTGGTTAGATGCCGGCACTCTACGTCCTCGGGTCCCGGCCCTTGAGCTTGTCTCAGCCGTCGCTGGTATGCCAGGTCGCGATGCTGTGGACAAGGCTAGAGGGTGAGGGCTGGAGAGCCAGTAAGAGCCCTGAATCGCGATCCTCAGGCGCCCCCCCCCCCCTTTAACGTCCAAGTGGTCGACATGAAGAAGAAGAGGTGCCGCGGGCGGCATCGAGTAATCCAGCATGATGCATAATTGGAAATAAACGCTGGAGGGATACATGCCGCTGGGCCTAGCCCGAGTGGCCTGGGGATGATGCAGCCCGAGGGGCGCCCCCAGCAAAGCAAGCTAGCGGCTGAAAAGATAAAAGGGATACATGCCACAGGGACGGACCCACGCGGCCTGGGAATGACGCAACCCTGGGAGGGCGCTCCCAGCTGGGAATGAAACTTGAAAGATGTCACCTGAAGATGTCGTCCGTGCAGTGGCGTTGGTGCAGCAGACTCGGTGGGCTGCGGAAGCCGATCCTCACGAGCCCCCAGGCCCAGGGGCCTCGGGAGGCTCCGGAGGCACTGGTGGCTCCTCGTGAGCGGCCTCCATCTCCGCCAGGGCTGCGGAACGCCTGTCTTCTTGCGCCTCCAAGATGCTCCTCATGATGCGCTGGTATGCCGCAACCACGCTCGGCAGGCCATAAGGCATGCGAACATAGTTGTGGGGTGGTCCTCCGCAGCGCCCCACTTGTGAGGGCCAGAGGCGCTCCGCCGTGGCGATCTGATCGAGCCCTGGTACGTCGACGCAGGCACGCAGCCCACCATCCTCGCCTGGATGGGGAGCCACAGCCGGTGGGCGACGGCAACCCCTCATGATCCTTGACTCCTGTAGTTCTTGAATGGCCTTGCTAACAAACTCCTGTTGGTCTGACCTTCCTTCCCTGGCTTCCTTTCGAGGGAAGCGTGCTTCGAAGCACGCCTCCACATGGTGCCCCATCACCTCCCTCGTGACCTTGGCGAGGTCGGTGGCCCTCCAGGTGAGAGCCCCCGAGCCCTGCCTGAGGAGGGCGCCGGGCGCGCTTTCCTATGCGATTGAAGAAGGGTCCCCCTGGGTAAACGTGGGCCTTGAAGGGCCCGCCTCCTGAGGGTCTGAGCCTGACGTTGTCTTCTTCTTCTTGGGGGTGGTCTCAGGAAGCCTCCTACTTCCGTGATCTGGGTCTTCTAGTGACGCGGCCTGAAAGGCTCGCTCCAGGGCACACACTGCATCCTTCTCTTGACACGGCACCGTGATGACGCCGCCGCTTCCTGGCATCTTGAGGACGTTGTAGCCGTGGTGAGTCACGGCCATGAACTTGGCCAGCACTGGGTACCCGAGGATGGCGTTGTACGGCAGGCGGATGTGGGCGACGTCAAAGTCGATGAGCTCGGTGCGGTAGTTATCGTAGGTGCCGAAGGTGACTGGAAGGCGGACCTGCCCGATCGGGACTGTGGAACCATCGGTGACTCCTAAGAAGGGCTTGGTTGGCTGAAGCTGGTCATAGGGCACTTGGAGGCTGTTGAACGTTTCCACGGACAAGACATTGAGCCCTGCCCCTCCGTCGATGAGGGTCCTGGTGACCAGAACGTTGCTGATGACTGGGGAACAGAGCATTGGGAGGACTCCGGCTGTGGCTGCGCACTTGAGCTGGTCTGCTGAGCTGAACGTGATGGTGCAGGCCGACCACCTGAGGGGACGCGTTGCTTCGAGCTTGGGGAGAACTGCATTCACTTCGCGAGCAAACTGCTTGAAGATACGTTGAGAGGCTGGGGCTTGAGCTCCGCCCAGGATGCAGGCGATGGCGCGAGGCTCTTGGAAGCCCCCAGCCCCCTCGTCTTGGTGGCGGTCTTCATTCCTTCTTGGCTGAGGCGGCAACGGCAGCAGGCCTGGGTTGCCATGAGGGCGATCCTCACGAGGCTGGTCCCTCCAGTCCCCCTCGCGAGGCGGGTCACGCCAGCGGTCCTCGCGAGGTTGGTCACGCTAGCCTTGACGTGGGCCACGATCTTCCCAACGTCCCGGGTTCCTTCCTCCTCCTCGGCCGTAGCCCCGGTCAGCTCGGTCAGGGCGTCGGCCGACTCTTCCTTCTCGCACGGCGCGAAGTTCTTGGCATTCATTGGTGTTGTGGGTGTGGAGGTCGTGGTACACGCAGTACCGGCTGCCCCTGGAGGATTCAGGCAGATCCTTGCCCCGCTTGGTGTCCGGCTCTGCCGCGAGCACGGCAGCCCCCTTGCGCTTCACGTCCTTGGCCTTGGGCTTCTTCTCTTCTGGGTCTGCGGCAGGCAGCTCGAGGAGGGAGAGGCGTCCCTCCTCAGCTCTGGCGCACTTGGTCGCCAGGTTGAACAGCTCCAGGGAGGTGCAGAGGTCTTCGTGCATCACCAACTCCTCCTTCATCTTGACGTCGCGCACGCCATCGGAGAAGGCCGAGATGATGGCTTCTTCAGACACCCTGGGGATCTTGAGGCGTGCACTGTTGAAATGCTGGATGTATTTTTGCAGGGTCTCCCCAGGTTGCTGCTTGATGCGGCGCATGTCGCTCACGGCGGGAGGCCGGTCGCGGGTACCTTGGAAGTTGGTGATGAAGCGAGTGCGCATCTGGTCCCAGGAGGAGATCGTGCCTGGGGCCAGGTTCAGGAGCCAAGTGCGAGCACCTTCCTTCAGCGCCATGGGGAACCAGTTCGCCATGACCTTCTCGTCCCCACTGGCAGCTTCGATTCCTAGCTCGTAGAGCTGGAGGAACTCCGTGGGATCAGTTGTGCCGTCGTAGCGAGGAGGCAGGTCCGGCTTGAACTTGCCGGGCCACGCGACGCTACGCAACTCGGGGGTGTAGGCGCGGTAGCCTGCGGTGGCCGCGGGAGGTTTTGGTTGAGGGAGAGCTTGGCCTTGTGGGTCCCCTTGCGCCGCAGCTGGGAGCAGCGCGGGGTCTTGACGTGCCGAAGCTGGAGCAGGGTCTCGGTGAGCCGGGGCCGGGAGCGCCCGGGCGGCCTCTTGCGGTCCCGGGACTTCTTGGCAGCTCCGTTCCTGCTGGGCCGACGCATGATGGAGCGGGTTCCGCCCAGGAGCCGCACGCCTTAGGGCCATGGCATCTTCTTGGAAAGGTGGCGGCTGGAACGCCCCCGGGGCTTCATTGCCCACGCGGGGCGGAGTGCGGCGCAGCGGTGCGGAAGGCGCGGGAGAGCCCCCTGCGGCGCGGACGAGCTCGGCGACGCGGTCGAGCCACTCCTCGTAGACGTCGTCGACGGGGCCGTAGCGCAGGAGCTCGTTCGCCGCGAGGAGCGCAGCCCGAGCCTCCAAGGGCGCGCGAAGCGCGTGCGACGAAGAACCGGCCGGGGTGAGCGACGGAGTGGCGGTGCGGCCATCTCGCTGCACGGACGGGTGCTGAGAGGATGCTTGCTGCTCGTTCCCCGCCGGGCCGGTGGCGGCGTTGACGGCGGGCGACGGGGAACGACGAGGACGCCCATCGAAGGGGGCCGTCTGGACGGCGCGGGAAGCGATGGCGGCCCGGCGCTCGGCGCGGGCCCGACGAGTGTCAGACATGGATGCGACGGTCGGAGGAGAGCGGAGCGGTGGAAGACGGACTCCGGCGCACCCCTACCTGGCGCGCCAAATGTCGGATTCTAGGGTTCCGGTAGACCCTTAAGGTTCGAACTCTGGGGTGCGCGCGGAGATCGTGCCCACTACCTCTCCGTCTCGCAAGGATCTAACTACTGCAAGAACAACACAATAGACACAAGGTTTATACTGGTTCGGGCCACCATTGTGGTGTAATACCCTACTCCAGTGTGGTGGGTGGATTGCCTCTTGGGCTGATGAGGAAGAACAGTACAAAGGGGGAACGGCCTCGCGAGGGCCTGTTCTTAGCCAGGGGATGAACTGCTAGGGGGAGTTCGATCGCCCTTCTCTCTCTCTCTCTACTTGCTTCTACTGGTTCCTTGGTACTCGATCAGATCGGATTCTAGATCATGAATGCGGTGGATCCTAGATGCCTCTACTCTGTGGGTGGCTAGCCCTATTTATAGGCAAAGGCCCTGGGCCTCTTCCAAAATATTGAGCGGGAAGGGCGCCAACAATTGGCCAATTTGAAGGGGAACATCTGATACACTTATCCTGACTAAAGTCGGTCTTCGCCTGCCAAAGGCTCTGGTGATGACGCTGGCTTGGGCTCCACAATGACTTCCTCCTTGTCGCGGAGCTGGTCTTGATCTCGTTGCACCGAAATGGGTGCCTTTGCTTGATCCTCTCGCCTGCGCTTGCCCCCTTTGCACCAAAGAGGAAAGGGGGGACACTGCGCGAGCTGGCGCCCGCCTGGCATCCTTGATCGTCATGGTTTGCGTCATGGGCACCTCGTGAGGTACCCCACCTTGATCTCTCCGCCTCCTCGCGAGCTAGCCTAAGGAGGCCGTGCTTGAGGAAGCGCCGTGTCGTCCGCCTCGCGAGGCTTGGCCCCTCACGAGGGTCTTGAGCCTTGTGTTGATGAAGATGGGCCATGCTGGGCCCCCACTCGAGCCACGCCGCAGGCCGCAGGCAGGCAAGTCTGGGGACCCCCGTTCCCAGAACGCCGACACAAAGTCCCAGTTATGGACCTAGTGCGTCATCATAACAGAGTTCTCTTGCAAAAATGGATATGTTTAGTGAAGTAGAATGGCAAAAATCGAGTGCGACTACACAAAAAATAGTCTGTAACTGTCGTTCGGAATCAGTTTTGCGCAGTTTTAACTGAAACATGGATATCTGACTCATACGGAGTCCGTTTTGGCTCCACAAGTAGTCAAAACGTTTGTGACGACCAAATTCTTTGAAGGATTCTTTCATAGGGAACTTTTGGAGAACTTATCTTAAGAAGTTCGTTCAGAAACTTGTATAGAAACTTTCTTAATGAGCGCTCGACAAACGCATTTCGAGAACAGACACAAAGTCCCAGCTATGGACCTAGTGCATCATCATAACCGAGGTCTCTTGCATTTCCCTACAAGTAATTGGATCTCATATGCAGATGTTTAGTGAAGTAGAATGGAAAAAATCGAGTGCAACTACAGAAGAACTAGTCTGTAACTGTCGTTCAGAATCAGTTTTGCGTAGTGTTAACTGAAACATGGATATCTGACTCATACGGAGTAAGTTTTGGCTCCACAAGTAGTCAAAACATTTGTGACGAACAGATGCTTCAAAGAATTCTTTCATAGGTAACTTTTGGAGAAATTTTCTTAAGGAGTTCTTTCAGAAACTTGTATAGAAACTTTCTTAATGAGCTCTCGACAAACGCATTTCGAGAACATACACAAAGTCCCAGCTATGGACCTAGTGCGTCATCATAACCGAGGTCTCTTGCATTTCCCTACAAGTAATTGGATCTCATATGGAGATGTTTAGTGAAGTATAATGGAATAAATCGAGTGCAACTACACAAGAA
This sequence comes from Aegilops umbellulata, assembly GCA_032464435.1. Classification (NCBI taxonomy): domain Eukaryota; kingdom Viridiplantae; phylum Streptophyta; class Magnoliopsida; order Poales; family Poaceae; genus Aegilops; species Aegilops umbellulata. The sequence goes on along the minus strand of CP136056.1, from coordinate 343,111,796 downwards.
CTAGTCTGTAACTATCATTCAGAATCAGTTTTGCGCAATGTTAACCGAAACATGGATATCTGACTCAAATGGAGTCCGTTTTGGCTCCACAAGTAGTCAAAACATTTGTGACGACCAGATGGTTCAAAGGACTCTTTCATAGGGAACTTTTGGAGAACTTTTCTGAAGGAGTTCGTTCAGAAACTTGTATATAAACTTTCTTAATGAGCTCTCAACAAACAAATTTCGAGAACATACACAAAGTCCCAGCTATGGACCTAGTGCATCATCATAACCGACTTCTCTTGCATTTCCCTACAAGTAATTGGATCTCATATGGAGATGTTTAGTGAATTATAATGGAAAAAATCAAGTGCAACTACACAAGAACTAGTCTGTAGCTGTCGTTCGGAATCAGTTTTGCGTAGTGTTAACTGAAAAATGGATATCTGACTCATACGGAGTCCGTTTTGGCTCCACAAGTAGTCAAAATTTTTGTGACGACCAGATGCTTCAAAGGATTCTTTCATAGGGAACTTTTGGAGAACTTTTCTTAAGGAGTTCGTTCAGAAACTTGTATAGTATCTTTCTTAATGAGCTCTCGACAAACGCTTTTCGAGAACATACACAAAGTCCCAGCTATGGACCTAGTGCGTCGTCATAACAGAGTTCTCTTGCATTTCCCTACAAGTAATTGGATCTAATATGGAGATGTTTAGTGAAGTAGAATGGCCAAAATCGAGTGCGACTACACAAGAACTAGTCTGTAACTGTCGTTCGGAATCAGTTTTGCGCAGTGTTAACTGAAACATGGATATCTGACTCATACGGAGTCCGTTTTGGATCCACAAGTAGTCAAAACGTTTGTGACGACCAGATGCTTCGAATGATTCTTTCGTAGGGAACTTTTGGAGAACTTATCTTAAGGAGTTCGTTCAGAAACTTGTATAGAAACTTTCTTAATAAGCACTCGACAAACGCATTTCGAGAACACACACAAAGTCCCAGCTATGGACCTAGTGCATCACCATAACTGAGGTCCCTTGCATTTCCCTACAAGTAATTGGATCTCATATGGAGATGTTTAGTGAAGTAGAATGGAAAAAATCGAGTGCAACTACACAAGAACTAGTCTATAACTATCGTTCAGAATCAGTTTTGTGCAGTGTTAACTGAAACATGGATATCTGACTCATATGGAGTCCATTTTGGCTCCACAAGTAGTCAAAACGTTTGTGACAACCAGATGCTTCAAAGGATTCGTTCATAGGGAACTTTTGGAGAACCTTTCTTAAGGAGTTCGTTTAGAATGATGTATAGAAACTTTCTTAATGAGCTCTCGACAAATGCATTTCGAGAAGATACACAAAGTCCCAGCTATGGACCTAGTGCGTCATCATAACTAAGGTCTCTTGCATTTACCTACAAGTAATTGGATCTCATATGGAGATGTTTAGTGAACTAGAATGGAAAAACTGAGTGCAACTATACAAGAACTAGTTTGTAACTGTCGTTCGGAATCAGTTTTGCGTAGTTTTAACTGATACATGGATATCTGACTCATACGGAGTAAGTTTTGGCTCCACAAGTAGTCAAAACATTTGTGACGACCAGATTCTTCAAAGAATTCTTTCATAGGTAACTTTTGGAGAAATTTTCTTAAGGAGTTTTTTCAGAAACTTGTATAGAAACTTTCTTAATGAGCTCTCGACAAACGCATTTCGAGAACATACACAAATTCCCAGCTATGGACCTAGTGCGTCATCATAACCGAGGTCTCTTGAATTTCCTTACAAGTAATTGGATCTCATATGGAGATGTTTAGTGAAGTATAATGGAATAAATCGAGTGCAACTACACAAGAACTAGTGTGTAACTATCGTTCAGAATCAGTTTTGCGCAATGTTAAGTGAAACATGGATATCTGACTCATATGGAGTCCATTTTGGCTCCACAAGTAGTGTGACACCCCAAAAATTTTGACCTTGTTTTATTAATTAAAATTTTGCTAGGATTTAAAACTTTAATTTTTTTTGAGCTCTCTTTTTATTTTTGAACCATTTTTCCCTTGGTCTTTATGGAGTTTTTTTTCCAATAAAGAGAACCTTTCAAATATGTTTTTGGGCTTGTTTAAACCTCTCAAGAAAAACTTTTCTTTTATTAGTAGAGCAAATTTACATAATTAATTTGCTTGCTCTTTATTTTCTTGAAAATGGTTTTTACAGGTTAAATGGCCATATTTGAACTACAACCTCATTAAGAATTTATTCAAAAATCCCACCAAAATTTGGAGATGTCATGTGATGTTTTTAAATCACCTTTGTACAAAACTAACTTTCATTCATAAAATATTTTGAGCTCTACACCCAATTTTCTTCTCTGGTCCAGTGGGCAATCTTTCACTACAACCCATTTAAATACTTCTTTCTAGCCTCCACCAAAATTATGGTATGTTAGTAGCAGCTTATGATTCAACTTTATGCAAAAACCCAGTGAGGTCCTTTGAAAAATTTGAGTGAATCAACCTCATCTTCATTCTGGCCCAACTTGCTGGTTTGTACAGCAACCACATTTTTAGTTGCTCCTTTACCCATGATTCCTTTTCCTGCTAATAGCCCTCCCTGTTAAACCCCTAAGTCCAGGAGCATGCAACCATTGGCATATTTTTGATTCATGAAACAATGCCATCCACCTCCTGTCCAGATTTGGAGTTCTGCAAAACTTGCACTAGCAAGTTTGTGCTTTCCACCAACTAACCTCACCACCCTCTTTTGCAATCAAAGAGACACTGATCTGGAGAATTTGACCCCTCCAAGAACTACCTAGATGACCTTAGCATTTTATCAAACACCCTGTGGGCATGATCAGTTTTGACATGAGTTTTTGTTTGCACTATGATCTTGACCACCTGCCCAGGCCACCTTGTCCCTTGAGTTTCCCTCCAGCTCCAACCTAGCCCTGTTGCGTGCCAACCTCTCCTGTGACCTGTAGCATGCCACGGCATTGCGTCGAACACCTTCCGTGCGTGCACTGGACGCGCCCAGAGCGCGCGTATTGCACGAACCTGACCGAGCCGACACGCTGCCCCCCCTGGTTTTGGCTCGCTCTGCGGCACCACGCCACGCGCTACCCTCCTCACAGCATCGCGCCAAGCCGCCCTGGCAGCCAACAGCGCCACCGCCAGAGCGTTTTTGGCGGCACGCCGGCGTCGGCCGACAGCCGCTGCTCCGTCCAGCGCCGCCCAAGCCACCCCGGCTCGCCACCTGGCCCCTTGAACAGCCCGAGCTCATCCGCAGCCTTGTCCACTAGCGCCCGTCGCCGCCACGTCGCCCTGCAGCACAGAGAGGTGGTTCGCCGCCGTTCTTATCCCCACCGCCGCAGCACCGACCTCGTCGAGCTATAAAAGAGGTTCCCGAACTCCCCCCGAGCACGAAGGCGACCTCAGGCCACCCATATGGCGCTCCCCTAGCTCGCATTCGACCCAGGGAAGCTTTCTTCCCCGTCTCCGGCAACTCCTACCGCCGCCACTGCCCCGGCCGTTCCGGCGCCACCAAGGCTTCCCCCGCTTCGTTCTCTTCACCAGAAAACTCTCCTTCCTCCCACGAACCCAACCCCCTACTCAATTTTGATCGGGAACCACTGTGGCCCAAAAATCACTCCACTCCCGAAGCCTCCTCCGCCGCGAAGCTCGCCGCCGGCAGCTCCCGCCGCCCCCACCTGCATGGCAACCACCGGAAGGATCGCCCTGGAGTGGTGGATCCATCCCCGCCCTCGAAGCCCCGCGAGGAGCCGCCAGTCGCCGGCGACGATCGCCGGAGCTCCACCTCCGCTCGGGACAGAGGAAGGAGAGGGAGAAGGACTAGTCAAACCTGACTAGTGGGCCCCCTGGACCCACTGTCAGTGGCAACCGCGCCATCCACGTGTTTAAGTGGAAGCGTAAACCCCACAGTACATCTCCCCTACACCGAAAGCGTATTCTGTCCGAATCGTTTTCTTTTATATATATATTTTAAAAACAGATATGACTAAACTTTGACCGACAATAACTTTTTAAATATAACTCCAAATGAATTAATTATTTTTCCTACATCTCTCAAATTCTGTCTAGTTTATTTTAAGATTTATTTGAAAATTTTCCAAACAACTTTTTGTGCTGTTTTTGAAATATGTGTTGTTTGCATATATTTTTGAAAATAGGATTTTGGAAGAGAAGAAAAACTTCCAAAACTTTTGGAGAGCACCCCCACCTCTCCACACCTTTAAGGCAAGCATTCTGAACCCCGGAAAAATATGTTAGTGTGATGATTGACACGTTTATAAATACCACCTCGTTTCGGAGTAGTGTTATTTCATGTGATATGATCTTTTGCATGGATGCATTATGTGGATTTCCTTGCTGTTGGAAATGAGCATACCCGTGTGATGGCAATCATCCTCATGTGCCTTACATGCATGCCGGTAAGGAATCCGGGAAAGCCTCTGCCTTGGGTAGGTGTGAGCTTGTCGCCGGTCTCTGTCGGGACGGTTACATCCGGTATGGCATGGTAAGGTATAATGAGTGGTGATTTGTTGGTTGAAGTATTTTTGTTGTGCTAACCATGCAGGGAACCTTTATAAGCCTCCTGAGTCGGCCATAGATCGAGTCTTGTTCCGGTAACCCCCATACTTGTTTCGTACTGCCACTAGTCCCTACCGTAGGAGGGTATGGTTCAGTAAGTTGATACCCTTGTCTTGGCACACACCGTATAGAGATACCATGGTGGAAGATACCGGCTGCATCCGGTAGGCAGGCCACCTGGTCCGGGGGCATGGGTGTATCCGGTTGGGACCGAGAGGGGGATACCCCTTAGAACACGCAGTAGAAATTTGATCCCATGCTACGTCGAGGTTGTAGCCTCCCCACTTAGAGTTTTCTTGACAGGTGTCGTGGGTGATTCCAGACATCGGCGAGTTGAGCTGGTGTGTGCAAGTCAGGTGTGTTTTCAATTAAAAGACCGTAGACGGAATTAGTCCCGATGGACTAAAGGAATCCATTACTCGTGGGTAAAGAGTACACCCTCTGCAGAGATCAAACCTATTCGAATAGCCGTGTCCATGGTTAAGGATTACAGTCTGGGATGGGTCAAGTGTCGGTCTTAGTGTCGGTCTTCAGAGGAGAAACCACTAAAACTTGATTATTAATTATGATTTGTGATGTATGATGGTTATGATTGTTATTATCTATATGGACTAACCATTTTGCATGATTTGAAATAATAAATATCCCTGGGACGGTACCACCTCCTGGATATTCACTATGATAATTTCATTTTTTATATAAAGCCCTTCATGTGGTGTCGCTCAGACGCCCGACTGTGGCATTTCTTTTAAAGCCCTTTATGTGGTGTCGCTCAGACGCCCGACTGTGGCATTTCTTTTAAAGCCCTTTATGTGGTGTCGCTCAGGCGCCCGACTGTGGCATTTCTTTTAAAGCCCTTTATGTGGTGTCGCTCAGACGCCCGACTGTGGCATTTCTTTTAAAGCCCTTTATGTGGTGTCGCTCAGACGCCCGACTGTGGTATTTCTTTTAAAGCCCTTTATGTGGTGTCGCTCAGACGCCCGACTGTGGCATTTCTTTTAAAGCCCTTTATGTGGTGTCGCTCAGACGCCCGACTGTGGCATTTCTTTTAAAGCCCTTTATGTGGTGTCGCTCAGACGCCCGACTGTGGCATTTCTTTAAAAGCCCTTTATGTGGTGTCGCTCACGCGCCCGACTGTGGCATTTCTTTTAAAGCCCTTTATGTGGTGTCGCTCAGACGCCCGACTGTGGCATTTCTTTTAAAGCTCTTTATGTGGTGTCGCTCAGACGCCCGACTGTGGTATTTCTTTTAAAGCCCTTTATGTGGTGTCGCTCAGACGCCCGACTGTGGTATTTCTTTTAAAGCCCTTTATGTGGTGTTGCTCAGACGCCCGACTGTGGCATACTCTTTTTCACTATCCTTTCGAGACGTCGCTTCAGACATCCGATCGGCACACCTTATTTTTATTTGGTCATTGCATAAATTTCCGGTTGCATATGAATAATCTGCTTGCATGCATCAAGATATTTATTTTCATGACTAACTAAGTGAGCATAAGAATATTGCAAAGCATGATTATCAATGGTTATATTATACATGTGTTCTTAATGTTTGCGAGTACATTCAAAGTACTCACTGGCTTGTCCCTGGCTATTGTCTTGGCCAGATTACTTGCTTGGAGAGGAGCGTTGCGACAACAGCCTTGGAACCTAAGCAACGGTGATAGCAGCCTCACGAAGATAGGAGTTAACCTGGTCAGCTGTTCCCGTGGGAAATGGAGTCCCATAGACCGTGGTGATCCACAAACCGCTTCCGCCCTCAACCACTAGAAACCATTTGTTGTACCCATAGGACACAATGGTCTTGTACTACATATTTTGTACCTTTGCTTGGAACTTCTGTAACAAGTTGGTGCCTCATCAGCTAAAAGTAATCCTGGGGCTGATGAGCTCGACGACCATTTTCTGGAAATTAATGCCCGGAAAACCGGTCGCGACAGACTTGGTATCAGATCCAGGCTGACCATTGGCTAATCCTATCTTAGCCAGGTCAATGAACCTAGGCAAACCAACCCACCAAGCCTTAACCAAACCCCAGCCGAGCTTCTCCTGCAAGATAGCCCCGCAGTGACCCGACACCTTTTGGCAGTCGGTGCCCAACCTACCAACATAGCCGTCGATCACGCGGCAGTGATCGGCCCCCCCTAAATAGTCCTTTCTCGCAAGCGTATGAAGGAAGACTCCGTCCCCTTTTTCCTATAAAAAGGGCACGCTAGCCTCGACATCCACAAGGCACGCCCGCATGGATGTAAACGAGGTAGACTAAGTAACCCGAGTTGTATCGAGTCTCAGTGTACCCTCGCTTTGTAACCGTGTGGCCTTGTGAATAAACGCTGCTAGTTGTCATGCCTCTGCTTTAATAGTAACCTTGTCTAAACACCCATATCAGTGTGAGATTACTACCCCTGGCGCAGTTACCAAAAGCCTTCCCGACAATCCCACAGTCACACGTCACCTCGGTGAAATATGTGTATCTGTGGCATTGACTTCGACCCACGGAACAGAGCTGGAAGTTTCGTTACCACTCACCACGGTAGAAATAACCCAACTCCGGTGCTATAAAGAGGTCATCGCGTGACCTTGCCAAACACTTCTCATCTTGTACACCATACTCACAACCATTTCTTGCCATGCCGACACCCAGCATTTACCTGAGAACCCCAGATGCAACCCCGGGTAGTTTTGTCAAGATATTGTGGGATTTTACCTGCGGTACCATGGGCGCTACCCAGCCACCCCAGTACGAGTTGTTCAAATCGAGGATCACCCATTCCACCTCGAGATATTGGGCAGCAGTGCACATCCCTCCCGTGAACTCAAACCAAGACCCAACAGAGGTCTCCTTCGTGGGGAAATCTATGCCAACCCCACAAATGGCCGTGGAAGCTGCGGCTTACGAAGCGCTTGCCCGCCTTCGATTCGCGGTGCCCTATGCCAGCGAACGAGGGTATTATTACTTCCCGAGCCGTGTAGCGCCCGGAGGAGTAACATCGTTTCCCGGTGTACGAATCGAGAGAGACCCCGTCCTGGCCAACCTTGTCCAGTACGTCATCGCTCAAGAGAGTTTGACCCAACGCGTGATGGGTTATCTCCAGAGCCTCGCAGATTTAAATCCTCAGATCGCCATCGGCAGATCACTGAGGCCCGACCAGGAGAGACACATGCATCGACTAGTCAATCCACTGTCCCCGATAGAAGAAGAATGTGTCTCAGTGCCTGAAACATTCTCTCGAGACCCCGTCCAGCTACCCTTTGCACTATAAGACGTCGCTGCTACATTTTAGTTTGTTGCAACATTTAATTATCCGAGGTAACTTGTGCGTGGTAACCGAGTGTGTGCTTTGAGTAAATCTTTATTAATGAGTGATCCTGTTGCATTATTGTTTTCTCCCGCAATTAATCCTGGAATAAGTTTTCTTTTCGCTAAACCGCTACTTCTGCATCTTCTCACGACATGGACTATTTTATTACACACAGCACAACGACCACAGACTCTCGACCATCATCAACCAAGCGCATACACTGTTTACAAAAGCTTTGCAACAGTGTTACATCTGGCTAACCACCCTCTAACAACATTTAGCACCCGGCACACCCCACCTAATCCTCGTGATCGTCACCACCGCGGAGAGCCAACACCCGAGCAGCAGCATCACCACGCTCGTCGAGGATCATCGCGCACAGGAGCACGGAGAGCCCCAGAAGTGTCGCCAGCCCTCCGCATATCAGGATCGCGAACCAGTCCGGCATCGCCTCCGCCATTAGAGCCTCACCCGAGCTCCTGTTAGCAGTAATGGAGGAAGAAGGAGGAAGAGAAGCAAGGCCAGGTGAGAGAGACACCTCGGCCGTTTTATAGCTTGAGCTCGGTGTTCGGTGGGAAAAGTCCACCAACGCCGCACGTCGCCCGATCGCCGGTGCTCGGAGTCGAATCCGCGAGTAGTGCCAACAGCACGCTGGCCCGCGAGGTGAGAGCACACTGCCCCGGCAGCTAGCACGCCGCGCACTACTGCGGTACGGCCTAGATGCCCTACACGCTAGACGTCGCCGGTGGAGAAATCGTGGGAAAACGTGCGGGAGAGAGGAAGAGGAGAGGAACACAGGAAGAAGAAGAGGCCGACAGTGGGCCCTGGGTCCACCTGTCAGCCAGAAAGAGCACTGTGCTCTCGGGTACGACCAGCGCATGATTAAATTTAGAAATTATTCTAAATTTATATCCAGTGTAGAAATCTCACGTTTTTGTCTCGAAACGTAGATTTTTTTTCCACGCAGCGCCAGTTTTCTCAGTGTGGTTTTTCACCACCTATTGCCCTCTCACTGTAGCCACATTTTATTGCATATGTTTCTTCTTAAAACAACTTTTAACGAATCTCGAGGACGAGATTTTTCTTAAGGGGGGTAGTATTGTGACACCCCAAAATTTTTGACCTTGTTTTATTAATTAAAATTTTGCCAGGATTTAAAACTTTAATTTTTTTTGAGCTCTCTTTTTATTTTTGAATCATTTTTCCCTTGGTCATTATGGAGTTTTTTCCCCAATAAAGAGAACCTTTCAAATATGTTTTTGGGCTTGTTTAAACCTCTCAAGAAAAACTTTTCTTTTATTAGTAGAGCAAATTTACATAATTAATTTGCTTGCTCTTTATTTTCTTGAAAATGGTTTTTACAGGTTAAATGGCCATATTTGAACTACAACCTCATTAAGAATTTATTAAAAAAATCCCACCAAAATTTGGAGATGTCATGTGATGTTTTTAAATCACCTTTGTACAAAAATAACTTTCATTCATAAAATATTTTGAGCTCTACACCCAATTTTCTTCTCTGGTCCAGTGGGCAATTTTGCACTACAACCCATTTAAATACTTCTTTCTAGCCTCCACCAAAATTATGGTATGTTAGTAGCAGCTTATGATTCAACTTTATGCAAAAACCCAGTGAGGTCCTTTGAAAAATTTGAGTGAATCAACCTCATCTTCATTCTGGCCCAACTTGCTGGTTTGTACAGCAACCACATTTTTAGTTGCTCCTTTACCCATGATTCCTTTTCCTGCTTATAGCCCTCCCTGTTAAACCCCTAAGTCCAGGAGCATGCAACCATTGGCATATTTTTGATTCATGAAATAATGCCATCCACCTCCTGTCCAGATTTGGAGTTCTGCAAAACTTGCACTAGCAAGTTTGTGCTTTCCACCAACTAACCTCACCACCCTCTTTTGCAATCAAAGAGACACTGATCTGGAGAATTTGACCCCTCCAAGAACTACCTAGATGACCTTAGCATTTTATCAAACACCCTGTGGGCATGATCAGTTTTGACATGAGTTTTTGTTTGCACTGTGATCTTGACCACCTGACCAGGCCACCTTGTCCCTTGAGTTTCCCTCCAGCTCCAACCTAGCCCTGTTGCGTGCCAACCTCTCCTGTGACCTGTAGCATGCCACGGCATTGCGTCGAACACCTTCCGTGCGTGCACTGGACACGCCCAGAGCGCGCGTATTGCACGAACCTGACCGAGCCGACACGCTGGCCCCCCTGGTTTTGGCTCGCTCTGCGGCACCACGCCACGCGCTACCCTCCTCACAGCATCGCGCCAAGCCGCCCTAGCAGCCAACAACGCCACCGCCAGAGTGTTTTTGGCGGCACGCCGGCGTCGTACGACAGCCGCTGCTGCGTCCAGCGCCGCCCAAGCCACCCCGGCTCGCCACCTGGCCCCTTGAACAGCCCGAGCTCATCCGCAGCCTTGTCCACTAGCGCCTTTCGCCGCCACGTCGCCCTGCAGCACAGAGAGGCGGTTCGCTGCCGTTCTTATCCCCACCGCCGCAGCACCGACCTCGTCGAGCTATAAAAGAGGTTCCCGAACTCCCCCCGAGCACGCAGGCGACCTCAGGCCACCCGTATGGCGCTCCCCTAGCTCGCATTCGACCCAAGGAAGCTTTCTTCCCCGTCTCCGGCAACTCCTGCCGCCGCCACTGCCCCGGCCGTTCCGGCGCCACCAAGGCTTCCCCCGCTTCGTTCTCTTCACCAGAAAACTGACCTTCCTCCCATGAACCCACCCCCCTACTCAATTTTGATCGGGAACCACCGTGGCCCAAAAATCACTCCGCTCCCGAAGCCTCCTCCGCCGCGAAGCTCGCCGCCGGCAGCTCCCGCCGCCCCCACCTGCCTGGCAACCACCGGAAGGATCGCCCTGGAGTGGCGGATCCATCCCCGCCCTCGAAGCCCCGCGAGGAGCCGCCAGTCGCCGGCGACGATCGCCGGAGCTCCGCCTCCGCTCGGGACAGAGGAAGGAGAGGGAGAAGGACTAGTCAAACCTGACTAGTGGGCCCCCTAGACCCACTGTCATAGGCAACCGCGTCGTCCAAGTGTTTAACTGGAAGCGTAAACCCCAAAGTACGTCTCCCCTACACCGAAAGCGTATTCTGTCCGAATCGTTTTCTTTTATATATATATTTTAAAAACAGATTTGACTAAACTTTGACCAACTATAACTTTTTAAATATAACTCCAAATAAATTAATTCTTTTTCCTACATCTCTCAAATTCTGTCTAGTTTATTTTAAGATTTATTTGAAAATTTTCCAAACAATTTTTGTGCTGTTTTTGAAATATGTGTTGTTTGCATATTTTTTTGAAAATAGGATTTTGGAAGAGAAGAAAAACTTCCAAAAAATTTTGGAGAGCACCCCCACCTCTCCACACCTTTAAGGCAAGCATTCTGAACCCCGGAAAAATATGTTAGTGTGATGATTGACACGTTTATAAATACCACCTCGTTTCGGAGTAGTGTTATTTCATGTGATATGATCTTTTGCATGGATGCATTATGTGGATTTCCTTGCTGTTGGAAATGAGCATACCCGTGTGATGGCAATCATCCTCATGTGCCTTACATGCATGCCTGTAAGGAATCCGGAAAGCCTCTGCCTTGGGTAGGTGTGAGCTTGTCGCCGGTCTCCGTCGGGACGGTTACATCCGGTATGGCATGGTAAGGTATAATGAGTGGTGATTTGTTGGTTGAAGTATTTTTGTTGTGCTAACCATGCAGGGAACCTTTATAAGCCTCCTGAGTCGGCCATAGATCGAGTCTTGTTCCGGTAACCCCCATACTTGTTTCGTACTGCCACTAGTCCCTACCGTAGGAGGGTATGGTTCAGTAAGTTGATAACCCTTGTCTTGGCACACACCGTACAGAGATACCATGGTGGAAGATACCGGCTGCATCCGGTAGGCAGGCCACCTGGTCCGGGGGCATGGGTGTATCCGGTTGGGACCGAGAGGGGGATACCCCTTAGAGTGCGCAGTAGAAATTTGATCCCATGCTACGTCGAGGTTGTAGCCTCCCCACTTAGAGATTGCTTGACAGGTGTCGTGGGTGATTCCAGACATCGGCAAGATGAGCTGGTGTGTGCAAGTCAGGTGTGTTTTCAATTAAAAGACCGTAGACGGAATTAGTCCCGATGGACTAAAGGAATCCGTTACTCGTGGGTAAAGAGTACACCCTCTGCAGAGATCAAACCTATTCGAATAGCCGTGTCCATGGTTAAGGATTACAGTCTGGGATGGGTCAAGTGTCGGTCTTAGTGTCGGTCTTCGGAGGAGAAACCACTAAAACTCGATTATTGATTATGATTTGTGATGTATGATGGTTATGATTGTTATTATCTATATGGAATAACCGTTTTGCATGATTTGAAATAATAAATATCCCTGGGACGGTACCACCTCCTGGATATTCACTATGATAATTTCATTTTTTATATAAAGCCCTTTATGTGGTGTCGCTCAGACGCCCGACTGTGGCATTTCTTTTAAAGCCCTTTATGTGGTGTCGCTCAGACGCCCGACTGTGGCATTTCTTTTAAAGCCCTTTATGTGGTGTCGCTCAGGCGCCCGACTGTGGCATCTCTTTTAAAGCCCTTTATGTGGTGTCGCTCAGACGCCCGACTGTGGCATTTCTTTTAAAGCCCTTTATATGGTGTCGCTCAGACGCTCAACTGTGGTATTTCTTTTAAAGCCCTTTATGTGGTGTCGCTCAGACGCCCGACTGTGGCATTTCTTTTAAATCCCTTTATGTGGTGTCGCTCAGACGCCCGACTGTGGCATTTCTTTTAAAGCCCTTTATGTGGTGTCGCTCAGACGCCCGACTGTGGCATTTCTTTTAAAGCCCTTTATGTGGTGTCGCTCAGGCGCCCGACTGTGGTATTTCTTTTAAAGCCCTTTATGTGGTGTCTCTCATACGCCCGACTGTGGCATTTCTTTTAAAGCCCTTTATGTGGTGTCGCTTAGACGCCCGACTGTGGTATTTCTTTTAAAGCCCTTTATGTGGTGTCGCTCAGACGCCCGACTATGGCATACTCTTTTTCACTATCCTTTCGAGACGTCGCTTCAGACATCCGATCGGCACACCTTATTTTTATTTGGTCATTGCATAAATTTCCGATTGTATATGAATAATCTGCTTGCATGCATCAAGATATTTATTTTCATGACTAACTAAGTGAGCATAAGAATATTGCAAAGCATGATTATCAATGATTATATTATACATGTGTTCTTAATGTTTGCGAGTACATTCAAAGTACTCACTGACTTGTCCCTGGCTATTGTCTTGGCCAGATTACTTGCTTGGAGAGGAGCGTTGCGACAACAGCCTCGGAACCTAAGCAACGGTGATAGCAACCTCGCGAAGATAGGAGTTAACCTGGTCAGCTGTTCCCGTGGGAAATGGAGTCCCATAGACCGTGGTGATCCACAAACCGCTTCCGCCCTCAACCACTAGAAACCATTTGTTGTACCCATAGGCCACAATGGTCTTGTACTACATATTTTGTACCTTTGCTTGGAATTTCTATAACAAGTTGGTGCCTCATCAGCTAAAAGTAATCCTGGGGCTGATGAGCTCGACGACCATTTTCTGGAAATTATTGCCCGGAAAACCGGTCGCGACAAGTAGTCAAAACATTTGTGACGACCAGATAGTTCAAAGGATTCTTTCATAGGGAACTTTTGGAGAACTTTTCTAAAGGAGTTCGTTCAAAAACTTGTATAGAAACTTTCTTAATGAGCTCTCGACAAACAAATTTCGAGAACATACACAAAGTCCCAGCTATGGACCTAGTGCGTCATCATAACCGAGGTCTCTTGCATTTCCCTACAAGTAATTGGATCTCATATGGAGATGTTCAGTGAAGTAGAATGGAAAAGATCGAGTGCAACTATACAAGAACTAGTCTCTAACTGTCATTCGGAATCAGTTTTGTGCAGTGTTAACTGAAACATGGATATCTGACTCATACGGAGTCCGTTTTGGCTCCACAAGTAGTCAAAACATTTGTGACGACCAGATGCTTCAAAGGATTCTTTCGTACGTAACTTTTGGAGAACTTATCTTAAGGAGTTCGTTCAGAAACTTGTATAGAAACTTTCTTAATGCGCTCTCGACAAACGCATTTCGAGAACATACACAAAGTCCCAGCTATGGACCTAGTTCATCATCATAATTGAGGTCTCTTGCATTACCCTACAAGTAATTGGATCTCATATGGATATGTTTAGTGAAGTAGAATGGAAAAAATTGAGTGCAACTACACAAGAACTAGTCTGTAACTGTCGTTCGGAATTAGTTTTGCGCAGTGTTGACTGAAACATGGATATCTGACTCATACGGAGTCCATTTTGGCTCCGCAAGAAGTCAATTCATTTGTGACAACCATATGCTTGAAAGGATTCTTTCATTGGGAACTTTTAGAGAACTTTTCTTAGGGAGTTCATTGAGAAACTTGTATAGAAACTTTCTTAATGAGCTCTCGACAAACGCATTTCGAGAACATACACAAAGTCCCAGCTATGAAACTAGTGCATCATCATAACAGAGGTCTCTTGCATTTCCCTACAAGTAATTGGATCTCATATGGAGATGTTTAGTGAAGTATAATGGAAAAAATCGAGTGCAACTATACAAGAACTAGTCTGTAGCTGTCGTTCGGAATCAGTTTTGCGCAGTGTTAACTGAAACATGGATATCTGACTCATACGGAGTCCGTTTTGGCTCCACAAGTAGTCAAAACGTTTGTGACGACTAGATACTTCAAAGGATTATTTCATAGGGAACTTTTGGAGAACTTTTCTTAAGGAGTTCGTTCAGAAACTTGTATAGAAACTTTCTTAATGAGCTCTCGACAAACGCTTTTCGAGAACATACACAAAGTCCCAGCTATGGACCTAGTGCGTCATCATAACAGAGTTCTCTTGCATTTCCCTACAAGTAATTGGATCTAATATGGAGATGTTTCGCGAAGTAGAATGGCAAAAATTGAGTGCAACTACACAAGATCTAGTCTGTAACTGTCGTTCGGTATTAGTTTTGCACAGTGTTAACTGAAACATGGATATCTGACTCATAAGAAGTCCGTTTTGGCTCCACAAGTAGTCAAAATGTTTGTGACGACAAGATGCTTCGAAGGATTCTTTCATAGGGAACTTTTGGAGAACTTATCTTAAGAAGTTCATTCGGAAACTTGTATTGAAACTTTCTTAATGAGCGCTCGACAAACGCATTTCGAGAACACACACAAAGTCCCACCTATGGACCTAATGCATCATCATAATCGAGGTCTCTTGCATTTCCCTACAAGTAATTGGATCTCATATGGAGATGTTTAGTGAAGTAGAATGGAAAAAATCGAGTGCAACTACACAAGGACTAGTCTGTAATTGTCATTCAGAATCAGTTTTGTGGAGTGTTAACTGAAACATAGATATCTGACTCATATGGAGTCCATTTTGGCTCCACAAGTAGTCAAAACGTTTGTGACGACCAGATGCTTCAAATGATTCTTTCATAGGGAACTTTTGGAGAACCTTTCTTAAGGAGTTCGTTTAGAATGATGTATAGAAATTTCTTAATGAGCTCTCGACAAATGCATTTCGAGAACATACACAAAGTTCCAGCTATGGACCTAGTGCGTCATCATAAGTAAGGTCTCTTTCATTTCCCTACAATTTATTGGATCTCATATGGAGATGTTTAGTGAAGTAGAATGGAAAAACTAGTGCAACTATACAAGAACTAGTCTGTAACTGTCGTTTGGAATCAGTTTTGCGCAGTGTTAACTGAAACATGGATATCTGACCCATACGGAGTCCGTTTTGGCTCCACAAGTAGTCAAAACATTTGTGACGACTAGATTCTTCAAAGGATTCTTTCATAGGTAACTTTTGGAGAACTTATCTTAAGGAGTTCGTTCAGAAACTTGTATAGAAAGTTTCTTAATGAGCTCTCGACAAACGCTTTTCGAGAACATACACAAAGTCCCAACTATGGACCTAGTGCGTCATCATAACAGAGTTCTCTTGCATTTCCCTACAAGTAATAGGATCTAATATGGAGAAGTTTCGCGAAGTAGAATGGCAAAAATTGAGTGCAACTACACAAGATCTAGTCTGTAACTGTCGTTCGGAATCAGTTTTGCGCAGTGTTAACTGAAACATGGATATCTGACTCATACAGAGTCCGTTTTGGCTCCAAAAGTAGTAAAAACGTTTGTGACGACAAGATGCTTGAAAGTATTCTTTCATAGGTAACTTTTAGAGAACTTTTCTTAAGGAGTTCATTGAGAAACTTGTATAGAAACTTTCTTAATGAGCTCTCGACAAACGCATTTCGAGAACATACACAAAGTCCCAGCTATGGACCTAGTGCATCATCTTAACCGAGGTCTCTTGCATTTCCCTACAAGTAATTGGATCTCATATGGAGATGTTTAGTGAAGTATAATGGAAAAAATCGAGTGCAACTACACAAGAACTAGTCTGTAGCTGTCGTTCGGAATCAGTTTTGCGCAGTGTTAACTGAAACATGGATATCTGACTCATACGGAGTCCGTTTTGGCTCCACAAGTTGTCAAAACGTTTGTGATGACCAGATACTTCAAAGGATTATTTCATAGGGAACTTTTGGAGAACTTTTCTTAAGGAGTTCGTTCAGAAACTTTCTTAATGAGCTCTCGACAAACGCTTTTTGAGAACATACACAAAGTCCCAGCTATGGACCTAGTGCGTCATCATAACAGAGTTCTCTTGCATTTCCCTACAAGTAGTTGGATCTAATATGGAGATGTTTCGCGAAGTAGAATGGCAAAAATTGAGTGCAACTACACAAGATCTAGTCTGTAACTGTCGTTCGGAATCAGTTTTGCGCACTGTTAACTGAAACATGGATATCTGACTCATACAGAGTCCGTTTTGGCTCCACAAGTAGGCAAAACGTTTGTGAGGACAAGATGCTTCGAAGTATTCTTTCATAAGGAACTTTTGGAGAACTTATCTTAAGAAGTTCGTTCGGAAACTTGTATAGAAACTTTATTAATGAGCGCTCGACAAACGCATTTCGAGAACACACACAAAGTCCCAGCTATGGACCTAATGCATCATCATAAACGAGGTCTCTTGCATTTCCCTACAAGTAATTGGATCTCATATGGAGATGTTTAGTGAAGTAGAATGGAAAAAATCGAGTGCAACTACACAAGAACTAGTCTGTAATTGTCGTTCAGAATCAGTTTTGTGCAGTGTTCACTGAAACATGGATGTCTGACTCATATGGAGTCCATTTTGGCTCCACAAGTAGTCAAAACGTTTGTGACGACCAGATGCTTCAAAGGATTCTTTCATAGGGAACTTTTGGAGAACCTTTCTTAAGGAGTTCGTTTAGAATGATGTATAGAAATTTCTTAATGAGCTCTCGACAAATGCATTTCGAGAACATACACAAAGTCCCAGCTATGGACCTGGTGCGTCGTCATAACTAAGGTCTCTTGCATTTCCCTACAAGTAATTGGATCTCATATGGAGATGTTTAGTGAAGTCGAATGGAAAAAATTAGTGCAACTATACAAGAACTAGTCTGTAACTGTCGTTTGGAATCAGTTTTGCGCAGTGTTAACTGAAACATGGATATCTGACTCATACGGAGTCCGTTTTGGCTCCAAAAGTAGTCAAAACATTTGTGACGACCAGATGCTTCAAAGGATTCTTTCATAGGGAACTTTTGGAGAACTTATCTTAAGGAGTTCGTTCAGAAACTTGTATAGAAAGTTTCTTAATGAGCTCTCGACAAACGCATTTCGAGAACATACACAAAGTCCCAGCTATGGACCTAGTTCATCATCATAATTGAGGTCTCTTGCATTACCCTACAAGTAATTGGATCTCATATGGATATGTTCAGTGAAGTAGAATGCAAAAAATTGAGTGCAACTACACAAGAACTAGTCTATAACTGTCGTTCGGAATTAGTTTTGCGCAGTGTTGACTGAAATATGGATATCTGACTCATACGGAGTCCGTTTTGGCTCCAAAAGTAGTCAAAACATTTGTGACGACCAGATGCTTCAAAGTATTCTTTCATAGGTAACTTTTAGAGAACTTTTCTTAAGGAGTTCATTGAGAAACTTGTATAGAAACTTTCTTAATGAGCTCTCGACAAACGCATTTCGAGAACATACACAAAGTCCCAGCTATGGACCTAGTGCATCATCTTAACCGAGGTCTCTCGCATTTCCCTACATGTAATTGGATCTCATATGGAGATGTTTATTGAAGTATAATGGAAAAAATCGAGTGCAACTACACAAGAACTAGTCTGTAGCTGTCGTTCGGAATCAGTTTTGAACAGGGTTAACTGAAACATGGATATCTGACTCATACGGAGTCCGTTTTGGCTCCACGAGTAGTCGAAACGTTTGTGACGACCAGATGCTTCAAAGGATTCTTTCATAGGGAACTTTTGGAGAACTTTTCTTAAGGAGTTCGTTCAGAAACTTGTATAGAAACTTTCTTAATGAGCTCTCGACAAACGCTTTTCGAGAACATACACAAAGTCCCAGCTATGGACCTAGTGCGTCATCATAACAGAGTTCTCTTGCATTTCCCTACAAGTAATTGGATCTAATAAGGAGATGTTTAGTGAAGTAGAATGGCAAAAAATGAGTGCAACTACACAAGAACTAGTCTGTAACTGTCGTTCGGAATCAGTTTTGCGCAGTGTTAACTTAAACATGGATATCTGACTCATACGGAGTCCGTTTTGGCTCCACAAGTAGTCAAAACGTTTGTGACGACCAGATGCTTCGAAGGATTCTTTCATAGGGAACTTTTGGAGAACTTATCTTAAGAAGTTCGTTCGGAAACTTTTATAGAAACTTTCTTAATGAGCACTCGACAAACGCATTTCGAGAACACACACAAAGTCCCAGCTATGGACCTAATGCATGATCATAACTGAGGTCTCTTGCATTTACCTACAAGTAACTTGATCTCATATGGAGATGTTTAGTGAAGTAGAATGGAAAAAATCAAGTGCAACTACACAAGAACTAGTCAATAACTGTCGTTCAGAATCAGTTTTGCGTAGTGTTAACTGAAACATGGATATCTGACTCATATGGAGTCCGTTTTGGCTCCATAATTAGTAAAAACGTTTGTGAAAACCAGATGCTTCAAAGGATTCCTTCATAGGGAACTTTTGGACAACTATTCTTAAGGAGTTCTTTCAGAAAGATGTATAGAAACTTTCTTAATGAGCTCTCGACAAATGCATTTCAAGAACATACACAAAGTCCCAGCTATGGACCTAGTGCGTCATCATAACTACGGTCTCTTGCATTTCCCTACAAGTAATTGGATCTCATATGGATATGTTTAGTGAAGTAGAATGGAAAAAATGAGTGCAACTATACAAGAACTAGTCTTTAACTGTCGTTCGGAATCAGTTTTGCGTAGTGTTAACTGAAACATGGATATCTGACTCATACGGAGTAAGTTTTGGCTCCACAAGTAGTCAAAACATTTGTGACGAACAGATGCTTCAAAGAATTCTTTCATAGGTAACTTTTGGAGAAACTTTCTTAAGGAGTTCGTTCAGAAACTTGTATAGAAACTTTCTTAATGAGCTCTCGACAAACGCATTTTGAGAACATACACAAAGTCCCAGCTATAGACCTAGTGCGTCATCATAACCAAGGTATCTTGCATTTCCCTACAAGTAATTGGATCTCATATGGAGATGTTTAGTGAAGTATAATGGAATAAATCGAGTGCAACAACACAAGAACTAGTCTGTAACTATCGTTCAGAATCAATTTTGCGCAGTGTTAACTGAAACATGGATATCTGACTCATATGGAGTCCGTTTTGGCTCCACAAGTAGTCAAAACATTTGTGACGACAAGATGCTTCAAAGGATTCTTTCATAGGTAACTTTTGGAGAACTTTTCTGAAGGAGTTCGTTCAGAAACTTGTATAGAAACTTTCTTAATGAGCTCTCGACAAACACTTTTCAAGAACATACACAAAGTCCCAGCTATGGACCTAGTGCGTCATCATAACAGAGTTCTCTTGCATTTCCCTACAAGTAATTGGATCTAATATGGAGATGTTTAGTGAAGTAGAATGGCAAAAAATGAGTGCAACTACACAAGAACTAGTCTGTAACTGTCGTTCGGAATCAGTTTTGCGCAGTGTTAACTTAAACATGGATAGCTGACTCATACGGAGTCCGTTTTAGCTCCACAAGTAGTCAAACCGTTTGTGACGACCAGATGCTTCAAAGGATTCTTTCATAGGGAACTTTTGGAGAACTTTTCTGAAGGAGTTCGTTCAGAAACTTGTATAGAAACTTTCTTAATGAGCTGTCGACAAACAAATTTCGAGAACACACACAAAGTCCCAGCTATGGACCTAGTGCGTCATCATAACCGAGGTCTCTTGCATTTCCCTAAAAGTAATTGGATCTCATATGGAGATGTTTAGTGAAGTAGAATGGAAAAGATCGAGTGCAACTATACAAGAACTAGTCTGTAACTGTCGTTCAGAATCAGTTTTGCGCAGTGTTGACTGAACCATGGATATCTGACTCATACGGAGTCCATTTTGGCTCCACAAGAAGTCAATTCATTTGTGACAACCATATTCTTGAAAGGATTCTTTCATTGGGAACTTTTAGAGAACTTTTCTTAGGGAGTTCTTTGAGAAACTTGTATAGAAACTTTCTTAATGAGCTCTCGACAAACGCATTTCGAGAACATACACAAAGTCCCAGCTATGGACCTAGTGCATCATCATAACCGAGGTCTCTTGCATTTCCCTACAAGTAATTGGATCTCATATGGAGATGTTTAGTGAAGTATAATGGAATAAATCGAGTGCAACAACACAAGAACTAGTCTGTAACTATCGTTCAGAATCAATTTTGCGCAGTGTTAACTGAAACATGGATATCTGACTCATATGGAGTCCGTTTTGGCTCCACAAGTAGTCAAAACATTTGTGACGACAAGATGCTTCAAAGGATTCTCTCATAGGGAACTTTTGGAGAACTTCTCTGAAGGAGTTCGTTCAGAAACTTGTATAGAAACTTTCTTAATGAGCTCTCGACAAACAAATTTCGAGAACACACACAAAGTCCCAGCTATGGACCTAGTGCGTCATCATAACCGAGGTCTCTTGCATTTCCCTAAAAGTAATTGGATCTCATATGGAGATGTTTAGTGAAGTAGAATGGAAAAGATCGAGTGCAACTATACAAGAACTAGTCTGTAACTGTCGTTCGGAAACAGTTTTGCGCAGTGTTGACTGAAACATGGATATCTGACTCATACGGAGTCCATTTTGGCTCCAGAAAAAGTAAATTCATTTGTGACAACCATATGCTTGAAAGGATTCTTTCATTGGGAACTTTTAGAGAACTTTTCTTAGGGAGTTCATTGAGAAACTTGTATAGAAACTTTCTTAATGAGCTCTCGACAAACGCATTTCGAGCACATACACAAAGTCCCAGCTATGGACCTAGTGCATCATCATAACCGAGGTCTCTTGCATTTCCCTACAAGTAATTGGATCTCATATGGAGATGTTTAGTGAAGTATAATGGAAAAACTCAATTGCAACTACACAAGAACTAATCTGTAGCTGTCGTTCGGAATCAGTTTTGCGCAGTGTTAACTGAAACATGGATATCTGACTCATACGGAGTCCGTTTTGGCTCCACAAGTAGTCAAAACTTTTGTGACGACCAGATACTTCGAAGGATTATTTCATAGGGAACTTTTGGAGAACTTTTCTTAAGGAGTTCGTTCAGAAACTTGTATAGAAACTTTCTTAATGAGCTCTCGACTAACGCTTTTCGAGAACATACACAAAGTCCCAACTATGGACCTAGTGCGTCATCATAACAGAGTTCTCTTGCATTTCCCTACAAGTAATAGGATCTAATATGGAGAAGTTTCGCGAAGTAGAATGGCAAAAATTGAGTGCAACTACACAAGATCTAGTCTGTAACTGTCGTTCGGAATCAGTTTTGCGCAGTGTTAACTGAAACATGGATATCTGACTCATACAGAGTCCGTTTTGGCTCCAAAAGTAGTAAAAACGTTTGTGACGACAAGATGCTTCAAAGTATTCTTTCATAGGTAACTTTTAGAGAACTTTTCTTAACGAGTTCATTGAGAAACTTGTATAGAAACTTTCTTAATGAGCGCTCGACAAACGCATTTCGAGAACATACACAAAGTCCCAGCTATGGACCTAGTGCATCATCTTAACCGAGGTCTCTTGCATTTCCCTACAAGTAATTGGATCTCATATGGAGATGTTTAGTGAAGTATAATGGAAAAAATCGAGTGCAACTACACAAGAACTAGTCTGTAGCTGTCGTTCGGAATCAGTTTTGAACAGGGTTAACTGAAACATGGATATCTGACTCATACGGAGTCCGTTTTGGCTCCACGAGTAGTCGAAACGTTTGTGACGACCAGATGCTTCAAAGGATTCTTTCATAGGGAACTTTTGGAGAACTTTTCTTAAGGAGTTCGTTCAGAAACTTGTATAGAAACTTTCTTAATGAGCTCTCGACAAAGGCATTTCGAGAACATACACAAAGTCCCAGCTATGGACCTAGTGCGTCATCATAACAGAGTTCTCTTGCATTTCCCTACAAGTAATTGGATCTCATATGGAGATGTTTAGTGAAGTAGAATGGAAAAAATTAGTGCAACTACACAAGAACTAGTCTGTAACTGTCGTTTGGAATCAGTTTTGCGAGTGTTAACTGAAACATGGATATCTGACTCATACGGAGTCCGTTTTGGCTCCACAAGTAGTCAAAACATTTGTGACGACCAGATGCTTCAAAGTATTCTTTCATATGTAACTTTTAGAGAAATTTTCTTAAGGAGTTCATTGAGAAACTTGTATAGAAACTTTCTTAATGAGCTCTCGACAAACGCATTTGGAGAACATACACAAAGTCCCAGCTATGGACCTAGTGCATCATCTTAACCGAGGTCTCTTGCATTTCCCTACAAGTAATTGGATCTCATATGGAGATGTTTAGTGAAGTATAATGGAAAAAATCGAGTGCAACTACAGAAGAACTAGTCTGTAGCTGTCGTTCGGAATCAGTTTTGCGCAGGGTTAACTGAAACATGGATATCTGACTCATACGGAGTCCGTTTTGGCTCCACGAGTAGTCGAAACGTTTGTGACGACCAGATGCTTCAAAGGATTCTTTCATAGGGAACTTTTGGAGAACTATTCTTAAGGAGTTCGTTCAGAAACTTGTATAGAAACTTTTTTAATGAGCTCTCGACAAACACTTTTCGAGAACATACACAAAGTCCCAGCTATGGACCTAGTGCGTCATCATAACAGAGTTCTCTTGCATTTCCCTACAAGTAATTGGATCTAATATGGAGATGTTTAGTGAAGTAGAATGGCAAAAAATGAGTGCAACTACACAAGAACTAGTCTGTAACTGTCGTTCGGAATCAGTTTTGCGCAGTGTTAACTTAAACATGGATATCTGTCTCATACGGAGTCCGTTTTAGCTCCACAAGTAGTCAAAACGTTTGTGACGACCATATGCTTCGAAGGATTCTTTCATAGGGAACTTTTGCAGAACTTATCTTAAGAAGTTCGTTCGGAAACTTGTATAGAAAGTTTCTTAATGAGCGCTCGACAAACGCATTTCGAGAACACACACAAAGTCCCAGCAATGGACCTAATGCATCATCATAACCGAGGTCTCTTGCATTT
This sequence comes from Aegilops umbellulata, assembly GCA_032464435.1. Lineage (NCBI taxonomy): Eukaryota > Viridiplantae > Streptophyta > Magnoliopsida > Poales > Poaceae > Aegilops > Aegilops umbellulata. Next base: position 343,088,108 of record CP136056.1, on the reverse strand, counting down.
CCCTAAAAGTAATTGGATCTCATATGGAGATGTTTAGTGAAGTAGAATGGAAAAGATCGAGTGCAACTATACATGAACTAGTCTGTAACTGTCGTTCGGAATCAGTTTTTCGCAGTGTTGACTGAAACATGGATATCTGACTCATACGGAGTCCATTTTGGCTCCACAAGAAGTCAATTCATTTGTGACAACCATATGCTTGAAAGGATTCTTTCATTGGGAACTTTTAGAGAACTTTTCTTAGGGAGTTCATTGAGAAACTTGTATAGAAACTTTCTTAATGAGCTCTCGACAAACGCATTTCGAGAACATACACAAAGTCCCAGCTATGGACCTAGTGCATCATCATAACCGAGGTCTCTTGCATTTCCCTACAAGTAATTGGATCTCATATGGAGATGTTTAGTGAAGTATAATGGAATAAATCGAGTGCAACAACACAAGAACTAGTCTGTAACTATCGTTCAGAATCAATTTTGCGCAGTGTTAACTGAAACATGGATATCTGACTCATATGGAGTCCGTTTTGGCTCCACAAGTAGTCAAAACATTTGTGACGACAAGATGCTTCAAAGGATTCTTTCATAGGGAACTTTTGGAGAACTTTTCTGAAGGAGTTCGTTCAGAAACTTGTATAGAAACTTTCTTAATGAGCTCTCGACAAACAAATTTCGAGAACACACACAAAGTCCCAGCTATGGACCTAGTGCGTCATCATAACCGAGGTCTCTTGCATTTCCCTAAAAGTAATTGGATCTCATATGGAGATGTTTAGTGAAGTAGAATGGAAAAGATCGAGTGCAACTATACAAGAACTAGTCTGTAACTGTCGTTCGGAATCAGTTTTGCGAAGTGTTGACTGAAACATGGATATCTGACTCATACGGAGTCCATTTTGGCTCCAGAAAAAGTCATTTCATTTGTGACAACCATATGCTTGAAAGGATTCTTTCATTGGGAACTTTTAGAGAACTTTTCTTAGGGAGTTCATTGAGAAACTTGTATAGAAACTTTCTTAATGAGCTCTCGACAAACGCATTTCGAGAACATACACAAAGTCCCAGCTATGGACCTAGTGCATCATCATAACCGAGGTCTCTTGCATTTCCCTACAAGTAATTGGATCTCATATGGAGATGTTTAGTGAAGTATAATGGAAAAACTCAATTGCAACTACACAAGAACTAATCTGTAGCTGTCGTTCGGAATCAGTTTTGCGCAGTGTTAACTGAAACATGGATATCTGACTCATACGGAGTCCGTTTTGGCTCCACAAGTAGTCAAAACGTTTGTGACGACCAGATACTTCTTAGGATTATTTCATAGGGAACTTTTGGAGAACTTTTCTTAAGGACTTCGTTCAGAAACTTGTATAGAAACTTTCTTAATGAGCTCTCGACAAACGCTTTTCGAGAACATACACAAAGTCCCAACTATGGACCTAGTGCGTCATCATAACAGAGTTCTCTTGCATTTCCCTACAAGTAATAGGATCTAATATGGAGAAGTTTCGCGAAGTAGAATGGCAAAAATTGAGTGCAACTACACAAGATCTAGTCTGTAACTGTCGTTCGGAATCAGTTTTGCGCAGTTTTAACTGAAACATGGATATCTGACTCATACAGAGTCCGTTTTGGCTCCAAAAGTAGTAAAAACGTTTGTGACGACAAGATGCTTCAAAGTATTCTTTCATTGGGAACTTTTAGAGAACTTTTCTTAAGGAGTTCATTGAGAAACTTGTATAGAAACTTTCTTAATGAGCTCTCGACAAACGCATTTCGAGAACATACACAAAGTCCCAGCTATGGACCTAGTGCATCATCTTAACCGAGGTCTCTTGCATTTCCCTACAAGTAATTGGATCTCATATGGAGATGTTTAGTGAAGTATAATGGAAAAAATCGAGTGCAACTACAGAAGAACTAGTCTGTAGCTGTCGTTCGGAATCAGTTTTGCGCAGGGTTAACTGAAACATGGATATCTGACTCATACGGAGTCCGTTTTGGCTCCACGAGTAGTCGAAATGTTTGTGACGACCAGATGCTTCAAAGGATTCTTTCATAGGGAACTTTTGGAGAACTTTTCTTAAGGAGTTCGTTCAGAAACTTGTATAGAAACTTTTTTAATGAGCTCTCGACAAACACTTTTCGAGAACATACACAAAGTCCCAGCTATGGACCTAGTGCGTCATCATAACAGAGTTCTCTTGCATTTCCCTACAAGTAATTGGATCTAATATGGAGATGTTTAGTGAAGTAGAATGGCAAAAAATGAGTGCAACTACACAAGAACTAGTCTGTAACTGTCGTTCGGAATCAGTTTTGCGCAGTGTTAACTTAAACATGGATATCTGACTCATACGGAGTCCGTTTTAGCTCCACAAGTAGTCAAAACGTTTGTGACGACCAGATGCTTCGAAGGATTCTTTCATAGGGAACTTTTGGAGAACTTTTCTGAAGGAGTTCGTTAAGAAACTTGTATAGAAACTTTCTTAATGAGCTCTCGACAAACAAATTTCGAGAACACACACAAAGTCCCAGCTATGGACCTAGTGCGTCATCATAACCGAGGTCTCTTGCATTTCCCTAAAAGTAATTGGATCTCATATGGAGATGTTTAGTGAAGTATAATGGAAAAGATCGAGTGCAACTATACAAGAACTAGTCTGTAACTGTCGTTCGGAATCAGTTTTGCGCAGTGTTGACTGAAACATGGATATCTGACTCATACGGAGTCCATTTTGGCTCCACAAGAAGTCAATTCATTTGTGGCAACCATATGCTTGAAAGGATTCTTTCATTGGGAACTTTTAGAGAACTTTTCTTAGGGAGTTCATTGAGAAACTTGTATAGAAACTTTCTTAATGAGCTCTCGACAAACGCATTTCGAGAACATACACAAAGTCCCAGCTATGGACCTAGTGCATCATCATAACCGAGGTCTCTTGCATTTCCCTACAAGTAATTGGATCTCATATGGAGATGTTTAGTGAAGTATAATGGAATAAATCGAGTGCAACAACACAAGAACTAGTCTGTAACTATCGTTCAGAATCAATTTTGCGCAGTGTTAACTGAAACATGGATATCTGACTCATATGCAGTCCGTTTTGGCTCCACAAGTAGTCAAAACATTTGTGACGACAAGATGCTTCAAAGGATTCTTTCATAGGGAACTTTTGGAGAACTTTTCTGAAGGAGTTCGTTCAGAAACTTGTATAGAAACTTTCTTAATGAGCTCTCGACAAACAAATTTCGAGAACACACACAAAGTCCCAGCTATGGACCTAGTGCGTCATCATAACCGAGGTCTCTTGCATTTCCCTAAAAGTAATTGGATCTCATATGGAGATGTTTAGTGAAGTAGAATGGAAAAGATCGAGTGCAACTATACAAGAACTAGTCTGTAACTGTCGTTCGGAATCAGTTTTGCGCAGTGTTGACTGAAACATGGATATCTGACTCATACGGAGTCCATTTTGGCTCCAGAAAAAGTCAATTCATTTGTGACAACCATATGCTTGAAAGGATTCTTTCATTGGGAACTTTTAGAGAACTTTTCTTAGGGAGTTCATTGAGAAACTTGTATAGAAACTTTCTTAATGAGCTCTCGACAAACGCATTTCGAGCACATACACAAAGTCCCAGCTATGGACCTAGTGCATCATCATAACCGAGGTCTCTTGCATTTCCCTACAAGTAATTGGATCTCATATGGAGATGTTTAGTGAAGTACAATGGAAAAACTCAATTGCAACTACACAAGAACAAATCTGTAGCTGTCGTTCGGAATCAGTTTTGCGCAGTGTTAACTGAAACATGGATATCTGACTCATACGGAGTCCGTTTTGGCTCCACAAGTAGTCAAAACGTTTGTGACGACCAGATACTTCGAAGGATTATTTCATAGGGAACTTTTGGAGAACTTTTCTTAAGGAGTTCGTTCAGAAACTTGTATAGAAACTTTCTTAATGAGCTCTCGACAAACGCTTTTCGAGAACATACACAAAGTCCCAACTATGGACCTAGTGCGTCATCATAATAGAGTTCTCTTGCATTTCCCTACAAGTAATAGGATCTAATATGGAGAAGTTTCGCGAAGTAGAATGGCAAAAATTGAGTGCAACTACACAAGATCTAGTCTGTAACTGTCGTTCGGAATCAGTTTTGCGCAGTGTTAACTGAAACATGGATATCTGACTCATACAGAGTCCGTTTTGGCTCCTAAAGTAGTAAAAACGTTTGTGACGACAAGATGCTTCAAAGTATTCTTTCATAGGTAACTTTTAGAGAACTTTTCTTAAGGAGTTCATTGAGAAACTTGTATAGAAACTTTCTTAATGAGCGCTCGACAAACGCATTTCGAGAACATACACAAAGTCCCAGCTATGGACCTAGTGCATCATCTTAACCGAGGTCTCTTGCATTTCCCTACAAGTAATTGGATCTCATATGGAGATGTTTAGTGAAGTATAATGGAAAAAATCGAGTGCAACTACACAAGAACTAGTCTGTAGCTGTCGTTCGGAATCAGTTTTGAACAGGGTTAACTGAAACATGGATATCTGACACATACGGAGTCCGTTTTGACTCCACGAGTAGGCGAAACGTTTGTGACGACCAGATGCTTCAAAAGGATTCTTTCATAGGGAACTTTTGGAGAACTTTTCTTAAGGAGTTCGTTCAGAAACTTGTATAGAAACTTTCTTAATGAGCTCTCGACAAAGGCATTTCGAGAACATACACAAAGTCCCAGCTATGGACCTAGTGCGTCATCATAACAAGTAATTGGATCTCATATGGAGATGTTTAGTGAAGTAGAATGGAAAAAATTAGTGCAACTACACAAGAACTAGTCTGTAACTGTCGTTTGGAATCAGTTTTGCGAGTGTTAACTGAAATATGGATATCTGACTCATACGGAGTCCGTTTTGGCTCCACAAGTAGTCAAAACATTTGTGACGACCAGATGCTTCAAAGGATTCTTTCATAGGTAACTTTTGGAGAACTTATCTTAAGGAGTTCGTTCAGAAACTTGTATAGAAAGTTTCTTAATGGGCTTTCGACAAACGCATTTCGAGAACATACACAAAGTCCCAGCTATGGACCTAGTTCATCATCATAACTGAGGTCTCTTGCATTACCCTACAAGTAACTTGATCTCATATGGATATGTTTAGTGAAGTAGAATGCAAAAAATTGAGTGCAACTACACAAGAACTAGTCTCTAACCGTCGTTCGGAAATAGTTTTGCGCAGTGTTGACTGAAATATGGATATCTGACTCATACGGAGTCCGTTTTGGCTCCACAAGTAGTAAAAACATTTGTGACGACCAGATGCTTCAAAGTATTCTTTCATATGTAACTTTTAGAGAACTTTTCTTAAGGAGTTCATTGAGAAACTTGTATAGAAACTTTCTTAATGAGCTCTCGACAAACGCATTTGGAGAACATACACAAAGTCCCAGCTATGGACCTAGTGCATCATCTTAACCGAGGTCTCTTGCATTTCCCTACAAGTAATTGGATCTCATATGGAGATGTTTAGTGAAGTATAATGGAAAAAATCGAGTGCAACTACAGAAGAACTAGTCTGTAGCTGTCGTTCGGAATCAGTTTTGCGCAGGGTTAACTGAAACATGGATATCTGACTCATACGGAGTCCGTTTTGGCTCCACGAGTAGTCGAAACGTTTGTGACGACTAGATGCTTCAAAGGATTCTTTCATAGGGAACTTTTGGAGAACTTTTCTTAAGGAGTTCGTTCAGAAACTTGTATAGAAACTTTTTTAATGAGCTCTCGACAAACACTTTTCGAGAACATACACAAAGTCCCAGCTATGGACCTAGTGCGTCATCATAACAGAGTTCTCTTGCATTTCCCTACAAGTAATTGGATCTAATATGGAGATGTTTAGTGAAGTAGAATGGCAAAAAATGAGTGCAACTACACAAGAACTAGTCTGTAACTGTCGTTCGGAATCAGTTTTGCGCAGTGTTAACTTAAACATGGATATCTGACTCATACGGAGTCCGTTTTAGCTCCACAAGTAGTCAAAACGTTTGTGACGACCAGATGCTTCGAAGGATTCTTTCATAGGGAACTTTTGCAGAACTTATCTTAAGAAGTTCGTTCGGAAACTTGTATAGAAAGTTTCTTAATGAGCGCTCGACAAACGCATTTCGAGAACACACACAAAGTCCCAGCTATGGACCTAATGCATCATCATAACCGAGGTCTCTTGCATTTCCCTACAAGTAACTGGATCTCACATGGAGATGTTTAGTGAAGTAGAATGGAAAAAATCAAGTGCAACTACACAAGAACTAGTCTGTAACTGTAGTTCAGAATCAGTTTTGCGCAGTGTTAACTGAAACATCGATATCTGACTCATATGGAGTCCGTTTTGGCTCCACAATTAGTCAAAACGTTTGTGAAAACCAGATGCTTCAATGGATTCCTTTTTATAGGGAACTTTTGGAGAACTATTCTTAAGGAGTTTGTTCAGAAAGATGTATAGAAACTTTCTTAATGAGCTCTCGACAAATGCATTTCGAGAACATACACAAAGTCCCAGCTATGGACCTAGTGCGTCATCATAACTACGGTATCTTGCATTTCCCTACAAGTAATTGGAACTCATATGGAGATGTTTAGTGAAGTAGAATGGAAAAAATGAGTGCAACTATAAAGAACTAGTCTTTAACTGTCGTTCGGAATCAGTTTTGCGCAGTGTTAACTGAAACATGGATATCTGACTCATACGGAGTCCGTTTTGGCTCCACAAGTAGTCAAAACGTTTGTGACAACCAAATTCTTCAAAGGATTCTTTCATAGGGAACTTTTGGAGAACTTTTCTTAAGGAGTTCATTCAGAAACTTGTATAGAAACTTTCTTAATGAGCTCTCGACAAACGCATTTCAAGAACATACACAAAGTCCCAGCTATGGACCTAGTGCGTCATCATAACAGAGGTCTCTTGCATTTTCCTACAAGTAATTTGATCTCATATGGAGATGTTTATTGAAGTAGAATGGCAAAAATCGAGTGCAACTACACAAGATCTAGTCTGTAATTGTCGTTCGGAATCAGTTTTGCACGGTGCTAGCTGAAACATGGATATCTGACTCATACGGAGTCTGTTTTGGCTCCACAAGTAGTCAAAACATTTGTGACAACCAGGTGCTTCGAAGGATTATTTCATAGGGAACTTTTGGAGAACTTTCTTAAGGAGTTCGTTCAGAAACTTGTATAGAAACTTTCCTAACGAGCTCTCAACATACGCATTTCGAGAACATATACAAAGTCCCAGCTATGGACCTAGTGCATCACCATAACCGAGGTCTCTTGCATTTCCCTACAAGTAACTGGATCTCATATGGAGATGTTTAGTGAAGTAGAATGGAAAAAATCGAGTGCAACTACACAAGAACTAGTCCGTAACTGTCGTTCAGAATCAGTTTTGCGTAGTGTTAACTGAAACATGGATATCTGACTCATATGGAGTCCATTTTGGCTCCACAAGTAGTCAAAACCTTTGTGAAAACCAGATGCTTCAAAGGATTCCTTCAAAGGGAACTTTTGGAGAACTTTTCTTAAGGAGTTCGTTCAGAAAGATGTATAGAAACTTTCTTAATGAGCTCTCGACGAATGCATTTCGAGAACATACACAAAGTCCCAGCTATGGACCTAATGCGTCACCATAACTAAGGTCTCTTGCATTTACCTAGAAGTAATTGGATCTCATATGGAGATGTTTAGTGAAGTAGAATGGAAAAAATGAGTGCAAATATACAAGAACTAGTCTGTAACTGTCGTTCGGAATCAGTTTTGCGTAGTGTTAACTAAAACATGGATATCTGACTCATACGGAGTCTGTTTTGGCTACACAAGTAATCAATATATTTGTGATGACTAGATTCTTCAAAGAATTCTTTCATAGGTAACTTTTGGAGAAATTTTCTTAAGGAGTTCATTCAGAAACTTGTATAGAAACTTTCTTAATGAGCTCTCAACAAACGCATTTCGAGAACATACACAAAGTCCCAGCTATGGACCTATTGCATCATCACAACCGGGGTCTCTTCAGTTTCCCTACAAGTAATTGGATCTCATATGGAGATGTTTAGTGAAGTATAATGGAAGAAATCGAGTGCAACTACACAAGAACTAGTCTGTAACTTTCGTTCAGAATCAGTTTTGCGCAGTGTTAACTGAAACATGGATATCTGACTCATATGGAGTCTGTTTTGGCTCCACAAGTAGTCAAAACGTTTGTGACGACCAGATGCTTGAAAATATTCTTTCATTGGGAAGTTTTGGAGAACTTTTCTTAAGGAGTTTGTTCAGAAACTTGTATAGAAACTTTCTTAATGAGCTCTCGACAAACAAATTTCGAGAACATACACAAAGTCCCAGCTATGGACCTAGTGCGTCATCATAACCGAGGTCTCTTGCATTTCCCTACATGTAATTCGATCTCATGTAGAGATGTTTAGTGAAGCAGAATGGAAAAGATCGAGTGCAACTATACAAGAACTAGTCTGTAACTGTCGTTCGGAATCAGTTTTGCGTAGTGTTAACTGAAACATGGATATCTGACTCATACGGAGTCCGTTTTGGCTCCACAAGTAGTCAAAACATTTGTGACGACCAGATTCTTAAAGGATTCTTTCATAGATAACTTCTGGAGAAATTTTCTTAAGGAGTTTGTTCAGAAACTTGTATAGAAACTTTCTTAATGAGCTTTCGACAAACGCATTTCAAGAACATACACAAAGTCCCAACTATGGGCCTAGTGCGTCATCATAACCGAGGTCTCTTGCATTTCCCTACAAGTAATTGGATCTCCTATGGAGATGTTTAGTGAAGTAGAATGGAAAAAAGCGTGTGCAACTACACTAGAACTAGTCTGTAACTGTTGTTCGGAATCAGTTTTGCACAGTGTGAACTGAAACATGGATACCTGACTCATACGGAGTCTGTTTTGGCTCCACAAGAAGTCAAAACATTTGTGATGACCAGATGCTTGAAAGGATTCTTTCATACGGAACTTTTGGAGAACTTTTCTTAAGGAGTTCGTTTAGAAACTTATATAGAAACTTTCTTATTAAGCTCTCGACAAACGCATTCTAGAACATACACAAAGTCCCACCTATGGACCTAGTGCGTAATCATAACCGAGGTCTTTTGCATTTCCCAACAAGTAATTGGATCTCATATGGAGATGTTTAGTGAAGTAGAATGGAAAAAATCAAGTGCAACTACACAAGAACTAGTCTGTAACTGTTATTCGGAATCAGTTTTGCGCAGTGCTAACTGAAACATGGATATCTGACTCATACGGAGTCCGTTTTGGCTCCAAAAGTAGTCAAAACGTTTGTGACGACCAGATGCTTCAAAGGATTCTTTCATAGGGAACTTTTGGAGAACTTTTCTTAAGGAGTTCGTTCAGAAACTTGTATACAAACTTTCTTAATAAGCTCTCGACAAACGCATTTCGAGAACATACACAAAGTCCCAGCTATGGACCTAGTGGATAATCATAACCGAGGTATCTTGCACTTTCCTACAAGTAATAGGATCTCATATGGAGATGTTTAGTGAAGTAGAATGGAAAAAATCGAGTGCAACTACACTAGAACTAGTTTGTAACGGTCGTTCGGAATAAGTTTTGCGCAATGTTAACTGAAACATGGATATCTGACTCATGCGGAGTCCGTTTTGGCTCCACAAGTAGTCAAAACGTTTGTGATGACTAGATGCTTCAAAGGATTCTTTCATAGGGAACTTTTGGAGAACTTTTCTTAAGGAGTTCGTTTGTAAACTTGTATAGAAACTTTCTTAATGAGCTCTCGACAAACGCATTTCGATAACATACACAAAGTCCCAGCTATGGATCTAGTGCATCATCATAACCGAGGTCTCTTGCATTTCCCTACCAGTAATTGGATCTCATATGGAGATTTTTAGTGAAGTAGAATGGAAAAAATCGAGTGCAACTGCACAAATACTAGTCTGTAACTGTCGTTCGGAATCAGTTTTGCGCAGTGTTAACTGAAACATGGATATCTGACTCATACGGAGTCCGTTTTGGCTCCACAAGTAGTCAAAACGTTCGCGACGACCAGAAGCTTCAAAGTATTCTTTCATAGGGAACTTTTGGAGAACTTTTCTTCAGGAGTTCGTTAAGAAACTTGTATAGGAACTTTCTTACTGAGCTCTCGACAAACGCATTTCGCGAACATACACAAAGTCCCAGCTATGGACCTAGTGCATCATCATAACCGAGGTCTCTTGCATTTTCCTACAAGTAACTGGATCTCATATGGAGATGTTTAGTGAAGTAGAATGGAAAAAATCAAGCGCAACTACACAAGAACTAGTTTGTAACTATCGTTTGGAATTAATTTTGCGCAGTGTTAACTAAAAATATGGATACCTGACTCATACGGAGTCGGTTTTGGCTCCACAAGTAGTGAAAACGTTTGTGACGACCAGATGCTTCAAAGGATTCCTTCATAGGGAACTTTTGGAGAACTTTTCTTAAGGAGTTCGTTCAAAAACTTATATAGAAACTTTCTTAATGAGCTCTCGACAAACGCATTTCGAGAACATACACAAAGTCCCAGCTATGGACCTAGTGCATCATCATAACTGAAGTCTATGCATTTCCCTACAAGTAATTGGATCTCCTATAGAGATGTTTAGTGAAGTAGAATCAAAAAAATCGAGTGCAACTACACAAGAACTAGTTTGTAACTGTCGTTCAGAATCAGTTTTGCGCAGTGTTAACTGAAACATGGATATCTGACTCATAGGGAGTCCGTTTTGGCTCCACAATTAGTCAAGACGTTTGTGACGACTAGATGCTTCAAAGGATTCTTTCATAGGGAACTTTTGGAGAATTTTTCTTAAGGAGTTTGTTGAGAAACTTGTATAGAAACTTTCTTAATGAGCTCTCGACAAACGCATTTCAAGAACATACACAAAGTCCCAGCTATGGACCTAGTGCATCATCATAACCGAGGTCTCTTGCATTTACCTACAAGTAATTGGATCTTATATTGTGATGTTTAGTGAAGTAGAATGCAAAAAATCGAGTGCAACTACAACAGAACTAGTCTGTAACTCTCGTTCGGAATAAGTTTTGCGCAATGTTAACTGAAACATAGATATCTGACTCAGGCGGAGTCCGTTTTGGCTCCACAAGTAGTCAAAACATTTGTGACGACTAGATGCTTCAAAGGATTCTTTCATAGGGAACTTTTGGAGAACTTTTCTTAAGGAGTTCGTTCGTAAACTTGTATAGAAACTTTCTTAATGAGCTCTCGACAAACGCATTTCGATAACATACACAAAGTCCCAGCTATGGACCTAGTGCATCATCATAACCGAGGTCACTTGCATTTCCCTACCAGTAATTGGATCTCATATGGAGATTTTTAGTGAAGTAGAATGGAAAAAATGGAGTGCAACTACACAAAAACTAGTCTGTAACTGTCGTTCGGAATCAGTTTTGCGCAGTGTTAACTGAAACATGGATATCTGACTCATACGGAGTCCGTTTTGGCTCCACAAGTAGTCAAAACGTTCATAACGACCAGAAGCTTCAAAGGATTCTTTCATAGGGAACTTTTGGCGAACTTTTCTTCAGGAGTTCGTTCAAAAACTTGTATAGAAACTTTCTTAATGAGCTCTCGACAAACGCATTTCGAGAACATACACAAAGTCCCAGCTATGAACCTAGTGCGTCATCATAACCGAAGTCTCTTGCATTTCCCTAAAAGTAATTGGATCTCCTATGGAGATGTTCAGTGAAGTAGAATAAAAAAAATCGAGTGCAACTACACAAGAACTAGTTTGTAACTGTCGTTCGGAATCAGTTTTGCGCAGTGTTAACTGAAACATGGATATCTGACTCATACGGAGTCCGTTTTGGCTCCACAATTAGTCAAAACGTTTGTGACGACTAGATGCTTCAAAGGATTCTTTCATAGGGAACTTTTGGAGAATTTTTCTTAAGGAGTTTGTTCAGAAACTTGTATAGAAACTTTCTTAATGAGTTCTCGACAAACGCATTTCAAGAACATACACAAATTCCTAGCAATGGACCTAGTGCATCATCATAACCGAGGTCTCTTGCATTTACCTACAAGTAATTGGATCTTATATGGCGATGTTTAGTGAAATAGAATGCAAAAAATCGAGTGCAACTACACCAGAACTAGTCTGTAACTGTTGTTCGGAATCAGTTTTGCGCAATGCTAACTGAAACATGGATACCTGACTCATACGGAGTCCGTTTTGTCTCCACAAGATGTCAAAACGTTTGTGACGACCAGATGCTTGAAAGGATTCTTTCATAGGGAACTTTTGGAGAACTTTTCTTAAGGAGTTCGTTCAGAAACTTATATAGAAACTTTCTTAATGAGCTCTCGAGAAACGCATTTCGAGCACATACACAAAGTCCCAGCTATGGACCTAGTGCGTCATCATAACCGAGGTCTCTTGCATTTCCCAACAAGTATTTGGATCTCATATGGAGATGTTTAGTGAAGTAGAATGGAAAAAATCGAGTGCAACTACACAAGAACTAGTTTGTAACGGTCGTTCGGAATCAGTTTTGCGCAATGTTAACTGAAACATAGATATCTTACTCATACGGAGTCCGTTTTGGCTTCACAAGTAGTCAAAACGTTTGTGACGAGCGGATGCTTCAAAGGATTCTTTCATAGGGAACTTTTGGAGAACTTTTCTTAAGGAGTTCGTTCAGAAACTTGTATAGAAACTTTCTTAATGAGCTCTCGACAAACGCATTTCGACAACATACACAAAGTCCCAGCTATGGACCTAGTGCATCATCATGACCGAGGTCTCTTGAATTTCCCTACAAGTAATAGGATCTCATATGGAGATGTTTAGTGAAGTAGAATGGAAAAAATCGAGTGCAACTACACAAGAACTAGTTTGTAACGGTCGTTTGTAATCAGTTTTTCGCAATGTTAACTGAAACATGGATATCTGACTCATACGGAGTCCGTTTTGGCTCCACAGGTAGTCAAAACATTTGTGACGACTAGATGCTTCAAAGGATTCTTTCGTAGGGAACTTTTGGAGAACTTTTCTTAAGGAGTTCGTTCGTAAACTTATACAGAAACTTTCTTAATGAGCTCTCGACAAACGCATTTTGATAACATACACAAAGTATCAGCTATGGACCTAGTGCGTCATCATAACCGAGGTCTCTTGCATTTCCCTACAAGTAATTGCATCTCATATGGAGATTTTTAGTGAAGTAGAATGGAAAAAATCGAGTGCAACTACACAAGAACTAGTCTGTAACTGTCGTTCGGAATTAGTTTTACGCAGTGTTAACTAAAACATGGATATCTGACTCATACGGAGTCTGTTTTGGCTCCACAAGTAGTCAAAACGTTTGTGACGACTAGATGCTTCAAAGGATTCTTTCATAGGGAACTTTTGGAGAACTTTTCTTAAGGAGTTCGTTCGTAAACTTGTATAGAAACTTTCTTAATGAGCTCTCGACAAACGCATTTCGACAACATACACAAAGTCCCAGCTATGGACCTAGTGCGTCATCATAACCGAGGTCTCTTGCATTTCCTAACAAGTAATTGGATCTCATATGGAGATTTTTAGTGAAGTAGAATGGAAAAAATCGAGTGCAACTACACAAGAACTAGTCTGTAACTGTCTTTCGGAATCAGTTTTTGCGCAGTGTTTACTGAAACATGGATATCTGACTCATACGGTATCCGTTTTGGCTCCACAACTAGTCAAAACATTCGTGACGACCAGATGCTTCAAAGGATTCTTTCATAGGGAACTTTTGGAGAACTTTTCTTCAGGAGTTCGTTCAGAAACTTGTATAGAAACTTTCTTAATGAGCTCTCGACAAACGCATTTCGTGAACATACACAAAGTCCCAGATATGGACCTAGTGCATCATCATAACCGAGGTCTCTTGCATTTTCCTACAAGTAATTGGATCTCATATGGAGATATTCAGTGAAGTAGAATGGAAAAAATCGAGTGCAACTACACAAGAACTAGCCTGTAACTGTCGATCAGAATCAGTTTTGCGCAGTGCTAATTGAAACATGGATATCTGACTCATACGGAGTCTGTTTTGGCTCCACAAGTATTCAAAACGTTTGTGACGACCAGATGCTTCAAAGGATTCTTTCATAGGGAACTTTTGGAGAACTTTTCTTAAGGAGTTCGTTCAGAAACTTGTATAGAAACTTTCTTAATGAGCTCTCGACAAATGCATTTCGAGGACATACACAAAGTCCCAGCTATGGACCTAGTGCGTCATCATAACCGAGGTCTCTTGCATTTCCCTACAAGTAACAGGATCTCATATGGAGATGTTTAGTGAAGTAGAATGGAAAAAATCGAGTGCAACTACACAAGAACTAGTTTGTAACGGTCGTTCGGAATCAGTTTTGCGCAATGTTAACTGAAACATAGATATCTGACTCATACGGAGTCCGTTTTGGCTCCACAAGTAGTCAAAACGTTCCTGACGACCAGATGCTTCAAAGGATTATTTCATAGGGAACTTTTGGAGAACTTTTCTGAAGGAGTTCGTTCAGAAACTTGTATAGAAACTTTCTTAATGAGCTCTCGACAAATGCATTTTCATAACATACACAAAGGCCCAGCTATGGACCTAGTGCATCATCATAACCGAGGTCTCTTGCATTTCCCTACAAGTAATTGGATCTAATATGGAGATTTTTAGTGAAGTAGAATGGAAAAAATCGAGTGCAACTACGCCAGAGGTAGTCTGTAACTGTCGTTCGGAATCAGTTTTGCGCACTATTAACTGAAACATGGATACCTGACTCATACGGAGTCCGTTTTGGCTCCACAAGTAGTCAAAACATTCATGAAGACCAGATACTTCAAAGGATTCTTTCATAGGGAACTTTTGGAGAACTTTTCTTTAGGAGTTCGTTCAGAAACTTGTATAGAAACTTTCTAAATGAGCTCTCGACAAACGCATTTCGAGAACATACACAAAGTCCCAGCTATGGACCTAGTGCGTCATCATAACCGAAGACTCTTGCGTTTCCCTACAAGTAATTGGATCTCATATGGAGATGTTTAGTGAAGTAGAATGAAAAAAATCGAGTGCAACTACACAAGAACTAGTCTGTAACTGTCGTTCGGAATCAGTTTTGCGCAGTGTTAACTAAAACATGGATATCTGACTCATACGGAGTCCGTTTTGGCTCCACGATTAGTCAAAACGTTTGTGATGACTAGATGCTTCAAAGGATTCTTTCATAGGGAACTTTTGGAGAATTTTTCTTAAGGAGTTTGTTCAGAAACTTGTATAGAAACTTTCTTAACGAGCTCTCGACAAACGCATTTCAAGAACATACACAAACTCCCAGCTATGGACCTAGTGCATCATCATAACCGAGGTGTCTTGCATTTACCTACAAGTATTTGGATCTCATATGGCGATGTTTAGTGAAGTAGAATGCAAAAAATCGAGTGCAACTACACTAGAACTAGTCTGTAACTGTTGTTCGGAATCAGTTTTGCGCAGTGTTACCTGAAACATAGATACCCGACTCATACGGAGTCCATTTTGGCTCCACAAGAAGTCAAAACGTTTGTGACGACCAGATGCTTGAAAGGATTCTTTCATAGGGAACTATTGGAGAACTTTTCTTAAGGAGTTTGTTCAGAAACTTATATAGAAACTTTCTTAATGAGCTCTCGACAAACGCATTTCGAGAACATACACAAAGTCCCAGCTATGGACCTAGTGCGTCGTCATAACCGAGGTCTCTTGCATTTGCCAACAAGTAATTGGATCTCATATGGAGATGTTTAGTGAAGTAGAATAGAAAAATCGAGTGCAACTACACAAGAACTAGCCTGTAACTGTCGTTCGGAATCAGTTTTGCGCAGTGCCAACTGAAACATGGATATCTGACGCATACGGAGTAAGTTTTGGCTCCACAAGTAGTCAAAACATTTGTGACGACCATATGCTTCAAAGAATTCTTTCATAGGGAACTTTTGGAGAACTTTTCTTAAGGAGTTCGTTCAGAAACTTGTGTAGAAACTTTCTTAATGAGCTCTCGACAAACGCATTTCGAGAACATACACAAAGTCCCAGCTATGGACCTAGTGCGTGATCATAACCGAGGTATCTTGCATTTCCCTACAAGTAATAGGATCTCATATGGAGATGTTTAGTGAAGTAGAAAGGAAAAAAATAGAGTGCAACTACACAAGAACTAGTTTGTAATGGTCGTTCGGAATCAGTTTTGCGCAATGTTAACTGAAACATAGATATCTGACTCATACGGAGTCCGTTTTGGCTCCACAAGTAGTCAAAACATTTGTGACGACCAGATGCTTCAAAGGATTCTTTCATAAGGAACTTTTGGAGAACTTTTCTTAAGGAGTTCGTTCAGAAACTTGTATAGAAAACTTTCTTAATGAACTCTCGACAAACGCATTTCGAGAACATACACAAAGTCCCAGCTATGGACCTAGTGCGTCATCATAACCGAGGTCTCTTGCATTTCCCTACAAGTAATTGGATCTCATATGGAGATATTTAGTGAAGTAGAATGGAAAAAATCGAGTGCAACTACACAAGAACTAGTGTGTAACTGTCGTTCGAAATCAGTTTTGCGCAGTGTTAACTGAAACATGGATATCTGACTCATACGGAGTCCGTTTTCGCTCCACAAGTAGTAAAAACGTTTGTGATGACTAGATGCTTGAAAGGATTCTTTCATAGGGAACTTTTGGAGAACTTTTCTTAAGGAGTTCGTTCAGAAACTTGTATAGAAACTTTCTTAATGAGCTCTCGACAAACGCATTTCAAGAACATACACAAAGTCCCAGCTATGGACCTAGTGCATCATCATAACCGAGGTCTCTTGCATTAACCTACAAGTAATTGGATCTCATATGGAGATGTTTAGTGAAGTAGAATGCAAAAAATCGAGTGCAACTACACCATAACCAGTCTGTAACTGTTGTTCGGAATCAGTTTTGCGCAGTGTTAACTAAAACATGGATACCTGACTCATACGGAGTCCGTTATGGCTCCACAAGTAGTCAAAACGTTTGTGACGACCAGATGCTTCAAAGGATTCTTTCATAGGGAACTTTTGGAGAACTTTTCTTAAGGAGTTCGTTCAGAAACTTATATAGAAACTTTCTTAATGAGCTCTCGACAAACGCATTTCGAGAACATACACAAAGTCCCAGCTATGGACCTAGTGCGTCATCATAACCGAGGTCTCTTGCATTTCCCTACAAGTAACAGGATCTCATATGGAGATGTTTAGTGAAGTAGAATGGAAAAAATCGAGTGCAACTACACAAGAACTAGTTTGTAACGGTCGTTCGGAATCAGTTTTGCGCAATGTTAACTGAAACATAGATATCTGACTCATACGGAGGCCGTTTTGGCTCCACAAGTAGTCAAAACGTTCCTGACGACCAGATGCTTCAAAGGATTATTTCATAGGGAACTTTTGGAGAACTTTTCTGAAGGAGTTCGTTCAGAAACTTGTATAGAAACTTTCTTAATGAGCTCTCGACAAATGCATTTTCATAACATACACAAAGGCCCAGCTATGGACCTAGTGCATCATCATAACCGAGGTCTCTTGCATTTCCCTACAAGTAATTGGATCTAATATGGAGATTTTTAGTGAAGTAGAATGGAAAAAATCGAGTGCAACTACGCTAGAGGTAGTCTTTAACTGTCGTTCGGAATCAGTTTTGCGCACTATTAACTGAAACATGGATACCTGACTCATACGGAGTCCGTTTTGGCTCCACAAGTAGTCAAAACGTTCATGAAGACCAGATACTTCAAAGGATTCTTTCATAGGGAACTTTTGGAGAACTTTTCTTTAGGAGTTCGTTCAGAAACTTGTATAGAAACTTTCTAAATGAGCTCTCGACAAACGCATTTCGAGAACATACACAAAGTCCCAGCTATGGACCTAGTGCGTCATCATAACCGAAGACTCTTGCGTTTCCCTACAAGTAATTGGATCTCATATGGAGATGTTTAGTGAAGTAGAATGAAAAAAATCAAGTGCAACTACACAAGAACTAGTCTGTAACTGTCGTTCGGAATCAGTTTTGCGCAGTGTTAACTGAAACATGGATATCTGACTCATACGGAGTCCGTTTTGGCTCCACGATTAGTCAAAACGTTTGTGATGACTAGATGCTTCAAAGGATTCTTTCATAGGGAACTTTTGGAGAATTTTTCTTAAGGAGTTTGTTCAGAAACTTGTATAGAAACTTTCTTAACGAGCTCTCGACAAACGCATTTCAAGAACATACACAAACTCCCAGCTATGGACCTAGTGCATCATCATAACCGAGGTGTCTTGCATTTACCTACAAGTATTTGGATCTCATATGGCGATGTTTAGTGAAGTAGAATGCAAAAAATCGAGTGCAACTACACCAGAACTAGTCTGTAACTGTTGTTCGAAATCAGTTTTGCGCAGTGTTACCTGAAACATAGATACCCGACTCATACGGAGTCCATTTTGGCTCCACAAGAAGTCAAAACGTTTGTGACGACCAGATGCTTGAAAGGATTCTTTCATAGGGAACTATTGGAGAACTTTTCTTAAGGAGTTTGTTCAGAAACTTATATAGAAACTTTCTTAATGAGCTCTCGACAAACGCATTTCGAGAACATACACAAAGTCCCAGCTATGGACCTAGTGCGTCATCATAACCGAGGTCTCTTGCATTTCCCAACAAGTAATTGGATCTCATATGGAGATGTTTAGTGAAGTAGAATAGAAAAATCTAGTGCAACTACACAAGAACTAACCTGTAACTGTCGTTCGGAATCAGTTTTGCGCAGTGCCAACTGAAACATGGATATCTGACGCATACGGAGTAAGTTTTGGCTCCACAAGTAGTCAAAACATTTGTGACGACCATATGCTTCAAAGAATTCTTTCATAGGGAACTTTTGCAGAACTTTTCTTAAGGAGTTCGTTCAGAAACTTGTGTAGAAACTTTCTTAATGAGCTCTCGACAAACGCATTTCGAGAACATACACAAAGTCCCAGCTATGGACCTAGTGCGTCATCATAACCGAGGTGTCTTGCATTTCCCTACAAGTAATAGGATCTCATATGGAGATGTTTAGTGAAGTAGAAAGGAAAAAAATAGAGTGCAACTACACAAGAACTAGTTTGTAACGGTCGTTCGGAATCAGTTTTGCGCAATGTTAACTGAAACATAGATATATGACTCATACGGAGTCCGTTTTGGCTCCACAAGTAGTCAAAACATTTGTGATGACCAGATGCTTCAAAGGATTCTTTCATAGGGAACTTTTGGAGAACTTTTCTTAAGGAGTTCGTTCAGAAACTTGTATAGAAAACTTTCTTAATGAACTCTCGACAAACGCATTTCGAGAACATACACAAAGTCCCAGCTATGGACCTAGTGCGTCATCATAACTGAGGTCTCTTGCATTTCCCTACAAGTAATTGGATCTCATATGGAGATATTTAGTGAAGTAGAATGGAAAAAATCGAGTGCAACTACACAAGAACTAGTGTGTAACTGTCGTTCGAAATCAGTTTTGCGCAGTGTTAACTGAAACATGGATATCTGACTCATACGGAGTCCGTTTTGGCTCCACAAGTAGTAAAAACGTTTGTGATGACTAGATGCTTGAAAGGATTCTTTCATAGGGAACTTTTGGAGAACTTTTCTTAAGGAGTTCGTTCAGAAACTTGTATAGAAACTTTCTTAATGAGCTCTCGACAAACGCATTTCAAGAACATACACAAAGTCCCAGCTAAGGACCTAGTGCATCATCATAACCGAGGTCTCTTGCATTTACCTACAAGTAATTGGATCTCATATGGAGATGTTTAGTGAAGTAGAATGCAAAAAATCGAGTGCAACTACACCATAACCAGTCTGTAACTGTTGTTCGGAATCAGTTTTGCGCAGTGTTAACTGAAACATGGATACCTGACTCATACGGAGTCCGTTATGGCTCCACAAGTAGTCAAAACGTTTGTGACGACCAGATGCTTCAAAGGATTCTTTCATAGGGAACTTTTGGAGAACTTTTCTTAAGGAGTTCGTTCAGAAACTTATATAGAAACTTTCTTAATGAGCTCTCGACAAACGCATTTCGAGAACATACACAAAGTCCCAGCTATGGACATAGTGCATCATCATAACCGAGGTCTCTTGCATTTCCCAACAAGTAATTGGATCTCATATGGAGATTTTTAGTGAAGTAGAATGGCAAAAATCGAGTGCAACTACATCAGAACTAGTCTATAACTGTCGTTTGGAATCAGTTTTGCGTAGTGCTAACTAAAACAAGGATATCTGACTCGTACGGAGTCCGTTTTGGCACCACAAGTAGTTAAAACGTTTGTGACGACCAAATGCTTCAAAGGATTCTTTCATAGGGAACTTCTGGAGAACTTTTCTTCAGGAGTTTTTTCAGAAACTTGTATAGAAACTTTCTTAATGAGCTCTCGACAAACGCATTTCGAGAACATACACAAAGTCCCAGCTATGGACATAGTGCATCATCATAACCGAGGTCTCTTGCATTTCCCAACAAGTAATTGGATCTCATATGGAGATTTTTAGTGAAGTAGAATGGCAAAAATCGAGTGCAACTACATCAGAACTAGTCTGTAACTGTCGTTTGGAATCAGTTTTGCGTAGTGCTAACTAAAACAAGGATATCTGACTCGTACGGAGTCCGTTTTGGCTCCACAAGTAGTTAAAACGTTTGTGACGACCAGATGCTTCAAAGGATTCTTTCATAGGGAACTTCTGGAGAACTTTTCTGAAGGAGTTTTTTCAGAAACTTGTATAGAAACTTTCTTAATGAGCTCTCGACAAACGCATTTCGAGAACATACACAAAGTCCCAGCTATGGACCTAGTGCATCATAATAACCGAGGTATCTTGCATTTCCCTCAAGTAATTGGGTCTCATATGGAGATGTTTAGTGAAGTAGAATGGAAAAAATCGAGTGCAACTACACAAGAACTAGTCTGTAACTCTCGTTCGGAATCAATTTTGTGTAGTGTTAACTGAAACATGGATATCTGACTCATACAGAGTCCGTTTTGGCTCCACAGGTAGTCAAAACATTTGTGACGACCAGATGCTTCAAAGGATTCTTTCATAGGGAACTTTTGGAGAACTTTTCTTAAGGAGTTCGTTCAGAAACTTGTATAGAAACTTTCTTAATGAGCTCTCGACAAACGCATTTCGAGAACATACACAAAGTCCCAGCTATGAACCTAGTGCGTCATCATAACCGAAGTCTCTTGCATTTCCCTAAAAGTAATTGGATCTCCTATGGAGATGTTCAGTGAAGTAGAATCAAAAAAATCGAGTGCAACTAGACAAGAACTAGTTTGTAACTGTCGTTCGGAATCAGTTTTGCGCAGTGTTAACTGAAACATGGATATCTGACTCATACGGAGTCCGTTTTGGCTCCACAATTAGTAAAAACGTTTGTGACGACTAGATGCTTCAAAGGATTCTTTCATAGGGAACTTTTGGAGAATTTTTCTTAAGGAGTTTGTTCAGAAACTTGTATAGAAACTTTCTTAATGAGTTCTCGACAAACGCATTTCAAGAACATACACAAATTCCCAGCAATGGACCTAGTGCATCATCATAACCGAGGTCTCTTGCATTTACCTACAAGTAATTCGATCTTATATGGCGATGTTTAGTGAAATAGAATGCAAAAAATCGAGTGCAACTACACCAGAACTAGTCTGTAACTGTTGTTCGGAATCAGTTTTGCGCAATGTTAACTGAAACAAGGATACCTGACTCATACGGAGTCCGTTTTGTCTCCACAAGATGTCAAAACGTTTGTGACGACCAGATGCTTGAAAGGATTCTTTCATAGGGAACTTTTGGAGAACTTTTCTTAAGGAGTTCGTACAGAAACTAATATAGAAACTTTCTTAATGAGCTCTCGAGAAACGCATTTCGAGCACATACACAAAGTCCCAGCTATGGACCTAGTGCGTCATCATAACCGAGGTCTCTTGCATTTCCCAACAAGTATTTGGATCTCATATGGAGATGTTTAGTGAAGTAGAATGGAAAAAATCGAGTGCAACTACACAAGAACTAGTTTGTAACGGTCGTTCGGAATCAGTTTTGCGCAATGTTAACTGAAACATAGATATCTTACTCATACGGAGTCCGTTTTGGCTTCACAAGTAGTCAAAACGTTTGTGACGAGCGGATGCTTCAAAGGATTCTTTCATAGGGAACTTTTGGAGAACTTTTCTTAAGGAGTTCGTTCAGAAACTTGTATAGAAACTTTCTTAATGAGCTCTCGACAAACGCATTTCGACAACATACACAAAGTCCCAGCTATGGACCTAGTGCATCATCATGACCGAGGTCTCTTGAATTTCCCTACAAGTAATAGGATCTCATATGGAGATGTTTAGTGAAGTAGAATGGAAAAAATCGAGTGCAACTACACAAGAACTAGTTTGTAACGGTCGTTTGTAATCAGTTTTTCGCAATGTTAACTGAAACATGGATATCTGACTCATACGGAGTCCGTTTTGGCTCCACAGGTAGTCAAAACATTTGTGACGACTAGATGCTTCAAAGGATTCTTTCGTAGGGAACTTTTGGAGAACTTTTCTTAAGGAGTTCGTTCGTAAACTTGTACAGAAACTTTCTTAATGAGCTCTCGACAAACGCATTTTGACAACATACACAAAGTACCAGCTATGGACCTAGTGCGTCATCATAACCGAGGTCTCTTGCATTTCCCTACAAGTAAGTGCATCTCATATGGAGATTTTTAGTGAAGTAGAATGGAAAAAATCGAGTGCAACTACACAAGAACTAGTCTGTAACTGTCGTTCGGAATTAGTTTTGCGCAGTGTTAACTGAAACATGGATATCTGACTCATACGGAGTCTGTTTTGGCTCCACAAGTAGTCAAAACGTTTGTGACGACTAGATGCTTCAAAGGATTCTTTCATAGGGAACTTTTGGAGAACTTTTCTTAAGGAGTTCGTTCGTAAACTTGTATAGAAACTTTCTTAATGAGCTCTCGACAAACGCATTTCGACAACATACACAAAGTCCCAGCTATGGACCTAGTGCGTCATCATAACCGAGGTCTCTTGCATTTCCCAACAAGTAATTGGATCTCATATGGAGATTTTTAGTGAAGTAGAATGGAAAAAATCGAGTGCAACTACACAAGAACTAGTTTGTAACTGTCTTTCGGAATCAGTTTTTGCGCAGTGTTTACTGAAACATGGATATCTGACTCATACGGAGTCCGTTTTGGCTCCACAACTAGTCAAAACATTCGTGACGACCAGATGCTTCAAAGGATTCTTTCATAGGGAACTTTTGGAGAACTTTTCTTCAGGAGTTCGTTCAGAAACTTGTATAGAAACTTTCTTAATGAGCTCTCGACAAACGCATTTCGCGAACATACACAAAGTCCCAGCTATGGACCTAGTGCATCATCATAACCGAGGTCTCTTGCATTTTCCTACAAGTAATTGGATCTCATATGGAGATATTCAGTGAAGTAGAATGGAAAAAATCGAGTGCAACTACACAAGAACTAGCCTGTAACTGTCGATCAGAATCAGTTTTGCGCAGTGCTAATTGAAACATGGATATCTGACTCATACGGAGTCTGTTTTGGCTCCACAAGTATTCAAAACGTTTGTGACGACCAGATGCTTCAAAGGATTCTTTCAAAGGGAACTTTTGGAGAACTTTTCTTAAGGAGTTCGTTCAGAAACTTGTATAGAAACTTTCTTAATGAGCTCTTGACAAATGCATTTCGAGGACATACACAAAGTCCCAGCTATGGACCTAGTGCGTCATCATAACCGAGGTCTCTTGCATTTCCCTACAAGTAACAGGATCTCATATGGAGATGTTTAGTGAAGTAGAATGGAAAAAATCGAGTGCAACTACACAAGAACTAGTTTGTAACGGTCGTTCGGAATCAGTTTTGCGCAATGTTAACTGAAACATAGATATCTGACTCATACGGAGTCCGTTTTGGCTCCACAAGTAGTCAAAACGTTCCTGACGACCAGATGCTTCAAAGGATTATTTCATAGGGAACTTTTGGAGAACTTTTCTGAAGGAGTTCGTTCAGAAACTTGTATAGAAACTTTCTTAATGAGCTCTCGACAAATGCATTTTCATAACATACACAAAGGCCCAGCTATGGACCTAGTGCATCATCATAACCGAGGTCTCTTGCATTTCCCTACAAGTAATTGGATCTAATATGGAGATATTTAGTGAAGTAGAATGGAAAAAATCGAGTGCAACTACGCCAGAACTAGTCTGTAACTGTCGTTCGGAATCAGTTTTGCGCACTGTTAACTGAAACATGGATACCTGACTCATACGGAGTCCATTTTGGCTCCACAAGTAGTCAAAACGTTCATGAAGACCAGATACTTCAAAGGATTCTTTCATAGGGAACTTTTGGAGAACTTTTCTTTAGGAGTTCGTTCAGAAACTTGTATAGAAACTTTCTAAATGAGCTCTCGACAAACGCATTTCGAGAACATACACAAAGTCCCAGCTATGGACCTAGTGCGTCATCATAACCGAAGACTCTTGCGTTTCCCTACAAGTAATTGGATCTCATATGGATATGTTTAGTGAAGTAGAATGAAAAAAATCGAGTGCAACTACACAAGAACTAGTCTGTAACTGTCGTTCGGAATCAGTTTTGCGCAGTGTTAACTGAAACATGGATATCTGACTCATACGGAGTCCGTTTTGGCTCCACGATTAGTCAAAACGTTTGTGATGACTAGATGCTTCAAAGGATTCTTTCATAGGGAACTTTTGGAGAATTTTTCTTAAGGAGTTTGTTCAGAAACTTGTATAGAAACTTTCTTAACGAGCTCTCGACAAACGCATTTCAAGAACATACACAAACTCCCAGCTATGGACCTAGTGCATCATCATAACCGAGGTCTCTTGCATTTACCTACAAGTATTTGGATCTCATATGGCGATGTTTAGTGAAGTATAATGCAAAAAATCGAGTGCAACTACACTAGAACTAGTCTGTAACTGTTGTTCGGAATCAGTTTTGCGCAGTGTTACCTGAAACATAGATACCCGACTCATACGGAGTCCATTTTGGCTCCACAAGAAGTCAAAACGTTTGTGACGACCAGATGCTTGAAAGGATTCTTTCATAGGGAACTATTGGAGAACTTTTCTTAAGGAGTTTGTTTAGAAACTTATATAGAAACTTTCTTAATGAGCTCTCGACAAACGCATTTCGAGAACATACACAAAGTCCCAGCTATGGACCTAGTGCGTCGTCATAACCGAGGTCTCTTGCATTTGCCAACAAGTAATTGGATCTCATATGGAGATGTTTAGTGAAGTAGAATAGAAAAATCGAGTGCAACTACACAAGAACTAGCCTGTAACTATCGTTCGGAATCAGTTTTGCGCAGTGCCAACTGAAACATGGATATCTGACGCATACGGAGTAAGTTTTGGCTCCACAAGTAGTCAAAACATTTGTGACGACCATATGCTTCAAAGAATTCTTTCATAGGGAACTTTTGGAGAACTTTTCTTAAGGAGTTCGTTCAGAAACTTGTGTAGAAACTTTCTTAATGAGCTCTCGACAAACGCATTTCGAGAACATACACAAAGTCCCAGCTATGGACCTAGTGCGTCATCATAACCGAGGTATCTTGCATTTCCCTACAAGTAATAGGATCTCATATGGAGATGTTTAGTGAAGTAGAAAGGAAAAAAATAGAGTGCAACTACACGAGAACTAGTTTGTAACGGTCGTTCGGAATCAGTTTTGCGCAATGTTAACTGAAACATAGAAATCTGACTCATAAGGAGTCCGTTTTGGCTCCACAAGTAGACAAAACATTTGTGACGACCAGATGCTTCAAAGGATTCTTTCATAGGGAACTTTTGGAGAACTTTTCTTAAGGAGTTCGTTCAGAAACTTGTATAGAAAACTTTCTTAATGAACTCTCGACAAACGCATTTCGAGAACATACACAAAGTCCCAGCTATGGACCTAGTGCGTCATCATAACCGAGGTCTCTTGCATTTCCCTACAAGTAATTGGATCTCATATGGAGATATTTAGTGAAGTAGAATGGAAAAAATCGAGTGCAACTACACAAGAACTAGTGTGTAACTGTCGTTCGAAATCAGTTTTGCGCAGTGTTAACTGAAACATGGATATCTGACTCATACGGAGTCCGTTTTGGCTCCACAAGTAGTAAAAACGTTTGTGATGACTAGATGCTTGAAAGGATTCTTTCATAGGGAACTTTTGGAGAACTTTTCTTAAGGAGTTCGTTTAGAAACTTGTATAGAAACTTTCTTAATGAGCTCTCGACAAACGCATTTCAAGAACATACACAAAGTCCCAGCTATGGACCTAGTGCATCATCATAACCGAGGTCTCTTGCATTTACCTACAAGTAATTGGATCTCATATGGAGATGTTTAGTGAAGTAGAATGCAAAAAATCGAGTGCAACTACACCATAACCAGTCTGTAACTGTTGTTCGGAATCAGTTTTGCGCTGTGTTAACTGAAACATGGATACCTGACTCATACGGAGTCCGTTATGGCTCCACAAGTAGTCAAAACGTTTGTGACGACCAGATGCTTCAAAGGATTCTTTCATAGGGAACTTTTGGAGAACTTTTCTTAAGCAGTTCGTTCAGAAACTTATATAGAAACTTTCTTAATGAGCTCTCGACAAACGCATTTCGAGAACATACACAAAGTCCCAGCTATGGACATAGTGCATCATCATAACCGAGGTCTCTTGCATTTCCCAACAAGTATTTGGATCTCATATGGAGATTTTTAGTGAAGTAGAATGGCAAAAATCGAGTGCAACTACATCAGAACTAGTCTGTAACTGTCGTTTGGAATCAGTTTTGCGTAGTGCTAACTAAAACAAGGATATCTGACTCATACGGAGTCCGTTTTGGCACCACAAGTAGTTAAAACGTTTGTGACGACCAGATGCTTCAAAGGATTCTTTCATAGGGAACTTCTGGAGAACTTTTCTTCAGGAGTTTTTTCAGAAACTTGTATAGAAACTTTCTTAATGAGCTCTCGACAAACGCATTTCGAGAACATACACAAAGTGCCAGCTATGGACATAGTGCATCATCATAACCGAGGTCTCTAGCATTTCCCAACAAGTAATTGGATCTCATATGGAGATTTTTAGTGAAGTAGAATGGCAAAAATCGAGTGCAACTACATCAGAACTAGTCTGTAACTGTCGTTTGGAATCAGTTTTGCGTAGTGCTAACTAAAACAAGGATATCTGACTCGTACGGAGTCCGTTTTGGCTCCACAAGTAGTTAAAACGTTTGTGACGACCAGATGCTTCAAAGGATTCTTTCATCGGGAACTTCTGGAGAACTTTTCTTCAGGAGTTTTTTCAGAAACTTGTATAGAAACTTTCTTAATGAGCTCTCGACAAACGCATTTCGAGAACATACACAAAGTCCCAGCTATGGACCTAGTGCATCATAATAACCGAGGTATCTTGCATTTCCCTCAAGTAATTGGGTCTCATATGGAGATGTTTAGTGAAGTAGAATGGAAAAAATCGAGTGCAACTACACAAGAACTAGTCTGTAACTCTCGTTCGGAATCAATTTTGTGTAGTGTTAACTGAAACATGGATATCTGACTGATACGGAGTCCATTTTGGCTCCACAAGTAGTCAAAACGTTTGTGACGACCAGATGCTTCAAAGGATTCTTTCATAGGGAACTTTTGGAGAACTTTACTTAAGGAGTTCGTTCAGAAACTTGTATAGAAACTTTCTTAATGAGCTCTCGACAAACGCATTTTGAAAACATACACAAAGGCCCAGCTATGGACCTAGTGCATCATCATAAACGAGGTCTATTGCATTTCCCTACAAGTAATTGGATCTCATATGGAGATTTTTAGTGAAGTAGAATGGAAAAAATCGAGTGCAACTACACCAGAACTAGTCTGTAACTGTCGTTCGGAATCAGTTTTGCGCACTGTTAACTGAAACATGGATACCTGACTCATACGGAGTCCGTTTTGGCTCCACAAGTAGTCAAAACGTTCATGAAGACCAGATGCTTCAAAGGATTCTTTCATAGGGAACTTTTGGAGAACTTTTCTTTAGGAGTTCGTTCAGAAACCTGTATAGAAACTTTCTAAATGAGCTTTCGACAAACGCATTTCGATAACATACACAAAGTCCCATCTATGGACCTAGTGCGTCATCAGAACCGAAGACTCTTGCGTTTCCCTACAAGTAATTGGATCTCATATGGAGATGTTTAGTGAAGTAGAATGAAAAAAATCGAGTGCAACTACACAAGAAACTGGTCTGTAACTGTCGTTCGGAATCAGTTTTGCGCAGTGTTAACTGAAACATGGATATCTGACTCATACGGAGTCCGTTTTGGCTCCACGATTAGTCAAAACGTTTGTGATCACTAGATGCTTCAAAGGATTCTTTCATAGGGAACTTTTGGAGAATTTTTCTTAAGGAGTTTGTTCAGAAACTTGTATAGAAACTTTCTTAACGAGCTCTCGACAAACGCATTTCAAGAACATACACAAAGTCCCAGCTATGGATCTAGTGCATCATCATAACCGAGGTCTCTTGCATTTACCTACAAGTAATTGGATCTCATATGGCGATGTTTAGTGAAGTAGAATGCAAAAAATCGAGTGCAACTACACCAGAACTAGTCTGTAACTGTTATTCGGAATCAGTTTTGCGCAGTGTTACCTGAAACATAGATACCTGACTCATACGGAGTCCATTTTGGCTCCACAAGAAGTCAAAACGTTTGTGAAGACCAGATGCTTGAAAGGATTCTTTCATAGGGAACTTTTGGAGAACTTTTCTTAAGGAGTTTGTTCAGAAACTTATATAGAAACTTTCTTAATGAGCTCTCGACAAATGCATTTCGAGAACATACACAAAGTCCCAGCTATGGACCTAGTGCGTCATCATAACCGAGGTCTTTTGCATTTCCCAACAAGTAATTGGATCTCATATGGAGAAGTTTGGTGAAGTAGAATAGAAAAATCGAGTGCAACTACACAAGAACTAGCCTGTAACTATCGTTCGGAATCAGTTTTGCGCAGTGCCAACTGAAACATGGATATCTGACACATACGGAGTCCGTTTTGGCTCCACAAGTATTCAAAACGTTTGTGACGACCATATGCTTCAAAGATATCTTTCATAGGGAACTTTTGGAGAACTTTTCTTAAGGAGTTCGTTCAGAAACTTGTGTAGAAACTTTCTTAATGAGCTCTCGACAAACGCATTTCGAGAACATACACAAAGTCCCAGCTATGGACCTAGTGCGTCATCATAACCGAGGTATCTTGCATTTCCCTACAAGTAATAGGATCTCATATGGAGATATTTAGTGAAGTAGAAAGGAAAAAAAATAGAGTGCAACTACACAACAACTAGTTTGTAACGGTCGTTCGGAATCAGTTTTGCGCAATGTTAACTGAAACATAGATATCTGACTCATACGGAGTCCGTTTTGGCTCCACAAGTAGTGAAAACGTTAGTGACGACCAGATGCTTCAAAGGATTCTTTCATAGGGAACTTTTGGAGAACTTTTCTTAAGGAGTTCATTCAGAAACTTGTATAGAAAACTTTCTTAATGAACTCTCGACAAACGCATTTCGAGAACATACACAAAGTCCCAACTATGGACCTAGTGCGTCATCATAACCGAGGTCTCTTGCATTTCCCTACAAGTAATTGGATCTCATATGGAGATATTTAGTGAAGTAGAATGGAAAACATCAAGTGCAACTACACAAGAACTAGTGTGTAACTGTCGTTCGAAATCAGTTTCGCGCAGTGTTAACTGAAACATGGATATCTGACTCATATGGAGTCCGTTTTGGCTCCACAAGTAGTAAAAACGTTTGTGATGACTAGATGCTTGAAAGGATTCTTTCATAGGGAACTTTT
Organism: Aegilops umbellulata; assembly: GCA_032464435.1. Classification (NCBI taxonomy): domain Eukaryota; kingdom Viridiplantae; phylum Streptophyta; class Magnoliopsida; order Poales; family Poaceae; genus Aegilops; species Aegilops umbellulata. The sequence continues at coordinate 343,058,013 of CP136056.1, read as the reverse complement.
GGAGAACTTTTCTTAAGGAGTTCGTTCAGAAACTTGTATAGAAACTTTCTTAATGAGCTCTCGACAAACGCATTTCAAGAACATACACAAAGTCCCAACTATGGACCTAGTGCATCATCATAACCAAGGTCTCTTGCATTTACCTACAAGTAATTGGATCTCATATGGAGATGTTTAGTCAAGTAGAATGCAAAAAATCGAGTGCAACTACACCATAACTAGTCTGTAACTGTTGTTCGGAATCAATTTTGCGCAGTGTTAACTGAAACATGGATACCGGACTCGTACAGAGTCCGTTATGGCTCCACAAGTAGTCAAAACGTTTGTGACGACCAGATGCTTCAAAGGACTCTTTCATAGGGAAATTTTGGAGAACTTTTCTTAAGGAGTTCGTTCAGAAACTTATATAGAAACTTTCTTAATGAGCTCTCGACAAACGCATTTCGAGAACATACACAAAGTCCTAGCTATGGACATAGTGCGTCATCATAACCGAGGTCTCTTGCATTTCCCAACAAGTAATTGGATCTCATATGGAGATTTTTAGTGAAGTAGAATGGCAAAAATCGAGTGCAACTACAAAAGAACTAGCTTGTAACTGTCGTTTGGAATCAGTTTTGCGTAGTGCTAACTAAAAGAAAAATATCTGACTCGTACGGAGTCCGTTTTGGCTCCACAAGTAGTTAAAACTTTTGTGACGACCAGATGCTTCAAAGGATTCTTTCATAGGGAACTCCTGGAGAACTTTTCTTAAGGAGTTCGTTCAGAAACTTGTATAGAAACTTTCTTAATGAGCTCTCGACAAACGCATTTCAAGAACATACACAAAGTCCCAGCTATGGACCTAGTGCGTCATCATAACCAAGGTCTCTTGCATTTCCCTACAAGTAATTGGATCTCATATGGAGATATTTAGTGAAGTAGAATGGAAAACATCAAGTGCAACTACACAAGAACTAGTGTGTAACTGTCGTTCGAAATCAGTTTCGCGCAGTGTTAACTGAAACATGGATATCTGACTCATACGGAGTCCGTTTTGGCTCCACAAGTAGTAAAAACGTTTGTGATGACTAGATGCTTGAAAGGATTCTTTCATAGGGAACTTTTGGAGAACTTTTCTTAAGGAGTTCGTTCATAAACTTGTATAGAAACTTTCTTAATGAGCTCTCGACAAACGCATTTCAAGAACATACACAAAGTCCCAACTATGGACCTAGTGCATCATCATAACCAAGGTCTCTTGCATTTACCTACAAGTAATTGGATCTCATATGGAGATGTTTAGTCAAGTAGAATGCAAAAAATCGAGTGCAACTACACCATAACTAGTCTGTAACTGTTGTTCGGAATCAATTTTGCGCAGTGTTAACTGAAACATGGATACCTGACTCGTACAGAGTCCGTTATGGCTCCACAAGTAGTCAAAACGTTTATGACGACCAGATGCTTCAAAGGACTCTTTCATAGGGAAATTTTGGAGAACTTTTCTTAAGGAGTTCGTTCAGAAACTTATATAGAAACTTTCTTAATGAGCTCTCGACAAACGCATTTCGAGAACATACACAAAGTCCCAGCTATGGACATAGTGCGTCATCATAACCGAGGTCTCTTGCATTTCCCAACAAGTAATTGGATCTCATATGGAGATTTTTAGTGAAGTAGAATGGCAAAAATCGAGTGCAACTACAAAAGAACTAGTTTGTAACTGTCGTTTGGAATCAGTTTTGCGTAGTGCTAACTAAAAGAAGGATATCTGACTCGTACGGAGTCCGTTTTGGCTCCACAAGTAGTTAAAACGTTTGTGACGACCAGATGCTTCAAAGGATTCTTTCATAGGGAACTCCTGGAGAACTTTTCTTCAGGAGTTTTTTCAGAAACTTGTATAGAAACTTTCTTAATGAGCTCTCGACAAACGCATTTCGAGAACATACACAAAGTCCCAGCTATGGACCTAGTGCTTCATAATAACCGAGGTATCTTGCATTTCCCTCAAGTAATAGGATCTCATATGGAGATGTTTAGTGAAGTAGAATGGAAAAAATCGAGTGCAACTACACAAGAACTAGTCTGTAACTCTCGTTCGGAATCACTTTTGCGTAGTGTTAACTGAAACATGGATATCTGACTCATACGGCCCGTTTTGGCTCCACAAGTAGTCAAAACGTTTGATACGACCAGATGCTTCAAAGGATTCTTTATAGGGAACTTTTGGAGAACTTTTCTTAAGGAGTTCATTCAGAAACTTGTATAGAAACTTTCTTAATGAGCTCTCGACAAACGCATTTCGCGAACATACACAAAGTCCCAGCTATGGACCTAGTGCATCATCATAACTGAGGTCTCTTGCATTTCCCTACAAGTAATTGGGTCTCATATGGAGATGTTCAGTGAAGTAGAATGGAAAAAATCGAGCGCAACTACAAAAGAACTAGTTTGTAACTGTCGTTTGGAATTAATTTTGCGCAGTGTTAACTGAAACATGGATATCTGACTCATATGGAGTCCGTTTTGGCTCCACAAGTAGTCCAAACGTTTGTGACGACCAGATGCTTCAAAGGATTCTTTCATAGGGAACTTTTGGAGAACTTTTCTTAAGAAGTTCGTTCAGAAAATTGTATAGAAACTTTCTTAATGAGCTCTTGACAAACGCATTTGGAGAACATACACAAAGTCCCAGCTATGGACCTTGTGCGTCATCATAACCGAGGTCTCTTGCATTTCCTAACAAGTAATTTGATCTTGTATGAAGATGTTTAGTGAAGTAGAATGGAAAAAATCGAGTGCAACTACACAAGAACTAGTCTGTAACTGTCGTTCGGAATCAGTTTTGCGCAGTGTTAACTGAAACATGGATATCTGACTCATACGGAGTCCTTTTGGCTGCATAGGAAGTCAAAACGTTTGTGACGACCAGATGCTTGAAAGGATTCTTTCATAGGGAGCTTTTGGAGAACTTTTCTTAAGGAGTTCGTTCAAAAACTTGTATAGAAACTTTCTTAATGAGCTCTCGACAAACACATTTCAAGAACATACACAAAGTCCCAGCTATGGACCTAGTGCATCATCATAACCGATGTCTCATGCATTTCCTAGAAGTAATTGGATCTCATATGGAGATGTTTAGTGAAGTCGAATGGAAAAAATCGAGTGCAACTACACAAGAACTAGTCTGTAAGTGTCGTTTGCAATCAGTTTTGCGCAGTGTTAACTGAAACATGGATATCTGACTCATACGAAGTCCGTTTTGGCTCCACAAGTAGTCAAAACGTTTGTGACAACTAGATGCTTGAAAGGATTCTTTCATATTGAACTTTTGGAGAACTTTTCTTTTGGAGTTCGTTCAGAAACTTGTATAGAAACTTTCTTAATGACCTCTCGACAAACGCATTTCGGGAACATACAGAAAGTCCCAGCTATGGACCTAGTGCATCATCATAACCGAGGTATCTTTCATTTCCCTACAAGTAATTGGATCTCATATGGAGATGCTTAGTCAAGTATAACAGAAAAAATCGAGTGCAACTACACAAGAACTAGTCTTTAACTGTCATTCGGAATCAGTTTTGCGAAGTTTTAACTGAAACATGGATATCTAAGTCATACGGAGTCCGTTTTGGCTCCACAAGAAGTCAAAACGTTTGTGATGACCAGATGCTTGAAAGGATTCTTTGATAGGGAACTTTTGGAGTACGTTTCTTAAGAAGTTCGTTCAGAAACTTGTATAGAAACTTTCTTAATGAGCTCTCGACAAACGCATTTTGAGAATATACACAAAGTCCCTGCTATGGACCTCGTGCGTCATCATAACCGAGGTATCTTGCATTTCCCTACCAGTAATTGAATCTCATATGGATATGTTTAGTGAAGTAGAATGGAAAAAATCGAGTGCAACTACATAAGAACTAGTCTGTAACTGTCGTTTGGAATCAGTTTTGGGTAGTGCTAACTGAAACAAGGATATCTGGCTCGTACGGAGTCCTTTTTGGCTCCACAAGTAGTCAAAACGTTTGTGACGATCAGATGCTTCAAAGGATTCTTTCATAGGGAACTTCTGGAGAACTTTTCTTCAGGAGTTTTTTCAGAAACTTATATAGAAACTTTCTTAATGAGCTCTCGACAAACGCATTTCGAGAACATACACAAAGTCCCAGCTATGGACATAGTGCGTCATCATAACCGAGGTCTCTTGCATTTCCCAACAAGTAATTGGATCTCATATGGAGATTTTTAGTGAAGTAGAATGGCAAAAATCGAGTGCAACTACATAAGAACTAGTCTGTAACTGTCGTTTGGAATCAGTTTTGCGTAGTGCTAACGGAAACAAGGATATCTGACTCGTACGGAGTCCGTTTTGGCTCCACAAGTAGTCAAAACGTTTGTGACGACCAGATGCTTCAAAGGATTCTTTCATAGGGAACTTCTGGAGAAATTTTCTTCACGAGTTTTTTCAGAAACTTGTATAGAAACTTTCTTAATGAGCTCTCGACAAACGCATTTCGAGAACATACACAAAGTCCCAGCTATGGACCTTGTGCATCATAATAACTGAGGTATCTTGCATTTCCCTCAAGTAATTGGGTCTCATATGGAGATGTTTAGTGAAGTAGAATGGAAAAAATCGAGTGCAACTACACAAGAACTAGTCTGTAACTCTCGTTCGGAATCACTTTTGCGTAGTGTTAACTGAAACATGGATATCTGACTCATACGGAGTCCGTTTTGGCTCCACAAGTAGTCAAAACGTTTGTGACGACCAGATGCTTCAAAGGATTCTTTCATAGGGAACTTTTGGAGAACTTTTCTTAAGGAGTTCATTCAGAAACTTGTATAGAAACTTTCTTAATGAGCTCTCGACAAACGCATTTCGCGAACATACACAAAGTCCCAGCTATGGACCTAGTGCATCATCATAACTGAGGTATCTTGCATTTCCCTACAAGTAATTGGGTCTCATATTGAGATGTTCAGTGAAGTAGAATGGAAAAAATCGAGCGCAACTACACAAGAACTAGTTTGTAACTGTCGTTTGGAATCAATTTTGCGCAGTGTTAACTGAAACATGGATATCTGACTCATATGGAGTCCGTTTTGGCTCCACAAGTAGTCCAAACGTTTGTGACGACCAGATACTTCAAAGGATTCTTTCATAGGGAACTTTTGGAGAACTTTTCTTAAGAAGTTCGTTCAGAAACTTGTATAGAAACTTTCTTAATGAGCTCTCGACAAACGCATTTGGAGAACATACACAAAGTCCCAGCTATGGACCTTGTGCGTCATCATAACCGAGGTCTCTTGCATTTCCTAATAAGTAATTAGATCTTGTATGAAGATGTTTAGTGAAGTAGAATGGAAAAAATCGAGTGCAACTACACAAGAACTAGTCTGTAACTGTCGTTCGGAATCAGTTTTGCGTAGTGTTAACTGAAACATGGATATATGACTCATACGGAGTCCTTTTGGCGGCATAGGAAGTCAAAACGTTTGTGACGACCAGATGCTTGAAAGGATTCTTTCATAGGGAGCTTTTGGAGAACTTTTCTTAAGGAGTTCGTTCAAAAACTTGTATAGAAACTTTCTTAATGAGCTCTCGACAAACACATTTCAAGAACATACACAAAGTCCCAGCTATGGACCTAGTGCATCATCATAACTGATGTCTCTTGCATTTCCTACAAGTAATTGGATATCATATGGAGATGTTTAGTGAAGTCGAATGGAAAAAATCGAGTGCAACTACACAAGAACTAGTCTGTAAGTGTCGTTTGCAATCAGTTTTGCGCAGTGTTAACTGAAACATGGATATTTGACTCATACGAAGTCCGTTTTGGCTCCACAAGTAGTCAAAATGTTTGTGACAACCAGATGCTTGAAAGGATTCTTTCATAGGGAACTTTTGGAGAACTTTTCTTTTGGAGTTCCTTCAGAAACTTGTATAGAAACTTTCTTATTAACCTCTCAACAAACGCATTTCGGGAAAATACACAAAGTCCCAGCTATGGACCTAGTGCATCATCATAACCGAGGTATCTTTCATTTCCCTACAAGTTAATGGATCTCATATGGAGATGCTTAGTGAAGTAGAACAGAAAAAATCGAGTGCAACTACACAAGAACTAGTCTTTAACTGTCATTCGGAATCAGTTTTGCGCAGTTTTAACTGAAACATGGATATCTAAGTCATACGGAGTCCATTTTGGCTCCACAAGAAGTCAAAACGTTTGTGATGACCAGATGCTTGAAAGGATTCTTTAATAGGGAACTTTTGGAGAACGTTTCTTAAGAAGTTCGTTCATAAACTTGTATAGAAACTTTCTTAATGAGCTCTCGACAAACGCATTTCGAGAACATACACAAAGTCCCAGCTATGGACCTCGTGCGTCATCATAACCAAGGTATCTTGCATTTCCCTACCAGTAATTGAATCTCATATGGATATGTTTAGTGAAGTACAATGGAAAAAATCGAGTGCAACTACATAAGAACTAGTCTGTAACTGTCGTTTGGAATCAGTTTTGCATAGTGCTAACTGAAACAAGGATATCTGACTCGTACGGAGTCCGTTTTGGCTCCACAAGTAGTCAAAACGTTTGTGACGACCAGATGCTTCAAAGGATTCTTTCATAGGGAACTTCTGGAGAACTTTTCTTCAGGAGTTTTTTCAGAAACTTATATAGAAACTTTCTTAATGAGCTCTCGACAAACGCATTTCGAGAACATACACAAAGTCCCAGCTATGGACATAGTGCGTCATCATAACCGAGGTCTCTTGCATTTCCCAACAAGTAATTGGATCTCATATGGAGATTTTTAGTGATGTAGAATGGCAAAAATCGAGTGCAACTACATAAGAACTAGTCTGTAACTGTCGTTTGGAATCAATTTTGCGTAGTGCTAACTGAAACAAGGATATCTGACTCGTACGGAGTCCGTTTTGGCTCCACAAGTAGTCAAAACGTTTGTGATGACCATATGCTTCAAAGGATTCTTTCATAGGGAACTTCTGGAGAACTTTTCTTCAGGAGTTTTTTCAGAAACTTGTATAGAAACTTTCTTAATGAGCTCTCGACAAACGCATTTCGAGAACATACACAAAGTCCCAGCTATGGACCTAGTGCATCATAATAACCGAGGTATCTTGCATTTCAATCAAGTAATTGGGTCTCATATGGAGATGTTTAGTGAAGTAGAATGGAAAAAATCGAGTGCAACTACACAAGAACTAGTCTGTAACTCTCGTTCGGAATCAATTTTGCGTAGTGTTAACTGAAACATGGATATCTGACTCATACGGAGTCCGTTTTTGCTCCACAACTAGTCAAAACGTTTGTGACGACCAGATGCTTCAAAGGATTCTTTCATAGGGAACTTTTGGAGAACTTTTCTTAAGGAGTTCGTTCAGAAACTTGTATAGAAACTTTCTTAATGAGCTCTCGACAAACGCATTTGGAGAACATACACAAAGTCCCAGCTATGGACCTTGTGCGTTATCATAACCGAGGTCTCTTGCATTTCCTAACAAGTAATTAGATCTCGTATGAAGATGTTTAGTGAAGTAGAATGGAAAAAATCGAGTGCAACTACACAAGAACTAGTCTGTAACTGTCGTTCGGAATCAGTTTTGCGCAGTGTTAACTGAAACATGGATATCTGACTCATACGAAGTCCTTTTGGATGCATAGGAAGTCAAAATGTTTGTGACGACGAGATGCTTGAAAGGATTCTTTCATAGGGATCTTTTGGAGAACTTTTCTTAAGGAGTTCATTCAAAAACTTGTATAGAAACTTTCTTAATGAGCTCTCGACAAACACATTTCAAGAACATACACAAAGTCCCAGCTATGGACCTAGTGCATCATCATAACCGATGTCTCCTGCATTTCCTACAAGTAATTGGATCTCATATGGAGATGTTTAGTGAAGTCGAATGGAAAAAATCGAGTGCAACTACACAAGAACTAGTCTGTAACTGTCGTTCAGAATCAGTTTTGCGCAGTGTTAACTGAAACAAGGATATCTGACTCGTACGGAGTCCGTTTTGGCTCCACAAGTAGTCAAAACGTTTGTGACGACCAGATGCTTGAAAGGATTCTTTAATAGGGAACTTTTGGAGAACGTTTCTTAAGAAGTTCGTTCATAAACTTGTATAGAAACTTTCTTAATGAGCTCTCGACAAACGCATTTCGAGAACATACACAAAGTCCCAGCTATGGACCTCGTGCGTCATCATAACCAAGGTATCTTGCATTTCCCTACCAGTAATTGAATCTCATATGGATATGTTTAGTGAAGTACAATGGAAAAAATCGAGTGCAACTACATAAGAACTAGTCTGTAACTGTCGTTTGGAATCAGTTTTGCATAGTGCTAACTGAAACAAGGATATCTGACTCGTACGGAGTCCGTTTTGGCTCCACAAGTAGTCAAAACGTTTGTGACGACCAGATGCTTCAAAGGATTCTTTCATAGGGAACTTCTGGAGAACTTTTCTTCAGGAGTTTTTTCAGAAACTTATATAGAAACTTTCTTAATGAGCTCTCGACAAACGCATTTCGAGAACATACACAAAGTCCCAGCTATGGACATAGTGCGTCATCATAACCGAGGTCTCTTGCATTTCCCAACAAGTAATTGGATCTCATATGGAGATTTTTAGTGATGTAGAATGGCAAAAATCGAGTGCAACTACATAAGAACTAGTCTGTAACTGTCGTTTGGAATCAATTTTGCGTAGTGCTAACTGAAACAAGGATATCTGACTCGTACGGAGTCCGTTTTGGCTCCACAAGTAGTCAAAACGTTTGTGACGACCATATGCTTCAAAGGATTCTTTCATAGGGAACTTCTGGAGAACTTTTCTTCAGGAGTTTTTTCAGAAACTTGTATAGAAACTTTCTTAATGAGCTCTCGACAAACGCATTTCGAGAACATACACAAAGTCCCAGCTATGGACCTAGTGCATCATAATAACCGAGGTATCTTGCATTTCAATCAAGTAATTGGGTCTCATATGGAGATGTTTAGTGAAGTAGAATGGAAAAAATCGAGTGCAACTACACAAGAACTAGTCTGTAACTCTCGTTCGGAATCAATTTTGCGTAGTGTTAACTGAAACATGGATATCTGACTCATACGGAGTCCGTTTTTGCTCCACAACTAGTCAAAACGTTTGTGACGACCAGATGCTTCAAAGGATTCTTTCATAGGGAACTTTTGGAGAACTTTTCTTAAGGAGTTCGTTCACAAACTTGTATAGAAACTTTCTTAATGAGCTCTCGACAAACGCATTTGGAGAACATACACAAAGTCCCAGCTATGGACCTTGTGCGTTATCATAACCGAGGTCTCTTGCATTTCCTAACAAGTAATTAGATCTCGTATGAAGATGTTTAGTGAAGTAGAATGGAAAAAATCGAGTGCAACTACACAAGAACTAGTCTGTAACTGTCGTTCGGAATCAGTTTTGCGCAGTGTTAACTGAAACATGGATATCTGACTCATACGAAGTCCTTTTGGCTGCATAGGAAGTCAAAATGTTTGTGACGACGAGATGCTTGAAAGGATTCTTTCATAGGGATCTTTTGGAGAACTTTTCTTAAGGAGTTCGTTCAAAAACTTGTATAGAAACTTTCTTAATGAGCTCTCGACAAACACATTTCAAGAACATAAACAAAGTCCCAGCTATGGACCTAGTGCATCATCATAACCGATGTCTCCTGCATTTCCTACAAGTAATTGGATCTCATATGGAGATGTTTAGTGAAGTCGAATGGAAAAAATCGAGTGCAACTACACAAGAACTAGTCTGTAACTGTCGTTCAGAATCAGTTTTGCGCAGTGTTAACTGAAACAAGGATATCTGACTCGTACGGAGTCCGTTTTGGCTCCACAAGTAGTCAAAACGTTTGTGACGACCAGATGCTTCAAAGGATTCTTTCATAGGGAACTTCTGGAGAAATTTTCTTCAGGAGTTTTTTCAGAAACTTGTATAGAAACTTTCTTAATGAGCTCTCGACAAACGCATTTCGAGAACATACACAAAGTCCCAGCTATGGACCATGTGCATCATAATAACTGAGGTATCTTGCATTTCCCTCAAGTAATTGGGTCTCATATGGAGATGTTTAGTGAAGTAGAATGGAAAAAATCGAGTGCAACTACACAAGAACTAGTCTGTAACTCTCGTTCGGAATCACTTTTGCGTAGTGTTAACTGAAACATGGATATCTGACTCATACGGAGTCCATTTTGGCTCCACAAGTAGTCAAAACGTTTGTGACGACCAGATGCTTCAAAGGATTCTTTCATAGGGAACTTTTGGAGAACTTTTCTTAAGGAGTTCATTCAGAAACTTGTATAGAAACTTTCTTAATGAGCTCTCGACAAACGCATTTCGCGAACATACACAAAGTCCCAGCTATGGACCTAGTGCATCATCATAACTGAGGTATCTTGCATTTCCCTACAAGTAATTGGGTCTCATATTGAGATGTTCAGTGAAGTAGAATGGAAAAAATCGAGCGCAACTACACAAGAACTAGTTTGTAACTGTCGTTTGGAATCAATTTTGCGCAGTGTTAACTGAAACATGGATATCTGACTCATATGGAGTCCGTTTTGGCTCCACAAGTAGTCCAAACGTTTGTGACGACCAGATACTTCAAAGGATTCTTTCATAGGGAACTTTTGGAGAACTTTTCTTAAGAAGTTCGTTCAGAAACTTGTATAGAAACTTTCTTAATGAGCTCTCGACAAACGCATTTGGAGAACATACACAAAGTCCCAGCTATGGACCTTGTGCGTCATCATAACCGAGGTCTATTGCATTTCCTAATAAGTAATTAGATCTTGTATGAAGATTTTTAGTGAAGTAGAATGGAAAAAATCGAGTGCAACTACACAAGAACTAGTCTGTAATTGTCGTTCGGAATCAGTTTTGCGTAGTGTTAACTGAAACATGGATATCTGACTCATACGGAGTCCTTTTGGCGGCATAGGAAGTCAAAATGTTTGTGACGACCAGATGCTTGAAACGATTCTTTCATAGGGAGCTTTTGGAGAACTTTTCTTAAGGAGTTCGTTCAAAAACTTGTATAGAAACTTTCTTAATGAGCTCTCTACAAACACATTTCAAGAACATACACAAAGTCCCAGCTATGGACCTAGTGCATCATCATAACTGATGTCTCTTGCATTTCCTACAAGTAATTGGATATCATATGGAGATGTTTAGTGAAGTCGAATGGAAAAAATCGAGTGCAACTACACAAGAACTAGTCTGTAAGTGTCGTTTGCAATCAGTTTTGCGCAGTGTTAACTGAAACATGGATATTTGACTCATACGAAGTCCGTTTTGGCTCCACAAGTAGTCAAAATGTTTGTGACAACCAGATGCTTGAAAGGATTCTTTCATAGGGAACTTTTGGAGAACTTTTCTTTTGGAGTTCGTTCAGAAACTTGTATAGAAACTTTCTTATTGACCTCTCAACAAACGCATTTCGGGAAAATACACAAAGTCCCAGCTATGGACCTAGTGCATCATCATAACCGAGGTATCTTTCATTTCCCTAGAAGTTAATGGATCTCATATGGAGATGCTTAGTGAAGTAGAACAGAAAAAATCGAGTGCAACTACACAAGAACTAGTCTTTAACTGTCATTCGGAATCAGTTTTGCGCAGTTTTAACTGAAACATGGATATCTAAGTCATACGGAGTCCATTTTGGCTCCACAAGAAGTCAAAACGTTTGTGATGACCAGATGCTTGAAAGGATTCTTTAATAGGGAACTTTTGGAGAACGTTTCTTAAGGAGTTCGTTCATAAACTTGTATAGAAACTTTCTTAATGAGCTCTCGACAAACGCATTTCGAGAACATACATAAAGTCCCAGCTATGGACCTCGTGCGTCATCATAACCAAGGTATCTTGCATTTCACTACCAGTAATTGAATCTCATATGGATATGTTTAGTGAAGTACAATGGAAAAAATCGAGTGCAACTACATAAGAACTAGTCTGTAACTGTCGTTTGGAATCAGTTTTGCATAGTGCTAACTGAAACAAGGATATCTGACTCGTACGGAGTCCGTTTTGGCTCCACAAGTAGTCAAAACGTTTGTGACGACCAGATGCTTCAAAGGATTCTTTCATAGGGAACTTCTGGAGAACTTTTCTTCAGGAGTTTTTTCAGAAACTTATATAGAAACTTTCTTAATGAGCTCTCGACAAACGCATTTCGAGAACATACACAAAGTCCCAGCTATGGACATAGTGCGTCATCATAACCGAGGTCTCTTGCATTTCCCAACAAGTAATTGGATCTCATATGGAGATTTTTAGTGATGTAGAATGGCAAAAATCGAGTGCAACTACATAAGAACTAGTCTGTAACTGTCGTTTGGAATCAATTTTGCGTAGTGCTAACTGAAACAAGGATATCTGACTCGTACGGAGTCCGTTTTGGCTCCACAAGTAGTCAAAACGTTTGTGACGACCATATGCTTCAAAGGATTCTTTCATAGGGAACTTCTGGAGAACTTTTCTTCACGAGTTTTTTCAGAAACTTGTATAGAAACTTTCTTAATGAGCTCTCGACAAACGCATTTCGAGAACATACACAAAGTCCCAGCTATGGACCTAGTGCATCATAATAACCGAGGTATCTTGCATTTCAATCAAGTAATTGGGTCTCATATGGAGATGTTTAGTGAAGTAGAATGGAAAAAATCGAGTGCAACTACACAAGAACTAGTCTGTAACTCTCGTTCGGAATCAATTTTGCGTAGTGTTAACTGAAACATGGATATCTGACTCATACGGAGTCCGTTTTTGCTCCACAACTAGTCAAAACATTTGTGACGACCAGATGCTTCAAAGGATTCTTTCATAGGGAACTTTTGGAGAACTTTTCTTAAGGAGTTCGTTCAGAAACTTGTATAGAAACTTTCTTAATGAGCTCTCGACAAACGCATTTGGAGAACATACACAAAGTCCCAGCTATGGACCTTGTGCGTTATCATAACCGAGGTCTCTTGCATTTCCTAACAAGTAATTAGATCTTGTATGAAGATGTTTAGTGAAGTAGAATGGAAAAAATCGAGTGCAACTACACAAGAACTAGTCTGTAACTGTCGTTCGGAATCAGTTTTGCGCAGTGTTAACTGAAACATGGATATCTAACTCATACGAAGTCCTTTTGGCTGCATAGGAAGTCAAAACGTTTGTGACGACGAGATGCTTGAAAGGATTCTGTCATAGGGATCTTTTGGAGAACTTTTCTTAAGGAGTTCGTTCAAAAACTTGTATAGAAACTTTCTTAATGAGCTCTCGACAAACACATTTCAAGAACATACACAAAGTCCCAGCTATGGACCTAGTGCATCATCATAACCGATGTCTCCTGCATTTCCTACAAGTAATTGGATCTCATATGGAGATGTTTAGTGAAGTCGAATGGAAAAAATCGAGTGCAACTACACAAGAACTAGTCTGTAACTGTCGTTCAGAATCAGTTTTGAGTAGTGTTAACTGAAACAAGGATATCTGACTCGTACGGACTCCGTTTTGGCTCCACAAGTAGTCAAAACGTTTGTGACGACCAGATGCTTCAAAGGATTCTTTTATAGGGAACTTCTGTAGAAATTTTCTTCAGGAGTTTTTTCAGAAACTTGTATAGAAACTTTCTTAATGAGCTCTCGACAAACGCATTTCGAGAACATACACAAAGTCCCAGCTATGGACCTTGTGCATCATAATAACTGAGGTATCTTGCATTTCCCTCAAGTAATTGGGTCTCATATGGAGATGTTTAGTGAAGTAGAATGGAAAAAATCGAGTGCAACTACACAAGAACTAGTCTGTAACTCTCGTTCGGAATCACTTTTGCGTAGTGTTAACTGAAACATGGATATCTGACTCATACGGAGTCCATTTTGGCTCCACAAGTAGTCAAAACGTTTGTGACGACCAGATGCTTCAAAGGATTCTTTCATAGGGAACTTTTGGAGAACTTTTCTTAAGGAGTTCATTCAGAAACTTGTATAGAAACTTTCTTAATGAGCTCTCGACAAACGCATTTCGCGAACATACACAAAGTCCCAGCTATGGACCTAGTGCATCATCATAACTGAGGTATCTTGCATTTCCCTACAAGTAATTGGGTCTCATATTGAGATGTTCAGTGAAGTAGAATGGAAAAAATCGAGCGCAACTACACAAGAACTAGTTTGTAACTGTCGTTTGGAATCAATTTTGCGCAGTGTTAACTGAAACATGGATATCTGACTCATATGGAGTCCGTTTTGGCTCCACAAGTAGTCCAAACGTTTGTGACGACCAGATACTTCAAAGGATTCTTTCATAGGGAACTTTTGGAGAACTTTTCTTAAGAAGTTCGTTCAGAAACTTGTATAGAAACTTTCTTAATGAGCTCTCGACAAACGCATTTGGAGAACATACACAAAGTCCCAGCTATGGACCTTGTGCGTCATCATAACCGATGTCTATTGCATTTCCTAATAAGTAATTAGATCTTGTATGAAGATGTTTAGTGAAGTAGAATGGAAAAAATCGAGTGCAACTACACAAGAACAAGTCTGTAACTGTCGTTCGGAATCAGTTTTGCGTAGTGTTAACTGAAACATGGATATCTGACTCATACGGAGTCCTTTTGGCGGCATAGGAAGTCAAAACGTTTGTGACGACCAGATGCTTTAAAGGATTCTTTCATAGGGAGCTTTTGGAGAACTTTTCTTAAGGAGTTCGTTCAAAAACTTGTATAGAAACTTTCTTAATGAGCTCTCGACAAACACATTTCAAGAACATACACAAAGTCCCAGCTATGGACCTAGTGCATCATCATAACTGATGTCTCTTGCATTTCCTACAAGTAATTGGATATCATATGGAGATGTTTAGTGAAGTCGAATGGAAAAAATCGAGTGCAACTACACAAGAACTAGTCTGTAAGTGTCGTTTGCAATCAGTTTTGCGCAGTGTTAACTGAAACATGGATATTTGACTCATACGAAGTCCATTTTGGCTCCACAAGTAGTCAAAATGTTTGTGACAACCAGATGCTTGAAAGGATTCTTTCATAGGGAACTTTTGGAGAACTTTTTTTTTGGAGTTCGTTCAGAAACTTGTATAGAAACTTTCTTATTGACCTCTCAACAAACGCATTTCGGGAAAATACACAAAGTCCCAGCTATGGACCTAGTGCATCATCATAACCGAGGTATCTTTCATTTCCCTACAAGTTAATGGATCTCATATGGAGATGCTTAGTGAAGTAGAACAGAAAAAATCGAGTGCAACTACACAAGAACTAGTCTTTAACTGTCATTCGGAATCAGTTTTGCGCAGTTTTAACTGAAACATGGATATCTAAGTCATACGGAGTCCATTTTGGCTCCACAAGAAGTCAAAACGTTTGTGATGACCAGATGCTTGAAAGGATTCTTTAATAGGGAACTTTTGGAGAACGTTTCTTAAGGAGTTCGTTCATAAACTTGTATAGAAACTTTCTTAATGAGCTCTCGACAAACGCATTTCGAGAACATACACAAAGTCCCAGCTATGGACCTAGTGCGTCATCATAACCGAGGTCTCTTGCATTTCCCAACAAGTAATTGGATCTCATATGGAGATTTTTAGTGAAGTAGAATGGCAAAAATCGAGTGCAACTTCATAAGAACTAGTCTGTAACTGTCGTTTGGAATCAGTTTTGCATAGTGCTAACTGAAACAAGGATATCTGACTCGTACGGAGTCCGTTTTGGCTCCACAAGTAGTCAAAACGTTTGTGACGACCAGATGCTTCAAAGGATTCTTTCATAGGGAACTTCTGGAGAACTTTTCTTCAGGAGTTTTTTCAGAAACTTATATAGAAACTTTCTTAATGAGCTCTCGACAAACGCATTTCGAGAACATACACAAAGTCCCAGCTATGGACATAGTGCGTCATCATAACCGAGGTCTCTTGCATTTCCCAACAAGTAATTGGATCTCATATGGAGATTTTTAGTGATGTAGAATGGCAAAAATCGAGTGCAACTACATAAGAACTAGTCTGTAACTGTCGTTTGGAATCAATTTTGCGTAGTGCTAACTGAAACAAGGATATCTGACTCGTACGGAGTCCGTTTTGGCTCCACAAGTAGTCAAAACGTTTGTGACGACCATATGCTTCAAAGGATTCTTTCATAGGGAACTTCTGGAGAACTTTTCTTCACGAGTTTTTTCAGAAACTTGTATAGAAACTTTCTTAATGAGCTCTCGACAAACGCATTTCGAGAACATACACAAAGTCCCAGCTATGGACCTAGTGCATCATAATAACCGAGGTATCTTGCATTTCAATCAAGTAATTGGGTCTCATATGGAGATGTTTAGTGAAGTAGAATGGAAAAAATCGAGTGCAACTACACAAGAACTAGTCTGTAACTCTCGTTCGGAATCAATTTTGCGTAGTGTTAACTGAAACATGGATATCTGACTCATACGGAGTCCGTTTTTGCTCCACAACTAGTCAAAACATTTGTGACGACCAGATGCTTCAAAGGATTCTTTCATAGGGAACTTTTGGAGAACTTTTCTTAAGGAGTTCGTTCAGAAACTTGTATAGAAACTTTCTTAATGAGCTCTCGACAAACGCATTTGGAGAACATACACAAAGTCCCAGCTATGGACCTTGTGCGTTATCATAACCGAGGTCTCTTGCATTTCCTAACAAGTAATTAGATCTTGTATGAAGATGTTTAGTGAAGTAGAATGGAAAAAATCGAGTGCAACTACACAAGAACTAGTCTGTAACTGTCGTTCGGAATCAGTTTTGCGCAGTGTTAACTGAAACATGGATATCTGACTCATACGAAGTCCTTTTGGCTGCATAGGAAGTCAAAACGTTTGTGACGACGAGATGCTTGAAAGGATTCTGTCATAGGGATCTTTTGGAGAACTTTTCTTAAGGAGTTCGTTCAAAAACTTGTATAGAAACTTTCTTAATGAGCTCTCGACAAACACATTTCAAGAACATACACAAAGTCCCAGCTATGGACCTAGTGCATCATCATAACCGATGTCTCCTGCATTTCCTACAAGTAATTGGATCTCATATGGAGATGTTTAGTGAAGTCGAATGGAAAAAATCGAGTGCAACTACACAAGAACTAGTCTGTAACTGTCGTTCAGAATCAGTTTTGCGTAGTGTTAACTGAAACAAGGATATCTGACTCGTACGGACTCCGTTTTGGCTCCACAAGTAGTCAAAACGTTTGTGACGACCAGATGCTTCAAAGGATTCTTTTATAGGGAACTTCTGTAGAAATTTTCTTCAGGAGTTTTTTCAGAAACTTGTATAGAAACTTTCTTAATGAGCTCTCGACAAACGCATTTCGAGAACATACACAAAGTCCCAGCTATGGACCTTGTGCATCATAATAACTGAGGTATCTTGCATTTCCCTCAAGTAATTGGGTCTCATATGGAGATGTTTAGTGAAGTAGAATGGAAAAAATCGAGTGCAACTACACAAGAACTAGTCTGTAACTCTCGTTCGGAATCACTTTTGCGTAGTGTTAACTGAAACATGGATATCTGACTCATACGGAGTCCATTTTGGCTCCACAAGTAGTCAAAACGTTTGTGACGACCAGATGCTTCAAAGGATTCTTTCATAGGGAACTTTTGGAGAACTTTTCTTAAGGAGTTCATTCAGAAACTTGTATAGAAACTTTCTTAATGAGCTCTCGACAAACGCATTTCGCGAACATACACAAAGTCCCAGCTATGGACCTAGTGCATCATCATAACTGAGGTATCTTGCATTTCCCTACAAGTAATTGGGTCTCATATTGAGATGTTCAGTGAAGTAGAATGGAAAAAATCGAGCGCAACTACACAAGAACTAGTTTGTAACTGTCGTTTGGAATCAATTTTGCGCAGTGTTAACTGAAACATGGATATCTGACTCATATGGAGTCCGTTTTGGCTCCACAAGTAGTCCAAACGTTTGTGACGACCAGATACTTCAAAGGATTCTTTCATAGGGAACTTTTGGAGAACTTTTCTTAAGAAGTTCGTTCAGAAACTTGTATAGAAACTTTCTTAATGAGCTCTCGACAAACGCATTTGGAGAACATACACAAAGTCCCAGCTATGGACCTTGTGCGTCATCATAACCGATGTCTATTGCATTTCCTAATAAGTAATTAGATCTTGTATGAAGATGTTTAGTGAAGTAGAATGGAAAAAATCGAGTGCAACTACACAAGAACAAGTCTGTAACTGTCGTTCGGAATCAGTTTTGCGTAGTGTTAACTGAAACATGGATATCTGACTCATACGGAGTCCTTTTGGCGGCATAGGAAGTCAAAACGTTTGTGACGACCAGATGCTTTAAAGGATTCTTTCATAGGGAGCTTTTGGAGAACTTTTCTTAAGGAGTTCGTTCAAAAACTTGTATAGAAACTTTCTTAATGAGCTCTCGACAAACACATTTCAAGAACATACACAAAGTCCCAGCTATGGACCTAGTGCATCATCATAACTGATGTCTCTTGCATTTCCTACAAGTAATTGGATATCATATGGAGATGTTTAGTGAAGTCGAATGGAAAAAATCGAGTGCAACTACACAAGAACTAGTCTGTAAGTGTCGTTTGCAATCAGTTTTGCGCAGTGTTAACTGAAACATGGATATTTGACTCATACGAAGTCCATTTTGGCTCCACAAGTAGTCAAAATGTTTGTGACAACCAGATGCTTGAAAGGATTCTTTCATAGGGAACTTTTGGAGAACTTTTTTTTTGGAGTTCGTTCAGAAACTTGTATAGAAACTTTCTTATTGACCTCTCAACAAACGCATTTCGGGAAAATACACAAAGTCCCAGCTATGGACCTAGTGCATCATCATAACCGAGGTATCTTTCATTTCCCTACAAGTTAATGGATCTCATATGGAGATGCTTAGTGAAGTAGAACAGAAAAAATCGAGTGCAACTACACAAGAACTAGTCTTTAACTGTCATTCGGAATCAGTTTTGCGCAGTTTTAACTGAAACATGGATATCTAAGTCATACGGAGTCCATTTTGGCTCCACAAGAAGTCAAAACGTTTGTGATGACCAGATGCTTGAAAGGATTCTTTAATAGGGAACTTTTGGAGAACGTTTCTTAAGGAGTTCGTTCATAAACTTGTATAGAAACTTTCTTAATGAGCTCTCGACAAACGCATTTCGAGAACATACACAAAGTCCCAGCTATGGACCTCGTGCGTCATCATAACCAAGGTATCTTGCATTTCCCTACCAGTAATTCAATCTCATATGGATATGTTTAGTGAAGTACAATGGAAAAAATCGAGTGCAACTACACAAGAACTAGTCTGTAAGTGTCGTTCGGAATCACCTCCTGAAGAAAAGAACTACACAAGAACTAGTGCTAACTGAAACAAGGATATCTGACTCGTACGGAGTCCGTTTTGGCTCCACAAGTAGTCAAAACGTTTGTGACGACCAGATGCTTCAAAGGATTCTTTCATAGGGAACTTCTGGAGAACTTTTCTTCAGGAGTTTTTTCAGAAACTTATATAGAAACTTTCTTAATGAGCTCTTGACAAACGCATTTCGAGAACATACACAAAGTCCCAGCTATGGACATAGTGCGTCATCATAACCGAGGTCTCTTGCATTTCCCAACAAGTAATTGGATCTCATATGGAGATTTTTAGTGATGTAGAATGGCAAAAATCGAGTGCAACTACATAAGAACTAGTCTGTAACTGTCGTTTGGAATCAATTTTGCGTAGTGCTAACTGAAACAAGGATATCTGACTCGTACGGAGTCCGTTTTGGCTCCACAAGTAGTCAAAACGTTTGTGACGACCATATGCTTCAAAGGATTCTTTCATAGGGAACTTCTGGAGAACTTTTCTTCACGAGTTTTTTCAGAAACTTGTATAGAAACTTTCTTAATGAGCTCTCGACAAACGCATTTCGAGAACATACACAAAGTCCCAGCTATGGACCTAGTGCATCATAATAACCGAGGTATCTTGCATTTCAATCAAGTAATTGGGTCTCATATGGAGATGTTTAGTGAAGTAGAATGGAAAAAATCGAGTGCAACTACACAAGAACTAGTCTGTAACTCTCGTTCGGAATCAATTTTGCGTAGTGTTAACTGAAACATGGATATCTGACTCATACGGAGTCCGTTTTTGCTCCACAACTAGTCAAAACGTTTGTGACGACCAGATGCTTCAAAGGATTCTTTCATAGGGAACTTTTGGAGAACTTTTCTTAAGGAGTTCATTCAGAAACTTGTATAGAAACTTTCTTAATGAGCTCTCGACAAACGCATTTGGAGAACATACACAAAGTCCCAGCTATGGACCTTGTGCGTTATCATAACCGAGGTCTCTTGCATTTCCTAACAAGTAATTAGATCTCGTATGAAGATGTTTAGTGAAGTAGAATGGAAAAAATCGAGTGCAACTACACAAGAACTAGTCTGTAACTGTCGTTCGTAATCAGTTTTGCGCAGTGTTAACTGAAGCATGGATATCTGACTCATACGAAGTCCTTTTGGCTGCATAGGAAGTCAAAACGTTTGTGACGACGAGATGCTTGAAAGGATTCTTTCATAGGGATCTTTTGGAGAACTTTTCTTAAGGAGTTCGTTCAAAAACTTGTATAGAAACTTTCTTAATGAGCTCTCAACAAACGCATTTCAAGAACATACAAAAAGTCCCAGCTATGGACCTAGTGCATCATCATAACCGATGTCTCCTGCATTTCCTACAAGTAATTGGATCTCATATGGAGATGTTTAGTGAAGTCGAATGGAAAAAATCGAGTGCAACTACACAAGAACTAGTCTGTAACTGTCGTTCAGAATCAGTTTTGCGCAGTGTTAACTGAAACATGGATATCTAACTCATACGGAGTCCGTTTTGGCTCCACAAGTAGTCGAAACATTTGTGACGTCCAGATGCTTCAAAGGATTCTTTCATAGGGAACTTCTGGCAAACTTTTCTTAAGGAGATCGTTCAGAAACTTGTATAGAAACTTTTTTAATGAGCTCTCGACGAACGCATTTCGAGAACATACACAAAGTCCCAGCTATGGACCTCATGCGTCATCATAACCGAGGTCTCTTGCATTTCCCTACTACTAATTGAATCTCATATGGATATGCTTAGTGAAGTAGAATGGAAAAAATCGAGTGCAACTACACAAGAACTAGTCTGTAACTGTCGTTCGTAATCAGTTTTGCGCAGTGTTAACTGAAACATGGATATCTGACTCATACGGAGTCCGTTTTGGCTCCACAAGTAGTCAAAACGTTTGCGACGACCAGATGCTTCAAAGGATTCTTTCATAGGGAACTTTTGGAGAACTTTTCTTCAGAAGTTCGTTCAGAAACCTGTATGGAAACTTTCTTAATGAGCTCTCGACAAACGCATTTCGAGAACATACACAAAGTCCCAGCTATGGACCTAGTGCATCATCATAACCGAGGTCTCTTGCATTTCCCTACAAGTAATTGGATCTCATCTGGAGATGTTTACTGAAGTCGAGTGGAAAAAATCGAGTGCAACTACACAAGAACTAGTCTGTAACTGTCGTTCAGAATCAGTTTTGCGCAGTGTTAACTGAAACATGGCTATCTGACTCATACGGATTCCGTTTTGGCTCCACAAGTAGTCAAAACGTTTGTGACGACCAGATGCTTCAAAGGATTCTTTCGTAGGGAAATTTTGGAGAACTTTTCTTAAGGAGTTCGTTCAGAAACTTGTATAGAAACTTTCTTAATGAGCTCTCGACAAACGCATTTCGAGAACATACACAAAGTCCCAGCTATGGACCTCATGCGTCATCATAACCGAGGTCTCTTGCATTTCCCTACTAGTAATTGAATCTCATATGGATATGTTTAGTGAAGTAGAATGGAAAAAAATCGAGTGCAACTACACAAGAACTAGTATGTAACTGTCGTTCGGAATTAGTTTTGCGCAGTGTTAACTGAAACATGGATATATGACTCATACGGAGTCCGTTTTGGCTCCACAAGTAGTCAAAACGTTTGTGACGACCTGATGCTTCAAAGAATTCTTTCATAGGGAACTTTTCGAGAACATTTCTTAAGGAATCCGTTCAGAAACTTGTATAGAAACTTTCTTAATGAGCTCTCGACAAACGCATTTCGAGAACATACACAAAGTCCCAGCTATGGACCTAGTGCATCATCATAACCGAGGTCTCTTTCATTTCCCTACAAGTAATTGGATCTCATATGGAGATGTTTAGTGAAGTAGAATAGAAAAAATCGAGTGCAACTACACAAGAACTAGTCTGTAACTGTCGTTCGGAATCAGTTTTGCGTAGTGCTAACTAAAAGAAGGATATCTAACTCATACGGAGTCCGTTTTGGCTCCACAAGTAGGCAAAGCGTTTGTGACAACCAGATGCTTCAAAGGATTCTTTCATAGGGAACTTCTGGAGAACTTTTCTTCACGAGTTTTTTCAGAAACTTGTATAGAAACTTTCTTAATGAGCTCTCGACAAACGCATTTCAAGAACATACACAAAGTCCCAGCTATGGACATAGTGCGTCATCATAACCGAGGTATCTTGCATTTCCCAACAAGTAATTGGATCTCATATGGAGATTTTTAGTGAAGTAGAATGGCAAAAATCGAGTGCAACTACATAAGAACTAGTCTGTAACTGTCGTTCGTAATCAGTTTTGCGCAGTGTTAACTGAAACATGGATATCTGACTCATACGGAGTCCGTTTTGGCTCCACAAGTAGTCAAATCGTTTGTGAAGACCAGATGCTTCAAAGGATTCTTTCATTGGGAACTTTTGGAGAACTTTTCTTCAGAAGTTCGTTCAGAAACCTGTATGGAAACTTTCTTAATGAGCTCTCGACAAACGCATTTCGAGAACATACACAAAGTCCCAGCTATGGACCTAGTGCATCATCATAACCGAGGTCTCTTGCATTTCCCTACAAGTAATTGGATCTCATCTGGAGATGTTTACTGAAGTAGAATGGAAAAAATCGAGTGCAACTACACAAGAACTAGTTTGTAAATGTCGTTCAGAATCAGTTTTGCGCAGTGTTAACTGAAACATGGCTATCTGACTCATACGGATTCCGTTTTGGCTCCACAAGTAGTCAAAACGTTTGTGACGACCAGATGCTTCAAAGGATTCTTTCGTAGGGAACTTCTGGAGAACTTTTCTTAAGGATTTCGTTCAGAAACTTGTATAGAAACTTTCTTAATGAGCTCTCGACAAACGCATTTCGAGAACATACACAAAGTCCCAGCTATGGACCTCATGCATCATCATAACCGAGCTCTCTTTCATTTCCCTACAAGTAATTGGATCTCATATGGAGATGTTTAGTGAAGTAGAATAGAAAAAATCGAGTGCAACTACACAAGAACTAGTCTTTAACTGTCGTTCGAAATCAGTTTTGCGCAGTGTTAACTGAAACATGGATATCTAACTCATACGAAATCCGTTTTGGCTCCACAAGTAGTCAAAACGTTTGTGACGACCAGATGCTTCAAAGGATTCTTTCATAGGGAACTTCTGGAGAACTTTTCTTCAGGAGTTTTTTCAGAAACTTGTATAGAAACTTTCTTAATGAGCTCTCGACAAACGCATTTCGAGAACATACACAAAGTCCCAGCTATGGACATAGTGCTTCATCATAACCGAGGTATCTTGCATTTCCCAACAAGTAATTGGATCTCATATGGAGATTTTTAGTGAAGTAGAATGGCAAAAATCGAGTGCAACTACATAAGAACTAGTCTGTAACTGTCGTTTGGAATCAGTTTTGCGTAGTGCTAACTGAAACAAGGATATCTGACTCATACGGAGTCTGTTTTGGCTCCACAAGTAGTCAAAACGTTTGTGACGACCAGATGCTTCAAAGGATTCTTTCATAGGGAACTTCTGGAGAACTTTTCTTTAGGAGTTTTTTCAGAAACTTGTATAGAAACTTTCTTAATGAGCTCTCAACAAACGCATTTCGGGAACATACACAAAGTCCCAGCTATGGACCTAGTGCATCATAATAACCGAGGTATCTTGCATTTCCCTCAAGTAATTGGGTCTCATATGGAGATGTTTAGTGAAGTAGAATGGAAAAAATCAAGTGCAACTACACAAGAACTAGTCTGTAACTCTCGTTTGAAATCAATTTTCTGTAGTGTTAACTGAAACATGGATATCTGACTCATAGGGAGTCCGTTTTGGCTCCACAAGTAGTCAAAATGTTTGTGACGACCAGATGCTTCAAAGGATTCTTTCATAGGGAACTTTTGGAGAACTTTTCTTAAGGAGTTCGTTCAGAAACTTGTATAGAAACTTTCTTAATGAGCTCTCGACAAACGCATTTGGAGAACATACACAAAGTCCCAGCTATGGACCTTGTGCGTCATTATAACCGAGGTCTCTTGCATTTCCTAACAAGTAATTAGATCTCGTATGAAGATGTTTAGTGAAGTAGAATGGAAAAAATCGAGTGCAACTACACAAGAACTAGTCTGTAACTGTCGTTCGTAATCAGTTTTGCGCAGTGTTAACTGAAGCATGGATATCTGACTCATACGAAGTCCTTTTGGCTGCATAGGAAGTCAAAACGTTTGTGACGACGAGATGCTTGAAAGGATTCTTTCATAGGGATCTTTTGGAGAACTTTTCTTAAGGAGTTCGTTCAAAAACTTGTATAGAAACTTTCTTAATGAGCTCTCGACAAACACATTTCAAGAACATACAAAAAGTCCCAGCTATGGACCTAGTGCATCATCATAACCGATGTCTCCTGCATTTCCTACAAGTAATTGGATCTCATATGGAGATGTTTAGTGAAGTCGAATGGAAAAAATCGAGTGCAACTACACAAGAACTAGTCTGTAACTGTCGTTCAGAATCAGTTTTGCGCAGTGTTAACTGAAACATGGATATCTAACTCATACGGAGTCCGTTTTGGCTCCACAAGTAGTCGAAACATTTGTGACGTCCAGATGCTTCAAAGGATTCTTTCATAGGGAACTTCTGGCAAACTTTTCTTAAGGAGATCGTTCAGAAACTTGTATAGAAACTTTTTTAATGAGCTCTCGACGAACGCATTTCGAGAACATACACAAAGTCCCAGCTATGGACCTCATGCGTCATCATAACCGAGGTCTCTTGCATTTCCCTACTACTAATTGAATCTCATATGGATATGCTTAGTGAAGTAGAATGGAAAAAATCAAGTGCAACTACACAAGAACTAGTCTGTAACTGTCGTTCGTAATCAGTTTTGCGCAGTGTTAACTGAAACATGGATATCTGACTCATACGGAGTCCGTTTTGGCTCCACAAGTAGTCAAAACGTTTGCGACGACCAGATGCTTCAAAGGATTCTTTCATAGGGAACTTTTGGAGAACTTTTCTTCAGAAGTTCGTTCAGAAACCTGTATGGAAACTTTCTTAATGAGCTCTCGACAAACGCATTTCGAGAACATACACAAAGTCCCAGCTATGGACCTAGTGCATCATCATAACCGAGGTCTCTTGCATTTCCCTACAAGTAATTGGATCTCATCTGGAGATGTTTACTGAAGTCGAGTGGAAAAAATCGAGTGCAACTACACAAGAACTAGTCTGTAACTGTCGTTCAGAATCAGTTTTGCGCAGTGTTAACTGAAACATGGCTATCTGACTCATACGGATTCCGTTTTGGATCCACAAGTAGTCAAAACGTTTGTGACGACCAGATGCTTCAAAGGATTCTTTCGTAGGGAAATTTTGGAGAACTTTTCTTAAGGAGTTCGTTCAGAAACTTGTATAGAAACTTTCTTAATGAGCTCTCGACAAACGCATTTCGAGAACATACACAAAGTCCCAGCTATGGACCTCATGCGTCATCATAACCGAGGTCTCTTGCATTTCCCTACTAGTAATTGAATCTCATATGGATATGTTTAGTGAAGTAGAATGGAAAAAAATCGAGTGCAACTACACAAGAACTAGTATGTAACTGTCGTTCGGAATTAGTTTTGCGCAGTGTTAACTGAAACATGGATATATGACTCATACGGAGTCCGTTTTGGCTCCACAAGTAGTCAAAACGTTTGTGACGACCTGATGCTTCAAAGAATTCTTTCATAGGGAACTTTTCGAGAACATTTCTTAAGGAATCCGTTCAGAAACTTGTATAGAAACTTTCTTAATGAGCTCTCGACAAACGCATTTCGAGAACATACACAAAGTCCCAGCTATGGACCTAGTGCATCATCATAACCGAGGTCTCTTTCATTTCCCTACAAGTAATTGGATCTCATATGGAGATGTTTAGTGAAGTAGAATAGAAAAAATCGAGTGCAACTACACAAGAACTAGTCTGTAACTGTCGTTCGGAATCAGTTTTGCGTAGTGCTAACTAAAAGAAGGATATCTAACTCATACGGAGTCCGTTTTGGCTCCACAAGTAGGCAAAGCGTTTGTGACAACCAGATGCTTCAAAGGATTCTTTCATAGGGAACTTCTGGAGAACTTTTCTTCACGAGTTTTTTCAGAAACTTGTATAGAAACTTTCTTAATGAGCTCTCGACAAACGCATTTCAAGAACATACACAAAGTCCCAGCTATGGACATAGTGCGTCATCATAACCGAGGTATCTTGCATTTCCCAACAAGTAATTGGATCTCATATGGAGATTTTTAGTGAAGTAGAATGGCAAAAATCGAGTGCAACTACATAAGAACTAGTCTGTAAGTGTCGTTCGTAATCAGTTTTGCGCAGTGTTAACTGAAACATGGATATCTGACTCATACGGAGTCCGTTTTGGCTCCACAAGTAGTCAAATCGTTTGTGAAGACCAGATGCTTCAAAGGATTCTTTCATTGGGAACTTTTGGAGAACTTTTCTTCAGAAGTTCGTTCAGAAACCTGTATGGAAACTTTCTTAATGAGCTCTCGACAAACGCATTTCGAGAACATACACAAAGTCCCAGCTATGGACCTAGTGCATCATCATAACCGAGGTCTCTTGCATTTCCCTACAAGTAATTGGATCTCATCTGGAGATGTTTACTGAAGTAGAATGGAAAAAATCGAGTGCAACTACACAAGAACTAGTCTGTAAATGTCGTTCAGAATCAGTTTTGCGCAGTGTTAACTGAAACATGGCTATCTGACTCATACGGATTCCGTTTTGGCTCCACAAGTAGTCAAAACGTTTGTGACGACCAGATGCTTCAAAGGATTCTTTCGTAGGGAACTTCTGGAGAACTTTTCTTAAGGATTTCGTTCAGAAACTTGTATAGAAACTTTCTTAATGAGCTCTCGACAAACGCATTTCGAGAACATACACAAAGTCCCAGCTATGGACCTCATGCATCATCATAACCGAGCTCTCTTTCATTTCCCTACAAGTAATTGGATCTCATATGGAGATGTTTAGTGAAGTAGAATAGAAAAAATCGAGTGCAACTACACAAGAACTAGTCTGTAACTGTCGTTCGAAATCAGTTTTGCGCAGTGTTAACTGAAACATGGATATCTAACTCATACGAAATCCGTTTTGGCTCCACAAGTAGTCAAAACGTTTGTGACGACCAGATGCTTCAAAGGATTCTTTCATAGGGAACTTCTGGAGAACTTTTCTTCAGGAGTTTTTTCAGAAACTTGTATAGAAACTTTCTTAATGAGCTCTCGACAAACGCATTTCGAGAACATACACAAAGTCCCAGCTATGGACATAGTGCTTCATCATAACCGAGGTATCTTGCATTTCCCAACAAGTAATTGGATCTCATATGGAGATTTTTAGTGAAGTAGAATGGCAAAAATCGAGTGCAACTACATAAGAACTAGTCTGTAACTGTCGTTTGGAATCAGTTTTGCGTAGTGCTAACTGAAACAAGGATATCTGACTCATACGGAGTCTGTTTTGGCTCCACAAGTAGTCAAAACGTTTGTGACGACCAGATGCTTCAAAGGATTCTTTCATAGGGAACTTCTGGAGAACTTTTCTTTAGGAGTTTTTTCAGAAACTTGTATAGAAACTTTCTTAATGAGCTCTCAACAAACGCATTTCGGGAACATACACAAAGTCCCAGCTATGGACCTAGTGCATCATAATAACCGAGGTAACTTGCATTTCCCTCAAGTAATTGGGTCTCATATGGAGATGTTTAGTGAAGTAGAATGGAAAAAATCAAGTGCAACTACACAAGAACTAGTCTGTAACTCTCGTTCGAAATCAATTTTCTGTAGTGTTAACTGAAACATGGATATCTGACTCATAGGGAGTCCGTTTTGGCTCCACAAGTAGTCAAAACGTTTGTGACGACCAGATGCTTCAAAGGATTCTTTCATAGGGAACTTTTGGAGAACTTTTCTTAAGGAGTTCGTTCAGAAACTTGTATAGAAACTTTCTTAATGAGCTCTCGACAAACGCATTTGGAGAACATACACAAAGTCCCAGCTATGGACCTTGTGCGTCATTATAACCGAGGTCTCTTGCATTTCCTAACAAGTAATTAGATCTCGTATGAAGATGTTTAGTGAAGTAGAATAGAAAAACTTGAGTGCAACTACACAAGAACTAGTCTGTAACTGTCGTTCGGAATCAGTTTTGCGCAGTGTTAACTGAAACATGGATATCTGACTCATACGGAGTCCTTTTGGCTGCATAGGAAGTCAAAACGTTTGTGACGACCAGATGCTTGAAAGGATTCTTTCATAGGGAGCTTTTGGAGAACTTTTCTTAAGGAGTTCATTCAAAAACTTGTATAGAAACTTTCTTAATGAGCTCTCGACAAACACATTTCAAGAACATACACAAAGTCCCAGCTATGGACCTAGTGCATCATCATAACCGATGTCTATTGCATTTCCTACAAGTAGTTGGATCTCATATGGAGATGTTTAGTGAAGTCGAATGGAAAAAATCGAGTGCAACTACACAAGAACTAGTCTGTAAGTGTCGTTTGCAATCAGTTTTGCGCAGTGTTAACTGAAACATGGATATCTGACTCATACGAAGTCCGTTTTGGCTCCACAAGTAGTCAAAACATTTGTGATGACCAGATGCTTGAAAGGATTCTTTCATAGGGAACTTTTGGAGAACTTTTCTTTTGGAGTTCATTCAGAAACTTGTATAGAAACTTTCTTAATGATGTCTCGACAAACGCATTTCGGGAACATACACAAAGTCCCAGCTATGGACCTAGTGCATCATCATAACCGAGGTATCTTTCATTTCCCTAGAAGTAATTGGATCTCATATGGAGATGCTTAGTGAAGTAGAAAAGAAAAAATCGAGTGCAACTACACAAGAACTAGTCTTTAACTGTCATTCGGAATCAGTTTTGCGCAGTGTTAACTGAAACATGGATATCTAAGTCATACGGAGTCCGTTTTGGCTCCACAAGAAGTCAAAACGTTTGTGATGACCAGATGCTGGAAAGGATTCTTTAATAGGGAACTTTTTGAGAACGTTTCTTAAGGAGTTCGTTCAGAAACTTGTATAGAAACTTTCTTAATGAGCTCTCGACAAACGCATTTCGAGAACATACACAAAGTCCCAGCTATGGACCTTGTGCGTCATCATAACCGAGGTATCTTGCATTTCCCTACCAGTAATTGAATCTCATATGGATATGTTTAGTGAAGTAGAATGGAAAAAATCGAGTGCAACTACATAAGAACTAGTCTGTAACTGTCGTTTGGAATCAGTTTTGCGTAGTGCTAACTGAAACAAGGATATCTGACTCGTACGGAGTCCGTTTTGGCTCCACAAGTAGTCAAAACGTTTGTGACGACCAGATGCTTCAAAGGATTCTTTCATAGGGAACTTCTGGAGAACTTTTCTTCAGGAGTTTTTTCAGAAACTTATATCGAAACTTTCTTAATGAGCTCTCGACAAACGCATTTCAAGAACATACACAAAGTCCCAGCTATGGACATAGTGCGTCATCATAACCGAGGTCTCTTGCATTTCCCAACAAGTAATTGGATCTCATATGGAGATTTTTAGTACAGTAGAATGGCAAAAATCGAGTGCAACTACATAAGAAATAGTCTGTAACTGTCGTTTGGAATCAGTTTTGCGTAGTGCTAACTGAAACAAGGATATCTGACTCGTACGTAGTCCGTTTTGGCTCCACAAGTAGTCAAAACATTTGTGATGACCAGCTGCTTGAAAGGATTCTTTCATAGGGAACTTTTGGAGAACTTTTCTTTTGGAGTTCGTTCAGAAACTTGGATAGAAACTTTCTTAATGACCTCTCGACAAACGCATTTCGGGAACATACATAAAGTCCCAGCTATGGACCTAGTGCATCATCATAACTGAGGTATCTTTCATTTCCCTAGAAGTAATTGGATCTCATATGGAGATGCTTAGTGAAGTAGAACAGAAAAAATCGAGTGCAACTACACAAGAACTAGTCTTTAACTGTCATTCGGAATCAGTTTTGCGCAGTTTTAACTGAAACATGGATATCTAAGTCATACGGAGTCCGTTTTGGCTCCAGAAGAAGTCAAAACATATGTGATGACCAGATGCTTGAAAGGATTCTTTAATAGGTAACTTTTGGAGAACGTTTCTTAAGGAGTTCGTTCAGAAACTTGTATAGAAACTTTCTTAATGAGCTCTCGACAAACGCATTTCGAGAACATACACAAAGTCCGAGCTATGGACCTCGTGCGTCATCATAACCGAGGTATCTTGCATTTCCCTACCAGTAATTGAATCTCATATGGATATGTTTAGTGAAGTAGAATGGAAAAAATCGAGTGCAACTACACAAGAACTAGTCTGTAAGTGTCGTTCGGAATCACTTTTGCGTAGTGTTAACCGAAACATGGATATCTGACTCATACAGAGTCCGTTTTGGCTCCACAAGTAGTCAAAACATTTGTGACGACCAGATCCTTCAAGGGATTCTTTCATAGGGAACTTTTGGAGAACTTTTCTTAAGGAATTTGTTCAGAAACTTGTATAGAAACTTTCCTAATGAACTCTCGACAAACGCATTTCGAGAACATACACAAACTCCTAGCTATGGACCTAGTGCATCATCATAATCGAGGTCTCTTTAATTTCCCTACAAGTAATTGGAACTCATATGGAGATGCTTAGTGAAGTAGAGTGGAAAAAATCGAGTGCAACTACACAAGAACTAGTCTGTAACTGTCGTTCGGAATCAGTTTTGCGCAGTGTTAACTGAAACATGGATATCTGACTCATACGGAGTCCGTTTTGGTCCACAAGTAGTCGAAACATTTGTGACGACCAGATGCTTCAAAGGATTCTTTCATAGGGAAATTTTGGATAACTTTTCTTCAGGAGTTCGTTCAGAAACTTGTATAGAAACTTTCTTAATGAGCTCTCGACAAACGCATTTCGAGAACATACACAAAGTCCCAGCTAAGGACCGAGTGCATCATCATAACCAAGGTCTCTTGAACTTCCCTACAAGTAATTGGATCTCATCTGGAGATGTTTATTGAAGTAGAATGGAAAAAATCGAGTGCAACTACACAAGAACTAGTCTGTAACTGTCGTACGGAATCAGTTTTGCGCAGTGTTAACTGAAACATGGATATCTAACTCATACGGAGTCCGTTTTGGCTCCACAAGTAGTCAAAACATTTGTGACGACCAGATGCTTCAAAGGATTCTATCATAGGGAACTTCTGGCAAACTTTTCCTAAGGAGTTCATTCAGAAACTTGTATAGAAACTTTCTTAATGAGCTCTCGACAAACGCATTTCGAGAACATACACAAAGTACCAGCTAAGGACCTAGTGCATCATCATAACTGAAGTCTCTTGCACTTCCCTACCAGTAATTGGATCTCATATGGAGATGTTTAGTGAAGTAGAATGGAAAAAATCGAGTGTAACTACACAAGAACTAGTTTGTAACTGTCGTACAGAATCAGTTTTGCGCAGTGTTAACTGAAACATGGATATCTGACTCATACGGAGTCCGTTTTGGCTCCACAAGTAGTCAAAACATTTGTGACGACCAGATGCTTCAAAGGATTCTTTCATAGGGAACTTTTGGAGAACTTTTCTTCAGAAGTTCGTTCAGAAACCTGTATGGAAACTTTCTTAATGAGCTCTGGACAAACGAATTTCGAGAACATACACAAAGTCCCAGCTATGGACCTAGTGCATCATCATAACCGAGGTCTCTTGCATTTCCCTACAAGTAATTGGATCTCATCTGGAGATGTTTACTGAAGTAGAATGGAAAAAATCGAGTGCAACTACACAAGAACTAGTCTGTAACTGTCGTTCAGAATCAGTTTTGCGCAGTGTTAACTGAAACATGGCTATCTGACTCATACGGATTCCGTTTTGGCTCCACAAGCAGTCAAAACGTTTGTGATGACCAGATGCTTCAAAGGATTCTTTCATAGAGAACTTTTGGAGAACTTTTCTTAAGGAGTTCGTCTAGAAACTTGTATAGAAACTTTCTTAATGAGCTCTCGACAAACGCATTTCGAGGACATACACAAAGTCCCAGCGATGGACCTAGTGCATCATCATAACCGAGGTCTCATGCATTTCCCTACAAGTAATAGGATCTCATATGGAGATGTTTAGTTAAGTAGAATGGAAAAAAAATCAAGTGCAACTACACAAGAACTAGTTTGTAACGGTCGTTCGGAATCAGTTTTGCGCAATGTTAACTGAAACATAGATATCTGACTCATACGGAGTCCGTTTTGGCTCCACAAGTAGTCAAAACGTTTGTGCCGACCAGATGCTTCAAAGGATTCTTTCATAGGGAACTTTTTGAGAAATTTCTTAAGGAGTTCGTCAGAAACTTGTATAGAAACTTTCTTAATGAGCACTCGACAAACGCATTTCGAGAACATACACAAAGTCCCAGCTATGGACCTAGTGCATCATCATAACCGAGGCCTCTTGCATATCCCTACAAGTAATTGGATCTCATATGGAGATGTTTAGTGAAGCAGAATGGGAAAAATTGAGTGCAACTACACAAGAACTACTTTGTAACTGTCGTTCGGAATCAGTTTTGCGCAGTGTTAACTGAAACATAGATATGTGACTTATACGGAGTCCGTTTTGGCTCCAGAAGGAGTCAAAATGTTTGTGACGACCAGATGATTCAAAGTATTCTTTCATAGGGAACTTTTGGAGAACTTTTATTAATGAGTTCGTTCAGAAACTTGTATAGAAACTTTCTTAATGAGCACTCGACAAACGCATTTCGAGAACATACACAAAGTCCCAGCTATGGACCTAGTGCATCATCATAACCGAGGTCTCTTGCATTTACCGACAAGTAATTGGATCTCATATGGAGATATTTAGTGAAGTAGAGTGGAAAAAAATCGAGTGCAACTACACAAGAACTAGTCGGTAACTGTCGTTCAGAATGAGTTTTGGGCAGTGTTAACTGAAACATGGATATCTGACTCATACGGAGTCCGTTTTGGCTCCACAAGCAGTCAAAACGTATGTGACGACCAGATGCTTCTAAGGATTCTTTCATAGGGAACTTTTGGAGAACTTTTCTTCAGGAGTTCGTTCAGAAACTTGTATAGAAACTTTCTTAATGAGAACTCGACAAACGCATTTCGAGAACATACACAAAGTCCCAGCTATGGACCTAGTGCATCATCGTAACAAAGGTCTCTTGCATTTACCTACAAGTAATTGGATCTCATATGGAGATGTTTAGTGAAGTATAGTGGAAAAAAATTGAGTGCAACTACACAAGAACTAGTCTGTAACTGTCGTTCAGAATCAGATTTCCGCGGTGTTAACTGAAACATGGATATCCGACTCATACGGAGTCCATTTTGGCTCCACAAGCAGTCAAAACATTTGTGACGACCAGATGCTTTTAAGGATTATTTCATAGGGATATTTTGGAGAACTTTTATTAAGGAGTTCGTTCAGAAACTTGTATAGAAACTTTCTTAATGAGCACTCGACAAATGCATTTCGAGAACATACACAAAGTCCCAGCTATGGACCTAGTGCATCATCATAACCGAGGTCTCTTGCATTTCCCTACAAGTAATTGGTTCTCATATGGATATGTTTAGTGAAGTAAAATGGAAAAAATCGAGTGCAACTACACAAGAACTAGTCTGTAACTGTCGTCCGGAATCAGTTTTGCACAGTGTTAGCTGAAACATGGATATCTGACTCATACAGAGTCTGTTTTGGCTCCACAAGCAGTCAAAACATTTGTGACAACCAGATGCATTAAAGGATTGTTTCATACGGAACTTTTGGAGAACTTTTCTTAAGGAGTTCGTTCAGAAACTTGTATAGAAACTTTCTTAGTGAGCACTCGACAAACGCATTTCTAGAACATACACAAAGCCCAGCTATGGACCTAGTGCATCATCATAACCGAGGTCTCTTGCATTTCCCTACAAGTAATTGGATCTCATATGGAGATTTTTAGTGAAGTAGAATGGAAATAATCTAGTACAACTACACAAGAAATAGTCTGTAACTGTCGTCCGGAATCAGTTTTGCAGAATGTTAGCTGAAACATGGATATGTGACTCCTACGGAGTCCGTTTTGGCACCACAAGTAGTCAAAATATTTGTGACGACCAGATGCTTCTATGGATTATTTCATAGGGAACTTTTGGAGAACTTTTTTTCAGGAGTTCGTTCAGAAACTTGTGTAGAAACTTTCTTAATGAGCTCTCAACAAACGCATTTCAAGAACATACACAAAGTCCCAGCTATGGACCTACTGCATCATCATAACCGAGGTCTCTTGCATTTTCCTACAAGTAATTGGATCTCATATGGAGAGGTTTAGTGAAGTAGAATTTAAAAAATCGACTGCAAATACACAAGAACTAGTCTGTAACTTTCGTCCGGAATCAGTTTTGCACAGTGTTAGCTGAAACATGGGTATCTGACTCATACGGAGTCCGTTTTGGCTCCACAAGCAGTCAAAACGTTTATGACGACTAGATGCTTCAAAGGATTCTTTCATCGGGAACTTTTGGAGAACTTTTCTTAAGGAGCTCGTTCAGAAACTTGTATAGAAACTTTCTTAATGGGCACTCGACAAACGCATTTCTAGAACATACACAAAGTCCCAGCTATGTACCTAGTGCATCATCATAATAGAGGTCTCTTGCATTTACCTACAAGTAATTGGATCTGATATGGAGATTTTTAGTGAAGTATAATGGAAAAAAATCGAGTGCAACTACACAAGAACTAGTCTGTAACTGTCGTTCAGAATCGGTTTTCCGCAGTGTTAACTGAAACATGGATATCCGACTCATACGGAGTCCATTTTGGTTCCACAAGTAGTCAAAACATTTGTGACGATCAAATGCTTGTAAGGATTCTTTCATAGGGAACTTTAGCAGAACTTTTATTAAGGAGTTCGTTCAGAAACTTGTATAAAAACTTTCTTAATGAGGACTCGACAAATGCATTTCAAGAACATACACAAAGTCCCAGCTATGGACCTAGTGCATCATCATAACCGAGGTCTCTTGCATTTCCCTACAAGTAATTGGATCTCATATGGATATGTTTAGTGAAGTAGAATGGAAAAAATCGAGTGCAACTACACAAGAACTAGTCTGTAATTGTCGTCCGGAATCAGTTTTGCGCAGTGTTAGATGAAACATGGATATCTGACTCACACGGAGTCCGTTTTGGCTCCACAAGCAGTCAAAACGTTTGTGACAACTAGATGCTTCCAAGGATTCTTTCATAGGGAATTTTTGGAGAACTTTTCTTAAGGAGTTCGTTCAGAAACCTGTGTAGAAACTTTCTTAATGAGCACTCGACAAACGCATTTCGAGAACATACACAAAGTCCCAGCTATGGACCTAGTGCATCATCATAACAGAGGTCTCTTGCATTTACCTACAAGTAATTGGTTCTCATATGGAGATGTTTAGTGAAGTAGAATGGAAAAAATTGAGTGCATCTACACAAGAACTAGTCTGTAACTGTCGTTCGGAATCAGTTTTGCGCAGTGTTAACTGAAACATGGATATCTGACTCATACGGAGTCCGTTTTGGCTCCACAAGCAGTAAAAACGTTTGCGACGACCAAATTCTTCTAAGGATTCTGTCATAGGGAACTTTTGGAGAACTTTTCTTAAGGAGTTCGTTCAGAAACTTGTATAGAAACTTTCGTAATGAGCACTCGACAAATGCATTTCGAGAACATACACAAAGTCCCAGCTATGGACCTAGTGCATCGTCATAACCGAGGTCTCTTGCATTTACCTACAAGTAATTGGATCTCATATGGAGATGTTTAGTGAAGAAGAATGGAAAAAAATCGAGAGCAACTACACAAGAACTAGTCTGTAACTGTCGTTCGGAATTAGTTTTGCGCAGTGTTAGCTGAAACATGGGTTTCTGACTCATACGGAGTTCGTTTTGGCTCCGCAAGCAGTCAAAACGTTTGTGACGACCAGATTCTTAAAATGATTCTTTCATAGGGAACTTTTGGAGAAGTTTTCTTAAGGAGTTCCTTCAAAAACTTGTGTAGAAACTTTCTTAATGAGCACTCGACAAACGAATTTCAAGAACATACACAAAGTCCCAGCTATGGACCTAGTGCATCATCATAACCGAGGTCTCTTGCATTTCCCTACAAGTAATTGGATCTCATATGGAGATGTTTAGTGAAGTAGAATGGAAAAAACCGAGCGCAACTACACAAGAACTAGTCTGTAACTGTCGTTCGGAATCAGTTTTGGACAGTGTTAGCTGAAACATGGATATCTGACTCATACGGAGTCCGTTTTGGCTCCACGAGCAGTAAAAACATTTGTGGCGACCATATGCTTCAAATGATTCTTTCATAGGGAACTTTTGGAGAACTTTTCTTAAGGAGTTCGTTCAGAAACTTGTATAGAAACTTTCTTAATGAGCACTCGACAAACGCATTTCGAGAACATACACAAAGTCCCAGCTATGGACCTAGTGCATCATCATAACAAAGGTCTCTTGCATTTCCCTACAAGTAATTGGATCTCATATGGAGATGTTTAGTGAAGTAGAATGGAAAAAATCAAGTGCAACTACACAAGAACTAGTGTGTAACTGTCGTTCGGAAACATGGATATCTGACTCATACGGAGTTCGTTTTGGCTCTACAAGCAGTCAAAACATTTGTGACGACCAGATGCTTCAAAGGATTCTTTCATAGGGTACTTTTGGAGAACTTTTTTTAAGGAGTTCGTTCAGAAACTTGTATAGAAACTTTTTAATGAGCACTCGACAAACGCATTTTGAGAACATACACAAAGTCCCAGCTATGGACCTAGTGCATCATCATAACCGAGGTCTCTTGCATTTACCTACAAGTAATTGGATCTCATATGGATATGTTTAGTGAAGTAGAATGGAAAAAATCAAGAGCAACTACACAAGAACTAGTCTGTAACTGTCGTTCGGAATTAGTTTTGCGTAGTGTTGGCTGAAACATGGATTTCTGACTCATACGGAGTTCGTTTTGGCTCACAAGCAGTCAAAACATTTGTGACGACCAGATGCTTAAAAGGATTCTTTCATAGGGAACTTTTGGAGAAGTTTTCTTAAGGAGTTCGTTCAAAAACTTGTGTAGAAACTTTCTTCATGAGCACTCGACAAACGAATTTCAAGAACATACACAAAGTCCCAGCTATGGACCTAGTGCATCATCATAACCGAGGTCTCTTGCATTTCCCTACAAGTAATTGGATCTCATACGGAGATGTTTAGTGAAGTAGAATGGAAAAAACTGAGCGCAGCTACACAAGAACTAGTCTGTAACTGTCGTTCGGAATCAGTTTTGGACAGTGTTAGCTGAAACATGGATATCTGACTCATACGGAGTCCGTTTTGGCTCCACGAGCAGTAAAAACGTTTGTGACGACCATATGCTTCAAAGGATTCTTTCATAGGGAACTTTTGGAGAACTTTTCTTAAGGAGTTCGTTCAGAAACTTGTATATAAACTTTCTTAATGAGCACTCGACAAATGCATTTTGAGAACATACACAAAGTCCCAGCTATGGACCTAGTGTATCATCATAACAAAGGTCTCATGCATTTACCTACAAGTAATTGGATCTCATATGGAGATGTTTAGTGAAGTAGAATGGAAAAAATCAAGTGCAACTACACAAGAACTAGTCTGTAACTGTCGTTCAGAATCAGTTTTGCGCAGTGTTAGATGAAACATGGATATCTGAAAGTGCAACTATCCCTAGGTGGTTTTGGTAATTCATAACAACATATAGCTCATTGAGCTAATGATATTCCAAGATAACTATTTCAGGAAAGCTCAATGATTGGCATGGCATGAATGGTGAAAGTGGAACCCTCAAAATACTAAGGACAAAGGATTGGCTAAAGTTCAAAAGCTCAAGACTCTTCATTTTACATTTTAGTGATCCAAGATCACATTGAGTCCATAGGAAAAGCCAATACTATCAAGGAGTGATGAGGTGTTCCTTAATGAGCTCTTTGCCTTATGTGCTTAATGATATGCTCCAAAATCCTCAACTACTTTCCCATATCCACATATGACCTAAACCCTAAGCCAAACTCGGTCATACCGATTCTTTCTATCTGGCGCCACCGAGTCTTCATATGTCATAAGCCACTGCCAAAACCCTAACAAATCGGTTTCACCGATAGGGATCTTGGTCTCACCGAGATGGGATTGCAATCTCTCTGTTTCCTTTTCGTAACTTTTCAGTCTGACCGAAAGAGCGGATCGGTCCCACCGAGATTGCAATGCAAACTCTTTGTTTCCCTTTTGTAACTTTTCGGTCTCACCGAAAGAGCAAATCGGTCCCACCGAGTTTGCCTGACCAACTCTCTGGTTAGCTAATTACCAAATCGGTCTCACCGAGTTTGTGTAATCGGTCTCACCGAGATTACGTTATGCCCAAACCCTAACCATATCGGTCCTACCGAGATGCATGTCCGTCCCACCGAAAATATCTAACGGTCACTAGGTTTACCTTTTCAGTCCGACCCAGTTTGTTGATTCGGTCCCACCGAGATTGGTAAACTGTGTGTAACGGTTGGATTTTAAGTGGAGGCTATATATACCACTCCACCTCCTCTTCATTCGTGGAGAGAGCCATCAGAACACATCTACACTTCCAACTCATATGTTCTGAGAGAGAACCACCTACTCATGTGTTGAGACCAAGATATTCCATTCCTACCATATGAATATTGATCTCTAGCCTTCCCCAAGTTGCTTTCCACTCAAATCTTCTTTCTACCAAATCCAAATCCTATGAGAGAGAGTTGAGTGTTGGGGAGACTATCATTTGAAGCACAAGAGCAAGGAGTTCATCATCAGCACACGATTTGTTACTTCTTGGAGAGTGGTGTCTCCTAGATTGGCTAGGTGTCACTTGGGAGCCTCCGACAAGATTGTGGAGTTGAACCAAGGAGTTTGTAAGGGCAAGGAGATCGCCTACTTCGTGAAGATCTACCGCTAGTGAGGCAAGTCCTTCGTGGGCGATGGCCATGGTGGGATAGACAAGGTTGCTACTTCGTGGACCCTTCGTGGGTGGAGCCCTCCTTGGACTCGCGCAACCGTTACCCTTCATGGGTTGAAGTCTCCACTAACGTGGATGTAGGATAGCACCACCTATCCGAACCACGGGAAAAACATCTGTGTCTCCAATAGCGTTTGAATTCTCCAAATCCTTCCCTTTACATTATTGCAAGTTGCATGCTTTACTTTCCGCTGCCTATATACTCTTTGCATGCTTGCTTGAATTGTGTGATGATTGCTTGACTTGTCCTAAAGTTGCTAAAATCTGCCAAGAACTAAAATTGGGAAAAGGCATAGCTTTTATTTGGTCAAGTAGTCTAATCACCCCCCTCTAGACATACTTCCGATCCTACAAGTGGTATCAGAGCTTTGGTCTCCATTTGCTTTGATTTCCATAGCTTTTGGTGGTCATAGCCTTGGTTTCACAACCTAGGAGAGTATGGCGTCTTGTGAGGGAAATTATCACCGTAGAGGTCCTTACTTTGATGGTACTAACTTTGCTAGTTGGAAGCATAAAATGAAAATGCATATTCTTGGACATAACCTAGCCGTTTGGGCTATTGTGTGTGTTGGCTTGCAAGGTGACTTCTTCGACGGGAAAGAACCGAACCGTGAAGCTACCGCGGATGAGTTGAAGATGCTACAATACAACGCTCAAGCTTGTGATATTCTCTTCAACGGATTGTGCCCCGAAGAATTCAACAAAATCAGCCGTCTTGAGAATGCAAAGGAAATTTGGGATACTTTGATTGATATGCACGAGGGTACCGACTCCGTCAAGGAATCCAAATTGGATGTGCTTCAAAGTCAACTTGACAAGTTCAAAATGAAGGATGGTGAAGGTGTCGCTGAAATGTACTCTAGGCTTGCTCTCATCACAAATGAGATTGCCGGCTTAGGGAGTGAAGAGATGACCGACAGATTCATCATCAAGAAGATCCTAAGAGCCTTGGATGGAAAATATGATACCGTGTGCACATTGATCCAAATGATGCCCAATTACAAAGATCTCAAGCCAACGGAAGTCATTGGAAGAATTGTTGCTCATGAGATGTCACTCAAGGATAAAGAGGAACTTCACAACAAATCAAGTGGTGCTTACAAAGCCTCATGTGAATCCCCCACATCATCAAGTGAGAAACAAAACTTCAATGAAGAACCGAGCTTAATGGTAAAGAACTTCAACAAGTTCTATAAGAGTAGAAGCAAAGATAGAAGCTCCAAGTCAAGGTCCTACAATGACAAAAGATCTTCTAGTCGAGAGCAAAACTGCTACAATTGTGGAAGACCCGGACACTATTCCAATGAGTGTACGGCTCCCTACAAAAGAAGAGAAGATTCTCCAAAAAGAAGAAGTAAAAGAGAGGAATCACCATCACGAGAGAGAAGGAGTAGAGATGATCGTTATGAACGAAGATACTCACGGAGAAGCGAGGATTCGTAAAGGAAGGGAAAATCATCAAGGAGCTACACAAAACGAAGACATCAAGCTCATGTTGGTGAATGGGTATCAGGCTCCGACTCCGACAACCACTCCGAGAGAAGTTATCACTCCGACTCCGAATATACTAAAGATGAAGGTGTTGCCGGTCTAGCACTTGTGTCAACCAACTCCTACGACATATTCGATTCACCAAATGAAGGAATTGGAAGATGTTTCATGGCCAAAGGTCCTAAGGTAACTCATCCTGAGTATGTAGATTTTAATAGTGATGAAGATGACTTGTTAGGCGATGATGATTTACTTGTTGACAACTCTAG
Source organism: Aegilops umbellulata (assembly GCA_032464435.1). NCBI lineage: Eukaryota > Viridiplantae > Streptophyta > Magnoliopsida > Poales > Poaceae > Aegilops > Aegilops umbellulata. The sequence continues at coordinate 343,016,677 of CP136056.1, read as the reverse complement.
TGATGAATCCAATGATGAAACGTCAATTAATCATGCTAAAACGAATGACAATGATAAGGAGAAAATTCAGGCTCTAACTAAAGAACTAAACACTCTTAAGTTAGCCCATGAAACTATCTTCGAAGATCATCGAGAACTTTTAAGGGCTCATGAGAAGTTACGCTTTGAAAAGCTCAATCTTGAGCAAGAGCATGAGCTTTTAAAGGCAATCAATGATGATCTCCACAAGAAAAGTTCTTCTTACATTGCCAAACGTTTACTCTTATCCACTTACATGCCTCATGTCAAGTCTAGTAACAAGAACAAGAAAGATTCTTCTTCTAGTAGTAACAATGATCATGTTAAATCCAATATTGTTGCTTCTAGTAGTTCTCTTGATTCCACTAATGATTCTCTTAGCCAAGTTACACTTGAGCAAGAAAATAGCATATTGAAGGAAATCATAGAGAAAGGAGTGTACAAAAGCCTTGCCGGAAGTAAGCAATTCGAGGAGATTGTACGCAAGCAAGGAAGGCACCGGAAGAATCAAGGTGTTGGTTTTGAACGAAAGTTCAATTCCAATGGAGTTGAGTGGGAAGAAGATCAATACCCCAAGACAAAGTTTGTTCCTCAACAAGAGAAGTATGACCCAACTTATTTTAAGGGGACACAAACTCAAGATGATCTTCCACCACAAGACTACAAGCAAAAAGGCAAGGACAAGCTTCAAGAGGAAATAGATGCATTTGAAGAAGCTCCTAAGACCTTAGTCAAGTGGATTCCCAAGACTACTTCAAGTTCCACTTCATCTAGTATGACTACAACTCCAAGGATTCCCATCAAGATGGTGAGGATCCAAAAGAAGAAGAACTAGAGAGTTCTTGAGGGTGACTCTGCCAACAAACTTCACTCTTATCATTTTGGCAAGAACAAGTGCAATCAACTTCCACATCTTGCACCAGTTCAAGGAGTCACAAAACCTCTTGTTGGAAAGTCAAGGGACAAGGTAACCTAAAAGCTTTCATAGACATCATCTTGTATGTGCATCACTCTATGTCTATGGATATACTTGCTTGTTCCTTGTGGGACTAACCCATGTAGGTATTGAAAGTGCAATTCACTCAAAAGGATAGCTCCAAGTAATCTACATCAACATTGAGCATCCACATCTTCAACATCTACATGAAGTCATCATCGACAAAACCCAAGGTTAGTTCATCCCTCTTCGGGGGGATATCACATCTAGGGGGAGCTTCACTCTAAGACTTGAGCTAAAGCGACTCTAATGATGTGAACACAACGATGCTTTATGTAAAAGTGGTAACCCCACTTGAGCTTAAACGATGAGTATGACCTATGATCAAATGTTCTCATTTGACTCCTAAGTCAATATACTCATATATAGATGACCTAGTCATCGCAAATTGCTTGATAGATGCTAGAATTGGGTGTGCATGTTTTGTCACATATTTCAATTGCCATTTTATTGTGTGAGCATGTTGGTTGCATATTTTACTCATTCGAGGACATCCACTTGTTGTTTTGATAGTTTGGTTTTATTGTTCTTTTGCCAAGTGGATGGACAAGAATGCCTAAGAACCCCCTCTAGCTATCTATGCTTTTCTTGTCTCAAACTCTATTCATGCTACATCACAAAATTGATCAAGTCAGATTCGAACCACTCTCTGTGAGGAGCACTCGGAGTCCCCGATTCGTCATAGACTTAAACTTCCAAAACCTCTTTGTGATTTTCGGTCTGACCGATATCCCACTTTTGGTCCTACCGAGATCATCAAGTTGATCTAAGTTTTTAATCTCGGTGCAACCGATTTGAACTATTCGGTCACACCGAGTTGCAATAACTGCACACAGTTTTGCATCTCGGTGCCACCGAGTTGTTCCACTCGGTCACACCGACAGGGTCGGGCTATATATAGACACGGGCAAAATTTTGGAAATTTCTCCGAACCTCTTCGCCCGCGCCATAGCTCGCTCTGCCGACGTGGTCTCCGGATTGTCTCCTTGCCGCCAGGAGCCTCCAGTCGCTGGTCTCCATCACCGTCAACGGGAATCAACCCCGCCGTTGCCGCCATAGCGAGTCTCCGCCGAACTAGGGTACGAACTCGATCTTTGTGCTAATCCCCAATCTGATTCCTAGCACATTGTGATCACAATGATTCTTGCCACGATTGATAAACTTCTATCCAGTCAAAGAACTCGTAAATTAGTTTTGATTCGAAAATTTTAGGGTCAGGTTTCCGCCGAAACCATCTCCGACCCACCGAGTTGAAAAACTCGGTCCCACCGATTTGGCCTATGCCATTGCACAAGTGAAACTCGGTCTGACCGAGTGTAACTAATCGGTGTGACCGATTTTTGAACTTTGTGAAACCCTAGCAGTCTCGGTGCCACTGAACTGTGACTCGGTCTGACCGAGTTCACTAGTTTAGGTTCCAAAAACTGCTTCGGTATCACCGATTTTAAACATCGGTAGATCCGAGATGCTTTATGTGGGAAACTAAAACTAAGTTTTTGGATCATTCCTTTTGCAAAAATCTCTGCATTTTGTGATGCTCATCCACTCTAGCTCATCTATAAACTATTCATAGGGTTCAGCAGTCAGCAGTCAGCTTGTTCATCATGTCAGATCAAAGTGATAGTCAGAATCAGTTAGAGCAGCTTGTGCACATGAGTGAGGGCACTAGTCCCTCCAGTTCCTCAGATGATGGCAGCAGGAGCACCCCTAGCAATCTGCCAAAAGCTGCCACAAGACAGAGAAAGAAGAGAACTTAAGACTCAGAGGATGAAGATTATGTGGCAGAGGAAGAGGCAACTTCTAAGAGAGTTGTGCTGAAGAAAGAATATGGATCATCTGCAGCCACCAAGCCAGGCTTAAAGGTCAAAAGGCCAGCAGGCAGGCAGCCCATGCCAAAGGCCAGAGCCTCAACAAAGATTCCTGAGAAGCCTGCACCCAAAGAGCCAGTTGCAGCTGAGACAAAGAAAGAAAGGAAAAGAGGCAGATGGTGCAAGAAAGTTGATCCCATGGCTGAATTTGAACAACATTCTTCTGATGATGAAGAAGAAGAAGAAGAAGAGGAAGGTGCTGCACCAGCACCTAAGGCACCCAAGCTGATGGGTGATGCCATTAGATCAGGAGCAGCAGCATCTAAGCCAAAGGAAGCCCCCAAGTCTGCTTCCAAGGCCAAGCCAGCTCCAAAGCCAAAACCAAAGAGGAATACTAGGAGCATCCCAGCAGCTGAGAAAAACAAGGCCCCAGTGCCTGAACCTGTAGAAGAAGAGGAAGGCCAAGTGCTGAGAAAGCTGAAGCCCAAGATCCCAGACCACAATGATGCTCATCCTGTGGCTGAGGATATGAAAATCAGGAGAAACTCTGGATTGAGAAAATGGAGAGAAGAGGATCCCTATGCTACCAGGAGAAGGACTGCTGTAGACTATAGGTTCCATACTAAGGAACAACAGGACTTCTATGAGACAGCCTTATTGGACAAGAAGCCAATAGTATGTGATATGAGATGGGTCGACTGGGAATATATCAAGGACAACGAAGAGCACTACCCTGGAGTGCAAGATAGCTTCAGAGCTTGTGGAGTAGCAGACTTTCTTGGGCAGAAGCTCACAAAGTGGAATGAGGAGCTTATCATGCAGTTCTACTCCACAGCACATTTTTATCCAGATGGGAGGATTGTTTGGATGTCTGAAGGTACGAGGTACCAATCAACAGTTGCTGAGTGGGCACAGCTTATCAATGCCCCAGAGGAAAATGAAGATGACTTGGATGTCTATTCCAAGAAGAAGATGGACCACAACTCCATGATCAACATGTACAAAGAGATCCCTGACAAGGCACTTGAAACTTTCAAGTATGGATCTGTACACTATCTTCTGTCAGGATTGCCAACCATCAATTGGATCTTAAGGCACACTCTGTTGCCCAAGTCAGGTGATCACAAGATGATCAGAGGCCATGCAATCAATTTGCTTCATATCTTTGATGTGCCTCAAAAGCTCAAAGTCATGAGCCTTATGGTAGAAACAATCAAGAGGACTGCAGCAGACCAGAAGAGGAGCTGTGGATATGCCCCTCAGATCCAGGAACTGATCAACTGCAAGATGGGCACTGGCATATATCTTTTGGATAAGGAACATCAGCCTATTCATCCTGATTTTGAAGACAATGAGGTTGTGATGAACAAAGATGAACCATCTTCAGCCCATGCACAAGCAAAGAAGGAGAAGGCAAGGAAGGAGAAAGCTGCAAGGATGCCAACTCAAGAGGAGGCATCTGAATACTTCTTGAAAACCAAGCAAGAGCAGCTTAGTTACCTGATTGCATCCACCCTGCGGATTGAGAAGGGTTTGGCCAACCTAACTCAGAACCAGGCAAGCTTAGAGAGAATCGTAGAACATAAGTTCTATGACTTGGATATCAAGGTGACAGAGATTCAGACTGCAGTGGAGCAACTCCAAGATGACATGCAGGAGAGGAGAGGGAAGACAACCACAGATGCATTTGCCAGAGTGCCACGAGGTCCAAGGTCGTCTGCAGTGCCAGTTCCTGACACAACCTGCTCCAGCATCCACTTCAGCTCCAACTCCAACAGCATCTACGGAAGCCTTCGTCCTTGGAGTGATCCAGACTCCACCACCACCTGAAGATCAAGCCTGAGTGTCGATCTAGCACTATGCATTTTCTAGGAACTTTTTGGTAACTTGTTGCCAAAGGGGGAGAAAAATGTATAGATCATAGGCTTCGAGAGAGAGAGTGTGTTGCTTTTATTCTCTCTTGCTTTCATTTGGTGGTTTTTCAAACTTTGTTTGCTTTTGGTTGAGATACTTTGATATGCGTGTGAGACATTGATGATCATTTGTTTGATCATAAGCTACACTTATGCATGCTTGATATATCTTATCTATCCTATGTGATCATTCACTTTGTCTTGGTGATGAGTGCATGTATTTCATTATTAATCATTTTGAGCGCTCCACCAAGATGTATGTGACATGTAAGAGTAACCCATAATTCTAACTTCTTGTGCATTTGCAGTCCAAAGCAAATCTTAAATATGCACAAATTTAGGGGGAGCTCTTACTTATCACATACTTCTCAAAGCGACGATGTAATTCATTCTTATTATCATTTGTCGAAGCTTTGATCTATATGTTGTCATCAATTACCAAAAAGGGGGAGATTGAAAGTGCAACTATCCCTAGGTGGTTTTGGTAATTCATAACAACATATAGCTCATTGAGCTAATGATATTCCAAGATAACTATTTCAGGAAAGCTCAATGATTGGCATGGCATGAATGGTGAAAGTGGAACCCTCAAAATACTAAGGACAAAGGATTGGCTCAAGCTCAAAAGCTCAAGACTCTTCATTTTACATTTTAGTGATCCAAGATCACATTGAGTCCATAGGAAAAGCCAATACTATCAAGGAGGGATGAGGTGTTGCTTAATGAGCTCTTTGCCTTATGTGCTTAATGATATGCTCCAAAATCCTCAACTAATTTCCCATATCCACATATGACCTAAACCCTAAGCCAAACTCGGTCATACCGATTCTTCCTATCCGGCGCCACCGAGTCTTCATATGTCATAAGCCACTGCCAAAACCCTAGCAAATCGGTTTCAACGATAGGGATCTCGGTCTCACCGAGATGGGATTGCAATCTCTCTGTTTCCTTTTCATAACTTTTCGGTCTCACCAAAAGAGCGGATCGGTCCCACCGAGATTGCAATGCAAACTCTCTGTTTCCCTTTTGTAACTTTTCAGTCTCACTGAAAGAGCAAATCGGTCCCACCGAGTTTGCCTGACCAACTCTCTGGTTAGCTAATTACCAAATCGGTCTCACCGAGTTTGTGTAATCGGTCTCACCGAGATTACGTTATGCCCAAACCCTAACCATATCGGTCCTACCGAGATGCATGTCAGTCCCACCGAAAATCTCTAACGGTCACTAGGTTTACCTTTTCGGTCCGACCGAGTTTGTTGATTCGGTCCCACCGAGATTGGTAAACTGTGTGTAACGGTTGGATTTTAAGTGGAGGCTATATATACCCCTCCACCTCGTCTTCATTCGTGGAGAGAGCCATCAGAACACATCTACACTTCCAACTCATATGTTCTGAGAGAGAACCACCTACTCATGTGTTGAGACCAAGATATTCCATTCCTACCATATGAATCTTGATCTCTAGCCTTCCCCAAGTTGCTTTCCACTCAAATCTTCTTTCTACCAAATCCAAATCCTATGAGAGAGAGTTGAGTGTTGGGGAGACTATCATTTGAAGCACAAGAGCAAGGAGTTCATCATCAACACACCATTTGTTACTTCTTGGAGAGTGGTGTCTCCTAGATTGGCTAGGTGTCACTTGGGAGCCTCCGACAAGATTGTGGAGTTGAACCAAGGAGTTTGTAAGGGCAAGGAGATCGCCTACTTCGTGAAGATCTACCGCTAGTGAGGCAAGTCCTTCGTGGGCGATGGCCATGGTGGGATAGACAAGGTTGCTACTTCGTGGACCCTTCGTGGGTGGAGCCCTCCGTGGACTCGCGCAACCGTTACCCTTCGTGGGTTGAAGTCTCCACTAACGTGGATGTAGGATAGCACCACCTATCTGAACCACGGGAAAAACATCCGTGTCTCCAATAGCGTTTGAATTCTCCAAACCCTTCCCTTTACATTCTTGCAAGTTGGATGCTTTACTTTCCGCTGCCTATATACTCTTTGCATGCTTGCTTGAATTGTGTGATGCTTGCTTGACTTGTCCTAAAGTTGCTAAAATCTGCCAAGAACTAAAATTGGGAAAAGGCGTAGCTTTTATTTGGTCAAGTAGTCTAATCACCCCCTCTAGACGTACTTCCGATCCTACAATATCTGACTCATACGGAGTCCGTTTTGGCTCCACAAGCAGTCAAAATGTTTGTGACGACCAGATGCTTCAAAGGATTTTTTCATAGGGAACTCTTGGAGAACTTTTCTTAATGAGCTCTCGGCAATCGCGTTTCGAGAACATACACAAAGTCCCAGCTATGGACCTAGTGCATCATCATAACAGAGGTCTCTTGCATTTACCTACAAGTTATTGGATCTCATATGGAGATGTTTAGTGAAGTAGAATGGAAACAATTGAGTGCAACTACACAAGAACTAGTCTGTAACTGTCGTTCAGAATCAGTTTTGCGCAGTGTTAACTGAAACATGGATATCTGACTCATAGGGAGTCCGTTTTGGCTCCACAAGCAGTCAAAATGTTTGTGACGACCAGATGCTTCTAAGGATTCTTTCATAGGGAACTCTTGGAGAACTTTTCTTAAGGAGTTCATCCAGAAACTTGTATAGAAACTTTCTTAATGAGCACTAGACAAATGCATTTCGAGAACATACACAAAGTCCCAGCCATGGACCTAGTGCATCATCATAACCGAGGTCTCTTGCATTTACCTACAAGTAATTGGATCTCATATGGAGATGTTTAGTGAAGTAGAATGGAAAAAAATCGAGAGCAACTACACAAGAACTAGTCTGTAACTGTCGTTCAGAATTAGTTTTGCGCAGTGTTGGCTGAAACATGGATTTCTGACTCATACGGAGTTCGTTTTGGCTCCACAAGCAGTCAAAACATTTGTGACGACCAGATGTCCGAAAATATTCTTTCATAGGGAACTTTTGGATAACTTTTCTTTAGGAGTTCATTCAGAAACTTGTGTAGAAACTTTCTTAATGAGCACTCGACAAACGCATTTCAAGAACATACACAAAGTCCTAGCTATGGACCTAGTGGATCATCATAACTGAGGTCTCTTGCATTTCCCTACAAGTAATTGGATCTCATATGGAGATGTTTAGTGAAGTAGAATGGGAAAAACCGAGTGCAGCTACACAAGAACTAGTCTGTAACTGTCGTTCGGAATCAGTTTTGGCACATTGTTAGCTGAAACATGGATATCTGACTCATACGGAGTCCGTTTTGGCTCCACAAGCAGCCAAAACGTTTGTGACGACTGAGGGAGTCCTGGATTAGGGGGTGTTCGGATAGCCGGACTATACCTTCGCCGGACTCCAGGACCATGAAGATACAAGATTGAAGACTTCGTCCCGTGTCCGGATGGGACTTTCCTTGGCGTGGAAGGCAAGCTAGGCGATGCGGATACTCAAGATCTCCTACCATTGTAACCGACTCTGTGTAACCCTAACCCTATCCGGTGTCTATATAAACCGGGGGGTATTAGTCCGTAGGACAGAACAATCATACCATAGGCTAGCTTCTAGGGTTTAGCCTCCTTGATCTCGTGGTAGATCTACTCTTGTACTACCCATATCATCAATATTAATCAAGCAAGAGTAGGGTTTTACCTCCATCGAGAGGGCCCGAACCTGGGTAAACATCGTGTCCCTTGTCTCCTGTTAGCATCCGGCCTTGACGCACAGTTCGGGACCCCCTACCCGAGATCCGCCGGTTTTGACACCGACATTGGTGCTTTCAATGAGAGTTCCTCTGTGTCGTCGCCTTTAGGCCCGATGGCTCCTCTGATCATCAACAACGATGTGGTCCAGGGTAAGACTTTTTTCCCCGGACAGATCTTCGTCTTCGGCGGCTTCGCACTGCGGGCCAATTCACTTGGTCATCTGGAGCAGATCGAAATCTACGCCCCTGGCCATCAAGTCAGGTTTGGAAGCCTAAACTACACGGTTGATATCCGCGGAGACTTGATCTTCGACGGGTTCGAGCCACAACCAAGCGCGCCGCACTATCTCGAGGGGCATGATCTAGCTCTGCCTCCAAACAGTGTCCTGGAAGCCGCACATGCACCGGTTCCGACCTTAGACTCGGAGCCTATTACACCTATCGAGGATGAGCGGTTGGACGTCACCTCGGGGGCTGCGATCTCAAAGGCAATCGAGCCAAACGCCAGCCCCGCACTCCGCACGGCCCATGACTCCGAGGGTCCAGACTCCTATCCGGACTCCGAACCCCCCGTGCCCCTGCCAACCGAATCCGATCGGGCACCCACAATGGAGTTCACCGCCGCGGACATCTTTTGGCACTCGCCTTTTGGCGACATCCTGGATTCTCTCAAGTCTCTCTCTTTATCAGGAGAGCCCTGGCCGAATTACGGTCAGCGAGGATGGGATACGGACGATAAGGAAATTCAAAGCCCACCCACCACCCACTTTGTAGCCACCGTCGACAGCCTAAACGACGTGCTCAACTTCGACTCCGCAGACATCGACAGCATGCATGACGATGCAGGAGATACCGATGAACCAACGCTCATAGGGCACCGGAAATCCACCGCATCTCATGATGTGTGCATGGTATATACCCCTAAGGGAAACGACAACGAGGACAAAGGGGATGGAACGGGAGATAGACCCCCCGGAAAGCAATCAAAGCATCGGTATAAACGCCGACCCAAGCCCCGCCTCAATAAAAACCCAGCCATGGAGCAAGACAAGCCGGTAGGCGACGAACAAGCCTTAGAGCAGCCGTCCGAACAGGGCAACACGGATAGAGAAACTGAAACTCCCTCCCCCGGCGAAAACGGCATTCCGGACAACCTTACGCCGGATAGAACCATGGAGCAGAAAAGTGTCCACAAGAGGCTCGTTGCAACTGCACGAAGCCTGAAAAAGCAGAAGCGAAAGCTAAAGACAGCGGAAGATACACTCTGTATTAAATGGAACAAAGTAATCAACACCGCAGACAGATACGGCGACGATCGCCGTACTAAAAGCTATCCAAAGAGAAAGCTACTACCAGAATTCGATGAAGAGGCCCTAAAGCCCTCGCACTCAAAAAATAAAAAAGCCATACGGTCGGATAGACGACCCAATAAGGCGGCAAGTGGCATCGCACCCAAATCGATATGCGACCCACCTAAGGAGTCGCATCATGGCCCAACAAGGTCCATTTATGGGCCAAGAAAGCAAGCACTTGCGAGCAATGCAAAAAAGCCATCATTAGAATCCGGCACACCCAAATACAGGGGCGCCGCACACCCCCTATGCTTCACTAATGAGGTTCTGGACTATGAATTTCCAGAGGGATTCAAACCCGTCAACATAGAGGCGTATGATGGAACAACAGACCCCGGAGTCTGGATCGAGGATTATATCCTCCACATACACATGGCTAGGGGAGATGATCTCCACGCCATCAAATACTTACCCCTTAAGCTTAAAGGGCCAGCCCGTCACTGGCTTAAAAGCCTTCCCGAAAACACAATTGGAAGTTGGGAAGAGCTCGAGGATGTTTTCCGAGCAAATTTTCAAGGGACCTATGTCCGCCCTCCGGATGCAGACGATCTCAGTCACATAACTCAACAGCCCGGAGAATCAGCTCGGTAGTTCTGGAACAGATTCCTTATTAAAAAAATCAGATAGTCGACTGTCCGGACGCCAAAGCCTTAGCAGATTTCAGGCATAATGTCCGAGACGAATGGCTCGCCAGACACCTCGGCCAGGAAAAGCCAAGAACAATGGCCGCACTCACAAGCCTCATGACCCGCTTTTGCGCAGGAGAGGACAGCTGGTTGGCAAGATGTAACCCCAGCGACCCAAGTACATCCGAAATCAGGGATGGAAACGGAAAACCGCGACGCAACAAGGATCGTCGCCGAACTAAAGAAAAAAGTCCGAAGAGCACGGCAGTCAATGCCGGATTCAAAGGCTCGCGACAAAGTCAGACAAAACCACCCCTCCAGGATAATAGGGATGATCCGTCCAACTTGAATAGAATCCTGGACAGGATATGTCAGATACATAGTACTCCCAGGAAGCCTGCTAACCACATCCACAGAGATTGTTGGGTTTTCAAACAATCCGGCACACTCAATGCCGAACACAAGGGGCTCGATACACCAAGCGAAGACGAGGACGAACCCCAGAAGCAGAGCACCAGGAGACAAAAGAACTTCCCACAAGAAGTAAAAACAGTGAACTTACTTCATGTAACAAAACGTATGGCACCCATAAAGGTACGCACAATACGACCTATCCCCAATGGCTCCCGCCACTGGTTATTAAAACCAATCACTTTCGATCAACTAGACTATTCTAGAAATATCAAAAACGCAGGTTGGACTGCCCTGATACTTGACCCAATAATTGGCGGATTCCAGTTTACAAATGTCCTTATGGACGGCGGCAGTGGACTAAACCTGATATATCAGGATACAATCCATCACATGGGGATAAACCCAGCAAGAATCCGCCGCAGCAAAACCTCCTTTCAAGGGGTAGCACCTGGTCCGGACACCCATTGTATGGGTTTCCTCCGGCTCGAAGTTATATTCGGCTCAGCCGATAACTTCCGTCGCGAAAAGCTGACCTTCCATGTCGTCCCGTTTTCAAGTCGCTATCAAGCACTATTGGGACGCGAAGCTTTCGCTCGCTTTAATGCAATACCACACTATGCATCTCTCACGCTTAAAATGCCCGGTCCACGAGGCATCATCTCTTTGAAGGTGATGCACTAAAATGCGCCTCCCCCAAGCGGAGGACTATGCGGCCGCTTAGACAGCCGCACAACAAAATGGCCTCACCAGCCAAAAGACTTTTCGACATAGGTCATTAAAGCCACGGACCCGGAATAGACGAGTTCGGCACAAGTCCATCATCAACGCAGGCTTAGAGGCCATATACCCCCGTACTAGGGGCTATACGCAGAGACAATAAAGCTCAATTTTACACTTTACTTTATATTTCATTTATTTTAAAACCTTTTGTTCGGCACGACCCGTTTTCAGTTTAGTTCCTCTCTTTTATAGATGAACGTCGTGCGGCGCCCGTCCAGGATACGGCACAACGGAGACACAGGCGCGGACGTGCAGTAGGGACCCGTCCTAAAGGATTCTTTTCAGATAAAGACCCTACGTAAACCTTTTTTACTGTCTCTTGTTGCAATACATCCCCTGGTTCTTTCCTACTTAACCAAGGAGGAGGCTGGTGTCTTGGCATGTGGCCACGTCAGAATTTTGCACGTACCTGGACACTATGGGCTTTTTTTAGCAAAGAGTGTTGTTTAGCCCGCACTCATAAAGACCGAACACCTTAGGGAGTGTTCGGCGTCGCGAGTTTTGGCATTATATGCATCAGCTCCGAATCATGTCTTTGGTCAAATGTTGGGTTGCCCGGCTCCGGAGTTCGGCTACCTTGCGTTCCGCTCTATCGGCTAAGGTAGCACCAGGAGAACTACTGCGATTGTGCCCCGGTTCGGCTGGGCGAGCACCTCAGTAGAGAAAGCCAAAAACTGACTGTCATGATGTGTAGCGTGAGACTGGTCAGCCACTTGATGACCTATTGGAATCTATCGGATTCCTCCGCGTTAACGAAGGGCCGCTTCCTGGTCAGGCACATACGCGCCCCGAACTCCGGCGAGCGCAGTTGCCACCAATGGGCTACCTAAATAGTCCCACTGTCAAACTCCTATGGCTAAGTGAAAGTGTTAAAGCATTATAGTCCGGTTGCCTGGCCCGCTGCGCTATCACCTCCTTTGTGGGACCAAGACGTTGGGTTAAGTGTGAAAATGCGTCTTCCGCGAGCACCCCCGCACTATGTGCGTGGGGGTTGAAGCCAACGACTGCAATCTTTCAGATTTTATACATGTATTTTAAAAACGGCCGCACAGGAGGTGTTCACAATACTTGAAGGCACAAGTATAAAAAGGCCACTACAGTCTATAAAGATATTACTTAATCATTACATATGTTATAATAACATAGCATCCTTCGAGCACTGCGACTCTATTACACGAGCGCCTTCAAGGACTTCCTGAAAATAGTGCTCGGAGGATACTCGGCTTTTCTCCGAATCTCGAGACGCAATAATGGTGGTCTCCATCTCTGCCCAGTATGTCTTGACACGGGCAAGAGCCATCCTTGCACTATCTATACACGCCGACCTCTTCATTGCATTAATGCGCGGCACTGCGTCAAGGAATTGCTGCACCAAACTAAAATAACTCTTCGGCTCCGACCTCCCCGGCCACAGATGATCCATGACATACTTGATGGCGAGTCCGGACAACCTATTAAGTTCGGCCCATTGAGCGAAACGATCGTCCACTGCTAGTGGACGCTCCGGATTATGAAATTGCGACCAGAACAGTTTTTCCACTTCATGATCTTCCAGATCTCGGAAGTGTTCGGTTGCATCAGCAGCACTTGCTGACAAATCCAGATAGCTGTCCTCCACACTCCACATCCGGTCCAACGGAGCAAACTTCGGATCGCAAAATTTTCTCCGCAGCATGAAGGGCTTTCCAGCCGTAATCTGTTCGGCCTGACGCAGCTCCTCCTTTGCAGCTCTCATTGTAGAGCACGCACCTTGGCATCGGCAACGGCCTTTTCTAGGACCAACTGTCTCGCATGGTCTTCTTTCTCAAGAAGTATGCAACGGTCTGCAGTGCTCTTTAACTCTTCGGCCATAGTGGCCATCTCTTCCTTGCTTCGGCAATGAGAAGCCTGTTCGGCTCTCAGCTCTTCAAGGGCCTTCTTGGCAGCCGCATCACTTCTCCTGGCTTCATCTTTAGCTCGGGCAAGTTCTTCCCTAAGACTCTCCACGGCGGCCGCACCATATGCGTCAAGCACACATATCGTAAGACGATGGCATAAAACTCTTCTTACCTAATGCTGCCCGAGGAATCGCATACCTTGAGCCTCATCCAACCGCTTGTTGACAAGCGCGATGTCGGCATCTGCCACGTCCAGTTGCCGCTTTAGTTCGGCAAAACCAGCAGTTCGGATTCATTCCGGACACCCTCCAGCCTACATTAAAAGGCGAAATTTTAGACCGGGGATTATGAACCTCCGCGTGCCGTCATTTCTTGACGACATGCGGAGTCTCAGGGGCTACTATCTACATAGGGCGCATCTTATTTACGTGCAACTAACAAAAGTATACATTATCTAATGTACCTCAAAACCCGTCAATAAACTTTCGACGGCCTCACGCAGTCCGCTCTCCGCGGATGAAATCCTTTCAATCGCCGTGCCCATTAATGCACGGTGCTCCTCTGAAATAGAAGCTCGCCCTAGCAGAACCTTCAGCTCCTCCGGCCGAGCACCAGATGGTGCTGGACTCGTCCCATGGCCTCTTTCGAAGGCCGGACGTGGAGAACTTCGGGGGGCCCCATCGCTATCTTCCGCCCCAGCCGAACTCGGAAAAACCCTCCGTGACGACACCTCAGGGTCGCCTGCCTCGCTAGGTGGCCCAGCAGAAGGAGGCGTCTCGCTCTCCATCATCTCGGGAAGAAGATCCCCCGAAGACGAGCTCTGCTGAGAAGGGCTGAGGTCCGAACTAGAAGGTAAGAATTCGGTTAAAATTCTCATATATAAATCATGGATTCCTCTCATCCCTCGAAAGGAAAATCTTTCTCTACTTACGGCTCGCTGGAGGGCTGATCTCCTTGAGTACGCAGTCCGGCCGAGGAGCTCCCCGACGCCGGACCCTCTAACGAGGATCTTTTCCCCCGCTTCGAGACCACGGTCCTCGGATCGTCAGAGGCGGCTCTCTTCTTTTCCCTAGGAAAGGAATCGTCGGTTCCTCCCTTTGGAACAGCCTCCTTCGAGGAGGCCGTAGTTTCCTTGTCCTCCCCCTTGCTTCCCTCCAAAGGCGCTATCTCCAGCATCCTGACTAGCACGGGAGCCGACCTGGTTTCGGGAAGGGGAGCCGGACACCTGATCAGCTTCGCCTTCGCTATCCACTCCTGTTTAAAAGGAGAGCTCTGTTAAGGGCACATTAATTATGCGGATAGAAGGTCCGGGCACAAGGTTACTTACTTGAGTATCCGGGCGATTGCGGCTTAGGCCTGCGTCCTCGGTCAAATTCAGACACACTTCTTGTGATCCGAAGAACAGTTTATACATCTCCGCGGGCGTCGCGCTCATAAAATCCCGGGGAGCTCGTGGTCCCTCTGGATTGAACTCCCACAGGCGAAGGGGGCGACGTTTGCCGGGAAGTATCCGGCGAATCAGCATGACCTGTGTCACCTTGACCAGGTTGAGGTCTCCTTCCAAGAGATCCTTAATGCAGCCCTGCAGCAAGGGTACGTCTTTGGGCAAGCCCCAATCTAACCCTATGTTGATCCACGACGCTAGCCGTGGTGGGGGAGCCGAGCGAAAGGCAGGAGGCGCTACCCATGTGGTGCCCTGAGGAGCGGTAATATAAAACAACTCTCGTTGCCACAAGCCAAGCTCCTCTTGAAAAGAGCCCTCGGGCCATGGAGCATCGGCATTTCTTCTTATGACAGCGCCTCCGCACTCTGCGTGTCGCCCCTCGATCATCTTCGGCTCCACTTTGAAGGTCTTGAGCCATAATCCGAAGTGAGGGGTAACATGGAGGAACGCTTCACACACTACGATAAATGAGGAGATATGGAGGATGGACTCCGGAGCTAAGTCGTGAAAATCCAGCCCGTAATAAAACAACAGTCCCCTCAGAAAGGGATCCATGGGGAAGCCTAACCGTCGGAGGAAGTGAGACATGAACACCACGTTCTCGCCGGGCTGGGGACTTGGAATAACTTGTCCTTAAGCAGGCAACCTATGCGAAATCTCGCCGGTCAGGAACTTAGCCTCCCTCAACCTTAATACGTCCTCCTCCATGACGGAGGAAGGCGTCCATCGACCTTGAAGGTCAGAGCCGGACATTGTCGAAGGTCCGAAGCGCCTGGAATCTGGAGCCTGGGGTGTTGGAACTCGAGGCGACAGGCGAACTCGTTTGAGATTAAGAAAAGGAGCGAGGCCTTGATCTCTTTATAAGAGGCTGAATACCAAGAGCCCTCCCCGTAACCGTTTTGGACTCGCCTTTAATTAAGGGAACGTGCCGATAGGCACGATTGGGTTACCCACGTCCGTATTGATGAGAAATCTCGTTAAAAGGGGCACACGATCTCTGCTTCGACAAGACGTGCCAAGGAAACCGCCTCGCTAAACGCGCTGAGGTGGAAAAGTAAAAACAATTCGTATAAAGAGCTTGGCTGCAGTGTGTTGACGCACTGCGGAATACGTCAGCAGATTTGATTTGTGTTAATATTATTCTCTCTATGGCAATATGTGGAAACTTATTTTGCAGAGCCGGACACTATTTTTGGTGATTACAATCTTCTGTGAAGGACTTGGAGGAGGAACCCGCCTTGCAATGCCGAAGACAATCTACGCGCCGGACTCGTCGTCATTGAAGCCTCGTTCAGGGGCTACTGAGGGAGTCTTGGATTAGGGGGTGTTTGGATAGCCGGACTATACCTTCGCCGGACTCTAGGACCATGAAGATACAAGATTGAAGACTTCGTCCCGTGTCCGGATGGGACTTTCCTTGGCGTGGAAGTGTAAGTGCATCTAGTGGCCCTTAGTGATTTTGGTGTACTGAAGACTTATAGGTTAAGTATCTAATGCGTTTATGAGTGTACACAGATCTATAAGTCTATGAGGAGTTTGATATTTACAGAGAAACTCGACCCCTAAAAATGAAGTTCTTCGACTGAAGTCTTTGATATACTGAAGACTTTCTGAAGACTTTGAAAGTGAAGAAATTGGTGTGACCTTGAAGACTTGGTATTCATTCAAGGAACATGAAGCGTGAAGACTTTTGTTTTCGTAGTTTCATTTTCTCTTTCTTGAGTCATAGGAAACACCATACTGTTAAAGAGGGTCGAGGAAATACTAAGGAGAAAATTTCCATGTGATGCTCAACTCAAATCCTACACCTACCAATCCCTTCGAGTGAAGCCATTGGAAATCTCATACAGCTCAGTCAATTTCTTCAGTGACAGAGACGCAGTTCTTCTGGTCACTAAGGACTCTGCTCTGACTGAGGAGTTAGGAATTCGCCAGTGCGAATTACCTACATAGTGAGGAACATGAGAGCCCTGAGGAATTTGTACCTCAAATTTCCGGCCGTTGCTGTGCTGCGCGCCAGCTGTCCGAAAATATCTTGTCCACCTAACGGTCATATCATTGAAGGGCATTTATGTCTTATCATGTCGGCCTGCTCCCTAAGCTATAAATAGCCGCTCCCTACAACCACTAGCTGGTTGGCTGCTCCGCGAGAACTTGACACTTGTCATTTGAGAGCAACCCATCCTCCGAGGACTTTGAGCGAAAATCATCAAGTGAGGAAAATCCAAACCCCAAACCCAAAACACCTACAAACCCAAAGTGATTGAGCATCACTGAAGAGATTGATCCTGCGTGGATCCGACGCTTGTTACCTTTGAAGACTGTGCTTCTTCCAGACGGTTAGGCGTCAAGGTTTAGAGCATCCAAGAGGAATTGTGGATCGCCGAGTGACCAAGTCTGTGAAGGTTTGGAAGTCACCTGAAGACTTACCACGAGTGATTGGATGAGGACTGTGTGTCCTTAGTTCAAGGAGAATACAGTGAGGACTTGGTGTCCGGAGCTGCGTGCTCAGGACTGGGTGTCCGGGACTGTGTGTCCTCGAGTTTAAATACTCAGCCGGTCCAACCAGATGTACAACTGAGACATCAGTTGGAACTGGTCTACCAAATCATTGTCTTCACCAAGCTTACTGGTTCTATTTCCTCAACTCTTTTATTTCCTCAGTAGTGTGCTGTTTGTTTATCATATCTGTGTTTGAAGACTTTGACTGAAGACTTCCTCAATTTCCTCAGTTCAATTTCTTCAGTCTGATTGTCTTCATCTTGTGTTATCCTGTGTTTACGCTTTCTGTACTCTGTGTTTGTCTTCATTTCATCATGATGACTATGCTTGAATTCTATTATGTTTTCATCTGAGTACTTATTCCGCTGCTAGTAGTTCTTCGCTAAGGAATTTCCTCACTAGCAAATTCCTCAGTGAAGAATTTCATAAAAATCTCCTATTCACCCCCCTCTAGTCGATATAACGCACTTTCAATTGGTATCAGAGCAAGGTACTCCCTTGTTCTGTGTGATTTTGGTTTAATTGTCTGGAGTTTTAGTTATGTCGACCGCAGATATGAAGAAAGTGTCGTGCCCCATCTTTGACGGTCACGAGTATCCCAAATGGAAGGCTATGATGAAGAAGCGTCTCATGGTGATGGACAGCGAGCTATGGACCGTCACTGAGATTGGTCTGACCGATCTGTGCAAGATGGCGGAAGCTGATGACATTCGCAAGTACACTCAACTCAACCTCATAGCGAAGTCCGTCATGTGCTCCAGTCTGTCTCAAAACCAGTTCAGAAACATCATGCATCTCGATCAGGCGAAGCTTGTCTGGGACCGTCTCTCTGATGTCTATGAAGGCCATCGAACCCGCCATGATCCTTGGTTTGAGGATTTCAAGGAATCGCTCAAATCGATGACATTCGAACCAGAGTCATCATCCTCTACTTCATGCCTTATGGAAAAAAGTGCTGAGGTAACTGAATGCTACCTATCTGAGTCTAGTGATGAAGAATCTGGTGATGAATTTGGACCCAGTTATGTCAAACTTGCTTCCCTTGCCGCAAAACAACAAAGAGCTTTACAAAAAGCTAATGATATGCTTAGTAAGAGCAATGATATGTTGGGTGAAGAAATGGATCAGTCACAAGCATTGGCTGAAAGTCTTCAAAGACTTCATTCCAAGCATGACTCTCTTCAAGATCAGCATAACTCTCTCCTGTCTGATTTTGAGAAGATGAGAGAGAGTTATGAAGATCTTCAGAAGGAGCGCGATTCATTACTTGCTCAACAAATCAGCGCTGCTCAGGAAGAATTTATTCCTCCATGTTTAAAATGCATTGAACGAGAATCTGCTAATTCCTCACCTGAATGTTCAAATGCTTCAAATGTTACAAATTCTTCACCTGCCTCTGCTATCACTAATTCCTCACCTGAGGACATTGCTAGTATTATTGACGATGCAGGACTGAAGGAATTGTACATAACAGGCATGTACAAAAGCCTCAAAGGGCATCAGACTCTTTGTGATGTGCTTAAAAAGCAGATCCTCAACAGGAACCCTAGGAAAGAGGGTATTGCCTTTGAGAGGAAACTCAATGCTGATGGTACATATTGGAAGCCTGAGCAGTACCCCAAAACCTCATGGGTTGCTGCAAAGGGACCTCCAGTTGATCCATCTAATTTATCTGGTTATACATGTGAATCTTCTCATTCTTCTGATGAGTCTTTTGACTCCAACTATAAACTGTTCAAAAATCAGAATGGCGAAGTATTTGCTAGATATGTTGGCACTAACTGCAGGAACGGTTCTCCTGTGAAGAAAATCTGGGTTCCCAAAAGGCGCCTTGAAAGTCTTCAGGTGAATGTCCTCATGACACCACCTGTGAGGAAAAGGAACCTCAGATCAAATTCTTCATACGGACCAAATTCTTCATATGAGCATTATTCTTCATATGGATCCAAGTCCTCATACGGACCAAATTCCTCAAGGGGATCAAATTCCTCACATGGATCAAAGTCCTCATATGAACATCATCGTGCTAACAACTCTGTTTCGCAGGGAAGAGCCAAGGGCTATGAATATGAGCATTATTCCTCAAATTATTATGTTCATAAGTCCTGGAAAAATTTCTCTGCTTATGCATATGCTTACCCTAACCCCTCGTATGTGAAACGAAATGGTTTGGCTGCTTTGCCACCATTCTCATATGGAGCTCGCAGAGTGATGAACTCTTTGCCACCCCTTCAGATGTGGGTGGTGAAGAAAAGGAACTAATCCCTTCTGCAGGGTCAGGTCTCCAGACGTGAAATAACGTCTGAAGAATTTGCTGGGGACCTGACAAAAAGTGCCTGAAAGGACGCAGGCTAACCATGATGAAATGAACTTTCATTTCACACGTCCTCCCTCTGTTTTATCTGTCTACTACTTGATGAAATTGATCTGATGAATTGTGATATCATATTCTTCACTGCTGAAGTATATGAGGTCGTAAGTTGCACTAATTCATCTGCAGGATGATCAACCCAAATCTACTGAATGGGTACTTGATAGTGGATGTACAAATCACATGACTAGTGACAAGAATCTGTTAATGGATGCTCCCTTATCAGCGTCACACATGAAGCATATCATCTTCGCTGATAAAAGCAAAAGTCAGGTATTGGGTCTTGGTAAGGTTGCTATCACAAAGGATCGACACATGGACAAAGTCATGCTTGTTGAGTCCTTAGGATATAATCTTATGTCTGTCTCAATGCTTTGTGATCTTGATATGGTTGTTGTCTTTGGCAAGTATCGTTGTGTTGTGATTATGGAAGCTGACAATTCCAAAGTCTTCGAAGTCTTTAGGAGAGGAGACTTGTATATTGTTGATTTCTCTGCAGATTCACAACCAGCTGTGTGCCTACTTGCAAAAGCTTCAGAAGGATGGCTATGGCATCGATGACTTGGTCATGCAGGCATGAGGAATTTCAACACGCTTGCGAAGAAGAAACATGTCATTGGCATTGAGAATGTCAAATTCCTCAAGGATCACTTGTGCGGTGCCTGTGAAGCTGGAAAGATGACAAAGGCCAAGCATCCAGCGAAGACTATCATGAACACTACTCGTCCATTTGAATTGCTTCACATGGATCTCTTCGGTCCTAACCATTATTCCTCTGTTTCGAATGAAGCATCTCAATATGGCTTTGTTATTGTTGATGATTACTCTCGTTACACATGGGTACACCTTGTCTCTTACAAAACTGAAGTGCAGGAAGTCTTCAAACAATTTTCCTCGAGGGCTTCAACCAACTTTGGTGTGAAGATTAAGCACATCATAAGTGACAACGGCACTGAGTTCAAGAATTCGGGTCTCGATGACTACCTTGATGAACTTGGTATTACTCATGAGTTATCTGCTCCTTATACTCCTCAACAGAATGGCGTCGTGGAGCGCAAGAACAGGACTCTTGCTGAGATGGCTCGCACTATGCTCGATGAGTACAAAACCCCTCGTCGTTTCTGGGTTGATGCAATTGATACTGCGTGCCATATCATCAACAGAGTATATCTTCACAAATTCTTCAAGAAGACTGCATATGAACTCCTCACTGACAAGAAACCTAATGTAAGTTATTTCAAAGTCTTCGGTGCTAAATGCTGGATTAGAGATCCTCATCACAACTCTAAATTTGCACCGAAAGCACATGAAGGTTTTATGCTTGGTTACGGAAAGGACTCGCACACCTACAGAGTCTTCAACAATGTTCTTCACAAGATTGTTGAAACTGTAGATGTGCGGTTCGATCAAACTAATGGCTCGCAAAGAGAGCACCTACCTTCTATGTTAGATGAACCTGCACCTGAGGATTCAATCAAGCACAAGGCTACTGAAGATGTCATTCCTACTGAAGAATCTGCTGAAGAATTCATTCCAGAACGTGAAGAACGTCGAGCTGATGCACCTGAAGAAAATGCTGAGGAAATTGATGGTGAAGAAAATGCTGATCAAATTCCTCAACGACAACCAGCTCACCCTCGCGTTGCAAAAGAAGTGCAAGTGGAGAAGATCATCGATGACATTAGAGCACCAGGTCCTCTCACACGCTCAAAAGCTTCACATCTATCTAACTTTTGTGGGCACTTTGCTTTTGTCTCTATCACAGAGCCCACTAAGGTAGATGAAGCATTTCTGGAGCCTGAGTGGATTCGGGCCATGCAAGAAGAATTACATCAGTTCAAGCTCAACAACGTATGGGAACTAGTCGATCGTCCCAATCCTCGCAAGCATAACATCATTGGCACAAAGTGGATCTACCGCAACAAGCAAGATGAAAATGGTGTTGTGGTGAGGAATAAGGCACGACTAGTAGCTCAAGGCTACACACAGGTTGAAGGAATTGATTTTGATGAAACTTTTGCACCTGTTGCTAGACTTGAGGCTATTTGCATATTGCTTGCTTATGCTAACCATCATGATATCATCTTACACCAAATGGATGTGAAAAGTGCATTCCTCAATGGTAAGCTTGAGGAAGAAGTATATGTTGCTCAACCACCAGGTTTTGAAGATCCAAAGCATCCTGACAAAGTCTTCAGACTTAACAAGGCCCTCTATGGCCTCAAACAGGCCCCACGGGCGTGGTATGATACACTGAAGAAATTCTTCATGAAGAAAGGCTTCACACCCGGTTCACTCGATCCTACTCTCTTTACTAAATCTTATGATGGTGAACTGTTTGTGTGCCAAATATATGTTGATGATATTATCTTTGGATGTACTGACCAACGTTATAGTGATGAATTTGCCTATATGATGAGAGAAGAATATCAAATGTCTATGATGGGAGAGTTGAAATTCTTCTTAGGTCTTCAAATTCGTCAACAGCGCAATGGCATATTCATATCTCAGGAGAAATACCTCAAGGATGTCCTGAAGAAGTTCGGCATGCAAGATTGCAAAGGCATCAAAATTCCTATGCCCACAAATGGTCAACTATGCACTGATGAAAATGGTACTGACTTCGACCATAAGGTATACCGCTCCATGATTGGTTATTTATTGTACTTATGTGCATCTAGGCCAGATATAATGCTTAGTGTTTGCATGTGTGCACGATTTCAAGCTGCACCAAAGGAATCACACCATAAGGCTGTGAAGCATATTCTTCGATATCTAGCTCACACACCAACACTAGGATTATGGTATCCCAAGGGCTCGGATTTTGATCTCATTGGATATTCAGATTCTGACTATGCTGGTGACCGTGTGGATCGCAAGTCAACTTCCGGTACTTGTCATTTCCTCGGACGATCCTTGGTCTATTGGTCCTCGAAGAAACAGAACTGCGTATCACTATCTACTGCTGAAGCTGAGTACATTGCTGCTGGTTCTTGCTGTGCTCAACTACTATGGATGAAGCAAACGCTCAAGGACTATGGCATCAACGTGAAGAATGTGCCTCTCCTCTGTGACAATGAGAGTGCCATCAAGATTGCTCACAACCAGGTTCAGCCCTCAAAGACAAAGCACATTCAAATTCGTCATCATTTTCTTCATGATCATGTGTTGAAGGGTGACATTTCTATTGAGCATGTGAAGACTGAAGAACAGCTAGCCGATATCTTCACTAAGCCCTTGGATGAGAAGAGATTTTGCAAGTTGCGGTGTGAGCTAAAATCTTAGAATCTTCGAATGTACTTTGAAAAGGCACTCATCCTAACACTTATGCAAAATTGATGACTTAGATGTGCAACACATGAAGAAACGTTTTTCTTCAATCAATGAAGAATAACACTCTAAGTGTGAAGAAATTAATGAAGAATTTGATTCTCAGAACCCTACGACAATTGTACGCGGTGTCTGAAATCATCATTCTTACACAGTGGGTCGCGCCACCACAAAAGTTGAAAATCTTCAATTTGAGTTTTTCCTCAACTTTTGAAATTCTTCAGTTTTTCAAATTCTTCAAACTTTACAAAGTCTTCACTTGTGCCATCGTTTTTTTTCATTGGCTATATATATATATATATATATATATATATATATATATATATATATATATATATATATATATATATATATATATATATATATATGAGTTTATGTCCTCTACAACATTCACTTATAGCTATTTCTTCAAGTTGGAACTTTTCTGCTAAGTGAATGTGATCGGACCCTTCCCCTCTATGCTATACTCAATCCAATCTATTCACAAATTCTTCATGTGCGTTCTATTTGAAACTCGTTCAAATTCTTCACTGTGTCCTTGTCAGCTGAAGAAATTGCGAACAGAAAGCTAAAACTAATCTTATCCAAACTTTTGGATTTGCCGCTCAAACCGTTCCGCATCCCATGATGGATTATTTTATCCACCCACGATCTTACACGATCTCAACCACACAGTACGTGGGTGACACATGTCGCAAGAAGGAGAACGGCCAGGGGCACGTTCGTCCCAAATCTTCGGACAAACAGTTTTTCACTGCGGCTATAAATACCCCCCTTCGCCATCCTCACTTCTTTTACCCCGCTCGATCTCACTCCCTCGCTCGAGCTCTCCAAACCCTAGCGCCGTCGCTACTCCATCGTCGCCGGTGAGGAAAAGCTTCACTGCCTCGACCTCATCGCCGTCGTACTCGCGCCAACCGCGGAAATCTTCACCTCCGCCGCCGCCGTAGACGTCTTCCTCCGCCAAGTTAGGGCGTGGAAGATCTGCATCGACGAACTTCACTGTTCCAACTCCCAGTTCATCGTGTTCTTCATTCAGGGTAATTAAAAGCTAATTTTACTGCCCTCGTTGATTCAAAAGTTTACTACAAAATCTTCAAAGGTGTTTTATTCTTCAAATCCTCACACACAAAACACCTCACATGTTATATGTTCTTGATTCATTTTCCTAAGCCTCAATTTCTTCAAAGATTCCTCAATTGTGTGGATCTTCGATCTATACAACTCTAGAACCTAAGATATAAAGTGCTTAGTGAAATTCCTCAAGACGAATCTGGTCAAATTCCTCAACCTTGTTCTTTATGCAAAAACCTCTGAGAACGCATATGACCTCTTCAAATTCCTCGCAACTATACTCTGTTCACAGGTACACATGTCTGCTGCTGAATCATTAGGTTCTCATCAACTTAACTCATTTGCAGCGTTCCTCGAAGAAAAGTTGCATACTTCTTCAGAGAGTTCAATTGTTCAAATTCCTCATCTGAAGAAAATGGCTGAAGGTAAAAGGCCACAGAAAGGAGGAAAGAAGCCTGAGGTGATGACAGCTTTTGAAATACCTGAGGATATCTATGATGAGTACTGCATGCCTGATGAAGCTAAGTTTGGCAAAGAAGATAAAAATCAGCGCAAGGTGCGAGTCCAGAGGATTGAAAGGAGATGGGCACGTGAATGGAGGGAGTACAGATATGTTACTCCAAAATACATGAAGAAATTCGCTGTAAACCCTCCATGCCAAAGACCTCCATTGGCACCTGGCCAAGTGGCTGATCCCACCAGCATCAAGCGTGGTGAGGAATTTCCTAAAGAATGGGCCAAGCGCCAAGCTAAACTGGCAAGGCAAGCCAGAGAAGCAGTGAGGAAATTCAATGAAGACTTTGCTGCTGCTGCTGCTACTGCCATTGAGGCCTCGGTCAAGCCGAAGAAAGCAATGCTAAAGAAGCCCGCTCGCAAGCCAAGTGCTTCATCTTCAATGCCCTCACGGCCAAGTTCCTCAGCTGCGCCCTCACGGCCAGAATCTTCAAAATCTTCAAAGCAAATTCCTCATGCTGCTCCTGCTCCACCAAAGTCCTCAGCACCTGTGCATCTGGCCTCATGCCAAAGGATGACTGGCATCTCTATTGCCTCTGGTGTCTCAGCTAGTTCTTCAGCTGCACCAAATTCCTCAGCAAGACCCTCACTGCTGAAGAAAAAGGCTACTGCTGGACGCGTCACTCGCACAAGTCCTCAGAAGAAGCAGGTAGTCTTCACTGTGCCATCTGATGATGATGAAGCTAATGAAGAAGAACTTAATGAAATCATCAGGGACCGACAAGAACGGGCTGCTAAAGCCAAAGGCACACATGTGCCCCTGCTATTGGATCCAAAGGCGATCCTAGATTATATTGATCTCTGGCATAAGGATCCTCACACACCTATGCCTGATTTCAAGCTGACACCTGGTCAAAGTCACATGCTGACTCACTTCATCCAAGAGGAGAAGTGGAAATATGATAAGGCCAGAGAGATCAAGAAATCACAGTACCGCAAGGAGAAGCTACTGAAGAAAAATGTTCTCTCAATGAAGCCTGAGGAACTTGTTAAGATGCAGGCTGAGATCAAAGCCCTCAGCGACAAATTTGACTCCTACTATGCTGATTGGAAAGGAGCCAAGGTCAGATTTGTGAGGCTGACTGATACCTTCACCAAGGGTGCAGCCTCAAAGCCACAAATTCCTCAAGCTGAAGCATCTGTTCAGCAAACTGAAGAACATGCCAGCACCGCTGATGAAGTTCAGGCTGCTGAAGAAAATGCTAGTTCCAAGGCTGATGACTCTGCTCCAGCCATTGATGAAATTGCCAAGGCATCCACTAGTGGTGCGCCTGAAGAAATTGAAGAAACCAGGGCAACTGCATCAGTTGCGCCTGAAGAAAATCAACCAGATTCCTCAGCTCCACCTGCGCCTACGCCAACTCCAATTCTTCCATCTGCATTAGATGTGAAGAAAACAAAGGCTGCAGAACGAGCTACTGTGAAGAAAAGGAAGGCATCAAATGCTTCATAATCTTCAGCTCCCAAGAAGATGAAGCCAATGACAAGCTCGTTTGCAAATCCCATTGATGTCGTTCCTATCTCCTCCGTGCCATCAAAGGACCTTGTTCCTTTTGGTGAAGATTATGAGATCCCTAGTGGATCAGATGAAGAAACTCAATCTGCTGCTTTGTCAGAGCAGATTGATGAAGAAATTGAAGCGGATGCAATCCCTTCAACCCCAATGGTCTCATCACCAATGCCTTAGTTTGATGCTGAAGAGGCTGGTGTTGAAGAAATTGATGAAGATGTGGATATTGGAAGCACCACTCCAGTGATGAATGATGACTTTTGGGAAAGTCAGCATCCCAATTCCCCACTCTTCACTCCCCTGCAGCAAATTCCTCACTCCCCTTCACCAACAGTACAATTGGGCTCTGAAGAAACTCGTCCCACTGCATCTGTGAATGAAGAAATTCCAGCCACTAGCGCTGAAGAAACTGCTGCTGATACAGACAAGGTGACTGCACCTGAGGAAAATCTAGAAATTCCTCAGCCTGAAGAACCTGAGATCGTGATTCCTGAGGTCGTGATGCAACTCACTGACACTCCTCTGCCAAGGCCAAAGGATCCGTTCTCACAAAAACAAAAATTCAAGGCTGAAGACTTCTATGGCGAGCACGTGTTCTTCACTGAATACAATCCATATGACTCTGCTCGCATAAGGAAGAGGCATTTCTGGACTGCCAGCCAAGCAAATTTCTATTCCTCAGTGCTTTACAACAAAGACAAAGTCTTCGACCATGCACATATTCCTCACGTGGATATGGAGTCTTTGTCGTGCTTCACGCCAGTGCTCAGTGTTCTTCACGACGCTGGGCTGCTCAACTTCTGCACAGATATATGCGATTGGAATGAAGAGCTTATTCTTCAATTCTATGAAACGTTGCACATCACCGGCAACTTTGAAGATATCAATTCATGGGTTTTGGACTGGATGACTGACAACACCCACCATAAGGCCCCTATATCTGAATTGCTTCGGGTCCTTCCTCTTAGTCCACCCACTGAAGATGCTCGCTGTGTGTACAACGAACCTGAGCTTTCAAATCATTATATGCAAGTGCTGATGAAGCCTTTGAAGCCAGGGCAGGCTCCTAGAACCAATTTCCTCGTCAAGGAATTGTTGTATGTGCCAAGGACTGTCTATCGCATTCTGACGAAGACAATGAGTCCCATCAAAGGCCACGACTCGTCTGATGAAGAAGTCGTTGGCATCATGAAGAATCTGCTTTTCAACATCATCCATGGCGTTCCCGTTAACTTCCATGATTTCTTCATGAGGACTCTGGCCAACATTGCTATGTCACCATTTGAGCTGAAGCCTTATGGACCTTGGATAATGAAATTCATCAGGATAAGGTCTTCACTCAACTACAAAGCTGAAACGCTCAACCACTGCAGCTACTTGCCTCCCATTGAAGTCCTCAAACGGACATTTTCCTTAGTTGAAGAAAAAGGCAAGGCCACTGTTGTGATAGATAAAGGCATTCGTCCATTGGATGGTCAATTTCGCAAAGCTGCATCTTACTCCACCAATGATGACTCTGCCACACATGACTCTGCTGCTAACACTGCCAAGCCAAATCCTCAAGCCACATCACCCAGGGTGATGACTGACCGTGAGTTACTCCTTAGTCTTCATCAAAAGGTTGATCGCAACCACAAATGGGTCAAGCGTCAGTTTGGTTCAATTCTTCACAACATGACTTCCACACACAATGCAGTGAAGAAAAACCACTACTACCTTCATGAAACCCTCAACCGCACCTGGTTTGTTTTATCTCAAGTGTACAGTGCTGAAGAGTTGGAGAAAATGGGTCTCAAAGAAGATTTTGACTGGTTTGCACCTCCTCCGAAGAAATACAAGAAGGTCAAGGTTCCTTCTTTGGTGGCCAGCTCATATTCTTCATCGCGTGCGACTGATGAAAATGAAGACTTGGAAGACACTGCAGTAGGCCCTACTTCAACGACCGACCCCAACAACGCTGGCGCTCCTTCATCAACTTGAAAATCTTTAGGGGTGTTAGTCCTCAGTTTTGATCCTTTTGGTCATTTGATGACAAAGGGGGAGAAATCTGAGTTAGTCTCCAAGCGGGTCTATAATAAGGGTTTATTCGTTTTTTTTAAGTTACAACTCTCATTCTTCCGAAACTTTTATTGGATCGAGTTGTAATCTTAAGTCCGATGGTGCGCTGATACTTTTGTTGCACTATGCTTTGATACTTTGATGCACTATTCTGCATGCTTATTCCTCGTTCATATCATCGCACGCATGCTGAATTACATCAGGTACCATATTTCATCATGCATTTCAAATTCTTCATATTATACATCAAATGCGTGTATGAATTACAAGATATAGGGGGAGATCTCCATGGTTCAACTCTTCAAATGGGCATTGCTACAGAAGCAAATTCCTCACTATGCACATCTTCAGGGGGAGTTCTTCTATATCTTGCAATCAAATTCCTCAATATCAGTATTTACACTTCATATATTTATCCCCGTTGAAAACTTAACCTATGTTGTCATCAATCACCAAAAAGGGGGAGATTGTAAGTGCATCTAGTGCCCCTTAGTGATTTTGGTGTATTGAAGACTTATAGGTTAAGTATCTAATGCGTTTATGAGTGTACACAGATCTATAAGTCTATGAGGAGTTTGATATTTACAGAGAAAGTCGAACTCTAAAAATGAAGTTCTTCGACTGAAGTCTTTGATATACTAAAGACTTTCTGAAGACTTTGAAAGTAAAGAAATTGGTGTGACCTTGAAGACTTGGTATTCATTCAAGGAACATGAAGCGTGAAGACTTTTGTTTTCGTAGTTTCATTTTCTCTTTCTTGAGTCATAGGAAACACTGTACTGTTAAAGGGGGTCGAGGAAATACTAAGGAGAAAATTTCCATGTGATGCTCAACTCAAATCCTACACCTACTAATCCCTTCGAGTGAAGCCATTGGAAATCTCATAAAACTCAGTCAATTTCTTCAGTGACAGAGACGCAGTTCTTCTGGTCACTGAGGACTCTGCTCTGACTGAGGAGTTAGGAGTTCGCCAGTGCGAATTACCTACACAGTGAGGAACATGAGAGCCCTGAGGAATTTGTACCTCAAATTTCCGACCGTTGCTGTGTTGCACGCCAGCTGTCCGAAAATATCTTGTCCACCTAACGGTCATATCATTGAAGGGCATTTATGTCTTATCATGTCGGCCTGCTCCCTAGGCTATAAATAGCCGCCCCCTACAACCACTAGCTGGTTGGCTGCTCCGCGAGAACTTGACACTTGTCATTTGAGAGCAACCCATCCTCCGAGGACTTTGAGAGAAAATCATCAAGTGAGGAAAATCCAAACCCCAAACCCAAAACACCTACAAACCCAAAGTGATTGAGCATCACCGAAGAGATTGATCCTGCGTGGATCTGACGCTTGTTACCTTTGAAGCCTGTGCTTCTTCCAGACGGTTAGGCGTCAAGGTCTAGAGCATCCAAGAGGAATTGTGGATCGCCGAGTGACCAAGTCTGTGAAGGTTTGGAAGTCACCTGAAGACTTACCACGAGTGATTGGACGAGGACTGTGTGTCCTTAGTTCAAGGAGAATACGGTGAGGACTTGGTGTCCGGAGCTGCGTGCTCAGGACTGGGTGTCCGGGACTGTGTGTCCTTGAGTTTAAATACTCAGCCGCTCCAACCAGATGTACAACTGAGACAGCAGTTGGAACTGGTCTACCAAATCATTGTCTTCACCAAGCTTACTGGTTCTATTTCCTCAACTCTTTCATTTCCTCAGTAGTGTGCTGTTTGTTTATCATATCTGTGTTTGAAGACTTTGACTGAAGACTTTCTCAATTTCCTCAGTTCAATTTCTTCAGTCTGATTGTCTTCATCTTGTGTTATCCTGTGTTTACGCTTTCTGTACTCGGTGTTTGTCTTCATTTCATCATGATGACTATGCTTGAATTCTATTATGTTTTCATCTGAGTACTTATTCCGCTGCTAGTAGTTCTTCGCTAAGGAATTTCCTCACTAGCAAATTCCTCAGTGAAGAATTTCATAAAAATCTCCTATTCGCCCCCCCCCTCTAGTCGATATAACGCACTTTCAGGAAGGCAAGCTAGGCGATGCGGATACTCAAGATCTCCTACCATTGTAACTGACTCTGTGTAACCCTAACCCTATCCGGTGTCTATATAAACCGAGGGGTAGTAGTCCGTAGGACAGAACAATCATACCATAGGCTAGCTTCTAGGGTTTATCCTCCTTGATCTCGTGGTAGATCTACTCTTGTACTACCCATATCATCAATATTAATCAAGCAGGAGTAGGATTTTACCTCCATCGAGAGGGCCCGAACCTGGGTGAACATCGTGTCCCTTGTCTCCTGTTACCATCCGGCCTTGACGCACAGTTCGGGACCCCCTACCCAAGATCCGCCGGTTTTGACACCGACAATGACCATATGCTTCAAAGGATTCTATCCGGCCCCTTTGCCCGAAGACCTAGCCGATGCTCTCTTAGCGAAGCTCCTGGTTCCGGCACCCTACGTGGTGCCGGAGAAGAAGGCCAAGAAGAAGGCCACAGGGACTCGAAAGAGTGCCCGGTGCCTGGAGGTGTCAGATTCATCATCCGACGACTCCGAGACGCACTCCTCCCATGAAAACGAGGAGGAGGAAGAATAAACCTCTCCCCCCCAGCGGAGGGAGGAAAGAAGAGGAAGGCCGCCACGACCAGGGAGGCCGAAGGGTCCAAGAAGGGGAAGACCCTTCCTTCGGACTACTCCATCGACACCGACGACGGCAAAGAGGAGTGGCCGCACAGGGCCAGGCGTCCGGCAGGATCGTAAGTGTTCGGACACTAGAGTAACTCGTAGTGTTCCTTTATTGCACAGCTCTCCCTTATGTCGAATATATACCATGTCTTTGAAAATATCGACACTAAAGAAAGCTATCCCTAGCCCATCATGCTCAATCATTGATCCATTCATGAAACACACTCGCATATTAGCTACATACAATCCTCAAGTATGATCATAGTGCTCCCTAGTTCGTGCTTTATAAGAGAGGATGGAGACTCAAATAAAAAAATTGCATAAAGTAAATAGATAAGCCCTTCGCAGAGGGAAGTAGGGATTTGTAGAGGTGCCAAAGCTCAGAGCTTAAATTAAGAGATAATTTTTTTTGAGAGGCATACTTTTCCCGTCAACAAAAATGACCGAGTAATTGCCAACACTTTCCATGCTAGATATATCATAGGTGGTTCCCAAACAAAAAATAAAGTTTATTCCTTTTACCACCATACTTTCACATTCCACGGGTACCGTCCATACAAACACTTTCCAAGGAATTTATTATTTGACAACATAAAGTAAATTTCTTTTTTATTTCGGGACTGGGCATCCCTATTACCGCCGCACTCTCGTACAATGACAAGTGAACAAACACTCATCTTGAGAATAACACATCTAGCATGGAAAATATTGGCCACACCCTGCCGCTTCATGAGCGGTACGAGCACACAAAAAGGAAATTCATTTTGAAAATTAGAGATGGCACATACAAATTTTCTTAGAACGACACAGAAATACTGTATATAGGTAGGTATGGTGGACTCATATGGCAAAACTTGGTTTAAGGATTTTGGATCCACAAGTAGTATTTCTACGTAGTACAAGTGGAGGCTAGCAAAAAGATTGAAAAGCAACCAACCAAGAAACGAAAAATCACATAAGTGAGCATTAAGCATAACTAACACCAAATATCGCACCACAAGTAGGATGTAATTTCATTGCATAACTATTGACTTTCGTGCTTGCATAGGGAATCACACACCTTAACACCAATATTCTTACTAAAGCATAATTACTCACCAACATGACTCACATATCACTATCATCATATCTCAAAAACTTCTACAAAGAATGAAGTTTATTTTTTCCAATGATCTTCATTAAAGTTTTTATTATATCCCTCTTGAATATCTACCACTTTGGGACTAGTTTCATATATTGCAATTGCTTTTGACAAGCTCAGATAATTCTAAGTGAAGAACATGAGCATAAAATTTCTCGTCTCTCAAAATAATATAAGTGAAGCATGAGAGAATTTCTTCAAAAATTTACTAACTCTCAAATAAATCTAAGTGAAGAAATGAGAGCACTTCTTCAAAAATATTAAAGCATACCATGCTGAAAAAGATATAAGTGAAGCACTAGAGCAATTTCATAGCTCAAAAAATTTAACTGAAGCATAACAAGCAATTCTAACAAATCATAGCATAATTTTGGCTCTCTCAAATAGGTGTGTCCAAAAAGGATACTTGTGACAAAATATAAAGCAAAAAAAGCAAAGACTCATATAATACAAGACGCTCCAAGCAAAAATCATGATATGTGACGAATAAAAATATAGCTCCAAGTAAAATACCCATGGTCGTTAGAAGAAAGAGGGGTTGCCTTCCGGGGCATACCCAAAGCCTAGTTGCTTGAATATTAACTTAAGATGCCATGGGGCATCCCCAAGCTTAGGATCTTTTCACTCCTTATTCCCTCATCCATCGCGATCTCACCCAAAACTTCAAAAACTTCAATCACACAAAACTTAACAAAACCTTCGTGAGACCCTTTAGTATAAGAAAACCAATCTTTTCTTTAAGTACTATTGCAAACTCATTCAATTTTTTTATTGCATTATATCTACTGTATTCTAACTTTGCCATGGCTTATAGCCCTCGATACAATCCATAGATTCATCAAAACAAGCACACAATGCAAAGAAAACATAATCTGTCAAAAACAGAACAGTCTGTAAAGATGCAAATTGTTCCCATACTTCTGTAACTCCAAAACTTCTGAAAAATTAGTAAAATAGAGGCAATTTGTATATAAATCTTGTGTAAAAAATTCAGAATTTTTCGTCGCTTCTGTGAATTTAAACAATTCTGTTACTGGACGCAAAAGTTTCTATTTTTCAACAGGATCAAATCAACTATCACCAAAGCTATCCCAAAGGCTTTACTTAGCACAAATACCAATTAAAACATAAAAAAACAATCACAACAGAGGCATAATTGTGTAAAAACTCAAGAACAGAAAGAAAAAGGCAAAATAAATGTTATTCATTGGGTTGCCTCCCAACAAGCGCTATCATTTTATGTCCCTAGCTAGGCATAATGTATAGATTGAAGTATTGTCATATTTCTTCTTATTTTCCATAGATGTGTTCTTATCAGGAGGAGGTTTT
This sequence comes from Aegilops umbellulata, assembly GCA_032464435.1. Lineage (NCBI taxonomy): Eukaryota > Viridiplantae > Streptophyta > Magnoliopsida > Poales > Poaceae > Aegilops > Aegilops umbellulata. The sequence goes on along the minus strand of CP136056.1, from coordinate 342,983,266 downwards.
GAAAAAATAACTTGAAACACATTAACCATAGAAATTTTAGCATTATCAAGTTTCCCATCTACGTATCCCCTTTGGTTTCCGGCCACAATCCAAGAATATTTTTGATTAACATCATTGAAAACTTGTTGGATTATATCTAGAATGGGGATTTCCTTTTTAAGGTTCTCATAATTTTTTTGATTATTTCCAATCAAATGTCTCAACATATAATCACTATTATAACAGATCTCATTTATCACCGTTTTTTCATGGGTTATACCATAAAAATCAAAATTTTCCCTAGCATCCCGTACTATGTAGTCAAATTCATTCATAAAAATAAGGGTAGCTAACTTTTGAGCTTTAGGATCTTTTATAACGGGTAGCTCATAAAACAATCTCTACAAGGTAGGGAGGGTACGGATAAATCTATTTTCAAGTTTCAGAACTAGTGTTGAAATAGCTTCCGCATAAGATTTAGTTCTTTTAAATATAGGAGCATCATCAAGAGTCAAATTTCCAACACAATTGAAAAATTCTTGGATATGTTCTTCTCCCATAACATTCCCTTGTGCCAAAACAGAAGTTTTTGCATCCAGATTGCCTGATCGTCCAATTTTAGTAGTTAGGCCATCATCTGGTTCTGTCATACCAAAGTCACTCATGATGACAAGTTCAAGCAAATAAGAGATCTGGTGAGAAAACGGCGAACGAAAAATAGGGCGGATAAAACGGCAATTTTTTGTGAAGTGGGGGAGATGAAAATGAGAGGCAAATGGAAAATAATGTAAATTGCAAGGAGATGAGATTTGTGATTAGGAACCTAATAGATGTTGATGATGTCTCCTCGGCAACGGCGCCAGAAATTCCTTTTGATGTCGCTTGAAACTGCATGGGTATTACCCCAAAGAGGATGGGATAATGCAGTACAACTACAGTAGGTATTTACCTCAGTTATGAAACTAAGGTACCAATCCAGTATGAGAACCAAGCAACACTATATAAACGGTACCTATACACAAAGAACAAATACTTGCAACCCTACGCGTAAGAGGGGTTGTCAATCCCTCCACGGTAAAAAGATAGATAAATTTGTGGTAGATTGGATAAATTGCTCTTGATAAAACTCAAAATGAAATAAGTAATAAAAATGTGCAGCAAGGTATTTTTTGGGTTTTTGGAATGATAGATCTGAAAATAAAAGTGAATAAAAATAGATCTAAAAGCAAATATGATAAAGAATAGACCCGAGGGCCGTAGATTTCACTAGTGGCTTCTCTCAAGAAAATAGCATACGGTGGGTAACCAAATTACTGTTGGGAAATTGATAGAAGATCAAATAATTATGATGATATCCAAGGCAATGATCAATATATAGGCATCACGTCCAACATTAGTAGACGGAATCCTGCCTGCATCTACTACTATTGCTTCACACATCGACCGCTGCCCAACATGCATCTAGTGTATTAAGTTCATGGAGAAACGGAGTCTAGTGGGAAACCACGGCCACCTATGGGGCCATGAGCCCCTTGTGGTTCAGCATGGGGGATGAGTGCATTGCACAAAGAGCGGAGAACGTCGCGCAGCACAGCAGAGATCACACGGGCAATTTTACCCAGGTTCGGGCCACCGTGAGGCGTAAAACTGAATGTGCAACTATCCTTGGGTGGTTTTGGTAATTCCTAACAACATATAGCTCATTGAACTAATGCTCTTTTAATATGATCATTTTAGAAATTTCAATGATTGGCATGGCATGAACTAGGAATGTGGACCCCTCAAAATGCTAAGAACACATATTGGCTCAAGCTCAAGACTCTACCTTTTTCATTTTAGTGATCCAACATCACATTGAGTCCATGGGAAAAGCCAATGCTATTAAAAGGGGATGAGGTGTTGCTTAATGACTTGCTTGCTCAAAATGCTCAATGATATGCTCCAAAAGCCCTCAAGCACTTTCTCATATCCACATATGTCCCAAACCAGAAGTCAAACTCGGCTCCACTAACTTGATCTATCTGGCGCCACCGAGTTCATTTGACATAGCCATAGCCAGAAACCCTAATCAGTTCGGTCTCACCGATAGGGATCTCGGTCTCACCAAGATGGGATTGCAAACTCTCTGTTTCCCTTCGTAACATTTTGGTCTAACCGAAATGAGCAATCGGTCCCATCGAGTTCACAATGCAAACTCTCTGTTTCCTTTTCATAACGTTTCGGTCTCACCAAAATGAGCGATTCGGTCCCACCGAGTTTGCCTGACCAACTCATTGTTTGCCTATTATAGAAATCGGTCTTACCGAGTTTATGTGATCGGTCTCACCGAGATTACGTTATGCCTAACCCTAATGAAATTGTTCCTACCGAGTTGACATGTCGGTCCCACCAAAAATCCTAACGTTCATATTTTGAACTAAATCGGTTTGACCAAGTTTCATGATTCGGTCCCACCGAGTTTGGTAAATTGTGTGTAACGGTTAGATTTTGTGTGGATGCTATATATACCCCTCCACCCACTCTTCATTCATGGAGAGAGCTATCAGAACGTTCCTACACTTCTACCATTCATTTTCTGAGAGAGAACCACCTACTCATGTGTTGAGACCAAGATATTGCAATCCAACCACAAGAATCTTGATCTCTAGCCTTACCCAAGTTGCTTTCCACTCAAATAATCTTTCCACCAAATCCAAATCTGTGAGAGAGAGTTGAGTGTTGGGCAGACTATCATTTGAAGCACAAGAGCAAGGAGTTCATCATACACCATCTATTACCTTTTGGAGGGTGGTGTCTCCTAGATTGGTTAGGTGTCACTTGGGAGCCTCCGTCAAGATTGTGGAGTTAAACCAAGGAGTTTGTAAGGGTAAGGAGATCACCTACTTCGTGAAGATCTACCCAAGTGAGGCAAGTCCTTCATCGGCGATGGTCATGGTGGGATAGACAAGGTTGCTTCTTCGTGGACCCTTCGTGGGTGGGGCCCTCCATGGACTTGCGCAACTGTTACCCTTCGTGGGTTGAAGTCTCCATCAACGTGTGTAGGATCGGAAGTATGTCTAGAGGGGGGGCGATTAGACTACTTGACCAAATAAAAACTTAGCCTTTTCCCAATTTTAGTTCTTGGCAGATTTTAGCAACTTTAGGACAAGTCAAGCAATCATCACACAATTCAAGCAAGCATGCAAAGAGTATATAGCAGCAGAAAGTAAAGCATGCAACTTGCAAGAATGTAAAGGGAAGGGTTTGGAGAATCAAACGCAATTGGAGACACGGATGTTTTCCCCGTGGTTCGGATAGGTGGTGCTATCCTACATCCACGTTGATGGAGACTTCAACCCACGAAGGGTAACGGTTGCACGAGTCCACGGAGGGCTCCACCCACGAAGGGTCCATGAAGAAGCAACCTTGTCTATCCCACCATGGCCATCGCCCATGAAGGACTTGCCTCACTAGCGGTAGATCTTCATGAAGTAGGCGATCTCCTTGCCCTTACAAACTCCTTGGTTCAACTCCACAATCTTGTCGGAGGCTCCCAAGTGACACCTAGCCAATCTAGGAGACACCACTCTCCAAGAAGTAACAAATGGTGTGTTGATGATGAACTCCTTGCTCTTGTGCTTCAAATGATAGTCTCCCCAACACTCAACTCTCTCTCTCTCATAGGATTTGGATTTGGTGGAAAGAATATTTGAGTGGAAAGCAACTTGGGGAAGGCTAGAGATCAAGATTCATATGGTAGGAATGTCAGGACCCCGATTCTAAACCACATCGATCCAGCGTGTAACACATCATATCACTTTGCGGCCTCACGCACGGTACTCCCACGGGTGCCACCTTACCTGGCCCGGGACCGTTTGCGCCTTTTGGCTCACGTATATGATAGTGTCGCTAGCATCCATATGACAGAGAACCCGGGCCGACATGGCTAGTCGTGAACCCAAAGTGGCGCTAGCCTATGAGGACAGGCATACATGAATCACTTCGAACATGTCGGTCATCAACGTGTCTGTTCGGGCTGTAGCACTGGGCTAACAGGACTCCGGTAACCCGGGCTGTAGCAGGCTAGGCAGGACTCCGAATAACATCGCGTGACATTTCCCCGAAGGGACAGACATAGGAACGACGTGAGACACATGCCGGCCAGTCAAGTGTCCAAGCAGTAGTGCTGGGCTAGCAGGACTCCGGTGATCCGGGCTGTAGCGGACTACTATCGCTCAGAAGCACAAGACTTACATTTCCCCATATGAAAGGCTGCCAAGGATAAACAACTAGATAGTCGGGTCCCACTCATACCAAGCATTTCAATCATACACACAATATGCCCGATATGAGTAAATACAACATGGCAACACAACAGTACTCTACGACTCAAGTACTTTATTTAGAAGGCTCCGAGGAGCCATACATATCATTCATACAGATAGGGGTCACATGACCCAACACTCAAGTCATACAAACATACAAGCACATGCGGAAGCAAAGTAGTTTGAGTACAGACACTAAAAGAAAGAAGGCTTGACGAAGCCTGTCTATCTACAAAGACCCTTCACAAGTCTTGGATCACCACCTGGGTGATAAGTCACTCGTCAACGTCGAGGTCTACATAGAACCCCTCAGAAGGGTTGGTGTAGTCGTCTGAAAAACATGATTAAAGCAACATGAGTACAGAAGTACTCAGCAAGTCTTACAACAGGAACCTATCATACATGCACATTCTCAAGAAGGTAGTGGGGTTATTGCAGCAAGCCAGCTTTGACTCTTGGCTAAGCTATCCTACGATAGACACCACTTGTAAATCATTTGTCGCACACGAGTCCACTAACACCAACACAATACTCCACCGTGGATCCTCTCTCGCCATCCCACGAGAGGGCCATCCGCGGTACTCACACTTATCTTGAGGATTTTAGTAGTATCCATTTAACTTGTCTATGAACTGATATAGGCAACCCAGAAGTCCATTACCGCGGACACGGCTATTCGAATAGATCATTATAACCCTGCAGGGGTGTACTTCTTCACACATGTTTCCACCACTTAGCGTCTGCACACGACATGTGCTCGGCAGACTTCAAGCGAAAGCCGACGTGGGTGTAGACCACGACCTACCTAAACACTCAAGTCTCTAGTCCAGGTTTATCGCCTATTCGGGTTCCATCCGCAGGGAGTCCGGCCGAGGTTTCCACTAACGGCCCCGAACGATGTGAACAGGGTTCCCGAGACACCAAACGGGCGAGTCGGTACACCGTGCCACGTGCCTACCGCAACACAGCCCACCCCGATGGTCAGCGCCGCGTGCGGCCCCCAGCATACTACAAACACCAGAAACTACTTGCAACTCCTGGACAGAGGACAAGGGTGGATAAGAAGTCGAGCGGGGTCATATTTCAGGGCCCAATGCGTGGTAGTAGCTGTATCATGGATCACAAACACAGATCTCAGTTCTTAAGGACGGCCTCAATGAAACAACCCACCATGTACTCCTACATGGCCTCTCATCGATTCCTTTACCAAATCGTGTTCAACACTTCACTCTTGTCACCGACACAACCTTTCACTCCAGTTCATCATCCCGATGAGCCAGACCTGACACAACTCTAAGCATAGCAAGCATAGCATGGTAGGAACACACACACATGTATTGGCTCAATCAACTCCTACACATGCTAGTGGGTTTCATCTAGTTACTGTGGCAATGACAGGTCATGCAAAGGAAGTGGGTTCAACTACCGCAACACACAGCAGTTTGAAACGCGTTGTCTTAATGCAGTAAACGAGAGCAGAAGCGAGAACATGGGTTTGTATCGGAATGATCAATGGGTTGCTTGCCTGATGGAGTAGTAGTAGAGTACTGCCCTTCAGTTGGATACTCGTGAATATCCTCGGAGGCAGAACCTACCACGAAGAACACATCGGAACACAATCAACTCATGACGATATGCAACAATATGATGCATGCTATGACATGGCATTATGGATGTGTCCTGACCTAATGCAAGTTAAACCAGAAAGGAATGAACTCATTTGAACCAAAGGTTCAAATGGTAGCTCATTTAACATAGCCTAAAGGTGCATAATCCTATATTGCCTAAACAGCAGGTTTAACTTGTTCTGACATGCATGAAACCAGTACCAATGGATAGGTTGGATTTTTCTGATCATTTTTCATATATAAAACTTTACATTTGGAGTTATAGATTAATTTCTATGAATTTTTGAAGTTTGGGTTAATTTCTGGATTTTCTGTATAAAAAATAAATCCAGCAAAATAGATTACTGCGTCAGCATGAGGTCATGCTGACCTCAGCAGGTCAACAGACTCGGTCCAGGTCAAACCTGACGCGTGGGTCCCGCGTGTCAGGGTTATTAGATTAAACAGATTAGATTAATCCTAATCTTGGATTAGTTAGCGGGCGGGGCCCACATGTCATAGACCCAGGGGGTCAACGGGTCAACTCCGCCGGCGTTGAGCCGCCGGCGACGTCCAGACGCGGCGGAGGGAGTGTAGATTCGTGCTCCGGCGACCAAATCGACGGCGGAGCACGTCTACGTGATGCGGTAGCTGACCCGCAACTCTTGGTGGAGTTGGTTGGGGTCGGGGTGGCCGGAGTTGGCGCCGGCGACGAGTTTGGCGGCGCCGGGGCTCGGGCGAAGGTGGAACCGGGGCTGCGGGGCACGGCGAGGTGCGTGCGGTAGTGCGTTGGCTTCCTGGTGATGCAGCGAAGGGAGTGGACACAGTGGCGTGGCCGGAGTTAGGCCGGGAGCACGTCGGCGACGAGCTCCGCGGCGGTGCGTGCGGGTGAGCATCGTGCAGTCGCTGTGGTGCACGAGAGGAGGAAAGGAGAGGATGGGGAGGTAGCTGAGCTCACAGCGGTCTCGGGGAAGCGAACGTCGCGGTCGGGGACGAGCTGGTGCGGCGGTGAGGTCGAAGGGGATCTCCGGTGGCCGGAGGTTGAAGACGAGCTCGGGGCAGCGTTGTGGAGCGAGCGAGCGCTCGGGGCTCGGCTAGATCGAAGAAGAGGAGGGCGGCGGAGCTCGTGGACACGGTCGGGTGGCACGGGGACGACGGCAGCTATGGCTACGGCGGCGGAGCGGCGACGATGGCGTCGGCCATGGCGGGGAAGAGCGAGGGAGAGAGGCAGGGGGGGAATGAACGTGTCCAGGGCGTCGGGGTGTGACGTGGGGGTCGCCCAGTGCCCAGGCGCGCGAGGCGGCAAGCTGCTGGCGCCGTGGCGAGCTCGCGCTCGCCGGCGTCAGCTCCCTGCCTGCCTGGCGGGGACGAAGCAGCTGGCTGGCGTGGGCCAGCACAGTGCTGGGCCGCCAGGTGGGCCGGCAGGTGGGTAGCGTCCAGGTTAGTTTTCCTCTGATTAACTGTTTTCTTTTTCTATTATTTCTGCAACTTTGTTGACTTATTTAAAATACTTAAACAACTCCAAAAATCCCCAAACTGCTCATGCATACTATTTAAAGTATAGACAACATGAAACATTTCTGTTTGAGAATATTTGAACATTTAAAATATTTTTATAAATTTTAAATGCCCAAATTCAAATACTTATGTGTTAATTCAATAACCTTCTGTTGACCTAGAAAAATGTGCACTATTTTTGCCAGGGGGTTTAATCCAAGACAAAGAGGGTGAACATTTTAGAAGGGCATTTCAGGTTCATTGAAAAAGATTTTAGTAAACCCTAGTTATTTCCAGGGGGGGGGGGAAAGTGTGTGTTGGGGGTTCTGGCATTTCCCATTTCAGAATTAATAGAATTTAAACATGATGCACACTCTAATGCATGGCCTAGCTAGGGATGTGACAACTCACCCCCACTCAAAAGAATCTCGTCCCGAGATTTAGGTTCCTCCGGAAAGAAGGCGGGGTACTCGAGTCGAAGACGATCCTCCCTTTCCCAAGTAGCTTCTTGCTCGGAATGGTGTGACCATTGAACCTTGAGAAACTTGATATTGTGGCGTCGAGTGGTACGCTCGGCTTGATCAAGGATACGAACGGGGTATTCCCGATAAGTGAGGTTATCTTGGAGATCAAGCGTTTTGTGGTCCACTCCGCGGATAGGGTCCGAGAAGCAACGCCTGAGTTGAGAAACGTGGAAGACATCATGAACTCTGGAGAGATGCGAAGGTAGTTCCAGTTGGTAGGCAACTTCCCCTCGTTTGGCAAGAATGCGAAAAGGTCCGATGTAACGAGGAGCCAATTTGCCTTTGATACCGAATCGATGGGTTCCCTTTAAAGGTGTAACCCGAAGGTAAGCCATCTCACCGACTTCATAAGCCATGGACTTATGCTTGCGGTCATACTGACTCTTTTGACGGGATTGAGCGGTTTTCAACTTCTCACGAATAATGCGAACCTGCTCTTCTGCATCCTGGATCATGTCCGGGCCAAAGAGTTGTCTCTCGCCGGTTTCTGACCAGTTAAGAGGCGTTCGACATTTTCGTCCATAAAGAATTTCGAAAGGAGCTTTGCCCAAGCTAGCTTGATAACTATTGTTATAAGCGAACTCGGCAAATGGTAGGCACTTCTCCCAATCCATACCGAAAGAGATGACAGAAGCTCGGAGCATATCCTCCAGAATTTGATTGACTCGTTCTACTTGACCACTTGATTGAGGATGGAAGGCGGTGCTAAAGGAGAGACGAGTCCCCATAGCATTTTGGAAACTCTCCCAAAATCGAGAGGTGAAAAGACTTCCACGGTCCGAATTAATTTCCAATGGAACACCATGAAGAGACACTATTCGAGAGATGTATGAGTCAGCTAGCTGGCTAGCGGTTATACTCTCGCGAACGGGTAAAAAGTGGGCTACTTTGGAGAGACGATCGACAACAACGAAGATAGCATTATTCCCTCTTTTGGTTCTGGGAAATCCGGTAATGAAATCCATACCGATTTTATCCCATTTCCATTCAGGAATATCCAAGGGCTGAAGGGTGCCAGCAGGCCGTTGATGCTCTGCTTTAACGCGACGACAGACGTCGCAATTAGCAATGTATTGAGCGATTTCTCTCTTCATCCTAGTCCACCAAAACCTTTGGCGTAGGTCTTGATACATTTTAGTACTACCGGGATGAATGGTGAGAGGGGATTCATGAGCTTCCTTAAGGATCAATTGACGCAAATGTTGTTTCTTGGGAACCACCAAGCGGTTCTCGAAGAAAACAATACCTCGTTCATCCATGGAGAAACATTTAGCAACTCCGCTAGCGATGTTTTCCTTAATCCGAGATATGCCCTTATCGCGCTTCTGGGCAGCTATGATTTGATCCGTAAGGTTAGGTTTCGCCACCAGGGTGGAAAGGAATCCTCGAGGAACAATGTGAAGATTAAGCTTATGGAATTCCTCGTGGAGAAGTGGTTGACCTTGTTGTAACATCAGGTTGTTACAATAAGATTTACGACTTAGTGCATCAGCCATGACATTGGCTTTGCCTGGGGTGTAAGTTATTCCTAAGTCGTAATCCGAGATCAACTCAACCCAACGTCTTTGCCTGAGATTCAAATCCGGTTGGGTGAAGATATATTTCAAACTTTGGTGATCAGTGTAGATTTCGCAACGATTACCCAAAAGGTAGTGTCGCCAGGTTTTGAGTGCATGGACTACTGCTGCAAGCTCTAGATCATGAGTAGGATAATTATCCTCATGTGGACGCAACTGTCGAGATGCGTAGGCAATCACATGACGATCTTGCATGAGTATGCAACCTAGTCCTTGTCGCGAGGCGTCGCAATAGATAACAAAGTCCTTAGAGAAATCTGGTGGTACCAGTACGGGAGCAGATGTCAGGCGTCTTTTTAGTTCCTGAAAGCTGAACTCGCACTGTGGGGTCCACTCGAACCTTTTATCTTTCTTGAGGAGTTCAGTTAGAGGCTTAGCAACCTTGGAGAAATTCTCGACGAAGCGGCGGCAATAGCTCGCTAAACCAAGAAAACTCCGAACTTGCTTGACCGTTTCAGGTGGAGTCCAGTCAAGGACAGCTTGAACTCGCTCGGGATTGACAGCAATGCCCTTGCCAGAGATTACATGGCCCAGATAGGTCACTTCTGGCAACCAGAATTCGCACTTGGAGAATTTGGCATAAAGGCGATGCTCTCGAAGTTTCATCAATACTAGCCTTAGATGTTCGGCATGTTCTTCCTCATTCTTGGAGTAGATGAGTATATCATCGAGGTATACCACGACGAATTTGTCCAAGTACTCCATGAAGATCGAGTTCATTAACCGAGAGAAGGTGGCTGGAGCATTGGTTAAACCGAAGGACATGACGGTGTACTCGTATTGGCCGTAACGAGTAACGAAAGCCGTTTTGGGAATGTCCCCGTTCTTGATTTTGATCTGATGGTAGCCCAACCTTAAATCCATCTTGGAAAAGACTGAGGATCCAGCGAGCTGGTCATACAGGTCGTTGATCCTGGGGAGCGGATACTTGTTCTTGATAGTGACCAAATTGACAGGTCGATAATCCACAACCATCCGATCCGTTCCATCCTTCTTCTTGACGAAGAGGACGGGGCAAGCCCATGGAGATGAACTAGGACGGATGAAACCTTTTTGCAAGGACTCATCGAGTTGTTTCTTAAGCTCAGCTAGTTCTAGGGGTGCCATCTTATAAGGTCTCCTAGAGATTGGAACGGTTCCTGGGACAAGGTCTATCACGAACTCGACATCTCTGTCAGGTGGAACACCTGGCAGTTCCTCTGGAAAGACATCCGGAAAGTCACGGACTACCGGAATATCTTCAAGGTCTGGAAGGGGATTGGCGTTTAGAGAGTAGAGTTGACGCTCCGATACTCGGGTCAAAACATTGACTGTCTTGCCCGATGGATGGGTAAGTTGGACAGTTCTAGTTGAGCAATCAATCTTGGCGTAATGAGCTGACATCCAGTCCATACCCAAGATGATGTTTATGTCTGAAGACTTGAGAGCTATTAGTGACGCAAGGAAGACCAATCTGTCAACAAGAATTTCATTTCCATGGCTGATTCTAGAGGTTTGCCACTTAGAACCAGGGGTTTGAATTACCATGGAGGTGGGCATGTCACAAAAGGTAGTATTGTGCAATCGAGCATAGCTCTCAGAAATAAATGAATGAGATGCTCCAGTATCAAAGAGAACAGTTGCCGGATGGCAATTAACAAGGAGCGTACCGAGAACGACGTTGGGGTCCTCTTGAGTCTCTTCAGCTGACACGTAGTTGACATGGCCACGAGCAGTGGTGGCTGGCTTGGCGACAAGCACTTTTGCTGTTGACTTACCACGGCCAACAGACTTTCCGAACTGGCTGGGGTTGTTCTGGGGACACTCACGGATGTAGTGGCCTGGCTCACCACACTTGAAGCAAGTTGTCATATTGGGGCGTGGAGCAGTGTTGGCAGTGGGGCCACCAAAAGTCTTGGGCGGCACATACTGCTGATTGGGGCGAGGCGCCTCAAAGGATGGCCTCGGAGCATACCTGGGTGGCATAGCAGAATTTGGAATCCAGACCCGGCGCTTCTGTGATCCAGAACCGGATGAAGATCCATAGTCACGGGAGTGCTTGCGTGAAGCTTCAAAATCATTCTGCCCTGTCTCGGCACTGATGGCCTTATTGACTAGCTTCGGAAAAGAAATGCATTCATGCAGACGAAGGTCACGTCGGAGCTCAGGGCTAAGTCCCTTGCGGAACCTTGCCTGCTTCTTGGCATCGGTGGATACCTCTTCGGGAGCATAGCGTGCAAGCTTCCCAAACTCGCGACTGTATGCATCCACAGTCAGCTTCCCCTGGGTGAAGTTACAGAACTCCTCCCTCTTGCGATCCATGAGACCTTCCGGAATATGATGCTCACGAAAAGCGGCACTGAAATCAGCCCAAGTAGTGAGTTGGCCGACCGGACGCATAGCTTCATAATTCTCCCACCAAAGGCTGGCAGGGCCTTCGAGGTGATAGGCAGCAAAGGTGACTTTATCATCTTCAGCCACGTTGGCAGAACGTAGCTTGTGGGCGATGCTGCGGAGCCAGTCATCCGCATCGAGAGGCTCGATGGAATGATTGAACTTTGGCGGGTACAGCTTGACAAAGTCATTGATGGACACTGGATTGACCCTTTGCTGACGTGCAGTGTTTTGTTCAATCCGCTCTAACAAGCGATTGGTGTCGCGCCTGTTGCGCTCTGCCTCCAGCATCACTTCGGCCAGAGAAGGTGGTTGAGGCAGACTTTCCTCTCTAGGTGCACTAGCTTCTCCCTGCTCCGAAGCAGCAGGGTTGCTGCGGGTGTTGACCATCCTGGGAAAACAAAACAACGATTTAAACCAGGATGGCGAAATCTGGCCAAGGAAGTGCGGAATGTAATGGATAATAAGGAATGCAGAGACGATCAACCGTATGACATGGTAATATAGAAACTGCCATATATATACCAACGGTCATACACGTCATACATAGTTTAGTACAAGCTCAAGCTGAAGTACAACTAAGACGACAGAAGTTACATCTCATCGGAGGCATTCCAAGCTCCTATACATTATTTTTCTACACCTCCGGAATTGATACACACTAAGTCATATCCCACAATCACGCAGGACGGTGGACATACAACTATTACCATACTAGCGAGACTGCTACTAACTCAGACAGCTCCGTAGAAGTCCTCATAGAAGTCACCACCCAGACCTGGAAGCGGAACATGGTCATCTGGGAACAGACGGTCCTGCGGTGCTTGTGGACCATAGGGACTTGGGTGCGGCCTCGGTCCAACAAATGGCGGTAGAAGAGGCCCACGAGGAGGGGTGATGCCTCCCACCTCACGCCATTCCATGAAGTCTGGCAGACTAGCCCGCACAGGGTACAAGTCTCTCGTGTCCATGTATCCGGCTTGCACAGCAGGTGCAAACCTCGTCAAGGTGGCCCAATGATCAGCACGAGCATTAAAGAGCTCCATACGCAAGGCCCGGTTTTCACGGTCCTTATCTTCCAACATCTCAGTAGTGGTGCAAAGGAGTGAGTCCTCATGGGATGCATCACTGTACATGCCCTGAAGGTAACCATGCGCCCCAGGGAGGGATGCTGGCATGTAGCGAAAATCAGTGTTGCTCAACAAGGCAGTTCTAGCTCGCATAATGGTCATCATCGAGTAGGCTGCATCTTGAACGGACATCCCAATAGTGATCCCGAGTCCATAAGAACAGTGGAGTGGTTCCGTGGCTCCGGGATAAGATGGATATATCCTGACCGTGCACAGATACTGGCTCTGGTTGAAGTCTCTAAACTGCTCTTCGACGGTGTATTCAGGGTACCAACGGTAACCTGCCTCAACCATCACTCGAACCAACATGGCGGTATGACCACATATACCGATGCAACGGGTCAGACGAACCACTTGGTTTTGGGGACGGGTAGCCATCTGAAAGCACAAAATAGTGCAAAGGCATTAGAATTTCCGGATGAAATTGGACAGCATAACGGCTGTAAATGCTCAGAAAAAGACTTGAGACATCCACAACAGTTTGCGAAACCACTCAACAACAACATATCAAGGTTCTGGTTCAAATGGCAACATACTAAACTTTAGTAGAACTGAACCGGGTTGAAACCAACAATCCTATAAGTTACTACGGATTTAGTAACACGTGAACCTGATAGAGAGAAGAGAGCCTAGTCCTTAACCCACGTAGAATGAGAAGAGAATGACTCAGAATAGAGGGCATAAGGTAAAGAAGTAAAAGAGCCTTACGTTCCCTCCCACAATCAATTCCCCTACATATAACTAAAGCATTTCTAGACTCGACATCGACCAGTTTGGCTTAGCGAACCTACAGGCAGTCCGGCTCTGATGCCAACGCTGTCAGGACCCCGATTCTAAACCACATCGATCCAGCGTGTAACACATCATATCACTTTGCGGCCTCACGCACGGTACTCCCACGGGTGCCACCTTACCTGGCCCGGGACCGTTTGCGCCTTTTGGCTCACGTATATGATAGTGTCGCTAGCATCCATATGACAGAGAACCCGGGCCGACATGGCTAGTCGTGAACCCAAAGTGGCGCTAGCCTATGAGGACAGGCATACATGAATCACTTCGAACATGTCGGTCATCAACGTGTCTGTTCGGGCTGTAGCACTGGGCTAACAGGACTCCGGTAACCCGGGCTGTAGCAGGCTAGGCAGGACTCCGAATAACATCGCGTGACATTTCCCCGAAGGGACAGACATAGGAACGACGTGAGACACATGCCGGCCAGTCAAGTGTCCAAGCAGTAGTGCTGGGCTAGCAGGACTCCGGTGATCCGGGCTGTAGCGGACTACTATCGCTCAGAAGCACAAGACTTACATTTCCCCATATGAAAGGCTGCCAAGGATAAACAACTAGATAGTCGGGTCCCACTCATACCAAGCATTTCAATCATACACACAATATGCCCGATATGAGTAAATACAACATGGCAACACAACAGTACTCTACGACTCAAGTACTTTATTTAGAAGGCTCCGAGGAGCCATACATATCATTCATACAGATAGGGGTCACATGACCCAACACTCAAGTCATACAAACATACAAGCACATGCGGAAGCAAAGTAGTCTGAGTACAGACACTAAAAGAAAGAAGGCTTGACGAAGCCTGTCTATCTACAAAGACCCTTCACAAGTCTTGGATCACCACCTGGGTGATAAGTCACTCGTCAACGTCGAGGTCTACATAGAACCCCTCAGAAGGGTTGGTGTAGTCGTCTGAAAAACATGATTAAAGCAACATGAGTACAGAAGTACTCAGCAAGTCTTACAACAGGAACCTATCATACATGCACATTCTCAAGAAGGTAGTGGGGTTATTGCAGCAAGCCAGCTTTGACTCTTGGCTAAGCTATCCTACGATAGACACCACTTGTAAATCATTTGTCGCACACGAGTCCACTAACACCAACACAATACTCCACCGTGGATCCTCTCTCGCCATCCCATGAGAGGGCCATCCGTGGTACTCACACTTATCTTGAGGATTTTAGTAGTATCCATTTAACTTGTCTATGAACTGATATAGGCAACCCAGAAGTCCATTACCGCGGACACGGCTATTCGAATAGATCATTATAACCCTGCAGGGGTGTACTTCTTCACACATGTTTCCACCACTTAGCGTCTGCACACGACATGTGCTCGGCAGACTTCAAGCGAAAGCCGACGTGGGTGTAGACCACGACCTACCTAAACACTCAAGTCTCTAGTCCAGGTTTATCGCCTATTCGGGTTCCATCCGCAGGGAGTCCGGCCGAGGTTTCCACTAACGGCCCCGAACGATGTGAACAGGGTTCCCGAGACACCAAACGGGCGAGTCGGTACACCGTGCCACGTGCCTACCGCAACACAGCCCACCCCGATGGTCAGCGTCGCGTGCGGCCCCCAGCATACTACAAACACCAGAAACTACTTGCAACTCCTGGACAGAGGACAAGGGTGGATAAGAAGTCGAGCGGGGTCATATTTCAGGGCCCAATGCGTGGTAGTAGCTGTATCATGGATCACAAACACAGATCTCAGTTCTTAAGGACGGCCTCAATGAAACAACCCACCATGTACTCCTACATGGCCTCTCATCGATTCCTTTACCAAATCGTGTTCAACACTTCACTCTTGTCACCGACACAACCTTTCACTCCAGTTCATCATCCCGATGAGCCAGACCTGACACAACTCTAAGCATAGCAAGCATAGCATGGTAGGAACACACACACATGTATTGGCTCAATCAACTCCTACACATGCTAGTGGGTTTCATCTAGTTACTGTGGCAATGACAGGTCATGCAAAGGAAGTGGGTTCAACTACCGCAACACACAGCAGTTTGAAACGCGTTGTCTTAATGCAGTAAACGAGAGCAGAAGCGAGAACATGGGTTTGTATCGGAATGATCAATGGGTTGCTTGCCTGATGGAGTAGTAGTAGAGTACTGCCCTTCAGTTGGATACTCGTGAATATCCTCGGAGGCAGAACCTACCACGAAGAACACATCGGAACACAATCAACTCATGACGATATGCAACAATATGATGCATGCTATGACATGGCATTATGGATGTGTCCTGACCTAATGCAAGTTAAACCAGAAAGGAATGAACTCATTTGAACCAAAGGTTCAAATGGTAGCTCATTTAACATAGCCTAAAGGTGCATAATCCTATATTGCCTAAACAGCAGGTTTAACTTGTTCTGACATGCATGAAACCAGTACCAATGGATAGGTTGGATTTTTCTGATCATTTTTCATATATAAAACTTTACATTTGGAGTTATAGATTAATTTCTATGAATTTTTGAAGTTTGGGTTAATTTCTGGATTTTCTGTATAAAAAATAAATCCAGCAAAATAGATTACTGCGTCAGCATGAGGTCATGCTGACCTCAGCAGGTCAACAGACTCGGTCCAGGTCAAACCTGACGCGTGGGTCCCGCGTGTCAGGGTTATTAGATTAAACAGATTAGATTAATCCTAATCTTGGATTAGTTAGCGGGCGGGGCCCACATGTCATAGACCCAGGGGGTCAACGGGTCAACTCCGCCGGCGTTGAGCCGCCGGCGACGTCCAGACGCGGCGGAGGGAGTGTAGATTCGTGCTCCGGCGACCAAATCGACGGCGGAGCACGTCTACGTGATGCGGTAGCTGACCCGCAACTCTTGGTGGAGTTGGTTGGGGTCGGGGTGGCCGGAGTTGGCGCCGGCGACGAGTTTGGCGGCGCCGGGGCTCGGGCGAAGGTGGAACCGGGGCTGCGGGGCACGGCGAGGTGCGTGCGGTAGTGCGTTGGCTTCCTGGTGATGCAGCGAAGGGAGTGGACACAGTGGCGTGGCCGGAGTTAGGCCGGGAGCACGTCGGCGACGAGCTCCGCGGCGGTGCGTGCGGGTGAGCATCGTGCAGTCGCTGTGGTGCACGAGAGGAGGAAAGGAGAGGATGGGGAGGTAGCTGAGCTCACAGCGGTCTCGGGGAAGCGAACGTCGCGGTCGGGGACGAGCTGGTGCGGCGGTGAGGTCGAAGGGGATCTCCGGTGGCCGGAGGTTGAAGACGAGCTCGGGGCAGCGTTGTGGAGCGAGCGAGCGCTCGGGGCTCGGCTAGATCGAAGAAGAGGAGGGCGGCGGAGCTCGTGGACACGGTCGGGTGGCACGGGGACGACGGCAGCTATGGCTACGGCGGCGGAGCGGCGACGATGGCGTCGGCCATGGCGGGGAAGAGCGAGGGAGAGAGGCAGGGGGGGAATGAACGTGTCCAGGGCGTCGGGGTGTGACGTGGGGGTCGCCCAGTGCCCAGGCGCGCGAGGCGGCAAGCTGCTGGCGCCGTGGCGAGCTCGCGCTCGCCGGCGTCAGCTCCCTGCCTGCCTGGCGGGGACGAAGCAGCTGGCTGGCGTGGGCCAGCACAGTGCTGGGCCGCCAGGTGGGCCGGCAGGTGGGTAGCGTCCAGGTTAGTTTTCCTCTGATTAACTGTTTTCTTTTTCTATTATTTCTGCAACTTTGTTGACTTATTTAAAATACTTAAACAACTCCAAAAATCCCCAAACTGCTCATGCATACTATTTAAAGTATAGACAACATGAAACATTTCTGTTTGAGAATATTTGAACATTTAAAATATTTTTATAAATTTTAAATGCCCAAATTCAAATACTTATGTGTTAATTCAATAACCTTCTGTTGACCTAGAAAAATGTGCACTATTTTTGCCAGGGGGTTTAATCCAAGACAAAGAGGGTGAACATTTTAGAAGGGCATTTCAGGTTCATTGAAAAAGATTTTAGTAAACCCTAGTTATTTCCAGGGGGGGGGGGGAAAGTGTGTGTTGGGGGTTCTGGCATTTCCCATTTCAGAATTAATAGAATTTAAACATGATGCACACTCTAATGCATGGCCTAGCTAGGGATGTGACAAGGAATGGAATATCTTGGCCTCAACACAAGGGTAGGTGGTTCTCTCTCAGAACATATGAGTTGGAAGTGTAGATGTGTTCTGATGGCTCTCTCCACGAATGAAGAGGAGGTGGAGGGGTATAAATAGCCTCCACACAAAATCCAACCGTTACACACAATTAACCAATATCGGTGGGACCGAATCAACAAACTCGGTCGGACCGAAATAGTAAACCTAGTGACCGTTAGAGATTTTCGGTGGGACTGACATGCAACTCGGTAGGACCGATATGGTTAGGGTTAGGGCATAACATAATCTCGGTGAGACCAATTACACAAACTCGGTGAGACCGATTTTGGTAATTAGCTAACCAGAGAGTTGGTCAGGTAAACTCGGTGGGACCGATTTGCTCTTTCGGTGAGAGCGAAAAGTTACAAAGGGGAAACACAGAGTTTACACTGCAATCTCGGTGGGACCGATCCGCTCTTTCGGTGAGACCGAAAAGTTACGAAAAGGAAACAGAGAGATTGCAATCCCATCTCGGTGAGACCGAGATCCCTATCGGTAGAACAGAATTGCTAGGGTTTGGCAGTGGCTTATGACATGTGAAACTCGGTGGCGCCGGATGGAAAGAATCGGTAGGACCGAGTTTGGCTTGGAGTTTAGGTCATTTATGGATATGGGAATGTAGCTGAGGATTTTGGAGCATATCATTAAGCACATGAAGCAAAAGGCTCATTAAGCAACAGCTCATCCCTCCTTGATAGTATTGGCTTTTCCTATGGACTCAATGTGATCTTGGATCACTAAAATGTAAAAATGAAGAGTCTTGAGCTTGAAGATTTAGCCAATCCTTTGTCCTTGGCATTTTGAGGGTTCCACTTTCACCATCCATGCCATGCCAATCATTGAGCTTTCCTGAAATAATTGTCTTGGAATAGCATTAGCTCAATGAGCTATATGTTGTTATGAATTACCAAAACCACCTAGGGATAGTTGCACTTTCAATCTCCCCCTTTTTGGTAATTGATGACAACATATAGATCAAAGCTTCAACAAATGATAATAAGAATGAATTATATCGTCGCTTTGAGAAGTATGTGATAAGTAAGAGCTCCCCCTAAATTATGGGTTACTCTTCCATGTCACATACATCTTGGTGGAGCGCTCAAAATGATAATAATGAAATACATGCACTCATCACCAAGGAAAAGTGAATGACCACATAAGATAGATAAGATATATCAAGCATGCATAAGTGTAGCTTATGATCAAACACATGATCATCAATGTCTCACAGGCATATCAAAGTATCTCGACCAAAAGCAAACAATGTTTGAAAAACCACCAAATAAAACAAGAGAGAAAAAACAACTCTCTCTCTCTCTCTCGAAGCCTATGATCTATACATTTTTCTCCCCCTTTGGCAACAAGTTACCAAAAAGTTCCTAGAAAATGCATAGTGCTAGATCGACACTCAGGCTTGATCTTCTGGTGGTGGTGGAGTCCGGATCACTCCAAGGACGAAGGCTTCCGTAGACGTGGTTGGAGTTGGAGCTGAAGTAGATGCTGGAGCTTGTTGGGCTGGTGCTATGGCTGGAGTTGAGGCGGTGGCTCTTGTGTCAGGAACTGGCACTGCAGACGACCTCGGACCTCGTGGCACTCTGGCAAATGCATTAGTGGTAGTTTTCCCTTTCCTCTCCTGCATATCATCTTGAAGTTGCTCCACTGCTGTTTGAATCTCTGTCACCTTGACATCCAAGTCATAGAACTTTTGTTCTACAATTCTCTCTAAGCTCTCCTGGTTCTGAGTGAGGGTGGCCAGACCTTTCTCAATCCTCAGGGTGGATGCAATCAGGTAACTGAGCTGCTCTTGCTTGTTTTTCAAGAAGTACTCAGATGCCTCCTCTTGAGTTGGCATCTTGGCAGCTTTCTCCTTCCTTGCCTTCTCTTTCTTAGCTTGTGCCTGGACTGATGATGGTTCATTTTCATTCATCACAACTTGGTTGTCCTCAAAATCTGGATGAATAGGCAAATGTTCCTTGTCCAACAAGTATGTGTCTGTGCCCATTCTTGAGTTAATCAACATCTGGATCTGAGGGGCATAACCACAGCTCCTCTTCTGATCTGTTGCATTCCTCTTGATAGTTTCTACTATGAGACTCATGACCTTAAACTTTTGAGGCACATCAAAAATATGAAGCAGGTTGATGGCATGACCTCTGATCATCTTGTGATCTCCAGACTTGGGCAAAAGTGTGTGCCTAAGGATCCAGTTGATCGTAGGCAGTCCTGACAATAGGTGTTTCACAGACCCAAACTGGTGAGTGTCAAGATCATCTGCTGGAATCTCCTTGTACATATTTGCCATAGTGTTATGATCCATCTTTTTCTTGGCATAGACATCCAAGTCATCTTCATTTTCTTCTGGGGCATTGATCAACCTTGCCCATTCCTCAACAGTTGAGTGGTACCTTGTACCTTCAGACATCCATGTGATCCTTCCATCTGGATAGAAGTGTGCTGTGGAGTAGAATTGCATAATCAGTTCCTCATTCCACTTTGTGAGCTTCTGCCCAACAAAGTCAGCAACTCCACAAGCTTTGAAGCTATCTTGCACTCCAGGGTAGTGCTCTTCATTTTCCTTGATATATTCCCAATCAACCCATCTCATATCACACACAACTGGCTTCTTGTCTAACAAGACTGTCTCATAGAAGTCCTGCTGTTCCTTAGTGTGGAACCTGTAGTCAACAGCAGTCCTCCTCCTGGTAGCATATGGATCCTCTGCTCTCCATTTTCTTAGCCCAGAGTCTCTTCTGATCTTCATATCCTCAGCCACAGGATGAGCATCATTGTGGTCTGGGATCTTGGGCTTCAACTTTCTCAGCACTTGGCCTTCCTCTTCTTCAACAGCTTCAGGCACTGGGGCCTTGTTCTTCTCAGCGGCTGGTATGTTCCTTGTATTTCTCTTTGGTTTTGGCTTTGGAGCTGGCTTGGCCTTAGATGCAGCCTTGAGGGCTTCCTTGGGCTTCGATGCAGTTGCTCCTGATCTTATAGCATCACCCATCAGCTTGGGTGCCTTAGGTGCTGGTGCAGCAACCTCTTCTTCTTCCTCTTCTGAAGAATCTCTCCTCATAGAAGGCTTGCCAACAACTCTGGTAGTGGTTGTTCTAGCTCTCTTCTTTTTCTTGTCCTGGCCACTTTCTTCCTCTTCAGATTCCATAGTGAATTTGATAGTTTCCTTAGGAATAGCCTTCCTAGGCTTGGAGGTAGGAACTCTCCTAGCAGGTGCTTTCTTGTGCATTCCTGGCTTGATAGCTGCAGCTGAGCCATACTCCTTTTTGAGCACAACTCTCTTGGAAGTTGTTTCCTCCTCTGCCACATAGTCCTCATCCTATGATTCTGAGGTTCTCTTCTTCCATTGTCTTGTGGCAGCTTTTGGCAGGTTGCTGGGGGTGCTCCTGCTGCCTTCATCTGAAGAGCTGGAGGGACTAGTGCCCTCACTCATCTGCACTGGCTGTTCTGATATGTTCTGACTATCACTCTGGTCTGACATGATGAACAAGCTGACTGCTAACCCTGTGAATAGTTTATAGATGAGGTAGAGTGGATGAGCATCACAAAATGCAGAGATTTTTGCAAAAGAATTATTCAAAAACTTAGTTTTAGTTTCCCACAGAAAGCATTTCGGATCTACCGATTTTTAAACTCTGTGATACCGAAGCAGCTTTTGGAACCTAAACTAGTGAACTCGGTCAGACCGAGTCACAGTTCGGTGGCATCGAGACTGCTAGGGTTTCACAAAGTTCCAAAATCGGTCACACCGATTAGCAATACTCGGTCAGACCGAGTCTTACTTGTGCAATGGCATAAGCCAAATCGGTGGGACCGAGTTTTTCAACTCGGTGGGTCCGAGATGGTTTCGGCGGAAACCTAACCCTAAAATTTTCAGATCAAACCTATTCTACGAGTTCATTGACTGGATAGGAGTTTATCAAACGTGGCAAGAATCAATATGATCACAATGTGCTAGGAATCGGATTGGGGAATAGCACAAAGATCGAGTCCATACCCTAGTTCGGCGGAGACTCGCTACGGCGGCAACGGCGGGGTTGATTCCCGTTGACGGCAATGGAGACCAGCGACTGGAGGCGGCTGGCGGCGAGAAGACGATCCGGAGACCACGTTGGCAGAGCGAGCTATCGCGCGGGCGAAGGGGTTCGGAGAAATTTCCAAGTTTTTGCCCGTGTCTATATATAGCCCGACCCTGTCGGTGTGACCGAGTGGAACAACTCGGTGGCAGCGAGATGCAAAACTGTGTACAGTTATTGCAACTCGGTGTGACCGAATGGTTCAAATCGGTTGCACCGAGATCGAAAACATAGATCAACTTAATGATCTCGGTAAGACCGAAAGTGGGGTATCGGTCAGACCGAGAATCACAAAGAGGTTTTGGAAGTTTAAGTCTATGACAAATCGGGGACTCCGAGTGCTCCTCATAGAGAGTGGTTCGAATCTAACTTGATCAATTTTGTGATGTAGCATGAATAGAGTTTGAGACGAGAAAAGCATAGATAGCTAGAGAAGGTTCTTAGGCATTCTTGTCCATCCACTTGGCAATAGAAAAATAAAGCCAAACAATCAAAACAACAAGTGGATGTCCTCGAATGAGTAAAATATGCAACCAACATGCTCACACAATAAAATGGCAATTGAAATATGTGACAAAGCATGCACAACCAATTCTAGCATCTATCAAGCAATTGGCGATGACTAGGTCATCTATATATGAGTATATTGACATAGGAGTCAAATGAGAACATTTGATCATAGGTCATACTCATCGTTTAAGCTCAAGTGGGGTTACCACTTTTACATAAAGCATTGTTGTGTTCGCATCATTAGAGTTGATTTAACTCAAGTCTTAGAGTAAAGCTCCCGCTAGATGTGATATCCCCCCTAAGAGGGATGAACTAACCTTGGGTTTTCTTGATGATGACTTCATGTAGATGTTGAATATGTGGATGCTCAATGTAGATCACTTGGAGCTATCCTTTTGAGTGAATTGCACTTTCAATACCTACATGGGTTAGTCCCACAAGGAACAAACAAGGATATCCATAGACATAGAGTGATGCACACACAAGATGATGTCTATGAAAGCTTTTAGGTTACCTTGTCCCTTGTCTTACCAACAAGAGGGTTTGTGACTCCTTGAACTAGTGCAAGATGTGAAAGTTGATTGCACTTGTTCTCGCCAAAATGATAAGAGTGAAATATGTTGGCGGAGTCACCCTCAAGAACTCTCTAGTTCTTCTTCTTTTGGATCCACACCATCTTGATGGGAATCCTTGGAGTTGTAGTCGTACTTGATGAAGTGGAACTTGAAGTAGTCTTGGGAATCCACTTGACTAAGGTCTTAGGAGCTTATTCAAATGCATCAATTTCCTCTTGAAGCTTGTCCTTGCCTTTTAGCTTGTAGTCTTGTGGTGGAAGATCATCTTGAGTTTGTGTCCCCTTGAAAGAAGTAGGATCATACTTCTCTTGTTGAGGAACAAACTTTGTCTTGGGGTATTGATCTTCTTCCCACTCAACTCCATTGGCATTGAACTTTTGTTCAAAACCAACACCTTGATTCTTCCGGTGCCTTCCTTGCTTGCGTACAATCTCCTCAAATTGCTTACTTCCGACAAGGCTTTTGTACACTCCTTTCTCTATGATTCCCTTCAATAAGCTATTTTCTTGCTCAAGTGTAACTTGGCTAAGAGAATCGTTAGTGGAATCAAGAGAACTACTAGAAGCAACAATATTGGATTTAACATGATCATTGTTACTACTAGAGGAAGAATCTTTCTTGTTCTTGTTATTAGACTTGACTTGAGGCATGTAAGTGGATAAGTGTAAACGCTTGGCAATGTAAGAAGAACTTTTCTTGCGGAGATCATCATTGATTGCCTTTAAAAACTCATGCTCTTGCTCAAGATTGAGCTTTTCAAAGCGTAACTTCTCATGAGCTCTTAAAAGTTCTCGATGATCTTCGAAGATAGTTTCATGAGCTAACTTAAGAGTGTTTAGTTCTTTAGTTAGAGCCTCAATTTTCTCCTTATCATTGTCATTCGTTTTATCTTGATTAGCATGATTAATTGACGTTTCATCATAGTATTCATCACTAGAGTTGTCAACAAGTAAATCATCATCACCTAACAAGTCATCTTCATCACTATTGAAATCAACATACTCAGGGTGAGTTACCTTAGGACCTTTGGCCATGAAGCATCTTCCAATTCCTTCATTTGGTGAGTCAAATATGTCGTAGGAGTTGGTTGACACAACTGCTAGAACGGCAACACCTTCCTCTTGAGTATATTCGGAATCGGAGTGATAACTTCTCTCGGAGTGGTTGTCGGAGTCAGAGCCGGATACCCATTCACCAACATGAGCTTGATGTCTTCGTTTTGTGTAGCTCCTTGATGATTTTTCCTTTCTTTCTGAATCCTTGCTCCTCCGTGAGTATCTTCGTTCATAACGATCATCTCTATTCCTTCTCTCTCTTGATGGTGATTCTTCTCTTTTGCTTCTTCTTATTGGAGAATCTTCTCTTCTCTTGTAGGGAGCCGTACACTCATTGGAATAGTGTCCGGGTCTTTCACAATTGTAGCAGTTTCGCTCTCGACTAGAAGATCTTTTGTCATTGTAGGACCTTGACTTGGAGCTTCTATCTTTGCTTCTACTCTTGTAGAACTTGTTGAAGTTCTTCACCATTAGGCTCAATTCTTCATTGAAGTTTTGTTTCTCACGTGATGATGTGGGGACTTCACATGAGGCTTTGTAGGCACCACTTGATTTGTTGTGAAGTTCCTCTTTATCCTTGAGCGACATCTCATGAGCAACAACTCTTCCAATGACCTCCGTTGGCTTGAGATCTTTGTAATTGGGCATCATTTGGATCAATGTGCACACGGTATCATATTTTCCATCCAAGGCTCTTAGGATCTTCTTGATGATGAATCTGTCGGTCATCTCTTCACTCCCTAAGCCGGCAATCTCGTTTGTGATGAGAGCAAGCCTAGAGTACATTTCAGCGACACCTTCACCATCCTTCATTTTGAACTTGTCAAGTTGACTTTGAAGCACATCCAATTTTGATTCCTTGAGGGAGTCGGTACCTTCGTCCATATCAATCAAAGTATCCCAAATTTCCTTTGCATTCTCAAGACGGCTGATTTTGTTGAATTCTTCGGGGCACAATCCGTTGAAGAGAATATCACAAGCTTGAGCGTTGTATTGTAGCATCTTCAACTCATCCGCGGTAGCTTCATGGTTTGGTTCTTTCCCATCGAAGAAGTCACCTTGCAAACCAACACACATAATAGCCCAAACGGCGGGGTTATGTCTAAGAATATGCATTTTCATTTTATGCTTCCAACTAGCAAAATTAGTACCGTCAAAGTAAGGACCTCTACGATGATAATTTCCCTCGCTAGACGCCATACTCTCCTAGGTTGTGAAACCAAGGCTATGACCACCAAAAGCTATGGAAATCAAAGCAAATGGAGACCAAAGCTCTGATACCACTTGTAGGATCGGAAGTATGTCTAGAGGGGGGTGATTAGACTACTTGACCAAATAAAAACTTAGCCTTTTCCCAATTTTAGTTCTTGGCAGATTTTAGCAACTTTAGGACAAGTCAAGCAATCATCACACAATTCAAGCAAGCATGCAAAGAGTATATAGCAGCGGAAAGTAAAGCATGCAACTTGCAAGAATGTAAAGGGAAGGGTTTGGAGAATGAAACGCAATTGGAGACACGGATGTTTTTCCCGTGGTTCGGATAGGTGGTGCTATCCTACATCCACGTTGATGGAGACTTCAACCCACGAAGGGTAACGGTTGCGCGAGTCCACGGAGGGCTCCACCCACGAAGGGTCCACGAAGAAGCAACCTTGTCTATCCCACCATGGCCATCACCCACGAAGGTCTTGCCTCACTAGCGGTAGATCTTCACGAAATAGGCGATCTCCTTGCCCTTACAAACTTCTTGGTTCAACTCCACAATCTTGTCGGAGTCTCCCAAGTGACACCTAGCCAATCTAGGAGACACCACTCTCCAAGAAGTAACAAATGGTGTGTTGATGATGAACTCCTTGCTCTTGTGCTTCAAATGATAGTCTCCCCAACACTCAACTCTCTCTCATAGGATTTGGATTTGGTGGAAAGAATATTTGAGTGGAAAGCAACTTGGGGAAGGCTAGAGATCAAGATTCATATGGTAGGAATGGAATATCTTGGCCTCAACACAAGGGTAGGTGGTTCTCTCTCAAAACATATGAGTTGGAAGTGTAGATGTGTTCTGATGGCTCTCTCCATGAATGAAGAGGAGGTGGAGGGGTATAAATAGCCTCCACACAAAATCCAACCGTTAGACACAATTTACCAATCTCGGTGGGACCGAATCAACAAACTCGGTCGGACCGAAATAGTAAACCTAGTGACCGTTAGAGATTTTCGGTGGGACTGACATGCAACTCGGTAGGACCGATATGGTTAGGGTTAGGGCATAACGTAATCTCGGTGAGACCGATTACACAAACTCGGTGAGACCGATTTTGGTAATTAGCTAACCAGAGAGTTGGTCAGGTAAACTCGGTGGGACCGATTTGCTCTTTCGGTGAGACCGAAAAGTTACAAAGGGGAAACAGAGAGTTTACATTGCAATCTCGGTGGGACCGATCCGCTCTTTCGGTGAGACCGAAAAGTTACGAAAAGGAAACAGAGAGATTGCAATCCCATCTCGGTGAGACCGAGATCCCTATCGGTAGAACCGAATTGCTAGGGTTTGGCAGTGGCTTATGACATGTGAAACTCGGTGGCGCCGGATGGAAAGAATCGGTAGGACCGAGTTTGGCTTGGAGTTTAGGTCATTTATGGATATGGGAAAGTAGCTGAGGATTTTGGAGCATATCATTAAGCACATGAAGCAAAAGGCTCATTAAGCAACACCTCATCCCTCCTTGATAGTATTGGCTTTTCCTATGGACTCAATGTGATCTTGGATCACTAAAATGTAAAATTGAAGAGTCTTGAGCTTGAAGATTTAGCCAATCCTTTGTCCTTGGCATTTTGAGGGTTCCACTTTCACCATCCATGCCATGCCAATCATTGAGCTTTCCTGAAATAATTGTCTTGGAATAGCATTAGCTCAATGAGCTATATGATGTTATGAATTACCAAAACCACCTAGGGATAGTTGCACTTTCAACGTGGATGTACGATAACACCACCTATCAGAACCACGCCAAAAATCTCCGTGTCTACATTGCGTTTGCTCCCTCCAAACTCCTCCCTTTACCTTCATTTGCAATGATTTACATTCCGCTGCTATACTCTTAGACTTGCATGTGTAGGTTGATTGCTTGACTTGTGCGAAGTTGCTAAAATCTGCCAAGACTAAAAATTGGGAAAAGGCTAGATTTTTATTGAGTTAAATGCACTGGAGGTCCTAAAAGTTTCGTCATTGTGTCACTTTAGTCCTATTTCTTTAAAAATGCACCTTTAGGTCCCAATTCTTTCATAAGTGTTTCACCCGAGGTCCTTTTCTTCACCAGCGCATGCTGATTTGCCCTCATGGCGTGTTGACCCACGCCATGTCGACACAGGGCCCATCCGCCAGGCGAGAAACTTTGCAATAAGCCCCCCCCCCCCCCGATCTATTCCCCTCTCGGTGGCACCCCATCTCCTTTTTCGGGGCTACTCTGGCGACACTGGAGGCGATCGGCGGCGGCGCTAGCGATGATTTCCTGCACGCGGTGGCGATTTCCTCCATGCTGCGAGGACCGGAGGTGATTTGGAGGGCAATCTGAGCGGGTGCCCATCAAGATGCCCCCTCTGCGACAGCCAGTGGGCGATCCTCCACCATCTTATGGTAGGAACCCTAATCTTGTCGTTCCTCTGTTCCTGTAGTGCTTCTAATCTGCAAGGACTGTGCCATAGTCATAGATGTACTTCGATTTGCACTGTCACATTTATGATTTCGAAACCGCATGCTGTGACAGGAGGTTAGGGTTAGGGTTTCAGTTCTAAATTCCAAAAGACCACTTCTTTTGTAATTTTCTCTCTGCAATACATCAATTGAAATTTGACAAATTGTTTCCACTATAATGATAGGACCAAATGAAGAAGTGTTTTCTATTGAAATCAATTATGGTGGGCTGTTTTGTGGATTTGCGTCGAACAAGTCTTATATTGATGGAAAAATTGAGTATTTTGATGGATGTGAAGTTGAGACATGGTCTCCCCTTTGGATCAAGGACTTTCTGCTGCAGCTAGGATATGATATAGCCCAGTGTAATGTTTATTGGCTGCTCCCTGGTATGAATTTGGATACAGGACTGTGAATTATTGATAGGGATACAGACACACTTAGCATGTATGATGTTGTTCCTAAGTTTCAGCCTTTTTAGCTATATGTTGATCACAAAGAATTAACTGGTAACATAGGCTTTGATGATGTGTGCATCACTGGATCTACACAACTTTCACCAGTGCTAAGTCCAACAAAACATGGTGTTAATTTGCATAGCAGGAATAGTCCTGACAGTAGGACAAAGAGCTTTGTGGTGAAGAAATACATTGGAGAACACACATGCTCAAAGGAATGGGAACTGCAACAGTTTACTGCAAGATACTTAGCAAATAGATATTTGAAAAAATTCAGGGCAGATGAGAAGATGTCTCTTCAGGACTTTGCAAGGATAGTGCAGCTTATTTCAATATGACCACAACAAGGAGCAAACTTTCAAGAGCCAGAAGGATTGCACTGAAGAAAATAAAAAGAGATGAACTGAAGCAATATGTCATGCTATGGGACTATGCAGAAGAAACAAGAACAACTAATCCTGGGAGCGGCAACATACCACACGAAGTTGGAGCTTGCACCGGCAGCGGCGGCGGCGCTGACGACCATGCTACCATGCTCCTCTTCTTCAACTGCTTCCCCGCCGAGGAGCTTGAAGTGCCGGCCATGGCTAGGGTTAGGGCACGGGAGAGACAGAGAGGGATTTGGGGAAGAAATAGAGCAAGGGACCGGGGAATGTGAAGAAGAGTGTTTCTAAGGGGTTTTCTGTAAAAAAAAGAGCAGCCTCCGCAGCCCCTCTGTCGACGTGGCGTGGGTCAACGCGCCACGAGGGCAGGTCAGCAAAGCGCTAGTGAAGAAAAGGACCTCGGGTGAACCACTTATGAAAAAATTGGGACCTAAATGTGCATTTTCAAAGAAATAGGACTAAAGTGACACAACGACGAAACTTTTAGGACCTCCAGGGCATTTAACTCGAATTTTTATTTAGTCAAGTACTCTAATCACCCCCCCCCCCCCTCTCTAGACATACTTTCAATCCTACAAAAACCCTATGCCTGCTTTGGTGGATTGTGGTGGAAGCGTAGCGCTCTAGCCCAGCAGGTTGCCTTTGGGCGAGAACGGCTACGCGCGTACAAGTGTACAAGGGTATGAATCCTTTCTATTGTTGCCATGGGCCTCCTTTTATAAATTAAGGGGTCACCACAATGGCAAATCAGTCATTGTGCACTAATTAGATAGCAAACAGTGCTATCATACCTAACTCTGCAGATAGGACAGAGTGCATTAAATGCGCCGCTTAGTATGACATTATGGCCTGCCCGGCAAGCCTTGCCGGGTTGTTTGGCCACCTTATCTCCTGCCTGCATGACACGTCTCTGGACGGGTGTCAGTTGGAGGTGATTTCCATAGAAGATAACTGCCACGTACCAAAATCGCAGCCACCTAGCCACTTGGGGGCTCGCCATCGCATCGATCGATGACTTGCGTCGCTGTGAGGTGGAGCAGTGGTGTCCTGGCAGGATAATCCACCCTTTTCGTGCCCGGCAAGCCTGTCGGGATAATCTTGAGGTCCTTCTTCAAGGCAACCTTGACCCCGTCGGACCAGCATTCCCGGTAAGGGAGGTTTTCCTTGGCTGAGTCTTGCTTCTCTGGCTCGTTGAGGGAGTCCTGGATTAGGGGGTGTCCGGGTAGCCAAACTATACCTTCACCCGGACTCCTGGACTATGAAGATACAAGATTGAAGACTTCGTCCCGTGTCTGGAAGGGACTTTCCTTGGCGTGGAAGGCAGGCTTGGCGATGCGGATATTAAGATCTCCTACCATTGTAACCGACTTTGTGTAACCCTAACCCTATCCGGTGTCTATATAAACCGGAGGGCTTTAGCCCGTAGGACAACATACAATCAGACTATAGGCTAGCTTCTAGGGTTTAGCCTCCTTGATCTCGTGGTAGATCTACTCTTGTACTACCCATATCATCAATATTAATCAAGCAGGACGTAGGGTTTTACCTCCATCAAGAGGGCCCGAACCTGGGTAAAACTTCTTGTCCCTTGTCTCCTGTTACCATCCGCCTAGACGCATAGTTCGGGACCCCCTACCCGAGATCCGCCGGTTTTGACACCGACATTGGTGCTTTCATTGAGACTTCCTCTATGCCGTCGTCATCAGGAAGGATGCCTCATCCCGTCTTTAAAGACGGCACCGTCACCAAGGGAGCTTTGGCTGTCGGCCAAACTCTCCGGCTGGGTGGTTTTCTTATGACCGCCTGTTCGGCTACTGCGCCGACAATGACCTCTCGGGTCATCAAAAGCAATCTCCATGTCAGTTCGGAACTCGCCGAGTAGTTAGATCCAATAGAGCTCTCTTCCCTGAACGAGCTCTTGGATCGCATCGCCGCCCTGGGGGTCGCTACAGATTACGACAAGGTTGGGCCTAAACCCGATCTAAGAGAGATTAACTCTCCCTAGGTCACCCATCACGTTGCCGTGGTAGAAGGGCAGTGCGGCGACCCTTCATCTATCTTAAGGACTAATTACGTCCAGATTCCCGATCCCTCCGGGCCGGATACCCGCGGAGGGGAGGATATAACTCAAGACCTGAACTTAGAATCAGGCAACGGGCTAGACTCATTGGACAACATCCAAGAACCTAAACTTCAGAGCTCGGAAACTCCTTGGCCTCTGAGTCTCAGATCGGGTGAGGTTTCGGATTTAATTCCACCCACCCACCCGAACAAAAGCGATCTATCCAAAATCAGGCAAAAGCCCGAAGAAACAGTACACCATTACTGGGCCAGATTCCTCCTGGTTATGAACAGGATAAAGGACTGCCGCGAGGAAGACGCAATCTCAATCTTTTGCAATAATTGCACGGACAAGGGAATCCTTAACGCCATAAGTCGTCGTGATATTACACGCCTTTCTGACTTGGCGTCCATAGTACAAAAGTACTGTGCGATGGAAAGCGCCTGGAAAACCGAAATAAAATTTTGGAATAATCCGGCCCTAAATAGAAACCCCGTCCGGAACAAAAGGGTGCATCATCGACAGACACCCGGGTTAAACACCAAAAAACAAAAACCCTCTGCAGGGCATGGAACTGTACTGGAAGGATGGCTTAATGGACCCTGTAAAATTCATAGCACAGAGGGCGCCACGCCAACTCATAGCCTTAGAGCATGTTGGATACTCCGGCAGGTGGCCAAAATTGGCGAAAATCTCCTAATCCCGGAGGCCGCAGAAAGCCACCCCAGGGTCACCAGTACAGTCTTAACAGTCTTCGAGACTTTCGCATCAAATAATATGCGAAAAAGAACACTCCGCAGCCTCGCCGAAGTCTACCAAGTAGCAACAATAAACCCATGGAGTGACACGGCTATTACTTTTAATGCCAGTGATGAACCTAAATTCCAAACAGCCCAAGCACCAGCCGCACTGGTCCTCAGTCCAATAGTGGACGGCTTTCGCCTCACCAAGTTACTCATGGATGGAGGCAGCGGATTGAACCTCATTTACGAGGAAACCCTTCAAAAAATGGAAATAGACTGGAACCGCATTGAGCGAAGCAGCACAACCTTTAGAGGTATAATCCCCAGTCGGGAAGCGCGCTGTACAGGAAAAATCACACTAGATGTGGTGTTCGGCACGCCGGATAATTATAGGTCCGAAGAATTCACGTTCCATGTGGCCCTGTTCAGTAGCGGATACCACGCTCTGCTCGGGCGGGAAGCATTTACAATCTTCCAAGCAATACCCCATTACGGGTACATGAATCTCAAGATGCCCGGGCCAAATGGAATCATCACTCTCGCTAGTGATCCGGACACAGCACTCCGCGCCGAAAATAAGACAGCCGCACTGGCCCTTGAGGCACTATCCTAAGCCCTAGCGGCTGAGGAGCTGACTGCACTGCGCTCCAGGGTGAACAGGGACGATGTGATACTCGACAAAAGATCCAAGTCCACCTTCTTTAAACCAGTGGATGAAATAATCAAATTCTAGGTCCATCCAACGGACCCCAATAAAACAGCTTCCGTCGGGGCGCAATTAAACCCTGATGTAGACGCTGCACTTCGAGAATTCCTATGTGAAAATTGGGACATCTTCGCCTGGCACCCTTCAGACATGCCAGGAATCCCACGCGGGCTGGCCGAACATAGCTTAAATATCCTAAAAGGATCCAAACCTGTCAAACAAGCTCTTCGGCGTTTTTTCGAACCTAAGAGACAAGCCATGGGAGTGGAGCTAGCCAAGCTATTGGAGGCCGGATTCATCAGAGATATAAAACATTTGGACTGGCTAGTAAACCTGGTGATGGTACCAAAAAAGGACAAATCCTGGCGCCTGTGCGTTGATTTTAAAGACCTTAACAAGGCTTGCCCAAAGGATCCCTTCCCCCTCCCCCGCATCAATCAAATTATCGACGCTACCACAGGACACGATTCGTTGTGCTTCCTCGACGCATATTCCGGCTACCATCAAATCAAGATGGCAGAATCTGACCAAGCCGCAACGGCATTCATCACACCATACGGCCCATTCTGCTTCAACACGATGCCCTTCGGGCTCAAAAACGCCGGCGCAACATATCAGCGCATGATTCAAACATGTCTGGCAAACCAGATCGGCAAAACAGTGGATGCATACGTGGATGATGTGGTCGTAAAAACAAGACATGTCGAATCTCTAGTAGACGACTTGAGGCTTACATTTGATAATCTCCGAACATACGACATAAAGCTCAACCCGGAAAAATGCGTTTTCGGTGTTCCAGCCGGAAAGCTCTTGGGCTTCATTGTATCCGGTAGAGGAATTGAAGCAAATCCCGCCAAGATCCGAGCTTTTTCACAATTGGATATCCTGAAAGACCTCAAACAGACACAAAAGCTAACCGGATGCGTGGCGGCTCTAAGCCGCTTCATCTCCCGTTTGGGAGAAAAGGCACTACCCCTCTATCGCCTCCTTCGGCGCACTGAACACTTCGAGTGGATGGATGCCGCCACGGCCGGACTCGGCGAAATAAAGGCCATATTGGCAAGAAACCCAGTCCTGGTCGTGCCAAATATTGGCGAACCAATGCTATTGTACATTGCAGCAACCCATCAGGTTGTAAGCGCAGTGCTCGTTGTCGAACGAGAAACGGATGGACACAAATTCCCCCTTCAACAGCCGGTCTACTATGTGTCCACTGTCCTCACTCCATGCAAATAATGGTACCCGCATTATCAAAAGATTGCATACGCGGTATTCATGGCATCCCGGAAGCTGCGACACTACTTTCAAGAGTGTTCGATAACAGTAGCCTCGGAAGTACCACTCAACGATATTATAAACAACCGCGACGCAACGGGCCGGATTGCAAAATGGGCCATTGAGCTCCTCCCATTCGACATAACTTATAAGCCACGGCAAGCTATAAAATCGCAAGTTTTGGCCGATTTCGTCGCAGAATGGACGGAGGCCGAACTCCCTAAAGAGTACGGCACATATTCAAACTGGATCATGCATTTCGACGGTTCAAATGTTGGTTGGTCTGGGGGCTGGCTCGTCTTGATGTCCCCCACAGGAGACGCAGTTCAATATGTACTCCAGATTATGTACACAGACTCCAACAAATGCAGCCGAATACGAGGCCCTTCTACATGGTCTTCGGATGGCAGTATCCATGGGTATTCAACGCCTAGAGGTGCGAGGGGATTCGAACCTTGCAATATCCCAAATAAATGGAGACTTCGATGCCAAAGATCCAAAAATGGCAGCCTATCGCAATGCCTTCCTAAAAATGTCAGCTCGGTTCGAAGGGCTCGAATTTCATCATATAGCCCGGGAGAACAATCAGGCGGCAGATGTCCTGGCACGCATCGGCGCAAAGCGTGACGCAGTCCCCCCCAACATCTTCTTGGAAAGGCTGTTCAAGCCATATGTAGTATGGGAAGGGGAATCCGGCAATAACAGCCCGGACTCAACCGCACTGACCGATACCGAACAATCTGACACAATTGGAGGCTCTGCCAATGAGATCACACCTTCAGCCCACGTAATAATGGCCGTCATCGCCCCGTGGACAGAACCATTCCTAGCCTACCTTACTAGGTAGGAACTCCCAGAGGACCAAAACGAGGCACGCTCCATAGTGCGGCGATCTAAAGCCTACAAAGTCCATGAGGGAGAGCTTTATAAGAAAAGCACTACCGGAGTCCTTCAAAGGTGCATCTCCGAAGAGGAAGGGCGGAACTTGCTGGCTGAAATTCATGCCGGACTCGGTGGTCATCACGCTGCAGCTCGGTCCCTTGTAAGCAAGGCTTTCCGTATAGGCTTTTATTGGCCAACGGCCCGGGCAGACGCTCAGGACTTAGTCCAACGATGCGTCGGTTGCCAGCTTTTTGCAAACCAAAGCCATATGCCACCCACCGCCCTCCAAACTATCCCCATAACATGGCCCTTTGCGGTCTGGGGGCTTGACATGGTGGGACCCCTTAAAGGTGGAACCCACAAGAAAAAATACTTACTGGTCATGGTGGATAAGTTCACCAAATGGATAGAAGCCAAGCCTGTTAAGACGGCCGAATCTGGACTGGTGATAGACTTCATATCTGGGGTCGTACACCGTTATGGCGTCCCCCACAGCATCATCACTGATAACGGCACAAACTTTACGACCGATGAGGTAAAACTCTGGTGCAAAAACATGGGCATCAAGCTCGATTATGCTTCCGTCTATCACCCACAAACTAACGGACAGAACGAACGTGCAAATGGTCTTATCATGAGCGGCATCAAACCCAGATTAGTGCGGTCCCTTAAGGAATCTAACACGCACTGGGTAGAGGATCTCGACTCCGTACTCTGGGGGCTGCGGACCACGCCGAATCGCACCACCGGATACACACCATCCTTCATGGTGTACGGCGCAGAGGCAGTTTTACCTTGCGACATAATTCATGACTCACCTCGAGTGCGCATGTACGAAGAAAGAGAAGCCGAGCTCGATCGGCAGGACAGTTTGGACACCTTGGAGGAGGAGCGCGACGTGGCAAAAGCCCGTTCCGCGTTCTATCAACAACAGGGTCGAAGATATCAAAGCAGAGAAGTACGGGCCAAAAATTACAACGTTGGTGAATTAGTTCTACACCTATCGGACAAGAAAAAGGACAAACTCAAGCCCGAATGGGAAGGTCCCTTCATCATCGACCAAGTCCTGACTGGTGGAGCGTACCGCCTGCGAGACGCATCGGATAACCGACTCGAGCCGAACCCATGGAACGCAGCCCGTCTCCGAAGATTCTATGCCTAGCGCCAGACTCTGTGTTCGTCTCCTTCCTCTGTCCATTTTTTATACTTACTGTCTTACATTTTTCTCCTTCTCCCCTTGCTTTTTTATTATAGCCGCTAAAGGCTCAATAAGTGACGCGCTACCCGCGCTCATTAAACCTGGGGGCTTCTTTCAACAGAAGCTTATTCATATGGGCTTCATGCCCAACACATGTGTCACACTTCTGCATGTACCTTTATTCACCATTATATGCATCGATATGACTTAAGTTTTGGCCAAGCTGGGTTGCCTGGCTCCTGTGCTTACCCCTACGTTCCCGATTGTTCGTCTAGGTGGTAAAGGGAGCACCTCTGCGATTGTTACTGCCGGGTCAGCCGGATGTGTACCTCCGACTGGGTGAAGCCGAAAGCTAGCGTTCTTAAGGGAATATTCGGTCGGTGAACTAAAGATGATCTTTTCACTTAATTATTCATGCGCCCCCAGATGTGTTTTTCTGCGTCCCTTTTCGCAGCATGGACATACACTTTAGGGCATGTATCCCAGGGAAAGGAACCCCTAACGAAACTATTCTCCCTGGAAGATGTTTCTTACTAACCATGTAATATAACATAACTAGTTGGGCACTTGTCTGTTCAAGAACTAATGACCCCTACGCCTGGTCTCCATGCATACCCCGGTTCTTATATAACCACGAGGGTATTCGGACACACTCCAGACTGTCAGGTCCCGAGGTTGAAGCGAAAAGGTCGGCCATGACAAACGATCTACAATCCGGCTAGAAGGCATTATAAATGGCAATTAATTTACATAGTCACTCTGACTGATTGTATTCCTCTTCAATACCATCTAACAGGCTGTCTAATTTACAGTCCTGCTGGGAATACTTTGCGGCCAATTCTACTTGGCCGTATACTAAGCTTATAGGGATCTCCTTCCCATTGGGCCCCACAGGTCCGACCTCGTCCATGTGGTTCGGGTCAGCCTTTGTGTATCGCGTCTTTACCATGGCCCAGGCCTCCCTAGCACCTTGACGGCAGGCTGATATCTTCCACAATCAGAAGCGCCGCCGCGCTCCCTTCAGCTTCTCTGCAAGCTCTCCAAGGCCCTCGGGCATGGAGAGGGATGGCCATAAGGCTTGGGCAACGCGTTGCATCGCCTGCCGAACTCGCTCGTGCAGTTGCAAGAGCTCGGGAAGAAGGTCACCCGTAGAACCGGGCATCTCCTCTGTAGGACGACCTGTTAGCATACCTACAGACATCACTCTGTTAGTCGACTTCCTCGCTGAACTTCTTTTCAAAGTTCGTTCAAGCACTTACTAAATATGTCGCGTCGAAGCCGCTGATTCTCCTTAATGGAGTCCGACAGCTGGGCACGAACATCTTTCAGTTCAGCACCCAACTTGGTGTTGGCATCCTGAAGATCATTCTTCTCTCGCCTCACCCTTGTCAGCACGCTCTCGCCAGCCTTTAGCCGGCGTAGGAGTCGTTGATTGTCCGAACCTAGTCCGGCGCCATCTGCAATTTCATTTGTCAGATTTGCACATATGCCGCACTTCACACTTATCTTTTTGAAGCATATATTACCAGTGGGGGTCTCCTCGGGACCCCCTGTCGCGGCCAGTGCGGCCTCAAGTTGGGCTTGGCCCTCTTTTAACTCCTAAGACAACTGGGTATTCTTCTCTGAAAGAACCTGCATATTACATGATCCTTAAATAAGTTATTCTCACTGCTTCAAGTCTCGGGGGCTACTGGTATATATAACCATTAAAATTTTCTCACCCGTATGTCTTTTACATATTGCTCCGTGGCTCTGGCTAGACCATTCTGAGCGGCACGGAGATATGCATCTCCCGAATTGAAGGCGTCCAATGCCCCTTGGGAGAAACAGGCATCACGAAGAACTGTCCGGCGACGCCTGTGGTTCATGGCACTTTCCACCTCGGAAGGGGTGGTAGACAGTCTGTCCGCGTGCTCTGTCGGAGGAGCGTCCGGTGCACGCCTTGTGTTTGGCTCCGCCTCCGGTCCGGGCTTTGAAGCCTGGATGGTGGAGGCGCGATTGGCAACCTCTTCGGATATAGTCCAGCGAGGTCTCTTTGTCCTGAACAGAGCACGAGTGTTAATATGCCTTGAAGGAATAACACCTGAAAATAAGAGGGCGCGTTATACCTTTGCACCGGCGCCTCAGTCCGGACTTCACTTCTTTTCATCCCACAGGGCCCTGCCGCCCCTTGTTGGCTAGTCGCCGCAGGCTCAGCCTCCTGCCTCGAGAATCTTCCCTGCAAAATACGGTTGTTGTCAGGAAACTGAAAACACACAAGGATGGGTTCCTTTTCGAGGTGCTGGGACTTCGGTCTCAGTTACCTGGGAGGCCGGGAGTAGCCTCGGGTAATCAGCCGTAATGGCCACCAGGGCATTGTCCCTGCTCAGCTGATAAAACACCCCGTCAATCAACTCCATGGACAGGTCCAGATCCTCTTCGGAGGCCGGATCGAGGGACCGTTCTGGATCCTCGGGCTGCGGGGGAGGGCTGTTTATTTCCTTTACTTCCTGGCGCAGTTCATGCGTTTAAATCATCAGACTATATAACTAATGATGGGAATATAAAACGTATGGGCAAGTAAAATTGTCCACTTACCCAACTCGGAGGATTGTACATAGTAAATCCACCTTGAGGGTTGATGCGGAGAAATTCCTCCTCTTCTCGCTTGTACAAAGCGGACAAGATCTTTATTACAGCGGCAGCCGAGTCCGACCCCTTGCGGCTGTGACGGGTAGCGTCTTCCTCCCCGTTAAAGTCCCACATGGGGTGGCTTCTATACTGAAGCGGTTGCACCCTCTGCATGATGCATACGGCCATGACTTCGATCATGGTTAGTCCGGAATGAGCTAGCAGTCTTATCCGGCCCATCAGGTAAAGGATGTCCCTGTCACTTTCTTTCTGAGAGCTCCGTGGACGCCAGCTTAGGTGCTTCTTCAGGGGGGGCACTGTTGAACTCAGGGAGGCCGATCCGAACAGGATCTGGCAGCGGGACATCCTCTATATAAAATCATTCCGAAGGCCAGTCCTCAGACGCCTTCTTTGGGGTTCCGGATAAATATCCGGTCCCGGCGATGCGCCACACTTCGGCTCCGCCCACTTGATATACTGACCCCCTCTGAGAGCGGGGCACCAGGCAGAATAGCCTCTTCCACAGCGTGAAATGAGCCTCAACACCCAAGAACAGCTCGCAAAGGGCAATGAAGCCCGCGATATGCAAGATAGAGGCAGGTGTGAGATTGTGCAGCTGGAGGCCATAGAACTCCAGAAGCCCCTGGAGAAATGGATGAATTGGAAATCCGAGTCCCCTTATTAGATAAGGGACAAGGCATACCCGCTCTCCTTTGGAGGGAGTGGGGGCGCTCTCCGCTTGCTCTCGGCCATTATAGGTGGCGAGTCCGGCTCGAACTGGGACCATGTAGGCCGGAGGGAGGAATCCCTTGGTCTGAAGCGATACTAGCTCGCTATGCGGGATGGAGCACCTCTCCCAGTCTCCAGCCTTAGTACTGGAAGGGCGAGAGGAGGAGTTGCGACGGCTGGCCATGGTGGAATGGATCTTCGCTGGATGTGCTCCGATGACTACTCGCGGATGGGAGAAGGTGTGGTTCGGATCTAAATCCCCATTCCTTTAAATAGGTGGCTCATTTACGCGGCTAGGGATGTGAATGTAAAAACACCCAGTCTTTTCGTATTCGTTTGACACGTGGAAGGTGGCCATTATTGGGCGTAGAAGCCAGGGAGCGCTACATTCACAAGAAACAGGTACACGGAATCTGGAGGAGAACCCGCCATGCAATGCCGAAGACAATCTGCGCGTCGGACTCGTCGTCATTGAAGCCTGGTTCGGGGGCTACTGAGGGAGTCCTAGATTAGGGGGTGTCCGGGTAGCCGGACTATACCTTCAGCCGGACTCCTGGACTATGAAGATACAAGATTGAAGACTTCGTCCCGTGTCCGGAAGGGACTTTCCTTGGCGTGGAAGGCAAGCTTGGCGATGCGGATATTAAGATCTCCTACCATTGTAACCGACTTTGTGTAACCCTAACCCTATCCGGTGTCTATATAAACCAGAGGGCTTTAGTCCGTAGGACAACATACAATCAGACTATAGGCTAGCTTCTAGGGTCTAGCCTCCTTGATCTCGTGGTAGATCTACTCTTGTACTACCCATATCATCAATATTAATCAAGCAGGACGTAGGGTTTTACCTCCATCAAGAGGGCCCGAACCTGGGTAAAACTTCGTGTCCCTTGTCTCCTGTTACCATCTGCCTAGACGCACAGTTCAGGACCCCCTACCCGAGATCCGCCGGTTTTGACACCGACACTCGTCTTGGTCTCCTTGATCTGCACTCTGATCCTTTGAAGGGATGATCACTTGTGCTTGGCCTGATCTTGGATGTTGCAATCTTGTTCTTATGCCTGTGCACGGTCTGGGCAACAGACCCAGGGTTTGTTGCGCTGACAGGAGCCCCCGGTCCAGGCATGAACGCGCTGTCGGGCGTCGTCGGGGTAGGCCCTAACTTGTGCACAGGCGAGAGGGTAGTAGTTGCTTGTCCTTTTGAGATCTTCTTTGCTTCTTCATTAACCTGAGCCCACGTTAGTTTCCGATTCTTCTGTGGGTCATGTAATTCCAATTGTAGTGAGG
This sequence comes from Aegilops umbellulata, assembly GCA_032464435.1. Taxonomy (NCBI): domain Eukaryota; kingdom Viridiplantae; phylum Streptophyta; class Magnoliopsida; order Poales; family Poaceae; genus Aegilops; species Aegilops umbellulata. The sequence continues at coordinate 342,943,091 of CP136056.1, read as the reverse complement.
GAGATAATGGGTCACGACTTGTGGAGTACCCACACTCCACGTTCACAGGGTGGTAACCGCCATCCCACTACTCTTCCCCTCCAAGCGCTTCTGCCATGTGTACTGCATGCATTGCGTAGGGTTGGTGGCTGATGCGAAGGGTGCGGGAATGGGCTCCATGGCAGAAAGTCAGGTGTCGTGGATTGGCGCAGAGGGTCGGCCTTGATTCTTTGAGACATTAATGGCGAGGAGGAGCTGGACTTGCCGGGTGGGACGGCCGCCTCCATGAAGAAAAACCAGCCCCCTACCTTGCCCGCCTATAAAAGGGGGCATGGTGTGAAACATTCTCCCACATTGTATTCCCTCTCCATTCCTGCAGTAGTCCCCGCCTATCATGGTGAGAGGTTGAGGGTTCGGCCCTGCTCCAGTGGCGATGAGAACTTCTGCTCGACAACATCTCCCTCCTCCCTCCGAGGACACGGGGGCGGAGCCCGCTGTGAGAGGAGGCGGGAGGGGGCGAGGTCGAGGTCGTCGTGGCGCACGGGGCTGAGGAGGACGAGGTGGCGCTCTCATCCCGCCCCCACCGGCCGCTCCTCCCCTGATGGAAGGCCATGTGGTGACCAACCTCTGGAGTTTGTCATTAGGCTGTATAAACCATCGTGCGGCCTCCTCCGTCTCCCCATCCCATTCGCAAGGGCGATGGAGCTCGAACAACAGCGTGCGTTGAAACTACACATGAGGGGCTGCGGAAATGGCAGCATACAGGTGGATGTGGATTTCCCTGCCCCTCATGTCATGTACTTTCTTCGTGGCTGGAAGACTTTTGCCTATGCCCATAGCTTGTCAGAAGGGCATGTCCTCCATTTTAAGTTAATGGAGGCCAACTTCCTTTGTGTCAAGGTTTTTGGGAGCTTAGGTGCTTGCTTAGGGTGCTATGCGGAGAGCTTGACCGATGATGAAAGCTCCTCCTCGAGTGATAGCGACGAGGAGGACAGTAACGGTGATGACGACGGCGCCGATCGGGAGGGCGACGACTCTCACTCCGGCTGAGCACCGGCCGCACCGTCACCGTCAGGCGGTGGCACCACCATCTGCACCCGCATATCCTCTCCGGCAAGGTGATTTGCTGGGGGGGTTGGGTGCAGGGGTGGAGATGGTGCCACGGGCTCCTCCAGCGGTCTTCTAGCTGGGCCCCGACAGGCTTCCTTGCGGGCTGCAGCTTTGTTCGCCCTGCCGCGTCCTGCTGGCCCTGGTGGTGGTGGTTGACGGGTCGCCTCCGCCGATCTCTTCACCATCACCTTCGCCCGCACCTTCCTGGTCTTGTCTGGCTACCTTTCCTGGAGCCCGACAAGGTCAGGCTGGGCTTCTGCCTATGCGCCCCTTTTGCCCTCTTCACCTCCTGCTGCAGTGCCTAGGAGGAGAGGGACAAGAAAGGGCATCACGGGGAACTTATCTTTTTCAGTCTAAAACGTGTAGGCACTTGCCAAACTTTAGTTCAAATTATGTAATCTAGGTCTGTACTTGTTTGATCAGCATATTAATGAAAAAGATAAACCTTGTCGGGCACTTGTGCATGTAACATGTCCATGCAGAGGTAGAATGCCTCCATACACTCAAGTAAACAAGTTTTCCCCGGCAGGATATCCTGTCGGTACCCTCAGTTTGTTGCCGTGGAGTTAGGAATGCCGGTCACAAATCGAAACGAGGGACCAGCCCCCTGCCAAACTTTCTCGCCAAAGGCCACTACAGCCACCCCGACCGAAGCAACTTTGAGTCAAGGGACGGGAGCACCTAAGGTTCGAAAGTGGCGAGGTTTCCTTATGCATAATTTTTCACGTATAGAACAAGTATGGATAAGAGAGAGAACTTATCTGTTTGGGCTCACCGGGGATCACAATGTAGGCTTGTCTTCTCTTCTCCTCTTCAGGACTGAATCCACGGTAGGAGCCTGCAGTATGGTGCAGATGAAAATGATGCCTCATGCGATCTTATCTATATGAACATGCTATGCTCATGATATGCTTATGCATGCATGCAATTTGTCGGGGGGCCCCTCGGTGCTTCATTTATTTCTCTGTTGCTTAGGTCTGCACCTGGCTTTGTGCAAGGGGTTTCATGCAATAGAGGCAAGGCCTGTACAAAAGGGTCGCTGCCGGGTAGGGCCTGACAGTCGCACCTTATGAGTAGAACTTACGGAGATACTCAATGTTCCATGAGTTTTGCAACTGAATGCCATCTTCTGTCTCCAGATGGACTGCGCCATGTCTGGTGACTCGTACTATCCGGTAAGGGCCTTCCCACTTTAGTGTCAACTTGTTTGCACCCTTGGCGGACTGAACGTGCCTAAGGACAAGGTCGCTTTCCTCAAAACTTCGAGCATGAACCTTGAGGCTCTGATAGCGACACAGGGCTTGCTAGTAGCATGCGGCACGTGTAGCAGCCCATAGACGGTTCTCCTCAAGTAGCACAGCATCGTCGCGCCAGTGTTGTTCCTACGCTACTTCATCGTAGGCAAGTACTCGAGGTGACCCATAAATGAGTTTCGTGGGGATAACTGCTTCTGCCCCATAGACTAGGGAGAAGAGAGTCTGCCCGTTAGCTCGATTTGGTGTCATTCTGAGGGACCAAAGAACCACTGGTAGCTCATTGATCCATCGCCTGCCACACTTCTGCAGCTTATCAAATGTCCTTGTCTTGAGTCCTCGCAATACTTCAGCGTTCACTCTCTCAGCTTGCCTGTTGCTCCTTGGATGAGAAACAGAGGTGAATGAGACTTTGCTTTCGAGGGCATGAACATATTGCATGAAGGCATGGCTCGTGAATTGGGTGCCATTGTCAATGATTATCCGAGCAGGGACTCCGAAGCGGCACACCAATCCCTTCAAGAACTTGATAGTTGATTGAGCAGTCACCTTTCTCACGGGCTCTACTTTCGGCCACTTTGTAAATTTGTCGATTGCTATGAACAAGTATTCAAAGCCCCCAGAAGCACGGGGAAAAGGTCCCAAGATGTCGAGCCCCCAGATCGAAAACGACCATAACAAAGGGATTGTCTGAAGAGCTTGGGCAGGTAGATGGATATTCTTGGAATGGAACTGGCAGGCTTCACACATGGTGACCAACTCAACTGCATCTTGGAGGGTTGTGGGCCAGTAAAATCCTTGTCGGAAAGCTTTTCCAACCAGAGCCCCCGATCCGATGTGTGAGCCACACATACCCTTGTGTATCTCTGCCAGCAGTTCCCTTCCTTCTTCCGGCAAATGCACTTCAATTTCACACTGTTGGGCCTCCTTCTGTACAATGTGTCATCAACGAACTGATACATACCAGCCCTTCGGGCTAGTCTTTCAGCTTCTTTTTATTCTTCGGGAAGTTCTCCAGTTTGGAGGAAATGGACTATGTGTCGCGCCCAAGTTGGAGCCTGAGTCTCGGCAACGATAACTAGTGGCACCTCCTCATTCGTGGGAGCATGCTCTTCGACTGCGGAGACCGGTGTTCTGGCGGGAGGAGGTAGCTTAGCATTCAAAGGGGAGTTGTTCCCGCCAAGCCCCCTGCCGGGATCCTCGGGAGGTTCTACCGGGAGAGGCTTGCCGGAGTCCAGTTTCCTCCTCTTTCTTGCCATTGTTGCCGGGGATACGGAGGGCTGAATTGGATGGGAAGTTCCTGGTCCCACAGGGAGCTTTTGCGCAGCGCACTTTGACAGATGATCAACAATGTTGTTTTTCGCATGAGGTACGTGCTATATTTGCGATCCGTCAAAGCGCTCCTCCAACTTTCGCACTTCCTCGACGTATGCCTCCATCAATGGACTTTGGTAATCCTTGTTACCTTGTGTCACCACAAGTTCTGAGTCTCCGCAGATGATCAGCTTCTTGATTCTCAGTTTTGTCACAATCCTGAGCCTGACAAGGAGCTCTTCGTACTCTGAAGTATTGTTGGTATCCTTCTCCCGAGGAAAATGCATCTGGACGACATACTTAAGGTGCTCCCCAGTGGGAGCAATGAGAAGCACGTCAACCCCTTCACCTTGTAGGGATAAGGCACCATCAAAATACATGGTCCATTCTTGGGGCGCTTCCTTGCCACGAATGACTGTCTCCAATACTTCCTCATCAGGAGTTGGCATCCACTCTGCGATAAACTTTGCCAATGCTCTGCTCTGAATTGTGGATGTGCTCTCAAACTTCAAACCAAAGTTGGGTAACTCCAAGGCCCACTCCACTATCCTGCCGGTGGCCTCAGGGTTTTCGGAGTATCCATTGCAAAGGAAAATGGGTGACGACTGTGATCTCGTGGGCTTGGAAGTAGTGGCATAGTTTCCTTGAGGCTATGATGAGGCAAAAAATCAACCTTTGCACGCCAAAGTACCTGGATCTAGCTTCCTACAATAGGGAGCTGATGAACTACACTGGGCGCTGCACCGCCTTCTTCCTTGCCGCAACCTTGAGATTGCCTTTGCTGCCTTGCTCTTCTATGTCTTGAAATGCATCTGATCTTGCCGGGGTGTGCTCACTGTCCTCTCTGGAGGGGACACTGTCTATGGCTGCCACTTCTTCCACTTCCCGTTGCGCCACTAGTGCTGCACTAACCACTTGATTAGTTGTCGCCATGTATAGCAGCAACAACTCTTGTGGTTTGGGAGCAACCAAAGTAGGCACAGAGGAAAAGTAGGCCTTCAAATCTTGCAGCACAGTGTCAGCCTCTGGATTCCATTCCACGGGTCTTTCCTTCTTCAAGATTTTGAAGAACGACAAGGCACGCTCGGCAGACTTGGAAATGAACCTGCTGAGGGCAGCAACGCATTCAGTCAAACGCCTTACGTCCTTAATTGTCTTAGGTGCTTGAATCTACTCGATCCTTGAGCTTGTCGGGGTTGGCCTCTATCCCCCGGTGGGACACAAATAAGCCACGTAGCTTGCCGGAAGGAACGCCAAACACACACTTCTTCGGGTTCAACTTCAAGTTGATCTTACGCAGATTAGCAAATGTTTCTTCCAAAACCTGAATAAGGGTCGATCTGTCCTTGGTCTTGACCACAATATCATCCATGTAAGATTCAATGTTTTTGTGCAACTGTGACTCAAAACCAATCCGGACTCTCCTTGCAAAAGTGGATCCAACGCTCTTCAACCCGAAAGGCATCCGTATGAAGCAGTACGTGCCACACGGGGTGATGAATGCGGTCTTCTCTTCATCTTCCTTGGACATAAAGATCTGATGATATCTAGAGTACGCATCCAGAAAAGAGAGCAAGTCACACCTAGAGGTTGAATCCACAATCTGATCGATGCGCGGCAAGGGAAATGGGTCCTTCAGGCATGCCTTGTTTAGATCCTTAAAATCTATGCACAACCTCCATTTTCTATTAGCCTTGCACACCACCACAGGATTTCCTACCCATGTTGGATGCAGTAATACTCTGACCAGACCAGCTGCCTCAAGTTTCTTGATATCATTGGCAATGAACTGCTGCCACTCCAAGGCTTGCTTTCGGACCTTCTGCTTGACGGGTCGGGCAAGCGGGCAGACAGTGATAACCCACAAGTATAGGGGATCGCAACAGTTTTCAAGGGTAGAGTATTCAACCCAAATTTGTTGATTCGACACAAGGGGAGCCAAAGAATATTCTCAAGTATTGGCAGTTGAGTTGTCAATTCAACCACACCTAGATAACTTAGTATCTGCAGCAAAGTATTTAGTAGCAAAGTAATATGGAAGTAACGGTAACAGAAGAAAAAGTAATATTTTTGGGTTTTGTAGTGATTGTAACAGTAGCAACGGAAAAGTAAATAAGCGAAGAACAATGTGTGAAAAGCTCGTAGGCATTGGATCGGTGATGGAAAATTATGCCAGATGTCGTTCATCATGTAACAGTCATAACATAGGGTGACACAGAACTAGCTCCAATTCATCAATGTAATGTAGGCATGTATTCTGAATATAGTCATACGTGCTTATGGAAAAGAACTTCCATGACATCTTTTGTCCTACCATCCCGTGGCAGCGGGGTCCTAATGGAAACTAAGGGATATTAAGGCCTCCTTTTAATAGAGTACCGAAACAAAGCATTAACACATAGTGAATACATGAACTCCTGAAACTATGGTCATCACCGGGAGTGGTCCCGATTATTGTCACTTCGGGGTTGCCGGATCATAACACATAGTAGGTGACTATAGACTTGCAAGATAGGATCAAGAACTCACATATATTCATGAAAACATAATAGGTTCAGATCTGAAATCATGGCACTCGGGCCCTAGTGACAAGCATTAAGCATAGCAAAGTCATAGCAACATCAATCTCAGAACATAGTGGATACTAGGGATCAAACCCTAACAAAACTAACTCAATTACATGATAGATCTCATCCAACCCATCACCGTCCAGCAAGCCTACGATGGAATTACTCACGCACGGCGGTGAGCATCATGAAATTGGTGACGGAGGATGGTTGATGATGACGACGGCGACGAATCCCCCTCTCCGGAGCCCCGAACGGACTCAATATCAGCCCTCTCGAGAGGTTTTAGGGCTTGCCGGCGGCTCCGTATCGTAAAACGCGATGAATCCTTCTCTCTGATTTTTTTCTCCCTGAAAGTGAATATATGGAGTTGGAGTTGAGGTCAGTGGAGCGTCAAGGGGCCCACGAGGTAGGGAGCGCGCCCTAGGGGGGCAGGCGCGCCGCCCACCCTCGTGGGCAGGGTGTGGGCCCCCTGACGTGGATTTTTCTTCTTGTATTTTTCTTATTTTCCAAATAGATGTTCTGTGGAGTTTCAGGTCATTCCGAGAACTTTTGTTTCTGCACATAAATAACACCATGGAAAGTCTGCAGAAAACAGCGTCAGTCCGGGTTAGTTCCATTCAAATCATGCAAGTTAGAGTCCAAAACAAGGGCAAAAGCGTTTGGAAAAGTAGATACGACGGAGACGTATCAACTCCCCCAAGCTTAAACCTTTGCTTGTCCTCAAGCAATTCAGTTGATAAACTGAAAGTGATAAAGAAAAACTTTTACAAACTCTGTTTGCTCTTGTTGTTGTAAATATGTAAAGCCAGCATTCAAGTTTTCAGAAAAGATTATGACTAACCACATTTGCAATAACTCTTAGGTCTCATGTTTACTCATGTCAATAGCCTAATCAACTAGCGAGCCATAATAATAAATCTCGGATGACAACACTTTCTCAAAATAATCATGATATGATATAACAAGATGGTATCTCGCTAGCCCTTTCTGAGACCGCAAAACATAAATGCAGAGCACCTTTAAAGATCAAGGACTGACTAGACATTATAATTCATAGTAAAATAGATCCAATCATATCCATACCCAACATAAATTAATAGTAATGGATGCAAATGACAGCTGTGCTCTCCAGCTAGTGATTTTTAATAAGAGGGTGATGACTCAACATAAAAGTAAATAGATAGGCCCTTCACAGAGGGAAGCAGGGATTTGTAGAGGTGCCGGAGCTCGGTTTTAAAGCAGAGATAAATAATATTTTGAGCGGCATACTTTCATTGTCAACATAACAACCAAGAGATGGCGATATCTTCCATGCTACACACATTATAGGCGGTTCCCAAACAAAATGGTAAGGTTTATACTCCCCCTCCACCAACAAGCATCAATCCATGGCTTTCTCGAAACAACGAGTGCCTCCAACTAGCAACAGCCCCAGGGGAGTTTTGTTTGCAATTAATTTGATTTAGTTTGCATAAAGCATGGGACTGGGCATCCCGGTGACCAGCCATTTTCTCGTGAGTGAGGAGCGGATTCCACTCCTCTTGAGAATAACCCGCCTAGCATGGAAGATAAGGGCAGCCCTAGTTGATACATGAGCTATTCGAGCATACAAAACAGAATGTTTATTTGAAGGTTTAGAGTTTGGCACATACAAATTTACTTGGAACGGCAGGTAGATACCGCATATAGGAAGGTATAGTGGACTCATATGGCATAACTTTGGGGTTTAAGGGATTGGATGCACAAGCAGTATTCCCGCTTAGTACAAGTGAAGGCTAGCAAAAGACTGGGAAGCGACCAACTAGAGAGCTACAACAGTCATGAACATGCATTAAAATTAATAGACATTGAGTACAAGCATGAGTAGGATATAATCCACCATGAACATAAATATCATGAAGGCTATGTTGATTTGTTTCAACTACATGTGTGAACATGTGCCAAGTTGAGTCACTTAAATCATTCAAAGAAGGATACCACCCCACTATACCACATCACAACCATTTTAATAGCATGTTGGCACGCAAGGTAAACCATTATAACTCATAGTTAATCAAGCATGGCACAAGTAACTATAATCTCTAATTGTCATTGCAAACATGTTTATTCATAATAGGCTGAATCAGGAACGATGAAACTCATCATATTTACAAAAACAAGAGAGGCCGAGTTCATACCAGCTTTTCTCATCTCAGTCAGGCCATCATATATCATCATAATTGCCTTTCACTTGCATGACCGAACGAAGTGAATAATAATAAGAATGCGCGTGCATTGGACTAAGTTGGAATCTGTGAGCATTCAATAAACAGGAGAAGACAAGGCAATATGGGCTCTTGGTTAAATCAATGATAATGCATATAAGAGCCACTTCAACAATTTAATTATGGTCTTCTCCTATCGACCCCCAAAGAAAAGAAACAAAATAAAACTATTTACACGGGAAAGCTCCTAACAAGCAAAATAAGAATGGGAAATATTTTCGGTTTTCTTTTTAATTATTACTACTACAGCAAGAAAAGTGAACTAGCTAAAGCTATTACTATTTTTTTGTTTTTCTTAAGGTTTATCAAACACACAATAAGAAAGCAAGAAAAAGAAAATAAACTAGCATGGATATTACAGTGAAAGAGTGTGAGCACCGACATCTAGCAATGAGTGTGTGAACATGAATGTAATGTCGATGGGAAATACGTACTTCCCCAAGCTTAGGCTTTTGGCCTAAGTTGGTTTAATGCCACGGATGGCCTGGCGGATATCCATAGTTGTAGCCGGGGTCGTATTGAGATGAAGAAGCCCCTGATTTCCACTGGTTGGCAATCGTGTCCGGATCCCACTGGTAATTAGACTGTCGTGGAGGCTCAAATTGTGGTTCCGGCTCCGTGGCTGGTGTAGGGTTCCGGTAGGCGTAAATGGCCGCCAACGGAACGAGATACATACCTATAGATAAATTAAACAAGGAGGGAGCAGGCAAGATAATAGTCTCTCGGTGATGTTTATCAAAGAACAATTTGTATTTAAGCGCCCCTTCCCTATTCTTAACAATAAAGTCATGTGCTACCATACTCTTATAATCTAAATAAGCAGTGGGCGGAAATTTTTCTTCTTTTTCATAGTGCCTAATAGGTATGTTATAATATGCAGCAAGGCATGAAGTGTAAATACCTCCAAAGATGGGACCCTTTGTACGGTTCAAACTTAACCGTTTAGCAATAATACCGCCCATACTAACAGTGTTATCGGAAAATAAACCATGGAACAAAATGATAATATTAGGAACACTAAGGTTTCCACAGTTTCCGCGACCAATTAAGCAACGACTAGCAAATAATGCAAAGTAGCGTAAAACAAGGAAATGTATGCTAGTGATTCTTGCATCGGAAACCTTCCTAGTTTCCCCTACAGTAATAGTGTCAATAAACCCGTCCACGTCTTCATGACGTGGCTCCTCTAAACTACCCTCGAAAGGTATTTTGCAAACCTTGCAAAATTCATCTAATGGCATCTTCTTAACCACATCATATAAATGAAACTCTACTGAAGGAGGTGATTCCTTAGGAAAATAGTAGAAGTTTTGCACAAAAGTATTGGTGAGTAAGAGATAATGTTCGCCTTGGTCGCGGAGGAATTCGGTGAGGCCTGCATTCTCAGCCGATGAATAGAAATCGTCATAAATCCCGGCTTCTCTCAAGAAATCATCGGAAGGCCATTCACACGGCCGGACCTCCGCGCGTGAGGCAAATTATATTTGGGCCTCTGTGCTTCTTAATTCTGCTTTTCCTTCGATCTTTAGCTCGATGAGCCCCTCAAAAATCTCTTCATTATTTTCTGAAAAAATCTAAAAAATTTAGTAGCTTCAAAATAAAAGTGAACCAAGCTCAACAAAATTGATAGCAACTACTCCTACAAGTGCCTAGGGCCTATATCAAGCATTAGAACTACTTGGAACCATATAAGTCTGACATGCAAGCTCAAGAACATGGTCACCTAGGCAGCACAAATTTGCAATGAATAAAGCACTAGAACAAAAACTAATTGGACCAATGGAGGAGTCAAATACCAAGGACCAATCCCCCCCAAGCAGTTTTGTGAGAGGTGCTTTGAGCAAGGAGATCGAAAATCGTAGGAAAATGAGCTAGAACTCGTGCTTGAGCTGGATATTGGTGTTTGTGGGAAGAAGAAGAAGTGTGTGGGTGCAGGACTAAGTGGAGGGGGGCCACCGTGGGCCCACGAGGTAGGGGGGCGCGCCCAGGGGGGTAGGGCGCGCTCTCCACCCTCGTGGCCAGGTGCCAGCTCCCCCTGTTGTGTTCTCAGTGCCAGATATTCTCAAATATTCCAGAAAAAGTCATATTTCAATTTCAGGGCATTTGGGGAACTTTTATTTTCGGGGTATTTTTATATTGCACGGATAAATCAGAAAACAGACACGAAAAATACTATTTTTACTTTATTTCAACTAAATAACAGAAAGTAAAGATAGGGTATAGAAGGTTGTGCCTTCTAGTTTCATCCATCTCATGCTCATCAAAAGGAATCCACTAACAAGGTTGATCAAGTCTTGTTAACAAACTCATTCCGAATAACATGGAACCAAAGAAATTTCGAATAACACTATGTTACCTAAACGGGGATATGCACATCCCCTATAATAAGAATATCATATTTCTTCTTGACAATAGGGAGAGGAAATTCAAAGCCTCCAAAGATAATCGATGGAATTTTTCCAATAGAGTTGATACTATGAACTTGAGGTTGTTTCCTCGAAAAGTGTACCGTATGCTCATTACCATTAACATGAAAAGTGACATTGCCTTTATTGCAATCAATAACAGCCCCTGCAGTATTCAAAAAAGGTCTTCCAAGAATAATAGACATACTATCATCCTCGGGAATATCAAGAATAACGAAGTCCGTCAAAATAGTAACGTTTGCAACCACAACAGGCACGTCCTCACAAATACCGACAGGTATAGCAGTTGATTTATCAGCCATTTGCAAAGATATTTCAGTAGGTGTCAACTTATTCAAATCAAGTCTACGATATAAAGAGAGAGGCATCACACTAACACCAGCTCCAAGATCACATAAAGCAGTTTTAACATAGTTTCTTTTAATGGAGCATGGTATAGTTGGTACTCCTGGATCTCCAAGTTTCTTAGGTATTCCACCCTTAAAAGTATAATTAGCAAGCATGGTGGAAATCTCAGCTTCCGGTATCTTTCTTTTATTAGTAACAATATCTTTCATATATTTAGCATAAGGATTCATTTTGAGCATATCAGTCAATCGCATACGCAAAAAGATAGGTCTAATCATTTCAGCAAAGCGCTCAAAATCCTCATCATCCTTTTTCTTGGATGGTTTCGTAGGAAAAGGCATGGGTTTCCTAGCAACAAAGTCTCGCTTATCATAACGTTGATTCTTTGATTGTGGGTTATCAAGATCAACAGCAGGTTCAACTTCTACATCATTATCATTACTAGGTTGAGCATCATCATGAACATCATCATTAGCATTTTCATTAGGTTCATGTTCATTACCAGATTGTGTTTCAGCATCAGGAATAGAGATATCATTTGGATTCTCAGGTGGTTTTTTTTTACAGAAAGACTGTAAGGGAACCCCCTACAGTATAATTGGTGCAACAAACCCAAATTGCAAGTACCGTGCCTTGAACCTGGGTGGGTGGGAAGGCATCAAACCCTTCCTACCACGGCAATAGGTTCAGTAGAAGCATGCAAAGTCATATCATTTTTCTTTTTCTTCTTTTTAGAAGAACTAGGTTCATCTATATTATTCCTCTGAGAATCTTGCTCAATTCTTTTAGGGTGGCCTTCAGGATACAAAGGTTCCTGTGTCATTATACCAGTTCTAGTAGCCACTCTAACAGCATAATCATTTTTCTTACTATTCAATTCATTGAGCAAATCATTCTGAGCTTTAAGTACTTGTTCTACTTGATTTGTAACCATAGAAGCATGTTTACTAACGAGTTTAAATATACCCTTAACATTAGCCATGTAATTACCCAAGTGTTCAAGCATATTTGAATTGTATTTCAATTGTCTACCAAAATAAGCATTAAAATTTTCTTGTTTGACAATAAAATTATCAAACTCTTCTAAGCATTGTATAGCAGACTTATAGTGAGGAATATCGCCTTCATCAAATCTATAGAGAGAATTTACCTTTACTACCTGTGTAGGGTTATCAAGACCTTGAGTTTCTTCAACAGGTAATGGATTAAGATCATATGTTTCTTTAACAGGCGGTAAATTAAGACCATGTATTTCCTCAATAGGAGGTAAATTCTTAACATCTTCAGCTTTAATACCTTTTTCTTTCATAGATTTCTTTGCCTCTTGCATATCTTTAGGACTGAGAAATAGAACACCTCTCTTCTTCAGAGTTGGTTTAGGAATTGGCTCAGGAGCTGGCTTAGGAAGTGTCCAATTATTTTCATTTGTCAACATATTATTCAATACAATCTCAGCTTCAACCGGTGTTCTTTCCCTGAAAACAGAACCAGCACAACTATCTAGGTAATCTTTGGAAGCATCGGTTAGTCCATTGTAAAAGATATCAAGTATTTCATTTTTCTTGAGAGGATGATCAGGCAAAGCATTAAGTAACTTGAGAAGCCTCCCCCAAGCTTGTGGGAGACTCTCTTCTTCAATTTGCACAAAATTATATATATCCCTTAAATAAGCTTGTTTCTTATGAGCAGGTAAATATTTAGCAGAGAAGTAATAAATCATATCCTGGGGACTACACACACAACAAGGATCAAGAGGATTAAACCATATCTTAGCATCACCCTTTAATGAGAACGGAAATATTTTAAGGATATATAGGTAGCGAGATTGCTCATTATTAGTGAACAGGGTAGCTATATCATTTAATTTAGTAAGATGTGCCACAACATTTTCAGATTCATAGCCATGAAAAGGATTGGATTCATCCAAAGTAATTATATCAGGATCAACAGGGAATTCATAATCCTTATCAGTAACACAGATAGGTGAAGTAGCAAAAGATGGATCAGGTTTCATTCTAGCATTAAGAGATTGCTGCTTCCATTTAGTTAATAACCTCTTGAGTTCATATCTATCCTTGCAAGCTAAAATAGCTAAAGTAGCTTCTTTTTCAAAAACATAACCCTCAGGAATAACAGGCAAGTCTTCATCATCACTTTCATCAATATAATCAGTTTCAATCATTTCTTTCTCTCTAGCCCTAGCAATTTGTTCATCAAGAAATTCACCAAGTGGCACAGTAGTATCAAGCATAGAAGTAGTTTCATCATAAGTATCATGCATAGCAGAAGTGGCATCATCAATAACATGAGACATATCAGAACGAATAGCAGAAGCAGGTTTAGGTGTCGCAAGCTTACTCAAAACAGAAGGTGAATCAAGTGCAGAGCTAGATGGCAGTTCCTTACCTCTGTAACACCCCGGATGTAACTTGCCATATTTGTACTCCAACTCTTGCCATTTTCGGCACTAAGTTATGATTTTCCCTCATGGTGGGTTCTTCTTCGTTTTGCATTTTGTCCATGTCATGCATTTCATACCATGTCATCACGTGCATCGCATTTGCATACGTGTTCGTCTCATGCATCCGAGCATTTCCCCGTTGTCCGTTTTGCAATCCGGCACTCCTACGCCCTCCAGCGCCCCCTTTTACCTATTTTCGTGTGCGGGTGTTAAACGATCTCGGAATGGACCGAGGTTTGACATGTAGCCTTGGTATACCACCGGTTGACCGCCTGTCAAGTTTCGTGCCATTTGGAGTCCGTTTGATACTCCAACAGTTAACCGGGTAACCGCAAAGGCCTCGTGTGTGTTGCAGCCCAACACCTCTCCAAAGTGGCCCAAAACCCATCTAAGCCCCCTCCATCATCCAGGCCGTTCGATCACGATCGCGTGGCCGAAAATCGCGCTCAATTTGGAGCCTCCTAGCCCCTCCTACCTATAAATATAGCTACTTCCCGAAATTTTCGGGTCTTCCCTACCCTAAACCTAGCCCTGCTCCTCTCCGCGTCGCCGGACGCAATCACCGCGCCAACCGCCGGGCGCCACGTGTCCCCCATGCAGCCCCCACATCGCCGCAGACCGCGCGGGCCTGCGAGCCCGTCCGCGGCCCTCCCGGCCCGGTGTGTCGCCCCGGTCGCCGACCACCGCCGCCGCTTGGTCGACCTCGCCGCCCGTGCCGGCCTGGCTTGCCGCCGCCTCCCTGAGCCGCGCCCGCGCCAGATCTCTAGCAGCGCCGCGCGCCGCCCGCGCCGTCGCCGGTCTTCGGACGTCGCCGCCTCGCCGGACCTCCTCCCCTTCGAACTCCGGCCGCCGCCCCCGCAAGCTCCGGCGAGTCCAGCTCCAAACTCCGGCCGCCGTCCTTGCGGATCCGGCGAGATCCGCCGCCGCTTTGAAATTCGTGCAAACCCTAGGTTGACCCGATATTTTCTCCAAGTCCTTTTGTTTTGCATCATTTTGCTCTGTTCAACATGCCATAACTCTGGGTCCGTAGCTCTGAGTCGTGCGTGTAGCATATCAAAGTGTCCGTCCCGACGAGTACATCATTTCATATCATTGCATCATTTTCATTTGAGCTCATCTTAATGCCCGAAATGCTGTTGGAAGAGGGCTATGTGATGTTTATGTCAGATCCGTTTCAGCAAATGGCCTTTTGTCATTTTTGCCATGATTAATGTGTGCCTCCTATGATCTTGAGATCTACATGTGTTTTGGTCTATGCCATGCCATCTTTACAGGGATGTATGCCATGTATTATTGTGATATATGTGGTGACTAGCACAAGCATGCAAACTAGGCATCATGATGTTGCTGATTTCAGGGACTTAGAATTTCACTAAGTTTTTCCCTGCTGTTATTTTTATGCCATGTATTCATGTTGCTACAAAGAGATCCATGCCTCTTTTGAGCATGATTAGTAAGTATGTTTTGTTAATATGGTTGTTATATATCCATCAATTGTCCTTTTGGCAATTATGAAGTACCATAGCTTGACTCAATCTTGCTCTACTTTTGCTATAAAATGTTCCTGGCAGATTGTTTACGTGTTATTCAATTTTGCCAAGCTTGTTGTAGTTGATACATGCATGCTATTAGGTTGTTCTTGCCATGTTTAGTTCCATGAACATGTCTTCTTGCTGGGAGTATGCTTATTTTATCATGCAATGCCTTTTGGTTAGTGAATCGAGCTCGCGAAGATGCCTTCATGATGCTGATTTTGCCATGTCCAGTTTTCTGCCAAGTCTGAAATCTGTAACGAAACTTGCTATGTTTACATGGGTGCCATCATATCTTCTGATCACTTTTGGCTCATGGTCAGTAAGGGACTTTTGTTCTATGCTTTGATTGGATTCATGCCATGCCTTGCTTTGCTATGTTGTGTTCTTGTAGCATGTTGTTTGCTTGCTCTAAACATGGCTTCCTGATGTTAACTCCTGGCATGTTATTTTCACCAAGTCTGAAACCTGTTATCTTTTGCATTTTTGTCATGCCTGTTTGAGCCTGCTCTGGTGTGTTTTAGCCGTAGCTCAGTGTTCATATTTTGTCAAGCATCTTGAGTAGATCACGGCCATAGGCTTTGTTGGTATGTTTGAGTGAATTAGCTTAGTTTCTTGTTGCATGCTAAGTGGCATCATGCTGTTAATCGCAGAATTATGCCATCCTTGTTTTGCTTGTCATTTGCAAACCGTGCATCCGATTCCGGTGATCTTTACATCGATTTCATCCGAAATCATCTCATCTTTCCAGCGGAATACTTGGTTGGCCAAGTTGATGCCTTGTTCATCTTTTTCCTTCCAGAGCACGCATATGCATTGCATATCACATCTCGCATATCATGCCATGTTTTGCATCATGTTGTTTGTGCATTGCATCGTGGTTGATAGTTGTTCTTTGCTTGTGTTCTTGTCTTTGGGTAGAGCTGGGAGACGAGTACGTGACCGAGGAACCTGTTGAGAACACTTACGAGGATCAAGCTTTCGACAACTCTGAGAACCTTGCAGGCAAGATGACCATACCCTCGAAATCACTTCTATCTTTGCTTGCTAGTTGCTCGCTCTTTTGCTATGCGGCGATACCTACCACTTGCTATATCTTGCCTCCTATGTTGCCATGTCAAGCCTCTAACCATCCTTTCCTAGCAAACCGTTGTTTGGCTATGTTACCGCTTTTGCTCAGCCCCTCTTATAGCGTTGCTAGTTGCAGGTGAAGTTGAAGTTTGTTCCATGTTGGAACAAGGATATGTTGGGATATCACAATATCTCTTATTTAAATTAATGCATCTACATACTTGGTAAAGGGTGGAAGGCTCGGCCTTATGCCTGGTGTTTTGTTCCACTCTTGCCGCCCTAGTTTCCGTCATACCGGTGTTATGTTCCTTGATTTTGCGTTCCTTACACGGTTGGGTGATTTATGGGACCCCCTTGATAGTTCGCTTTGAATAAAACTCCTCCAGCAAGGCCCAACCTTGGTTTTACCATTTGCCACCTAAGCCTTTTTCCCTTGGGTTTTCGCGAGCCCGAGGGTCATCTTTATTTTAACCCCCGGGCCAGTGCTCCTCTGAGTGCTGGTCCAAACTAGAGCACCATGCGGGACCGTCCCTAGGCAACTTGGGTCACATTGGTACCTGTACGCTTCGCTTATCCGGTGTGCCCTGAGAACGAGATATGTGCAGCTCCTATCGGGATTTGTCGGCACAGTCGGGTGGTCTTGCTGATCTTGTTTTACCAACGTCGAAATGTCTTGTAGCCGGGATTCCGAGACTGATCGGGTCTTCCCGGTAGAAGGAATATCCTTCGTTGATCGTGAGAGCTTATAATGGGCTAAGTTGGGACACCCCTGCAGGGTATTATCTTTCAAAAGTCGTGCCCACGGTTATGAGGCAGATGGGAATTTGTTAATGTCCGGTTGTAGAGAACTTGACACTTGACTTAATTAAAATACATCAACCGCGTGTGTGACCGTGATGGTCTCTTTTCGGCGGAGTCCGGGAAGTGAACACGGTTTGAGTTATGCATGAACGTAAGTAGTTCCAGGATCACTTCTTGATCACTTCTAGCTTCACGACCGTGCTTTGCCTCTCTTCTCGCTCTCTTTTGCGTATGTTAGCCACCATATATGCTTAGTGCTTGCCGCAGCCCCACCTCATTACCCCTTCCCTCCTATAAGCTTAAATAGTCTTGATCTCGCGGGTGTGAGATTGCTGAGTCCTCGTGACTCACAGATTCTACCAAAACAGTTGCAGGTGTCGACGATGCTAGTGCAGATGACGCAACCGAGCTCAAGTGGGATTTCGACGAGGAACGTGGTCGTTACTATGTTTCCTTTCCTAATGATCAGTAGTGGAGCCCAGTTGGGACGATCGGGGATCTAGCATTTGGGGTTGTCTTCTTTATTTTGGTTCCGTAGTCGGACCTTGATTGTACTCTGTATGATGATTGTTTAAGTTATGTATTGTGTGAAGTGGCAATTGTAAGCCAACTCTTTATCCCATTCTTGTTCATTACATGGGATTTTGTGAAGATGACCCTTCTTGCGACAAAACCACCATGCGGTTATGCCTCTAAGTCGTGCTCCGACACGTGGGAGATATAGTCGCATCGTGGGTGTTACAACCTCCCCTCGTAGTTGAGGGATAAATTGTTGTCTTAGCGTCTTTCAAGTTCTTCATAGTGACCGGCAGATATAAATCCCAAGTGACTCAAAGAATAGAGCTATGCTCCCCAGCAACGGCGCCAGAAAATAGTCTTGATAACGAACAAGTATAGGGGATCACAACAGTTTTCGAGGGTAGAGTATTCAACCCAAATTTGTTGATTCGACACAAGGGGAGCCAAAGAATATTCTCAAGTATTGGCAGTTGAGTTGTCAATTCAACCACACCTCGATAACTTAGTATCTGCAGCAAAGTTATTAGTAGCAAAGTAATATGGAAGTAACGGTAATAGAAGCAAAAGTAACATTTTTGGCTTTTGTAGTGATTGTAACAGTAGCAACGGAAAAGTAAATAAGCGAAGAACAACATGTGAAAAGCTCGTAGGCATTGGATCGGTGATGGAAAATTATGCCGGATGCAGTTCATCATGTAACAGTCATAACATAGGGTGACACAGAACTAGCTCCAATTCATCAATGTAACGTAGGCATGTATTCCGAATATAGTCATACGTGCTTATGGAAAAGAACTTGCATGACATATTTTGTCCTACCATCCCGTGGCAGCGGGGTCCTAATGGAAACTAAGGGATATTAAGGCCTCCTTTTAATAGAGTACCGGAACAAAGCATTAACACATAGTGAATACATGAACTCCTCAAACTATGGTCATCACCGGGAGTGGTCCCGATTATTGTCACTTCGGGGTTGCCGAATCATAACACATAGTAGGTGACTATAGACTTGCAAGATAGGATCAAGAACTCACTGTCGGTGTCAAAACCGACGGATCTCGGGTAGGGGGTCCCGAACTATGCGTCAAGGTCAGATGGTAACAGGAGACAAGGGACACGAAGTTTACCCAGGTTCGGGCCCTCTCGATGGAGGTAAAACCCTACTCCTGCTTGATTAATATTGTTGATATGGGTAGTACAAGAGTAGATCTACCACGAGATCAAGTAGGCTAAACCCTAGAAGCTAGCCTATGGTATGATTGTGTATGATGATTCTGTCCTATGGACTACAACCCTCCGGTTTATATAGACACCGGATAGGGTTAGGGTTACACAGAGTCGGTTATAATGGTAGGAGATCTTGAGTATCCGCATCGCCTAGCTTGCCTTCCACGCCAAGGAAAGTTCCATCCGGACACGGGACGAAGTCTTCAATCTTGTATCTTCATAGTCCAGGAGTCCGGCGAGGGTATAATCCGGCTACCCGAACACCCCCTAATCCGGGACTCCCTCAGTAGCCCCTAAACCAGGCTTCAATGACGACGAGTCTGGCGCGCAGATTGTCTTCGGCATTGCAAGGCGGGTTCCTCCTCCAAGTCCTTCATAGAAGATTGTTAACACCAAAAATAGTGTCCGGCTCTGCAAAATAAGTTTCCACAAATTGCCATAGAGAGAATAATATTAACACAAATCAAATCTGCTGACGTATTCCGCAGTGCGTCATCATACTGCGGCCAAGCTCTTTATACAAATCGTTTTTACTTTTCCACCTCAGCATGTTCAGCGAGGCGGTTTCCTTGGCACGTCTTGTCAAAGCAGAGATCGTGTGCCCCTTTTAATGGGATTCTCATCAATACGGACGTGGGTAACCCAACAGCGCCATTTACCACGGCGCTTGGGAGGCAAGCGAGTTTTATTAGGTAGGTGGGGACGCATAACCGCATCCGCCCATATAAGGGGATAAGGATCCACCTTTTTTTACCTACGCCTTCTTCCTCCTTTGCCAATCCATCTCTCGCGCACTCAAGCTCCAGCGCCCAAGCCCGCTCTTCCCACCTCAACCTTCTCCAGCAATGTCCGGAGCGGGAGGCAAGTGGATGGTCTCCTCCGTTATGGAGGTTCAAGTAAAAAAATACTAAGGAAAGTCGGATACTTGTCCAAGGACATCCCGCATCGGCTTCCTAAGAAGGGGCAGCTTCTCCCCACCCCAAGGCCCCATGAGAGGGTAGTTTTCCTTCCCCACTTCCTCCGCGAACTGGGTTTTCCACTTCACCCATTCGTCCGGGGACTCATGTTCTACTATGGCCTAGATTTCCACGATCTGGCCCCGAACTTCATCCTCAACATCTCGGCGTTTATCATCGTGTGTGAGGCCTTCCTCCGCGTCCGCCCCCATTTTGGCCTTTGGCTCAAGACCTTCAACGTCAAGCCCAAGGTGGTGCGCGGCAGCCAAGCGAAGTGCGGAGGTGCTATGGCTGGCAAGATAGCCAACGTCCTCTGGTTCGAGGGCTCCTTTGTGGAGACCCTAAAGGGGTGGCAAGCCGGGTGGTTTTACATCACTGAGCCACGCGATCCGGAATGGGTCGCAGCCCCCGAGTTCAGATCCGGACCCCCTACGTGGCTTATGTCCTGGAAAGAGACGGGCCTGTCGTGGGGCAACGAGGAAGAGGTGACCGGACTGAAGACCTGCATGCAGTCCCTGGTAGACAAGCCAATCCGGCTGGTCAATATAGTCCAGGTCATGCTCGTTCGTCTGATCCTCCCGTGCCAACAACGGGATTTCAATTTGTGGGAGTTCGACCCGGCGCAGCACCGAACCCTCAACAGGCTCTTTGACACGTCGTATGAAGACGTCTGGAAGGTGCTAATCAAAGGCGCCGGGGCTCCCGCATCCGCTTCCGAGGACCACAGATACAGCACGCAGCGTCACCCTAGCGAGGTAAGCTATCTATGCCTTTGACAGGATTATTAAGCTCTTTTTCATAGATTAACTCTATGCGGGATCTAAACTCCCTTACCTTTGACAGGCTTGGCAGGCGATATTCGGACAAATTAACTGTCCGGCTCCCCTGCCCGAAGACCCAGTCCCAGCTCTCCTAGTGAAACTGCTAACTCTGGCACCTTATGTGGTGCCGGAGAAGAAGGTCAAGAAGAAGAAGACCACCGGGACTCGAAAGAGTGCCCGTAACTTGGTGGTGTCGGACTCGTCGTCTGACGAGTCCGAGGCGCCCTCCTCTCGTGAAAACGAGGAGGAGGAAGAAGAAAGCTCTCCCCCCCAGTGGGGGGAGAAAAGAAGAAGAAGGCCGCCCCATCGGGGGGCGAGGGGTCTAGGAAAAGTAAGACCCCTCCGCCGGACTACTCCCACGACGCCGAAGAGAGCAGAGAGGAGTGGCCGGACAGGGCCAAGCGTCCGGCGAAATCGTAAGTATTTGTATACCAGAGTAACTCATGATGTTCCTTTGTTGCGCAGCTTTCCTTAATGTCGAATGTGAATATGCAGCCCGCCCCGGGCCGAACTTGACGATTCGTCGAGCAGCTCCCTGGATTCGTCGGACGTGAACTCAGTTCCGCCCGCTGTCTCCCCCTGCACTGCAGACGACGCCGAAGTGGCATCGCAACAAGCTCCGGGGCAGGAGGAGGTGGTCCTGGAGGAGCCGAAAGGCGACCTCCCGGACCCCAGGAATAAAGGGGACAAGACCCCCCAGGGCTCCGAGTCCGGCTTTGTGCCGGACGCCACGCCGGACTCTTCAACAGTTCCGGTCCGCGGTAGGCGAACTCCTTCCAAGAGGAGCAAGCCTTCTGAGCCGGCGGCCTCCGTCCAACCGGAGGTGCCGGACAATCTGCTGGAGGTGCTTGACGGCGCCTCCATCGACGAGGAACACCATACTATTATGAGTACAGTGATCCGAAGGGTTCAGTTCGCCAAGAGCGGCCTGACTGAAGCTTGCGCTAGCCTTCTGACAGGCTTCGAGGTAAGTAAAAATATGTCAAAATATTACCGCATAGACAGTAGCCCCTAATGCTCTGTTCGGCGTTCGGAAAGAAAAGACGAATCGAGGATCTATTAATTTTCGCAGGAGTCTAACAATAAAGAGTCAATATGCGTATGCAGGCTTCGCTGCTATCCACCGCCGCACTGACTGCACAGGTGGATGGCCTAAAAAAGGACCTCGGGCGGACCGAACAAGAGCTCGGCCTTGCCAAACGGCAGCTCGAGGAAAAAGAAGGTAAGAAATACCCTACAAAGAAAAAAGGTGCCTATAGAGAGGCGTGATTGCAAAGTATAACAGGACCGTACTGCTTATTGTAGGGGCCACAACTGAGGTGGTGACCCTCAAGCAGGCGCTATCTGAGGCCGGAAAGAAAATGGCCGAGGAGCGCACTGAGCGAGAAAGACTTGGGGCTCAGGTTGGCGAGGTGCAGCAAGAGCTGCAGGCTCTCATGAAAAAACATGAGAGCTTGGAGCTTGAGTCAAAGGCGCAAGCATCCGAGCTCGCGCCGGCCCTTGAGACCGCCAAGGGTGCCAAGGCCGAAGCCCAAAAGGCCCTCCAAGAGTTGGAGGAGATGAAAAAGATAGCAGCGGGTAAGGCATTCTTAATGCAAAGTAGGAATATAAAAGTAAACTACTTGTCACTTACCCGAATCCGGAGTTCTCCAGGGGCGTTCACAGATCTTCTCCGTAGCGTATCCGACACCACCGCATTCTACCGAGCTGAAGAGGGCAGCTCGACGGAGAGTGTGTTCTGGTCTCAGTATTCTGAGGCCCGACACCCTGTGCCTTTGAGCGATCAGCTGAAACAGCTGGTCGAGCTCCACAAGGCGGCCAAACAAGCAATGAAGGGCTTTGTAGTTCGGTTGTGGCCCGGAGAGGCCCTGCCTGGGAGCTACTTCGGGCTGGTGCGGCGGCTAGTGGAGGCCTGTCCACGGCTTGAGGTC
The DNA here is from genome assembly GCA_032464435.1 of Aegilops umbellulata. Lineage (NCBI taxonomy): Eukaryota > Viridiplantae > Streptophyta > Magnoliopsida > Poales > Poaceae > Aegilops > Aegilops umbellulata. The sequence continues at coordinate 342,920,508 of CP136056.1, read as the reverse complement.
ATCAAGTGTTCCGCCTGCATCGAAGGTGCCCGGAGGGCCCTTGCTTGTGCAAAGGTGCACTGGGGTAAGCTTGACGGTGAGACGCTGGTGAGGGACGGGCCGCCACAGGGGAAGGAGCATCGCAAGCCTGGGAACTACTACAAGGATGTTCTTGCCGGTGCCCGCCTTATTGCGGATGAATGTACCAGAGATGTAATATTTGAATGAACTCGCTCGTGTTTATCCTGTGCGCTGAAAGCTTGTTCATATGCGCTAAGCAATGCTTATGGAATTTAAAATATTATTTTCTGTGCGGCCGTTTATCAAAAAATTGAGAGATGGCCAGTCGTCGGCTTCTGCCCCCATGCCGCTAGTGCTGGGGTGTTCGGGATAAACCTGAGCGCTCTTTTTCCCATGGTTGGGTCCTTCGAGGGAGGCGCTCAGCACAATGAACCAGACAATCGGACTATAATGCTTGAACACTCTCACTTAGCCATAGAACTTTATAATTTTAAATTTCGGCGAAACCCCTAGTTCGGAAGACCGAATTCGGGGCGCTATCCACGCCTTCGGCCGGACAGAGCCAGCTCCTCGCTCGAAGCGGCATAAGTCTTTAGGGACTCAAAAAACCTCTCGAACAGTGACCGGTCTCTCGCCTTATCATGACAGTCAGTTTTAGCTTTCTCCACTGAGGTGCTTAACCCAGCTGAACTGGGGCACAATCGCAGTGGTTCTCCTGGTGCTACCTTAGCCGATATAGCGGAACGTAAGGCACCAAAACATAGGAGCCGAGCAAACCCAACTATTGACCCAAATCATGATTCGGAGCCGATGCATATAGTGTTATAAGTTCGGGGTGCCGCACTTGTGAAAGTGTATGGACTTCTCACACCAGATCGAAGGGTACTGAAGCCCCTGGCGTGTTTGCCGTACCATGGTGTACGGGTGCGATCATGTTATTTAATAAACATATATATTAAAAGAGGATAATGCAAAAAAATAGATAAAAAGCTATGCATTGTTTATAAAGAGGCTATTTATCAAAGCCGAACGATACAAGTAGTGTGATAAGCAAAAAGATATTAGACTATTTAACATGTCCTGACCAGGGGCAGGCCGCGGAGTTGCATTCGAAATAGATATACCGCTCGTAATAGAGACCACCTGAGAGTTCCATAATGCGGCATAGCTTTGTCTGCTTCCCTGGATCTAGCATCGTTTGTGCGGCAGCCGAATTGCCGAACTGGTCGTCCAAAGTGTGGAGTCCTGAAAGTAATAAAAAAGAATCCGGCAGCCCCTAGTACATTTTAAGCCGTATTGCGAGCATGTTGTTACTGTGCCCCTTCCCCTGTGCCCATGGTATTTCAAGGGCGTAATCATGTACGCGAGGTACTAGCTTCGCTATGTCGCGATGGCTGGGGTTGGGGCCGCATTGCTACGCCTGCTCAAAACGTGCCAGGCGGTCTTGTTGTAGGCTATTCCGGGCGCGCTTGGCAGTGTCTGGCTTTTTAACGGCAGGACTGGAGAGTTGCCTAAAAAGGCTGCTTTGTACTTCCGCTGCAAGAGCCGCCGTGTGCTCCTCCGTACGGAGGGAGCGTTCGGTGTTTCCGTTGACTGTGATTACTCCTCGAGGGCCTGGGATCTTGAGCTTGAGGTATGCGTAGTGCAGCACCGCATTGAATTTGGCAAATGCGGTTCGTCCGAGCAGGGCGTGATAGCCACTGTGGAACGGGACTATGTCGAAGATTAACTCTTTGCTTCGGAAGTTATCCGGAGATCCAAAGACCACATCAAGTGTTACGGAGCCTGTACAGTTGGCTTCTACACCTGGTATAACGCCTTTAAAGGTCGTCCTTGTGGGCTTAATCCTTGATGGATCTATGCCCATTTTCCGCACTGCATCCTGGTAAAGCAGGTTCAGGCTACTGTTGCCGTCCATGAGGACTCTTGTGAGATGAAATTCGTCGATGATTGGGTCAAGAACCAATGCGGCAAAGCCGCCATGACAGATGCTAGTGGGGTAGTCCCTTCGATCAAAAGTGATCGGGCAAGAGGACCATGGGTTGAACTTTGGGGCGACTGGCTCCATCGCGTATACGTCCCATAGCGCACGCTTCCGCTCCTTCTTGGGAATGTGGGTTGCGTATATCATGTTCACCGTCCGCACTTGTGGGGGAAACCCCTTCTGTCCATTGTTGTTCGGCGGCCTGGGCTCCTCCTCGTCATCGCTATGCAGCCCCTTGTCTTTGTTTTCGGCTCTTAACTTGCCTGCCTGCTTGAACACCCAGCAATCCCTGTTGATGTGTGAGGGAGTCCTGGATTAGGGGGTGTTCGGATAGCCGAACTATACCTTCAGCCGGACTCCAGGACTATGAAGATATAAAGTTGAAGACTTCGTCCCGTGTCCGGAAGGATCTTTTCTTGGCGTGGAAGGCAAGCTAGGTGTGCGGATATTCAAGATCTCCTACGAATGTAACCGACTCTGTGTAACCCTAACCCTATCCGGTGTCTATATAAACCGGAGGGTTGTAGTCCGTAGGACAACCATCATCATACACAATCATACCATAGGCTAGCTTCTAGGGTTTAGCCTCCTTGATCTCATGGTAGATATACTCTTGTACTACCCATATCATCAATATTAATCTAGCAGGAGTAGGGTTTTACCTCCATCGAGAGGGCCTGAACCTGGGTAAAATAAAGTGTCCCTTGTCTCCTGTTACCATCCGACCTTGATGCACGGTTCGGGACCCCCTACCCGAGATCTGCCGATTTTGACACCGACAGTGTGATTGGCTGGCCTTTCGGGGGTGCCATGGATCTGGCACAAGCGGTCGAGTATTCGGTCCAAACTGGACGGGCCCTGAGTATTCTTTTTAAATGGCTTTTTCTGCTGACCGGATTTATAGCCTCTGAATCCGGCGTTGACTGCCGTATCTTCATTGCTGTCGCTGCTAACGCGGCGCTTTTTCTTATTTCGACGTGTCCTGCCACTTTTGTCCTTGGTATCCGAATTACCAGGGTTCTTTCATAAGTTGTTGCTGCGAGCTAGCCAGCTATCTTCGCCCGCGCAAAAGCGGGTCATGAGTGTCATGAGGGCTGCCATAGATTTCGGCTTTTCCTGTCCCAGGTGCTGGGCAAGCCACTCATCGCGGATGTTATGCTTGAAGGCTGCTAGGGCCTCTGCGTCCGGACAGTCGACTATCTGGTTTTTCTTTGTTGGGAACCGTGTCCAGAATTGCCTGGCCGATTCCTCTGGCTGCTGAATTATGTGGCTTAGGTCGTCGGCATCCGGTGGTCGCACATAAGTGCCCTGGAAGTTGTCGAGGAATGCGGCTTCCAGGTCCTCCCAAGAACCGATTGAGTCCATTGGCAGGCTGTTAAGCCAGTGTCGGACCGGTCCTTTGAGTTTGAGAGGGAGGTATTTGATGGCGTGTAGATCATCGCCACGTGCCATGTGGATGTGAAGGAGATAATCCTCGATCCATACCGTCGGATCTGTTGTGCCATCGTATGATTCGATATTTACGGGTTTGAAACCCTCTGGGATTTTATGATCATTTACTTCATCTGTGAAGCATAGTGGGTGTGCGGCGCCCCTATACTGGGCTATGTCACGACGCAGATCGGAAGAGCTATGTCTGTTGTGTTCGGCCCGGCCGGATTTATTGTGTCCGGAGTGAAGATCATCGTCACGTGTCGCCGGGCGCCTGCGCGATCCGTAGATCGATCTTGTTTGTCTTGCTTTATCCTCCAATACATCTCGCAGGTCTGGCGCATTTTCCCGTGCCTTGGTTGAGCGGCGTCGGGGCATGGTTTGGGTGGAGGTCCGACAGGCCTCTCTATCGTGGCCGCGAGGTGGCCGGTCTGCCATGTCGTGCGCTGGTGACGTAGGCGCTTCCTCCTCTGATCGGGGTAGCGGCTTGCACTTTGGGTAATTCTTGGAGGGGCGCTCGAGTTCATACTCTTCGGCCGCAAGGACTTCAGTCCATCTATCGGCTAGCAAATCTTGATCAGCTCTAAGTTGTTGCTGCTTTTTCTTTAGGCTGCTCGCCGTGGCTAAAAGCCTGCGTTTGAAACGCTCTTGTTCGGCGGGGTCTGATGGTACGACGAATTTGTCGTCATCGAGGCTTGCCTCGTCTTCGGAGGGAGGCATATAGTTATCATCCTCAACCTCTCGTTCTGCCGCTCTCTCATGAGGGCTGGTTTCTCCATCTTCCTGCGCCGAATCCTGTGAGTTGGGTGTTCTTCGGCGCTATCCGGGGTAGTATTATCTCCCATGCCGGAATCACCGTTTTTGCTTTGGTGGGATTTAGAGCGGCGCCGCTGACGCCGGCGCTTTGGCTGTTTCATGGAGGTGTCGTCCCCTGCTGTTCCATCGCCATCTCCATCTTTTGGAGCATCTACCATATATACGTCATATAACAAGGTGGCTGTCCAGCGCCCTACAGGTGATGGTTCTTGTTCGTCTCCTATTTCGTCGTCCATACCGTTGAAGTCTTCGGAGCCGAAGTCAAGCATGTCGGTTAAATCGTCGACAATGGCTACCAAGTGGGTGGTGGGTGGGCTTTGAATTTCTTCATCATCCGTATCCCATCCTCGCTGACCGTAATCTGGCCAGGGCTCTCCTGATAAAGAGAGAGACTTGAGAGAATTCAGGATGTCGCCAAAAGGCGAGTGCTGAAAGATGTCCGCGGCGGTGAACTCCATTATCGGTGCCCAATCGGCTTCGACTAGCAGGGGCGCGGGGGGTTTGGAGTTCGGGGAGGAGTCCGGACCCTCGGGGTCATGGGTCACGCGGAGTGCGGGGCTAGCGTTCGGCTCGATCGCCTTTGAGATCGCAGCCCCCGAGGTGACGTCCAACCGCTCATCCTCAATTAGCGCAGTAGGCTCCGAGTCAAGGGTCGGAACCAGTGCGTGTGCGGCCTCCAGGACACTGTTCGGAGGCAGAGCTAGATCGTGCCCCTCAAGATAGTGCGGCGCGCTTGGCTGTGGCTCGAACTCGTCGAAGATCAAGTCTCCACGGATATCCGCCGTGTAGTTTAAGCTTCCAAACCTGACTTGATGGCCAGGGGCATAGCTTTCGATCTGCTCCAGATGACCAAGCGAATTGGCCCGCAGAGCGAAGCCGCCGAAGACGAAGATCTGTCCGGGGAGAAAAGTCTCACCCTGGACCTCATCGTTGTTGATGATCAGAGGAGCCATCGGGCCTAAAGGCGACGACACAGGGGAACTCTCAATGAAAGCACCAATGTCGGTGTCAAAACCGGCGGATCTCGGGTAGGGGGTCCCGAACTGTGCGTCAAGGTCGGATGGTAACAGGAGACAAGGGACACGAAGTTTACCCAGGTTCGGGCCCTCTCGATGGAGGTAAAACCCTACTCCTGCTTGATTAATATTGATGATATGGGTAGTACAAGAGTAGATCTACCACGAGATCAATGAGGCTAAACCCTAGAAGCTATCCTATGGTATGATTGTGTATGATGATTCTGTCCTACGGACTACAACCCTCCGGTTTATATAGACACCGGATAGGGTTAGGGTTACACAGAGTCGGTTACAATGGTAGGAGATCTTGAGTATCCACATCGCCTAGCTTGCCTTCCACGCCAAGGAAAGTTCCATCCGGACACGGGACGAAGTCTTCAATCTTGTATCTTCATAGTCCAGGAGTCCGGCGAGGGTATAATCCGGCTACCCGAACACCCCCTAATCCGGGACTCCCTAACTCACATATATTCATGAAAACATAATAGGTTCAGATCTGAAATCATGGCACTCGGGCCCTAGTGACAAGCATTAAGCATAGCAAAGTCATAGCAACATCAATCTCAGAACATAGTGGATACTAGGGATCAAACCCTAACAAAACTAACTCGATTACATGATAGATCTCATCCAACCCATCACCGTCCAGCAAGCCTACGATGGAATTACTCACGCACGGCGATGAGCATCATGAAATTGGTGATGGAGGATGGTTGATGATGACGACGGCGACGAATCCCCCTCTCCAGAGCCCCAAACGGACTCAAGATCAGCCCTCCCGAGAGGTTTTAGGGCTTGGCGGCGGCTCCGTATCGTAAAACGCGATGAATCCTTCTCTCTGATTTTTTTTCTCCCCGAAAGTGAATATATGGAGTTGGAGTTGAGGTCGGTGGAGCGTCAGGGGGCCCATGAGGTAGGGTCTGGGCCCCCTGACGTGGATTTTTCTTCTGGTATTTTTCTTATTTTCCAAATAGATGTTCCTTGGAGTTTCAGGTCATTCCGAGAACTTTTGTTTCTGCACATAAATAACACCATGGAAAGTCTGCTGAAAACAACATTAGTCCGGGTTAGTTCCATTCAAATCATGCAAGTTAGAGTCCAAAACAAGGGCAAAAGTGTTTGGAAAATTAGATGCGACGGAGACGTATCAGATAGCAAGGTGGTGCTCAATTACCTCCCTGGGAACACTGGGGATATCAGATGGTTGCTAGGAAAACACATCAATATTCACCCGTAGGAAGGCAACGAGCACGCTTTCCTATTTGTCATTGAGGGTGGCACTGATAGTGAAAGTACCATCAGCGCCAGCCAGCCCTGCCGGTACCTTTTTCACAGCAGGTGCATCAACCTTGGATCTCTTGCTATTGGAACTCTCCGGCAAGTCATCAATAGGTGAAGCGTACTCCGAAGAGGTACGCTTCCCAGATTCCTTGCTGGTGTCCCTGTTAGCTTTCTTCTTTCCTTTACTTTCCTTGGCGGGAATAGCAGCTTCAGCAGCCTCTGTCGCGACTGCCTCCCAGTACATTTTGTCCACACAAATGATTGCATCCTTCTCGTCTGAAGAAATGGAAATGACGCCTATTGGCCCTGGCATCTTCAAGGTGTTGTAGGCATAGTGGGATGCCGCCATGAATTTGGCCAGAGCTGGGCGACCAAGGATTCCATTGTACAGCAGGGGGACGTCGACCACATCAAACACGACCTTCTCAGTCTGGTAATTCAACTCTCCCCCAAATGTCACCGGCAACGTGATCTTCCCCTTAGGATGACTCCTGCCGGGGTTGATTCCTTGAACGTGCCAGTGACCTTGAGCTCTTCCTTTGTTATCTGAAGTTTGCTAATGACCTTTGGAGAAATCAGATTCAACCTAGCACCACCGTCAACCAACATCTTTGTGACCTTGAGGTTGCAGATTGTTGGTGAGACCAACAACGTCAAGCACCATACCGTAGTGGTGCGGTCAGGGTGGTTCTCTTCGTAGAAGATGATGGGCTTGCAAGACCACTTGAGCGGCCTCCGAGAATCTGCCGCTGGTTCCATGGCATTGACTTCACGCGCCCACTGTTTTAGTTGGCGGTGAGAGGGGTGCAGAGATGCACCTCTGTCGATGCACAGGGCGTCAGTGGCTTTCTGGAATTCCTGATCGCTGGTTCCCTCTTCATCACCTCCATCGCTCTCATCGTTGCAATCCTCCTTCTCACGGCCTCTGGCGGGTTTTCCTTGATTCTGAGGAGCCTTGCTGGGGCGGTTTGCTCCGCCGCCTCAGCCCTTTCCCGCCAGCGCTGTTATGACCTTTTTCCTTATCACGCTTCTCATATTCAACCTTCTGCTTCTTGACAAGCTTCTCAACCTGATGACACTCCTGGAGATCGTGGCCCTTGGTCCAATGGATCTTGCAGTACGGCCCATCACCTTTCCCAGCCTTCTCAGCAGCTGCGGCTTCCCAGTAATCAGTGCACGCGGCAAATTCCTTGCTGGGTACCTCAGTCTTGGCCTTCTTGCTGGTACTAGTCCCGCCTGATCTCTCAATGGTCATTACTGCCTTATCCTTGCGCCTTTTATTGCGCTTCTTGTTCTTCTTCTTCTGACTGGTGGCCTCGTCATCATCCTCTGAGTCAATGTCGATGTCATCCTATTCTTCGGGGAGCCTCCTCCCCTCCTCTATTCGAGCACACTTATCCACCAGAGTGTAAAGCTCCTTCACAGTCTTGGGCAATCGAACATTCATCTTGGAACGTATTCGACGATTGCATACGTTGGACTGGAACGCAACTATCACAGCTGCCGGGTGGATGTCTGGAATACTTCTGTGGACTCGGCTGAACCTCTGCATGTACTTCCGCAAAGTCTCTCCTTCCTTCTTCAGGAGAGGCTGCAAGTTGCTGGGCCACCCTGGTTCTTGATGGCCACCCGTGAAGGCGCCAATGAACTCATGGCACAGGTCAACCCAGGTGGAAATGGAGTTATTTGGCAGGTGCATCAGCCAAGACCTCACATTTGGCTTGAGTGCCAAAGGGAAGTAGTTGGCGAACACCTTCTCATCTCTTCCTCCGGCAGCTTGAACAACAATAGTGTACATGCTCAAGAACTCTGACGGGTCCAGTCTCCTATCATACTTCTCTGGTATCTTTGGCTGGAACGTGCGAGCGGATGGCCAATGGACTTGCCGCAACTCACGGGTGAAGGCAGGGCATCCAGCCTCGAAAGGTAGGTACCCGCCTTCACCGAGCATGGGCTCGTCGACGTCGGTGCCATCACGCCTATCGGGCCGGCGATGGGTGTCGCGGCTTTGCTCGATGGTGATGTGTGAACCTCCCCTTTGCTTGTCCTCCAGGACCCACCGTTGGCCTTGACGCGCTCGAGGGTCATACGGAGCCATTGAGACGTTGTCGGGTTCTTGATCGCTTGGCTCCCGCACTGGTTGCCGAGGAGGGGACTACATTGTGGGATGGCCCCTTCTGGGACGTTGTCGTCCCTGGGAAGGCCGTGGCGGGCCAAATCGCTGTGATCCTCCCGCCTCGACGAAACCAATCAAGCTCTGAATGGTGGATCTCCACTCATCCATCTGATCGGCTACCGGCGGAAATCTCAACAGTAGTTGGGCCCGCGCCATGGCCTCCGAAGCGGTGCTTGGCATAGATGAAGATGAAGACTCTAACGTCGCCTGGCTCCTGACGGTGCCGGTAGTAGCTGCGTCGTGCTCTCGTTGATGTGAGCCAGTCACCAAGATGGCATGGTGACAAGGTGGAGGCGCTTGTGCACCAGCGGCTCCATTCGAACCATTGGCTGGTCCAGCTTGCTTTGGGGTGGTTGATAACCCACAAGTATAGGGGATCGCAACAGTTTTCGAGGGTAGAGTATTCATCCCAAATTTATTGATTCGATACAAGGGGAGCCAAAGAACATTTGCAAGTACTAGCAGCTAAGTTGTCAATTCAGCCACACCTGGAGATTAATTATCTGCAACTAAGTGATCAGTAGCAAAGTAGTATGATAGTTTTGATAGTAGTAGCAACATCAATAGTAACAGTAACAGTGAAAGCAATGATTTGTAGCAAGTGTAATAGCAACAGTAGCAATAGTAACTTAGTAGAAACAATATGAGAGAAATCCGTAGGCATTGGATCGATGAATTCGTTGGATGATATTCATCATATAACAGTCATAACCTAGGGCGATACAGCACTAGCTCCAGTTCATAAATATAATGTAGGCATGTATTCCGTAAATACTCATACGTGCTTATGGAAAGAACTTGCATGACATCTTTTGTCCTACCCTCCCATGGCAGCTGGGCCATATTGGAAACTAAGGGATATTAAGGCCTCCTTTCAATAAAAAACTCGAACAAGGCATTAACACATAGTGAATACATGAACTCCTCAAACTACGGTTGTCGGTGTCAAAACCGGCGGATTTCGGGTAGGGGGTCCTGAACTGTGCGTCTAGGCGGATGGTAACAAGAGACGAGGGACACGATATTTTACCCAGGTTCAGGCCCTCTTGATGGAGGTAAAACCCTATGTCCTGCTTGATTAATATTGATGATATGGGTAGTACAAGAGTAGATCTACCACAAGATCAAGGAGGCTAAACCCTAGAAGCTAGCCTATGGTATGATTGTTGTATGTTGGAGTTATGTCCTATGGACTAAAACCCTCCGGTTTATATGGACACCGGAGAGGGTTAGGGTTACACAAAGTCGGTTACAATGGTAGGAGATCTGAATATCCGTATCGCCAAGCTTGCCTTCCACGCCAAGGAAAGTCCCTTCCGGACACGGGACGAAGTCTTCAATCTTGTATCTTCATAGTCCAGGAGTCCGGCTGAAGATATAGTCTGGCCATCCGGACACCCCCTAATCCAGGACTCCCTCAGTAGCCCCTGAACCAGGCTTCAATGACGACGAGTCCGGCGCGCAGATTGTCTTCGGCATTGCAAGGCGGGTTCCTCCTCCAAGTTCTTCGTAAAAGTTTGTAAACACCAAGGGTAGTGTCCGGCTCTGCAAAATAAGTTTCCACATATTGCCATAGAGAGAATAATATTAACACAAATCTAATCTGCTGACGTATTCCGTAGCATGACATCACACTATGGCCAAGCCTTTATTCGGATCACTTTTACTCCCCCACCTCAGCGCGTTTCGCGAGGCGGTTTCCTTGGCACGTCTTGTCGAAACAGAGATCGTGTCCCCTTTACTTACGAGATTCTCATCAATACGGATGTGGGTAACCCAACCGCACCATTTATCACGGTGCTCGGGAGATAAGCGAGTTTTACCAGGCTGGTGGGGACGCATAGCCGCATCCGCCAATATAAGGGGATAAGGATCCACCTTTTTACCTACGCCTTCTTCCTCCTCTGCCTATCCATCTCCTGCGCACCCGAGCTCCAGCGCCCAAGTCTGCACTTCCCACCTCAACCTTCTCCAGCCATGTCCGGAGCGAGAGGCAAGTGGATGGTCTCCTCCTTTACGGAGGGCCATGTCAAAAATCTAAGGAAGGCTGGATACTTGTCAAATGACATTGCGCACCAGCTTCCCGAAAAGGGGCAGCTTCTCCCTACCCCAAGGCCCCATGAGAGGGTTGTATTCCTCCCCCATTTCCTCCGCGGACTGGGTTTTCCTCTCCACTCATTTGTCCGGCGGCTCATGTTCTACTATGGCCTAGATTTCCACGATCTGGCCCCGAACTTTGTCCTCAACATCTCGGCGTTTATCGTCGTGTGTGAGGCTTTCCTCCGCATCCGCCCCCATTTTGGCCTTTGGCTCAAGACTTTCAATGTCAAGCCGAAGGTGGTGCGCGGCAGCCAGGCGGAGTGCAGAGGCGCCATGGCGGGCAAGATGGCCAACGTCCTTTGGCTCGAGGGCTCTTTTGTGGAGACCCTGAAGGGGTGGCAGTCGGGGTGGTTTTACATCACCGAGCCGCGCGACCCTGAATGGGTTGTAGCCCCCGAGTTCCGATCCGGACCCCCTACGCGGCTCACGTCCTGGAAAGAGACGGGCCTATCATGGGGCAACGAGGAAGAGGTGACCGGACTGCAAACATGCATCCAATCCCTGGTGAACAAGCGGCTCAAGCTTGTCAATATAGTCCAGGTCATGCTCGTCCGCCGGATCCTCCCGTGTCAACAACGTGCTTTCACTCTGTGGGAGTTCGATCTGACGCAGCACCAAACCTTGAGCAGGCTCTTCGACCCAACGTACGAAGACGCCTGGAAGGTGCTATTCAAGGGCGTCGAAGCTCCCGCATCCGCATCCAAGGACCGCGGATTCAGCATGTAGCGTTCAGCTAGTGCGGTGAATTATCTTTACCTTTTACAGGAAATTTGTTTCTCATAGTTTGACTCTATGCGGGATCTAACCTCCCTTACCTTTGACAGGAGTGGCAGGCGAAGTCCGGACAGGTCAATTGTCCGGCCCCTTTGCCCGAAGACCCAGCAGATGCTCGTTTATCAAAGCTGCTGGCTCCGGCACCTTACGTGGTGCCGGAGAAGAAGGCCAAGAAGAAAGCCACGGGGACTCGAAAGAGTTCCCGGCGCCAGGAGGTGTCAGATTCGTCATCCGACAAATCCGAGACGCGCTCCTCCCGTAAAAACAAGGAGGAGGAAGAAGAAACCTCTCCCCCTCCAGCGTGGGGGAGGAAAGAAGAGGAAGGCCGCCCCAACAGGGGAGGCCGAAGGGTCCAAGAAGGGGAAGACCCTTACTCCGAACTACTCCTCCGACGCCGACGAGGGCGAAGAGGAGTGGCCGCAAAGGGCCAGGCGCCCGGCGGGATCGTAAGTATTCGGATACCAGAGTAACTCATAGCATTCCCTTGTTGCACAGCTGTTCCTTATGTCGAATGTAATTATGCAGTCCGCCCAAGGCCGGGCTCGACGAGTCGTCGAGCGGCTCCCTGGATTCATCGGACGTGAACTCAGTTCCGCCCGCTGCCACCCCCCGCACTGCGGACGACGCCGAAGTGGCGTCGCGACAAGCTCCAGGCCAAGCGGAGGTGGTCCTGGAGGAGCCACGAGGCAACCTTCCGGACTCCGGGAGTAAAGTGGACAAGACCCCCAGGGCTCCAAGTCCGGCTTTGAGCCGGACACCACGCCGGAATCTTCAATGGTTCCGGACCGCGGTAGGCGAACTCCTTCTAAGAGGAGCAAGCCTTCTGAGCCGGCGGCCTCCGTCCAACCGGAGGTGCCGGACAATCTGCTGGAGGTGCTTAACGGCGCCTCCATCGACGAGGAGCACCGTACTATTATGAGTACGGTGATCCAGAAGGTTCAGTCCGCTAAGAGCGGACTGACTGAAGCTTGTGCCAGCCTTCTAACAGGCTTCGAGGTAAGTAAGAATATGTAAAAATATTACCGCATAGACAGTAGCCCCTGATGCTATGTTTGGCGTTAGGAAAGAAAAGCCGAATAGAGGATCAAATAAATTTCGCAGGAGTCTAACAAAAAAGAGTCAATATGCATATGCAGGCTTCGCTGCTTGTGACCGCCGCACTAACTGCGGAGGTAGGCACCCTGAAGCAGGGTCTCGAGCGGTCCAAGCAAGAGCTCGGCCTGGCCAAGCGGCAGCTCGAGGAGAAAGAAGGTAAGAGATACCTTATAAAAATATATAAAAAGATGCAATTGCAAAAAATGACAGGATTATGCTACTTATTGCAGGGGCCACAACTGAGGTGGCGACCCTCAAGCAGGCGCTGTCCGAGGCCGAGAAGAGAGCGGCTTCAGAGCGCACCAAGCGGGAGAAATTTGAAGCGCAGGCCGGCGAGGCACAGCAAGAGCTTCAGGCTCTCATGACAAAACATGAGAGTTTGGAGCTTGACTCGAAGACGCGAGCGTCTGAGCTCACCGTGGCCATCGAGACTGCCAAGTCTGCCAAGGCTGAAGCCCAGAAGGCCCTCCAGGAATTGGATGCGGTGAAAAAGATAGCGGCGGGTAAGGCATTCTGTATGCAAAGCAGACATATAAAAGTAAGCTACTTGTTACTTACCCGAATCCGGAGCTCTCCAGGGGCGTTCGCAGATCTTCCCCGTAGCGTATCCGATGCCGCCGCTTTCTATCGAGCCGAAGAACGCAGCTCGACGGAGAAGGTGTTCTGGTCTCAGTATGCTGAGGCCGGACACCCTGTGCCCTTGAGCGACCAGCTGAAGCAGCTAGTCGAGCCCCACAAGGCGGCCGAACAGGCCATGAAGGGTTTCATAGTTCGGCTGTGGCCTGGAGAGGCCCTGCCTGGGAGCTACTTCGGACTGGTGCGGCGGCTGGTGGAGGCTTGTCCAAGGCTCGAGGTCAACAAGCGCTCCGTCTGCATCGAAGGAGCACAGAGGGCCCTTGCCCGCGCTAAGGTGCACCGGGGCAAGCTCGACGACGAGAAGCTTGTGAAGGACGGGCCTCCGCCGGGGAAGGAGCATCGCAAACCCGAGAACTATTATAAGGATGTTCTGAAGGGTGCCCGCCTTATGGCGGATGAATGTACCAAGGATGTAATTTTTGAATGAACTCGCTCGTATTATCCTGTGCGCTGAAAAGTTGTTCATTTGCGCTAAGCAATGCTTGTTGAATTTAAAATATTACTTTCTGTGCGGCCGTTTATCGAAAATTGAGAGATGGCCAGTCGTCGGCTTCTGCCCCCATGCCTCTAGTGCTGGGGTGTTCGGCATAAACCTGAGCGCTCTTTTTCCCATGTTTGGGTCCTTCGAGGGAGGCGCTCAGCACAACGAAAAAGGCAATCGGACTATAATGCTTGAACACTCTCACTTAGCCATATAACTCTATAATTTTAAATTTCGGCGAAGCCCCTAGTATTCGGAAGACCGAGTTCGGGGCACTATCCATGCCTTGGCCGGACAGAATCTGGTTCCTCGCTCTAAGCGGCATAAGTCTTTAAGGACCCGAAAAACCTCTCGAACAGCGACCGGTCTCTCACCTTATCATGACAGTCAGTTTTAGCTTTCTCTACTGAGGTGCTCAGCCTAGCTCAACTGGGGCACAATCGCAGTAGTTCTCCTAGTGCTACCTTAGCCGATATAGCGGAACGTAAGGCACCAAAACATAGGAGCCGGGCAAACCCAACTATTGACCCAAATCATGATTCGGAGCCGATGCATATAATGCTATAAGTTCGGGGTGCCGCACTTGTGAAAGTGTTCGGACTTTTCACACCATATTAAGGGGTACTGGAGCCCCTGGCGTATTTGCCGTACCACAGTGTACGGGTGCAACATGTCATTAGTGAACATATATATATAAAAAAGAGAGTAATGCAAAAGATAGACAAAAAGCTATGCATTGTTTATAAGAAGGCTCCTATCCAAGCAGAACGATACAAATAGTGCGATAAGCAAAAGAAATTGGACTATTTAACATGTCCTGTCCAGGGGCAGGCCACGGAATTGTATTTAAAACAGGTATACTGCTCGTAATAGAGACCACCTGGGAGTTCATAATGCGGCATGGCTTGTCTGCTTCCCTAGTTCTTGCATCGTTTGTGCGGCAGTTGAATTGCCGAACAGGTCATGCGAAGTATGGAGTCCTGAAAGTAAGAGAAAATAAAGGAAGAATTCGGCAGCCCCTAGTATGGTTTAAGCCATGTTCTGAGCGTGCCGTGATGGTGCCCCTTCCCCTGCGCCCATGGTACTTTGAGAGCGTAGTTATGTACGTGAAGCACTGTTTTTGCTATTTCACGAGGGCTGGGGTTGGGGCCGCATTGCTACGCCTACTCAGAACGTGCCAGGCGGTCCTGTTGTAGGTTACTCCGGGCGCGCTTGACAGTGTCCGGCTTTTTGAAGGCCGGACTAGCGAATTTCCTGGAGAGGCTGCTTTGTACTTCTACTGCGAGCACTGTCGTATGCTCCTCCGTTCGGAGGGAGCGTTCGGTGTTTCCATTGACCGTGATTACTCCTCGAGGGCCTGGCATCTTGAGCTTGAGGTATGCATAATGCGGTACCGCATTGAACTTTGCGAATGCGGTTCGTCCGAGCAGTGTGTGATAGCCACTTTGGAACGGGACTATGTCGAAGATTAACTCCTCGCTTCAGAAGTTATCCGGAGATCCGAAGACCACTTCAAGTGTGACTGAGCCTGTACAGTTGGCCTCTACACCTGGTATGACGCCTTTAAAGGTTGTTTTGGTGGGCTTAATCCTCGAGGGATCTATGCCCATTTTCCGCACTGTGTCCTGGTAAAGCAGGTTCAGGCTGTTGCCGCCGTCCATAAGGACTCTTGTCAGATGAAATCCGTCAATAATTGGGTCTAAAACCAATGCGGCAAACCCGCCATGACGAATGCTAGTGGGGTGGTCCCTTCGATCAAAAGTGATCGGGCAGGAGGACCATGGGTTGAACTTTGGGGCGACTGGCTCTAGTGCATATACGTCCCGTAATGCATGCTTCCGCTCCCTCTTGGGGATGTGGGTTGCGTATATCATATTCACCGTCCGCACTTGCGGGGGAAAACCCTTCTGTCCACTGTTGTTCGGCGGCCTGGGCTCCTCCTTGTCGTTGCTACGCAGCCCCTTGTCTCTATTATCGGCATTTAACTTGTCTGCCTGCTTGAACACCCAACAATCCCTGTTGGTGTGATTGGCTGGCCTTTCGGGGGTGCCATGTATCTGGCACAAGCGGTCGAGTATTCGGTCCAAACTGGACGGGCCCTGAGTATTTCTTTTGAATGGCTTTTTCCGTTGACCGGATTTGTAGCCCGGAATCCGGCATTGACTGCCGTATCCTCGTTGCTGTCGCTGTTCATGCGGCGTTTTTGCTTGTTTCGGCGCGACCTGTCACTTTTGTCCTTGGTATCCGAATTACCAAGGTTTTTGGTTAAGTTATTGCTGCGAGCTAGCCAGCTGTCTTCTCCCGCGCAAAAGCGGGTCATGGGTGTCGTGAGGGCTGCCATAGATTTCGGCTTTTCCTGTCCCAGGTGCCGGGCAAGCCACTCGTCGCGGATATTATGCTTGAAGGCTGCTAGGGCCTCTACGTCCGGACAGTCGACTATTTGGTTTTTCTTTGTTAGGAACCATGTCCATAATTGCCTGGCCGATTCCTCTGGTTGCTGAATTATGTGGCTTAGGTCAACAGCGTCCGGTGGTCGCACATAGGTACCCTGGAAATTGTCGAGGAATGCGGCTTCCAGGTCCTCCCAAGAACCGATCGAATTTGTTGGCAAGCTGTTAAGCCAATGTCGGGCTGGTCCCTTAAGTTTGAGTGGGAGGTACTTGATGGCATGTAGATCATCGCCGCGGGCCATGTGGATATGAAGGAGATAATCCTCGATCCATACCGCAGGATCTGTTGTGCAATCATATGATTCAATGTTGACGGGTTTGAAACCCTCAGGGATTTTATGATCCATTACTTCATCTGTGAAGCATAGTGGGTGTGCGGCGCCTCTGTATTGGGCTATATCACGACGCAGCTCGAATGAGCTTTGTCTACTGTGTTCGGCCCGGCCGGATTTATTATGTCCAGAGTGACGATCCCCGTCACGTGCCGTAGGGCGCCCACGCGATCCGTAGATCGATCTTGTTTTTCTTGCCTTGTCCTCCAGTATCTCTCGCAGGTCTGGCGCATTTTCCCGTGCCTTAGTATGTTTTAAGCGGCGCCGGGGTGCGGATTGAGTGTAGGGCCGAAAGGCCTCTCAGTCGCGGCCACGAGGTGGCCGGTCGGCCATGTCATGCGCTGGTGATGTAGGTGCTTCCTCCTCTAATTGGGGTAGCAGCCTGCGCTTTGGGTAACTCTTGGAGGGGCGTTCGAGTTCATACTCTTCGGCCGCAAGGACTTTAGTCCATCTGTCGGCTAGCAAATCTTGATCAGCTCTAAGCTGTTGTTGCTTTTTCTTGAGGCTGCTTGTCGTGGCCATGAGCCTGCGTTTAAAACGCTCTTGTTCGGCGGGATCCTCTGGCATGACGAATTCGTCGTCGTCGAGGCTTGCCTCGTTTTCGGAGGGAGGCATGTAATTATCATCCTCAACCTCTCTGTCTGCCGCTCTCTCGCGAGGGCTGGCTTCTCTGTCCTCCTGTGCTGAATCTTGCTGGAGGGGGTGCTCTTCGGCGCTATCCGGAGTATTATTATCTCCCGTGCCGGAATCACCGTTTTTCCTTTGGCGGGATTTAGAGCGGCGCCGCTGACGCCGACGCTTGGGGTGTTTCTTGGATGTGTCATCCCCCGCTGTTCCGTCGCCCTCTCCATCTTTTGGAGTGTCCACCATATATATGTCATATGACGAGGTGGCCTTCCAGCGCCCTACAGGTGCTGGTTCTTGGTCGTCTCCTGCATCGTCGTCCATACCGTCAATGTCTTCGAAGTCGAAGTCGAGCATGTCGGTTAAGTCGTCGACAGTGGCTACGAAGTGGGTGGTGGGTGGGCTTTGAATTTCTTCATCGTCCGTGTCCCAACCTTGCTGACCGTAGTCCGGCCAGGGCTCTCCTAATAAAGAGAGAGACTTTAGCGATTTCAGAATGTCACCGAAGGGCGAGTGCTGTAAGATGTCCCCAGCGGTGAACTCCATGATCGGCGCCCAATCGGATTCGATCGGCAGGCGCGCGGAGGGCTCAGAGTCCAGAGAGGAATCCGGCCCCTCGGAGTCACAGGCCTTGCGGAGTGCGGGGCTGGTGTTTGGCTCGATCGCCTTTGAGATCACAACCCCCGAGGCGGTGTCCAACCACTCATCCTCGATTGGCGCAGTAGGCTCCGAATTAAGGGTCGGAACCGGAGTGTGTGCGGCCTCCAGGGCACTGTTCGGCGGCAGAGCTAGATCATGCTCATCGAGACAGTGCGGCGCGCTTGGCTGTGGCTCGAATCCATCGAAGATCAAGTCTCCGCGGACGTCTGTCGTGTAGTTTAAACTTCCAAATCTGACCTGATGGCCAGGGGCATAGCTTTCGATCTGCTCCAGGTGGCCAAGCGAATTGGCCCGCAGTGCGATGCCGCCGAAGACGAAGATCTACCCGGGAGAAAAGTCTCACCCTGGACCACATCGTTGTTGATGATCAAAGGAGCCATCGGGCCTAAAAGCGACGACACAGAGGAACTCTCAATGAAAGCACCAATGTCGGTGTCAAAACCAGCGGATCTCAGGTAGGGGGTCCCGAACTGTGCGTCTAGGCGGATGGTAACAGGAGACGAGGGACACGATGTTTTACCCAGGTTCGGGCCCTCTTGATGGAGGTAAAACCCTACGTCCTGCTTGATTAATATTGATGATATGGGTAGTACAAGAGTAGATCTACCACGAGATCAAGGAGGCTAAACCCTAGAAGCTAGCCTATGGTATGATTGTTGTATGTTGGAGTTGTGTCCTACGGACTAAAACCCTCCGGTTTATATAGACACCGGAGAGGGTTAGGATTACACAAAGTCGGTTACAATGGTAGGAGATCTGAATATCCGTATCGCCAAGCTTGCCTTCCACGCCAAGGAAAGTCCCTTCCGGACACGGGACAAAGTCTTCAATCTTGTATCTTCATAGTCCAGGAGTCCGGCTGAAGATATAGTCCGGCCATCCGGACACCCCTAATCCAGGACTCCCTCAACGGTCATCACCGGGAAGTGTCTGTCCCGACTATTGTCACTCCGGGGTTGCCGAATCATAACACGTAGTAGGTGACTATAACTTGCAAGATCCGATCTACAACATAGGTATAATGGTGATAACATAAATGGTTCAGATCTGAAATCATGGCACCTGGGCCCAAAGTGACAAGCATTAAGCATGGCAAAGTCATAGAAACATCAATCCAGAACATAATGGATACTAGGGATCAAGCCCTAACAAAACTAACTCGATTACATGATGAATCTCATCCAACTCCTCACCCACCAGCGAGCCTATACGAAGGAATTACTCACTCCCAGTGGGGAGCATCATGGAATTGGCGATGGAGAAGGGTTGGTGATGACGAAGATCAAAGATTCCCTTCTCCGGAGCCCCAAACGGACTCCAGATCTGGCCTCCCGATGAAGAACAGGAGGTGGCAGCGTCTCCGTCTCATGAAACGCGATAATTCTTCCTCCCTGATTTTTTCTCCGAACAGGAGGTGATGTCAGTTTCAGGGTCTCTGGGGCCACCAGGTGGGGATAGCCCACCTGGGCGCGCCTGGAGGGGGGCGCGCCCTGGTGGGTTGTGCCCACCTAGGTGCCCCCTCAAGTGGTTCTTGGCACGAGAAATTCTTATTTATTGGATGAAAATCCTCGCAAAGTTTCATTCCAATCCGAGAACTTTTATTTCTACAGAAAAACAACACCATGGTAGTTCTGCTGAAAACAGTGTCAGTCCGGGTTAGTTTCATTCAAATCATGCAAACTAGAGTCCAAAACAAGAGGAGAAGCATTAGGAAAAGTAGATATGATGGAGATGTATCAAATCCCCCAAGCTTAAACCTTTGCTTGTCCTCAGGCAATTCAGTTGATAAACTGAAAGTGAAAAAGAAAAACTTTTATGAACTTTTTTGCTATTGTTTACATAAATAAGCTTAAACAGCACCCAGGTTTTCAGCCAAGATTATAACTAACCATGTCGACTACAACTCTTAAAAATTATATTAACTCATATCAATGACATAATTAGCTAGCGAGCAATAATAAGATATCTCAAACAACAACATGTTGTCAAAATAACCATGATATAATATGACAATAGTGGTATCTCACTAGCCCTTTCTGAGACCGCAAAACATAAATGCAGAGCACCTCCAAAGTTCAAGTAGCGACTAAACATTGTAATGCATGGTAGAAAAGACCCAGTCATAATGCACCCAACATTAGCTACACACAATTCATGAGGATGAAAATAGTGCTCTCAAGTTCTGGCGCTTATTTGAGAAGGTGATGTCACAACATAAAAGTAAATAGATAGTCCCTTCGCAGAGGAAGATTTGCAGCAGTGCCAGAGCTCAAGTTTTTAAAACAGAGGTAAATGAAATTTTGAGAAATGCACCCTTCTTGTTTACTTCATGACCATTAGTTGCCGGTATCTTCCATGCTAAACATTAGTGGCGGTTCCCAAGCGATAAAAGTAAAGGTATACTCCCCCTCCACCAACAATCACACTCCATGGCTTGTCCGAAACAACGGGTGCTGTCCATACCAACAACAGTCCCGGGGGAGTTTTGTTTAATTAATTGCAATTTGAGTTCGGGACTGGGAATCCCTACTACCGCCCCTCTTGTGCAAGGATGAGTGAATAAACACTCATCATGAGAATAACCCGCTTAGCATGGAAGATAATGACTACCTCCTATCACTCTATGAACAATCCAGGCACAAAAAAAGGATATTTATTTGAAGTTTTTATAGGTGGCACATGCAAATTTACTTAGGACGGCAGGTTAATACGGCATATAGGTAGGTATGGTGGACTCATCTGGAATAACCTGGGTTTTAGGTTTTTGATGCACAAGCAGAATTCCCGCTTAGTACAGGTGAAGACTAGCAAATAGGTTGAGAAGCGGCCAGCTAGAGAGCGAAAACGGTCATGAACATGCATTATGCATAAGTAACATTGGATACTAGCATGAGTAGGATATGAACACCATGAACATAAAAATCATAGAGGCTATGTTGGTTTTGATTCAACTACATGCATGAACATGTGCCAAGTCAAGCCACTCGAACATTCAGAGGAGGATACCATATCATCATACTACATCATAATCATTTTAACGCAATGTTGACATCCAAGATAAATCATTATCCACTACTTAAGCATGGCATGAGAAACTATAATCTCTAATCGTCATTGCAAACATGATTGATCATAATAGGCTGAATCATGGATACTAGGTTAAACATATTTACAAAAATAGAACAAGTTGGGTTCATACCCGTTTCTCTCTACCACAGCCAGTTCATCAAATATCGTCATTATTGCCATTCACTTGCGCAATCGAATGATTTGAAAATAATAGTAGTGCAAGAGTGTCGTGGACTAAGCCGGAATCTGCAAACATTTTATTCAAGAGGAGAAGAGAAAGTAATATGGGCTCTTTGTTAGATCAACAACAATGCATATGAGAGCCACTCAACATTTTCATCGTGGTCTTCTCCTTGGTATGACTCAATAGAAAGAAAAGGAAATTCAGAGAAACACACTGAAATATTTTTCGAGTTTTTTGTTTTTTGTTGAACAAGCAAATAAAAGGGAAAAGCAAAAACGAGAAAAGCTATTTACAGGGGAAAGCTCCCAACAAGTAAAAGGAGAACAAGGAAATCTTTTTGGGTTTTATTTTTAGTACTACAACAATTTAAACTAGGAAGAAAAACCGAGAAGAAGTAGGAAATATATTTTGGATTTTCTCAAAGTTTTTCAAACACACAAGAAGAAAGCGAGAAAATAAATTTAGCATGGATAATACATTGAAAGAGTGTGGACACCGACAACTGAAATGAAATGTGTGAACATGAATGTAATGTCAGTCGAAATATGTACTCCCCCAAGCTTAGGCTTTTGGCCTAACTTGGTAATCACCGTCAGTAGCCGGCATAGTGGTCGGAGTGATAGCTCGTGGAGGCTCTAGGTGCATATGCCTCAGCCCACCGTGTAGCCACAGCTGTCGCTTTATGAGCTCGGGCCTCACTTCAAGAACATAATATCTTCCCTTACTGTGAACATCAAAGAGAGTAGTGTCCACAACAGAACTTTTATTAAACAACAGGTTATAAGTGAAATTATGGGGTTCGCCACTAAGGATCTTATGACATTTCATAGCATCAAACTCCAAGTACTGCATGGGTAAAATAGGGTCATAAGGCCAAGGTGAAACACCCAGCTCTCTTGCTAAGCGTGTGGCATAAATTCCACTGTAAATATCCACTACTAGCGTTGTGTTCCAACCTGCATGCAACAATCGCTCCAAGATTATAACTTTTGTCACCGGTGAGAGCGGTGCATATGAGGCTCAAGTCTGGAGCATAGAGTGTACTACAATCTTGTTTGCCTACAATGCATTTTCCATTAAATAATGTGAAGTACTAGATTGAGGGAAAATGAATGCTCTTTATTCTACCTTGTGTCACTCCCCTAGTCTCACCATAGCAAAGACTAGTCAAGAATATCTCAAACTCAGAACTTGGTGGTTCGTCAAGCGAACCCCAGAATGGGATTTTGCAGCAGTAGGCAAATCTCTCTAGAGATATGGTAAATTGATTTTCATACAGTTTAAATGAAACCCTAGACTCGCGGGGATGGAATTTAAATCCCTTGGTAAATGATTCAGTGAGGTTGAGGTGTTGGTTGCCCTTATCAAAAGTGTAGGGACCGAGCTCGGCATTGTGAACATATTGCTCAAATTCTTCCTTAATGCCCACACGCACCATATAATCATTGCATGGCCATAAGCATGATTTGGTGGCGGCATCTCATATGAAACTTTCACTTGGTTCAACATAAGACCGATGATCGGAGCTGCTACTAGAAGATGCCTCGAGGACCTCCTCCTCAAAGAACACCTTCCAAAGAGGTTCATCATATTCACGTACAATTTTCTGGAAAAAAAATTGGGTCACAAAATTTTGTTAACAAAACTTCACAACATTGAAAGCAACTACTCATTGGTATGCATAGAGGCCATATCAAGCACTCAAACTACTTAGAACCCTAAGAATTCAACATGCAAGCTCATCTACAGCAGCACCAAAAGTAACTGATTATTCAAAATATAAACCACTAAAGCAAAAACTAATTGGACCAATGGAGGAGTCACATACCAAGCAACAATCCCCCAAAACAGTTTCAGAAATGGAGCTTCGAGCAAAGAGATCCAAATCCACGGGTTTGAGAGCAAGAACATATGAGAGAGAGAGAGCAATGGCGATTTTTTTCTGGAGGTAGGTGATGATGTGGGATGAAGAGATAAGTGAGGGGGCCCACGTGGGGACCACAACCCACTAGGGCGCGCTTGGGGGTCCTAGCGCGCCCAGGTGGGTTGTGTCCACCTGGTGCACCTCCCTCTGATGTTATTTGCACCAAAAATTCTTAAATATTCAGAAAAAAATTGTATTAAATTTTCAGAGCATTCTGAGAATTTTTTTTGGGTCATTTTTTCATTGGACGGGAAAATCTGAAAACAGACAAAACATAGCATTTTATTTTATTTAACTAATAAAAATAGGAAACAAAAGGTAGGGACAAAAGGTAGTGCTCACTAAATTCATCGCCTTCATACCTCTAAAAAATGATGCATTAATAAGGTTGATCAAGTCTTATTAATAACCACTTTCGATTAGCATGAAATCGAAGAACTTTCGTAAATCACTAGTTACCTCAACGGGGTATGAATGTCCCCAAAAATAAGCATTTCATATTTCTTTTGGCAGTAGGTAGAGGTAGTTGAAAACTTCCAATAGTGATGCCAGAGATTTTTCAATAACATTAATACCATTCACTTGGAATTGTTTCTTCGGAAAGTGCACCGTATGCTCATTACCATTGATATGAAAAGTGACCTTGATTTTATTGCAATCAATAATAACCCCTGCAGTATTCAAAAAGGGTCTACCAAGGATAATCAACATGTTGTCGTCCTCGGGCATCTCAAGTATAAAAAAGTGAGTCAAGATAGTAACATTAGCAACAACAACGGGCACATCCTCACAAATACTGATAGGTATGGCAGTTGATTTATCAGTCATTTGCAAAGATATTTCAGTAGGTGTGAGTTTATTCAAATTAAGTCTTTTACATAAAGATAAAGGCATAACACTAACACCAGCTCCTAAATCACATAAAGTAGTTTTCACATAGTTTCTTTTGATGCAGCACGGTATAGTGGGGATTCCCGGATCTCCGAGTTTTTTAGGTACTCCATCTTTAAAAGTATTATTAGCAAGCATGGTGGAAATTTCAGCTTTCGGTATTTTTCTCTTGTTGGTGATGATGTCTTTCATGTACTTTGCATAAGGAGGCATTTTTCAAGATATCAGTCAAGCGAGTACGCAAAAAGACTGGCCTAATCATTTCAGCAAAGCGTTCAATTTCTTCATCATCTTTCTTTTTAGTTGACTTAGGTGGAAAGGGCATAGGTTTTTGAACCCATGGTTCTCTTTCCTTCACATGCTTTCTAGCAACAAAGTCCCTTTTATCATATCTTTTATTCTTGGGTTGTGGATTATCAAGATCAACTGTTGGCTCTATCTCAACATCATTGTGTGGTTCTTTATTATTTGTTTGAGGGTCTTCATGAACCTCCTCATTATCTTTTTCATTATTAGAAGTTGAGTGTTCATTACCAGATTGAGCTTTAGTGTCAGAGATAGAAACTTCCTTATCATTATCAGGAGGTTTTTCTACTTCAGGTTCACTAGAGGCATGCAAAGTCCTATCACTTTTCTTCTTCTTTTTCTTTTTAGAAGGACTAGGTGCATCAGTGTTAACTCTTTGAGAGTCTTGTTCAGTTCTTTTTGGGTGTATCTCTGGGTAAAGTGGTTCCTGAGTCATTCTACCTCCTCTAGTCATTACTCTAACAGCATGATCATTGAGATTATTATTCATTTCATCAGGCAACTCTCTTTGAGATTTAGCAACTTGTTCTAATTGAGTTTGAACCATAGAGGCATGTTTCCCTACACCTCTAACATCATTTGAGATTCTAAATAACAAGTCACTCAAGCGAACAATCATATCAAAATTGTATTTCAATTGTTTCATAACATTTGCATTGAAGTGATCTTGTTTCCTAATATAATTTTCAAACTCATAAAGGCATTGTCTAGGATGCATGTTGTGAGGATTATCATTATCATTGAATTTCATTAGAGAATTTACCTCTACTACCTTAGGTAGTGGTGGTGTATCGAGCCCATGTATTTCTTCAATAGGAGGTAAATTTTTTACATCCCAAGCCTTAATACCTTTTTCCTTCATAGATTTCTTTGCCTCTTTCATATCTTCAGGACTGAGATATAAGATACCCCTCTTCTTCGGAGTAGGTTTGAGTGGTGGTTCGGGAAGAGTCCAATCATCATAATTTTTCAATATGTTATTCAATAATTCTTCAGCTTGTCCAATAGTTCGTTCCCTGAAAACACAACCAGCAGAACTATTTAGGAAATCCCGATAAGCATCGATTAGTCCATTACAGAAGATATCAAGTATCTCATTTTTCTTAAGAGGATGATCAGACAAAGCATTAAGTAATTGGAGAAGCCTCCCCCAAGCTTGTGGGAGACTCTCTTCTTCAATTTGCACAAAGTTAAATATTTCCTGTAAGGCAACCTGTTTCTTATGAGCAGGAAAATATTTTTTAGAGAAGTAATAAATCATATCCTGGGGACTACGCACACAACCAGGAGCAAGAGTATTATACCAAGTCTTAGCATCACCCTTTAATGATAACAGAAATAATTTGAGAATATAATAGTAGCGAGTTTTCTCATCATAAGCAAAAAAGAGTGGCTATGTCATTCAACTTGGTAATATGTGCCACGAGTTTCATAACCATGGAAAGGATCAGATTCAACCAAAGTAATTAACACTAGGTCGACAGAGAATTCATAATCCTTACCATCAACAAAGATAGGTGAAGTAGCAAACTGAGGATCACATTTCATTTTAGCATTCAAAGTCTTTTCTTTGTACTTGCATAATAATTTCTCTAGATCATCTCTATCCTTACAAGCAAGAATGTCTCTAGTTGTCTCCTCATCCATAACACAACCTTCCGATACCTTTGGCAATTCATATCTAGCAGAACTAGGTGTAAAATGTGTTTCAAGATTTTCAGTTTCAACAATTTCATCAGTTTTGGATTCTCAAAAGCTTTAGTTCTAGCAAGTTGTTCATCAATAAATTCACCTAGTGGCACATTATCATCAAGCAAGGTACTAGCATCATCATAAGCATTATCCATAGCAGAAGTAGCATCATCAATAACTTGTGACATATCAGGATTAATAGCATGTGGTGGTGTTGCAAGTTTACTTATAACAGAAGGTCAATCTGAAGTGGAGTTGGATGGCAGTTCCTTACCTCCCCTCGTCTTAGAGGGAAAAATCTTAGTCTTGGCGTCCTTCAGATTATTCATAGTGATACTGTGATAATAATCCCAAGTGTCTCCACAAATATAGCTATGCTCCCCGGCAACGGCGCCAGAAAAAGATCTTGATAACCCACAAGTACAGGGGATCGCAACAGTTTTCGAGGGTAGAGTATTCAGCCCAAATTTATTGATTCCACACAAGGGGAGCCAAACAATATTTGCAAGTATTATCAGCTGAGTTGTTAATTCAATCACACCTAGAGATTAATTATCTGCAGCAAAGTGATCAGTAGCAAAGTAGTATGATAGTTTTGATAGTAGTAGTGACAGCAATAGTAACAGTAATAGTGATAGCAATGATTTGTAGCAAGTGTAATAGCAACAGTAGGAGTAGTAACTTAGTAGAAACAATATGAGAGAAACTCACAGGCATTGGATCGGTGAATTCGTTGGATGATATTCATCATATAACAGTCATAACCTAGGGCGATACAGCACTAGCTCCAGTTCATAAATATAATGTAGGCATGTATTCCGTAAATAGTCATACGTGCTTATGGAAAGAACTTGCATGACATCTTTTGTCCTACCCTCCCATGGCAGCTAGGCCCTATTGGAAACTAAGGGATATTAAGGCATCACCGGGAAACTAAGGGATATTAAGGCATCAATAGAAAACTGGAACAAGGCATTAACACATAGTGAATACATGAACTCCTCAAACTACAGTCATCACCGGGAAGTGTATGTCCCGACTATTGTCACTCCGGGGTTGCCGGACCATAACACGTAGTAGGTGACTATAACTTGCAAGATCAGATCTAGAACATAGATATAATGGTGATAACATAAACGGTTAAGATCTGAAATCATGGCACCCGGGCCCAAAGTGACAAGCATTAAGCATGGCAAAGTCATAGCAACATCAATCTCAGAACATAATGGATACTAGGGATCAAGCCCTAACGAAACTAACTCGATTACATGATGAATCTCATCCAACTCCTCACCGACCAACGAGCCTACGAAGGAATTACTCACCTCCGGTGGGGAGCATCATCGAATTGGCAATGGAGAAGGGTTGGTGGTGACGAAGATCGAAGATCCCCCTCTCCGGAGCCCCAAATGGACTCCAGATCTGGCCTCCCGATGAAGAACAGGAGGTGGCTACGGCTCCGTCTCGTGAAACGCGATAATTCTTCCTCCCTGATTTTTCTCCGAAAATATGATTTTATAGCGTCGGTTTCAGGGTCTGCAGGGCCGCCATGTGGGGACAACCCACCTGGGTGCGGCTGGAGGGGGGCGCCCTGGTGGATTGTGCCCACCCACGTGCCCCCCTCCGGTGGTTCTTGTCTCCAGAAATTCTTATTTATTGAATAAAAAATCCTCACAAAGTTTCCTTCCAATCCGAGAACTTTTATCTCTGCACAAAAACAACACCATGGTAGTTCTGCTGAAAACAGTGTCAGTCCGGGTTAGTTTCATTCAAATCATTGAAATTAGAGTCCAAAACAAGAGGAAAAGCACTAGGAAAAGTAGATACGAAATAGACGTATCAGTGGTGCATGTCCTACGGTCGCGCCCGCAACGGGGGTGGCCGGGGGATTGCGATTCGCCCCAGAGCGAGTGTCGCTGCTGTGGCTGGGATGTTATCTTTCTCTGGTGTCGCCTGCTCTCGCTTCGACCATAGGGGTGGCGGTGATGACGATGCCTGCGGCGACCATGTCCCCCGCAGCGTACGCATCTCCACGCGTCCCCGCAGCCCCCGCGGTGTTGGTGATCGCATGCGGCGGGGCCTTCGAGGAAGACGGCTGAGCAGCGGCACCGGGTGAGGGAGTCCTGGACTAAGGGGTCCTCGGGCGTCCGGCCATAGGCCGGACTGATGGGCTGTGAAGATACGAAGATCGAAGACTGCACCCGTGTTCGGATGG
Source organism: Aegilops umbellulata (assembly GCA_032464435.1). Taxonomy (NCBI): domain Eukaryota; kingdom Viridiplantae; phylum Streptophyta; class Magnoliopsida; order Poales; family Poaceae; genus Aegilops; species Aegilops umbellulata. The sequence continues at coordinate 342,892,368 of CP136056.1, read as the reverse complement.
GACTCTCGTTGGGGTGGAAGGCAAGCTTGGCGACCGAATATGTAGATTCCTTTCTTTGTAACCGACTTTGTGTAACCCTAGATCCTTCCAGTGTCTATATAAACCGGAGGACTTAGCTCGGAAAAGGGACAATCATTACCATAGTCATACAGGCTAGACTTCTAGGGTTTAGCCATTACGATCTCGTAGTAGATAAACTCTTGTAATACTCATATTCATCAAGATCAATCAAGCAGGAAGTAGGGTATTACCTCCATAGAGAGGGCCTGAACCTGGGTAAACATTGTGTCCCCTGTCTCCTGTTACCATCGACCTTAGACGCATAGTTCGGGACCCCCTACCCGAGATCCGCCGGTTTTGACACCAACATTGGTGCTTTCATTGAGAGTTCCACTGTGACTTTGACGACACGATCGATGACTCTCCTCGTCCTTAAATACAATATCACCGCCGGAAGAGAAATGACCCCAGGCCAAACCCTCCGGCTGGGCGGCTTCACCATGACCGCCCGTTCGGCCGTTAAGCCGACGATGACCTCTCGGGCCATCGAAAATCCCCTTCATATCGACCCCAAACACTCCAAGCAGATGGATCTGGTGGAGTTTTCATCTTTAAACGAGCTCCTTGATCGCATCGCCGCTCTGGGAATCGCCACGGATTACGATCGGATCGGGCTTAAACCCGACCAAAGAGAAATCAAATCTCCACTGGTCACCCACCAGATAGAGGTAATCGAGGAGCAAGACGGCGACTTTTCCCATATACTGAAGACGGACTATGTCCGGATCGCCGACCCTATAAAGCCGGATACCCACCAGCAAAAGGAGGTGACCGGCCTTCCGAACATAGAATCGGATGGCAGACATAAGCAACCAGAAGATACTCCGGAACCCGGACTGTTAAGTATGGAAAACCCTTAGACTTCGGATCATCGATCGGGTCAGGGTCCGGATCCAATTCCACCCACCCGCCCAGGCATAAGTGTTCTCATGAGCATACAACACCAGTCTTAGGAAACGGTCCACCACTTCTGGGCCAGATTCCTCCTTGTCAACAACAAGGTTAAAGATTGCCGCGATGAGGACGCGATATCAGCATTCTGCAACAATTGCACGAACGAAGGAATCCTCAATGCCATTAATCGCCGCCGCATACTACACTTCACGGATTTGGCAACTATCATACAGAAGTACGGCGCAATGGAAAGTGCCTCGAAAGATCAGGCAGCTTGTTGGGAGCCATCGGTCCCAACTCAGCCGCTAGTCCAGGCGAAAAGGGCGCATCCCCGTGACACGCCCAGTCCAATAGCCAAAAAATATAAACCCATTACGCGGCACGAAACCGTTCTGGAGGGATGGCTCGATGGCCCATGAAAAATACACACAACACCGGACACCATACCAACCCACAGCCTTAGAGCATGTTGGATACTCCGGCAGGTAGCCAAAAGTGGCGAGGACATCCTTACCAAAAACACCCCAGAGCAACACCTCCAGAAGAAGACGACCCCAGAGTATTGACGGTCTTCGGGACATTCGCTTCAAAGAATAAGCGCAAAAGGGCACTCCACGACCTTGCTGAAGTCTGTCAAATCGTCGCTATAAACCCTTGGAACGACACGGCTATAACCTTTAATGCCGGTACAGGACAGTCCGGGCACCAGCCGCATTAGTACTCAGTCCCATCATGGACGGCTTTCGACTCACCAAGGTCCTCATGGACGGCGGCAGCGGACTAAACCTCATCTATGAGGATACATTTCACAAGATGGAAATAGATAGAAGCCGCATCGAGCAAAGCAGTATGACCTTCCGAGGAATCATTCCCAGTCGGGAGGCGCGGTGTGCGGGAAAAATCACACTTGACGTGGTATTCGGCACGCCGGAGAATTAACGGTCTAAAGAAATAACCTTCTAAGTGGATCCTTTCAGCAGCGGATACCATGCCCTGTTGGGGCGAGATGCTTTTACATGCTTCCAAGCTATACCTCATTACGGGTACATGAAGCTCAAAATGCCTGGACCAAACAACATAATCACCCTTGTAAGTGATCCGGACATAGCACTCCGCGCCGAAAACAAAACCGCACCCCTGGCCCTTGAGGCATTATCTGAAGCCTCCGCGGCCGAAGAATTAACCGCACTGCGCTCCACGGTGGATAGGGACGATGTGATTTTAGACAAACGACCCAAATCCACCTCCTTCAAACCGGCAGAAGAAATAGTCAAGTTCTAGGTCCACCCAACGGACCCCAAGAAGACAACATCTATTGGGGCACAACTAGACCCAACGATCGACGCCGCGCTACGGGATTTCCTTCATGAAAACTGGGATATATTCGCTTGGCACCCTTCTGACATGCTTGGAATCCCACGCGAGCTGGCCAAACATAGCCTCAATATATTAAAGGGATACAAATGAGTCAAAAAAGCACTGCGGAGCTTTTACGAACCCAAACGCCAAGCTATGGGGGAGGAGCTGGCCAAGCTAATTGAGGCCGGATAAAACATCCGGACTGGCTAGCAAACCTGGTGATGGTACCAAAGAAGGACAAATCCTGGCGCATGTGCGTCGATTTTAAAGACCTCAATAAGGCTTGCCCTAAGGATCCCTTCCCCCTCCCCCGCATCGATCAAATCATTGATGCTACCGCATGACACGACTCACTATGTTTCCTCAATGCATATTCTGGATACCATCAAATCAAAATGAAGGAGTCCGATCAAGCTGCAACAACATTTATTACCCCACATGGGCCATTCTGCTTCAACACCATGCCCTTCGGGCTCAATAACGCCGGCGGCACATACCAACGCATGATTCAAACATGCATGCCTGGAGAAACAGATCGGCAAGACAGTTGAAGCCTATGTGGACGACGTCGTCATCAACACTAGGCACGTCGAAACACTAATAGACGATTTACGTCTCACATTCGACAACCTCCGCGTGTATGACATTAAGCTCAACCCGGAAAAGTGTGTTTTCGGCGTCCCCACTGGAAAACTGCTGGGCTTCATCGTTTCCAATAGAGGAATTGAGGCAAATCCAGCCAAAACTCGAGCTCTGTCTCAATTAGCTACGCCAACGAACCTCAAACAAGTCCAAAAGCTTGCGGGTTGCGTGGCAGCTCTAAGCCGCTTTATCTCCAGATTGGGAGAAAAGGCACTGCCACTCTATCGCCTTTTACATCGAACCGATCACTTCGAGTGGACGGACGCGGTAACAGCCGGACTGGAGGAAATAAAAACCCTTCTAGTGAGCAACCCAATCCTGGCCGCGCCAAACGTCGGCGAACCCATGTTACTATACATATCGGCAACACATCAGGTGGTGAGCGCCATGCTCGTCGTTGAACAAGAACACGACGGACACAAATTCCCGCTTCAGAAGCCAGTATACTACGTATCCACGGTCCTTAAACCATGCAAATCCCGGTACCCCCATTATCAAAAGATAGCATACGCAGTCTTCATGGCATCCCGAAAGCTACGACACTACTTCCAGGAGTGTTTGATCACGGTGGCTTCGGAAGTACCACTCAATGACATAATAAACAACCGCGATGCCATGGGCCGGATTGCCAAATGGGCCATCGAGCTCCTTCCATTTGATATTACATACAAACCACGTTGAGCTATTAAATCCCAAGTACTGGCTGACTTTGTCACCGAATGGACAGAGGCCGAACTCCCTAAAGAGTATGGCACATATTCCAATTGGGTTATGTATTTCGATGGCTCCAAAATGCCGGCGGGGCTAGGAGCGGGCATCATTTTAACGTCCCCTACTGGAGACGTTGTTCAGTACGTACTCCAAATACTATACACAGACTCCAACAACGTAGCCGAATACGAGGCCTTATTGCATGGTCTCCGGATGGCTGTCTCCATGGGCATACAACGCCCAGAGGTGCGCGGGGACTCAAACTTGGCAATATCTCAAATAAATGGAGATTTCAATGCCAAAGATCCAAAGATGGCAACTTATCGTAATGTCGTCCTAAAAATGTTGGCTAGGTTCGAGGGGCTCGAGTTCCATCACGTGGCCCGAGAGAGTAATCAAGCGGCGGACGTTCTTGCTTGTATTGGTGACAAGCGCGACCCCGTCCCACCTAATATCTTTCTAGAAAGACTTTTTAAGCCATCCGTGGTGTGGAGGGGGAAAGCGTCAACACTAGTTCGGATCTGAACACACAGATATCATCGGCGGCTCATTATGGCAGTTACTGCCCCATGGACCGAACCCTTCCTGGCCTACCTTAATAGGAAAGAACTTCCTAAGGACCAAAATGAGGCCCGCCGCATTGTCCGGCGTTCGAAGGTCTACAAGGTTCACGACGAAGAGCTCTATAAGAAAAGCGCTATCGGAGTCCTTCAAAGGTGTATCTCCGAGGAGGAGGGGCGGCAACTCCTGGCTAAGATGCATGCCGGTCTCGGCGGGCACCACACCGCAGCTCGGGCCCTTGTTAGCAAGGCCTTTCGTATAGGATTTTATTGGCCGATGGCCCCAGCAGATGCACAGGACCTTGTCCAACGTTGTGTCGCATGCCAACTCTTCGCTAACCAAAGCCATATGCCCCCACTGCCCTACAAACAATCCCCATCACCTGGCGTTTTGTGGTTTGGGGTCTGGACATGGTTGGACCCCTTAAATGAGGAATCAATAAGAAAAAATATCTGCTGGTCATGGTGGACAAATTCACCAAGTGGATAGATGACAAACCAGTTAAAACGGCTGAAGCCGGACCAGTAATAGACTTCATATCTGGCTCGTACACCGTTATGGTGTTCCACACAATATCATCACTTATAACGGCTCCAACTTTACAGCCGACGAAGTGAAAGCCTGGTGTGATAATCTGGGCATTAAACTCGATTACGCCTCTGTCTATCATCCATAGACAAATGGTCAAATCGAAAGAGCCAATGGTCTTATTATGAGCGGCATTAAGCCTAGACTAGTGCGGTCTTTGAAAGAATCAGACAAGCACTGGGTTGAGGAGCTCGACTCCGTACTCTAGGGGATGCGGACCACGCCCAATCGAACTACCGGATACACACCTTTCTTCATGTTGTACGGCACAGAGGCAGTGCTACCCTGCGACATTATTCATGACTCACCTCGAGTGCACATGTACAAAGAGAGAGAGGCCGAGCTCGATCGGCAGGACAACCTAGATGCCCTAGAGGAGGAGTGTGACGTCGCAAAAGCCCATTCCGCATTTTATCAACAGCTGGCTCGAAGGTATCAAAGCAGAGAAGTGCGGGCCAAAACTTATAACGTCGGCGAACTCGTTCTACGCCTGCCGGAGAAGAAAAAGGACAAACTCAAGCCCAAGTGGGAGGGTCCCTTCATCATCGACGAAGTTCTCACCTGTGAACTCCACCCACTTTGTGAACTTGTCAACCGCCACCAAGAGGTGGGTTTTCTTGTCCTTGGACCTTTTGAAAGGACCAACCATATCCAACCCCCAAGTTGCAAACGGCCAAGTAATTGGAATCATCCTCAATTCTTGAGCCGGCACATGAGCACGTCTTGAGAACTTCTGACAGCCATCACATCGTCTGACCAGGTCCTCCGCATCAGCATGAGCAGTCAACCAATAGAAACCATGGCGAAACGCCTTAGCCACCAAAGATTTTGAACCGGCGTGGTGACCACAATCTCCTTCGTGGATCTCGCGCAAAATTTCACAGCCTTCCTCAGGAGACACACAATGTTGAAACGTCCCTGACACACTGCAATGATGCAGCTCCCCATTAATAATAGTCATGGACTTGGACCGCGGGATTATCTGCCTGGCTAGAGTCTCATCCTCTGGTAACTCTCCCCGGTTCATGTACGCGAGATAAGGAACCGTCCAATCTGGGATGACATGAAGAGCCGCCACCAATTGAGCTTCTGATCAGGAATAGCCAGATCCTTTTCACCAGGGAGCTTGACGGACGGATTATGAAGAACATCCAAGGAGACATTAGGCGGGACCGGTTTACATTGAGAACCCAATCGGCTCAAAGCGTCCGCCGCTTCGTTCTTCCGTCGGTCCACGTGATCCACCTGATAACCTGTGAAGTGACCTACAACAATATCTACCTCACGACGATATGCTGCCATGAGTGGATCCTTGGAATCCCAAGTGCCAGACACTTGTTGAGCCACCAGGTCTGAGTCACCGAAGCACTTAACTCGGCTTAGATTCATTTCCTTAGCCATTCGAAGACCATGGAGTAAAGCTTCGTACTCAACTGCATTGTTAGTACAAGGGAACATTAAGCGGAGAACATAACAGAACTTATCACCTTGTGTGGAAGTTAATACGACTCCAGCCCCCAAGCCCTCCAATTGCCTGGACCCATCAAAATGAATAGTCTAGTAGGTGTGATCCGGCTTCTCTTCAGGTGCTTGCAGCTCCGTCCAATCGTTGATAAAATCCACAAGTGCTTGAGATTTGACTGCCGTTCGAGGTATGTATTTCAACCCATGAGGCCCAAGCTCTATAGCCCATTTGGCAATCCGGCCTGTTGCCTCCCTGTTCTATATTATATCTCCCAAAGGAGCAGAGCTAACCACTGTGATGGGATGACCTTGGAAGTATTGTTTGAGCTTCCGGCTTGCCATGAAAACTCCATACACCAATTTCTGCCAATGCGGGTACCTTTGCTTGGATTCAATAAGTACCTCACTGATATAGTAAACCGGACGTTGAACCGGATATTCCTTGCCTGCCTCTTTGCGCTCCACCACAATCGCCCCGCTGACTACGCGGGCATTAGCTGCCACATATAACAACAATGGTTCCTTGTCAACCGGAGCAGCAAGAACAGGCAGATTGGCTAGCTGCCCCTTTAAGTCATCAAATGCTTCATCAGCGGCAGAACTCCAGAAGAAGTTATCCGTTTTCTTCAGCATCTGATACAAAGGAATCGCCTTCTCACCAAGGCGGCTGATAAACCGGCTCAATGCGGCAATCCAGCCTGCCAAGTGTTGAACGTCATTGATACACTTCGGTTTGGCCAAGGTGGTGATAGCTGTGATTTTTTTCCGGATTAGCCTCAATTCCCCTGTTGGACACCAGAAAGCCCAATAACTTGCCTGCTGGTACACCAAAGACGCACTTGGCCGGATTGAGCATCATCTTGTATGTCCGCAGGTTATCAAAGGTTTCCTTCAAATCGTCAACCAGAGTCTCCTTCTTCCTTGACTTGACCACAATATCATCCACATAGGCATGAACATTACGACCGATTTGCTTATGAAGACAATTCTGCACACACCGCTGATAAGTCGCCTGGGCACTTTTGAGCCCAAAGGGCATAGACACATAGCAGAAGGCTCCAAAGGGAGTTATGAAGACTGTCTTCTCCTGGTCCTTAACTGCCATCTTGATCTGCTGATAACCAGAATATGCATCCAAAAAACTCAAACGCTCACAACCCGTCGTAGCATCAATAATTTGATCAATACGGGGGAGGGAAAAAGGATCTGTTGGACAAGCTTTGTTGAGATCTGTGTAATCCACACACATACGCCATGTGCCGTTCTTCTTAAGGACCAGCACCGGATTAGCTAACCATTCAGGATGGAAAACTTCAACGATAAATCCAGCCGCTAAGAGCCTGGCTACTTCCTCTCCAATAGCTTTACGTCTTTCTTCATTGAACCGGCGGAGAAACTGCTTCACCGTTTTATACTTTGGATCAACATTGAGGGTGTGCTCAGCGAGTTATCTCGGTACATCTGGCATGTCAGAAGGCTTCCATGCAAAGATGTCCCGATTCTCACGGATGAACTCGATGAGCGCGCTTTCCTATTTCAGATCCAAGTTTGCACTGATGCTGAACTGCTTGGACGAATCGCCAGGTACGAAGTCAACAAGCTTAGTCTTGGCAGCCGATTTAAACTTCAGGGCCGGATCATGCTCCGTAGTTGGCTTTTTCAACGGAGTCATGCCTGCTGGATCAACATTATCCTTGTAAAATTTCAACTCCTCCGTGGCACAAACCGACTCAGCATAGGCCACATCACCCTCTTCACACTCCAAAGCGATCTTGCGGCTTCCATGGACAATTATTGTTCCTTTGTGACCCGGCATCTTGAGCTGCAAATAGACATAGCAAGGTCGTGCCATAAATTTAGCATAAGCCGGTCGTCCAAACAGGGCGTGATATGGACTATGGATTTTCACCACCTCAAAGGTCAATATTTCTGATCTAGAGTCATGATCATCTCCAAAGGCCACCTCCAGAGCTATTTTGCCAACAGGATATGCCGATTTACCGGGTACTACACCGTGGAACACCGTGTTGGACGGTTTAAGATTTTTATCCGTTAACCCCATGCGACAGAAGGTCTCATAATAGAGGATGTTAATACTGCTTCCTCCATCCATGAGCACCTTGGTGAACTTATAACCTCCTACCTGAGGCGCCACCACCAAAGCCAGTTGACCCGGATTGTCAACCCAGGGAGGATGATCCTCTCTGCTCCACACGATTGGCTGCTCGGACCAACGTAAGTAACGGGGCACTGCCGGTTCAACAGAGTTCACCGCCCGCCTGTGAACCTTTCGGTCATGCTTGTGCAAACTAGTGGTGAAGAGATGATATTGCCCACTATTTAACTGCTTCGGGTTGCTCTGATAACCCGATTGCTGCTGCTGCTGATTGTAGCCACCCTGGCTGCTCTGATTACCTTCATTGTTGTGTCCGTCCTGGTTACCATTGAAGCCTGAACCGGAATTTCCTCCACCGTAACCCGGCCCATGAGATCCGGATCCTGAACCGCCACCTGATCCATGATCATACCGGAAAGCATTAGAATTTTTAAACTCTTGCATGATGTAGCAGTCCTTCCAAAGGTGGTTGGTCGGCATCTCCTTCGTCCCATGTTTTGGACAGGGCTGGTTCAACAGGTACGACAGGCGGTCCGGGTTAGGATTAGGCGCTCCGTTGCGATTCAGTGGTTTACACTTTCGTTGCTGGCCCTTGTCCTGTGCGCTGGTATTAGCCACAAAGTCCATGTTGTTATACGCTTTACGCTTGCCGCCATTTCCATGACCCGCCGGATTGTAGTGCTGCGATTTGGCGTTGCCGCTCTTTTTTCCCTTCCCTGTCTTATCATCATCAGAGTCGGGATCCTTGGTACTATCAAAATCGGCATACTTCACTAAGGCAGCCATGAGGGTCCCCATATCGTTGCAATGGCGCTATAGCCGTCCCAATTTCAACTTCAGAGGCTCAAACCGGCAGTTGCCTTCCATAGTTATAACTGTTGTATCAGCATTGATGCGGTCTGACGAATGCAAAATTTACGAAACCCGGCGCACCCAACGGGTCGTCGACTCTCCTTCTTCCTGAACACAGGCCGCTAAGTCCACTATCGACATAGGCTGCTTGCATGTATCCTTAAAATTCTGGATAAACCGGGCTCTCAACTCGGCCCATGAACTGATAGAGTTGGCTGGTAAACTTTTTAACCAAGTACGGGCCGTCCCTTCTAGCATCATGGTGAAATATTTCGCACATGCCGCATCATCCACATCAAGCATCTCCATGGACATCTCATAGCTCTCCACCCATGTTTCCGGAGATAAATCGGCAGTGTAATTTGGCACCTTGCGCGGGCCCTTGAAATCCTTGGGAAAGCGCACATTGCGTAATGCGGGGACAAGGCATGGTACCCCTAAAGAACTAGAGGTGACTCCTGGCTCGACTGATGTGGTTGGACGAACCGGTGTAAGCTGACGAGCTTCATACTGCACCGCTAACTCGGCCTCCCTGCGCGCTCGGGCCCGGTCTACCACTTCCTGATCATCACCAACACCACCTGTCGGGTTATTTCCACGGGGCGCTTCACGGTTCCGCGCATTGCTGGACACGGCCGGTTCATCCATACGCCTCCTGTAACTCCGGCTCGAACGAGGGGTGGAATGAATTCGATCACGGCTGTATGAATACGCTTCCTATTGAATCAAGGCTGTCCGAAGAAGCTCCTTAACCCGGCATGTCTCCACCATTGCTGGGGAATCACCTTCAACTGGGATGGCCTCCAGTCGTGAAGCGGCAGCAATGAGGTTGTCTATTGGGGTAGAATAGTGACCCGGCGGTGTGGGGATGGGCTGAGACACAATGTTGTTCTGCCGAGGCGGACCCATCAAACGCAGTTGAACCGGCGCACCCGCTCCTGGTGCCTCCGCCCGGTTTACTACCTGTGGGTTACTGGTCCCTGCTCCTGGGGTGTTAAAGAGGTTCCTAGCATCGTAATCCGGAGGTAGGCGGGACCGGTGTCACCTCTTCAGAACTTCATGCAATGCGTTTTGATCCAGCATGAGCCGATAAGCCTGTGCGTCCAAAGCGGCCCGCTCTGTGGTCATCCTTGCATCCTCGGCTGCCAGATCGGCCTTGGCCTGGGTGATCTAGTCCTTTACCTTTGCGATTTCTGCATTGTGGGCATCCTGATCCGCCGGGTTAGCCTCTGCCATGAGCGTAACCAACGCATCAAACAGATCAGATAAAACTTGAGCCAGCGGGCGCACAGGGCCTCCTTCCCCGGCTGCCGTCGCTGCCGCTGATCCGTAGATCATTGCTGCTGCGGTCGAAGAGTGGATCGCCGCTTGTGTAGCGGCCATGAATATTCCAACCCGGTTTGGCAGATCAGAGGGGTCCAGAATACTGTCGCCATTGGAACAGCCTCCAATCCGGACATCTTGTAACTGATATAACGACTCGGTCTCTCCGGTCGATGATTCGTCGCCGGAATAAACGACGGTCTCACCACCAGATTCCGATCTATCCTCGTATTCCCCTCCATGGATGACTCCCACGAAGGCACGCTTCATGGCCGGCTTGACCTGGGCAGATCGCGCACGCTAAGCCGTTTCGACAAGGTCGGTGCAGATATCCGGCTCAGGGCTCGGTTCACCGATCTTGTCGATGAAGATGTGTATGCCATCATAGGGGACCCGATACCCGTACTCAATTGAGCCGGCCTCGGGGCCCCACCCTACATCGTCGATTTAGAGCCTGCCGCGACGACTCTTGGTCATCTGGCCCACGGCGTAACCCTTGAGACCTTTGAAGTTGCCCTCCAAGAACTTGAAACCATCGCGCGACAGCCCGACGGTGGGCGCCAACTGTCGTGGTTTTGTCACGGAAGATGTCCTCTTGAAAGGACTTAGTCGTGGAGCCATCGCTACGGGTTAGCTTGAAGGGGTTAAAGCGGACCAAGGGACGCAAGAGAATTTATACTAGTTCGGCCCCTTCGATGAAGGTAAAAGACTACGTCTAGTTGTGATGGAATTGATGGGGTTTCGATGACTAGGGAGCAAATAAGCTTCGCCTAAGTCTGGAGTTGTTCTCTCCTCCCCTGAAATGCCGCCGGGTCGTCCCCTTATATACATGGGTGACACCCGTCGGTTTACAGAGTCCCGAGACTGGCTCATAAACGTGTCTGGTTCGGTCTCTGCTCTTTCTATCTTTCCATACAAGTTACATACCAACCGGTTCACGGTTACAGGCCTTAAACCGGTCTGGGCCTTGGGCCCCTATCTAATATTCCTATCTGCCTTCATGGGCTTCAAGCATACTCAACTACTGATGAAGTTAACCCAGCCTGTCCTGGCCGGTTTACGCCCAGTAGTAATATCCCCAACATTAGGCCCCAGATTGATTTGAACAGGTTCATGTCAATCCTTAGCAAAAACTTCGTCTTCAACATCTTCGCATAATTTGGTGAACCGCCGTGACGTCATCTTCTCAGATCGTGGTGAACCGGCGTACATCATCTGTTAAAGAAAAATGGTGTATGACACATCTTCATTAATGGGTTTCCAACAATCGAGGCGATAGCTGTGCCACACTTCCAAATCTGCGCCCCCTTGATTTTCGCGCCTGACACATATGCCCTGCCTTCATAAATAGGACCGAGGGGTCATTTTATTTTCCCCTTCGTGCCCTTCCGCGTCATCCTCCTTGCGCCGCTCAGCTTGTGAAGCTCCGCCGCCACTGTCGACCGTTGTCTCTGCTTCGACCTTGGTCGCTGCATCACCCTGAGCGCACCAGATTACTGCAGCAGCCTTTCACTTCTTCCTCAGCTCCGGTAAGTCTTCTGCCCCTTCTGCCATAGATCTATTCTAGGGTTTCCAGGTTCTTCGGTGTTCGTCATTCGTTTCTTGTTCATATGATGGTTCTTTGATGAACTCCTGAATATCTGCTCTGTGTAGTGGTAGCCTTTAGCCTCCGTTTCCACTTACACATCTTAAAACCATAGATCTTATCTGAACCTTAGCTCATTGGTTCAGTACTGCCTCTTTAGGCTTTGAATATATTTCTTTTTCCTGATATGCCCCAGATCCAAAACTGCAACATAACCTTGTGAAACCTGTTTTCATTCACTTACTCATCTGCAATCCTGACTCTTCAATGCTTAGACTAGGCGGTTTAACTTTGTAGAAAAAATGACAATCTGGTATATACCATTAGTCCCCTTGTTGAACCGCCAAATCCTTGACCTGGGCACTATTGCATCGTTGAACTCCGGTTTATAAATAGCTGCCTCCGGATTAGCAAATATGCATTATCATATATCTGCCCAACATTCTCTTAAACCGGTAATTAATGTATTGTAGATCTTGCCATGGCAAAGCAAGTGTATGAGTGCAACTGGGTCCCTTCTCGAGTGACTGAGGATCTACTAGACAATCTGGTCAAAACGGGCGCTTTAAGCCAAAAATGCGTCATTCACTGGAGAGTCTCTGGCACGGAATGCCCTCCTACTCCCCAAGAGGGAGAAGTTGTTGTTTTTACTGGTCATTTAAGCCTGGGCTTCAACCCTCCCGGTTCAAAAAATTTCCGGGATGTCTTAGCCGATTTTCAACTGCACCCGCAAGATATTGGTCCTAACTCCATAACCAATATCTGCCACTTTCAAGTCTTCAGTGAGGTTTACCTCCAGGAGGAACCTTCCATAGAGCTATTCCGGGACTATTTTCATTTGAACCGTCGCACAGAGTTCAAAGACGGATCCAACACAGAACTGGGTGGTGTGGCAATTCAGAAAAGAAAATAAGTCACCTTCCCTATGCCAACCTTCACAGCCACCCCAAAGAATGGAACCACACATGGTTTTATTGCAAGGACACCTCTCCTTCTGAAGAAAATCCCTTGCCGGGTTACCGTCAGGAACGTCTGAGCAACACACACCCTTTCCCTCAGAGGTTAACTGCTAAGAAGAGAGTCAAATATTCTGCTCAATTATCCAAGCTTAGGGCCTTCATGGCAAACGGGTTAACAGAGTTGACTTTGCACGCTGCTGGATCTCTTGGAGCATACTACCCTTAAGTCAGCACCCCGGTTTGATGTGTGAGTACACAGGAGATGTAAAGGATGCTCAGCGACACATTGATATCCAACTTACAGACGATGAAGTTACCGAAGCTGTCAAAAAGATTCTGAATGAACCGGAAAATGTTTGTGCTCAAACCGGACTACCCCCTTTCTGCGCCATTAACAAACCGCCAGCTGTAAGAGTCATACTTTCTGTTCATCTGAAAAATGCCTTTATCCAAATATTCTGTGACGATGTTATTGTCTTTGACAGGGCGATGATACATTCTGGAATAGGAAACCTCCACAAGACAAACCGGCGAAGCCAACCCGGCAAAAGACTAGAGTTGTGAAGAAACCTGCTAATAAGAAAAGAACCACCGCCTCCTCCGATCCACCCGCTGACGATGATGTGGGTAACCCGGATCTTGAGGTAGAACTTGACTCACTTGGTTCATTTTTCATACGCCTTATTGATGATGATTATTGCCAGGACGACGCTGAAGTCAGTCACGCTGATGCTGTAGAGGTAATCGTTCTTTCCTCCGATTCAAATCCTTTGCCTTCACTAAAAACCCGTCGGGCAAACCGGAAAGTTAAATTTTCTCATCCTCTTGCTTACTTGGACCCAAACTTTATTGTGAAGACACAACAGCACGAAGCTCGCCGCACAACCCGGCACAGCGGCCAGGTAGTTACCTCCGCCGGTTTACCGAACAGTCCGGTTCGGAAACGCCGTTCAGAGGTCTCTAATTCTCTTGTCACTGCATGCCCTAAAGCGGGTTGTTTTCGTCAGCCTCTTAATTCGTCTAACTCCAATTATCAGGGCACTTCTCATTCATCCTCCGGCGAGTAATCAGCCACCAAGCTTCCACCGCCTAAAACGGTGCTTGGGTAAGTCATATTCCTTCTTACATCTTTGACATATTAATTTATATGTACTGAACTGATCCTTTTTAATTTCTCACAGAGCCAAACCCAGACCCAGCAAAAGGGCCCGTCTGAACAAACCGGCAAAAGAAAATACAGCTGCTGAACCGGAGAAGATATTGGACCCTCAAGAGGCCAACCTAGATGATGTGCTGAATGACCCACCACCACAAGACCATGATTTTGTTGCTGAACAAGCAGAAGTTGATACTACGGGTCCTATTGATCAACCGACCAGCTCCATCCAGGCTGACAAATCAGGTAGTCCAGCAAAAAAGACTGACAAACCGGCGACTCCGGTACAAGCTGCTGAAGAGAAGGATGATGATGTTTTGATTACTGGCATTGGCCATACCGATCCAGGAAACCCTGTCGCTTTGTCAAGGCACACTGCTAAAGAAGAATTCTGTACAATTGGCAAAGGCAAGTGGAATGCCGATTTGTCAACATATGCTGCTCTGAACGCTCAAGATCTCCATTCTGGTTATCTGAACCGGCTGTACACCAGCCGTGATTATGAAGCCGGTCTGGTCAATATGATGAAGGATAAATATGAGGTAATTTCCTTTATGCTTCTCTGCTTGTATTTCATAAATTATCAACTCCAATAGCCCCCAAGTGACAGTTTAAGATATCAACTTAAGTCGGGACTTGAGTAAAACTTAATTCATCTGAACTTTGCTGACGTAGCCCCAAGGGCCGGTTCAAATTTACGAAGTTAAACCGGGACTTTAGAGAAATAAAATTTCCTGCATCAGTAGTCTTTGAACAAATAGCCATTAGCCCCCAAGTGCCAAGGTGAATACCTGTATTGAGCTTGGGACTTTGTAGAAACTGTATGATGAAGAGCAAATATGCATTAGCCCCCAAGTACCAAGGGCATAACTTGTTATGTGGTTGGTACTTCAAATTTGTACTGCCATTTCATCATATAACTATCTCTATGCAGGCTGAGCTGAGCAAGAAAGAAAGTCAAACCGCCGATCTGCAAGAGAACCTTAAGTCGCAACAAGCAGAAACCTCCAAGGCAAAAGAAGAATTGACCAGCGCTTTAAGCGCAATGGAGAAACTTAAGGAGGGTTTCAACAAAGAGCGGGCGTTGGGCAACTGAGAAGGCCGCTTTAACGCAAAGGGCTGAAAAAGTAGAAGCCGCTCTAAAACCGGTGGTTGACGAATTAACCAGTGTGA
Organism: Aegilops umbellulata; assembly: GCA_032464435.1. Classification (NCBI taxonomy): domain Eukaryota; kingdom Viridiplantae; phylum Streptophyta; class Magnoliopsida; order Poales; family Poaceae; genus Aegilops; species Aegilops umbellulata. The sequence goes on along the minus strand of CP136056.1, from coordinate 342,876,925 downwards.
AGCGACAGGTTCATGCCATGACTGCGGCTATATTTGGTAAGTATCCTTGTTCTCTGATTTGAGCAGATCTTTTCATGTATCTGCCAGTTTACTAACCCTTACAATGACACAGGAACTCGCATTGGCCACTTGGGATTGGATGTGCAGAAAAAGTTGAAGGTTGCTTATACTTTGATAGAGCAACTGTACACAGGTGCACAACGGATCATCTATACAGCTTCCCACAATAGTCTGCCGCCCACGTTGATCAAAGACACCCTTGAAATGTTATCTATGCTCCCTGCCCGGGTTGAAGAGCTGAAGAAATCTGCTGCTAGAACGGGTGCTTTGAACGCCCTAATCCAGGCAAAAGCGTGGGTGCCTGACTTTGATCCTGTTGAAGCGGCCCAAGGCTATCCCATCTTGACGGAAGACGGGACAGAATTTGATGAAGCGGAACTCCGGACCATAAACCGGGAAGTACGCCCTCTGGCCTGTCAACTGGTTGAAGAGGCGGATCTGTCCCACTATCAAGCCCAATATGACAATCAAAACAAGCGAGTTGCTGCACCAGTTCCTGAAGCTGAAAACCTTATACCACCAATCCATAAGCATACTTACGCTCCTGATGTTGAACCGTCGCTGCTGATCAGTGATGAAGCTGTGTTTCAAGCGTTAACTGGAATCGACTGGTCAACTGTTGATTTCCAGCCACTGGTTAGGGAGGAAGAAGCTGAACTGGCACGAGATGACCCGCAACCGTCAGGTCAAGCCGGTGACCAAGCGTGAACCAGAAGCCAGTTTAAACCAATGCATGTTGTGATATGCCAAAAAACAATGATCTTATTTGGGCATTGGAATGCCTTATAATAGGCTAGTTGATATACTTGATCTTGGTATGCCTTCATGCATATTTATCTTCAACTGATGCTACTTTGAATCATATACCGTCAAGCTATTTTTCTGCAGTTAAAAAGCTTAAAACACCCTGGCGGTTTACCGCCAGGCGGGTCATGATATCCATGTATGTAGAACCAAAGATAACTACTTAGGTTAAAACATATAACTAGATATGGAAATACATAATACCTGCCACCGTCGGGCACGATGTTGGCTGGCCAACCTTGTAGCTGGGCTGATAACCCAAACTTTGGAGGAGAAAACAGCTCCTATTAATATAAGGTTGATTTACCATGTAAACCATTCCGGGTTATAATAAACTCCGGTTTACTCCATAATAGGATGATAACAGAAAATCAAACCGGGCAGATAGTCTCCGGATTAAGATTTGACCGTGTTCCGTCAATTTGTAATTAACAGTCGAACCGGTTTAAAACGCAACAATAGAAAATTGTTTCTCAAAAAAGAAAACATAATTCAAGCAAAGGCAAAGATAATACCATTGCAAATGAGGCTTTGAGCCGATCAAGAGGTATTACCATGGTTGGACACGACCAAGACCCCCAAAGGCGTAGCTATGGTCGAGTCAGCCTGGTCCCCAAATGATGCATTGGCATTACGCTGATCAAGAGGTGTACCTATGGTTCGGGTTCGACCAAGCCCCCAAGTGATGCTGTGGCACTAGGCCGATCAAGAGGCGTGACTATGGTTCAAACGTGACCAAGTCCCCAAGTGATGATGTGGCTTTTCGCCTATCAAAAGGTGCTGCTATGGTTCGGACACGACCAAAGCCCCCAAGTGATATAATATAAAGCTTTTGAGAAGCCAACTCAAGGGGTAAACCGGGCGCCGCTTTAAAGACAGAAGCTCCGTGTAATCACACATGATGTAAAAATAACAGAGACCCCGCTTTAGCTGAGGTTCCGATTTATTGTATTGATCATAATATATACATTGTCATAATATGTACATAAGTAGAGCCTATAGCTCAAGTATAGTAAGGTCGAAGATGAGCAATATTCCACGGCCCGTTGGTCTCCTCCTCCGATTTACGTGAGTCTTTGCGCTCTCGAACATCAATGAGGTAGTATGACCCGTTGTGCAGATTCTTGCTGACCACAAAAGGTCCTTCCCAAGGTGGGGATAACTTGTGCATATCCATCTGATCCTGGATGAGCCGAAGCACCAAATCTCCTTCTTGAAAGGTTCTGGTTCTAACCCGGCGAATGTGATAGCGACGTAGATCTTGCTGATAAATCGTTGAATGGGCAGCCGCTATGTCACGCTCCTCATCCAACAGGTCAAGAGCATCTTGTCGTGCTTTCTCATTGTCCGCTCCAACATATGCCGCAACACGAGGTGAGTCATGACGGATGTCGGTGTCAAAACCAGCGGATCTCGGGTAGGGGGTCCCGAACTGTGCATCTAGGTGGATGGTAACAGGAGACAAGGGACACGATGTTTTACCCAGGTTCGGGCCCTCTTGATGGAGGTAAAACCCTACGTCCTACTTGATTAATATTGATGATATGGGTAGTACAAGAGTAGATCTACCACGAGATCAAGGAGGCTAAACCCTAGAAGCTAGCCTATGGTATGATTGTTGTTCTGTCCTACGGACTAAAACCCTCCGGTTTATATAGACACCAGAGAGGGTTAGTGTTGCATAGAGTCGGTTACAATTGTAGGAGATCTACATATCCGTATCGCCAAGCTTGCCTTCCACGCCAAGGAAAGTCCCTTCCGGACACGGGACGAAGTCTTCGATCTTGTATCTTCATAGTCCAGGAGTCCAGCTGAAGGTATAGTCTGGCTATCCGGACACCCCCTAATCCAGGACTCCCTCAGTAGCCCCTGAACCACGCTTCAATGACGACGAGTCCGGCGCACAGATTGTCTTCGGCATTACAAGGCGGGTTCCTCCTCCAAGTACTTCATAGAAGATTTTGAACACAAAGGATAGTGTCCGGCTCTGCAAAATAAGTTTCCACATATTGCCATAGAGAGAATAATATTTACACAAATCTAATCTGCTGACGTATTCCGTAGCGTGACATCACACTACGGCCAAGCCTTTATTCGAATCGTTTTTACTCCCCCACCTCAGCACGTTTCGCGAGGCGGTTTCCTTGGCACGTCTTGTCAAAGCAGAGATTGTGTCCCCTTTACTTACGGGATTCTCATCAATACGGACGTGGGTAACCCAACCGCGCCATTGATTACGGCGCTTGGGAGATAAGCGAGTTTCATCAGGCCGGTGGGGACGCATAGCCGCATCCGCCCATATAAGGGGATTAGGATCCACCTTTTTACCTATGCCTTCTTCCTCCTTTGCCTATCCATCTTCCACGCACTCGAGCTCTAGCGCCCAAGCCCGCATTTCCCACCTCGACCTTCTCCAGCCATGTCCGGAGCGGGAGGCAAGTGGATGGTCTCCTCCGTCATGGAGGGACACATCAAAAAACTGAGGAAGGCCGGATACTTGTCTAACGACATCGCACACTAGCTTCCCGAAGAGGGGCAGCTCCTCCCCACCCCAAGGCCCCATGAGAGGGTAGTGTTCCTTCCCCACTTCCTCCGCGGACTGGGCTTTCCTCTCCGCCCATTCGTCTGGGGACTCCTGTTCTACTACGGCCTGGATTTCCATGATCTGGCCCCGAACTTCATCCTCAACATCTCGGCGTTTATTGTCGTGTGCGAGGCTTTCCTCTGGATCCGCCCCCATTTCGGCCTATGGCTCAAGACTTTCAATGTCAAGCCAAAGGTGGTGCACGGCAACCAGGCGGAGTGCGGAGGCGCCATGGCGGGCAAGATGCCCAACGTTCTATGGCTCAAGGGCTCCTTTGTGGAGACCCTGAAGGGGTGGCAATCGGGGTGGTTTTACATCACCGAGCTGCGCGACCCTGAGTGGGTCGCAGCACCCGAGTTCCGGTCCGGACCCCCTACGCAGCTCACGTCCTGGAAAGAGACGGGCCTGTCGTGGGGCAGCAAAGAAGAGGTGACTGGACTGCGAAAATGCATCCAAACCCTGGTGAACAAGCAGCTCAAGCTTGTCAACGTAGTCCAGGTTATGCTCATCCGCCAGATCCTCCCGTGTCAACAACGGGCCTTCAATCTGTGGGAGTTCGACTTGGCGCAGCACCGAACTCTGAACAGGCTCTTCGACACGACGTACGAAGATGCCTGGAAGGTGCTTTTCAAGGGCACCAAGGCTCCCGCATCCGCTTCCGAGGATCGCGGATTCAGCACGCAGCGTCATGCTAGTGCGGTAAGATATTTGCACCTTTTACAGGGTATTAGTTTTTCATAGTTTGACTCTATGCGGGATCTAAGCTCCCTTACCTTTGACAGGATTGGCAGGCGAAGTCCAGACAGATCGACTGTCCGGCCCCTTTGCCCGAAGACCCAGCCGATGCTCGCTTGGCGAAGCTGCTGGTTCCGGCACCCTATGTGGTGCCGGAGAAGAAGGCCAAGAAGAAGGCCACATGGACTCGAAAGAGTGCCCGGCGCCTGGAGGTGTTGGATTCATCATCCGACGACTCCGAGACGCACTCCTCCCGTGAAAACAAGGAGGAGGAAGAAGAAACCTCTCCCCCCAGCGAAGGGAGGAAAGAAGAGGAAGGCCGCCCCGACCGGGGAGGCCGAAGGGTCCAAGAAGGGGAAGACCCTTCCCTCGGACTACTCCACCGACGCTGACGACGGCGAAGAGGACTGGCCGCACAGGGCCAAGCGCCCGGCGAGATCATAAGTGTTCGGACACCAGAGTAACTCGTAGTGTTCCTTTATTGCACAGCTTTCCCTTATGTCGAATATATCTATGCAGTCCGCCCAAGGCCGGGCTCGACGAGTCATCGAGCGGCTCCCTGGATTCGTCGGACGTGAATTCACTTCCGCCCGCTACCTCCCCCCGCCCTACAGGCGATGCCGAGGTGGCGTCCCGATAGGTTCCAAGCCAGGAGAGGGTGGTCCTAGAGGAGCCGCAAGGCGACCTCCCAGACTCCAGGAGTAAAGGGGATAGGTCCCCCCAGGGCTCCAAGTCTGGCCCTAGGCCGGACACTGCTCCAGAACCTTCAAAGGTTCCAGAGTCCGGCGGGCGACCTCCTTCCAAGAGGAGCAAGCCCACCGAGCCGGTGACCCCCGTCCAACCGGAGGCGCCGGACAATCTGTTGGAGGTGCTTAAGGGCGCCTCCATCAACGAGGGGCACCGCACCATTATGAGTGCGGTTGTCCAGAAGGTTCAGTCCGCCAAGAGCGGACTGACTGAAGCTTGCGCCAGCCTTTTAACAGGCTTTGAGGTAAGTAAAGAATGTGTAAAAATATCACCGCATAGACAGTAGCCCCTGATGCTCTGTTTGGCATTCGGAAAGAAAAGCCGAATAGAGGATCGGATAAAATTCGCAGGAATCTAACAGAAAGGAGTCAATATGCGTATGCAGGCTTCCCTGCTGGCGCCCGCCGCACTGACTGCGGAAGTGGACGCACTAAAGCAGAACCTCGAGCAGTCCGAGCAAGAGCTCGGGCTTGCCAAGAAGCAGCTCGAGGACAAGGAAGGTAAGAAATACCTTGTTTAAATATATAAAAAGGCGCAATTGCAAAAAATGACAGGATTAACGTGGCTATTGTAGGGGCCACGTCTGAGGTGGCGACCCTTAAGCAAGCGCTGTCCGAGGCCGAGGAGAGGGCGGCCACGGAGCGCACCGAGCGGGAGAAGTATGAGGCCTAGATTGGCGAGGTGCGGCAAGAGCTCCAGGCTCTCATGAAAAAACATGAGAGTTTGGAGCTTGACACAAAGATGCGAGCGTCCGAGCTCGCGACGGCAATTGAAAATGCCAAGTTTGCTAAGGCCGAATCCCAGAAGGCCCTCCAAGAGTTGGATGCGGTGAAAAAGATAGCGGCGGGTAAGGCATTCTTTATGCAAAGCAAACATATAAGAGTGAGTTACTTGTTACTTACCCGGATCCGGAGCTCTCCAGGAGCATTCGCAGATCTTCCCCGTAGCGTGTCCGATGCCGCCGTATTCTACCGAGCCGAGGAGGGCAGCTCGACGGAGAAGGTGTTCTGGTCTCAATATGCTGAGGCCGGACACCCTGTGCCCCTGAGCGACCAGCTGAAGCAACTGGTCGAGCTCCACAAGGTGGCCGAATAGGCCATGAAGGGCCTCATAGTTCGGCTGTGGCCTGGAGAGGCCCTACCTGGGAGCTACTTCGGGCTGGTGCGGCGGCTGGTGGAGGGTTGTCCAAGGCTCGAAGTCATCAAGCGCTCCATCTGCATCAAAGGTGCCCATAGGGCCCTTGCCCGCGCTAAGGTGCACTGGGGCAAGCTGGATGCTGAGAAGCTTGTGAAGGACGGGCCACCGCCGGCGAAAGAGCATCGCAAGCCCGAGAATTATTACAAGGACGTTCTGAAGGGTGCCCGCCTTATGGCGGATGAATGTTCCAAGGATGTATTTTTTGAGTAAAACTCGCTCGTTTTGTCCTGTGCGCTGAAAACTTGTTCATAAGCGCTAAGCGATGCTTTTTGAATTTAAAATATTACCTTCTGTGCGGCCGTTTATCAAATTTGAGAGATGGCGAGTTGTCGGCTTCTGCCCCCGTGCCACTAGTGCTGGGGTGTTCGGGATAAACCTGAGCGCTCTTTTTCCCATGTTTGGGTCCGGGTTAGGATTAGGCGCTCCACTGCGATTCAGCAGTTTACCCTTTCATCGCTGGCCCTTGTCCTGTGCGCTGGTATTAGCCACAAAGTCCATGTTGTTAACCGCTTTACGCTTGCCGCCGTTTCCATGACCCGCCGGATTGTAGTGCTGCGCTTTGGCGTTGCCGCTCTTTTTTCCCTTCCCTGTCTTATCATCATCAGACTCGGGATCCTTGGTACTATCAGAATCGGCATACTTCACTAAGGCAGCCATGAGGGTCCCCATATTGTTGCAATGGTGCTTTAGCCGTCCCAATTTCAACTTCAGAGGTTCAAACCGGCAGTTGCCTTCCATAGTTATAACTGTTGTATCAGCATTGATGCGGTCTGACGAATGCAAAAATTTCGAAACCCGGCGCACCCAACGGGTCGTCGACTCTCCTTCTTCCTGAACACAGGCCACTAAGTCCACCATCGACATAGGCTGCTTGCATGTATCCTTAAAATTTTGGATAAACCAGGCTCTCAACTCGGCCCATGAACTGATAGAGTTGGCTGGTAAACTTTTTAACCAAGTACGGGTCGTCCCTTCTAGCATCATGGTGAAATATTTCGCACATGTCACATCATCCACATCAAGCATCTCCATGGCCATCTCATAGCTCTCCACCCATGTTTCCGAAGATAAATCGGCAGTGTAATTTGGCACCTTGCGCGGGCCCTTGAAATCCTTGGACAAGCGCACATTGCGTAATGCGGGGACAAGGCATGGTACCCCTAAAGAACTAGAGGTGACTCCTGGCTCGACTGATGTGGTTGGACGAACCGGTGTAAGCTGACGAGCTTCATACTGCGCCGCTAACTCGGCCTCCCTGCGCACTCGGGCCCCGTCTACCACTTCCTGAGCATCACCAACACCACCTGTCGGGTTGTTTCCACGGGGCGCTTCACGGTTCCGCGCATTGCTGGACACCACCGGTTCATCCATACGCCTGCTGTAACTCCGGCTCGGACGAGGGGTGGAATGAATTCGATCACGGCTGTATGAATACGCTTCCTGTTGAATCAAGGTTGTCCAAAGAAGCTCCTTAACCCGGCGTATCTCCACCGCCGCTGGAGAATCACCTTCAACTGGGATGGCCTCCAGTGTGAAGCGGCAGCAACGAGATTGTCTATTGGGGTAGAATAGTGACCCGGCGGTGTGGGGACGGGCTGAGATGCAATGTTGTTCTGCTGAGGCGGACCCATCAAATGCGTTTGAACCGGCGCACCCGCTCCTGGTGCCTCCGCCCGGTTTACTACCGGCGGGTTACTGGTCCCTGCTCCTGGGGTGCTAAAGAGGTTCCTAGCATCGTAATCTGGAGGTAGGCGGGACCGGTGCCGCCTCTTCAGAACTTCATGCAATGCGTTTTGATCCAGCATGAGCCGATAAGCCTGTGCGTCCAAAGCGGCCCGCTCTATGGTCATCCTGGCATCCTCGGCTGCCAGATCAGCCTTGGCCTGGGTGATCTAGTCCTTTACCTTTGCGATTTCTGCATTATGGGCATCCTGATCCGCCGGGTTAGCCTCTGCCATGAGCATAGCCAACGCATCAAACAGATCAGATAAAACTTGAGCCGACGGGCGCACAGGGCCTCCTGCCCCGGCTGCCGTCGCCGCCGCTGATCCGGAGATCATTGCTGCTGCGGTCGAAGAGTGGATCGCCGCTTGTGTACTGGCCATGAATATTCCAACCCGGTTTGGTAGATCAGAGGGGTCCGGAATACTGTCGCCATCGAAACAGCCTCCAATCCGGCCATCTTGTAACTGATATAACGACTCGGTCTCTCCAGTCGATGATTCGTCGCCGGAATAAACGACGGTCTCACCACCAGATTCCGATCTATCCTCGTATTCCCCTCCATGGATGACTCCCACGAAGGCACGCTTCATGGCTGGTTTGACCTGGGTAGATCACACACGCTGAGCCATTTCGACGAGGTCGGTGCAGATGTCCGGCTCAGGGCCCGGTTCACCGATCTTGCCGATTAAGACGTGTATGCCACCAAAGGGGACCCGGTACCCTTACTCAATTGAGCCGGCCTCGGGGCCCCACCTTGCATCGCCGATGTAGAGCCTGCCGCGACGACTCTTGGTCATCCGGCCCATGGCGTAACCCTTGAGTCCTTCGAAGTTGCCCTCCAAGAACTTGAAACCATCGTGCGACAGCCCGACGGTGGGCGCCAACTGTCGTGGTTTTGTCACGGCAGATGTCCTCTTGAAAGGACTTAGTCGTGGAGCCATCGCTACGGGTTAGCTTGAAGGGGTTAAGGGACGCAAGAGAATTTATACTAGTTCGGCCCCTTTAATGAAGGTAAAAGCCTACGTCTAGTTGTGATGGAATTGATGGGGTTTCGATGACTAGGGAGCAAATAAGCTTCGCCTAAGTCTCGAGTTGTTCTCTCCTCCCCTGAACCGCCGCCAGGTCGTCCCCTTATATACATGGGTGACACCCGTCGGTTTATAGAGTCCCGAGACCGGCTCATAAACGTGTCCGGTTCGGTCTCTGCTCTTTCTATCTTTTCATACAAGTTACATACCAACCGGTTCACGGTTACAGGCCTTAAACCGGTCTGGGCCTTGGGCCCCTATCTAATATTCCTATCTGCCTTCATGGGCTTCAAGCATACTCAACTACTGATGAACTTAACCCGACTTGTCCTGGCCGGTCTACGCCCAGTAGTAATATCTCCAACAGGCTTCTTGGACAGAAGCTTGCTATTATTATTTTTTGAGCATCAAGCTCATCACATATGTGTTTTCTCCCATATGTACCTTTTCTTCGCCATTATATGCATCGATATGTCTTAAGTTTTGGCCAAACTGGGTTGCCTGGCTCCTATGCTTATGCCCTACATTCCCGTTAGTTTGGCTAGGGCATAAAGGGAGCAACTCTGTGATTGTTACTGTCGGGTCATCCGGATGTGTACCTCAGACTGGGTGAAGCCGAAATCTAGCGTTCTTAAGGGAATATTCGGTCGGTGAACTAAAGGTGTTTCCGAATCCGTTCCATTGTGAACCCCCAGAAGCTATACATTGTGATTTCTTCATCACAGTCCTGACATGCACATCCATGCATGCACACCCAGGGAAAGGAACCCTTAACGGAACTATTCTCCCTGGAAGATGTTTCTTACAATTTTAATGTAATATAACATAACTAGCCGGATACAACTTGTCTGTTTAAGAAACTATGACCCCTATGCCTGGTTTTCATACATACCCGGTTTATTTTGCCGATTCAGGTATTCGGAAAACACTCCGCACCTTCGGGTCGAGAGGTCGAAGCGAAAAGGTCGGCCATGACAATCGTTTTACAATCCAGCTAGAAGGAAAGTGCATAGTCACTTAGGACTTAAAAACTTCCTCCTCTATACCATCCAACAGGTGGTCTAACTTACAATCCTGTTGAGAATATCTAGCGGCCACCTCTACTTGGTCATATACTAAACTAATGGGAATTTCTTCCCCATTCGACCCTAGCGGTTTGACCCGGGCCATGTGATTCGGATCCAGCTTGGTATACCGCGTTTTCACCATGGCCCAGGCTTCTCGCGCACCCTCTCGGTAGGCCGATATCTTCCAGAGTCGGATATGCCGCCGCCCTCCCTTGAACAGCTCTACAAGCTCCTACATACTCCCTGGAGGGGAGGCGGATGGTCATAAGGCCTTGGCTACACTCCGCATTGCCTGCCGAGCTTGCTCGTGCAACTGCGACAGCCCTTGCAGAAGATCACTTGATGATCCGGACACCTCCTCTTCAGGACGGCCCGTCAATATACCTGCAATCATAGCTATATCAGCTACTTTCACCTCCAAACTGTTATAAGATAAACTCGGCCACATACGGAATATGCCACCTCGCAACTTTTTGTTCTCCTTCACGGAGTCCGCTAGATGGGCTCGCACATCTTTCAGTTCTTCGCCCAGTTTGGTGTTTGAATCCTGGAGGTTATTTTTCTCCTCTCTGACTCGGGTCAGAACACGCTCGCCTGCAACATGTTGTCTCTTTGCCTCTTTTTCGCTCATTTGAGCGGCCTTGAGTTCCTCTCTCAGTTGGTCCAATGACCCTGTTATGAGACTAGCAACAGTTTCAATACAGCTGGCATATCATTTTTTGTTTCTCGATGGAGGGAAATATTACTAGAGGACGCCTTCTTGAACTTTTCCAGTTCGGTGGTAGCAGCAGTTAGCTGTGTCCGGCACTGCTCCAGCTCTTGGGCTAGCAGGTAGTTCTTCTCCGTAAGAACCTGGTTGTACAACGATCCTTAAAACATTTGTCCCAACTGCTTCAAGTCTCGGGGGCTACAGGCACATGGTTATCAAATTCGGACAAGGTAAACTTACCTGCACATCTTTCAAATGTTGCTCGGTGGCTCTGTTAAGCCCATCTTGAGCAGCTCGGATGTATGCATCAGCCGAGATGAAGGCACCGAACGCCTCTTTTAAGAAGCGGGGGTTTCGTAAAACGGCCCTCCGGCGCCGGTGATTCATGGCGCTCTCCACTTCCGAATTGGTGAACATATTTTCCGAACCCTATGCAGAAGGACAGTCCGGCGCCATTCCCGTATCGGGCCCCGTCTCTTCGCCTGGGACCGAATCTTGGTTATTAAGAGTACGACTGGTCGGGTCCTCAGACACAGTCCGTCGAACCTTTTTCCTGATACAAAATGAACATATGAGTCACATTTGGGCGCGACTGCTAAAAAGAGCATAGTTGTGAACCTATACCTCTTCAAGGAAGGCCCGACCGTATCTCTGTTTGCCTTCCTCTTCGAAGGCCTCCCCGGCGCGGGAGCCGCTCTCTCTAGAGATGCCCCTGGGGCAGCACGACGTGCCAAACGCCTTCCCTTCTGAGCACAGGATGGTGTGGTGAGTGAGGAAGAATGAGAAAACCCTCTCGGACAAAGTGTCTCCTGATTACTTACATGAGAAGCAGGGAGAAGACCGGGATAGTCGGCGATGATGGCCACCTCAGTGCCGCCATAGCTCGTTTGATAAAACGTCCCATTCTCGAGCACCACAAATATATCCAAATCCTCTTCGAATCCGGGGTCAAGGTCCCGATTGTGGCCCTCGGGCTGCGGGGCGGGGCTGCAAAGCCCCTCGAAAACCTTTCGCCAGTGCTGTTATAAATGGACGTGTTAATATTCATTGAACGAATCTCAGGGAGCGGAATGAATAGAGCAGAAGAGTTGGGGGCTTACACAGCTAGGAGGATTGTACAAGGAATATCCTTCTCTGCGCGTGATGCGCAGGAACTCCTCTTCTTCACCCTTGAATAGTTCGGCCAATATTTTGGCTAGGGCGGCAGGGGTGTCCGGACCTTTCCTGCCGCAACGGGAGGCGTCATCTTCCCCATTGTAGTTCCACATAGGGAGTCCTCTGTATTGGAGTGGCTGGACCCCCCGCACTATGGAGGTCGCCATCACTTCGACCATTGTATATCCGGACTGGGCAAGCGTCCTGATCTTTCTCAAGAGTTGGCAGACTTTTGCGCTATCTTCCTCCTCGAGACTCCGAGGGCCCAGCTATGGCGTTTATTCAGAGGGGCACTTGTAAACTCGGGGAGACCTCTCTGGACTGGATCTAGAAGCACGACGTCCTCAATGTAAAACCATTCAGAGGTCCACTCTTCGGAGGCTTTCTTCGGTGTGCCGGATAGGTATCCGGTCTCAGCAATGCGCCATATTTTGGCCCTGCCCACTTCAAATATCGATCCCTCGTGGTTGCGCGGGACAAGACAAAACAACCTTCTCTACAGATCAAAATGGGCCTAACAACCTAGGAATATTTCGCATAAAGCAACATAACCCGCAATGTGCAGGATGGAAGCTGGGGTGAAATTGTGCAGCTGGAGACCATAATACTCCAGAAGCCCTCAAAGGAATGGGTGAATGGGAAATCCCACGCCCCTCAGCAGATAGGGGATGAAGCACACTCGTTCCCCTGCAAATGGATTGGGGAAATCCTCCGCCTGGGTTTTGCCGTTGAAGGAGGCCAACCCTGCTCGAACAGGGACTAGATCCGCAGGGGGAGAAATCCCTGCTTTTGCAACTTTACTAATTGACTGTGGGACACGGAGCACCTCTCCCACTTGCCTTTATCCGGGTCGGAACGGGAGGAGGAGCTGGGAATGCTAGCCATGTTGGAATGGTCTTTCCTGGCGATCTTTGAGGATTTTCTCCACATGGTGCATAATGGATCTGAGACCCAATCTCTTTAAATAGATGCTCTTTCTTGCGTGGCCGGAGTGTTATTTGCAAAAAATACCCTGACCGTCCGCATTCGCCCGACACGTGGAAGCTGAAGTCATCAATGCACATAAGCCGAGGGATGCGGCATTGAATTAAAAGCCGAATACATTACTTGGAAGTCGTCAGAGGAGGAACCCACCTTGCAATGCCGAAGACAATTTGCGCACCGAACACCTCGTCATTGAAGCCTGGTTTGGGGGCTACTGAGGGAGTCCTGGACTAAGGGGTCCTCGGGCGTCCGTCCTGTTAGCCATGGGCCGGACTGATGGGCTATGAAGATACGAAGATCGAAAACTGCACCCCTGTCCGGATGGGACTCTCCTTGGGGTGGAAGGCAAGCTTGGCGACTGAATATGTAGATTCATTTGTTTGTAACCGACCTTGTGTAACCCTAGATCCTTCCGGTGTATAAACCGGAGGACTTAGCCTGGAAAAGGGACAATCATTACCATAGTCATACAGGCTAGACTTCTAGGGTTTAGCCATTATGATCTCATGGTAGATCAACTCTTGTAATACTCATATTCATCAAGATCAATCAAGCAGGAAGTAGGGTATTACCTCCATAGAGAGGGCCCGAACCTGGGTAAACATTGTGTCCCCTGTCTCCTGTTACCATCGACCTTAGACGCACAGTTCGGGACCCCCTACCCGAGATCCGCCAGTTTTGACACCGACACCGGGTTTCTTATTGGGCGCCATGGATGATGGAGCCATTGGTGAAGAAAACGATGACGAAGATGACGCGCTATGTACGGTTCCTGGGTTCATGCAAGCGTTGACCCCCTACCTGGCGCGCCAAAGATGTCGTGGGAAACCTCGGCCACCTATGGGGTGATGACCCACAAGTATAGGGGATCTATCGTAGTCCTTTTGATAAGAGTGTTGAACCCAACGAGGAGCAGAAGGAAATGATAAGCGGTTTTTAGCAAGGTATTCTCTGCAAGCACTGAAATTATAGGCAACATATAGTTTTGTGATAGTATAATTTGTAACGAGCAACAAGTAACAAAAGTAAATAAGGTGCAGTAAGGTCGCCCAATCCTTTTCGTAGCAAAGGACAGGCCTGGACAAACTCTTATATAGAGAAAAGCGCTCCCGAGGACACATGGGAATTATCGTCAAGCTAGTTTTCATCACGTTCATATGATTCGCGTTCGGTACTTTGATAATTTGATATGTGGGTGGATCGGTAATTGGGTGATGTCCTTACTTGGACAAGCATCCCACTTATGATTAACCCCTATTGCAAGCATCCGCAACTACAAAAGAAGTATTAAGGTAAACCTAACCATAGCATGAAACATATGGATCCAAATCAGCCCCTTACGAAGCAACGCATAAACTAGGGTTTAATCTTCTGTCACTCTAGCAACCCATCATCTACTTATTAGTTCCCAATGCCTTCCTCTAGGCCCAAATAATGGTGAAGTGTCATGTAGTCGACGTTCACATAACACCACTAGAGGATAGACAACATACATCTCATCAAAATATCGAACGAATACCAAATTCACATGACTACTAATAGCAAGACTTCTCCCATGTCCTCAGGAACAAACGTAACCACTCACAAAGCATATTCATGTTCATAATCAGAGGGGTACTAATATGCATATAGGATCTGAACATATGATCTTCCACAAAATAAACCAACTAGCATCAACTACAAGGAGTAATCCACACTACTAGCAACCTACAGGTACCAATCCCAGACTTAGAGACAAGAATTGGATACAAGAGATGAACTAGGGCTTGAGAGGAGATGGTGCTGGTGAAGATGTTGATGATGATTGGCCCTCTCCCGATGAGAGGAGCGTTGATGATGACGATGGCGATGATTTCCCCCTCCGTGAGGGAAGTGTCCCCGGCAGAACAGCTCTGCCAGAGCCCTAGATTGGTTCCACCAAGGTTCCGCCTCGTGGCGGCGGAGTCTCGTCCCGAAAGCTTGCTATAAGAGATCATGCATAAAAGAGATCATGCATAAAAGAGATCAAAGAAACTCAAATACTTTCATGGATATAAAAAGATAGATCTGATCATAAACTCAAAGTTCATCGATCCCAACAAATACACCGCAAAAGAGTTACATCATATGGATCTCCAAGAGACCATTGTACTGAGAATCCAGCGAGAGAGAGAGAGAGAGAGAGAGGAAGCCACCTAGCTACTAACTACGGACCCGAAGGTATACAAAGAACTACTCACGCATCACCGGAGAGGCACCAATGGAGGTGGTGAACCCCATCCGAGATGGTGTCTAGATTGGAACTGGTGGTTCTGGACTCTGCGGTTGCTGGATGAATATTTTGTTGACTCCCCTAGGGTTCTAGAAATATTGGGGTATTTATAGAGCAAAGAGGCGGTCCGGGGGGCACCCGAGGTGGGCACAACCCCCCAGGGCGCGCCTGGGCCTCCTGGCGTGCCCTGGTGGGTTGTGCCCTCCTCAAGGCACCCCCAGGCGCAGCCAGGGTCCATTACATTCCTTCTGGTCCAAAAAAATCTCCATGAAGTTTCGTTGCGTTTAGACTCCGTCTGATATTGATTTCCTGCGATGTAAAAAACTAGAAAACAGCAACTGGCACTTGGCACTATGTCAATAGGTTAGTACCAAAAATGATATAAAATGATTATAAAACATACAATATTGATAATATAACAACATGGAACAAGCAAAAATTATAGATACGTTGGATACGTATCAACTATCATAAACAAATTTGGGGATAGTGCAAACACTTGCCCCTACATCACATAAGGCACTGAATTTATTTAATCCAATCTCAATCTCTATAGTAGTTCAAAAGCATCCTCTTTCTTAGCTGGTAACTTACTTTATATCTTTTTTCCTTTCATCATCAAGTTCACGTAGCTTTGCTGCAACTTGTTCAACAAAGACATTATATGCTTCGTTATTGGTTACCTCCGGTAGTGGATACTTCATGGATATCATTTTCACAAAATCTGCAACGGTATAATTGTACTATGGCACATGGCTTGTGTCAAGTACTTCAGCCTTCTCTTCATTGCTTCTCACCATTTTAACTTCTTCAACCAGGTTAGGCTTCGGTCTACCTGCAAACTTAGCCAAAATTAGTGTTTGGCTCTCTGCTATTTTAGCCACTTGTGCTTCCATATTCATGGATCTTAATTCAAGTACCTGCAAATCATTTGTTAGTCCAACAACCTTACTGGTCAATCGACCAAGTAAGTTATCGTAATTCTCCAAGATATTCTTGAAGTTTTCATGCTGCTCAATCTGACTAGCAATAAAACTTGTAAGAGTTTCTTCAAGAGTATTTATATTGTTTCCATTAGCTCCATTAAAATTGTTGGATGCTCATCCATTACTAGGATAAGGAAGTCTAGGGGCGTACTATTTTTTTCAATTAGGATTGTAGCTATTACGAGCAATAAAATGTACATCACTAGTTTCTTTATTAGTGATGGCATTCACATTTACCTCTTCTTTACCTTTTATCACGGAGATAAGTTCCTCAAGCTTGGCTACTCCGTGTTACTTTCTTTAATGGAATTCACCACTTTGGTGGTGGTTCTTTCAACATGCCATTGGGCATGGTTCTCTTGCATATCATCTAGTAGTTTCTTGACATCTTCTATGGGCTCTCCCATGATTGTTCCTCCTGTAGCTATACCAAGCATAGTTTTGGCATATGATTTATGCCATTATAAGACATATGAAGGATTAACCATTCCTCCATTCCATGATTGGGACAATTTCTTATAGCTTCTTTCATTCTATCCCACACAAGCGCTAGCGGCTCATGTTCCTCCTGCTTGAAACCTGTTATCTAAGAACGTAATTGCATAATCTTTGTAGGTGGACAAAACTTGGATAAAAATTTACTGCAACAATCAGCCCAAGAAGTAAATACCGCCCTTAGGGAGTGCAAGAAGCCATTCCTTAGCTTTTCCTCTCAAAGAGAAAAGGAAATAGATGCAATTTCAGAGCGTTAGGATCATAATCCTTTATGCGTGTCATGTTGCACAATTCAATGAAATTGTGTAAGCGCATACCGGCATCCTCAGAAGCAGAGCCTCCAAATTGGTCATGTTAAACCATGGAAACTAAGTTTGGTTTAATCTCATACTCAACGACTGCTACCTCAGGCTGTGCTATCGGTTCACGCATGAAGTTGTTGCTGGGAGTAGCAAAACTCCCAAGATTATGAGCCATAATAATCTTTTGGTTTTTCAACTGACAAGACTTGCAAAAAAACTTAAACTAAAAAATTATAAAAGTAAGAACAAAAACTAAAAATTAACTTAACAAAAACTATAAACACAGAGGCTAGGAATACTAAACTCCTCCCCGGCAACGTCGCCAGAAAAAGGGCTTGATACCTCCTTTTATTGATGTATTGGAACAAAAAAGAGTATCCCACACCTATTTCCCCAGGGGTGACCCTGGGTTATCGAACCCACAAGAGGAATATTCCCTTGAAAGGATGGTCTCTAGCAAGCTTTTGTCAAATTGTTAATTCCAACTTTTGATCGGATCATCAAGCAAATATAGTGATTCAAACACTTATAATAAAAATAGGTACGGGTATGAGGTCTTATGCTTACAACCTTGTATTTGCGCTGGGATCAAATAGGATATTAATTTGTGCGCTGGAAGTCATCCATTGAGATGTGCTTGTTACGGATTGAAGTGGAGGATATGTCCAAATAATATGTTCACCGACACGAGTCCTTAATCAAGAATCAGTTGTCCTACCACAGGCCCTATCTGTCGTGTCGGGTTGCCTCAATAATTAAGATAATAAAATCAGACAAGAGCTTTGGGCGTTTAATGACTACACCTCATTTATCCCCAAGGATATGATCTATGTTACCCTACTAAACCTTATCGTCACTGGTGTTCGATATAACACTTCACGGTCTCCTACTCCTAGCCTCATCGGTGCTCGATCTCCAAGATCCCGAGTACCTGCAGGGATGAAGATCACGGACAATACAAGAGACATCTTCACGAAACAATTTTATTTCACACATGTGATACATTATGTCAAAGTCTTCGATTGATCCCCTCAACAAATACCTTTGGTTGCAAGGCTCATGCCTCAAACCATACCTTACCGAACTACTCACACATGGAGATAAGATTGCGGGAAGAAATCATTGAAGAACACATCTTGAGATTGATTAATTGCAATATGTCTTACAATGGATGCCTTGTGCAACGCAGAGTTACACGTATGAACTATATGAGAGAGCACTATGGTGGTGGCGGAGATGGCTATAGTGTTAGAGATGGAGGCGGCTAGGGTTTGTGAATGAAGATGATGATGAAGAGGTTCTGGCTTCTATGCTTGTCGTTCTGTTGACATTTCGATAGGGTCCCTTCAGTGAAAGTCGTTCAGGTGGACGATCTGCCTCGAAATCCACGCCAAACCGGCGCTCATACTGGCGCGTGCGCCCGCATGGAACGTCATCTTTTGTGTTGTCTTCGCAGAAACTCCTCCTGTTGATTCCATCTTCCTCCATTCTCCTTCCATTCCATTTCCACACGTGATTTCTTCCCCTTTTAGCCCATTTCCTAGGAACACATCAAAGAGAGGATTTGTGGAATCCTTTGCATTCATTAGTCATTAATAGCAATATCGGAGCGAATATCTCTTTTCAAATGAAATATCTCGGTTTAAACAAAAGTGAAATGAATGTAGAAATATCACTCATCATGGAGCATGACTTGGATCACATCCACCAACTTGACGTTTTTGTCATTCATGGACTGGATCCTCTTATGGAACATCACCACCTCCTTCGGATTGCCCCAGTCCAAGCTTTTGTTCGTCCAAGAGACGAACCTCCTCGGGAGCCCGACTGAGAAAGCCGGTATCTCTGTTTAACCTTCAGCGGGCAGCTCGGTGATATAAAACCACTCCTGCTGCCACACTTTTATCGTCTCCATGAAGGTGCCTTCTAGCCAGGTCACCCTCTGGAGCTTATTGATCATAGCCCGACCGTAGTCGGTCAACTAGGTGTCGCTACTCTTCGACTTGATGTTGAACGTCTTCAACCATAAGCCGAAGTGCGGCTCGACGCCGAGAAAGGCCTCGCAGACGGTGATGAACGCCGTGAGGTGCAAGATGGAGTTTGGGGCTAGATGATGGAAATCTAGCCCGTAGTAGAAAAGAATCCCCCTCACAAAGGGGTGCAGGGGGGACCCCAGGCCTCAGATGAGGTGGGGGACGAAGATCACTCTCTCCCTTGGCTTAGGAGTGGGGATGCGCTGGTCGGGCTCGGGTGCCTAGCAGGCGGCTCAGGTAGGGATGTAGACCACGGTCCAGAGCTCCTTGATGGTGCCCTCCGTGATGCTAGAGGCCACCCACATGCACTTCAGTTCAGCATCGGCCATCGCCGGTGAAGGGGTGCGGGCGTGGGGAAAGAGCTTAGAAGTTTTAGGAACAGATCTGGGGCGCTGGAAGCTTTGAGCAATGGTGAAAGGGATGGAAGCGTGAGGGAAAATGGATCACCTCCCCTTGCTTTTATAGGTCAGTAAAAGACGAAGAGCCCCCTTACTGCACCGAATAATTTTCCACATTCCAATCCTTCATGTCGTTATGCGTGCATGGGGTGAAACAATCTATCGATGATATCCCCTAAAAACGGGGCATGATCTCTACATTGATGAGGCGTGCCAATGAAAGAGCTGCCTCGGGCCATGATTTGAGTTGTAATAGCCGGCACGCTTAAATGCCATGGGGGAGACGGTTCAGTAAAAGTCATCAGGCGAGGACCACTGTTCGCAAGGCTTCGGATGCCGAAATATGATCTTTAAGAAACATGTGGTCGATGAGCCATCCATTCAAGGAGAGGCTTGGGAACTGCTTTGAGTAAAAAAGGATCTCAAATCTAAACGAAAGCCAGCTATGAGGAGAACTCGTCTGCCAAGCCGAAGACTATAGGCCGGAAACATCAGTCCGAGGATGGAGCTTTCGTCCTCAGCTTTGAAGACAAGTTCAGGGGCTACTGACGGTGTCCTGGACTACGGGTGCCAACCGATGTGACCCATAGTCCCCGGGCCGAGCCTACGACCCACCGATCTCAAACAAGGGAGGACTCGGGAAGCCTCAAACTTAGTCGTGATCAAGACGAGATATTGCCGAAGACTTGGCGCTTACTTCAAGGACAACTCCAAATGACGACGTGTTTATTCCTAGTTGGCAACCGACCATGTGTAACCCTAGATACCCATGGTGCCTATATAAACCAGAGGGTTTAGCCCGTAGAGACGCGATCACAATTACCGGCCTTAGGGTTTAGAACAGAACATACGATCTCGAGGTAGATCAACCTGTACTTGATACTCCATCATCAATATAATCAAGCAAGACGTAGGGTTTTACCTCTTCGAAAGGGCCCGAACCTGGGTAAACACTGTCTCCCTTATCTCCTATTCACCATCGTTCCAAGATCCACAACTCGGGACCCCCTACCCGAGATTTGCCAGTTTTAGTACCGACAAGCACCCCCAGGTACCAATCAGAGGTTTGGTACAAATATTGAACACAAGAGATGAACTAGGGTTTGTAGATGAGATGGTCCTGGTGAAGATTTTGATGAAGATGACGATTGCCACGATGAGGTGAGCGTTGGTGATGATGAAGGCTTCGATTTCCCCCTCCCGAAGGAAAATATCCCCGGTTGAATCACTCCGCTGAAAAGCAAAAGTGCTCTTTTCCCTGGTTTCACCTCGAGATGGCGGCGAAAAGTCCCGAAACTGCTCTTCTTATTTGTTTTCTAGGGCAAATGGCAATATATAGCAGAAGAATGTTGTGAGGGGACCCATGACGGGTAGTATGTGTGGGATATCGTGATCCATATTTGGTTAATCTCGTTGAATTTGGACTATTGTTGTACCAGACATATTTGCAGGCTATTTATGGATGATTTGTGCTTTTTTCTATCCAAACTTTGAAGAATTCTGTCATGTTTGATGAAAATCGCCCGGTTAGTTGAAATCCGGTTTGAAATGTATGTGGATAGCGTTGAATGACCGGCTCCCGCATCCCTTGTCTGCGAACTGACGTGGTGACCGGTTTGGAGGGAGATGCCCATACCTAGCAATTTTCTTTCTGAGTTTTTTTAGCATTTTCTTTTGAGAAACAGCAAATTCTTTCCGAGGGTAACCTCGGGCAATCAAAATGAAGCTGGCGATATGAGCTGGATCCAGGGCCCAGGCACAATGTACCACACCACAAACCCAGCCCATAGCAGCTTCCAGTGAGCTCAAGCCCACCCAGTGAATGGCAAACCCACCTGCGCCACCACTTCGCCACCACCGCTTTCCCCGATGCCGTCGTCGACGATCCGGAGCATCTCCATCACAGTATCTGACGACGACGGCGCCGCGGCGCCCCGGCGTACCCGCGCCGGTCGACGGAAGGTGGTGCGCAGCTTGGGGCAGCGCGCCGTGCGACTCGTGGCCCGGTGGTGGCCTATCCTCCTGCTCCTCCCGGCCGTCGCGCTGCTACTCTTCGAGGCCTCGCGGCTCCGTGCCTCTCCGAGCCCCGCCCCGCCAGTATCCAGCAGCCTTGGCCGGCTAGACCCGACCACGCGCCTCGTCCATGGCGTGCGCGAGCGTGAGTCCCTTGCTCTGTTTCGATCTACTCTAGCCCGTCCCCAAATTCCCCGTGCTCTTGTGGTTCCCAACTCCCAATAAAGTTTGCCACGGATTTGAGAAATTGCGCTGTAAGAGTCGGCTTTCGTAGTAATTTGATAATGCGAGTGCTGTAGTGCAGAATGTGCTGAGATTATGGTGGTGTCTTAGACTACTTATCTGCACAAACCATTGGATATATCATGGCAACTGGAGATTTGGACTTAGCAGATCGTGCACATTGGGAAATGGCCTTAATAGGATTATGATTCTCGAAGTCTTCTTAGTTTCTTACAAACCAAATGTTTGGATCTTGATAAGTCAAATCGCATGTCCATACTTAAGTAAAGTTGTTCCAAAAAATCAGAGAGCACGTATTATATCAAATTTGTTTGGCTGAGTGACTATTACTGGCTTATGAACTAAATAATGACTTGATTAGTTTTGTATTCTTGATGTTAACAGCGTGCCTGAAGTTTCTTAGCCCGAAAAGTATAGAAAATTTGGTATTTCATGAAGGCTCAGGACTTGATGCTGTGGTCAAGAGGATTATTTACAAAACTGACGACGACGACTATGACTCACACCACTCTGAGGCAAACTCTACCTATTTACTGCAGCACGCAGAAGCTACCAGGTTCAATTTGTTTACAGGATTCCAAACAGTTCCTGAAAGAGAAGAGAGCTTCAAGGTTCTTATGCTGGCTAACATGTACTATTTTGCGGTTACAAACCTATGCCATTTTAGACCTGTTTAATGTGTTTCACTACTTCTCCAGGTGAATGAGACTGTTAGTGTGCACTGTGGTTTCTATAGTGACAATGGCGGTTTCAAAATTTCAGATGATGATGTCAGATACATGAGAACTTGTAAAGTTGTTGTGTCTACCTGCGCATTCGGTGGCGGGGATGATCTATATCAACCTATTGGAATGGTCAATTCTTCCATTGGAAAGGTATTTGAGCATTCAGCATTCTCAGAAATGTCGTTTCTGTGTAAACCATCAAATGTGATGGCTCTGAGGATTCAGGATGGATTGACTTATGATAAAGCAGGTCTGCTATGTGGCTTTCTGGGATGCGGTCACACTATCAACTCTAGAAGCTGAAGGAAAATTAACTGGTGACAATGAAATGATAGGAAGGTGGCGTATCATTGTTGTCAAGAATCTCCCCTTTGTGGATCAACGTCTAAATGGGAAAATACCGAAGGTAAATCTGCAGCTGTCATAGTCCATTGTGCCAGCTTCCATATTCTCAAAATACTGGCTCATGTGGGATTTGACCTAATAAAGTACTACCTCCGTCCTGGTTTATTGATCCCCTTTGTACTTTGTGCCAAATTTTGACCATAAATTTAACTAACGAAATGCTAATGCATGTCATAAAAAATTATATTGATGGATTCGTATTCGAACATAGTTTCCAATGATGTAACTTTTTCTTATGTGTAACTTATATTTTATTAGTTAAAATCATGGTCAAGGAAGGGGAGCCTTGGCGCAGTTGTAAAGCTGCTGCCTTGTGACCATGAGGTCAAGTCCTGGAAACAGCCTCTTGCAGAAATGTAGGGAAAGGCTGCGTACAATAGACCCAAAGTGGTCGGACCCTTCCCCGGACCCTGCGGAAGCGGGAGCTACATGCACCGGGCTGCCCTTAGTTAAAATCATGGTCAAAATATGACCCAAAATACAAAGGGAACTAATAAACCAGGACGGAGGTAGTAGTCTCTCTGTAAAGTGTAAGCCATATTGGCTATTTCTGTTATTTGGTAATAGCAACTTCAGTTATGCCCCCTCATAAAGTGAACCGCTTAGATGTTAAATCTGCTGATTTGTGTTTTTGCCTTAATTTTACGTGTGGGATTGCATAACTATGTACATTCTGGTAGTAAAATGCATAGCATCATTTTTGCAGATGTTGACTCACCGACTTTTCCCAGAAGCAAGTTACTCTATATGGGTAGACTCTAAATACCAGTTCAGAAGAGATCCAATAGGAGTGCTTGAAGCACTTCTTTGGAGGACAAACTCTACCTTCGCTATTTCTGAGCATGGAGCACGGACTAACATTTATGATGAGGGGAAAGCAATTGTTCAAAAGCACAAGGCTACTCCTGAAGAAGTAGAGGTTCAGCTAACTCAATATCTTCAAGACGGCATGCCAGATGAAAAAAGACTACATGGATTAAAAGGTATGCGTTTAATTTTGACTAATTTAACTTGCACATGTGGATTTTTTTCTCCAGGCTAATTTCTGCTGAAGCATGGTTGTGGTATGAATATGACCAAGCTTTTTGTTTTCTTTCAGCTTTGGCTGAAGCTTCTATCATTGTGAGGGAGCTGACCCCATTGACGAATCATTTCATGTGTGCTTGGTTCAATGAAGTTGTTCGTTTCACATCTCGGGATCAACTCAGTTTTCCGTATGTACTATGGCGTCTAAACATGCCAGGAATCAACATGTTTCCTGTGTGCACTCGAAGGGACCTTGTGAACAGTTTGGGTCACACAAGGAAAGTAAAACCTCTTACACAGACGAATTCAGATTCTTCCACGGCATGACCTTTCTTCTTGTTCATTTGTGGACAGTCAACTAACCGGTGGTTTACGTGGTTCTAGGCTTCCACTTGTCTTGATCCACAGTTTTGTTGTAAATTATTCTTTTGATTTTCTTCCTCGAGAAACACCGTGACTTGGTTGTACAAGGACTTGCACCTGTTACACGTCAAAAGCTGTTGCTTTTCTGTATGTTGACATTATTACCTGTACAAATCACGTTATCTTTTGGTTGGAAGGAGCAGTATTCTGCTTCCATTTTACAAGTATGAACGTTACCTCCCAACTATTCTACTTTTCAAGTGCAATCTTATTCATGAAAATTAGAAATGAACTCTTTTGCTATGGTTTACGATGTTACAAACTGTGTATCAGTAGTCCAAGTAGATGCATATCTACCAGAATGTACCAAAACTCTTTTTCTTCTTTTTCTAGAGAACATATCCAGCCCTTTTTAGGGAAAACTGTTTGTATTTCTTTAGGATGACTTGAAAAAAATTAAGGTTGTTTTTTGAGCAAACAGTATTTCTTTATTGATAAATTAGACAAAGTATATCAGATAAAAATAAATAAACAACAAAAAGCCAACATAAAACAAAAAATTACATAAAGTCCTTTGTAGTCGTTGACTCTACATCCATCTCTTGCATCTTAATTTTCCTCCCTCGATACATCTAGTGCAGAAGGCCAAACTTGCACAAGCTGAACTAACCTCAAAGGTTTAAAGAGTCGCTCTAATAACACGCAAGAACCTAAGATTGTTGAATGCACCGAACCTAAGATCCTGCCACCCTCTAGTGCAGAAGTCCTACGAGCCTCACACTCCTAGCACAGTAAGAACCTAAGATTGTTGAACACACTATGGCTGAAGGCACACCCCTTGCGAGAAATGTTGTCAAACCGATACTTTGTTGTCGTATTGTCGGGGAAGAAGACCGGGAGCACACACAAAAAAGAATCTCTAGTGATAAGAACATTCTTGACAATACTGCAAAAAAAGAAAAAAAAGAACATTCTTGACAATACCGCCATCACCGTCGCCAAAATAGGTCGAAGTGCGGATGACAATCCTTGACAATGGGAGTCGTCGATCTGCGGGACCAAAACACCACAACCCTTTCCCTGTGTAGGTCGCATCGGCCACAATGGTCATATCGTGATGCGGATAGGACCACGAATGACACCGCCTTCAACGTCGAGACTTTGCCTAGAGAAACCAAACGTAGATGAAAAACAAACTAGACCCCGAGCATTGCTCCGTAGTTCCCTCCACCTCCGAAAGCCGAAAAGGCGAGCAGGATGCGAGAAGATCCAAGCTAAGCCACAAAAACCTAGTGAAGGACAGCTAGGGCTTTTTTTCTTTGTTTGTTTTTTGAGGCAATCACACAAAGCTTTATTCATCCGTCACAATGTTTACATGGACGAAGATAAGATCACCGGGCTGTCCTAACCAAGCATGGCGGCCAGCCCCAAGAGAAAGTGCGTGCTTTGCTAGATTGCGTGCTTCGGTATTCGAAGTTCTATTTTCGTGCTTAAAGGTAGCATGTAAAAAGGCCGAAGAGCGTTCCTTCATCTCATGTAGAATGGCGCTGTAGACTGAAGTTGATCCCTTGTTGATGGCTTCCACTACTTCCAAACAATCAGAAGCGACTGAAATCTTATGAAGATAGAGATCCTCTGCCAAGGCAAGGGCTTCTCTCGTGGCAAGCGCCTTGAGGGTGGCAGGATCTCTAATGTTGTTGAAATGTACTGCCGAAGCTCCTTGAAAAAGGCCATCTCCACTCCTGCAGATAGCTGCAACTGCTCCATACCTGCCATGCCGCGACACTGTTGCATCAACATTGATTTTGGACATCCCATCCAGTGGAGAGATCCAGTGCCTTGGACTCGGAGCCGATCTTGAGGGCTTGACAACACTAGCAGGCTGAAGTACCTTAATCTCTGAGAGATAGGAGGAAACAAAGCCATGGATGGAGTATGGACTTTAAAATATGAATTCGTGTATCGCCTTCCTCCGAGCACTCCAAATTGCCCACAAAGTAACTACCATAGTAGTGAACTCATCCCCTGACATACTATCATGCATGGCAAACAACCAGGATTTTGCATCAGATTCTTCGGTACATAGCATGTGCTCCACCATTTCTTCTTGTGCTAGGGCCCAGACACATCTTGACATGTTACATTGCATCAAAGAGTGGCGCCAGCTATCCTCTGCACCACACATACTACACTCGCTGGTAGTGGCCATATTTCTATGGTTTAAGAGGTCCCCAGTCGGCAAAGATTGTTGCGCCAACCTCCAGAGAAAAACTTTCAGTTTTGAAGGAACCCGGAGATGCCAAAGCGAGGACCATGCTTTACCTTCCACATCAGAGCTCGCCCCCCCTGCATTTTCTTCGAGCCAGCCTTCCCTGGACAGTTTTGTGTTGATTATCATACAGTAACATGACCTCACTGAGAAGATCTCTTTCCTATCCTCATGCCAAGCCCAAAAGTCCTCAATCTGCCTAGTACAGAGTGGAATTTGAAGAATCAGCTCGACATCATATGCTGTAAACACCGAGCGAACCAGTTCCTCTTTCCATGTTGCCGCTGTAACATCAATGAGCTCCGAGACCATCATCGGCGGTTCAGGAATGAGAGACTGTATCGGTCGCTTCAACCTGTCCTCGGTATCCAATTTGTTGTCCAAATATGTGTAGATTTGCCATCTCCAATCCTCCTGATAAGACCCTGCCTGAGAATCTCTCTGCCGTCAAGAAGTGACCGCCAAATCCATGATGGATGAGGCCCAAGTTCAGCATCCAAAAAAGAACATGATGGGTACTGCCTTGAGAATTCTTGAGCTGAGCGTTAGCGGGTCTTCTAAAATCCTCCAAACCTGGCGGGAGAGCAATGCTAGGTTGAACGCCTCTATCTCGCTGAATCCCATACCCCCAAGGCTTTTCGGACGAGTCATCACGTCCCACGAGACCCAGCTGGGTTTCCGTTTTCCCCGCTTACTGCCCCACCAAAACTGTCGAATGATCGAAGTGATGCTGTCACAAAGACCCTTTGGCAATCTGAAACAAGCCATAGAGTAAACAGGGATAACTTGAGCTACACTCTTAATTAAGACTTCTTTTCTTGCAGCAGATAATAACTTCTCCATCCACCCTCTAACTTTCTCCCAAACTCTGTCTCTAAGATATCTAAATGTTCCATTGACTGATTGGCCAACATCTGTGGGCAGTCCCAGGTATCTGTCGCTGAGGGATTCATTGTGTACATTCAAAGAGTTCATAATGCCTTCTTTAATTGCTTGGGGACAGCCTGTGCTAAAAAATATTGATGATTCTCATGATTAATTCTCTAACCTGATGCAGCACAATAAGCATTAAGCAGGTTTGGTATTTCATTAGCACCCTCATTACTCGATTTGAAAAGCAACAGACTATCATCTGCGAACAGTAGGTGGTTTACTGCCGGAGCCGTAGGTGCCACCTTAATTCCTTGGGAAAATATAGTAAGGTTGCACTGGCAAATAGTTTTTTTTAGGGGGGGAGGGGATGCATTGGCCTACTCGTTTTCCTTGGAAGCCCATGAGAAAAGCCCATCTCCTCCTCCTCTTTCCTTCGCTCTCTCCTCCTATCCCCTTCTTATCCGCTTCCACTCTCCCCGCCTCGCCTCCCCGAAAGGAAATGCCAGTGGCATTCCAGTGAACCCACCCTCGACCTAGGTCCGGACACCGCCGCTGCAATGGCTACGGCCATCTCCGCCTCCGCGCTCCTCTCCTCCGCCTTCGCTGGCGATAGGCGCCACCGCCGCGCGGCGAGGCCCGCGCCCCGCCGCGCCGTCCCGGCTGGCCTCACGGTGCGGTGCGAGCAGAGCGACAAGCAGAAGCGGCAGCCACTTTCCGCACTCGTTCCCCGCGAGCAGCGCTTCATGTTCGAGGGCGACGAGCTCTGCGGACCCGTACGAGCCCCCACTCTCATCTCTTTTCCTATTCCCTAGTGTTGCAATTCATATTCAGGAAAAGAGTAGTTATGCTATATGACTTTTTTCGGTTTGAAATTCTCAAATGGTTCCTTTCAGTTTCATCAATCCATTCCATCATTAGCCTATCACAGACTCACATGTCACTATACAATGTTCATGGCTCCCTACGTTTCAAAGTAAGTGTGGTGAATTTGAACTAAACCACGAGGTTTATTTATGATGATACATAAACTGTCAAAATTAGCTGCTAATAGTTTGTGGTGAACGAAGATTCATGGAAATGAAATAAGAATTTAATACAAGAACGAAGCTAAGATGGTAGAAATGGTTTGCTCTCGTACATCTGGTAAACAAATGCGGCATTGGCTTATCGTGGCCACCCATGTTTCTGTTTAGTGCTTATGCTCATTAAGATCTCAGCATGACTATCTTGTTTATGTTCCACCGGTGTATTGGTATCATGGCTTGCTTGCTTGCTTGCTTGTGTGTGTGTGTGTGTAGCCTTTTCTGTGTAGTAATCTGATCAATCAATTTAATTCGCAGGACATATGGAACACAACATGGTACCCTAAGGCTGCAGATCACGTAACTACCGAGAAGACGTGGTATGTTGTTGATGCAGAGGACAAGATTCTTGGCAGGCTAGCATCTGCTATCGCAGTGCATATGAGAGGGAAAAATGAGCCCACATACACTCCAAGTGTGGACATGGGGGCTTTTGTTATTGTGGTATGTACCGAAGTAGTTTGTATGGTGTTTACAGAATACCGTAGCACAGTGTTTTTTTCAAGGCAAATAAGTTCATAACATTAGCAGGAGGAAAAAAAAGCACCTAAACCCATCTTGATTCTTGAAACCTAGATTATATCATCATGTTAATGTGGCTTTTCATTACAGAAACTACTGTACATTGCTGAGCTGACATACTGAACTATATGTTTTACATAGGTTAATGCAGAGAAGGTTGCTGTTTCTGGTAAAAAGCGGTCACAGAAGCTCTATAAAAGGCACTCTGGACGGCCCGGTGGGATGAAAGAAGAAACTTTTGATCAGCTTCAGAAAAGGATTCCGGAGAGAATTATCGAACATGCTGTGCGTGGCATGCTTCCTAAGGGCAGGGTAAGAAATCATCTTTTGGCATCTGTTAGTTCTTACCTAATTGGTTGCATCAGGTCTTTTGTGTGCCCCAAAGTTTTCTCTGTGATCTTCTCAACCTTTGGACCATTTTGCAGCTGGGAAGAAGACTATTTACCCACCTCAAGGTGTACAAAGGATCAGAGCACCCGCATGTGGCTCAAAAACCTGTTCCACTGCCCATCAGAGACAAAAGAATAATGAAGTCTGGCTAGAGAACCCCTGGATATTGAAAAAAGATACAGCAACCGTGCTTCCCCGCCCAGTGTTAGGAGCGTGACCCGAACATTCATGTCATCTGTCCACAAGAGTGGTGTGTAATTTTTTTGTAATTTAATTATGTTTCTGCAAAAGCTTTCGATTCCTTTCGTCATAATTATGTCGTATGGTACGATTTGATGGAATCCAAAATCTGAATTTTGGAAGGTGTAAATTTTGACCAGTGGTGAGGTAGGCTCGTTGCAGTTTCGTACAATATATGTTATCTGTGACCAGTGGTGAGGTAGGCTTGTTACCCGGCCTGGCAGGGGGCAGCAAAAGATCTTGTGAGAAATCATCACCGTGCCCAGCGTAGCTGGCGTCGGGAGTAACTTTAGCAGTAACATAAGGTCCAACTTCATAAATTTGCTTATGTGACAATGATTTAACGAGGAGAGAGATGAATTGAATAACATAACTAGTTACTCATACTATGAGTAACATCATACATGCTCCCAAGATATGATGAGTCTACAAGCTAATAAATTAAGTGTTGCATGACACCATGCATATGTTACTCTTCACTATGTAGGTAGTAACATATGCATGTTACTAGTCGAAGTTACTCCCCGCTGTGACTAGTTTGAGCAATGCGCTGCTGCCATTGTAGGTCGCGAGTTGCAGATGGCCATTGCCGCTGCAATCGACACCCCTGCGCGGGAAGGCGGAGCGTGGATTGGGGGCGAGGGCCACGCGACGGGCCGAGCACGACATGGATGGGTGGCTCGATTTTTTTGCGTCCAGGCCACTCCTATGCGTTGGGCGCAGATGTTCCCAACGACTGTCCGCCCTTCGGACGCTGCCCGCCTTGCGACCCAAACGGATAAATGTGCGCGTCTGTTTGGGGTTTAGCATTTTTTTGGCGCGAAATTAAGGAGCTTTATTGCATGAGAGAGATTCGGTTACATTCATCCAAAAGGCTACTAACTAAGAAGAATGGGCTATGGGTAGGAGCCCAGACAACAATCTGAAACTGGTAGTGAAGTTGCATGTTTCGCACAAAGATCAGCCGGACTATTAGCTTCTCTTGTGACATGTTGTACCGAAAACGAGACAAAATTTGAGGCTCTTTCCTTGATTTCGTCGAAGATAGGCACCACAATTGATCTAGGACTGTGACGTGAGTTCCAGAGGTTCGCTACCTCACAATCCACCTCCATTACCACGTGCGAGAAGCGCCTCAGCTGGGCAAATATTACTCCTTCTCGCAATGCAAGGATTTCGGCAATGAAGGGGTCTGAACTCTGAAACACCGGGTATAGGCTTGCTCCATGCGCCCAAGAAGGATAGGTGATACGGGGCTAACCCGATGTAGGCCGATCTTTCACGATTGGAGTGGATTACCTCAAAGAATACGATGAACACGGGGAAGAACGGAGAGAAATCACAAGGGGAAACACTCAAGAACAAGTCCAATCACACATTCACTAGACAATCAAACACACAAGATCCACAAGGTACATGAACAACAAAAGGAAAGATACAAGGTAAAGTTCATCTCCATGAGAAGGTCTTGATGATATCCTAGACGGATCTTCCCGTGAGGCGTCTTGATGATATCCCGTAGGATCTTCTCACATGGAGGTCTTGAACTCCATGGGAGTGGTAGTCTCTCTCTCTCTCTCTCTCTCTCTCTCAAGAGTAGAGGTAGGTAGGAGCAAAGCTCACAAACAAATGAGCTACCATATTTGCTAACCCTAGAAAGGAGGTGGAGGTGGAGTATATATAGTCTAGGGCCACGAAGGGGTAAGTGAGGAGGGGATACATGGGCCTCTGGCCCGGTTAGGCACGCGCAGGTGCCGGACGTTCGGGCTGGGGGCCGGATGTCCGGGGCTTCGGGATGAGACGGATGTCCGGGGTCTCGGCCGGATGTCCGGGCTGAAGTGGCAGTTCGGTTGCTCTCTGGATACGCCGCTGCCAGATTTCCGGAGGAAATGCCGAATGCCCGGGCTGTCGGGAGGCGCCGGATGTCCGGGGTTGGCGCCGGATGTCAGGCCACTGAAGCTTGTTCAGCCGACTGCTGGTGAAGCCGTTGGGTGGCTGCACAGGCGCTGGATGTCCGGCCTCTGGCCCGGATGTCCGGCCGCTGTAGCTTCAGCAGCTCCGTCTTCTTCTATCATCGCTTCCATGCTTCCCTCGCGGATGGTGTAGTTGTTCTTTGGCGCTTGCACTCCTCCTCGTCGTCCGTGAAGCTCGGACAATACCTATGCATGCACACGAGAGGGGTGTCAAGTAGTATACCATCCTCGAAGGGGTCAAGTGAGCACGCGTAAAGGAGATGATTCACCTTTGTGTATGTGAAGTAGATGTCGCATGTGTCACCTGCCAAACGGACTCTTGACATGGTGATGTCCGTAGGATGCTCCGCATCATCTCCCCCCTTGGGAAAGATACGACCTCGGAACGAAAACCAAATCACCATGGGAAAGAGATGGCTTCGCCATGTAGAAGTGGACGTTCACCAAGTACGCGTCATCTTGAAGCTCGAAATGAGCACTCTCCAATGTCACACCGTCTTGTGATTCCTTCAAAAGGAGTAAGGACAACAAACACTTGGAAAAAGAAATGTGGTTAGCGTTAGTGCAAAACCAAGCATTCAGGAGGCGAGTCACCAGACAAGTGTCGTCATCATGCAAAGCATATGGTGTGACAAAAGGATTGTGACATGGAATGTAAGCATATCAATCGAGCACAAGCAAAGATATCATGGGGAAAAGCATGTAACTGTGAGGTAGAGATGCAAATATGTGTGGCAAGAGAATAAGCACCTACCTCAAAATCATAGCAAGCATTCGCAAAGCACTCAATGAAAGGTCTATGGTAGGTATAAGAATCATTCACAACACCTAAGAAGATGAGATGTCTAAACACATGGGTCAAGTGCAAGACAATCCAAGCATAACGTGCATAGGGTGTAGTGAATATAGTGTGGCAATCAACACAACAGAAAGAGCAATTGTTCATCATGTGTGAGGCAATCAAGCTAAGCATGTAGCAATCAATGGGACATGGCATATGTGAAGAAATGACATTGTTGCAACCAAACATATGATAGGAGCAAGTAATCCAAGAATTGGATGCAACACACAAGGTAAATATGTCATGAGGCATGGAAAGGTGAAAATGACAAGTCGAAGCAAGATCTCTAACATGTGCGCAATCAGATGGTCCAAGATGACCAATAAGTCGCATGGTGCAAGCAACACAAGTAGTATGATCCACAATAGCCATGCTCATGGTTTGGGGGTTCTCGAAAGAGAAGGATATCACCTTGAAAACATGTCCTTGTGCGTCCTTGATGAGGACATCAATACCATTGTTACACCCACAACCCCTACTATTACATATAATGGACCAATTACTAGAGCTCGCGCACGCCAATTAAATTACCAGGTACTTTCGTTTCTTGGTAATGATTCTAATGTTCATGAGAATATGATGCTGCCTAAATTGGATACATTTGTTTTGCTTACAAATGAAGGGCCTAACTTGGAGAAGGATGAACATTGGAGCAAGAACAAGCATGGAGTTGATGGCATGCGCAAGGGGAACAAGAACGGAGTTACAAGTGACGATTTCAGGACTTTGAAGCCACCATAAGGAGTGAATGAAGCCTTGGATGAAATATACAAGATGCCACTTCATAAATTTCGTCCAGAGGCTATTCTAGGTGCTGCGTCACCTTATTATTGGGCCAGGCCCATGTAATTTCGAAATACATAAGTATAGGATGTTTTTAGAGTCCGTATGTGTGGGGAAACAAGAGATAGGGTTGGTTTCGGACCCCTTCCCCAAGGGCCACAAAATTTCCCCCTCTTCCTCCATATATACAGCCCTTAGGGCACCGTTTAGACTTTGGGTTTTGTTTAGATTAAAAGTTCGCCATAGCTGCAACTTCGCGTACTTCGTTTGTGTTCAACGACCAGACCAAGGCGTCACAGAACCCCACCTTCATTAATAAAGCTCTCCTCTTTTATTCGCAATATCCAGATTGCAATCTCAGTTTCTTGCTTGTTCTTCGTTTGCTCGCAGGAAATAGACCCTCGTGGTCAGGTTGATCGTGCTCCGGCGTGGTCAATAACCCCTCGGAAGTTGGTTTAGCGATTGCTAAGGCGCGACGTCTCCGCACGTTCGTAGTCGGATCGTCAAAGTCGACTCCCACAGAAAACGATTGCTATCTCATCGAAACATCGGGACACCTCTGCCTCTATCAAGTGGTATCAGATTTCCAGGTTGCTCGGTGAGATTTTACAGTTTTTCGTAGTTTAGATCAAGTTTGTTCTTCATACCTATAGTCCACGAAAAAGCCAAAAAAAATTAGGGTTAGTTCATCCCATCCGAACCAATCTGAGCCTTTGCATAATCTTTTTTGTATTTGCTTTGTTGAATTTGCGGTTGCATCGTCATGTCAAGTTGATGGTCTTAGCGTCTAGTCCTTTAGAGTTTCGAGTTCTGTTCACAGGTTGTCACGTCGCCGCTGCCATATATCACCACTGCATCATCATCATCGCTGCTGCCATATACCACCACCGCACCAACTTCATCACCGCTGCCATATACCACCACCACATATTCATCGCCAATCCGAGTCCATATACGCCACCACTTATCCGCCGCCATCACGCCAATCCGAGTCCACCTACAACATATATCCGCCACCAGTCCGAGTTCCACCAGATTCATCACCGCCACCAGTCCGAGTTCCACCAGATTCATCTCCGCCACCAGTCCTATTCCGACTCCAGTATATTGTTACTCTGTTTTGAATTTCCAGATCATGCCATACTCCGAGTCGTGACAGAAAAGGACTCCCCAACATCCGTGCTATCCGCAGTAAAAAAATAGTTCCAAACTAAAAAAAAAACTAAGTCTGGAAAATTCTGGCTAGGCAGTTTTTAGGACATTTGTAGACTTTTTCGAAAAATATTTGTTGCGGAGCAAAAAAAAAGAGGAAAAAAGTGCAAAAAAAGTGAAAAAAAAGAAAAAAAATTCAGAGTGTGCTCCTCCCTTGTTTACGTGCAGCGCCGTGGTTTTGTTAGTGTTCTAGGCTCGCGTCTCTAGTACGATCTAGCCTAGGACCAGCACAGTACCATCGTTGAGCGTTTATTCAACTTTGCATCTCTGAATTGATTATTGCTGTCCCTTTTTGCAAGCATATTATAAGCCTTCCTAGCTCCACATACATCTATGTCGTGCGTTTGACTCTCCCTGGCAATCGCTCTATCCAAGCTTTGAGAGTTTTGACTACAACGGTTGCCGATCACCGCCTGCTGCTGGGTAAGAACTGGTAAGAATTTGAGATTTGCTTGACGGATTTGTGACTGTCCACCACACCACCACCACCACTTCCTAGTAGTCTGTAGAATCATATTCTTGTGTGTTTCTATTGCTGCTAACCATGGCAAGATCACAAGCCGACGAGACTGACTGGGAGAACATGACAAACAAAGAGTTACATGATAAGTTTCAGCAAATGATGAGTGGACAGGTGGAAGATGTGCTAAACAGATTTGAAGAGGCCATGGAGAAGATAGATGGCATTGCGAAGGCGTTCGAAACAAAGCTCGATAACAAGTTTAATAAATTGCTCGCGCGTCTTCCACCACCACCACCGGCTGCACCTAACACACCTCTACAACAACAACAACAACGACTACCTCCACATCGCGAAACAGCCCTCCGCCGAGCGACCCGTGTCCCTCTTCAGCCTGGCCAAGCTGTTGGTGCTGCTGTTGATACTTCTGTGGCTCCTGCTGCTGATGTGGAGGAGGATGATTATGTGGGAGATTACGAGGATGAGGTTGATCAACATCAGAACTATGTGCAACCACCAGCACCACAACCACCAGGTCATCCACATGCAAATAATGGCAATGCTAGGGCTCCCCCTCAGGTACGAGATCATGACCATCTCCCTAAACTGAAATTGAATATTCCACCATTTGAGGGTAGATATGTTCCTGATATATATCTTACTTGGGAGTTAGAAACTGAACAACGATTTACATGTTTACAATATCCTGAGGAGAGACGTGTTCCTGCTGCTGTTTGTGCTTTCACTAGCTTTGCATGTGTTTGGTGGTCTGAACATTGTAGATTATATCCTGTTCCAGCTACTTGGGCTGCTTTGAAAACTGCCATGCGTACTCGTTGGGTTCCACCATATTATCAACGTGAATTACTTCAAAAATTGCAGCGCTTAAGACAAGGAAAATATTCGGTAGAAGAATATTATCAGGAATTACAAACTGTCTTGATTAGATGTGGTATTGTTGAGGAGAATGAAGCTATGCTTGCACGTTTTCTGGGTGGATTAAATAGAGAGATTCAGACCATTCTAGACTATAAGGATTATAATAATATCACTCGTTTATTTCATCTTGCTTGTAAAGCTGAACGTGAAGTGCAGGATCGACAGGCATTGGCGCGAACTAACTTTTCTGCAGGTCGACCTTCATCATGGACACCACGTGCATCATCTACTTCCACACGTTCTGCTACACCGGCACCCCCGTCAGCTGCCACCTCCAACCGTGATACAATAAAGCAGGCACAATCACCACTATCTGCCAAGAGCACACCTTCTGGGCCTGCAAAGAGCTCTTCTTCATCCATGGCATCAACAGGGCAAACACATGATATTATTTGTCGATGTTGCAAGGGTGGAGGTCATTATGCGAGAGAATTCCCATCTAAGCGTGTGATGATTGTTACTGAGGATGGTGGGTATGAGTCCGCTAGTGACTATGATGAGGAGACTTTGGCTCTTATTACACATGAAGAACACGGTGGAGATGATTCTGATCATGAGTCGCAATACATGGCTGCTGAAGATGCTGACAGGTATGAATGTTTAGTTGCTCAACGTGTTTTGAGTGTGCAGGTCATGCAAGCTGAGCAAAATCAGAGGCACAATTTGTTCCATACAAAGGGAGTTGTGAAGGAACGTTCTATTCGCGTCATCATAGATGGAGGGAGCTGCAACAACTTGGCTAGCATGGAGATGGTGGAGAAGTTATCTCTCACCACAAGACCACATCCACATCCTTATTACATCCAATGGTTCAACAACAGCGGCAAGGTTAAGGTAACACGTACTGTTCGGGTGCATTTTAGTATCTCTACATATGCTGATTATGTTGATTGTGATGTGGTACCTATGCAAGAATGTTCCTTATTACTTGGTAGACCATAGCAATTTGATAAAAATTCTGTACACCATGGTAGAAACAATCAGTATACTCTTGTTCATAAGAATACAAATATTACTTTGCTTCCTATGACTCCTGATTCCATTTTGAAAGATGATATTCATAGAGCTAATAAAGCAAAACAGGATAAAAATAAGAGTGAAAATCAGATTGTGGCCAAAGAATTTAAGCAACAAATGAAGCCTAATAATAAACCATCTAGTGTTGCTTCTGAAATTAAATTGAAAAGTGCATGTTTACTTGCCACCAAATCTGATATTGATGAGCTAGTTTTTAGCAAATCTGTTTGCTATGCTTTTGTGAAAAAAGAGGCATTATTTTCATTCGAGGACGTGCCTTCCTCTTTGCCCCCTGCTGTCACTAACATTTTGCAGGAGTTCGCTGACGTCTTCCCACAAGACGTGCCACCGGGATTACCACCTATTCGAGGGATTGAGCATCAAATTGACTTAATTCCCGGTGCATCGCTACCCAACCGTGCACCATACAGTACCAATCCAGAGGAGATAAAGGAGATTATGCGTCAAGTACAAGAGCTGCTTGACAAAGGTTATATTCGCGAATCCCTTAGTCCTTGTGATGTTCCTATTATTCTAGTGCCGAAAAAGGATGGTACGTCGCGTATGTGTGTTGATTGTAGAGGCATTAATAATATTTCCATTCGTTATCGTCATCCTATTCCTAGGCTAGATGATATGCTTGATGAACTGAGTGGCTCTACAATATTCTCCAAAGTTGATTTGCGTAGTGGATACCATCAAATTCGTATGAAATTGGGAGATGAATGGAAAACAGCATTTAAAACTAAGTTTGGATTATATGAGTGGTTAGTCATGCCTTTTGGGTTAACTAATGCACCTAGTACTTTCATGAGACTAATGAACAAAGTTTTACGTGCTTTCATTGGACGTTTTGTGGTAGTCTATTTTGATGATATATTGATTTACAACAAATCTTTGGAAGAACATTTGGAACATTTACGTGCTGTTTTTAATGCTCTACGTGATGCACATTTGTTTGGTAACCTTGGGAAGTGCACCTTTTGCACCGACCGAGTATCTTTTCTTGGCTATGTTGTTACTCCACAGGGAATTGAAGTTGATAAAGCCAAGATTGAAGCTATTGAGAGTTGGTCGCAGCCCAAAACGGTCACACAAGTGAGGAGTTTTCTTGGACTTGCTGGTTTCTATAGGCGTTTTGTGAGAGATTTTAGCACCATTGCTGCACCTCTCAATGAGCTTACAAAGAAGGATGTGCCTTTTGTTTGGGGTACCGCACAGGAAGAAGCCTTCACGGTTTTGAAAGATAAGTTGACACATGCTCCTTTACTCCAACTTCCTAATTTTAATAAGACTTTTGAGCTTGAATGTGATGCTAGTGGAATTGGATTAGGAGGTGTGTTATTACAAGATGGCAAACCTGTTGCATACTTTTCTGAAAATTTGAGTGGGCCTAGTGTGAACTATTCTACTTATGATAAAGAATTATATGCTCTTGTTCGGACTTTAGAGACATGGCAACACTACTTATGGCCCAAAGAATTTGTTA
The DNA here is from genome assembly GCA_032464435.1 of Aegilops umbellulata. Classification (NCBI taxonomy): domain Eukaryota; kingdom Viridiplantae; phylum Streptophyta; class Magnoliopsida; order Poales; family Poaceae; genus Aegilops; species Aegilops umbellulata. Next base: position 342,838,800 of record CP136056.1, on the reverse strand, counting down.
TACATTCTGATCATGAATCTTTGAAACATATTAAAAGTCAAGCTAAACTAAATCGTAGACATGCTAAATGGGTTGAATTCATTGAGACTTTCCCTTATGTCATTAAACACAAGAAGGGTAAAGAAAATGTTATTTCTGATGCTTTGTCTCGTCGCTATACTATGCTTTCACAACTTGACTTCAAAATATTTGGTTTGGAGACCATCAAAGATCGATATGTGCATGATGCTGATTTTAAAGATGTAATTGTTGGGGAATGTTGCAGAAAATTAAAATTTTTCCTACGGTTTCACCAAGATCCATCTATGAGTTCATCTAGCAACGAGTATTCAGATTAGATAGCATCTACATACCACTTTGTAGATCGCAACGGAAGCGTTCGAGTGAACGTGGATGAGGTAGTCGTACTCGCCGTGATCCAATTCACCGATGATCTAGTACCGAACGGACGACACCTCCGCGTTCAACACACGTACGGGACGGGAGACGTCTCCTCCTTCTTGATCCAGCAAGGGGGGAGGAGAAGTTGAGGAAGATCCAGCACGACGGTGTGGTGGTGGATGCAGCAGAACTCCGACAGGGCTTCGCTAAGCAACTACGGGAGGAGGAGGAGGTGTTGCAGGGAGGAGGGAGGAGCCAGGGCATTAGCGTGCGGCCACCCCTCCCTCCCCTCCCTTTATATAGGCGCATTAGAGGGGGGGAGGGCGAGGCCTTGCCCCTTCCTCCAAGGAAGGGGGCGGCCAAGAGGGGGGAGGAGTCCATCCTCCCCAAGGCACCTCGGAGGTGCCTTACCCTCTTTGGACTCTCCCCTCTCCAAGTCTTCTTGGCGCATGGGCCCTTGGGGCTGGTGCCCTTGGCCCATGTAGGCCAGGGCGCACCCCCTATAGCCCATGTGCCCCCCCAGGGCAGGTGGACCCCCCGGTGGACCCCCGGGACCCCTCCGGTGGTCCCGGTACAATACCGATAACACCGAAACTTGTCCCGATGGCCAAAATAGCACTTCATATATATAATTCTTTACCTCCGGACCATTCCGGAACTCCTCGTGACGTCCGGGATCTCATCCGGGACTCCAAACAACATTCAGGTTACTGCACATACATATCTTCACAACCCTAGCGTCACCGAACCTTAAGTGTGTAGACCCTACGGGTTCGGGAGACATGCAGACATGACCGAGACGGCTCTCGGGCAATAACCAACAGCGGGATCTGGATACCCATGTTGGCTCCCACATGCTCCATGATGATCTCATCGGATGAACCACGATGTCAAGGATTCAATTAATCCCGTATACGATTCCCTTTGTCAATCGGTATTTTACTTGCCCGAGATTCGATCGTCGGTATACCAATACCTCGTTCAATCTCGTTACCGGCAAGTCACTTTTCTTGTACCGTAATGCATGATCCCGTGATCAAACACTTTGATCACATTGAGCTCATTATGATGATGCATTACTGAGAGGGCCCGGTGATACCTCTCCGTCAAGCGGAGTGACAAATCCCAGTCTCGATCCATGTCAACCCAACAGACACTTTCAGAGATACCCGTAGCATACCTTTATAGTCACCCAGTTACGTTGTGACGTTTGGCATACCCAAAGCACTCCTACGGTATCCGGGAGTTACACGATCTCATGGTCTAAGGAAAGGATACTTGACATTGGATAACTCTAGCAAGCGAACTATGCGATCTTATGCTATGTTTAGGATTGGGTCTTGTCCATCACATCATTCTCCTAATGATGTGATCCCATTATCGATGACATCCAATGTCCATAGTCAGGAAACCATGACTATCTGTCGATCAACGAGCTAGTCAACTAGAGGCTCACTAGGGACATGTTGTTGTCTGTTATTCACACATGTATTACGATTTCCGGTTAACACAATTATAGCACGAATAAAGACAATTATCATGAATAAGGAAATATAATAATAATGCTTTTATTATTGCCTCTAGGGCATATTTCCAACAGTCTCCCACTTGCACTAGAGTCAATAATCTAGTTACATTGTGATGAATCGAACACCCATAGAGTTCTGGTGCTGATCATGTTTTGCCTTAGGGAGAGGTTTAGTCAACGGATCTGCGACATTCAGATCCGTGTGCACTTTACAAATTTCTATGTCTCCATCTTGAACATTTTCACGAATGGAGTTGAAGCGACGCTTGATGTGCCTGGTCTTCTTGTGAAACCTGGGCTCCTTTGCAAGTGCAATAGCTCCAGTGTTGTCACAGAAGAGCTTGATTGGCCCCGACGCATTGGGTATGACTCCGAGGTCGGTGATGAACTCCTTCACCCAAATTGCTTCATGTGCTGCCTCCGAGGCTGCCATGTACTCCGCTTCACATGTAGATCCCGCCACGACGCTTTGCTTGCAACTGCACCAGCTTACTGCCCCACCATTCAAAATATACACGTATCCGGTTTGTGACTTAGAGTCATCCAGATCTGTGTCGAAGCTAGCGTCGACGTAACCTTTTACGACGAGCTCTTCGTCACCTCCATAAACGAGAAACATTTCCTTGGTCCTTTTCAGGTACTTCAGGATATTCTTGACCGCTGTCCAGTGTTCCTTGCCGGGATTACTTTGGTATCTTCCTACCAAACTTACGGCAAGGTTTACATCAGGTCTGGTACACAGCATGGCATACATAATAGAACCTATGGCTGAGGCATAGGGGATGACGCTCATCTCTTCTATATCTTCTGCCGTGGTCGGACATTGAGCTGAGCTCAATTTCATACCTTGTAACACAGGTAAGAACCCTTTCTTAGATTGATCCATATTGAATTTCTTCAATATCTTATCAAGGTATGTGCTTTGTGAAAGACCTATGAGGCGTCTCGATCTATCTCTATAGATCTTGATGCCTAATATATAAGCAGCTTCTCCAAGGTCCTTCATTGAAAAACTTTTATTCAAGTAGGCCTTAATGCTGTCCAAGAGTTCTATATCATTTCCCATCAAAAGTATGTCGTCTACATATAATATGAGAAATGCTACAGAGCTCCCACTCACTTTCTTGTAAACACAGGCTTCTCCATAAGTCTGTGTAAACCCAAACGCTTTGATCATCTCATCAAAGCGAATGTTCCAACTCCGAGATGCTTGCACCAGCCCATAAATCGAGCGTTGGAGCTTGCACACCTTGTCAGCATTCTTAGGATCGACAAAACCTTCCGGCTGCATCATATACAATTCTTCCTTAAGGAAACCATTAAGGAATGCCGTTTTGACGTCCATTTGCCATATCTCATAATCATAGTATGCGGCAATTGCTAACATGATTCTGACGGACTTTAGCTTCGCTACCGGTGAGAAAGTCTCATCGTAGTCAATTCCTTGAACTTGTCGATAACCCTTAGCGACAAGCCGAGCTTTATAGATGGTCACATTACCATCCGCGTCTGTCTTCTTCTTAAAGATCCATTTATTTTCTATGGCTCGCCGCTCAACGGGCAAGTCAGTCAAAGTCCATACTTCGTTTTCATACATGGATCCTATCTCGGATTTCATGGCTTCCAGCCATTTGTCGGAATCCGGGCCCGCCATTGCTTCCTCATAGTTCGAAGGTTCACCGTTGTCTAACAACATGATTTCCAAGACAGGGTTGCCGTACCACTCTGGTGCGGAACGTGTCCTTGTCGACCTTCGAATTTTAGTAGGAGCTTGATTAGAAGCATCTTGATCATCATCATTAATTTCCTCCCTAGTCGGTGCAGGCACCTCAGAAACGTTTTCTTGAGTTTCGCCGTTTTCCGGTTCAAGAGGTAACACTTCATCAAGTTCTACTTTCCTCCCACTTACTTCTTTCGAGAGAAACTCCTTCTCTAGAAAGGATCCATTCTTGGCAACAAAGATCTTGCCTTCGGATCTGTGGTAGAAGGTATACCCAACAGTTTCTTTAGGGTATCCTATGAAGACGCATTTTTCCGATTTGGGTTCGAGCTTTTCAGGTTGAAGTTTCTTGACATAAGCATCGCATCCCCAAACTTTTAGAAACGACAGCTTAGGTTTCTTCCCAAACCATAATTCATACGGTGTCGTCTCAACGGATTTCGACGGAGCCCTATTTAAAGTGAATGCGGCAGTCTCTAAAGCATAGCCCCAAAAAGATAGCGGTAAGTCGGTAAGAGACATCATAGATCGCACCATATCTAATAGAGTGCGATTACGACGTTCGGACACACCATTACGCTGAGGTGTTCCAGGCGGCGTGAGTTGTGAAACTATTCCACATTTTCTTAAGTGCGTGCCAAATTCATGACTGAAGTATTCTCCTCCACGATCTGATCATAGAAACTTGATCTTTTTATCACGTTGATTTTCAACCTCACTCTGAAATTCCTTGAACTTTTCAAAGGTCTCAGACTTGTGTTTCATTAAGTAGACATACCCATATCTACTCAAGTCATCAGTAAGGGTGAGAACATAACGATAGCCACCGTGAGCCTCAACACTCATTGGACCGCACACATCGGTATGTATGATTTCCAATAAGTTGGTTGCTCGCTCCATTGTTCCTGAGAACGGAGTCTTGGTCATTTTACCCATGAGGCATGGTTCGCACGTGTCAAATGATTCATAATCAAGAGACTCTCAAAGTCCATCTGCATGGAGCTTCTTCATGCGTTTGACACCTATGTGACCAAGGCGGCAGTGCCACAAATATGTGGGACTATTGTTATCAACTTTCACTCTTTTGGTATTCACACTATGAATATGTGTATCATCACGTACGAGATTCATCAAGAATAAACCATTAACCATCGGAGCATGACCATAAAACATATCTCTCATATAAATAGAACAACCGTTATTCTCGGATTTAAATTAGTAGCCATCTCGAATTAAGCGAGACCCAGATACAATGTTCATGCTCAAACTTGGCACTAAATAACAATTATTGAGGTTTAAAACTAATCCCGTAGGTAAATGTAGAGGCAGCGTGCCGACGGCGATCACATCGACCTTGGAACCATTCCCGACGCGCATCGTCACCTCGTCCTTCGCCAGTCTCCGTTTATTCCGCAACTCCTGCTTTGAGTTACAAATGTGAGCAACTGCACCGGTATCAAATACCCAAGAGCTACTATGAGTACTGGTTAGGTACACATCAATTACATGTATATCACATATACCTTTGGTTTTGCTGGCCTTCTTGTCCGCTAAGTATTTGGGGTAGTTCCGCTTCCAGTGACCACTTCCCTTGCAATAAAAGCACTCAGTTTCGGGCTTGGGTCCATTCTTTGGCTTCTTCCCGGCAACTTGCTTACCGGGCGCGGCAATATCCTTGCCGTCCTTCTTGAAGTTCTTTTTACCCTTGCCCTTCTTGAACTTAGTGGTTTTATTCACCATCAACACTTGATGCTCCTTCTTGATTTCTACCTCTGCTGATTTCAGCATAGCATATACTTCAGGAATGGTCTTTACCATCCCCTGCATATTGTAGTTCATCACAAAGCTCTTGTAGCTAGGTGGAAGCGACTGGAGGATTCTGTCAATGACCGCTTCATCCGGGAGATTAACTTCCAGTTGAGTCAAGCGGTTGTGCAACCCAGACATTTTGAGTATGTGTTCACTGACAGAACTATTTTCCTCCATCTTACAGCTAAAGAATTTGTCGGAGACTTCATATCTCTCGACCCGGGCATGAGCTTGGAAAACCATTTTCAGCTCTTCGAACATCTCATATGCTCCATGTCTCTCAAAACGCTTTTGAAGCCCCGGCTCTAAGCTGTAAAGCATGCCGCACTGAACGAGGGAGTAATCATCGCAGCGTGACTGCCAAGCGTTCATAACGTCTTGTTCTGCAAGGAGAATAGGTGCTCACCCAACGGTGCTCGTAGGACATAATCTTTCTTGGCAGCTATGAGGATAATCCTCAGGTTCCGGACCCAGTCCGTATAGTTGCTACCATCATCTTTCAGCTTGGTTTTCTCTAGGAACGCGTTGAAGTTGAGGACTACGTTGGCCATTTGATCTACAAGACATATTGTAAATATTTAGACTAAGTTCATGATAATAAAGTTCATTTAATCAAATTATTTAATGAACTCCCACTTAGATAAACATCCCTCTACTAGTCATCTAAGTATTACATGATCCGAGTCAACTAGGCCGTGTCCGATCATCACGTGAGACGGACTAGTCAACATCGGTGAACATCTTCATGTTGATCGTATCTTCTATACGACTCATGCTCGACCTTTCGGTCTTCTGTGTTCCGAGGCCATGTCTGTACATGCTAGGCTCGTCAAGTCAACCTAAGTGTTTTGCGTGTGTAAATCTGTCTTACACCCGTTGTATGCGAACGTAAGGACCTATCACACCCGATCATCACGTGGTGCTTCGGAACGACGAACCTTAGCAACGGTGCACAGTTAGGGAGAACACTTTCTTGAAATTATTATGAGGGATCATCTTATTTACTACCGTCGTTCTAAGTAAACAAGATGCAAAACATGATAAACATCACATGCAATCAAATAATAAACGTGACATGATATGGCCAATATCACATAGCTCCTTTGATCTCCATCTTGGGACTCCATGATCATCTTGTCACCGGCTTGACACCATGATCTTCATCATCATGATATTCATCATCGTGTCTCCATGAAGTTGCTCGCCAACTATTACTTGTACTACTATGGCTAACGTGTTTAGCAATAAAGTAAAGTAATTTACATGGCGATTCTCAATGACACGCAGGTCATACAAAAAATAAAGGCAACTCCTATGGCTCCTGCCGGTTGTCATACTCATCGACATGCAAGTCGTGATTCCTATTACAATAGCATGAACATCTCATACATCACATATAGATCATTCATCATTCATCACAACTTTGGCCATATCATATCACAAAGCACTTGCTGCAAAAACAAGTTAGACGTCCTCTAATTGTTGTTGCAAGTTTTACGTGGCTGAATTAGGGTTCTAGCAAGAACGTTTTCTTACCTACGTAAAACCACAACGTGATTTGTCAACTTCTATTTACCCTTCATAAGGACCCTTTTCATCGAATCCGCTCCAACTAAAGTAGGAGAGACAGACACCCGCCAGCCACCTTATGCAACTAGTGCATGTTAGTCGGTGGAACCGGTCTCACGTAAGCGTACGTGTAAGGTTGGTCCGGGCCGCTTCATCCCACAATACCGCTGAAGCAAGATAAGACTAGTAGCGGCAAGAAGAGTTGACAACATCTACGCCCACAACAAATTGTGTTCTACTCGTGCAATAAGAACTACGCATAGACCTAGCTCATGATGCCACTGTTGGGGAACGTTGCAGAAAATTAAAATTTTTCCTACGGTTTCACCAAGATCCATCTATGAGTTCATCTAGCAACGAGTATTCAGATTAGATAGCATCTACATACCACTTTGTAGATCGCAACGGAAGCGTTTGAGTGAACGTGGATGAGGTAGTCGTACTCGCCGTGATCCAATTCACCGATGATCTAGTACCGAACGAACGGCACCTCCGCGTTCAACACACGTACGGGACGGGAGACGTCTCCTCCTTCTTGATCCAGCAAGGGGGGAGGAGAAGTTGAGGAAGATCCAGCACGACGGTGTGGTGGTGGATGCAGCAGAACTCCGGCAGGGCTTCGCTAAGCAACTACGGGAGGAGGAGGAGGTGTTGCAGGGAGGAGGGAGGAGCCAGGGCATTAGCGTGCGGCCACCCCTCCCTCCCCTCCCTTTATATAGGCGCATTAGAGGGGGGGAGGGCGCAGCCTTGACCCTTCCTCCAAGGAAGGGGCGGCCAAGAGGGGGGAGGAGTCCATCCTCCCAAGGCACCTCGGAGGTGCCTTACCCTCTTTGGACTCTCCCCTCTCCAAGTCTTCTTGGCGCATGGGCCCTTGGGGCTGGTTCCCTTGGCCCATGTAGGCCAGGGCGCACCCCCTATAGCCCATGTGGCCCCCCGGGGCAGGTGGACCCCCCCGGTGGACCCCCGGGACCCCTCCAGTGGTTCCGGTACAATACCGATAACACCGAAACTTGTCCCGATGGCCAAAATAGCACTTCCTATATATAATTCTTTACCTCCGGACCATTCCGGAACTCCTCATGACGTCCGGGATCTCATTCGGGACTCCGAACAACATTCGGGTTACTGCACATACATATCTTCACAACCCTAGCGTCACCGAACCTTAAGTGTGTAGACCCTACGGGTTCGGGAGACATGCAGACATGACCGAGACGGCTCTCGGGCAATAACCAACAGCGGGATCTGGATACCCATGTTGGCTCCCACATGCTCCACGATGATCTCATCGGATGAACCACGATGTCAAGGATTCAATTAATCCCGTATACGATTCCCTTTGTCAATCGGTATTTTACTTGCCCGAGATTCGATCGTCGGTATACCAATACCTCGTTCAATCTCGTTACCGGCAAGTCACTTTTCTCGTACCGTAATGCATGATCCCGTGATCAAACACTTTGATCACATTAAGCTCATTATGATGATGCATTACCGAGAGGGCCCGGTGATACCTCTCCGTCAAGCGGAGTGACAAATCCCAGTCTCGATCCATGTCAACCCAACAGACACTTTCAGAGATACCCGTAGCATACCTTTATAGTCACCCAGTTACGTTGTGACGTTTGGCATACCCAAAGCACTCCTACGGTATCCGTGAGTTACACGATCTCATGGTCTAAGGAAAGGATACTTGACATTGGATAACTCTAGCAAGCGAACTATGCGATCTTATGCTATGTTTAGGATTGGGTCTTGTCCATCACATCATTCTCCTAATGATGTGATCCCATTATCGATGACATCCAATGTCCATAGTCAGGAAACCATGACTATCTGTCGATCAACGAGCTAGTCAACTAGAGGCTCACTAGGGACATGTTGTTGTCTGTTATTCACACATGTATTACGATTTCCGGTTAACACAATTATAGCACGAATAAAGAAAATTATCATGAATAAGGAAATATAATAATAATGCTTTTATTATTGCCTCTAGGGCATATTTCCAACAGTAATGCATAATTGTAAATAAGGAAGAACATGGAACAAGTTCGTTATTAATGATGGCTTTGTGTTCCGTGCTAACAAGCTATGCATTCCTGCTAGTTCTGTTCGTCTTTTGTTGTTGCAGGAGGCGCATGGAGGAGGATTAACGGGACACTTTGGCGTGAAGAAGACGGAGGACGTACTTGCTACACATTTCTTTTGGCCAAAGATGAGACGGTATGTTGAGCATTTTGTTGCTCGCTGCACTACATGTCAAAAAGCTAAGTCACGACTCAATCCTCATGGTTTATATATGCCTTTGCCTGTACCTAGTGTTCCTTGGGAAGATATATCTATGGACTTTGTTTTAGGTTTACCTCGAACAAAGAAGGGGAGGGATAGCATATTTGTTGTCGTGGATAGATTCTCGAAAATGGCACACTTTATACCATGTCATAAAAGCGATGATGCTGTTAATGTTGCTGATTTGTTCTTTCGGGAAATTATTCGCTTGCATGGTGTGCCAAATACTATTGTTTCAGATACTAAATTCCTTAGCCACTTTTGGAGATGTTTATGGGCTAAGTTGGGGACTAAACTGCTTTTTAGTACTACTTGTCACCCCCAAACTGATGGACAAACTGAATTAGTCAATAGAACCTTGTCTACTATGCTTAGGGCTGTTTTGAAGAATAATAAGAAAATGCGGGAAGAATGCTTGCCTCATATTGAATTTGCTTATAATCGTTCATTGCATTCTACTACTAAGATGTGCCCTTTTGAAATTGTGTATGGTTTCCTACCTCGTGCACCCATTGATTTGTTGCCTCTTCCATCTTCGGAGAAGGTTAATTTTGATGCTGAACAACGTGCTAAATTGATCTTAAAAATGCATGAGTTAACTAAGGAAAACATTGAGCGTATGAATGCTAAATATAAACTTGCTGGAGATAAGGGTAGAAAACATGTTGTCTTTGCACCTGGAGATCTTGTTTGGTTACATTTGCGTAAGGATAGGTTTCCTAATTTGCGCAAATCAAAGCTAATGCCACGTGCTGATGGTCCTTTTAAGGTGTTAGAGAAAATAAATGATAATGCATATAAACTTGAGCTGCCTGCAGATTTTGGGGTTAGTCCCACTTTTAACATTGCAGATTTGAAGCCTTATTTGGGTGAGGAAGATGAGCTTCCGTCGAGGACGACTTCATTTCAAGAAGGGGAGGATGATGAGGACATCAATACCATTGTTACACCCACAACCCCTACTATTACATATAATGGACCAATTACTAGAGCTCGCGCACGCCAATTAAATTACCAGGTACTTTCGTTTCTTGGTAATGATTCTAATGTTCATGAGAATATGATGCCGCCTAAATTGGATACATTTGTTTTGCTTACAAATGAAGGGCCTAACTTGGAGAAGGATGAACATTGGAGCAAGAACAAGCATGGAGTTGATGGCATGCACAAGGGGAACAAGAACGGAGTTACAAGTGATGATTTCAGGACTTTGAAGCCACCATAAGGAGTGAATGAAGCCTTGGATGAAATATACAAGATGCCACTTCATAAATTTCGTCCAGAGGCTATTCTAGGTGTTGCGTCACCTTATTATTGGGCCAGGCCCATGTAATTTCGAAATACATAAGTATAGGATGTTTTTAGAGTCCGTATGTGTGGGGAAACAAGAGATAGGGTTGGTTTCGGACCCCTTCCCCAAGGGCCACGAAATTTCCCCCTCTTCCTCCATATATACAGCCCTTAGGGCACCGTTTAGACTTTGGGTTTTGTTTAGATTAAAAGTTCGCCATAGCTGCAACTTCGCGTACTTCGTTTGTGTTCAACGACCAGACCAAGGCGTCACAGAACCCCACCTTCATTAATAAAGCTCTCCTCTTTTATTCGCAATATCCAGATTGCAATCTCAGTTTCTTGCTTGTTCTTCGTTTGCTCGCAGGAAATAGACCCTCGTGGTCAGGTTGATCGTGCTCCCGCGTGGTCAATAATCCCTCGGAAGTTGGTTTAGCGATTGCTAAGGCGCGACGTCTTCGCACGTTCGTAGTCGGATCGTCAAAGTCGACTCCCACAGAAAACGATTGCTATCTCATCGAAACATCGGGACACCTCTGCCTCTATCAGTCCTTCACAATGCCGAAGCACAAGCAAGTGCAATGTAGAATCGTCGTGGTAGAAGGTGGTTCGCTCTCAAGAGCTCGAATGGTCAACTCACGTGAAGTGGAAGTTGACACAAAGTCCAAGTATCCTACACATGCACACAACAAAACAAAGAACGTATGCGCATGGTAGATAAACACATCATCCATCATGATGGTTATCTTCTCTTGCACATAACCATTAGAAGCACAAGTGCATGAATAATATGATGCAATAATGGCTATATTCATGGCACTAGGTATATGGTGCGAAGAAGTAAGGCAAGCATGTTTCACAAGTAATATGTCAAAATCTCCAAATATATGTGAGAATGCTATGGGGGCAAACTCATTATCAACACTAAAAGCATTGTTTCACTCAATACATGGCAAATCATCTAGCATGAGAGAGACAACACATGGAGATATATGACAAAAAAGCAATAACAATCATGTGCAATGCATGGAAATGGTTGTCATCAACCGCATGAAATAAGAAAGTATGAATCATTGGTGATGCAACATAAGCGAGCATATCAATCATGTTGTGCAAACTAGTGGAGCCAAGATGCAACACACTAAAGGAAAGCATGGCAATCATGTCATGTGAGAAAATAGTGGATATAGGAAATGCACATGACATATCGCAAGCACGAACACAAAGCAAGCTCATAGTATCATCATAGGTATGGGGCACAAATCAAACATGGCAATAACAAGTGATATCTCCACCACGCTTGCAAATACACATACAAGTACTAGAATCAATCATCATGTGTAATGCAAAGCATGGGTCACAAATGCATGTCAAAGGCATAGGAATGAGCATATCATGCAAAGTGAACGTGGCAAGATGGGCATATAACATGTAATGGACAATAACCCATAACCATGTGGGGGGCATGTAGACGAAATGTGCGAAGTCTTTGCGCGAAGAGAGCGGTGGGAAAGCTAATCCACGTGATCCCAAGTCATCGTTGCTATCTAGAGCTCGTTTTGTCAACTCATGGGATTGTGAGGTTGACAAGTAAGCATGGGTACCTACACAAAAGAGACACAAACCAAAGAAATTGTGTGCGTGGTAAATGTACACATCATCAATCATGATGTGTATGTGCACGTGAGAGTTAGCACAAGATAAGCATCGCTCAAAGAAATTGGAAACATGGTATAAGAACATGCCATCCATCATGAAAGAATAGTTGTTATGTATGACATGATGGGGACACAAATTGAGCGGGCAAGTATATGACACATCAATAGAATTTTCATTCATGGGGAGCATATGGTGCACATAGTTATGAGGATCATGCAATGGATGGGAGTGATCAAAATCTCCAAACATGTATGAGGTAACTATGGGGTTCTCCTCATGAGCAATATCGGAAACATCATATGGAGAAAATGGACAACATCCAAAACAATGCATATCCGAAGGTAGGTGGTCATGGCATGGCATATGAGATAAATGATGCAAAGGGAGCATATCAATATCATCACAAGAAAAACAAATGCCAATAACCATGGGCTTGTCATCTATGCCATAAGTGCAAATCGGGTTTATTTTAATGGCATATGCATAGTTACTACGAAGAGATTGCAATTATGACATATTGTTGATCTCATGCATAGCATATGACAAGTCAAGCGGATTGTCAAACATGATGTTACCTAAAGAATTGTCACAAGAAATCCTATGTAACATGGCATCACAACTAATAGACTCCACATGAGAATCATCATACTCATCGTAAATGGGCAAGAAATCATCACATGAGGAAGTCACACTAGCATGAAGCATGGAAATAGGTTGATCAACATCATGCAAGCAATCAATGTCAAGAATGTCCACTAGTGGAACTAGAGCATCACCTTCACCTATGTTACCTTTTTCATTCCACTCAAGTGGTGTAGGTGAGGTGGTAAAGACCAAATGGTGGTCATCTTCATCTTGATGGAACCATGTGGGGGGTGCATCATATTCCACCATGGCCATCGTCTTGTCCAAAGGGAGGACATAGTCATCGCGAATCGGCGCGTCATCATATGTTGGACCTAGCACCAAATGATAAGACACAATAGAGGTAGAGGTCAAGTTGTTAGAAATGCAAACGGCCTCACGAGACCTATCAACTATCACACTCTCTCTATGTGGTGGTTCACTCACTCCCTCAAGGTAGGTGCACTCAATCTCACGTATGGTGGAGTCACTCATCTCACTCAAGTGGTGGGGGTTGGGGCTCTCCTCACATGGGAATTGGGGCAACTCGTAATATATGGGGCTAGTGGTGAACTCACTCTCACTCTCAATATGGTGGCACAAGTCACTCAAGTCATCATACGTCGTCGTGGTCGAAGGGAAAATCCCATGCTCAACCATCTCATCATCGTCGCCGTGGATGAAGGCCGAAGATGGCACATCATCACTCTCGCCTCCTAAGATGGAAGCATCATCCTTGCTCGTCACCATGTCTCTAGCCTCCAAAGCTTAGTCCTTGAAGGTCTCCATAGTCATAGTCGTCGCCACACCGTCTTGAAAAAGAGTCAAAGTAGACTCAGCACCATCAATGCCACAAAGAGGGATGGCGATGAAGTCGAACTTGGGATCATCGTCTTGGAACTCGTCAGGCTTGGACATCTTGGCGGTACTATCCTCATGCTCGTAGTCATAGAGCTTGGTCGTCGCGAAGTGTGCTTGGGGTGGAGAATCCTTGGCCTTCATACGTTCTTATTCCGCCTTGAGAGCACCAATGTAGTTGTCGTCGAGGGACTTGTAGTTCTCAAGGAAGATAGTCTTGGTGATGTCGTTGTGCAATCCCATCATGAAGTGGAACTTCATGGAAATGGGGTCGTCCACACCGGCTCGTCGCAAGGCATTATTCATCTCCTTGAAGTACGTTTCGATGGACTTGGATCCTTGGATGGTGTTCTCCAATTGGCGTAGAAGTTGTTCCGTGTATGTTGGGGGCACGAACTCTTGCCGCAAAGGTCTCTTCTTCTTGGCCCAACTCATGTCGTAGCCATCCGAAGGTGTGTGAAGCCACCATGTGGACGCGTAGTCGTGGAAGTTCCTTGTGGCGTACTTCACTTGATCTTTGGGAGGAACGTGATGTAGCTTGAGGTAGTCGTCCATTAAGCTCTCCCACTCGAGATACTCCTCGGGTTCTTGAGTCCCATAGAAAGGAATCGCGTGATCAATGTCAAGGTCGTAGTAGCTCGTGGAAGTCACGGACTTGAGGTTGGGTAGCTTCTCTTGAGCGTAGTCTTGAGGTGCTTGTTGGCAAAGATGCCATATGTCTATAGGCGAAGATGCCAAGGGAGATGGTGAAGTCGTTGAGCGGTTGTTGGTGTAGAGATCTTGACCTTCACGTTCTCGTCGGTGATTGTGTCGATGTCGATGGGACCTTGCCGGAGATGGTAGCTCGAAAGCATGTGCATTTGAGTGTCTTATCGAAGACGAGGAAGATCGCTTGTAGGACTTGATGAGGGCCTTGATCTCTTCCATTTGAGCATCCATCTTGTTGTCGGTGGATTTTGTCGTGGCATCGAACTCATTGTTGTTGTTGTAGACCAAAGGTGAAATGCCTTGCCTATCCATCACAAGACTCGAGTAGAGGTGAGTAGAAAATGAGATAAACAATACCAAGTTACCTTTTCCCAAAGTTGAGGATGTATCCCGTTTCACTCAATGTGAAATGAAAGAATAGTGGAATTGGTACCGGACTTGTTCACTCACACCTATAAAGGAAAGCTTATGGAGTAGCTTGGTTAGGATAGTGGCACAAAAAAATTGATGCAAAATGTTAGCAAGAGTCAATAATGTTGAAAGATATTCACAAATTCGCAAGTGAAACAAGTAGACCAATAGCAAAGAATGGCACACAGAAACACACACGTGGATAGATAAATGGGGTCGTGCAACCAAGGAATGAGCACAAAATGTGGAGTCCATGGAAAATGCTCGTGTTGCACAACTCAAGAGAGATGCTAGCATGATTGCTTAATAGGCGGATACGACACTTGTGCACAACCTATAAGATGCAAAATATATCAAGTTTCTATCCCAAGTATGCTATGTATGTCTGGTGTTCCGGTGCTCTTCTCAAGATGATCCAAGATGATCGAGTATGATACCATATGATATATTGTAATGCACTATGATACGATGCTATGGCTCTTGCTTACAAGCTATTTGTTCACTCTTTTTATTTGCTTAAAAGCTTTTTTTTTGATATGGCACTTTGTGAAATGCACAAACCAAGATAGCAATTGTGTATATGTGGGAACAAACTTTTGGCACATGAGATGATATTATGATACCAATATGACATGGTATGTATGCAATGGAATGGCGGATCACTAATGTGTACAAGTAACATTGCCGGCAATACTCAAAGGCTAGTATTGATGGGCAAGTGATGCAAAATGGGCTAGGGGTTAGCAATGCAATTGCAAGGGGAATATACAATGGTGTCGTCGAGGTTACCGTCCATATGTACGATGACGACCTTGTGGCGATGATGAGTGGCGGTGTTCTCGATGTCGAACCGTTCCTAATTAGCCGAAGCACCTTAGGAAAACAAAAAAAATGCTAACTCAAGATCTCAAATGTCAAATGTCAAAATGGTGGTAGCGGGAATACTGTGGTGGTTGCGGAAGTATCGGTGGAAACCCAGTCAAAATGGGTTAAGGTGGTGGAAGGGTATGATGGGCAAGCCTATGCAGAAGTTATGGTGGTGGTTGATGAAGAAGGAACTGTCCCTAAGTAGCCGAAACACCTTAGGATACTCGAATCACTACTGAAGCAACCACAAATGCGATGGGGAACAAAATGGGTTAGGTTGCGGAAGGGTATGGAGGTTTTGCGGATGATATGGTGGAGGGCCTAGGAAAACTTGCCAAATTTTGGAAAATTGGATGGATTCAAATGATTATGATGGTATTTTTGTGGGATGGGGGATGTCAATAGCTTCAAAATGAGCTAAAGAACGTCAAAATCATACTCCGGATGAATTAGTTATGGTCAAAACGGTGAAACACGGGAGACTGAAATCTACAGGGGTCGGACATCCGGGGTTGGGTTCGGATCTCCGGGGGTCAGTGTCCAGAAACGTGCAGATTTGGCGCTCCAGGAGCCAGTTGTCCGGCTTGGGTCCCGGATGTCCGGCCCGACGATTCCAGATCGGGATTTGGACTTCGAAACTCGATTTGGGGCGGAAATTGATGATTTCGAGGGGGGGGGGCAAAATTGGGGAGATTTCGTGGATGGAAGGTGGGGAAACTTGGGGAGATGCTAGATCCACTTGAAACCAAGCAAATCCATGGATCAAAATCAACAAAACATCGTCAAACCAACAAATCACACAAAAAATTGGGGGCTATTTTTGGTGGGGATTTTCAAATTTAAGACGAAATCAAGCAAAAGAAGGCTAGAAAACGGTGGGAGGGACTACAAATACGTGATAAATGTGGCTCATATAGCATATGACATGGGGATAACCCGGTGTAGGCAGATCTTTCACGATTGGAGTGGATTCCCTCAAAGAACACGATGAACACGGGGAAGAATGCAGAGAATCACAGGGGAAAACACTTAAGAACAAGTCCAATCACACATCTACTAGACAATCCAACACACAAGATCCACAAGATACATGAACAACAAAAGGAAATATACAAGGTAAAGTTCTTCTCCATGAGGAGGTCTTGATGATATCCTAGACGGATCTTCCCGTGAGGGGTCTTGATGATATCCCGCAGGATCTTCTCACATGGAGGTCTTGAACTGCATGGGAGTGGTAGTCTCTCTCTCTCAAGAGTAGAGGTAGGTAGGAGCAAAGCTCACATACAAATGAGCTATCATATTTGCTAACCCTAGAAAGAAAGTGGAGGTGGAGTATATATAGTCTAGGGCCACGAAGGGGTAAGTGAGGAGGGGATACATGGGCGTCTGGCCCGGTTAGGCATGCTTAGGTGCCGGATGTCCGGGCTGGGGGCTGGATGTCTGGGGCTTCAGGATGAGCCAGATGTCCGGGGTCTCGGCCGGATGTCCGGGCTGAAGTGGCAGTTCGGTTGCTCTCTGGATAGGCCGTTGCCGGATTTCCGGGGGAAATGTCGGATGTCCGGGCTGTCGGGAGGCGCCGGATGTCCAGGCCTGGCACCGGATGTCCGGCCACTGAAGCTTGTTCAGCCGACTGTTGGTGCAGCTGTAGGGTGGCTGCACAGGTGCCGGTTGTCCGGCCTCTGGCCCGGATGTCAGGCCGTTGTAGCTTCAGCAGCTCCGTCTTCTTCCATCGTCGCTTCCATGCTTCCCTCGCGGATGGTGTAGTTGTTATTTGGCGCTTGCACTCCTCCTCGTCGTCCGTGAAGCTCGGACAATACCTATGCATGCACATAAGAAAGGTGTCAAGTAGTATACCATTCTCGAAGGGGTCAAGTGATCACGCGTAAAGGAGATGATTCACCTTTGTGTATGTGAAGTAGATGTCACACGTGTCACTTGCCAAACGGACTCTTGACATGGTGATGTCCGTAGGATGCTCCGCATCAATAGGTGTGAGCGAGCTACCCCTCCCGCGCTTCACACCTGAAACTGGGTGTCAAAAGCGACGTTCGTGTTTATTTTTATCCACCCCGGTTGTGGCGGTCTCTAGCTATGGGCATCGGAGTTGCGCCGCTGGTCTGCAGGAAGAGCTAGCAGTGCTAAATCATCTCGAGCCCGTTTGATTGCCTCGGTAGGGTCATAACCTTCCTAGTCATGTGTCCAACGATTCCGTGAGGTCCCAATCTAGTACACGATCCTAATGATCTTGCATCTGAGAACATAGTGTCCACCACTAGGTCTCGCGCCCATGTGTTTGGCTGCAGCCATGGAAGATTCAGACCAAGAACTTCTTTTGCTGCTGCCCATAAGCTTTTCGCATGTGAGCAATGGACTAGAGCGTGCATCAAGTATTCATCCATTGCTTTACACAAATCGCAGAGAGATGTTGTGCGAATAAGTCTGTACTTCATGGTGACGTAGTCTCGCAATATCCCCTTGAGTACTTGCCACATGAATACACGAACTTTTGGGATCACCTTGAGTTTCCATAAAGCTGTCCACAAATGTTTCTGTGAAGTTGAAGTTCCCGCTACCGTCCCTTCCTCTAGAGCGCGATGCTCGTTTCGAGTCACAAGAGC
The DNA here is from genome assembly GCA_032464435.1 of Aegilops umbellulata. Classification (NCBI taxonomy): domain Eukaryota; kingdom Viridiplantae; phylum Streptophyta; class Magnoliopsida; order Poales; family Poaceae; genus Aegilops; species Aegilops umbellulata. The sequence continues at coordinate 342,820,466 of CP136056.1, read as the reverse complement.
ATGGTAGGCTGATTTTGCAGTGTATTCGCCGGATCTCTCAAGAGCCCAAACCATGAAATCTTTTCCACCATTAGACCGAATTGGAATGTTCAATATGGCCTGGCGTCTGTTGCAAGAAAATTCCGTCTAACTGTTTCTACATCCCAAGTGCCGACATGGATATCTATGAGCTCAGAGACCCGCTCAAGTGGATCATTGCCGTTATTGGGAAACGTTGCATGGAAAACAAAAAATTTCTACGCACATGCAAGATCTATCCTTGGAGATGGATAGCAATGAGAGGGGAGAGTGTGTCTACGTACCCTCATAGATCGTAAGCGGAAGCGTCTATTAACGCGGTTGATGTAGTCGAACTTCTTCTTGATCCAAGCAATCAAATAGCGAACGTGAGGCACCTCCGCGTTCAGCACACGTTCAGCTTGTTGACATCCTCGCCTTCTTGATCCAGCAAGACAGACAAAGTAGTAGATGAGTTCCGGAAGCATGACGACATGGTGACGGTGATGGTGGTGCTATCTCCGCAGGGCTTCGCCTAAGCACTCCGAAAATATGACCGAGGGACGAAACTGTGGAGAGGGGCGCCACACACGGCTAAGAGATTGTCGTAGGCTATGTGTGGCACCCCCTCCCACATATATATTGGTGAGGGGAGAGGGGAGGCAGCCATGAGGCGCCCCCAAGGAGGCTGAATCCTCCTTGGGCTCTTGCCCTAGCCGTGCCCCCTCCTTATTTGTGCGCGGGAGGAAGGCAAGGGGAGGTGGTGCCCCCCTTCCTTTCTCTCATGAGGGTGGAAAAGGCAAGAGGGGCCAACCCTCCCTCTTTCCTTCCCCTAGGGCCGGCAGCCAGGGAGAGGGCACGCCAGCCCCCTTGTTGGCTGGTGTGTGCCTTCCCTTGGCCCATTACGCCCACAGACCTCCCGGAACCCCTTCTGGTGATCTGATGGTTACCCGGTGCAACCCGAAACCTTTCCGTGTCTAAATAGCGTCGTCCTATATATCAATATTTACCTTCGGACCATTCCGGAGCTCCTCGTCATGTCCGTGATCTCATCCGGGACTCCGAACAACATTCGGTCACCAAATCATATAACTCATACAACACTATAGCATTAACGAACGTTAAGCGTGCGGACCCTACGGGTTCAAGAACTATGTAGACATGACAGAGACACCTCTCCGGTCAATAAACAATAGCAGAACCTAGATGCCCATATTGGTTCCTACATATTCTACGAAGATCTTTATCGGTCGAACCTTATGACAGCATACATAATTCCCTTTGTCTGTCGATATGTTACTTGCCCGAGTTTTGATCGTCGGTATCTTCATACCTAGTTCAATCTCGTTACTGGAAAGTCTCTTTACTCGTTCCGTAATACATCATCTCGTAACTAACTCCTTAGTCACATTGCTTGCAAGCTTCTTGTGATGTGTATTACCGAGAGGGCCCAGAGATACCTCTCCGATACATAGAGTGACAAACCTAATCTCGATCCATGCCAACTCAACAGACACCTTCGGAGATACCTGTAGAGCATCTTTATGATCACGCAGTTATGTTGTGATGTTTGATAGCACAAAAGGTATTCTTCCGGTATCCGGGAGTTGCATGATCTCATAGTCGAAGGAATATGTATTTGACATTAAGAAAGCAATAACAACAAACTCAACGATCATATGCTAAGCTAAAGGATGGGTCTTGTCCATCACATCATTCTCGTAATGATGTGATCCCGTTATCAAGTGACAACACATGTCTTTGGCTAGGAAACCTTAACCATCATTGATCAACGAGCTAGTCAAGTAGAGGCTCACTAGGGACATGGTATTTGTTTATGTATCCACACATGTATCTAAGTTTCCGATCAATACAATTCTAGCATGAATAATAAACCTTTATCATGAATAAAGAAATATAATAATAACAACTTTATTATTGCCTCTAGGGCATATTTCCATCAGTCTCCCACTTGCACTAGAGTCAGTAATCTAGATTACATTGTAATGAATCTAACACCCATGGAGTCTTGGTGTTGATCATGTTTTTCTCGCGGAAGGGGCTTAGTCACCGAGTCTGCTACATTCAAACCCGTATGTATTTTACGAATCTCTATGTCTCCATCCTTGACCTTTTCATGAATGGATTTGAAGCATATCTTGATGTGTTTGGTTCTCTTGTGAAACCTGGATTCCTTCACTAAGGCAATTGCTCCAGTGTTGTCACAAAAGATTTTCATAGGACCCGATGCACTGGGTATTATAACCAGATAGGGTATGAACTCCTTCATCCAGACTCCTTCATGAGCTGCTTCCGAAGCAGCTATGTACTCCGCTTCACACGTAGATCCCACCACGATGCTCTGCTTGGAACTGCACCAACTGATAGCTCCACCATTCTATATAAATACGTATCCGGTTTGTGACTTAGAGTCATCCGGATCAGTGTCAAGGCTAGCATCAACGTAACCATTTACGGCGTGCTCTTTGTCACCTCCATAAACGAGAAACATATTCTTGGTCCTTTTCAGGTACTTTAGGATGTTCTTGACCGCTGTCCAGTGATTCACTGCTGGATTACTTTGGTACCTCCCTGCCAAACTTATGGCAAGGCACACAACAGGTCTGGTACACAGCATAGCATACATGATAGAACCTATGGCCGAGGCATAGGGAATGACTTTCATTTTCTCTGTATCTTCTGCAGTGGTCGGGCTTTGAGTCCAACTCAATTTCACACCTTGTAATACAGGCAAGAACCCTTTCTTTGACTGATCCATTTTGAACTTCTTCAAAACTTTATCAAGGTATGTGCTTTGTGAAAGTCCTATTAAGCGTCTCGATCTATCCCTATAGATCTTGATGCCCAATATAAGCAGCTTCACCAAGGTCTTTCATTGAAAAATTCTTAATCAAGTATCCTTTTATGCTATCCAGAAATTATATATCATTTCCAATCAACAATATGTCGTCCACATATAATATCAGAAATGCTATAGAGCTCCCACTCACTTTATTGTAAATACGGGCTTCACCATAAGTATGTATAAAACCATATGCTTTGATCACCTCATCAAAGTGTATATTCCAACTCTGAGATGCTTGAACCAGTCCATAGATGGATCGCTGGAGCTTGCACACTTTGTTATCACCTTTAGGGTTGACAAAACCTTCCTATTGCATCATATACAACTCTTCTTTGAGAAATCCATTAAGGAATGCAGTTTTGACGTACATTTGCCAGATTTCATAATTATAAAATGCGCCAATTGCTAACATGATTCGTACTGGCTTAAGCATCTCTACGGGTGAGAAAGTCTCATCGTAGTCAACCCCTTGAACTTGTCAAAAACCTATTGCGACAAGTCAAGCTTTTTAGATAGTGAAATTACCATCAGTGTCTGTCTTCTTCTTGAAGATCCATTTATTCTCAATGGCTTGCCGATCATCGGGCAAGTCCACCAAAGTCCATACTTTGTTCTCATACATGGATCCTATCTCAGATTTCATGGCCTCAAGCCATTTATCGGAATCTGGGCTCGTCATAGCTTCTTCATAGTTTGTAGGTTCGCCATGGTCTAATAACATGACTTCCAGGATAGGATTACCGTATCACTCTGGTGCGGAACATGCTCTGTTCGACCTACGAGGTCCAGTAGTAACTTGATCCGAAGTTTCATGATCATCATCATTAGCTTCCTCTCTAGTTGGTGTAGGCCTCACGGGAACGGTTTTCTCTAATGTGCTACTTTCCAATTTGAGAGAAGGTACAATTACCTCATCAAGATCTACTTTCCTCCCACTCACTTATTTCGAGAGAAACTCCTTCTCTAGAAAGGTCCCATTCTTGGCAACAAAGATCTTGCCATCAGATCTATGGTAGAAGGTGTACCCAATAGTTTCTTCAGGGTATCCTATGAAGACGCACTTCTTCGATTTGGGTTCGAGCTTATCACGCTGAAGCCTTTTGACATAAGTGTCACATCCGCAAACTTTAAGAAACGACAACTTAGGTTTCTTGACAAACCATAGTTCATACGGTGTCGTCTCAGCGGATTTAGACGGTGCCCTATTTAATGTGAATGCGGATATCTCTAATGCATAACCCCAAAACGATAGTGGTAAATCGGTAAGAGACATCATAGAATGCACCATATCTAATAAAGTACGATCATAACGTTTAGACACACCATTACTCTGTGGTGTTCCAGGTGGTGTGAGTTGTGAAACAGTTCCACATTGTTTTAAATGAAGGCTAAACTCATAACTCAAATATTCTCCTTCGCGATCAGATCGTAGAAACTTTATTTTCTTGTTACGATGATTCTCCACTTCACTCTGAAATTCTTTGAACTTTTCAAATGTTTCAGACTTGTGTTTCATCAAGTAGACATATCCATACCTACTCAAATCATCTGTGAAGGTCAGAAAATAACGATACATGATGCATGCCTCAACACTCATCAGATCGTATACATTGGTATGTATTATTTCCAATAAGTCATTAGCTCGCTCCATTGTTCCGGAGAACAAAGTTTTAGTCATCTTGACCATGAGTCATCTTACCCATGAGGCATGGTTCGCAAGTATCAAATGATTCATAATCAAGTGATTCCAAAAGTCCATCCGCATGGAGTTTCTTCATGCGCTTTATACCAATATGACCTAAACAACAGTGCCACAAGTATGTTGCACTATCATTATCAACTTTGCATCTTTTGTCATCAATATTATGAATATGTGTATCACTACGATCGAGATTCAACAAGAATAGACCATTCATCAGGGGTGCATGACCATAAAAGATATTACTCATATAAATAGAACAACCATTATTCTCCGATTTAAATGAATAACCGTCTCGCAATAAACAAGATCCAGATATAATGTTCATGCTCAACGCTGGCACCAAATAACGATTATTGAGGTCTAAAACTAATCCCGAAGGTAGATGTAGAGGTAGCGTGCCGACGGCGATCACATCGACCTTGGAACCATTCTCGACACGCACCGTCACCTCGTCCTTAGCCAGTCTTCGTTTATTCCGTAGCTCCTATTTCGAGTTACAAATATGAGCAACCAAACCAGTATCAAATACCCAGGCGCTACTACGAGTATTAGTAAGGTACACATCAATAACATGTATATCAAATATACCTTTATTCACTTTTCCATCCTTCTTATCCGCCAAGTATTTGGGGCAGTTTCGCTTCAAGTGACCATTCCCTTTGCAGTAGAAGCACTCAGTTCCAGGCTTGGGACCAGCTTTGGGCTTCTTCACGGGAGCAGCAAATTGCTTGCCATTCTTCTTGAAGTTCCCTTTCTTTCCCTTGCCCTTTTTCTTGAAACTAGTGGTCTTGTTAACCATCAACACTTGATGCTCCTTCTTGATTTCTACCTCCGTAGCCTTAAGCATCGCGAAGAGCTCGGGAATCGTTTTTGTCATCCCTTGCATATTATAGTTCATCACGAAGCCTTTGTAGCTTGGTGGCAGTGACTGAAGAACTCTGTCAATAAACTCTCAACTGGAAGATCAATTCCCAGCCGAGTCAAGTGGTTATGATACCCATACATTTTGAGTATGTTCTCACAAACAAAACTATTCTCCTCCATCTTGCAGCTATAGAACTTGTTGGAGACTTCATATCTCTCAACCCATGCATTAGCTTGAAATATCAACTTCAGCTCTTGGAACATCTCATATGCTCTGTGACATTCAAAACGTCTTTGAAGTCCCGATTCTAAGCCGTAAAGCATGGCACACTGAACTATCGAGTAGTCATGATATCGAGTCTGCCAGATGTTCATAACATCTGCAGTAGCTCCCGCAGTAGGTCAGTCACCTAGCGGTGCATCAAGGACATAATTCTTCTGGGCAGCAATGAGGATAATCCTCAAGTTACAGACCCAGTCCATGTAGTTGCTACCATCATCTTCCAGCTTAGCTTTCTCTAGGAATGCATTAAAATTCAGGGGAACGGAAACACGGGCCATTGATCTACAACATAGATATGCAAAACTATTAAGACTAAGTTCATGATAATTAAGTTCAATTAATGAAATTACTAATGAACTCCCATTTAAACTAACACCCCTCAAGTTATCTAAGTGATACATGATCCAAATCAACTAACCCATGTCCGATCATCATGTGAGATGGGGTAGTCATCAATGGTGAACATCTATATGTTGATCATATCTACTATATGACTCACGTTCGACCTTTCGGTCTCTAGTGTTCCGAGACCATGTCTGTACATGTTAGGCTCGTCAAGTTTAACCCAAGTATTCCGCATGTGCAAAACTGTCTTACACCCATTGTATGTGAACGTAGAGTCTATCACACCCGATCATCACGAGATGCTTCACAATGATGAATTTTGGCAACGATGCATACTCGGGAGAACACTTTTATCTTGAAATTTAGTGAAGGGATCATCTTATAATGTTATCGCCGTTCTAAGCAAAATAAGATGCATAAAGGATAAACATCACATGTAATCAAAATATGATATGGCCACCATCATCTTGTGCTTTTGATCTCCATCTTCAAAGCATCGTCATGATCTCCATCGTCACCGGCTCGACACCTTGATCTCCATCGTTGCGTCACACCATATCACATCACGTCTTGACCATATCACATCACAACATGCCCTGCAAAAACAAGTTAGACGTCCTCTACTTTGTTGTTGCAAGTTTTACTTGGCTACTACGAACTTCTAGCAAGAATCGCTCTTAGCTATGCAAAAAACGACAACGGTGATTATCAAGTTTGCTGTTTTAACCTTCTTCAAGGACCGGCCATAGTCAAATTCGATTCAACTAAAGTAGGAGAAACAGACACCCGCCAGCCACCTTTATGCAAAACAAGTTGCATGCTAGTCGGTGGAACCGGTCTTATGTGCATGGACATATAAGGTTGGTCCCGGCTGCTTCATCCTACAATGCCGCCTAATCAAAATAAGACGTTGGTGGTAAGAAATATGAACCTCACTGCCCACAACTCTTTGTGTTCTACTCGTGCATATCATCTATGCATAGACCTGGCTCAGATGCCACTGTTGGGGGAACGCTGCAGGGAAAACAAAAAAATTCTACGCACACGCAAGATCTATCCATGGAGATACATAGCAACAAGAGGGGATAGTGTATCTACGTGCCCTCGTAGACCGTAAGCAGAAACATTTATTAACACAATTGATGTAGTCGAACTTCTTTGTGATCCAACCAATCAAGTACCGAATGTACGGCACCTCCGTGTTCAGCACACGTCCAGCTCGTTGACGTCCTCGCCTTCTTGATCCAGCAAGACGAACGAAGTGGTAGATAAGTCCCGGCAGCACGACAGCGTGGTGACGGTGATGGTGATTCTATCTCCGCAGGGCTTTGCCTAAGCACTCCAAAAATATGACCAAGAGACGAAACTATGGAGAGGGGCGTCGCACACGGCTAAGAGATAGTCGTAGTCTACGTGTGGCGCCCCCTCCCACATATATATAGGTGGGGGAGAGGGGAGGCAGCTAGGAGGAGCCCCTATAACGCCCTTGATGCGGCTATATCTCCTACGTGTCGAAGCACGACTTAGAGGCATAACCGCATTGAAAGCAATGTCGCAAGTGAGGTAATCTTCACACAACCCATGCAATACATAAGGGAAAAAGATACATAGTTGGCTTATAGTCGCCACTTCACACAACACATAAATAACATCCATCATCCAGATTACACTCAAGGTCCGACTACGGAACCAAAATGAAAGAAGACTACCCCAAATGCTACACAGATCCCCGATCGTCCCAACTGGGCTCCACTACTGATCATCAGGAAAAGACACATAGTAACGACCACGTTCCTCGTCGAACTCCCACTTGAGCTCGGATGCGTCATCTGCACTGGCATCATTGGCACCTGCAACTGTTTTGGTAGAATCTTTGAGTCACGGGGACTCAGCAATCTCACACACGCGAGATCAAGACTATTTAAGCTTAAAGGTAGGATGGGGTTGTGAGGTGGAGCTGCGGCCAGCGACTGGCATATATGGTGGCTACATTCGCAAAAGAGAGCGAGAAGAGAAGCAAAGCACGGTCGTGAAGCTAGAAGTGATCAATAAGTGATCCTAGAACAACCTACGTCAGACATAACTCCAACACCGTGTTCACTTCCCGGACTCCGCCGAAAAGAGACCATCATGGTTACACACGCGGTTGATGTGTTTTAATTAAGGTCAACTTCGGGTTTTCTACAACCGGACATCAACAAATTCCTATCTGCCTCATAACCGCGGGCATGGCTTTCGAAAGATAATACCCTGTAGGGGTGTCCCAACTTAGCCCATTATAAGCTCTCACGGTCAACGAAGGATATTCCTTCTACCGGGAAGACCCGATCAGTCTCGGAATCCCGGACTACAAGACATGTCGACAATGGTAAAACAAGACCAGCAAAGCCGCCCGGATGTGCCGACAAATCCCGATAGGAGCTGCACATATCTCGTTCTCAGGGCACACCGGATGAGCCAGACGTCGGGTTGGCATAGACCCTGGTTGCCCAAGGGGCGCCGGACATCGCTCGGTTTGGACCAGCAATCGAAGGAGAACTGGCCCGGGGGTTAAAAATAAAGATGACCCTCGGGCTCGCGAAAACCCGGGGGAAAAAGGATTAGGTGGCAAATGGTAAAACCAAGTTTGGGCCTTGCTGTAGGATTCTTATTCAAAGCGAACTGTCAAGGGGGTCCCATAAATCACCCAACCGTGTAAGGAACGCAAAATCAAGGAACATAACACCGGTATGACGGAAACTAGGGTGGCAAGAGTGAAACAAAACACCAGGCATAAGGCCGAGCCTTCCACCCTTTACCAAGTATATAGATGCATTAATTAAATAAGAGATATTGTGATATCCCAATATAATCATGTTCCAACATGGAACAAACTTCATCTTCACCTGCAACTAGCAAGCAAAGCGGTAACATAGCCAATCAACGGTTTGCTAGGACATGGTGGGTTAGAGGTTTGTCATGGCAATATGGGTGGCATGATATAGCAAGTGGTAGGTATCGCAGCATAGGCATAGCAAAAGAGCGAGCATCTAGCAAGCAAAGATAGAAGTGATTTCGAGGGTATGGTCATCTTGCCTGCAAGGTTCTCAGAGTTGTCGAAGGCTTGATCCTCGTAAGTGTTCTCAACAGGTTCCTCAGTCACGTACTCGTCTCCCGGCTCTACCCAAGGCAAGAATACAAGCAAAGGGGACAAACATCAATCACGATGCAATGCGCAAGCAACATGATGCAAAACATGGCATGATATGCGAGATGTAGTATGCAATGCATATGCGTGCTCCGGAAGGAAAAGGATGAACAAGGCATAATCTTGGCAAACCAAGTATGCCACTGGAAAGGTGAGGTGATTTCGGTTGAAATCGATATAAAGATCACCGGAATCGGATACACGGTTTGCAAATGACAAACAAAACAAGAATGACATATTTCTGCGTTTAATAGCATGATGCCACTTAGCATGCAACAAGAAATTAAGCTACTGCATCCAAACATATCAGCAAAGCATATGGAAGTGAACTACTCAAGATGCTTGACAAAAGATGAACACTGAGCTACGGCTAAATCACACCATAACAGGTTCAAACAAGCATGTCAAAAGTGCAAAATATAACAGGTTCACATACTTGGTGAAAATACTATCATGCCAGAAATTAACATCAGGATGACATGTTTACAGCAAGGAAACAACCTGATACAGGAACACAATATAGCAAAACAAGGCATGGAATGAATCTACTCAAAACATAGAACAAAAGTCCCTTACTGACCATGAGCCAAAAAGGACCAGAAAATATAATAGCACCATGTCAAATAAGCAAGTTTCGGTACAGTTTTCAGACTTAGCAGAAAACTGGACATGTCAAAAACAGATAACAAGTAGGCATGTTTACGAGCTCGATGCACTCACTACAGAGCATTTCATGATAAACTAAGCATACACCCACCAATAAGACATGACATAGAAGCTAATCATGGCAAGAACAACATCATAGCATGCAAGGGCCAACTACAACAAGCTTGGCAAAATCGAATAACATGTAAACAATCTGCCAGTAACATTTTATAGCAAAAGTAGAGCTCGATTGACTCAAGCTATGGCACTCCATAATTATAAACAAAGGCATGGATGGATAGAGAAAATCCATATGTTCAGAACATCCTTACTGATCATGCTCAAAAGAAGCATAGATCTCTCTGAAACAACAAGAACACATAGCATCAAAATAACAGCAGGACATGACAGTGAAATTACTAAGTCCCTGAAATCAGCAACAATATGATCCCTAGTTTGCATGCTTGTGCTAGTCACCAAAAAGATCACAAAAATACATGGCATACACCCCTGTAAAGACGGCATGGCATATTACAAAACACATGTAGGACTCCAGTTCATAGGATGCACACATCAATCATGGCAAAAATGACAAAAGTGCATGTACTGAAACAGATCTGAAACTAACATCACATAGCCCTCTTCCAACAGCATTTCGGGCATCAAGATGAGCTCAAATGAAAATGATGCAATGAGGTGAAATGATATACTCATCGAGGAGAACAATTGGACATATTACACGCACGAAACGGAGCAGTATGAAGCAAGTTATGACGCGATGAACATGACATGATTATGCAACATAATTCGGGACTTGCACGAATTTCACCTCCGGATCTGAGAGTTGACCCGGGCGCGGAAAACGAGGCGGCGGCGCGAGCTCGCCGGAGTTGGGCGTAGGGGACGCCGGAGATGGCCGGGGAGGAGGCCGGCGAGGCAGATCCGAGGCGGGACGAGGCGGATCCGGCCGTCGCCGGGCCGGATCTGGCCGCAGCCGAGGGAGGCGGCGGAGGCGGCGCGGGGTGCGCGGCGGCCTCGGGCGGCGCGCGGCGCCGGCGGGCGCGGACGGCAGAGGAGGAGACGTGAGGCGGCGGAGGCGAGGCGCGGGGGCAGCGTGTCGGGGAGGCGCGGGCGGCGGCGCCGCGATGGGCCGGGGAGGGCCCGCGGCGGGCTCTCCGGGCCGGCGGCAGGGGCGGCGCGTCGGGCGTGTGGCGGCGCGCCACGTGGCGGCGGCGGGGCGATCCGGACATGTCCGGCTACGGCCGGACGTGTCCGGTGGCGGCGGGGACGAATCTGCTAGGGTTAGGGGTGGTTTTGATCCGAAATTTCGGGGGAGAGGGAGTTTTTATAGGTAGGAGGGGCTAGGAGGCTCCAAATTGAGCACGGTTTTCGCCCACACGATCGTGATCGAACGAATTAGAGGATGGGAGTGACTTAGATGGGTTATTGGGCTGTTTTGGAGGGGTTTTGGGCTGCAACCCACAAGAGGCCTTCGCGGTTACCCGGTTAACCGTTGGAGTATCAAACAACCTCCAAATGACCCGAAACTTGACAAGCGGTCTACCGGTGCTATACCAAGGCCGCTTGGCAATACCCACATGTTATCAATCCTACTCATGCAATGTTTGAGGGTTGAAACTAATGCATAAAAACTGGGTATGGAAGGAATATGATCAAAGTGTGAACTTGCCTGCAAAGTTGATGAAGATGATTCTCACTCAAAACTGTTGATAGCTCTACTCGTCACACTCCAGTCAATCTATCGTAAGCAAGCAATAGTAACCACACATAAGCAATCACTCAAAAGATCGGGAAGAACGAAGAAGACAGTTCGGAAAACATCAAAACCAAGTAAATAACTCTTGCAACATAAAACAATTTTTAACAGTACCAAAATTATGTGAATTTGGCCTTATCAGAAAGTTTAGGTCAAGAACTTTGCTTTGCAAAAAGAATCAACTCAAACGGAGTTACGGAACTCAAGTTATGAACAAAAGAAGTTTGAATATAAATCTGAACAAATTTCAAAATTTGAAAATTTCAAAAAGTTGACGTGATAGGTTAACTGGATAGGTGAAAACAAGACGAAACTATAGGCGCTGATTTCATCTAATTTGGATAAACGAGTGAAAAGTTATGGTTATTTGAAAAATCAGGGTCAAGCTGTTTTACGAAAGAAAAATAGATACAACTAAGGTATAAATACGTAGGCAAATTGATAATCTAATTATTCTATCGTATTAGTCTAAAAATAATAAACTACGGAAGTATAAAAAAACAAAGAAGGATACCTTTATAAGACAGAGAAAAGATGACTTCAGAGAGAGGAGACAATTCCCAAAAGTCGCGCCGGAGAGGAGAAAAATATTTTTCTTAAATGAATCTAGTTAAACCAAAATATTGATTTAACCCGAATCGGATGATTTTTGGAGGCTCCATGGGTCTATATTTATAGGTGAAAAAGAGGCTTAAAATTCAAAAGCTAGGCAATGTGGGACTAAACGTAGACGAAAATATACGAAACAGAGAAGAAAAAGGCTAACGCCTCGCACGGGCCTAAAGGCCTTCGGCCGGCCGCGCGCGTACGCTGCGGTTGCAGTTTTTTTTCGGTCAACAGAAAAAAAATCATTTGGGAAAAAAATCCTGGGGAAAGAATATGGCCGGTTGGGCCTGGCCCATATAGGAAAAAAAATGATGGGGCGCTCGCTGTTACTATCATGCGCACGTGGGCGACAAATAACTATGGGCCGCACGTACAGTTTTTTAAATAGAATCAGAAAGGAAAACTGAATAACGAAAATAAAATAAACATTCTATATAGGCATATTATATATCAAAATTTACAATTTTTTTTCTACGACATGAACATTTTTATAGAGTCAAATAAGATCCACACAAATACAAATAAAGCAAAGAGTGCTACTGCTCTAATAAAATCCAGTAAAAATCACTTTAAAAATACAAAAATGATTTCAAATTTATTTCTCTCCAATTTTCTGATGTAGGGAATCATGTTACCCTATTTTCCATGTATTTTATTTTTGGAGAAAAATAATTTGAATAAAACTCAAATAACCCGAATTGAAAAATAATTTCAAATGGATTTTAAATTTGAGTTTCTTTGAAACTCCCAACTCATATTTCATATAATTTGAAGAATTCATTTTATCTTCTCTCGTGAAAATCATTGAGTTGCATAAAGTTTCAGAATTGGAAATATTTCCAAGTGAAATTCAAATATTTTCAACACCCCTTTTCATTTAAATAAATGGAAGAAGTCATGTCATCTTCTCTCCAGGTTTTTTTTGATGAAAAGATTTTGATTTCATGGAGATCGTAAAAGCAAAAATGAAAGTTTGGGAAAGTCCTTTTATTCCCTCTCATTTAACTTTCAAAAAGTTTCGAATTTCACTCAATCAATCACACAACAATCAAACAAACAATCTATCTATCTATTTAAAATAACATTCCAAAATTTAGAATTTTGGGATGTTACAAACCTACCACCCTTAAAATGAATCTCGGCCTCGAGATTCGGAGAGGCTAGAAAGAAATGGGTTAGGTTTGGGGGTCTTCTCAAAATCCATCGATCGTCTTCGGGGTCTGGGGTGCTACCACCCTTAGAAACATGGTTACGGTTCCATCAAACTCATATACTCCATCCTTATGTTGACGGGTCGGGCTTCTCAAATTCTCGGGAAAATTTCTTCTCTCGGCCCTTCCGGTAACGGCATAACCTTTTCCTCAATTCTTTTGTCCTTTCATCTTGGTAAGGTTCTTCCGAGACTGGGTCTTCTTAACTGACGGGTCTGGCGCCAAAACTAAACAACTATCGATATCTCATGGTGGTTAACAATTTAAGGTTTCTCCTGTAGGAAAGGGGTCTGGTTGTTGGGGAACATTGCAGAAAACAAAAAAATTTCCTACGGTTTCACCAAGATCCATCTATGAGTTCATCTAGTAACGAGTATTCAGATTCATCTACATACCTTTGTAGATCGCGTGCGGAAGCGTTCAAAAGAACGGGGATGAAGTAGTCGTACACGACGTGATCCAAATCACCAGAGATCCTAGCACCGAACGGACGGCACCTCCGCGTTCAACACACGTACGGTCAGCGTAACGTCTCCTCCTTCTTGATCCAGCAAGGGGAGAGGAGAGGTTGAGGAAGATGGCTCCAGCAGCAGCACGACGGCGTGGTGGTGATGGAGCTGCAGTACTCCGGCAGGGCTTCGCCGAGCTCTATGGAGGAGGAGGAGGTGTTGGAGAGGGAGAGGGAGGCGCCAAGGCAAGGGGTGCGGCTGCCCCCCTCCCCTCCCCCCTTTATATAGGCCCCTGGGGGGCGCCGGCCCTGGGAGATTGGATCTCCCAAGGGGGGCGGCGGCCAAAGGGGGGTGGAGAGCCCCCCAAGGCAAGTGGGCGCCCCCACCCTAGGGTTCCAACCCTAGGCGCAGGGGGTGGGCCTTGGGGGGCGCATCATCCCACTAAGGGCTGCCCCCTCCCACTTCAGCCCATGGGGCCCTCCGGGATGGGTGGCCCCACCCGGTGGACCCCCCGGGACCCATCTGGTGGTCCCGGTACAATACCGGTGACCCCCAGATCATTCCCGATGGCCGAAACTGCACTTCCTATATATAATTCTTCACCTCCGGACCAATCCGAAACTCCTCGTGAGGTCCGAGATCTCATCCGGGACTCCGAACAACATTTGGGTTACTGCATATACATATCTTCACAACCCTAGCGTCACCGAACCTTAAGTGTGTAGACCCTACGGGTTCGGGAGACATGCAGACATGACCGAGACGGCTCTCGGGCAATAACCAACAGCGGGATCTGGATACCCATGTTGGCTCCCACATGCTCCCCGATGATCTCATCGGATGAACCACGATGTCGAGGATTCAATTAATCCCGTATACGATTCCCTTTGTCAATCGGTATTTTACTTGCCCGAGATTCGATCGTCAGTATCCCAATACCTCGTTCAATCTCGTTACCGGCAAGTCACTTTACTCGTACCGTAATGCATGATCCCGTGATCAAACACTTTGATCATATTGAGCTCATTATGATGATGCATTACCGAGTGGGCCCGGTGATACCTCTCCGTCAAGCGGAGTGACAAATCCCAGTCTCGATCCGTGTCAACCCAACAGACACTTTCGGAGATACCCGTAGTATACCTTTATAGTCACCCAGTTACGTTGTGACGTTTGGCACACCCAAAGCACTCCTACGGTATCCGGGAGTTACACGATCTCATGGTCTAAGGAAAGGACACTTGACATTGGAAAACTCTAGCAAACGAACTATGCGATCTTATGCTATGTTTAGGATTGGGTCTCGTCCATCACATCATTCTCCTAATGATGTGATCTCGTTATCATTGACATCCAATGCCCATAGTCGGGAAACCATGACTATCTATTGATCAACGAGCTAGTCAACTAGAGGCTTACTAGGGACATGTTGTTGTCTGTTATTCACACATGTATTACGATTTCCGGATAACACAATTATAGCACGAATAAAGACAATTATCATGAACAAGGAAATATAATAATAATGCTTTTATTATTGCCTCGAGGGCATATTTCCAACAGTCTCCCACTTGCACTAGAGTCAATAATCTAGTTACATTGTGATGAATCGAACACCCATAGAGTTCTGGTGCTGATCATGTTTTGCCTTAGGGAGAGGTTTAGTCAACGGATCTGCGACATTCAGATCCGTGTGCACTTTACAAATTTCTATGTCTCCATCTTGAACATTTTCACGAATGGAGTTGAAGCGACGCTTGATGTGCCTGGTCTTCTTGTGAAACCTGGGCTCCTTTGCAAGTGCAATAGCTCCAGTGTTGTCACAGAAGAGCTTGATTGGCCCCGACGCATTGGGTATGACTCCGAGGTCGGTGATGAACTCCTTCACCCAAATTGCTTCATGTGCTGCCTCCGAGGCTGCCATGTACTCCGCTTCACATGTAGATCCCGCCACGACGCTTTGCTTGCAACTGCACCAGCTTACTGCCCCACCATTCAAAATATACACGTATCCGGTTTGTGACTTAGAGTCATCCAGATCTGTGTCGAAGCTAGCGTCGACGTAACCTTTTACGACGAGCTCTTCGTCACCTCCATAAACGAGAAACATTTCCTTGGTCCTTTTCAGGTACTTCAGGATATTCTTGACCGCTGTCCAGTGTTCCTTGCCGGGATTACTTTGGTATCTTCCTACCAAACTTACGGCAAGGTTTACATCAGGTCTGGTACACAGCATGGCATACATAATAGAACCTATGGCTGAGGCATAGGGGATGACGCTCATCTCTTCTATATCTTCTGCCGTGGTCGGACATTGAGCTGAGCTCAATTTCATACCTTGTAACACAGGTAAGAACCCTTTCTTAGATTGATCCATATTGAATTTCTTCAATATCTTATCAAGGTATGTGCTTTGTGAAAGACCTATGAGGCGTCTCGATCTATCTCTATAGATCTTGATGTCTAATATATAAGCAGCTTCTCCAAGGTCCTTCATTGAAAAACTTTTATTCAAGTAGGCCTTAATGCTGTCCAAGAGTTCTATATCATTTCCCATCAAAAGTATGTCGTCTACATATAATATGAGAAATGCTACAGAGCTCCCACTCACTTTCTTGTAAACACAGGCTTCTCCATAAGTCTGTGTAAACCCAAACGCTTTGATCATCTCATCAAAGCGAATGTTCCAACTCCGAGATGCTTGCACCAGCCCATAAATCGAGCGTTGGAGCTTGCACACCTTGTCAGCATTCTTAGGATCGACAAAACCTTCCGGCTGCATCATATACAATTCTTCCTTAAGGAAACCATTAAGGAATGCCGTTTTGACGTCCATTTGCCATATCTCATAATCATAGTATGCGGCAATTGCTAACATGATTCTGACGGACTTTAGCTTCGCTACCGGTGAGAAAGTCTCATCGTAGTCAATTCCTTGAACTTGTCGATAACCCTTAGCGACAAGCCGAGCTTTATAGATGGTCACATTACCATCCGCGTCTGTCTTCTTCATAAAGATCCATTTATTTTCTATGGCTCGCCGCTCAACGGGCAAGTCAGTCAAAGTCCATACTTCGTTTTCATACATGGATCCTATCTCGGATTTCATGGCTTCCAGCCATTTGTCGGAATCCGGGCCCGCCATTGCTTCCTCATAGTTCGAAGGTTCACCGTTGTCTAACAACATGATTTCCAAGACAGGGTTGCCGTACCACTCTGGTGCGGAACGTGTCCTTGTCGACCTTCGAATTTTAGTAGGAGCTTGATTAGAAGCATCTTGATCATCATCATTAATTTCCTCCCTAGTCGGTGCAGGCACCTCAGAAACGTTTTCTTGAGTTTCGCCGTTTTCCGGTTCAAGAGGTAACACTTCATCAAGTTCTACTTTCCTCCCACTTACTTCTTTCGAGAGAAACTCCTTCTCTAGAAAGGATCCATTCTTGGCAACAAAGATCTTGCCTTCGGATCTGTGGTAGAAGGTATACCCAACAGTTTCTTTAGGGTATCCTATGAAGACGCATTTTTCCGATTTGGGTTCGAGCTTTTCAGGTTGAAGTTTCTTGACATAAGCATCGCATCCCCAAACTTTTAGAAACGACAGCTTAGGTTTCTTCCCAAACCATAATTCGTACGGTGTCGTCTCAATGGATTTTGACGGTGCCCTATTTAAAGTGAATGCGGCAGTCTCTAAAGCATAGCCCCAAAAAGATAGCGGTAAATCGGTAAGAGACATCATATATCGTACCATATCTAATAGAGTGCGATTACGACCTTCGGACACACCATTACGCTGAGGTGTTCCAGGCGGCGTGAGTTGTGAAACTATTCCATATTTTCTTAAGTGTGTGCCAAATTCGTGACTCAAGTATTCTCCTCCACGATCTGATCGTAGAAACTTGATCTTTCTATCACGTTGATTTTCAACCTCACTCTGAAATTCCTTGAACTTTTCAAAGGTCTCAGACTTGTGTTTCATTAAGTAGATATACCCATATCTACTCAAGTCATCAGTGAGGGTGAGAACATAACGATAGCCACCGCGAGCCTCAACAATCATTGGACCGCACACATCAGTATGTATGATTTCCAATAAGTTGGTTGCTCGCTCCATTGTTCCTGAGAACGGAGTCTTGGTCATTTTACCCATGAGGCATGGTTCGCACGTGTCAAATGATTCATAGTCAAGAGACTCTAAAAGTCCATCTGCATGGAGCTTCTTCATGCGTTTGACACCTATGTGACCAAGGCGGCAGTGCCACAAATATGTGGGACTATTGTTATCAACTTTAACTCTTTTGGTATTCACACTATGAATATGTGTATCATCACGTACGAGATTCATTAAGAATAAACCATTAACCATCGGAGCATGACCATAAAACATATCTCTCATATAAATAGAACAACCATTATTCTCGGATTTAAATGAGTAGCCATCTCGAATTAAACGAGATCCAGACACAATGTTCATGCTCAAATTTGGCACTAAATAACAATTATTGAGGTTTAAAACTAATCCCGTAGGTAAATGTAGAGGTAGCGTGCCGACGGCGATCACATCGACCTTGGAACCATTCCCGACGCGCATCGTCACCTCATCCTTCGCCAGTCTTCGCTTATTCCGCAGCTCCTGCTTTGAGTTACAAATGTGAGCAACTACACCGGTATCAAATACCCAAGAGCTACTACGAGTACTGGTAAGGTACACATCAATTACATGTATATCACATATACCTTTTGTTTTGTCGGCCTTCTTGTCCGCTAAGTATTTGGGGCAATTCCGCTTCCAGTGACCACTTCCCTTGCAATAAAAGCACTCAGTCTCGGGCTTGGGTCCATTCTTTGGCTTCTTCCCGGCAACTTGCTTACCGGGCGCGGCAACTTCCTTGCCGTTCTTCTTGAAGTTCTTTTTACCCTTGCCCTTCTTGAACTTAGTGGTTTTATTCACCATCAACACTTGATGTTCCTTCTTGATTTCTACCTCTGCTGATTTCAGCATAGCATATACCTCAGGAATGGTCTTTACCATCCCCTGCATGTTGTAGTTCATCACAAAGCTCTTGTAGCTAGGTGGAAGCGACTGGAGGATTCTGTCAATGACCGCTTCATCCGGGAGATTAACTTCCAGTTGAGTCAAGCGGTTGTGCAACCCAGACATCTTGAGTATGTGTTCACTGACAGAGCTATTTTCCTCCATCTTACAGCTAAAGAATTTGTCGGAGACTTCATATCTCTCGACCCGGGCATGAGCTTGGAAAACCATTTTCAGCTCTTCGAACATCTCATATGCTCCATGTCTCTCAAAATGCTTTTGGAGCCCCGGCTCTAAGCTGTAAAGCATGCCACACTGAACGAGGGAGTAATCATCGGAACGTGATTGCCAAGCGTTCATAACGTCTTGTTCTGCAGGGAGAACAGGTGCGTCACCCAGCGGTGCTTGTAGGACATAATCTTTCTTGGCAGCTATGAGGATGATCCTCAGGTTCCGGACCCAGTCCGTATAGTTGCTGCCATTGTCTTTCAGCTTGGTTTTCTCTAGGAACACGTTGAAGTTGAGGACTACGTTGGCCATTTGATCTACAAGACATATTGTAAATATTTTAGACTAAGTTCATGATAATAAAGTTCATCTAATCAAATTATTTAATGAACTCCCACTTAGATAGACATCCCTCTTCTAGTCATCTAAGTATAACATGATCCGAGTCAACTAGGCCGTGTCCAATCATCACGTGAGACGGACTAGTCAACATCGGTGAACATCTTCATGTTGAGCGTATCTTCTATACGACTCATGCTCGACCTTTCGGTCTTCTGTGTTCCAAGGCCATGTCTGTACATGCTAGGCTCGTCAAGTCAACCTAAGTGTTTGCATGTGTAAATCTGTCTTACACCCGTTGTATGTGAACGTTAGAATCTATCACACCCGATCATCACGTGGTGCTTTGAAACAACGAACTGTCGCAACGGTGCACAGTTAGGGGGAACACTTCTTGAAATTATTATGAGGGATCATCTTATTTACTACTGTCGTTCTAAGTAAACAAGATGCAAAACATGATAAACATCACATGCAATCAAATAATAAACGTGACATGATATGGCCAATATCACATAGCTCCTTTGATCTCCATCTTGGGGCTCCATGATCATCTTTGTCACCGGCTTGACACCATGATCTCCATCATCATGATCTCCATCATCGTGTCTCCATGAAGTTGCTCGCCAACTATTACTTCTACTACTATCGCTAACGCGTTTAGCAATAAAGTAAAGTAATTTACATGGCGTTTCTCAATGACACGCAGGTCATACAAAAAATAAAGACAACTCCTATGGCTCCTGCCGGTTGTCATACTCATCGACATGCAAGTCGTGATTCCTATTACAATAGCATGAACATCTCATACATCACATATAGATCATTCATCATTCATCACAACTTTGGCCATATCATATCACAAAGCACTTGCTGCAAAAACAAGTTAGACGTCCTCTAATTGTTGTTGCAAGTTTTACGTGGCTGAATTAGGGTTCTAGCAAGAACGTTTTCTTACCTACGTGAAAGCCATAACGTGATTTGTCAACTTCTATTTACCCTTCATAAGGACCCTTTTCATCGAATCCGCTCCAACTAAAGTGGGAGAGACAGACACCCGCCAGCCACCTTATGCAACTAGTGCATGTCAGTCGGTGGAACCGGTCTCACGTAAGCGTATGTGTAAGGTTGGTCCGGGCCGCTTCATCCCACAATACCGCTGAAGCAAGATAAGACTAGTAGCGGCAAGAAAGTTGACAACATCTACGCCCACAACAAATTGTGTTCTACTCATGCAATAGAGAACTACGCATAGACCTAGCTCATGATGCCACTGTTGGGGAACGTTGCAGAAAACAAATTTTTTCCTACGATTTCACCAAGATCCATATATGAGTTCATCTAGCAACGAGTATTCAGATTCATCTACATACCTTTGTAGATCATGTGCGGAAGCGTTCAAAAGAACGAGGATGAAGTAGTCGTACACGACGTGATCCAAATCACCGGAGATCCTAGCACCGAACGGACGGCACCTCCGCGTTCAACACACGTACGGTCAGCGTAACGTCTCCTCCTTCTTGATCCAGCAAGGGGAGAGGAGAAGTTGAGGAAGATGGCTCCAGCAGCAGCACGACGGCGTGGTGGTGATGGAGCTGCAGTACTCCGGCAGGGCTTCGCCGAACTCTATGGAGGAGGAGGAGGTGTTGGAGAGGGAGAGGGAGGCGCCAAGGCAAGGGGTGCGGCTGCCCCCTCCCCTCCCCCCTTTATATAGGCCCCTGGGGGGCGCCGACCCTGGGAGATTGGATCTCCCAAGGGGGCGGCGGCCAAAGGGGGGTGGAGTGCCCCCCAAGGCAAGTGGGCGCCCCCCCACCCTAGGGTTACAACCCTAGGCGCAGGGGGTGGGCCTTGGGGGCGCACCAGCCCACTAAGGGCTGGCCCTCCTCCCACTTCAGCCCATGGGGCCCTCCGAGATGGGTGGCCCCACCCGGTGGACCCCCCGGGACCCATCTGGTGGTCCCGGTACAATACCGGTGACCCCCAGATCATTCCCGATGGCCGAAACTGCACTTCCTATATATAATTCTTCACCTCCGGACCAATCCGGAACTCCTCGTGACGTACGGGATCTCATCCGGGACTCCGAACAACGTTCGGGTTACTGCATATACATATCTTCACAACCCTAGCGTCACCGAACCTTAAGTGTGTAGATCCTACGGGTTCGGGAGACATGCAGACATGACCGAGACGGCTCTCGGGCAATAACCAACAGCGGGATCTGGATACCCATGTTGGCTCCCACATGCTCCACGATGATCTCATTGGATGAACCACGATGTCGAGGATTCAATTAATCCCGTATACGATTCCCTTTGTCAATCGGTATTTTACTTGCCCGAGATTCGATCGTCAGTATCCCAATACCTCGTTCAATCTCGTTACCGGCAAGTCACTTTACTCGTACCGTAATGCATGATCCCGTGATCAAAAACTTTGATCATATTGAGCTCATTATGATGATGCATTACCGAGTGGGCCCGGTGATACCTCTCCGTCAAGCGGGGTGACAAATCCCAGTCTCGATCCGTGTCAACCCAACAGACACTTTCGGAGATACCCGTAGTATACCTTTATAGTCACCCAGTTACGTTGTGATGTTTGGCACACCCAAAGCACTCCTACGGTATCCGGGAGTTACACGATCTCATGGTCTAAGGAAAGGACACTTGACATTGGAAAACTCTAGCAAACGAACTATGCGATCTTATGCTATGTTTAGGATTGGGTCTCGTCCATCACATCATTCTCCTAATGATGTGATCTCATTATCATTGACATCCAATGCCCATAGTCAGGAAACCATGACTATCTATTGATCAACGAGCTAGTCAACTAGAGGCTTACTAGGGACATGTTGTTGTCTGTTATTCACACATGTATTACGATTTCCGGATAACACAATTATAGCACGAATAAAGACAATTATCATGAACAAGGAAATATAATAATAATGCTTTTATTATTGCCTCTAGGGCATATTTCCAACACTGGTTGATCCTCACCGTATAACCTACGGTTGGCAAAAGCTGCCTTTTACAAGGGAAAAATACATATACCATTCTAAGGTTCAAACAAGGTTTTGATCGTCGTCTCTCCACTATAGGCAAGTCACTTAGATTTACCATCCCATATAGCAAGGCGAATAATAAGAGTAAGTCAGTATGGTGATCAATCCATCCCACACCCAAATCATTACCTTGTATACGGTTTAGCGAATCTCGCATTCTAACACTCGGTCATCCTCACAAGCATTGCAGAATTTCTCTTGTCGACGAACTAGGTTCGGAAAAATCCATTGATTCTGCAAGCCAAACAAACATCTATCTTTCCTTCCCAACCCTCAGGTTTTGCGTAAACTCCTATAAAATCGTCTATCGATAAAAATCGTATCTTCTTCCAGGGTTTTTCCTTCAGCAAGAGTGTGCTTGCTTCTTGGCAGGTCCTGGGGCCTGTGGGTTATGGCCCATCTCATCACTTGTAAACCTTGAACTCATCCTCGGGGCAACTGATTGTTATTCCAAGATCCAACTTCCAGCTTCCTTGCATACTTAAAATCCATCCAATTGCATTGTCTCCCTTCCTTCCATTTGTACAAGACTAAGATGTGATCACTCAAACTCATCATGGAGTTGCAATTGCTCCATACTTCCAACATCATACCTCCTTTATCCAATAGTACTTCATCTCTTCATACTCTTGGGGATATCCCACTTACAGAGATAAAAACTTATACTTATGCAGTCCATATTCCACTTCGTGGAATATCATTATCCTTTCGAGGGTCAAACGTCCTTACAGGGGAATATTGGCCGTCTCTGCATGGCACTTCTTCAACTATGTAACATGAAACACATCATGAGCTCCTGACAGTCCTTCAGGTGATTCCAATTTGTTGGCCACTTCTTCCATACGCTCCAAAACTCGGTATGGTCCTACAAATCTCGGGGCTAAGTTTCCCTTAACTCCAAATCGTTTATCTCCTCGCAAAGGGGACACACGAAAACATGCTCTGTCTCCAATTTCATAGACTACCTCCTTGCATTTTTGAGTCTGCATAACTCTTCTTCCTGGACTGAGCTACCTTTATTCTATCTCGAATCCACTTAACATTCTCTTCTGACTCCTTGATCTCATTTGGTCCAAACAACTGACATCTCCAACTTCATCCCACACACTCCTGGGGTATCACACATATCGAGACAAAACTCATATTCATTTTGTCCAAAATCCACTCAGTGGAGTATCCTTATCTTTTCCAGGGGTCAACGGTTCTTACAGGGTACTACCACCCTTAAAATGCACAAATCTTCCATAGACCATATTTCTCATATCCTCATAATGGCCAAAATTCTTCTTCATAGAGTAGCAACTCATAAATCCATATCAGTACCAGCGATGCTAACTTTATTCATTCTCAAGTGATTACAATCTCCCGTTTTTCCATTACATGTCTCAACTCAACACCTCAATATAAAAGAAAATGTTCTCACTTCTTCTACTCCATTTCCTTTGTTGCAAACTCAATTATCTAGCACAAGTTTCCTTCTCCTTGGGGCATTCTCTGGCAAAGTGCCCTGCTCCATTACAACTAAAACATATTACTTCTGACAAGTCTCGAGGTTTCCTTTTTGGGCAACTATTGAGGTAGTGCCCTGACTCCTTGCACCCGTAACAGGTGATATGACTCAAGTCCCTCCTGGGCTCCAATCGGTTTCTCTTCCTGGACTTTTCTATTCCAATCAGGGCTTCTATTTCCTGTGGGTCATATTCTACTTCCTCTGTCGGGAATTCTACTAGATCCCCATTCAAACAATTTTGGGAGATGTGTCCTTCTTCTCCACATGAATAGCAAGACTTAGTGCAGGGTTTACTCGGGGTCTTCTTTAGGTGTGTCCTCCATCTCTTCCTTCATCACAGCTTCTTCTAAAAATTCCATGAGGGCTCCTTTCATTACTTCTTTCTTCTGTTGGATGGTTTGTTGTACCATGGGGTAAATGTGACACTGAGCAGGATAGTGGGTAGTCCCTTCACACAAGAAACAAGTAATCTGCCTAGTTGGGCATTCTTCAACTGGGTGACTTCCTTCACAACTAGGGCACTCATCCTTGTGTTCTTTATGGGTGTGTCCGATTTCTCCACAAATCTTGCATGCACAAGGTTTCTTCATATCCTTTCCATAAGGCCTCAATTTCTGGGAGACAAGCCAAGACTATAACAAAGTCCACTTAAATTCCTTCCAAGTGGTTACTCCTTGCCATCCATTGATGGTTTTGTACATCCTCTACAAGGTAGTGGCACCTCTTTCAAAGCACTCAAGAGCATACTGGGTCATATCCTTTCCGGCTATAGGGTTATTCTCCATGTGATCCTCCATGTTCTGAATCCATCGGCCCGTCTCCAATTGACTCATCGATCCAGAAAATATAAGCTCATCTCCATTCATCTTCTATTGGGTCCATGGGTTTGGGGTGGGATAAGAGAGATAGAGAGGGATACACACAATGCAAACAAAAGTTTTGAAAAAGACAGATTTTTATCTGTGGTTGTCGGAAAAACTTCAAACAAATGATAGCTCACAAACGTCGCATCTAACGTAAGTGTATAACAGGGGTTTGGTCTTCTAAAGGTCAATAAATCTTCAAAGTCTTGTTCCTGTCTTCGATGGTTTCTTTCGATCATGCTTGTCTTTCTAAAATTCCTTTGCTAGATCATCTATGTTGACGCAAAGTCTCTCATGGCGTCCTTCAATATTTTTGGAGTTGCGTTCCAAACTTCCGGGTTTCAACATCCTTGACATGAACCATGGCACTACGGTCCTTCCGTTCCTGACGAATCTCCTGTATCTCGAGGTTTTGCTCCTCCAGCTTGGCTAGTCTCATCTTCAGGGTCCAGAGTTCTTCATGAAACGCTTCCTTATCAAATATAGATTCCTAAAGGTTCATCCTAAAATTCTTGATGTAATACTCCAGACCTTGGCGATACACTAGCTAAGGTTAAAACTTCATCTTGCTGATAGATGCTCCATCAGCCTTCTACCATCCAATCCTTCCATGCATATGTATGCTTAACTCAGCACGGTGACAATAGCATAAGTGGGCGATGACATCACAGATAACCGTGTTTCTGCTCTTGTCATTTCCATGAGCTATCAGTCCATAGTTGATATCTCCTGTCTTAGGGTTTTCTTGACAAAACTAATCATGATTAGCCGTGTCCCCGGTTATGGACGTCTTGAGTATCTAGTTCTTGGATTATCCTGTTGATCTCATCACGTTACATTTAATAAATTTTGTTGGGTTTTAATGATGATGCTTAATTGGGTTGAGAATGCTGTCAACCATTCTCAATGTTTAACAACCACCATGATAGTTAAATAAATTTATTCCTTTGTAGTAGGGAAAAATTGGCTTTACGCAAAACTTTAACCATAGAGCTTTTCCACCAGCCATATATGCATGTAGTGATAGCCATTATTCATCATTCTCTATGGTGTGAATTTGCCAGTACATTCAATGTACTGACCCTTTGTGGCTGCAACGTCTCATGTTGCAGGTTCTTACGACGAGTAAGTGATATGTTAGGGTTACGATTTCTACACTCAACTTTGCTGTTGGTGTTGATGGGAATACACAACCTTGTCGTTACTTCCGCTATTTGGATTGAGGTAATAGTATTTACGTTATTTATACATGTGATTTACCTCTGTTATAAATCCTTCGAGTACTGTGTGTGTCAGCATACCTATCCAGGGATGACACTTAAGCACAGAGACTTGATCCGTTCGGGTCGGGTCGCTACAATCCCCCTTGCTTCCGGTGGTGCCGGAACGTTGCCGGGGGCCATCATCATCACCACAATCCTCATCAACAACTTCACCGCCATCATCACCAACTCTCCCCCCCCTCTATGCAGCGGTGTAACCTCTCTCTTACCCGCTGTAATCTCTACTTGAACATGGTGCTCAACGCTATATATTATTTCCCTATGATGTATGGCTATCCTATGATGTTTGAGTAGATCCGTTTTGTCTTAATGGCTATTTGATGATCAAGATTGGTTTGAGTTGCATGTTTTATTATTGGTGCTGTCCTATGGTGCTCTCCGTGTCGCGCAAGCATGAGGGATCCCCGCTGTAGGGTTTGCAATATGTTCATGATTTTCTTATGGTGGGTGGCGTGAGTGCCAGAAGCACAGACCCGAGTAAGTAGGTTGTTTGCGTATGGGATAAAGGGGACTTGATGCTTTAATGCTATGGTTGGGTTTTACCTTAATGAATCTTTAGTAGTTGTGGATGCTTGCTAGAGTTCCAATCATAAGTGCATATGATCCAAGTAGAGAAAGTATGTTAGCTTATGCCTCTCCCTCCAATAAAATTGCAATAATGATTACCGGTCTAGTTATCGATTGCCTATGGACAAATAACTTTCTCGTAGCAAAAAGCTCTCTACTAAAACTAATTTAGTTGTGTATTCATCTAAATAGCCCCTAGCTTTTACTTACGTGCTCTTTACTTTCTTGCAAGCTTACCCAAAAACACCTACAAAGTACTTCTAGTTTCATACTTGTTTCCGGTAAAGCGAACGTCAAGTGTGCGTAGAGTTGTATCGGTGGTCGATAGAACTTGAGGGAATATTTGTTCTACCTTTATCTCCTCCTTGGGTTCGACACTCTTCTTATCGAAAGAGGCTACAATTGATCCCCTATACTTGTGGGTTATCATCAGTCTACTTGTCTCGGACGTGATGCCTATATACATGATCGTACCTAGATATTCTCATAACTATGCTCAATTCTATCAATTGCTCAACAGTAATTTGTTCACCCACTGTAATACTTATGCTCTTGAGAGAAGCCACTAGTGAAACCTATGGCCCCCGGGTCTATTTTCCATCATATTAATCTCCAACACTTAGTTATTTTTATTGCCTTCTATTTTACTTTGCATCTTTATCATAAAAATACCAAAAATATTATCTTATCATATCTATCAGATCTCACTCTCGTAAGTGGCTGTGTAGGGATTGACAACCCCTTATCGTGTTGGTTGCGAGGATTTATTTGTTTGTGTAGGTGCGAGGGACTCGTGTGTGGCCTCCTACTGGATTGATACCTTGGTCCTCAAAAACTGAGGGAAATACTTACGCTGCTTTACTACATCACCCTTTCCACTTCAAGGGAAAACCAACGCAATGCTCAAGAGGTGGCAGATGGCTTATATATATATATCATAAGTAATCATCGGCATATCGCTCAGTTCCTAGTAAACAATATACGAACTAATCATCCACATTGTTTCTCCAACAAATATGGCTCCTACGGTTGTTTCACAGAAATACCTTGGCATAACCTGCCAGGGGCTAGGTGTGGGAACAAATGAGTTGCCATTAAAAGTCTGAACAACTCTATAGCATACTTCGGCGTCGCAAGTTTGGCCTTATATGCATCAGCTCCGAATCATTGTCTTGGGTCAATAGTTGGGTTGCCCGGCTCCTGTGCTTGCTACCCTACGTTCCGCTCTATACGCTAGGGTAGTAAAGGGAGAACTACTGCGATTGTGCCCTGGTCTAAACCTGACGAGAACCTTAGTAGAGAAAGCCAAAAACTAACTGTCATGATGCGGCGAGAGCTGGTCAACCACTTGACGACTTCTTGGAACCTTTAGCGATTCTCCGTGTCACACGAGGGATCTTTTTCAGATCAAATATGTAAGGCACCATGCGCCGCATACATACTAGGGCTATGTCATAGCCCCACAATAAAACTCCTATGGCTAAGTGAAAGCGTTAACGCCCTATAGTCCGATTGCCTGGTTCGCCGCATTATCACCTCCTTCATGGACCAAGACGTTGGATAAAGAGTGATTAAATGCCTTTCCGAACACCCCCGTACTTCCTACAAGGGGGCTGAAGTCGACGATGGGAAAACTTTCAGATTATATCAAAATGGCCGCACAGGAGGAATTCAAGCTTTCAAGCAAAATATAAATAGATTAACTATAAAATTTTCTTTTACAATTTTCATACACCTCACTCGAACATTATGTCTTTCGAGCACTGGCCCTCTATAAAGCGGGCGGCCTCTAGGACGTCTTCAAAATAATGCTCCGGTTCCGGGCGGTCCTTGCCTTTGGGTGGACTCTTCGTCGCAACATCGATGGCCCTCATCTTCCCCCAGAATGTTTTGACTCGGGCAAAAGCCATCCATGCACCCTCAATGCACGATGATCGCTTCACATCATCGATACGCGACACCGCACAAACAAGCCTATGCACCAAACCGAAATATCTATTTGGAACAGGCTCGGTTGGCCACAACCGGATTACGACATCCTTCATGCAAGCGCCGGATATCCTATGAAGTTCAGCCCATTGGGACATCTGTTCATTGAGCAGCAGAGGGCGCTTTGATGCGCCAAACTGCGACCAAAAAAGCTTCTCTGTTGCATATCCATCTCGCGCTTGGTAATACTGTGCCGCATCGGCAGAACTCTTCAGCAAGTCCAAGAACTCGTCCGGAGAACTCCATACTTGGTTAAGCTAGGCATAGTTCGGGTCACCGAACTTAGTTTGCAGCAGAAAGGGCTTTCCAGCCGTAATCTCCCTCGCCTGTCGAACCTCCTCACGGGCTGCTCGGGATTCCGACCGCGCTGCTCTAGCCTCTTGCAAGGCCTTGTCCAGATCAGCCGTTAAGGCTTTACTCTCCTTCTCCAGAAATTCACAGCGGCCGGTAGCATCCTCCAGTTCGAGCGTCATCGTGGATATCTTCTCCTCATCTTGGCGACGTGCAGCTTGTTCGGCTTTTAATTCAGTCGATGCCTTTTCGGCAGCAACATTGTTACGACGAGCCTGCTCCTTGGCCCAGGCCAGCTCCATTCGAAGAACTTCAACGGCGCCAACACCATCTGCAGCCATGCATATTCCAGCATCTACATCTCAGCATCATGCTTATACCACAAAAATATGAGGATTGCCCCGAATACATACCTTGCGACTCGTCAAGACGCATATTGATTAAAGCAAGATCATCCCCTGCCACATCAAGCTACTGCAACTCGGCAATTTCCATAGTCCAGAAGCGGCCAAGGGGGTAGCAGCATGTGTTCAAAGTTAATTAGGTTAGTCCTCAAACGATCCTTTTCGATCCTCCGTTTTGCTTCCCAGCGGCAACCAACCCGAGTATCAGGGGCTACTACCTATACATAGGCGCATCTTTGCAAATGAAACATAGCTGAAAACATTATGTCACAAACCTCGAAGCCCTTCAGTAGGCTCATGAAGGCTTCATTTAATCCATTCTTCGAAGACGAAATCTTTTCAATCACTGTACCCATCAAGGTACGTTGTTCCCCCGAGATAGATGCTTTCTGCAACATGTCCTGCAACATATCCGGAATCCCCGGGTCTCCGGAAGCTGCTCCAAAAGCACAATCATCCTTTGAAGGAATCTGCTCACCCGTCTCCAAAATCACTGTCGGCTGTGAACCAGACAATCCGGGGCCTTTGTTATCATCAGCCCCGGAATCCCGGATAGTCGGAGGTCCACCTTCGGGTATTGCCTCTTTTGTCCCCTGGTCTAAAGGGACCCTCTGCGATGACACTTCAGAGTCATCCGCCTTATTGGGCGAGGAGTTCGGAGGAGGCGTCTCGCTCTCCATCATCTCTGGGAGGAGACTCCCCGAAGAAGAGGATCGCCCCGAAAAATTATGTGTCGACCTGTAAAAATGCATAAATGCGTTACGTATATCTTCAGTAACAATAACGGAGCGGGACGCTATCAAAGTACTCCGGATTATCTTACGGTTTGGCCGGGGGCTTGTCCCCCTATTGGAGCTGCTCAACGGCGTTGCTTTCCAAACCCAAGCCGATCGACGGTGGCATCTTGCCCTTCTTGGAAGACCGCCCCTCCCAATCTTCGGAGGCGGCCCTTTTCCTCCTGCTTGGAGAGGGGATACTGGGTCCTTTTCCGCCCCCGTCTTCGGGCGAGGAAAGGTTGATTTCTCCGGACTCAGTGTCCGACTTACCTCCGGAACCAAGGTCATCTTGGGTCTTCTCGCCCTCCCCTGCTGGTGCCTGGTATGGCGCCGAGGGCAGCATCCTTGTTAACACAGGAGTAGATGAGTCTTCGAGAAGGGGAGCCGGACACCTAATCCATTCCACCTTCTTTATCCAGCCCTGAAAAAGGATGATACTGTTGGTATCTTGCCACTGGGTATCTGACTATAAGGTATTTGGTAAACGGGTACTTACCGGGGTATCCGGATGGTTACAGTCTAGGCCAACATCCTCGGTGGTGTCCGGCCATTGCCTTCGTTTCCCAAAGAATAATCTCCACATTCCTTCGTGCGTTGTGCCAAAGAAGTGCGGAAGAGTCTGCGGCCTTCTGGATTGAACTCCCATAGGCGGAGAGGCCATCGCTGGCACGACAGGGTCCGATGAACTAGCATTACTTGAATGACGTTGGCTATGTCGATGTCCCTCTCAATGAGGCTTCGTATGCGACTTTGCAGAGTTCGCACATCATTTATTGATTCCCAATCCAGCCCCTTGTTAATCCACGATGCAAGCTGAATTGGGGGGCTGGATCGGAATGCGGGCATAGTTGCCCACTTGGAGCCGCGGGGCTTAGTGATATAGAACCACCCCTGCTACCACAGGTTGGAAGATTTGGCGAAGGATCCTTTCAGCCAAATGGCGCTAGCAAGCTTGCTCACTGTAGCGCCGCCGCACTCGGCCTGCTCCCCCTCTACCACTTGCGGCTTCACATCGAAAGTCTTGAGACACAAGCCGAAGTGCGGAGGAGTTCGGAGGAAGGCTTCGCACGTGACGATAAACGCCGAGATAAGAAGAATAGAGTCCGGGGCCAAATCATGAAAGTCTTGCCCGTAATAGAACATGAGCCCTCGGACGAAGGGGTTAAGTGCAAACCCCAACCCACGGAGGAAGTGGGACACGAACACGACCCTCCTGCCTGATCTGGGGGTGGGAATAATCTACCCCTCGGCGGGAAGTCGATGATGGATTTCAGCGGTCAGGTACCTCGCCGCCCGAAGCTTTGCAATGTCTTCCTCCGCAACAGAAGAAGCTACCCACCGGCCTTAACGGCTGGATCCGGACATGATTGGGGCTGCTGGCGACCGGGACCCGGGTGTTGGAACTCGGGGTAGCAGGGGTTGAGGTAGAGTCAAGAGTGGAAGAAAAAGATGGGTCTGCACCCCTATATAAAGGCTGCAAATATCAAAAAGTCTCCTCTTGGGCCTCAAAAACTTACTTGTTTCCAAGGAGTTGTACCCAAGCGACGGTTGGTTTACCCACGTCCGGGTTGACAGGAATCCCTTAAAAAAGGGAGGCACGATCTCCGCTTGGATAAGACGCGCCAATAAGACCACGTCTTGGGACGTGGGGTGACGGGCCGGCTAAAACGGTTCGCAGTAGTGGCCGGGCAGGCGTGGTGTCATATTACCAAAAAGTGGTCAGTGGGTTAAACTCGTGAAATATTATGGCCTCTGCAGTTGTGTTTACAAATCCAGATACAATCATCACATCTGAAGATCAACTAGGAGTTCGGAAGGGGGAACCCGCCTTGCAATGATGAATACAATCTACGCACCGGACTCCTCGTCATTGAAGCCTGGTTCAGGGGCTACCGAGGGAGTCCTGGACTAAGGGGTCCTCGGGCGTCCGGCCTGTTATCCATGGGCCGGACTGATGGGCTGTGAAGACGTGAAGGCCGAAGATTGTACCTGTGTCCGGATTGGACTCTCCTTGGCGTGGAAGGCAAGCTTGGTGACCGACTATGAAGATTCCTGCTTATGTAACCGACTCTATGTAACCCTAGATCCCCCCCGGTGTCTATATAAACCGGAGGGGTTAGTCTCAAAAGGATATTCATTGCCATAGTCATACAGGCTAGACTTCTAGGGTTTAGCCATTACGATCTCATGGTAGATCAACTCTTGTAACACTCATATTCATCAAGATCAATCAAGCAGGAAGTAGGGTATTACCTCCATAGAGAGGGCCTGAACCTTGGTAAACATCGTGTCCCCCGTCTCCTGTTAACATCAATCCTAGACGCACAATTCGGGACCCCCTACCCGAGATCCGCCGGTTTTGACACCGACAGTGATGTTGATGAAGACGATCACCGCGGCGATGATTCCCCTCCCGATGGCACCCCGGCGCCACTAAGATAGAGGAGGAGAGGTTCTCCCCCTTGTGCTTCCTCCTCCTTGGCCTCCCCCCTTGGATGGGGAGAGGTTCTCCCTCTGGATCTTGGCCTTCATGGCGATGATGGCCCCTTCGGGATCCTCCTCCATGGCCTCCGGTGATAATGGCCCCCTCCAGCAGGGTGCCAGAGAGGGCCTAGATTGATTTCTCATGGCTACACAGGCTTGTGGCGGCGGAACTTCGGATCTAGGTTCGGTTCTGGGGTTTTCTTGATTTATAGGAGGAGTGGCATTGATTTCACGTCAGGGGGCCCCTCGGGGAGTCCACGAGGCAGGGGAGCGCCCCCACCCTCGTGGGGCCCACGGGACTCCCCTCCGGTAGATTTTCGTTCCAGTATTTTTCATATTTTCTAGAAAAAATCTCCATTGATTTTCAGCCCATTCCTAGAACTTTTATTTCTACACAAAGACAACACCACGGTAGTTCTGCTGAAAACAGCGTCAGTCCGGGTTAGTTCTAATCAAATCATACCAAAATCATATAAAACTATTGTAAACATGGCATGAATACTTCATAAATTATAGATACGTTGGAGGCGTATCAATCTCATAGTCAAAGGAATATGTATTTGACATTAAGAAAGCAATAGCAACAAACTGAACGATCATATGCTAAGTTAACGGATGGGTCTTGTCCATCACATCATTCTCCTAATGATGTGATCCTGTTATCAAGTGACAACACATGTTTATGGCTAGGAAACCTTAACCATCATTGATCAACAAGCTTGTCAAGTAGAGGCTCACTAGGGACACGGTATTTGTTTATGTATCCACACATGTATCTAAGTTTTTGATTAATAAAAATCTAGCATGAATAATAAACCTGTAGGATCGAAAGTAGGTATAGAGGGGGGTGATTAGACTACTTGACCAAATAATAATCTAGCCTTTTCCCAATTTTAAGTCTTGGCAGATTCTAACAACTTAACACAAGTCAAGCAATCAACCTACACATGCAATTCTCACAGTATAGTAGCGGAATGTAAATCATTGCATATGAAGGTAAAGGGAGGGGTTTGGAGTGGCAAACGCAATGTAGACACAGAGATTTTTTGGCGTGGTTCCGGTAGGTGGTGCTATCGTACATCCATGTTGATGGAGACTTCAACCCACGAAGGGTAACGATTGTGAAAGTCCACAGAGGGCTCCACCCACGAAGGGTCCACGAAGAAGCAACCTTGTCTATTCCACCATGGCCATCGCCCATGAAGTACTTGCCTCACTTGGGTAGATCTTCACGAAGTAGGCGATCTCCTCGCCCTTACAAACTCCTTGGTTTTTTTAACGGGGCCTCAACCCCTTTCCATTAAAAGCATAACGGAAATACATAGTTCAGAACTCCACAGATCCAAAAGCCACATTCAACATAAGGAAGCTAGGAAGGGGGGCGAGTTCAAGGCACCACTGGGAAACCCGCCATGAGCACTCGTCATCGAGCAGCTCATTGCGGGGCGAAAACCCAGCGACACATGTGATCACGCAAACCTCTAGGACCTAACCACTAGGAAGTCTCCAAAAGGAACCCGAAACAGACTAAAACCACCAATCTTACAGGCTCACATATGAGCAAATAGAGCACCCACGCAGGAGTGAAAGCATCTTATCTTGACAGACGAAAGTTCAGAGCCTCGAAGAGATGTAGAAGGGGATCAGTTCGAAGCTGAATTGGTTGGGGCCGCGCAGATTCATCATCATCGAAGCACTGGACCTGAGCATTTTGGCTCCGCGCTCCATGGCCTCCCGATCATCACCAGCCATCAAACCTGCCCAGTACATCAAAAAACCACAAGCAGCATATACCACATTAAAACAGATTTTGAGATCTTTATGTTCAAAAGTAGACTGGTTACGATTGTTCCAGATCGCCCAACAAACTGCTGCCAAACCAGAGGTGTAAAATTTGGTTCCATCAGGAAGGAAAATATAACACCAGGAAAAGTACTGCCAAATGTTGTTTGGACAGAGGGACGTGCCCAGCACACATCCAACCATCCTCCATACCACTCGAGCAACAGGGCACGCAAAGAAAAGATGCTGCGAGGTTTCCACATTATCACAGAATGAGCATTTAGGATTGCCTGCCCAGTTACGCCTCTCATGACTTCTCTAGTCAGGACCGCGTCTTGGAACACTTGCCAAAGAAAAATTTGGATTTTAAGGGGGATTTTTGCTTTCCAGATCCATCTATAGTCACATCCAGCCAGAGGTCTTTCCAAATAGGTATAGACCGATTTGGTCGAGAATTTACTTTTTTTACCCAAAGCCCAACTAATCTGAGCAGTCTTATCAGATAAATGCCAGGAGTTAACCACCTCAACCAGATCATTCCACTGATCCGTGAGGGGAGGATGCAAATTTCTTCTAAATAGGTCATTGCCCTGAAAATTCTTAAACTCAGCAACAGTAATCTCCTGATAGTTGCAAATGTGGAATAAGGCTGGAAATCTATGTCTCAAGGGGGCAGCATCTCTAATAGGATCATTCCAAACTCTGGCTATATTACTAGAGTTTAAGATCACTTTCCTCCCTGCCAAATATACTTCCTTAAATTTCATAATAGCTTTCCAAATGGGGGAATTCCCAAATTTACTTTTCATCGAGGGGACCGTGTCATTTCTGAAATATTTAGCACGAATCACCTCCTGCCAAAGACCTTGCTGGGTTTCCAATTTCCACCACCATTTGGTGAGGAGGCTGATATTCTGTCTATGCAGATTTTTAACTCCCAGCCCCCCTTTGTTTTTGGATCTACAAATTCTAGACCACTTGACCAAGTGGTATCTTTTCCGACCATCAGTCTCCTGCCAAAAGAACTTTTTCCTGTGCTTATCTAATTTCTCAATCACTTTCTTAGATAGCATAAACATAGCCATGTAGTAGAATATGATGCTAGTAAGGGAGGAGTTGAGTAGGGCCAGTCTCCCCCCAGAAGATGCTGCATTTCCAATCCAAGATTCACAGCATTTGAGGAATTTATCATCCACAAAATTCCAGTCTAATGCACGAAGAGTGGAGTAACTCACAGGAACCCCTAAATATTTCATAGGAAAATGCCCAATTTGGCAGTTAAATAGCTCGGAGTAGAATGTAAGAATATCATCATCAACCCCTATGCATAAAGCTTCACTTTTAAGGAAATTTACTTTAAGCCCTGACATGAGCTCAAAGTGACATCTAACCAATCAAGGAGACACCACACTCCAAAAGGAAATAGATGGTGTGTTAATGATGAACTCCTTGCTCTTGTGCTTCAAATGATAGTCTCCCCAACACTCAACTCTCTCTCACAGATTTGGCTATGGTGGAAAGATGATTTTAGTGGAAAGCAACCTGGGGAAGGCTAGAGATCAAGATTCTTGTGGTAGGATTGGAATGTCTTGGTCTCAACACATGAGTAGGTGGTTATCTCTCAGAAAATGAATGCTGGAAGTGTAGGCACGTTCTGATGGCTCTCTCCCTGATGGAGAGGAGGGTGGAGGGGTATATATAGCCGCCGCACAAAATCTAATCGTTACACACAAAAGAGCCAACTCGTTCAGACCGAATGTATGATCTCGGTGGGACCGATTTAGTTCAAAATGTGGATGTTAGGATTTTCGGTCGGACCGACATGATCAACTCGGTGGGATCTATGTGCTAGGGTTAGGGAAAAACTTGATCTCGGTTTGACCGATTACTTCAACTCAGTGGGACTGATTTCAGTAATAAGCAAACAGAGAGTTGGTTAGGCAAACTCGGTGGGACCGATCGCTCCTTTCGGTAAGACCGAAACGTTATGAAAGAGAAACAGAGAGTTTGCATTGCAAACTCGGTGGGACCGATCACTCATTTCGGTGAGACCGAAACGTTACGAAGGGAAACAGAGAGTTTGCAATCCCATCTCGGTGAGACTAGATCCCTATCGGTGAGACCAAACTGATTAGGGCTTCTAGCTCTGGCTATGTCAAGTGAACTCGGTGGTGCCGGATGAATCAAATCGGCAGGGTCGAGTTTGACATTAGGTTTAGGACATATTTGGATATGAGAAAGTGGTTCAGGGATTTGGAGCATATCACTAAGCATTTTGAGCAAGTTGACCATTAAGCAACACCTCATCCCCTTTTAATAGTATTGGATTTCCTATGGACTCAATGTGATCTTGGATCACTAAAATAGAAATGAAGAGTCTTGAGCTTTTGCCAATATTTGTCCTTAGTATTTTGAGGGGTCCACATCTCTAGTCCATGCCATGCCAATCATTGAACTTCCTGGAATAATCATCTTGAAAGGATATTAGTTCAGTGAGCTATATGTTGTTATGAATTACAAAAACCACCTAGGGATTAGTTGCACTTTCAATCTCCCCCTTTTTGGTAATTGATGGCAACATATAGTTTAAAGCTTCGACAAATGATAATAAGAATGAAATATATCGTCGCTTTGAGAAGTATGTGATAAGCAAGAGCTCCCCCTAAATTTGTGCATTATTTATTATTTGCTTTTGAATGCAAATGCACAATCGATTAGGCTCATGGGTTACTCTTCCATGCCACATACATCTTGGTGGAGCGCTTAAAAAGATAGAATAAAATAGCATGCACTCATCACCAAGACAAATATGATTGATCATACACAAGTGATAGGATAGCATCATTCAAGCATATATAATAAAGCAGAGTATGATAAACCACATGATCATAGAAGTACTTCACACACCGGCACAAATATTGTAGCAAACACAAGCAAATAAGTAGCAAGAGAGACAATAAGAAGCAAAACACTTTCTCTCTCGAACCCTATGATCTATACACTTTCTCCCCCTTTGGCAACAAGTTACCAAAAAGCTCAAAAATGCATAGTGCTATACGACACTCTAAGAAAGATCTCCGGGGGCTCCAGATTGCGAAGATGGCGTGGAGAGAACAACATCTGCAAAGACTTCGGCTGACGTCTGAGGAACTGGAGGGGTTGCCACTGGAGGGGCAACTGAGGCTGTAGTTGCAGGAGCTGAAGTTGTGGCCCTAGTGTCACTGACTGACACTGCTGCAGTCCTTTGTGCTCTAGGCACCCTCTGATAAGCATATGTGATTGTCCTGTCACTCCTGTCCTGAAGGTCTTTCTGTATCTTCTCAACTGACGTCTGAATCTCAGTGATCTTGATATCCAAGTCATGCAGCTTTGTCTCAAAGATCCTCTCAAGGCTCTCTTGATTTCGAGTCAGGGTAGCTAGTCCTTTCTCTATTCTCATTGTGGCCTCAAGCAAATAGTTGAGCTGGTCCTGCTTGGTCTTGAGATTGACTGCTGAGGGATCTGGAATCTTTGAAGCTTTTTCTACCTTAGCCTTATCTCTCTTCTCTTGAGCCTCAACTGAAGTACGATGTGAAGCATCCATAACAACCATGTTATCCTCAAAATCTGGCCTCAAGGGCAGGTGCTCTCTGTCTAACAAGTATGTGCATGTGCCCACCTTGGACTTAATGAGCATCTGAATCTATGGGGCATAGCCACAAGATCTTTTCTGATCAGCTGCAGTCCTCTTAATTGTCTCAACCATCAAGGCCATCACCTTCAACTTCTCTGGCACATCAAACATATGTAGAAAGTTAATTGAATGCGCTATGATCATCCTGTCATCTCCAGACTTGGGTAGTAAAGTGTCCCTCAGGATTGTGTTGATTGTTGGCAGCCCTGATAGAAGATAGTACACAGAGCCAAACTTATGAGTTTCCACGGCATTATCTGGAATTTCTTTGTACATGTGTGCCATGGAGTTGTGGTCTTTCCTGGGCTTGGCATAAACATCAGTATCATCATCTGCCTCTGCAGGAGCATGGATCAGTTCAGCCCACTCAGCTATAGAATATTCGTACCTTGTACCCTCTGTCATCCAGAAAATCTTGCCATCTGGGTAGAAATGAGTTGTTGAGTAGAACTGCATCACCATCTCATCATTCCATTTTGTCAGTTTGTGACCCACAAACTTGTCAAATCCATTCATTCTGAAGCTCTCATGGACTCCAGGAAAGTGATCTTCATTATCATCAATGGATGTCCAGTCAACCCATCTCATGTCACTGACTATGGGCTTCTTGTCCAGGAGAACAGTCTCATAGAAGTCATGTTGTTCCTTAGTGTGGAACCTGTAGTCTACAACAGTTCTTCTCCTTGTAGCATATGGATCTGTCTGCCTCCATAGTCAGAGACCTGCATCTTTCCTTATTGAAAGTGCGTTAAGTCGACTAGAGGGGGGTGAATAGCCAATTTTTATGAATTCTTCACTGAGGAATTTCAGGGTGAGGAAATTCCTAAGTGAAGAACTACTTGTAGCGGAATAAGTACTCAGATGCAGACATAACATAACATAAGCACAGTCATCCTGATGAAATAAAATCAAACACAGAGTACAGAAAGCGTAAGCACAGGATGAAACAGGATGAAGAAAAACTGACTGAAGAAATTAAACTGAGGAAATTAAGAAAGTCTTCAGTCAAAGTCTTCAAATAGATGTGAACAAGCTCACAACACAGTAATGAGGAAATGAAAGGGTTGAGGAAATAGAACCAGTAGGCTTGGTGAAGACAGTGATTTGGTAGACCAGTTCCAACTGCTGTGACAGTTGTACATCTGGTTGGAGCGGCTAGGTATTCAAACCTGAGGACACACAGTCCTCACCGTATTCTCCTTGAGCTAAGGTCACACAGACCTCGCCCAATCACTCATGGTAAGTCTTCAGGTGACTTCCAAACCTTCACAAACTCGGTCACTCGGCAATCCACAATTTCCTCTTGGATGCTCTAGACCATGACGCCTAACCGTCTGGAAGATGCACGGTCTTCAAAGGTAACAAGCATCGAATCCACACAGGATCAATCTCTTCAGTGATGCTCAATCACTTTGGGTTTGTAGGTGTTTGGGTTTGGTTTTCCTCACTTGATGATTTTCACTCAAAGTCCTCGAAGGATCGATGGATGCTCTCAATGACAAGTGTCAGTTTCTCTCGGAGCAGCCAACCAGCTAGTGGTTGTAGGGGGCGGCTATTTATAGCCTAGGGAGTAGCCTGACATGATAAGACATAAATGTCCTTCAGTGATGTGACCGTTAGGTGGGTAGATATTTTGGGACAGCTGGCGCGTAGCACAGCAACGGTCGGAAATTTGAGGCTCAAATTCCTCAGGGCTATCATGTTCCTCATTTGTAGGCAATCCGCACTGGCGAATTCCTAACTCCTCAGTCAGAACAAATTCCTTAGAGACCAGAAGAACTTCGTCTCTATCACTGAAGAAATTGACTGAATTGTATGAGATTTCCAATGGCCTCACTCGAAAGTATTGGTAGGTGTAGGATTTTGAGTTGAGCATCACTTGGAAACTTTTCCTTAGTTTTTCCTTGGCCCCCCTTAACAGTACGGTGTTTCCTATGACTCAAGAAAGAGAAAATGAAACTACAAAAACAAAAGTCTTCATGCTTCATGTTCCTCGCATGGATATCAAGTCTTCATGGTCACACCAATTTCTTCACTTTCAAAGTCTTCAGAAACTCCTTAGAAATCCAAAGTCTTCAGTTAACGACATTCATTTTTAGGGGTCGACTTTCTCTGTAAATATCAAACTCCTCATAGACTTATAGACCTGTGTACACTCACAAACGCATCGGTCCCTTAACCTATAAGTCTTCAATACACCAAAATCACTAAGGGGCTGAGGGAGTCCTGGATTAGGGGGTGTTCGGATAGCCGGACTATACCTTCAGCCGGACTCCAGGACTATGAAGATACAAGATTGAAGACTTCGTCCCGTGCCTGGAAGGATCTTTCCTTGGCGTGGAAGGCAAGCTAGGCGTGCGGATATTCAAGATCTCCTACCATTGTAACCGACTCTGTGTAACCCTAACCCTATCCGGTGTTTATATAAACCGGAGGGTTGTAGTCCGTAGGACAACCATCATCATACACAATCATACCATAGGCTAGCTTCTAGGGTCTAGCCTCCTTGATCTCATGGTAGATCTACTCTTGTACTACCCATATCATCAATATTAATCTAGCAGGAGCAGGGTTTTACCTCCATCGAGAGGGCCCGAACCTGGGTAAAATAAAGTGTCCCTTGTCTCCTGTTACTATCCGACCTTGACGCACAGTTCGGGACCCCCTACCCGAGATCCGCCGGTTTTGACACCGACATTGGTGCTTTCATTGAGAGTTCCTCTGTGCCGTCGCGATCAGGAAGGATGCCTCTTCCCGTCTTTAAAGACGACGCCATTACAAAAGGAGCCTTGGCTGTCGGCCAAACTCTCCAGCTAGGTGGTTTTCTCGCAACCGCCTGTTCGGCTGTTGCGCCGACGGTGACCTCCCGGGTCATCAAAAGCAACCTCCACGTCTGCTCAGAACTCGTCGAGCAATTGGATCCGATGGAGCTCTCTTCTGTAAACGAGCTCCTGGATTGTATCACCGCACTGGGTGTCGCTACAAATTACGACCAGGTTGGGCTTAAACCCGATCTAAGAGAAATTAACTCCCCCCGAGTCACCCACCACGTTGCTGTGGTGGAGACACAATGCGGCGACCCTTCATCTATCTTAAGGACTAGCTACATCCGAATTCCCGAACCCTCCATGCCGGATATCCGCGGAGGGGAGGATACAATCCAAGACCTGAGCTTAAAATCAGGCAAATCGGATAACATCCAAGACTCTGGATCTCAGAATTCGGAAGTTCTTCGGCCTCCGAGCAGCAAACTAGGCGAGGTCTCAGATTCAACGACACCCGCCTGCCCGATCTTAAGCGATCTTTCCCAAATACGACATTAAGCTCAATCCGGAAAAATGCGTTTTCGGCGTTCCAGCCGGAAAGCTCCTGGGCTTCATTGTATCCGGTAGAGGAATTGAAGCAAATCCAGCTAAAATCCGAGCTTTGTCACAATTGGATGTCCCAAAGGACCTCAAACAAATACAGAAACTCACCGGATGCGGGGCGGCTTTAAGCCGCTTTATCTCCCGCCTGGGAGAAAAGGCATTGCCCCTTTACCGCCTCCTTAGGCACACCGAACACTTCGAGTGGACAGACGCTGCCACGGCAGGACTCGAGGAAATAAAGGCCATCTTAGCAACAAACCCAGTCCTGGCCGCGCCGTACACTGGCGAACCCATGCTATTGTACATTGCCGCAACTCATCAAGCTGTTAGCGCAGTACTCGTCGTCGAGCGGGCAACGGACGGACACAAACTCCCCCTTCAAAGGCCGGTTTACTACGTGTCCACTGTCCTCACACCATGCAAATCACGGTACCCGCATTACCAAAATATTGCATACGCGGTGTTTATGGCATCCCGGAAGCTACGACACTACTTTCAAGAGTGTTCTATAACAGTAGCCTCGGAAGTACCACTCAACGATATTATCAATAACCGCGATGCAATGGGCCGGATAGCAAAATGGGCCATAGAGCTCCTCCCGTTCGACATAACCTACAAACCACGGCAAGCCATTAAATCGCAAGTCCTAGCCGACTTCGTCGCCGAATGGACAGAGGCCGAACTCCCTAAAGAGTAGGACACATATTCAAACTGGATCATGCATTTCGACGGTTCCAAAATGTTGGCCGGACTAGGGGCTAGCGTCGTTTTGACGTCCCCTACAGGAGACACAGTCCAATATGTACTCCAAATTATGTACACGGACTCCAACAATGCAGCCGAATACGAGGCCCTTCTACATGGTCTCCGGATGGCAGTATCCATGGGCATTCAACGCCTGGAAGTACGCGGGGACTCAAACCTCGCGATATCCCAAATAAATGGCAACTTCGACGCCGAAGACCCAAAAATGGCAGCTTATCGCAATGCCGTCCTAAAAATGTCAGTTCGGTTCGAGGGACTGGAGTTTCACCATATAGCCCGAGAAAATAATCAGGCAGCGGACGTCCTGGCACGCATCGGAGCAAAACAAGATGCAGTCCCCCCCCCCACATCTTCTTAGAAAGATTATTCAAGCCATCCGTAGCATGGGAGGGGGAACCTCGGATAACAGTCCGGACACAACCGCACAACCCGACGCCAAACAATCCGACATAATCGGAGGCCCTGCCACCGAAATCACACCTTCAGCCCACGTAATAATGGCGGTCATCGCCCCATGGACAGAACTATTCCTAGCCTACCTTACTAGGCAGGAACTCCTAGAAGACCAAAATGAGGCACGCTGCATAGTGCGGCGATCTAAATCCTATAAAGTCCACGAGGGAGAGCTATATAAGAAAAGCACTACAGGAGTCCTTCAAAGATGTATCTCCGAAGAGGAAGGGCGGAGTCTGTTGGCTGAAATTCATGCCGGACTCGGTGGCCACCACGCCGCAGCTCGGTCCCTTGTAAGCAAGGCTTTCCGTACGGGCTTTTATTGGCCGACGGCCCGAGCAGACGCTCATGACTTAGTCAAACGATGCGTCGGTTGCCAGCTCTTTGCAAACCAAAGCCATATGCCGCCCAACGCCCTCCAAACTATCCCCATCACCTGGCCTTTTGCGGTCTGGGGGCTTGATATGGTGGGACCCCTTAAAGGTGGAACCCACAAGAAAAAATACTTATTGGTCATGGTGGATAAATTCACCAAATGGATAGAAGCCAAGCCTGTTAAGACGGCCGAATCCGGACCTGTGACAGACTTCATATCCGGTGTCGTACACCGCTACGGTGTCCCTCACAGCATCATCACTGATAACGGCACAAACTTCACCTCTGATGAAGTAAAGCTGTGGTGCAAAAACATGGGCATTAAGCTCGACTATGCTTCTGTCTATCACCCACAAACTAACGGTCAGGTCAAACGTGCAAATGGTCTCATCATGAGCGGCATTAAACCCGGACTAGTGCGGTCCCTCAAGGAATCTAATAGGCACTGGGTGGAGGAGCTCGACTCCGTACTCTGGGGGCTGCGAACCACGCCGAATCGTACCACCGGATTCACACCATTCTTTATGGTGTACGGCGCAGAGGCAGTTCTGCCCTGCGACATAATTCATGACTCACCTCGAGTGCGCATGTACGAAGAAAGAGAAGCCGAGCTTGATCGGCAGGACAACCTGGACGCCTTAGAGGAGGAGCGCGATGTGGCTAAAGCCCATTCCGCATTTTATCAACAGCAGGCTCGAAGATATCAAAGCAGAGAAGTACGGGCCAAAAATTACAACGTTGGCGAACTAGTTCTACACCTGCCGGATAAGAAAAAGGACAAACTCAAGCCCAAATGGGAAGGTCCCTTCATAATTTACCAAGTCCTGACTGGTGGAGCGTACCGCCTGCGAGATGCGTCGGATAACCGACTTGAGCCGAAACCATGGAATGCCGCACGTCTCCGAAGATTCTATGCCTAGCGCCGGACTCTGGGTTTGTTTCCTTCCTCTGTCCATTTTCATATATATTTTTCTGTTTTTATTTGTCTCCTCCCACTCTTTCCTTTTATATCCCTTAAAGGCTCATCATGTGACGCGCTACCCACGCTCCTTAAACCTGGGGGCTTCTTTAACAGAAGCTTATTTATATGGGTTTTCACGCCCAACGCATGCGTCAGACTTCCGCATGCACCTTTTTTTCGCCATTATATGCATCGATATGACTTAAGTTTTGGCCAAGCTGGGTTGTCTGGCTCCTGTGCTTACCCCTACGTTCCCGATTGTTCGGCTAGGTGGTAAAGGGAGCACCTCTGCGATTGCTACTGCCGGATAAGCCGGATGTGTACCTCAGACTGGGTGAAGCCGAAAGCTAGCGTTCTTAAGGGAATATTCGGTCGGTGAACTAAAGATGAACCTTTTTTACTTATACATGCCCCCAGATGTTTTCCTGCATTTGCAGTCCGGACGTGCACTTCAGGGCACGCCACCCCAGCGAAAGGAACCCTTAA
Organism: Aegilops umbellulata; assembly: GCA_032464435.1. Lineage (NCBI taxonomy): Eukaryota > Viridiplantae > Streptophyta > Magnoliopsida > Poales > Poaceae > Aegilops > Aegilops umbellulata. The sequence continues at coordinate 342,775,835 of CP136056.1, read as the reverse complement.
CGGAACTATTCTCTCTGGAAGATGTTTCTTACTAACCATGTAATATAACATAACTAGTTGGGCACTTGTCTGATAAAGCACTAATGACCCCTACGCCTGGTCTCCATGCATACCTCGGTTCTTATATAATCGTTATGGTATTCGGACACACTCCGGACCGTCAGGTCCCGAGGTCGAAGCGAAAAGGTCGGCAACGACAAACGATCTACAATCCGGCTAGAAGGCATTACACATGTCAATTATAAATTACATAGTCATCCTGACTGATTGTATTCCTCCTCTATACCATCTAACAGGCTGTCTAATTTACAGGCCTGCTGGGAATACTTTGCGGCCAATTCTACCTGGCCACACACAAAGCTCACAGGGATCTCCTTCCCGTCAGGCCCCACCGGTCCGACCTTGGCCATGTGATTGGGGTCAGACTTCGTAAAGCGGGTCTTCACCATGGCCCAGGCCTCCCTAGCGCCCTGCCGGCAAGCCAATATCTTCCACAACCGGAAGCGCCGCCGAGCTCCCTTCAACTTCTCCGCAAGTTCTCCAAGGCCCTCAGGTATGGAGTGGGCAGGCCACAAGGCTTGGGCAATACCTCGCATCGCCTGCCGAACTCGTTCGTGCAGTTGCAAGAGTTCGGGAAGAAGATCGCCCGTTGAACCGGGCATCTCCTCTGCAGGACGACCTGTCAGCATACCTACAGACATAACTCTGTTAGTCGTCTTCCTCGCCGAACTCCTTTTTCAAGAGTTCGCTTAAGCACTTACTAAAAATGCCGCGTCGAAGTTGCTGATTCTCCTTATTGGAGTCCGACAGCTGGCCACGAACATCTTTCAGTTCAACATCCAGCCTGGTGTTGGCATCCTGGAGATCATTCTTCTCCCGCCTCACCTTTGTTAGCACGCTTTCACCAGCCTTTAACCGGCACAGAAGTTGTTGCCTGTCCGGATCGAGTCCGGCGCCATCTGCAATACCATTTGTCAGATTGGCACTTAAATCCGCACAATACTAAATATTCTGGTGTATTGTTTACCTGCAGGGGTCTCTTTAGACCCCCCTGCTGCCGTTAGTGCGGCCTCTAGTTGGGCCCTGCACCTTTCCAGCTCCTGGGACAGCGCGGTGTTCTTCTCGGTAAGAAACTGCATGTTATATGATTCTCGAAACAGTTATTTCCACTGCTTCAAGTCTCGGGGGCTACTGGCATATCTATATTTACCAAAATTTTCTTACCCGTATGTCTTTTACATACTGCTCCGTGGCTCTGGCTAAACCATTTTGAGCGGCACGGAGGTACGCGTCTCCTGAATTGAAGGCATTTAAAGCCTCCTGGGAGAAACAAGCATCGCGAAGAACTGTCTGGCGACGCCTATGGTTCATGGCACTCTCCACCTCGGAATGGGTGGCAGACAGCCTGTCCGCATCCTCTGATGGAGGAGCGTCCGATGCGTGCCTTGCGCGGGCCTCCGCTTCCGGACCGGGCGTTGGAGTCTGGCTGGTGGAGGCGCGATTGGCAACCTCTCCGGATATAGACCGGCGAGGTCTCTTCGTCCTGAAGATAGCACGAATGTTAATATACCCTGGAGGAGTAGAACACCAGGGAAAAAGAGAGGGTATGCCATACCTTTGCTCTGGCACCTCAGTCCGGACTACGTTCCTTTTTGCCCCACGGGGCCCTGCGGCCCCCCGCCGGCTAGCTGCAGCGGGGTCGGCTTCCCGTCTCGGGAATCTCCCCTACAAAGCACGGTTGCTGTCAGAACAACCAAACCCGTGAAAACGGAACCCCTCTTAAGGGGGTAAAGCTCCGGTATTTGTCACCTGGGAGGCCAGGATTAACCCTGGGTAATCAGCTATAATAGCTACTAAGGTATCGTCCTTGCTTAGCTGATAAAACACTCCGTCGAGGAACTCCACCGCTAAGTCCGGATCCTCTTCGAAGTCCGGATCGAGGGAGCGTTCTGGGTCCTCTGGCTGTGGAGGACGGCTATTTATGTTTTTTACCTCCTGACGCAGGTCCTCCATTGAAGTCGTTAGACTGCCTATTTAATCATGAAAATGTAAAATGAACAGGGAAGCACGACTGTCCGCTTATCCAATTCGGAGGACTATACATGGAAAATCCGCCCTGCGGGTCGACGCGGAGGAATTCCTCTTCTTCTCCCTTGTATAAAGACGATAAGATCTTCATTAGAGCAGCAGGCGAGTCCAGCCCTTTGCGGCCGTAACGGGTGGCGTCATCTTCCCCGTTGAAATCCCATATGGGGTGGCTTCTGTATTGGAGCGGCTGCACCCCCCGCATAATGCATATGGCCATGACTTTAATCATGGTTAGTCCGGAATGAGCCAGTAGCTTAATCCGGCCCATTAAGTAAAGGACGTCTCTGTCATTCTCTCTCTGAGGGCTCCGAGGGCGCCAGTTCTGGCGTTTCTTCAGGGGAGCATTGTTAAACTCAGGGAGACCGGCCCGGATAGGGTCCGGCAGGGGGACGTCGTCTATGTAAAACCATTCTGAAGGCCAGTCCTCGGACGCCTTCTTCGGGGTTCCGGACGGATATCCGGTCCCGGCGATGCGCCATACTTCGGCTCCGCCCACTTGATATATGGACCCCTCTTGGGAACGGGGCACCAGGCAGAATATCTTCTTCCACAGCGCGAAATGAGCCTCGACGCCTAAAAATAGCTCGCAAAGAGCAACGAAGCCCGCGATGTGTAACACGGAGCCGGGCGTAAGGTGGTGCAGCTGGAGGCCATAGAACTCCAGAAGCCCGCGGAGAAAGGGATGAATTGGAAATCCCAGTCCCCTTATTAGATAAGGGACCAGGCACACCCGCTCCCCTTTAGAGGGACTAGGTGAGTTCTCCGCTTGTTTTCCCCTTGATAAGTGGTGAGTCCGGCTCGGACCCAGACCATATAGGCTTGAGGGAGAAATCCCTTGGCTTGGAGCGACACTAATTCGCTATGCGGGATGGAACAACTCTCCCAGTCTCCAGGGATAGGACTGGAAGGGCGAGAGGAGGAGCTACGGCGGCTGGCCATGTTGGAATGGATCTTTGCTGGAGACGCTCTGATGATTTCTCGCGGAAGGGGAAGGTGTGGTTTGGATCTGAATCCCCATCCTATTAGATAGGCGGCTCGTTTATACGGCTAGGGGCTTGGATGTAAAACCGCCCCGGCTTTTCGCATTCGTTTGACACGTGGAAGGCGGCCATTATTGGGCGTGAAAGCCAAGGAGCGCTGCATTATAAAAATCAGACGTTATATCCGCAGGTACGCAAAGTTTGAAGGAGAACCTGCCTTGCAATGCCGAAGACAAACTGCGCGCCGGACTCATCGTCATTGAAGCCTGGTTCGGGGGCTACTGAGGGAGTCCTGGATCAGGGGGTGTTCGGATAGCCGGACTATACCTTCAGCCAGACTCCAGGACTATGAAGATACAAGATTGAAGACTTCGTCCCATGCCCGGAAGGATCTTTCCTTGGCGTGGAAGGCAAGCTAGGCATGCGGATATTCAAGATCTCCTACCATTGTAACCGACTCTGTGTAACCCTAACCCTATCCGGTGTCTATATAAACCGGAGGGTTGTAGTCCGTAGGACAACCATCATCATACACAATCATACCATATGCTAGCTTCTAGGGTCTAGCCTCCTTGATCTCGTGGTAGATCTACTCTTGTACTACCCATATCATTAATATTAATCTAGCAGGAGTAGGGTTTTACCTCCATCGAGAGGGCCCGAACCTGGGTAAAATAAAGTGTCCCTTGTCTCCTGTTACTATCCGACCTTGACGCACAGTTCGGGACCCCCTACCCGAGATCCGCCGGTTTTGACACCGACATTGGTGCTTTCATTGAGAGTTCCTCTGTGCCGTCGCGATCAGGAAGGATGCCTCTTCCCGTCTTTAAAGACGGCGCCATTACAAAAGGAGCCTTGGCTGTCGGCCAAACTCTCCGGCTAGGTGGTTTTCTCGCAACCGCCTGTTCGGCTGTTGCGCCGACGGTGACCTCCCGGGTCATCGAAAGCAACCTCCACGTCTGCTCAGAACTCGGCGAGCAATTGGATCCGATGGAGCTCTCTTCTGTAAACGAGCTCCTGGATCGTATCATCTTCTTCTTGGAAGTGACCTCTTCATCAACTACAAAGTCTTCATCCTCGGAATCCTCGGACGGGGTGGCAGCGATCTTGGAAGGCCCCGCGCCACCCGCGGAGGGACTGGCTCCGTTTTTGGATTTGGCGGCGTGCGGCCCGTTACCAGGCGCACGAACATCGCCGCCTCCCAAACTCCGGCTGCTGGGATAGTGTTGGTGTTCGTGAACGGCGCCCCGGGTTTTTTCTGCGACCGGTCCGCTGCTCGCCCGCGTCGGGAAGGGATGTCCGGCTTCTGACGGGCCAACCGCTACCGTCGTCTTCTTCTTGGGCGCCATGACGATGAAGAAGCGTCGAACTAACTGCTAAAGCCGATTCTCACAACTGCGCTCCCCTACCTGGCGCGCCAAAGATGTCGGTGTGGAACGACACCTATGGGATCACAAGAATCCCTACTAGGGTTGCGGGGCGCGGGGCCGTGAGAAGAGCGGATCAAACAGATAGCACACGGTTCCTTTACCCAGGTTCGGGCCGCGAGGATGCGTAAAACCCTACTCCTGCTTTGGTGGATTGTTTATCTGTGTTCTTGAACTAGCAATGGGGCGTGAGGAGCTCCAAAAAGCAGAATCCTCCTCCTGGTCACCTTGGGCCTCCTTTTATAGGGAAAGGGGTTGCCACAGTGGCACACAGGAGGTGGAAAGGGTCCAGTGATGCGAGATTATCCCTCGCATTACATGATAAGGCGCATTTAATGCGCCTTGCTTAGGTGTCCTTGCTTTATCAGGGACGGGGGAGAGCCATGTCTCGTCCGTTGCCGCTCCCTCTCGTGTCGACGCGCGCCCTGGCCAGCGGTGCCCGCGGTGCCATGGAGGCAGGCAGGCAGCTGAGTGGCGCAGTGGTGGGTCTCCACGAAGATCCGCTCGCCGCCACGCAGGTGCCTGCCCAGCTGGTTGGGTCGGCAGCTGCATGCGAGCGGTGGTGGAGGTTTGATTGGCGTGGGCCTGATGGTGTCCCTACGGGTGTCCTTGGCAAGGGCCTTGCCGGGGCCTCGGCAAGGGTCTTGTCGTGGCGCCTGCTGTCATCCCCAGCAAGGCTCTTGCCAGGGGCCTTGTGGTCCTCCTTGGCTGGGATCCCGCCAAGGATCATCATCTTCTAAAGTGTGTATCTGATCTTGAATGCATTCACAAAGATCTGCATGCCACCACGGGGATGTCTCCCGAATCCTTGCCCCATGGGGGCAGTGGACTCAAGGGTGAGTCGCTCAGTAGGTGTGGGGCGAGCTGCCACGACAAGGGTCTTGCCGGGTTTGCTAAAACCGCCTCCTGGCAACGATCTTGCCGGGGGAGTCCGCCTCGTCCCCTTTGCTCTTTGTGGTCTTGGTCTTGGCGTCGTTCTGCTCCTCTCGAGCTTCGGTCTTACCTTGGCTCAACTCCCTTGCCTTGCTCAGTGTGGAGCTGCCCGTGGCTCAGACTGCCCGTGTATAGTTATAGGGGTACAAAAAGTGTACCCCTCTTTTGTACACCGACATGTTTAAATACTCTAAGGTGAATAAAATAGTAAGAACAATATTTAAATGCTTTTGTAATTAATAAAATACTAAACTAAATTGTTTTGGGGTAAAACCTTTTGTGGCAGTGTGTTTTATGGTATCACTAGTTTAGGGATCGTTTTAATATTAAGTAATAAAAACTAAACTAAAAAGAAAGTAAAATAAAAACAGAAAAGAAATAAATAAGAAAAAGGCAAAACAGAAAGAATGAGTATAAAAAAAGGAAAACAAAGCAAGAACAACAAAATGAAAACAAAAGCCCCCCGGCCGAACTGGGCCACGGCCCAGCCAGGTCGGCCTAAGTAACTGGCCTACTTAGGCCTCCCCACCACCAAACCCTAGCCCAAATCCCCCTCACTCCCTCCCTCGTCTCCCCCTCATCCCGATCCAGACAGGGAAGCGCCCCTGCGCTCGCCGCCGTTTGCCCCGCCCTCAATGCCGCCGGCGCCCATCCTCGCTGCCTCGTCCACCACCACCTCCCCGCCGGACCGCCTCGTCACCTATCCTACCCCGCGTTTGGCTCTAGTCATCGTCGCCGCTGATGCAGCGCCCGAGCGCCCTGACGCCGACGTCGTTCGCCATCGCCGGTGCCACGCACGTCGTCCCCGTCCTCCCCCTCGACACCCGCTGCCCTTGACCCTACGGCCACATCGGTGAGGCCCCGTCGTCTCCTCCCCCCCATGAGCGCTCGACCCCTGTGCCGCGCAACGCACCGTCCCCAACCCCGTCGTCGACCCCCGCCTCGTGCACCGTCATCGGTCTCCGCCACGACGCCGCGCCCCTCTTTCCTCCCCTGTCTCGCCACAGCCGCACCGGCCTCGTGTCATTCGCGCCCGAGCCGTGCCCCATGCTCACCGCACCCTGGACGCCCTCGTCGCGCCCTGTGCGAGCGCACAGCAACGCCAACACGTGCGCCCGTGCCGCCAATGTTGCGCTCCGCCGCTGCCCCCTCCGCACTGCTCGCTAGCCCGATCCCGCTGTCGCCCTGCTGCGTGTCGGCAGCCGCGGCCCTCCCCATGCTCCACCCGGTCGCAGCCGTCGGAGCTCCACGCCGGCGAGCTAGCGATCGCGCCTGCCAGCGGCCCCACGTTGCCCAGTCGTGTGCGCCCCCGCGGGCTAGCGCCCGTTCTGGGTGTGCCCGTTAGCGCCCTTGCCCGCTATGGCCTCTGGGCCACTGCCAAACGGGGCCCACTGCCCAGAATGTTTAGAAAAAAACGAAAATAATGAAAAAGACTTTAAAAAAATAATATTAATTAATTAATTAATTAAGACAATTAATTAACTTAATTAACCAGTGTTAGTTAATCTAATTAGCTAACTAAACTAATTAAAACTGTTAATTTGGATGACAGTCAATGACTAATAGACCCCACGTGTCAATTGACCAAGTCAACGGTCAATGTTGACCGCTGACGTCATGCTGACGCAATAAATGCATTTTCTAATTAATTTAAATATGTTAACTCCAAAAATGAATAAACCTTTGAAAATTAATATAAAATAATCCGTAGCTCGGATGAAAAAACTTTGTACATGGAAGTTGCTTAGAATGACAAGACAAATCCGGATACGCAGCCCATTCGTCCGCCACACATCCCTAGCATAGCAAACACGCAACTTTCCCCCTCCGGTTCATCTGCCCGAAAACGTCAAACACCGGGAATACTTTCTCGGACGTTTCCCCCCTTCGTCGGTATCACCTAATACCGCGTTAGGGCATACCTAGCGCCGCGTATTACCTCGTTATGTTTTGTGATGCTTTGTTTGCTCCGTATTTACTGTTTCTTCCCCCTCTTCTTCTCCAGTAGACCCCGAGATCGTTGCTGATGCCACTGAGTACGACCACGTCATTGACGACCCTTCTTCCTGTACAACACAGGTTCCAGGCAAGCACCCCCCTTGATCACCAGATATCGCCTATTCCTTCTCTCTACTGCTTGCATTAGAGTAGTGTAGCATGTTACTGCTTTCGGTTAATCCTATTCTGCTGCATAGCCTGTCATTGTTGCTACAGTTGTTACCCTTACCTGCAATCCTAAATGCTTAATATAGGATTCTAGTATCCATCAGTGGCCCTACATTCTTGTCCGTCTGCCATGCTATACTATCGGGTCGTGATCACTCGGGAGGTGATCACGGGTATATACTATATACATACATACTATACAGGTGGTGATTAAAGTCAGGTCGGCTCGTTGAGTACCCGCATGTGATTCTGGTGTGGGGGCTGAAAGGACAGGTGGCTCCATCCAGGTAGTGGTGGGACTGATTTCCTTACGGCCCCCGACTGCTACTTGGTGGCGGAGCGACAGGTGAAAGTGCGTCATATCGACTAGATGGGGGTGAATAGGCGATTTTTATGAATTATTCAGTGAGGAATTTGCGGGTGAGGAAATTCCTGAGCGAAGAACTACTTGCAGCGGAATAAGTACTCAGAAGTAAACTTAACAGAACACAAGCATGGTCATCAAGATGAGATGAAGACAAGCACAGAGTACAGAAAGCGTAAACACAGGATAACACAGGATGAAGACAAACAAACTGAAGAAATTGAACTGAGTAAATTGAGAAAGTCTTCAGTCAAAGTCTTCAAACACAATATGAACAAGCGCACAACACAGTAATGAGGAAATGGAAGAGTTGAGGAAATAGAACCGGTGAGCTTGGTGAAGACAATGATTTGGTAGACCAGTTCCAACTGCTGTCTCAGTTGTACGTCTGGTTGGAGCGGCTAGGTATTTAAACCAAAGGACACACAGTCCCGTACATACAGTCCTCACCGTATTCTCCTTGAGCAAAGGTCACACAGACCTTGCCCAATCACTCGGGGTAAGTCTTCAGGTGACTTCCAAACCTTCACAAACTCAGTCACTCAGTGATCCACAATTCCTCTTGGATGCTCTAGACCATGACGCCTAACCATCTGGAAGAAGCACAGTCTTCAAAGGTAACAAGCGTCGGATCCACACAGGATCAATATCTTGAGTGATGCTCAATCACTTTGGGTTTGTAGGTGTTTGGGTTTGGGTTTTCCTCACTTGATAATTCTCGCTCAAAGTCCTCGGAGGATGGGATGCTCTCAAATGGCAAGTGTCAGTTTCTCTCGGAGCAGCCAACTAGCTAGTGGTTGTAGGGGGCGGCTATTTATAGCCTAGGGAGCAGCCCGACATGATAAGATGTAAATGCCCTTTAATAATATGACCGTTAGGTGGGTAGATATTTTGGGATAGCTGGCGCATAGCACAGCAACGGTCGGATATTTGAGGCTCAAATTCCTCAGGGCTATCATGTTCCTCACTGTGTAGGCAATCCGCACTGGCGAATTCCTAACTCCTCAGTCAGAACAAATTCCTCAGAGACCAGAAGAACTTTATATCTGTCATTAAAGAAATTTGACTGAACTGTATGAGATTTCCAATGGCTTCACTCAAAGGGATTGGTAGGTGTAGGATTTTGATTTGAGCATCACATGGAAAATTTTCCTTAGTATTTCCTCGACCCCCTTTAACAGTACGGTGTTTCCTATGGCTCAAGAAAGAGAAAATGAAACTAAGAAAACAAAAGTATTCATGCTTCATGTTCCTCGAATGAATACCTAGTCTTCAAGGTCACACCAATTTCTTCACTTTCAAAGTCTTCAGAAAGTCTTCAGAAATCCAAAGTCTTCAATCGAAGAACTTCATTTTTAGGGGTCGAGTTTCTCTGTAAACATCAAACTCCTCATAGACTTATAGACCTGTGTACACTCATAAACACATTAGTCCCTTAACCTATAAGTCTTCAATACACCAAAATCACTAAGGGCACTAGATGCACTTACAATCTCCCCCTTTTTGGCGATTGATGACAATATAGGTTAAGTTTTCAACGGGGATAAACATATGAAGTGTAAACACTGTGATTGAGGAATTTGATTGCAAGATATAGAAGAACTCCCCCTGAAGATGTGCATAGTGAGGAATTTGCTTTTGAAGCAATGCACATTTGAAGAGTAGAATCATGGAGATCTCCCCCTATATCTTGTAATTCATACACGCATTTGACATATAATATGAAGAATTTGAAATGCATGATGAAATATGGTGACGTATGTAATTCAGCATGCGTGCATTAACATTAACAAGGAATAAGCATGTAAAAGAACACAACAAAAGTATCAGGCCACCATAGAGTTAATTTTACAACTCGATCCTGCAAAGTCTTCAAAAGAACGAGAGTTGCAACTTAGCAAAAAACGCCCATATAGATAGACCCGCTTGAAGACTAACTCAAATTTCTCCCCCTTTGTCACAAATGACCAAAAGGATCGAAAATGAGGACTAACGCCCCTGAAGAATATCAAGTCGATGAAGGAGCGCCAGCGTTGTAAGGGTCGTTTGTTGTTGTAGGGCCTGCCGAAGTGTCGTCCAAGTCTTCATGCTCGTCGGTGTCGCGCGATGAAGAATAGGAGCTTGCCACCAAGGAAGGAACCTTGACCTTCTTGTATTCCTTGGTGGGGGTGCAGACCAGTCAAAATCCTCCTTGAGACCCATTTTCTTCAAATCTTCTTCACCATATACATGTGACAGAATAGCCCAGGTGCGACCGAAGATTTCATGGAGGTAGTAATGGTTTTTCTTCACTGCATTATGTGTAGCAGTCATGTTGTGAAGAATAGAACCAAACTGACGCTTAACCCATTTATGCTTTTGATCCACCTTCTGGTGAAGACTAAGAAGCAGCTCACAGTCAGTCATCACTCGAGGGGCAGTAGCTTGAGAATTTGGCTTGGATGCATTAGCAGCAGAATCATGAATGGCAGAGTCATCATTGGTGGAATAAGATGCAGCTTTGCGAAACTGACCATCCGATGGACTAATGCCTTCATCTATAACATCAGCGGCCTTGCCCTTTTCATCAGCTGAGGAAAATGTCCCTTTTAGGACTTCAATGGGGGGAAAGTAGCTGCAATGGTTTAGAGTGTCAGCCTTGTAGTTGAGTGAAGACCTTGTTCTGTTGAATCTCATAATCCAAGGTGCGTAAGGCTTCAACTCAAACGGAGAGAGTGCAACATTTGCCAGAGTCCTCATGAAAAAATCATGATAGTTGACAGGAATGCCATGCATGATATTGAACAGCAGTTTCTTCATGATGCCTACAACTTCTTCATCATTCGAGGCGTGGCCTTTGATTGGACTCATAGTCTTTGTCAGAATGCGATAGATGGTTCTTGGTACATACAACAATTCCTTCACGAGGAATTTGGTCCTTGGGGCTTGACGGGGCTTCAGAGGCTTCATAAGCACTTGCATGTAATGAGCAGTGAGTTCTGGATCCTGGTATAGGCAGTGAGCTCCTTCAATGGGTGGACTGATGGCCAGGGCGTGAAGTAATTCAGAGGCCGGTGCCTTATAGTGAGTGTTTTCAGTCATCCAGTCCAACACCCAAGAGTTGATATCATCAGCATCGCCTGTGATGTGCAAGGTTGCATAGAATTGAAGAATGAGTTCTTCATTCCAATCGCAAATATCCGTGCATAAGTGGAGGAGGCCTGCATCATGAAGCACACTAAGAACTAGAGTAAAACAAGGCATGGACTCCATGTCGACATGAGGAATATGCTTGTGGTTGAAGACTTTGTCCTTGTTGAAGAGTAGTGAAGAATAAAAGTTCGCTTGGCTGGCAGTCTAGAAGCGCTTCCTTCTAAGACGAGCAGAGTCATAAGGATAATAGTAAGTGAAGAACACGTGCTCGCCGAAGAAGTCTTCAGCCTTGAATTTTTGTTTCTTCGAGAATGGATCCTTTGGCTTGGGCTGAGGAGTATCAGTCAATTGCATCACCACCTCAGGAATCGCAATCTCGGGTTCCATAGGCTGAGGAATTTCAGCTTCTTCTTCAGTGGCAGCCTGGGTATTCAATTCTTCATTTACATTTTCTTCAGCACTAGTGGCTGGAATATCTTTGTGGACAGATGGGGTTGCACGAGGTTCATCAGATCCCATTTGTACTTTAGTGTTGACGGGGGACTAAGGAATTTGTTGAAGTGGTGTGAACAGAGGAGAGTTGGGGTGCTGACTTTCCGAAAAGTCATCATTCAGCACTGGTGTTGTACACCCAATGTCCACATCTTCATCTTCACTCTTTTCTTCAACGTCGGCCTCTTCAGCAGTGAACCGAGGCATAGGCGATGAAACTGTTGGGGTTGAAGGGATTGCATCCACTTCAATTTCTTCATCCAACTGTTCTGACGAAGCAGCAGAAGGAATCTCTTCATCTGATTCACTTGGAATCACATATTCTTCATCAAAAGGAACAAGGTCCTTTTGATGGCATGGATGAGACTGGAATGGCATCAATTGGATTTGCAAAAGAGCTGGTCAAAGGCTTCACCTTCTTTGGAGCTGAAGAATCTGACGAAGTTGATGCCTTCCTTTTCTTCACAGCTGCACGCTCTGCAGCCTTGGTCTTCTTCACATCTGATGCAAATGGAAGGATCGGAGTTGGTGTAGACGCAGGAGGAGCAGAGGAAATTGGTTGAATTTCTTCAGGCACAACCGATGCAGTTGCCCTGATTTCTTCATTTTCTTCAGGCACAACGGTTGAAGCTTCAACTGTCCTGACAATTTCTTCAGGTGCAACACTAGAGGTTGCCCTGGCAATTTCTTCAGCGGCTAGAATGCAGTCATCAGCCCTGGTACTTTGAGTTTCTTCAGCAGCCTGAATGTCATCAGCGGTGCTGGCATTTTCTTCAGTCGGCTGAGCAGATGCTTCAGCCTGAGGATTTTCTTGTTGCCTTGAGGCTGCAACATTGGAAGTGAACTTATCAGTCAATTTCACAAACCTGACTTTGGCTCCAAGCCAGTCAGCACGGTATATGTCGAATTCATCATTGAGTTTCTTGATCTCAGATTGAATAGTGACAAGTTCTTCAGTTGTCATAGAGACAACGTTTTTCTTCAGGAAGCGCTCCTTCTTGTACTACACTTTCTTGAGCTGCCTGGCCTTCTCAAATTTCCATTTTTATTCTTGGATGAAGGCAGTCAGCATATGAATTTGGCCAGGAGTTAGCTTGAAATCAGGCATAGGAGTGTTGGTGTCCTTGTGCCAAAGATCAATGTAATCGAGGATCAACTTGGGATCCAAAAGAAGAGGCACATTTGTGCCTTTGGCTCTAGCGACCTTGAGTTGCCTGTCTCTGATGATTTCGGCAAGTTCCTCATCATCAGCTTCGTCTTCATCAGACGGCACTTGGAAGGCGACTGGCTTCTTGTGAGGACTTGGGCGAGAGCCTCGTCTAGCAGTGGCCTTTGTCTTCAGCAGAGACGGTCCATTTGAAGAATTTGGTGTAGCTTAGGAACTAGCAGAAGCTCCTGAGGCAATAGACATGCATGTTGTCCTTTGGCACGTGGCGAGATGCACAGGTGCTGAGGATTTGGACGGAGCAGCTAAGGACTTTGGCGGAAGAACTAGAGCAGCTTGAGGAGTTGGTCGTGAGGGCTTTGAAGAATCTGGCCGTGAGGGCATTGAGGATGAAGCACTTGGCTTATGAGCAGGCTTCTTTGCCATGGCCTTCTTTGGCTTGCTTGCAGAGGCCTCAGCAGTGGCAGCAGCAGCAGCAGAGTCTTCATTGAATTTCCTCACTGTTTCTCTTGCCTGTTTGGCTAACTTGGCCTGGCGCTTGGCCCATTCGTCAGGATAGTCATCACCGCGCTTGAGGCTGGTGGGATCTACCACTTGGCCAGGTGCCAACGGAGGTCTTGGGCATGGAGGATTTAAAGCGAATTTCTTCATGTACTTGGGAGTGACATACCTGTACTCCCTCCACTCCCTTGCCCATCTCCTCTCTATTCTTTGAATGTGCACCTTGCGTTGATTTTTGTCCTCTTTGCCAAACTTGGCCTCATCAGGAGTGCAATAATCCTTGTATATGTCATCAGGGATCTCAAAGGCAGTATTGACCTCAGGCCTCTTTCCTCCTTTTTGTGGCTTCTTTCCATCAGCCATTTTCTTCAGCTGAGGAATATGAACAACTGAATTTTCTAAAGAGGTGTGCAACTTTTCTTCGAGGAACACTGCAGATGAGTTAAGTTGAAGAGAACCTAGTGATTCAGCAGCGGACATGTGTACCTGTCAACAGAGTATAGTTGCGAGGAATTTGGAGAGGTCATATGCGTTCTCAAAAGGTTTTTAAAAAAAACAAGTTTGACGAATTTGACCAGATGAGTCTTGAAGAATTTCACTAAGCGTTCTTTGTCGTAGGTTCCAGAGTTGTACAGATCAAAAATCCACACAATTGAGAAATCATGAAGAAAAATATTGCTTAGAGAAACGAATCAAGATTAGATGACATGTGAGGTGTTTTAGTGTGTGAGGATTTGAAGAAAAAAACACCTTTGAAGATTTTGTAGAAATCATTTGAATCAACGAGGGTAGTAAAAGTAACTTTTAATTACCCTCGACGAAGAACACGATGAACTGGGAAGTGTAGATGTGAAGTTCATCAGTTCAGATCTTCCACGCCCTAACTCGGCAGAGGAAGACAGCTACGGTGGCGGAGTGAAGAGATCCGCAGCCGGCGCGAGTACGACGGCGACGAGGTCGAGGAAGTGAAGCTCTTCCTTACCGGCGATGATGAAGTAGCGGCAACGCTAGGGTTTGAGAAGCTCGAGCTGGAGTGAGGTCGAGCGGTGTAAAAGAGAAGTGAGGAAGGGGAGGGGTATTTATAGCCACGGTGAAAAACTGTTCGCGCGAAGAATTTGGACGAACGTGCCCCTGACCTTTCTCATTCACTTGACATGTGTCACCCACGTACTGAGAGGTGGCGATCGTGTGAGATCATGGGCAAATAGATAAGTGTTTTCGTGGGATGCGGAACAGTTTGAGCGGCAAAGCCGAAAATTTAGATAAGATAAGTTAAAAGTTTCGTTCGCAAATTCTTCAGCTGACAAGGACACAGTGAAGATTTTGAACGAGTTTCAAATAGAACGCACATGAAGAATTTGTGAATAGATTGGGCTGAGTATAGCATAGAGGGGGAAGGGTCCGGTCACATTCACTTAGCAGAAAAAGCAACTTGAAGAAATAGCAATAAGTGAATGTTGTAGAGGACATAAACTCATATATATATATATATATATATATATATATATATATATATATATATATATATATATATATATGTGTGTGCCAGATTTTGACTTGCGGTCCACATGGTCACCAGCATAGTCAGAGTCTGGATATCCAATGAGATCAAAAGCCGAGCCCTTGGGGTACCATAATCCAAGTGTTGGTGTGTGAGATAGATATCAAAGAATATGCTTCATAGCCTTATGGTGTGATGCCTTCGGTGTAGCTTGAAATCAGGCACACATGCAAACACTAAGCATAATGTCTGGCCTAGATACACATAGGTACAATAAAGAACCAATCATGGAACGGTATACCTTTTGATCGAAGTCAATACTATTTTCATCAGTGCATAGATGGCCATTTGTGGGCATTGGAATTTTGACGCCTTTGCAATCTTCCATGCCGAATTTCCTCAATACGTCCTTGAGGTATTTCTCCTGAGATATGAATATGCCATTGCGATGTTGACGAATTTGAAGACCTAAGTAGAATTTCAATTCTCCCATCATAGACATTTCATATTCCTCTCTCATCATATAACCAAATTCGTCAGTGTAACATTGGTCAGTACAGCCAAAGATAATATCATCAACATATATTTGGCACACAAACAGTTCACCATCATAAGATTTAGTGAAAAGAGTAGGGTCGAGTGAACCGGGTTTGAAGCCTTTCTTCATGAAGAATTCCTTCAAAGTATCATACCACGCCCGAGGGGCCTGCTTGAGGCCATAGAGAGCCTTATTGAGTCTGAAGACTTTGTCAGGATGCTTTGGATCTTCAAAACCTGGGGGTTGAGCAACATATACTTCTTCCTCAAGCTTACCATTAAGGAAGGCACTTTTCACATCCATTTGATATAAAGTGATATCATGATGGTTAGCATAAGCAAGTAATATGCGAATAGCCTCAAGTATAGCAACATGTGCAAAAGTTTCATCGAAATCAATTCCTTCAACCTGTTGGTAGCCTTGAGCTACAAGCCGTGCCTTATTCCTCACCACAAGGCCATTTTCATCTTGCTTGTTGCGGTAGATCCACTTTGTGCCAATGATATTGTGCTTGCGAGGATCTGGACGTTTGACCAATTCCAGACGTTGTTGAGCTCAAACTAATGTAAATCTTCTTGCATGGCTTGAATCCACTCAGGCTCCAGAAATGTTTCATCTACCTTAGTGGGCTCTGTGATAGAAACGAAAGCAAAGTGCCCACAAAAGTTTGACAAATGTGAAGCTCTTGAGCATGTGAGAGGACCTGGTGCTTCAATGTCATCGATGATTTTCTCAATCTGCACTTCATTTGCCACGCGAGGATGAGGGGGTTGTCGCCGAGGAATTTGATCAGCATTTTCTTCAGCACCGTTTTCTTCAGCATTTTCTTCAGGTGCATTAGCTCGACGTTCTTTATGTTCAAATGAATTCTTAAGTAGTTTCTTCAGTAAGAATGACATCCTTAGTAGCCTTGAACTTGATAGTTTTCTCAGGTGTTGTTTGATCTATCACAGAAGGTAGGTGCTCTCTTTGCGAGCCATTAGTTTCATTGAACCGCACATCTACAGTTTCAACAACTTTGTGGTGAACATTGTTGAAGACTCTGTAGGTGTGTGAGTCCTTTCCGTAACCAAGCATAAAACCTTCATGTGCTTTTGGTGCAAATTTAGAGTTGTGATGAGGATCTCTAATCCAACATTTAGCACCGAAGACTCTGAAATAACTCACATTGGGTTTCTTGTCAGTCAGGAGTTCATAAGCAGTCTTCTTGAAGAATTTGTGAAGATATACTCTGTTGATGATGTGGCAAGCAGTATCAGTTGCATCAATCCAGAAACGACGAGGCGTCTTGTATTCATCAAGCATAGTGTGAGCCATCTCAGCAAGAGTCTTGTTCTTGCGCTCCACAACGCCATTTTGCTGAGGAGTATAAGGAGCAGATAACTCATGAGTAATACCGAGTTCATCAAGATAGTCATCAAGACCAGAATTCTTGAACTCGGTTCCATTGTAACTTCTGATGTGCTTGATCTTCACACCAAAGTTGGTTGAAGCCCTCGAAGAAAATCGTTTGAAGACTTCATACACCTCATGTTTGTAAGTGACAATATGCACCCATGTGTAACGAGAGTAATCAACAACTATAACGAAGCCATATTGACATGCATCATTTGAAACTACAGAATAATGATTAGGGCCAAAGAGATCCATGTGAAGCAATTCAAATGGTCGAGTGGTAGTCATGATTGTCTTTGTTGGATGCTTGGCCTTGGTCATCTTTCCAGCTTCACAGGCTCCGCAGAAGTGATCCTTGAGGAATTTGACATTCTCAATGCCAATGACATGCTTCTTCTTTGCAAGCGTGTGCAAAATCCTCATGTCTGCATGACCAAGTCGTCGATGCCATAGCCAGCCTTCTGAAGCTTTTGCAAGTAGGCATACGGCTGGTTGTGGTCCTGTAGAGAAATCAACAATATACAAGTCTCCTCTCCTAAAGCCTTCGAAGACTTTTGAATTGTCAACTTCCATTATCACAACACAACGATACTTGCCAAAGACAACAACCATATCGAGATCGCAAAGCATTGAGACAGACATGGGGTTGTATCCTAAGGACTCGACAAGCATGACTTTGTCCCGGTGTAGTAGGAGTCGTCGTCGACGGTGGCGTCAAGCTCCTGGGCTCCAGCATCTGGTTGCGACAACCAGGTAGAATGGAAAGGGGGGAAAGAGGGAGAAAAGCAACTGTGAGTACTCATCCAAAGTACTCGCAATCAAGGATCTACACTACATATGCATGGGTATCTGTGTAAAGGGGCAATATCGGTGGACTAAACTGTAGAATGCCAGAATAAGAGGGGGATAGCTAGTCTTGCCGAAGACTACGCTTCTGGCAGCCTCTATCTTGCAGCATGTAGAAGAGAGTAGATGGTAAGTTCACAAAGTATCATCACATAGCATAATCCTACCCGGCGATCCTCCCCTCGTCGCCCTGTGTGAGAGCGGTCACCAGGTTATATCTAGCACTTGGAAAGGTGTGTTTTATTAAGTATCCGGTTCTAGTTGTCATAAGGTCAAGGTATAACTCCAGGTCGCCTGTTACCTTGGACACGGCTATTCGAATAGATCAACTTCCCTGCAGGGGTGCACCACATTACCCGATACGCTCGATCCCCTTTGTCCGGACACACTTTCTTGGGTCATGCCCGGCCTCAGGAGATCAACACCTCGTATCCCCACCTAGGCACAATAGAGAGGTCAGCACGCTGGTCTAAATCCTGTGCGCGCAGGGGTCTGGGCCCATTGCCCATTGCATACATGTACGTTGCGTACGCGGCCGTTGAGCAGACCTAGCAACCTCCATTACAAAGGAAGTTGCGTTACGCGGTCCAACCTGGCGCGCGCCGCTCAGTCGCTGACGTCACGAAGGCTTCCGCTGATACCACGACGCCGGTTTCCCAAATCTTGTCCCACGTTGCGGTTAGTGCCTACAGGGTCAACGACACAACTCAGATCAAATACCAAGATCTCGTTAAGCGTGTTATTATGAAGTAACCACAGACGCCGACCAGGGCCAGGCCCACCCCTCACCTAGGTGGCCTCAACCTGCCCTGTCGCTCCGCCAAAAAGTAGCAGTCGGGGGCCATCGGGAACTCAGGCCCACCACTACCTGGATGGAGCCACCTGTCCTTTCAGCCCCCACATCGGAATCACATGCGGGTACTCAACGAGCCGACTCGACTTTAGTCACCACCTTTATAGTATGTATGTATATATGTATACCCATGATCACCTCCCCAGTGATCACGGCCCGATAGTATAGCATGGTAGACGGACAAGAATGTAGGGCCATTGATGGATACTAGCATCCTATACTAAGCATTTAGGATTGCAGGTAAGGGTAACAACTGTAGCAAGAATGACAGGCTATGTAGTAGAATAGGATTAACCGAAAGCAGTAACATGCTACACTACTCTAATGCAAGCAGTAGAGAGAAGGAATAGGCGATATCTGGTGATCAAGGGGGGGCTTGCCTGGAAGCTCTGTTGTACAGGAAGAAGGGTCGTTGATGACGTAGTCGTACTCAGTGGCATCAGCAACGATCTCGGGGTCTACCGGAGAAGAAGAGGGGGGAAGAAACAGTAAATATGGAGCAAACAAAGCATCACAAAACATAACGAGGTAATACACGGTGCTAGGTATGCTCTAACGCGGTATTAGGTGATACCGACGAAGGGGGGAAACATCCGGGAAAGTATTCCCGATGTTTGACGTTTTCGGACAGATGAACCGGAGGGGGAAAGTTGCATGTTTGCTATGCTAGGGATGTGTGGCGGACGAACGGGTTGTGTATCCGGATTTGTCTCGTCGTTCTAAGCAACTTTCATGTACAAAGTTTTTTCATCCGAGCTACGGATTATTTTATATTAATTTTCAAAGGTTTATTCAATTTTGGAATTAATAGATTTAAATTAATTAGAAAATGCATTTATTGCATCAGCATGACATCAGTGGTCAACATTGACCGTTGACTTGGTTAACTGACACGTGGGGGTCTATTAGTCATTGACTGTCAGCCTAATTAACAGTTTTACTTAGTTTAGTTAGCTAATTAGATTAACTAACACTGGTTAATTAAGTTAATTAATTGTCCTAATTAATTAATATAATTTTTAAAGTCTTTATTATCATTATTGTTTCTTTTTTAAACGTTCTGGGCAGTGGGCCCCATTTGGCAGTGGATCAGAGGCCATAGCGGGCACGAGCGCTAACGGGCACAGGCCGAACGGGCGCTAGCCCGCAGGGGCCGCACCCGACTGGGCAATATGGGCGGCTGGCAGGCGCGGGCGCCAGCGCGCCGGCGTGGAGCTCCTGCGGCTGCGACTGGACGGAGCATGGGGAGGGCCGCGGCTGCCGACACGCAGCAGGGCGGTAGCGGGATCGGGCTAGCGAGCGGTGCGGAGGGGGCAGCGGCGGAGCGCAGCGTTGGGGGCACGGGTGCACGTGTTGGCGTCGCCGTGCGCTCACACAGGGCGTGACGAGGGCGTCCAGGGGCGCAGGGCGCGGTGAGCATGGGGCACGGCTCGGGCGCGAAAGACACGAGGCCAGCGCGGCTGTGGCGAGACAGGGGAGGAAAGAGGGGCGCGGCGTCGAGGCGGCGGCCGATGACGATGCACGAGGCAGGGGCCGACGACGGGGTTGGGGACGACGCGGTGCGTGTTGCGCGGCACGGGGGTCGAGCGCGCGTGGGGGGAGGAGAGGACGTGGCCTCACCAACGTGGCCGTAGGGTCAAGGGCAGCGGGTGTCGAGGGGGAGGACGGGGACGACGTGCATGGTGCCGGCGATGGCGAACGATGTCGGCGTCAGGGCGCTCGAGCGCTACATCAGCGGCGACAGTGACTGGAGCCAGACGCGGGGTAGGATAGGTGACGAGGTGGTCCGGCGGGGAGGTGGTGGTGGACAAGGCAGCGACGGTGGGCGTCGACGGCATTGAGGGCGGGGCAAACGGCGGCGAGCGCAGAGGCGCTGCCCTGATCTGGATTGGGATGAGGGGAGAGACGAGGGAGGGAGTGAGGGGGATCTTGGCTAGGGTTTGGTGGTGGGGAGGCCTAAGTAGGCCAGTTACGTGGGCCGACCTGGCTAGGTCATGGCCCAGTTGGGCCGGGGGGCTTTTGTTTTCATTTTGTTGTTCTTGCTTTGTTTTCCTTTTTTTATACTCCTTCTTTCTGTTTTGCCTTTTTATTATTTATTTCTTTTCTGTTTTTATTTTACTTTCTTTATAGTTTAGTTTTTTTTACTTAATATTAAGACAATCCCTAAACTAGTGATACCATAAAACGCACTGCCACAAAAAGTTTTACCCCAAAACAATTTAGTTTAGTACTTTATTAATTACAAAAGCATTTAAATATTGTTTTTTACTATTTTATTCACCTTAGAGTATTTAAACATTTTATAAAGGGGGGGTTCTTCATCACAATTACCTACGCATTATCTGGCACAACCCGAACATTTTAGTTTTAAAGTTTGAAAACTTTTGATGTTTGACTGATTTTGAATTTGAATTAGTTTCTAACTAACGCGAGATTAGAAATAGTAATCGAAGTGACGTGGCATCATTAGCAGAGGGTTGCTGTAGCTAAACTATCCGGGCGTCACAATTATCCTCCACTACAAGAAATCCCATCCCGAGATTTTAAGAGGTGTGTAAGGGGGAAAGATCTGGTGACGAAATTCTAACGAATCTTCTCGATCTTGATTGCTCTTCTCGAAGAGGCCGATCCATTACGTTGATGTCTCCATTTCTCTGCTTCAGGTCATCAGGATGAAGTCGGCATCCTTTCTTTGGGAACTCCATCGTACTTATGAAAGAATAAAGGGTGGGTATTCCGAGAGAATGGACCTCTGCAAGGTCGACTATCTGGTCGATAACATCGGGGAGGGTGGCGGAAAGTAACTCTCGAAGTGAAAACTTAAAAAATTATCGAAAGCAAAGTAAGGAGGCATCATGGGAAGTTTTGAGTGGGTAGGCAATCGTTCGATGCCTGAAACAGGGCGTGAAAGGGGTTCAAAGCAACGGGAATAAGTATTGTGTCTGAAACAGAATTGATGATCTCTCGGAAGGTGGCTCATGAATTATATAGAGGCCATGCGCGAGGAACAACCTTGGGAACATGGAGTGTACAAGAGAGTCAGGTTTCGATCCTGTGGAACTGTGGGTTATGGGCCCACCATGTGGGTTAAAAGTAGGAAGGCGATGACGAATTGCACGATCATGTAAGCAAGGCATGCCAGAGGATAGCCTGTCAGTTATGTTAGCAACAACATCGGTACCAAGCGCGAGGGACGAAGAGAACTATTCTCCTGCTCATTGAATGAGGCGGACCAATAGGCAAAGTTCTCGTCCATCGGTGGTTACCGGAATGTCATCAACAATAGTATCAGGGTCTTACTGACACGATTGTACACCCAGGTGTTTACATAAGCAGAAGAATATTACTGCTTAGATCATATTGATCACCAGAAAGGTTAAACAAAACAATGTAAAGGAAAAGGTGATCATCAGGTTAAATAGTACAATGGAAAGGATAATGTGTTTAAACACATTATTCAGGGGTATATCCTTCCCAAGGGGAAACAGAGCATGATATCCATGACAGGATATAACATAGAAAACCCTTTAGGAAAGGGAAGAGAAATTTCATGCCATTACCCATAGAACGGTGTTTGGATAATTGATAAAGAAAATTTAGCATTGTGCTTCAAATGTTCTTATTGAAATTCGGAGTTCCACAGACATGCTTCGAGATAGCATTGACATGGTCTTCAAGCAAAGGTCAGACGTCGGATACACGAAGGATCCATCAGGAACAACTTGTAGAATAAGTTTTACTATTTCCTCATGGAAGAATGGATAGCCTTGCTAAAAGGAAAATTATAACAATAGGTCCTCCGGTCAGGTGCGCTAGGCATGACATCACCTTACCGAGTCATATAAAGACCAATGTTATAACTCTTGGAAATATGTTCCAACCATCATATCTGTCCGAGGTTCAGATCCGATTGGTGTCAGGATACCTCCGACTTAGGATGCCTGAGAAGAAAAGGTGCAACACAAATTGACGAGTTGACAATGTACGATTATCGAGAAACGAACTATGGGAGCGAGTTCCAAAACAAGAGTTCATCATTAAACCAAGGAGAGCATGAGGAGGTGGTTGATGGTCTCAGCGACAATTCATCAAGATTTCCAACAAGAAGGATTTCCACAATTAGTTGAACAAGGAGATAACATTTGTCAGATCAAATGGTATAATGATGTATGCTCGAGGAAAACATACACCATTAACCATTGGTTGGAAGGTGTACCCATAATATGGGCTTAGGTAGCATGATCAATGCTTAGAATGGTGATTCAATAACCAATACACAAATAATGAAACTATCGTTCATTATCTTACAAGCAATAAGGTTGCTAGTAATTTTGAATTTTACACATCATAGTTCAATCGTCGGTATTTCAGTTGGAAACAACACGGGGACCAAGAGATGAATGTAGATGGCGGGATGTATCACTTGTACCAAGAATTCTTAAGAGGTGGTGAAATTCTCACAACATTCTTGATATATAAGATGGTATTACTCCAAGGTAGGACATAAGACAAGTTGGATTGCCAGGAACTCAAGGTAAAACCACAACACGTACAAGTTTGTGTTGGAAAGAAGGCAAGGAAGTAGTCAATGACAACACAAATCATCGAGGGGCAAGGATGGTAATTCTCATCATGAATTTGATTGATATTCTGGAAGAGCTCAGAATGTTGATGATGATCATGACACATTTGTCGAGAGATTACCTAAAGATGTAATCGATCAGCGATGACATCAAGTAAAAGGAATGATGAAGCAAGAGGTTATTGGAACCATGGGTACGACACAAACTCGAAACCAAGCTTGGTGTTCGAGGTGGAATGATAAGACAAGGAAATCAACGTAAGCTTAGCTCAGCGTCAAAAATTGTGTTTCGGGAAGAAGGACCAGGTAGCACAGTTAAGATTTAGCATGATGATGATATAGCCGATCAGGCTAGGAATGACATGATAAGGTACAAACTCGTACGTAAATAATACTAGTAAGAGTTGTTGAACCGTAATGCGGACTCGGTTCAGTTATGGGTGTCTTTGAGTGTTTAAAAACTCGGAGCTCGTGAAAAATTGGAAGCAATGAGGATGTAGTACTTGATGAAGAACTCATAAGATGTTATGCAGTTCTGTGATAATCTCGAGATACCAGGGGGTAATACTCGATGACACATCAAAATAGAGGTTGGATTGGGTATTGCTCTGCAGAAGACAAGTGCTTAAACTTGCACGAGAAATGGTATTTAAAGGAGAACATGGTCGGAACCATGATTGCAAAAGGTCAGATCCCATATATAAGATGAACTTATACCAAAGGAATAATTAATTTAAGAGAAGTTTTAATGATAAGATCTACATCGTGTCCATGGGCATGAACACAAAGTTCAAGGTCGACTTCCACTTCTCCAATGCATAACCTTTCATTCACTTCTCACTTTCAAAGAAGTTGTAGTGTTGAAATTTTATCTGGTAAAATACCAGAAGAGTATGACTCGTGAAAACTTTCGAGTTCACACATATTAAGGAAGGCATAGTTTCAACCCATCAGGGTATTTTGGAAACATATACCACAAGCTTCAATAGTAAATAACACAAGCTCGATAGTAGAGCATGGTTGACAAAAACAGAGGATAAAATTTACCTAAGGCATTATGTATCAGGGAAAGAACTTCTCGAGGTTTTTGTATACGAAGGACGCTGTCGGATGATATTTCAATAAATGATCCGACGGTCCATAGTGGAGCTGATGTGAGCATCGGCACACAACCATAGGAAGAAACAATGCGAAGGCATTAGATTATAGAAGCGAATGACTAATTCAAAGTTTAATTGCAAAGGAATTATGATTTCCAAATCAAGGGATCAGAAGCAAACGCTCCGATTTAGGATAGATAAGCTGAGCCGGCTTAGGGGTACAATCGACAGCAATTTGATTGGTCGAGAACCAGCTCCAGTTAAAAATGACGGCTGAGCCGGAAAGATAATTTATAAGGATCAACTGATGATTACGGCCATTCACAACATATTGAATCAAGGAACTCAAAATGATAATGACAAACGATGCAAATAAGATTACTAGACTTATGGTAAATAATAATCCAAGCAAGTAAGAATTTCAAGAGCAATAGGCTGTTGGGGATTTTCAGAAGATCGAATGTTATTTCAAAGACATTTGTGAAATACAGGAATTAACTATGGATGAACGGATACTCGATAAGTGTGAGAAATTATCCGTAGGGTTATTTTTGCGGCAAGGAACCACAGGGCAATGGCACAAGGGATTCTTGGAACAACGATGAGTATTACAGGGTATCTTGTAATAACAAGACCAACTGGGGATGAATGTAAGAATGGCAAGTGCATGTAGTTATGCAAAATGTTGATGGTGGAAGGGGAATTGCAAACGCGATGAACACAAGTTCTCGGGATAACATCGGAGAGTATCATCGGGGTCTTCGAATGAATCAGGCCATCATCTAGAATGAAGGAGCTCTCCGGGAGGAAGTAGTTACGAGATCCTAGTTTTAGAGTTAGCAAAATTATTTAAACCGAATAGAAGAGAGATCAGAGTCCCAGAGTATAGACGAGGAATAAAAGATCCTAATACCACCCAATGGCAACGTGGGCCGGTAAGACACACAACCATGTTAGTAAAAGTTTTTGCAATGTCTAGACTCGACTTCAGACAAGGTGTGTGGAAGGGGGAATCCTATAGGCAGTCGGCTCTGATACCAACTTGTGACGCCCCCCGATTCAATCATACACTAATCATACACACAAACGAGTATGATCAAGATCAGGAACTCATGGGAAGATATCACAACACAACTCTAAAAATAAAATAAGTCATACAAGCATCATAATACAAGCCAGGGGCCTCGAGGGCTCGAATACAAGTGCTTGATCATAGACGAGTCAGCGGAAGCAAGTAGGAGTCGTCGTCGATGGTGGCGTCAAGCTCCTGCGCTCCAGCATCTGGTTGCGACAACCAGGTAGAATGGAAAGGGGGAAAAGAGGGAGAAAAGCAACCGTGAGTACTCATCCAAAGTACTCGCAAGCAAGGATCTACACTACATATGCATGAGTATCTGTGTAAAGGAGCAATATCGGTGGACTGAACTGCGGAATGCCAGAATAAGAGGGGGATAGCTAGTCTTGTCAAAGACTACGCTTCTGGCAGCCTCCATCTTGCAGCATGTAGAAGAGAGTAGATGGTAAGTTCACCAAGTATCATCGCATAGCATAATCCTACCCGGCGATCCTTCCCTCGTCGCCCTGTGTGGGAGCGATCACCAGGTTATATCCGGCACTTGGAAGGGTGTGTTTTATTAAGTATCCGGTTCTAGTTGTCATAAGGTCAAGGTACAACTCCAGGTCGCCTGTTACCGTGGACACGGCTATTCGAATAGATCAACTTCCCTGCAGGGGTGCACCACATTACCCGACACGCTCGATCCCCTTTGGCCAGACACACTTTCCTGGGTCATGCCCAGCCTCGGGAGATCAACACGTTGGAGCCCCTCCTAGGCACAACAGAGAGGTCAGCACACCGATCTAAATCCTATGCGCGCAGGGGTCTGGGCCCATCGCCCATTACACACCTGCATGTTGCGTACGTCGCCGGTGAGCAGACCTAGCAACCTCCATTACAAAGGAAGCTACGTTACGCGGTCCAACCCGGCGCGCACCACTTAGTCGCTGACGTCACAAAGGCTTCGGCTGTTACCACGACGCCGGTTGCCCATATCTTGTCCCACGTGGCGGTTAGTGCGTATAAGGTCAACGACCCAACTTAGATCAAATACCAAGATCTCGTTAAGCGTGTTATTATGAATTAACCACGGACGCCGACCAGGGCCAGGCCCACCTCTCACCCAGGTGGTCTCAACCTGCCATGTTGTAAGTGCATCTAGTACCCCTTAGTAATTTTGGTGTATTGAAGACTTATAGGTTAAGGTACTAATGTGTTTTTGAGTGTACACAGGTCTATAAGTCTATGAGAAGTTTGATATTTACAAAGAAATTCGACCCCTAAAAATGAAGTTCTTCGATTGAAGGCTTTGGATTTCTGAAGACTTTGAAAGTGAAGAAATTGGTGTGACCTTGAAGACTAGGTATTCATTCGAGGAACATGAAGTGTCGGTGTACTAAAGTAGGGGCACCTTAGTACCCCGAACTTGTGCACGGGCAGTAGTAGCGTCCCGCGGCAAGGCTTGCCAGGGGAGCGACAAGAGTCTCCACGGCCCTTTCTGGGCTGGACGAAGGCCAAGTGATCGAGCCAAGAAGACCAAGCCCCGGCAAGAGGAGCTTGCCGGGCCAAGAAGGCGAGGTCCGGCAAGAGGAGCTTGCCGGGCCAAGGCAACAAGGCCCCGGCAAGAGGAGCTTGCCGGGACGACTAAGCCGAAGCACCAAGGCCCCGGCGGGAGGAGCTCGCCGGGACGGCCAAGCCAAGGCACCCCAAGAGAAGCCCGCCGCGGCGCGCCGCGCGCCCCGGCAAGGCCTGACGAGCGACAAGCTCTCAGGTGCGGCAAGGCAACCACCGCGGCAAGCCACTTGCCGCGGCAAACCACCACCTCAGGCATGCGCTCCAGCTCACCTGCCCACGCGTCACTCTGGAGCTTCCCCAGAGGCACGTGGCGGGGCGCCGCGCAACCTGGGGCACGCGCGTGGCATGCGACGTTGGCAGAGTCGCCCCTGTGGCAAGCGGAGGCGCCCCTAACGGTCCGCCTCGGCACTGTTCAGGCGATCCAGGTGGGCATTTAATGCCTTTGTCCCCCGCCGTCAGAGTTAGGTGCGATAGCACTGTGCGGCCACTGTTCGCACAGTTCCTTGCCATTTTTACCCTCACCTGCGTAGCTACCTGTGGGAAACCCCTTAGCATATAAAAGAGGCCCATGCGCACGTAGAGGAGGGGGAGAACCCGGAAGGAGGACACCCAGTAGACCCTCGTCTACATCCAGCTCCAACTTACTGTAGCTTCTTGCGCTCCAGAGCAAGAACTCGAATCAACCAGACAAGCAGCAGTAGGGTTTTACGCATCCGTGCGGCCCGAAGCTGGGTAAAATCGTTGTGTGTGTGCGTCGCCTCAATCTGCTCTTTGTGCAACCTCCGCCCCCCGCCGAACTGACAAGGGGCTCCGTCCCCATAGGTGCTCGTGGAGGCCGATATCCCCCGACATCTTTGGCGCGCCAGGTAGGGGGTGTGTCGAGGTTGTGTGAACCAGATCCGGCGTCCGCGCGAGCCAGACTCTCATTGTTTGCGCCGGCATGGCGCCGAAGAAGAAAGCTCCGGAGGTGACCGGTCCGTCAGCGTCGAACCGACCGCCCATGGAGCAGACGGGTGGTGGGGAGGACGCCGGCAGAGGAACGGGCGCCGTCGAACCAGTTCTTGGTCCCGCGACGTCCGAGCTCGCCCCGCGCCCCTCTCAGGAGGCGCGAAACCAGCAGCGTCATGGTGCCCATGGTACCATACGCTCGCTGGACCTAGACCGTGCTGGCGGGTCCCAAGGCGCTCAGGACCAGCATGCGATCCAGCGTGCCGGAACGAGCGTCGCGCGGCTGCCTGGACCGGGTGCTGCTCCTTCTAACATAGTTAGGAGTTCGAGCACATCCCGCTCCTCGCGCCGTTCGCCGCCTCTGCCCGCCACCCCAGCGGAAGCTCTCGCGCGAGCTCAGCTACTCCTAGACTACCCTCCGACGGCGGACAAGCTCGACGACTGGAGGGCAACCATCCAGAGCATCATCGATTTCGCTAACGGCGACACTCCGCGGCAGCACAGCGCGTCGCAGCCGCGGCCAGTCACCCAGGCGAGAACCGATGGCGCCAAGAATGGCGGGGGTGCGACCACCGTGCACTCCCCGCCCCAGAAGCCGCGGTCGCCGACTCGCCGGGCTCACCTCAGCAACGACTCCACCGCGTCGTCGAACCCGCAAACTCGCCGCGACCAACGCCAAGTCCTTCACGAACGAAGGGAAGAAGACGCTCGAACCCGCATCGAGCGCAGAAGAGAGGCGCGGCGTCAATCAGACCAGCGCGTTGAGCCCTTTGGAAACATGCACGCACCGGGGGAACCAGGCGAACTGCCGTATTCGGTAGGCTGCCCCGCGTTCACCCGCGAGCTGCGGCAAGTCCAGTGGCCCAGCACGAAGAACTTCAAGCCCGACGTGCCCGAGAAGTACGACGGCAAGTCGCATCCGTCTGAGTTCCTCAGCATCTACACCATTGCGGTGCAGGCTGCCGGGGGACGGGACGATAAGATCCTTGCCAACTACTTCCCGCTGGTACTCAAGCCCAACGTCAGATCCTGGCTCATGCACTTGCCGAACGGCTCCATCTCCTCTTGGCCAGATCTATGCCATCAGTTCGTTGGCGCCTTCACGGGCGGCCACAAACCCCATTGCCAGGCAAGCGACCTTCATCTGCTTGTTCAGAAGGAGGGGGAGCCTTTACGCAAGTTCATCCAGAGGTTCAGCCGTGTGCACTACAACATCCCAGACGTCCACCCCGCCGCGGTGATCAGCGCGTTCCACCAGAACGTGCGCAACCGCAGGATGCGGGAGGAGATGGCGATGTGCAAAATCAAGAAGGTCACCTTTGACGTCGCAGACTTTCCGTTGCCTTACAACGGGATCCTCGGCCGACCAGCGCTCGCCAAGTTCATGGCGGCCTCTCACTATGCGTATAACATGCTCAAGATGCCTGGCCCGATAAGCGTCATTTCTGTCCCCGGCGACAAGAAGGATGCCCTTATCTGCGCCGACCAAATATACCGGGACGCAACAGCAGCAACGGCCCGCGGCCCACTTGCCGCTGGAGCTTCCGGGGGAAAGAAGAAGTCCGGCAAGTGCTCTGGAGCCCACTTCGGCAAGCGCGCCTCTTCAGAGTGCTGCGCTGCCGTCGAGGACGTGCCATCGAGCCCCGCCGGCATGAAGGCCAAGCCCGGCAAGTGCTCTGGCGCCCACTCCGGCAAGCGCGCCTCTTCGGAGTGCTGCGCTGCCGTCGAGGACGTGCCATCGAGCCCCACCGGCAAGAAGACCAAGTCCGGCGAATGCTCTGGCGCCCACTCCGGCAAGCGCGCCTCTTCGGAGTGCTGCGCTGCCGTTGAGGACATGCCATCGAGCCCCGCCGGCAAGAAGACCAAGCCCGGGAAGTGCTCTGGCGCCCACTCCGGCAAGCGCGCCTCTTCGGAGTGCTGCACTGCCGTCGAGGACGTGCCATCGAGCCCCGCCGGCAAGAAGGCCAAGCCCGGCGAATGCTCTGGTGCCCACTCCGGCAAGCGTGCCTCTTCGGAGCGCTGCGCTGCCATTGAGGACGCACCATCGAGCCCCGCCGGTAAACACAAGGAGACGACGGCTGCTCCACCAGCGACCAAGAAGGTGCCCGCCAAGGAGGACGGCACTGGTGGTAACTTCACCATCAGTGCCACTCTCGACCCCAAATAGGAAGGCGCGCTCGTTGCTTTCCTGCGGGCGAATGTCGATGTGTTTGCCTGGCAACCATCTGACATCCCCGGCGTTCCCAGGGAAGTGATTGAGCACCGCCTTGCCGTCTGTCCTCATGCGTGGCCTGTCAAGCAAAAGGTCAGGAAACAAGCGGTGGAGCGCCAAGAGTTTATCACGGAGGAGATCAGGAAGTTGGAAGCGGCAGGCCTCGTCAGAGGCGTGCTCCATCCGACGTGGTTGGCCAATCCTGTTGTCGTGCGCAAAGCAAACGGGAAATGGAGGCTTTGCATTGATTTCACCGATGTCAACAGAGCTTGTCCTAAAGATCCATTTCCCTTGCCGCGCATCAACCAGATTGTTGACTCCACGGCCGGATGTGGCCTGCTTTCATTCCTCGACGCCTACTCCGGGTACCACCAGATTTTCATGACCAAAGAAGATGAAGAGAAGACTGCGTTCATCACTCCATGCGGCACGTACTGTTTTGTGCGGATGCCTTTTGGACTGAAGAACGCAGGCTCGACGTTTGCGAGGGTTGTCCACACTACTTTCGAGCCACAGATCCACAGAAATGTGGAGGCCTACATGGACGACATTGTGGTCAAGAGCAGAGACAAGGCAACCTTGGTGCAAGACTTGGAAGAGACCTTTGCGAACTTGCGCAAGATCAGCCTCAAGCTCAACACCGAGAAGTGCGTGTTCGTAGTCCCCTCCGGCAAGCTTCTCGGGTTCTTCGTGTCTCAGCGTGGGATCGAAGCCAACCCCGACAAGATCAAGGCCATCGAGCAGATTGAAGCACCAACGCGTGTCAAGGACGTTCGAAGACTTGCCGGCTGCGTGGCGGCTCTCAGCAGGTTTATTTCCAGGTCTGCGGAACGCGCCCTACCGTTTTTCAAAATCTTGAAAAAGGCAGGTCCAGTAAAATGGACTCCAGAAGCGGAGGCTGCAAGACTTGAAGAAATACCTGTCCTCCGCTCCTATACTTGTCGCGCCTAGACCGCAAGAGAAGTTGTTGCTCTACCTAGCGGCAACCAATCAAGTGGCTAGTGCTGCGTTAGTAGCGGAGAGGGAAGCTGATGACGAGCCAGCAACCGCGGCAAGCGCGTCCGACGACA
The DNA here is from genome assembly GCA_032464435.1 of Aegilops umbellulata. NCBI lineage: Eukaryota > Viridiplantae > Streptophyta > Magnoliopsida > Poales > Poaceae > Aegilops > Aegilops umbellulata. Next base: position 342,744,910 of record CP136056.1, on the reverse strand, counting down.
AGCAAGGGGCTTCCCCGACAAGCTCTAGCCCCGGCAAAGGCGAATCCGTGCAAGCGCAAGGGGAAGTGCAGAAGAAGAGGATGGTGCAGCGCCCAGTTTACTTCGTCAGTTCCCTCCTGCAGGGGGCTAGGTCGAGGTACTCTGGTGTGCAGAAATTGCTCTTCGGCCTCCTCATGGCCTCGAGGAAGCTGCGCCATTACTTCCAGGCACACGAGATCACAGTGGTCACTCGCTTTCCGCTTAAGAGGATACTGCAGAATCCCAAAGCAACAGGCAGGATTGTCGAGAGGGCACTAGAACTGTCAAGCTTTGGCCTCAAGTTCGAGAGCACATCGACCATCCAGAGCAGAGCATTGGCAGAGTTCATAGCAGAGTGGACGCCGACACCGGACGAAGAAAATCCGAAGACGAGCATCCCTGGCAAGGAAGCAACCAAAGAGTGGCTGATGTACTTTGATGGTGCCTTTTCGCTGGAAGGCGCCGGTGCCGGCGTGCTGCTCATCGCGCCCACCGGAGAGCACCTCAAGTACATCGTCCAGATGCACTTTCCCAAGGAGCAAGCAACCAACAATACGGCAGAGTATGAAGGTTTGCTCGCCGGTCTCAGGATCGCGGCAGAACTTGGGATCAAGAAGCTCATTGTCAGGGGTGACTCGCAGCTCGTTGTCCGCCAAGTGAACAAGGATTACCAGTGCCCGTTGGTGGAGGCTTACGTTGATGAAGTGAGGAAGCTGGAAGAGCGCTTTGACGGCCTGCAAATGGAATACGTTCCAAGAGCAGAGAACGACATCGCCGACGTCCTGTCAAAATGCGCCGCACTAAAGCTACCTGTGGAACCAGGGAATTTTGTGCTCAAGCTGACTCAGCCATCCGTGACACCATCGACTGGGCCAAGAAAGAAGAGAAAATCGGTCTCTGGTGACTATCTCCCGGCAGAGCTTCCCGAAGCCGCCGCCAAGAGAGTCCCCAAGATCGACGCCAAGAGTGCTGAGGAGCTGCCCGCTCCGGCAAGCCCCAGGGTTTGTCCCGACGAAGCAGGCGCTCCCGGCAAGTCATGCCCCGGCAAGCTTGCCGGGGAACGTCAACCTCCGGCTGAGCCCCAAGTCCTCGCCGTAGAAGCTGATGTTCCCGCAGCCGCCGACATGCCTTTAGTCCTCGTCGTCGAGCCACTGGCTCCGACGTGGGCACAGCAGATCGTCCGTTTCCTCCAGACAGGAGAACTTCCCGAAGAGCAAGAAGAAGCGGAAAGAGTAGCCCGGCAGTCCAGTATGTACCAGTTCGTGGACGGCGCACTGTACAGAAGAGGACGCAATGGGGTGAAATTGAAGTGCATTCACCAGGAAGACGGACAGGAGCTGTTGGCGGAGATACACGGAGGCATATGTGGACACCACATTGGCGCCAGAGCACTTGCCGGCAAAGCATTCCGGCAAGGTTTCTTCTGGCCAACAGCCCTCCAGGATGCAACTGCACAAGTAACCAAGTGTGAAGCGTGCCAGTTCCATTCCAAGAAGATACACCAGCCAGCTCAAGCTCTCCAGATGATCCCTTTGTCCTAGCCCTTCTCGGTCTGGGGGCTCGATATCCTCGGCCCCTTCCCCCGAGCCGTCGGGGGCTTTGAGTACTTGTTCGTTGCCATCGACAAGTTCACAAAGTGGCCAGAAGTGGAACCGGTGAGGAAGGTGACAGCCCCGTCTGCGATCAAATTCTTCAGGTCGATTGTTTGCCGCTTCGGCATCCCCAACAGGATCATCACCGACAATGGTACGCAGTTCACAAGCCACGCTTTCATGCAGTACACCCAAAACCTCGGCACCAAGGTCTGCTTCGCTTCTGTTGCTCATCCCCGGAGCAACGGTCAAGCGGAAAGGGCCAACGCCGAGGTACTGCGCGAGCTCAAGACCAGAAGTTTTGACAGGCTGCTCAAGCGCGGACGGAACTGGATCGAGGAGCTGCCGGCGGTTCTTTGGTCGGTCAGAATGACGCCAAATCGAGCCACCGGCCAGACACCATTTGCTCTAGTCTATGGAGCAGAAGCAGTTACCCCCACGGAACTCGTATACGGGTCACCTCGAGTGCTCGCTTATGATGAGCTTGAGCAAGAGCGGTCGCGTGAAGATGACGCACTGCTCCTCGAGGAGGATCGTCTCCAGGCTGCTGTGCGATCCGCTCGCTACCAGCAAGCTCTGCGTCGCTATCATAGCCGCAAAGTTAAAGCCAGGAGCCTCGAGGAAGGCGACCTTGTTCTTCGGCGCATTCAGTCGGCCAAGATACACAACAAGTTGACGCCGAAGTGGGAAGGCCCTTACCGGGTGAAACGAGTCACGAGGCCCGGCGCCGTCCGCCTCGAGACCGAAGATGGTACTCCGGTGAGCAATTCCTGGAACATTGAGCATCTTCGCAAGTTTTACCCGTAAGGCGCGGTTGTCGGACCCCGTCCGGCAACCAACTCTTTGTACAAAAGTCTTGCCGCAGTTGCATGTAATCCTTTGTACAAAGCCAGGTGCAGACCCTGGCAGCAATGAAGCGCTGGCGCCCCCAAGTTTTAGCATGCATGCTGAGTCGAGTCTCGTCCTTGGTTAGGGTTGATAGTGCCTAACAGTCGCTAACCCCTAACTTAGAGGTCGAGTCCGCGTCTTTTTCCCGTCCTTTCCCTTTGGCTCGCAGGAGTTGCATACCCTTGCCGAGCCGCTCAAGGACGAAGAAGGGGAGAAGGGCGAGCCAGCACCCGCGCCCCGGCAAGCCAGAGTTGCCGGGGGCTGCAACCTCAGATAAGTCTTTACATCCCTTATCATGCATTCTCTCGTGAGCTGCGGAATGCGAAAACCTTGCTTCCTCCTAAAAGCTGTCGTGCTCTCTTAAGCGACAAACCCCGGAGCGCGTTCCCGGGGCTCGCTTCTGATAGTAGCCGCGGCGGCAAGAGGAGGAAGCGAAGGGCCAGAACCCGCCTTCTCCCTGCCTCCGCCAAGAGCGTGAGGAGGGCCAAGGGGCGTGGGGAGACGGCAGGGTCCGTTGCCGGGCGGGGAAGTGTCTATCTTAACGATGCAAAGGGTTCGCTCCTTGCCGCGGGATGTACCCGCGAGACAAATGATCCGGCCAACACTCCCTTTTCATTAAAAACATTCCACTCAGGTACAGCTCAGAGAGAATGAAAAACATGAAAGATGGGATTACAAGATTTAAACACAATTAAGGCCCGAGGGCTTACAAGATAAAAAGAGATAAGGTGCCCGTGATCCCTTTCTTGTCTCTCTCCTCAGGAGGTAGGGCAAGGAGGCGAGAAGGGCAAAAGGGGCGCCTAGACAAGCTACGGGTGGCAGAAGACGCCAAGAGAGCGTCCAGGGCTCCGCCCGGGGGCTCCGGAGGCTGGATGGAGACGGCAACGCCAGAAGCGGAGCTCGAAAAGGAGGCGGCGGGACGTCAACACGTTGTCGAGGGCATCTAGCCCTCGTACTCCGAGTTGACGGCCTTGCCGCCGGCCTCTTCCGCAGCCTCGCCACTCCGGCCACCCGAGAAGGCGAAGCCCCGGCAAGAGGAGCTTGCCGGGCCAGAGAGAAGACCCCGGTGGTCGTCGCCGCGAGCAAGGGTGATGACGGCGTCTGGGGCGAAGCTGGAAGACGAGGCAGCGGCCTTGCCGCCCGCCCTCTTCCTCTTCCGCATCCTCCCTACGCCAGCCGCCCAAGGAGACGACCCCGGGGAGTTCACGGCGCCAGCGACACGGACGATGGGGGCCGCCGGTGCCACGCGGAGCTGCGACCGGCACCTAGTCGGACCCGTCATCCCGGCGACCGCTCCCCTCGTCGTCGTTGTCACTCCCCTCCTCGTCACTCTCGCTCGAGGAGGAGCCTTCACTGTCAGAGGAGCTATCCACACAGCATCGGGCCCGGGTGCCGAGGTCCCCGAAGACCTTGACGGAGAGGAGATCACCCTCCATCAGCTTAAAATGGAGGGTGAACCCCTCCATCAAGCTGTGGATCCAGGCGAACGACTTCCACCCTCGGCCAAGACACATCACGCCGGGGGCTCGGGATTCGATGTGGACTCGCGTACCACTGATCCCGCAGCCCCTCATGCGCAGTCTCAGCGTCTCGTGTTGCTCCGCTTCCTGGACGTCCACGAAGGGAGCCGGGAGGCGGAGGCGACGGCGAGGCGCCTGGCGCAGCCTGATGATGAACTCGCAGGGGTCGTCCCCGAGATGAACCGCCGAGAGAAACGGAGCCGCCGGCGGAGGCGAGGCCGGCGCGCCGCCCCGCCCGCCTCGAGCGCCTCGGCCCCGTCCACGGCCTCGTCCACGACCTCGCCCCCTCCCCCTTCCCCTTACGGTTGGCTCCGTCACCACGGGTGCAAGGGGAGGAGGGGCGCGCCGCCTGGCGGCAACCCTTGCCTCCACCGAAGAAGGACCAGGGTTCCCTTTCTCCATGACAGTTGGGGAGAGGGGACCAGGGATCTAACAGAAGAAAGAAGGATGGAGTGCGGGCCCTCGTCACCCCGTTCCGCTCCTTATAAAGGGGCGGAGTGGGTGCTCGGCCGCCCCTCCCAACCAATCAAAGCAGAGGAAGGGCAGGCGACGGGGCCGACCCTCTACTTCGACCCGCGTCGGCCCGGTTTCCTGCCTCCACCACCGCAACCCCAAGCGCATGGAGGACGCATGGCGGGCGAGCAGGGCCGAGGCGACAGATGAGGCGACCTCTCCCCACCCCGTGATCGTGGGGGCGGACGCCCCGAAAGCCGCGCCTCGACCCCGTTCGTTCACCAAGCCGCGCCTCCACGTCTCCCCCCACTTGAAAGTGGGGGCGGACGTTTCGCCGTTCCAAATAAAGGAATCGTGCCCGACGTGACGCATGCCTGCGGGACTCAGGCCCCGCGCACGCCACCCACGTCACGCACGCCTCGCACGCCTCGCCCCCCATGATGCCGTGATAAGCGTGCGCCACTTGGGGAGGGCGCGACGGACACGGAGTTAAGGAGCAGCGCAACCCAGGCCACGCGTGCCCGTGCACTGTTAGGGCCTGGCCCAACAACGCTTGGCACCGTGTATGGCCCAGACCCGGGGGCTCTTGTCGGTGTACTAAAGTAGGGGTACCTTAGTACCCCGAACTTGTGCACGGGCAGTAGTAGCGTCCCGCGGCAAGGCTTGCCAGGGGAGCGACAAGAGTCTCCACGGCCCTTTCTGGGCCGTATGAAGGCCAAGTGATCGAGCCAAGAAGACCAAGCCCCGGCAAGAGGAGCTTGCCGGGCCAAGAAGGCGAGGTCCGGCAAGAGGAGCTTGCCGGGCCAAGGCAACAAGGCCCCGGCAAGAGGAGCTTGCCGGGACGACTAAGCCGAAGCACCAAGGCCCCGGCGGGAGGAGCTCGCCGGGACGGCCAAGCCAAGGCACCCCAAGAGAAGCCCGCCGCGGCGCGCCGCGCGCCCCGGCAAGGCCTGACGAGCGACAAGCTCTCAGGTGCGGCAAGGCAACCACCGCGGCAAGCCACTTGCCGCGGCAAACCACCACCTCAGGCATGCGCTCCAGCTCACCTGCCCACGCGTCACTCTGGAGCTTCCCCAGAGGCACGTGGCGGGGCGCCGCGCAACCTGGGGCACGCGCGTGGCATGCGACGTTGGCAGAGTCGCCCCCGTGGCAAGCGGAGGCGCCCCTAACGGTCCGCCTCGGCACTGTTCAGGCGATCCAGACGGGCATTTAATGCCTTTGTCCCCCGCCGTCAGAGTTAGGTGCGATAGCACTGTTCGGCCACTGTTCGCACAGTTCCTTGCCATTTTTACCCTCACCTGCGTCGCTACCTGTGGGAAACCCCTTAGCATATAAAAGGAGGCCCATGCGCACGTAGAGGAGGGGGAGAACCCAGAAGGAGGACACCCAGTAGACCCTCGTCTACATCTAGCTCCAACTTACTGTAGCTTCTTGCGCTCCAGAGCAAGAACTCGAATCAACCAGACAAGCAGCAGTAGGGTTTTACGCATCCGTGCGGCCCGAAGCTGGGTAAAATCGTTGTGTGTGTGCGTCGCCTCGATCTGCTCTTTGTGCAACCTCCGCCCCCCGCCGAACCGACAAGGGGCTCCGTACCCATAGGTGCTCGTGGAGGCCGATATCCCCCGACATGAAGCGTGAAGACTTTTGTTTTCGTAGTTTCATTTTTTCTTTCTTGAGTCATAGGAAACACCGTACTGTTAAAGGGGGTTGAGGAAATACTAAGGAAAATTTTCCATGTGATGCTCAACTCAAAATCCTACACCTACCAATCCCTTCGAGTGAAGCCATTGGAAATCTCATACAGTTCAGTCAAATTTCTTTAATGACAGAGACAAAGTTATTCTGGTCTCTGAGGAATTTGTTCTGACTGAGGAGTTAGGAATTCGCCAGTGCGGATTGCCTACACAGTGAGGAACATGATAGCCCTGTGGAATTTGAGCCTCAAATATCCGACTGTTGTTGTGCTATGCGCCAGCTGTCCCAAAATATCTACCCACCTAACGGTCATATTATTAAAGGGCATTTACATCTTATCATGTCGGGCTGCTCCCTAGGCTATAAATAGCCACCCCCTACAACCACTAGTTGGTTGGCTGCTCCGAGAGAAACTGACACTTGTCATTTGAGAGCATCCCATCCTCCGACGACTTTGAGCGAAAATCGTCAAGTGAGGAAAACCCAAACCCAAACACCTACAAACCCAAAGTGATTGAGCATCACTGAAGAAATTGATCCTGCATGGATCCTACGCTTGTTAACTTTGAAGACTATGCTTCTTCCAGACGGTTAGGCGTCATGGTCTAGAGCATCCAAGAGGAATTGTGGATCGTCGAGTGACCGAGTTTGTGAAGGTTTGGAAGTCACCTGAAGACTTATCACGAGTGATTGGGAAAGGTCTGTGTGACCTTAGCTCAAGGAGAATATGGTGAGGACTGTGTGTCCTCTGGTTTAAATACCTAGCCGCTCCAACCAGACGTACAACTGAGATAGCAGTTGGAATTGGTCTACCAAATCATTGTCTTCACCAAGCTTATTGGTTCTATTTCCTCAACTCTTCCATTTCCTCATTACTGCGTTGTGCGCTTGTTCATACTGTGTATGAAGACTTTGACTGAAGACTTTCTCAATTTCTTGAGTTCAATTTCTTCAGTCTGTTTGTCTTCATCCCGTGTTATCCTATGTTTACGCTTTCTGTACTCTGTGCTTGTCTTCATCTCATCATGATGACCATGCTTGTGTTCTGTTATGTTTACTTCTGAGTACTCATTCCGCTGCAAGTAGTTCTTCGCTAAGGAATTTCCTCACCCGCAAATTCCTCACTGAAGAACTCATAAAAATCGCCTATTCACCCTCCCCCCTCTAGTCGATATAACGCACTTTCAATTGGTATCAGAGCAAGGTGCTCCCTTGTTCTATGTGATTTTGGTTTAACCGCCTGGAGTTTTAGTTATGTCGACCGCAGGTATGATCAAGGTCTCTGCTGGGTGTCCTACCTTCGTTGGGATAGACTACCCCTACTGGAAGAATAAGATGCAAATGCATCTTGAGGCAATTGATAACAAACTCTGTTATGTTGTGGAAAATGGTGTTCCCTCAGTCACACCTTCTCTGAATGCTGCTGATGTGAAGAGATTCAAGCAACTCGATTCTCAAGCGAAGAACATCATATGTGGCCATCTGAGCAAAGGGCAGAATGGAAGAGTGAGTGCTTTGGAAACTGCTAAGCTTATCTGGGATAGGCTGTCCAAAGTGAATGAAGGAGTCTCAACACAGCTTGACTCTCGAGTTGACGTTCTTCATAATCTCTTCAACCGCTTCAAAAGACTCGACAATGAAAATGTTCAACAAACCTTCGATAGCCTCACTGACATCTCAAATGAGCTTCAAGCACTTGGTGCCACTGACATCACCGACCATGAGGTGGTGAAGAAATTGCTGAGATCGCTTGATTCCTCATTTGATACTCTGGCACTGATGATACAAGAGCATGCTGACTACAAGTCACTTGATCCCACTGATATCCTCGAGAGGCTAAATACTCATGAGTTCCAGCTTGCTGAAAAGAGAGGTCTCTACGGTTCGAGCTATGGCAGATCACGTGCCCTGAAGGCCAAGGCAGCTTCTGAGTCTGAAGAAGATTCTGGCAGCAGCCTTGGTGATCCTGAAGAACTGAGCCATGAACTAGCACTTCTCGTGAAGAAATTCCAGAAGTTCTCAAGACGTGGTCGCTTTGGAAAACCCTCCTCATCCAGTGACTATAAGAAGAGGCTTTGCCACAAAATGCAAGAAACTTGGTCACTACATTCAAGATTGTCCTTAGTGGGAAAAGGAATCAAAGAAGAAGAAATACAAGGATTACAGTTCTGATGATGCGAAGAAGAAGAAGAAATCCTCAAAGTCTTCATCATAAAAATCCTCAAAGTCTTCATCTCACAAGAAGAGCAGCTCCAAGAAGGCTCGGGCATTCATTGGCAAGGAAATGGACTCTGAGGCTGAATCTGAAGAAAATGAGGAAGAGGAGGCATCTGAGGAGTCCGAGTCCAGTGTGGCGAGCCTAGCCCTCGCTACTGCATTCGTCAGCAAGTCTATCTTCAACTCTGAAGAAAATGACTTCACCAACAAGGCTGATGAAGGCAATGATGACTACGCTCCTACCTATTGCTTCATGGCAAAGGGTGCCAAGGTACTCAAATATACCTCCTCTGAATCGAGTGAGAATGAATCTGATGAAAACCTCAAGCCCAGCTACTCTAAACTTGCTAATATTGTCGTGAAACAACAAAAGGCTTTTGAAAAGGTTCAAAACATGCTAGACAAGAGCGATGATATGTTGGGTGAAGAAATGGATCAGTCGAAAGCTTTGGCTGAAAGTTTTCAGAGACTTCAGTCTAAGTTTGACACCCTTCAAGGTCATCATAACACTCTCTTATCTGATCATGAGATGCTTTCTTATGAATTTCTTCAAAGAAAGCAAGATCTTGAAAAGCAAAGAGTGAGTTATGAAGATCTTCAGAAGGAGCGCGATTCATTACTTCCTCAACAAATCAGCGCTGCTCAGGAAGAATTTGTTCCTCCATGTTTGAAGTGCATTGAACGTGAATCTGCTAATTCTTCACCTGAATGTTCAAATGCTTCTAATGCTACAAATTCTTCACCTGTCTCTGCTATCACTAATTCCTCATTTGAGGACATTGCTAGTATCACTAATGATGCAGGGCTGAAGGAATTGTACATAACACGCATGTACAAAAGCCTCAAAGGGCATCAGACTCTTTGTGATGTGCTTAAAAAGCAGATCCTCAACAGGAACCCTAGGAAAGAGGGTATTGCCTTTGAGAGGAAAATCAATGCTGATGGAACTTATTGGAAGAATGAGCAGTACCCCAAAACCTCATGGGTTGCTGCAAAGGGACCTACAGTTGATCCATCTAATTTATCTGGCTTTACATGTGATTCTCCTCATTCTGCTGATGAGTCATTTGACTCCAACTATAAACTGTTCAAAAATTAGAATGGTGAAGTATTTGCTAGATATGTTGGCACTGACTGCAGGAATGGTTCCCCTATGAAGAAAATCTAGGTTCCCAGAAGATGCCTTGAAAGTCTTCAGGTGAATGTCCTCATGACACCACATGTGAAGAATAGGAACCCCAGATCAAATTCTTCATATGGACCAAATTCTTCATATGGATCCCAAGTCCTCATATGGACCAAATTCCTCACGTGGATCAAATTCCTCAAAAGGATCAAAGTCCTCATATGAACATCATCGTGCTAACACCTCTGTTTCGCAGGGAAGAGCTAAGGGCTATGAATATGTGCATTATTCTTAAAATCATTATGTTCATAAGTCCTCGAAGAATTTTTCTGCTTATTCATATGCTTATCCTAACTCCTCTTATGTGAAATGAAATGGACTGGCTTCTATGCCACCTTTCTCGTATGGAGCTCGCAGAGTGATGATCTTTTTTTCCAACCCTTCAGATGTGGGTGGTGAAGAAAAAGAACTAATCTCTTCTGCAGGGTCAGGTCTCCAGACGTGCATAAATGTCTGAAGAATTTGCTGGAGACCTGAAATTGTCCGAAAGGACACAGGCTAATCAATGAAGAAATGAACTTTCATTTCTCACGTCCTCATATTGTTTTACATGTTCTATTACTTGATGAAATTGATCTGATGAATTGATGTCATATTCTTCACTGATGAAGTATATGAGTTCGTAAGCTGCACTAATTAATCTGCAGGATGATCAACCCAAAGCCAATGAGTGGGTCCTTGATAGTGGATGTACAAATCACATGACCGGTGACAAGAATCTATTGATGGATACTCCCTTATCCCCATCGCATCTGAAGCATATCATCTTCGCTGACAAAGGCAAAAGTCAAGTATTGGGTCTAGGTAAGGTTGCGATCTCAAAGGATCGACACATGAGGTGCCTACTACTACGTCCAGGCCGCTGTTCGATGACCAGGAGTAGTTTAGGAGGATCCCAGGCAGGAGGCATGCGCCTCTTTCGATCTGTATCCCAGTTTGTGCTAGCCTTCTTAAGGCAAACTTGTTTAACTTATGTCTGTACTAAGATATTGTTGCTTCCGCTGACTCGTCTATGATCGAGCACTTGTATTCGAGCCCTCGAGGGCCCTGGCTTGTATTATGATGCTTGTATGACTTATTTTATTTTTAGAGTTGTGTTGTGATATCTTCCGTGAGTCCCTGATCTTGATCATACACGTTTGCGTGTATGATTAGTGTACGATTGAATTGGGGGCGTCACAATTGTATAGGTGCACTAGTTCGGTGAAAAGATGGTGATACAAGTGCAATATGGATGGTAGATATAGGTTTTTGTAATCTGAAAATATAAAAATAGCAAGGTAACTAATGATAAAAGTGAGCACAAACGGTATTGCAATGCATTGAAACAAGGCCTAGGGTTCATACTTTCACTAGTGCAAGTTCTCTCAACAATAATAACAAAATTGGATCGTATTACTATCCCTCAACATGCAACAAAGAGTCACTCCAAAGTCACAAATAGAGGAGAACAAACGAAGAGATTATGGTAGGGTACGAAACCACCTCAAAGTTATTCTCTCTGATCAATCTATTCAAGAGTTCGTACTAGAATAACACCTTAAGACACATATCAACCAAAACCCTAATGTCACCTAGATACTCCAATGTCACCTCAAGTATCCGTGGGTATGATTATACGATATGCATCACACAATCTCATATTCATCTATTCAAACCAACGCAAAGTACTTCAAATAGTGCCCCAAAGTTTCTACCGGAGAGTCAAGACGAAAACGTTTGCCAACCCCTATGCATAAGTTCGCAATGTTATGGAACCCGCAAGTTGATCACCAAAACATACATCAAGTGGATCACGTGAATATCCCATTGTCACCACAGATAAGCACATGCAAGACATACATCAAGTGTTCTCAAATCCTTAAACACTCAATCCGATAAGATAACTTCAAAGGGAAAACTCAATCTCAATCCATTACAAGAGAGTAGAGGGAGAGAAACATCATAAGATCCAACTATAATAGCAAAGCTCGCGATACATCAAGATCGTGCCGAATCAAGAACACGAGAGAGAGAGAGATCAAACACATAGCTACTGGTACATACCCTCAGCCCCGAGGGTGAACTACTCCCTCCTCGTCATGGAGAGCGCTGGGATGATGAAGATGGCCACCGGTGATGGATCGCCCCTCTGGCAGGGTGCCGAAACAGGGTCCTGGTTGGTTTTTGGTGGCTACAGAGGCTTGCAGCGGTGGAACTCCCGATCTAGGTTATGTTCTGGGGGGTTTCTGTATATATAAGAGGTTTTGGCGCCGGGAACAAGTCAGGGGGGTCTCCGAGGCGGCCACGAGATAGGGGGCGCGCCCCCACCCTCGTGGGTGCCTCTGGACTCTTCTGGCCCATCTCCGATGCTCCATGGGCTTCTTCTGGTCCAAAAATAATCTCCGTCAATTTTCAGGTCAATTGGACTCCGTTTGGTTTTCCTTTACTGCGATACTCAAAAACAAGGAAAAAACAGAAACTGACACTGGGCTCTGGGTTAATAGGTTAGTCCCAAAAATCATATAAAATAGCATATAAATGCATATAAAACATCCTAGATGGATAATATAATAGCATGGAACAAACAAAAATTATAGATACATTGGAGACGTATCAGACACCAGCGGCAGGAGGTCGCGGGCGATGGGGAGACGATCCAGAGACTACGAGTCAGCAGAGCTGGATAGGCGCGGGCGAAGGGTTTGGAGGGATTTCTAAATTTTCAACTTGGGTATATATATCCAGTCACTGTCGGTGGGACCGAGTGGAACTACTCGGTGGCACCGAGATGCGTAATCACAAGCGGTTGTTGCAACTCGGTGAGACCGAAAAGTTCAAATCGGTTGCACCAAGATCAAAAACCTAGATCAACTTAATGAAATCGGTATGACCGAATGGAATGAATCGGTCAGACCAAAATGCACTAAGAGGTTTTGGGAGTTAAGCCCTTGACGGATCGGTGACTCCGAGTCCTCCTCACCCGGAGGGTCCGAATTTGACTTGTTCAAACTTTGTGATGTAGCATGAATAGAGTTTGAGACGAGAAAAGCATAGATAGCTAGAGGGAGTTCTTAGGCATTCTTGTCCATCCATTTGGAAAAAAGATAAAGCCAAAACAACCAAAGCAACAAATGGATCCCCTCGAATGAGAAAAATATGCAATCAGCATGCTCACACAATAAGATAGCAAATAAAATATGTGACAAAGCATGCACACACACTCTAGCATCTATCAAGCAATTGGCGATGATTAGGTCATCTATATATGAGTATATTGACTGAGGAGTCAAATGAGAACATTTGATCGTAGGTCATACTCATCGTTTAAGCACAAGTGGGGTTACCACTTTTACAAAAAGCATTGTTGTGTTCACGCCATTAGAGTTGCTTTAGCTCAATTCTTTAGAGCAAATCTCCCCCTATATGTGATATCCCCCCTAAGAGGGATGAACTAACCTTGGTTTTTGTCGATGATGACTTCATGTAGGTGTTGAAGATGTAGATGCTCAATGTTGATGTAGGTCATTTGGAGCAATCCATTGGAGTGATTTGCACTTTCAATACCTACATGGGTTAGTCCCACAAGGAACATACAAGGATATACATAGACATAGAGTGAAATTCACACATGATGTGGTCCATGAAAGCATTAGGTTACCTTGTACCTTGTCTTACCAACAAGAGGGTTTGTGACTCCTTGAACTAGTGCAAGATGTGAAAGTTGATTGCACTTGTCCTTGCCAAATGAATATGAGTGAAGTATGTTGGCGGAGTCACCCTCAAGAACTCTCTAGTTCTTCTTCTTTGGGATCCACATCATCTTGATGGGATTCCTTGGAGTTGTACTCATACTTGATGAAGTAGAACTTGATGTAGTCTTGGGAACCCACTTGACCAAGGCCTTAGGAGCTTCTTCAAATGCATCAATCTCCTCTTGAAGCTTGTCCTTGCCTTTTAGCTTGTGGTCTTGTGGTGGAAGATCATCTTGAGCTTGTGTTCCTTTGAAAGAAGTGGGATCATACTTCTCTTGCTGAGGAACGAACTTTGTCTTGGGGTATTGATCTTCTTCCCACTCAACTCCATTGTCATTGAACTTGCATCTTGCATTCAAAACCAACACCTTGATTCTTCCGGTGCCTTCCTTGCTTGCGTACAATTTCCTCAAATTGCTTACTCCCAGCAAGGCTCTTCTAAACACCTTTCTCTATAATTCCCTTCCATAAGCTATTTTATTGCTCAAGTCTAACTTGGCTAAGAGAATCATTAGTGGAATCAAGAGAACTACTTGAAGCAACAATATTGGATTTAACATGACTATTGTTACTACTAGAAGAAGAATCTTTCTTACTCTTGTTGCTAGATTTTACTTGTGGCATGTAAGTAGACAAGAGTAAACGCTTGGCACTGTAAGAAGAACTTTCCTTACGAAGATCATCATTGATTGCTTTTAAGAACCCATGATCTTGCTCTAGATTGAGCTTTTCAAATCATAGCTTCTCATGAGTCTTTAAAAGCTTCCGATGATCTTCTAAGGTAGTTTCATGAGCTAACTTAAGAGTGTTTAGTTCTTTAGTTAGATGCTCAATCTCCTTCTTATCATCATCATTCGTTTTATCTTGATTAGCATGATTAATAGCAAGTTTATCATAGTTTTCATCACCAGAGTTATCAACAAGTAAATCATCATCACCTAGCAAATCATCTTCATCACTATTTGAAACCAACATACTCGGGGTGTGATACCTTTGGACCTTTAGTCATGAAGCATCTTCCAATCCCTTCATTTGGTGAATCAAATATGTCGTAGGAGTTGGATGACACAAGTGCGAGACCGGCAACACCTTCATCTTGAGTATATTCAGAGTCGGAGTGATAGCTTCTCTCGGAGTGGTTGTCGAAGTCGGAACCGGATACCCATTCACCAACATGAGCTTGATGTCTTCATCTTGTGTAGCTCTTTGATGACTTGTCCTTCCTTTCCAAATACTTGCTTCTACGATAGGATGTTCTTTCATAACGATCATCTCTACTCCTTCTTTCTCTTGGTGGTGATTCTTCTCTTTCGCTTCTCCTTTTAGGCGAGTCTTCTCTTCTTTTGTAGGGAGCCGTACACTCACTTGAGTAGTGTCCAGGTCTTCCACAATTGTAGCAATTGCGATCACGACTAGACACTACAAAAAAAAGACACATCCGTGACATTTTGGGCCGAACAAATTTTTTTCTGTCATACATATGACACTTCTATGACGATAATTATGACAAAACCTGGTATCATCATAGATGTGGTGGGCTCCTACTTCTATGACAAAAAATCATGACAAAAAATGGGATTTTCGTCCTGGGCGGGCTGGAGACGCAGCTGCATGACATTCTTTGGGTCATCCATGACGGAAAAACCCGTGGTAGAAGCGAGGGGGAGGAAAATTTCGGTGAGTTCCCAGTTACGGTGGGAGGTCGGGGGCCGAGCGATGCGCGATTCTCTCATACACGTACGCGCGTGTGTGCGAGGCGTTGGCTCTAACTGAACCCGAGCGAGGCGTTGGGCTCTAACTGAACCCGAGCGATTGCACTGCAGGCTACGCGTTACTGAACCCGAGCGATCGATCGATGGCTGTTAATTGAACCCGATTGAGCAATTCCTTCGCTACTGCTGCTAACTGAACCCGATCGATTGGATGAATAGTGAGCGTTGCGGGGGGTTGGATGAACAGTGAGCAGTGGTGTTGCCTCTGGATGAACAGGACTGTCGGTGTCAAAACCGGCGGATCTCGGGTAGGGGGTCCCGAACTGTGCGTCTAGGCGGATGGTAACAGGAGACAAGGGACGCGACGTTTTTACCCAGGTTCGGGCCCTCTCGATGGAGGTAAAACCCTACTCCTGCTTGATTAATATTGATGATATGGGTAGTACAAGAGTAGATCTACCACGAGATCAAGGAGGCTAAACCCTAGAAGCTAGCCTATGGTATGATTGTTGTTCTTGTTGTGTCCTACGGACTAAAACCCTCCGGTTTATATAGACACCGGAGAGGGCTAGGGTTACGCAGAGTCGGTTACAATGGTAGGAGATCTACATATCCGTATTGCCAAGCTTGCCTTCCACGCCAAGGAAAGTCCCTTCCGGACACGGGACGAAGTTTTCAATCTTGTATCTTCATAGTCCAGGAGTCCGGCCGAAGGTATAGTCCAGCTATCCAAACACCCCCTAATCCATGACTCCCTCAGTAGCCCCTGAACCAGGCTTCAATGACGACGAGTCCGTCGCACATATTGTCTTCCGCATTGCAAGGCGGGTTCCTCCTCCAAGTACTTCATAGAAGATTTTGAACACAAGGATAGTGTCCGGCTCTGCAAAATAAGTTTCCACATATTGCCATAGAGAGAATAATATTTACACAAATCTAATCTGCTGACGTATTCCGTAGCATGACATCACACCACGGCCAAGCCTTTACTCGAATCGTTTTATTGTCCCACCTTAGCGCGTTTAGCGAGGCGGTTTCCTTGGCACGTCTTGTCGAAGCAGAGATCGTGTCCCCTTATTCCGGGATTCTCATCAATACGGATGTGGGTAACCCAACCGACCATTGATTACGGCGCTTGGGAGATAAGCGAGTTTTACCAGGCGGGTGGGGACGTGTAGTCTTTGTCTGCCCATATAAGGGGATAAGGATCCACCTTTTCACCTACGCCTTCTTCCTCCTTTGCCTATCCATTTCCGCGCACTCGAGCTCCAGCGCCCAAGTCCGCACTCCCCACCTCAACCTTCTCCAGCCATGTCCGGAGCGGGAGGCAAGTGGATGGTCTCCTCCGTTACGGAGGGACCCATCAAAAAACTGAGGAAGGCCGGATACTTGTCTAACGACATCGCACACTGGCTTCCCAAAGAGGGGCAGCTCATCCCCACTCCAAGGCCCCATGAGAGGGTGGTGTTCCTCACCCATTTCCTCCACGGACTAGGTTTTCCCCTCCATCCATTTGTCCGGGGTCTCATGTTCTACTACGGCCTAGATTTCCATGATCTGGCCCTGAATTTTATCCTCAACATCTCGGCGTTCATCGTCGTGTGCGAGGCCTTCCTCCGCATCCCGCCCTACTTCGGTTTATGGCTTAAGACCTTTAATGTCAAGCCGAAGGTAGTGCGCGGCTGCCAGGCGGAGTGCGGAGGGGCCATGGTGGGAAAGATGCCCAACGTCCTATGGCTCGAGGGCTCTTTCGTGGAGACCCTTAAGGGGTGGCAATCGGGGTGTTTCTACATCACCGAGCCACGTGACCCTGAGTGGGTCGCAGCCCCCGAGTTCCGATCCGGAGCCCCTACGCGGCTCACCTCCTGGAAGGAGACGGGCCTGTCGTGGGGTAAGAAAGGAGAGCTGACCGGACTCCAGACATGCGTCCAAAACCTGGTGAACAAGAAGCTCGAACTCGTCAACGTAGTCCAGGTCATGCTCATCCGCCGGATCCTCCCGTGCCAACAACGGGCTTTCAGCTTGTGGGAGTTCAATCTGGCACAACACCGAACACTAAGCAGGCTCTTCGACACTATGTACGAAGACGCCTGGAAGGTGCTGTTCAAGGGCGCCGAGGCTCCCGCATCCGCTTCCGAGGATCGCGGATTTAGCGCGCAGCGTCAAGCCGACGCGGTAAGCTGCTTTTACCTTTTACAGGTTCTTTGTCTTTCATAGTTTGACACTATGCGGGATCTAAACTCCCTTACCTTTGACAGGATTGGCAGGAGACGTCCGGACAGATCAGCTGTCCGGCTCCTTTGCCCGAAAACCCAGCGGACGCCCATTTGACAGGGCTGCTGGTTCCGGCACCATACATGGTGCCGGAGAAGAAGGCCAAGAAGAAGGCCATGGGGACTCGAAAGAGTGCCCGTCGTGTGGTGGTGTCGGATTCATCGTCCGACGACTCCGAGATGCACTCCTCCCGTGAAGACGAGGAGGAGGAAGAAGAAGCCTCTCCCCCTCCAGCGGGGGGGGGGGACAAGAAAAGGAAGGACGCCCCAACTGGGGAGGCCGAAGGGTCCAAGAAGGGGAAAACCCTTCCTCCGGACTGCTCCACCAACGCTGACGACGGCGAAGAGGAGTGGCCGCTCAGGGCCAAGCCCCTGGCGAAATCGTAAGCATCCGTATACCAGAGTGATTCATAGTATTCCTTCGTTGCACAACTTTTCCTTATGTCGAATATGATTATGCAGTCCGCCCGAGGTCGGGCTCAATGAGTCGTCGAGCGGCTCCCTGGATTCGTCGGATGTGAATTCACTTCCGCCTGCTTCCTCTCCCCGCCCTACGGACGACGCCGAAGTGTTGTCCCGGGAGGCTCCAAGCCAAGAGGAGGTGGTCCTGGAGGCGCCGCAGGGCGACCTCCCGGACTCCAAGCGCCAAGAGGATAGAACCCCTAAGGGCTCCAAGTCCGACCCTAGGCCGGGCACCGCTCCGGAACCTTTAAAGGTTTCGGAGTCCGGCAGGCGACCTACTCCCAAGAGGAGCAAGCCTACTGAGCCGGTGGCCCTCGTCCAATTGGAGGCGCCGGACAATCTGCTGGAGGTGCTTAACGGCGCCTCCATCAATGAGGAGCACCGTACTGTGATGAGTACGGTGATCCAGAAGGTTCAGTCTGCCAAGAGCGGATTGACTGAAGCCTGTGCCAGCCTTCTGAAAGTGCAACTATCCCTGGGTGGTTTCGGTAATTCCTAACAACATATAGCTCATTGAGCTAACATTATTCCAAGATTAATATTTCAGGAAAAGCTCAATGGATGGCATGGCATGGATGAGGAAAGTGGATCCCTCAAAATTATAAGGACAAAGGATTGGCTCAAGCTTCAAGATCAAGATTCTACATTTTCTATTTTAGTGATCCAAGATCACATTGAGTCTATAGGAAAAGCCAATACTATCAAGGAGGGATGAGGTGTTGTTTAATGAGCCTTTTGCTTCATGTGCTTAGTGATATGCTCCAAAATCCTCAACTACCTTCCCACATCCACATATGACCTAAACCAAAAGTCAAACTCGGCCCCACCGATTCTTTCTATCCGGCGCCACCGAGTTTCAAATGTCATAGCCACTGGCACAAACCCTAGGCAAATCGGTTTCACCGATAGGGATCTTGGTCTCACCGAGATGGGATTGCAATTTCTCGGTTTCCCTTTGTGACGTTTCGGTCTAACCGAAGTGAGTGATCGGTCCCACCGAGATTGCAATGTAAACTCTCTGTTTCCCTTTCGTAACATTTCGGTCTCACCGAAAAGAGCGAACCGGTCCCATTGAGTTTACCTGACCAACTCTCTGGTTAGCTTATTACCAAAATCGGTCCCACCAAGTTTGTGTAAACGGTCACACCGAGATTACGTTATGCCCCAACCCTAACCATATCGGTCCTACCGAGTTGCATCTCAGTCCCACCAAAAATCCTAACTGTCACTAGGTTTGTTGAATCGGTCCGACCAAGTTTAACCATTCGGTCTCACCGAGTTTGGCAGATTGTGTGTGTCGGCGTTCTGGGAACGGGGGTCCCCAGACTTGCCTGCCTGCGGCCTGCGGCGTGGCTCGAGTGGGGGCCCAACGTGGCCCATCTTCATCAACACAAGGCTCAAGACCCTCGCGAGGGGCCAAGCCTCGCGAGGCGGACGACGTGGAGCTTCCTCCAGCACGGCCTCCTTAGGCTGGCTCGCGAGGAGGCGGAGAGATCAAGGTGGGGTACCTCGCGAGGTGTCCATGACGCAAGCCATGACGACCAGAGGTGCCAGGTGGGCGCCGGCCCGCGCAGTGTCCTCCCTTTCCTCTTTGGTGCAAAGGGGGAAAGCGCAGGCGAGAGGATCAAGCAAAGGCACCCATTTCGGTGCAACGAGACCAAGACCAACGCCACGACAAGGAGGAAGTCACTGTGGAGCCCAAGCCGGCGTCATCACCAGAACCTTTGGCAGGGGAAGACCAACTTTAGTCAGGATAAGTGTACCCGATGTTCCCCTTCAAATCGGCCAATTGTTGGCGCCCTTCCCGCTCAAATATTTGGGAAGAGGCCCAGGGCCTTTGCCTATAAATAGGACTAGCCAACCCCAGGGTAGAAAAAATGAGGATCAACACACACACACACACACACACACACACACACAGAGAGAGAGAGAGAGAAGGGCGATCGAACTCCACCTAGCAGTTCATCCCCTAGCTGAGAATAGACCCTCGCGAGGTCGTTCTTCCTTGTATTGTTCTTCCTCATCAGCCCAAGAGGCAATCCACACACCACAAACTAGAGTAGGGTATTACACCACAACGGTGGCCCGAACTAGTATAAACCCTGTGTCTCTTGTGTTATTCTTGCGGTAGCTCAGATCCCAGCGAGACGGAGAGGTAGAGGGCACGATCCCCGTGCGCACCCCAGAGTTCGAACCTCAGGGGTCTGCCAGAACCCGTGATCCGACATTTGGCGCGCCAGGTAGGGGTGCGCCGGAATCCGTCTTCCACCGCTCCGCTCTCCTCCGACCATCGCATCCATGTGCGGCGCGCGTCGAGCTCGCGCCGCACCAGCGGCCCTCGCTGGCGGACGTCCTCGCCATTCCCCGCCGCTCGCCTCCAACACCGCCACCGGCCCGGCGGAAGGCGAGCGATAAGCACCACCCCGGCGCCTGCCTATGCGACTGGGCTGCCGCACAGCGACGTCGACGCCCCCGGTCGTCGCGGCCCTCCTGGGCGGCTCGCAGGCGCCACCAACGAGCCGCCACGTCAAGCCGTTTGCCCGCCAGATCGGCGTCGTTTCTGCACGGCAGGGGGCTCCCACGGACCGGGCGGCGCGCAAGGTTGGCCTGACCTTCAGCTCAGAAGACCACCCAGCTAACTTGGCTGGCTCGGGCGCGCTCCCCCTGTTGTGCACCCCCACCATCTGCCAGGTGGCCGTCACCAGGACCCTCGTCGATGGCGGTGCTGGCCTCAGCGTACTTTCGGTCGAGACCTTCAACCTCCTCCGCATAGCCCGGGAGCGGCTGCAGCCCAGCCAATCCTTCTCGGGTGTCGGGGGTGGGTCGTCCGACCCCTTGGGACAGATCCGGCTCCCGGTGACCTTCGGCACCTACAACAACTTCCGCACAGAGATGGTCGATTTCGACATCGCCCCCATCGGTCTCCCTTACAACACCATCCTCGGCTACCCGGCACTAGCTCGGTTCATGGCCGCCACGCACCCGGCGTACAACCTCATGAAGATGCCCGGGAGCAACGGTACTCTTACCGTGCATGGAGACACCATGGACGCCCTGCGAGTACTCAAGCTCGCCTTCAAGACGGCGGCATCGGTGCAGCCCGCCAATGCGGGGACTCCCGAGCCCAAGGGGGCTGCGCCTACCAAGAAGAAGTAGTTGTTCACCCAGGACAAGGCAGAAACCAAGCAGATACCCGTCGACGAGGACGGGTCCTCCAGCGCCACTTTCACCATTGGCGCCAACCTGGGGCCTGAGTAGGAGGGGGCCCTGATCAAGTTCCTGCGTGCAAACAAGAAAGTGTTTGCTTGGGAGCCCAATCAATTGGTAGGGATCCCTAGGGACGTCATCGAACACCACCTCAACGTATGCCCAAATGTGCGCCCCGTGAAGCAGAAGGCCAGGCGGCAGTCCGCAGAGAAGCATGCCTTCATCGTCCAAGAAACCCGCAAGTTGGAAGCCGCTGGAGTTATTCGCGAGGTCCGGTACCCAGATTGGTTAGCCAACCCAGTCGTTGTACCCAAGAAAGGGGGGAAGGAACGCATGTGTGTCGACTTCACCAACCTCAACAAAGCATGCCCGCAAGATCCGTTTCCGCTCCCTCGCATTGACTAGATCGTCGATTCCACCGCCGAATGCGACCTGCTGTGCTTTTTGGATGCCTTCTCAGGATATCACTAGATCAAGATGGCGATAGAAGACGTTGAGAAGACCACCTTCTTGACCCCGTGCGGGGTATACTGCTACACATGCATGCCGTTTGGACTACGCAATGCAGGAGCAACCTTTCAGCGGCTGATGCACATCACCTTGGGTCCGCAGCTCGGGAAGAATGTTGAAGCATACGTCGATGACATCATGGTGAAATCTCGAGAGGCCAGGACCCTGATACAAGACCTGGAGGAGACCTTCGCGAGCCTCGACGCAGTGAACCTGCGGCTCAACCTGGAGAAATGCGTGTTTGGCGTTCCCTCGGGCAAGCTTTTGGGATTCCTCGTGTCTCACCGTGGCATCGAGGCCAACCCTGAGAAGGTCAAGGCGGTCGAGGACATGAGCCCGCCAAAGACCCTCAGAGAAATGCAGAAGCTCACTGGGCGTGTGACCGCGCTAGGGCGCTTCATCTCCAAGTTGGGGGAACGAGCGCTGCCTTTCTTTCAGCTTATGAAGAGAAAGGGGCCCTTTGAATGGACTGAAGAGGCAGATAAGGCATTTCAAGATCTCAAGAGGTACCTAACCAGTCCCCCAGTCATGGTGGCTCCGCGCCCTCAGGAGCCTCTGCTGCTTTACCTCGCCACCACTCCCTACTCTGCCAGCGCAGCACTGGTGGCGGTTAGGGAGGAGCGCCATTCCATGGCCACAGCGGCGGCCCGAGGTCGGACAAGACGGGAACAGGGGAAGCCCGAGGAAGCTGAAGCTGCATATGAAGAGAGTCAGCCGCTGAGTGACGCACGAGAGACAGAAGAGGTAGCATGCCCGGATGGTCCACCTCCCGAGGTCACAACATCTCGCGATGTGCCCGCACCTCCCGAGGGCGCCACGACCCAAGCTGCCCACAACCTTGTTGAGCACCCGGTCTACTTCATTAGCACGGTGCTGCGGGACGCGAGGGCCCGATATCCGATGCCGCAGAAGCTCCTCCTCGTACTGCTGGTGGCCTCGCGCAAGCTGCGGCATTACTTTCAAGCTCACCCAATCAAGGTCGTCTCATCGTACCCCCTGGAGAGGGTACTCAGGAGCCCTAACTCGGCCGGAAGGGTCGCTAAGTGGAACATAGAGTTGCAAGCATTCCAGCTCGAGTTCAGCACAACTAGGGTCATCAAAGGAGCCGCATTGGTGGATTTCGTGGCGGAATGGACAGAGGCACCGGGCCTCAAGGATGACGAGGATCGCTCCCTCTCCCCAGGGAGCGAGGCGCCAGAAGGCTGGGTCATGTACTTCGACGGGGCATTCTCCAGGCACGGCGCGGGGGCTGGTGCTGTACTGATATCACCCACTCAGGATAAGCTTTGTTACGCAGTACAACTCTGTTTCCAGCAAGGAGAAAAGGTCTCTAACAACATAGCAGAATATGAGGGGCTGATAGCGGGGTTGAAGGCCGCAGCAGCCCTGGGAGTGAAGCGCCTCACCGTCAAGGGCGACTCGCAGCTCCTAGTCAACTTCTCCAACAAGGTGTACGAGCCGAAGGACGAGCATATGGAGGCTTACCTAGCGGAGGTCCGCAGGATGGAAAAGCAGTTCTGGGGGCTGGAGCTGAAGCACGTGCCCCATGGCACCAACCAGGAAGCTGACGACATAGCCGGACGGGCGTCCAGACAGCTGCCGCAGAAGCCCGGCGTCTTCGAAGAGCGGCTCTTCAAGGCTTCAGCGCAGCCAATGCTATCAAGCACAGCTCAGCCTCATGAGGAGCTCCCTCAGCCGCCAGCCTCGGGAGCCCCGACCTGCGGGCCGACCTCAGGAGCACGTTTGCCCCTGACGATGGAACCTCAGGAGGAACACTGGATCACTGAGCTCCGGAGTTACCTGATACATGGGACCCTGCCAGAGAAGGAGGAGGAAGCAGAACATGTAGCGCGGCAGGCCACGGCATATTGCATCAGAGACGAAGAGCTCTACAGGAAGCGACCCAACAATGTATCTCTGCGCTGCATTTCCAGGGAGCAAGGAAGGGAACTACTGGGGGACATACACGGCGGAGACTGCGAACACCACTCATCATCACGAACCCTCGTCGGCAAAGCCTTCCGTAGTGGGTTCTATTGGCCCACCGCGCTCAACGACGCGGTCGAGTTGGTGAAGGCTTGTGAGGCCTGCCAGTTCCATTCCAAGCAGATCCATCAGCCGGCGGGGAGCCTGCAGACTATACCCCTCTCGTGGCCATTCGTAGTTTGGGGGCTGGATATTCTAGGCCCGTTCCCTCGGGCGCCAGGGGGCTACCGTTACCTCTACGTCGCCATTGACGAGTTCACCAAGTGGGCAGAGGTGGAGGCTGTCCGTACCATCCCCGCAGGCTCCGCGGTCAAGTTCATCAGGGGCATCGTGAGCCAGTTTGGGGTGCCAAACCGCATCATCACAGACAACGGTTCGCAGTTCACCAGTAACCTCTTCAAAACATACTGTGCTAACCTTGGAACGCAGATATGCTACGCCTCGGTGGCACACCCGCGAAGTAATGGGCAAGCCGAACGAGCCAACGCGAAGGTCCTGAGAGGCCTCAAGACCAGAACGTTCAAGAAGAAGCTGGAGGCCTGCGGCAGGGGTTGGTACGACGAGCTCCAATCCGTGCTGTGGTCCATCCGCACGACTGCGACCAAGCCAACCGGGGAGACTCCGTTCTTCCTGGTCTACGGAGCTGAAGCAGTCCTTCCTCACGAGGTCAGGCGTCGCTCCGCGCGGGTCCTGGCGTTCGACGAGGCGCAGCAGGACGCCATGCGGGGGATGGACCTCGTGCTGGGGGAGGAACGCCGCCGGGAGGCCGCGCTGCGAGTGGCAAGGTACCAACAGGCGCTACGACGATACCACTGCCGCAACATCCGCCCCAGGACCCTCGAGGTAGGAGACCTCGTACTCAGGCGGGTCCTCTCCAGGGAAGGGCTGCACAAGCTCTCTCCCATGTGGGAGGGCCCGTTCAAAGTTGTTCATGTTTCCAGGCCAGGCTCCGTGCGCTTGGAGACTCAAGAGGGAGAGCCGATCCAGAACGCATGGAACATCCAGCACCTCAGGAGGTTTTACCCCTAAAAGGCCCTGAGCCTGTGAAGAAGGCGAACGCCTGTGAAGATCATCTCTTTTTGGAAAAGGCCCTGAGCCTGTGAAGAAGGCGAACGCCTGTGAAGATCATCTCTTTTTGGGAAAAGGCCCTGAGCCTGTGAAGAAGGCGAACGCCTGTGAAGATCATCTCTTTTGGAAAAGGCCCTGAGCCTGTGAAGATGGCGAACGCCTGTGAAGCTCGTTACCTCTAAAGAGAAAGGCCCGGAGCCTGTGAAGAAGGCCAATGCCTGTGAAGCTCGCTGCCCCGTGACACTCTCACGTAATAATGAGTGGGGTTGTACACGCCCCGGAGTCTCAGGAGCGCCGGCCTCAGGCCCTGGGGCTCCCTCCCACGCCCAGTGGCAGCACTTAGCTCCGCGCTGGTGAGAAGACGTCAAAGACTAGACTAGGTGTCGGACGCGGCTTTTTCATCTGCTTTTCGCATTTGACATGTTTTATTTGCATTCGAAGTCTTATCGAAGCTATCGCTGTTGTTGATTTGTGGTTTGTCGATTTTTGCTCCTCGTCTGGATTTTCTCCTATAAAGGCCTCGCGAGGGATGGGGCGCGAACGCCCTCGCGAGCGTTTTTGCTCTAGCCATTTAAAGGTCTCACGGCCCAGGCTCTCTACGGGAGCACCCCTC
This sequence comes from Aegilops umbellulata, assembly GCA_032464435.1. Classification (NCBI taxonomy): domain Eukaryota; kingdom Viridiplantae; phylum Streptophyta; class Magnoliopsida; order Poales; family Poaceae; genus Aegilops; species Aegilops umbellulata. The sequence continues at coordinate 342,719,776 of CP136056.1, read as the reverse complement.
TGGTCCGTGCCCCTCGGGCACCGCGACATACACGCAAGGCCTGGGTCGGTCGCCCCCTGGCTGGGGCCGCAAACTATCTACGCAGGGTCAAATAATCGTGGAACGCGACAGCAAAATTAAGGTAACGGCCACAACGGCAATAATTCCTAAACACGCCCCCACGGGGCTCCTCGCAGTTGTCTTATCTTACACAGGAAGCAAAAGGAAAAGGAAAGGGCGAGCCCGGCGCGGCCCGCCCTGCATTAGTCTCCGAAGTCGACAACAGATGCCTCCGGAGCTCAGGCAAACTCCCTCTCGCGCTTCACCGGAGCGCGATGGCGGGCGGTCGAACAGCCACCCCCCAAGCAGGCGCGGAGGCGAGGGGGCTGGCTGCAGCCGCCGCTGGAAGAGCCGCCTGAAGGGGAGTAGGCGAAGCTCGGAGAGCCTCGAGCGCCGCCAGCAGAGCAAGTGTTGTCCCCTTCGTCGTCGTCCTCGGGGCAGCATCCCGCGCGGCGACCGTCTTCCCCAAACACCCTCACGTAGAGGGTGCTGTCGCCGTCGAACTTGAAGTGCAGGGTGCACCGCTCGCCCAGGCCACGCGCGCGGGCGAACGTCCGCCAGCCGCGGGTCAGGGCCCCGTTCCCAGAAGGGGAAACCTTGAGCGAGACCCAAGAGGCCCTACTGCAGCAGCCGTCGGCCTGAAGCCAGAAGCCGCACTGGGCGCCGGCCGGCAGCTCGCTGATGAAGAAGCGAGGGAGCTGGAGCCAGGTGCCGGCCGGGTCCGCCGACCACACGACGAACTCCGGAAGCAACTCCGCCGAGCGAAAGCGCGGCCTGGGAGGCCGCGCAGCCACGGCCTGCCTCTCCATGGCGGCCGAGCGCTCGCCACCGCGCGGAGAACCACCCATGTGTCCGCGGGGAGCCGTAGCGGGGACTACAGGGTGCTTGCGGGGACGGCCCCGGCCACGCTTGGCCGGAGGGGAGTCGGGCCCCGCCCGACTAGCCTTCCCCTTCTCCGCAGCTGAGAACCTCTTCGGGGCCATGTAGACGGCGGCGGCGAAGGAGAGGAGGAGGAAGAGAAGCGGGAAGGAATGGACTGGCGGAGCTTGTGCGACCTCGCACTTATAGCCGGAAGAGGCCAACCGCCAAGCACCACGATCGCAGGTAATAATGACCCGTATCTATGCGTCCAGGGACTAGTCAAGTCACGCGGTTGCCGAGGCGTCATGGGGAAGTGGAGACGCCCACGTCCTGTCAAACCGCCACGCGGTGCCCAAGGCCGCAGGCTGTTAGGGCCCGCAGCTCTTCGCCCTTGCCCTTTCGCCTCTCGGCACGGCCAAGTCCATGCGCGCCTTGGGCCCAGGGGCTACTGTCGGCGTTCTGGGAATGGGGGTCCCCAGACTTGCCTGCCTGCGGCCTGTGGCGTGGCTCGAGTGGGGGCCCAACGTGGCCCATCTTCATCAACACAAGGCTCAAGACCCTCGCGAGGGGCCAAGCCTCGCGAGGCGGACGACGTGGAGCTTCCTCCAGCACGGCCTCCTTAGGCTGGCTCGCGAGGAGGTGGAGAGATCAAGGTGGGGTACCTCGCGAGGTGCCCATGACGCAAGCCATGACGACCAGAGGTGCCAGGCGGGCGCCGGACCATGCAGTGTCCTCCCTTTCCTCTTTGGTGCAAAGGGGGCAAGCGCAGGCGAGAGGATCAAGCAAAGGCACCCATTTCGGTGCAACAAAACCAAGACCAACGCCACGACAAGGAGGAAGTCACTGTGGAGCCCAAGCCGGCGTCATCACCAGAACCTTTGGCAGGGGAAGACCAACTTTAGTAAGGATAAGTGTACCCGATGTTCCCCTTCAAATCGGCCAATTGTTGGCGCCCTTCCCGCTCAAATATTTGGGAAGAGGCCCAGGGCCTTTGCCTATAAATAGGACTAGCCAACCCCAGGGTAGAAAAAATGAGGATCAACACACACACACACATAGAGAGAGAGAGAAGGGCGATCGAACTCCACCTAGCAGTTCATCCCCTAGCTGAGAACAGACCCTCGCGAGGTCGTTCTTCCTTGTATTGTTCTTCCTCATCAGCCCAAGAGGCAATCCACACACCACAAACTAGAGTAGGGTATTACACCACAACGGTGGCCCGAACTAGTATAAACCCTGTGTCTCTTGTGTTATTCTTGCAGTAGCTCAGATCCCAGCGAGACGGAGAGGTAGAGGGCACGATCCCCGTGCGCACCCTAGAGTTCGAACCTCAGGGGTCTGCCGGAACCCGTGATCCAACAGTGTGTAACGATTAGATTTTGTGTGAAGGCTATATATACCCATCCACCCATTCTTCATTCGTAGAGAAAGCCATCAGAACATACCTTCACTTCCAATACACATTTTCTGAGAGAGAACCACCTACACTTGTGTTGAGGTCAAGATATTCCATTCCAACCTTATGAATCTTGATCTCTAGCCTTCCCCAAGTTGCTTTCCACTCAAATCTTCTTTCCACCAAATTCAAATCCTGTCAGAGAGAGTTGAGTGTTGGGGAGACCATCATTTGAAGCACAAGAGCAAGGAGTTCATCATCAACACACCATTTGTTACTTCTTGGAGAGTGGTGTCTCCTAGATTGGCTAGGTGTCACTTGGGAGCCTCTGACAAGATTGTGGAGTTGAACCAAGGAGTTTGTAAGGGCAAGGAGATCGCCTACTTCGTGAAGATCTACCGCTAGTGAGGCAAGTCCTTTGTGGGAGACGGCCGTGATGGAATAGACAAGGTTGCTTCTTCGTGGAACCTTCGTGGGTGGAGCCCTCTGTGGACTCGCTCAACCGTTACCCTCCGTGGGTTGAAGTCTCCATCAACGTGGATGTACGATAGCACCACCTATCGGAACCACGCCAAAAACATCCGTGTCTCCAATTGCGTTTGAATCCTCCAAACCCTTCCCTTTACATTCTTGCAAGTTGAATGCTTTACTTTCCGCTGCTCATATACTCTTTTGCATGCTTGCTTGAATTGTGTGGAGATTGCTTGACTTGTGCTAAGATAGCTAAAATCTGCCAAGAACTAAAATTGGGAAAGGCTAGATTTTTATTTGGTCAAGTAGTCTAATCACCCCCCCCCCTCTAGACATACTTCCGATCCTACAAGTGGTATCAGAGCCTTGGTCTCCATTTGCTTTGATTTCCATAGCTTTTGGTGGTCATAGCCTTGGTTTCACAACCTAGGAGAGTATGGCGTCTAGCGAGGGAAATTACCACCGTAGAGGTCCTTACTTTGATGGAACTAATTTTGCTAGTTGGAAGCATAAGATGAAAATGCATATTCTTGGACATAACCCCGCTGTTTGGGCTATCGTGTGTGTTGGCTTGCAAGGTGACTTCTTCGACGGGAAAGAACCAAACCGTGAAGCTACCGCGGAAGAGTTGAAGATGCTGCAATACAACGCTCAAGCTTGCGATATCCTCTTCAACGGATTGTGCCCCGAAGAATTCAACAAAATCAGCCGTCTTGAGAATGCAAAGGAAATTTGGGATACTTTGATTGATATGCACGAAGGTACCAACTCCGTCAAGGAATCCAAATTGGATGTGCTTCAAAGTCAACTTGACAAGTTCAAAATGAAGGATGGTGAAGGTGTCGCTGAAATGTACTCTTGGCTTGCTCTTATCACAAATGAGATTGCTGGCTTAGGGAGTGAAGAGATGACCGATAGATTCATCATCAAGAAGATCCTAAGAGCCTTGTATGGAAAATATGATACGTGTGTGCACATTGATCCAAATGATGCCCAATTACAAAGATCTCAAGCCAATGGAAGTCATTGGAAGAATTGTTGCTCATGAGATGTCACTCAAGGATAAAGAGGAACTTCACAACAAATCAAGTGGTGCTTACAAAGCCTCATGTGAAGCCCCCACATCATCAAGTGAGAAACAAACCTTCAATGAAGAATTGAGCTTAATGGTGAAGAACTTCAACAAGTTCTACAAGAGTAGAAGCAAAGATAGAAGCTCTAAGTCAAGGTCCTACAATGATAAAAGATCTTCTAGTCGAGAGCGAAACTGCTACAATTGTGGAAGGCCCGGACACTATTCCAATGAGTGTACGGCTCCCTACAAGAGAAGAGAAGATTCTCCCAAGAGAAGAAGTAGAAGAGAAGAATCACCATCTAGATAAAGAGGAGTAGAGATGATTGTTATGAACGAAGATACTCACGAAGAAGCAAGGATTCGGAAAGAAAGGACAAGTCATCAAGGAGCTACACAAAACGAAGACATCAAGCTCATGTTGGTGAATGGGTATCCGGCTCCGACTCCGACAACCACTCCGAGAGAAGCTATCACTCCGATTCCGAATATACTCAAGATGAAGGTGTTGCCGGTCTAGCACTTGTGTCAACCAACTCCTACGACATATTTTACTCACCAAATGAAGGAGTTGGAACATGCTTCATGGCTAAAGGCCCAAAGGTATCACATCCCGAGTATGTTGATTTCAATAGTGATGAAGATGACTTGTTAGGTGATGATGATTTACTTGTTGACAACTCTAGTGATTAATACTATGATGAAACGTTAATTAATCATGCTAATCAAGATAAAACGAATGACAATGATAAGGAGAAGATTGAGTCTCTAACTAAAGAACTAAACACTCTTAAGTTAGCTCATGAAACTATCTTAGGAGATCATCGAGAACTTTTAAGGGCGCATGAGAAATTACGCTTTGAAAAGCTCAACCTTGAGCAAGAGCATGAGTTCTTAAAAGCAATCAATGATGATCTTCGTAAGAAAAGTTCTTCTTACATTGCCAAGCGTTTACTCTTATGGCACTTACATGCCTCAAGTCAAGTCTAGTAACAAGAACAAGAAAGATTCTTCTTCTAGTAGTAACAATGATCATGCTAAATCCAATATTGTTGCTTCTAGTAATTCTCTTGATTCCACTAATGATTCTCTTAGACAAGTTACACTTGAGCAAGAAAATAGCTTATTGAAGGGAATTATAGAGAAAGGAGTTTACAAGAGCCTTGCCGGAAGTAAGCAATTCGAGGAAATTGTACGCAAGCAAGGAAGGCACCGGAAGAATCAAGGTGTTGGTTTTGAACGAAAGTTCAATGCCAATGGAGTTGAGTGGGAAGAAGATCAATACCCCAAGACGAAGTTTGTTCCTCAACAAGAGAAGTATGATCCCACTTCTTTCAAAGGGACACAAGCTCAAGATGATCTTCCACCACAAGACTACAAGCAAAAAGGCAAGGACAAACTTCAAGAGGAAATTGATGCATTTGAAGAAGCTCCTAAGACCTTAGTCAAGTGGATTACCAAGACTACTTCAAGTTCCACTTCATCAAGTACAACTACAACACCAAGGATTCCCATCAAGATGGTGTGGATCCAAAAGAAGAAGAACTTGAGAGCTTTTGAGGGTGACTCCGCCAACATACTTCACTCTCATCATCTTGGCAAGAACAAGTGCAATCAACTTCCACATCTTGCACTAGTTCAAGGAGTCACAAACCCTCTTGTTGGTAAGACAAGGGACAAGGTAATCTAAAAGCTTTCATAGACATCAGCTTGTGTGTGCATCACTCTATGTCTATGGATATCCCTGTTTGTTCCTTGTGGGACTAACCCATGTAGGTATTGAAAGTGCAACTCACTCCAATGGATAGCTCCAAATGATCTACATCGACATTGAGCATCCACATCTTCAACATCTACATGAAGTCATCATCGACAGAACCCAAGGTTAGTTCATCCCTCTTAGGGGGGATATCACATCTAATTGAGCTAAAGCAACTCTAATGGTGTGAACACAACAATGCTTTATGTAAAAGTGGTAACCCCACTTGTGCTTAAACGATGAGTATGACCTATGATCAAATGTTCTCATTTGACTCCTAAGTAAATATACTCATATATAGATGACCTAGTCATCGCCAATTGCTTGATAGATGCTAGAATTGGTTGTGCATGCTTTGCCACATATTTCAATTACCATTTTATTGTGTGAGCATGTTGATTGCATATTTTACTCATTCGAGGACATCCACTTGTTGTTTTGATTGATTGGTCTTCTTTTCTTTTGCCAAGTGGATGGACAAGAATGCCTAAGAACCCTCTCTAGCTATCTATGCTTTTCTCGTCTCAAACTCTATTCATGCTACATCACAAAATTTGATCAAGTCAGATTCAAACCACTCTGTGTGAGGAGCACTTGGAGTTCCCGATTTGTCATAGACTTAAACTTGCAAAACTTCTTTGTGCTTTTCGGCCTGACCAATTCCTCCATTTAGGTCATACCGAGATCACTAAGTCGATCTAGGTTTTTACCTCGGTGCAACCGACTTGAACTTTTCGGTCACACCGAGTTGCTATAACTGTCACAGTTATGCATCTCGATGCCACCCAGTTGTTCCACTCGATCACACCGACAGGGTCGGGCTATATATACTCACGGGCAAAATTTTGGAAATTTCTCCGAAACCTCTTCGCCCGCACATAGCTCGCTCTGCCTACTGGGTCTCCGGATCGTCTTCCTCGTCACCAGCCGCCTCCTGTCGCTGGTTTCCGCCGCCGTCAACGGATTTCGTATCCGCCGTTGCCGCCGTAGCGAGTTCACCGCCGAACTAGGGTATGGACTCGATCATAGTGTTATCCTCGTCTGATTCCTAGCACATTGTGTTTGTTATGATTCTTGCTACAATTGAAACACTTCTATCCAGTCAAAACAATCCTTAGAACAGATGCGATTTGAAAATTTAGGTTTAGGTTTCCGTCGAAACCATCTCGGACCCACCAGGTTGCGGAACTCGGTTCCACCAATTCGGACACGACCATTGCACATGTGGTTCTCGGTCTGACCGAGGATTGCAAATCGGTGTGACCGAGTTCAGGACTTTGTGAAACCCTAGCAGTCTCGGTGCCACCGAACTGTGACTCGGTCTGACCGAGTTCATTAGTTTTGGTTCCAAAAGCTGCTTCGGTATCACCGAGTTTGCAAATTGGTTGATCCGAAATGCTTTGTGTGGAAAACTAAAACTAAGTTTTTGATTCATTCTTTTGCAAAGATCTCTGCATTTTGTGATGCTCATCCACTCTATCTCATCTAAAATCTATTCACAGGGTCTGCAGTCAGAGTTTGCAACATGTCTGATCAGAGTGACAGCCAGAACAAATCAAAGGAGCAGTTTCACATGAGTGAGGGCACTAGTCCCTCTAGTAGCTCTAATGAGGGTAGCAGAAGCACCCCAAGCAACTTGCCCAAGGCTGCCACTAGAGCAAGCAAGAAGAGAATTTCTGAATCTGAGGATGAAGATTATGTGGCAGAAGAGGAAGCCACTTCTAAGAAGAAGGTGCTCAAGAAAGAATATGGCTCAGCTGCAGCCACAAAGCCTGGAATGCATAAAAAGGCACCTGCAAGGAGAGTTCCTACTTCCAAGCCTAGGAAGGTTGCCACTGGAGAAACCTTGAAATTTGCCATGGAGTCTGAAGAAGAAGGAGGTGGCCAAGACAAGAAGAAAAAGAGAGTCAGAACCACTACTGCTAGAGTTCTTGGCAAACCCTCCATGAGGAGAGACTCTGAGGGAGAAGAAGAGGAAGAAGAGGTTGCTGCACCAGCACCCAAGGCACAGAAGCTTATGGGTGATGCTATAAGGTCAGGGGCTGCAACATCAAAGCCCAAAGAAGCACCCAAAACTGCTGCTAAGTCTACTGCTCCAGCTCCAAAGCCAAAACCTAAGAGGAACACTAGGAACATATCTGCTGGTGAGAAGAACAAGGCCCCAGTGCCTGATGTTGCTGCTGAAGAAGAAGAAGAAGAAGAAGAAGGACAAGTTCTCAGGAAGCTCAAGCCCAAGATTCCAGACCACAACGATGCTCACCCTGTGGCTGAGGACATGAAAATCAGGAGAGATTCAGGGCTGAGGAAATGGAGAGAGGCAGATCCATATGCTTCAAGGAGAAGAACTGCTGTTGATTACAGATTCCACACCAAGGAATAGCAAGACTTCTATGAGACAGTGCTGCTGGACAAGAAACCCATAGTGTGTGACATGAGATGGGTTGACTGGGAGTATATCAAGGAGAATGAAGAACACTATCCTAGAGTGCTTGACAGCTTCAAAGCTTGTGGAGTTGCAGACTTTGTTGGGCAGAAGCTCACAAAGTGGAATGAGGAGCTCATAATGCAATTCTACTCCACAACACATTTCTATCCAGATGGCAGGATAGTATGGATGACTGAAGGGACTAGATATCAATCTACAGTTGCAGAATGGGCTCAGTTGATCAATGCCCCTGAAGAGCAAGAAGATGACTTGGATGTCTATGCCAAGAAGAAGATGGATCACAATTCCATGTCAAACATGTACAAGGAGATCCCAGACAAAGCTCTTGAAACTTTCAAGTTTGGGTCAGTTCACTTCCTTATGTCAGGGCTGCCTACAATCAACTGGATTCTAAGGCACACTCTCTTGCCCAAGTCAGGTGATCACAAAATGATCAGAGGCCATGCAATAAACTTGCTTCACATATTTGATGTGCCACAGAAGTTCAAGGTAATGAGCCTCATAGTTGAGACCATCAAGAGGACAGCAGCTGATCAAAAGAGGAGTTGTGGATATGCCCCACAAATTCAGGAGTTGATTAACTCAAAGATGGGGACAGGCACATATCTGTTGGATAAGGAACACCTGACCATCCATCCAGATTTTGAGGACAATCAAGTTGTGATGAATGACAATGAACCATCATCTGCACAAGCTCAAGCAAAGAAGGAGAAGGCAAAGATGGAGAAAGTTGCCAGGATGCCAACTCAAGAGGAGGCATCTGAGTACTTTTTGAAGAACAAGCAGGAGCAGCTCGGTTACCTGATAGCATCAACTCTGAGAATTGAGAAAGGACTGGCCACCCTGACTCGAAACCAAGAGAGCCTGGAAAGAATCATGGAACAAAAGTTCTATGACCTAGATGTGAAAGTAACTGAGATTCAGTCTGCTGTGGAGCAACTACAGGATGATATGCAGGAGAGGAAGGGCAAGACCACAACTGATGCATTTGCCAGAGTGCCTAGAGCTCAGAGATCATCTGCAGTGCCAGTTCCTGACACCAGAGCTACTACTTCTGCACCAGCTATAGCCTCAGTTCCACCAGCTCCAGCTCCTACCCCAGCAGCTCCAACTACTTCTACTGAAGCCTTCATCCTTGGCGTCATCCGGACTCCACCACCTGAAGACCAAGCCTGAGAGTCATTTTAGTGCTATGCATTTTCTATGAACTTTTTGGTAACTTGTTGCCAAAGGGGGAGAAAAATGTATAGATCATAGGCTTCAAGAGAGAGAGTTTGCATTTGTTCTCTCTTGTCTTCTTGGTTGAACTTTATTTGCTTTTGAGTGCTTGAGATACTATGCTATTATCTGTGAGACATTGATGATCATGTGTTTGATCATAAGCTACACTTATGCTTGTTGGATGATATTATCTTACTTATCCTTACATGATCATTCACTTTGCTTGGTGATGAGTGCATATATTTAAATTTTTATCATTTTGAGCGCTCCACCAAGATGTATGTGACATGGAAGAGTAACCCATGATCCTAACTCATTGTGTATTTGCAGTCCAAAGCAAATCTTAAAATATGCACAAATTTAGGGGGATCTCTTGCTTATCACATACTTCTCAAAGCGACGATATCTTTCACTCTTATTATCATTTGTCGAAGCTTTGATCTATATGTTGTCATCAATTACCAAAAAGCGGGAGATTGAAAGTGCAACTATCCTTGGGTGGTTTTGGTAATTCCTAACAACATATAGCTCATTGAGCTAACATTATTCCAAGATTAATATTTCAGGAAAAGCTCACTGGATGGCATGGCATGGATGAGGAAAGTGGATCCCTTAAAATTATAAGGACAAAGGATTGGCTCAAGCTTCAAGATCAAGACTCTACATTTTCTATTTTAGTGATCCAAGATCACATTGAGTCTATAGGAAAAGCCAATACTATCAAGGAGGGATAAGGTGTTGTTTAATGAGCCGTTTGCTTCATGTTCTTAGTGATATGCTCCAAAATCCTCAACTACCTTCCCACATCCACATATGACCTAAATCAAAAGTCAAAGTCGGCCCCACCAATTCTTTCTATCCGGCGCCACCGAGTTTCAAATGTCATAGCCACTGCCACAAACCCTAGGCAAATCGGTTTCACCGATAGGGATCTCGGTCTCACCGAGATGGGATTTCAATTTCTCTGTTTCCCTTCGTAACGTTTCGGTCTAACCGAAGTGAGTGATCGGTCCCACCGAGATTGCAATGTAAACTCTCTGTTTCCCTTGCGTAACATTTCGGTCTCACCGAAAAGAGCGAACCGGTCCCACCGAGTTTACCTGACCAACTCTCTGGTTAGCTTATTACCAAAATCGGTCCCACCGAGTTTGTGTAAACGGTCACACCGAGATTACATTATGCCCGAACCCTAACCATATCGGTCCTACCGAGTTGCATCTCAGTCCCACCGAAAATCCTAACGGTCACTAGGTTTCCTGAATCGGTCCGACCGAGTTTAACCATTCGGTCTCACCGAGTTTGGCAGATTGTGTGCGATTACATTATGCCCGAACCCTAACCATATCGGTCCTACCGAGTTGCATCTCAGTCCCACCGAAAATCCTAACGGTCACTAGGTTTCCTGAATCGGTCCGACCGAGTTTAACCATTCGGTCTCACCGAGTTTGGCAGATTGTGTGTAACGGTTAGATTTTGTGTGAAGGCTATATATACCCATCCACCCACTCTTCATTCGTAGAGAAAGCCATCAGAACATACCTTCACTTCCAATACACATTTTCTAAGAGAGAACCACCTACACTTGTGTTGAGGTCAAGATATTCCATTCCAACCTTATGAATCTTGATCTCTAGCCTTCCCCAAGTTGCTTTCCACTCAAATATTCTTTCCACCAAATTCAAATCCTGTGAGAGAGAGAGTTGAGTGTTGGGGAGACTATCATTTGAAGCACAAGAGCAAGGAGTTCATCATCAACACACCATTTGTTATAACTTGGAGAGTGGTGTCTCCTAGATTGGCTAGGTGTCACTTGGGAGCCTCCGACAAGATTGTGGAGTTGAACCAAGGAGTTTGTAAGGGCAAGGAGATCGCCTACTTCGTGAAGATCTACCGCTAGTGAGGCAAGTCCTTCGTGGGCGACGGCCGTGATGGAATAGACAAGGTTGCTTCTTCGTGGACCCTTCGTGGGTGGAGCCCTCCGTGGACTCGCGCGACCGTTACCCTCCGCGGCTTGAAGTCTCCATCAACGTGGATGTACGATAGCACCACCTATCGGAACCACGCCAAAAACATCCGTGTCTCCAATTGCGTTTGAATCCTCCAAACCCTTCCCGTTACATTCTTGCAAGTTGCATGCTTTACTTTCCGCTGCTCATATACTCTTTTGCATGCTTGCTTGAATTGTGTGGAGATTGCTTGACTTGTGCTAAGATAGCTGAAATCTGCCAAGAACTAAAATTGGGAAAAGGCTAGATTTTTATTTGGTCAAGTAGTCTAATCACCCCTCCTCTAAACATACTTCTGATCCTATACCTTCTAACAGGCTTTGAGGTAAGTAAAGGATATGTAAAAATATTACCGCATAGACAATAGCCCCTGATGCTCTGTTTGGCGTTCGGAAAGAAAAGCCGAATAGAGGATCTAATAACACTCGCGGGAGTCTAACACAAGTAAGTCAATATGTGTATGCAGGCTTCGCTGCTGGCGTCCGCCGCACTGACTGCGGAGGTGGACGCGCTGAAGCAGAACCTCGAGCAGTCCGAGCAGGAGCTCGGGCTTGCCAAGAAGCAGCTCGAGGATAAGGAAGGTAAGAAATACCTCATTTAAATATATAAAAGGTGCAATTGCAAAAAGTGACAGGATTAACTTGGCTATTGTAGGGGCCACAACGGAGGTGGCGACCCTTAAGCAAGCGTTGTCCGAGGCCGAGAAGAGGGCAGCCATGGAGCGCACCGAGCAGGAGAAGTATGAGGCGCAGGTTGGCGAGGTGCGGCAAGAGCTCCAGGCTCTCATAAAAAAACATGAGAGTTTGGAGCTTGACTCACAGACGCGAGAGTCCGAGCTCGCGGCGGCCATTGAGAATGCCAAGTCTGCCAAGGCCGAAGCCCAGAAGGCCCTCCAGGAGGTTGAGGTGATGAAAAAGATAGCGGCGGGTAAGGCTTTCTTTATGCAAAGCAAGCATGTGAAAGTGAATTACTTGTTACTTACCCGAATCCGGAGCTCTCTAGGAGCATTCGCAGATTTGCCCCGCAGCGCATCCGATGCCGCTGCATTCTATCGAGCAGAGGAGGGCAGCTCGACAGAGAAGGTGTTCTGGTCTCACTATGCTGAGGCCAGACTCCCTGTGCCCTTGAGCGACCAGCTGAAGCAACTGGTCGAGCTCCACAAGGTGGTGTGGGACCTTGAAGAGGTGTATCTAGAGGGGGGTGATTAGACACTTAGTGCTAAAGTTGCAGTTTTTAAGCTTTTTCAGTTTAAGTGGAGTTTTAGGCACAATTTCAACATACACAATACTCCCTCCGTTCCCAAATAGTTGTCTTTCTAGTCATCTCAAATGGACTACAACATACAGATGTATGTAGACATGTTTTAGAGTATAGGTTCACTCATTTTGCTTCGTATGTAGTCACTTGTTGAAATCTCTAGAAAGACAATTATTTAGGAACGGAGGGAGTACATATCAAGCAAGCATGCAAAGAGTAAATGAGCAGCGGAAAGTAAAGCATGCAACTTGCAAGAATGTAAAGGGAAGGGTTTGGAGAATTCAAACGCAATTGGAGACAAGGATGTTTTTGTCGTGGTTCGGATAGGTGGTGCTATCCTACAACCACGTTGATGGAGACTTCAACCCACGAAGGGTAACGGTTGCGCGAGTCCACGGAGGGCTCCACCCACGAAGGGTCCACGAAGAAGCAACCTTGTCTATCCCATCATGGCCATCGCCCACGAAGGACTTGCCTCACTAGCGGTAGATCTTCACGAAGTAGGCGATCTCCTTGCCCTTAAAAACTCCTTGGTTCAACTCCACAATCTTGTCGGAGGCTCCCAAGTGACACCTAGCCAATCTAGGAGACACCACTCTCCAAGAAGTAACAAATGGTGTGTTGATGATGAACTCCTTGCTCTTGTGCTTCAAATGATAGTCTCCCCAACACTCAACTCTCTCTCACAGGATTTGGATTTGGTGGAAATAATATTTGAGTGGAAAGCAACTTGGGGAAGGCTAGAGATCAAGATTCATATGGTAGGAATGGAATATCTTGGCCTCAACACAAGGGTAGGTGGTTCTCTCTCAGAACATATGAGTTGGAAGTGTAGATGTGTTCTGATGGCTCTCTCCACGAGTGAAGAGGAGGTGGAGGGGTATATATAGCCTCCACACAAAATCTAACCGTTACACACAATTTACCAATCTCGGTGGGACCGAATCAACAAACTCGGTCGGACCGAAATAGTAAACCTAGTGATTGTTAGAGATTTTTGGTGGGACTGATATGCAACTCGGTAGGACCGATATGGTTAGGGTTAGGGCATAACGTAATCTCGGTGAGACCGATTACACAAACTCGGTGAGTCCGATTTGGTAATAAGCTAACCAGAGAGTTGGTCAGGCAAACTCGGTGGGACCGATTTGCTCTTTCGGTGAGACCGAAAAGTTACAAAAAGGAAACAGAGAGTTTGCGTTGCAATCTCGGTGGGACCGATCCGCTCTTTCGGTGAGACCGAAAAGTTACGAAAAGGAAACAGAGAAATTGCAATCCCATCTCGGTGAGACCGAGATCCCTATCGGTAGAACCGATTTGCTAGGGTTTGGCAGTGGCTTATGACATGTGAAACTTGGTGGCGCCGGATAGGAAGAATTAGTAGGACCGAGTTTGGCTTTGGGTTTAGGTCATATGTGGAAGTGGGAAAGTAGCTGAGGGTTTTGAAGCATATCATTAAGCACACCAAGCAAAAGGCTCATTAAGCAACACCTCATCCCTCCTTGATAGTATTGGCTTTTCCTATGGACTCAATGTGATCTTGGATCACTAAAATGTAAAATGAAGAGTCTTGAGCTTAAAGCTTTAGCCAATCCTTTGTCCTTAGCATTTTGAAGGAGTTCCCACATTCTTTAGTCCATGCCACTCCATTGTTGAACTTATCTGAAACATGCTAGATAGAAACGTTAGTCCAACAAGAGATATGTTGTCATTAATTACCAAAACCACCTGGGGAGCACTTGTGCTTTTAATCTCCCCCTTTTTGGTAATTGATGGCAACATACATCAAGGCTTTAGATAAAGATATAAAGAATAGCAAGTAAAGCTTTGGAAGAACATGTAACAAACATAGGCTCCCCCTACATGTATGCAATCATGTGAATATAAAATATAGAGGCATGTGAGAGCATAATCATGACAGATTAGGCAATGTGTTACATGTATCTTGGCCATATGCATCAGAGCAAAAGATTATTAAGAAGAATACCTTCATGCTCATGAGTCCTTCTTGCAAACAGTATGTACACAAGCAAGAATTCCTCATACTCATGATTCTGATGCATATACTTACCTTGTAGTCTTGAGTTGGCTTAGGATGGAATGAACCTGCACAAACAAGATTAGGTAACACAGGTACATCCACTAGCCAGAGCAAACCAAAAGAAACCACAAGAATACCAAGACTGGGATGACATGTAGAAAGTGAGTACAAGGTACCACATTGGATTAGACATGTCCCCAAGAGTAAAGGTATGCAATGACTTTGAATGATTTCTTTCCCTTAGATGTCTTGCTCCCCCTGAATCTGACATGGGATGTTGGGAGAAGATAGGGAACAGAAAATCAGAGCTGAAAGATATAAATGGATAGAACTTAATGCAAATAAGCAATCAGAGCTGAAAGACATAAATGGATAGAACTTAATGCAAATAAGCACATATGAACATGTCTTTCCCCCAAAAAGACATGTGGCATATCTCCTCTTGAACATCAAGCATCTGGGATCCTTGAGTACTCTTTCTCCCCCTTAATACTCTCTCCCTTATAGGTGATAAGCTTTGATGTGATCTCTCTCTCCCCCTTTGACATCAATTTCCAAGAAGGGCTTTCTAGAATCTGTCGAATGGGTTTGGTCCTTGAGACTCAGCACAAAGCAATGGATAAAACTATGATGCTTGTAAAGGACAAGATTCATTGAGTGGAGCTGGATCATAAGAAATATGGAACAAGTGGCAAACTATTTTTCCTGTTGTGAAATTGGTGGCACCGAGTGGCATGTTTCGGTGGTACCGAAAGGATTCGGTTGGACCGAAAACTACAACTTGGTGAAGCCGAGTTCATCACAGAGAAAAACACTTGTCACCTCAGCTCACTAGTCAAATAAGATCTCACAAAGATTTGCAATGAATTAACTGAAGGATTTGCAAGGAATTAGATGCAGAAATATGCAGAACAAGAAGCAAAAAGAAAAGAATGAAGGTTCTAGATGAAGTTTTTTTTGTTTGAAAAAGAGGGAAACAAATATGCAAGGGACAAATGCAATAATACAGAAAAGAACACAAGAGAACTTCATCTAGAGTTGGGCGGTGACATAGTCACCTATGTTAGAGTATATTGACTTAGGAGTCAAGGGAGAACACTTGATCATAGGTCATACTCATCGTTTAAGCTCAGAATGGGGTTACCATTTTTCGTTTAAGCATCTTAATGTATTCACATCTTGTGGAGTTGCTTTGACTCATGACTTGGAGTAAAGCTTCTCTAAGATGGAATAACATACCTTGGGTGGTGGTGTGGATCTTGCTCATGTAGTTGACCTTGTGTGGGTGCTCAAGGTTGATGTAGCTTATCAAGAATTTGGAGCACCACTTGGAACTTAAGTCCATTCTACCTACATGGGTTAGTTCTTGCAAGGAAGAGCACTTGTGTATCCAAGAATGAAAATCATGAAGCTCAACATAGAATTTGTCAAAGGATATGTTTGAATGGTTTTGTGCTTCCTTGTCGTCAACCACCATTGTGTAGAGACTTGGTGATGTAGAGATTGCTCAAGATGTGAGTTAGTTGCAATCTCATAGAATTAGATTCAACCAAGTACCTACATGGGTTAGATAACATGCAAGGTACAAATATATCCAAGACATAAGATAGTCATCATAAGAGATATATCATGGATTAGTCATAAGCTCATGTCTTGCATGTATCAAATGGAGTTCCTACTCCAAGTTTGAAGCATCAATGATGTTCAATTCTCCTCTCAACCTGCAAAACACTTTCTCATCAAGCGGTTTAGTGAATATATCCGCTAATTGCTTATCGGTGCGAACATGCTTAAGATCAATGTCACCCTTAGCAACATGATCTCGAATGAAATGATGACGAACTTCAATGTGCTTAGTTCGAGAATGTTGTACAGGATTATGACCAATTTTGATAGCACTTTCATTGTCACAAAGCAATGGAACATGTTTCACATAGATACCATAATCTTTAAGAGTTTGGGTCATCCAAAGTAATTAAGCACAACATGAACCAGCGGCAATGTACTCCGCTTCGGCGGTGGATAAGGATACCGAGTTTTGTTTCTTGGAAGACCAAGACACAAGAGATCTACCAAGAAATTGACAAGTACCCGAAGTGGACTTTCTATCAACCTTGTCTCCGGCATAATCCGAGTCGGAATAGCCAACAAGATCAAAAGAGGACCTCTTAGGATACCAAATGCCAAAATTTGGTGTATGGATTAAGTATCTCACTATCCTTTTCACGGTCTTAAGATGACATTCTTTAGGAGCAGCTTGATATCGTGCACACATGCATACACTGAGCATAATATCGGGACGTGAGGCACATAGGTATAACAATGAACCAATCATAGAGCGATAAACCTTTTGATCAATCGGTTCACCATGTTTGGTCAAATCATTATGTCCACTAGTAGGCATGGGTGTAGGCATACCTTTGCATTCTTGCATATTGAACTTCTTGAATAAGTCTTTGGTGTACTTCGTTTGAGAGACAAATGTACCTTCCTTAGTTTGCTTGATTTGCAAACCGAGAAAGAATTTGAGTTCACTCATCATAGACATCTCAAACTTCTTCGACATTAGCTTTCCAAACTTTTCACTAAAAATAGGGTTAGTTGAACCAAATATGATATCATCAACATAAATTTGGCATACAAATAGTTCTCCATTAACTCTTTTAGTAAAAAGTGTGGAATCGATTTTTCCAATTTCAAAACCACTTGCAATAAGGAACTTGGTCAAGCATTTATACCATGCTCTAGGAGCTTGTTTAAGACCATAAAGGGCTTTATGAAGTTTGTAAACATGATTTGGTTTCTTAGGATTGACAAAGCCGGGAGGTTGTTTGACATAAACTTCCTCCTCTATTTCACCATTTAGAAAAGCACTTTTAATGTCCATTTGGTACAAGGTGATATTATGGTGATTAGCATAGGCAAGTAAGATGCGAATGGAATCAAGTCTAGCAATGGGAGCATATGTCTCACCATAGTCCATACCTTCGACTTGTGTGTACCCTTGGGCGGCGAGACGTGCTTTGTTGCGAACCACTTGTCCATCTTCATCTTGCTTGTTGCGAAACACCCATTTGGTACCAATGATGTTGTGGTTGTTGTCGGGCTTCTGAACCAATGTCCAAACTTGGTTTCTCTCAAAGTTGTGTAGCTCTTCATGCATAGCGTTTATCCAATCCGGATCTTCCAATGCTTCTTCAACCTTCATAGGTTCAATGCTAGAAATGAATGAATAGTTTTCACAAAAGTTAGCTAAACGAGTTTTTGAGCGAGTGATTCTCCTGGTTTGAATATCATTGTAGATTTGCTCGACGGGATGATCTTTGGCAATTCTTGCTCGAACTTGTGAGAGCTTTTGCTTGGGTCTTCGTTGAACATCTTCTTCATCTTGTTCTTCTTCTTGGCCTTCTTCATTGTTGACGTTGTCGTTCTCTTGTCATGGTGGAGAAGGAGGTTGTTGATGTTCGTCTTGATGCATTTCCTCATCTTCTTCTTGGTGTGTCCCACTTGTGGATGCTTCCGTATCAATTCTTGGTTCACCTTGTCGTGAAGTAGAAGCTTCCACTTGGACGGACGAAGTACTCTCCTTCACCTCCGTTGGACGAACTTTGCCAATGGACAAGTCTTGGATTGCTTCTGAAGGGTCTTTGTCTCCTACATCAATTGGCAATTGCTCTACTTGCGAGCCATTAGATTCATCAAACTTCACATCTACCATCTCTTCAACCTTTCGGGTGAAATTGTTGTAGACACGGTAAGTGTGAGAGTTTGAGCCATAACCAAGTAGGAAACCTTCATGAGATTTAGGAGCAAACTTTGAACGACGATGCTTATCAAGAATGTAGCACTTTGAGCCGAATACTCGAAAGTATCCAACTTGGGGTTTGTTACCGGTGAGGAGCTCGTATGCCGTCTTGCCGAGTAGCTTGTGAAGATACAAGCGATTTGTTGCATGACAAGCTGTCTCAACCGCTTCTGCCCAAAAGTGCTTCGGCGTTTTGTACTCATCAAGCATCGTTCTCGCCATTTCGATGAGCGTCCGGTTCTTCCTCTCAACAACTCCATTTTGTTGAGGTGTGTATGTAGCCGAGAACTCGTGTGAGACCCCTTCTTCGTCAAGAAAGGTGTCCACATTTGTGTTCTTGAACTCCGTTCCGTTGTCACTCCGAACCTTCTTGATCTTCATGTCAAACTGATTTTGGGCCTTCCTAGCGAGGTTTTTGAAGATCTTTTGGACCTGCGATTTGTCATCGAGAAAGAACACCCACGTAAATCTTGAAAAATCATCAACTATAACTAGACCAAAAGAATTTCCACCGAGACTCTTGTAGGCATTGGGACCAAAAAGATCCATATGAAGTAGCTCGAGTGGCCTCCTTGTGGTCATAATGTTCTTCACGGGATGCCTTCCTCCAACCTGTTTACCTGCTTGACAAGCACTGCAAAGTCTATCCTTATCAAATATGACATCGTTAACTCCAAGGATATGATTTCCTTTAATAAGCTTGTCAAGGTTTCTCATGCCAACATGACCTAGTCGTCTATGCCACAACCAACCTTTTGAGGGTTTAGCGATAAAGCAAGTTATAGGTTGTGCCTTTTTAGAGAAATCGACAATGTAAAGATCACCTCTACGTATACCGGTAAAGACCATTTTATGATTGTCTCGACGAAACATTTGCAATCTACCTCAGTAAATACGACATTCAAACCGAAATCAGCAAGTCTAGATACTGAAAGTAAGTTGTAGCCGAGAGATTCAACGAGCATGACATTTTGAATGGAGCTATCGTGTGAGATGGCCACCTTACCAAGGCCAACCACCTTACCCTTTGAGTTATCACCAAAGGTGACATATTTTCGAGGGCCGTCGTTTTCAGAAAGCTCACGGAACATCTCTTCATCTCCGGTCATATGATCAGTACATCCACTGTCGAGAACCCATTCCTTTCCTCCTGACACGTATCCCCGAAGATTTGCCATGAGACCAAAATGTCTCATTGCATCATCAAGATCGAAGTCACTATCATCATCCTCATCATAGTATCCATGTTCAACATGATCTTGTGACTCATCATTTCCTAGAGAGAGTGATTCATTAGATAAATGATCATCAAAGTGGTCACTTTTATGAATTCTTATAGCTTCGGATATAATATCACTAATGATTCCAACATTTCCTTTAGCGTGCATGAGATTAGTAAGATCAAATAGACAATCACCAAAACTAGGATCACTAGAGTTCATCTTACTCAAGGCAATAGATTTATGGAGAATTTCATCTAGATTTTTCAAGGAATAATCGGGAAATCGTTCCTCAAGAAATTTCCATATATTATAGGCACAATTAAGAGTAGGTAAACTAGCAATCAAGTTTTTGGGCAATCCTCTAATGATGAGCTCAACGGTTCTAAGATTGTGAATCATGTCAATATCTTCATCTAGGGTGGGATGCATAGGATCAACATGAGGTGCACAAGGACTAGCAATATACTTGTTCAAATGATATTTATTGAAAATTACAAGCATCTCATTTTTCCACTCATGAAAATACTCTCCATCAAGAATAGGCACTCTATGTCTAAGACTCCCTAAAGTAGACACATCCATCTTCCTCCAATGGTGATTAAACCAAGGCAATGGAGACCAAAGCTCTGATACCACTTGTGGGACCTTGAAGAGGTGTGTCTAGAGGGGGGTGATTAGACACTTAGTGCTAAAGTTGCAGTTTTTAAGCTTTTTCAGTTTAAGTGGAGTTTTAGGCACAATTTCAACATACACAATACATATCAAGCAAGCATGCAAAGAGTAAATGAGCAGCGGAAAGTAAAGCATGCAACTTGCAAGAATGTAAAGGGAAGCGTTTGGAGAATTCAAACGCACTTGGAGACAAGTATGTTTTTGTCGTGGTTCGGATAGGTGGTGCTATCCTACATCCACGTTGATGGAGACTTCAACCCACGGAGGGTAACGGTTGCGCGAGTCCACGGAGGGCTCCACCCACGAAGGGTCCACGAAGAAGCAACCTTGTCTATCCCATCATGGCCATCGCCCACGAAGGACTTGCCTCACTAGCGGTAGATCTTCACGAAGTAGGCGATCTCCTTGCCCTTCAAAACTCCATGCTTCAACTCCACAATCTTGTCGGAGGCTCCCAAGTGACACCTAGCCAATCTAGGAGACACCACTCTCCAAGAAGTAACAAATGGTGTGTTGATGATGAACTCCTTGCTCTTGTGCTTCAAATGATAGTCTCCCCAACACTCAACTCTCTCTCACAGGATTTGGATTTGGTGGAAATAATATTTGAGTGGAAAGCAACTTGGGGAAGGCTAGAGATCAAGATTCATATGGTAGGAATGGAATATCTTGGCCTCAACACAAGGGTAAGTGGTTCTCTCTCAGAACATATAAGTTGGAAGTGTAGATGTGTTCTGATGGCTCTCTCCACGAGTGAAGAGGAGGTGGAGGGGTATATATAGCCTCCACACAAAATCCAACCGTTACACACAATTTACCAATCTCGGTGGGACCGAATCAACAAACTCGGTCGGACCGAAATAGTAAACCTAGTGACCGTTAGAGATTTTCGGTGGGACTGATATGCAACTCGCTAGGACCGATATGGTTAGGGTTAGGGAATAACGTAATCTCGGTGAGACCGATTACACAAACTCGGTGAGACCGATTTGGTAATAAGCTAACCAGAGAGTTGGTCAGGCAAACTCGGTGGGACCGATTTGCTCTTTCGGTGAGACCGAAAAGTTACAAAAAGGAAACAGAGAGTTTGCATTGCAATCTCGGTGGGACCGATCCGCTCTTTCGGTGAGACCGAAAAGTTACGAAAAGGAAACAGAGAAATTGCAATCCCATCTCGGTGAGACCGAGATCCCTATCGGTAGAACCGATTTGCTAGGGTTTGGCAGTGGCTTATGACATGTGAAACTTGGTGGCGCCGGATAGGAAGAATTAGTAGGACCGAGTTTGGCTTTGGGTTTAGGTCATATGTGGAAGTGGGAAAGTAGCTGAGGGTTTTGAAGCATATCATTAAGCACACCAAACAAAAGGCTCATTAAGCAACACCTCATCCCTCCTTGATAGTATTGGCTTTTCCTATGGACTCAATGTGATCTTGGATCACTAAAATGTAAAATGAAGAGTCTTGAGCTTTAAGATTTAGCCAATCCTTTCTCCTTAGCATCTTGAAGGAGTTCCCACATCCTTTAGTCCATGCCACTCCATTGTTGAACTTATCTGAAACATGCTAGATAAAAACGTTAGTCCAACAAGAGATATGTTGTCATTAATTACCAAAACTACCTGGGGAGCACTTGTGCTTTCAGGTGGCCGAACAGGCCATGAAGGGCCTCATAGTTCGGCTGTGGCCTGGAGAGGCTCTGCCTGGGAGCTACTTTGGGTTGGTGAGGCGACTGGTGGAGGCCTGTCCAAGGCTCGAAGTCATCAAGCGCTCCGTCTGCATCAAAGGTGCCCGTAGGGCGCTTGCCCATGCTAAGGTGCACTGGGGCAAGCTGGATGCGGAGAAGTTTGTGAAGGACGGGCCACCGCCGGGCAAGGAGCATCGCCACCCCGAGATGTACTATGAGGGTGTTCTAAAGGGTGCCCGCCTAATGGCGGATGAATGTTCCAGGGATGTAATTTTTCAGTAAACTCGCTTGTTTTGTCCTGTGCGCTGAAAACTTGTTCATGTGCGCTAAGCAATGCTTTTTGAATTTAAAATATTACCTTCTGTGCGGCCGTTTATCAAATTTGAGAGATGGCGAGTCGTCGGCTTCTGCCCCCATGCCACGAGTGCTGGGGTGTTCGGGATAAACATGTTGGGGAACGTTGCAGAAAACAAAAAAATTCCTACGGTTTCACCAAGATCCATCTATGAGTTCATCTAGCAACGAGTGATCGGGTGCATCTACACACCTTTGTAGATCGCGAGCAGAAGCATTCAGAGAACGGGGATGAGGTAGTCGTACACGACGTGATCCAAATCTCCGGAGATCCTAGCACCGAACGGACGGCACCTCCGCGTTCAACACACGTACGGTCAGCGTGACGTCTCCTCCTTCATGATCCAGCAAGGGGGAAGGAGAGGTTGGTGAAGATCCAGCAGCACGACGGCGTGGTGGTGGATGCAGGGCGTCACAACAGCAGGGCTTCGCCGTGCACTGCGAGAGGGAGAGGTGTAGCAGGGAGAGAGGGAGGCGCTAGGGGCTAGGGTGCGACTGCCCCTCCCTCCCCCCCCTTTATATAGGCCCCCTGGGGGGGCGCCGGCCCCTGGAGATCCCATCTCCAGAGGGGGCGGCGGTCAAGGGGGGTGGAGTGCCCCCCAAGGCAAGTGGGCGCCCCCCCCCACCCTAGGGTTCCAACCCTAGGCGCAGGGGGTGGGCCTTGGGGGGCGCACCAGCCCACTAAGGGCTGGTCCCCCCTCCCACTTCAGCCCATGGAGCCCTCCGGGATGGGTGGCCCCACCCGGTGGACCCCCGGGACCCATCTGGTGGTCCCGGTACAATACCGGTGACCCCCAGATCACTCCCGATGGCCGAAATTGTACTTCCTATATATAATTCTTCACCTACGGACCAATCCGAAACTCCTCGTGACGTCGGGGATCTCATCCGGGACTCCGAACAACATTCGGGTTACTGCATATACATATCTTCACAACCCTAGCGTCACCGAACCTTAAGTGTGTAGACCCTACGGGTTCGGGAGACATGCAAACATGACCGAGACGGCTCTCAGGCAATAACCAACAGCGGGAGCTGGATACCCATGTTGGCTCCCACATGCTCCACGATGATCTCATCGGATGAACCACGATGTCGAGGATTCAATTAATCCCGTATACAATTCCCTTTGTCAATCGGTATTTTACTTGCCCGAGATTCGATCGTCGGTATCCCAATACCTCGTTCAATCTCGTTACCGACAAGTCAATTTACTCTTACCGTAATGCATGATCCCGTGATCAACCACTTTGATCACATTGAGCTCATTATGATGATGCATTACCGAGTGGGCCCGGTGATACCTCTCTGTCATGCGGAGTGACAAATCCTAGTCTCGATCCGTGTCAACCCAACAGACACTTTCGGAGATACCCGTAGTATACCTTTATAGTCACCCAGTTACGTTGTGACGTTTGGTATACCCAAAGCACTCCTACGGTATCCGGGAGTTACACGATCTCATGGTCTAAGGAAAGGATACTTGACATTGGAAAACTCTAGCAAACGAACTATATGATCTTGTGCTATGTTTAGGATTGGGTCTTGTCCATCACATCATTCTCCTAATGATGTGATCTCGTTATCAATGACATCCAATGTCCATAGTCAGGAAACCATGACTATCTGTTGATCAACGAGCTAGTCAACTAGAGGCTTACTAGGGACATGTTGGTGTCTATTATTCACACATGTATTACGATTTCCGGATAACACAATTATAGCATGAATAAAGACAATTATCATGAACAAGGAAATATAATAATAATGCTTTTATTATTGCCTCTAGGGCATATTTCCAACAGTCTCCCACTTGCACTAGAGTCAATAATCTAGTTACATTGTGATGAATCGAACACCCATGGAATTCTGGTGTTGATCATGTTTTGCTCTAGGGAGATGTTTAGTCAACGGATCTGCTACATTCAGGTCCGTATGCACTTTACAAATATCTATGTCTCCATCTTGAACATTTTCACGAATGGAGTTGAAGCGACGCTTGATGTGCCTGGTCTTCTTGTGAAACCTGGGCTCCTTGGCAAGTGCAATAGCTCCAGTGTTGTCACAGAAGAGTTTGATTGGCCCCGACGCATTGGGTATGACTCCGAGGTCGGTGATGAACTCCTTCACCCAAATTGCTTCATGTGCTGCCTCCGAGGCTGCCATGTACTCCGCTTCACATGTAGATCCCGCCACGACGCTCTGCTTGCAACTGCACCAGCTTACTGCCCCACCATTCAAAATATACACGTATCCGGTTTGTGACTTAGAGTCATCCAAATCTGTATCGAAGCTAGCGTCGACGTAACCCTTTACGACGAGCTCTTCGTCACCTCCATAAACGAGAAACATTTCCTTAGTCCTTTTCAGGTACTTCAGGATATTCTTGACCGCTGTCTAGTGTTCCTTGCCGGGATTACTTTGGTACCTTCCTACCAAACTTACGGCAAGGTTTACATCAGGTCTGGTACACAGCATGGCATACATAATAGAACCTATGGCTGAGGCATAGGGGATGACACTCATCTCTTCTATATCTTCTGCCGTGGTCGGACATTGAGCTGAGCTCAATTTCACACCTTGTAACACAGGTAAGAACCCCTTCTTAGATTGATCCATATTGAACTTCTTCAATATCTTATCAAGGTATGTGCTTTGTGAAAGACCTATGAGGCATCTTGATCTATCTCTATAGATCTTGATGCCTAATATATAAGCAGCTTCTCCAAGGTCCTTCATTGAAAAACTTCTATTCAAGTAGGCCTTAATGCTGTCCAAGAGTTCTACATCATTTCCCATCAAAAGTGTGTCATCTACATATAATATGAGAAATGCTACAGAGCTCCCACTCACTTTCTTGTAAACACAGGCTTCTCCATAAGTCTGCGTAAATCCAAACGCTTTGATCATCTCATCAAAGCGAATGTTCCAACTCCGAGATGCTTGGACCAGCCCATAAATCGAGCGTTGGAGCTTGCACACCTTGTCAGCATTCTTAGGATCGACAAAACCTTCCGGCTGCATCATATACAATTCTTCCTTAAGGAAACCATTAAGGAATGTCGTTTTGACGTCCATTTGCCATATTTCATAATCGTAGAATGCGGCAATTGCTAACATGATTCGTACGGACTTCAGCTTCGCTACCGGTGAGAAAGTCTCATCGTAGTCAACCCCTTGAACTTGTCGATAACCCTTAGCGACAAGCCGAGCTTTATAGATGGTCACATTACCATCCGCGTCTGTCTTCTTCTTAAAGATCCATTTATTTTCTATGGCTCGCCGCTCAACGGGCAAGTCAGTCAAAGTCCATACTTCGTTTTCATACATGGATCCTATCTCGGATTTCATGGCTTCCAGCCATTTGTCGGAATCCGGGCCCGCCATCACTTCTTCATAGTTCGAAGGTTCACCGTTGTCTAACAACATGATTTCCAAGACAGGGTTGCCGTACCACTCTGGTGCGGAACGTGTCCTTGTGGACCTACGAATTTCAGTAGAAGCTTGATCAGAAGCATCTTGATCATCATCATTAATTTCCTCTCTAGTCGGTGCAGGCACCTCAGAAACGTTTTCTTGAGTTGCGCCTTTTTCCGGTTCAAGAGGTAACACTTCATCAAGTTCTACTTTCCTCCCACTTACTTCTTTCGAGAGAAACTCCTTCTCTAGAAAGGATCCATTCTTGGCAACAAAGATCTTGCCTTCGGATCCGAGGTAGAAGGTATACCCAAGAGTTTCTTTAGGGTATCCTATGAAGACGCATTTTCCGACTTGGGTTCGAGCTTTTCAGGTTGAAGTTTCTTGACATAAGCATCGCATCCCCAAACTTTTAGAAACGACAGCTTAGGTTTCTTCCCAAACCATAATTCATACGGTGTCGTCTCAACGGATTTCGACGGAGCCCTATTTAAAGTGAATGCGGCAGTCTCTAAAGCATAGCCCCAAAAAAGATAGCGGTAAATCGGTAAGAGACATCATAGATCGCACCATATCTAATAGAGTGCGATTACGACGTTCGGACACACCATTACGCTGAGGTGTTCCAGGCGGCGTGAGTTGTGAAACTATTCCACATTTTCTTAAGTGTGTGCCAAATTCGTGACTCAAGTATTCTCCTCCACGATCTGATCGTAGAAACTTTATTTTTCTGTCACGTTGATTTTCAACCTCACTCTGAAATTCCTTGAACTTTTCAAAGGTCTCAGACTTGTGTTTCATTAAGTAGATATACCCATATCTACTCAGGTCATCAGTGAGAGTGAGAACATAACGATAGCCACCGCGAGCCTCAACACTCATTGGACCGCACACATCAGTATGTATGATTTCCAATAAGTTGGTTGCTCGCTCCATTGTTCCTGAGAACGGAGTCTTGGTCATTTTACCCATGAGGCATGGTTCGCACGTGTCAAATGATTCATAATCAAGAGACTCTAAAAGTCCATCTGCATGGAGCTTCTTCATGCGTTTGACACCTATGTGACCAAGGCGGCAGTGCCACAAATATGTGGGACTCTTGTTATCAACTTTAACTCTTTTGGTATTCACACTATGAATATGTGTATCATCACGTACGAGATTCATTAAGAACAAACCATTAACCATCGGAGCATGACCATAAAACATATCTCTCATATAAATAGAACAACCATTATTCTCGGATTTAAATGAGTAGCCATCTCGAATTAAACGAGATCCAGACACAATGTTCATGCTCAAACTTGGCACTAAATAACAATTATTGAGGTTTAAAACTAATCCCGTAGGTAAATGTAGAGGTAGCGTGCCGACGGCGATCACATCGACCTTGGAACCATTCCCGACGCGCATCGTCACCTCGTCCTTCGCCAGTCTCCGTTTATTCCGCAGCTCCTGCTTTGAGTTACAAATGTGAGCAACTGCACCGGTATCAAATACCCAAGAGCTACTACGAGTACTGGTAAGGTACACATCAATTACATGTATATCACATATACCTTTTGTTTTGCCGGCCTTCTTGTCCGCTAAGTATTTGGGGCAGTTCCGCTTCCAGTGACCACTTCCCTTGCAATAAAAGCACTCAGTCTCGGGCTTGGGTCCATTCTTTGGCTTCTTCCTGGCAGCTTGCTTGCCGGGCGCGGCAACTTCCTTGCCGTCCTTCTTGAAGTTCTTTTTACCCTTGCCCTTCTTGAACTTAGTGGTTTTATTCACCATCAACACTTGATGTTCCTTCTTGACTTCTACCTCTGCTGATTTCAGCATAGCAAATACCTCAGGAATGGTCTTTTCCATCCCCTGCATATTGAAGTTCATCACAAAGCTCTTGTAGCTTGGTGGAAGCGACTGGAGGATTCTGTCAATGACCGCGTCGTCCGGGAAATTAACTCCCAGCTGAGTTAAGCGGTTATGTAACCCAGACATAGTGAGTATGTGCTTACTGACAGAACTATTTTCCTCCATCTTACAGCTAAAGAATTTGTCGGAGACTTCATATCTCTCGACCCGGGCATGAGCTTGGAAAACCATTTTCAGCTCTTCGAACATCTCATATGCTCCGTGTCTCTCAAAACGCTTTTGGAGCCTCGGCTCTAAGCTGTAAAGCATGCCGCACTGAACGAAGGAGTAGTCATCGGAACGTGCCTGCCAAGCGTTCATAACGTCTTGTTCTGCAGGGAGAATAGGTGCGTCACCCAGCGGTGCTCGTAGGACATAATCTTTCTTGGAAGCTATGAGGATGATCCTCAGGTTCCGGACCCAGTCCGTATAGTTGCTGTCATCGTCTTTCGGCTTGGTTTTCTCTAGGAACGCGTTGAAGTTGAGGACTACGTTGGCCATTTGATCTACAAGACATATTGTAAATATTTTAGACTAATTTCATGATAATAAAGTTCATCTAATCAAATTATTTAATGAACTCCCACTTAGATAGACATCCCTCTTCTAGTCATCTAAGTATAACATGATCCGAGTCAACTAGGCCGTGTCCAATCATCACGTGAGACGGACTAGTCAACATCGGTGAACATCTTCATGTTGATCGTATCTTCTATACGACTCATGCTCGACCTTTCGGTCTTCTGTGTTCCGAGGCCATGTCTGTACATGCTAGGCTCGTCAAGTCAACCTAAGTGTTTGCATGTGTAAATCTGTCTTACACCCGTTGTATGTGAACGTTAGAATCTATCACACCCGATCATCACGTGGTGCTTCAAAACAACGAACTGTCACAACGGTGCACAGTTAGGGGGAACACTTCTTGAAATTATTATGAGGGATCATCTTATTTACTACCGTTGTTCTAAGTAAACAAGATGCAAAACATGATAAACATCACATGCAATCAAATAATAAACGTGACATGATATGGCCAATATCACATAGCTCCTTTGATCTCCATCTTGGGGCTCCATGATCATCTTTGTCACCGGCTTGACACCATGATCTCCATCATCGTGTCTCCATGAAGTTGCTCACCAACTATTACTTCTACTACTATGGCTAACGCGTTTAGAAATAAAGTAAAGTAATTTATATGGTGATTCTTGATGACACGCAGGTCATACAAAAATAAAGACAACTCCTATGGCTCCTGCCGGTTATCATACTCATCGACATGCAAGTCGTGATTCCTATTACAATAGAATGAACATCTCATACATCACATATAGATCATTCATCATTCATCACAACTTTGGCCATATCATATCACAAAGCACTTGCTGCAAAAACAAGTTAGACGTCCTCTAATTGTTGTTGCAAGTTTTACGTGGCTGAATTAGGGTTCTAGCAAGAACGTTTTCTTACCTACGTGAAAGCCACAACGTGATTTGTCAACTTCTATTTACCCTTCATAAGGACCCTTCTCATCGAATCCGCTCCAACTAAAGTGGGAGAGACAGACACCCGCCAGCCACCTTATGCAACTAGTGCATGTTAGTCGGTGGAAGCGGTCTCACGTAAGTGTACGTGTAAGGTTGGTCCGGGCCGCTTCATCCCACAATACCGCTGAAGCAACATAATACTAGTAGCGGCAAGAAAGTTGACAAATCTACGCCCACAACAAATTGTGTTCTACTTGCGCAAGAAGAACTACGCATAGACCTAGCTCTGATACCACTGTTGGGGAACGTTGCAGAAAACAAAAATTTTCCTACGGTTTCACCAAGATCCATCTATGAGTTCATCTAGCAACGAGTGATCGGATGCATCTACATACCTTTGTAGATCGCGAGCGGAAGCGTTCAGAGAACGGGGATGAGGTAGTCGTACACGACGTGATCCAAATCACCGGAGATCCTAGCACCGAACGGACGGCACCTCCGCGTTCAACACACGTACGGTCAGTGTGACGTCTCCTCCTTCTTGATCCAGCAAGGGGGAGGAGAGGTTGATGAAGATCCAGCAGCACGACGGCGTGGTGGTGGATGCAGGGCGTCACAACAACAGGGCTTCATCGTGCACTGCGAGAGGGAGAGGTGTAGCAGGGAGAGAGGGAGGCGCCAGGGGCTAGGGTGCGGCTGCCCCTCCCTCCCCCCTTTATATAGGCCCCCTGGGGGGGCCTGGAGATCCCATCTCCATAGGGGGCGGCGGTCAAGGGGGGTGGAGTGCCCCCCAAGGCAAGTGGGCGCCCCCCCACCCTAGGGTTCCAACCCTAGGCGCAGGGGGTGGGCCTTGGGGGGCGCACCAGCCCACTAAGGGCTGGTCCCCCCTCCCACTTCAGCCCATGGGGCCCTCCGGGATGGGTGGCCCCACCCGGTGGACCCCCGGGACCCATCTGGTGGTCCCGGTACAATACCGGTGACCCCCAGATCACTCCCGATGGCCGAAACTATACTTCCTATATATAATTCTTCACCTTCGGACCAATCCGGAACTCCTCGTGACGTCGAGGATCTCATCCGGGACTCCAAACAACATTCGGGTTACTGCATATACATATCTTCACAACCCTAGCGTCACCGAACCTTAAGTGTGTAGACCCTACGGGTTCGGGAGACATGCAGACATGACCGAGACGACTCTCGGGCAATAACCAACAGCGAGATCTGGATACCAATGTTGGCTCCCACATGCTCCACGATGATCTCATCGGATGAACCACGATGTCGAGGATTCAATTAATACCGTATACAATTCCCTTTGTCAATCGGTATTTTACTTGCCCGAGATTCGATGTCGGTATCCCAATACCTCGTTCAATCTCGTTACCGACAAGTCACTTTACTCGTAACGTAATGCATTCCCGTGATCAACCACTTTGATCACATTGAGCTCATTATGATGATGCATTACCGAGTGGGCCCGGTGATACCTCTCCGTCATGCGGAGTGACAAATCCCAGTCTCGATCCGTGTCAACCCAACAGACACTTTCGGAGATACCCGTAGTATACCTTTATAGTCACCCAGTTACGTTGTGACGTTTGGTATACCCAAAGCACTCCTACGGTATCCGGGAGTTACACGATCTCATGGTCTAAGGAAAGGATACTTGACATTGGAAAACTCTAGCAAACGAACTATACGATCCTGTGCTATGTTTAGGATTGGGTCTTGTCCATCACATCATTCTCCTAATGATGTGATCTCGTTATCAATGACATCCAGTGTCCATAGTCAGGAAACCATGACTATCTGTTGATCAACGAGCTAGTCAACTAGAGGCTTACTAGGGACATGTTGGTGTCTATTATTCACACATGTATTACGATTTCCGGATAACACAATTATAGCATGAATAAAGACAATTATCATGAACAAGGAAATATAATAATAATGCTTTTATTATTGCCTCTAGGGCATATTTCCAACAAAACTTGAGCGCTCTTTTTCCCATTCTTGGGTCCTTTGAGGGAGGCGCTCAACACAACGAACAAGGCAATCGGACTATAATGCTTGAACACTCTCACTTAGCCATAGAATTCTATAATTTTAGATTTCGGCGAAGCCCCTAGTGTTCGGAAGACCGAGTTCGGGGCGCTATCCACGCCTAGGCCGGACAAAGCCGACTCCTCGCTCTAAGCAGCATAAGTCTTTAGGGACTCGAAAACCTCTCGAACAGCGACCAGCTCTCGCCTCATCATGACGGTCAGTTTTAGCTTTCTCTACTGAGGTGCTTAGCCCAGCTCAACTGGGGCACAATCGCAGTAGTTCTCCTAGCACTACCTTAGCCGATACAACGGAACGTAAGGTACCAAAAAATAGGAGCCGGGCAAACCCAACTATTGACCCAAGACATGATTCGGAGTCGATGCATATAATGCTATAAGTTCGGGGTGCCGCACTTGTGAAAGTGTTCGGACTTCTCACACCGTGTTGTGGGGTACTTAAGCCCCTGGCGTATTGGTTGTACCAAAGTCTACGGGTGCAACGTGTCATTAATGAACATATATCTATACCTACTAATAAAGCAAGGTGCGTTTCTCCAAGTTTTTCATCCGTTCACCACCGAAAAGATTCTTGTTATATCCAAGGTGGTACTAAATTTTTGTGCGTCCATCTGTTAGAAGAGAAAAACAGTTTTGTTCCAAAATTTGTACGTGCCGCACATGCTTCGGCCCAGGAAAGCAAGCCCGTTTCTTTCCCGCCCGTTCATGTGAAAAAACATTATTTACCGCACAGTTCGGCAAATAGTTAAAATTACGCACATGGCGCCAAAATTGGGTCCACCCGTTTTCGTTTTTTCTCTATTCTGTTTCTGTTTTCATTTTCCTTTTTTATTTTATTCTTCTTTTTTATATTTTTCTTTCCAAGTTTATTTTCTTTTTTATTTTTCTATTTTTCATTTTTTTTCAGAATTCAATTTTTTGTTTAAATTTTCGTAAAATCAGCAGAATTCAAAATTTTGCACCAATTTTTTAAATATCTTTGGATCTTTAATTTTTTTATACTCATTCCATTTTTTTCAAAACTAAAAAATGTTCGAATTTTTCAAAAAGTCTTAACATTTTCCAAAGATATTCGAAAATATTCATGCTTATTGAAGTGTTCACAAATTTAAAGTATTGTTTGTGTTTGAAAAACACGTTTAAAAAATTGTTTTCAATGTTCAAAACATGTTTCCATTTTCACAAATTAAAAAAATGTTTTCTTAAAAGTGGTTCGTGTTTTCAAAATATGTTTGTGAATTTTAAAAAACCATTTCAAGTTTTGTGCATATTTTCCCTAATTTAATGAAATTTTCAAAAACAATGCTCGCATTTTTAGAAAAAGTATCAGGATTTAAAAGATTGTTCATATTTCGAAGAATAATCATAATTTCATAATTTTTACTTTATTTTTTGAAAATCTCAAAAAAGATAAAACAATGGAAAAATGTTTCGAATGTTACGCTACATTATGTTCTTAAACATTCGTTTCGCCCATTTTTTACCGGGACCTATTTGTTCGAATGGCTATCTGCACGTGTTCGAGATATTGAGGTCATGAGTCTAATCTTTCAACTCAGCGATTGTTTTGGATTTTTATTCGTGTCTTACAAACACACGCCATTTGGTTAACTGCCAGTGGCCTAACCCGGTCGCGAACTGTTGTGCATTCCACTTGGCATTCGACGATAAAAGAGAACATGTTGGTTGGCTATAATTAAAAGAAATTGTAGGCACATGCCAATAAAAGAGGATATGTTGGTTTGGCTCTGATTAAAAAAATGTAGGCAAGTAAGCGCTGAAATAATTAAAGAACATAAACCATGGTAAAGCAGAGATTACCTGGTTATGCGCCGATTATGGCAATGAAATGTGATTCACTAAATTAGTAATCCATCCGGTTACGCCATCGTATGAGAGTATCGTCGAAACAACTATGCCCCGAAGGTCACCGTGCAGCCACAAAATGAGGAGGCAACCATAACCTAAACACGGAGGCGGACCTGGAGGAAAAAAAGGCATGAGTTGAGTGGTGCCCACCACACCAACCAACCCCACCACTATGAAGATCTTGCGGGCCAAACATAACCCGTGGGAACACCGCAACTCCTCGCTATGTCGCCCCACCGCCGCGGAGACCATTTTGATGGACACATCAATTACCTCTCTCGATGCTTCTTGCAGAAATATCTCCCGTTGCAACGCACGGGCATATGTGCTAGTTTTTAAAAAAAGAGTAGTATAATAATAGACAAAAGCTATGCATTGTTTATTTGAAAAAAGATGCAGTCAAAGCAGAACGATACAAATAGTGTGATAAGCAAAAGGTGGGACTATTTAACATGTCCTTTCCAGGGGCGGGCTGCGGAATGATATGCAAAACAGGTATACTGCTCGTTATAGAGGCCACCTAAGAGTTCCATAGTGCGGCGTGGCTTTCTGCTTCCCTGGTTCTTGCATCATTTGTGCGGCAATTGTACTGCCGGTTAGGCCTTCCGAAGAATGGAGTCCTGAAAGTAAGATAAAAGTAAGAAATCGGCAGCCTCTAGTGCAGTTTAAGCCGTGTTTTGGGCGTGCCGTGATGGTGCCCCTCCCCCTGTGCCCATGGTATTTCCAGAGCGTAGTTATGTACGTGCAGCACTGGTTTCACAATTTCGCGACGGCTGGGGTTAGGGCCGCATTGCTACGCCTGCTCGAAACGTGCCAAGCGGTCTTGCTGTAGGTTACTACGGGCGCGCTTGACGGTGTCCAGACGTTTAATGGCCGGACTGGAGAATTGCCTTGAGAGGCTGCTTTGTACTTCCGCTGCGAGAGCCGCCGTATGCTCCTCCGTATGGAGAGAGCGTTCAGTGTTTCCATTGACCGTAATGACTCCTCGAGGGCCTGGCATCTTGAGCTTGAGGTATGCGTAATGCGGTACCGCATTGAACTTGGCAAATGTGGTTCGCCCGAGCAGTGCGTGATAGCCACTGCGGAACGGGACTATGTCAAAGATTAACTCCTCGCTTCATAAATTATCCGGAGATCCGAAGACCACTTCAAGTGTGACTGAGCCTGTACAGTTGGCCTCTACACCTGGTATGACGCCTTTAAAGGTCGTTTAAGTGGGTTTAATCCTCGAAGGATCGATGCCCATTTTATGCACTGTGTCCTGATAAAGCAGGTTCAGGCTGCTGCCGCCGTCCATGAGGACTCTAGTAAGGTGAAATCCGTCAACAATTGGGTCTAGAACCAATGCGGCGAATCCGCCGTGACGTATGCTAGTGGGGTGGTCCCTTCGATCAAAAGTGATCGGGCAGGACGACCATGGGTTGAACTTCAGGGCGACTGGCTCCATCGCGTATACGTCCCTTAACGCACGCTTCCGCTCCCTCTTGGGGATGTGGGTTGTGTATATCATGTTCACCGTCCGCACTTGTGGGGGGAATCCCTTCTGTCCACTACAGTTCGGCGGCCAGGGCTCCTCCTCGTCGTCGCTATGTAGACCCTGGTCTCTGTTTTTGGCTTTTAATTTGCCGGCCTGCTTGAACACCCAACAATCCCTGTTGGTGTGATTGGCTGGCTTTTCGGGGGTGCCATGTATCTGGCACGAGCGGTCGAGTATTCGGTCCAAACTGGACGGGCCCGGACTATTTCTCTTGAATGGCTTTTTCCGCTGACCGGGTTTAGAGCCTCTGAATCCGGCATTAACTGCCGTATCCTCAGCATTGTCGTCGTTAATGCGGCGCTTGTGCTTGTTGCGACGCGACCTGGCACTATTGTCCTTGGTATCCGAATTACCAGGGCTCTTGGTTAAGTTATTGCTACGAGCCAGCCATCTGTCTTCTCCCGTGCAAAAGCGGGTCATGAGTGTCGTGAGGGCTGCCATAGATTTAGGCTTTTCCTGTCGAAGGTGTCGGGCAAGCCACTTGTCGCGGATATTATGCTTGAAGGCCGCTAGGGCCTCTGCGTCCGAACAGTCGACGATTTGATTTTTCTTGGTTAGGAACCGTGTCCAGAATTGCCTGGCCGATTCCTCTGGCTGCTGAATTATGTGGCTTAGGTCATCGGCGTCTGGTGGTCGCACATAAGTGCCGTGGAAATTGTCGAGGAATGCGGCTTCCAGGTCCTCCCAACAACCAATTGATTCTGCTAGCAAGTTGTTAAGCCAATGCCAAGCTGGTCCTTTAAGCTTTAGTGGGAGGTATTTGATGGCGTGTAGGTCATCACCGCGGGCCATGTGGATATGAAGGAGATAGTCCTCGATCCATACAGCAGGAACTGTTGTGCCATCGTATGATTCGATGTTCACGGGTTTGAAACCCTCGGGGATTTGATGATCCATTACTTCATCTGTGAAGCATAGTGGGTGTGTGGCACCTCTGTATTGAGCTATATCACGACGTAGCTCAAACGATTTTTGTCTACTGTGTTCGGCCTGGCCGGATTTACTGTATTCGCTGTGACGATTATCATCTCGTGCCGTGGGGCGCCCACGCGATCCGTAGATCGACCTTGTTTGATTTGCCTTGTCCTCCAATATATCTCGCAGGTCTGGTGCATTTCCCCGTGCCTTGGTATTTTTAAAGCGGCGCTGGGGTGCGGCTTGAGTGGAGGGCCGAGAGGCCTCTCTGTTGCGGCCACGAGGTGGCCGGTCGGCCGCATCATGCGCTGGTGATGTGGGTGCTTCCTCCTCTAATCGGGGTAGCAACCTGTGCTTTGGGTAGCTTTTGGAGGGGCGTTCAAGTTCATACTCTTCGTCCATTTGTCGGCTAGCAAGTCTTGATCAGCTCTAAGCTGCAGCTGTTTTTTCTTGAGGCTGCTCGTCGTGGCCATAAGCTGCGTTTGAAGCGCTCTTGTTCGACGGGATCCTCAGGCACGAAAAATTCGTCGTCGTCGAGGCTTGCCTCGTCTTCGGAGGGAGGCATGTAATTATCGTCCTCGACCTCTCTGTCTGCCGCTCTCTCATGAGGGTTGGCTTCTCCATCCTCCTGTGCTAAGTTTTGCTGGAGGGGGTTTTCTTCGGCACTGTCCGGAGTGTTATTATCTCCCGTGCCGGAATCACCATTTTTGCTTTGGCGGGATTTAGAGCGGCGCCGCTGACGCCGGCGCTTAGGCTGTTTCTTGGAGGGGTCATCCTCCGTTGTTCCATCGCCATCGCCTTCTTTTGGGGTGTCCACCATGTATATGTCATATGACGAGGTGGCTTTCCAGTGCCCTATAGGCGCTGGTTCCTGATAGTCTCCTGCATCGGCGTCCATACCGTCGATGTCTTCGGAGTCGTAGTCGAGCATGTCCGTTAAATCATCGATAGTGGCTACAAAGTGGGTGGTGGGTGGGCTATGAATTTCTTCATCATCTGCATCCCAACCTTGCTGACCGTAGTCCGGCCAGGGTTCTCCTGATAAAGAGAGAGACTTTAGTGAATTCAGAATATAGCCAAAGGGAGAGTGCTGAAAGATGTCTGCGGCGGTGAACTCCATAATCGGCTCCCAATCGGGTTCGACCGGCAGGGGCGCGGGGGGCTCGGAGTCCGGAGAGGAGTCCGGCACCTTGGAGTCACGGGCTTCGCAAGGGACAAAGCTGGTGTTCGGCTCGATCACCGTAGAGATTTCGGCCTTCGAGGTGGCGTCAAACCACCAGTCCTCGATCGGCGCAATCGGCTCCAAACTAAGGGTCGGAGCTGATGCGGGCGCGGCCTCCAGGACACTGTTCAGCGGCAGAGCTAAATCATACCTTTCGTGACAGTGCGGTGCGCTCGGTTGTGGCTCGAATCCATCGAAGATCAAGTCCCCGCGGATGTCAGCCGTGTAGTTCAGACTTCCGAATCTGACCTGATGGCCAGGGGCATAACTTTCAATCTGCTCCAGATGGCCAAGCGAATTGGCCCGCAGTGCAAAGCCACCGAATACGAAGATCTGTCTGTGGAGAAAAGTCTCACCCTGGACCGCATCGCTGCTGATGATCGGAGGAGCCATCGGGCCTAAAAGTGATGGCACAGAGGAACTGTCAATGAAAGCACCAATGTCGGTGTCAAAACCGGCGGATCTCGGGTAGGGGGTCCCGAACTGTGCGTCTAGGCGGATGGTAACAGGAGACAAGGGACACGACATTTTTACCCAGGTTCGGGCCCTCTCGATGGAGGTAAAACCCTACTCCTGCTTGATTAATATTGATGATATGGGTAGTACAAGAGTAGATCTACCACGAGATCAAGGGGGCTAAACCCTAGAAGCTAGCCTATGGTATGATTGTTGTTCTTGTTGTGTCCTACGGACTAAAACCCTCCGGCTTATATAGACACGGGAGAGGGCTAGGGTTACGCAGAGTCGGTTACAATGGTAGAAGATCTACATATCCGTATTGCCAAGCTTGCCTTCCACGCCAAGGAAAGTCCCTTCCGGACACGGGACGAAGTCTTCAATCTTGTATCTTCATAGTCCAGGAGTCCGGCCGAAGGTATAGTCCGGCTATCCGAACACCCCCTAATCCAGGACTCCCTCAAGGATCCCGTGGTGTGGAGGGCTGGATGAACAGTAGACGGTGGAGGGGTGCCCGTGGAGGGGTGGTTGAACAGGACCCCGTGGTGTGGAGGGCTGGATGAACAGTAGACGGTGGAGGGGTGCCCGTGGAGGGGTGGTTGAACAGTAGCCGGTGGAGTAGCGCGTGGTGGAGGCTGGATGAACAGGAGCCCGTGGAGGCTGGAGGAGGTCGACGGTAGCCCGTGGAGGCTGGAGGAGGTCGACGGTGGAGATGAACAGTATCCCGTGGAGTCCCGTTTTGCGGTACGCCACACCCCTCCCGATGAACAGGACCCCCGTTCCGACCGTAGGAGGTCCGTTTCGTCCGTTTTGCGGTACGCCACACCCCTCCCGATCAACAAGACCCCTGTTTTGACCGTAGGAGGTCCGTTTCGTCCGTTTTGCGGTACGCCACACCCCTCCCGATCAACAGGACCCCGTTTCAACCGTAGGAGGTCCGTTTCCTCCGTTTTGCGGTACGCCACACCCCTCCCGATCAACAGGACCCCCGTTTCGACCGTAGGAGGTCCGTTTCCTCCGTTTTGCAATACGCCACACTCCTCCCGATCAACAGGACCCCCGTTTCGACCGTAGGAGGTCCGTTTCCTCCGTTTTGCAGTACGCTACACCCCTCCCCATGAACACGACGCATTTCGTTGCCTCCCCATGAACACGACGCATTCCGTTGCCTCCCCATGAACACGACAATGACGTTGTTTCTCCGTTCCGACCCAGCCATGTACACGAGCCCTCGCTGTACGTATGCGCGAGTAGGCGTTCGAGACCCTACCCGTATGTACGTACATGGCCGTATTTTCTTTCTTGCACCCTGGCCGGTGTACGTACATGTACATGCTACGTGCGTGCCTCTACTACGACACGTACGCGCCTCTACTACGACACGTGCGCACCTCTACATCGACCAGTATATATGTACGTACACATTCGCGACCAGAATGACAATGCTACGTACGCTTCGACCAGGTGGGTCCCGACTGTCAGGCACTTCCTTGCCTGCGAAGATGTAGCTGGTGAGTCCCAGCAGTCAGGGGGGCGAATCGGTTTGGTTTTTTTTGCCCGGACGCACTTCCTTGCGTGCGAAGATGTAGCTGGTGGGTCCCAGCAGTCAGGGGGCGAATCATTTTTTTTTGCACGGACGCACTTCCTTGCATGCAAAGGTGTAGCTGGTGGGTCCCAACAGTCAGGGGGGAATTTCGTGAAATACGGTGGCCCGTCTGGTGGGTCCCTGCTGTCAGGTGGAGGAATCATTATTTTCCGTGTAATAAGGAGGCACTTCCTTGCTGCCGCCGTGGACCCAGCTGTCAGCCTCTCCACGTATAGTCCACGTCCGATGGAAGTCGTTCCTTGACCACGTTGACCACGCCGCGCCGAGAGCACCAGTGTGGTGGACGATGGCGAGGCCTAGGAAGGGGACGACGCGGAGCCGGTGAAGACGTGGCAGTGGATGCCCACACGGAGAGGAGTATGAGGGTTCACTCGTTCGGCTGCGGTGTGAGGCTGCCGTCGCCGTAGGGCCTGGCCAGCGGTGGGAATAGTAGGGGCGGTGAGGCCTCCTCAGCAGCACAGTCAGCCACGGGAGGCAGGAGCAGGAGGCACGACCGACGCTGCTTTGGGCGGCTAGAGCAACAAGACCAGAGGTTGAAGAAGCACTACGGCCGTTGGATGGACATCGTACGGTCACTGGAGCTAGAATCGTTCATATTGACTAAGTTGACAAAGCCCTCCGTCCCCGTCAACTTAGTAGGCCCAGAAGTCAGCCTCCCACCAAGGCGGGTCCTAGCTAGCAGGGGGAGTATTCATTTTTTTGTGCGTAATAAGGAGGCACTTCCGGTGGGTCCGAGCTGACAGCGGGGGGAACGTTTTTTCGCGAAATACAGTGGCCCGTCCAGTGGGTCCCAGTAGTCAGGGGGAAACGTTTTTTTCGTGAAATAAGGTGGCCCGTCCGGTGGGTGCCCGCTGTCAGGTGGAGGAATAATTATTTTGCGCGTAATAAGGAGGCACTTCCTTGCGGCCGCCGTGGACCCAGCTGTCAGCCTCTCCACGTACAGTACTCTTCCGATGGAAGTTGGTCGTTGACCACGTTGACCACGCCGCGCCGAGAGCACCAGGGCGGTGGACGGCGGCGAGGCCTGGGAAGGGGACGACGCGGAGCCGGGGAAGACACAGCAGCGGAAACCCGCGCGGAGAGGAGTACGAGGGTTCACTGGTTCGGCTGCGGTGTGAGGTTGTCGTCGTCGCAGAATAACAGGGGGTGTGGGTGAGTGGAGGGTTGGCCTGGCCAACGGTGGGAGTAGTATGGGGGCGGTGAGGCCTCCGCGGCAGCACAGCCGGCCACGGGAGGCAGGAGCAGGTGGCACGACCGGCGCTGCTTTGGGCGGCTAGACCAAGCAGACCAGAGGTTGAAGAAGCACTACGGCCGTTGGATGGACATCGTATGGTCATCAAAGCTAGAATCGTTTATATTGACTAAGTTGACAAAGCCCTTGGTACGCTCCAACTTAGTAGGCCCACATGTGAGCCTCTGAAACGGTGCGCCCCAGATGTCAGGGGGAGGAATCATTTTTTGGGCGGCCGAAGTTAAGAATATCCGAGATTGAAGAAGAAGCACGACATCCGTTCGATAGACATCCAACGGCCACTGCTGCTAGAACCGTGTGTTGACTATAATAAGTTGACAAAGCCTTGCATACGCGTCAACTTATTTTTTTTAGGGGACGCGTCACTTAGTAGGCCCACAAGTGTGTGGCAGAGAACTTATAGCCCATTTGAGTTTTGTAGGAATGTATAGCCCATTTTTGAATTCTAATGGAATTTACAACAGCCCATTTACAGTTTGTTAAAAGTGCAGCCCATTTTCTAGCTAGGACAACGATTAATAATTTCAACCAACCGTTGAAGACAGAATTCAATAAAATTTCCCACATTTTGATGGGATCCGAAATATTTTTATCCCGAAATTTCTAGTCAGATTAAATATAAATTTGTATTACGTAAAAATCCAATGAAAGATTGCGCACGCAACAATGAAAAATTAAGATTTTCAAAATCCATAAATAATATTTTATAAACTAATTTCGTGTTTGGTGCATTTTTTTTATAGTTACTGCCCAGTTTTTATAATTATGTCCCATTTATTATTTTTAAAGCCCATTTTCCTGTTAAGCCTAATGCATCCCTCCTAGGAAAGATTTGCAGCCCAGCGGGGCGGAGAATAGCAAGTTGACCTTGCTTGGGTATTCCTCAAAAAGACATATAGCTGGGCTAGCCATTTTCATCTTGAAAAAATTAGTATCTGGGCTGGATATCTGGCCTGGGCTAGACGGGCCATAGCCCGCCCAGTTAATACCCTGCTCTCCTCTGAACAACAACGAAATCATCGCCAAGAAAAACTCTTCAGTGCTCACGCCTCAAAAACACAAATACTGCTCGAGCTGCTTGGTCCCAGTTGTCGGCTGCACCTTGTGCAATTCTCTCGTTTATATTGACTACATAGGTTGACAATGGTGTGGGACCGTGATGTCAGGAAACCAGGAGAAAGCAAAAAAATATAGTTGTACATAATAAGGAGGCACTTGCGTACATACGGCTATGGCCCTAGTGGGTCCCTAGTGTCATTTAGTCAAAATAAAGTCATCTCCTGAATCCTCATGTTCGTTGACGATGTTAACAATGCTCGGCGCCACGGCGAGCGCAACAACTTGAAGGACAACGGAGAGGGCCTCGCGGGCCCTATGGATGGTCTGATACAGCGCCTGCTGCTCATTCAGGAAGCCAGGATCATCGGACACCTATGAGCACCTTCGAGAAACTGAGACGGCATGAAACGGTAAGGCCGCGCTTGGGAGCTCTGGTTTATTTCAAACCTGTATTAACATACAAGTGTAATTTACTCGTCATCGGAAACAACGCGTAAAATACAGGCGCAATGAAACCGAGGGCCCGAGGTCTGTAAGTAAAACCGGCGGGTTACGCGTGTAATTTGAGAGACCAGTGTATATTTTACGAGCACTGCTATATGGACGACATTACCAGACGATACATGCACGACGTGCGTATCATGCCATCCATGGGCAAGGCTGAAACAGCAGCTAACGGCTGGATTAGCAATCGTCCGAGTGTCGTTCAGCGTTTTTATCGTGTGTGAAGTACTTCTGATATTTTACTAGTCGAAATGGACCAACCAAGCGCCTTCGCCCGAGACCATCTGCTTTAATTTACAAGCGTCAATTTTACAAGCGGTTTTGGTTGGAAAACGACAATCCAATCACGGCCTAATATCATGAGTTGGTCGGAAGATCATATGGTTTCACGTCTAACCTACCTGACTTGTCGTATAGGCTATGAATGAAACATCAGACGATGAACTTCTTAAGCACGGAAACAACAGAAGAGGATGATCTTCTTAACAAGCAAATCACTGGCATTAGATCGACATGCAAAACAATACGAAGCATTATTCTCAGGAGGCACGGTGAACAGCTCGTGATGCCGCATGCCACAACATTCCAAGCTCAACTTTGCAATCAAACACAAGGCCTGGCATTACATAGACAATATTCAGAACAAACTCTTAACACAAGAATATCTCAGTAGAGTAACTATTTACTTCTAAACTGAACACAGGAATAGGAAAAAACACTCGACGCTGCTCACAGCAAGGGCGTCCCACTCAAAAATATCAAATGCATGTCTTCTGGCTAACATCAATGAGCAAATATTGACAAGGTTTTCCAATTCCAATATATTAAACTAACGTCTTCTTGCTAACATCAATGATTAAACTTTGACAATCTTTTCCCATTCAAAATATGTAATGCCTATGATCGTGGAGTCCTGTCGTAGCTTCTTGTACTTGTTTGGGAACTTTTTGCCCAGGGCACTCCACATGTTGTTAAATTGCCAATGGTCTCTGCAGACTAGTCATGTCACCGGTGTCTAATAATACTTTGTAAAGCTTCTCGGTCATTCCTTCTGTAATGTAGCGCAAACAGTGACTGCTTCTTTCTGCAAAGTGGAACGACCAACTGGACCCAGTAATGCAGCAGTTTGCCTTGGACACATTGGCTCCTTTTGTGCAGTTCAACTAAAATCGAAGTCGGAATAAAACCGAGCTTTAATTTTGATATCCCTGTAAGCAACAATAGGTATAAGGGAAACAATTAATGAGAAATAACGGTTGATGACTTGTACTCCCAGAAGAAAAGCATCTACTGATCTACTTTATCTTAATGGGAAACAAAGCAGGAGAGTAGCAATTCTCCATCAGTGTGATTCATTCATATTGAGTGAGACATTATCTTAACAATGCCTTGTTTCAACGTGTATAAAGAACGACAAAGCAGAAAAGTACCATTCCTAAAACAATGCAACTGATTCATTTTAACAGAGACATTATCTTAACAATACCTTGGTTAAACATGTAGAAAGAACTACAAGGCAGGATAATACCATTCCTAACAAGTGTTGCAGTTTTGAACTAAGATTTAGTAGGTAATTAATTCTAAGAGTGGCATTGCTTAATTTTACCAGCGGCATTATATTAACGAAAAGCATAAACAGTTCCAGGGGAGAGTGGGTGCAACAACAGTATGTGCTTCCATCTACTTATAAAGGGGGTGATGCAGAGTTTGTTGTAACAAAGCAACAAGCATCATGTCTGGGTTGGTCCCATTTTTGTTCACTACTTAATGGGAAAAGACAGCAATACAATAGCTTCAATTCAACATTTAT
Organism: Aegilops umbellulata; assembly: GCA_032464435.1. Taxonomy (NCBI): domain Eukaryota; kingdom Viridiplantae; phylum Streptophyta; class Magnoliopsida; order Poales; family Poaceae; genus Aegilops; species Aegilops umbellulata. Next base: position 342,676,372 of record CP136056.1, on the reverse strand, counting down.
TTAAAACAGTACCAATACAAGTAGCACAACATCTCAAAGCACACTGCACAATCATGTGGATGAAGGCCTGTACTGACCTTTCATGAGACGGACAAGATAAATTACGAATCTGCCAACACGAATAGGAAATCCAATCTCGTTTTGTGCAGTTGCACTGAAATCAAGCAAAGTGTGCCGCATAGCGAAGCAAAATGTCGCAATAGCAACAAGTTGAATAGATATCCTTGTTTAAACAGAGGCAAAAAAGGAATCAATTACTGGCTAATAAAGGAGGATGAAACATGCGGCCACAAAAATGGTAATCCCGCCAATCCCTAACAAGTGTTGCAGTTTTGAAATAAGATTCAATCGTTAATTCTGAGAGTGGCATCAATTACTGGCTTATAAAGGGGGTGATGCTGAATTTGTTGTAACAAAGCAACAAGCATCATGTCTGGGTTGGTCCCATTTTTGTTCACTACTTAATGGGAAAAGACAGCAATACAATAGCTTCAATTCAACATTTATTTAAAACATGTACCAAAACAAGTAGCACAACATCTCAAAGCACACTGCACATCATGTGGTGGAGACCAAGATTTGAAACAACTCGCCACGAAGACTGGAAACAAATCTCGATATCCTTTTGTGCAGTTCCACCAAAATTAAGCAAAGTCACCGGTGTGACATTCAAGTTGAACTGCACAAAACACTCTTAAAACATAAGTGTTTCGAGTAGTGAAGCAAAATGTCGCAATAGCAACAAGTTGAATCGATACCCCTGTTTTAATAGAGGCAAAAAAGGAAACAATTACTTGCCGATAAAGGAGGATGAAACAAACGGTGACAGAAAGAAGCATCTAACTTATCTTGGATGGAAAACAAAGTAGGACAGTAGCATTTCTAAAACGGTTGCATTGATTCATATTAACAGAGACATTCTCTTGAAACAACATTCGTTAAAAAATGTAATTTACTTTTAACAGTGGCATTGCTTCAATTTTTCGGCGGCATTCTTAGATTAACAACAACAAAATAGATGTATGGGACATGCCAGCACCATGTGCGTTGACACGTATAAATGGGTGATGCAGAGTATGTAGCCAAGCAGCATATATGCGCTGGTCCCATATTTGTTCTCTTTGAACCTTCTTCCTATGTGAGGGCAGCAAATCTAGTCCTGCACAAACTACCCGACCCCCCAGTTTCTTTCCCTTTTCAACAAAGAGATCGGTTCTTTACAGATGTGTGTACTGGGTTACCCCCTTTTTCCCTTTTCGACCTACAAAGCGGCTGTATAGCCAGTCTATACTACTTTCCGCCCCTCCTTTCCTCATTGAACCACGTCCTAGATTCTTGCTCTAGCCCACCGCACCCTTCTTTCCTCTTTGAACCAAGACCTAGATTCGACTATAGATCAGAAAAGATCCACATGCACCTAGAGCAACGACGGTTTCAAAGAAACTTATACCTTAGGGTCATCGGGATGTGGCAAGGCGTGCGGCGGGAGGCCGGATCTGCCCACACTACATACGGCAGCGAGGAAGAAGGGGCCGGTGGCCTTCCCGCACAGGCGCTGGGTGAAAGAGAACAGCGCAGCCAGCAGCGGATTGCCTCCCTCGCCGAAGGCGATAGAGTGAACGCTGCACCTCCTCCCCTTCCCGGTGCAACGGGATACGGACGCCTCCTTCACCAGTTGTGAGGGAGGAGAGAGAGACAAGAGGCCAATGCAGTTTTGTTTAGATCTGGTGAAGAGAGGGTGAGAGACTGTGAATATAGCAAACCCAAGCAAATGAACGCTGAGCCTCCAGCGTGTAACATATATGTAGTGCGGCAAGCGTGTGGAGAGTGCAAACCCTAGCAAACAAGCGCTGAGGCTCCCGCTTATATATATATATATATATATATATATATATATATATATATATATATATATATATATATATATATATATATATATATATATATATACTACTGTAGTACGGACTGAGCTCCCGTGCCTTCACTGCACCTGCTTTTGGCTGTATGACAGGTGAGCCAGCCACATTTTGGGCCCACCTGTCATAAATCCAAAGGCAGGTGCACTAAGTCAATGAAGCTACATCCATATAGTACTCTCGTGTATACGACTAATATATAGTGGAGTGGTTTTCTTATTCTCTCCATAACAATCGTTTTAAATTGTGTAAGTACGAAACGAAACTCTTTATTTAATGTACAGTGAAGAAAACTAGTACTACTTCCGATGAACTAATGATCCACGCCCACGCGTCCTGGTTGCACTTCCTGTCCTTCACCTGTGGTACACTACCCTCCCTTAAGTGAACAACCACACATGCGCCAAATTATTGGAAACATGTGAGAGTGTGTACAAATAAAGAATTTTAATTTCAATTATCGGAAAGGTTTGAGAGTATTACAAAGTTTGACTTCAGTCAAATCTAATATGCGGAGTAAATAAAAATGGAGGGCTACTACGTCCATCTGGGTTTTTAGTCCACACCATTTTTTAAATCAAAGTTAATAGCTGGACAAATAAAATTACAAGGGAGCTGGAGACAAAGTTGTGAGAAGGCTTAGAAATCAATATAAAACTTATGCTCTTAGTACCAACGTCGATCCTTCTTCGAGGAAACATTTGGTTCATAGCCAATTGTGTGATAAAATTGCACCAACGTGAAAGACGACTGCGTCTCCAACGCAACCAAGGTCAACTGACGAAGGATATCATCTTTGTGCATAACAAGCAAAGAGCACTGATGGAAGATAGCTTGTTTTTCATTGAAAATCGATCAGCTTCACCAGCCGACGCAACCATGAGGCGCAACCATGAGCATCGATAGGTCGTCGTGGTGATGCATCATCCATTTGGCATCAAGTTTGGGTGAGGCACCTATGAAGTTCGACAAATCCTCACTGTGGTCTGTTTCTTCTCAGTAATCAAGCTCGAGGAAGGAAGAACCACGTGGCAGAGGACAGTGAGGCGGAATAACAATGGCCATCCAATTTTGTGCAGTTCTACTAAAATTGAGGAAGACATGCTCGGGTATGGAGACACGCATCGCTGTTTCCAAAAATATAAAAAAGGGTTAGCAACGACATCTCAATTGTCAATAAGAATTAATGAAAAGTACACCAACAAACAGAAGCATCATAATTATCTTGATGGGAACTAAACCAGAATACCCGAGAAAAAAAGCATTTCTTCATTTAACCAGTGATAGTACTACCACCATATGGACAATGACCGCACAACCACCATGTACTTTTTGTCGAAACAACATGTATACCTCCACCGAGGCATAAATCAGGACAAACTTTCGAGTGGCATTTGCTCTATAATAGTACTAGTAGGTGATGTTGGACCAGCCGACGAACCCTAGCTACTATGCATGGGGAGCTGGGGAGTAGTCACATAGAAGAAAACCCACACGCAGCAACCTGGGGAGCTGGACCAGTACAAGAAGTTATACCTCAGGTGGGCGAGATGTCGTTTAGGCGGGCGGGCGGGATCTGCCCACACGACGGCAGCGAACAAGGGCGCGGAGGATCTTCGTCCACGCCAGCACCGGCTCCGAGAGGACGGTGCGCATCGGCTTGCTCCGTCGCCGACGGCGACAACGTCAACGCTACACCTCCTCACCTCCCGCAGCGGACGGGATTCGGCCGGATCTGTGACCACCGGTGAGGAGAGAGATAGAGTGGACACTGTCATCTTGCTTTGTCATGGAGAGGGTGAGAGAGCAAGACGCAAGAAACTCTATCAAACAAGAGGCTATAATGGAGTAAAAAAATCTCTCCATAGCAGTGGTTTTAAATAGAATACGCGCGTTCCCGGAAAAAAGAAACGAAAACTGGCGGACAATTTTTTAAGGGTCTGTCTAGGACACATCTAGATGTGACATAGTTATGTCACATCTAAGTTGATGTCCACTCTGTTTGTGGTCTATTTTTTCCCTAGTTTTTTTTGTTTCTTGTTGCTACATTATATACTTGTGGGAGCTTAGATGTGATATCCTTAAATAACATCTAGATGTGAATTAGACAAACTGATTTTCTAACGTACCAAGAAAGAGAACTCGATCAAAAACACGCCCCCGCTTCCAGGTCGCGAGAATCGTCGCGCACACACACATAGACATAGACATCCATATCCGTGTTTACGTAAAATTCAATTTCCATCTCCATCTCCAATCATATTTGTCCAACTGGCACATTATTTACATTGTTAATTATATACGCAACAATATTAACATACAGCATCTCTTGTTTGCGCACGTCCGGACCGCTGCCACGGCCGGTCCTGACCAACCCGAACCCTCTTCATCACCCGCGCGTGCTTCCCGCCCGAAACGGTCAGTGCCGCATTCATGCCCGGCCAGAGCGGGCGCGACCTCTCACTGGCGCCGGCATTGAAGCGGCGCGCCGGCCGAGAGAGCGTCGCCCGCGCGCTTCCGGGTGCACGTTGTTGCTCGTCGTTTAAAGGTCGCAATAGCCGGCTACAACATGCATGTAAAAAGTTCTTGGGAGTCCGTGCTACAGCTAGCTGTCCTCCCCAACTCGTCAATCTCTTCCAGTAGTGCTAGTACTCCATGGCGCGATCCATCGACAAGCAGGCGAGAAAGTTATCGCATACTCGGTTTGCGGTGAGTGGCATGCCGAGCGACCGTGTGGGGTTGAGCCGTGGAGGAGGATGAGACACGAACACGACAAACGTGATTTAAATGTTGGTTTTGCTCGATGGCGCGACCCAACGAAACGAAACGTTGGTTTCTCTCCGTTTCCATTTTTTCTCTGAAAAAACGGAAACTTTCCACTCCCTTTTCATTCCTATTCCAAGGTTTCCCCATTACAACATTCCATCAAATACAAAGGAAAACTAACACGCATGCTGATGCATCTCAATGATTCACAAATCATAGCCAATATTTACTTCACAACTAAAGAAAAAACTTGTGAGAGCGTGTACGAAAGAAAAACTACTGATTGGGTCACTATGACTTAAACCCTAAACCCTAAACATGATTTAATTTCTTGGCCAGGTAGAACCTGTCGAAGGAAAGACGGCTGGCACCCTCGGATCATATGATGCTTTTGTGCAGTTCCACTAAAATCGACCTGAGCATCCCTGATGGCAAAGATATTGAAGAAGTGTGATTAGAATAATAGTACTGGCACTAGTTCATGAGACACAAACTAATCACAATTAGAAGTCGGTAGAAGTAGAGAAAGATCGACAAGGAGATGGAGCTACGGTAGTGGAGCAAGCCGGCTTAAAAAGGAAGATGGACTACCTGGGACGTTGGGCTGTAGCTAGAAGGGCGGTTGGGACACGGCATCGGCCCATACCGCGGTGACCCCCGATTTGGGACGCACCGACTGTGGGTTTTCTCCCTCGCCGATGTCGACCGCGTCTACGCAGAACATTGTCTCCTTCCCCTAGTTGTGGGATCAGGCCCGTCGTTCTATGCTTGTGAAGAGAGCAACCTAAGCAAGAAGGCTTGTAGCTTAGGCTCCTGCTAGTGTATATATAGTGGTTTTCTTTTTCTCTCCATATCAACCATTTTATATTGCGTACGTTTCATTCAAGAGTGAAATGATGGTTGCTTCTTCCGACTAACTTACTGTGTGATTTGACTGCTCCTTAGTGGCCCCTACACGTACTCCCCCTACGTGTATGCAACAGTCACACGTACACACGGACGCAAAAACGCGCGCGACGCCCTAATGCATGCATGTCCGAGCACACAACGGAACACACACTGTCACGCTCAAGTGCTCAACCTACACGTGCATGCACACACATACTCAGTCAGGATGAGCTAGTGACCGTATAAACACCGGAAAAAAAATAATATATATATATATATATATATATATATATATATATATATATATATATATATATATTGAGCACAGTGAGCATATTATGAAGTCCACTGACCGTATTTTTACAAATATACAGTGACATACAGTGTATTTATCTCGTTTGAAATTAAGCCTTAACCGGAGAGGAGGTAGTATGGACTAGCATTACTTTGATGTGTTCCGTTAACTTGCCGAACGAGGAGAAGGTTGCAGGATGGGAGAAGCTTGCGCGCGGTGGCTCACAGGACAAGGAGAAACTTTTGACTAATGCAAGCTCGCCCTCGCTCAGGCGGTGGACGTGCAACAGTTAATTCGGTGTCAGATTGCCAGAAGCATACACTATACTACTAGTGCTATTATTGTTCGACTCTCGAATAGGCGAATAGCCAAGCGCAAAGTTTACTAGTACTACTACTATAGTCTATAAAGGTACATACTATACTAGTACTAGGAACCGGATGGAGGAGCATCTGCACTCTTATTATAATTTGAAAATGTGATGAAGCAATCTTCAACACATTTGGTTCTCTTCGAGGGTTCTCGCATATGATAATGGAAGTTGATTGCATGGAACACTCACCACAATTCTCGCTTAATTCTGGCTCATATCCTGTTACAAATAGTAGCGCTCGGTAATATTTCCTCTTTTTTTGTTATTTAGCATGTAAACAGGTCAGCAAACCTTGCGGTGCATCTTCGTGCGAACCGTGCTTGCTGCACTTTGAATGTGGCCGAGAGCTGGCTTGATGAAACACCTCGCTTCCTACTTCTTTTTTTGCGGGGTACCTCGCTTCCTAGTGACCAGTGTCTTGGCTGATCATCCTAAGAATGCTTATATATGAATAAAGCTCTCTCATTTACCCGCAAAAAAGATTAAGCCATATTAACCGGAAATGAGGGAGTATGGACTAGCACTACTTTTTGGTGTGTCCCGTCAACTCACAGAACGAGGAGAAGCTTGCAGGACAAGGTGAAGCTCGTTTACGCCTTTTGACTAATGCAACCTACCCTCGGTGGACATGCATCAATCCATTCGGTGTCAGATTGTCAGAGGCATACACTGTAGTACCCAACATGCGGAGTACCATCATTATTCGACTTCACGAAGAGGCGAAGAGCCAAGTGCAGTAGTACGAGTAGTACTACTACTAGAACCGCATGGTGGAGCGTCTGTACTCTTATTTTTTTATCTCTAATAAAGTACCCGTTTATTCCAGAGAAGGGCGGAAAACGGCAGCCCAACATGTAATGAATGATATCGATCAACCAACCATGCTTGAATATATCTTGGCCTCCATGCGAGCCCGTCTATGTGTTCTCGCTCCTCGTCTCTCTCAAGGAACAGCGGGTTGGCTCTTTGCCGTCAATTGAGATCGATTTGCTCACACTCCTGTCCCACATGTCAGTGATATGCCAAAAGGAGGTGCGTTGACCGACTGGCCATACGCGTACTTGGTTTTGCACCTTCATACTACTCCTCCCTCCATCACAGTTTACAGGGCGCGCTTCATTATGATGCATTTCTCTCAATGCATTTCCACCACCAGAGAGACTTTAGACGCGTTTGGTTTAATGCTTAATTAATTAGGGCATGGTAACCGCAATCAAGTCTACAATTTTCTCTCCATGTACTGTACTACTACGGAGTGGAATAAGTGCATGCATGTGTGTATCCGGGGTGGAAGCACTGCATGCATGTGTGTATGCATCTAGTAATAGACGTCGTGCTATAACTACCAATGCTATTTTTTAGTCCGGTCGCTAGTCGCCTTGGTCCCACAGATTTTTTTGTCTTTTTTCTGAAGCGTTGTATAAACAGTGACGGATGGAGTAGTATGAGCGTATTCAAAGAAGAGCATATTGATGGTTGCTTCTTCAAAGCAACTTATAGTGGGAAAGGTGGGGCTTATGATTTGACTGCTCATTACTCACTATTAATGCGGCGCAACGACCGGGCTGAGTCTCCCATGTGGTTGTGCACTACCCCCTCGGTTCTTAAATATACTCCGGAGTATTTGTCTTTCTAGATATTTCAACGAGTGACTACTCAAATATTTGTCTTTTTAGATATTTCAAATGGACTGGCACATACGGATGTATATAGACATATTTTAGAATGTAGATTCACTCATTTTGCTCCGTATGTAGTCACTTGTTGAAATCTTGAGAAAGACAAATAGAATATTTAGGAACGGAGGGAGTACACATACGAAGCAAAATGAGTGAATCTACACTCTAAAATATGCCCGTTTGAAATTTGTAAAAAGACAAATGTTTAGGAACGAAGGAGTATAATTTTGTGCATGGCACATGGACCCGGATGATGAAGAGGCTTCTGGCAATGCTATCAAGCTTCCATCATTTGTTTACATAATTGACGTACTATACAAATAATTTTCCAGCGACATGAAATTGTATAATGGTGTGAGCTTTCAACTTTTATTTCGCGTGTCTTGCCATCGATGCTCTTTCGGAAACAATAAAAAAACTAACTTCCTTGCTAATGCATGTCAATTATTAGCAGATCAGAGCTAATAATTACATCACAACTGAAGATAGAGTTGTGAGAAGGTGTTAAATTACAATTGATCCATGCTTTCATTGGCAGCAACGTCCCCCCAGCTCTGTCTAAATCAACAAGGCATGTTGGGAAACAAGTAGCTGTCTGGAGCATGCAACATTCCGATCATTTTGTGCAGTTCCACTAAAATAGAGCTGAGTGTCCCTATTCCAAAGATATTAAGTGTGATTATGATAATAGAGGACTGCTGATGAAACAATAAACACACAAATAGAAGCCGGTCACCTTTGCAGTCTCTTTTAAGACTAACTAGTTGGAGAAGATTAGGCTCGGAGTTGGATGAGGAGGATAGAGCAAAACCAATCTCCCTTTGTGCAGTCGCATTGAAATGTAGAGACGTTGCCCGTGTGACATTTTAGTACAACTGCACAAAACACTCTTAAGAAAAAAAGTGATTTGTGCAGTTCACCAAAAGGTCGCAGTAGCAACGAGGTGAAATGGATAGCCCTGTTTGCAAAAAAGAGGTAGAAAGGAAACAATTACTGGCCAATAACAGTTGATGACACATGCGACGATAAAAAATAAGCATATTCCTTGTCCTAAGGGAAGATAACAACATGGTTGTGTTTGTCTAAAACAGTGTGAGGACGAGAATGCAATATGGAAAGTACGCCGGACGAGCTACGTTTTGGGCAAAGAACTATGGAAGATCCACATGCAGCGACGTGGGAAGACGGGCAATGGAGCAAGGCCGGAGGGGATACCTGGAGGTCGTCGGGGTGTAACTAGGTGGCGGCGGCGGGCGGAATCTGCGAGCAGGTGGCGTAGGCCCTGCCGCGCAGGAGCTTGGTCAGAGAGAACGACGTGTACCGCAGATCGGGACGTGCTGCCTCGGCGCCGTCGAACAGAGAAACATGCACTTCCTCCCTTTCCCCCGGTGGACGGGATGCGGCCGGATCAGTGACCAATGGTGAGAGAGATAGAGAGAGGCCACCGCACTCCCATTCCCCCGGCGGACGGGATGCGGCCGGATCAGTGACCAACGGTGAGAGAGAGAGAGAGGCCACCGCAGCCTTGTCTGAGATACTCTGAAGAGCGACAAACCAGGCAGGCAGGCTCCATTGTATATAGTGAGCGGACTACCTTTTTCTCCATAAAAATCGTCTTATATTCTGTGTACGTGCCATTGAGCGCTATAACTTTATTTAAAAATAACGCGGCAACGCGTCAAGTCGAACTTTGTTTCGTGCACACGTGGTACACGACCTCCCTAGGTAAACAACCGCTACAGGCGTTCAAATTAGCACATGGGCTGCCATTTCGTAAAGAAATGAGCTCCACCATGTACCCGCGCGGGTGTGGCTGGGCACGAAGCGTGAGTACGTGCACGGTGCACCTATTCTCTTCTTGTATACGTACACCACCTGCGTGGGGTTGTCTGAGAGAGATACAAACCTAGAGAGATATAGTGTGTGGGTTCTTGAGAGTTTTTTTTGGGGGGGGGGGGTCAATCCAAAAATGTAACATATGCAATGTGTGTGAAATAGATTCCTGGATATAACATATATATAGAGGGGGCGATCCACGAGAAGAGAGTGGAGGTATCATCGGCTTGAGGTGTCCATAGAATCAAAGAGAGGGATGGTGTGTGTGTGTGTGCGCGCGCGCGTGTGATCGATAAAGAGTGCCATCGAATTTGTGTGTGCCCACGTCAAAGATATAGAGTGACTGGCCTACTGCAACGTGCTACCTCTTGAGCACTGCGTTGGATTTCCCCGAAGAGGAAGGGATGATGCAACAAAGTAGCGTAAGTATTTCCCTCAGTTTTTAAGAACCAAGGTATCAATCCAGTAGGAGGCTACGCGCGAGTCCCTCGTACCTACACAAAACAAATAGCTCAACGCAACCAACGCGATTAGGCGTTGTCAATCCCTTCATGGTCACTTACGGGAGTGAGATCTGATAGAGATGATAGATAATATTTTTGGTATTTTTGGTATAGAGATGCAAGGTGAAAAGTAAAAGGCAAAGTAAAAAAGCAAAGCAATAATAAAGTGATGGAGATTGATATGATGAGAATAGACCCGGGGGCCATAGGTTTCACTAGTGGCTTCTCTCAAGAGCATAAGTATTCTACGGTGGGTGAACAAATTACTGTTGAGCAATTGACAGAATTAAGCATAGTTATGAGAATATCTAGGCATGATCACGTATATAGGCATAACGTCCGAGACAAGTAGACCGACTCATGCCTGCATCTACTACTATTACTCCACTCCTCGACCGCTATCCAGCATGCATCTAGAGTATTAAGTTAGAAACAGAGTAACGCCTTAAGCAAGATGACATGCTGTAGAGGGATAGTTTCATGCAATATGAGAAAAACCCCATCTTGTTATCCTCGATGGCAACAATACTATACGTGCCTTACTGCCCCTACTGTCACTGGGAAAGGACACCGCAAGATTGAACCCAAAGCTAAGCACTTCTCCCATTGCAAGAAAGACCAATCTAGTAGGCCAAACCAAATTGATAATTCGAAGAGACTTGCAAAGATAACCAATCATACATAAAAGAATTCAGAGAAGATTCAAATATTATTCATAGATAGACTTGATCATAAACCCACAATTCATCAGTCTCAACAAACACACCACAAAAAGAAGATTACATCGAATAGATCTCCATGAGAGAGGGGGAGAACATTGTATTGAGATCCAAAAAGAGAGAAGAAGCCATCTAGCTACTAACTATGGACCCGAAGGTCTGAGGTAAACTACTCACACTTCATCGGAGGGGCTAGGATGATGTAGAAGCCCTCCGTGATGATGGCCCCCTCCGGCGGAGCTCCGGAACAGGCCCCAAGATGGGATCTCGTGGGTACAGAAGGTTGCGGCAGTGGAATTAGGTTTTTGGCTCCGTATCTGATCGTTTGGGGGTACGTAGGTATATATAGGAGGAAGAAGTACGTCGGTGGAGCTTCCAGGGGGCCACGAGGCAAGGGGCGCGCCCTAGGGGGCGCGCCCTCCACCCTCGTGACCGCCTTGTGACTTTCTTGACGGAGGGTCCAAGTCTCCTGGATCTTATCTGATGAGAAAATCACGTTCCTGAAGGTTTCATTCCATTTGGACTCCTTTTGATATTCTGTTTCTCCGAAACTCTGAAATAGGCAAAAAAAACAGCAATTCTGGGCTGGGCCTCTGGTTAATGGGTTAGTCCCAAAAATAATATAGAAGTGGAAAATAAAGCCCAATATAGTCCAAAACAGTAGATAATATAGCATGGAGCAATCAAAAATTATAGATACGTTGGAGACGTATCAGGCATTCCCAAGCTTAATTCCTGCTCGTCCTCGAGTAGGTAATTGATAAAAAGAGAATTTTTGGTGCGGAGTGCTACTTGGCATAATTTCAATGCAAATCTTCTTAATTGTGGTATGAATATTCAGATCCGAAAGATTCAAGACAAAAGTTCATATTGACATAAAAATAATAATACTTCAAGCATACTAACAAAGCAATTATGTCTTCTCAAAGTAACATGGCCAAAGAAAGTTTATACCTACAAAATCATATAGCTTAGTCATGCTCCATTTTCGTCACACAAGAATGCTCTTATCATGCACAACCCCGATGACAAGCCAAGCAATTATTTCATACTTTAATAATCTCAAACTTATAAACCTTCACACAATACATGAGCGTGAGCCATGGATATAGCACTATGGGTGGAATAGAATATAATGATGGGGGTTATGTGGAGAAGACAAAAAAGGAGAAACTATCACATCAACAAGGATAATTAACGGGCTATGGAGATGCCCATCAATTGATGTTAATGCAAGGAGTAGGGATTGCCATGCAACGGATGCACTAGAGCTATAAATATATGAAAGCTCAACAAAAGAAACTAAGTGGGTGTGCATCCAACTTGCTTACTCATGAAGACCTAGGGCATTTGAGGAAGCCCATCGTTGGCATATACAAGCCAAGTTCTATAATTAAAAGTTCCCACTAGTATATGAAAATCACAAAACAAGAGACTCTCTATCATGATGATCATGGTGCTACTTTGAAGCACAAGTGTAGCAAAGGATAGTAACATTGTCCCTTCTCTCTTTTTCTCTCATTTTTCTTCTTCTTTTTTTGGGCCTTCTCTTTTTTGGGCCTTCTCTTTTTTTGGCCTTTCTCTTTTTTTATTCCTCACTTGGGACAATGCTCTAAAAATGATGATCATCACACTTCTATTTATTTACAACTCAATGATTACAACTCGATACTAGAACAAAGTATGACTCTATATGAATGCCTCTGGCGGTGTACCGGGATATGCAATAAATCAAGAGTGACATGTATGAAAGAATTATGAACGGTGGCTTTGCCACGAATACTATGTCAACTACATGATCATGCTAGCAATATGACAATGATGAATGCGTCATGATGAACGGAATGGTGGAAAGTTGCATGACAATATATCTCGGAATGGCTATGGAAATGCCATAATAGGTAGGTATGGTGGCTGTTTTGAGGAAGATTTAGGGAGGTTTATGTGTGAAAGAGTGTATCATATCACGGGGTTTGGATGCACCGGTGAAGTTTGCACCAACTCTCAATGTGAGAAAGGGCAATGCACGGTACCGAAGAGGCTAGCAATGATGGAAGGGTGAGAGTGCGTATAATCCATGGACTCAACATTAGTCATAAAGAACTCATATACTTATTGCAAAAATCTACAAGTCATCAAAAACCAAAGCATTAAGCACATGCTCCTAGGGGGATAGATTGGTAGGAAAAGACCATCGCTCGTCCCCGACCGCCACTCATAAGGAGGACAATCAAATAACACCTCATGTTTCAAATTTGTTACATAACGTTTACCATACGTGCATGCTACGTGACTTGCAAACTTCAACTCAAGCACTTCTCAAATTCACAATTACTCTACTAGCATGACTTTGATATTATCACCTCCATATCTCAAAACAATTATCAAGCATCAAACTTTTCTTAGTATTCAACGCACACAAAAGAAAATTTTACAAATCTTGAATACCAAGCTTATTATTATTAAGAAAATTACCATGCTATTTAAGACTCTCAAAATAATCTAAGTGAAGCATGAGAGATCAATAGTTTCTTTAAAACAAATCCACCACCGTGCTCTAAAAGATATAAGTGAAGCACTAGAGCAAAACTATAAAGCTCAAAAGATATAAGTGAAGCACATAGAGTATTCTATCAAATTCTAATTCATGTATGGCTCTCTAAAAAGGTGTGTACAGCAAGGATGATTGTGGCACACTAACAAACAAAGACACACATAATACAAGACGCTCCAAGAAAAACACATATCATGTGGTGAATAAAAATATAGCTCCAAGTAAAATTACCGATGGAAGTAGACGAAAGAGGGGATGCGTTCCGGGGCATCCCCAAGCTTTGACTTTTTGGGTCCTTGGATTATCTTGGGGGTTCCATGGGCATCCCCAAGCTTAGGCTCTTGCCACTCCTTGTTCCATAATCCATCAAAATATTTCACCCAAAACTTGAAAACTTCACAACACAAAACTCAACAGAAATATCGTGAGCTCCGTTAGCAAAAGAAAACAAAAGACCACTTCAAGGTACTGTAATGAAATCATTCTTTATTTATATTGGTGTTAAACCTACTGTATTACAACTTCCCCATGGATTATAAACTATTTTACTAGCCATAGATTCATCAAAATAAGCAAACAACACATGAAAAACAGAATCTGTCAAAAACAGAACAGTCTGTAGTAATCTGTAACTAACGCAAACTTCTGGAACTCCAAAAAATCTACCAAAATAGTAAGACCTATACAATTTGTTTATTGATCATAAGCAATTGGAATCAGTATTTTATCACGTTATGGTGATTTTTAACAATTGTTTTCGTGAACAGAAAGATTCTGGAAATTACAGCAAGATCAAATAACTATCATCCAAGAAGATCCTATAGGTCTAACTTGGCACAAGCACTAATTAAAACACAAAACCACATATAAACAGAAGGTAGATGGATTATTTATTCCTAAACATAAGCAAAAACAAAAAAAACTAAAAATAAAATTGAGTTGCCTCCCAACAAGCGCTATCGCTTAACGCCCCTAGCTAGGCATAAAAGCAAGGATAGATCTAGGTATTGCCATCTTTGGTAGGCAATCCATAAGTGGCTCTCATGATAGATTCATATGGTAATTTTATTTTCTTCCTAGGGAAGTGTTCCATGCCCTTTTTTATTGGAAACTGAAATCTAATATTCCCTTCCTTCATATCAATAACTGCACCAACCGTTCTAAGGAAGGTCTACCGAGAATAATAGGGCAAGAAGGATTGCAATCTATATCAAGAACGACAAAATCTACGGGCACATAATTCATATTTGCAACAATAAGAACATAATTAATTCTTCCCATAGGTTTCTTAATAGTGGAATCCGCAAGATGCAAGTTTAGAGAGCAATCATCAAAATCACGGAAATCTAGCAAATCACACAAAGTCTTGGGAATAGTGGAGACACTAGCACCCAAATCACACAGAGCATAAAACTCATAATCTTTAATTTTAATTTTAATAGTAGGTTCCCACTCATCATAAAGCTTTCTAGGGATAGAAACTTTCAACTCAAGTTTTTCTTCATAAGATTGCATCAAGGCATCAACAATATGTTTGGTAAAGGCTTTGTTTTGACTATAAGCATGAGGAGAATTTAGCACGGATTGCAACAAGGAAATACAATCAATTAAAGAGCAACTTTCATAATTAAATTCCTTGAAATCCAATATAGTGGGTTTAGCAACATCTAGGGTTTTATTTCTTTCAATCCCACTTTTATCAATTTCATCATCAAGATCTAAATACTCCAATTTTTCGGAACGCCTTCTAGGTAAAGGAAGATCATATTCAGTTTCATCAAGATTCATATTGCAAAACAAATATTTAATAGGGGACACATCAATAACTTTTAGATCTTCATCTTGATTTTCATAGGAATTGGAAGAACACGCTTTAATGAAGGCATCTTTTGTAGCACGCATCCTAGCGGTTCTTTCCTTGCACTCATCAATGGAAATTCTCATGGCTTTGAGAGACTCATTGATATCATGCTTAGGAGGAATAGATCTAAGCTTTAAATAATCAACCTCAAGAGAAATTCTATCAATGTTCCTAGCCAAATCATCAACTTTAAGCAATTTCTCTTCAAGCAAAGCATTGAAATTCTTTTGTGAATTCATAAACTCTTTAACACTATTCTCAAATTCAGAGGGCATCTTATTAAAATTTCCATAAGAGTTGTTGTAGGAATTTCCATAATTATTAGAAGGATTACTAGGATAAGGCCTAGGATTAAAATTCCCACTATATTACCAAAATTATTCCTACCAACAAAATTCACATCCATAGATTCATTATAATTCTCAATCAAAGTAGACAAAGGCATATCATTAGGATCATAAGAAACACTCTTAGTAGCAAGTAATTTCATAAGTTCATCCATCTTTCCACTCAAAACATTGATTTCTTCTATCGCATTCACTTTTTTATTAGTAGATCTTTCAGTGTGCCATTGAGAATAATTAACCATAATATTATCTAAGAGTTTAGTAGCATCTCCTAAAGTGATTTCCATAAAAGTGCCTCCCGCGGCCGAATCTAAAATATTTCTAGAAGAAAAAATCAATCCGGCATAAAAATTTTGTATAATCATCCACAAATTCAAACCATGAGTAGGGCAATTACGTATCATTAATTTCATTCTCTCCCAAGCTTGTGTGACATGTTCATGATCAAGTTGCTTAAAATTCATAGTGTCGTTTCTAAGAGAGATGATATTAGCGGGAGGAAAATACTTAGAGATAAAAGCATCTTTGCACTTGTTTGAAGAATCAATACTATTTTTAAGCAAAGATGAAAACCAAGCTTTAGCACGATCTCTAAGCGAAAAAGGAAATAACTTCAATTTAACAATATCATTATCGACATCTTTCTTCTTTTGCATATCACATAAATCAACGAAGCTATTCAGATGAGTAGCGACATCTTCACTAGGAAGGCTGGCGAATTGATCTTTCATAACAAGATTCAACAAAGCAGTATTGATTTCACAAGATTCAGTATTGGTAAGAGGAGCAATCGGAGTGCTAAGGAAATCATTATTGTTGGTATTGGTGAAGTCACACAATTTGGTATTATCTTGAGCCATCGCGACAACCAAGCAAACCAACACACGAGCAAACATAAGGCAAGCAAGAAAAAAGTCAACGAAAGAGAGAGGGCGAATAAAACGGCAAGGGTGAAGTGCGGGAGAGGAAAACGAGAGGCAAATGGCAACTAATGTAATGCGAGAGATCGGGATTGTGATGGGTACTTGGTATGTTGACTTTTGCGCAGACTCCCCGGCAACGGCGCCAGAAATTCTTCTCGCTACCTATTGAGCACTGCGTTGGATTTCCCCGAAGAGGAAGGGATGATGCAGCAAAGTAGCGTAAGTATTTCCCTCAGTTTTTGAGAACCAAGGTATCAATCCAGTAGGAGGCTACGCGCGAGTCCCTCGTACCTACACAAAACAAATAGCTCAACGCAACCAACGCGATTAGGGGTTGTTAATCCCTTCACGGTCACTTATGGGAGTGAGATCTGATAGAGATGATAGATAATATTTTTGGTATTTTTGGTATAGAGATGCAAGGTGAAAAGTAAAAGGCAAAGTAAAAAAGCAAAGCAATAATAAAGTGATGGAGATTGATATGATGAGAATAGACCCGGGGGCCATAGGTTTCACTAGTGGCTTCTCAGGAGCATAAGTATTCTACGGTGGGTGAACAAATTACTGTTGAGCAATTGACATAATTGAGC
Source organism: Aegilops umbellulata (assembly GCA_032464435.1). Lineage (NCBI taxonomy): Eukaryota > Viridiplantae > Streptophyta > Magnoliopsida > Poales > Poaceae > Aegilops > Aegilops umbellulata. The sequence goes on along the minus strand of CP136056.1, from coordinate 342,659,122 downwards.
ATAGTTATGAGAATATCTAGGCATGATCATGTATATAGGCATCACGTCCGAGACAAGTAGACCGACTCCTGCCTGCATCTACTACTATTACTCCACTCATCGACCGCTATCCAGCATGCATCTAGAGTATTAAGTTCAAAACAGAGTAACGCCTTAAGCAAGATGACATGATGTAGAGGGATAGTTTCATGCAGTATGATAAAAACCCCATCTTGTTATCCTCGATGGCAACAATACTATATGTGCCTTGCTGCCCCTACTGTCACTGGGAAAGGACACCGCAAGATTGAACCCAAAGCTAAGCACCTCTCCCATTGCAAGAAAGACCAATCTAGTAGGCCAAACCAAATTGATAATTCGAAGAGACTTGCAAAGATAACCAATCATACATAAAAGAATTCAGAGAAGATTCAAATATTATTCATAGATAGACTTGATCATAAACCCACAATTCATCGGTCTCAACAAACACACCACAAAAAGAAGATTACATCGAATAGATCTCCACGAGAGAGGGGGAGAACATTGTATTGAGATCCAAAAAGAGAGAAGAAGCCATCTAGCTACTAACTATGGACCCGAAGGTCTGAGGTAAACTACTCACACTTCATCGGAGGGGCTAGGATGATGTAGAAGCCCTCCATGATGATGGCCCCCTCCGGTGGAGCTCCGAAACAGGCCCCAAGATGGGATCTCGTGGGTACAAAAGGTTGCGGCGGTGGAATTAGGTTTTTGGCTCTGTATCTGATCGTTTGGGGGTACGTAGGTATATATAGGAGGAAGAAGTACGTCGGTGGAGCTTCGAGGGGCCCACGAGGCAGGGGGCGCGCCCTAGGGGGGTGCGCCCTCCACCCTCGTGACCACCTTGTGGCTTTCTTGACGGAGGGTCCAAGTCTCCTGGATCTTATCTGATGAGAAAATCATGTTCCCGAAGGTTTCATTCCGTTTGGACTCCGTTTGGTATTCTGTTTCTCCGAAACTCTGAAATAGGCAAAAAAACATCAATTCTGGGCTGGGCCTCCGGTTAATAGGTTAGTCCCAAAAATAATATAAAAGTGAAAAATAAACCCCAATATAGTCCAAAACAGTAGATAATATAGCGTGGAGCAATAAAAAATTATAGATACGTTGGAGACATATCAGAACGTGAGATGGGACATGTGCAGTTTGTCTCTGTGGCATGGATACCTACCTGCAGCGCTCGACTATCGGTGTGTGGTGGGGGAAGAGGGAGGCCCAATTAACTATAGAGGTACAATGGCTGGTATATGTGTGGAGGAGGAGAGAGGCCTACCTCATGTATTAAGGAGATTGACCTGCCTCATGTATTAAGGGAGATCGATCGGCATCCATGTATATGTGCAGGAGAGGAATAAGGTTGGGAGAGAGACAGAGCTAGAGTGTTGGAGGGGGTGGTAGTGGATTTGCTTCTAACAAATGGTGGGATAGGCTTGCTAGACAAACGGAGGGCACACCCGCAATATCAATAAGAGAGGAGATGGATGCTTGTTGTCTGTGCTCGTGCGTGTGAGAGACGGGTCAGGAGGCATGCACGAATGATGAGGGGGGACGATGTGGTTGTGGTAAGCAGACATAACTACATAGGAAGATCAACCGCCCTTTGTTAGAGAAAGGAGAGACATAACTTGTGAGGTACGTCGATCGATGGGGGTAGTTAAAGTCGATCTAGGTATATGTTGGGAGATCGATCGATATACATGCATGTGTGTGTTAGAAGCAAATGAGGCACGAGGAGATGGATAGAGAGAGAGGGATGCATGTAGGAGGTGGTACGAGAGGCATACTATATCGAGGGGGGAGGAGTGTGCGAGTATGAGAATGATGAAAAGAGTGGTGGGAGTGAGGCATGGACGGTGACAAGAGAAGAGGGGAAGCTTGTGTTTGTGCTAGGCACACTTGGCTAGAGAGGCATATCGATCGATGTGTGCCGTAAAGAAGGAGCCGGGGGGGCTACACTCACCATGGGTGAACAACCTAAAGTGAAAAGACAAATTTGCGTGATGGAGCTAGAGAATGCCGAGGGAGGGTGAGAGGGATGCGGGCGTGTGCATGCACAAGAGAAAGTTAGCGCTAGCTACAATAAGAGGGTTGTGTGGGTGTAAAAGACGAATAGAGATCATATATACTTCATTATAAAAAGTGAATTCGGATATTTGAAGAATTTATCATAGTGTTTCAAACCGACGCATGTGTGAATATATATAACGGTGATACACATGGTGTGGTTATGAACATGTTATACTACATTTAATATATTTTATCTCTACTCTTATAAAAAACGGAGTTGTTGATGAAGGTGTGCCTGCCATCCTGCATTATAGGCCATCCGATTTGTATCTGGCGGATAGCAAGGAAACTATGATGGTTGAAGTTGGCAACAATCATGATTGTAGATTCTTATTGAAATAGAGAAACGAATTCGAATTTAGTTTGAATTGCAGCGGTAGTATAGACATTTGGAATGCACTAAAATGTTGGTATGAGTAGGTTACATGCATTATACAACAAGCAAAAAAATTTAATCGGGCATAACATGGATTCATACTCCCTCCTTCCATCTATATAGGGCGTAATGGGATTTTTAAGACCGCCTTTGACTATTGACAAGATTAATAGTACATGACATGCACAATGTGAAAATTATATCATTGAAAGAACCTTTCACAGACCAATTTAACGGTGTGCTTTGTGTAAGTTGCATGTCATATATCATTGCTCTAATATTTGGTCAAAGTTAGCATCGAAAAACGCATTAGGCCGTATATAGATGGAAGGAGGGAGTAGCTTTGAATAGCATTTGTATAGTAAAACGGGGCAAGACTCTCTCTTTGTGTGGTGTGAATAGTTTTATTGTTTTCGTTTTCTTTTTGGTTGAGGGAAGTGTGAATTGATTTGGTACGTAAAATGTACAATATTACTACACGTTAGGCTTGTCCCTAAAATTCAACCCATGTCTTGTTATATCCCGAAAATTCAGATATCATGCTCCCAAAACTGGTGCCTTCACAACCCGCGCCTTGCTATCCCAAAATTACAACGCGCGCGAAAACTCCCTCCAGTTGCCAAATCCCGACACGCGAAATCCCCCTTCTAACCCTGAGCCGAAAGGGCCGCTAGTTCAAATCGGTGGGGGGTACTTTTGTAACACACCCTACATTTTGGACAAGCGCGTTCCTAAGCCATGCTTCACCCCCTCCCATCGCCCCTTTTTCACCATTCGAAATCCCAGGCTGCCATAACCTCTCAGCTCCAGCCGCGAAACCCCACCCTCCTCCGTCCGCCACGTTACCGCTGCCCAGCCGGAGCCTCTTCCCCGACGACGTCGTCCACCGCAACAGCTCGATGTCCCTCGTCCACCTCCCCGGATGAGGATCCGTCGTCCATCTCGCTGTCCCGCCGGTTCAGCCGCCTCGTCCTCCACCTCCAAGGAGCTGCTCCGACGATCGCCTCGTCTATCGCAGCTGCTCCATCCCCACAGCGCCGCCTTAACCTGCTTCACCAGAACCGCAGCATCCTCACCGACTCCTCGGACGAAGTTGAGGCCTACTCGGCGCCACCAGAGGTTGTACACTCATCGCATTGCACCTTCTCCTTAACTCGACCTCCCGGCACCGACGGTGCTCCATCCCGCACCCCCATGGAGCGTCTACCTTCAAGCCGGCGCCACGGGCGACATCTCCACGGCGGCTCTCCCCCAGTGAGAGGCCCCTTCGGCGGCGGCGGCCATACCAGCCGGATCTGCTGCTGCTGCTTCGGCTCTCGCTCCCTCGTGCTGCTGCTGCTGCTCCGGCTCTCGCTCGATCGCTCGCTCGCTCGCCCAGCTGCTGCTGCTGCTCTCCCCCTCGCTCGTGTTGCTGCTTTGCTCCGATTAAGCCACACTTCAGTCGACTGAATTGACTTTTGGGTCAGTCGATTTTCAGGGGTTGGGGGGGCTCGCCGGAGTTAAGGAAGAACCACCCGTAGTGGGGATGGGGGCTCGCCGGAGAGGTACCCCACTATCTATCTTAGGGTTTAGGGTGGGGGCGGGGGGCCTAGAGGGCTGGCTGGGGCGGCGGTGGCGAGTTGTTTCGGGGCGGTGTGGCGGCGCTGGGGCCGGCGGTTCAACCGGTGGTGGCTGGCGGCTGAGGGGGGTGCAGGTTGAAGATGAACTGCAGGCCTTCCCTAAACTACATGTCAAGTGCCTCTCTGCTACCATTGCGTTTAGTTTCGACAGTAGCATTCAGATTCCACGGTAAATTTCAGCTTCGACAGTTAAGTTCGGAGTCAATAGTTTTTACCTCATCTGTTGTAGTCAGGTGGTTTTTGGTGATGTTAATTTTACATCCATTTTACATCATCTATTGGAGATGCTATTAGAATCCCACTTGAGATTGACGATGTCTGTCTTGTGCTGCTTCAGCCTTGACGTCTTATGGCTCACCGGAGCTGCTCCAACGATAGAACGATCCATCACAACAGAGCAGTGCCCTGGACGCTATCTACAGATTCCTTAGATCTTCCTCCACACCTCCGATAGCCACCTCTACCTCAACTGCTTCAGCGATCAACCCAATGATGCTGAGGTCGACACGGCTACAGCAAAGAGGTTGTACACTTGTTGCATCACTTATTACTATACATTCACGTCGATCCATTAGGGCTATTTTGGTTCAACGGAAAAACGTCGATCCACTGGTTGTTATCATCACTCTAAATTTCTGCTTGCTCTCCTTACATAATCTCACCATATTTTTTCGTATGCATGTCAGATATTGTACAGAGTCATGCTGAACATGTAGAGAAAAAGAGAAGAGTTTTGCGCGGCAATACAATGTCATGCAGACATCGCTCCATGGTGGGTTCAATGGAAAACCCTCCCCACCCCTCCCCAGATTGTAATCCAGAGGAAGATATATGTTCTGAGGCGGATTCAGACGCCGCTGACCACTCCTATTTACCCCCCAAGGTGTTTGCTCTACCTTGGCATGATGATGTTAGTCATATCATGCATATGTTGCCTTGCAGTGCCTACTTTTGACATCATATATGTCATCTGCTTAGTTTAGACATGTTCTGTAATGCCACCTGTTTAGTTTCTATATCATATATGGGAATTATGCAGTCTCATGTCTTTTAGCCAGCCATAATATACGTGAAATGTGCAATGCCATCCTGTTTAACCAGACATCATATATTTGAATGATATCTTGCCCATCCTTTTCTTCATTACATTTCCATTTGTCAACATTGTTTGTACATTAAACTACTCTTCCTGTGAATCAGCCATTTGGGTGGGAGATGGAAAAATCTGGAGTGAAAACAAGGCCTTCAGAGCAGACAGTGCTACCTATCGAAGCAGATCTCTTGTTGGGTCCCGATAACTCCTCAGAGACGGATTCAGAGACAGATGACCAGTCCTATTCCCCCACTGAGGTGTATGCTCTAACTTGTCACGGTTATACTGCTCATATCATGCATACGGTGTCTTGCATTGCATACTTTAGACATCATATACACAATATTAAACACCATGTTCTTAGTTCAGACATCATATCGAATGCCCTCTGTTTAGCATATAAATCACATATGTGAATTAAATGATGCGATCCTAATTACTTAAATAACATGTAGGTGAATTATGTCATGCGATCCTGTTTAGTTATTCATCATATCTTTGAATTATGTTATGCTATGCTATCCAGTTTAGATAGACATCATATATGTGAAATTATGACATGCTATCCATTTTAGTTAAACAATATACATGTCAACTATTTCATGCCCTCTTTTTTCCACACTATCTATTGCATATGTCTCTCATACAATGTCTGTACATTCAACTATGTTTCTTGTTTATCAGCCATTTGAATTGGAGCGGGTGATGCCAGTATCTAGCGGACTAAAAACACGGTCTTCAAATAAAACAGTGCTACCTCTTGGTGGAGATAGCACCCCGGTTGTACATGCACAAGAACCAGCCCTACCACACATAACCCAAACTCTCGCAGATTGTACCCCTACTGCGATGGACAGAGAACCAGCTTCACCCAATCTAACCCCAACCCCAGTCGATAGTAACCCAGTTCATGTTGACACAGCACCATCTCCACCACAGAGCTCCCAAACAAGAGCAGTTAGTAAGGCAGCTCCAGTGCCCAAAGGGACAGTACTATCACGGCGAACCCCAACTCCACCAGTTAGTATGCCTATTCCTGTGGAGGAAGCACAACCAGCTAGTCGTAGTTTAGCATCTATCGCATTTGATGTTGTTAAATCGTATGTGCGTATCTTCCCATCTTGGAAATATTATACTGAAGATGAAGGAAAATGCCAGTTGCAGGTGTTTGTTGTAACGCCCTCGATGCGGCTATATCTCCCACGTGTCGAAGCACGACTTAGAGGCATAACCGCATTGAAAGCAATGTCGCAAGTGAGGTAATCTTCACACAACCCATGTAATACATAAGGGAAAGAGATACATAGTTGGCTTACAATCGCCACTTCACGCAATACATGAGTAGAGCATTTCATCAAACAGATACAATCAAGGTCCGACTACGGAACCAAAATAAAAGAAGACTACCCCAAATGCTACACAGATCCCCGATCGTCCCAACTGGGCTCCACTACTGATCAACTGAAATGAAACAACACAATGAACAAGATCTTCATCGAGCTCCTCCTTGAGCTCGGGTGCGTCACCTGCACGGTTTCATCGGCACCTGCAAACTGGTTTTGGAAGTATCTGTGAGTCACGGAGACTCGGCAATCTCACACCCGCGAGATCAAGTCTATTTAAGCTTAAAGGTAGGACAGGGTAGTGAGGTGGAGCTGCCGCAAGCGACTAGCATGTCTAGTGGCTACCATACGCAAAAGAGAGCGAGAAGAGGAGGCAAAAGCACGGTCGAACAACTATGATCAAGAAGTGATCCTAGAACAACCTACGTCAAGCATAACTCCAACACCGTGTTCACTTCCCGGACTCCGCCGAGAAGAGACCATCACGGTTACACACGCGGTTGATGTATTTTAATTAAGATCAACTTCATGTTTTCTACAACCAGACATTAACAAATTCCCATCTGCCACATAACCGCGGGCATGGCTTTCGAAAGTTCAAACCCTGCAGGGGTGTCCCAACTTAGCCCATGATAAGCTCTCGCGATCAACGAAGGATATTCCTTCTCCCCGGGAAGACCCGATCAGTCTCGGAATCCCGGCTACAAGACATTTCGACAATGGTAAAACAAGACCAGCAAGACCGCCCGATGCGCCGACAATCCCGATAGGAGCTGCACATATCTCGTTCTCAGGGCAACACCGGATGAGACAGGCTACGAGTAAAACCAGGCTTCGAGTTTCCCCGAGGTGGCCCCGCAGGTGGCTCGGTTCGAACCAGCACTTAGAGAAGCACTGGCCCGGGGGGGCTAAATAAAGATGACCCTCGAGAGCGCGACTCCCAAGGGAAAAGTAGGTGGTGGTGAGGCAAATGGTAAAACCAAGGTTGGGCCTTGCTGGAAGAGTCTTATTCAAAGCGAACTGTCAAGGGGGTCCCATAAATCACCCAACCGCGTTAGAGACGCAAAATCTGGGAACATAATACCGATATGACGGAAACTAGGGCGGCAAGAGTGGAACAAAACACCAGGCATAAGGCCGAGCCTTCCACCCTTTACCAAGTATATAGATGCGCTAATAATATAGAAGGTATTGTGATATCCCAACAAGTAAACATGTTCCAATCAAGGAACAACATCTCCATGTTCCAACAAGGAACAAACTTCATCTTCACCTGCAACTAACAACGCTATAAGAGGGGCTAAGCAAAGCGGTAACATATCCAAACAACGGTTTGCTAGGACAAGGTGGGTTAGAGGCTTGGTTTAACAATATGGGAGGCATGATAAGCAAGTGGTAGGTATCGCAACATAGGCATAGCAAAAGAGCGAGCAAGTAGCAAGCAAAGATAGAAGTGATTTCGAGGGTATGGTCATCTTGCCTGAGATCCCGCAAGGAAGAAGAGCGAGTCCATGAAGAAGACAAACGGACGAAGTCGAACGAATCCTCACAACTCCGGAACGAAACCGAAGCTAACGAGAGAAGCAAACCGGAAAGAAGCAAACAACATAGTAAACAACCATCACATAAACATGGCATGATGCACAACCAACATAAACATGGCATGATGCACAACCAAGGATGATGCATGTCTGGTTTAAAGAGGCATGGCATGGCAAAGTACACAAACAATACTACAAGTTAAGTGGGACACAATGTGCAACGAGTTGCATATTGACGAAACACCACATCAATTATTTAGTTCACTTCCAGTTAGGTACTCAACAATATTAAATGTTGGTTAACATGGCAATAGGTGAAGCATAACAAAACTATACCATCTAAACAATTTAAATGGGGCCGGATATAACAAACAACAAATCCGGTAAATCCCCATATGCATTTAGCAAATTGATGGAAACAACAAATATAAACATTTTAAATGTTGTTATTATGATGCGGATGACATATGCAAGTTTTAAGCAATTTTATGAAAATGTTGACATGAGCATGTTATGAAGCATTTGTCACCATGGTAGAAGAAAGGGATGCCACGGCAACGAATCCGAAAATGATGCCACGGCAACATATCAGTTCCGGTAGCTCATGGAGATACCAGTGCAAAAGGAAGCGTGCGGACACGCGGAACATGCTAGAGATGGTGGGGTGATCCCGACTACCGGGTTCCCACGGGTTAGTCGCATGGAAACAAGTGACAATTCGAACACGGTGCAAACGGTGCATCTCATTCAACACATGCATTCGGTCTCGGAAGGTCGTCCCGGGGTTATACCTTCGAAGCGCGCATTTAGGAACGGATCAAGTTCGTAGAGGGAAGTAGTCGTTCACGAACGTCGTGGGAAGTAGTCGTTCTCGCGACGGTAGTGGAAGTAGTTGTACACGGCGACGGTAGTGGTACACATTTTCGTAGATGTCAGGATCGTCAGTAGAGGTACTTGTCGCATCGCCCGGCGTATTCGTACACGTTCGGAGTGGAACTTGGCATATCCATGTACTTGGCGTTCTGGTGTGGTAGTCGTTCGAGCGTCTGACAAAGCGGTACTTGGCGGTCCTCGAAAAACACCGGTAGTCGCTGTACGCGTTCTTAGCGTTTTCGTAGACGCGGCGAGGGTACTTGACGCATCAACGAAAGGGTCTTGGCGTCCTTGGCGGATGAAGACCGCGATGCGAGGTGGTGGCTTGGGGTCGAACGACCGAGGCAGGGTGGCGCAGGAAGGCGGGGCTGGCGCAGGAGCTTGAGGGCGCGGGTGGCATGGTGTTGATTGTTGAACGACGAGCTGCTGCTGCTCGATGCAGACAGAGGCAGCCAGGGGACGCGGAGGAGGCCGGGAAGACGGGGATGAGCGCCCAGGTGCAGAGGTCGCGAGGTCGTCGGAGCTTGGCGCAGATCCGAACGACAAGGCCAGCGCGGGACTTGGATCCGCCAGTGGAAGAGATGAACGGTGCGGCGGAGCTCGGGGAGACCATGGCACTTGGAGCTCCTGTTGGTGGCGACGAAGAGAGGCGGCGGCACCCCAGGCAGTTGACGAAGAGGGGGATGTCGGAGAATGGAGCGGCGACAAGGCGGCAAGGCGGTCGGAGGAGTCGCCAGAGCAGGCGCGGAGGAAGGGCTCCGGCGAAGGGGACGTCGAGGGCGAGGTGGAGGTGCGGGATGAGGTAGCGAGCGAGAGGAGGGAGGAGCGTGGGGATCTCCTCTCCCTGATGATGAGTGTGTTGCGGGCGGCGGCGCGAGGGAAACGAGGGAGAGGGGGGTCGAGCGAGTGGGTGGATAAGAGGAGATCGGGCGGGCCTCTTGGGCCGGCTAGGTCAGGCCGCAGGTGGGCCTTAAGCGGGCTGCACTCGGGGTCTCTCTCTTCTCTCTCCCTTATTTTCTTTGGCAGAAAAGAACTAGAGAGAAGAAAGAGAAAGAGAGGGATTAGAGAAAGAATTTGCGCATGGGGCCAATTTTCCTGGACTCACAAAAATGAGCTTGATCCCGGAAAAATAGAAGTGGGCACACGTGAGGAGTTGAATTCAAACTCGTTTGAATTTAATTCAAATGGTTTGAATTAGGACAAGGTTTAAGAGTGGCCAAAATGTTGAGATTTTTTATAGAACTCCGGAAAGTGAAGAAAGAATTTATGGGCAAAGTTTGGAGAACAAGAATTGAGATAACAAAGGCATGGAATATTTTGCAAGTGTGTTATGGTTAATTCCACCTCGACGGAATATTTTATAATAGCTCCCTAATATTGGGAGGATAAGTTATAAAGAGAAATCACCATTGTGAACATCCCTCGATTTAAATGGACCAAAGATCCATATGATTTGTTTAGTTGAGTTGCAAAAATTAATGATATGATGACATGATGACATGATGCGATGCAAGAGATGACATGATGACTGCAACAAAGCAATTGAAACACACGGCGAAACTCAAAATATATGGAAGTCTTCTGGAGCGTCGGTCTTGGGGCGTTACATTTGTCCAGGAGTTATGTGTAAGTAATGTTATTCATGGCAATTACTTTGCTTCGTCCCATACATCCTACCTCCGTGATGGTTATAATACAACAAATTTTCCCATTTTTCTCTATAGAGAAGGACCGATTTGGAAACTCAGGATGATGTAACCTATGCTAATACCTCTGCTATCTTCAAGAATGCTTGGTGGCAGTATCGAAATTACGTGAAGAAAACGTACTTCACCGGCAAAGAAACTCATCAAATTCCCTTACGTTCTCCTGAGACACATTTATTGGACGATGACTGGGAATGCCTTGTTCTGTACTGGTCCCGAACCAAGAATGTGGTAAGGTCTATGAGCTCATTTTCTATTTTTAAGTATTATATTCTTGCGTCTTACTGTACTCTGTTCATGTAGAACAAGTGCCTAAACCTGAAGAACAACTGTTCTAATTTAAGATTCCATTGCTATCATAGTTCAAAAAAGCGCTAGGCGTTAATTGTGCATTTTGCCACCGCCTTGCGCTTTACTGACCAAAGCGCATGCTTATGCGCAGTTACGCACAGATTATGCGTAGTTATGCGCAATGCCTTTTGCCAACACCTAGAGCCTAGGCGCGCTTAAGCGCTCGCTTAGGCACGCCTTTTTTTAACTATGATTGCTTTGCTCTTGTATCACTGTATTTACTCATACAAACTTATTTTTAAATTGAAGGATCCAACTGAAACTCCAATGGCACAGTAGGTATGTTCACGCATGTTTATTTAACAAGTTTGCTCTTATCAATAGCTCTGTTGATTTCAATTTCAATTGTGTATACAGTTGACTTTCATATCATGCACATTACTAGCATCACAACAGAGCCAATAGTGTTGTTGTACATGTAGACCCGTGGTACCCATCTGAAATCTTGTTGTGCCGTGTAGTTTCCCACGCTTTATATTCTTTCACTGCTGCTTTGTCTTGAACTGATATGATTTGAACCGTGTCTCTATTTTGATTTGGCAAGACAATGCAGTGACCATAGGACATAGATATATGTTTGTTTGATGCTTTTATTATGTACTAGTACTTGACAATAGAAGACTTGGTAGTTTAATCCTGTCCACCTTACTAATGAACTGGTTCACCGAAATGAGTTTCATATACTAGTACATGCTAAACTTGTTATGTGTCTGCTTGTTTCTTTTTTTAGAATGCTGACAGAATATTGGGGAAGAGTGCCTTATTAAGCAATGGTAAAGGAAGTAATGCAGATAAGGTTCAGGATAGTGACACATCCTTGTTGGTCTCCAACAAAGCTGATAAAACAGCTAAGGAAGACTATCTAGAAGACAGCGAGACAACCCCAAAGTCCTGTCTTGGTTTAGTGTTCGAGTTACTGGCCACTGCCGCTTGCACGAGCTATTCAAACTCACTGTCTGAATCAATTCGGTTTCTTGAGTCTCAACTACAAGCTGAAAGACATCGATCATCTATGTTGCGACAAGAAGCGGAAGGACTGCGGAAGTCCCTGGAGCATTCAGATGCATACTTTCTGGTGCAACAGCAAGCGTTGGAGGATTTTAGCGCCAAACAGGACAAAGCTAATTAGCTTGCTAAGCTTATTGCCAGCATGGTGGATACCCAGGATAACGTTTCTTGAGCTCTTCTGAAGTTGTTTCAGTTATGCTCTTGTTTTGCTGCTGCGTTTATTTGCACTGGTGGCCAATTTTGACGGCCAGTGTATGTAATGTGCTGCTTTGTTCCCTATATTTGCACTGGTGGCGAACTTTGATGCCCTGTGGATGTAATATGTGTAATAGCGGTAATAGGCTAGCGTTAATTGCTTGCTTATTTATTTCCTTATTGTCTTGTTTAGTTGTTTGCTTGTAGTCACTGCAGTTCTTTTTCTGTTTTTTTTCTAGTGGCCACAATAGCCTATTTTTGGTAACTAGGCCAAAATAATCATGGCAACACACGGACTATTGTAACCATGGGCCTCCTGCAGGCCGTATGATCCATGGGCCTTCGTCCGGCCGTAGGATCCATCGACCTTCTATACGGGCCTTCTACGAGCCATAGGGTCCATGGGCCTTCTACGAGCCGTACGATCCATGGGCCTTCTACGGGCCATACTATCCATGGGCCTCATATGGGCCGTAGGATCCATGGGCCTTCTGCGGGTCGTATCATCATTTTGCCAATCATGGGCCGTACTATTCGTGGACCATAACGGGCCGTTAATAGGCCGTATTTGATAACTCTATGAAAACAGCCCAACGGGTTTTTTTACATGAAAACGGCCCAATGTATTAACGGTCAGCAAACGGGCCGACTGTAACGACAGGATGAATTTGGCCCTCAAGCAGAAAATGATAGTAACGGGCCGTATGTAACCGAATACTACAAATGAGCCCAAGAATCAATGTGCCCTGAGAAGGCTGAAAGATAACTTGGGCTGGAAACGGCCCAATGGAATAACGGGTCGTTAATGGGTATAAAGTGATACACTGTTCATTACGGGCCAGTTTCACCACGGGTCGTTAATGGGCCAAGAGTTACAAAGGTCCTCATATGGGGCGAAAGAAGTCATGGGCCACACATGGGCCGGTAGTTAAAACAGGCTGAATCATATTGGACGGCCCAAATGACGCTACCGGGCCTAATTCGGATAGGGCGTAACGGGCCCTGGGTTAGTGGGTTGTAAATGGGCTATATGCGAACAGGTCGTTAACAGGCTTTCCGTGGGCCGGCCCGCCACCTTTTGACCAAGTCAAAGGGGTCGGCCTTTTCACAGGAATGGGCCTCTGTTGGGCCATGCCACGTGTCGCCGTATCATAGGCGCCTTCGGTCCAATGAGGGGATGACATCTGTCCCAACGGTGAGCCGACACGTGTTTCCTCCAGCAAATGATGATTTTACACGTGGAAAATCCCATTGGTCGGGGCTGTTAACGGGTTATCGGATCCAAAACCCGACCCGATAGCTTAACAGCGTTCCGTTACGGTGGATGCCACGTGTCGGTCACCCTTGACGAAAGCACTTCTGTGACGCGCGATTTATCGTCATGGAAGTGGACACTTCCATGATGATAATTTTGGTAATGTCATGGAACACTTCTATGACAACACAGGTATGACTATCTTGATTCTGTCATAAAATCGTCATGGATGTACATGCATGACAAAAAACGCGACCTACTGTGACAAACACGTATCATCACGGAAGTGTATTTTTTTGCAGTGAGAAGATCTTTTGTCATTATAGGACCTTGACTTCGAACTTCTTTCTTTGCTACTATTCTTGTAGAACTTGCTGAAGTTCTTCACCATTAGGCTCAATTCTTCATTGAAGACTTGTTTCTCACTTGATGATGTAGGAGCATCACATGAAGCTTGAAGGAAATATGCCCTAGAGGCAATAATAAAGTTATTATTTATTTCCTTATATCATGATAAATGTTTATTATTCATGCTAGAATTGTATTAACTGGAAACATAATACATGTGTGAATACATAGACAAGCAGAGTGTCACTAGTATGCCTCTACTTGACTAGCTCATTAATCAAAGATGGTTATGTTTCCTAGCCATGGACAAAGAGTTGTTATTTGATTAACGAGATCACATCATTAGTTGAATGATCTGATTGACATGACCCATTCCATTAGCATAGCACCCGATCGTTTAGTATGTTGCTATTGCTTTTATCCATGACTTATACATGTTCCTTTAACTATGAGAATATGCAACTCCCGTTTACCATAGGAACACTTTGTGTGCTACCAAACGTCACAACGTAACTGGGTGATTATAAAGGTGCTCTACAGGTGTCTCCGAAGGTACATGTTGGGTTGGCATATTTCGAGATTAGGATTTGTCACTCCGATTGTCGGAGAGGTATCTCAGGGCCTTCTCGGTAATGCACATCACATAAGCCTTGCAAGCATTGCAACCAATGAGTTAGTTGCGAGATGATGTATTACGGAACGAGAAAAGAGACTTGCCGGTAACGAGATTGAACTAGGTATTGGATACCGACGATCGAATCTCGGACAAGTAACATACCGATGACAAAGGGAACAAACGTATGTTGTTATGCGGTCTGACCGATAAAAGATCTTCGTAGAATATGTAGGAGCCAATATGGGCATCCAGGTCCCGCTGTTGGTTATTGACCGGAAACGTGTCTCGGTCATGTCTACATTGTTCTCGAACCGTAGGGTCCGCACGCTTAAGGTTACGATGACAGTTATTATGAGTTTATGCATTTTGATGTACCGAAGGAGTTCGGAGTCCCGGATGTGATCACGGACATGACGAGGAGTCTCGAAATGGTCGAGACGTAAAGAATGATATATTGGAAGCCTATGTTTGGACATCGGATGCATTCCAGGTAAAAACAGGATTTTACCGGAATACCGGGAGGGTTACCGGAACCCCCCGGGAGCATAATGGGCCAACATGGGCCTTGGAGGAGAAGTGAGAGGGCAGCCCTAGGGGCTGCGCGCCTCCCCCCTTCCCCTAGTCCTATTAGGACTAGGAGAGGTGGGCGCCCCCCTCTCCTTCTCTCTCCCCCTTGGAGAATCCTAGTCCAACTAGGATTGGGGGGGGGGAATCCTACTCCCAGAGGGAGTAGGACTCTCCTGGCGCGCCTAGCTTGGCCGGCCAGCCCCTCCCCCTTGGCTCCTTTATATACGGGGGCAGGGGGCACCCCAAAGACACACAAGTTGATCTACGGATCGTTCCTTAGCCGTGTGCGGTGCCCCCTTCCACCAAATTCCACCTCGATCATATTGTTGCAGTGCTTAGGCGAAGCCCTGCGCCGGTAACACATCAAGATCGTCACCACGCCGTCGTGCTGACGGAACTCTTCCTCGACGCTTTGCTGGATCGGAGCCCGGGGATCGTCATCGAGCTGTACGTGTGCTAAAACTCGGAGGTGCCGGAGTAACGGTGCTGGGATCGGTTGGATCGCGAGGAGAACGTACGACTACTTCCTCTACGTTGTGTCAACGCTTCCGCTTCGGTCTACGAGGGTACGTAGACAAACACTCTCCCCGCTCGTTGCTATGCATTACCATGATCTTGCGTGTGCGTAGGAAATTTTTTGAAATTACTACGTTCCCCAACAGTGGCATCCGAGCCTAGGTTTTTATGGTATGATGTAATTTGCACGAGTAGAACACAAGTGAGTTGTGGACGATACAAGTCATACTGCCTACCAGCATGTCATACTTTGGTTCAGCGGTATTGTTGGACGAGACGATCCGGACCAACCTTACGCGTACGCTTACGCGAGACCGGTTCCCTCGACGTGCTTTGCACATAGATGGCTTGCGGAAGACTGTCTCTCCAACTTTAGTTGAACCGAGTGTGGCTACGCCCGGTCCTTGAGAAGGTTAAAACGGAGTCTATTTGACAAACTATCGTTGTGGTCTTGATGCGTAGGTAAGATGAGTTCTTGCTTAAAGCCCGTAGCAGCCACGTAAAACTTGCAACAACAAAGTAGAGGACGTCTAACTTGTTTTTGCAGGACATGTTGTGATGTGATATGGTCAAGACGTGATGCTAAATTTTATTGTATGAGATGATCATGTTTTGTAACCGAGTTATCGGCAACTGGCAGGAGCCATATGGTTGTCGCTTTATTGTATGCAATGCAATCGCGATGTAATGCTTTACTTTATTACTAAGCGGTAGTGATAGTCGTAGAAGCATAAGATTGGCGAGACGACAACGATGCTGTGATGAAGATCAAGGTGTCGCGCCGGTGACGATGGTGATCATGACGGTGCTTCGAAGATGGAGATCACAAGCACAAGATGATGATGGCCATATCATATCACTTATATTGATTGCATGTGATGTTTATCCTTTTATGCATCTTATCTTGCTTTGGTTGACGGTAGAATTATAAGATGATCTCTCACTAAATTATCAAGAAGTGTTCTCCCTGAGTATGCACCGTTGCGAAAGTTCTTTGTGCTGAGACACCACGTGATGATCGGGTGTGATAGGCTCTACGTTCAAATACAACGGGTGCAAAACAGTTGCACACGCGGAATACTCGGGTTTAACTTGACGAGCCTAGCATATACAGATATGGCCTCGGAACACAGAGACCGAAAGGTCGAGCGTGAATCATATAGTAGATATGATCAACATAGTGATGTTCACCATTGAAACTACTCCATCTCACGTGATGATCGGACATGGTTTAGTTGATTTGGATCACGTAATCACTTAGAGGATTAGAGGGATGTCTATCTAAGTGGGAGTTCTTAAGTAATATGATTAATTGAACTTAAATTTATCATGAACTTAGTACCTGATAGTACCTTGCTTGTCTATGTTGTGTAGATAGATGGCTCGTGCTGTTGTTCCGTTGAATTTTAATGCGTTCCTTGAGAAAGCAAAGTTGAAAGATGATGGTAGCAATTACACGGACTGGGTCCGTAACTTGAGGATTATCCTCATTGCTGCACAGAAGAATTACGTCCTGGAAGCACCGCTGGGTGCCAGGCCTGGTGCAAGAGCTACGCCAGATGTTGTGAACGTCTGGCAAAGCAAAGCTGATGACTACTCTATAGTTCAGTGTGCCATGCTTTACGGCTTAGAACCGGGACTTCAACGACGTTTTGAACACCATGGAGCATATGAGATGTTCCAGGAGTTGAAGTTAATATTTCAAGCAAATGCCCGGATTGAGAGATATGAAGTCTCCAATAAGTTCTATAGCTGTAAAATGGAGGAGAACGGTTCTGTCAGTGAGCATATACTCAGAATGTCTGGGTATAACAATCACTTGATTCAACTGGGAGTTAATCTTCCGGATGATTGCGTCATTGACAGAATTCTCCAATCACTGCCACCAAGCTACAAAAGCTTCGTGATGAACTATAATATGCAAGGGATGACCAAAACTATGCCCGAGCTCTTCGCGATGCTAAAAGCCGCGGAGGTAGAAATCAAAAAGGAGCATCAAGTGTTGATGGTTAACAAAACCACTAGTTTCAAGAAAAAGGGCAAAGGGAAGAAAAAGGGGAACTTCAAAAAGAACAGCAAGCAAGTTGCTGCTCAGGAGAAGAAACCCAAGTCTGGACCTAAACCTGAAACTGAGTGCTTCTATTGCAAGCAGACTGGTCACTGGAAGCGGAACTGCCCCAAGTATTTGGCGGATAAGAAGGATGGCAAGGTTAACAAAGGTATATATGATATACATGTTATTGATGTGTACCTTACTAATTCTCGCAGTAGCACCTGGGTATTTGATACTGGTTCTGTTGCTAATATTTGCAACTCAAAACAGGGGCTACGGATTAAGCGAAGATTGGCTAAGGACGAGGTGACGATGCGCGTGGGAAATGGTTCCAAAGTCGATGTGATCGCGGTCGGCACGCTACCTCTACATCTACCTTCGGGATTAATACTAGATCTAAATAATTGTTATTTAGTACCAGCGTTGAGCATGAACATTATATCTGGATCTTGTTTGATGCGAGACAGTTATTCATTTAAATCAGAGAATAATGGTTGTTCTTTTTATATGAGTAATATCTTTTATGGTCATGCGCCATTAAAGAATGGTTTGTTCTTACTTAATCTCGATAGTAGTAATACACATATTCATAATGTTGAAGCCAAAAGATGCAGAGTTAATAATGATAGTGCAACTTATTTGTGGCACTGCCGTTTAGGTCATATCGGTGTAAAACGCATGAAGAAACTCCATACTGATGGAATTTTGGAGTCACTTGATTATGAATCACTTGGCACTTGCGAACCGTGCCTTATGGGCAAGATGACTAAAACACCGTTCTCCGGTACTGTGGAGAGAGCAACAGATTTATTGGAAATCATACATACTGATGTATGTGGTCCAATGAATATTGAGGCTCGTGGCGGATATCGTTATTTTCTCACCTTCACTGATGATTTAAGCAGATATGGGTATATCTACTTAATGAAACACAAGTCTGAAACATTTGAAAAGTTCAAAGAATTTCAGAGTGAAGTGGAAAATCATCGTAACAAGAAAATAAAGTTTCTACGATCTGATCGTGGAGGAGAATATTTGAGTTACGAGTTTGGTCTACATTTGAAACAATGCGGAATAGTTTCGCAACTCACGCCACCCGGAACACCACAACGTAATGGTGTGTCCGAACGTCGTAATCGTACTTTACTGGATATGGTGCGATCTATGATGTCTCTTACCGATTTACCGCTATATTTTTGGGGTTATGCTCTAGAGACGGCCGCATTCACGTTAAATAGGGCACCATCAAAATCCGTTGAGACGACGCCTTATGAACTGTGGTTTGGCAAGAAACCAAAGTTGTCGTTTCTTAAAGTTTGGGGCTGCGATGCTTATGTGAAAAAGCTTCAACCTGATAAGCTCGAACCCAAATCGGAAAAATGTGTCTTCATAGGATACCCAAAGGAGACTATTGGGTATACCTTCTATCACAGATCCGAAGGCAAAATTTTTGTTGCTAAAATCGGAAACTTTCTGGAGAAGGAGTTTCTCTCGAAAGATGTGAGTGGGAGGAAAGTAGAACTTGATGAGATAACAGTATCTACTCCCTTATTGAGAAGTAGTACATCACAGAAATCTGTTCCTGTGACACCTACATCAAATAGGGAGGAAGCTAATGATAATGATCATGAAACTTCAGATCAAGTTTCTACTGAACTTCGTAGATCAGCCAGAGTAAGATCCGCACCAGAGTGGTACGGTAATCCTATTTTGGAAGTCATGTTACTAGACCATGGTGAACCTACGAACTATGAAGAAGCGATGGTGAGCCCAGATTCCGCAAAGTGGCTTGAGGCCATGAAATCTGAGATGGGATCCATGTATGAAAACAAAGTGTGGACTTTGGTTGACTTGCCCGATGATCGGCAAGCAATTAAGAATAAATGGATTTTTAAGAAGAAGACTGACGCTGATGGTAATGTTACTGTCTATAAAGCTCGACTTGTTGCAAAAGGTTTTCGACAAGTTCAAGGGATTGACTACGATGAGACTTTCTCACCCGTAGCGATGCTTAAGTCTGTCCGAATCATGTTAGCAATTGCCGCATTTTATGATTATGAAATTTGGCAAATGGATGTCAAAACTGCATTCCTGAATGGATTTCTGGAAGAAGAGTTGTATATGATGCAACCAGAAGGTTTTGTCGATCCGAAGGTAGCTAACAAAGTGTGCAAGCTCCAGCGATCCATTTATGGACTGGTGCAAGCTTCTCGGAGTTGGAATAAACGCTTTGATAGTGTGATCAAAGCATATGGATTTATACAGACTTTTGGAGAAGCCTGTATTTACAAGAAAGTGAGTGGGAGCTCTGTAGCATTTCTGATATTATATGTGGATGACATATTGCTGATCGGAAATAATATAGAATTTCTGGACAGCATAAAGGGATACTTGAATAAGAGTTTTTCAATGAAAGACCTCGGTGAAGCTGCTTATATATTGGGCATTAAGATCTATAGAGATAGATCAAAACGCTTAATAGGACTTTCACAAAGCACATACCTTGACAAAGTTTTGAAAAGGTTCAAAATGGATCAGGCAAAGAAAGGGTTCTTGCCTGTGGCACAAGGTGTGAAGTTGAGTAAGACTCAATGCCCGACCACCGCAGAAGATAGAGAGGAAATGAAAAATGTTCCCTATGCTTCAGCCATAGGCTCTATCATGTATGCAATGCTGTGTACCAGACCTGATGTGTGCCTTGCTGTAAGTTTAGCAGGAAGGTACCAAAGTAATCCAGGAGTGGATCACTGGACAGCGGTCAAGAACATCCTTAAGTACTTAAGAAGGACTAAGGATATGTTTCTCATTTATGGAGGTGACAAAGAGCTCGTCGTAAACGGTTATGTCGATGCAAGCTTTGACACTGATCCGGACGATTCTAAATCGCAAACCGGATACGTATTTACATTAAACGGTGGAGCTGTCAGTTGGTGCAGTTCTAAACAAAGCGTCGTGGCGGGATCTACATGTGAAGCTGAGTACATAGCCGCTTCGGAAGCAGCTAATGAAGGAGTCTGGATGAAAGAGTTCATATCCGATCTAGGTGTAGTACCTAGCGTATCGGGTCCAATGAAAATCTTTTGTGACAATACTGGTGCAATTGCCTTGGCAAAGGAATCCAGATTTCACAAAAGAACCAAACACATCAAGAGACGCTTCAACTCCATCCGGGATTTGGTCCAGGTGGGAGACATAGAGATATGCAAGATACATACAGAGCTGAATATTGTAGACCCGTTGACTAAGCCTCTTCCACGAGCAAAACATGATCAGCACCGAGATTCCATGGGTGTTAGAATCATTACTTTGTAATCTAGATTATTGACTCTAGTGCAAGTGGGAGACTGAAGGAAATATGCCCTAGAGGCAATAATAAAGTTATTATTTATTTCCTTATATCATGATAAATGTTTATTATTCATGCTAGAATTGTATTAACTGGAAACATAATACATGTGTGAATACATAGACAAGCAGAGTGTCACTAGTATGCCTCTACTTGACTAGCTCATTAATCAAAGATGGTTATGTTTCCTAGCCATGGACAAAGAGTTGTTATTTGATTAACGAGATCACATCATTAGTTGAATGATCTGATTGACATGACCCGTTCCATTAGCATAGCACCCGATCGTTTAGTATGTTGCTATTGCTTTTATCCATGACTTATACATGTTCCTTTAACTATGAGAATATGCAACTCCCGTTTACCATAGGAACACTTTGTGTGCTACCAAACGTCACAACGTAACTGGGTGATTATAAAGGTGCTCTACAGGTGTCTCCGAAGGTACATGTTGGGTTGGCATATTTCGAGATTAGGATTTGTCACTCCGATTGTCGGAGAGGTATCTCAGGGCCTTCTCGGTAATGCACATCACATAAGCCTTGCAAGCATTGCAACCAATGAGTTAGTTGCGAGATGATGTATTACGGAACGAGAAAAGAGACTTGCCGGTAACGAGATTGAACTAGGTATTGGATACCGACGATCGAATCTCGGACAAGTAACATACCGATGACAAAGGGAACAAACGTATGTTGTTATGCGGTCTGACCGATAAAAGATCTTCGTAGAATATGTAGGAGCCAATATGGGCATCCAGGTCCCGCTGTTGGTTATTGACCGGAAACGTGTCTCGGTCATGTCTACATTGTTCTCGAACCGTAGGGTCCGCACGCTTAAGGTTACGATGACAGTTATTATGAGTTTATGCATTTTGATGTACCGAAGGAGTTCGGAGTCCCGGATGTGATCACGGACATGACGAGGAGTCTCGAAATGGTCGAGACGTAAAGAATGATATATTGGAAGCCTATGTTTGGACATCGGATGCATTCCAGGTAAAAACAGGATTTTACCGGAATACCGGGAGGGTTACCGGAACCCCCCGGGAGCATAATGGGCCAACATGGGCCTTGGAGGAGAAGTGAGAGGGCAGCCCTAGGGGCTGCGCGCCTCCCC
Source organism: Aegilops umbellulata (assembly GCA_032464435.1). Lineage (NCBI taxonomy): Eukaryota > Viridiplantae > Streptophyta > Magnoliopsida > Poales > Poaceae > Aegilops > Aegilops umbellulata. The sequence continues at coordinate 342,637,109 of CP136056.1, read as the reverse complement.
CCTTCCCCTAGTCCTATTAGGACTAGGAGAGGTGGGCGCCCCCCTCTCCTTCTCTCTCCCCCTTGGAGAATCCTAGTCCAACTAGGATTGGGGGGGGAATCCTACTCCCAGAGGGAGTAGGACTCTCCTGGCGCGCCTAGCTTGGCCGGCCAGCCCCTCCCCCTTGGCTCCTTTATATACGGGGGCAGGGGGCACCCCAAAGACACACAAGTTGATCTACGGATCGTTCCTTAGCCGTGTGCGGTGCCCCCTTCCACCAAATTCCACCTCGATCATATTGTTGCAGTGCTTAGGCGAAGCCCTGCGCCGGTAACACATCAAGATCGTCACCACGCCGTCGTGCTGACGGAACTCTTCCTCGACGCTTTGCTGGATCGGAGCCCGGGGATCGTCATCGAGCTGTACGTGTGCTAAAACTCGGAGGTGCCGGAGTAACGGTGCTGGGATCGGTTGGATCGCGAGGAGAACGTACGACTACTTCCTCTACGTTGTGTCAACGCTTCCGCTTCGGTCTACGAGGGTACGTAGACAAACACTCTCCCCGCTCGTTGCTATGCATCACCATGATCTTGCGTGTGCGTAGGAAATTTTTTGAAATTACTACGTTCCCCAACAAAGCTTTGTAAGCACCACTATACTTGTTGTGAAGCTCTTCTTTATCCTTGAGTGACATCTCATGAGCAACAATTCTACCAATGACTTCCGTTGGCTTGAGATCTTTGTAACTGGGCATCATTTGGATCAATGTGCACTATCGGTCATCTCTTCACTTCCTAAGTCGGCAATCTCATTTGTGATGAGAGCAAGCCTAGAGTACATTTCAGCGATACCTTCACCATCCTTCATTTTGAGCTTGTCAAGTTGACTTTGAAACACATCCAATTTGGATTCCTTGACGGAGTCGGTACCTTCGTGCATATCAATAAAAGTATCCCAAATTTCCTTTGCATTCTCAAGACGGTTGATTTTGTTGAATTCTTCGGGGCATAATCCGTTGAAGAGGATATCGCAAGCTTGAGCATTGTATCGCAACATCTTCAATTCTTCTGCGGTAGCTTCATGGTTCGGTTCCCTTCCATTGAAGAATTCACCATGCAAGCCAATACACACAATAGCCCAAACGGCGGGGTTATGTCCAATAATATGCATTTTCACCTTATGCTTCCAACTAGCAAAATTAGTCCATCAAAGTAAGGACCTCTAAGGTGGTAATTTCCCTCACTAGACGCCATACTCTCCTAGGTTGTGAAACCAAGCCTATGATCACCAAAGCTATGGAAATCAAGGCAAATGGAGACCAAAGCTATAATACCACTTGTAGGATCAAAAGTAGGTCTAGAGGGGGGGTGATTAGACTACTTGACCAAATAAAAATCTAGCCTTTTCCTAATTTTAAGTCTTGGCAGATTTTAACAACTTAACACAAGTCAAGCAATCAACCTAAACATGCAATTCTAAGAGTATAGCAGCGAAATGTAAATCATTGCATATGAAGGTAAAGGGAGGGGTTTGGAGTGGCAAATGCAATGTAGACACGGAGATTTTTGGCGTGGTTCCGATAGGTGGTGCTATCGTACATCCACGTTGTTGGAAATATGCCCTAGAGGCAATAATAAAATGATTATTATTATATTTCCGTGTTCATGATAATTGTCTATTGTTCATGCTATAATTGTGTTATCTGGAAATCGTAATACATGTGTGAATACATAGACTACAACATGTCCCTAGTGAGCCTCTGGTTGACTAGCTCGTTGATCAACAGATAGTCATGGTTTCCTTACTATGGACATTAGATGTCATTGATAACGGGATCACATCATTAGGAGAATGATGTGATGGACAAGACCCAATCCTAAGCCTATCACAAGATCGTGTAGTTCGTTTGCTAAAGCTTTTCCAATGTTAAGTATCATTTCCTTAGACCATGAGATCGTGTAACTCCTGGATGCCGTAGGAGTGCTTTGGGTGTGCCAAACGTCACAACGTAACTGGGTGAATATAAAGGTATACTACAGGTATCCCCAAAAGTATCTGTTGGGTTGACACGGATCGAGACTGGGATTTGTCACTCCGTATGACGGAGAGGTATCTCTGGGCCCACTCGGTAATGCATCATCATAATGAGCTCAATGTGACCAAGTGTTTGGTCATGGGATCATGCATTACGGCACGATAAAGTGACTTGCCGGTAACGAGATTGAACGAGGTATTGGGATACCGATGATCGAATCTCGGGCAAGTAACGTACCGGTTGACAAAGGGAATTGTATACGGGATTACTTGAATCCTCGACATCGTGGTTCATCCGATGAGATCATCGAGGAGCATGTGGGAACCAACATGGGTATCCAGATCCCGCTGTTGGTTATTGACCAGAGAGTTGTCTCGGTCATGTCTGCGTGTCTCCCGAACCCGTAGGGTCTACACACTTAAGGTTCGGTGACGCTAGGGTTGTAGAGATATTAGTATGTGGTAACCCGAAAGTTGTTCGGAGTCCCGGATGAGATCCCGGACGTCATGAGGAGTTCCGGATTGGTCCGGAGGTAAATATTTATATATAGGAAGTCCAGTTTCGGCCATCGGGAATGTTTTGGGGGTCATCGGTATTATACCGGGACCACCAGAAGGGTCCCGGGGGTCCACCGGGTGGGGCCACCCATCCCGGAGGGCCCCATGGGCTGAAGTGGGAGGGGGAACCAGCCCCTGGTGGGCTGGTGCACCCTCCTTGGGCCTCCCCTGCGCCTAGGGTTGGAAACCCTAGGGGTGGGGGGCGCCCCACTTGGCTTGGGGGAAGCCACCCCCTTGGCCGCCGCCCCCCTTGGAGATTGCATCTCCTAGGGCCTCCCCCCCAAGGCCCCTATATAAATAAGGGGGGAGGGAGGGCAGCCACACCCTTGCTCTTGGCGCCTCCCTCTCCCTCCGTAACACCTCTCCTCCCCGCTTGCGCTTGGCGAAGCCCTGCCGGGATCCCGCTACTTCCACCACCACGTCGTCGTGCTGTTGGATCTCCATCAACCTATCCCTCCCCCTTGCTGGATCAAGAAGGAGGAGACGTCTTCCCCAACCGTACGTGTGTTGAACGCGGAGGTGCCGTCCATTCGGCACTTGGTCATCGGTGATTTGGATCACGACGAGTATGACTCCCTCAACCCCGTTCGCTTGAACGCTTCCGCTCGCGATGTACAAGGGTATGTAGATGCACTCCTCTCTCTCGTTGCTAGATGACTCCGTAGATTGATCTTGGTGAAGCGTAGAAATTTTTTATTTTCTGCAACGTTCCCCAACAGTGGCATCATGAGCTAGGTCTATGCGTAGTTTCTATGCACGAGTAGAACACAAGATGTTGTGGGCGTAGATTTTGTCAATTTACTTGCCGTTACTAGTCTTATCTTGATTCGGCGGCATTGTGGGATGAAGCGGCCCGGACCGACCTTACACGTACGCTTACGTGAGACAGGTTCCACCAACTGACATGCACTAGTTGCATAAGGTGGCTAGCGGGTGTCTGTCTCTCCCACTTTAGTCGGATCGGACTCGATGAAAAGGGTCCTTATGAAGGGTAAATAGAAATTGGTATATCACGTTGTGGTTTTGACGTAGGTAAGAAACGTTCTTGCTAGAACCCTAATGCAGCCACGTAAAAAACATGCAACAACAATTAGAGGACGTCTAACTTGTTTTTGCAGCATGTGTCGTGTGATGTGATATGGCCAAAAGATGTGATGAATGATATATGTGATGTATGAGATTGATCATGTTCTTGTAATAGGAATCACAACTTGCATGTCGATGAGTATGACAACCGGCAGGAGCCATAGGAGTTGTCTTTATTTATTGTATGACATGCGTGTCATTGAATGACGCCATGTAATTACTTTACTTCTTTGCTAAACCGTTAGCCATAGTAGTAGAAGTAATAGTTGGCGAACAACTTCATGGAGACACGATGATGGAGATCATGGTGTCATGCCGGTGACGAAGATGATCATGGCGCCCCGAAGATGGAGATCAAAGGAGCAATATGATATTGGCCATATCATGTCACTATTTGATTGCATGTGATGTTTATCATGTTTTGTTTCTTACTTGCTTAGTACGATGGTAGTAAATAAGATGATCCCTCATAATAATTTCAAGAAAGTGTTCCCCCTAACTGTGCACCATTGCTAAAGTTCGTTGTCTCGAAGCACCACGTGACGATCGGGTGTGATAGATTCTAACGTTCACATACAACGGGTGTAAGCCAGATTTACACATGCAAAACACTTAGGTTGACTTGACGAGCCTAGCATGTACAGACATGGCCTCGGAACACAAGAGACCGAAAGGTTGAACATGAGTCGTATGGAAGATACGATCAACATGGAGATGTTCACCGATGATGACTAGTCCGTCTCACGTGATGATCGGACACGGTCTAGTTAAGTCGGATCATGTATCACTTAGATGACTAGAGGGATGTCTAATCTGAGTGGGAGTTCATTAAATAATTTGATTAGATGAACTTAATTATCATGAACTTAGTCTAAAATCTTTGTAATATGTCTTGTAGATCAAATGGTCCATCCTAATGTCAACCTCAACTTCAACGCGTTCCTAGAGAAAACCAAGCTGAAAGATGATGGCAGCAACTATACGGACTGGGTCCGGAACCTGAGGATCATCCTCATAGCTGCCAGAAAACAATATGTCCTAGAAGCACCGCTAGGTGAAGCACCTATCCCAGAGAACCAAGACGTTATGAATGCTTGGCAACAGCGTGCTGATGATTACTCCCTCGTTCAGTGCGGCATGCTTTACAGCTTAGAACCGGGGCTCCAAAAGCGTTTTGAGCAACACGGAGCATATGAGATGTTCGAAGAGCTGAAAATGGTTTTCCAAGCTCATGCTCGGGTCAAGAGATAAGAAGTCTCCGACAAGTTCTACAGTTGTAAGATGGAGGAAAATAGTTCTGTTAGTGAACACATACTCAAAATGTCTGGGTTGCACAACCGCTTGACTCAGCTGGGAGTTAATCTCCCGGATGACGCGGTTGTTGACAGAATCCTTCATTCGCTCCCACCGAGCTACAAGAGCTTTGTGATGAACTTCAATATGCAGGGAATGGAGAAGACCATTCCTGAGGTATATTCAATGCTGAAATCAGCGAAGGTGGAGATCAAAAAGGAACATCAAGTGTTGATGGTAAATAAAACCACTAAGTTCAAGAAAGGTAAGGGTAAGAAGAAGGACGGCAAGGGAGTTGCCGCGCCCGGTAAGCCAGTTGTCGGGAAGAAGCCAAAGAATGGACCCAAGCCTGAAACTGAGGGCTTTTATTGCAAGGGAAAGGGACACTGGAAGCGGAACTGCCCCAAATACTTAGTGGACAAGAAGGCCGACAACACTAAAGGTATATGTGATATACATGTAATTGATGTGTACATTACTAGTGCTCGTAGTAGCTCCTGGGTATTTGATACCGGTGCGGTTGCTCATATTTGTAACTGAAAACAGGAGCTGCGGAATAAACGAAGACTGGCGAAGGACGAGGTGACGGTGCGCGTCGGGAATGGTTCCAAGGTCGATGTGATCGCCGTCGGCACGCTACCTCTACATTTACCTACGGGATTAGTTTTAAACCTCAATAATTGCTATTTAGTGCCAGCTTTGAGCATGAACATTGTATCTGGATCTCGTTTAATGCGAGATGGCTACTCATTTAAATCCGAGAATAATGGTTGTTCTATTTATATGAGAGATATGTTTTATGGTCATGCCCCGCCGGTGAATGGTTTATTCTTAATGGATCTCGAACGTGATGTTACACATATTCATAGTGTGAATACCAAAAGATGTAAGGTTGATAATGATAGTCCCACATACTTGTGGCACTGCCGCCTTGGTCACATAGGTGTCAAACGCATGAAGAAGCTCCATACAGATGGACTTTTGGAGTCTCTTGATTTCGACTCATTTGACACGTGCGAACCATGCCTCATGGGTAAAATGACCAAGACTCCGTTCTCCGGAACAATGGAGCGAGCAACCAACTTATTGGAAATTATACATACTGATGTGTGCGGTCCAATGAGCGTTGAGGCTCGCGGTGGCTATCGTTATGTTCTTACTCTCACTGATGACTTAAGTAGATATGGGTATGTCTATTTGATGAAACACAAGTCTGAGACCTTTGAAAAGTTCAAGGAATTTCAGAATGAGGTAGAGAATCAACGTGACCGAAAGATAAAATTCTTACGATCAGATCGTGGGGGAGAATATTTAAGTCACGAATTTGGTACGCACTTAAGGAAATGTGGAATCGTTTCACAACTCACGCCACCTGGAACACCTCAGCGTAATGGTGTGTCCGAACATCGTAATCGCACTCTATTGGATATGGTGCGATCTATGATGTCACTCACTGATTTACCACTATCATTTTGGGGATACGCTCTAGAGACAGCTACATTCACTTTAAGTAGGGCACCGTCTAAATCCGTTGAGATGACACCGTATGAATTATGGTTTGGGAAGAAACCTAAGCTGTCGTTTCTAAAAGTTTGGGGATGCGATGCTTATGTCAAGAAACTTCAACCTGAAAAGCTCGAACCCAAGTCGGAAAATTGCGTCTTCATAGGATACCCTAAGGAAACCATTGGGTATACCTTCTACCTCAGATCCGAAGGCAAGATCTTTGTTTCCAAGAACGGGTCCTTTCTGGAGAAAGAGTTTCTCTCGAAAGAAGTAAGTGGGAGGAAAGTGGAACTTGATGAAGTATTGCCTCTTGAACCAGAGAGTAGCGCAGCTCAAGAAAATGTTTCTATGGTGCCTTCACCGACTAGAGAGGAGGTTAATGATGATGATCATGAAAATTCAGATCAAGTTGCTACTGAACTTCGTAGGTCCACAAGGACACGTTCCGCACCAGAGTGGTACGGCAAACCTGTCTTGGAAATCATGTTGTTAGATAACAGTGAACCTTCGAACTATGAAGAAGCAATGGCGGGCCCAGATTCCAACAAATGGCTTGAAGCCATGCAATCCGAGATAGGATCCATGTATGAAAACAAAGTATGGACTTTGACAGACTTGCCCGATGATCGGCGAGCGATAGAGAATAAATGGATCTTTAAGAAGAAGACGAACGCGGATGGTAATGTCACCATCTATAAGGCTTGACTTGTCGCTAAGGGTTATCGACAAGTTCAAGGGGTTGACTACGATGAGACCTTCTCACCCGTAGCGAAGCTGAAGTCCGTCCGAATCATGTTAGCAATTGCCGCATACTATGATTATGAGATATGGCAAATGGACGTCAAAACGGCTTTCCTCAACGGCTTTCTTAAGGAAGAATTGTATATGATGCAACCGGAAGGTTTTGTCAATCGTAAGAATGCTAACAAAGTATGCAAGCTCCAGCGCTCCATTTATGGGCTGGTGCAAGCATCTCGGAGTTGGAACATTTGCTTTAATGAAATGATCAAAGCATTTGGGTTTATGCAGACTTATGGAGAAGCCTGCGTTTACAAGAAAGTGAGTGGGAGCTCTGTAGCATTTCTCATATTATATGTGGATGACATACTTTTGATGGGAAATGATATAGAACTTTTGGACAGCATTAAGGCCTATTTGAATAAGTGTTTTTCAATGAAGAACCTTGGAGAAGCTGCTTACATATTAGGCATCAAGATCTATAGAGATAGATCGAGACGCCTCATAGGTCTTTCACAAAGCACATACCTTGATAAGATATTGAAGAAGTTCAATATGGATCAGTCCAAGAAGGGGTTCTTGCCTGTGTTGCAAGGTGTGAAATTGAGCTCAGCTCAATGTCCGACCACGACAGAAGATAGAGAAAAGATGAGTGTCGCCCCCTATGCCTCAGCCATAGGGTCTATCATGTATGCCATGCTGTGTACCAGACCTAATGTAAACCTTGCCGTAAGTTTGGTAGGAAGGTACCAAAGTAATCTCGGCATGGAACACTGGACATCGGTCAAGAACATCCTGAAGTACCTGAAAAGGACTAAGGATATGTTTCTCATTTATGGAGGTGACGAAGAGCTCGTCGTAAAGGGTTACGTCGATGCTAGCTTCGACACAGATCTGGATGACTCTAAGTCACAAACCGGATACGTGTATATTTTGTATGGTGGGGCAGTAAGCTGGTGCAGTTGCAAGCAAAGCGTCGTGGCGGGATCTACATGTGAAGCGGAGTACATGGCAGCCTCGAAGGCAGCGCATGAAGCAATCTGGATGAAGGAGTTCATCACCGACCTAGGAGGCATACCCAATGCGTCGGGGCCGATCGCTCTCTTATGTGACAACACTAGAGCTATTGCACTTGCCAAGGAGCCCAGGTTTCACAAGAAGACCAGGCACATCAAGCGTCGCTTCAACTCCATTCGTGAAAATGTTCAAGATGGAGACATAGATATTTGCAAAGTACATACGGATCTGAATGTCGCAGATTCGTTGAGTAAACCTCTTCCGCGAGCAAAACATGATCAACACCAGAACTCTATGGGTGTTCGATTCATCACAATGTAACTAGATTATTGACTCTAGTGCAAGTGGGAGACTGTTGGAAATATGCCCTAGAGGCAATAATAAAATGATTATTATTATATTTCCTTGTTCATGATAATTGTCTATTGTTCATGCTATAATTGTGTTATCTGGAAATTGTAATACATGTGTGAATACATAGACTATAACATGTCCCTAGTGAGACTCTAGTTGACTAGCTCGTTGATCAACAGATAGTCATGGTTTCCTGACTATGGACATTAGATGTCATTGATAACGGGATCACATCATTAGGAGAATGATGTGATGGACAAGACCCAATCCTAAGCCTAGCACAAGATCATGTAGTTCGTTTGCTAAAGCTTTTCCAATGTTAAGTATCATTTTCTTAGACCATGAGATCATGTAACTCCCGGATGCCGTAGGAGTGCTTTGGGTGTGCCAAATGTCACAACGTAACTGGGTGACTATAAAGGTATACTACAGGTATCCCCGAAAGTATCTGTTGGGTTGACACGGATCGAGACTGGGATTTGTCACTCCGTATGACGGAGAGGTATCTCTGGGCCCACTCGGTAATGCATCGTCATAATGAGCTCAATGTGACCAAGTGTTTGGTCACAGGATCATGCATTACGTCACGAGTAAAGTGACTTGCCGGTAACGAGATTGAATGAGGTATTGGGATACCGACGATCGAATCTCGGGCAAGTAACGTACCGATTGACAAAGGGAATTATATACGGGATTACTTGAATCCTCGACATCGTGGTTCATCCGATGAGATCATCGAGGAGCATGTGGGAACCAACATGGGTATCCAGATCCCGCTGTTGGTTATTGACCGGAGAGTTGTCTCGGTCATGTCTGCGTGTCTCCCGAACCCGTAGGGTCTACACACTTAAGGTTCAGTGACGCTAGGGTTGTAGAGATATTAGTATGCGGTAACTCGAAAGTTGTTCGGAGTCCCGGATGAGATCCCGGACATCACGAGGAGTTCCGGATTGGTCCAGAGGTAAAGATTTATATATAGGAAGTCCAGTTTCGGCCATCGGGAATGTTTTGGGGGTCATCGGTATTGTATCGGGACCACCAGAAGGGTCCCGGGGGTCCACCGGGTGGGACCACCTATCCCGGAGGGCCCCATGGGCTGAAGTGGGAGGGGGAACCAGCCCCTGGTGGGCTGGTGCGCCCCCCTTGGGCCTCCCCTGCGCCTAGGGTTGGAAACCCTAGGGGTGGGGGGCGCCCCACTTGGCTTGGGGGGGGGGGAAGCCACCCCCTTGGCCGCCGCCCCGCTTGGAGATTGCATCTCCTAGGGCCGGCGCCCCCCAAGGCCCCTATATAAATAAGGGGGAGGGAGGGCAGCCGCACCCTTGCTCTTGGCGCCTCCCTCTCCCTCCGTAACACCTCTCCTCCCTGCTTGCGCTTGGCGAAGCCCTGCCGGGATCCCGCTACTTCCAGCACCACGCCGTCGTGCTGCTGGATCTCCATCAACCTCTCCCTCCCCCTTGCTGGATCAAGAAGGAGGAGACGTCTTCCCCAACTGTACGTGTGTTGAACACGGAGGTGCCGTCCGTTCGGCACTTGGTCATCGGTGGTTTGGATCACGACGAGTACGACTCCCTCAACCCCGTTCACTTGAACGCTTCCGCTCGCGATCTACAAGGGTATGTAGATGCACTCCTCTCTCTCGTTGCTAGATGACTCCATAGATTGATCTTGGTGAAGCGTAGAAATTTTTATTTTCTGCAACGTTCCCCAACACACGTTGATGGAGACTTCAACCCACGAAGGGTAACGGTTGCGCGAGTCCACGGAGGGCTCCACCCATGAAGGGTCCACGAATAAGCAACCTTGTCTATCCCACCATGGCATCGCCCACAAAGGACTTGCCTCACATGGGTAGATCTTCATGAAGTAGGCGATCTCCTTGCCCCTTGGTTCAACTCCACAATCTTGACGGAGGCTCCCAAGTGACACCTAACCAATCTAGGAGACACCACTCTCCAAAAGGTAATAGATTGTGTGTTGATGATGAATTCCTTGCTCTTGTGCTTCAAATGATAGTCTCCCCAACACTCAACTCTCTCTCTCACAGATTTGGCTATGGTGGAAAGATCATTTGAGTGGAAAGCAACTTGGGGAAGGCTAGAGATCAAGATTCTTGCGGTAGGATTGGAATGTCTTGGTCTCAACACATGAGTAGGTGGTTCTCTATCAGAAAATGAATGCTGGAAGTGTAGGCACATTCTAATGGCTCTTTCTCTGATGGAGAGGAGGGTGGAGGGGTATATATAGCCTACACACAAAATCTAACCGTCACATACAAAAGAGCCAACTCGGTCAGACCGAATGTATGAACTTGGTGGGACCGATTCAGTTCAAAATGTGAACGTTAGGATTTTCGGTGGTGGACCGACTTGATCAACTCGGTTGGACCGATGTGCTAGGGTTAGGGCAAAACTTGATCTCGGTTTGACCGATTACTTCAACTCGGTGGGATCGATTTCAGTAATAAGCAAACAGAGAGTTGGTCAGGCATACTCGGTGGGACCGATCTCTCCTTTCGATAAGACCGAAACATTACGAAAGAGAAACAAAGAGTTTGCATTGCGAACTCGGTGGGACCGATCGCTCATTTCGGTGAGACCGGAACGTTACGAAGGGAAACAGAGAGTTTGCAATCCCATCTCGGTGAGACCAAGATCCCTATCATTAAGACCGAACTGATTAGGGTTTCTGACTCTATCTATGTCAAGTGAACTCGGTGGCGCCGGATGAATCAAATCGTTGGGGCCGAGTTTGACTTTAGGTTTAGGACATATTTGGATATGAGAAAGTGGTTGAGGGATTTGGAGCATATCACTAAGCATTTTGAGCAAGTAGACCATTAAGCAACAACTCATCCCCTTTTAATAGTATTGGCTTTCCTATGGACTCAATGTGATATTGGATCACTAAAATAGAAATGAAGAGTCTTGAGCTTTTGCCAATATTTGTCCTTAGTATTTTGAGGGGTCCATATCTCTAGTCCATGCCATGCCAATCATTGAACTTTCTGAAATAATCATCTTGAAAGGATATTAGTTCAATGAGCTATATGTTGTTATGAATTACCAAAACCACCCAGGGATTAGTTGCACTTTCATAACCTTTATCATGAATACAGAAATATAATAATAACAACTTTATTATTGCCTCTAAGGCATATTTCCATTAGCCACCCCATAGGCTCGAGAATAGGAGTGTTAGGGATCCAGGTATCATTCCAAATAGAAATTGATTCACCGTTACCCACTCGTTTAATCAGTCCCATTTGCAATGCCGATCTCCCCGCAATGATTGATTTCCATGTTGCCGATGCCGAGGATGGAGTGTGGGCCTGCATAAACTCACAATCCGGGAAATGTTTCCCTTTGAGAACTCGAGAACATAGGGAGTCTGGGTGAGTTAGGAGTCGCCAACCATGCTTCCCAAGAAGCGCCATATTAAACTTTTCAAACTCCCTAAAACCCATGCCTCCTTGAACTTTTGGTGCTGACAATTTCTCCCAAGATAGCCAATGCAGAGATCGCCAATCGACAGAACTGCTCCACCAATATTTTGCCATAGAGGATGTGAGTTGTTTACAAACTTTTTTAGTCAGTTGAAAACAAGACATATTGTATGTAGGGATGGCCTGAATTACCGATTTGAGCAAAACTTCCCTCCCTGCACAAGCTAGATAGTGTTCCACCCAGCCTTGCATATTAGCACGGCTCCTCTCGCCAATATGATCAAAGGAGCTGCCGGTGATGTGCCCTACTTCTGTAGGTAGGCCCAAATAACGTTTCTTGAAAGCTTCGGATGTGATTCCAAGCTCTTGCTTCATTCCTTCACGAACTGGTGGTAGTGCATTCGGACTGAAGTAAACAGAGCTCTTGTCCTTGTTCACTGCTTGTCCGGAGCACTCACCATATATCTGTAAGATTTCATTTAATCTTCGTGCACTCTATAGTTGAGCGCCGAGAAAAATGAGGCCGTCGTCAGCGAATAGTAGATGGTTAACCCATGGTGACCGTACACTCACACGTATTCCACGATCTATGTGAGGGACACCAAAGTTGTTCATCAGCATAGTAAAACCTTCTGCACATATTAGGAATAGGAAGGGGGACATGGGGCACCCTTGCTACAATCCTTTTGTTGGCTGGAAGTAGGGTAGGAGTGCACCGTTTACCTTCACAAAGAAACGAACCGATGAGACACATTTCATAACAAGCCTGACAAACTTGTCGCAGAAGCCCAACTTGGTCATCATCGCTTCTAGGTAGTGCCACTCCACCCTGTCAAATGCTTTAAGCATATCTAACTTCACCTCACATGAAGAATTCCCCCCTTTTCTCTTGTTCTTCATTGCATGAATACTCCCATATGCCACCAGGACGTTGTCAGTAATCAAACGGCCTGGGACAAAGGCACTTTGCTGGGCACCTATAACCTCGTCCATCATGCTTCTCATCCGGTTGGTGTTAGCTTTATCAGCGATTTCGTAAAGGACTGGACAGAGAGCTATAGGGCGGTATTGAGTAATTTTTTGGTGGTTGCGCTCCTTGGGAATGAGGGTTATGGCAGTATCATTAAGTCTCGCGGGTAGTTCGCCGCCATTCAGGAAATCCAGATTTGCCATTGTTATATCGTCACCGATGATGTTCAGTGCCTTTGGAAAAATCCGGCAGTGAAGCCATCAATACCCGGCGCCTTGGACGGAGCCATCTGGAATAGGGTTGTCCTCACCTCTTCGGCAGTGTAATCTTTCCCTAGGCTTTCATTCATCGCTGCTGTGACTCGTGGTGTGACAAACTGCAGTAACTCTGACATATCTCTGTACCCTTGAGAAGAGTACAGATCCTTGTAAAAACCTTGGATCTCTTCCTTCACTTCATCGTGATCTGAACATACATGGTCATCATCTCTTTGTAAGGTAGTGATCTTGTTTATTCTCCTCCTTTGCGACCCCCGGGCATGGAAGAACTTGGTGTTCCTGTCGCCGGCTTGAATTGTTTGGACTCTGGATCGCTGCTTGATCCAGATGTCTTCTTGCCGTACTGCTTCTTGGAGTTGGGCAGCCACAGAGAGTTCTTCTTGTGTCGGCCCTCTGCCAATTGAGGCGGATCTCAGTCGCTCCAGTGATTTCTGCAACTTATGTACTTTCTTCGCCATGTTTCCGAACTCGCGCTCACCCCAGGAGCCAAGATGGGACTGGACCGAGTTTAGTGCTTGCACCACTCCCTCGAGTCCTCCTTAGCCAGCCCCGGATTGCCAAAGATTCTGAACCACTTTGTCATAATCCGTGTGGGTTTGCCAAACATTTTCATAATGTAAGGGGCGATGAGTAGCAGGCCACCTGTTCGGTTGATCACTTCTCAATTCCACTAGCACGTAGCAATGGTCTAAAGCAATGGAGCTAATGTGTTTGACAGTTGTGTACTCAAATAATTGCATAAATTCATTATTGGCTAACGCTCGGTCTAGCCGAGCTTTTACATTTGAGTCACCTTGTTGTTTATTGTCCCATGTAAAAGGAAAACTTCTCCACCCTAAATCTAGGAAAGAGCAAAAATCAATGACTTCACAGAAGGCCTGCGTCTGTCGTGCGGTCTAGTGTGTATGCTGAAGTATTCTTCGGCATACATTGTTTCATTAAAATCACCTACGCAAATCCATCCTTCATGTGAGATGCCATATAGGGTATGCAAGAAGTTCCAACTTTGATATCTGTTCTCAGACCGAGGTTCTCCGTAAAAACCTGTGAAACGCCATGGGGGCTGGTCACTATTCCTCCTCCTGACTCTCATATCTATGTGTGCTTGGCCGTAAATTTTCAGTTCAACATGTACTTCGTCTGTCCATAAGGAACCAATGCCACCACTCAAACCATCACTATCCACCGCGAAGCAACCATGAAAACCTAGAACGGATTTTAGTTTCTCCACACGTTTATCCCTGATTTTTGTTTTCATAACAAAGAGAAGAGCGGGGCCTTTTTCTTCACAATTTTGCGAAGCTCCCGATGCGATTCATTGGGACGGACACAGCTGTTGAAGTTGCCATAAAAGTTGCTCTGAGTTCCGCTTTGTATGGGTGCTTCGCGGGCCGCCAAATCGTGGAAGGCTATAATTTCCGACATCCGCGGACTCGTATGAAAACAACTAATCTCTCCGGGCCGCTTCTCCAGTCGAACCAAAGCCCATCCGACGATCTCAATCCTCCGACCAAATGCCTCGCAAGGCGAAAGCCGCGGAGCCTACCCGGCGGTCCAAGGGCAAACGAGTTCATCCGACCCAAGCGGCCGCCGCCACCACCACAGCCGCCGCCGTCATGGAGGCCGACGAAGCGAGCTCCCAGGCCTGCGTCTACGACGCCCTCCCGGGTCTTACCCTGGACTTCTCCCCGGAGGAGGACCTCGACGCGCCGGAGCCCCGGTCGCCCTCCTACCCTGCCGCCGCTGCCGCCGCGGAGGAGGACGCGACCGCGACATATGCCGTCTTCCGCAACGAGATCACGGCTGCCGGGGACCCCCTTGTCGACATCCCCGCCGCCGATTTCTTCTCCCTTGACGTCTCGGGGGCCGTCAGGGCCGAGCCGGCCTCCCCGTCGTCGGTGGCGGCGCGGCCTGCCGCGGCGGCGACGCCCTCGAGCTCCCTCGCCCCGACGGAGCAGCCGGCGCAGGGGTCGGAGCGCGCGTGGTTCCGAGGAGGGAGGCGGTTCAGGAGCCCCATGCTGCAGCTACACAAAGGTCTGGACTTATGGTTACTGCTAAGAACTAGCTGTCCTGTGCGATGAGGAAAAATAAGTGATTTTTTTTTACAAGCTAGAACATGGGACATAGCAGTTGCAGTTTGTACAATGATTGGCTACCAAAATATTGTCTCGTTTTCTGCACACTTTGACAAATGCACATATATTTACATCTAAAACAAGTACAAATGCTAATCAAATCCAATCGTATAGTGGTCTACATGTGTTTTTGATGGAGAAAGTAATAGGAGAAGATTTTGGCAAACAGACATACTGTATTACTTAGTCGATTTAAGGCTCGCTGATCACATTTTGTTTGATCTTTGGAAGCTTAATTATAGCTTTTATAACATGGGATCATTACAGAGTTAAACTTGGGATCTTTACAAACTTATAGGGTTCTACTGCAACATTTGCCCGATGAGATAATAAAGTATTGCCTATCTGTTGCAGAGATTCTTGACTTCTGTGATTTTATCTCATCTTCTGCCGAAGAGCAATCTTCACGGACAGCTGCTGTGCAAGCTGTCTCTGATGTTGTCAAGCATATATGGCCTCATTGCAAGGCATCGTAACATTCTCTCTCTCTCTCTCTCTCTCTCTCTCTCTCTCTCTCTCTCCTGTTTATATATTTTTTACGATGATAGCCACATCATTTTATTAGTTCTTGACTCCGCTTGGCAGGTGGAAGTCTTTGGATCTTTCAGAACAGGGCTCTATCTACCAACAAGTGATATTGATGTAAGAGTATTTTCTATCCTACTCTCATGAATTTCAGCACTTAACTTTCTCTGTCATGTTGTTTGTATTTTCTTTACTTTTGGGGCTATTAACAATTGTACTCCCTCCGTCCCAAAATTCTTGTCCTAGATTTGTCTAAATACGGATGTATCAAGTCACGTTTTAGTATTAGATACATCCGTATCTAGACGAATCTAAGACAAGAATTTTGGGACGGAGGGAGTATTTGGTAAGTGCAAGTAGTAGTGAACCAGAGTACAACTGAATTAGCATTCCAGTTGCAAAAATAAAAGTATGCATGTCTCAATCATTTAGTTCCTTTGTCTATGAGCCATCATCAATCATTCTTCTCTCCTCGTGTTCCTCGCCCACACCAGAGGGGTGCCGGAGTGTTTTTCCTTTTTGAGAGTATACTACATGTGCTCCTCCCGCGTGGCGTGGCGTGTGACTGTAGTGTGGCAAATTAAGGCCTTGTACAATGCTAGGTGTTTAGGGAGGTGCTTAGAAAAATAAACCGGGTTTTTCTGAAGCACCAGTGCCTATTTCTACAGGAGAGGCGCCTAATTAAGCGTCTACCCTGTACAAATAAGCATTGGTGCTTGAGGAAAGCCTGGTTTATTTCTCTAAGAACCTCACTGTTAGACCAGAGTGCAACTTATGACACAGTACCTGGTCATCAGTGCAGTTTACTCCAACAAAAATGGTAGAATCTGAGCATGGTAAGCATTCTGAAACCAAAATGCTAGAATCTTAAGAAAGATTTTTTCAATTGAAGTAACAAGAAAGGAGAGAACACAATATCATACAGGTGGAGTTCCTACACTGTTTCTGAACTCTACTTGTCTAGGACAACAGTACACTGTTTCTCTGGACTAATGCTCACCTAATTGCACTTGTGGAATCATATACTGAAACTGATAAGGCATCTTGTTCTGTTTTATAATAAATAAATTACCGTGATACGTCAGCTTGCTACAAATGATTGCATTCACCACCTTTTTATGTGTGACCACACATAAAACATACTTGTATTAAGAATATCTTTTTTGTCTTTGAAAGTTCAGACATGGTATCTTGTGCTGTTTTATGTTAAAAGAAATTACCTGGATATATCAGCTTGTTACAAGTGATATGCACTCACTTCCTTTTTTTACCTGGAAACACGTAGAAAACATACTTCCGTTTAGGAGTGTCTTCCCTTCGTCCTTGGAAGTTCTCAAGTTCATATGTGTTATTTCTGTTGCAGGTTGTAGTATTCGAGACCAGGGCTAAGACTCCTCAAGGCCTATATGCTCTTGCGAAAGCATTATCTCAAAAAGGTGTTGCCAAAAAGATACAGGTTCCAATTCTCACCCTTTCTTTATCTAGCAGCAATAATGTGGTCTCTGGAAACCTCATTTTCTTATGTTAAAGAACTACCATACTCCGGAGGGTTTCAAATTTCTTTGCCAGACTTCCTGCTAGTGTCCGTACAGCTTTCAAGTTTTTGAATTTTGATTTCCCAAATGTGAACTTCAGAAGTCAAATTGATCCAATTCTATTTTTTTGGGAATGTACATGGAATTCTAAGTGTTATCATGGAGGATCTGATGTTTTATGTCATGCAGTACGTGAAGTATTGCATGCAGCTTTCGAATAGCACCATGCAGCATTCATAGCTATTGTGCATCAACCCGATAAATAGGAGATTATTCCAATGGTTCTCTGGTTAATAATAATGTATGAACATTGCGATTGGGTATGATGTTTGCTGGAAATCAGGTTGATGACAACACTGAAGTAATGTGGAAGCAAATATGGAATTCCTTCATTTGCTAAACTCGTCATTCAACCAGTAGAGAACAAGGAGGTTGTTAACATGCTTTTGAACATGTTGCGGAGAATTGAACTCAATATTTATTTTTTGAACGGGGCTTGATATTTTGAAGTGGTGTATAATTAATGTGTGCGTGCAGGAAAGTGGCTACGGAAGAATACTGTTTGGTCCTACTAGATTTCCTTACCTTTTGGCTTCTGAGAAAATGTGCATGTGAATAGAGTTTGCACAACCTTCTGAGGACACTAACTGCGCATGAGAAACACAAACCGCCTCTTGTTCTATCCCTATATTTCTGCCAGTCAAACTATTGATGATTTTCTTGTCCATTGGAATTTGGCTACTGGAGTTTGAAGTTCAAGCTCGAACCGGTTGATTTTACCAAGCTATTTGTTGGCCAGGACCGTTAGTACTTGCCAGTATCTGAATCCCGCTCGTAACAATAGCTTCTAAAGCAAGAAAACATGTGGTATTTATTATTTTCCTGATAATGAAAAAAAAACCATTTGCTCCAATTGAATTACAATATGGGATGATACATAACCCACCTTTGAAGGTTGCCAAATGCTGTTGGTTGAGTTTGGAAGCTAGGACTGCTCTGTTCTGCAGTTGTCAGTTGGTAATGATGTTAACTTTGTTTCTTGGCAGGTAATAGCAAAGGCCCGTGTGCCAATCGTGAAATTCGTGGAAAGAATTAGTGGAATACCTTTTGACATCAGGTTAAATTTTGTTTTCTCATGTTTTATAGGTCTCCCTCCTCCCTCTTTACTAAAGTTGTGCAAGCGCTTACTGTTATTATCTTCTTTTCCTTTCCCAGCTTTGATATTGATGGTGGACCACAAGCAGCGGACTTCATCAAGGTATCTATTCCAATAAAGGACTGGGCACTACACTATGGAGGGCACACATACTCTTTTGTAGCTAATCTTTGACAGACATATGATAATATATACTTCTAATCATCTATGTTGCGGTCATACTGAAGACAATTACGTTTTCCATTTCGTACCAATAGGATGCCATCAAGAAGATGCCTGCTTTAAGACCTTTGTGTATGATTCTGAAGGTTTTCCTTCATCAAAGAGAGCTCAATGAGGTACACAATTTAAATTGTAATTTCTTCACTCCATAATGAAACCCGGTTACTTGGAATTGTTGCGTCGACAAAGATTTCTAATGATTGCTTCACTCTGGTCGGTAGGTCTATACTGGTGGGGTTGGGTCATATGCTCTTCTCACAATGCTGATCACACATTTACAGGTGAACTGAGTTCTGTTTTATCTGCATGTCCTTGCCTCACTTTCTTAGCCTCATGGCACATGTGTTACACACTCATATTTTTTCGCTAAACTTGCCACACTTGTGCCTCCATCATCCAAAAGTTAGCCTTGTTAGCCAAAAAAGTGTGGCATTGCTTTAGTTATTTGTCTGGTGACATATGCTTTCCTTCAACCCAATAGTTAAAATAAATTCTATTAAAACAAATTCTTAAATCTATATTTAGTAGGTATAGATAAAAGAAATAGGTATTCTTAGTCCGTCATGCTAATTTGTAGAAAACCCCCTGATAATTTTAACATTAAACCCGCAGTACATATCAAATGTTTTTTAAAATACTCATATCTTCTAAACCGTAACTCCAAATTTAACATGTTATATATGAAATTTGATTAGAAAAATATGTAGAATCTGAATATGATGTTATTTTACCTGTTAACAATTTAAAAATACTATCTAGGCCGCAATGTTAATTAACAGTACATTATCCGTCTTTTTATGATTAAAAAATCATAAATCTTTTTAACAACCTTTTTAACAACTCTTCATGTATTTAAGAAATAGCTACAAATTCTCAGATTATAGAACATTTTTTGTAAATTATGAGTGTGTAGTATTTTTTTCTCCCGTTGCAACACACAGGCCTTTTTGCTAGTAAAGTCCTAATGCAGCATCGGTACTAAGCCACATTGCCTTTAAATTAGTAGCCTTCGTATTAAACTTCATTGTACTTAATAATCGGGTCATAAGTTGCTAAGAGGTGTTTAAAATAAGGAATGTTTTAGAAATGATGTTAGTTATTAAACTCCGTGTACTATATTCATGAAGGATATGCAATTCTTTTCATACATATATTTATCATCCAAAGGATTATCCTTTTTGCTAGTTGATCTGGGGAGTGAAAGATATGATGGGCTATCGACAATCCAAGGAACAGAATTTGGGAATTCTTTTGGTAAGCAATACTTTCCTAATGATTCATGGTAATGAGATCTTTTAAACATTGGTATTTATCTTATGTAAAGTTGCACTTAATAGTCACTGATTACTTCGGGCCTGTTCTGAACCTCTCTAGCTTCTCAAAACTTCACGATTCCAGCTTCTCATCCTGGCTTCTAGCTTCACACAGCGACCTCCATCCGTTCGGGAGCAAAATTAGCTTCTCCATCGCCACCTTGGGCTGAAAGCAGCTGCTGGCCTGCCTAGCGCCATATTGGGCCGACTGGGCACCTAGCCCACATTCGCTACAGGTCGTCTTTAACCTTCAACTCATGCAAAAAACAAACTGGACACATAACTACTGCTAATTACACATCAAATCGGGTGATTTAGACCCCGAATCACATCAACTTGAACATCAAATTTGTCTCCCTATTCGTCGCGAATCCATTCCATCAGATTGCACAACCCATTGTTCATTAACAAAGGAGATCGAAAATGCATACGCCATGGCCGAACTAGAGCCCTCTGCTCTGCGTTGGAGCATCAGGGACTTGGGGCACACTGCTGGGGTGGAACTCTCAGGAGAGGAGGCGGCGGGGCTAGTTGCGGTGGCGCCGGCGTCGCAACTCCGTGCTGACGTGGGGTGGCGGCGGCGCGTAACCCTAGCGCTCAGCCTGGAAAAAGAACGAGGGGAGAAGTCGTGCATGAGCGAAGTACCGAACCGTGCAGTTTTCACTTGGCAGTGGCAAGGGATGTAATTAGTGTGAACTCCACGAAAATTGAGAATCCGTGGAGCTGGGAATACCCAGCTTCTCCAATTCCGTGAAAAATGCACCGAGGCCCAATATAGCTTCTGGAATTTAGCTTCACGGAGCTCAGGCGTTCGGCCCAGCTTCACGTGCGGAGTTTGCGGAGCGCGGAGCTGGAGAGGTTCAGAACAGGCCCTTCATATGCACCAGGATATATACCAGTGCACACATGTGAAATGCCTGTTTTATCTTCTTTTTGCTACTTTTGGATAAACTTTCATCACCTTTGATATGATGGAGAAACATACATTATCTTTGTAATGATGGAGATACAAAACATGGTTGCAACCCTTCATACAAGTTTATGTTTTCTCCATGTCAGATCAAGTTTTTTGACTTTTATGGACGCAAGTTGAACTATACGGATGTTGGAATATCCTGCAATTCTGCAAGAACCTTTTTCTTGAAGAGTGATAAAGAGTAAGACAACTGGTTTTATTTGTATTATTACTCCCACATCAGTACTATCTCTACTGTGATGTCCTGCGGTTCATTGATCCTATTTCTAATCTGTTTCTAAAGCTTTGTGAATCTTGACCGGCCACATCTTATAGCCATTCAAGATCCCATGGTAAGATCGTTGTCCTTGTTCATTTTGGTTGAACTTCATGATTCTCAGTAGCAGTGTGTTTACCTATTGAAATTATTTCGTGGCCTAGGTACCAGATAATGATATCGGGAAGAATTCCTTCAACTACTTCAAGGTAGCTTTCTAAAGTTCCTATCTGTCTTTGTGCACCTCTTTGTCTATGATGCTTGAATAATTTGATGCCGCTCATTTATAATTTCATAACGCTGTATGTTCTTATGGATAACGAATTAACAATTGATAAAAGTAATCTTATTTTAGTTCGCTGATTATTTTACTGGTTCCCGCTGGCGTTTTGATTCGTTTTGATCCTTCCTTGCCTTCTTAGTGTTATTCCAGTTAAGTTAAGTGGTTGTCTGACATCATCACTCACTGACCAGAATCCTAGCGTTTTCTTCAGTGGTGAATGGCCCAGAATGGTTATTCAATCTCTGTTTGCAACCTGGGGCCATTAGTCTATATTTATCTTTGGGCATAAAATATTATGTGTTTAAATTTGAGTATTTGCGTCTTTAATGTTGGATTAAATATGCTAGGTCTCTCTAGTTTGGTTCTTAATCAACTACCGCAGCATGCATAAGTAATTCACAGCAAACCTGTCTTGACAACAGTATATGCACTTTGCCCTTTTCAAATGCTCCAGTTTGTTCACTTAATAAGTGAAACTTCCATGGATTTGGACCAATTGTAACTAGGCTTTGATGTTTGAAGTGCATTTGCTGAGTCTTTGACATATAAAATGAATCTACATGACAACACAGACATATATATCTGACGAAGGAACTTGATTCATGGTACAGGTGAAATCAGCATTTTTGAAGGCTTATTCTGTGTTAACTGATGGCAAGTTGATTACGAGCTTGGGACCAAACAGGAGCATTCTGGGCACCATTGTCAGACCGGATTCGGTGCTACTCGACCGTAAAGGCTGGAACACTGATAGTGTGTTAGCTGACATGTTAGCAGAACCCTGGGAACCGTTGCCCCAACGGTTTGACAGTGAGAATGATGCGTTGTATAACTGGCACGCGTTAGACGACGATGAACCACTGCCCAGAAACACTCAACCCGCATCCGAGGACACTAGTTCGTCACCACTGGGGAAACGCAAGTCCTCCAAGTCAAAAAAGAAATCACGAAAGAAGGCAAAGGCCGATGCATCAAGCAGTGATGATACTGAAGAGGGGTCCGGAAAGGGAAGAGAGCACGGTCGGGGCAAAGGGTCGGCACATAGTGAAAAGTCGCGTCGCAGTGGGGGAAGCAGCAGAAGAAGGAAAGGGACGCGAGAGTATGACAGATTTACGAACACGCTCCCACAGTACACGCACATTAGCAGATGGTGAGTCGTGTGCTGCTACTGATACATTTGCGGTCCTTTTTAGGAGGTGCCACATAATTTTACAGCGGGAAGAGCGTTGTGTGATACCATGGCGGCATGCTAGCAAACATTTAAGTTAGCAGCAGTAGTTGGATGCCCAAATGTGTTGTGCTATTTCTTTTATTAGTTTACTATCCAGTCCTTGTAATGCTGAGCAAACCAAATTTTCAATTATATTTTTTGAATCAGCAGTTTTACCGAGCAGCACTGTGATCGCAAAGTTGTTCCAGTTAAGTATTTGGTTGTTGTGGTAAAGGCTTCAAACTTTGCACTTTAAAGTAGAAAAAATACTTCTATCTCATCATACGGTAATCAAGACTAATAACAATCTACACATGGTCTTCTTAATTTCTACATGCACCTAGCTCATTGGAGGTTCGGCAGAGAGAGATGGCGGCTTGCACCTTTCCAATGCATTTTTTAATTCACTTCATATTTTATCATAAAATTGTACTCCTTGGGCCAACATAGCAAGATTGCGTTTCTTTTATGTCCCGGGACAATAAGATTGGTCGCTCATAGCAAAGGTAGAGTTGCATATATTGCGTGTGATTGGTGGGCAATTGGAAGTTCCTTTTGGCCTTGTTGTCTTGAAAAGAGACTAGTATTTTACATGACATTGATCAATTCGCTATGCCAGCGTAGATGCTACTCCCTCCTCCGGTGAAGAGTGTACATCTAATAGCTGAAACAGTGTTACTAGCAAGTAGTTGCTTGTTCAACATTTTTGTACTCTACAGTTCTTTCTCCCAGAGATAAGCTCCGGCCGTTATTTTCCAAAATCACCGGCCGTTATTTTCCAAAATCACAGCTACACTTGCTTTCTCCAGTGGCAGTGTTCGCACACATACTGCTTATTCTGAGGTGTTAAAAAGGAAGTGCTACGTCTGAAACGCAATTATGGTTTACGAAAAGATATACCCCCTCTTGTAAACTAATACTCCCTCCGTTCCTAGATATAGGGTGTATAGTTTTTGGCACGGAAATTAAAGAACACACGTGAAGGGAAAATTTCACAAGTTTTGAGTGAGATTACAGATGACTAATTGACATTAGAAAATAGAGGAGCTTACATGATATAAGGAAATGTAATCAAATCCCTAAAAAAAATTATCCAAACGAGTGGTGCAACGCAATACACCTTATATTTCAGACTTTTTCTTAAAAATCTATACACCTTATATCAAGGAACGGAGGGAGTACTGTATAAGACCTTTTAGATCAAGGGAGTAATTATGAGCTATTGATAAGTTAATTTGAGATGCCTAGATACATATATATCTCAGCTATTTTCTTCTTTACTACTCTACATGCTAAAAAAACCCAGATAAATAAATAAAAAATATGGCATGACAAGACTACATAAACTGTGGTAAACCGATATTTAAACAGCTGATAAGATGATGTAAACTCGTCATATATTCATATCGCAAAGGCACAGGTTCATCGCCAACTGTCGGTTACAAGCAAGATATGTCCATTAAAAGTGAGGACATACGCCAGCATCATCACTAGACTAATCTATCATTCTTATTTCAGATTGACCCTTCAGCAGAAAAAAAAAGAAGGATCTGTACCAATCTGCTGGCTAATAAAAAGGAAGCCAGATGAAATACCCGGGTGAGAGCCCACAAGCTTCCAGCTATAGTCATGGAAATAAGTTTTGTGGTAGCAATGAAGTACCCAGTAACTGCCCATTCTGCACTATGCAGGCCAGTCTCGCGGGGATGTAACATTGCTACCAGCATTGAGCTTATCAACCATGGCACTGGAGTCTGCAGTCACCACTGGGAGCGTCATACTCCCAACCAGATCATGTGGATACCCTACTACACTGGTCGTTTCGAACATACTTCCATATGGATTCTTATGCAAGATTTGTGGCCCCAAATGATGAAACGCCATAGGAGCTGTTGCCGGATGCTGAGGCAGAACAGCAACAACAGTTCCAGGGCTCTCGGCAGGATTCTTATATGTGGCAGTGTAGGCTCGGCCACTACCCTGAACAGCATATGATGCAACACTGCAGTGGCTGGGCTTGCTTGGTTGAGGTGGGCATGAGGCCTGGCTCTGTGTTTGCATTTGCTGTGGCTGTTGATGCTGGATATTATGCTCTGCCGTGGGAAGCAAAATTGTGTTGCCTTGGCCATAAAACGAAGGCATGACTTCATGATGCTTCTGCTGGGGTGAAGAGTATGGAGACTGCCCAACCAAACTTCTCGGAAGTGGCTCAGTGGTAGCATTGGCAGGCTTCTGAGAAGAGTATTGAGGATACATGAGCGTGACTTGAGGAGTACTTTGAGCATGAGGAGAAGAGGTTTTCTGTTGAACCATCTGCGGTGGGACTTGCTGAACACTGTAGTGCTGCTGTTGCGCGACAGGGGGCTGTGATCGCCATGCCTGTGACTCGTGATGCTGAGCAGGCATTTGTAGCATATGATGCTGCAGTGGAGGGTACATTTCCGTTGGCTGACTAGATTTCTGAGGTTGCTCAACTGCAACCCTGGCTTCAGAGTTCTGGACATGCGGCTGCATAACCTGAACAAAAGACTCGGACGGTTTGTTGTCCGCGCAGTTCACTTGATTTTGGCTTTGCATATAGTACACCGCAGCTTGGCTCGGATGTTGCTGATCGTGTTGCGTGCTCAAAGAGACAGGCACTAGTTGCTGCAGAATATAACCACCGCTACTCTGGTTCGGCATAGCAGGAGACTGCATCGCATTAACTTGGTGAATTGGCACAAAAGAAACCTCAGGGTTGGCGAATTGTGTGCTGTGGTCATTGACATTTTCCCTTGCAGCGAGCATCGACAAGGCAGTGGCTTCATTTGTTCTAGCAGGGAATTCATGCGCTATTTGAAGTTTGGCCAGTTGCTGCGCCGTGTCGGCCGGCTCATGCCTATCCTGAAGCATCTGCACAGCTTTCTGAACCTGGTCAACAGAAGAAACGATTGTTCAGCTCAGAAGCATATTCTTAATGCGGCAAAAATGATCCAAATCTCACGAGAACAGTAAGTCTGACTCCACCGTACGTAGTTTAAGAATAGCAGCCTGTGAAAATGTTCCGCTGTGACTCCTTAAAGCATCACACAAGACAAACGTGAAACGCAAATGCTCAATGGTGAAATCTGCCTCAACTAATTGGGTACTCGAGAGCAAGACATTTGGCAGTAATTGGCCGGGCGTGCGTGGATCTGAAGGCGGGGCAGAGCACGCACCTGTCTGAGATTCTTGTCGAGGCAGCGGAAGTTGACGGTGCCCTCGCTGTGGTAGTCCATGACGTCGCTGCGCAGCTCCCCGATGGAGCGCTCGAGCTTGTAGCAGTAGAGCTCGAGCTGCGAGAGCCTCCCGCCGATGCCCTCGAGCGAATGCAGCAGGCCCTCGGCCTGCTTCCTCATGCACTCCTCGACGGCCGCCATGACGGCCTCCTTGGGGTAGCCCTCCTGGCCGTACACGTTGACGAACGTCCGCACCAGCTGCCTCTTGTCCTGCGAATCCTGCTTTCCCCGCTCACACACGCATCAACCCCCGCCTCAGAAACCCCCGAGATCGAGGGACCTCGCGTGCTGGTGGTAGGAGGGAGATGGAGGCCGACAGACAGACAGAGAGATAGGCAGAGAGGACGTACCTCGGCGCGGCGGCGCGTCTGGTCGAAGGAGCAACGGGCGTCGGGCGGGAGGCCGAAGGCGCCGGAGACGGACGCGGCGGCGGGGCGCGCGGGGGACGACGCCATGGGCGCGCGGGCTGGCTAGGGTTTTGGGTTGGTGCGCGGGTGGGAGAGCCGGGGGGATGGGAGGGAATCCGAAGCGAAGGAAGGGGCGAGGAAAGAGAGGCGGGCGGGCGAGTGAGAGGAGTAGAAGCAAAGCGGGCAAAGGGAAAAGCAGGGTGAAACAGAGGGGAGGCCAATCAGAGGAGCGGAGGCGAGGCGAGATCGAGGCGTGGGGAGCAATAAAAATGGGGGAGGGCGACGGGACGACGGGGACAAGTGGGGAAAGAGGGGGCGTGGGTGGACTTCGGGGCGAGTGAGATCTGGTTCGACTTGGATGTGGCCGTGCTTGTTTGTTTACTGACGGCCAGCAGGGAGGAGATCGCCATTGGGATACCTTGCTTGCCTTGCTGGACGATCGTTTTCAGATCAAGACGGGAGACGGTCTGGTTGGTTCGGTCAGCTTGGATTGGGTTGGGTGCAGTGTCACGGTCAGGTCTCCACCTCGTGAGTCATGTGCGTGATTAAAAAGAAATGTGCGTGGATGGGTCTGCGTTTGCCACACTGGTTTTGATGGGGAGATGTGGCCGGTATCGGTAGCATATCAGAGCTGTCTGTATCACGGTGATCATCTGATGGCAAAAATGACAAATCTGACCTATAGATGGAACTATTTCATAAATTAAACTGTGTTTGAAAAAATTTCACCCGACTGACCCTTTTGTGTAACGCCTGGCATCTAGGCGTCACACTACATTGTGCAACGCCTAGCTCTCAGGCGCTACACGCCTAGCCAGTGTCGCATCTCAAAATGTCTGAAAAATGCTAAGTCAGTGTGCAGTGTAGCGCCTAGTGTGTAGGCGTTGCACAGCATACAATATGCAAACCCATGCACAAAGTTAATTTAACAGGCAGGAGAGGGCAAGGAAACAAAACATGGAAGCAGACAAAAGAGCCTGCAGGCAGAGGTACGACGCGCAACACGTTTGGATGGACATGTGCTTTCATGCATATATGCAGGAGAAAAAGTGGTACAAGTATACGTATATGGACATGGCAAGTGGATAAAATATTTGGGCCGGGTCCACACTGTGCCATGCATGCATGGGCTTGCCCTGTTTAGAGTGTGTCCACACCGTGACGTTGGTGAAAGGTTTAAATATACCAACCAGTAGTGCAACACCTATATGCTAGGCGCTACACTGTATAATGTGGCGCCTAGCTCTTAGGCGTTGCATATTGACTTAGCATTTTTCAGGCAGTCTGAGATGCGACGCTGGCTAGACGTGTAGCGCGTGAGAGCTAGGCGTTGCACAGTGTAGTGTGACGTCTAGATGTCGGGCGCTACACAAAAAGGTCAGTTGGATGAAATTTTTTCAAACACAATTCAGTCTGTGAAATAGTTTCGTCCATAGGTCAGATTTGTCAAATTTGCCTCATCTGATGGCCGGGGAATTAATAGTTTGAATCGAGAGGCCTCTATGCCTACAAAAAGCACACGTAAAGTACATACCTCCTTCCTCTCTCCGGGGAAGCCCTAGGAGCTAGGGTGAAGGTGACGATCTACCTTCTCCCTGGTGAGATCAGGGGCCTCTTTTCCCTTCGTTCGCCACTTTGATGGAGGGAAGGGGTCGAGACCCCGTTGTTTCGAACCGGTGGTGGTGGTAGGTGTAGGTTTCGGTCCCTGGTCATCAGTAGTGAGGCAATAACGCCACCATCGAAATGGAAGAAGTCCTTCCTATCTTATCCTTGTTTCAATGATGCTTCTTGGTATCTTTGGAAGGTGTGTGAAAGATGGTGTTTTTTCTTCTGCAAGTTTGTCTTGACAGCGTTGCCCCACGGGGCGGATGTCACGCTTGTGCGCCTTGATCCTCTGACTCGACTCTAGCTACAACCGATGAAGGTTGACTAGCTTCAACCTCGAGGAGGATGTGAGAGGTGTCCTCCTCGACTCCTTCTGGCGGGACCTAGAGGGTTATACAGATCCTCTAGATGTTTTCTTCTTCGTGGCAGTGGTTTGGTACATAGACCGAGTTGTTGGCATCTTTTGGCCTACATTGACAACCTCTTAGACAATGCTTCTACAAGCTCCTGGATTTTAGCAAGTTTGCTCGGCTGAGACGGAGGCCCAGAGACGGCAACGAGTTTCCCTCACCATGTGTCACGGTGGATGCCGGAAAGAGGCCGAGGGAGGTTTTTGGTCAGGGTTAGTTCATGGCTTTTGCTGACTTATAAGATAAATGACTTTTTTTTGGTTTAGGCAAAAATCAGAAGTCATAAGAATTAAATTTGTTTTTAAAATTTCTATAATAATGTGTTACTTCTTTCGATAAACCCGCGTGGAAGCCAAGAAACCTACTCCGGCCAAACGTCCGTTCACGAGCGGGCCAGCATTAAACGCAACGCCGAGCAAGCTCCTCTCGCCCGCCCTCTATTTAAACGTGGCCAGACGTCGGGCAAGAATGGTGCCACCAAGTCCGCCGCTCCCCATCTCCTCCTTCTACCATTTATTTCATCCTTCCGATGGCATTCGACGAGCAAGAAGAACAGTTCTCCGGCATAAAAGCCGGCTGGGTGGCCCACCGAACCTGCTGGATACGAACGAGGCAGCTCGCTGCTCCAGCTCCCTCGCCTAGCCCGATGAAGCAAGTTGTCGCCCCAAGCCGGTGAGTGGTTCAACAACTCACCGCTCCAAGCCAGCTCGCGGAGGAGTGGCGAGTTGCTCCAGGCCGCCACGGCGGGGAGCACGGCGGCACTAGCATCGTCACTGTCGTGGACGCCGCCAAGTCGTACCTATCCTCCCGTGCCTGCGATCGCGCCATCCACCGTCAAAACGCGCGTAACCACGCCCTACCGACAGAGAAAGAAGTCGGCTGCACGGATATCGATGAGTCGGTGACCAGCGCGTCCGCGTCCACCGCCAACATCGAGGGAAAGTAGAACACGGGAGGCCACTGTCGCTTGGGTCCCGGGAAGGCTACCACCGAGGCAACGCATGCGTACACATGCGATGTCTTGCCCGGTTCTTCAGTGCAGACCATCGTCGGCCCCCGTATGGGCTCCACGAGAGCGGAGGCGGCCCCCTTCCCCTCTGGCTGAAGCATCAGCTGGTGGTTCCACTCCGATGAGCGATGGGGAAGCGAGCCTCCCTTTGCTCTAAAGCATATACCTCCGGGGCTCCCAACAATCCGGTGAGCGGGTTGCTGTGCTGGAAATATGCCCTAGAGGCAATAATATTCACTACAGATATTGCTCTATTCAGTGACAAAAACCCTAGCGACGAAACATGAACCGTCGCCTAAAACCATTTTCTATGACGGTCCACAGTCACGAGGTGTTTCCCTCCCGGGGCAGGGCCCTAGCCAACTTTGGCGACGTTCCGGGCTGATTTTTTGCGACGTATTGGGCCGTCACTACACATGTTCATTTTCTGGGATGAGTCTCAGTGTCACAGTTTATGTTGGTGGGTCATTTTTTTGTAAATGTAAATATAAAATGACAAGTAATTGTTTTTCAGTTAACTCATTTAGCGGGATCAATTTTCATAATAGCGGGAACTTGGAATCCGTCTGGTTCCCTCCTAATAAAGGAATTGGGATCGTTGGGTTAGGGCCCTCTGTCATACCACACCCCCTGGAGTAAATATGCCCTAGAGGCAATAATAAAGTTGTTATTTATATTTCCTTATATCATGATAAATGTTTATTATTCATGCTAGAATTGTATTAACTGGAAACTTAGTACATGTGTGAATACATAGACAAACAGAGCGTCCCTAGTATGCATCTACTAGACTAGCTCGTTAATCAAAGATTATTAAGTTTCCTAGCCATAGACATGTGTTGTCATTTGATGAACGTGATCACATCATTAGAGAATGATGTGATGGACAAGACCCATCCATTAGCTTAGCACTATGATCGTTTAGTTTATTGCTATTGCTTTCTTCATGATTTATACATGTTCCTATGACTATGAGATTATGTAACTCCCGAATACCGGAGGAACACTTAGTGTGCTATCAAACGTCACAACGTAACTGGGTGATTAGAAAGATGCTTTACAGGTGTCTACGATGGTGTTTGTTGATTTGGCATAGATCGAGATTAGGACTTGTCACTCCGATTATCGGAGAGGTATCTCTGGGCCCTCTCGGTAATGCACATCACTATAAGCCTTGCAAGCAATGTGACTAATGAGTTAGTTACGCGATGATGCATTACGGAACGAGTAAAGAGACTTGCCGATAACGAGATTGAACTAGGTATGATGATACTGACGATCGAATCTCGGGCAAGTAACATACCGATGACAAAGGGAACAACGTATGTTGTTATGCGGTTTGACCGATAAAGAACTTCATAGAATATGTGGGAGCCAATATGAGCATCCAAGTTCCTATATTGGTTATTGACCAGAGACGAGTCTCGGTCATGTCTACACAGTTCTCGAACCCGTAGGGTCCGCACGCTTAACGTTCAATGACGATCAGTATTATGAGTTTATGTGTTTTGATGTACCGAAGGTAGTTCGGAGTCCCAAATGAGATCACGGACATGACGAGGAGTATCGAAATGGTCGAGACATAAAGATTGATATATTGGAAGATTATATTCAGACACCGGAATAGTTCTGAGGTGTATCTGGTATTTTCTGGAGTACCGGGGGGTTACCGGAACCCCCTGGGGGGTTATTGGGCCTCATGGGCCTATTGGTGGAAG
This sequence comes from Aegilops umbellulata, assembly GCA_032464435.1. NCBI lineage: Eukaryota > Viridiplantae > Streptophyta > Magnoliopsida > Poales > Poaceae > Aegilops > Aegilops umbellulata. Next base: position 342,605,837 of record CP136056.1, on the reverse strand, counting down.
AGAGGAGGCAGGCCAAGGTGTGGCGCGCGCCCCCCTAGCCCAAACCGAATTGGACTAGGGGGGCAAGCTCCACTTTCCTTCTCTCCTCCTACTCATTCCCCCTTCTCCTACTTGGACTAGGAAAGGGGGAAACCTACTCCTACTAGGAGTAGGATTCCTCCCCCTTGGCGCGCCCCTTGTGGCTGGCCGGCCTCCTCCTCCCCTCCTTTATATACGGGGGAGAAGGGCACCCCATAGACACACAAGTTGATCTCCTAGCCGTGTGCGGTGCCCCCTCCACAGATTTCCACCTCGGTCATATTGTCGTAGTGCTTAGGCGAAGCCCTGCGTCGGTAACTTCATCATCATCGTCACCATGCCGTCGTGCTGACGAAACTCTTGCTCGGCCTCAACTGGATCTAGAGTTCGAGGGACGTCACCGAGCTGAACGTGTGCAGATCGCGGAGGTGCCGTGCATTTGGTACTTGATCGGTTGGACCGCGAAGACGTTCGACTACATCAACCGCGTTACTAAACGCTTCCGCTTTCAATCTACGAGGGTACGTGGACACACTCTCCCCGCTCATTGCTATGCTTCTCCTAGATAGATCTTGCGTGATCGTAGGAATTTTTTTGAAATACTACGTTCCCCAACACCCCCATCAATGAGTCGGGAGGCTAACGCGGCGAGGTGAATGTGGCTGCAAGGGTACGACGAGGCCACGCGCCACGGTGAAGGGTAAAGTCACGCGCGACAGTGGAAACGTTGATACGTCTCCAAGGTATCTATAATTTATGAAGTATTCATGCTGTTATATTATCATTCTTGGATGTTTTACAATCATTTTATAGCAACTTTATATCATTTTTTGGGACTAACCTATTGACCCAGTGCCTAGTGCCAGTTGCTGTTTGTGCTTGTTTTTTACATCGCAGGAAATCAATATCAAACAGAGTCCAAACACCGCGAAACTTTTTGGAGATTTTTTATGGACCAGAACACACAGGATGGGCCAGAGCAGCACCTGGGGGTGCCTCGAGGGGGCACAACCCACCAGGGCGCGCCTGGGGGGCCAGGCATGCCCAGGTGGGTTGTGCCCACCTCGGTGGCCTCCCGCACCCCCTCTTTACCCTATAAATTCACAAATATTCCAAAAACCCTCGGGGTTAACCTAGATCAGAAGTTCCCCCGCCGCAAGGCTCTGTATCCAACGAAAACCAATCTAGACCCTTTCCGGCACCCAACCGGAGGGGGGAATCATCTTCGGTGTCCATCTTCATCATCCCGGCAGCCACAATGACGAGGAGGGAGGAGTTCACCCTCGGGGCTGAGGGTTTGTACCAGTAGCTATGTGTTTAATCTCTCTCTCTCTCTCTCTCTCTCTCTCAATCTCTCTCTCTCGCTCTCGTGTTCTTGAGATGTCACGATCTTGATGTATCGTAGGCTTTGTTAATATAGTCGGATCATATGGTGTTTTCCCCTCTCTATCTTGTTGTGATGAATTGAGTTTTTCCCTTTGAGATTTCGTTGTTATCGGATTGAATACTTTTATGGATTTGAGAGCACTTGATATATGTCTTGCAATTGAATACTCGTGGTGACGATGGGGTATCGTATTGATTCACTTGATATATGTTTTGGCACTCAACTCGCGGATTCCCGAGGTGACATTGGGGTAATCTATGCATAGGGGTTGATGCACGTTCTTGTCTTTGTTTCTCCGGTAGAAATCTTGGGGCACTCTTCGAAGTTCTTTGTGTTGGGTTGAGTATTATGAATATGAATTTGCTTTGGTGTTATTTTAGTACAAACTCTAGGATAGATCGAATGGAAAGAATAGCTTTGTGTTATTTTATTACGGACTCTTGAATAGATCGAACGGAAATAATAGCTTTGAGGTGGTTTCGTACCCTACAAACAATTTATTCTTATGTTCTCCGCTAGATAGGAACTTTGGGGTGATTCTTCGTTGCACGGTGAGGCATGGTTATATGATCCAATTATATTAGCATTGTTGAGAGGTTGCACTAGTGAAAGTACGGACCCTAGGCCTTGTTTTTAAGCATTGCAATACCGTTTTTGTGCCCGTTTACTATTTGCTACCTTGTTGTTTTTATTTATTTAGATTATAAAAATACATTTCTACCATCCATATTACACTTTTATCACCATCTCTTCGCCGAACTAGTGCACCTGTACAATTTGCCATTGTATTGGGTGTGTTGGGGACACAAGAGATTTCTTGTATTTGGTTGCAGGGTCGTTTGAGAGAGACCATCTTCATCCTACACCTCTCACGGATTGATAAACCTTAGGTCATCCACTTGAGGGAAAATTGCTACTTTCCTACAAAACTTTGCGCTTGGAGGCCCAACACGTGTCTACAAGAATAAAGTTGCATAGTAGACATCAAACGTCAAACATGGGCGATTTCATGTGAGATCTGTTTACTGAAAAACATCATAGTAGCAAATATCGGGTGCGTTCTATTTACTTTTCATGTTCTCCATGCAATGGATCATGGTTGGATTACTCATGGAACGGTCCTCACGCCACCATACTTTGCTGGCGTGAATCAGTTTATGGAATTCGCGCTTGCTCACAACAATGGGGCCAAAGATATGTTGTGCCCATGCAGAAATTGCCGTAATGGGATCCGCGAAACTATTGATGTTGTCAGATGTCACATGAATGTCACTGGTATGCTTGATACGTCCATTTTGCATCATGTTTTCTTACTGTTATTTATGATGTTTTTATGTATAATAATGCTTTTTGGAGTAATTTAATGCCTTTTTCTCTCATAATATGCAAGGTATACACAAAGAGGGAGAATTCCGGCAGCTGGAAATCTGGACCTGGAAAAGCTACGTCAGGCTACCTATTCTGCACAACTCCAAACAAGTTGAAACTTCACGAAGATTTTTTATGGAATATATGAAGAATATTGGAGCAAATAACTACCAGAGGGGCCCACCAGGTGGGCATAACCCACCTGGGCGCGCCAGGGAGCCCAAGCGCGCCCTGGTGGGTTGTGCTCACCCAGGGCCACCTCCGGTGCCCATCTTCTGGTATATAAGTCATTTTGACCTAGAAAAAAATAAGGAGAGGACTTTCGGGATGGAGTGCCGCTGTCTCGAGGCGAAACTAGGGCAGGAGCACTTTTGCCCTCCGGCGGAGCTATTCCGTCGGGGGAACTTCCCTCCCGAAGGGGGAAATCATCGTCATCATCATCACCAACAACTCTCCCATCTTGGGGAGGGCAATCTCCATCAACATCTTCAACAACACCATCTCATCTCAAACCCTAGTTCATCTCTTGTGTTCAATCTTGTTACCGGAACTATAGATTGGTGCTTGTGGGTGACTAGTAGTGTTGATTACATCTTGTAGTTGATTACTATATGGTTTATTTGGTGGAAGATTATATGTTCAGATCCAATATGCTATTTAATACCCCTCTGATCTTGAGCATGATTATCATTTGTGAGTAGTTACTTTTGTCCTTGAGGTCACGGGAGAAATCATGTTGTAAGTAATCATGTGAACTTGATATGTGTTTGATATTTTTATAGTATGTATGTTCCGATTCCCTTAGTGGTGTCATGTGAACGTTGACTACATGACACTTCACCATATTTGGGCCTAAGGGAATGTATTGTGGAGTAGCAATTAGATGATGGGTTGCGAGAGTGACAGAAGCTTAAACCCCAGTTTATGCGCTATTCCGCAAGGGACCGATTGGATCCAAAAGTTTAATGCTATGGTTAGAATTTATTCTTAATACTTTTCTCGTAGTTGCGGATGCTTTCTGGAGGGTTAATCATAAGTAGGAGTTTTGTTCAAGTAAGAACAACACCTAAGCACCGGCCACCCACATATCAAATTATCAAAGTACCGAACATGAATCAAACCAACATGGAGAAAGTGACTAGATGAAAATCCCATGTACCCTCAAGAACGCTTTGCTTATCAAGAGACCGTTTTGGCCTATCCTTTGCCTCAAAACGATTGGGCTACCTTGCTGCACTTTTGTTACTATTATCATTACTTGCTCGTTACAAATTATCTTGCTATCAAACTACTCTATTACTTACAATTTCAGCACTTGCAGACATTACCTTGCTGAAAACCACTTGTCATTTCCTTCTGCTCCTCTTTGGATTCGACGCTCTTACTTATCGAAAGCAGCTACAATTGATCCCCCATACTTGTGGGTCATCAAGGCTATTTACTGGCGCCGTTGCCGGGGAGTGAAGCGCCTTTGGTAAGGAAACATTTATATAGTGTGCTGAAATTTACTGTCACTTGTTACTATGGAAAACAATCCTTTCAGGGGTTTGTTCGGGGTATCTTCACCTCGACCGGAACCACAATTAGCTACCCCTCAACCTATTGCACCTACTGAAAATATTGAATATGAAATTCCTTCGGGTATGATAGAACAACTGTTAGCTAATCCTTATGCAGGAGATGGAACCGAACATCCTGATATGCACCTGATATATGTGGAACAAATTTGTGGATTGTTCAAGCTTGCAGGTTTACCTGGAGATGAAGTTATGAAGAAGGTTTTCCCTTTATCTTTGAAGGGAAAAGCATTGGCATGGTATAGGCTATGCGATGATATTGGATCATGGAATCGGAATCGATTGAAATTGGAGTTCCATCAAAAAAATTATCCTATGCATCTAGTTCATCGTGATCAGATATATATATATATAATTTTTGGCCTCGTGAAGGAGAAAGTATCGCTCTAGCTTGGGGGAGGCTTAAGTCAATTTTATATTCATGCCCCAACCATGAGCTCTCAAGAGAAATTATTATCCAGAATTTTTATGCTCGGCTTTCTCGTGATGATCAATGCATGCTTGATACTTCTTGTACTGGGTCCTTTGTGAAGAAGACTATTGAATTCCGGTGGGATCTTTTGGAAAGAATTAAACGAAACTCTGAAGATTGTGAACTCGATCAAGGTAAAGAGTCGGGTATTAAGCTTAAATATGATTGTGCTAAATCTTTTATGAATACTAATGCTTTTCGAAAGTTTAGCACTAAATATGGACTTGACTCTGAGATAGTAGCCTCCTTCCGTGAATTATTTTCTACTCATGTTGATCTCCCTAAAGAGAAATGGTTTAAATATCACCCACCTATTAAAGAAGAAATTATAGAACCGGTACCAATTAAAGAAGAAACCATACTTTATAATGTTGATCCAGCTGTTCCTACTGCTTATATTGAAAAACCACCTTTCCCTGTTAGGATAAAGGAACATGCTAAAGTTTCAACTGTGGTAAAAAAAGCTATATTAGAACACCTAAACCTGATGAACAAATTAAAGTAGAACCTAGTATTGCTATGGTTAAAGATCTTTTGGAAGAAAATGTAGACGGGCATGTTATTTACTTCTGCGAAGAAGCTGCTAGAATTGCCAAACCAGATAAAAAGGATAAACATAGACCTGTTGTTGCCATGCCCGTTGTCTCAGTTAAAATATGAGATCATTGTTATCATGGTTTATGTGACATAGGTGCTAGCGTGAGTGCTATTATGAATGACATAGCACCCCGCAGAGATAGAAGACATAGATGTTACTATTAAACTTGCCAATAGAGACACTATATCACCAATTGGGATTGTTAGAGACGTTGAAGTCTTATGTGGGAAAATAAAATACCCTACTGATTTTCTTGTTCTTGGTTCCCCACAAGATGACTTTTGTCCCATTATCTTTGGTAGACCTTTCTTGAACACCGTTAATGCTAGAATAGACTGTGAGAAACAAACTGTCGGTGTTAGTTTTGGTGATGAGTCTCATGAGTTTAATTTTTCCAAGTTTAATAGAAAGCTTCATGAAAAAGAATTGCCTAGTGAGGATGAAATTATTGATCTTGCTTCTATTTTTGTACCACCTACTGATCCTTTAGAACAATATTTGCTAGACCATGAAAATGATTTACATATGCATGAAAGAAATGAAATAGATAAGATTTTCTTTGAACAATGTCCTCTACTTAAACACAATTTGCCTATTGAAACTCTAGGAGGTCCTCCTCCACCTAAAGGTGATCCTGTGTTCGAATAAACAATTGCCAGACACTTTGAAATATGCTTATCTTGATGAAAAGAAGATATATCCTGTTATTATTAGTGCTAACCTTTCAAAACATGAAAAAGAAAGATTATTGAAAGTTCTAAGGAAGCACCGAGCTGGTATTGGATATAATCTTGATGATTTAAAGGGTATTAGTCCCACTCTATGTCAGCACAAAATTAATATGGAACCTGATGCTAAACCCGTTGTTGATCAGCAACGTTGGTTAAATCCGAAAATGAAGGAAGTGGTAAGAACGGAAATCTTTAAACTTCTGGAAGCAGGTATAATCTATCCCATAGCTGATAGTAGATGGGTAAGTCATGTTTATTGTGTTCCTAAGAAAGGAGGTATTACTGTTGTTCCTAATGATAAGAATGAACTTATTCCACAACGAATTATTATAGGTTATAGAATGGTAATTGATTTTAGAAGATTAAATAAAACAACTAGAAAAGATCATTACCCTCTGCCTTTTATTGATCAAATGCTAGAAAGATTATCTAAGCACACACATTTTTGCTTCCTTGATGGATACTCTGGTTTTTCACAAATACCTGTTTCTCAACCTGATCAAGAAAATACCACTTTTACTTGTCCCTTCGGAACTTATGCTCATAGATGTATGCCTTTCGGTTTATGCAATGCACCTGCTACTTTTCAAAGATGTATGACTGCTATATTCTCTGCCTTTTGTGAAAAGATTGTTTAGGTTTTCATGGATGATTTCTCTGTTTATGGGAAGTATTTTGATGATTGTTTAAGCAATCTTGATCAAGTTTTGCAGAGATGTGAATAAACAAATCTTGTCTTGAATTGGGAGAAGTGCCACTTTATGGTTAATGAAGGTATTGTCTTGGGCCAAAAAAATTCCGAAAGAGGTATTGAAGTGGACAAAGCTAAGGTTGATGCAATTGAGAAAATGCCATGTCCTAAAGATATCAAAGGTATTCGTAGTTTCCTAGGTTATGCTGGTTTCTATAGGAGATTTATCAAAGACTTTTCTAAAATTTCTAGGCCTCTTACGAATCTTTTGCAAAAGGATATTCCTTTTGTTTTCGATGATGATTGTTTAGAAGATTTTGAAACACTCAAGAAAGCCTTAATTTCTGCACCTATTGTTCAACCACCTGATTGGAACTTGCCTTTTGAAATTATCTGTGATGCTAGTGATTATGTTGTTGGTTCTGTTCTAGGACAAAGAGTTGATAAGAAATTGAATGTTATTCATTATGCTAGTAAAACTCTAGAAAGTGCTCAACGAAATTATGCTACTACTGAAAAACAATTCTTAGCAGTGGTGTTTGCTTGTGATAAATTTAGATCTTACATTATTGATTCAAAAGTAATTGTTCACACCGATCATGCTGCTATTAAATATCTTATGGAAAATAAAGATGCTAAACCTTGACTTATTCGATGGGTTCTCTTGCTACAATAATTTGATTGACATATCATTGATAGAAAAGGAGCTCAGAACCCCGTAGCTGATAACTTGTCTAGGCTTGAGAATGTGTCTGATGACCCACTACCTATTGATGATAGTTTTCCCGATGAGCAGTTAGCTGCAATAAATGTTGCTCATAACACTCCTTGGTATGCTGCCTATGCTAATTACATTGTTGCTAAATATTTACCACCTAGCTTTACATACCAACAAAAGAAAATTCTTTTATGATTTAAGACACTACTTTTGGGATGACCCACATCGTTATAAAGGAGTAGACGGTATTATTAGGCGTTGTGTACCTGAGCATGAATAGGGACAAATCTTACGGAAATGTCACTCCGAAGCTTATGGAGGGCATCATGCTGGAGATAGAACCGCTCACAAGGTATTGCAATCCGGATTTTATTGGCCTACTCTCTTCAAGGATGCCCGTAAGTTCGTCTTATCTTGTGATAAATGTCAAAGAATAGGTAACATTGGTAAGCGTCAAGAAATTCCTATGAATTATTCACTTATTGTTGAACCATTTAATGTTTGGGGATTTGATTCCATGGGACCTTTTCCTTCCTCTAATGGGTATACACATATTCTGGTTGATGTTGATTATGTTACTAAGTGGGTAGAAGCTATTCCAACCAGTAGTCCTGATCACAACACCTCTATTAAAATGCTTAAGGAAGTTATTTTCCCAAGGTTTGGAGTCCCTTGATACTTAATGACTGATGGTGGTTCACACTTTATTCATGGTGCTTTCCGTAAAATGATTGCCAAGTATGATGTTAATCATATAATTGCATCACCTTATCATCCTCAGTTTAGTGGTCAAGTTGAACTTAGCAATAGAGAAATAAAATTAATTTTGCAAAAGACTGTCAATAGGTCCAGGAAGAATTGGTCTAAGAAATTAGATGATGCACTTTGGGCTTATAGAACAGCATACAAAAATCCTATGGGTATGTCTCCTTATAAAATGGTTTATGGAAAAGCTTGTCATTTGCCTCTAGAGTTAGAACATAAAGCATATTGGGAAATCAAAGAGCTCAACTATGATTCTAAACTTGCTGGTGAAAAGAGGTTATTTGATATTAGCTCATTAGATGAATGGAGAACCCAAGCTTATGAAAATGCTAAGTTGTTTAAAGAAAAAAGTTAAAAGGTGGCGTGATAAAAGAATCCAAAAGCGTGAGTTCAATGTTGGAGAATATGTTCTTTTTTACAACTCTCATTTCAGATTCTTTGCAGGAAAACTCCTCTCAAAATGGTAAGGCCCCTATGTCATCGAGGAGGTTTATCGTTCTGGATCTATCAAAATAAATAATGCCGAAGGTACTAACCCGAAGGTAGTTAACGGGCAACGAATAAAACATTATATCTCAGGTATGCCCATTAATGTTGAAAGTAATATTAGTCAAACTTTGACACCGGAAGAACACATAAAAGAGTCCTTCCGGAACACTCCAAAATCGTGAAAATAAGGAGGTATGTAATACGGTAAGTAAACGGACTCCAAAAAATCCGCAAAAATATTTTTTGTCAGTTTTGGAATAGAAAATTAGGAAAATAAGAAACTTCTAGGAAGCATACCCTGGTGGGCACAACACACCATGGCGCGCCTGGCTTGCCAGGTGCGCCCAGGGGGGTTGTGCCCACCTGGGGTACCTTCCAGACTCATTTTTTCTGCAGTTTGCTTGTTTTCCAAGATAAAAAATCTTTGTATACCCCCCGAACCTATTGATCACCGTATCACGGAGAAATCTTCCGTTCTCTTTTCTTGCTACTTTCAGTCAAATCTGTTGAGCCAGGCATCATGTCTTCTTCTTCCTCCAACAACGTGGAAGAGGATGCTTCATTGATGAAGATTGAGCTAAAGAGATAAGATCCCCAGAAGCCGTCAAGGGAGACGAGGGCAAGGAGGTTACCATAGATCAACCCCAGGTATTCGAGCAAGCACTGCCAGTCGAGGAGGAAGAGGAAGATATCCTTAAACCTTACTATGCTCATCTTACTCCTACTGAGATTGAAGCGTTTCGCATCATTGAAATGGTTCATGTGCAAAATAAATATATCACCCGTGAAATTATTCTGCAACAAGAGCACATCATCCACCTCCGGGGCGTCATCCGTCGCTTGGAGGATCTCTTGATCCTTAAGGATATGATCGTTACATCACCACCACAACCTTCTTCATCACCAAATGAGAATTGAGTATCGGGTATGGGAACTCCCCTTGGCTTCCACCAAGCTTGGGGAGGTGCCCCAGTATCGTATCATCCCCACTATCTTTTGCCTTTACTTATTTTAGTTCGATCTTTTGCTTTAGATGAATAAAAGTTTAGTTTGACCCTTTCTTTTCGAGAGTTTGCTTAGTGATCTATCCTTGTAATCGTGTTCGATATATATAATAACGTTTAGTTTGAGTTTTTGCTTTCTTTATTTTCATGTTGCAAATAAAAGAAAGGAATTAAATAAAAGGAAAAGAAATAAATCAAAAAGGTCATATGCTAATCTTATGGTGGGTGATGACACCACATAAGGAAAAGTATAAGTAGGAAATTTTGTTAGAGATTGACAAACATAGCATTAGTCAATGATTCAACTCATGAAAGAATTAATAAGGGAAGAGAAGATTCACATATAAATATACTATCCTAGAAATCTTTTGTGATTGTAAGCCTTCATCAAAATATTATATGCCAAAATTGTTGACGTTGGACAAGGAAGACAACTTAATGGTTTATGTTTGTTTATATTCATATAGAAGTCATATTGTCATGGATCCTTTAACATGTGGTGCTTGCCCCCTATATTTGCTAGCCAAAATTCCGCACTAAGTAGAGAGACTACTTATGCATCCAAAAACCCTTAAACCCAAACCTCATTTTCAAGAGTCCACCATACCTACCTAGGGATTGAGTAAGATCCCTCAAGTAAGTTGTCATCCGTGCAAAAAGGCAATAAAAATTGCTTCTAAAAGTGTGAGATCATTTAGTGTAAGAGAAAATTGAGCATTGCACGAACTTGTGATGGTGAAGAATAAAAGCGATGGACTGCATAATAAAGGTAGCTATCACAAGGGGCAATGCAATGTGACGTTCTTTTGCACTAAGGGGTTGAGCATACAAACAAATAAGCGCATGGCAACCTCTGCTTCCCTCTGCGAAGGGCCTATCTTTTTTCTTTTATGTATTTACTTTTATGCAAAGAGTCAAAGTTTTCCCTCTATTCCTTTTTATTTTTCTCCTTTCGCAAGCATCATGTGGTGAGGAAAGATCTAGGCACATATATCCGTTTGAATATAGACAGCATGAGCTATTATTGTTCACATCACCCTTAAGGTGAATACATTGGGAGGCGAAACTACAAGACCCTATCTTTCTATGTGTTTGGTTGAAACGTTTTGCTCATGTGTACGCGGTGAGTGTTAACAATCATGGAAGACTATATGATGGTTGAGTATGTGGACTTGCCTAAAGGCTCCGATACGTGACCCTTCCTGAAAAGATGATGAATTGTAGTTGCAAAGTTTACTGAGAACATAGTTTGTTGGTTTCTAATAGAGTTTTTGCTTTATACTTCAATAGTGTGATGAATTATCACTTATTCATGAGAAGTCTATGATAAAAGTTCTATGATAAAAGTCTTATGTTTAAGTTTGTTGCTGTTATAATAATGAACATGATCCTTCTATGTCTGTATATTGTTTTTACCGACACCTCTCTGTCTAAGCATGTGGACATGTTTTTCGATTTCAGTTTTCGCTTGAGGACAAGCGAGGTCTAAGCTTGGGGGAGTTGATACATCCATTTTACATCATGTTTTCTTAGTGTTATTTATGATGTTTTTATGTATAATAATGCGTTTTGGAGTAATTCTAATGCCTTTTCTCTCATAATATGTAAGGTATACACAAAGAAGGAGAGTTACGGCAGCTGGAAATCTAAACTTGGAAAAGCTATGTCAGGCTACCAATCCTGCACAACTCCAAACAAGCTGAAACTTCACAGAGAATTTTTATGGAATATATGAAGAATATTGGAGCAAACAACTACCAGAGGGGGCCCACCAGGTGGGTACAACCCACCTGGGCGTGCCAGGGAGCCCAGGCGCACCCTGGTGAGTTGTGCACACCCGGGCCCACCTTCGGTGCCCATCTTCTGGTATATAAGTCATTTTGACCTAGAGAAAATAAGGAGAGGACTTTCGGAATGGAGCGCCGCCGTCTTGAGGCGGAACTTGGGCAGGAGCACTTTTGCCCTCCGGCGGAGCGATTCTGCCGGGGGAACTTCCCTCTCAGAGGGGGAAACCATCGTTATCATCGTCATCACCAACAACTCTCCCATCTTGGGGAGGGCAAGCTCCATCAACATCTCAACAACACCATCTCATCTCAAACCCTAGTTCATCTCTTGTGTTGAATCTTGTTACCGGAACTATAGATTGGTGCTTGTGGGTGACTAGTAGTGTTGATTACATCTTGTAGTTGATTACTATATGGTTTATTTGGTGGAAGATTATATGTTCAGATCCAATATGCTATTTAATACCCCTCTGATCTTGTAGTTGATTACTATATGGTTTATTTGGTGGAAGATTATATGTTTAGATCCAATATGCTATTTAATACCCCTCTGATCTTGATCATGATTATCATTTGTGAGTAGTTACTTTTGTTCTTGAGGTCATGGGAGAAATCATGTGAACTTGATATGCGTTCGATATTTTGATAGTATGTATGTTGTGATTCCCTTATAGTGGTGTCATGTGAACATCGACTACATGACACTTCACCATATTTGGGCCTAAGGGAATGCATTGTGGAGTAGCAATTAGATGATGGGCTGCGAGAGTGACAGAAGCTTAAACCCTAGTCTATGCGCTATTCCATAAGGGACCGATTGGATCCAAAAGTTTAATGCTATGGTTAGAATTTATTCTTAATACTTTTCTCGTAGTTGCGGATGCTTGCGGGAGGGTTAATCATAAGTAGGAGGTTTGTTCAAGTAAGAACAACACCTAAGCACTAGTCCACCCACATATCAAATTATCAAAGTACCAAACATGAATCATACCAACATGGTGAATGTGACTAGATGAAAATCCCATGTACCCTCAAGAACGCTTTGCTTATCATAAGAGAGCGTTTTGGCATGTCCTTTCCCTCAAAAGGATTGGGCTACCTTGCTGCACTTTTGTTACTATTATCATTACTTGCTCATTACAAATTATCTTGCTATCAAACTACTCTATTACTTACAATTTCAGCACTTGCCGACATTATCTTGCTGAAAACCACTTGTCATTTCCTTCTGCTCCTCGTTGGGTTCGACACTCTTACTTATCAAAAAGAGTTATAATTGATCCCCTATACTTGTGGGTCATCAATGCTCATGTCCTATATCATGTGGACCTATCATGGGGAATCGGGATATAATGTTGCACACAATTGTACTGCTAATGATGATGGTTATGAATCTGAGGACTCTGATGACTTTGAGCTATACCAAAATTTTGTGTTTGATATGGTGGGAGCTCTTTTGGATGACATGGTAAGAAATAAAGAAGATGCATCTGGTGGGTTGGATATTTTTAAGAAGCTCAATGAAGAAGCGACGAAACCCCTTCACAAGGAATGTGGCAATATGACACGGCTGGCATTCATTTATGAGGGTGCTTCATATCAAAACATATATGCGTATGAGCAAGAAGACACTCAATATGCTTTGTCAGCTGTTGAATACTACTTTGCCTAAGGTGGACTTTCCGAAATCTTAAGCTGATGCTAAGAGAGGTATTTCTGATCTTGGTCTTGGATACCAGACAATTCATGTATGCATGTATGGCTGCATTTTGTATTGGGGAGACTATGCCAACGGTACTTACTGTCCTCACTGTGGTACATCAAGGTGGAGACACGTCGATGGGAAGAAAAAGGTTCCTCACAAGATCCTTTGATACTTTTCGATAATCCCACATTTACAAAGATTTTTTTTCTTCGAGGGAAATAGCAGAGCACACTTGGTGGTACAAGGAAAGGAGGGTTCAAGAAGCTAATGTAATGAGGCACCCTGCTGATGGTGATGCATGAAAGTACTTCGATGGAAAACATGAAGGATTTGCTAAAGATGCCCACAACTTGAGGTTAGGATTTGCAACTGATGGATTCAATCCCTTTGGACACATGAGCAGTGCATACAGTGTGGCCTCTTTTGTGATTCCATACAACTTCCCACCCTGGATGTGCATGGACCAATCCAATTTCATGATGGCATTGTTTATTCCTAGAAAATACTCACCAGGAAAGGATTTTCATGTATTTATGCATCCACTGATAGCAGATATGCATAAGCTGTGGGATGGTGTGGAAACAACAGATGTATGCACGGGAAAACCTTTCAATTTGTGTGTGATGCTTATTTAGTCCATTCATGGTTATCCTGCATATGGCACTACCTCCGGTCAGAGCACAAAGGGTTATTACGCATGTGTGCATTGCAATGAGAATCCTTGCTTTCAGAAACTAAAATATAAAATTGGATACATTGGCCATCGACGATTGCTTCCTATAAAACATCATTTTAGAAAGCATAAAAAATCGTTTAATAACAAGAGAAAGCATAGGGGTCGACCAAGGAAGTTCACAAGCGAAGAAGTTGATCAGTACTTACACCTTGCTAAGGAGAATTTCAAACCAGGGAAGCACTCTGGTAATGCTAGTAGAAAGAGAAAGCGCATGGATAATAATCCCACATGGCACCTGAGGGCGAGTTTACATTATTTGCCATACTGGAAGGATATCTTGGTACTTCACAACCTGGATGTTATGCACATTGAGAAGAACATATGTGAGAGTATCACTGGTACACTCCTTGAAGTTGATGGTAAAGATCAGCGCAAGATTGGATTTACAACATATTGAGATGTGGGATGATAATTGATACGTCTCCAACGTATCTATATTTTTTTGTTGTTCCATACTATTATATTATCAATCTTGCATGTTTTATATGCATTTGTATGCTACTTTATATCATTTTCTGGGACTAACCTATTAACCCAGTGCCAAGTGTTAGTTGCTGTTTTTTGCCTGTTTTTAGTTTTCCAGAAATAGAGTACCAAACGGACTCCAAACGCAATGAAACTTTTGGACGATCTTTTTCTGGACAAGAGAGACCCTAGAAGCTTCGGGAGGAGACCAGAAGGCAAACGAGGAGATGGCAAGTAGGGGTGGGCATTCGGTATAAACCGAAAATTCAGTTTTGTCGTTCGGTTTTTTCTCAAACTCGGCTAGAAAAATAAATAACCGAAAATGGTACCTAAAAGTAGCTAACTGAATTTTCGGTTAACTGATTATTCTGTGCAGTTTTTAGTTTTATACCGAAGTACCACTCTTGAAGCACTCGTGCATGGATTGCAGCAGCGACACACTATTATATAGGCAAAAGTATTTGGTTCATCTCCCCGGTCGGGCAAGGTGGGACTAAAGGAATTGGTCAGCTGTGTGCTCACACTATAGGACACACCCTTCACAAAAAAGCCCGCGTGAGCTGGGCCTTGCATGCACTTCCGTCAGGTACTCAAGTCGGTGGCGAGACGCGCACAAGTGCGTTAGTCGCTGGACGCTTATAAGCGACTGTGGCCTCGTGGGTGAGCCCTCATAAAAAAGAGGAATGATCATGGGTGTACTCCAGGCTGGGAGACGTTCATTGTGCTTGTGTTTTGCGTTGTTCGGTTAATTGAGATGAAAACCAAACCAAGCGATTTCTATTCAGTTAGTAAACTTAAAATCAAATTTTGTTGCGACAGTTAAAAAAACGAAAATTCGGTTTATTCGGTTTCGACATCAGTTCGGCTTTTGGTTCGTTGGTTTTTATGCCCACCCCTAACAGCAAGGCAACATGGCACACCCAGGGGGTAGGCGCGCCCTGATGCCTTATGGGCCCCTCGCGGCTTCGTCTGACCTAATTCCACTTCTATAAAGTCTCAAATATTGGAAAACTAATAGAGATCCATCCGAAACACTTTTTCCACCACCACAAGCTTTTGTTCTTTCGTGATCCCATCTGGAGGCATTTTCCGGTACTCTACCGGAGGGGTAATCGATCACGGAGGGCTTCTACATCATCCTTGCTACCTTCTGATGATGCGTGAGTAGTTCACCACACACCTACGGGTCCATAGCTAGTAGCTAGATGGCTTCTGCTCTCTCTTTGATCTTCAATACAATGTTCTCCTCAATGTTCTTGGAGTTCTATTCGATGTAATCTTCTTCTGCAGTGTGTTTGTTGGGATCTGGTAAATTGTGGGTTTATGATCTAAATATTCATGCATGAGAACTATTTTAGTCTTCTCTGCACTTATTTATGCATGATTGTTACAACTTTGGATTTCTCTCTCATCTATCCCTTTGGTTTGGCCAACTAGATTGATTTATCTTGCAATGGAGAGGTGCTTTGTAATGGGTTCAATCTTGCGGTGCTCTATATCCGGGTGACAAAGTAGGGGACAAGACACATATTTGTATTATTGCCATTAAGGATAAAATGATGGGGTTTATTCATATTGCTTGGATTTACTTTGTCTACATCATGCCATCTTGCTTAAGGCATTACTCTGTTTTATACTCCCTCCGTTCCTAAATATTTGTCTTTTTAGAGATTTCAAATGGACTACCACATAGGGATGTATATAGAGATATTTTAGAGTGTAGATTCACTCATTTTGCTCCGTATGTAGTAACTTGTTGAAATCTCTAGAAAGACAAATATTTAGGATTGGAGGGAGTACTTAATACTCTAGATGCATGTTGGATAGTGGTTGATGAGTGGAGTAATAGTAGTAAAGATGCAGGCAGGAGTCGGTCTACTTGTCTTGCATGTGATGCCTATGTACATGATCATTGCCTTGAATATGTTCATAACTATGCGCTTTTCTATCAATTGCCCAATAGTAATTTGTGCACCCGCCGTATGTTATATGCTCGAGAGAGAAGCCTCTAGGGAAAACTATGCCCCCGGGTCTACCTTTATCATATATAAAACACAAATATACCCTGCTGCAATTTTATTTCTTTTTTTTGCAATTTACTTTATCTATCTACCACTACAAGATTTTATCTTTGCAAATAACCGCCAAGGGGATTGACAACCCTCTTGTTTGCGTTGGGTGCAAGTATTTGCTTTTGTGTGTGTGCAGGTGCTGCTAATGAGGTTCTGCGTGGTTCTTCTATGGAATTGATAACCTTGGTTCTTAACCGACAGAAATACTTATCTCTATTGTACTGCATCTCATCTCCTCTTCGAGGAAATTGCAACGCAACTCACAGGTAGCAGGAAGAATTTCTCGTGCCGTTCCCCGGGAGACATCATCAAAACATATCAAGTACCTTCGCACAAACTATCATCTACTTGATCTTATTTTTATTTGCTTTTTCATATGCGTTTGCCCCTCGTTTTCATCTCCCCCACTTCTATTTTGTTTAAAACACAAAAATATTTTTGTTTGCTAGCTTTATCGTTATGTCTCAAGAAAACACTAAGTTGTGTGAATTTTCCAATACTAATAATAATGATTTTATTAGTACTCCAATTGCTCCTCCCGCCAATATTGCAGAGTCATGTGATATTAATGCTGCTTTGTTGAATCTTGTTATGAAAGAGAAATTTTCTAGAAGTCTTAATGAAGATGCTACAATTTTCAAGGGCACATCGAAAGAGCTCCAACTGGTAAGAAGGTAAATTCTGTTGGAGAAATGTATACTTTGAGTGAGAAAATGGATGCTCTTATGAAATTGGTTGCTAGCAAAAATGCTCATGTTGATCCTAATGATGTACCACTATCTACTTGGTTGAGTAAAATAATGATGCTATTGATGTGAATTTTTTCTCTAGAAACAATTTCAATAACAATGCTTATAGAGGTAATTTTAATTGTAAACTATACCCCGGGAATTCCTCTAATAATAATGGAAATTCCTATAGAAATTCTTATAATAATAATAATAATAATAATAATAATAATAATAATAATAATAATAATAATAATAATAATAATAATAATATTAATAATAGTAATAATAATAATAATAATAATAATAATAATAATAATAATAATAATAATAATAATAATAATAATAATAATAATAATAATAATAATAATAATAATAATAATAATAATAGGATACCTACTGATCTTGAGAACAATATTAAGGAATTCATCAATTCTCAAAAGATTTTTAGTACCATGGTTGAAGTAAAATTGAATAAAGTTGATGATATGGCTAGAAACATGGATATAATTGTGCATGATGTGGAAACTGTAAGTGCATCTAGTGCCACCCCTGGTTGGTTTTGGAGTATTGACGACAAATTTGGTTGAGGGACTAATGTGTTTGTGAGAATTACAGGATAACACAGGTAGTAGTCCCTCATTGATTCGGTTTACCTACCGGAGATGACCCCTAAAAATGTATGAAGACATTGACGACAATGGTGGTATGTGAAGATATTCATATTGAAGACTATGACATGAGAAGACATTCAGTGAAGACTATGGAGCGCGAAGACTGAGTCGTTTCGTTGTTTCCTTTCTTCTTTGTTGAGTCATAGGAACCACCGTACTGTTAAGTGGGGTCCAAGTGAACAAAGTCAGAATGACTGAAGTGATGCTCAACCCAAATCCTATGTCTTCGAGCGAAGACAATGAGAGCAAATCTTATCCAGAGCTGGATGAGTCAGCTTTGCTTGTAGCCCAAGTAAAGTTGCCGTGTGTGTTTGAAATCTGACCGTTGGAACACGTGTCAGTTCCTTAGTGACCCAGGGTCATTTCGGACATATCAGGTTGGGTTGCCTAGTGGCTATAAATAGCCCACCCCCTACACCATAAATTGGTGGCTGCTCAGAGTGAGTGCACGGCTTTTGTCGTTTGAGAGCAACCCACCTCGAAGCCTTTGAGAGAGAGAAATCCTTGCGAGGACAAAGCCCAAACACCCAGAGCCAAAGAGTGTTAGGCATCACTGAAGTCTTTTTGTCTGCGTGACCTGAAGACTTATTACACTTGAGGACTGTGAATCCTCCAGCCGGTTAGGCGTCGCGTTCTGAGCATCCAAGAGTCATTGTGGATCATCGGTGAACGAAGTCTGTGAAGGTTTGGAAGTCTACCTTGAAGACTTACCAGAGTAATTGGGCGAGGACTGGGTGTCCTTAGCTCAAGGGGAATAAGGTGAAGACGCGGTCTTCTGAGTTGAATCTCAGCCTCCCTAACCAGACGTACAGTTGTCACAGTAACTGGAACTGGTCCAACAAATCTTGTGTCCTCAACAAGTGACTGGTTCTATCCTCTCCCTCTCTTTACTTAGAGTTTGTCTTCATGAAGTCATTGCCCGTTTGCTTTACCTATTTGTCTTAACTGTCTAACTATTTTCGTAGTTTGGCTTCATACCATCTTCCATCCTGATCCTTACTACCTAGCTGCTATTAGTCTTCGTACTCTCACGTTATTGCACACTTGACTATGGCTTGCTTAGTGTAGTTTATCTTCCGCTGCATTTCAATAAGTTCATTTCTATAATTTGTCTTCGAAACTTCCATGTTTTGAAGACTTTCATAAAAATCGCCTATTCACCCCCCTCTAGTCGATAACTAGCACTTTCAATTGATATCAGAGCAAGGTACTCCCTTGTTCTGTGTGATTCGGTTTAACCACCTGGAGTTTTAGCTATGTCGACTGCAGGGATAATCAAAGTCTCCGCTGCTTGCCCCGTCTTTGATGGAACTGAATATCCCTACTGGAAGAATAAGATGCGCATGCATCTTGAAGCCATTGATGTCGACCTCTGGTATGTCGTCAAGAACGGCGTTCCCAAGACTGGGTGTCACTTCTGCTGATGTCAAGAAGTTCATTCAACTGGATTCTACAACCAAGAACATCATCTGTGGTCATCTGACCAAAGGACAGTATGGCCGTGTGAGTGCTGTGGAAACGTCGAAGCTAGTCTGGGACTGGCTATCCAAGGTCAACGAAGGCGTCTCAACCCAGAGAGATCAAAGGATCAATGTTCTTTGCAACCTCTTCAACCGCTTCAAGAGAAACGACAATGAAAATGTCGAGCTCACGTTTGATCGCCTCACCGACATCACAAATGAGCTTCGAGCTCTCGGCGCCACTGAGATTACCAAGCATGAAATCGTCAAGACACTACTGAGATCACTTGACAGCTCCTTTGACACTCTTGCCCTCATGATACAAGAACGCCTTGACTTCAAGACACTCGATCCGTCTGATATACTTGAGAGGCTCAGCACACATGAGTTCCAGCTTTCTGAGAAAAGAGATATCTATGGTCCCAACTATGGCCGAACTCGCGCTTTGAAGGCAAAAGTTGTTTCCTCATCTGAAGAAGAATCTGACTGCAGTTCTGATGATCCTGAATACATTGGAAAGGAACTTGCTATGCTTGTGAAGAAGTTCCAGAAGTTCACTAAGAAGAAGGGCTTCAGAAAGTCTTCACGATCCAGCTCAAGAAATGATGAAGCTTCCACTCATGACTACAAGAAGAGAACATGTCACAAGGGCAAGAAACCTGGACACTATATCTCTGAGTATCCACAGAGGGACAATGAGAAGAAGAAGAAGAAGAGCAAGGAATATGATTCTGATGACAAGAAGAAGAAGAAATCGTCAAAGTCTTCTTCCAAGTCCTCATCAAAGTATTCATCTCATAAGAAGAGCTCATCTGGCAAGGCTCGTGCTTTTGTTGGCAAGGAGATGGATTCAGAGGAGGAGTCTGCTTCTGAGGAGGCGGAGGCCGACGGCTAGGGAGAGGGGCACACCAGCCCCTTGTGGGCTGGTGTGTTCCCCCCTTTCGTCCATTAAGCCCACATAGACTCCCGGGGTTTCCCGAAACCCCTTTCGATGATCCGATGAATACCCGGTACCCCGAAACTCTTCCGGTGTCCAAACATCATCGTCCTATATATCAATCTTTACCTTCGGACCATTCCGGAGCTCCTTGTCATATCCGTGATCTCATTTGGGACTCCGAACAACATTCGGTCACCAAATCACATAACTCATATAACACTATATAGTCAAAGAACATTAAGCGTGCGGACCCTACAGGTTCGAGAACTATGTAGACATGACCGAGACACCTCTCCGGTCAATAACCAATAGCGGAACCTAGATGGCCATATTGGTTCCTACATATTCTACGAAGATCTTTATTGGTCGAACCGTTGTGACAACATACGTAATTCCCTTTGTCTGTTGGTATGTTACTTGTCCGAGATTCGATCGTTGGTATATTCATACCTAGTTCAATCTTGTTACCGGCAAGTCTCTTTACTCGTTCTATAATACATCATCTTGTAACTAACTCCTTAGTCATTTGCTTGCAAGCTTATTATGATATGTATTACCGAGAGGGCCCAGAGATACCTCCCCGATACTTGGAGTGACAAATCCCAATCTCGATCCATTCCAACTCAACAAACACCTTCAGAGATACCTATAGAGCATCTTTATGATCACCCAGTTACGTTGTGACATTTGATAGCACACAAGGTATTCCTTCGGCATCCGGTAGTTGCATGATCTCATGGTCGAAGGAACATGTATTTGACATTCAAGAAAGCAGTAGCAATAAACTGGACGATCATATGCTAAGCTAACGGATGGGTCTTGTCCATCACATCACTCTCCTAATGATGTGACCCGGTTATCAAGTGACAACACATGCCTATGGTTAGGAAACCTTAAGCATATTTGATCAACGAGCTAGTCTAGTAGAGGCTTACTAGGGACACGGTATTTGTTTATGTATTCACACATGTATTTCAGTTTCTGATCAATACAATTCTAGCATGAATAATAAACCTTTATCATGAATAAGGAAATATAAAATAAAAACTTTATTATTGCCTCTAGGGCATATTTCCTTTAGTCTCCCACTTGCACTAGAGTCAATAATCTAGATTACATTGTAATGAATAACACCCATGGCGTCTTGGTGTTGATCATGTTTTGCTCGCGGAAGAGGCTTAGTCAACGGGTCTGCTATATTCAGATCCGTATGTATTTTCCAGATCTCTATGTCTCCATCTTTGACCTTTTCACGAATGGAGTTTAAGCATTTCTTGATGTGTTTGGTTCTCTTGTGAAACATGGATTCTTTCGCTAAGGAAATTGCTCCAATGTTGTCAGAAAATATTTTCGTTGGACCCGATGCACTGGGTATTACACCCAGATCGGATATGAACTCCTTCATCCAGACTCCTTCATGCGCTGCTTCTGACGCAACCATGTACTCTGCTTCACACGTAGGTCCCACCATGACGCTCTGCTTGGAACTGCACCAACTGACAGCTCCACCATTCAATATAATATGTATCCTGTTTGTGACTTAGAGTCATCCGGATCAGTGTCGAAGCTAGCATCAACGTAACCATTTACGACGAGCTCTTCGTCACCTCATAAACTAGAAACATATCCTTGGTCCTTTTCAGGTACTTTAGGATGTTCTTGACCATTGTCCAATGATCCACTCTTGGATTACTTTGGTACCTCCTTGCCAAACTTATGGCAAGGCACACATCAGGTATGTTACACAGCATAACATACATGATAGAACCTATGGCTGAGGCATAGGGAATGACTTTCATTTTCTCTCTATCTTCTGCAGTGGTCGGGCTTTGAGTCCGACTCAATTTCACACCTTGTAACATAGGCAAGAACCCTTTCTTTGACTAATCCATTTTGAACTTCTTCAAAAATTTGTGAAGGTATTTGCTTTGTGAAAGTCCTATTAAGCGTCTCGATCTATCCCTATAGATCTTGCTGCTCAATATATAAGCAGCTTCACCAAGGTCTTTCATTGAGAAATTCTTATTCAAGTATCCTTAGGAGTTCGATGACACTAGTGCAAGACCGACATATTGTTGATCATTAATTTTTGGTATTGTGGTTAAAAGTTGATCCCAAGAATATTGACTCGATTGCATATTGTTGTGAATCATTGCAAGAAACTATAATGTCCTAAATGACCAACAAATAATGAGGTTACAATATTTCATGGAAAATTTGTAAAATTACACGACTTTGTGTTTATTGTTATAATTAATTTTAGAGTTTTGTACACTCTTGCCCATTGCATAGGAGTTGCAACGAGGTTGTTCATGAGAGAACAATTGTTGTTTGATGTTATGAATAAAAGGCCATACTCTTATTGTGAATAGAATGTATGTTATGAATATTGATGATAAAATTGAACATCCATAACACTGGCGCTAAATGTCGTAAGACTAAAAGAATACCACATATGTGTGGCACTGCATTTAGTCACATTGGAGGAACCAACATGGAGAAATTCCATAGTGATGCATCTTGAAGTCATTTGATTATGAATCATCTCACACTTGCAACTTTCATTTCAATAGTGAAGTAAACTAAAATACCATTCACAGGACAAAAAGAACTAGCAACAAAATAATTGACAAAGATAATGGATCTATGGACTGACAAAGATAAAAATGTTTTATAATGCTTGACTTGTTACAAAGTGTTTATGACAAGATCAAGGAGCTAATTATGACGAGATTGTCTCATTATAGCAATACTTAGTCAGTTTGGGTAAAACTAGCAATTACTAAATATTTATATTATGAAATATAATAGATGGATGTCAAAATTATTCCCATGAGATGGAAATAGAACCAAAGTAGTATATTTTATACGGTCCAAAGGTAATTTGGTCAATCCAGAGAATGCTAGTAAGTATGCAAACTTCAAGAGATCCTATAATGGATTGAAGCAAGCATAGTTGAGTTGAAATCTTTTTTCTGATGAAATGTTCAAATAATTTGATTTCATCGAAGAAAGCGAAGATGCTTGTATTTTTAAGAAAGTAAATGGGAGCATGGTAATATTTCTAAACACTATGTGTGCATGCACAATGTTGATTGGAAATTATATAAATTTCTTGACATTGATTGAGACTTTATTGAAACTAGTTTTTTGTAAAGTACTTAGACAATATATAGTCCTGGTATTAGGCATAATGATATATGGGGATAGTAGTGCCTAATCTGGCTTAACCAAAATACATATTAATAGAATACTAAAGCGGTTTAATATAAAATACACAAGAAGAGTTTCTTGTCAAAGTCACATGGAAGGAGTTGTAAGCAAGAATCGGTGTCCTGAAACACTGATAAATGAAATACATGATTTCAATCACTCTCGTGTTAAAAATGCTCCATGGTATGTAAACAACCAGATATGTCTAGTACTCCAAGTAAGTTGTGAGTAAAGTTGCTAGAATGACCAAATTGTTGATCATAGGACCACAACGAAAATGTCGTTAAGTACTAATGACATGTTTCTTGCATATGAAGAAGATTGAGAGATTGTTGTAAGGAGTTACATCAATATAGATCAATTGTGGAGCAATCTTCGGTTTCAATTAAATGATTAATGCTGGCAAGGTAAGTTGGAATTGGTCCAAGAAAGTTACTGTGGTGAATTCTATAACAGAAGGTTGAGTATATCGTCGCTTTATATATAAGCAACAGTAGAGGGTGATGAATCAAATGTTCATTTATAAACTTGGTATGGTTTCTACTCCCTCCGTTCCTAAATATTTGTCTTTCTATATATTTCAACAAGTGACTACATACGGAGCAAAATGAGAGAATCTAGACTCTAAAATATGCCTATATACATCTGTATGTGGTGTTCCATTTGAAATCTCTAGAAAGACAAATATTTAGGACCGGAGGGAGTAGATGATTGCACAAATAGAACATTGTTCTCAATAGTGGTTCCATAGCTCAATCTAAGGAATCAAATGTCCTACCAGTGATACAATATATAAAAAGTCTATTTCACATAAATTATGAATTCTTGTGAAAACATGATAGATGCATAAATATGCAAATGATACACATGGCCTGAAGCTGTCAAGATTTGATAAGACGAAAGCTATACCATAAGCAAAGCATGGACAAACACCGGGTTGCTATTGGTGTAAAAGAAAATGTGCTAACTAGATTATTGACTCTAGTGCAAGTGGGAGACTATTGGAAATATGCCATAGAGGCAATAATATTAAATTATTATATTTCCATGTTCACAATTAAGAGTTTACACTTCATGTTATAACTGCTATGATCCTGGAATATGCGATTCAGTGGAAAACTCGTATGCACGTGTGGAATGATAAATGGTAAAGAATAGGTTCCTAGTCTTGCCTCTAAGACTGGCTCAAGTGTTGTTGTTGATCATGTTTTCCAGATCTTAGGATATCATTAAGTGTAACGGTAGTCCTAAAACAACGTTGAGATTATGACGTTAGAAGAACGATCATATTGAATCAACCCAAACTTGTCTGTTATGAATTGATTTTATAACGTCTGTAATCAATTGTAATAATACGGAGTGTTAACGTGTGATTTTGGTCCTTGGACCATGAGAGTATTGTAGTCACCTCTTACCGTACGGTGGACTTTGGGGTTGCTCAAACGTCACCTGTAACACTGTGATCATAACAACAACTTACAGGCTCATCAGAAAGTTTGACAAGGTGTAGTATCGAAAGTATGTCTAGAGGGGGGTGGTTAGACTACTTGACCAAATAAAATCTATCTTTTTCCCAATTTTAGTTGTGGGAAGATTTTAGCAATTAACACAAGTCAAGCAATCAACCAACACATGCAATTCTAAAAGTATATGAGGGGAAAGTAAAACATTGCACATGAAGGTAAAGGGAAGGGTTTGGAGAAGGCAAACACAATGGAGACATGAACATTTTTGGCGTGGTTCCGATAGGTGGTGCTATCGTATGTCCATATTGATGGAGACTTCAGCCTAAGAAGGGTAACAGTTGCGCGAGTCCACGGAGGGCTCCACCCATGAAGGTTCCCCGAAGAAGCAACCTTGTCTATCGCACCATGGCCATCGCCGATGAAGGACTTGCCTCACTCGGGTAGATCTTCATGAAGTAGGGGATCTCCTTGCCCTTACAAACTTCTTGGTTCAACTCCACATCACAATGGAGGCTCCCAAGCGACACCTAACCAATCTAGGATACACCACTCTCCAAAAGGTAATAGATGGTGTGTAGATGATGAACTCCTTGCTCTTGTGCTTCAAATGATAGTTTCTCCAACACTCAACTCTCTCTCACAAATTTGGCATGGTGGAAGAAGGATTTGAGTGGAAAGCAACTTGGGGAAGGTGAGAAATCAAGGTTCAAAAGGTTGGAATGGAATCTCTTGATCTCAACACATGACTAGGTTGTTCTCTCTTAGAAAATAGATGGTGGAAGTGTAGGCACGTTCTGATGGCTCTCCTCAATGAGGAAGAAGGGGTGGAGGGGTATATATAGCTCCACAAAAATCCAACCGTTACACACTTTTGACTCATCTTGGTGGCACCGACTAGGAAACTCGGTGGCACCTATCTGTTCAAAAATACGAACATTAAGAATCTCGATGGGACTGACTGGAACAACTCGGTGGGGCTGATGTGCTAGGGATTAGGGCAAACATCATCTCGGTGGCACCGATTGCATCAACTCGGTGGGACCGGAGTGAAGCAATAAGCAACAGAGAATCTGTCAAGCAAACTCTGTGAGAACGATTGCAACATTTTGGTGAGACCCAAATAATTACAACAAGTCACAGAGAATTTGCAAGGCCATCTTGGTGGGACCGAGATCCGTATCGGTGTGATTGAATTGTTAGGGTTTTTGGCAGTGGCTATGTCAAGAGAACTCAGTGGCTTCGGGTTGAAAGAATCGGTGGGGCCGAGTTTGGATTAGGGTTTTGACATATTTGGATGGAGAAAGTGGCCGAGGATTTTGGAGCAATACCACTAAGCACTTGAGCAAGTAGTCCATGAAGCAACACCTCATCCCCTTTTAATAGTATTGGCTTTCCTATGGACTCAATGTGATCTTGGATCACTTAAATAGAAATGAAGAGTCTTGAACTTTTGCCAAACTTTGTCCTTATCATTTTGAGGGGTCCACATCCATAGTCCATGCCATGCCAATCATTCAACATCCTGCAAAATTTATCTTGAATGGACATTAGTTCAATGAGCTATATGTTGTTATGAATTACCAAAACCATGCGTGGATTAGTTGCACTTTCACAAGGTACTAGATAGCTCAAGAGTGTAATTTGCTCCTCCGACAATGGAGATATATTCTTAGGGACCTCTCAGTGTGATGGCATCCATCATCGTCTGGCCAGACACAGGTGACTACGTCACGGGGATTCCAGAACACGACACCGAGAAAGAAGAACAAAACCGGTAATGAGGATAACAGTATAGTGAGCATGAGATGACTCAGGACGATACCGATGCATCCTGGGTTTTGTGCAGTATCACGATGCAAAGGGAGCATCACATGATAACCAAAGGTTCACTCGAATATCATATGTGTGCTCATAGGGATCGATATGGACGTCCACACGGTTCTGCTATCGGCCATTGGACAAAGGGGTTTCGTTCATGTTTATAAGCAACCGAACCTAGGGAGTCATAAGCTTAAGGCAATCATGATTTGCTGAGTGTTAGTAGGTTAGGAGTTATGAGAATCTATTTGTGTAATTGTTTCATAAATATTTGAAATAGTTTTGAGAGGTCTGGAAGCGTTACGGGGTCACCGAAAGGGTTTCGGATAGTATCGGGCAATACCGAGTATTACCGATAAATAATATATAGGTGGAAAATGTATCTGAGGCTGTTAAATTATATATAAAAGGCTCTGGAAATAATTAGAACACTTTTATATTTAATTTAATATCAACGGTCTTAAAAGGCCAGAGTGGAGAAGGCAACTTGGGCCACAAGGGCCCAAGTGGAGGTGGCGCCCCCTTTCCATAGGGGGAGGCCGAATCCTACTAGGGGAGGAGTTGGACTCCTCCCCCTAGGCCAGTGCACCAAGGAGGGGCCTTCCCTCCTTGGTAGATGCCCTCTCCCTCCCCTCCAACCTATATATACTAGGGGTTCATTGCTCTATGGAGATAGACAAGTTTGGAGCCTCCTCTAGTTCCCTCTAATTCTAGTTGATCTAATTACAACAAGACCTAGATCCTTTAATCCTCATAATTGAAGTCCAGTGTGGTTCTAATCTCCTCACTCTAATTCTTTGGTGACGATTAGCTCTGGACGATGAAGCGTTGCCGGATCATGAAGGCTGCACGATTGCAACCAGGTAGAGAGGCTGTGCTTTCGGTCTTCGGTCCGAGGGACTGTTCATGGGCAATTCGCGGGATCATTCATCGATGGTTTGAGGGACTTCAAGTACAATCTACAATGACACATTTTTCTTCTGCTGCAACTCGGTGATGATAACGATCGCGATCTCAACCCGTAATGCACTTTCATATTGATCTTGGGTGTGCGTAGGTGCGCTTTTTTGTTTCTACTACGTTTCCAAACATGCCAGACAAAGGGATCCGCCACAGCCGGCCGCAGACTAGTGTAGTGTATCCTTGATGTGGGAGTGGAGCTCCGCACGACCGTACGTGCACATAGTTTTACCTTTGTAGTTAAAATATGTCCAAAATGTAAACGTTTCATCCGGTTTGTATGAAATACGTCATGTTTATATGAAATCCGGCCACGTTTGCATGATTTTCATCCGGTTTGATAAAAAGAGTTTGAAATGTATTGGATGGTTGCCTCCCGCATCCATGTCCGCGGACAGGTCCCGCCTTGTCCGTGGACGGATGTGGGTGGAACTTTGCTTGCCATTGGAGATGCCTTTAGAGAATCTAAGGTAGTCCCCTCAAATCCTCCTCAAACATTCAAGGACATGCCCGACCACTGACCGGACAGGAGAGAGAATAAAAAACGTGACCCAGCCTTACACCTCATATAATGCTTTTATGTTCGGGCAGTCCGCAAACCCTCATATTGACACCAAATATGTGAATGATATGAGGGCTCGTGGACGCGCCCAATCAATCCGCCACATAGGAAAATGACCCACCTTGCACCATAGTTTCTCTTTCATCGCTCTTATTTTCTCTTTCTTCATTCTTTCTTTTCTTTCTATTTCTTCATCTTCACCAATCACATGCAAGTAGTCAAAGATATAAGCGAGAAAATGAGGAGCATGACTGCATGCATAGACAAATTGGGGCACAAAACGGACATGCCCGGACACTAACCAGTCATGATTGCTGACGTTTAGGGCATGGATTTGCCGAGTTCGGTTGTAAATTCTCTCACTCATTCTCCACACGATTACATTATGCTAGATCCTAGCTAAACAATAGTTCTAGCCTCTACTCGAGCAAAAGTAGCCTAGCCATAAACTGATTAACCGCATTTTTGCTCTAGTTTATACGAAAATTCACATCATGACCCCTCCATCCACATCATGATGTCCTCAATGGAGTTCTTCTTTTTCAGCCTGCAAGAGATGAAGGAGCCAGTTTCGCCCCTCCTTCTAAATGCAGCTACTAAGATCATACTTCCTCCATCCCATAACATAAGAATGTTTCTGACATTAGTGTAGTGTCAAAAACATTCTTATATTATGGGACGGAGGGAGTACATGGTAGTCAGCCGCTCGTATGTGCCATGGAAGTTGGCAAGGAACGCCTCCTAGGAATCTAACCACTCCAAACCTTGTTGGCATGAAGGTTGTTGGGTTGGTGAGGGAGTCCTGGATTAGGGGGTCCCTGGGCTATGGGACATGGGCCGGACTGGTGGGCCGTAAATATACAAGATGGAAGGCTTCCCCCTTGTCTGGATGGGACTCTCCTTTGGGTGGGTGGCAAGCTTGGCGTTTGGATATGAAGATTCCTTTCTCTGTAAACTGACTCTGTATAACCCTAGTCCCCTTCGATGTCTATATAAACCCGAGGGTTAGTCCGTAGAGGAAATCACAATCATACATGCTAGACATCTAGGGTTTAGCCATTACGATCTCGAGGTAGATCAACCCTTGTAACCCCTGTACTCATCAAAGTCAATCAAGCAGGAAGTAGGGTATTACCTCCATCAAGAGGGCCCGAACTTGGGTAAACATCGTGTCCCCTACCTCATGTTACCTTCTATCCTCAGACGCACAGTTCAGGACCCCCTACCCGAGATCGGCCGGTTTTGATAGCGACATTGGTGCTTTCATTGAGAGCTCCTCTGTGTTGTCGACAGAAGGTTCTATGGCTCGTTCGATCATCCACAATGATGTTGTTTCGGAGGAGACTTTCCTCCCCGGCCAAATCTTCATATTCGGCGGCTTCGCACTATGTGCCAACTTGATTGGCCACCTCGAGTAGATCAACAGCTACACCCCTGGCCATCAGATCAGTTTCGGGAACCTAAACTATGTCGCCAATATACGAGGAGACTTGATCTTCGAAGGATTCACGGCCCCGACCGTCGCTCTGGCCTTAGATCCAGAGCGAACCACCGGGTCCGAAGACGGGAATTTAGAGCCCGCCGGACTCCCTGCAATTATGGAACTCGCTACCGGAGATCCGGAGGGGACGGCGTCATCAGCAAACCCGAAGACGAACCAAACTCCCCTTATCGCCAAAGCGCTGGACTCCCCCTCGAACTCTAAATCCGAACTCTCGAGGTCTGCGACAAGCGGGCGCGCCAGGAGTCCCTCACCCCGGTCGGCCCAGCGTACTCTCGCCTCTATGTCCAAACCTTGCTCCTAAACGAGGCTCTAGACTTAATGTGATCCCTCGCCATATCAGAGGAATCGCTTCCGAATTACACCCAGCCCGGACTAGGGGTTGAGAGCGGGGAATTTTACGTCCCACCCACCACCCACTTCATAGCCACTATCGAAGATCTAACCAACATGCTGGACTACGCCTCCGAAGACATCGATAGTATGGACGACGATGCCGGAGACGATCAAGGCCAAAACCCTCCGTTTACCGGACGTTGGACAGCCACCTCCACATACGACGTATACGTGGTGGATACACCCAAAGAAGATGACAACGACGACAAGATGGATCCGGTCGAGGATAAGCCTGCCGAAGGACCTCCAAAGCATCGACGACAGCGGCGCCGCTCGAAATCGTGTCGCCAAAAAGACATTAATACCGGCACCGAAGATAATAACACTTCGGAGAACGCCGAAGATCCCGAAATTCCTATCGAGCCAACATCCAAACAGGATGATTTGGAGGACGGGCAAGTTAACCCCGATGTCCCAATCAGGAACAAGGACTCGGAGGATAGTAACTACCTGCCGATCTCCGAAGAGGATGTGAGCCTCGGTGACGAAGACTTTTGTCGGCGTTCTGGGAATGGGGGTCCCCAGACTTGCCTGCCTGTGGCCCACGGCATGGCTAAGCCAGCAGGTCGTACAGCCCATCTTCATCAACAAGGCATCCAAGACCCTCGCGAGGGTCCAAGCCTCGCGAGGCGGATGACGCAAGACCTCCTCAGGAGTGGCCTAGTCAGGCAGGCTCACGAGGAGCGGAGATATCAAGGCGGGGCAAACCTCACGAGACTCTCGTGACGTGAGCCATGACGATCGGCTCCAGGCGGGCGCCAGCGTGCGCGGCGTCCTTGTTTCCTCTTTGGTGCTAAGGAGGCCAGCGCAGGCGAGGAGTACCGAGGCATCAGGCAAAGGTTGCTACATTGGTGCAACGAAACCAAGACCAGGAGGACGGCAAGGCGGAGGTCATCATGGAGCCCAAGACAGCGTCACCACTAGAGCTTTCCGCAGGCGAAGACCAATTTTGTCAGGATAGCTTGTACTAGCTGTCCCCATTAAAATTTGCCCACCGTTGTTGGCTACCTTCCCGCTCGATATTTGGGAAGAGAACCAGGGCCTATATAAGTAGGGCTAACCACCACAGTAGAGGGGGAGAGTTTAGATCCACCGGTTCACCAAGCACAAGAACACCTCAACCTCAGGAGGTTGTTCTTCCCTTGTACTGTTCTTCATCAGCCCAAGAGGCAATCCA
The DNA here is from genome assembly GCA_032464435.1 of Aegilops umbellulata. Classification (NCBI taxonomy): domain Eukaryota; kingdom Viridiplantae; phylum Streptophyta; class Magnoliopsida; order Poales; family Poaceae; genus Aegilops; species Aegilops umbellulata. The sequence goes on along the minus strand of CP136056.1, from coordinate 342,574,359 downwards.
CCACCACCACACTGGAGTAGGGTATTACACCACAACGGTGGCCTGAACTAGTATAAACCTCGTGTCTCTTTGTGTTGCGAGTTTGTCGAGTTCGTCCACGAGATCTTAGCGAGCTAGGGCGTAGATCGGTAGGAGGGAAAGACTTCGCGCGCACCCCAGTGTTCGAACCTTAAGGGTTTGCAGAACCCAACATCCGACATTTGGCGCGCCAGGTAGGGGTGCGCCGAAGCTTCTTCTCCACCAACCAGCTCGCCGACGCTCCACAACCACGATGTCCGGCGACTCAAGGGCCGGCTCCGATCGCTGGGCAGCCTAGCCAGCCCGGGCAGCGCCGCCTGCCCATGAAGACCTCGACCCCGCGCTCCAGGCAGTGCGAGCGCCGCCAAACCCTGCCGGGCACGGGTAGCGTGGCCAGGCGTCGTCCACCCTCACCCCGCGGCAAGTACGAGCCGCTGCAAGAGCAGCGAGTCATGCTGCAGCAACGGCACCGCACTCACTGCGGGAGCAAGCAAACATGCGGGCAACACTCACGGTGGCAAGGGAGCTACTGCGATGCAGGCTGATGGAGAGCGGCCAGGATGCACTGCTGGAGCGTGTTGTCGAGCTACTGGATGCAGCGGCATCGGGGGCACCACCTTTCTGCTATCGACTATCTCCTCAGGCCACTGCAGAGCCACACGGCGGGCCTCACCTCAACCGCACGCTGTCAGCAACGCCCGGGGGCTTCATCAACACCAGCACGGCCAGCAGCGTAGGAGGCTCCGCTGCCCCCATGCCGCTCACGACAGGCATGGGCGCAAGCGTCGCCCCCATGGTCCTGGCCGGATGCCACACTACCATCCTCAGGACGCCACCCTGGGCTGAGCAACATGGAGCGTGGGGCACTACGGCAAGGTGTTCGGGGTGACGGCCCTGGAAGCCTATGTGCCCCGCATGATGGACCAGGAGTATGCACCATAGGAAGACCCCGGCTCATTCGTTGGAGAAGATTGGGGGGAAGGGGCGCTAGGAGCCGAAGCCTTCCAAGAATCAACGAAGAACCACGACGATCGCGCCGTCAACGGCAACTACAGGGTACCGCTAATCTCTCAGGAACAGGCTTACGTTAACCACGGGCTGTAGATGAATCAGGTTGCAGCATCGATCGACGACCCTGGAACGGCGGCACCCCTTCCAACAAGGGAAACACGCTGGGGGCCGCCAGGAGGGAGCTAGGAGCAAGGCCCCTCCCGGCGCCGCGCGACGCCTGGCGACTCCCGGAGGTAGGCCCTCTGCCGGCGAGGCCTCGACAACCCTTCCCCCGGCAGAGGACCTGTGGTCGCCGAGGGCACCGCTGGAGTCCTCTTTCCCTCTTTTGCGTCGTCCTGGTGACCGGTCGTCTCAAAGGAGGTCAAGGGTGGCGCAAGGCGGGGCCCTCGACTGGCGATATGAAGCAAGGCCGGTACCTGTGAAGAAGGCCCAGTGCCTATGAAGCTCGCCGCCCGTGACACTCTCACGTAATAATGAGTTGGGGTTGTACATGCCCTGGAGTCTCAGGGGTGCTGGCCTCAGGCCCTGGGGCTCCCTCCCACACCTAGTGGAAGCACTTAGCTCCGCGCTGGTGAGAAGACTTGAAGACCGGAAGACTAGACTAGGTGCCGGACGCGGCCTTTCGCTTTGGATCTCTCTTTCTGTAGCTTTGCTTTCTGGATCTGGATTTAAGTTGAAACCGAGTTTTTATCGTTGCGCGCGGGGGGTTCCTTTTCTTGCTTGAGAAATTTCTTGCCTTCTGGATCTTGTTTTGTCTGGGACTCATGTCTGTCGCCTTCCCCTCACGAGCTCCTCGCGAGCGGGACTGCGCGAGGCGCGCACGCCAAGTGCGCGCTAGCACTGCAACTGGTGCTCACCTCTTGTGGGGCCCCTTTTGACGGGGCGACGAGCTCAGCAGGGTTCTCAGAAACTCGACGTCTCGCGACCCAGCTCAAAACTGACGCTGACTAAGGTAAACCATGACAGAGAACTCGCATCCGGATACATGAGTTCACGAGGACACAAACTCACATCGCATAGGAAAGTAAAAACTGCAATTTGCTTACATGAGGGGCTCCCCCTCCCAAAATGCTCTTACAAGTTTTCCAAGGGCCATGCCCGAGCTTCGTGTGCAGGATGAAACAATAGGAGAACACGGGATCAACCAGAAATGTCGCTCACTACATCACCCACGGATGCGTCACCTGTGTCATCATCGTCTTCATCGGCATCGTCGCCGCCGCCGGAGACGCTCCCGACGCCGTCGTCAACCACGTCGCCTTCGTCCGCGGCGACCACCACCCCGTCATCTTCCGAAGTGAAGGCCCTGACCAACGCGTCCACGTTGTCTTCAACCCAACGCGCCAGGTCATCCTGGACGACCGTGGGAACGGGGGCGATGGCGGCGTCGAAATCAAAGTTGGGGTCAACATTCAAAAGGTGGCTGAAGACACGGGAGAAAGCGCGCTCAAGCAGGCCACGCCCCCTTTCCTCCACAAGACGGCGAGCTCTGGCAGATCGAGCCTCCAGGCGCGTCACCACCTTAGTGAAGAAGATCAGATGGCTGGCATAGTCATTCGAGTGAGGGGCTGGCACCTCCACGTCGCAAATATGGCCTAGGGCGGTGTTGGCCCTGTTCCGGAGATCCTGAAGCATAGGAGCATGCTCGCGCTCCAGCATTCGTCGTTGGAGCACTTCCTCCGTGTTCTGCCGTGCAACGGCCTCAGCGTGTTCAACCCGCCTACGAAGGGAGCGCAGCTCGGCGCGGGCGGAGGCCAAGTACGCCTGCGCCGTAACTAGGGCGGCGGCCGTGGCCTCCGCGCGCCTCTCAGCCTCATCCAACCTGGGCCTGAGGGCAGTGGCCCTGCCCGCATCCTCCGTACCCGCGAGCTTCAGCTTTAGGTCGTACCTACCTTCCAGGTCCGCGCGAACCTCGGCCACCCGGAGATTCACCTCCTCCTCAACTCCGGCCTCGCGAGCCCCAACAACATCTTCTGCTTGAGCAACTTGACGCTCCCTCGTCTCCAGTCGCTCGAGCTCGAGGCTGCGCTCCACGGCTTCCAGGGCCAGCGTCTCACCGCGCTTTCGGACCTCCTCATCCTTTGCGGGCGTTCCCCTCAGCGATGCGAGAGCGGCCCTGCGCGCCTCCACCTGCTGCTCAAGGACGCACTACATGCCTGGAGCTCCCACACGCGTTCCTCCGCAGCCTCGCGACGGCGGTCAGGCTCATGAGCCTCTTCCAAGGCTCGCGAGTAGGCTTCATGGGAGATCTTGAGGGACGCCTTGGCCTTCGCATTCTCAAGGTCGCGCTGATAGCGACCGAGGTTGATGGCCACCCTCAACTTGCGCTGCTCCTCCACCAGCCGGAAACCTTCAGCCTCAAGGCGCGAATCGACACCCGCGAGCTCTTCACCAAGTCGGCTCATCACGCCCATCGCCTCCTGGGAGAGCTCGTGACGAACTATGCTCCGCCCGCGCTCGAGCTCAAACGCTCGACCCTCCTTGTCCTCCACCAGGGGGGCTGCGGACGGGGGGCCAAGCGGCACGCCACCTCCCGACAGGGGGCTGGGGGCTGACGCCGCACATGACGCCGGCCCGTCCTCGTGAGAAGCCCAAGCCGATTGAGGCTCGCTGCTTGATCGTGGGGGAGGGATGGCCATGAGCAAAGGAGGAGTCTTGGGCACGCCCGCCAAGCTCCACGCCAGACCGTGGGGGAGGGATGGCCAAGCTGCGGGCTCAGCGCGCCGCGAAGGCAGAGATGCTCCCCCAACCGACCCAACTCCAAGGGCAGTAGGAAGACCAGGAACGCTCAAGGCAGATGGGGGATTTGATGAAGGAGGAGGCCGCTTCTCGGGAGACGCAACAGCTTCAACGGAAGGAGCCCTGGAGAACTGACGTCAGGATAAGGAGGCTACACGCAGGAAGCCGTGACAACAAGATACTTACGCGTCAATGGCGATGTACTTTCGCCGCTTGAACGGCCCGAAGATGTTGCTGCCGCTAGGGGATCCTTTCCTCTTGCAGAGCTCCTTGAAGTCCACACAAAGACGACCGAAACGCTGGACGTGATGACCGGTGCGCGGCGGGGCCGAAGAAGAGCCTGGAAGGATATCTTCAGGGGTGCCCGGTTGCGGCAAACAGCTGGGCACCGTCTCACCACAACCTCCCGAGCCTCCTGGAGCCTTGGCATCGGGAGCCGCATGCTGCACCTCCTCAATAATCGGCGCCTCAGGAGGGGGGTCGCATGCCCCCGAGGACGACGCCCCAGGATCACCACTCGGCATGTGCTCCTCAGGACTCGAGCCACCGGGCCCCGTCGGAGCTCGCCCTCCCGCACCTTCACCTGGGGCAAGCTCGGCACCGGCGGCAAAGAAGGGAACCACGACGACGGGATTCTCGCGGGGCCCCACCAGTCCGAGCGGCCACATCCCCCATTCGTCGAAGGAAGGCATGCTCGCTGCAAACTCATCCTTGTTCTTTCAGCGATACAACAGGCAATTCTTCCCATGCATTTCGGCCGGCAAAGGGACACCCGTCAAGACCATGAGCACTATTTGCCGCGTCCCGAGAGGGAGCCCAGACTCCTGGAACCTCATGTGGTCCTGACTGTTGAGCAAGGTCCACATTGGGCGAGAGTGGCGCTGAAGCGGAGCAACCCTGTGCTTGACGAACTCCTTCACCACCATTGGCGCGGTCACGCCGCGGTCCTTCAGCAGCCTCAGCCTGGCCCAGACAAGAGCAAGGCGGGGACTCGAGAGCTTCTGGTGGCTCCAGACGGAGTTGGAACAGCGGGCCCTGGCGGGAGACGAAGCAGGGGGCTGAGCACGCCGGCATCGACAAACACCCATCGCGTACGAAACTCGCTCGTGGACGAAGGGAGCTCGAAGTCAATCCCCGCGCCCGCAGTCGCAGCCACGGCCTGGAAGCTCACGCACCCCGAGCATTGCCGAGGGTCGGTTAGGTGCAATAAGAAGAAGTGACGAAGGAGGGCCACCGAAGGAGCAATACCCACCATGGCTTCGCACGCGAAGGCGAAGACAGCAAGAAGAGTCACCGATTGGGGGTCAAGATGCAGCATGTGGATCTGGTAATGCTCTAGCACCACGTTGAGGAAGGCGGAGAAGGGAGGATTCAGGCCGGCCCAGAGGGCATCTATGAAGATTGGGACCTTGGTGGCTGCCCGAGCCATGCGAGTGCGAGACGCAGGCCAAGCCACCGTCTCTCCCCACTCGTTGAAGATGGAAGCAAGCATCGAACACACCTTGTCCATGGCCTCGTTGTTGAGCACCCGGGATTGGCCTAGCGCCGGCTCGACAGCTAGAGGTGCCCCTGACGGAGAAATTGGCTTCTTCCCCTTGTCCGCTTGTTTTGGCGCCATGGCAACAAAGCAGGGGGAGAGCAGGTCAGATCGGAGAAGGGAAGCAGAGTCTCAAGGAAGCAGGGAGATTGGGGAAGCGAGGCGCAGGCGACGGAGGAATAACTGTGTAGGCCACGGGGGCTGCATAGCTAGGCGGATTCAAAGGCAGCATGGGGAAGCGGAGACGCCCACGTCCAATCAACCGCCACGCATCAACCGAGGCCGCAGGCTTTTGGGGCCCGCGGTTCTCCGAACTGGACCCTTGGCTTCGCCGTGAAGCCAAGCCCGAGCGCACCTTGGGCCCGGGGGCTACTGCCAGCGTTCTGGGAACAGGGGTCCCCAGACTTGCCTGCCTGTGGCCCACGGCGTGGCTAAGCCAGCAGGCCGTACAACCCATCTTCATCAACAAGGCATCCAAGACCCTCGCGAGGGTCCAAGCCTCACGAGGCGGACGATGCAAGACCTCCTTAGGAGTGGCCTAGTCAGGCAAGCTCACGAGGAGCGGAGATATCTAGGCGGGGCAAACCTCACGAGACTCTCGTGACGTGAGCCATGACGATCGGCTCCAGGCGGGCGCCAGCGTGCGGTGTCCTTGTTTCCTCTTTGGTGCTAAGGAGGCCAGCGCAGGCGAGGAGTACCGAGGCATCAGGCAAAGGTTGCTATATTAGTGCAACGAGACCAAGACCAGGAGGACGGCAAGGCGGAGGTCATCATGGAGCCCAAGACGGCGTCACCACCAGAGCTTTCCGCAGGCAAAGACCACTTTTGTCAGGATAGCATGTACTAGCTGTCCCCCTTCAAATTTGCCCGCCGTTGTTGGCTCCCTTCCCGCTTGATATTTGGGAAGAGGACCAGGGCCTATATAAGTAGGGCTAGCCACCACAGTAGAGGGGGAGAGTTTGGATCCACCGGTTCACCAAGCACAAGAACACCTCAACCTCAGGAGGCTGTTCTTCCCTTGTACTGTTCTTCATCAGCCCAAGAGGAAATCCACCACCACACTGGAGTAGGGTATTACACCACAACGGTGGACCGAACCAGTATAAACCTCGTGTCTCTCTGTGTTGCGAGTTTGTCGAGTTCGTCCGTGAGATCTTAGCGAGCTAGGGCGTAGATCAGTAGGAGGAAATAACCTCGCACGCACCCCAGTGTTCGAAACTTAAGGGTTTGCCGGAACCCTACATCCGACAACTTTATCATGCCGGAGGAGCCCCTCAAGCAAGAGCGTTTAAGCGTAGGCTAATCGCCACTGCGAGAAGCCTGAAGAAGAAGTTGCAGCAGCTTCAAGCTGAGCAGGATATACTCAATGATAGGTGGACTAATGTCCTGGTAGCCAAGGAATACGACCTCAAACGCCCAACCAAGAGTTACCCAAAGTGTAAGCTACTACCTCAATTTGACGATGAGGCCCTTGAGCCAATTCCGCCAAAGCGTAAAACTACTGACGAACCCGACCGACCACCACGCGGACGGGACAGACCGGCTACCCACGCCGAACACCAGCCCGCGCCACCCCGCCATCGAGGCAGGGAGGCAGAGGCCTCGGGCTATACCTATGACCTACGCAAGGACCTGGATAGTAGAGCCAGTCAGACAAGATCAATCTATGTGTCAAGGGGGCATGCTCTGACACGAGAGGACGGCCATCAGGCCTGGCGTGATAGGCACAACCTCACTCAAGCCGAGAACCGCATTCGGCCTTCATCTGAATAGCGTCGCGACATCGCTCAATATAGAGGCACCGCTCACCCCTTATGCTTCACTGATGAGGTTATGGAGCACCAATTTCCTGAAGGATTTAAAACCGTGAACATCGAATCATATGATGGTACGACGGATCCCGCAGTATGGATCGAAGACTTTCTTCTCCACATTCACATGGCTCGCGGTGACGACCTCCACGCCATCAAATACATGCCCCTAAAACTCAAGGGGCCAGCACGGCACTGGCTGAACAGCCTCCTAGAAAACTCTATTGGAAGCTGGGAAGACTTGGAGGACGCCTTTAGGGACAACTACCAAGGTACCTATGTTCGGCCTCCAGACACCGATGACCTTAGTCACATAGTCCAGCAGCCCAGAGAATCAGCCCGGAAACTTTGGACCAAGTTCTTGATTAAAAAGAACCAAATTGTGGATTGTCCGGACGTCGAAGCCCTCGCGGCCTTTAAACACAGCGTACAAGATGAGTGGCTCACCCGACACCTCGGCCAAGAAAAGCCGAAGTCCATGGCAGCCTTTACCGCACTCATGACCCGCTTCTGCACGGGAGAATATAGCTCATAGAAGCAATAGCACCAGCGACCCCGGCACTTCCAAAGCCAGGGATGGCAATGGCAAGCCACGATGCAACAAGCACAAGCGTCGAAGCAACAATCAAGATACCGAAGACACGGCGGTCAACACCGGATTCAGTGGCTCCAAACCTGGTCAACGGAAGAAGCCATTCAAAGGAAACAGAGATGGTCCATCTAGTTTGGACAGAATACTCGATCGGCCTTGCCAGATTCATGGCACCCCCGATAAGTCGGCCAGTCATACCAATAGAAATTGTTGGCTCTTTAAACAGGCCGACAAGCTCAACGACGAACACAAGGGGAAAGGGCCGCATTGGTTCGATCACTTACGATCACAAAGACCATCCGACCAGTATCCGTCATGGAGGATCGGCCGCATTGGTTCTCGATCCAATTATCGATAGATTCCACCTCACGCGAGTCCTTATGGACGGCGGCAGCAGTCTCAATCTGCTTTCTCAGGACACCGTTCGTAAAATGGGTATTGATCCATCAAGAATCAAGCCCACTAAAACCACCTGTAAAGGGGTAGTACCTGGCGTAGAGGCCTGTTGCACAGGATCCATAACACTGGAAGTTGTCTTCGGCTCACCGGATAATTTCTGGAGCGAAGACCTGATCTTCGACATTGTCCCGTTCCGACGTGGCTATCACGCACTACTCGGACGAACCGCTTTCGCCCGTTTCAATGCAGTCCCGCACTAAGCTTATCTCAAGCTTAAGATGCCTGGACCACGTGGCATTATAACAGTCAATGGAAACATGGAGCGCTCCCTCTGTACAAAGGAGCATAACGCGGCCCTCGCAGTCAAGGTGCAGGGTGGCCTTGCAATGCCGAAAACCACACCGGCAGTCAAGCCCCCAGACATGTTAAATGAGTCCGGTCTACCCTGTAGAATGACAGTCCGGCTCATCTAGAACTAGATTAGCAATTCGGCCTCCGCCAATGCCCCAGCCTGGTAGCGGCATACATACCGCGCATACATAGCTACATGTTAAAAATTCCATGGGCAAGGATGGAGGCATGCTAAACATAGGGTCCGCGATACGGCTTGACCCTATCCGGACCTACACATTGCTCCACCTTTTTCTTCTTGTTTTTATTTTTTCATATTCTTTACAGCTCACGTCAATTTCTGGAGCTAGCAAGGGCCCCCTTCTAGGCCCCTTATATATATACTAGATTATCGATCCTCTCAAAGGATCCTACACCAAGGTGAAAAGCGGCGCAGACGTGCGGCAGAATGTCCAAAGGATCTTCTGGATCATCTGTTGAAATTTTGGACCTGTATACAGTTTTCCCTTGTTCTCGGCATGTAAAATAGCCGTGATGCTTATTGCACCTTCTATAACAATACGTTTTGACGTACCACTCAGATTATAATGGAAACAGTTTCGCCCAGCCTTGTCTGGTATTGGCCCTCTTTCTGTTTTCCCACTTTACGTTCAAATTGGCATATACACCTCGGTACGACTTTAATCGCCAGGGGCTCTATTCAAGCCATATACATGTCTTCAACAATAGAAAGTCCGGACACTCTCAGAGTATACTTTGGCATCCCGAATACTGCATTATATGCATCGGCTCCGAAACACGTCTTTGGTCAATAGTTGGGTTGCCCGGCTCCTGTGCTTGCCACCTTACGTTCTGTTTTTTGGCTGAGGTAGTAAAGGGAGAACTACTGCGATTGTGTTTCCGGCTAGCCCTGTTAAGCACCTCAGTAGAGAAAGCCGAAAACTGACTGTCACGATGCGGCGAGAGCTGGTCAGCAATTCGGTGACTTATTAAATCTCTAGTGATTTCTTCCGTATTACATGAAAGTCTGGCTCTGTTCAGTCACGCGTCTAATGGCATCTAAGTTCAAAAGTTGCATACACACCAGGGGCTATCTTATAACCCCATCATCAAACTCCTATGGCTAAGTGAGAGTGGTAAAGCCACATAGTCCGATTGCCTCGTTCGCTGCACTGACACCTCCCTTACGGACCAAGACGTTGGGTTAACATGTGGTCATGTGCCACTCTGAACACCCCAGTAGTACCTACATGGGGGCTGAAGCCGACGACTGGTAAACTCTCAGGTATACAACGGCCACACAGGAGGAATAACACTTTTAAAGACAAGCAATATAAATATATTATAAAGCTTTGGTCCATACAAATATCCACGCATTCGGACAAGTTCATTCGAACATGATGTCCTTCGAGCACTGTCCCTCTATTAAGCGGGCGCCTTCCAGGACATCTTCGAAATAGCGCTCGGGCGTACTGTGGATCTTGTCTCTGGGCGGACCTTCAACGGCCACGCTAGCGGCCTTCATCTTGGCCCAGTGCATCTTGACACGGGCAAAAGCCAGCCGCGCACCTTCTATACACGACGACCGCTTAACCACGTCAATACGGGGCAGGGCGTGAACAAGTTGCTGCACTAGGCCAAAATAGCTGCTCGGAACAGGTTCAGTCGGCCACAGCCGGACTATGACATCCCTCATAGCTGCGCCATCCTATGCAGCTCGGCCCACTGCGCCATCTGGTCATTCAGCAGTGCGGGGCGCTCCCGTGCCACGAACTGGCTCTAGAATTGCTCCTCCGTCACATGCCCCTCCTGGGCTTGGAAGAAGCGCGCCGCGTCAGCAGCGCTCTCCGGAAGATCCACAAGGACATCTAGGGCACCCCACAGTTGCGTGATTAAAACATACGGTTGATTCCCAGACTTACTCTGTAGAAGAGGGGGCTTATCGTCCGCTACTTGTCCGGCTTGCTTCGTCTCCTCACACGCAGCTTGGGATTCGGCCTGCGCCTCCTCAGCCTCTTTAAGGGCCTCGGCGAGGTTAGTCTCCTAGGCTTTACTCTTCTCCTCCAGAGACTTATACTTGTCGGTGGCGACCTTGAGTGCCTTCTCTACTTCGGCTACCCGCTCCTCATAGTGGCAGCGAACAACCTGTTCGGACTTCAAGTCCTCGGCCGCTTTCTTAGCGGCCGCCTTGTTCACCCTTGCCTGCTCTTGGGCCTGGGCTAGCTCACCCCTAAGGGCCTCAACCGCAGTTGCGCTACCTGCAACCACACACATAGCAGTGCATGAGCTTTAAACTCCAGAGGTATGGGCCTGAATGAAACATTTTAAAAACATACCCTGCGCCTCATCAAAACCCTTATTGATGCGAACGAGATCCTCATTGGCCAGTCCCAGCCGACTCTTCAGTTTGGATACCTCAGCAGCCTGGGCGGTCGTCGCTAACAGTGAAGCCTACATTTCAACGTATGGAAGTACATTAGCTCTTGCGAAAATTATTGATCCTCTATCCGCCTCTTTTTTAACAAAAGGGACAATTAGAGTCTCATGGGCTACTACCTATACACATGCATCTTTTCACAGGAAAAGTGGTCAGGAATATTACATTGCATACCTCGAAGCCTGTTAACACACTGGCAAAGGCCTCGTTCAGTCCGTTCTTGGCAGACTGAACCTTTTCAACTACCACACCCATCAGGGTGCGGTGCTCCTCCATGATGGAAGCTCATTGTTGTGTCGCCATCAGTGTATTTGGCGCCTCCGGACTAGCGAAGGTTGCCGCGAGAGTTGGCCCTCCCCCTTCCTCAAGGAGGATTGCTTGTTCAGCTCCGAAACCGTTTGGGTTTCCGGAGTAGTGTTTGGCTGATGGTCGGACTGATCCAGACCCCCGCCGCCAGCCCTCGAGGGGATTATTACACCCGCGTCTTCGGCAACCGAAGTGTTACCTTCGGGCACCATTTTGGCGGCCTCCCGTACCGCCTTGTGCCCCGGAGAGGCCTTCGGGTCAACACCTCGGTGTCGTCCTTGGTGAGAGGCGGGGAGGCTCACGAAAGTGACTCGCTCTCCATCATCCTTGGATCCAAGGAGTTCCCTGCCGATGATTGTTGGGGAAGATCACGGGCCGGTCTGCACCATTCAATACGTTAATACCATACTCATCAAAACTGGATTTATGTACTGCCTCTTCGGATACTTACGATTCAGCAAGGGGCTTCGGCCTGGGGCGCCACTTGGGGATGGCCTCGGTATCTGAACCCGAGCCGTCTGGAAGGGATATTTTTTCCCTTTTGGGCGCCTCCGCCTCCGGTTCTTCGGAGGTCGCCCTCTTCTTCTTCTTCCCCTTCGGGGAAAGGGTGATGTCGACCTCCTCTTCCTCCTCCTCCTCATCTTCATCTTCCTCGGAGGAATGGGTTTTGTTCTCTCCGGACGCCCCATCCGAAGTACCTTTTTAATGGAGTCCATCTTTGGCTTCCTTGCTCTTATTCCGGACCTTTTTCTCCGGCGCTTGATAGGGCACCGGGACCAGCATCTTCATTAAAAGAGGATTTGTTGGGTTTTCGGGCAATGGAGCTGGACATCTGATCCGCTCCGCCTTCTTCGTGCAGCCCTGTGTTATAGGATGGAATTCTCAGTCTGTCCTCTCTTTTGATTAATTCACTGTGTTATGTTAGAAAAAATAGCACTTACAGGGGAGGCTGGATGATTGCAGTCGAGGCCGATGTCTTCGGACGTCTCTGGCCATGACTTTTGATCTTGAAAAGTAGCTTCCAGATCCTTTATGCGTCGTGCCGAAGAGTCGCGTCAGGATCCGTGGCCCGCCCTTCCGGATTGAACTCCCACATGCGGAGAGGCCGGCGTTGGCAGGGAAGAGACCGGCGGATGAGCATCACCTGAATCACATCTTTGAGGTTGGTGTTTTTCTCTATGATATTTTTTATGCACGTCTTCAGCATCAGCACCTCATCAGATGATCCCCAATCCAGACCCATGTTGGTCCAGGACACAAGCCGCAGCGGGGGTCCGGATCTGAATGCAGGGGCGGCTGCCCATTTGGTGCCGCGGGGTTTAGTAATGTAAAACCAGTCCTGCTGCCATATCTTGATGGAATCCACAAAGGCCCCTTTGGGCCAGATAACTTTGGGAATTTTACTTATCATGGCACCGCCTCAATCCGCGTGTTGCCCGTCGACCACTTTCGGCTTCACATTGAAAATTTTGAGCCATAGGCTGAATTGTGGAGGGACGCGGAGGAATGCCTCACACATGACGATAAATGCCGAGATGTGGAGAAAGGAATTCGGGGCCAGATCGTGAAAATCCAGCCCGTAATAAAACATGAGACCTTGGACAAAGGGGTGTAGGGGAAATCCTAGTCCACGAAGAAAGTGAGGAAGGAATACGACCCTCTCACCAGGTTCTGGAGTGGCGATAATTTGCTCTTTGGAAGGGTGTCTGTGCCTAATCTCCGCTGTCAAATACCTCGCCTCCCGAAGCTCTTTGATGTCCTTCTCCGTCACGCAGGAGGCCATCCACTTGCCTTGCGAGCCGGATCCGGACATGATTGGAGTACTTGGCGGCAAGGGGAAAGCTTGAAGTTGGGGCGCTAGAGCTCGAGGATGGATGGGCTGCGGAGGAAGAAGGCGTGGGGTAAAAAGGTGGATCCCAATCTTCTTATAAAGGCAGTGAATATCGAGCGTCCCCCTCACGAGCCTTAAAACTCGCCTATTCCCCAGGGGTCATGCAAACGACACGATTGGATCAACCAAACCCGTATTGATGAGAATTCCGTAATAAGGGGACACGATCTCTACTTTTACAAGACGTGTCAATGAAACCCGCGCCTCAAAATGCGAAGCGGGAGGCTGAAAAACGGTTTGAAATAATAATAATAAGGCTGGAACACAATGCTTTGCCGAAAGAGCTGTCAGAAGACATGACCTATTTTTGTTTAAGTATTCTACCCTTGTGGTTCAGGGTTGTAACTATTGTACAGAGCCGGATATAGTTCTTTTGATCAACTACTTTGGAGTATTCGGAGGAGGAACCCGCCTTGCAATGTCGAAGACAATCTGTGCGCCGGACACATCGTCATTGAAGCCTGGTTCAGGGGCTACCGAGGGAGTCCTGGATTAGGGGGTCCCCGGCGTCCAGGCTATGGGACATGGGCCGGACTGGTGGGCCGTAAATATACAAGATGGAAGGCTTCCCCTCGTGTCCGGTTGGAACTCTCCTTTGCATGGATGGCAAGCTTGGCGTTCGGATATGAAGATTCCTTTCTCTGTAAACCGACTTTGTATAACCCTAGGCCCCTCCCATGTCTATATAAACCGGAGGGTTAGTCCGTAGAGGAAATCACAATCATACAGGCTAGACATCTAGGGTTTAGCCATTACGATCTCGAGGTAGATCAACTCTTGTAACCCCTATACTCATCAAAGTCAATCAAGCAGGAAGTAGGGTATTATCTCCATCAAGAGGGGCCGAACCTGGGTAAACATCGTGTCCCCTGCCTCCTATTACCTTCGATCCACGCACAGTTCGGGACCCCTACCTGAGATTGGCCGGTTTTGACACCGACAGTCGGGCTTGTGCCGATCCGCGAAGCAAAAAAAGGACCATGATAAGTGCCACACGTCATATACGAGCACATGGCAACTATGAATGTTCTCGATGGCAGGTTTAGTTACGCGAGGATGGCAATTTTATTTGGCAAGCATGGCAACTTTCATGCTTCAGTTTACTTTTGATAAAAACTTGTGTGTCGCTGGAATTTTCCATTCTTGTGTGACTGGAATTGCCATCGAAAAAAGTCACAGCCCGAGTGCCATGCACCTGACGTGTGGCACTTATCATTTGGGAAAAATAAAAGAAGCGGGACATAGCGTAGGGCGTGTGATCGTTTCTTCCAGCTAGATGCACATCATTGAGATAGTCGGCCAGCCAATGGCCCAGGTTAGCTTCACCGATGTACTTTTCAAGGCATTTAGCACAAATTTCTCCTGGAACTGATACACGACGACTTTGTCTGCGAAGTAGGGAGTGTAGTAGTAGTGTAATCTAACCTTACTTGAGGTCCCACTACATATCCAACATGGAGTGTCACCTAGGCGATCAACATAAGTCAATGTAGTCAACAATAGTCCAAGCCACCTCCCTTGGTCCAAGTAGACTATTCCAGTCAACAGAAGTTCAAGCAATGCTTTATGATCAACATGTCAAAAGAGAAAGACCGCCTAAAAGAATAAGTGCCAGGAGAAGGCAAGAGAGTAAAGAATCCCATGTAAGGAAGCCTTCTCATAATGTATGGATTCTTCCATAAGACCATCTACAGCTAGGCGCCTTCAAACCTGCCTCAAACGCCCGGGCGAATGGCCCGCTCACTGACCGGTCATGGAAATTCGACTCGGACGGGCTTCTTAAATGGGCCTCAAACACCAGGGCTGACCGACACCCCTCATATCCAGCCCAAGCACGTCCTCCATGTCGGACCCGACAAAGGTTGTCAGAATCGCGATTTTGAATCGGATCGGATCTCCGATAGTAGGATCGCAAATCATAGTAACTTAACTATTAGGATCGTAGAAACGTAGATTCTATCACCCAAAATCGTAGAATCAGAGGACTTTGATTGGATCATGAAGTCATAGAATCATACAATAAAATCGTGATTCTGACAACCTCGACAGCCCTACCCCACCTCAAATTGTACCGAATCCACGAAACCTTTCCTCCTCCTCCCACCTCCCTCCTACCTTTTCGGCGCCCGATCCCTCACCGTCCACCACCCCTGATCCCCATCCTCACCACCGGTCCCAATCTACCACCCTAGATGTCGTCCAGCCCGTCCCCGGCCTCCATGACAGAGATTGCGTCCTCCTCGTCCATCGGCGTCCCATCCTCGGCTCCGTCGTGCAAGGCGGAGAACATCGCCCGGAGGATCCGGCGATGCCGACAGCGAGAGAGGGAAGCGGTGGTGGTGGCAGCAGTGCAGGGAGATGTGGACATGGAGGAGTAGCTGTCCCACCCCCTCCCGTCACGCCTCGAACCCTGCACCCCATCCATCCGTCTACCGACGCAGATTGCACCGTCGGACCATGTTGGGATAGAGGAGGATCCGACGGCCGATTGGGTCATTTCGGAGATCTTTCCGCCCACGCAGATGTCGGCGTTAGATGTATGTCACTCGCCGTAGCTCGTTTGCCCGGGCTGCCCATGACCTGTTCGACAGAATGACACAACAATAGCTGGTATGTTTTTTGGTCTTGTTCGATCAAGTTTGCATATTGCATGTTCAATGTTTTTGCATAAACCGCTACTTCATTTCGTATATGATGAATGCTTGCAAACCATGATCATTTAGGAGCTGTTCCTATCGGACATGATCAATGACAATCATGGTCCGACCCAAATGGAGTACGAATTGGGTGGCACCACATTTGAAGTTGTTGGATCATATTCAATGGAGTCCCAAAGTGGACAGAACTAGTGGCCGTTCTCGAGGCCGGCAAGAAGAGGAATGATGGATCAAGCTCCCACCAATAAATTGGGTTGGACGATGAAGAGTACGATATTGTTGTTGAAAATATGCCCTAGAGGAAATAATATTATATTATGATATTTCCGTGTTCATAATTAGGAGTTTATATTTCATGTTATAACTACTATGATCCTGGAATATGTGATTCGGTGGAAAACTCATATGCACGTGTGGAATGATAAACGGTAAAGAATAGGCTCCTAGTCTTGCTTATAAGATTACCTCAAGTGTTGTTGGTGATCATGTTTTCCGGATCTTAGGATATCGTTAAGCGTAACGATAGTCCTAAAACAACATTGGGAGTATGACGTTAGAAGAACAATCATATTGAATTGACCCATACTTGTTTGTTATACTTTGAGATGATGTTGTCTGAAATCAATTGTCATAACATGGGGTGTTAACATGTGTTTTTAGTTCCTCAGACCATGAGAGTATCGTAGTCACTTCTTACCGTACGGTGGACTTTCGGGTTGCTCAAACGTCATCTGTAACTAGGTCATCATAAGGACAACTTACGGGTTCATCAAAAAGTTTGACAAGGGACTAGATAGCTCGAGAGTGGGATTTGCTCCTTCGACGATGCAGAAATATTCTTAGGGCCCTCTCGGTATGATGACATCCATCACTATCTGTCTAGACACATGTGACTATGTTACGGGATGCCGGAACATATCAACGAGAAAGAAGAACAAAACCAGTAACAAGGATGATGGTATAATTAATGAGCATGTGTATGACTCAGGAGGATACCAATGCATTTGTAAAGTATCGCAAAGCAAAGGAAACATCACATGATAACAAAAGGTTCACTCGAATGTCATTCGCATAATCACAGAGATTGATATGGACGACCACTGTTCCACTATCAGTCATTGAACGAAGGGGTTTTAGTCATGTCTATGATTTACCGAATCTATGGGGTCACAAGCTTAAGGTAATCATAATACTTTGAGTGTTAGTAGGAAAAGAGTATCAAGGATTTATTTGTGAAATTGTTTCATTAATATTCGGAATAGTTTTGAGAGAAAATCAAAGAGTTTTGGGTTCACCAGAAGGGTTTCGGAGATTATCGGGCAATACCGAGTATTACCGATAAATAATATATAGGTGAAAAATGTTTCTGATGATGTTAAATTATATATAATATGCCCTAGTAATTGTTAGAGGGCTTTTTATATTTAATTTAATATCAACGGGCATTAAAAGGCCAAGTAGTGGAGGGAGAACTAGGCCACCAAGGCCCATGTAGGGGAGACGCCCCCTTTTCCCCTTGAGGTAGGCCAAATTGGACTTGGGGGAGGAATCCTCCTCCCCCTAGGGACGATGCAAGGAGTAAGGATCCCCCTTCCTTGTGTCGTTCCCCTCCTCCCCTCCCAGCCTATATATACTTGAGGTATTAGGCCGTTTTGACACACAAGTTTTGGAGCCTCCTCTAGTTCTAGTTGATCCTAGTTGATCAACTAGGGCTTGACCTAAATCCTCTAATCCTCATAATTAGAAGCCGAGTGTGGTTCTAATCTCCTCCCTCTAATTCTTTGGAGACGATTATCTCTGGACGGCGAAGCACTGCCGGATTGTGAAGATCGTACGCTTGCAACCAAGTAGAGAGGTCGTGCTTTCGATCTTCTGTTCGAGGGTGGTTCACGGGATCGTCATCAACATTCGTGGGACTCCAAGTACGATCTACATCAACTTGTATTCTTCCGTTGCACTCCGGAGTCGGTAACGATCATTGATACAAACCCTATATGCATCTCATATTGTTCCCGTGTGTTTGTAGGGCAATTTTTTCTACTATGTTTCCCAATAGTTGTCGTCGAGAATGGAAGAGCCACCGTGCCAAAGGATAACCGCAAGTCATAGGAAACAAGTGAGTGAAGACAAGGGCCTCCCGTGATGTCGCGGCTTAAAAAATGTCCTCCACATGGATAGGCATTTTTTCGACGAGGGAGAACAAGAAGGAGGAGAGCTACAAGCTCATGTTGGATGCGCAAAAGGAGAGGATGGATTGGGACCGGAAGATGTCGTAGAAGAAGCTAGAAATTGAGAGGGAGAAAAACAAGTTGGAGAAGCAAGAGGTGGCGAACAAATGGGAGCTCGATAAGGCCAAGACATTTGGAGAGATTGAGCTTGTGGAGAGGTTGCAACTCGCACGCACTACAAAAAAAAACATCTGTGACATTTTGGGCCGAACGAATTATTTCCTGTCATGCTTATGACACTTCTATGACGATAATTGTGACAAAACCCGGTATCATCATAGATGTGGTGGGATCCTACTTCTATGACAAAAAATCATGACAGAAAATGGGCTTTTCATCCTGGGCGGACCGGAGACGCAGCTGCATGACATTCTTTGGGCCGTCCATGACGGAAAAAACCGTGGTAGAAGCAAGGGCGAGGAAAATATCGGGGAGTTCCCGGTTACGGTGGGTGGTCGGGGCCAAGCGATGTGTGTTTCTCTCGTACATGTATGTGCGTGGGTGCAAGGTGTTGGACTCTAACTGAACCCGAGCGAGGTGTTCGCCCACTGAACCCGAGCGATTGCACTGCAGGCTACGCGTTACTGCACCTGAGCGATCGATCGATCCGGCTGTTAACTGAACCCGATCAAGCGATGCTGCTAACTAAAGCCGATTGAACCTGCTGCCTCCTTCCCTTGATGAACAGTGTGCGTTGTTGGGGGGTTGGATGAACAGTTCCTGGTGGGGGTTGGATGAACAGGACCCCATGGTAGTAGAGGTTGTTGCCACTGGATGAACAGGACCCTGATCGATCAAGCCGGTTGGGGGTGGATGAACAAGACCCCGTGGAGGGCTGGATAAACAGGACCCCATGGATGGCTAGTTGAATAGTAGCCGGTGGAAGGATGTATGAACAGTAGCCCGTGGAGGGGTGATTGAACAGGACCCTGTGGAAAGGGCTCCTTGAACAGTAGCCGGTGGAGGCTGGATGGACAGGAGCCCATGGATGAACAGTCATAGGTGGAGGCTGGAGGAGGTCGACGATGGATGAACAGTAGCCCGTGGAGGCTGGAGGAGGTCGATGGTGGAGATGAATACTAGCATGTGGAGTCCCGTTTTGCGGTACGCCACACCCCTCCCGATGAACAGGACCCCCGTTTCGACCGTAGCGCTCCAACACAAGTCTGTTTCCTTCGTTTTCCCGTACACCACACACATCCCGATCAACAGGACCCCGTTTCGACCATAGGCACTCAAACACAAGTCCGTTTCCTCCGTTTTGCGGTACGCTAGACCCCTCCCGATGAACAGGATCCCGTTTTGACCATGCCCGATCGAACAGAAGGTCGTTTCCTTCGTTCTGCGGTATGCCAGGCCTCGTTTCGATCGGCTATTCCATGCAAGCTGGTTGGCTCCCAATGAACACGACGCATTCCGTTCCGACTCAGCCGGTTGGCTGCCGATGAATAGGATGCCGCCGCTGCCTCTCCATGTACACGAGCCCTGGCCGTTCGTATGCGTGAGTAGGTGTTTGAGACCCCGCCCGTATGTATGTACATGGCCATATTTACTTTCTTGCACCCTGGCCTTACGTACGTGTACATGCTACGTGAGCGCCTCTATTATGACACGTGCCCTTCCTTACTCGGCCACGGTTCATCCTTGTAGCCTGCAGACAGACCGATCGACCAGTATGTACGTACACGTTCGCGACCAGAATGACAACACTACGTACGCTTCGACCAGGTGGGTCCCGACTGTCAGGCATTTTCTTGCACCCGAAGATGTAGCTAGTGGGTCCCAGCAGTCAGGGGAAACGTTCTTTCACGAAATACGGTGGCCCATCCGGTGGGTCCATGTTGTCAAGTGGAGGAATCATTATTTTGTGCGTAATATGGTTGCACTTCCTTGCTGCGGCCGTGGACCAGCTGTCAACCTCTCCACGTACAATACTCTTTGGATGGAAGTCGTTCCTTGACCACATTGACCACTCCGCACCGAGAGCACCAAGGCGGTGGATGATGGCGAGGCCTAGAAGGGGATGATGCGGAGCCGGGGAAGACGCGGCAGTGGATGCCCACACGGAGAGGAGTACGAGGGTTCACTGGTTCAGCTGCGGTGTGAGGCTGCTGTCGCCACAGAATAACAGGGGGTGTGGGTGAGTAGAGGGATGGCCTGGCCAACGGTGGGAGTAGTAGGGGCAGTGAGGCCTCCGCGGCAGCACAACCAGCCACGGGAGGTAGGAGCAGGCGGCACAGCCGGCGCTGGTTTGGGCGGCTGGAACAAGAAGACCAGAGGTTGAAGAAGCACTACAGCCGTTGGATGGACATCGTACGGTCACTGGAGTTAAATCGTTCATATTGACTAAGTTGAGAAAGCCCTCCGTCCGCGTCAACCTAGTAGGCCCACAAGTCAGCCTCCAACTACGGTGGGTCCCAGCTAGCAGGGGGAGTATTCATTTTTGTGTGCATAATAAGGAGGCACTTCCTTGCGTGCGAAGATATAGCTGGTGGGTCCGACCTGTCAGCAGGGGAACATTTTTTTCCCGTAATAAGAACGCACTTCCTTGCGTGCGAAGATGTAGCTAGCGGGTCCCAGCTGTCATGGGGAGAAAACATTATTTTTCAGGGTAAAAAGGATGCAGTTGCATGCATGCATCCATGGGCGTGGTGTGCCTGAAGGAAATATGCCCTAGAGGCAATAATAAAGTTGTTATTTATATTTCCTTATATCATGATAAATGTTTATTATTCATGCTAGAATTGTATTAAAGAGAGTGTCCCTAGTATGCCTCTACTAGACTAGCTCGTTAATCAAAGATGGTTAAAGTTTCCTAGCCATAGACATGTGTTGTCATTTGATAAACGGGATCACATCATTAGAGAATGATGTGCTGGACAAAACCCATCTGTTAGCTTAGCACTATGATCATTTAGTTTATTGCTATTGCTTTCTTCATGACTTATACATGTTCCTATGACTATGAGATTATGCAACTCCCGAATACCGGAGGAACACTTAGTCTACTATCAAACGTCACAACGTAACTGGGTGATTATAAAGATGCTCTATAGGTGTCTCTGATGGTGTTTGTCGAGTTGGCATAGATCGAGATTAGGATTTGTCACTCCGATGGTCGGAGAGGTATCTCTGGGCCCTCTCGGTAATGCACATCACTATAAGCCTTGTAAGCGTGAGTCAGTCACGGGTTGATGCATTACGGAATGAGTAAAGAGACTTGCCAGTAACGAGATTGAACTAGGTATGATGATTCCGTCGATCGAATCTTGTTCAAGTAACATACCGATGATAAAGGGAACAACGTATGTTGTTGTGCGGTTTGACCGATAAAGATCTTTGTAGAATATGTAATAGCCAATATGAGCATCCAGGTTCCGCTATTGGTTATTGACCGGAGATGTGTCTCGGTCATGTCTACCTAGTTCTCAAACCCGTAGGGTCCGCACGCTTAACGTTCGATGACGATTTGTATTATGAGTTTATGTGATTTGATAACCGAAGGTTGTTTGAAGTCCCGGATGAGATCACAGACGCGGCGAGGGGTCTCAAAATGGTCGATACATAAAGATTCATATATTGGAAGGCTACATTCGGACACCGGAATGGTTCAGGTCGTTTCGGATAAGCTTCGGAGTACCGGGGGTTACCGGAACCCCCCCCCCCTCTTGGGAAGTTATTGGGCCTCATGGGCCGAGTGGTGGAAGAGAGGAGGCAGGCGAAGGTGTGCCCCCCTATCCCAAATCGAATTGGACTAGGGCTAGGGGTGCCGCTCCCCCTTTCCTTCTCTCCTCCCTCTCCTTCCCCCCTTCTCCTTGTGGAACTAGGAAACGGGGGGGGGGGGGGTCCTACTTGGAGTAGGACTCTCCCCCTTGGGCGCGCCTCCACCTGGCCGGCCTCCTCCTCCCTCCATCCTTTATATACATGGGGAGGGGGGAACCCAAAGACACGACAGACAATCTCTTAGCCATGTGTGGTGCCCCCCTCCACAGTTTTACACATCGGTCATATCATCGTAGTGCTTAAGCGAAGCCCTGCGCCGGTAAATTCATCATCACTGTCACCACGCCGTCGTGCTGATGGAACTCTCCCTCGGCCTCAACTGGATCAAGAGTTTGAGGGACGTCACCGGGCTGAACATGTGCAGATCGAGGAGGTGCCGTGCGTTTGGTACTTGATCGGTTGGATCACGAAGACGTTCGACTACATCAACCGCGTTACTAAACGCTTTCGCTTTCGGTCTACGAGGGTACGTGGACACACTCTCCCCGCTCGTTGCTATGCTTCTCCTAGAAAGATCTGCATGATCGTAGGATTTTTTTTGAAATACTACGTTCCCCAACAGTGGCATCCGAGCCAGGTCTATGCGTAGATTTTATATGCACGAGTAGAACACAAAGAGTTGTGGGCGATAATAGTCATACTGCTTACCAAAATGTCATACTTTGATTCAGCGGTATTGTTGGATGAAGCGGCCCAGACCGACATTACATGACCGCGTTCATGAGGTTGGTTCTACCGTCGTGCTTCGCACACAGGTGGCTAGTGGGTGTCTGTTTCTCCAACTTTAGTTGAATCGAGTTTTACTACGCCCGGTCCTTGCTGAAGGTTAAAACAGCACACTTGACGAAAAATTGTTGTGGTTTTGATGCGTAGGTAAGAATGGTTCTTGCTAAGCCCGTAGCAACCACGTAAAACTTGCAACAACAAAGTAAAGGACATCTAACTTGTTTTTGCAGGGCTTTCTGTGATGTGATATGGTCAAGACGTGATGATATATAAATTGTTGTATGAGATGATCATGTTTTGTAACAGTTATCGGCAACTGGAAGGAGCCATATGGTTGTCGCTTTATTGTATGAAATGCAATCGCCATGTAATTGCTTTACTTTATCACTAAGCGGTAGTGATAGTCGTAGAAGCAATAGTTGGCGAGACGACAACGATGCTTCCATGGAGATTAAGGTGTCAAGCCGGTGACGATGGTGATCATGATGGTGCTTTGGAGATGGAGATCAAAGGCACAAGATGATGATGGCCATATCATATCACTTATTTTGATTGCATGTGATGTTTATCTTATGCATCTTATTTTGCTTAGTACAGCGGTAGCATTATAAGATGATCCCTCACTAAATTTCAAGGTATAAGTGTTCTCCCTGAGTATGCACCGTTGCTATAGTTCTTCATGCCAAAACACCACGTGGTGATCGGGTGTGATAAGCTCTACATTCACATACAACGGGTGCAAGCCAGTTTTGCACACGCAAAATACACGGGTTAAACTTGACGAGCCTAGCATATGCAGATATGGCCTCGGAACACTGAGACCGATCGAGCATGAATCATATAGTAGATATGATCAACATAGTGATGTTCACCATTGAAAGCTAATCCATCTCACGTGATGATCGGACATGGTTTAGTTGATATGGATCACGTGATCATTTAGATGACTCGAGGGATGTCTATCTAAGTGGGAGTTCTTAAGTAATATGATTAATTGAAGGTTAATTTATCATGAACTTAGTCCTGATAGTATTTGCATATCTATGTTGTAGATCAATAGCTTGCGATGTAGCTTCCAGTTTATTTTTGATATGTTCCTACAGAAAATAAGTTGAAAGATGATAGTAGCAATGATGCGGACTTGGTTCGTGATCTGAGGATTATCCTCATTGCTGCACCAAAGAATTATGTCCTTGATGCACCGCTAAGTGACAGACCTATTGCAGGAGCAGATGCACACGTTATGAATGTTTGACAAAGCTCGGTATGATGACTCCTTAATAGTTTAATGCACCATTCTTTACGGCTTAGAACCGGGACTTCAAAAATGTTTTGAACGCCGTGGAGCATATAAGATGTTCTAAGAGTTTAAATTGGTATTTCATACTCATGTCCGTGTCGAGAGGTATGAGACCTCTGACAGTACTTTGCCTACAAGATGGAGGAGAATAGCTCAACCAGTGAGCGTGTGATCTGATTGTATAGGTACTACAATTGCTTGAATCAAGTGGGAGTTAATCTTCTAGATAAGATAGTAATTGACAAAGTTCTCTATGACCAAGTTACTAGAACTTAGTGATGAACTATAATATGCAAGGGATGACGAAAGTAATTCCCAAGCTCTTCGCGATGCTGAAATCGGCGAAGGTAGAAATCAAGAAATAGCATCAAGTGTTGACGGTTAATAAGACCAGTAGTTTCAAAAAAAGGCAAAGGGAAAGAAAGAGGAACTTCAAAGAAGAATAGCAAGCAAGTTGTTGCTCCCATGAAGAAGACCAAAGCTAGACCCAAGCCTGGAACTGAGTGCTTCTACTACAAAGCAAATGGTCACTGGAAGTGGAACTGCCCTAGATACTTGGCGGATAAGAAGGATGGCAAAGTGAACAAAAGTATATTTGATATACATGTTATTGATGTGTACTTTACTAGAGTTTATAGCAACCCCTCAGTATTTGATAATGGTTTAGTTGCTAAGAGTAGTAACTAAAAACAGGAGTTGCAGAATGAACACAGACTAGTTATGGGCGAAGTGACGATGTGTGTTGGAAATGATTCCAAGGTTGATAAGATCACCATCGCACACTCCCTCTACCTTAGAGATTAGTGTTGGACCAAAATAAATGTTATTTGGTGTTTGCGTTGAGCATGAATATGATTGGATCATGTTTATTGCAATATGGTTATTCACTTAAGTCAAAGAATAATTGTTGTTCTATTTACATGAATAAAACCTTCTATGGTCATACACTTAATATAAATGGTTTATTGAATCTCGATCGTAATGGTACACATATTTATAATATTGATGCCAAAAGATGCAAAGTTGATAATCATAGTGCAATATATTTGTGGTACTACCGTTTAGGTCATATTAGTGTTAAGCGCATGAAGAAACTCCATGTCGATGGGCTTTTGGAATCACTTGATTATGAATCACGTGATGCTTACGAACCATGCCTCATGGGTAAGATGACTAAGACTCCGTTCTTCGAAACAATGGAGTGAGCAACAGACTTGTTGGAAATAATACATACTGATGTATGCGGTCCGATGAGTGTTGAGGCTCGCGGCGGGTATCGTTATTTTCTAGCCTTCACAGATGATTTGAGCAGATATGGGTATATCTACTTGATGAAACATAAAGTCTGTAACATTTGAAAAGTTCAAAGAATTTCAGAGTGAAGTGGAAAATCATCGTAACAAAAAAATAAAGTTTCTACGATCTGATCATGGAGGCGAATATTTGAGTTACGAGTCTGGTCTTCATTTGAAACAATGTGAAATAGTTTTGCAACTCACGCACCTGGAACACCACAGCATAATGGTGTGTCCGAGCCTCGTAAGCGTACTTTATCAGAAATGGTGCGATCTATGATGTCTCTTGCCAATTTACCACTATTGTTTTGGGGTTATGCATTAGAGACAGCTGCATTCACGTTAAATAGGGCACCATCTAAATCCATTGAGACGACACCATATGAACTGTGGTTTGCCATGAAACCTAAGTTGTCGTATCTTAAAGTTTGGGGTTGTGATACTTATGTGAAAAAGCTTCAGCCTGATAAGCTCTAACCCAAATCGGAGAAGTGCGTCTTCATAGGATACCCAAAAGAAACTGTTGGGTACACCTTCTATCACAGATCCAAAGGCAAGATCTTTGTTGCTAAGAATGGATCCTTTCTAGAGAAGGAGTTTCTCTCGAAAGAAGTGAGTGGGAGGAAAAGTAGAACTTGATGAGGTAATTGTACCTTCTCCCGAATTGGAAAGTAGGTCATCACAGAAATCAGTTCTAGTGATTCCTACACCAATTAGTGAGGAGTTAATGATGATGGTTATGAAACTTCGGATCAAGTTACTACAGAACTTCGTAGGTCAACCAGAGCACGATCCGCACCAGAGTGGTACGGTAATCCTATACTTGAAGTCATGTTACTAGACCATGATTAACTTACGAACTATGAGGAAGCAATGCTGAGCCCAGATTCCGCGAAATGGCTTGAGGCCATGAAATCTGAGTTGGGATCCATGTATGAAAACAAAGTGTGGACTTTGATGGATTTGCCCGATGATCGGCAAACCATAGAAAATAAATGGATCTTCAAGAGGAAGACGGGCGCTAATAGTAATGTTACGATCTACAAAGTCCGAATTGTCGCAAAAAGGTTGTCGACAAGTTCAAAGTGTTGACTACGATGAGATTTTCTCACTCGTATCGATGCTTAAGTCTGTCTGAATCATGTTAGCAATTGTCGCATTTTATGAAATCTGGCAAATGGATATCAAAACTACATTCCTTAATGGATTTATTAAATAAGAGTTGTATATGATGCAACCAGAAGGTTTTGTCAATCCTAAAGGTGCTAACAAAATGTGCAAGCTCCAGCGATCCATCTATGGACTGGTGCAAGCATCTCGGAGTTGGAATATACTCTTTGACGAGTTGATCAAAGCATATAGTTTTATACAGACTTGCGGTGAGGCATGTATTTACAAGAAAGTGAGTGGGAGCACTACAGCCTTTCTGATAAGTATACGTGAATGACATATTGTTGATTAGAAACGACGAAGAATTTTCTGGAAAGCATAAAGGAGTATTTGAAAGGAGTTTTTTCAAAAGAAATACCTCAGTAAGCTGCTTACATATTGGGCATCAAGATCTATAGAGATAGTTCAAGATGCTTGATAAGATTTTCAATGAGTACATACCTTGACAAGATTTTGAAGTAGTTCAAAATGGAACAGTCAAAGAAAGAGTTCTTGCCTATGTTGCAAAGGTATGAAGTTGAGTAAGACTCAAAACCCGACCATGGCAGAAAATAGAAAGAGAATGAAAGTCATTCCCTATGTCTCAGCCATAGGTTCTATAAATTATGCCATGCTGTGTGCCAGACCAAATGTATACCTTGCTATGAGTTTGGCAAGTGAGTACAATAGTGATCTAGGAGTAGATCACTGGACAACGGTAAAAATTATCCTTAGAGGACTAAGGAAATATTTCTCGGTTATGGAGGTGACAAAGAGTTCGTCGTAAAGTTTTACGTCGATGCAAGGTTTTACACCGGTCAACATGACTCTGCCTCTCAATCTGGATACATATTGAAAGTGGGAGCAATTAGCTAGAGTAGCTCCATGCAGAGCATTGTAGACATAGAAATTTGCAAAATACTTACGGATCTGAATGTGGCAGACCCGTAGACTAAAACTTCCCTCACAAGAAAAACATGATCACACCTTATTACTCTTGGGTGTTAATCACATAAGCGATCTGAACTAGATTATTGACTCTAGTAAACCCTATGGGTGTTAATCACATAAAGATGTGAACTATTGGTGTTAAATCACATGGCGATATGAACTAGATTATTGACTCTAGTGCAAGTGGGAGACTGGAGGAAATATGCCCTAGAGGCAATAATAAAGTTGTTATTTATATTTCCCTATATCATGATATATGTTTATCATTCATGCTAGAATTGTATTAACCAGGAAACTTAGTACATGTGTGAATACATAGACAAACAGAGTGTCCCTAGTATGCCTCTACTAGACTAGCTCGTTAATCAAAGATGGTTAAAGTTTCCTAGCCATAGACATGTTTTGTCATTTGATAAACGGGATCACATCATTAGAGAATGATGTGATGGATAAGACCCATCCGATAGCTTAGCACTATGATTGTTTAGTTTATTGCTATTGCTTTCTTCATGACTTATACATGTTCTTATGACTATGAGATTATGCAACTCCCGAATACCGGAGGAACACTTAGTGTGCTATCAAACGTCACAACGTAACAGGGTGATTATAAAGATGCTCTACAGGTGTCTCCGATGGTGTTTGTTGAGTTGGCATAGATCGAAATTAGGATTTGTCACTCCGATTGTCGGAGAGGTATCTATAGGCCCTCTCGGTAATGCACATCACTATAAGCCTTGCAAGCAATGTGACTAATGATTTAGTCACGGGATGATGCATTGCGTAACGAGTAAAGAGACTTGCCGGTAACGAGATTGAACTAGGTATGATGATACCGGCGATCGAATCTCGGGCAAGTAACATACAGATGACAAAGGGAACAAAGTATGTTATTGTGCGGTTTGACCGATAAAGATCTTCGTAGAATATGTAGGAGCCAATATGAGCATCCAGGTTCCGCTATTGGTTATTTACCGGAGATGTGTCTCGGTCATGTCTACATAGTTCTCGAACCCGTAGGGTCCGCACTCTTAACGTTCGATGACGATTTGTATTATGAGTTTATGTGATTTGATGACTGAATGTTGTTCGGAGTCCCGGATGAGATCATGTACATGACAAGGAGTCTTGAAATGGTCGAGACATAAAGATTCATACATTGGAAGGCTACATTCGGACACCGGAATTGTTCGAGTCGTTTCAGATAAGTTTCGGAGTACCGGGGGTTACCGGAACCACCCCCCCGGGAAGTTATTGGGCCTCATGGGCTTAGTGGTGGAAGAGAGGAGGCAGGCCAAGGTGTGGCGCACGCCCCCCTAGCCCAAACCGAACTGGACTAGGGCTAGCGGGGCTGGGCCCCCCTTTCCTTCTCTCCTCCCTCTCCTTCCCCCCTTCTCCTTGTGGAAGTAGGAAAGGGGGGGGCAAATCCTACTTGGAGTAGGACTCCCCCCCTTGGGCGCGCCTCCACCTGGTTGGCCTCCTCCTCCTCCCTCCCTCCTTTATATACACGGGGAGGAGGGACACAAAGACACGACAGACAATCTCTTAGCTGTGTGCGGTGCCCCCCTCCACAGTTTTACACCTCGGTCATATCGTCGTAGTGCTTGGGCGAAGCCCTGCGCCGGTAACTTCATCATCACCGTCACCACACCGTCGTGCCGACGGAACTCTCCCTCAGCCTCAGCTAGATCAAGAGTTCGAGGGACGTCACCGAGCTGAGGTGTCGTGCGTTCGATACTTGATCGGTTGGATCACGAAGACGTTCGACTACATCAACCGCGTTACTAAACGCTTCCGCTTTCGGTCTATGAGGGCACGTGGACACACTCTCCCCGCTCGTTGCTATCCTTCTCCTAGATAGATCTTGCGTGATCGTAGGAAAGTTTTTGAAATACTACGTTCCCCAACAGTGCCCCACTGTCAGCCTCTCACATACAGTCATCTTCCGATGACTCTCGTTTGTTGACCATGTTGACCACACCGTGCAGGGCGCACCAAGCCGGTGGACGACGGTGAGGCCTCAGACTGGAACGCCCCGGAGATGGGGAAGATGCGAGAATGGATTCGCAGACAGAGAGAAGTGGGAAACTTGACTGGTTCGGGTGTGGGGTGGGCCTACACTAGGCAGAGAATAACAGGAGGTGCAGAGGAGTGGAGGGATGGCCTGGCCATCGGTAGGGTAGCGTTTTGTTGCGAGGCGTGCAAAACGGCGGTGTTGGACGACGGAGGCCGGAGCAGGCGATCCTGGCAGCGCTATGGGAAGAAGACGAGAGATTAAAGAAGAATGTCGGTCGTTGGATGTAAATCCAATGCCTTGCTTCAGCTTCGACCTTTGTATTTTTATTTTTTGCGCAGGTGCTTAGGCTTCGACCTACTGGCCCACATGTCAGCCAGTCCATTTGTTTTTTAGTCCATTTGGTGGGCTGGGTGAAACAATGATGTAGCGCCAATGTGCCCATTTATATATTATGGTAGAATTAAAGCACATTTGCATTTTTCTCGAAATCCGCAGACTTTCTGGGCTGGGTGAAAATATCATGTTGGGCTGGACGGAGAAATGTTATAAAAACATAAACCCATGATTACACCTCTATTACTGCATTGGTCAGTAAAATCTTTGCAAGCTTATGTATGCAATCACCAGGAGTTAACTTGCCAAGTTATATATGAACAATTATTATTATTATTTTGTAAGAACTTTCGATTTACGAAATAAAATATCATTTTAATTTGACGATTTAATAGGACGTGGGGTATTATTATTATTTAGGCTGGACGTGGAACAGTTGAGTTGGTTCTAGGGAAAAGTACTGGGAGAAAACTCAGATTACATCGGAAAAGAAAGTGGGAGAAAATTCAGATATAGGATTAATGAAAACAAAAATAAAGGAAGTGGGAAGGTCTATAAAACGAACGACAGGTTTAACGGAACCTTATGTTGTTTCTATTATATATATGTAATAAAATAAGATATACATATAAATATGTATACTATTATAGAGGGGAAAACATAGGTTTAGTTTTGCATTCTTATAGAAAAATAGAACTGAGTTGTGTGTCGTCTTGAAAAAACAAACATAACTTGGGTTGCTGATGTTATAGACAAGCTAGGCTGGGAGGCCCAGAGGCCGTTTGATACCTGCTGGATCCAAAAAAAGTTAAACATGTCATGGGTTGCGCATGTTAAACAACAAAACCTAGGCCATGGACCTGGTGGGCCTCGGACTATCAGCCTCTTGACGAACAGTCGTCTCCCGATTCCTCCTGTTTTGCTGACCATGTTGGGAACAAAGACGACAGTGGCGCGGCGAGAGCACCAAGGCAGAGGATGACGTCGAGACCTCAGACCGAATGAACCGGAGCGGGGGAAGACGCAGGCGGAGGGGAGTACGATTGTTGACTTGTTCGGGTGCAGGGTGGGCCGGTGGAGCTGCCACCGCCGGACAATGTGTGGGAGTAGAGGGATGGCCTGGCCAACGCCATAGGCTGTGATGGGTCACCGAGGCATGCGCGGCAGCACCACCAGACGATGTATAGGAAGAGGACGAAAGATTGAAAAAAAAGAAATACAAATGGATAGGTGGTTGGTCCCAGATGTCTGTATATGAGACCTGCTAGGTCCACCTGAGAAGGGGAATATGTTGGTAGGAAGGAGATTCAAAGCACGACAACCCAGTGAACTAGTTACATACATAAGCAATTAGCCACTAAAAAACAGGTTAATGGGTTCTTAGACAAAATATTTCGGACAAAACACATAATTATGACACATAGGCTAATGCATGAAACACTCAGATGATAAAGGTGCTTAAACAGATAAAGTACATCATCTAGACCTTCCTGGCATGCTTGATCATGACGCTGCGACTATCCGTGTACTCATCGGTTACGGGAAGCATACACGCTCTCATGTCCAAGATCCGCCTGTACATGTCATAGCATGCATATGCGTCCTTGGCCGCATAGGTTATGTAGGCTACATTCAGAGGTACCTCCCACGTGTTCAGGTCCTTGCTATCGTTATCTTCTTTCATGTTAGCGTAGCAGGGGTCCATCCGTCGATGATGGTCTCGGCAAGGTCAACCATGGAGTCCTTCTCCTGCCTGTTGCCGATGATCTTGTATTGCTTCTGGATGTCGACAAGCTTGTTGCACCAGATGGCCGAATCGTCGCGTTCTTACTTCCCTCCAGCGTACCGAAGGTGCAGTCGATGCTGACGATGAAACGGGCGAATGCTCCAGAACCTCTGATGGCTCTACAGTAGAAGTAGATGAGAACCTCGTCCCGTACGCATACCTAGGCGATGGTGATCCGCTGGTCCCTGTCAGGAGACGGCACAAGGTCTAGTCCTACGACCTTGTGCTTTCTCGTCCTGTAGGTACTGCTTGAACTCGGCGAGGCAGAGCTTCACCGAGTTCAGATCATTGGTGTACATCACATTCAACTTGGTGCAACCATGGGACTGAATGGCGAACTCAAAGGTGAACTCCTTGCTGAAGTCCATATCCAGCACGCTCACCCCTCGGATCGCCATTGGAGTCTCTTCAAGTGAACGAGTGGGTAGGCGGCGGCAGCAGTTCGTTTTTCAGCTCTTGGGGAACTGGATTCAATAGTAAACTGAATGTGTACAGGCGACAACAGTTACTGCCCCTCCCTCGCCCGCTGCACGCCCAAGAGAACATGCACCCTCGGCGCATTCAAACGCGTCCATTAAGAAACCTACTCCGGCCACACGTCGGTTCACGAGCGGGTCTGTATTGGTACCGTAATAACAAGTGCTAGTGGTCACTTTACTTAAGTTTAATTACCTTTAATTAAAATTATTCTTAAAACAAGCAATGCATTGGCTCGTTCTATCAGTGCCACAGGGTCAACATGCACAACAATTAGAATTATTATTCTCAGGACGCACACAATCAGCACATTTGTTGCACTTTTACACAGATAATACTACAAAGTTTGAATTGTTTGTTATGGTTGTTGTCCTCTGCATCATCATGCCGTGTTTCCCATCTTGCAAGATTCAGAACAAACAAATAAGATTCAAATAATAAGTACAACAAAGATGCCTACAAATCTCATTGATTCCCAGCTTGCAAGATTCAGAAATAACAAATAAGATTCAAATAATAAGTACAACAAAGATGCCTACACATCTCGTTGATTCCCAGCTTGCAAGATTCAGAACTAACCCACTAGAGCCTTTTGATAAAGCGAATATCATGATTAAATCCATCTTGGCTAGTCGTGTCATACAACTCAAGAACTTGGCGAATGTTCTTGACCATCACAACATCTATAGTTGAGTATTCCTGCTTGCACAACACAAATAATAAAGAGCATGATTACTATAATAGTGGCACTAGTAGAAGCCAACCTGCAGCTCCACTCGATGATTCAATTCATGCCCCTTTTTCTGCAGTTCACCTGAAATGAAGCAAAGATTACATCATTCAGCTAGCAAGAAGTACTTGCTCTCGTTAGCTGGCAGGATCTTCTTTATTAGTTGCACAAAAATTGAGCAACATTAAGGTTGGTTGTCCTTCTCATGTAAGGTGCAACTACAATTTGCTTATCCTTTTGTGCAGTTCCACTAAAATAAAGTGACATTATGGTGACAGTGATGGCTCATCTTGCAAAGGCTAATAAAATGTTGCACGAGATTACCAGCAGAATTTGACGGAGATTTTGGAAACTCCAGACACCATTTTGTGCAGTTCCACCAAAATTGAGAGATGTTGCCCATGTGACATTTTAATTGAACTGCATAAGACACTCATTCCAAAAAAAAGTGTTATGTGTAGTTCACCAAAAGGTCCCAATAGCAACAAGGTGAAATGGATATCCCTATCTACACAAAAAGATAGAAAGTAAACAGTTGTTGGTCAATAAGAAGATACGAAACATACACAAAATGAAAAGAAGCATCTTAATTATGTTCATGGCAATCACGCAAGGACAGTAGAAATTTTAAAACGTCAGCAATGCTTCATGTTACCCGAAGAATTACGATCAACAATGACATTCGTCAAATATGGGATTACTTTAATGGTGGCATTGCTTGTTTACCAGATACAGTAAATCAACAACAGCTAAAGAGTTGGTTTAAGGGCATGGGACCGTGGGGACACCAGGACACTCAGCAGCGTAAAGAAGCAACTTACTTATCATACTGGGGAAAACAGCAGGAGTACCATTTGTAACATAGTTTAATTGCATCATATCACAAGAGGCATTAGATTAACAATAACACTGGTTAGATATGTCCTTAAGGTAACAGTGTGATCTCTTCATTTTACATGTGTTGTTACATTAACAACAGCAAAGAGTTGGTATAAGGACATGCGCAGTGGATGCATCAGCACAATGTACCTACAAGGAGGCATAAAATGGTGATGTCGAGTTTGTTCCTGCTCTGTGAGAGCAGCAAATCTAATCCTGGAGACCTTTTACTATGTGAGGGCAGCAAATCTAATCCTGGAGACCTTTTACTATGTGAGGGCAACAAATTCTAATCCTGGAGACCTTTTACTATGTGACAGCAGCATATCTAATCCTGGAGACCTTTTACTATGTGACGGCAGCAAATCTAATCCTGGACATACTCTGTTGACTTGTCCACCAGCCGCCACTTTATATCCATTTTCAACCAATAATAGATTTGTTCCTTATCCAGTTTGTACCCTTTTCCATTTATTTCCCTTTTCAACCAAGAGACCGGTTGGGTATCCAATCTCTACTACTTTCCCCCTGTTATTTCCTCTTTGAATCAAGTCCTAGATTCATGCTACGACTTTCCCCCTTTCTTCGTTGTTTGAACCAAGTCCTAGATTCAACTGCATGAAGTAGCTTTACCTCCAATAATACTAAAAATTTAGGTTGCTTTGGAAGAGCTGATGGAAGTAGAAAAAGATGCACATGCATGTACGTGGGGAGCTGGGGCAGTTGAGCAAGGCTGCTTTGGAAGAACTTATACCTAAGGGTCATAGGGATGTCGGCGGCGGCAGGTCGGATATGCGCACAATACGGCATCGAGGAAGAAGGGTCAGAGGACCTCCCGAGTCGGCAGTGTGTCGGAGAGAACGGCACGGGCAGAGGATCGAGACCCGTCGGCAGCTGTGGGTTTCCTCCCTCGACGCCGATGACCGTGTGAACGATGCACCTAGTCCTCTACACACTCCGGCCGAAGGGATCCGGTCAGATCTGTGACCAGCGGTGAGCAGAGAGAAAATGTCGCTACCATTGTCTTGTTTAGATCTGGAGAGGATGATAGAATGAAGAGAGCAACCCTAGTAAAGCAAGCGCTCAGGCCCCTACCTATATATATAGTGGAGTGATTATATTTTTCTCTCCACAACAAGCGTTTCAATTTGTGTACGTGGCATTAAAGAAAAGAAACTCTCTATTTAACGTGACTAACTGTACGACCTCTACTTACTAGTACTAGTATTGTCCACTTGTGGTCCCCAGCCCTCCATTCATTGAACAAGCCCACGAGCTTGGGCGCTGGAGCTCGAGTGCACAGAAGACGGATAGGCAAAGGAGGAAGAAGGCATAGGTAAAAAGGTGGATCCTTATCCCCTTATATGGGCGGATGCAACTATGCATCCCCACCTGCCTGGTAAAACTCGCTTATCTCCCAAGCGTCGTGATAAATGGCGCGGTTGGGTTACCCATGTCCGTATTGATGAGAATCCCGTAAATGAGGGACACGATCTCTGCTTTGACAAGACATGCCAAGGAAACCGCCTCACAAAATGCGCTGAGGTGGGGAAGTAAAAACAATTTGAATAAAGGCTTGGCCGTAGTGTGATGTCACGCTACAGAATACGTCAGCAGATTAGATTTGTGTTATTATTATTCTCTCTATTGCAATATGTGGAAACTTATTTTGCAGAGCCGGACACTATCCTTAGTGTTTACAATCTTTTATGAAGTACTTGGAGGAGGAACCCACCTTGCAATGCCGAAGAAAATCTGCGCGCCGGACTCGTCATCATTGAAGCCTGGTTCAGGGGCTACTGAGGGAGTCCTGGATTAGGGGGTGTCCGGGTAGCCAGACTATACCTTCAGCCGGACTCCTGGACTGTGAAGATACAAGATTGAAGACTTCGTCCCGTGTCCGAATGGGACTTTCCTTGGCGTGGAAGGCAAGCTTGGCGATGCGCATATTTAGATCTCCTACCATTGTAACCAACTTTGTGTAACCCTAACCCTCTCCGGTGCCTATATAAACCGGAGGGTTTTAGTCCGTAGGACAACACAATATACAACAATCATACCATAGGCTAGCTTCTAGGGTTTAGCCTCTTTGATCTCGTGGTAGATCTACTCTTGTACTACCCATATCATCAATATTAATCAAGCAGGACATAGGGTTTTACCTCCATCAAGAGGGCCCAAACCTGGGTAAAACTTCGTGTCCCTTGTCTCCTGTTACCATCTGCCTAGACGCACAGTTCGGGACCCCCTACCCGAGATCCGCCGGTTTTGACACCGACATTGGTGCTTTCATTGAGAGTTCCTCTGTGTCGTCGCTTTTAGGCCCGATGGCTCCTTTGATCATCAACAACGATGCGGTCCAGGGTGAGACTTTTCTCCCCGGACAGATCTTCGTCTTCGGCGGCTTCGCACTACGGGCCAATTTGGTTGGCCACCTGGAGCAGATCGAAAGGTACACCCCTGGCCATCAGGTCAGGTTTGGAAGTTTAAACTACACGGCTGACATCCGCGGGGACTTGTTCTTCGACGGATTCGAGCCACATCCGAGCGCGCCGCACTGTCTCGATGGGCATGATCTAGCTCTGCCGCCGAAGTGTCCCGGAGGCCGCACGCGCATCGGTTCCGACCCTTAATTCGGAGCCTACTGCGCCGATCGAGGATGAGTGGTTGGACGCCGCCTCGGGGGCTGCGATCTCAAAGGCGATCGAGCCGAACAACAGCCCCGCACCCTGCAAGGCCCGTGACTCCGAGGGGCCGGATTCCTCTCCGGACTCCGAGCCCTCCGCGCGCCCGCCGATCGAATCCGATTGGGTGCCGATCATGGAGTTCACCGCCGCAGACATCTTTCAGCACTCGCCCTTCGGCGACATCCTGAAGTCGCTAAAGTCTCTCTCTTTATCAGGAGAGCCCTGGCCGGACTACGGTCAGCAAGGTTGGGATACGGACGATGAAGAAATTCAAAGCCCACCCACCACCCACTTCGTAGCCACTGTCGATGATTTAACCGACATGCTCGACTTCGACTCCGAAGACATCGACGGTATGGACGACGATGCAGTAGACGAGCAAGAACCAGCACCTATAGGGTACTGGAAGGCCACCTCATCATACGACATATATATGGTGGACACTCCAAAAGACGGAGATGGCGATGGAAGAGCGGGGGATGACGCCTCCAAGAAACAGCCCAAGCGCCGGCGTCAGCGGCGCCGCTCTAAATCCCGCCAAAGCAAAAACGGTGATTCCGGCACGGGAGACAATAATACTCCGGATAGCACCGAAGAACACCCCCTCCAGCAAGATTCAGCATAGGAGGATGGAGAAGCCAGCACTCACGAGAGAGCGGCAGACAGAGAGGTTGAGGATGATAATTATATGCCTCCCTCCGAAGACGAGGCAAGCCTCGACGACGACGAATTCGTCGTGCCAGAGGATCCCGCCGAACAAGAGCGTTTTAAACGCAGACTTATAGCCACGGCAAGCAGCCTCAAGAAAAAGCAGCAACAGCTTAGAGCTGATCAAGATTTGCTAGCCGATAGATGGACTGAAGTCCTTGCGGCCGAAGAGTATGAACTCGAACGCCCCTCGAAGAGTTACCCAAAGCGCAGGCTGCTACCCCGATTAGAGGAGGAAGCACCTAAACCTACATCACCAGCGCATTACATGGCCGACCGGCCACCTCGTGGCCGTGACAGAGAGGCCTCTCGGCCCTCCACTCAAGCCGTGCCCCGGCGCCGCTCAAAACATACTAAGGCACGGGAAAATGCGCCAGACCTGCAAGAGATACTGGAGGACAAGGCAAGACAAACAAGATCGATCTACGGATCGCGTGGGCGCCCTACGGCACGTGACGGGGATCGTCACTCCGGACATAATAAATCCGGCCGAGCCGAACATAGTAGACAAAGATCATTCGAGTTGTGTCGTGATATAGCCCAATACAGAGGCGCCGCACACCCACTATGCATCACAGATGAAGTAACGGATCATAAAATCCCTGAGGGTTTCAAACCCGTGAACATCGAATCATATGATGGCACAACAGATCCTGCGGTATGGATCGAGGATTATCTCCATATCCACATGGCCCGCGGCGATGATCTACACGCCATCAAATACCTCCCACTCAAACTTAAGGGACCAGCCCGGCATTGGCTTAATAGCTCGGACCTCCTTTTATAGGAAAGGGGTTGCCACTGTGGCACACAGGAGGTGGAAAGGGTACCGTAATGCGAGGTTATCCCTCGCATTACATGACAAGGCGCATTTAATGCGCCTTGCTTAGGTGTCCTTGATTTGTCGGGGACGGGGGAGAGCCCTGTCTCATCCGTCGCTGCTCCCTCTTGCGTCGACACGCGCCCTGGCCAGCGGTGCTTGTGGTGCCATGTAGGCAGGCAGGCAGCTGAGGTGGCGCAGTGGTGGGTCTCCATGAACATCTATACGCCGCCATGCAGGTGCCTGCCCAACTGGTTGGGTCGGCAGCTGCATGCGAACAGCGGTGGAGGTGCGACTGGTGCGGGCCTGATGGTGGCCCCACGGGCGTCCTTGGCAAGGGCCTTGCCGGGGCCCCGGCAAGGGTCTTGCCATGGCGCCCGCTGTCATCCCCGGCAAGGCCCTTGCCGGGGGCCTTGTGGTCCTCCTTAGCTGGGATCCCGCCAAGGATCATCACCTTCTTAAGTGGGTATCTGATCTTGAATGTTTTCACAAAGATCCGCATGCCACCACGGGGATGTCTCCCGAATCCTTGCCCCATGGGGGCAGTGGACTCAAGGGTGACTTCGCTCCATAGGTGTGGGGTGAGCTGCCACGGCAAGGATCTTGCCGGGGTAGCTAAGCTGCCCCCCGGCAAGGATCTTGCCGGGGGGATCTGCTCTGTCCCCTTTGCTCTTTGTGGTCTTTGTCTTGGCGTCGTTCTGCTTCTCTTCAGCTTCGGCCTTACCTTGGCTTACCTCCCTTGCCGTGCTCGGTGTGGCGGCGCCCGTGGCTCAGACTGCCCGTGCACAGTTATAAGGGTACAAAAAGTGTACCCCCCTTTTTGTACACGACAAGAGCCCCCAGGCCTGGGCCAGACATAAGCGCAACGCGTTGTTGGGCTAGGCCCAAAAACGGTGCGTGGGCAGGCGGGGCGGTTTTTAGCGCGGTAAGTTTCTTCGCGCGCTGCGCTTCCCACGCTTCCCGCGCCTGGCGCGACGTGGGGAGGCATGTGTGACGTGGGCGGCATGCGTGGGGTTGCTTCCCGCGGGCATGCGTCACATCACAGTTAATGTGAAAGGAGGCGGCCCGCGTTCTCCCCCATAAGAAGGAATAACCGCGGGCGCGCTGCTCACTTTCTCCTCTTCCTTCGTGCCTTTTCCAATCTCAGAGCCGCCAAGGAGGCCGCCAAGAATGCTGACGAGGCCGCCGCTGATGAGGCTGCCAAGGGCGCGGCCGAGGATGCCGCCGCGGGGGCCGCCAAGGCTACCGGCGAGGCTTCCGCCGAGGGCGCCAACGGTGGTCCTGCCGGGGGGGCCGGCAAGGCCTCCGCCGAGGAAGAGGTGATGGATGATCAGCCTCCCTCCTCCTCAACCTCAGGCCCCAGCTAGTATCTGAAGGTGGGTGATGATCTTTTCGTCCACCTCCCAGGGGCGTCAAGCCGAGCGCCCGCCGAAGGGGAAGTTTTTGACGGTGAGGTGCTTGCCGCCACCGGGTTCGAGGTTGTCGATGCGCCGGGCGTTGGCGGCGACGGTTCTCTAGAAGAGCAGCTCTTCCGCGCCATGGGGGCCAATTTCCGGAAGCTCCAAGTGCTCTACCGTGCTCGCCTGGACAAAGTCAAGTCCAGGGCGGCAGCGGTGGACAACACGGAGGTGGACTTCAAGGCGCGCGTCGCCGAGACGCAGACCTGGTTCCACCAGTCTCGCGAGGAGCAGAGGGCCTTTCAGGAGAAATTGGCCCAATGCAATGTGGAGCTCACCATGAAGCTGGCCGACAACGAGAAGGCCCAGGAGAAGGCGGCGAACTTGGCTGCCGCGACCGAAGCCACCCGGAACCAGCATCAAGCCGCCTTGGACTCCCAGGAGGAGGACCTCTCCGTGCGTGAGGCGAAGCTTGCCGCAATGCTCCGCGGCAAGGACGAGGAGCTCGAGGCCCTTGTCGCGCGGCAGACCCGCGAGCTGGAGCAGAGGCACAAAGAGGCACTCGATGCCCAAGCCCTGGCCCATGCCGGCAAGGTGAAGGAGCTGGAAGTAGAGCGGGACGAGCTGAAGGAGCAGGCCCTCAAGCTGTCCGGCGAGAAAAATACGCTCAACCGCGCCTTGGTAGAGGCGCAAGGAGCGGTCATCAGCAAGACTGGAGAGCTCTCCGAGGCGCGGAACTCCATTATAGATCTCAAGCTGAAGCTGGAGGATCTCGAGAAGCTGTTCTCGGAGAGCAGGGCTCGGGAGGAGACCTTGACCAGGAGCCTGGAGGCGGAGAAACAGCTGCGGGCAAACGAGGCCGCCTCCCACCAAGAATACGTGGCGGGCGAGAACAGGTGGATCAACCATCTGGAGGTCGTCGCCGGTAGGGTCACCTCGTAATTAGTCACCATGGGGATGCCAAACGTGAGGTACGCCCCTGAGCGCAGCGGGACCGTCAACGCCAAGCTGACCCAGTTCTTCGAAGGTGTCCTCGGAGCCTTGGCCTATCTTCACTCCAACAGGACGGCCACACTGGCCGAGGAGGCCCGGCGGCTTTGCCGGAGGGTCGTGACCAAGGTCCTCACCAAGGTGGCGCACTGGAATCCCGACCTTGACTTCACGGCCGCGATGACGAGCTTGCCGGATGGTGTTGACCTCACGGTGCTCAAGGAGCGCATCAAGCCCATCACCGACTACATTGACGACATCAAGAGGGTGGAAGGCCAGCGTCGGGACTAGGCGTCCCGTTCTTCTTCGCCGCTGCGGGTTCCCGACCAAGACAAATTTTATCTTTAGTTAGAACCGCAGCAATGATGTGATGTAATATAACTTTGAAGTACTCTTAATTTGCATGCATGTTATTTCCCCGTTCAATTCCTCTTTGTATGTGTGCCCTACGCCGATCGGGAAGGCTCGCCGGCGCGGAAGCCCCAAGCGGCGTCTTGGGGATGGATCCCCATGGCCTGCCGGGTACGCGTGCTGCCGGACGAGCCACCTTCCCATTCCGAACGCGGCCACTCGAGCTGTCGAGCTTGACTCGAGTCAGAATCGAGGGCGTTGTTGATCGCGGAAGGCTACTCTGCCACTCTCGACGCAGCCGCTTGAGCTGTTGAGCGGACTCGAAACAGGGCAAGGGCATTGCCGATCATAGTAGAGCCCCCTGGCGTACAGGTTTTTCATACAAAGGCGTGACATCTCCGAGGGGGGAATAACCTCAAATAAGAAGGGTAGTATAAGCAAGGGTTCAGTGCAACTTAGCTTCCGTTTGCGATCGCTCGAGTGTCGATCTCCTGGCCTCCTTTCTTCTTCAAGGGTCACGAAGATGAAGGAGCGCCGGGCTGACTGCCAAAGCCGATTCTCGCAACTGCGCCCCCTACCTGGCGCGCCAAAGATGTCGGTGGGAAACGACACCTATGGGATCACAAGAATCCCTACTACGGTTGTGGGGCGCGGGGTCGTGAGAAGAGCGGATCAAACAGATAGCACACGGTTCCTTTATCCAGGTTCGGGCCGCGAGGATGCGTAAAACCCTACTCCTGCTTTGGCGGAATGTTTATCTGTGTTCTTGAGCTAGCAATGGGCGTGAAGAGCTCCAAAAATCCCCATCCTCCTCCTGGTCGCCTCGGGCCTCCTTTTATAGGAAAGGGGTTGCCACAGTGGCACACAGGAGGTGGAAAGGGTACCGTAATGCGAGGTTATCCCTCGCATTACATGGCAAGGCGCATTTAATGCGCCTTGCTTAGGTGTCCTTGATTTATCGGGGACGAGGGAGAGCCCTGTCTCGTCCGTCGCCGCTCCCTCTTGCGTCGACATGTGCCCTGGCCAGCGGTGCTTGTGGTGCCATGTAGGCAGGCAGGCAGCTGAGGTGGCGCAGTGGTGGGTCTCCACGAAGATCTGTATGCCGCCACGCAGGTGCTGGCCCAACTGGTTGGGTCGGCAGCTGCATGCGAATGGCGGTGGAGGTGCGACTAGTGCGGGCCTGATGGTGGCCCCACGGGCGTCCTTGGCAAGGGCCTTGTCGGGGCCCCGACAAGGGTCTTGCCGTGGCGCCCGCTGTCATCCCCGGCAAGGCTCTTGTCGGGGGCCTTGTGGTCCTCCTTGGCTGGGATCCCGCCAAGGATCATCACCTTATTAAGTGGGTATCTGATCTTGAATGTTTTCACAAAGATCTGCATGCCACCACGGGGATGTCTCCCGAATCCTTGCCCCATGGGGGCAGTGGACTCAAGGGTGACTTCGCTCCGTAGGTGTGGGGCGAGCTGCCACGGCAAGGATCTTGCCGGGTTAGCTAAGCTGCCCCCCGGCAAGGATCTTGCCGGGGGGGTCTGCTCTGTCCCCTTTGCTCTTTGTGGTCTTGGTCTTGGCGTCGTTCTGCTTCTCTTAAGCTTCGGCCTTACCTTGGCTTACCTCCCTTGCCGTGCTCGGTGTGGCGGCGCCCGTGGCTCAGACTGCCCGTGCACAGTTATAGGGGTACAAAATGTGTACCCCCCTTTTTGTACACCGACATGGATATTCAAAGAATTCATACTAACAACATTGCAATCATGCTCAACATTCAAATATTTAGTGCCAAACATT
The DNA here is from genome assembly GCA_032464435.1 of Aegilops umbellulata. Taxonomy (NCBI): domain Eukaryota; kingdom Viridiplantae; phylum Streptophyta; class Magnoliopsida; order Poales; family Poaceae; genus Aegilops; species Aegilops umbellulata. The sequence continues at coordinate 342,532,224 of CP136056.1, read as the reverse complement.
TTATTGACTTCTTCTTTTAGCACCTGAGCACAATTTTCCTTTCCATCATTTTCAGGAAAGACATTAAAAAGATGAAGCATATGAGGGAACCTCAATTCCATTTTTTTAGTTTTCTTTTCTAGACTAAACTAGTGATAAAACAAGAAACTAAAAGATTCGATTGCAAGATCTAAAGATATATCTTCAATCACTAAATTCCCCGGCAACGGCGCGAGAAAAGAGCTTGATGTCTACTACCCAACCTTCTTCTTGTAGAATCGTGTTGGGCCTCCAAGAGCAGAGTTTTGTAGGACAGTAGCAAATTTCTCTCAAGTGGATGACCTAAGGTTTATCAATCTATGGGAGGCGTAGGATGAAGATGGTCTCTCTCAAACAACCCTTCAGCCAAATAACAAAGAGTCTCTTGTGTCCCCAACACACCCAATACAATGGTATATTGTATAGGTGCACTAGTTCGGCGAAGAGATGGTGATACAACTGTAATATGGATGGTAGATATAGGTTTTTGTAATTTGAAACTATATAAAAAGGTAACTAGTAACAAAAGTGAGCAAAAACGGTATTGCAATGCTTGAAAAGAAGGCCTAGGGTTCATACTTGAGGGAGTCCTGGATTAGGGGGTGTCCGGGTAGCCGGACTCCTGGACTATGAAGATACAAGATTGAAGACTTGTGCCGTGTCCGGAAGGGGCCTTTCCTTGGCGTGGAAGGCAAGCTTGGCGATACGGATATGTAGATCTCCTACCATTGTAACCGACTCTGTGTAACCCTAACCCTCTCCGGTGTCTATATAAACCGAAGGGTTTTAGTCCGTAGGACAACACAACAATCATACCATAGGCTAGCTTCTAGGGTTTAGCCTCCTTGATCTCGTGGTAGATCTACTCTTGTACTACCCATATCATCAATATCAATCAAGCAGGACGTAGGGTTTTACCTCCATCAAGAGGGCCCGAACCTGGGTAAAACATCGTGTCCCCTGCCTCCTGTTACCATCCGCCTAGATGCACAGTTCGGGACCCCCTACCCAAGATCCGCCGGTTTTGACACCGACATTGGTGCTTTCAGTGGGAGTTCCTCTGTGTCGTCACTTTTAGGCCCGATGGCTCCTCCGATCATCAACAGCGACACAGTCCAGGGTGAGACTTTTCTCCCCAGACAGATCTTCCTCTTCGGCGGCTTCGCACTCCGGGCCAATTCGCTTGGCCACCTGGAGCAGATCAAAATCTATGCCCCTGGCCATCAGGTCAGATTTGGAAGCCTAAACTACATGGCTGACATCCGCGGGGACTTAATCTTCGACGGATTCGAGCCACTGCCAAGCACGCCGCACTGTCAGGATGGGCATGATCTAGCTCTGCCGTCGAACAGCACCCTGGAGGCCGCGCCCGCATCGGCTTCGACCCTTAATTCGGAGCCAACTGCGCCGATCGAGGATGGGTGGTTGGACGCCGCCTCGGGGGCTGCGATCCCAACGGCGATCGAGCCGAACACCAGCTCCGCATTCCGCCAAGCTCGTGACTCCAAGGAGTCGGACTCCTCTCCGGACTCCGAGCCCTCCACGCCTCTGCCGATCGAATCCGATTGGGCACCGATCATGGAGTTTACCACCGCGGACATCTTTCAGCACTCGCCCTTCGGCGATATTCTGAAGTCACTAAAGTCTCTCTCTTTGTCAGGAGAGCCCTGGCCGGACTACGGTCAGCAAGGTTGGGATACGGACGATGAAGAAATTCAAAGCCCACCCACCACACACTTTGTAGCCACCGTCGACGATTTAACCGACATGATCGACTTCGACTCCGAAGACATCGACGGTATGGACGCCGATGCAGGAGACGATCAAGAACCAGCGCCTACAGGACACTGGAAAGCCACCTCGTCATATGACATATACATGGTGGACACTCCAAAAGAAGGAGATGGCGATGGAACAACGGAGGATGACCCCTCCAAGAAACAGCCCAAGCGTCGGCGACAGCGACGCCGCTCAAAATCCCGCCAAAGGAAAAACGGTGATTCCGGCACGGGAGATAATAATACTCTGGAGAGTGCCGGAGAAAACCCCCTCCAGCAAGATTCAGCACAGGAGGATGGAGAAGCCAACCGTCATGAGAGAGCGGCAGACAGAGAGGTCGAGGACGATAATTATATGCCTCCCTCCGAAGACGCGGCAAGCCTTGACGACGATGAATTCGTCGTGCCAGATGATCCTGTCGAGCAAGAATGTTTTCAACGTAGGCTTATAGCCACGGCAAACAGCCTCAAGAAAAAATAGCAACAGCTTAGAGCTGATCAAGATTTGCTAGCCGACAGATGGACTGAAGTCCTTGCGGCCAAAGAGTATGAACTCGAACGCCCCTCCAAGAGCTACCCAAAGCGCATGTTGCTACCCCGATTAGAGGAGGAAGCACCTAAACCCACATCACCAGCACATGATACGGCCGACCGGCCACCTCGTGGCCGCGACAGAGAGGCCTCTCGGCCCTCCACTCAAGCCGCACCCCGGCGCCGCTTAAAACATACCAAGGAACGGGAAAATGTGCCAGACCTGCGCGATATATTGGAGGACAAGGCAAGGCAAACAAGATCGATCTACGGATCGCGTGGGCGCCCCACGACTCGAGACGATAACCGTCACGCCGGATGCAGCAAATCCGGTAGGGCCGAACACAACAGACAAAGCTTATTTGAGCTACGTCGTGATATAGCCCAGCACAGAGGCGCCGCAAACCCACTATGCTTCACAGACAAAGTAATGGATCATCAAATCCCCGAGGGTTTCAAACCCATAAACATCGAATCATATGATGGGACAGCAGATCCTGCGGTATGGATCGAGGATTATCTCCTTCATATCCACATGGCCCGTGGCGACGATCTACACGCCATCAAATACCTCCCACTCAAGCTTAAAGGACCAGCTCGGCATTGGCTTAACAGCTTGCCAACAGAATCAATCAGTTGTTGGGAAGACCTGGAAGCCGCATTCCTCGACAATTTCCAGGGTACCTATGTGCGACCACCGGTTTCTATGAAAATAATCCAGTTTCTATGAAAATAATCCAGTTTGCTTGTAGTAATTCGTGGGGTCTGAAATGTAAAGTACGCCGGCATGGTTGCATATGCTCCGAGTCGTGCATGCACTATGACCCAGATGCTCTATGTCCCAGATGTCGGTGAAAGGGAGTACGTGGAAATTGTTGGAAATATGCCCTAGAGGCAATAATAAATTGATTATTATTATATTTCCTTGTTCATGATAATCGTTTACTATCCATGCTAGAATTGTATTGATAGGAAACTTAGATACATGTGTGGATACATGGACAACACCATGTCCCTAGTAAGCCTCTAGTTGACTAGCTCGTTGATCAATAGATGGTTACGGTTTCCTGACCATGGACATTGGATGTCATTGATAACGGGATCACATCATTAGAAGAATGATGTGATGGACAAGACCCAATCCTAAGCCTAGCACAAGATCGTGTAGTTTGTATGCTAAAGCTTTTCTAATGTCAAGTATCATTTCCTTAGACCATGAGATTGTGCAACTCCCGGATACCGTAGGAATACTTTGGGTGTGCCAAACGTCACAACATAACTGGGTGGCTATAAAGGTGCACTACGGGTATCTCCGAAAGTGTTTGTTGGGTTGGCACGAATCAAGACTGGGATTTGTCACTCCGTGAAAACGGAGAGGTATCTCTGGGCCCACTCGGTAGGACATCATCATAATGTGCACAATGTGATCAAGGAGTTGATCACGGGATGATGTGTTACGGAACGAGTAAAGAGACTCGCCGATAACGAGATTAAACAAGTTATCGGGATACCGACGATCGAATCTCGGGCAAGTACAATACCGCTAGACAAAGGGAATTGTATACGGGATTGATCGAATCCTCGACATCGTGGTTCATCCGATGAGATCATCGTGGAACATGTGGGAACCAACATGGGTATCCAGATCCCGCTGTTGGTTATTGACAGGAGAACGTCTCGGTCATATCTGCATGTCTCCCGAACCCGTAGGGTCTACACACTTAAGGTTCGATGACGCTAGGGTTATTAAGGAAGTTCGTATGTGGTTACCGAATGTTGTTCGGAGTCCCGGATGAGATCCCGGACGTCACGAGGAGTTCCGGAATGGTCCGGAGGTAAAGATTTATATATGGGAAGTCCTGTTTTGGTCACCGAAAGAGTTTCGGGTTTTATCGGTAACGTACCGGGACCACCAGGAGGGTCCCGGGGGTCCACCAAGTGGGACCACCGGCCCCGGAGGGCTGCATGGGCCACATGTGGGAGGGGACCAGCCCCAGGTGGGCTGGTGCGCCCCCCCACAAGGGCCCAAGGCGCCTAGGGTTTGGGGAAGGGGGCGCACCCACCTAACTTGGGGGGCAAGTCTCCCCTCTTCCCCCCCTTGGCCGCACCCTAGATGGGTTTTGGGGCTGGCCGCCGCCCCTAGGGTAGAACCCTAGGTGGGGGCGCAGCCTCCCCTCTCCCCCTATATATACTTGAGGGTTTGGGGCAGCCAACATATGAGTTTTGGACCTCTCTATGGCGCAGCCCTGCATCTCTCCTTCCTCCTCTCTCGCGGTGCTTGGCGAAGCCCTGCAGGATTGCCACGCTCCTCCACCACCACCACGCCGTTGTGCTGCTGCTGGATGGAGTCTTCCTCAACCTCTCCCTCTCTCCTTGCTGGATCAAGGCATGGGATACGTCACCGGGTTGTATGTGTGTTGAACGCGGAGGTGCCGTCCGTTCGGCACTTGGTTATCGGTGATTTGGATCACGACGAGTATGACTCCATCAACCCCGTTCACTTGAACGCTTCCGCTTAGCAATCTACAAAGGTATGTAGATGCACTCTCCTTCCCCTCGTTGCTGGTTTCTCCATAGATAGATCTTGGTGATATGTAGGAAAATTTTGAATTTCTGCTACGTTCCCCAACAGTGGCATCATGAGCTAGGTCTATTGCGTAGATTCCATGCACGAGTAGAACACAAAGAAGTTGTGGGCGTCGATATTGTCAATTTACTTGCCGTTACTAGTCTTATCTTGATTCGGTGGCATTGTGGGATGAAGCAGCCCGGACCAACCTTACACGTACTCTTACGTGAGACCGGTTCCACCGACTGACATGCACTAGTTGCATAAGGTGGCTGGCGGGTGTCTGTCTCTCCTACTTTAGTCGGATCGGATTCGATGAAAAGGGTCCTTATGAAGGGTAAATAGCAATTGGCATATCACGTTGTGGTTTTGCGTAGGTAAGGAACGTTCTTGCTAGAAACCCATAGCAGCCACGTAAAACATGCAAACAACAATTAGAGGACGTCTAACTTGTTTTTGCAGGGTATGCTATGTGATGTGATATGGCCAAGAAGAATCTGATGAATAATATGTGATGTATGAGATTGATCATGTTCTTGTAATAGGAATCACGACTTGCATGTCGATGAGTATGACAACCGGCAGGAGCCATAGGAGTTGTCTTTAATTTATTAATGACCTGCGTGTCAACATAAACGTCATGTAATTACTTTACTTTATTGCTAACCGTTAGCCATAGTAGTAGAAGTAATAGTTGGCGAGACAACTTCATGAAGACACGATGATGGAGATCATGATGATGGAGATCATGGTGTCATGCCGGTGACGAAGATGATCATGGAGCCCCGAAGATGGAGATCGAAAGGAGCAACGTGATGATGGCCATATCATGTCACTATTTGATTGCATGTGATGTTTATCATGTTATTGCATCTTATTTGCTTAGAACAACGGTAGTAAATAAGATGATCCCTCATTAAAATTTCAACAAGTGTTCTCCCCTAACTGTGCATCGTTGCTAAAGTTCGTCGTTTCGAAGCACCACGTGATGATCGGGTGTGATAGATCCTTACGTTCACATACAATGGGTGTTGACGAGCCTAGCATGTACAGACATGGCCTCGGAACACATGCAAACACTTAGGTTGACTTGACGAGCCTAGCATGTACAGACATGGCCTCGGAACACAGAAGACCGAAAGGTCGAGCATGAGTCGTATGGCAGATACGATCAACATGAAGATGTTCATCGATGTTGACTAGTCCGTCTCACGTGATGATCGGACACGGCCTAGTTGACTCGGATCATGTAATCACTTAGATGACTAGAGGGATGTCTATCTGAGTGGGAGTTCATAAGATGAACTTAATTATCCTGAACATAGTCAAAAGAACTTTGCAAGTTATAGCTTACGCTTTAGTTCTACTGTTTAGATACGTTCCTAGAGAAAATTTAGTTAAAAGTTGATAGTAGCAATTATGCGGACTAGGTCCGTAAACCGAGGATTGTCCTCGTTGCTTCATAGAAGGCTCATGTCCTTAATGCACCGCTCAGTGTGCTGAACCTCGAACGTCGTCTGTGGATGTTGCGGACATCTGACATACACATTTTGATAACTACGTGATAGTTCGGTTAAACGGTTTAGAGTTGAGGCACCGAAGACATTTTTGAAACGTCGCGAAACATATGAGATGTTTCGAGGGCTGAAATTGGAATTTCAGGCTCGTGCCCACGTCAAGAGGTATGAGACCTCCAACAAGTTTCTTAGCCTATAGACTAAGGGAGAAAAGCTCAATCGTTGAGCTTGTACTCAGATTGTCTGGGTACGACGATCACTTGAATCGAGTGGGAGTTATCTTCCAGATGAGATAGTGATGGTTCTCCAAAGTCACCGCCACCAAGCCACTAGAGCTTCGTGATGAACTATAACATATCAGGGATAGACATGATGATCCTTGAGCAATTCGCGATGTTTGACACCGCGAAAGTAGAAATCAAGAAGGAGCATCAATCGTTGATGGTTAGTGAAACCACTAGTTTCAAGAAGGGCAAGGGCAAGAAGGGATACTTCATGAAACGGCAAATCAGCTGCTGCTCTAGTGGAGAAACCCAAGGTTAAACCCAAACCCGAGACTGAGTGCTTCTGTAATGAGGGGAACAGCTACTGGAGCAGAATTACCCTAGATACTTGGTAGATGAGAAGGTTGTCGATAGAAGTATATTGGATATACATTATGTTAATGTGTACTTTACTAGTACTCCTAGTAGCACCAGGGTATTAGATACCGGTTCGATTGCTAAGTGTTAGTAACTCGAAATAAAAGCTACGGAATAAACGGATACTAGCTAAAGGTGAGCTGACGATATGTGCTGGAAGTGTTTCCAATTTGATGTGATCAAGCATCGCACGCTCACTCTACCATCAAGATTAGTGTTAAACCCAAATAATTGTTATTTTGGTGTTTGTGTTGAGCATAGACATGATTGGATTATGTCTATCGCAATACGATTATTCATTTAAAGAGAATAATAGTTACTCTATTTATTTGAATAATACCTTTAATGGTCTTGCACCTAAAGGAATGGTTTATTGAATCTTGATCATAGTGATACACATTTTCATGCCAAAGGTATAAGATAGTAATGATAGTACCACCTGCTTGTGGCACTGCCATGTAAGTCATATTGGTGTAAGACGCATGAAGGAGCTCCATGTTGATGGATCTTTGGACTCACTCATTTTTGAAAAGGATTGAGTAATGTGAACCATGTCTATTGGTATATACGCATGAAGAAACTCCATGTAGATGGACCGTTTGGACTCACTTGATTTTGAATCGCTTGAGACATGCAAATCATACCACATGGGCAAGATGACTGAAAGCTTCGGTTTCAGTAAGATGGAACAAGATAGCAACTTGTTGGAAGTAACACATTTTGATGTGTGCAGTCCAATGAGTGCTGAGGCATGCAGTAAATATCGTTATGTTCTTACTTCACAGATGATTCGAGTAGATGTTGAATATATTTACTTGATGAAACGCAAGTCTGAATTATTGAATGGCTCAAGTAATTTCAGAGTGAAGTTGAAGGTCATTGTGACAAGAGGATAAAATGTCTATGATATGATCATAGAGATGAGTATCTGAGTTATGAATTTGGCATACAATTAAGACATTGTGGAAATTGTTTCACAACTAATACCGCCTGGAACACCATAGTGTGATGGTGTGTCCGAACATCATAGTTGCACCCTATTGGATATGGTGCGTACCATGATGTCTCTTATCGAATTACCACTATCGTTCATGGGTTAGGCATTAGAGACAACCGCACTCACTTTAAATAGGGCACCACGTAATTCCGATAAGATGACACCGTATGAACTATGGTTTAGAGAAACCTAAGCTGTCATTTCTTAAAAGTTTGGGGCTGCGACGCTTATATGAAAAAGTTTCAGGCTGATAAGCTCGAACCCAAAGCGGATAACTGCATCTTCATAGGACACCCAAAACAGTTGGGTATACCTCCTGTCTCAGATCCGAAAACAATAGGGATTGTTTCTCAAATCGGGTCCTTTCTCGAGGAAAAGTTTCTCTCGAAAGAATTGAGTGGGAGGATGATGGAGACTTGATGAGGTTATTGAACCGTCACTTCAACTAGTGTGTAGCAGGGCACAGGAGTTGTTCCTATGGCACCTACACCAATTGAAGTGGAAGCTTATGATAGTGATCATGAGACTTCGGATCAAGTCACTCCCAAACCTTGTAGGACGACAAGGATGCGTACTACTTCAGAATGGTACGTAATCCTGTCTTGGACGTCATGTTGCTAGACAACAATGAACCTACGAGATATGGAGAAGCGATGGTGGGCCCGAATTCCGATGAATGGCTCTAGGCCATAAAATCCAAGAGAGGATCCATGTATGAAAACAAAGTGTAGACTTTGACAGAACGGCTCGATGGTCGTGCGGCTGTTGAGTACAGATGGATTTTAAAAGGAAGACGGACAATGATGGTAAATGTCACCATTAAGAAAGCTCGACTTGTCGTTAAGATGTTTTCCGACAAGTTCAAGGAGTTGACTACAATGGGACTTTCTCACTCGTAGCGATGCTAAGAGTCTGTTGGAATTATGTTAGCGATTACTGCATTATTTATGAAATCTTGCAGATAGGATGTCAAAACATTGTTTCCTCGACGTTTTTTTGAGGAAAGGTTGTATGTGATACAACCGGAAGGTTTTGTCAATCCTGAAAGATGCTAACAAGTATGCAAAGCTCCAGCAATCCTTCTGAGGACTGGAGTAAGCATCTCGGAGTTGGAATGTATGCTTTGATGAGATGATCAAAGATTTTGGGTTTATACAAAGTTTATGAGAAACTTGTATTTCCAAAGAAGTGAGTGGGAGCACTATAGAATTTCTGATGAGTATATGTTGTTGACATATTGTTGATCAGAAACGACGTAGAATTTCTGGAAAGCATATAGGATTATTTGGAAAGTGTTTTTCAATTGAAAGCCTGGAATAAGCTACTAGAACATTGAGCATCAAGATCTATAAGGATAGATCAAAAATGCTTAAACGGTACTTTCAAAAGAGCACATACCTTGACATGATCTTGAAGGTGTTCAAGATGGATCAGTCAAAGAAGGAGTTCTTGCCTAAGTTGTAAGGTATGAAGTTAAGACTTAAAGCTCCACCACGGCAGAATAGAGAGAAAGGACGAAGGTCGTCCCCTATGCTTAAGACATAGGCTTTACAGTATGCTATGATGTGTACCACGCCTGAAATGTGCCTTGCCATGAGTCAGTCAAGGGGTACAAAAGTGATCCAAGAATGATCACAAGACAGCGGTCAAAATTATCCTTAGTAACTAGTGCACTAAGGAATTTTCTCGATTATGGAGGTGGTAAAAGAGTTCGTCGTAAAGGGTTACGCCGATGCAAACTTTGACACTAATCCAGATTATTCTGAGTAGTAAACTGGATTCGTATAGTAGAACAGTTATTTGGAATAGCTCCAAAGGTAGCGTAGTAGTTGCATCTACAAGATGACTTAGAAATTTGCGAAGTACATACGGATCTGAATGTTTCAGACCCGTTGACTATAACCTCTCTGACAAGCATAACATGATCAAACCCAGAACTTTTGGGTGTTAGTCACATAGGGATGTGACCTTGAGTGTTAATCACATATCGATGTGAACTGGATTACTGACTCTAGTGCAAGTGGGAGACTGTTGGAAATATGCCCTAGAGGCAATAATAAATTGATTATTATTATATTTCCTTGTTCATGATAATCGTTTATTATCCATGCTAGAATTGTATTGATAGGAAACTCAGATACATGTGTGGATACATGGACAACACCATGTCCCTAGTAAGCCTCTAGTTGACTAGCTCGTTGATCAATAGATGGTTACGGTTTCCTGACCATGGACATTGGATGTCATTGATAACGGGATCACATCATTAGAAGAATGATGTGATGGACAAGACCCAATCCTAAGCCTAGCACAAGATCGTGTAGTTCGTATGCTAAAGCTTTTCTAATGTCAAGTATCATTTCCTTAGACCATGAGATTGTGCAACTCCCGGATACCGTAGGAATACTTTGGGTGTGCCAAACGTCACAACGTAATTGGGTGGCTATAAAGGTGCACTATGGGTATCTCCGAAAGTGTCTGTTGGGTTGGCACGAATCAAGACTGGGATTTGTCACTCCGTGTAAACGGAGAGGTATCTCTGGGCCCACTCGGTAGGACATCATCATAATGTGCACAATGTGATCAAGGAGTTGATCACGGGATGATGTGTTACGGAACGAGTAAAGAGACTTGCCGATAACGAGATTAAACAAGGCATCGGGATACCGACGATCGAATCTCGGGCAAGTACAATACCGCTAGACAAAGGGAATTGTATACGAGATTGATCGAATCCTCGACATCGTGGTTCATCCGATGAGATCATCGTGGAACATGTGGGAACCAACATGGGTGTCCAGATCCCGCTGTTGGTTATTGACAGGAGAACGTCTCGGTCATATCTGCATGTCTCCCGAACCCGTAGGGTCTACACACTTAAGGTTCGATGACGCTAGGGTTATTAAGGAAGTTCGTATGTGGTTACCGAATGTTGTTCGGAGTCCCGGATGAGATCCCGGACGTCACGAGGAGTTCCGGAATGGTCCGGAGGTAAAGATTTATATATGGGAAGTCCTGTTTTGGTCACCGAAAGAGTTTCGGGTTTTATCGGTAACGTACCGGGACCACCAGGAGGGTCCCGGGGGTCCACCAAGTGGGACCACCGGCCCCGGAGGGCTGCATGGGCCACATGTGGGAGGGGACCAGCCCCAGGTGGGCTGGTGCGCCCCCCCCCCCCCCACAAGGGCCCAAGGCGCCTAGGGTTTGGGGAAGGGGGCGCACCCACCTAACTTGGGGGGCAAGTCTCCCCTCTTCCCCCCCTTGGCCGCACCCTAGATGGGTTTTGGGGCTGGCCGCCGCCCCTAGGGTGGAACCCTAGGTGGGGGCGCAGCCTCCCCTCTCCCCCTATATATACTTGAGGGTTTGTGGCAGCCAACATATGAGTTTTGGGCCTCTCTATGGCGCAGCCCTGCATCTCTCCTTCCTCCTCTCTCGCGGTGCTTGGCGAAGCCCTGCGGGATTGCCACGCTCCTCCACCACCACCACGCCGTTGTGCTGCTGCTGGATGGAGTCTTCCTCAACCTCTCCCTCTCTCCTTGCTGGATCAAGGCATGGGATACGTCACCGGGATGTATGTGTGTTGAACGCGGAGGTGCCGTCCGTTCGGCACTTGGTTATCGGTGATTTGGATCACGACGAGTACGACTCCATCAACCCCGTTCACTTGAACGCTTCCGCTTAGCAATCTACAAAGGTATGTAGATGCACTCTCCTTCCCCTCGTTGCTGGTTTCTCCATAGATAGATCTTGGTGACACGTAGGAAAATTTTGAATTTCTGCTACGTTCCCCAACAGAAATAGCCTAGGAGTGCATATAGCAGGATAAATGCGTGAAAAAATATGTACTACTATGAAGCGTAGCTACTGTTCAAAAAGGAGACCTAAAGTGATGACATGTATAGGTCGCACGCACCCAACTAGTGGTACTAGACGTACGACTACTTTTCCCTAAAAAAGAGGTAAGAGTACTCAGTACTCCTATTCTATCAACACGACTCCCATCTGACAACAGCGTCCGTGCTACAACTAGCTCTTCTCCCTCATTTTTCTCTTCTAAATTCTAACTCAGCCCACGCGCAATGGGTGGGCTGGGGATTTGCCAATGGTCGGTTTGCTCAATTGCGGCCCCACCTCATAGTGAAAATGTTACGACTAGAATAAAAATGCAATACACTAATAAAACATTAAGGCCATGAGGCGATGCAGTGATGGTTACAGGAGGCGAGAAGAAAGATGCATCCATTGACGACGTCCACCTCCTCGACTCAGGGCGCCGGCCCACCGAACGGCGGCTAAGTAGCAGCGGCTTTCGTGGCCAGGTCTACGTGCTTCTGAACAATGGCGTCCAAAGATTCCAGCCGCTGGAAGAAGGCCAACGTCTTTCTGTCCTCGCTGGCCTTGTAGTGCCTATGTAGACGATTACCTCATAGACGTGGATGTGCAGGTCGACAGTTTCTTGCATGGCGAGGTGTTGCGCAGCGAGCGCGGCCTCAAGGTGCACATTCTTCGTCGCGACCTCCGGCACCTGCAGGGCCACCAAGGCTTGAAAGAGTTCGTCGCCATGGAGGCCGATGAGGGTGGCAGGCAATGAGGAGCCTGGGGGCGCGGGCTGGAGCAGTACGGCAAGGTCGTCTACGTGCTTCTTGACGGCGGTGGACTTGCGGATGGAGCGGACCATCTTGTCATCCATGCGAGAGGCGAAGCCGGCGTCGGTGAGGGCTACGACGCCGGCGGTCGCCAGAACCGTCTGGAAACGCTGCACGGTGCGGGGCTGCAGACCGGCGTCTTGGATGATCTGGCACAACCAACTGCCTCTCGCGTCCATCGCCTCCATAGGTGCTTGTGGCTTCTGGTCACTTGGTCTTGGATTGGAGTGAACAGTGTTGCGCAGAGACTAGGAGTAGATGGATTGGAGTGATGGGGCGCCTTTATATGAGAAGAGACTAGTCATATTACTACAGTGTGCACCGCGACCGTGTGTAGGTGCGACGTGAACAGCACAGGCATGTTGTACTTATTCCACTTTCTCGTTTTGAACTCGTGACTTGTAGTCACGCTCAGTTTTGAATATATAAGTTTGGTTGTTGCGCCAATATATACAGCACTCCCTCCATGTAGGTTTTGTCGCTGAAGTGAAAATTAGACACAAAACACGATGGTGATGGACCAGTCTACCTCCGTCCTGGTTCATTGCTCCCCGTTGTAATCGGTCCCAAATTTTGACCATAAATTTGACTAACAAAAGGTTCATGCATGTCGCCAAAATTATATCACTGAAAACTCTGTTCAAATACAAATCGAATGATATAATTTTTGTTGACATGCACTAACATTTTGTCAGTTAAATCTTTGGTCTTAGAACAAACTACAAAAGGGACTAATAAACCAGGACCTAGGTAGTACACCAGGTCGAAGACAGTGATACTACATATAATTAACGCCAAATAAGAGCAAGGGATCACACATGTCATTTACGCCTGGAATAAAAATGGCATGCACTAATAAAACATTAAGGCCACAAGGCGATTCAGTGCTGGTTACAGGAGGCAAGAAGAAAGATGCATCCATCGACGACGTCCACCTCCTCGACTCAGGGCAGCGGCTAAGTAGCATTGGCTTTCGTGGTCAGGTCGACGTGCTTCTGAACAATGGCGTCCAAAGATTGCAGCCGCTGGAAGAAGGCCAACGTCTTTCTGTCCTTGCTGGCCTTGTAGTGGCCTATGTAGACGATTTCCTCGTAGACGTGGATGTGCAGATCGATGGTTTCTTGCATGGCGAGGCGCTGCGCGGCGAGCGCGGCCTCGAGGTGCACATTCTTCGACGCGACCTCCCGCAGCTGCAGGGCCACCAGTGCTTCAAAGAGTTCGTCACCTTGGAGGCCGATGAGGGTGGCAGGCAATGAGGAGCCTAGGCACGCGTGCTGGAGCAGTACGACAATGTCGTGCGCGTGCTTCTTGACGGCGGTGAACTTGCGGATGGAGTCGACCATCATCTGGCACATGCGAGAGGCGAAGCCGGCATCGACGAGGGCTATGACGCCGGCGGTTGCCAGCACCGTCAGGAAACGCTGCGTGTGCGGGGCTGCAGGTTGGCGTCTTGGACAATCCGGCACAGCCGACTGCTGCTCGCGTCCATCGACGCCGTTGGTGCTTGTGGCTTCTGGTCACAGATAACCCACAAGTATAGGGGATCGCAATAGTTTTCGAGGGTAGAGTATTCAACCCAAATTTATTGATTCGACACAAGGGGAGCCAAAGAATATTCTCAAGTATTAGCAGTTAAGTTGTCAATTCAACCACACCTGGATAACTTAGTATCTGCAGCAAAGTATTTAGTAGCAAAGTATATGGAAGTAACGGAAACGATAGCAAAAGTAATATTTTTGGGTTTTGTAGTGATTGTAACAGTAGCAACGGAAAAGTAAATAAGCGGAAAACAGTATGTGAAAAGCTCGTAGACATTGGATCGGTGATGGAGAATTATGCCGGATGCGGTTCATAATGTAACAATCATAACATAGGGTGACACAGAACTAGCTCCAATATCAATGTAATGTAGGCATGTATTCCGAATGTAGACATATGTGCTTATGGAAAAGAACTTGCATGACATCTTTTGTCCTACCCTCCCGTGGCAGCGGGGTCCTAGCGGAAACTAAGGGATATTAAGGCCTCCTTTTAATAGAGTACCGGACCAAAGCATTAACACATAGTGAATACATGAACTCCTCAAACTAAGGTCATCACCGGGAGTGGTCCCGATTATTGTCACTTCGGGGTTACCGGATCATAACACATAGTAGGTGACTATAGACTTGCAAGATAGGATCAAGAACTCACATATATTCATGAAAACATAATAGGTTCAGATCTAAAATCATGGCACTCGGGCCCTAGTGACAAGCATTAAGCATAGCAAAGTCATAGCAACATCAATCTCAGAACATAGTGGATACTAGGGATCAAACCCTAACAAAACTAACTCGATTACATGATAAATCTCATCCAACCCTTCACCGTCCAGCAAGCCTACGATGGAATTACTCACGCACGGCGGTGAGCATCATGAAATTGGTGATGGAGGATGGTTGATGATGATGATGGCGACGGATTCCCCTCTTCGGAGCCCCGAACGGACTCCAGATCAGCCCTCCCGAGAGAGTTTAGGGCTTGGCGGCGGCTCCGTATCATAAAACGCGATGAATCTTTCTCTCTGATTTTTTTCTCCCCAAACACGAGTATATGGATTTGGAGTTGAGGTCGGTGGAGCTCCAGGGGGCCCACGAGGCAGGGGGCGCGCCCCCACCCTTGTGGACAGGGTGTGGGCCCCTGGCCTTGATTCTTTCGCCAATATTTTTTATTATTTCCAAAAATAATCTCCGCGCTTCCGAGAACTTTTGTTTCTGCACATAAATAACACCATGGCAATTCTGCTGAAAACAGCGTCAGTCCGGGTTAGTTCCATTCAAATCATGCAAGTTAGAGTCCAAAACAAGGGCAAAAGTGTTTGGAAAAGTAGATACGACGGAGATGTATCAGTCACTTGGTCTTGGTCTTGGAGTGGGCTGTGTTGCGTAGAGACTAGGAGTAGATGGATTGGAGTGGTGGGGTGCCTTTATATGAGAGTCCAAACTGTGTTGCATTCAAAATGTGATGGCTCCATTCTGCTTCTCCAACCTTTGCATGCTAATTGAATGTGGAGGCATCATTGACCGTTCAACGTTTCGGGAACCGCTACCTTCTGCCTCGTTGGCATTCAAGCCATATCACCGTAAATGCATTTCAAAAGGAGATTAGTCAGTAGTAGTATACTCAATATTGTGCACCGCGACCAAGGCGGAGAGGAAAACGAGAGAACTACATATTTATTTACGATGTAGATTCACTCATTTTGCTCCGTATGTGAGTATTTAGGGTGTAGTCACTTGTTGAAATCTCTGCATATTAGAGTTGACTGAGGTCAAATTTTCAATATAAAAAAATATATAAACATTTATCATAACAAATATACATGATATGAAAATACATTCAATAATAAATCTAATTGTATTGATTTGTTATTGCTTATGTTAATATTTTTTTATAAACTTGGTCAAAGTTTATAAAGCTTGACTTTTACCAAAGCTAATATGAGGACTAAATAAAAACGGAGGGAGTATTTAGGAACGAAGGGAGTAGTCCCTCCTTTCCGGTTTACAGGGCCATACTATTAAGAGCAAGTACAATAGTGGGCTTATAGCCTGCTTACATGGCAATTTTGTCTCATGCAAGAGCCTGGCTATATGCGTGCTCCAAGGCTCCGCACCATGCCCCACCCCTACACAAAGACTGCCACGCGAGCGTTCGCAACTGCCACGTTCGGATTGCGCTTGGATCTTCGCCTCTTCGAGAAGACAAACAATGATGTTACTACTTCTACAGCATCGAATCAACTGTTGCATGTCCGTCCACCGCGTGCAGGAGGGATAGCTTGTTGTAGTAAGAAAAAGTATGTCCTCGTCTGCGAGCCACCGCACGCATGGGCGAGGGAAAGGGCGTGTAGTGTAGTAAAATCAAGCTTCTCCTCGTTTTACGAGTTGACGCGACACATCATAGCACTGGCCCCACATGCTTGCCTCTAAACTTGGCTAAAAGACCCACAGTGTACAATATATTTGCTGCAACCTCTAACATTTACCCACCACAAATTAAAATATATGTTCCTATCTTGACCAGATGAGCATGCCAACTACAATCACTAGGATGACAGGTAGGGCCAGTAGATTATATTAATCAAAAAATGCTTCGAGACGGCCTCATAGCATGGAGTCGACCCCACTGATTTTAAGCTTAGAGGCACGGTACACACTATCCTAGACTATGTCACTATACCTCCCCTACACATGAAACTCCCAAACGAGCGTCCGGGTTGCGCTTGGCTCTTCTCCTCTCCGGGAAGTCGAACAATGATGGTACTACTGCAATGGAGTACTACAGTATGCTTCTGGCCATCTGACACCGAATGAACTGATGCATGTCCACCGCGTGCGGGAGGGAGAGCGTGTAGCGAAAGCTTCTCCTAGTCCTGCGAGCCACCACGCTCATGGGCGAGGGAGAGGGCATTGTAATCAAACTTCACCTTGTTGAACGAGTTGACACGACACATCAAAGCAATGCACTCGATATATTTCAATAATTTGCGTTTACCAACACATTAATTACAACGCATGCATGCATGTCGTGACTTTCTTTTTGATACTTGCATGTGTTGATTTAATGCACCTTGAAGTAGTATGAATATGTGACGGTAAATCTTTGTAGTGCCCCAGCCCTAAAGCGAGAGATGGTTGTGCACGAGGAGGGAGAGATCATGCCGACGGAACAGGACCCGACGATGGAGCTCTCTATGGTCTAAATCGAGAGATGGTATGGACCCGACGATGGACCTCACCTTGCTCCACTGCCCCTTGTGCCTCCGCCCTTGAAGCCTCCAGTGTATGAGGTTTGAATACACCTTGTCCGTTTGGCTGATCGAGCAAGGTGTGGGTTTCTTGATTGATGTGTTGTTCGATTGATTTATGCAGTGCAAGGGAGGGCACCTGGCCTGCGTGGACTGTCACGGCGAGCGCCCAGGGAACCAGCAGCAGTGCCAGAAGTGCGAGCGCGGCGGTGGCTTCGACGTGCGAAACACGGCGATGGATGCCGTCCTCTCCTCGGTGAGGGTGGAGTGCCCACACGAAGGCTGTGGGCTCTACGTCACTTACCACAAGCTCGCCGATCACCAGAGCGTGTGTCCGGTCGTGCCCTGCAAATGCCCCGTGCTCGTCTGCGGCTACGAAGGCCCGCCGCCGGTGCTCTCCCACCACATCAGCACCGTACATCCCATGCCCATGCACAGGATCCAGTACGGCAAGGTGCTCCAGCTGCAAGTGCCACTATCGGAGCCACGGCTCTTGTTGTTCTCAGAGGAGGACGACCGCGTGTGTTTTATGGTCGGCATCGTGCTCGACATTGGCGCGCCTATCGCCGTGTCGGTCATCTGCATCAGAGCGTGGGCGTCCCCACTGCCGCACTACGCGGCCAAGCTGTGGGCGAATGGTCCACCGGGGGAGCCCAAAGGCAGGACCGACGCCGTCAAGGTGGAAATGGAGGTGACAAGCAGCAAGGATCCCGACAACGTCGCCGTGCAGGAGCTGGCCTTCTTCACAGTTCCGCCCAAGCTGCTGGTCGGGGCTGGGTTGTCGAGGACGGTGTCCCTCCACATTCAGATTGACAAGCTCACCTCCTAAATGATTCTACAATGTCTTCTGTTTATCCTAGTAATATGCTAATATAGGGGTTATCTCGGTCTACTTTAGCTTAAGAGATGTTGGGTTTTGGTGGCGATGCAGCAATTACTTCGACATCAGATCAGCAGTTAAAGTAATTTCCAACAGTCGAACGGATATTTTGTGTTTGTTGGATATAAAGATCCTTTGGGTAAGAAGTATAACAGCTTATATGCTTGTTTGTTCAGGAAGTATTGCATGCTTGTGTGAGTTGACGCGACACATCAAAGTAGCACTACTACTAGTAGTACTCCCTCCGATCCTAATTTCTCTGCGGATAAGTTGAGGCGCAGATACCAAGGAGGGTCTGGTTGTGTCTATACTTGGACAACTCACCCAACTGCGCACCAGGCAGACGAAGCTCGTGTCGTGTTGGTGCCGTGTGCGGCCCGCACATTAACCAAAACCTCGCGCCTCCAGCTTAGCCTCCGCGTTTTAAACTTCTCAATCTCAAGGCCAAGGAGCAATGGGAAACCTATGATAGAGCCAATCAGATGGTTGAGAACACTACAATTCCTAGATACAGATGCGTGTGTGAGAGAGGACGAGTGCATGCGTGCACCTCTTCTCTTCCTGTATAACGTACTCCCTACCAAACACGACATGTAGTGGTTAGGTCATTGCATGCAATGCTATTAATTAGCAAATAAACATTAAGTTCTCTCGTTTTCCCCTCCTTGGTCACGGTGCACATTAAGTATCAAAAACTCTTCAAACATGTTCACACCGATCATAACCTAAACGGTTTCCCACTTAGGAGCGTATTAGTACTCGGTTATAAATACTACTATGCCAAGATGACTGCACATTCCTCCTCAACTCCTCATCCACAAAAACAAACAAGTCATTCAACATCCTTCCCTTGCGTCTGCCATGGCCAGCGTCATCGTCAAGAAACTTATGGACGAGAATGACATGCTCCGCATCGAGCGCCAAAGGCTAGTGGAGGAATCCGTGGATGCTCTCAAGCAGCGTGTTGAGGACACAAAAGAGCTCAACTTCGCTCACCGCGGAGACTAGTTACCTCGGCTTGCAGCAACGCATCAAGAAAGTAGAGATCAGCGGGCCAGGTCATTGTCTTCCTTCTTCTTTTGCCCTTGTGTATTTCGCGCATAGCCGCATGTGGCTTTTTTAATTATCTTCCTAATTATGTAAGACAATTGTTATCCATTGTCGTCGTCCTTATATATTCATCAGTCTTGCAGTAGATGCTATATAGGTCCGTTGGATCTTACATCAAGATCCGTGCAAAATTTTATTTTTAGATTTTCTTTTTTCTCTCTTAAATCTCAGTCGAGTGAGACATAGCCATGCCATTAAATAGGGGCTCGGGCGCCATTAATGGAGACCTTGGGAGAGAGGTGTGCGGCAGATGGAGGTCAAAGGGCTCTCCTCTCGATAAGCATGCGCATGGATCTGATCGCACGCCTCCCGTACTCAAATAGCTACCCTGTACGACGCCTCCTAGCTAATAAAAAAGGAGACGCGTGGCGGCACGTAAATGGTAAGTAGAACGCCCATGGTTTCAATAATACTTGTGTTTCCGATTGTAACGTGACATCACTTGTTCCAAAATGACTTTGTTGATTGTTAATCTATGCGCCTTCGCAAATCGGACAGCAAAATTACCACAACATGTTGGTGCCATGTCATGACACCAAGCCAAGTTTCATGATTTTCATGCGTGTTTTGGATTTACAGGAATTAAAAAACCAAGTTTCTCAATGTTTCCGGCCGAGCCACGATGCCCAGATGTTTGAATTTCATTCCCGTTTCTTGTATGGGACCTAGAAATTCACCCGAGGACACACATGTTATTTTTCAACAAACTTTGGTGCACTGGAGCATGTGCTTGTAGTTCAAAATTGAATTATGCACATTAAATGACCAGAAAATCAATTAATGTGTAAAAAGGCCAAACGAACTCGGAATAATTCCAAAATTTAACACGACACTCATATAGTTCTATGTTGCCTCTATAAAGAAAATCAAGGGGGGGCAGCGTATATCGTTTCGTACACAAAGGTGACACGTTCCCACTAAGAACCACGAGCATTGTTGAGAGAAGCTACGGTTTGCAAGAAGCGTATACCAAAATTTGTTCCAATTCGGCCAATTTTTTTACCACAGCATGTTAGTACCATGACATGACGCCATGCCAAGTTTCATGATTTTCAGGCGTGTTTTGGATTTACAAGAATTTTTAAACCAAGTTTCTCAATGTTCTCGGCCGAGCCACGATGCCCAGATGTTTGAATTTCATTCCCATTTCTTGCATGGGACCTAGAAATTCACCTGAGGACACACATGTTATTTTTCAACCAACTTTGGTGCATTGGAGCATGTGCTTGTAGTTCAAAATTGAATTATGCACATTAAATGACCAGAAACTCAATTAATGTATAAAAAAGGCCAAATGAACCCGGACTAATCTCAAAATTTAACACGACACTCATATAGTTCTATGTTGCCTCTGTAAAGAAAATCGGGGGGGGGCGTATATCGCTCCGCACACAAAGGTGACACGTTCCCTCTCAGAACCACAAGCCTTCTTGAGAGAAGCTCCGGTTTGCAAGAAGCTTATACAAAAACTTGTTCCAATTCGGCCAAGTTTTTTACCACAACAAGTTAGTGCCATGACATGAGACCGTGCCAAGTTTCATGCTTTCCAGGCGAGTTTTGGATTTACAGGAATTTAAAAACCAAGTTTCTCAATGTTCTCGGCTGAGTCACGACGCCCAGATGTTTGAATTGCATTCCCATTTCTTGCATGGGACCTACAAATACACCCATGGACACACACGTGATTTTTTAACCAACTTTTGTGCACCGGAGCATGTGCTTGCAGTTCAAATTTGAATTATGCACATTAAATGTCTAGAAACTCAATTAATATATAAAAAAAGGCCAAACGAACCCGGAATGTAAACTTAACTAATATCTTCTCTATGTGGGGCATTTAATAAATGTCTATTATATATGTTTTCTACCCTATTCAGATTTAGTAGATATGACAGTTAGATGCGCTCACATAATCTATTATTGGCACTATAGGGGATGTTGATTCCTATCAAATACCATATCCTAAAGGTTAAAATAGGTACATAATCATCTTCTCTATTATGCACACAGCACAACCAACCCATGTACGATGATGCACATTAAACTGTTGATACGTGTTTTATGTAAACCAGAGGCTTAAAGTTGATTTTCATATTGTTTGAAATTGTGTCAATAAAGATTTTTTTAAGAATATTGTTTACTGATGTTATCGGATGTGTGTATGAAAGATGTTTTTTCCCTCTCGTTGCAACGCACGGGCATGTTTTGCTAGTGTATAAAAAAGGCCTAACGAATTCGGAATAATTCCAAAATTTAATAGGGCACTCATATAGTTCTATGTTGCCTCTGTAAAGAATATCAGGGGGAGGCAGCGTATATCGTTTCGCACAAAAAGGTGACACGTTCAGTCTCCGAACCACGAGGCTTGTTGAGAGAATCTCCAGTTTTGCAAGAAGCTTATACCAAAACTTGTCCCAATTCAGCCAAATATTATACATATGAAAACAGGGTTTAGATTATCCCGAACACCTCGCTACCTAGACCAATGTACTGTGATTTGAATTCAACATAAAATGGATACAAATATTTGGATTGGAGACCGTATGGTACATGTAGTTCATAGTGAAATATGATTACTGCTATATGCATGTTTTTGGTTATCAATATAATATTTAAATGATGGTATAACTTGACAACAATCGTATTCAAAGAAGGAAAATTGATTCAAATTTAGTCCATATGGTAGACGACAATATATATGTTCATAGGGTGGAGTAAAATGTTCATATATGATGGAAGATCAAAATGTAGGTCTACATCCATTATAAACCGCAAGGTCACCTAACGATATATTCGAATTCAACATAATGTGGATTCAAAAATTGAAATTCAAGATCCTGGCATTTGTAATCATATAAAAAGGGACATGACTCTTTCTTGTGGTGGGAATTGATTTGTTTTTTGTTGTTGTTGAGGGAAGTGCGAATTGATTTGGTACTGTATAGGGTAATCTTGTTCTCCCGATTTTTTACATTTTTGTTGTAGTTTCTTCAATGGCATTTATAGCAATATAGTAAAAGGGGACATGACTCTCTTATGTCTTGTATGAATTGTTTTTTGTACACGTTAAGTTTGTTCTGCCGAACATGGAATCCGCGCCTTGTTATCCCGAAATTTTCAAGCTCGAGTATCTTTTGTCTCATCTGCTGTGAAAACTCCCGCCTCTTTAACCCGCACCGCGCCTTGTTATCCCGAAATTTCGAAACGCGCGAAAACTCCCTCCTCATCCGAAATCGGTCCCGCAGCCTAGACACACGAAATCCCCCTTCTACCCCTCAACCGAAAATGTCGACTCGATGTCGCGTGGTCAAAACCGGTGGGGGTATGCTGGTAACTTACCCTAAATTTCGGACAAGCGCGTCCCTAAGACATGCCCCCCCTACCTTCCCCTTCATCCCCCCCATTCGTACACCGAGACCGCCAAAACTCGCGAAACCCCATGCTCCTCCGTCGGCCTCCCGACCACCGCAACAGCTCGTCGTCCCTCATCCACCGCACCGGATGAGGATCCATCCTCGATCTCGTTGTCACGCCGGATCAGCCGCCCCGTCCTCCACCTCCATCCCCACAGCATCGTCTTGACCTGCCCCACCAGAACCGCAGCACCCTCACCAATTCCTCCGATGAAGCCGAGGCCTACTCGGTGCCACCAAGGAGGTTTTGCACTCACCGCTGTATTTTATCTTTTATTTGATCTCACGAGGCTGCCGGTGCTCGATACCGAGCAGCCATGGTGAGTCTCCATCGACGGCGCCGTTGTCGGCCACTTCATCAATGGCGTCTCTACCCCATGTCGTTGCTTCCTCGGCGGCGACTTCCACACCAGCACTAGCTGCAGCTACTACGGCTCTCGCTCTCGTTGTTGTTGTTGCTGCTGCTCAAGCTCTCGCACGCGTTGCGGCTCTATTCTTGTTGTCGGTCGCGTTGCTGCACTGCTCTTGCTTTCGTTCGTGCTGCTGCTCTGCTCTGCTATTGTTGTCAGTCGCGTTGCTGCTCCGCTCTTGCTCTCGCTTGCGTTGTTGCTGCTGTTGCTGCACGACCTCCGGCGGCTACAGGAGTTGCTGCTTTAGCACTCGCTCGCGATGCTGCTGCACGACTTGCTCTCTGCTAGTGCGTTCCATGCTCGAGCGGTTGCTGATTTAGATCATTGCTTCTCTGCTACTAGTGATCGAACGCCCTAAACATCTATTGCAATGCTCTGCTACTAGTTCAATCTGTTCGACAGTAAAATTCAGTTTCGATGGTAAAGTTCAGTTTCTTCAGTTAAGTTCAGAGTGAACGGTATTTACAGCATCTGTCGGAGCGGCCGTGGCGCGGCTGATGTGTTTTACATCTAGCACTTTTTGGTGATGTATTTTACATCATCTATTGCAGATGATATTAGAGTCCCACTTCAGATTAATGTTGTTTGTCTTGTCCTGCTTCAGCCTCTCCGCCGTACACCTCACCGGAGCTGCTCCAATGACGAAACCGTCCATCACAACGGAGCAGTACCCTCGGCGCCGTTTCCACAGGCCTCAGATCTTCTGCCCCGCCTCCGACAGTCACACCAGCATCACCATCCTCCATGTCCAACCCAATGATGTTGAGGTTGATAAGGCTATGCCAAAGAGGTTGTACACTCGTCGCATCACTTTCTTACTCTGCATTCATGTCGATCCCTCAGGGATCCTTTGCTATGGAACTACTATGGTACTACTATTCATGCATTTGGTTAGAAGGAGTGGAGCAAAGCAAAACTGGAGGATTTTTTTTTCCTTTAGTGTCTCTTTTAAAGAAAAAACGTAGAAATTTTAATATCCACTTGGACATCCTTTTCAAATTAATCTGCATGAAGAGCATGACTAATTGCATTACTGGCATAATAAGATTCTTATTTTTTTTCATTTTCACGTGGTTTGACTTTAATTTGACCATGTTTCTCCATTCCTGTGTTCTTCCAATTCATGTGAACCAAACACCCAGGTTGGCAGAAATGCTATGTTTCCAAATGCTTTGTTTTGCACGTGCATTCCTATCCTATTCCTATGTTTTTCCTGTCCCTGCATTTATAGAATCCTCCAATTCTAAGGAGACCTTACAGATTTACTTCATTTTTAGATAGGCGTCCAAGAAAACTCTATGTGTTACGTCCTGCTCCTGTCGTGCCGTCATTCACCCCACCTGAGGTGCACCATCGACGGAAGCGTTCACTGCAGCAGAGATTCCCCCTGCAGACTTTCTTTCGTCGCCTCAGATCATCTTCACTGTTGCCGGCAACCACGTCAACTGCATTACCATCATCGACTGAGCAAATGAACCTGAGGACTACACAGTTTCGGAAGAGAGGTCGCACTCTTTCGTGTTTGCTTACATTATACATCGCTTATTATTACCTACTACTTTATCGTTCAAACTTGAGTTTGAAAATTCCCTTGGGGCACATATCGAGGCAGCAACGAATAATATCTGTCTACTATCTGGTTCACCTGGGGTCTTCTATGTGGTTCATGTTGGGTTGGCAACAAACAGTAGATGATCCATTTTCTATATTTTTAAATTGAAGCTATAATCTACCTGCTACCATTAATTTTGGATCTATCCACTCGTTTGCTACCATCAGTCTTGATTTCTGCATGCACCCCTTAGGCCATACGTAATCTAACTATGCTTTTTTATTATGCATGTCAGTTATTGTACACAATCGTGCTGAACATGTAGAGAAAAAGAGAAGACAATTCCAGAAGTGGGGCCCCCCTCCCGACATTCCAGATTGTATTCCAGAAGAAGATAACTGTTCAGATGGGGATTCAGAGGGAGCCGACCACTCCTATTTACCACTTGAGGTGTTTGCTCTAACCTGGCATGCTGATGTTGGTCATATCATGCATATGGCGCCTCGCATTGCTTACATTATACATCTTATATGTCATCAGCTTAGTTTAGATTTGCTTTGTGTAAATGCCACCTGTTTGGTTTCTATATCATATATGGGAATTACGCAATGCCATCTTCTTTAGCCAGGCATCATATACGTGAATCATGCAATGTCATCCTGTTTAGCCAGTCATCGTATGTGTGAATTGTATCGTGCCACAATTTTTTTCATAATGTATTCCATTTGTCAACAATGTTTATACATTCATCTACTCTTCCTGTGCATCAGCCATTTGAGTAGGTCATGGGAAAATCTGGAGTGAAAACAAGGTCTTCTGAGCAGTCAGTGCTACCTGTCGATGCAGATTTCTTGCTGGTTATAGATAGCTCCTCAGAGGAGGATTCAGAGACAGATGACCAGTCGTATCCCTCCCCCACGAGGTGCATGCTCTAACTTGGGAGGGTTATATTGCTCATATCATGCATATGGTGTTTTGCATTCCCATGCCATCTGCTTAGATTAGACATGCTTTGTGTGAATGCCTCCTACTTGCTTTCTATATCAGATATGTGAATTATGCAATGCCATGTTTTTCAGCCAGTTATCATATATGCGAATTAAGCACCGCCATGTAACCAGGCATCATATATGTGAATTATCTCATGCCATCTTTTTTTCATTACGCATTCCATTTGTCGACAATCTGTGTATATTGAACTACTCTTCATGTGTATCAGCCATTTGAGCCGGTTATGGAAAAATCAGGAGTGAAAACAATGTCTTCAGAGCAGACAATGGTACCTTTTGAAGCATATATCTCGATGGTTACAGGTAGCTCCTCAGAGGAGGATTCAGAGACAGATGACCAGTCCTATATCCCACTTGACGTGTATGCTCTAAGTTACAATGTTTATATTTCTCATATCATGCATATGGTGTCTTGCATTGCTTAGTTTAGACATCATATGCACAAAATTGAATTCCATCTGCTTAGTTTAGAGATCATGCGAGTGCCAGTTGCTTAGTATATGAATCAATTATGTCAATTATATCATGTCATCCTGTATACTTAGACAACATGTATGTGAATTATTTCACCCCAACCTATTTTAGAAAGATATCATATAGTTTTGTCATGTCATCCTGTTTAGATACTCATCATATGTTGAATTATGCCATTATATCCTGTTAAGTTATCCATCATATAACTGAAACTGTGTCATGCTATCCTATTTAGTTAGGCATCATATATGTGAAATTGTGTCATGCTATCCTCCTTGGTTAGACAACATATATGTGAATTACCACATCTGTATATCATACAATCTCTGTATGTTCAATTTCTTTTCTTGTTTATCAGCCATTTGAATTGGAGGGGGTGATGGCAGTATCTAAGGGAGCAAAAACCCGTTCTTCACAAAAGACGGTGCTACCCGTCGATGCAGATAGAACCATGGTTGTACTGGCCCATGAACTAGCCCCACCACACATAATCGGGACTCTTCCAGATTGCACACTTACACCGTTGGACAGAGAACCAGCTACAACCCATCTAACCCCAACCCCAGCGGATAGTAACCCACTTCTAGTTGATAGAGCACCATGTCCACCAGAGAGTACCCCCACACGAGCAGTTTGTAAAGCAACTGCAATGCCAAAGCACGAAGACCACCACAGCGAACCCAAACTCTGTCGGATGTGGGGTTCCGACAAACCCTTAAGGTTCGAACACTGGGGTGCGCGCGAATTCTTTCCCTCCTACCGATCTACGCTCTAGCTCGCTAAGATCTTGCGGACGAACTCGACGAACTCACAACACAGAAAGAGACACGGGGTTTATACTGGTTCGGGCCACCGTTGTGGTGTAATACCCTACTCCAGTGTGGTGGTGGTGGATTGCCTCTTGGGCTGATGATGAACAGTACAAGGGAAGAATAGCCTCCTGAGGTTGAGGTGTTCTTGTGGCTAGGCTCTCGATCGGGTTAGATCAAGCTCAGATCTCTCTCTCTCTCTCTACTATGGTGGCTAGCTCTACTTATATAGGCCCTGGTCCTCTTCCCAAATGTTGAGCGGGAAGGGAGCCAACAACGGCAGGCAAATTTAAAGGGGGACAGCTAGTACCAGCTATCCTGACAAAGCGGTCTTTGCCTACGAAAAGCCCTGGGATGACGTCGTCTTGGGCTCCACGATGACCTCCGCCTTGCCGTCCTCCTGGTCTTGGTCTTGTTGCACCAATATGGCAACCTTTGCCTGATGCATCGGTACTCTTCGTCTGCGCTTGCCTCCTTAGCACCAAAGAGGAAATGGGGATGTTGTGCGCACTGGCGCCCGCCTGGCACCCGCCTGGCGCCGTTCGTCATGGCTCACGTCACTAGTGCCTCATGAGGTTTGCCCCGCCTTGATAGCTCCGCTCCTCGTGAGCCGACCTGGCTAGGCCACTCCAGAGGAGGTCTTGCGCCGTCCGCCTCGCGAGGCTTGGACCCTCGCGAAGGTTTTGGATGCCTTGTTGACGAAGATGGGCCGTACGGCCCGCTGCTCAGCCACGCCGTGGGCCGCGGGCAGGTAAGTCTGGGGACCCCCGTTCCCAGAACGCCGACAATAGCCCCCGGGCCCAAGGTGCGCTCGGGCTTGGCTTCGCGGCGAAGCCAAGGGTCAGTTCGGAGCACCGCGGACCCCAAAAGCCTGCGGCCTCGGTCGACGCATGGCGGTTGATTGTACGTGGGCGTCTCCGCTTCCCCACGCTACCTCGGCAACTGCTCGACTTGACAAGTCCCTGCAGCATGCAAGGAAAACCATCATTACCTGCGATCGTGGGAGACGTCGGTTGGCCTTCTCTCGCTATAAATGGGGAGGGGGCGGAGCCCCCATTGCCCATCTTCTCCTTGCTTGCTTGCTTCGTCCTCCTCGCTCCCCTGCTGACAGCAATGGCGCCCAGTAGAAGGTTTTCCGCCGAAGAGAAAGGGAAAGCTCCCCGTGACGATCCGGAGCCACTTCCGCCAAAGAAGCGGTCGATCCATTGTTGTGACGAAGCGGCGATGCAAGTGGTGGCGAGGCCTTGGTGCGAGCGGCCTCCACCGGGGTACCCGCTACCCTTGTACGCCCGAGCCGAGGGCTCGGGAGGGCGGAGTGACGAGCAGCACCACCCGCGCCGTGTCGGGGGTCGCCGCGCCACGGCGCCACACGCTGTCGCCCCTGGGGTCCACACCGCCGACTCCTCACGCGAGTTGGTGCTGTGGGCGCCGATGCCACCGAGCTCCTGGATCCGCTTCCCGCGGTTCTTCTCCGACGTGATGCCGCTGAGGGGGCCACTCGAGCTCCGGCTGCAGCATGCAGACTGAAGTGCTCCGGCGACCGGAGCGGAGATCGAAGCGGTCCCCACTGGAAAGATCTTCATGACTCGCGGCTGGGGCGAGATCGCGCGGGTTTGCCGTGCGAGGGGGGCCCTCGCGATCCACTTCGAGTACGACGGCGCCTCCACGCTCTTCTTCAAGGTCTTCGACGCCGAGGGCTGCCGCTTGGAGTGTTGCTCTGGAGAGGAGCGCCAGGTCGTCGTGCACTCCGATCGCGGCCGCTCCGATAGCAGCAGCAGTTCCTAGGAGTCCGGCAGCTCTCCCGAGCTTTACGAGACTCCGGAGACGAGCGATGATAGCTACGTCCCTCCGAGCTCTCGCCGCGCTGGGAGCAAGGCTACGGCGTCCGATCGCCGCCGCCGCTGATCTGGATGGGGTTGGCGCCGGTCTCCCGTGGCCCACTATTGATGATGGCGTCCGCCACGGGAGGGTGTAGATATGACTCCCCTTAGTAACAGCTTTTGTTTCCTGCGAAGGATCACGAATCACCCCATGGGGGCATGTAAGGGTCTGTAATGTCTTTTGTGTTCATCTTCCTTGTTATAAGAACTTGGTGAACGCATGTCCCGTTAAGGCTCGGTCCCCCCTTTTCTTTCCTCGCGATAGCTTGTCGCTCTACGCTGACAGGTCCCGGTCCCAAGGCGGCTACAGCCGTCGCTGGTATGCCAGGTCGCGTGCCGTGGTCAAGGCCAGGAGGTGCGTGGCCCGAGGTCCAGTAAGAACCCCTGAGGCACGATGCTCAGGAGGTCCCCCTTAGCGAGCCATGGTAAGGAGAGAAAGGGAGCTGACGTGGCCACAACGGGGCTGCGGCAGGGCATGAGCGACCATTAGGCCTAAACATTTAGCTGATCCGGGTGCAGGACTTATCTCGTTGATTTTATGGTGACTCATGACATTGCGCTAGGGTTGTGCGCCAACTTGTGTGGCATAGACAGGCCGGCCCGTACGAGTTTCCCTTCCCCCATGCTCTCCTTAGTGCTCTACGTCCTCAGGTCCCTGCCCTCGAGCGAGCTCAGCCGCCGCTGGTATGCCAGGTCGTGATGCCGTGGTCAAGGCCAGGGGGTGAGGGCTGGAGAGCCAGTAAGAGCTCCTGAGTCGCAATGCTCAGGAGCCCCCCTTTTAACGCGCAAGCGGATCGCACGAGGAAAAGGAGACTTGCGGTGCCGTCTGCTATCCTTCCCTCGGGACTCCTGTGAACAGCACAAGAAGGAATATGGTTGACTGCTACGGCTGTTAGCCTGTCGCTGGTTGCTCTAGATGAGGTGAAGGCACCGAGGGCCTGGTGAGGTGACATGTGCGGCGCGTGCCGCGAGCCAGAGCTCGACCACTCGGATTTGTCGGTCGTGGCAGGGACGGACCCATGCACCAGCGCCGTGCCTGTGTGAAGGCCCCGGGGGAGGCGACGATTGAGCAGGCGATAGTCGTTTGCAGGTTAAGCATAAAGAGTAGATCGACTTGGATAAATGCAGGAAGATACATGCCACTGGGTCTGGCCCGAGCGGCTTGGGGATGATGCAGCCTGAGGGGCGCCCCCAGCAAGGTAAGCTAAAAACTTAAGCAAAGGGGATACATGCCATAGGGACGGACCCGTGTGGCCTGGGAATAATGCAGCCCGAGGGGCGCTCCCAGCTTAAACGAACTTGAAAGATGTCACCTGGTTCTGTAGACGAAGTAGAGTCGATGTAGCTGAAGCCGTGCATTGAAGGAATGACTCCTCATGAGCCACCGGGACCCTGAGCCTCGGGAGGCTCTGGGGGCTCAGGAGGTTCCCTGAAGAGCATCTCCATCTCCTCCTGAACGGCGTGGATCCTGGCCTCCTGACACGCCAGGACCTGCCACAAGTTGCGCTGATGGGCCGACGCCACGCTCGGCAAGCCGAAGGGCATGCGAGCGTAGCTATGTGGTGGGCCTTCACAACGGCCCACACGCGATGGCCAAAAGCGTTCCTGAGATGCGGCCCTGTTGAGCCCTGGGACGTCGACGCAGAGACGTAGCCCGACATCCTCGCCTGGATGGGGAGTTGCGCCCTGTGAGCGGCTGTTGCCGCGCATGGCTCTTGCTTCTTGCAGTTCCTGGGTGGTCTTGTTGACGAATTCCTGGGTGGTGGGCACTCCTTGCCCTGTGCTCTCCTGAGGAAGACATGTCG
Source organism: Aegilops umbellulata (assembly GCA_032464435.1). Lineage (NCBI taxonomy): Eukaryota > Viridiplantae > Streptophyta > Magnoliopsida > Poales > Poaceae > Aegilops > Aegilops umbellulata. The sequence goes on along the minus strand of CP136056.1, from coordinate 342,501,392 downwards.
TGAAGCACGCTTCCAAGTGGTGCCCAAGCGCCTCCCTCGTGAGGTTGGCAAGGTCTGAGGCCCTCCGGGAGAGAGCCCCCGAGCCTTGCCCGAGGAGGGCGCCGGGCGCGCCTTCCTATGCGATGGAGGGAGGCACCCCTGGAACAGGCGCTGATCCTGACGAGGCTCCTGACACGGCGCCATCTCCCTGGGGTCCTGTGCGGCGCGACAACTTCTTCTTGGGGATGGTCTCCGGAGGGCCTTCACTTCTGCTGTCGGGGTCGTCGATTGCTGCGGCTTGAAAGACGCGCTCAAGAGAGCACACCGCATCCCTCTCTTCACACGGGACTGTGATGATTCCTCTGCTTCTTGGCATCTCGAGGACGTTGTAGCCGTGATGAATGACTGCCATGAACTTGGCCAGGGTTGGATACCCGAGGATGGCGTTGTACGGCAGGCGGGTGTGCGCGACGTCGAAGTCGATGATCTCGGTGCGGTAGTTCTCGCGCTTGTCGAAGGTGACGGGCAAGCGGACTTGCCCTATCGGTGTGGTGGAACCATCAGTCACTCCTGAGAAAGGCTTGGTTGGCTGGAGTTGCTCATAGGGTACTTGAAGGTTGTCGAACGTGTCGACGGATAGGACGTTGAGCCCTGCGCCGCCGTCGATGAGAGTCTTGGTGACTTGCACATTGCCGATGAGTGGGGAACACATCATAGGGAGTGCGCCGGCGGTGGCTGCGCACTTGAGCTGGTCTGCCGAGTTGAAGGTAATGGCACATTGGGACCACCTGAGCGGGCATGTGGCCTCGAGCTTGGGGAGAACCGCATTCACCTCGCGAGCGAACTATTTGAAGATGCGTTGAGAGGCTGGGGCCTGTGCGCCGCCCAAGATGCAAGCGATCGCGCGCGGCTCCTGGAAGCCCCCAGCCCCCTCGTCCTGGTGGTGGTCGTCGTTCCTTCTTAATGGCGGCAGCGGGGGAAGACCAGCGTTGCCCTGAGGGCGATTCTCATGAGGCGGGTCCCTCCAGGCGCCCTCGCGAGGTTGGTCCTGCCAGCGGTCCTCGCGAGGCCGGTTGCGCCACTCCTGGCGTGGGCCCCGCTCTTCCCAGCGTCCGCCTCCGCGTCCTCCTCCATGGCCGTAGCCCCGGTCGTTGCGCTCGGGGCGTCGACCGTAGCGGCCTTCTCGTATGGCTCTGAGCTCTTGGCAGTCGCTGGTTTTGTGGGTGTTCAGGTTGTGGAAGGCGCAGAACGGTCGACCGTTCTTGGACGACTCAGGCTGATCTCTGCCTCGCTTGGTGTCGGGCTCCGCTGCAAGCACCACTGCCTCTTTGCGCTTCACGTCCTTGGCCTTGGCCTTCTTCTCCTCCGCTCCTGCAGCCAGCAGCTCGAGGACAGAGAGATGCCCCTCCTCAGCCCTTGCGCACTTGGTTGCCAGGTTGAACGGCTCCTGAGAGGTGCAGAGCTCCTCGTGGATGGCGAGCTCTTCCTTCATCTTGACGTCACGGACGCCGTCGGAGAACACGGAGATGATGGCCTCGTCCGTGACCTTGGGGATCTTGAGGCGGGTGTTGTTGAAGCGCTGGATGTACTTCTGGAGAGTTTCTCCTGGCTGTTGCTCGATGCGGCGCAGATCACCCGCGGCCGATGGGCGGTCGCGAGTGCCCTGGAAGTTGGCGACGAAGCGGTCGTGCATCTCGTCCCAGGAGGAGATCGAGCCGTGCTGCAGGTTCAGGAGCCAAGAGCGGGCCCCATCCTTGAGAGCCATGGGAAACCAGTTCGCATGACTTTTTCATCGCCGTTGGCTGCTTCGATGCTCAGCTCGTAGAGCTGCAGGAACTCCGCGGGGTCGGCGGTGCCGTCGTAGCGAGGAGGCAGGTCTGGCTTGAACTTGCCTGGCCAGGCGACGCTACGCAGCTCGGGGGTGCAGGCGCGGCAGCCGGCTGTGGTTGCCGGGGCCCGCTTCGAGAGTGGAGCTTGGTCTTGACGGGGTTCGCGCTGCGCCACTGCAGGCGGTGCGCGGTCTTGACGAGGTGGCGCGGGGAGCGCCAGCGCAGCTTCTCGCGGCCGCGGGATTTCTTGGCAGCTTCTTTCTTCGTGCGCGTGCGCCGGGCGCGGTGGATCATTTCGCGGAGGCGCGCGCCTTGGTGCCAAGGCACCTTCTTGGGGGTGAGGTGGTGGAGGCACGCCATGAGCCCCGTTGCCCGCGGCTGGTTGAGGGGAGGCAGAGAGTTGGACGGCGCTGGAGAGCCCCCTGCGGCACGGACGAGCTCGGCGACGCGGTCGAGCCACTCCTCGTAGACGTCGTCGATAGGGCGGTAGCGCAGGAGCTCGTTCGCCGCGATGAGCACGGCTCGTGCCCCCATGGGAGCGCGGTGCGCGCGGGACGAAGAACCAGCAGGGGTGAGCGATGGAGTAGCGGTGCGGCCATCTTGCCGCACCGAAGGATGCAGCGAGGACGCCTGCTTCTCATTCCCCGTCGGGCCGGTGGCAGCATTGGCGACGGGAGACGGAGAACAACGAGGTGGCCCGCCTACAGGAGTCGTCTAAGCGACGCAGGCGGAGAGGGCAGCCCGACGCTCAGCTCGAGCACGGCGAGCGTCCGCCATGGACACGACAGAGCGATGGAGCAACGAACCAACGGAAGGGAAACTACGGCGCACCCCTACCTGGCGCGCCAAATGTCGGATGTGGGGTTCCGGCAAACCCTTAAGGTTCGAACACTGGGGTGCGTGCGAAGTCTTTTCCTCCTACCGGTCTACGCTCTAACTCGCTAAGATCTTGCGGACGAACTCGACGAACTCACAACACAAAAAGAGACACGGGGTTTATACTGGCTCGGGCCACCGTTGTGGTGTAATACCCTACTCCAGTGTGGTGGTGGTGGATTGCCTCTTGGGCTGATGATGAATAGTACAAGGGAAGAACAGCCTCCTGAGGTTGAGGTGTTCTTGTGGCTAGGCTCTCGATCGGGTTAGATCAAGCTCAGATCTCTCTCTCTACTATGGTGGCTAGCTCTACTTATATAGGCCCTGGTCCTCTTCCCAAATGTTGAGCGGGAAGGGAGCCAACAACGGCGGGCAAATTTGAAGGGGGGCAGCTAGTACAAGCTATCCTGACAAAAGCGGTCTTCGCCTGCGAAAAGCCCTGGGATGACGCCGTCTTGGGCTCCACGATGACCTCCGCCTTGCCATCCTCCTGGTCTTGGTCTTGTTGCCCCAATATGGCAACCTTTGCCTGATGCCTCGGTACTCTTCATTTGCGCTTGCCTCCTTAGCACCAAAGAGGAAATGGGGACGTTGTGCGCACTGGCGCCCGCCGTTCGTCATGGCTCACGTCACGAGTGCCTCGTGAGGTTTGCCCCGCCTTGATATCTCCGCTCCTCGTGAGCCGGCCTGGCTAGGCCACTCCAGAGGAGGTATTGCGCCGTCAGCCTCGCGAGGCTTGGACCCTCACGAAGGTCTTGGATGCCTTGTTGACGAAGATGCGTCGTACGACCCGCTGCTCAGCCACGCTGTGGGCCGCAGGCAGGCAAGTCTGGGGACCCCCGTTACTAGAACGCCGACAAACTCCACGTTTAAAGCAGAAAAGCAACTGTTCTCAGGTCAGATTCCGTAGCTATGGTCCATACTCCTTTGTTGTTACATCACTGTATTTACTCATACCAACTACTTCCGAATTTGAAGGATCTAATTGAAACTCTAATGGAGCAACATGTATGTTTTAAACCTATTTCTTTAACTGGATTGTTGTTCTAACTTCTTCCTCTATGTTGATTTCAGTTTCAGTTGTATAAAAAATTATGTTCTCATTTGATGCACATTACAAGTGTTACCAATGTTGTGTAGTTTCTCACACTTATATTCTGTCTATACTGATGTCTTAAAAATATATGAGTTGAACTATGTCTCTATCTTGATTTGACAACATAAACTAGAATGATATGGACAATACAGTGACCATAGTACATAGATATATGTTTGTTTCATGTTGTTATCCTGTCCAGCTTACTACTGAACCGGTTTATCAAAATGAGTTTCGTATACTACATGCTCAACCTGTGATGTGTCTGCTTGTTTCTCTTGTAGTATGCGAACATAATATTGGAGAAGAGCACCCCACTATACAATGGTAGAGAAAGCAATGCAGATAAGGTTCAAGATAGTGAGACAACCCTGTTGGTCTCCAAGAAAGGTGATAAAAATGATGTTGTAGACAATGAGAAAACTCCACAGTCCTGCGTTGATGTAGTGTACGAGTTACTGGCCAGTACCGCTGGCACAAGCTCTTCGAACTCGCTGCCTGAATCACTTCGACTTCTTCAGTCTCAGCTACAAGATAAAAGGCATCAGTCAGCTGTGTTGCGGCAAGAAGCCGAAGGACTGAGGAAGTCCCTGCAAAATTCAGATGCATACTTTCTTGTGCAACAGCAAGCGCTGGAGAATTTAAGCGCCAAACAAGAGAAAGGTAATAAGCTTGCTAAGCATCTTGCCAGCATTATGGGTACCCAGGATATTGTTTCTTGAACTCTTCTAAAGTGGTTTCAGTTCTAGACTTGTTTTGTTGCGGTGTTTATTTGCACTGGTCGCCAACCTTGACAACCACTGTATGTGATATGCTGCTTTGTTCCCTATATTTGCACTGGTGGCAAACTTTGATGCCTAGTGGATGTAATATGTGTAATAGCCGTGATAGCCTAGCGTAAGTTGCTTGCTTATTTATTTCCTTGTTGTCTTGTTGATTTGTTTGCTTGTAGTCAGTGCAGTTCTTTTTTCGCGGTTTGCTAGTGGCCGCAATAACCTATTTTTTAAAAATAAGCCACAATAACCATGGGCTACATATTTACTGTAGTGACCATGGGCCTCCTACGGGCCATAGAAACAATGGGCCTTCTACGGGCCGTAGAAACAATGGGGCTTCTACGGGCCGTAGCATCAATGGGCCTTCTACAGGCCGTATCATCGATTGGCCAGACATGGGACAATTACGGACCGCATTATGGGCCTTAAACGGGCTAGAGTTGGAATCGTTCGTTCATCAGCCGACCATAACGGGCCGTCGTTAATCGGCCATATTCGAGGACGCTATGAAAACAGCTCAACGGGCCATAAACGGGCCGACTGTAATCATGGGTTGAATTTGGCCCACAAGCAGAAAGGCCAGTAATAGGCCGTAAGTAACTGAATGCTGGAAATGAGCCCAAGAATAAATGGGCCCTGAGAAGGCCGAAAGATAACATGGGCTTGAAACAGCCCAATGGAATAATGGGCCGTTAATGGGTATAAAGCGATATATTGTTCATTACGGGACAGTTTCACCACGGGTCGTTAATGGGCCAAGAGTTACAAAGTGCCTCATATGGGCCGAAAGACGTCATGGGCTATACATGGACCAGAAGTTACAACGGGCTGGAATCATATTGGACGGCCGGACACTAGTAGGCCTAATTCAGATAGGCCGTAATGGGCCCTGTGTTAGCGGGCTGTAAATGGGCTATGTGCGAATAGGCCGTTAACAGGCTTTCCGTGGGCCGGGCCGCTATCTTTTGACCAAGTCGAGCGGGCCAACCTTTTCACTGGGTTGTGCCACGTGTCGACGTATCATTGGTGCCTTCTGTCCAATGAGTGGATGACATTTGTCCCAATGGTGAGCCGACACGTGTTTCCTCTAGCCAATGGGGATTTTACACGTGGAAAATCCCCATTGGTCCGGGCTGTTTACGGGTTATCGGATCCAAACCGAAACTCGATAGCTTAATGGCGACCCGTTACGGTGGATGCCACGTGTCGGTTACCCTTGACGAAAGCACTTCCATGACGCGTCATTTATCGTAATGGAAGTGGACACTTCGATGATGATAATGTTGGTATTGTCATGGAACACTTCTACGACAGCACATGTATGACTATCTTGATTCTGTCATAAAATCATCATGGATGTACATGCATGACAAAAAATGTGACCTATTGTGACAAACATGTATAATCACGGAAGTATTTTTTTTGTAGTGACGGGAAGGAGGATGCGAAGATCGTGTTGGCGGAGAAACCATCTTGGATGAGCATGCAAAGAAGTGGCCTGCGGAGAAGAATAAGGAGATCAACAAGTGTAGGGAGTACGAGGCGGCGAGAGCGGCTGCAGTAGCAGCGGAGCATGCGACAAGGATGCAGGTAGAGCATGCATCCCGGATGTAGGCGGAGCTGGACGCAAGCATGGCCTCGGAGCAGGAGGCATGGATGGCGTCCGACGAGTGATCTGGCCAGCAAGCGAGGCATTCGTGACGCTCGTACGTGGATTTCATTTTGGTATGTCTGAATTGTTGAACTATGATTTGCTTTGCTTTGTTTCGAACTATTGAATTCGGACTATTTGTATCGTATGATCAAAGTGCATGGATTGCATGGATTTGAGGTTCCGCATTTGAGATATGTGGATGTGCGACAACCCATATGAGGGACCGGCGGGGGCTGTCCGCTGAGGCACCCGCGGGCGTATAGTGGACCGCATTTACCAAGTCCGGTTGTAGATGCTCTAATGGGCTACAACCCACCTCCTAGCCTAACAAAGAGCACCTGGGCCAAAGAACGAAAAAATACCTAGTCAAACCCTCCCACCTCCTTATTTCAAGAGTAGTCTTGGTCATTTGTTAAGGACCCCAAAGCTATATAAAACCCCCATAGTCATGTAACTTACTCTCACTTGAGTAAACTTACGTAGAGGCTCACATTCCCCTTCCAAGCCCCTTCAGGAGGGCAAAGGAATGCAATGAGCTCTGAGCCCGAGGAACCTAGTAAGGCTAAGACTAGTGAAGAGTCATGAAGAGTCGCGGGTCTCCGAAAAGGCTGCACTCCAAGTGCCCCAGGTAGCACTCTCGACGACCCTCCCATAGGATGTAGGTCGCGCTCCCACAAGGCGACCGAGTCAAAAAAATCATTTTGTCGCTTTGTCGAGTGTACGATGACCTTCGTCGTAAGGCCCGCGTACACGATCTCCCTAATCTCCAACCATGCTACTCAGGATACCCCCCCCCCAGGTTGAAAGTTGATTCTTGAACGTCAACATTGGGGCCAACCGTGGGGAATCCATGCCGGAGAAGTCACCTTGACCATCGCAACTAGATGCCCCCAAAGCAAGCTCCGGAAGAAGTTGAGACATATAGGGCGTGTTTGGTTGCAGTTTGGAATAGTACCTGCATTGCATGTCCATCTCAACCCAGCCTGGTTGCTGAAATACAACCTCATATGCAGCAGATGCAACCTGTTTGGTTGCCTGCATCGCATCGAGAGGCACTTACCCCCCTGCTGTTTGGTTGCCCGCATTTGTGCTTAGGGTGTGAGCAGATGCAAACTTCAGCTATTTGGTTGCAAACAACGTTTGTGTTCTGCTCACCCCATTCAAATGTGGTGGCCTTACCACCACACATGATCAGCACAACAGCAACATCACAACAGCAAGATCAAACAAAGCAAGCAATGTAATGACATCAAACTTAACACAGCAAACTACTTAACTAGATAGCATAGTCTAGATTAAGAGCAGGGGCATCCTCCTTCCCTGCTGTGCCAGGGTGCTGCACCTGGCCAAAATATGAACATGTTCCCAGCACAAGTCTCGCCACACACCCTAAAAGTTCTCCACTAACACCTGACTTAACTTAACTACATAGCCTGCTCGATGCCACCAAGGCAGTTGTGCCTGCTGCAACAGTACCTGCACATCACCGACGAGTCGTGGTTGTAGATCTGAACCTTCAGTCCGAGTCCGGAGATGCGCACAACGACGAGGTCGCCGGGGACGATCTTGTGGCGGCGGCAGAAGTAGTTCCACCCCTGGCCAAGCACCATCTGGCCCTCGAAGTTCTGGACCTGCACCCAGAACACGCACCTCTTGTTGGCTGAGAGCCTGACCACGCGCGGGAGTCGCTTGATGACCAGCCAGGTGTTCATCACCTCCACGAACTTGGGAGGGACGACGAGCATGGTGAGGTCCTCGTTGTCCTTGATCTGTGCGTAGAATCTCATCGGCTCCCTGGCCCCCTCCTCGTGGCCCTGCCTCGGAGATCGTCCCCTTGAACGAGGCACGCTCATGAAGGCGATCCTACCAGGCAGGTCCACCGTCCTGAGCCACCTGTTCGTGGGGATGAAATCCTCGGCGCGCTCAGCTCCGGCCATGACCTGAGCTCCTCCACCCGCCACATCCTAGTCAGTCTTCAGTATCTTGTCAGGCAACATGACAAGTATTAGTATCAAACAAAGCAAGCAAGAAAATGCCACTGATCAGCGGCACTGATCAGTGAACTTGCCCAACAGCAAGTGCCACTGATCAGTGGCATGTGCTCATGGCCAAATGGCAATGATCAGTGGCACTTGGTGTTGGGCAAGAGCACTAATCTACTTGCTGTAGTGCAAATGGCACTGCTCAATGACACTGATCAGTGACTTGCCCAATAGCAAGTGCCATTGATAAGTGTCATTTTGCCCAACAGCAAGTGTCATTGATAAGTGGCATTTGCCTAGGGGCAAATTCCACTTATCAATGATCCTTGTTGTTGGGCAAGTCACTGATCAGTGGCAACTTCTTTGCTGCAACTGGCACTGATCACTACACTATCCTAAACAAGGAAACATCTAAAAATAACGACAGCAAGTGCCAATAGCACCCATGTGCAGCCATGCAGATTTGGGACCATCCTACTACATGCACGTATAACATCCACTCATGGCACAAACCCTAGCTTCAACATGCAACATGAAACAAGGACATGATCCTAACATGAGCATGCCATCAGTCAACATGATTCTAGCATTCATCACTCAACATGAACATGATTCTAGCATGAACACAGCTACTAGCATGTAGCACAAATCTAGCATGCAGTAGCACTCGCACTAGCATTAACATGAATCTAGCATGTAACACAGCTACTAGCATTCTAGCATGAACACAAGCAGTAGCACACGCACTGTACAAAACAAGAACAGATCAGTCCGATTGGATTCGGTTGGGATCGCATCCAATCGGATCTGCTAGAATCCTATCAATCATAGCACATGTCTAAGAAATTAACCGCTAATCTACATCTAGGAGCAAGATTGTTGGTGATTTGACTCACCGGAGCACGCGCAGCCGCGGCAAACCGAGGCCGGGGTGAAAACCCTGGCGGGAACAATAAAGGTGGCGGAGCAGATGACGAGCCGGCCCCAGCGATGGCCTGCGGCATCGGCCCCGTGCTGAACGCCACGCCGGAGGTCGAGAAGGACGGCCCGCCGATCGGAGAAAACCCTCGGACGAGGGTCAAGAAAACCCCCGAGGCCAATAGTGTCCCAACAAGGGGCGACTCCGTCGACGGCGCCGGCGCCGAGCCCAGGACCACGAGGTCCGAAATCGTCGGCGGAGCAGGAGCGGCCGGCACCGCATTGGCCGGCGCCGGCGCTCGTGGAGGCCGGCAGCTGATGGGGGACGGCGCCGCATCGCCAATGCCAGGTCGCGGCCCGAGTTCTGCAGCCCGGCCAGCCAGCGCTCCTGGATGCTGGAGACGCGCTGGTCGACCGGGGTCAGAGGGCGGCGCGGCGGTGGGCTTGGCGGAGCCATCGGAGCAAAGGAAAGGAAGGGGCGGTGAGGGAAAGAAAGGGAGCGGTGGGAACAGTGCGCCTGGACGGTGACAGGAGAGTGGGGGGCGACTAATGAGACGTCGCCTCCGTCTCCCGCGCTGCCCGAGGCGTGCAACTGCCCCGCACGCGCGGCCGCGCCCGGCCAAGCTGGCGAGAAACTGCCGATTCGGCAGTTTCCGCCGGGTCAGGCTGCGGGCTGCTTTGAGGTTCATGCGGGCCTCAAACCGCATGCAGCCCAACCAACCAGACAGACCGCGCACATCCCGCGCGGGCCTGATTGGGCTGCATGCGAGCAACCAAACACGCCCATAAAGAGAAAGCTTCAATAACAGAGTCAAAGAAGAAGGACGCCACGACAGAGGTGGAGCCCGAAGCTCTCGCCCACACCTAGGAAGGCGCAACCGGCGGCTACACCACTCAACCCCTCAACACGATGGTCAAGGAGTTTGGCCTTGAAGAGGCCCACAACGCCACTGCCCCCGATGAAGAAGTTTGTAGCTCCAAAAGTCTTGCAGGTCACTCTCGGCCACACCGACCTCGCCGCCAACACCAAGATTGCCCCGGGCACATGAGCCGAAGGCCGCCTCACCATGGAGAGCTCCGCCCCTCCAGCTACAGGGGCGGCACAGGACCCTCGCTCCCTCGTCCCACTTTGCGAGCCCTCTCCAACACTCGGGATGTCGACATCAACACCATTCGAGCTTTGGTTGACCCGCTCCGAACCGCCATCGCCGGTCTCAGTCTGCAGCCACGACATTCGCCGCATCCGCCATATGCAGGAACACCACCTCTTTGCAACACCCCGGGAAGGGAACCACCCAGGAGATGTGCGACAAAGGAGCGCCCAAACCCATGGAGGTTCGGAAGGAGTCATGCGAAGGGGATCGCAACCAACATCATCTTCCTCGTGTTATTGATGCAGCTATGCCAGAAGCTTTTGCACTAAGGAATCTTTCATGGTAGCACAACACAAGGATAAATTCCTTCACAATACAAACTGACTGTCCGCAAGTGGTTCAAACCATGAATGATGGAGGCTTCTTGGCTACGTCAGCGGATACAGTTTATGCCGATTGTAATATTCTTGTTTCTGGGTTCGATAATGTTCTTGTTGAACATTGTAAAACAGAGGCCTATAAAGTGGTACATGAGTTTGCCAGGGGAATGCTGGCAAAGATACTTGTATTTGGGATGATAATCCCCCTAGCTCTATTTTCGATATTTATTTCAGAAGCTCTAGTGCATAACTGACGGCTAAAGCGTGCTCATAATGTCAAGAGGGGTTGGGGATAGGCCGAACTTGACATGGGAGTTCGTAAAGAAAGATCTGAAGGATTGAAATATCACCAAAAAATTGGCCATGGACAATGGTGCGTGAAAGCTTGTTATCCATGAGTTGATCACAAGATCTTATGGGTTTCACCTCTAACCTACCCCAACTTGTTTGTTGTTGTTGTTGTTGTTGTTGTTGTAATCCCCCTAGCTCTATTTTTGACTTTTGTGAAAGATGAAATTATTTTATCAAATCATTAAAGCTCATCATGATGGCTTTCCCTAAAAAAAGCTCTCTGACCGCAGGCTGGAGCCCTGCCCGAGAACCGGCCAAGCCAAAGGATACATGCCAGTTGCTACTGAACACTGCTACTACTGCTCCGCACTGAGAGCATGGTCAATGTGCTCATATTCCGGTGCCAAGCTAAGCTAGCACCATTGTAGGAGGGCGGCTAAACCTGAACGCTCGTAGGAAAGAATTTTAAACTTGATCTACCCATGTCCAAACGAGAAGCTGTAGGGATCGGAGTGAGCATATTGCTTGAAAACAAGCCGAGGACCAAAGCTTCAAGCTGCCCACCATAAAATACACGCCAACGAATGACGCCACAGGTTTGGGGATGGCAAGCCAAAAGTCGGTAGAGCTTGAATGCCCAAAGGGCTTATTGCTTGTGATATAAATGGTAATATAAATGATGATGGAATAAATATTATACACAAGCAATGCTTACGAGCTGGAAATACATGGATGGTAATTATTCTTTCTGCTGACGAATACTAAAGCTCCATACAGGGTGCAAACGAGGTCATATCAACATGCTCCTGCAAAAAGATGTTCTAGCCACGCTTAGAGAATCTAAGGCGGTCGGTCAAAAGCGTCGCTTGTTTTTGCTGCTCACCTTTAGCCGATGACATGGCTGCCATAATCTTGATTGAATTTCTCATATCTATGTGCATGGAGATGAGCAGACGGCCGTGTATTCCTCAAGGCAAGTTCGATATCTTCTGCCACTATTGGGCCAACTTCAGGCAACTCTGTAACATTTTAAACCCCAAAAGGCGGTAAATATCACTTGGCTTTTTCAATGGAGTGGTAAATCAATGTCATTTCATCAACTTGCTGAAAGATATTTTTTATTATGTTAAGGGTGGCCATTTGTTCTCGTGCACACACAGTAGAGTTATAGAAAAGGTAGACAATCACTTGTGAAGGATAGAGCACATACCATCCTCTGGCATTTCTTCTTGTCTGCCTTCTAGAACTGCCATTAACCGTCTAAGTGGTTGCATTGCTGCCTCCTTACAAACAAGGCGTATATCAGAGCCGGAATATCCTTCGGTGCTCTCCACAAGAACATCATATGGAATCTCCATTGTGTCTGGAGTCGATGGAAGGAACTCTTCAAACATAGCATGCCTGGCTTCTGCCTCTGGTAAGGGCACAAGAATCTGATTGGATAAGTTAAGCGAAAAATATTTTTCTTCACGTACAGAAATCAAGTGGTCCTGCAGATAAATACTGGCATTCCAAAAAGATCGAACACTCATTACCAGATATACAGGTTGAATTGCCTAGTGTTCTATTTTGAAAAGGTACTACTACCTCTCAGTGAGAAGCATGGGGAGAAGCATGGGGATTTTATGGTATATGTAAAACATAAACTGCCTAAAAAGTTCATTTAAAAGATAAATTCATTGTTGCCAACTGGAACTGGTGGCATCCATAACAGCAGAAACTGGGCTCTCAGAGCTTATATGCACACTTGCACTCAGAATTACTATTTTCAGGAAAGGATACACGTTTTTCCAATCGGCGTAACATTGCTGCATCTAGTTCCCAAGGTAAATTTGTGGCTGCCAGAACAAAAACAAGCTCATCTGTCTTAGTCAACCCATCCATCTGCAGTGAAATATTATGAAACAACCAAAAATGCTGAGTCAAAACAACCCACCATTGAAATTCATCGCGAACTTAAGCAAATGAAAGATTATTCAGCATGTCAACATTACGAAATTCCCATGTTCTGACTGCCTTTCATCAGTCTCATGTATGCAAGCTACAAGAGTCTAAAGGCTTATTCTCCACTTAATTTCCTTCCATAAAGCAATGTTCACTCTTTTTGCGATTGAAAAACTAATATTTAGTGAGCATGACACATTTCATAACAATTCATGCTTTTCAAGTCTCCAGGAAGAATACCTGTATTAATAGTTCAGTCTTCAATCGCCGACTGGCTTCATGTTCACTACGAGCTTCACCACGTTGGCTAATGATAGCATCAATCTCATCAAGGAAAATGGTAGATGGTGCATGATGCCTTGCAAGCTCAAATAGGACTTTTACTAGTTTCTCCGAGTCACCTGTAGCATACTAACTATTAGAATAAGCAAAACTATCGTGCACAGTAACTGTGTTACATTGGAGGTTATAGGTTCAATCTAGAGGCAGATAAAACTTCCAACAGGTTAGTAGACAGAAGTGTTCAATTGCAAATATCCTTTCTTCCATGTTGACAGATTAAGGTGATAGTTCCACAAAGAGTGAAGTTCAAAACAGCATTCCATGTTGATGTCCGAAAGCAAGAATTCCACAAAGATCGGTTTGGTGCAAGCAGGGAGCCAGCAGAAAAAAAAATACTAAGCAAGACCTGCAAATAATGCATGGCGCAAAGAGGGCAAAAATGGGTAACAGAAGATGAATTGCAAGGATGCAGACAAGCACCTGTGGTGCAAACAGGGAACCGGTGTTAAAGAATGTCCATGGAAGAGCTACAAGTACTGCATGATGCAACAAAAGGGCATCGATGTGTAGCAAAAGGTGTCCAAGGGTGCAATGGCTCAATCTTTACTTAATGGTTTTTTAGTTATATAATGCAAATTTCAGTTGTAAGAATGTTATTTCAAAACATAGACAGTATGGGTCTTCTTTTTCATTTATTAAATCACAAACAAAACAATGTTCAAATGTATCACAAATCACGTGTGGTTCAGAAAATATGGTAATTAAGAGCACTGTAATAATCAAAATTATTCCCACATCCTACATTGCACCGACACATCACAAAGCTAATAAGAAAGAGCACTGCCAAAAACTGGGCAGGCCCACAAGAAGTCCAGGGAGTTTCGCCTTCGGGATTGGCAGCACCAGCATCAGTGAATTCGTATTCAAAAGAAGTTTTCAATTATATAATTTTTGCTCCCGCCGCCGTCGGTCTCGTTGGCTAAATTTATGGTCAAAGTTGAAACGCGAAAACCGAGGACGCACTATATTTTGGAACGGAGGGAGTATGGCAGTACAGCATGACCCCAGTGAAAAAATGATAACAGCAATAATAGAAAAGCAATGCAACTGTACATTACAAGAGGGGGACAACATACCACGCCATTTGCTGACAATTGATGAGGCTGAAATGTTGAAAAAAGTTGTTTTGCACTCGGTAGCCACAGCTTTTGCCAGCATTGTCTGAAATTAAACATACGAGGGCTGTTATAACACAACTGTTGTACTAGATGACGGTCAGCAATTTTAGTTTATGCATAACATGGCGGTTAATATATGGAATTTCGGTAATAATACAACTGAAATGAAAAGATACAACAGAGACTGTTCCAAATATCGGTCAGTTAACTGACGAATGCCGATATGGTCAGCTAACTTCTATTCGGACCCCTCCTGATACGTGAACGCGCTATTAGAGCCATTAACTGGTAGGTCCAGTCAATTTGTCTGACAAGCCGATTTATCAGCTGTCGGGCCGAATTATCAGCTGGACCAATTAACTGCTAGTCATTTTTTAGCCCAAAACTGGCCTGTTTCCTCCGTACCTATCTATGTGCAGGTTTATGGCCTTCCAGGTCGGCTGCAACATCATCAGAACATCAGGCAACAATTTTCCTTATATATAGCCTAGGATTGCATATTTAGACACTGACGACGCGTTTGTTTCGACGATTTGGCCGCGGTTTCCGATCCCCACGCTTTCCGAAACGGCAGATTACGTTTGGTTCGCGTACTACGTATTGGCTGGCTGCGGTTTCCGATACGGGCCTTCGCAGAATCGAGACGAGCGGGAGGTGATTAGGAAACCGGACAGAAGCGCTCGAACCAAACAAAGCCAGTATTCCATAAAAGCAAATAGGAAGCAGCGCTTCTTCATACCGAAACCCATTACGTTACCTGCGTCGGAACCAAACGCGTCGTGAGTAAATTGCATGTTTGCTATATAGCCTAGGATATATAGATATGGCCCTAGTTAACCTCCCAATAAATGGGTTACTGATAAATTCAGTTAAATGGTCGATTCGCCAATTAATCCCTACTCAGCATCCAAACGATATGGTACCAGTTACTAATATCCTGAACATTACAGACAGAAGCTGGTGTAGAAACAATTGTGAATAATTACAGGCATCTTTCTTTATCTTAATCACTCATTGACACAATAGCAATGTTGAGACGGTAGCAGAGCAGATCAACCACAACTACTATAGGTATTTAGTTTAGGTGCAAAATAGTTCAACTCTGTAATATCTTTGCTGAGCAAATAATTGAATAAATACCAATGTGGCATACAAAATGACAATTGAAGGTATTTTATGCAAAACAATTGTTTTTTAATCATATTTTTTAAGATATTTAGAGAAATTATTCCACAACTTAACCCCATGAGGAAGTGCTAACAATATTGTTAACATGGGGGCATAGCTTCACAAGAAAAACAGGAAAATTTGTAAAAGAAAATAAGCTAAGGTTTTCATAAGTGCAAACCTTTCCTGTTCCTGGTGGACCAAATAGCAATATACCTTTCCAGGGTGATAACAGACCTGTGAAGTACCTAAAATCTGACTCTGATTAGGAAACAAAGGAGAAAATATTCAACAGAACCACTAGCAAAACATTGCCTAATTGATACAAATTCAGCATCTATCATAATTCAAAACCGCTAAGTTTCGTAACCATTAAGGTACAAAAAAAAAGGCAGTGTCCTTCAGTCTGACAAATGAATTATTTTCCCAAGCAACCAGGTACTCAGATGACAATCAGTTCAACAAAGATGAACAAAGGATTTAAAATAGCACATGTGTTATTATTTTTCAGTTATCTCAGACTGGCTATAAAGACATTGGCCTTCAAGCACGTTGGAAGTTTCTAGTAGGTATTTGGAAGGCTTAAAGTAAACAGTATTTGAAATGGCATCATGAACATGTCAACATTAAGTTGAACTTAATTGACCATTTAAATCCATATAATGGACATGCCAACATGTCAAGTTTGAATCATAAATTTGATTCAACAAACTTTCTGAGACATGCATGTCATAGGTATATACTCTATACAACTGTGTAGCACATGTTAAGCGACAAAGTAGGAAAAAGAAGTGTCCAGCTTGTGTATATCATTTCAGGGAGCAAACAAACCCACTTGGGATACTTTACAGGCATGACAACTGCCTCCTTAAGAAGTCGCTTCGCAGTTTCCAAACCTTTAATGCTTTCCCATTTGACATCTGGACTCCCACGAATGATATCCCTGTAGGAATTAGCACATTTCCCCAAGAAGTTATGGTATAAAGGTCTGAAATACATGATAGTGCCAAGATGGTACAAACATAAGATATAGCTAAATGTTTGGTTAGACTGTCACCTCAACAATGTCTCGGCTAAGTTGCGTGTTTCTGCAGATTCAAAAGAAGGAAGCATGGATTTCTGCCTGCAAAAGTCGCACATCCGGTTATCACAGTTCACAAGATATATGTTTGCATGACAAGTGAAAGAGAGGCATGCCCTCTGACGGTTTTATTCATGGACCAAACAGTACAGCAATACTTTAAACTTAACAGCTGAGTCTGGAAATGAACAGGTAGAAACTTCTATTCGCAGGTCGCTAACTTCCACTGAGCTTCAGCCATTTCAATACAATCTTTATCCACTAACAGCATAGCTATAAACAAAAAAATTGTATCCACCATTTCATGAGTTGTTGTTTAGTAGCAAGCAATAATTACTTACGGCACAAGCTACACAAATAATAATCTAACACCAGTTGGCATGCCTGGATTTGAGCAAGACAGACACAGCTGGGCAGTTGGATGAAGAAGCCATTCCTGTATTTGGTCAACTCAATTGTCAATTGAGTGCGTGATTTGACTCCTATATGAGCTAAGATCGAATCAAAAGTGAAGCGGATGGCAACGCTTCCTACAGCATCGATTAAATTGTACCATACCGAGAGATTACTAATGTTAGAACATCCCAGAATTAGCTTATCTCTGCACTTTACTAATTAGCTAAATTTAGATTAAACAAACGTTGGCAAGTAAACTAGTTGAAGCATAAGCAACGAGTCTTACGGTGGCCCGGCATCCATTGCCCCATTGCGCAACTCAACATTTCTATCCTGCAACTGAGAATCAGTAGAGAAACTGTGTAAGTCTCCAAAGTAGAGAGAAACAGTATAAGTCGCCAAAGTAGTAGTAAGATGGAAGCATTCTGCAAGAGGGCCGAATTTAATAATTACCAGCCGCTGGAACTGCTCGAAGACGGACAGGTCAGCGCCGCCGTTGGCGTGGCCGTGGGCTGCGTCGGCGGAGCCCGATCCGGGCGGCGCGTCGTCGTCGTCGTCGCCGTCGCCCTTGGGCTGGCGGCAGATGCCGAGGCCCGCGTCGTAGTAGCGCTCGAAGTCCTGGGCCGAGGCCACGCCATAGCGAATTGGGAACGACGAGATCTCAGCACGGGAGAGCACGAAAGGGGTGGGAGGAATAGCATAGGCTAGCGAGTCACCTGGAAGGACCAGCGGGTGACGGAGGGCTCGTCGCCGGCAGCCATGGCGTCCGGCAGGCCGGGTCGCCGAGGCGGCGAGGCCACGATGTGCGCGGCCGGTCCCCCCACGCACGGACGACGCGGCAGCTCCCGAAGTAGCTGAGGCGAGGCGTTGGCGTTGTGCTGTGAGTGAATGAGTGAATGAATGAATAAACAACAGGAAGCACGGAACACTGGAGCGGGCAGGCGAGCGAACCTGCGCTCCTGGTTTTTCACCCCAACCGTCGGGCAGGCGCTCCGGGGAGGAGAGGAGACTTATGATGGGTTTTACCGGCGTCCTGCGGCTTGGACTGACCGGTGGGGTTTTGCCCCGTGAGTGCCATGCCATCCGTCGTATACAGTACACGTTTGTAGACTGTAGTACTCTATCCGTAAGTGATCTAAACGCTTTTATATTTCTCTACAGAGAGAGTAGCATATACTGTGTTTTTCTTTCTGCTGTCATTTGTTTGGAAGAGGAAGCCAACGTTTTTCTATGGCAAGTTTACGTGGTGGAAGATGGCAAATCTTCCTTTATTGCAGCAAATCTTCTTCTTTTCAGAAGTTGCCATGCGGTTTCTGAAGAAATTGTCACCCTCCCATAACGTAGATTACCAGCCAAAACATTCACAATTGTCACCCCTTTCGCAAGATAAGAGGGTCCTTTATTTAACCTGCACGCTACACTGCATGCTAGTCCTGTGTGCCGACGTGTTTCGCCCTGCGTGAGACGGCGTAGCGCTGCTGTCTAGCCATAAATATAGGCCGTATCCGTGGAAACTGACAGCAAATGAAGCCGTCTGTGACAGGGCAGTACATCGCGCGCGCATCTGCCTTCTCGTGGGTGGAAACATTTCTTCCGTCGACGGACAAGTAGGTTTTGTTGCAACTTGTCGGCTGTCGCCGTAGCACGACCTGTGGCTTTCTGTTTCTGGTGTGCGCTGACGGGCAACGCGCTGCCACACTCGAGCGGCAAGGCTCGGTTGCTGTATTGGCTCCAGCTAAACCAGCGGAAATTTGGCTGCGTTTGAGCCGTCGAGGCAAACAATTCAAAGAGGAAGGAGGTTAGACAGGCAGACTAACTGACCGGCCACGTTTGAGTATTGCCTGGTTGACTATCCAAGACCGGATTTGGACTGCCGACAAATTAGAGCGGCGTGGATGGGAAAACTGTGGACTTTGTCCGCTCTGCAGGACTGAAGGCGAGACGGACGCGCACCTCTTCTTCAAATGTCGCTACACTATTCGGCTATGGAACTCGGTCATCCTTGAATTCGTTCTTGCTCACATGGACACCTCTTCTTGGCACTTGGATGGATCCTTTTGGAATGGTGGGACAAGCGAACCAGCTTGCAAAACCCAGATCGACAAGCCTTGGCCTCCCTTACAATGTTGGTTTCTTGGACAATCTGGAACGAGCGTAATGCTCGGGTCTTCCGTCGCAAGAGTGCACCACCCCCGGTCCTCCTTCGGACTATCATCGACGACGCCAAGCTTTGGGTTCTTGCGGGTGCTAAAAAACTGGGGTCCATTATTGTACACGAGTAGTTGCCATGCCGTGTGTGTGGTCACTTGTAACACCCTAAAACTCTTCTCTCTTATTTAATGAATGAGGCAAATCTTTTGCCTCCGTTTTGAAAAAAACAAAGAAAAGAATGGGGGGGGGGGGGGCAGGGACAAAATATTCGGGCGTATCAGATGCAACCTTGAGTATTCAAACTCCCAAACTACAAGAGCAAGAACAAATTAACAAGCCAGCTTCAATTTCAACAATGTGGACACTTGTTAACTTCTCCTACACAAGGGTAATGTGGTGGAGGAGCATAGAAAGTTCTATCAGATACAGATCAGTCAGAAGGTGCCCCAGGGTGAAGGGAACCGACCGACGCGGGTGTTACAACCAACCAAATAGCTCGAGCACTAGTCATTCAGATACTCCCTTCCAGCGCAAACATCTCCAGTTTGTTCTTACCAACAAAATGGCACTTGACTGCTGGCTAAAGTATGATGGGTTATTACATCAAGAGCGGCATGGGGTTGTTATGCACCGCTCGCATACAGACGAGTCCACTCCTTCGCTGCAAACGCCAGAACAGAACTTAGCTCAGATATCATAGCCCAAGGGCAAATGGGAGAGAACATTTTCAGACTTGTTAACTAAAATTACCTGTTTCAACAGCTTCTGCCTCATTGGACTTCCAGTGCTTAGCAATGTTTTCAGAGAGAGGGTCATCTGGATTTGGTGCACTTAGGAGTGCCTGGATACTGAAACCGGAAAAATGCCACGGGGCGGCAATGTGCAGCATTAAATATAAAATTAACAGCAATTCTCGAGAGTCAGATACTGTGTGGAACAATACTTTAGTGCCGGAAACTAAGACAGGGTGATTTATTTAATGCTACAAACAGGTTATTTTGGAGAAACATAGCAAAGGAAACAGCTCAGAAAAAAGGTTATGAAATGCTAAGTTACAGAGACCCAGAATGAGAGAGAGAGAGGACCTCAAAAGAACTGTTCGAATCTGAAGAGCCGGACTCCATTTATCCTTGAGAATGTCAAGGCATATCCTACCAAGCTACAAAGGTAAATCCGTTAAGGAATAACCATTTCTGGAGAAAGTAACATAACACTGAAGAAATATGCCTGCTTACCTTGTCAATGTTGGGATGGTATATTTTGGTTAGAAACCTAACCTGCGTTACCAACAAGCAAAGTATAAATGTTCACCAAGATTATAAGCATTAGAAATGCTATAGAGCAGCGCGCAGTTTTATAGAGACCAAAGGAAGGGTGAGACTGTACTCCAGTAGCAATTGCTTAACAACTTAAGTGCTACTTATTCATCCTTCTATAAAAAATTACATAGTGAAGTGAAGGAAATACAACATCAGAATAGGCAACCTATAGAAAAAGGGCAACAACTAGAAGTACGTTTAGAACCACGACAATCACTAGACTAATATATAGAAATAACCTTTCGCAATTCGCATAAACCTTCAAAACGGATCTTAGCGCAAGTGATAATTTTCCTGAGCTCTCTGCTAACCCAATTAGCTGTCCTGACGGGTTGATCATTATGCCGCACATGTTTCACACTCCCATCATTTCTATATGAAATGTCCAATCAAGCAGCTAAATTGTCTAGACAGGGAAATGAGATTGATACAATACAATAATATACTACCACAACAGGACATATGAAAGCACAGTGAATGTCAACAGTAACACAACAAATGTGCACAAACAATTAGGCATAGGCTTCAAACAACTTGCACGCAAATCAAGCTATCAAACACTTTTTTGATTATCCGAAGCCGGAAACGCCACCGAAGTAATGTAAATGCAGTTGACCAGCCCTTGAACATAAGTACTTAACTTTGCAAAAGAAAGTCGAAGCCATATTAGCAAAAGAAGAAATCAGCCATATTGGCCAAAGAGGAAATCACACTGTACAATTCTGAATACAATGTAATTATGTAAAAGAAGTGTATAGGCCCAATAGTTGTGTAGAGAACATTAACCAAATCTCATCTACAGATTATTACCTTTGGGGCAGCCATCGGATATTCCTCGGGTAAAAAGAGTTCCAGCTTAAAAACTCCCCCTGCCCAATAGATACGCAAAGGGGAACAATGTAAGAAAGCCAGTCGGTCATAAAATAGAATGCTAACACTTCAACATAAAACATTCCTTTCATGACAGATATATCATGCAGAAGATAAGCTATTAAGGTAATCCATATAAACAAACACAACCAAGATTGGTAAGCAGAATATTCGACTATAGTTCACTTCCATAATTGGAAACAAGTTCATTAGGCTAAATTAGTCATTCTCCATAGTTAAAAGATGAGAGACGTTTTTTCCTATGGCATACACGTGGCTCGAATAAAACCAAAGGGCTTAAGCAAGCAAATATGTTTAACACTATGCATAATATGTGGCAGCCATATCAATACAATATTAACCATGGAAATAAGTGGGACATTACAAATAAGCTTGGAGCAAGTAGCAAAAATCTATCCGTTACTGATTACATACTAAAGAGAGAAGGTAAAACCCATCAAACATGATAACTACCCTGAAGAGGAGTAAATTAAAACTGAGACGGCCACATTACCAGACTGATCAAACAGCACAACCTCCACCATCCATTTCTAACAAAAGGTTTTGAACAGAGTCATCTCGATTCACTAATTGCTACTCCCTCCGTTCACAAATATAAGATGTTTTGGATATTTCAATGTGGAGTACACAGGGACTGAACTGAGTAAACAAACACACCAAAACATGTCTATATACATCCGATTCAGAAAAAAGTTAGAACATATTATATTTGTGAACGGACGTAGTACCTTCCAAGCCCCACAGTTATCACATCATATCACAAACAACATCATCACTATCGAAGAAATACCTTCGTAGGGCGACTGCGCCGGACCAAGGATCATGACGTTGAAGTACCGCATGTTCTCCTCCGAGGGCGAAGCGCTGATCCCCGGTGCTGCACAAACAAAACCATTCAAAGAGCGGAAATCGAACCCAGAAATGCGACACCTCGCCAGAATCCACCCGAAACCGCAGATTGACAAGCACCCGCACCTGGCTCGCTGAGGAGTCTCTGCGTCTCCTGCGGTAGATCCAACCACGCGGAAAACCCAAAAAGTTAGACACGGGAAAAGGAGAAAAAGACGAGTCGGATCGGAGGAGTCGAGAGATCTGTGCTCGGATGATCAGATCGGGAAGCTCACCTTGATGATTCGTCGCGGAAGGTTGCTGTTGGCCATCGGATCGAGCCGGGGCGGGAGCTTCCTCCTCTCCGATGAGTGCGGCGCCGGTGTGCCGTGCGGAGGAGGCGTCAGTGGGGATGGGGGAACACGGGGAGCCGGTGCGGGTGGATGCTCGCTATTATACGCACGGACGCGGCTTTGCTAATGTGGAGCTTACACGCCCGTTGCTTTTTTTTTTCCTCTTTTTTTTTTGAGGAGAACACGTCCGTTGCTTTATTCCATTCCACGGTGCTCAGGTTTTACCCCGGTGAGTCAGACCTGGCCCAGGGCCCGGCCCGGCCAACCCACCCGTAAAAGGACCTGCCACGGCACGGCACGCTGAGGCCTCCTCTCGTGTTTCTCAAAAAAAAAGTACCTCGTCTTGTGGCCCAGACACGACACATGAACTAAACGGGCCGCCTCGGTACGACACATGTGCTAGTAGGCCCATGTATTATTCAGCCCTTTATATATTTTGTCTCAATTTTTTTTTGCCAATTTTTAACCTTTTAGGATGTTCAAAAAGAAAAAGGAAAAGAAAAAAAGGTCGTGTCATGCCGGCATGTGGGCCTCGCCTCACGGGTCAAGGCACCGCCTGCCTAGCCACATGTCGGGCAAGGCACGACACGGGTCAAGAACGCGTGCTCCTGTCCCGACCCGAAGCACAGGCCCGTCGCCCGGTGCCAAGCGTCGGTCAGGCAGCTCCAGCCTTGGCCAGTGCTAAACGTTGGTCTTTTAGACTATATATGCGAACTACTGCTGCATTTGAACATTCGAACTATTTTAGACTATGTATGCAGCTATTTGAACATGCGTACCTAAAAATATTTAGGTTAAATATATGCGGATATCGTTGGATGGCCAACTCCCAACATCATATCTGTGGACTGATCTCTCTCTTCATGGACAGATATTTGCGGTCAGCATTAGAGATGCCCTTACGGTCAAAACCCGTAATCGTCAGAAAAGGGGTATGACGAAAACAAAAGGTCTGAACGTTGATGATTCTTTGCCAACTTGAACGAAGACATGGCCTTTGCCTTTTTTCAGGAAAAACGAAGACATGGCCTTAATCATACGCTACGCCCCTCGCTCCCGCTCGTGAATTTACCTGACGTCGAGCATGAGTCGGTTGATCGAGTCAAACGGGACCGTTTCTTCTCCAGGAGTCAGGCCAAAACGGCAAGACCAGAAAATGAGATAGTAGCGTCGCTGAGCTATGCAATGAAATTTAGAAGATCCAGTCAGTACCTAGCTACTCTCTGTTCTTCTCATAGTTAACAAACTATAAATCTAATCAACGAAAATATTCTACTGCTACGTTGCACTGTGTACACGTACTGGGGGTTTATTTATCGCGGGCCGGCAGCATATTTATAAGTGAGTGTAATGATGAAGGACAAGCTCTCACTTTTCATTAAAATGGTTTGATGATGTCGGCCAGGGTAAACTTTTCTACTCTCCAAGTAGTACTAGCAAGCAACCTCGCCTTCGCGAGTTGACTTATAAGGGCATCTTCGACAACCCGCAATTTTTTTTCCGCATCCGTCCGCAGATAAGGTAGACCAGTCCGCAGACACGGATACGAGAGGACGACATCCAACCATAACCGCATATAATTTAAACTTTTTTTTAACAAACTAAATGAAATTCATGCAAATAAGGCCGGATTTCATGTAAACATGACAAACTTTATACAAACCGAACGAAAACGGTTACATTTTAAACATGTTTTCAACTAAAAACGAAACCGAACTAGTCTAGGACTGGCGCGGCAGGTCTCCAATATCGTCCCCATGACCAGCAACGGCGGGCCCCGCAGGTATATGCTTCAGTGCAAAGGACGGTTCGCTTCCCCACCGCTCATCGGAGTGGGACCGCCGCCTGATGCTTCAGCCAGAGGGGAAAGGTCCCTACTCTGCATGGACCAAAGTTGGTTCTTGGGTAAGAGGACGACGGTGGTGGCCGGCGAGAGGGCAAGACACCGGTGGTGCCTCGGCGGTGGCCTCATGGGATCCAAGCGACGGTGGCCTTCATAGGACCCAAGCGGCGGCGGCCTCCCGTGTTCCACTTGTCCTTGATGATGGCGGCGGACGCGGACGCGCTGGCCACCGACTCGTTGACCTCCCCGCACCCGGCTTTTCTGTCTCCGCCTGCTTGGCGCTGTCGCGGACACGGAAGGCGCGAGACGACGCGGCGTCGTTGACGGCAGGGTTGATGCATGTGTCATCGTTCTCCCCGCCGAGCCGGCGTGGAGGAACTCGCCACTCCTTCTCGAGCTGGCCTGGAGCGACGAGTTGGTGAACCACGCGCCGGCTTGTGGCAACAACTGGCTCCGTCGCGCTAGGCGAGGGAGGTGAAGCAGCGAGCTTCCTTGCTTGTATCCGGCAGGTTTGCCGGGTCACCCATCCCGCTTTTATGCCGGAGAACTACTATTCCGGCTCGTCATATGCCATCGAAAGATTGGAAAAAGTGGTGGGAGGAGGAAACGGGGAGCTGCGAAGTGGTGCAATTCTTGCCCAGCGTCTGGCCTGGTTTATATAGAGGGCGGATGGGAGGAGGTTGCCCAGCGTTGTGTTTAATGTCGGCCCGCTCGTGAACGGACGTGTTATCGGAGTAGGTTTCTCGGTTTCCACGCGGCGAGGAGGCGTGTTCAACCGAGTGCACAGCAGGAAGCGCCCTCGGCTGGCGCGCCGCTTCATTGGCGGAGGCAGTGAGAGGTTGCGTCCGTCCTGAGCCGTCTTCAATGTTTAGCGGGGCGCTCTACAACGGTATGAACGCGGGCAGCTGGCGCCGGGCGGGAACACGTGTGGGCGAGGGATGAGGGGTTTGGGTAGGCCAGGGCGGTCCGAAGCGGGCGTGACAGCGGTCTGGACACCCGCAAACCTTCCTCACGTTTGTCTCCAGTTTACGAAAGAAAACGTGTTTGAACCGATACAGGACCGCGCATCAATACAAGACCGCATTGAAGGGTTATGCGGTCCGGACAGCACGACCCGAATGGTTACATAAGGTTTAAGGGTCGGCGTTGAAGATGCCCTACCAACTTAAAACAATGCAATGTCTTATGCAAGCACGTTTGGCAAGAAAGTCCTTGTGTACGACACAAAAGTGGCGTACAACAAAAAGCTCTACAATCGTTATCAGTTTTTTCTAGGACTAGGAGAATTGACCACTGTGCTGCAATAGTAGCAACGAGCAAGGTGTCCAAATTACGTACACACAGCGCTACTACACGTTTGCGTAGAAGATACTACCGGTGACGGCTTTCCGCATGATTGATCGGGCAAACGAACCCGGCGGAAAAATCAAGCTCGACCGAACCTAATCAGTCAGACGGACCGGACGTGTCACCTCAACCTTTTTTTTTTAGGGTCACCTCAACCTTTTTATCCGTTGGATTTCGTTCGATCTTTGTACATACGATGGACCCGCCCATGTATATCGGCAGACAGTGACATTGCTGGCTGTTTCTTCGTTCGCTGAACTTTGCTCATGCCTAACCTTGCACCGTACTAGTAGAATATCCCGGCGTGCGTCTTGTCACGGACTTTTGCCATTCTTTTTTTGAGCATGACTTTTGCCATTCTGATTAGCGATAGGAGTTGCGGGGGAGGTGAGATGAAGGATGGGCGTAGCCTCGTCAGACGCTCGGGGAGATGCTCCCTATCCGGGCGCCGCACACGCATCAGAGAATCTACACCCGGACGTTCAAATTCCTCTCAAACATCCGAACGAACGGACCCGTCATCAACCGGTTAAAATAAAACGACCCGAGCGGACCCCTCAAAATGGTCACACATATGCTGGCCCACCCCTATCCCAAATATATTCATTCCAACCGGTTGCCAGACTAAAACTAGCCACTTGACTCCACTCACTCCCCTCCCCTCCGCCTCCCCAAGTTCTTTCGACCATCCACCCTTCTCCGGCATGGCGGCAGCAAACTTGAGCCCTTCGCCAACCGATCTGTAAACTGGGACCTTATCTTAATCGGGCCCGAGGAGGAGATGGCCGTCTGCATTGCGCTTCGTCGTGCCCGCGAGGAGAATGCCTGACGTCGTCAGACTCGATCCGCCGCGAAATCCATCGCGTCCGCCCAAATGGTGCATGGATCCGGCGTGAGGCAGTTCGTCGCTACCTCGTCAAAGGCGGGGCGCTCCCTCTTGTTGGGGAACGTAGTATTTCAAAACAATCCTACGATCATGCAAGATCTATATAGGAGAAGCATAGCAACGAGCGGGGAAAGTGTGTCAACGTACCCTCGTAGACCGAAAGCGGAAGCGTTTAGTAACGGGTTGATGTAGTCAAACGTCTTCGCGATCCAACCGATCAAGTACCGAACGCACGACACCTCCGCGATCTGCACACGTTCAGCTCGGTGACGTCCCTCGAACTCTTGATCCAGCTGAGGCCGAGGGAGAGTTCCATCAGCACAACGGCGTGATGATGAAGTTACCAGCGCAGGGCTCCGCCTAAGCACTACGACGATATGATCGAAGTGTAAAACTGTGGAGGGGGCACCGCACACGGCTAAGAGATTGTTTGTTGTGTGTCTATGGGGTACCTCCCTCCCCCGTATATAAAGGAGGGGGAGGAGGAGGCCGACGAAGGGAGGAGGCGCGCCATGGGGGGTCCTACTAGGACTCCAAACCTAGTAGGATTCGCCCCCCCCCCTTTCCTATTCCAAGTGGGAGAAGGGGGGAAGGAGGAGGAGAGAAGGAATCAGGGGGGCGCCGCCCCCTCCCCTTGTCCAATTCGGATTGGGGCAAGGGGGCGCGCGCCACCTCCTGGTCAGCCCTCTCTCTTCTCCACTAAGGCCCATGAGGCCCAATAGCTTCCCGAGGGGGGGGGGGAGTTCCCGTAACCCCGGTACTCGGTAACTTATCTGAAACGACCCGAACCATTCCCGTGTCCGAATGTAGCCTTCCAATATATGAATCTTTATGTCCCGACCATTTCGAGACTCATCGTCATGTCCGTGGTCTCATACCGGACTCCGAACAACCTTCGGTACATCAAATCACATAAACTCATAATACGAATTGTCATCGAACGTTAAGCGTGCGGACCCTACGGGTTCGAGAACTATGTAGACATGACCGAGACACATCTCCGGTCAATAACCAATAGTGGAACCTGGATGTTCATATTGGCTCCTACATATTCTACGAAGATCTTTATCGGTCAAACCGCACAACAACATACGTTGTTCCCTTTGTCATCGGTATGTTACTTGCCCGAGATTCGATCGTCGGTATCATCATACCTAGTTCAATCTCGTTACCGGCAAGTCTCTTTACTCGTTCCGTAATGCATCATGCCGCAAATAACTCATTGGTCACATTGCTTGCAAGGCTTATAGTGATGTGCATTACCGAGAGGGCCCAGAGATACCTCTCCGACAATCAGAGTGACAAATTGATACGTCTCCAACGTATCTATAATTTTTGATTGTTTCATGCTATTATATTATCTATTTTGGATGTTTATGGGCTTTATTAAACACTTTTATATTATTTTTGGGACTAACCTATTAACCGGAGGCCCAACCCAAATTGCTGTTTTCTTGCCTATTTTAGTGTTTCGCAGAAAGGGAATATCAAACGGAGTCCAAACGGAATGAAACCTTCGGGAGAGTTATTTTTGGAATGGAAGCAATCCAAGAGACTTGGAGTACATGGCAGGGAGGCACGCCCCCACCCTCGTGGGCCCCTCGTGGCTCCCCTGACCGACTTCTTTCGCCTATATATGTCCATATACCCTAAAAACATCGGGGAATGGAATAGATCGGGAGTTCCGCCGCCGCAAGCCTCTGTAACCACCAAAAACCAATCGGGACCCTGTTCCGGCACCCTGGCGGAGGGGGAATCCATCATCGGTGGCCATCTTCATCATCCCGGCGCTCTCCATGACGAGGAGGGTGTAGTTCACCCTCGGGGCTGAGGGTATGTACCAGTACCTATGTGTTTGATCTCTCTCTCTCTCTCGTGTTCTTGATTCGACACGATCTTGATGTATAGCGAGCTTTGCTATTATAGTTGGATCTTATGATGTTTCTCCCCCTCTACTCTCTTGTAATGGATTGAGCTTTCCCTTTGAAGTTATCTTATCGGATTGAGTCTTTAAGGATTTGAGAACACTTGATGTATGTCTTGCATGTTTTGGTGATCAACTTGCGGGTTCCGTAACCTCGTGAACTTATGCATAGCGGTTGGCACACGTTTTGGTCTTGACTCTCCGGTAGAAACTTTGGGGCACTCTTTGAAGTACTTTGTGTTGGTTTGAATAGATGAATTTGAGATTGTGTGATGCATATTGAGGGATCCTGGATTAGGGGGTCCTCGGACAGCCGGACTATATGCTTTAGCCGGACTGTTGGACTATGAAGATACAAGATTGAAAACTTCGTCCCCTCTCCGGATGGGACTCACCTTGGCGTGGAAGGCAAGCCTGGCAATACGGATATGTAGATCTCCTCCCTTGTAACTGACTTTGTGTAACCCTAGCCCCCTCCGTTGTCTATATAAACCGGAGGGTTTAGTCCGTAGGACAACAACAATCATACTATAGGCTAGCTTCTAGGGTTTAGCCTCTACGATCTTGTGGTAGATCAACTCTTGTAATACTCATATCATCAAGATCAATCAAGCAGGAAGTAGGGTATTACCTCCATCGAGAGGGCCTGAACCTGGGTAAACATCGTGTCCCCCGCCTCCTGTTACCATCCGCCTTAGACGCACAGTTCGGGACCCCCTACCTGAGATCCACCGGTTTTGACACCGACATTGGTGCTTTCATTGAGAGTTCCACTGTGCCGTCACCGTAAGGCTTGATGGCTCCTTCGATCATCGGCAACGATGCGATCCAGGGTGAGGTTTTTGAAAGGATCGAGAAGAGGTGTCTAGAGGGAGGGGGGTGATTAGACACTAAGTGCCAAAAGTTGCAGTTTTTAATATTCTTAAGTTTAAGTGGAGTTTAAGCACCAGTTTAACAAACACAATACATATCAAGCAAACATGCAATGAGTATATGAGCAGCGGAAAGTAAAGCATGCAACTTGCAAGAATGTAAAGGGAAGGGTTTGGAGTATTCAAACGCAATTGGAGACATGAATGTTTTTGTCGTGGTTCCGATAGGTGGTGCTATCGTACATCCACGTTGATGGAGACTTCAACCCACGGAGGGTAACGGTTGCGCGAGTCCACGGAGGGCTCCACCCACGAAGGGTCCACGAAGAAGCAACCTTGTCTATTCCATCACGGCCGTCGCCCACGAAGGACTTGCCTCACTAGCAGTAGATCTTCACGAAGTAGGCGATCTCCTTGCCCTTACAAACTCCTTGGTTCAACTCCACAATCTTGTTGGAGGCTCCCAAGTGACACCTAGCCAATCTAGGAGACACCACTCTCCAAGAAGTAACAAATGGTGTGTTGATGATGAACTCCTTGCTCTTGTGCTTCAAATGATAGTCTCCCCAACACTCAACTCTCTCTCACAGGATTTGGATTTGGTGGAAAGAAGATTTGAGTGGAAAGCAACTTGGGGAAGGCTAGAGATCAAGATTCATATAGTTGGAATGGAATATCTTGACCTCAACCCATGAGTAGGTAGTTCTCTCTCAGAAAATGTGTATTGGAAGTGTAGGTATGTTCTGATGGCTCTCTCCACGAATGAAGAGTGGGTGGAGGGGTATATATAGCCTCCACACAAAATCTAACCGTTACACACAATTTGCCAAACTCGGTGGGACCGAATGGTTAAACTCGGTCGGACCGATTCAGCAAACCTAGTGTCCGTTAGGATTTTCGGTGGGACTGAGATGCAACTCGGTAGGACCGATATGGTTAGGGTTAGGGCATAACGTAATCTCGGTGTGGCCGATTACACAAACTCGGTGGGACCGGTTTTGGTAATAAGCTAACCAGAGAGTTGGTCAGGTAAACTCGGTGGGACCGATTCGCTCATCTCGGTGAGACCGAAATGTTACAAAAGGGAAACAGAGAGTTTACATTGCAATCTCTGTGGGACCGATCGCTCATCTCGGTAAGACTGAAACGTTATGAAGGGAAACAGAGAGATTACAATCCCATCTTGGTGAGACCGAGATCCCTATTGGTGAGACCGATTTGCCTAGGGTTTGTGGCAGTGGCTATGACATCTGATACTCGGTGGCGCCGGATAGATAGAATTGGTGGGGCCGAGTTTGACTTTTGGTTTAGGTCATATGTGGATGTGGGAAGGTAGTTGAGGGTTTTGGAGCATATCACTAAGCACTTTGAGCAAGCAAGCCATTAAGCAACACCTCATACCCTCTTGATAGTATTGACTTTTCCTATAGACTCAATGTGATCTTGGATCACTAAAATAGAAAATGTAGAGTCTTGATCTTGAAGCTTGAGCCAATCCTTTGTCCTTAGCATCTTGAAGGGGTTCCACATCCTCTAGTCCATGCCACTCCATTGTTGAACTTATCTGAAACATACTAGGTAAAAGTGTTAGTCCAACAAGAGATATGTTGACATTAATTACCAAAACCACCCATGGAGCACTTGTGCTTTCAATCTCCCCCTTTTTGGTAATTGATGACAACATACGTCAAAGCTTTAGATAAAGATATAGAGAATAGCAAGTAAAGCTTTGGAAAGACATGTAACATGCATAGGCTCCCCCTACATGTATGCAATCATGTGAATATGGAATATAGGAGCATGTGAATGCATAAGCATGACAGAGTAAGCAATGTGTTACATGTATCTTGGCTATATGCATCAGAGCAAATGATGTGAATGTGAGAAATGTACCTTCATGCTCATGAGTCCTTCTTGCAAACAGTATGTACATCAGCAAGAACTTCTCATTCACATGACTGTGATGCATATACTTACCTTGTGGTCTTGAGTTGGCTTAGGATGGGATGAACCTGCGCAAACAAGGTTAAATAACACAGATACACCTACTGACCAGAGCAAACAAGAGAAACCACAAGAGAACCAAGACTGGGATGACATGTAGATGTTGGGGAACGTAGTAATTTCAAAATTTTCCTACGCACACGCAAGATCATGGTGATGCATAGCAACGAGATGGGGAGAGTGTTGTCTACGTACCCTCGTAGACTGAAGGGGAAGCGTTGACGCAACATAGAGGAAGTAGTCGTACGTTCTCCTCGCGATCCGACCGATCACAGCACCGTTACTCCGGCACCTCCGAGTTCTTGGCACACGTTCAGCTCGATGACGATCCCGGGCTCCGATCCAGCAAAGCGTCGGGGAAGAGTTCCGTCAGCACGACGGCGTGGTGACGATCTTGATGTGTTGCCGGTGCAGGGCTTCGCCTAAGCACTGCAACGATATGACCGAGGTGGAATTTGGTGGAAGGGGGCACCGCACACGGCTAAGGAACGATCCGTAGATCAACTTGTGTGTCCTAGGGTGCTCTCCTGCCCCCGTATATAAAGGAGCCAAGGGGGAGGGGCTGGCCGGCCAAGCCTGGCGCGCCAGGAGAGTCCTACTCCTTCCGGGAGTAGGATCCCCCCCCCAATCCTAGTTGGAATAGGATTCCTCAAGGGGGGAAAGAGAGAGAGGGGGCCGGCCACCTTCTCCTAGTCCTAATAGGACTAGGGAAGGGGGGAGGCGCGCGGCCAGCCCTAGGGCAGCCCCTTTCTCCTTTCCACTAAGGCCCACTATGGCCCATCTAGCTCCCGGGGGGTTCCGGTAACCCACCTGGTATTCCGGTAAAATCCTGATTTCACCTGGAACACTTCCGATGTCCAAACATAGGCTTCCAATATATGAATCTTTATGTCTCGACCATTTCGAGACTCCTCGTCATGTCC
Organism: Aegilops umbellulata; assembly: GCA_032464435.1. NCBI lineage: Eukaryota > Viridiplantae > Streptophyta > Magnoliopsida > Poales > Poaceae > Aegilops > Aegilops umbellulata. Next base: position 342,469,128 of record CP136056.1, on the reverse strand, counting down.
GTGATCACATCCGGGACTCCGAACAACCTTCGGTACATCAAAATGCATAAACTCATAATAACTGTCATCGTAACGTTAAGCGTGCGGACCCTACGGTTCGAGAACAATGTAGACATGACCGAGACACGTCTCCGGTCAATAACCAATAGCGGGACCTGGATGCCCATATTGGCTCCTACATATTCTACGAAGATCTTTATCGGTCAGACCGCATAACAACATACGTTGTTCCCTTTGTCATCGGTATGTTACTTGTCCGAGATTCGATCGTCAGTATCCAATACTTAGTTCAATCTCGTTACCGGCAAGTCTCTTTACTCGTTCCGTAATACATCATCCCGCAACTAACTCATTAGTTGCAATGCTTGCAAGGCTTAAGTGATGTGCATTACCGAGAGGGCCCAGAGATACCTCTCCGACAATCGGAGTGACAAATCCTAATCTCGAAATACGCCAACCCAACATCTACCATTGGAGACACCTGTAGTACTCCTTTATAATCACCCAGTTATGTTGTGACGTTTGGTAGTACCCAAAGTGTTCCTCTGGCAAACGGGAGTTGCATAATCTCATAGTCATAGGAACATGTATAAGTTATGGATAAAGCAATAGCAACATACTAAACGATCGGGTGCTAAGCTAATATAATGGGTCATGTCAATCAGATCATTCAACTAATGATGTGACCTCGTTAATCAAATAACAACTCTTTGTTCATGGTTAGGAAACATAACCATCTTTGATTAACGAGCTAGTCTAGTAGAGGCATACTAGTGACATTCTGTTTGTCTATGTATTCACACATGTATTATGTTTCCGGTTAATACAATTCTAGCATGAATAATAAACCTTTATCATGATATAAGGAAATAAATTATAACTTTATTATTGCCTCTAGGGCATATTTCCTTCAGTCTCCCACTTGCACTAGAGTCAATAATCTAGATTACACTGTAATGATCCTAACACCCATGGAGTCTTGGTGCTGATCATGTTTTGCTCGTGGAAGAGGCTTAGTCAACGGGTCTGCAACATTCAGATCCGTATGTATCTTGCAAATCTCTATGTCTCCCACCTGGACTAGATCCCGGATGGAGTTGAAGCGTCTCTTGATGTGTTTGGTCCTTTTGTGAAATCTGGATTCCTTTGCCAAGGCAATTGCACCAGTATTGTCACAAAAGATTTTCATTGGACCCGATGCACTAGGTATGACACCTAGATCGGATATGAACTCCTTCATCCAGACTCCTTCGTTTGCTGCTTCCGAAGCAGCTATGTACTCCGCTTCACATGTAGATCCCGCTACGACGCTTTGTTTAGAACTGCACCAACTGACAGCTCCACCGTTTAATGTAAACACGTATCTGGTTTGCGATTTAGAATCGTCCGGATCAGTGTCAAAGCTTGCATCAACGTAACCTTTTACGGTGAGCTCTTTGTCACCTCCATATATGAGAAACATATCCTTAGTCCTTTTCAGGTATTTCAGGATGTTTTTGACCGCTGTCCAGTGATCCACTCCTGGATTACTTTGGTACCTCCCTGCTAAACTTATAGCAAGGCACACATCAGGTCTGGTACACAGCATTGCATACATGATAGAGCCTATGGCTGAAGCATAGGGAACATCTTTCATTTTCTCTCTATCTTCTGCAGTGGTTGGGCTTTGAGTCTTACTCAATCTCACACCTTGTAACACAGGCAAGAACCCTTTCTTTGCTTGATCCATTTTGAACTTCTTCAAAATCTTGTCAAGGTATGTGCTTTGTGAAAGTCCAATTAAGCGTCTTGATCTATCTCTATAGATCTTTATGCCTAATATGTAAGCAGCTTCTCCGAGGTCTTTCATTGAAAAACTTTTATTCAAGTATCCCTTTATGCTATCCAGAAATTCTATATCATTTCCAATCAGTAATATGTCATCCACATATAATATTATAAATGCTACAGAGCTCCCACTCACTTTCTTGTAAATACAGGCTTCACCGAAAGTCTGTATAAAACCAAATGCTTTGATCACACTATCAAAACATTTATTCCAACTCCGAGAGGCTTGCACCAGTCCATAAATGGATCGCTGGAGCTTGCACACTTTGTTAGCTCCCTTTGGATCGACAAAACCTTCTGGTTGCATCATATACAACTCTTCTTCCAGAAATCCATTCAGGAATGCAGTTTTGACATCCATCTGCCAAATTTCATAATCATAAAATGCGGCAATTGCTAACATGATTCGGACAGACTTAAGCATCGCTACGGGTGAGAAAGTCTCATCGTAGTCAATCCCTTGAACTTGTCGAAAACCTTTTGCGACAAGTCGAGCTTTGTAGATAGTAACATTACCATCAGCGCCAGTCTTCTTCTTAAAGATCCGTTTGTTCTCAATTGCTTGCCGATCATCAGGCAAGTCAACCAAAGTCCATACTTTGTTCTCATACATGGATCCCATCTCAGATTTCATGGCTTCAAGCCACTTTGCGGAATCTGGGCTCATCATTGCTTCTTCATAGTTCGTAGGTTCATCATGGTCTAGTAACATGATTTCCAGAATAGGATTACCGTACCACTCTGGTGCGGATCTCACTCTGGTTGATCTACGAGGTTCAGTAGTATCTTGATCTAAAGTTTCATGATCATCATCATTAGCTTCCTCATTTATTGGTGTAGGTGTCGCAGAAACAGTTTTCTGTGATGTACTACTTCTCAATAAACGAGTAGGTACAGTTACCTCGTCAAGTTCTACTTTCCTCCCACTCACTTCTTTCGAAAGAAACTCTTTCTCTAGAAAGTTTCCGAACTTAGCAACAAAAGTCTTGCCTTCGGATCTGTGATAGAAGGCGTATCCAACAGTTTCCTTTGGATATCCTATGAAGACACATTTCTCCGATTTGGGTTCGAGCTTATCAGGTTGAAGCTTTTTCACATAAGCATCGCAGCCCCAAACTTTAAGAAACGACAACTTTGGTTTCTTGCCAAACCGTAGTTCATAAGGCGTCGTCTCAACGGATTTAGATGGTGCCCTATTTAACGTGAATGCGGCTGTCTCTAGAGCGTATCCCCAAAACGATAGCGGTAAATCAGTAAGAGACATCATAGATCGCACCATATCCAGTAAAGTACGATTACGACGTTCGGACACACCATTACGCTGTGGTGTTCCGGGTGGCGTGAGTTGCGAAACTATTCCACAATTCTTCAAATGTACACCAAACTCGTAACTCAAATATTCTCCTCCACGATCAGATCGTAGAAACTTTATTTTCTTGTTACGATGATTTTCTCCTTCACTCTGAAATTCTTTGAACTTTTCAAACGTTTCAGACTTGTGTTTCATTAAGTAGATATACCCATATCTGCTCAAATCATCTGTGAAGGTGAGAAAATAATTATATCCGCCACGAGCCTCAACATTCATCGGACCACATACATCCGTATGTATGATTTCCAACAAATCTGTTGCTCTCTCCATAGTTCCGGAGAACGGTGTTTTAGTCATCTTGCCCATGAGGCACGGTTCGCAAGTGCCAAGTGATTCATAATCAAGTGACTCCAAAAGTCCATCAGTATGGAGTTTCTTCATGCGCTTTATACCGATATGACCTAGACGGCAGTGCCACAAATAAGTTGCACTATCATTATCAACTCTGCATCTTTTGGCTTCAACATTATGAATATGTGTATTACTACTATCGAGATTCATCAAAAACAGACCACTCTTCAAGGGTGCATGACCATAAAAGATATTACTCATATAAATAGAACAACCATTATTCTCTGATTTAAATGAATAACCGTCTCGCATCAAACAAGATCCAGATATAATGTTCATGCTCAACGCTGGCACCAAATAACAATTATTTAGGTCTAATATTAATCCCGAAGGTAGATGTAGAGGTAGCGTGCCGACTGCGATCACATCGACTTTGGAACCGTTTCCCACGCGCATCGTCACCTCGTCCTTTGCTAGTGTCCGCTTATTCTGTAGTCCCTGTTTTGAGTTGCAAATATTAGCAACAGAACCAGTATCAAATACCCAGGTGCTACTGCGAACATTAGTAAGGTACACATCAATAACATGTATATCACATATACCTTTGTTCACCTTGCCATCCTTCTTATCCGCCAAATACTTGGGGCAGTTCCGCTTCCAGTGACCAGTCTGCTTGCAGTAGAAGCACTCAGTTTCAGGCTTAGGTCCAGTCTTGGGTTTCTTCTCTTGAGCAGCAACTCGCTTGCCGTTCTTCTTGAAGTTCCCCTTTTTCTTCCCTTTGCCCTTTTTCTTGAAACTAGTGGTTTTGTTAACCATCAACACTTGATGCTCCTTCTTGATTTCTACTTCCGCAGCTTTTAGCATTGCGAAGAGCTCGGGAATAGTCTTGGTCATCCCTTGCATATTATAGTTCATCACGAAGCTCTTGTAGCTTGGTGGCAGTGATTGGAGAATTCTGTCAATGACGCAATCATCTAGAAGAGTAACTCCCAATTGAATCAAGTGATTATTATACCCAGACATTTTGAGTATATGCTCACTGACAGAATTGTTCTCCTCCATTTTGCAGCTATAGAACTTATTGGAGACTTCATATCTCTCAATCCGGGCATTTGCTTGAAATATTAACTTCAACTCCTGGAACATCTCATATGCTCCATGACGTTCAAAACGTCGTTGAAGTCCCGGTTCTAAGCCGTAAAGCATGGCACACTGAACTATCGAGTAGTCATCAGCTTTGCTCTGCCAGACGTTCATAACTTCTGGTGTTGCTCTAGCAGCAGGCCTGGCACCTAGCGGTGCTTCCAGGACGTAATTCTTCTGTGCAGCAATGAGGATAATCCTCAAGTTACGGACCCAGTCCGTGTAATTGCTACCATCATCTTTCAACTTTGCTTTCTCAAGGAATGCATTAAAATTTAACGGAACAACAACACGAGCCATCTATCTACAATCAACATAGACAAGCAAGATACTATCAGATACTAAGTTCATGATAAGTTTTAGTTCAGTTAATCAAATTAATTAAGAACTCCCACTTAGATAGACATCCCTCTAATCCTCTAAGTGATCACGTGATCCAAATCAACTAAACCATAACCGATCATCACGTGATATGGAGTAGTTTTCAATGGTGAACATCGTTATGTTGATCATATCTACTATATGATTCACGCTCGACCTTTCGGTCTCTGTGTTCCGAGGTCATATCTTATATGCATAGCTCGTCAAGTATAACCTGAGTATTCCGCGTGTGCAACTGTTTTGCACCCGTTGTATTTGAACGTAGAGCCTATCACACCCGATCATCACGTGGTGTCTCAGCACGAAGAACTTTTGCAACGGTGCATACTCAGGGAGAACACTTCTTGATAATTTAGTGAGAGATCATCTTATAATGCTACCGTCAATCAAAGCAAGATAAGATGCATAAAAAGATAAACATCACATGCAATCAATATAAGTGATATGATATGGTCATCATCATCTTGTGCTTGTGATCTCCATCTCCGAAGCACCGTCATGATCACCATCGTCACCGGCGCGACACCTTGATCTCCATCGTAGCATCGTTGTCGTCTCGTCAATCTTATGCTTCCACGACTATCACTACCGCTTAGTAATAAAGTAAAGCATTACATCGCGATTGCATTGCATACAATAAAGCGACAACCATATGGCTCCTGCCAGTTGCCGATAACTCGGTTACAAAACATGATCATCTCATACAATAAAATTTAGCATCACGTCTTGACCATATCACATCACAATATGCCCTGCAAAAACAAGTTAGACGTCCTCTACTTTGTTGTTGCAAGTTTTACGTGGCTGCTACGGGCTTTAAGCAAGAACTCATCTTACCTACGCATCAAAACCACAACGATAGTTTGTCAAATAGACTCCGTTTTAACCTTCTCAAGGACCGGGCGTAGCCACACTCGGTTCAACTAAAGTTGGAGAGACAGTCTTCCGCAAGCCATCTATGTGCAAAGCACGTCGAGGGAACCAGTCTCGCGTAAGCGTACGCGTAAGGTTGGTCCGGATCGTCTCGTCCAACAATACCGCTGAACCAAAGTATGACATGCTGGTAGGCAGTATGACTTGTATCGTCCACAACTCACTTGTGTTCTACTCGTGCAAATAACATCAAACCATAAAAAACCTAGGCTCTGATACCACTGTTGGGGAACGTAGTAATTTCAAAATTTTCCTACGCACACGCAAGATCATGGTGATGCATAGCAACGAGATGGGGAGAGTGTTGTCTACGTACCCTCGTAGACTGAAGCAGAAGCGTTGACGCAACGTAGAGGAAGTAGTCGTACGTTCTCCTCGCGATCCGACCGATCACAGCACCGTTACTCCGGCACCTCCGAGTTCTTGGCACACGTTCAGCTCGATGACGATCCCCGGGCTCCGATCCAGCAAAGCGTTGGGGAAGAGTTCTGTCAGCACGACGGCGTGGTGACGATCTTGATGTGTTGCCGGCGCAGGGCTTCGCCTAAGCACTGCAACGATATGACCGAGGTGGAATTTGGTGGAAGGGGCACCGCACACGGCTAAGGAACGATCCGTAGTTCAACTTGTGTGTCCTAGGGTGCTCCCCTGCCCCCGTATATAAAGGAGCCAAGGGGGAGGGGCTGGCCGGCCAATCCTGGCGCGCCAGGAGAGTCCTACTCCTTCCGGGAGTAGGATTCCCCCCCCCCAATCCTAGTTGGAATAGGATTCCTCAAGGGGGGAAAGAGAGAGAGGGGGCCGGCCACCTTCTCCTAGTCCTAATAGGACTAGGGAAGGGGGGAGGCGCGCGGCCAGCCCTAGGGCAGCCCCTTTGTCCTTTCCACTAAGGTCCACTATGGCCCATCTAGCTCCCGGGGGGTTCCGGTAACCCACCCGGTATTCCGGTAAAATCCTGATTTCACCTGGAACACTTTCGATGTCCAAACATAGGCTTCCAATATATCAATCTTTATGTCTCGACCATTTCGAGACTCCTCGTCATGTCCGTGATCACATCCGGGACTCCGAACAACCTTCGGTACATCAAAATGCATAAACTCATAATAACTGTCATCGTAACATTAAGCGTGCGGACCCTACGGTTCGAGAACAATGTAGACATGACCGAGACACGTCTCCGGTCAATAACCAATAGCGGGACCTGGATGCCCATATTGGCTCCTACATATTCTACGAAGATCTTTATCGGTCAGACCGCATAACAACATACGTTGTTCCCTTTGTCATCGGTATGTTACTTGTCCGAGATTCGATCGTCAGTATCCAATACTTAGTTCAATCTCGTTACCGGCAAGTCTCTTTACTCGTTCCGTAATACATCATCCCGCAACTAACTCATTAGTTGCAATGCTTGCAAGGCTTAAGTGATGTGCATTACCGAGAGGGCCCAGAGATACCTCTCCGACAATCGGAGTGACAAATCCTAATCTCGAAATATGCCAACCCAACATCTACCATTGGAGACACCTGTAGTACTCCTTTATAATCACCCAGTTACGTTGTGACGTTTGGTAGTACCCAAAGTGTTCCTCTGGCAAACGGGAGTTGCATAATCTCATAGTCATAGGAACATGTATAAGTTATGGATAAAGCAATAGCAACATACTAATCGATCGGGTGCTAAGCTAATATAATGGGTCATGTCAATCAGATCACTCAACTAATGATCTGACCTCGTTAATCAAATAACAACTCTTTGTTCATGGTTAGGAAACATAACCATCTTTGATTAATGAGCTAGTCTAGTAGAGGCATACTAGTGACACTCTGTTTGTCTATGTATTCACACATGTATTATGTTTCCGGTTAATACAATTCTAGCATGAATAATAAACCTTTATCATGATATAAGGAAATAAATAATAACTTTATTATTGCCTCTAGGGCATATTTCCTTCAGTAGAGTGAGTACTAAGTACCACATTGGATATAGACATGTCTCCAAAGGTAAAGATATGCAATAAAATCAGAGATTTCCTTCCCTTAGATGTCTTGCCCCCCTGAATCTGCATGGGATATTGGGAGAAGATAGGGAACAGAAAATCAGAGCAACAAAAAGGAACAACAGAGCTTGAGCTAAAGCAAGCAACCAAACATGTCTTTCCCCTCTTAAAGACATGTGACATCTCTCCTCTTGAACACCAAGCATCTGGGGTCTTTGATGATATTACTTTCTCCTAGTTGAGAAACTCTCTCCCCCTGAGTATTCTCTCTTTCTCCCCCCATAGGAAGGATTAAGCTTTGATGTGATCTCTCTCTCTCCCCCTTTGACATCAATTTCCAAGAAGGGCTCTTCTGGACATGTGATACAAATGGGTTGGTCCTTGAGTCACAGAGCAAAGCAGCATGTCTAATATGACGCTGGTAGAGGACAAGAGTCATTGAGTGGAGCTGGAGCAAACAGAAATCAGGAATAAGTGGCAAGTTGGTTTTCCTGTGGTTGAATCGGTGACTCCGAGTTGTGTGCTTCGGTTGCACCGAAAGGTTTCGGTTGAGCCGAAGAAAACAAACCGGTGTGACCGAGTTCATTAGAGTGAAACCACTTGTCACCTCAGCTCAGTAGACAAGTAAGATCTCACAAGGATTTGCAAGGAATTAACTGAAAGATTTGCAATGAATTGGATGCTGAAACTTGGTGATGTAGAGATTGCTCAAGATGTGAGTGAGTTGCAATCTATAGATTTAGATTCAACCAAGTACCTACACGGGTTAGATAACATGCAAGGTACAAATATATCCAAGACATATGAATAGCATCATGAGAGAAATATCGAGGATTAGTCATAGGCTCATGCCCCGCATGTATCAAATGGAGTTCCTACTCCAAGTTTGAAGCATCAATGATGTTCAATTCACCTCTCAACCTGCAAAACACTTTCTCATCAAGTGGTTTAGTGAATACATCCGCCAATTGCTTATCGGTGCGAACATGCTTAAGGTTAATGTCCCCTTTTGCAACATGATCTCGAATGAAATGATGACGAACTTCAATATGCTTAGTTCGAGAATGTTGCATGGGATTGTGAGCAATCTTAATAGCACTTTCATTGTCACATAGCAATGGAACATGTTTCACATATATCCCATAATCTTTAAGAGTTTGGGTCATCCAAAGTAATTGAGCACAACATGAACCAGCGGCAACGTATTCCGCTTCGGCGGTGGATAAGGATACCGAGTTTTGTTTCTTGGAAGACCAAGACACAAGATATCTACCAAGGAATTGACAAGTACCCGAAGTGGACTTTCTATCAACCTTGTCTCCGGCATAGTCCGAATCGGAGTAGCCAACAAGATCAAAAGAGGACCTCTTAGGATACCAAATGCCAAAATTTGGTGTATGGATTAGGTATCTCACTATCCTTTTCACAGCCTTAAGATGACACTCTTTAGGAGCAGCTTGATATCGTGCACACATGCACACACTTAGCATAATATCGGAACGAGAGGCACATAGATATAACAATGAACCAATCATAGAGCGATAAACCTTTTGATCAACCGGTTCACCATCTTTGGTCAAATCAAGATGTCCACTAGTAGGCATGGGTGTAGTCATACCTTTGCATTCTTGCATATTGAACTTCTTGAATAAGTCCTTGGTGTACTTCGTTTGAGAGACAAAGGTACCTTCCTTAGTTTGCTTGATTTGCAAACCGAGAAAGAATTTGAGTTCACTCATCATAGACATCTCAAACTTCTCGGACATTAGCTTTCCAAGCTTATCACTAAAATGAGGGTTAGTTGAACCAAATATGATATCATCAACATAAATTTGGCACACAAATAGTTCTTCATTAACCCTTTTAGTGAAAATAGTAGAATCAATTTTACCAATTTCAAAGCCTTTTTCAATAAGGAACTTGGTCAAGCATTTATACCATGCTCTAGGAACTTATTTAAGACCATAGAGGGCTTTGTGAAGTTTGTGAACATGATTAGGTTTCTTAGGATTGACGAAGCCGGGAGGTTGCTTAACATAAACTTCCTCCTCAATTTCGCCATTTAGAAAAGCACTTTTAATGTCCATTTGGTACAAGGTGATATCATGGTGATTAGCATAAGCAAGTAAGATGCGAATGGACTCAAGTCTAGCAACGGGAGCATAAGTCTCACCATAGTCCATACCTTCAACTTGTGTGTAGCCTTGGGCGACGAGACATGCTTTGTTGCGAACCACTTGTCCATCTTCATCTTGCTTGTTGCGAAACACCCATTTGGTACCAATGATGTTGTGGTTGTTGTCGGGCTTCTCGACCAATGTCCACACTTGATTTCTCTCAAAGTTGTGTAGCTCTTCATGCATAGCGTTTATCCAATCCGGATCCTCCAATGATTCTTCAACCTTCATAGGTTCAATGCTAGAGATGAATGAGTAATGTTCACAAAAGTTAGCTAAACGAGTTTTAGAGCGAGTGATTCTCCCGGTTTGGATATCATTGTATATTTGCTCGACGGAATGATCTTTGGCAATTCTTGCTCGAACTCGTGAAAGCTTTTGCTTGGGTCGGGGTGGAACATCCTCTTCATGTTGTGCTTCTTCTTGGCCTTCTTCATTGTTGACGTTGTCGTTCTCTTGTCGTGGTGGAGAAGGAGGTTGTTGATGTTCATCTTGGTGCACTTCCTCGTTTTCTTCATCTTGGGGTGTCCCACTTGTGGATGCTTCCGTATCAACTCTTGGTTCACCTTGTCGTGAGGTAGAAGCTTCCACTTGGACGGACGAGGTACTCTCCTTCACTTCCATTAGACGAATCTTGCCAATGGACAAGTCTTGAATTGCTTCCGAAGGGTCTTTGTCTCCTACATCAATTGGCAATTGCTCTACTTGCGAGCCGTTAGATTCATCAAACTTCACATCTACCGTCTCTTCAACCTTTCGGGTGAAATTGTTGTAGACACGGTAAGTGTGAGAGTTTGAGCCATAACCAAGTAGGAAACCTTCATGAGATTTAGGAGCAAATTTAGAACGACGATGCTTATCAAGAATGTAGCACTTTGAGCCGAATACTCGAAAGTATCCAACTTGGGGTTTGTTACCGGTGAGGAGCTCGTATGCCGTCTTGCCGAATAGCTTGTGAAGATACAAGCGATTTGTTGCATGACAAGCTGTCTCAACCGCTTCCGCCCAAAAGTGCTTTGGCGTTTTGTACTCATCAAGCATCGTTCTTGCCATCTCGATAAGAGTCCGGTTCTTCCTTTCAACAACTCCATTTTGTTTAGGTGTGTACGTAGCCGAGAACTCGTGTGAAATGTTGGGGAACGTAGCAGAAATTCAAAATTTTCCTACGTGTCACCAAGATCTATCTATGGAGAAACCAACAACGAGGGGAAGGAGAGTGCATCTACATACCCTTGTAGATCGCTAAGCGGAAGCGTTCAAGTGAACGGGGTTGATGGAGTCGTACTCGTCGTGATCCAAATCACCGATGATCCTAGTGCCGAACGGACGGCACCTCCGCGTTCAACACACGTACAGCCCGATGACGTCTCCCACGCCTTGATCCAGCAAGGAGAGAGGGAGAGGTTGAGGAAGACTCCATCCAGCAGCAGCACAACGGCGTGGTGGTGGTGGAGGAGCGTGGCAATCCTGCAGGGCTTCGCCAAGCACCACGGGAGAGGAGAAGAACTTGGGAGAGAGGGAGGGGCTGCACCAAAGGCAAAAGGTATGTCTCAAGAGGCCCTCTACCCCCACTATATATATAGGGATCCCAAGGGGGGGTGCGCCAGCCCTAGGAGATCCAATCTCCTAGGGGGTGGCGGCCAGGGGAGGTTTCCCTCCCCCCAAGGCACCTAGGAGGTGCCTTCCCTCCTTGGGACTCTTCCTTAGGGTTCCCCCTTCACCCTAGGCGCATGGGCCATAAGGGAAGTGGCGCCCCAGCCCACTTTGGGCTGGATCCCTTCCCACTTCAGCCCATGGGACCCTCCGGGATGGGTGGCCCCACCCGGTGGGCCCCCGGGACCCCTCCGGTGGTTCCGATACAATACCGATGACCCCGAAAGTTGTCCCGATGGCCGAAATAGGACTTCCTATATATAAATCTTTACCTCTGGACCATTCCGGAACTCCTCGTGACGTCCGGGATCTCATCCGGGACTCCGAACAACATTCGGTAACCACATACAAGCTTCCTTTATAACCCTAGCGTCATCGAACCTTAAGTGTGTAGACCCTACGGGTTCGGGAGACATGCAGACATGACCGAGATGTTCTCCGGTTAATAACCAACAGCGGGATCTGGATACCCATGTTGGCTCCCACATGTTCCACGATGATCTCATCGGATGAACCATGATGTCAAGGACTTAATCAATCCCGTATACAATTCCCTTTGTCTATCGGTACGATACTTGCCCGAGATTCGATCGTCGGTATTCCGATACCTTGTTCAATATCGTTACCGGCAAGTCTCTTTTACTCGTTCCGCAACACATCATCCCGTGATCAACTCCTTGATCACATTGTGCACATGATGATGTCCTACCGAGTGGGCCCAGAGATACCTCTCCGTTTACACGGAGTGACAAATCCCAGTCTCGATTCGTGCCACCCAACAGACACTTTCGGAGATACCTGTAGTGTACCTTTATAGCCACCCAGTTACGTTGTGACGTTTGGCACACCCAAAGCATTCCTACGGTATCCGGGAGTTGCACAATCTCATGGTCTAAGGAAATGATACTTGAGATTATAAAAGCTTTAGCATACGAACTACATGATCTTGTGCTAGGCTTAGGATTGGGTCTTGTCCATCACATCATTCTCCTAATAATGTGATCCCGTTATCAATGACATCCAATGTCCATGGTCAGGAAACCGTAACCATCTATTGATCAACGAGCTAGTCAACTAGAGGCTTACTAGGGACATGGTGTTGTCTATGTATCCACACATGTATCTGAGTTTCCTATCAATACAATTCTAGCATGGATAATAAACGATTATCATGAACAAGGAAATATAATAATAATCAATTTATTATTGCCTCTAGGGCATATTTCCAACAGTCTCCCACTTGCACTAGAGTCAATAATCTAGTTCACGTCGATATGTGATTAACACTCAAGGTCACATCCCTATGTGACTAACACCCAAGAGTTCTGGGTTTGATCATGTTATGCTTGTGAGAGATGTTATAGTCAACGGGTCTGAACCTTTCAGATCCGTGTGTGCTTTACAAATATCTATGTCATCTCCTAGATGCAGTTACCACGCTCTATTTGGAGCTATTCCAAATAATTGTTCTACTATACGAATCCAATTTACTACTCAGAATAATCTGGATTAGTGTCAAAGTTTGCATCGGCGTAACCCTTTACGACGAACTCTTTTACCACCTCCATAATCGAGAAAATTCCTTAGTCCACTAGTTACTAAGGATAACTTTGACCGTTGTCCTGTGATCCATTTCTAGATCACACTTGTACCCCTTGACTGACTCATGGTTTGGCACACTTCAGGTGCGGTACACAACATAGCATACTTTAGAGCCTACGACTAAAGCATAGGGGACGACCTTCGTCCTTTCTCTCTATTCTGCCGTGGTCATGTCTTGAGTCTTGCTCAATACTCACACCTTGTAACACAGCCGAGAACTCCTTCTTTGCTGATCTATTTTGAACTCCTTCAAAATCTTGTCATGGTATGCGTTCGTTTGAAAGTACTATTAAGCGATTTTGATCTATCCTTATAGATCTTGATGCTCAATGTTCAAGTAGCTTAATCCAGGTTTTCCATTGAAAAACACTTTTCAAATAACCCTATATGCTTTCCAGAAATTCTACATCATTTCTGATCAACAATATGTCAACAACATATACTCATCAGAAATTCTATAGTGCTCCCACTCACTTCTTTGGAAATACAAGTTTCTCATAAACTTTGTATAAACCCAAATCTTTGATCATCTCATCAAAATGTACATTCCAACTCCGAGATGCTTACTCCAGTCCTTAGAAGGATTGCTAGAGCTTTGCATACTTGTTAGCATCTTTCAGGATTGACAAAAGTCTTCTGGTTGTATCACATACAACCTTTCCTCAAGAAAATCGTCGAGGAAACAATGTTCTGACATCCTATCTGCATAATTTCATAAATAATGCAGTAATCGCTAACATAATTCAAACAGACTTTTAGCATCGCTACGGGTGAGAAAGTCTCATCGTAGTCAACTCCTTGAACTTGTCGGAAAACATTTTAATGACAAGTCGAGCTTTCTTAATGGTGGCGTTTACCATCATTGTCCGTCTTCCTTTTAAAATCCATATGTACCTAACAGTCTTACGACCATCAAGTAGTTCTTCGAAAGTCTACACTTTGTTTTCATATATGGATCCTCTCTCGGATTATATGGCCTCGAGCCATTCATCGGAATTCGGGCCCACCATCGCTTCTCCATAGCTCGTAGGTTCATTGTTGTCTAGCAACATGTCTTCCAAGACAGGATTACGTACCACTCTGAAGTAGTACGCATCCTTGTCATCCTACGAGGTTTGGGAGTGACTTGATCCGAAGTCTCATGATCACTATCATAAGCTTCCACTTCAATTGGTGTAGGTGCCATAGGAACAATTCCTGTGCCTTGCTACACACTAGTTGAAGTGACGGTTCAACAACCTCATCAAGTCTCCACCATCCTCCCACTCAATTCTTTCGAGAGAAACTTTTCCTCGAGAAAGGACCCGATTTCAGAAACAATCCCTATTGCTTTCGGATCTGAGACAGGAGGTATACCCAACTGTTTTGGGTGTCCTATGAAGATGCATTTGTCCGCTTTGGGTTTGAGCTTATCAGCCTGAAACTTTTTCATATAAGCGTCGCAGCCCCAAACTTTTAAGAAACGACAGCTCAGGTTTCTCCAAACCATAGTTCAAACGGCTTCGTCTCAACGGAATTACGTGGTGCCCTATTAAAGTGAGTGTGGTTGTCTCTAATGCCTAACCCATGAACGATAGTGGTAATTTGATAAGAGACATCATGGTATGCATCATATCCAATAGGGTGCAGTTATGATGTTCGGACACACCATCACACTATGGTGTTCCAGGCGGTACTAGTCGTGAAACAATTTCCACAATGTCTCAATTGTGTACCAAACTCGCAACTCAGATATTCATCTCTATGATCATATCATAGATATTTTATCCTCTTGTCACGACGATATTCAACTTCACTCTGAAATTACTTGAACCATTCAATAATTCAGACTTGTGTTTCATCAAGTAAATATGCTCAGTATCTACTCAAATCATCTGTGAAGTAAGAGCATAACGATATCCACTGCGTGCCTCAGCACTCATTGGACTGCACACATCAAAATGTGTTACTTCCAACAAGTTGCTTTCTTGTTCCAATTTACTGAAACCGAAGCTTCCAGTCATCTTTCCCATGTGGTATGATTTGCATGTCTCAAGCGATTCAAAATCAAGTGAGTCCAAACGGTCCATCTGCATGGAGTTTCTTCATGCGTACATACCAACAGACACGGTTCACATGTCTCAATCTTTTCAGAAATGAGTGAGTCCAAAGATCCATCAACATGGAGCTTCTTCATGCGTTTTATACCAATATGACTTACCTGGCAGTGCCACAAGTAGGTGGTACTATCATTACTATCTTATATCTTTTGGCATGAACATGTGTATCACTATGATCGAGATTCAATAAACCATTCATTTTAGGTGCAAGACTATTGCAGGTATTATTCAAATAAATAGAGTAACCATTATTATCCTTAAATGAATAACCGTATTGTGATAGACATAATCCAATCTATGCTCAACGCAAACACCAAATAACAATTATTTAGGTTTAACACCAATCTCATTGGTAGAGGGAGCGTGCGATGCTTGATTACATCAACCTTGGAAACACTTCCAACACATCTTGTCAGCTCACCTTTAGCTAGTCTCCGTTTATTCCGTAGCTTTTATTTCGAGTTACTAACACTTAGCAACCGAACCGGTATCTAATACCCTGATGCTACTAGGTGTACTAGTAAAGTACACATTCACATAATGTATATCCAATATACTTCTATCGACAGCCTTCTCATCTACCAAGTACCTAGGGTAATTCTGCTCCAGTGGCTGTTCCCCTTATTACAGAAGCACTCAGTCTCGGGTTTGGGTTCAACCTTGGGTTTCTCCACTAGAGCATCAGCTGATTTGCTGTTTCATGAAGTATCCCTTCTTGCCCTTGCCCTTCTTGAAACTAGTGGTTTCACTAACCATCAACAATTGATGCTCCTTCTTGATTTCTACTTTTGCGGTGTCAAACATCGCAAATATTTCAAGGATCATCATATCTATCCCTGATATGTTATAGTTCATTACGAAGCTCTAGCAGCTTGGTGGCAATGACTTTGGAGAAACATCACTATCTTATCTGGAAGATCAACTCCCACTCGATTCAAGTGATTGTTGTACTCAGAAAATCTGAGCACAAGCTCAACGATTGAGCTTTTCTCCCTTAGTTTGCAGGCCAAGAAAATCGTCGGAGGTCTTATACCTCTTGACGTGGGCACGAGCCTGAAATCCCAATTTCAGTCCTCGAAACATCTCATATGTTCCGCGACATTTCAAAAAGTCTTCGGTGCCTCAATTCTAAACCATTTATCATTACCGAACTATCATGTAGTCATCAAAACGTGTATGTCAGATGTTCGCAACATCCACAGACCACGTTCGAGGCCCAGCACACCAAGCGGTGCATTAAGGACATAAGCCTTCTATTGTCCGCATAATTGCTACTATTAACTTTCTATTATATTTTCTCTAGGAACATATCTAAAACAGTAGAACTAAAGCGCGAGCTTACGACATAATTTGCAAAGATCTTTTGACTATGTTCAGGATAATTAAGTTCATCTTATGAACTCCCACTCAGATAGCCATCCCTCTCGTCATCTAAGTGATTACATGATCCGAGTCAACTAGGCCGTGTCCGATCATCACGTGAGACGGACTAGTCATCATCGGTGAACATCTTCATGTTGATCGTATCTACCATACGACTCATGCTCGACCTTTCGGTCTCTTGTGTTCCGAGGCCATGTCTGCACATGCTAGGCTCGTCAAGTCAACCTAAGTGTTTCGCGTGTGTAAATCTGGCTTACACCCGTTGTATGTGAACGTAAGAATCTATCACACCCGATCATCACGTGGTGCTTCGAAACGACGAACTTTCGCAACGGTGCACAGTTAGGGGGAACACTTTCTTGAAATTTTAATGAGGGATCATCTTATTTACTACCGTCGTTCTAAGCAAATAAGATGCAAAAACATGATAAACATCACATGCAATCAAATAGTGACATGATATGGCCATCATCACTTTGCTCCTTTTGATCTCCATCTTCGGGGCTCCATGATCATCGTCGTCACCGGCATGACACCATGATCTCCATCATCATTATCTCCATCATCGTGTCTTGATGAAGTTGTCACGTCAACTATTACTTCTACTACTATGGCTAACGCTTTAGCAATAAAGTAAAGTAATTACATGACGTTTATGTTGACACGCAGGTCATAAATAAATTAAAGACAACTCCTATGGCTCCTGCCGGTTGTCATACTCATCGACATGCAAGTCGTGATTCCTATTACAAGAACATGATCATCTCATACATCACATATATCATACATCACATCCTTTGGCCATATCACATCACAAGGCATACCCTGCAAAAACAAGTTAGACGTCCTCTAATTGTTGTTTGCATGTTTTACGTGGCTGCTATGGGTTTCTAACAAGAACGTTTCTTACCTACGCAAAACCACAACGTGATATGTCAATTGCTATTTACCCTTCATAAGGACCCTTTTCATCGAATCTGATCCGACTAAAGTGGGAGAGACTGGCACCCGCTAGCCACCTTATGCAACTAGTGCATGTCAGTCGGTGGAACCTGTCTCACGTAAGTGTACGTGTAAGGTCGGTCCGGGCCGCTTCATCCCACAATGCCGCCGAATCAAGATTGACTAGTAACGGTAAGCATATTGAACAAAATCAACGCCCACAACTACTTTGTGTTCTACTCGTGCAAAGAATCTACGCAATAGACCTAGCTCATGATGCCACTGTTGGGGAACGTAGCAGAAATTCAAAATTTTCCTACGTGTCACCAAGATCTATCTATGGAGAAACCAGCAACGAGGGGAAGGAGAGTGCATCTACATACCCTTGTAGATCGCTAAGCGGAAGCGTTCAAGTGAACAGGGTTGATGGAGTCGTACTCGTCGTGATCCAAATCACCGATGATCCTAGTGCCGAACGGACGGCACCTCCGCGTTCAACACACGTACAGCCCGATGACGTCTCCCACGCCTTGATCCAGCAAGGAGAGAGGGAGAGGTTGAGGAAGACTCCATCTAGCAGCAGCACAACGGCGTGGTGGTGGTGGAGGAGCGTGGCAATCCTGCAGGGCTTCGCCAAGCACCACGGGAGAGGAGAAGAACTTGGAAGAGAGGGAGGGGCTGCACCAAAGGCAAAAGGTATGTCTCAAGAGGCCCTCTACCCCCACTATATATATAGGGATCCCAAGGGGGGGGGGTGCGCCAGCCCTAGGAGATCCAATCTCCTAGGGGGCGGCGGCCAGGGGGGAGATCCAATCTCCTAGGGGGCGGCGGCCAGGGGAGGTTTCCCTCCCCCCCAAGGCACCTAGGAGGTGCCTTCCCTCCTTGGGACTCTTCCTTAGGGTTCCCCCTTCACCCTAGGCGCATGGGCCATAAGGGAAGTGGCGCCCCAGCCCACTTTGGGCTGGATCCCTTCCCACTTCAGCCCATGGGACCCTCCGGGATGGGTGGCCCCACCCGGTGGGCCCCCGGGACCCCTCCGGTGGTCCCGATACAATACCGATGACCCCGAAACTTGTCCCGATGGCCGAAATAGGACTTCCTATATATAAATCTTTACCTCCGGACCATTCCGGAACTCCTCATGACGTCCAGGATCTCATCCGGGACTCCGAACAACATTCGGTAACCACATACAAGCTTCCTTTATAACCCTAGCGTCATCGAACCTTAAGTGTGTAGACCCTATGGGTTCGGGAGACATGCAGACATGACCGAGATGTTCTCCGGTCAATAACCAACAGCAGGATCTGGATACCCATGTTGGCTCCCACATGTTCCACGATGATCTCATCGGATGAACCACGATGTCAAGGACTTAATCAATCCCGTATACAATTCCCTTTGTCTATCGGTACGATACTTGCCCGAGATTCGATCGTCGGTATTCCGATACCTTGTTCAATCTCGTTACCGGCAAGTCTCTTTTACTCGTTCCGCAACACATCATCCCGTGATCAACTCCTTCATCACATTGTGCACATGATGATGTCCTACCGAGTGGGCCCAGAGATACCTCTCCGTTTACACGGAGTGACAAATCCCAGTCTCGATTCATGCCACCCAACAGACACTTTCGGAGATACCTGTAGTGTACCTTTATAGCCACCCAGTTACGTTCTGACGTTTGGCACACCCAAAGCATTCCTACGGTATCCGGGAGTTGCACAATCTCATGGTCTAAGGAAATGATACTTGACATTATAAAAGCTTTAGCATACGAACTACATGATCTTGTGCTAGGCTTAGGATTGGGTCTTGTCCATCACATCATTCTCCTAATGATGTGATCCCGTTATCAATGACATCCAATGTCCATGGTCAGGAAACCGTAACCATCTATTGATCAACGAGCTAGTCAACTAGAGGCTTACTAGGGACATGGTGTTGTCTATGTATCCACACATGTATCTGAGTTTCCTATCAATACAATTCTAGCATGGATAATAAACGATTATCATGAACAAGGAAATATAATAATAATCAATTTATTATTGCCTCTAGGGCATATTTCCAACATGAAATCCCTTCTTCGTCAAGAAAGGTGTGCACATTTGCATTCTTGAACTCCGTTCCGTTGTCGCTCCGAACCTTCTTGATCTTCACATCAAACTGATTTTGGGCCTTCCTAGCGAAGTTTTTGAAGATCTTCTGGACCTGCGATTTGTCATCAAGAAAGAACACCCACGTAAATCTTGAAAAATCATCAACTATGACTAGACCAAATGAGTTACCACCGAGACTCTTGTAGGCATTTGGACCAAAGAGATCCATGTGAAGTAGCTCGAGTGGTCTTCTTGTGGTCATGATGTTCTTCGCGCGGTGACTTCCTCCAACTTGTTTTCCTGCTTGACAAGCACTACAAAGTCTATCCTTGTCAAATATGACATCTTTTATTCCAAGGAGATGATCACCTTTAATAAGCTTATCAAGATTTCGCATACCAACATGACCTAGTCTTCTATGCCACAACCAGCCTTTAGAAGATTTAGCAATTAAGCAAGTTTTAGGTTGAGCCTTTTTAGTGAAATCAACAATGTAAAGATCTCCTCTACGTATACCAGTAAAGATCATTTTATGATTGTCTCTACGAAACACTTGGCAATCTACTTCAATGGATAGGACATGGAAACTGAAATCAGCAAGTCTGGAAACTGAAAGTAAATTGTATCCAAGGGATTCAAGAGCATGACATTTTGTATGGAGCTATCATGTGAGATGGCCACCTTACCAAGGCCAACCACCTTACCCTTTGAATTGTCACCAAAAGTGACATATTTTCGAGGGTCGTCGTTTTCAGCAAGCTCACGGAACATATCTTCATCTCTGGTCATATGATTAGTACATCCACTATCAAGGACCCATTCCTTTCCTCCAGCCATGTAGCCGCGAAGATTTGCCATAAGACCAAAATGCCTCATTGTATCATCAAGATCATAGTCACTATCATCATCTTCATCATAGTATCCATGTTCAACATCATCTTGTGATTGATCAATTCCTAGAGAGGGTAATTCATTAGATAAATGATCATCACAATGGTTACCTTTATGAATTCGAATAGCTTCGGATATGATATCTCTAATGATTCCAACATTTCCTTTAGCACGCAGGAGATTGGTAAGCTCAAATAGACAATCACCAAAGCTAGGATCACTAGAGTTCATCTTACTCAAGACAATAGACTTATGGAGAATTTCGTCTAAATTTTTCAAGGAATAATCTGGAAATCATTCCTCAAGAAATCTCCATATGGTGTAGGCACACTTGAGAGTAGGCAAACATCTAATCAAGTTTCTAGGCAAGCCTCTAATGATGAGATCAACAGTTCTAATATTGCGAATCATGTCAATATCTTCTTCGGGTGTGGGATGCAAGGGATCAATATGAGGTGCACAAGGGCTAGTAATGTACTTGTTCAAATGATATTCATTGAAAATCTCAAGCATTTCATTTTTCCACTCATGAAAGTATTCTCCATCAAGAATAGGCACTCTATGTCTAAGACTCCCCAAAGTAGACACATCCATCTTCCTCCAAAGGTATTTAAACCAAGGCAATGGAGACCAATGCTCTGATACCAATTGAAAGGATCGAGAAGAGGTGTCTAGAGGGGGGGTGATTAGACACTAAGTGCCAAAAGTTGCAGTTTTAATATTCTTAAGTTTAAGTGGAGTTTAAGCACAAGTTTAACAAACACAATACATATCAAGTAAACATGCAATGAGTATATGAGCAGCGGAAAGTAAAGCATGCAACTTGCAAGAATGTAAAGGGAAGGGTTTGGAGTATTCAAACGCAATTGGAGATACAGATGTTTTTGTCATGGTTCCGATAGGTGGTGCTATCGTACATCCACGTTGATGGAGACTTCAACCCACGGAGGGTAACGGTTGCGCGAGTCCACGAAGGGCTCCACCCACGAAGGGTCCACGAAGAAGCAACCTTGTCTATTCCATCACGGCCGTCGCCCACGAAGGACTTGCCTCACTAGCGGTAGATCTTCATGAAGTAGGCGATCTCCTTGCCCTTACAAAATCCTTGGTTCAACTCCACAATCTTGTTGGAGGCTCCCAAGTGACACCTAGCCAATCTAGGAGACACCACTCTCCAAGAAGTAACAAATGGTGTGTTGATGATGAACTCCTTGCTCTTGTGCTTCAAATGATAGTCTCCCCAACACTCAACTCTCTCTCTCACAGGATTTGGATTTGGTGGAAAGAAGATTTGAGTGGAAAGCAACTTGGGGAAGGCTAGAGATCAAGATTCATATGGTTGGAATGGAATATCTTGACCTCAACACATGAGTAGGTAGTTCTCTCTCAGAAAATGTGTATTGGAAGTGTAGGTATGTTCTGATGGCTCTCTCCACGAATGAAGAGTGGGTGGAGGGGTATATATAGCCTCCACACAAAATCTAACCGTTACACACAATTTGCCAAACTCGGTGGGACCGAATGGTTAAACTCGGTCGGACCAATTCAGCAAACCTAGTGACCGTTAGTATTTTCGGTGGGACTGAGATGCAACTCGGTAGGACCGATATGGTTAGGGTTAGGGCATAACGTAATCTCGGTGTGGACGATTACACAAACTCGGTGGGACCGATTTTGGTAATAAGCTAACCAGAGAGTTGTTCGGGTAAACTCGGTGGGACCGATTCGCTCATCTCGGTAAGACCGAAATGTTACGAAAGGGAAACAGAGAGTTTACATTGCAATCTCGGTGGGACCGATCGCTCATCTCGGTAAGACCGAAATGTTATGAAGGGAAACAAAGAGATTACAATCCCATCTCGGTGAGACCGAGATCCCTATCGGTGAGACCGATTTGCCTAGGGTTTGTGGCAGTGGCTATGACATCTGATACTCGGTGGCGCCGGATAGATATAATCGGTGGGGCCGAGTTTGAATTTTGGTTTAGGTCATATGTGGATGTGGGAAGGTAGTTGAGGGTTTTGGAGCATATCACTAAGCACTTTGAGCAAGCAAGCCATTAAGCAACACCTCATCCCCTCTTGATAGTATTGGCTTTTCCTATAGACTAAATGTGATCTTGGATCACTAAAATAGAAAATGTAGAGTCTTGATCTTGAAGCTTGAGCCAATCCTTTGTCCTTAGCATCTTGAAGGGGTTCCACATCCTCTAGTCCAAGCCACTCCATTGTTGAATTTATCTGAAACATACTAGGTAAAAGTGTTAGTCCAACAAGAGATATGTTGACATTAATTACCAAAACCACCCAGGGAGCACTTGTGCTTTCAATTTTCCTCCCCGGACAGATCTTTGTGTTCGGCAGCTTCGTACTGCGGGCCAACTCGCTTGGCCGTCTGGAGCAGATCGAGAGCTACGGCCCTGGCCATCAGGTCAGGTTCGAAAACTTGAACTATACTGCCGACATCCACGGAGACTTGATCTTCGACGAATTCGAACCCATGTCAGGTGTGCCGCACAATCATGACGAGCATGACTTAACTCTGCCATCGGACAGTGTTCAGGAGATCACACCTGCAACTACTCCGGCCCTCAATCCGAAACAAATTGTGCCATCTGAGGACGGGTGGATAGACCCCGCCACGGAGGCCACACTCTCAATGGCGATAGAGCCGAATACTGACTTCACCTCCCACGAGAGCCGTGTTGCCGAACCATTGGATTTGTCCCCGGCCACGGGCTCTGAGCCGCTCGCATCCATGCCTATCGAATCCAATTGGGCACCGATCATGGAGTTTACCTCCGCAGATATCTTTCAGCACTCGCCTTTTGGCGATGTGCTAAATTCATTAAGGACTCTCTCCCTATTAGGAGAACCTTGGCCGAACTATGTCCGACTAGAATGGGATGCAGACGACGAAGAAATTAGCTCCCCACCCACCACCCACTTAATAGCCACTGTCAACGATTTAACCAACATGCTCGACTTCGACTCCGAAGACATCGGCGGTATGGACGACGATGCAGGAGACGAACAGGAACCACTGCCCACAGGGCGCTGGATCGCCACCTCATCATATGATATATACATGGTGGATACCCCCAAAGAAGGCAATGGCGATAAGACAGCGGAGGGGGACCCCTCCAAGAAGCAATCCAAGCACCGACGTCAGCGGCGCCGCTCTAAGTCCCGCCACAGCAAAAGCAGTGATGCCGGCACAAGAGACAATAATGCTCCGGATAGTGCCGAGGACGATGACAATCCCCTCCAGCCAGACCTAGAGCGGGAGGATGAACAAGCTAGCCCTCCGGAACAGTCAGCAGACGGAGAATTGGAGGATGACAATTATATGCCTCTCTCCAAAGACGAGGTGAGCCTCGGCGATGAAGAATTTATCGTGCCTGAGGATCCCGTCGAAAAGGAGCGCTTCAAGCGCCGGCTTATAGCCACAACAAACAGCCTAAAGAAAGGCAACAACAGCTTCGAGCTGATCAGGATCTGCTAGCAGACAGATGGACTGAAGTCCTTGCGGCCGAGGAATACG
Organism: Aegilops umbellulata; assembly: GCA_032464435.1. Taxonomy (NCBI): domain Eukaryota; kingdom Viridiplantae; phylum Streptophyta; class Magnoliopsida; order Poales; family Poaceae; genus Aegilops; species Aegilops umbellulata. The sequence goes on along the minus strand of CP136056.1, from coordinate 342,444,786 downwards.
AACTCGAACGCCCAACCAAGAGTTATCCAAAACGCAGGTTGCTACCCCAACTCGAGGAGGAAGCATTAAAACCTACATCACCAGCGTATGATGCGGCTGATCGGCCACCCCGTGGCCGAGACAGAGAGGCATATCAGCCCGAAGTCCAGCCTGCACCCCGCCGCCACTCAAACAAAATTACCAAGGCCCGGGGCAACACGCGGGACCTGCGAGACATATTGGAAAACAAAGCAAAATATGCAAGATCAATCTACGGATCACGGAGGCGCACCCCAACGCGGGACGATGACCGTCACGCCGGATATACTAAAAGCAAATGTGGCCGAGCCGAATACAGCAGACAAGACTCGTACGAACTGCGTCGTGATATAGCCCGACACAGAGGTGCCGCACACCCCCTATGCTTCACCGATGAAGTAATAGATCATGAATTCCCAAAGGGTTTTAAACCCGTAAATATTGAATCATATGATGGTACAACAAACCCCGCGGTATGGATCGAGGATTTCCTCCTTCACATCCACATGGCTCACGGTGATGATCTACATGCCATCAAGTACCTCCCACTAAAACTCAAAGGACCAGCTCGGCATTGGCTGAATAGCTTGCCAGCTGACTCCATTGGTAGTTGGGAGTATTTGGAAAATGCATTCCTTGACAACTTCTAGGGCACTTATGTGCGGCCACCAGATGCTGATGACTTGAGCCATATAATTCAGCAGCCAGGGGAATCGGCCAGGAAATTCTGGACCAGGTTCCTAACTAAGAAAAACCAAATTGTCGACTATACGGATGCAGAGGCCTTAGCGGCATTTAAGCATAACATCCGTGACGAGTGGCTCGCCCGACACCTCGGCCAGGAGAAGCCTAAGACCATGGCAGCCCTCACGACACTCATGACCCACTTTTGCGCGGGCGAGGACAGCTGGCTGGCTCGCAGCAAGAACACATCAAGGAATCCTGGCACTTCAGATACCAAAGATACTAACTACAAACCACGTCGTAACATACACAAGCGCCGCAACAACGGCGACAACGCCGAAGATACGGCAGTCAATGCCGGATTCAGTGGCTCTAAATCCGGTCAGCGGAAAAAGCCATTCAAAAGAAGTACTCCGGGCCCATCCAGTTTGGACCGCATACTCGATCGCTTGTGTCAAATTCACGACACCCCCGATAAGCCAGCCAATCACACCAACAGAGAATGCTGGGTGTTCAAGCAGGCCGGCAAGTTGAATGCCGAAAACAAGGACATGGGGCTGCATAGCAACGACAACGAGGAGCCCCGGCCGCCGAACACGGGAGGACAGAAGAGGTTCCCCCCACAAGTGAAAACGGTGAACATGATATACGCAACCCACATTCCCAAGAGGGAATGGAAGCGTGCACTAAGGGACGTCTATGCGATGGAGCCAGTCGCCCCAAAGTTCAACCCATGGTCCTCTTGTCCGATCACCTTCGATCGCAGGGACCACCCCACTAGTATCCTTCATGGCGGATCTGCCTCATTGGTCCTCGACCCCATCATTGACGGATTTCACCTCACTCGAGTCCTTATGGACGGTGGCAGCAGCCTGAACCTGCTCTATCAGGATACATTGCAAAAAATGGGTATAGACCCCTCGAGGATCAAACCCACTAAAACCACCTTTAAAGGCGTCATCCCAGGTGTAGAGGCCCATTGCACGGGCTCAATCACACTGGAAGTGGTCTTCAGATCCTCGGACAACTTCCGAAGCGAGGAGTTAATCTTCGATATCGTCCCGTTCCGCAGTGGCTATCACGCACTGCTCGGGCGAACCACATTCGCAAGATTCAATGCGGTACCGCATTATGCATACCTCAAGCTCAAAATGCTAGGGCCTCGGGGGGTTATAACAGTCAAGGGAAACACAGAACGCTCGCTTCGCATGGAGGAGCACACTGCGGCCCTCGCAGTAGAAGCACAAAGCAACCTTTTAAGGCAAACCGCCAATTCGGCGATAAAACCCCCGAACACCTTCAAGCGAGTCCGGAGTAACCTGCAACAGGATCGCCTGGCACGCTCAGAGCTCGCCTAGCAATTCAGCCTCCGTTCTAGTCCTAGTCAAGTGGTGAAATTCATGCCACGCGTACATAACTACGCATTAAAAATACCATGGGCATAGGCGGAGGCACCACTACGGCACGTCCCACAATGCGGCTCAACCACCCCAGGGGCTGTATACCTTCATAATTTTCTCTCTTTCAGGACCTTACTCTCTAGAAGCCCTTTTCGGCAGTCTGATTGCTGAACGCATTACAAAAGGAAATACCAAGGGGACAAGAAGCCAAGAAGTACAAGGGAATCCCTAGGCGGTCTCTGATAACGATCAAAATACCTGTTTTAAATACCCATACGCAGCTTGCACTTGGATAGGACATGTCAAATAGTCCCATTTTCTGCTTATTGCACTACTTGTATCCGTACGCTTCGACGTACTATTTAATAACAATGTGTAGCATTAGCCTATTATTGCATTACCCTTTCCTTTTTTCCTCTCTTGTCTGCTTAATTACGACAGATTGCACCCATACATTCTAGTACGACTAGTATGCCAAGGGCTTCAGCATACCCCATAATACGGCGTGAGAAGTCCGAACACTTTCGACAGTGCGGCACCCCGAACTTATACCATTATATGCATCAGCTCCGAATCATGTCTTGGGTCAATAGTTGGGCTTGCCCAGCTCCCATGTTTTGGTACCTTACGTTCCGCAATATCGGCTAAGGTAGCGCTGGGAGAACTACTGCGATTGTGTCCCGGTTCTTCCGGACGAGCACCTCAGTAGAGAAAGTTGAAAATTGACTGTCATGATAAGGCGAGAGCTGGTCGCTGTTCGAGAGGTCTCAAGTCCTTAAAGACTTTTTCCGCTTTGGGCGAGGAGTCGGCCTTGCCCGACTTAGGCGTATATAGCGGCCCAAATTCGACCTTCCCAATACTAGGGGCTTCGTCAAAATTTAAAATTGTAGACTTCTATGGCTAAGTGAGGGTGATAAAGCTTTATAGTCCGATTGCCTGGTTCATTGTGCTGAACACCTCCTTCGAAGGACCCAAAATTGGGATAAAGAGTGTTTAGGTTTATCCCGAACACCGCAGTACTAGTTACATGGGGGCAGAAGCCGACGACTGGCCAACCCTCAGATTTCATAAATGGCCACACAGAAGGTAATATTTTAAATTAACAAGAGTTGCATAGCGCAAATGAACTCGTTTCACATTACAGGATCAAATGAGTACATTCATTCTAATATTACATCCTTAGAACACTCCTCCGCCACAAGGCGGGAACCCTTCAGGACACTGTCATAATACATTTCGGGGTGACGATGCTCCTTGCCTTCCGGCGGCCCCTCCTTCACCGGCTTTACGGCGTCCAGCTTCGCCCAGTGCACCTTCGCCCGGGCAAAAGCCCTGCGCGCACCCTCGATGCAGACGGACCGCTTTATGACTTCAAGCCGTGGGCAGGCATTCACAAACCGCCTCACCAGACCGAAGTAGCTGTCAGGCAGGGGATCACTAGGCCACATCCGGGCTATAAGACTCTTCATGGCCTGTTCGGCCGCCTTGTGGAGCTCGACCAGTTGCTTCAGCTAGTCGCTCAAGTGCATTGGGCGTTCGGTCCCAGTATACTGAGACCAGAACAACTTCTTCGTCGAGATCCCCTCCTCAGCCCGGTAGAACTCCGCGGCATCCAACACACTGCAGGGAAGATCTGCGAACGCTCCTGGAGAGCTCCGAACTCGGGTAAGTAAAAGGAAAGTTTCCTTCACATGCTTGCTTTGCATAATGAATGCCTTACCCGCTGCTATCTTCTTAACCGCCTCAATTTCCTGGAGGGCCTTCTGGGCTTCGGCCTTGGCGTTTTGTGCGCTTTCGAGGGCCTTCACAAGCTCGGACTCTCGCGTCTTCGAGTCAATCTCCAAGGACTCGTGTTTTCTGGTGAGAGCCTGGAGCTCTTGCGGCACCTCGCCCACCCGGGCTTCTTGCTTTTCTCGCTCGATGTGCTCCTTGGCCGCTTTGTCTTCGGCCTCGGATAGAGCCTTCTTCAGGGTCGCCACTTCAGTCATGGCCCTTGGCAAATTCATGATGATCCTATTATTTTACACCCAAATTTCTTTTTAATGTACAAACAGGGTATGACTTACCTTTGTTCTCTTCAAGCTACCTCTTGGTAAGGCCGAGCTCTTCCTTGGACCGCTCAAGGTCCTGCTTCAGCGCAGCGACCTCCGCAGTACATGCGGCAACGGCTAGCAGTGAAGCCTGCATATGCACATATACATATTCTGATTAGACTCTTGAAGTCATTATTTGATCCTCTATTCGGCCTTTCTTCGCGAACGCCAAACAGAGTATCAGGGGCTACTATCCATGCGGTAATATTTTCTTATAATTTAATTACTTACTTGAAAGCCTGTTAGGAGGCTGGCACAGGCTTCAGTCAGTCCACTTTTGGCGGACTGAACCTTCTCAATCACCGCACTCATGATAGTGCGGCGCTCTTCATCGATAGAAGCGCCGTGAAGCGCTTCCAGCAAGTTGTCCGGTGCCTCTGGATGGACAGAGGTCACCGGCACAGACGGCTTACCCCTCTTGGCGAGGGGTCGCCCGACAGAGTCCGGAACCACTGGAGGTTTCGGCGCAGTATTCGGACGAGGGCCGAATTTCCTGCCCTGCCATCGGAGCCCATGGGAGTCTTGCTCCCCTTGCGCCTAGTGTCCGGAATATCACCTCGAGGCGCCTCCAGGACTACCTCCCCTCGGCTCGGTGCCCTTTGAGACAACACCTCGACGTTGTCTGTAAGGCGAGGGGTGGAGGCGGTCGGAAGTGAATCGCTATCCATATCCGACGGGTCCAAAGAACCATCCGATGAAGATACGTCGATATGGGCTCGGGATGGACTGCATAATCATGTTCGGTGTGATGAGAGGCAGTACAATAAAACATACCATGAATTACTATGGTACCCGGATACTTACGACTTCGCCAGGGGCTTGTCCCTGGGCAACCACTCATCGTCTCTATAGGCGGCCGTCGTGGGGCTGTCCGGAAGGAGGGTCCTTCCCTTCTTGGACCCTTTGGCCTCCCCGGATGGGGCGACCTTCCTTTTCTTGTCTCCCTTGGCTGGGGGGGGGGGAGAACTTTCCTCTTCCTCCTCCTCATTTTCGTGGGAGGAGTGCGCCTCGGAGTTTTCGGACGATGAGTCCGATATAACCTTGCGCCGGAGACCCTTCTGGGTCCCCGTGGCCTTCTTCTTGGCCTTCTTCACCGGCACCTCATAAGGCATCTCCATTAGGAGAGCATCTGCTGGATCTTCAGGCGGGGGGCTAGGCAATCGATCTGCTCTGCTGTCTCTACCCAGTCCTGTTAAAGGGTGTGGAGGCTTAAATCCTGCACATGGTTAAACTAGGGAAAACAAACATCTTATGAGATATAAAAGACTTACCGGATTGGCGGGGCGCTTTGCACAGAGTCCGCGATCCTCGGTAAGGGGAGGAGGTACCTCGGCGCCCTTGAATAGCACCTTCCAGACGTCCTTGTGCGTCGTGTCGAAGAGCTCTCGCAGCGTCTGATGCTTGGCCGGGTCGAACTCCCACAAGTTGAATGCCCGTGTTTGACACGGGAGGATCCGACGGAAGAGCGTGACTTGGACCACATTGACGAGCTTGCTTTTCTTGCTCATCATGTTTTTGATGCATGTATGGAGTCCGGTCAGCTCTACCGAGGAACCCCAGGACAGGCCCTTCTCTTTCCAGGAGGTGAGCCGCATGGGGATTCCGGATCGAAATTCGGGGGCTGCCACCCAGTTGGTGTCACGCGGCTCGATGATGTAGAACCACCCCGATTGCCACCCCTTTATGGTCTCCACATAGGAGCCTTCGAGCCAGGTGACGTTAGGCATTTTGCCCACCATGGCGCCTCCGCACTCCGCTTGCTGGCCGACCACCGCCTTCGGCTTAACATTGAAGGTCTTCAGCCATAGGCCGAAGTGGGGCTTGATGCGGAGGAAGGCCTCGCACACGACGATAAACGCCGAGATGTTGAGGATGAAATTGGGGGCCAGATCATGAAAATCCAGCCCGTAATAGAACATGAGCCCGCGGACAAACGGGTGGAGGGGAAATCCCAGCCCGTGGACGAAGTGGGTGAGAAAAACCACCCTCTCATGGGGTTCTGGAGAAGGGATGATCTGCCCCGCATCTGGCAGCCGGTGTGCTATGTCCGCAGCCAGATATCTGGCTCCCCGTAGCTTTGTGATGTTCTACTCCATGACGGAGGGTATTACCCATATCTGGCTCCCCGTAGCTTTGTGATCTACTCTTGCACTACACATATCATCAATATTAATCAAGTAGGAGTAGGGTATTACCTCCATCAAGAGGGCTCGAACCTGGGTAAAAACATCGTGTCCCTTGTCTCCTGTTATCATCCGGCCTTGACGCACAGTTCGGGACCCCCTACCCGAGATCCGCCGGTTTTGACACCGACATTGGTGCTTTCATTGAGAGTTCCTCTGTGTCGTCGCCTTTAGGCCCGATGGATCCTCTGATCATCAACAACGATGAGGTCCAGGGTGAGACTTTTCTCCCCGGACAGATCTTCGTTTTCGGCGGCTTCGCTCTGCGGGCCAATTCGCTTGGTCATCTGGAGCAGATCGAAAGCTACGCCCCTGGCCATCAAGTCAGGTTTGGAAGCTTGGACTACATGACTGATATCCGCGGAGACTTGATCTTCGATGGGTTCGAGCCACAGCCAAGTGCGCCGCACTATCTCGAGGGGCATGATCTAGCTCTGCCTCCGAACAGTGTCCTGGAGGCCGCATACGCGCCGATTCCGACCCTTAACTCGGAGCCCGTTGCGCCAATCGAGGATGAACGGTTGGACGTCACCTCGGGGGCTGCGATCTCAAAGGCAACCGTGCCGAACGCCAGCTCCGCACTCCGCATGACCCGTGACTCCGAGGGTCCGGACTCTTATCCGGACTCCGAACCCCCCGTGCCCCTACCAATCGAATCCGATTGGGCACCTATAATGGAGTTCACGGCCATGGACATCTTTCAACACTCGCCTCTTGGCGACATCTTGAACTCTCTCAAGTCTCTCTCTTTATCACGAGAGCGCTGGCCGGATTACGGTCAGCAAGGATGGGATACGGACGATGAAGAAATTCAAAGCCCACCCACCACCCACTTTGTAGCCACCATCGACAACCTTAACGACGTGCTCAACTTCGACTCTGCAGATATCGACAGCATAGATGATGATGCAGGAGACACCGATGAACCAACTCTCATAGGGCATTGGAAAGCCACCACACCTCACGAAGTGTACATGGTGGACACCCCTAAAGGAAATGACAACGAGGAAAAAGGGGATGGAACGGGAGATAGACCCCCCGGAAAACAATCAAAGCGTCGGCATAAACGCTGACCCAAGCCCCGCCTCGATAAAAACCCAGCCATAGAGAAGGACAAGCCGGTAGACGACGAGCAGGCCTTGGACCAGCCGTCCGAACAGGGCAACACGGATTGAGAAACCGAAACTCCCTCCTCCGGCGAAAACGGCATTCCGGACAACCTTACGCCGGATAAATCCATGGAGAAGAAGAGTCTTCACAAGAGGCTCGTTGCAACTGCACGCAGCCTGAAAAAGTAGAAGCGGAAGCTAAAGACAGCGGAAGATTCACTCCGTATTAGATGGAATAAAGTAATAAACACCGCAGATAAATACAGCGACGATCGCCGTACTAAAAGCTATCCAAAGAGAAAGCTACTGCCCGAATTCGACGAAGAGGCCCTAGAGCCCTCGCATTCAAAAAATAAGAAAGCCATACGGTCGGATAGACGACCCCATAAGGCGGCAAGTGGCACCGTAGTTAAATCGGTATGCGACCCACCTAAGGATTCGCATCATGGCCCAGCCAGGTCCATTTACGGGCCAAGAAAGCAAGCTCTTGTAAGCAATGCAAAAAAGCCATCATCAGAATCTGGCACACCCAAATACAGGGGCGCCGCACATCCCCTATGTTTCACCGATGAGGTTCTGGACCACGAATTTACCGAAGGATTGAAACCCGTCAACATAGAGGCATATGATGGAACGACAGACCCCGGAGTCTGGATTGAGGACTACATCCTCCACATACATATGGCTAGAGGAGATGATCTCCACGCCATTAAATATTTACCCCTTAAGCTTAAAGGGCCAGCCCGGCACTGGCTTAAAATCCTCCCCGAAAACACAATCGGAAGTTGGGAAGAGCTCGAGGATGCTTTCTGAGCAAATTTTCAAGGGACCTATGTCCGCCCTCCGGATGCAGACGATCTTAGTCACATAACTCAACAGCCCGGAGAATCAGCTCGACAGTTCTGGAATAGATTCCTCACTGAAAAGAATCAGATAGCCGAATGTCCGGACGCCGAAGCCCTAGCAGCTTTCAGGCATAATGTCCGAGACGAATGGCTCGCCAGACACCTCGTCCAGGAAAAGCCAAGAACAATGGCCGCACTCAAAAGCCTCATGACCCGCTTTTGCGCAGGAGAGGACAGCTGGTTGGCAAGATGCAGCCCCAGCGACCCAAGTACATCCGAAACTAGGGATGAAAATGGAAAACCGCGACGCAACAAGGATCGTCGCCGAATTAAAGAAAAAAGTCCGAAGAGCAAGGCAGTCAATGCCAGATTCAAAAGCTCGCGACAAAATCAGACATAACCACCCCTCCAGGATAATAGGGATGATCCGTCCAACTTAAATAGAATCCTGGACAGGATATGTCAGATACACAGTACTCCGGGGAAGCCTGCTAACCATACCCACAGAGATTGTTGGGTTTTCAAACAATCCGGCAGACTCAATGCCGAACACAAGGGGCTCGACACACCAAGCGAAGACGAGGACGAACCCCAGAGGCAGAGTACCAGGAAACAAAAGAACTTCCCACAAGAAGTAAAAACAGTGAACTTACTTCACGTAACAAAGCGTGTGGCACCCATAAAGGTACGCACAATACGACCTATCCCCAAGAGGTCCCGCCACTGGTTATTAAAACCAATCACCTTCGATCAGCTAGACTATTCTAGAAATATCAAGAACACAGGCTGGACCGCCTTGATACTCGATCTGATAATTGGCGGATTCCAGTTTACAAATGTCCTTATGGATGGCGGTAGTGGACTAAACCTGATATATCAGGATACAATCAATCACATGGGGATAAACCCAGCAAGAATCCGCCGCAGCAAAACCTCCTTTCAAGGGGTAGCACCTGGTCCGGACACCCATTGTATGGGTTTTCTCCGGCTCGAAGTTATATTCGGCTCTGCCGATAACTTCCGTCGCGAAAAGCTGACCTTCCATGTCGTCCCGTTCTCAAGTCGCTATCAAGCACTACTGGGACGCGAAGCTTTCGCTCGCTTTAACGCAATACCGCATTATGCATCTCTCACGCTTAAGATGCCCGGTCCACGAGGCATCATATCTTTGAAGGGGAAGCATTACAGTGCGCCTCCCCCAAGTGGAGGACTGTGCGGCCGCTTAGACAGCCGCACAATAAAATGGCCTCACCAGCCAAAAGACTTTTCGATATAGGTCATTAAAGGCCACGAACGCGGAATAGACGAGTTCGGTACAAATCAATCATTAACGCAGGCTTAGAGGCCATATACCCCCGTACTAGGGGCTACGCGCAGAGACAATAAAGCACAATTTTATATTTTACTTTATACTTCATTTATTTTAAAAACCTTTTGTTCGGCACGACCCGTTTTCAATGGTGTTCCTCTCTTTTTCAGATGAACGTCGTGTGGCGCCCGTCTAGGATACGGCACAACGGAGACACAGGCACAAACGTGCAGTAGGGACCCATCATAAAGGATTCTTTTTAGATTAAGACCCTGCGTAACTCTTTTTTACTGTCTCTTGTTGCAACACATCCCCTGGTTTTTTCCCGATATAACCAAGGAGGAGACTGGCGTCTTGGCATGTGGCCACGTCAGAATTTTTCGCACGTACCTGGACACTAGGGGCTTTTTTAGCAAAGAGTGTTGTTTCGCCCGCACTCATAAAGACCGAACACCTTAGGGAGTGTTCGGCGTCGCGAGTTTTGGCATTATATGCATCAGCTCCGAATCATGTCTTTGGTCAAATGTTGGGTTGCCCGGCTCCTGAGTTCGGCTACCTTACGTTCCGCCCTATCGGCTAAGGTAGCACCAGGAGAACTACTGTGATTGTGCCTCGGTTCGGCCGGGCGAGCACCTCAGTAGAGAAAGCCGAAAACTGACTGTCATGATGTAGCATGAGACTGGTCAGCCACTCGATGACCTATTGGAATCTATCGGATTCCTTCGCTTTAACGAAGGGCCGTTTCCCGGTCAGGCACATACGCGCCCCGAACTCGGGCGAGCGCAGTCGCCACTAATGGGCTACCTAAATAGTCCCACTGTCAAGCTCCTATGGCTAAGTGAAAGTGTTAAAGCATTATAGTCCGGTTGCCTGGCCCCCTGCGCTATCACCTCCTTTGTAGGACCAAGACGTTGGGTTAAGTGTGAAAATGCGTCTTCTGCGAGCACCCCCGCACTATGTGCGTGGGGGTTGAAGCCAACGACTGCAATCTTTCAGATTATATATATATATTTTAAACGGCCGCACAGGAGGTGTTCACAATACTTGAAGGCACAAGTATAAAAAGGCCACTACAGTTTATCAAAATATTACTTCATCATTACATATGCTATAATAACATAGCATCCTTCGAGCATTGCGTCTCTATTACACGAGCGCCTTCAAGGACTTCCTGAAAATAGTGCTCGGAGGACACTCGGCTTTTATCCGAATCTCGAGACGCAATAACGGTGGTCTCCATATCTGCCCAGTATGTCTTGACACGGGCAAGAGCCATCCTTGCACCCTCTATACACGCCGACCTCTTCATTGCATTAATGCGCGGCACTACATCAAGGAATTGCTGCACCAAGCTGAAATAACTCCTCGGCTCCGACCTCCCCGGCCACAGATGACCCATGACGTACTTCATGGCAAGTCCGGATAACCTATTAAGTTCGGCCCATTGAGCCAAACGATCGTCCACTGCCAGTGGACGCTCTGGATTGTGAAATTGCGACCAGAACAGTTTTTCCACTTCACGATCTTTCAGATCTCGGAAGTGTTCGCTTGCATCAGCAGCACTCGCCGCCAAATCCAGATAGGTGTCCTCCACACTCCACATCCGGTCCAACGGAGAAAACTTCGGATCGCAAAATTTTCTCCGCAGCATGAAGGGCTTTCCAGCCGCAATCTGTTCGGCCTAACGTAGCTCCTCCTTCACAGCTCTCATCGCAGAGCGCGCGTCCTTGGCATCAGCAACGGCCTTCCCTAGGACCGCCTGTCTCGACTGATCTTCTTTCTCAAGAAGTCTGCAATGGTCTGCAGTGCTCTTTAAGTTTTCGGCCATACTGGCCATCTCTTCCTTGCTTCGGCAATGAGCAGCCTGTTCGGCTCTCAGCTCTTCAAAGGCCTTCTTGGCAGCCGTATCACTTTCCCTGGCTTGATCTTTAGCTCGGGCAAGTTCTGCCCTAAGACTCTCCACAGCGGCCGCGCCATCTGCGTCAAGCACACATCGTAAGACACTGGCATAAAACTCTTCTTACCTAATGCCGCCAAAGGAATCACATACCTTGAGCCTCATCCAACCGCTTGTTGACAAGCGCGATGTCGGCATCTGCCATGTCCAGTTGCCGCTTTAGTTCGGCAAAACCAGTAGTTCGGCTTGATTCCGGACACTCTGCAGCCTACATTAAAAGGCAACATTTTAGACCTGGGTTATGATCCTCCGCGTGCCGTCATTTCCTGACAACACGCAGAGTGTCAGGGGCTACTATCTACATAGGGCGCATCTTATTTACGCGCAACTGACAAAATTACACATTATCTAATGTACCTCAAAACCCGTCAGTAAACTCTCGACGGCCACACGCAATCCGCTCTCTGCGGACGAAAACCTTTCAATCACCGTGCCCATTAATGCACGGTGCTCCTCTGAAATAGAAGCTCGCCCTAGCAGAACCTTTAGCTCCTCCGACCGAGCACCAGACGGTGCCGGACTTGTCCCATGACCTCTTTCAAAGGCCGGACGTGGAGAACCTCGGGGGACCCCATAGTGATCTTCCGCCCCTGCCGGACTCGGAGAAACCCTCCGTGACGACACCTCAGGGTCGCCCGCCTCGTTGGGCGGTACAGCAGAAGGAGGCGTCCCGCTCTCCATCATCTCCGGAAGAAGATCCCCCGAAGACGAGCTCTGTTGAGAAGGGCTAAGGTCCGAACTACAAGGTAAAAATTCGGTTAAAACTTCTCAGATATAAATCACGGATTTCTCTCATCCCTCGAAAGGAAAATCTTTCTCTACTCACGGCTCGCTAGAGGGCTGATCTCCTTGAGTACGCAGTCTGGCCGTGGAACTCCCCGGCGTCGGACCCTCTGTCGAGGATCTTTTCCCCCGCTTTGAGACCATGGTCTTCGGGTCGTCAGAGGTGGCTCTCTTCTTTCCCTTAGGAGAGGAATCGTCGGTTCCTCCCTTCTGAGCAGCCTCCTTTGAGGAGGCCGTAGTTTCCTTGTCCTCCCTCTTACTTCCCTCCAAAGGCACTACCTCCAGCATCCTGACTAGCATGGGATCTGGACTAGTTTCGGGAAGGGGAGCCGGACACCTGATCAGCTTCGCCTTCGCTATCCACTCCTGTTTGAAAGGACAACTCTTTTAAGGGCAAGTTTATGATAATTATGCGGATTGAAGGTCCGGGCACAAGGTTACTTACTCGAGTATTCGGGCGATTGCGGCTTAGGCCTGCGTCCTCGGTCAAATCCGAACACACTTCTTGTGACCCGAAGAAAAGTTTATACATCTCCGCGGGCGTCGCGCTCATAAAATCCCGGAGAACTCGTGGTCCCTCTGGATTGAACTCCCACAGGCGTAGGGGGCGACGTTTGCCGGGCAGTGTCCGGCGAATCAGCATGACCTGCGTCACCTTGACCAGGTTGAGGTCTCCTTCCAAGAGATCCTTAATGCGGCCCTGCAGCAAGGGTACGTCTTTGGGCAAACCCCAATCTAACCTTTTGTTGATCCACGATGCTAGCCGTGGTGGGGGACCCGAGCGAAAGGCAGGAGGCGCCACCCATGTGGTGCCCGGGGGAGCGGTGATATAAACCATTCTCGTTGCCACAAGCCCAACTCCTCTTGAAAAGAGCCCTTGGGCCAAGGAGCATCGGCATTTTTTCTTATAACAGCGCCTCCGCACTCTGCGTGCCGTCCCTCGATCATCTGCGGCTCCACTTCGAAAGTCTTGAGCCATAATCCGAAGTGAGGGGTAACATGGAGGAACGCTTCACACACGACGACAAATGAGGATTTATGGAGAATGGACTCCGGAGCTAAATCATGAAATTCCAGCCCGTAATAAAACAACAGTCCTCTCACGAAGGGATCCAGGGGGAAGCCTAACCCTCGGAGGAAGTGAGACATGAACACCACGCTCTCACCGGGCTGGGGACTGGGAATAACCTATCCTTGAGCAGGCAACCTATGCGAAATCTCGCCGGTCAGGAACCTAGCCTCCCTCAACCTTAATACGTCCTCCTCCGTGACGGAGGAAGGCGTCCATCGACCTTGAAGGTCAGAACCGGACATTGTCGAAGGTCCGAAGCGCCTGGAATCTGGAGCCTGGAGTGCTGGAACTCGAGGCGACAGGCGAACTCGTTTGAGATTAAGAAAAGAAGTAGGGCCTTGGTCTCTTTATAGGAGGTTGAATACCAAGAGCCCTCCCCGTAACCGTCTTGGACTCGCCTTTAATCGAGGGAACGTGCTAACAGGCATGGTTGGGTTACCACATCCGTATTGATGAGAATCCCGTAAAAGGGCCACACGATCTCTGCTTTGACAAGACGTGCCAAGGAAACCACCTCGCTAAACGTGCTGAGGTGGAAAAGTGAAAACAATTTGTATAAAGGGCTTGGTCGTGGTGTGATGACGCACTGCGTAATACGTCAGCAGATTTGATTCGTGTTAATATTATTCTCTCTATGGCAATATGTGGAAACTTATTTTGCAGAGCCGGACACTATTTTGGGTGTTTACAATCTTCTATGAAGGACTTGGAGGAGGAACCCGCCTTGCAATGCCGAAGACAATTTGCGCGCCGGACTCGTCGTCATTGAAGCCTGGTTCAGGGGCTACTGAGGGAGTCCTGGATTAGGGGGTGTTCGGATAGCCGAACTATACCTTCAGCCGGACTCCTGGACTATGAAGATACAAGATTGAAGACTTCGTCCCGTGTCCGGAAGGGACTTTCCTTGGCGTGGAAGGCAAGCTAGGCGATGCGGATATTCAAGATCTCCTGCCAATGTAACCGACTATGTGTAACCCTAACCCTGTCCGGTGTCTATATAAACCAGAGGGTTGTAGTCCGTAGGACAGAATCATCATACACAATCATACCATAGGCTAGCTTCTAGGGTTTAGCATCCTTGATCTCGTGGTAGATCTACTCTTGTACTACCCATATCATCAATATTAATCAAGCAGGAGTAGGGTATTACCTCCATCGAGAGGGCCCGAACCTGGGTAAAAACATCGTGTCCCTTGTCTCCTGTTACCATCCGACCTTGACGCACAGTTCGGGACCCCCTACCCGAGATCCGCCGGTTTTGACACCTACACCCGGTATCATCATAGATGTGGTGGGCTCCTACTTCTATGACAAAAAAACATGACAGAAAATGGGCTTTTCGTCCTGGGCGGGCCGGAGACGCAGCTGCATGACATTCTTTGGGCCGTCCATGACGGAAAAAACCATGGTAGAAGCAAGGGGGAGGAAAATTTCGGGGAGTTCCTGGTCACGGTGGGAGGTCGGGGGCCGAGCGATGCGCGTTTCTCTCGTACACGTACGCGTGTGTGTGCGAGGCATTGGCTCTAACTGAACCCGAGCGAGGCATTGGGCTCTAACTGAACCCGAGCGATTGCACTGCAGGCTACGCGTTACTGAACCCGAGCGATCGATCGATGGCTGTTAACTGAACTCGATCGAGCGATTCCTTGGCTACTGCTGCTAACTGAAGCCGATCGATGGGATGAACAGTTTGTGTTGTAGGAGGGTGGATGAACAGTGAGCGGTGGCGTTGCCTCTTGATGAACAGGACCCCGTGGTGTGGTGGAGGGATGGATGAACAGTAGATGGTGGAGGGGTGCCCGTGGAGGGGTGGATGAACAGGACCCCGTGGTGTGGAGGGCAGGATGAACAGTAGACGGTGGAGGGGTGCCCGTGGAGGGGTGGTTGAACAGGACCCCGTGGTGTGGAGGGCTGGATGAACAATAGACGGTGGAGGGGTGGTTGAACAGTAGCCGGTGGAGTAGCACGCGGTGGAGGCTGGATGAACAGGAGCCCGTGGAGGCTGAAGGAGGTCGACGGTGGATGAACAGTAGCTCGTGGAGGCTGGAGGGGGTCGACGGTGGAGATGAACAATATCCCGTGGAGTCCCGTTTTGCGGTACGCCACAACCCTCCCGATGAACAGGACCCCCGTTTCGACCGTAGCGCTCCAACACAAGTCCGTTTCCTCCGTTTTGCAGTACGCCACACCCCTCCCGACCAACAGGACCCCCGTTTCGACCGTAGGAGGTCCGTTTCCTCCGTTGTGCGGTACGCCGGGCCTCATTTCCATCGCCTCTTCCGTCCAAGCCCTCCCGATGAACACGACCACGCATTCTGTTCCGACCCAGCCGCGTTGCCTCCCGATGAACACGGCGCATTCCGTTGCCTCCCCATGAACACGACGACGACGCTGTTTCTCCGTTCCGACCCAGCCATGTACACGAGCCCTCGCCGTACGTATGCGCAAGTAGGCGTTCGAGACCCCGCCCGTATGTACACATACGTGGCCGTATTTTCTTTCTTGCACCCTGGCCGCCTCTACTACGACACGTGCGCGCCTCTACATCCACCAGTATATATGTACGTACACGTTCGCGACCAGAATGACAACGCTACGTACGCTTCGACCAGGTGGGTCCTGACTGTCAGGCACTTCCTTACCTGCGAAGATGTAGCTGGTGGGTCCCAGCAGTCAGGGGGGCGAAATACGGTGGCCCGTATGGTGGGTCCCCGCTGTCAGGTGGAGGAATAATTATTTTGCACGTAATAAGGAGGCACTTCCTTGCTGCGGCTGTGGAACCAGCTGTCAGCCTCTCCACGTACAGTCCACGTCCGATGGAAGTCGTTCCTTGACCACGTTGACCACGCCGCGCCGAGAGCACTAGGGCAGTGGACGACAGCGAGGCCTAGGAAGGGGACGACGGGGAGCCGGGGAAGACGCGGCAGTTGTTTCCCACGCGGAGGGGAGTATGACTGTACGAGGGTTTACTTGTTCATCTGCCGTCGCCGGAGAATAACACCAGGTGTGGGTGAGTAGAGGGATGGCTAGGCCAGCGATGGGAGTACGGTCGGGCGGTGAGGCCTGCGCGGCAACACAGCCGGCCGCGAGGAGGAGGGAGCAGGCAGTCCCGCCGGCGCTTGTTTGAGCGGCTGGAGCAGGAAGAGCAGAGATTGAAGAAGCACGACGGCCGTTGGATGGACATCCAACAGTCAGTGCCTGTGCGTCAACCTTTTTTTAGGAAAGCCTCAAACCTGTGGAAAACAGCATACAACCCATCTGCCATTATTTCTAATAATTTACAGCCCATTTGCTAATTCTTAAGGTTTTTTTGGAGCCCATATTCTTTTTGTTAGCATTGCAGCCCATATTGTGGCAACGGTTAAAAAATTATACAAATTTTTGCATATTTCGGTGTGGTCCGAACTGTTTTTAATCCTGAAATTTAGACTCACATTCAAACTGATTTTAAAAATAAATGTATATCAATATAAAATCCAACAAATTCTCCATGCATAAAAATTAATGTAATTTAAAATCTTGAAATGAAAAAAAAGATATTTGAAACTAATTGCCGGTTTGATGTGTTTTAAAAATGTACAACCCATTTCTCATTACTGATGGGCCATTTTCTCGGCCAGCTGAATGAAAGCTCTCCTCGTCTTGAAAGATTTGCAGCCCAACAGGCCTGACAAAGCGACTTACTTGGCAAATCACAAAAAAACTGGGCTGTGGCCGTGGACCCAGCTGTCAGCCTCTCCACATACAATACTCTTCCGCTGGAAGTCGTTCCTTGACCATGTTGACCACGCCGCACGGAGAGCACCACGGCGGTGGACGACGGCGAGGCCTTGGAAGGGGACGATGCGGCAGTGGAAGCCCGCGCGGAGAGAACTACGAGGGTTCACTGGTTCGGCTGCGGTGTGAGGATGCCGTCGCCGCAGGGCCTGGCCAGCGGTGGGAATAGTAGGGGCGGTGAGGCCTCTGCGGCAGCACAGCCGGCCACGGGAGGCAGGAGCATGCGGCACGACCATCGCTGCTTTGGGCGGCTGGAGCAAGAAGACCAGAGGTTGAAGAAGCACTACAGCTGCTGTATGGACATCGTACGGTCACTGGAGCTAGAATCGTTCATATTAACTAAGTTGACAAAGCCCTTCATCCCCGTCAACTTATAGGCCCACAAGTCAGCCTCCCAGCAAGGTGGGTCCCAGCTAGCCGGGGGAGTTTTTGTGCGTAATAAGGAGGCACTTCCGGTGGGTCCGATCTGACAGCGGGGGGAACGTTTTTTTCCCGAAATACGGTGGCCCGTCCGGGGGGTCCCAGCAGTCAGGGGGAAACGATTTTCTTTGCAAAATACTGGTGACCCGTCTGGTGGGTCCCAGCTGTCAGGTGGAGGAATAATTATTTTCCACGTAATAAGGAGGCACTTCCTTGCAGCTGCCATGGACCCAGCTGTCAGCCTCTGCACATACAGTACTCTTACGATGGAAGTCGGTCGTTGACCACATTGACCACGCCATGCCGAGAGCACCAGGGCGGTGGACGACGGCGATGACTAGGAAGGGGACGACTCGGAGCTGGGGAAGACGCATCAGTGGATGCCCACACAAAGAGGAGTACGAGGGTTCACTGGTTCGGCTGTGGTGTGAGGCTGCTGTCGCTGCAGATTAACAGGGGGTGTGGGTGAGTAGAGGGATGGCCTGGCCAGCGGTGGGAGTAGTAGGGGGCGGTGAGGCCTCCGCGGCATCACAGCCGGCCATGGGAGGTAGGAGCACGCGGCACGACCGGCACTGGTTTGGGCGGCTGGAGCAAGAAGACGAGAGGTTGAAGAAGCACTACGGCCGTTGGATGAACATTGTACGGTAACAGGAGCTAGAATCGTTCATATTGACTAAGTTGACAAAGCCCTCCGTCCCTGTCAACTTGGTAAGCCCACAAGTCAGCCTCCCACTATGCTAGGTTCCAACTGGCAGGGGGAATATTCATTTTTTTGTGCGTAATAAGGAGGCACTTCCTTGCGTGCGAAGATAGCTGGTGGGTCCGACATGTCAGCGGGGGGCACTTTATTTCGCGAAATACAAAGGCCCTTCCGGTGGGTCCCAGATGTCAGGTGGAGGAATCATTATTTTGTGCGTAATAAGGAGGCATTTCCTTGTGTGCGGCTGTGGACCCAGCTGTCAGCCTCTCCACGCACAGTCTACTTCCGATGGTGTCATTCGTTGACCACGTTGACCATGCCGCGCCGAGCGCATCCAAGGTGGTGGACGACGGCGAGGCCTCGGACAGCAACGAGCCGGAGATGGGAAGACGCAGGAGTAGAGTCGCAGACGGAGAGGTGTACGAGGGTTAACTGGTTCTAGTGCGGTGTGGTTCGGCAGTCGGTGGAGAAGAACAGGAGGTGTGGAGGGGTGTAGGGATGGCCTGGCCAACGGTGGAGTAGCGCTTCATAGCGAAGCATGCTAAGCAGAGCTGCTAGCAGCAGGAAGCGGGAGGTGGTCCCGGCGGCGCTGGAGGAAGAAGACGAGAGATTGAAGATGGATGCCTGTCGTTGGATGTAAATCCAACGGCTAACATGTCAGAATCATTTGTTGACTAAATTGACAACGACTTGCATTGGCTTCGACCTATTGCCCACATTTCAGCCTCCAAAAATGTGGCACGTATTCAACCCATTTTTTCAGAATTTACAGTCTTTTTTTTTGCGCGGTAGAATTTACAGTCAATTTGATCTTTTTTTGAATTACAGCCATTAGCTGGGCTGGGTGAACAAATAATATAGCATCCATGCGGCCCGTTTATTTTATTTCCTAAAAAATTACAGGCCATTTGCACTTTCTCAAAATACACGATTTTGCTGGGCTGATTCTAATTATAATGTTGGGTTGGGCCAGCAATGTTACCAAAAATAAAAAAGGGGCTGAACATTTTGTTATAAATATATTTAAATAATAAGTGATATTATTACATTCGTCCTTAAATCTTACCAAGCTTTTGTACACAATCACTAGGACTTTCGTGCCAAAACAATCCAGGATTTTATTTGTTAAGAAATTATTTTTATAAGTTAATAAGATGTGGGATATTGTTTTCTTACATATGTAAGTATTTGTTAAATATATGATGACAATAAAAATAATATATAATAACATATGATTTTTTTTTGAAAACAGGGAGCATCTCCCCGGTTCCATTGCTGAGAACGAAACCACAACATATTCTGATACAGCAGCTCAAAGAGCAGTTCGAAAGCAAAGGTAGAAAAGCTAAAAACTAGGGGTGGTGGATGAACAAGTTCTCTGAATAACACAAATCACCCGAGCGGTGCCAAAGGCAGAGCGGATAGAGCACTCAAATGACACAAGGAGGGTCTAGCGAAGCCTTCATGGTCTTCAGCCAAGGGGCCGTGTCAGCCTGCGGCGACCAGTAAGCAAGCGGAGACACCGGGCTGGAAGGCGTAGCATGGTGGATGTCCCTCTTTTTCGGCGCCAGGTGCCCATCATCTTCATCAGAGATCTTGAGACGAGCCCACGGGTCCAGCCCCAGAGCAGGTCGAGCCTTGTTCAGCCACAAGTGGTCGCCAACGGTTTCTGGAGGGATCTTGTTAGGGTTTCCACGAAGCTCATCAACTTGTCCTTGTCCGATCCATTGTGATAGGGGAAATTCATCGAAGTTCCTGGTTCTTGCTCATCCTCCAGCCAGATGTTGTCTCTCAGGAACCAGAAATAACCACCAGACAGCTCAACTAAAGCAGATTGCAAGCCTAATTTCAATCTTTTGCAGGTTTGGGGGAGAGGTAAGGTAGGGGATCCACCTGCTCCGGCTCCGGTGGCGTGCTGGTGGGCAGGAGTCCAGTCAAGCATTCCCATCTCGCAGCAGGGCGTGGATCTCCTGAATTCACTTCTCCTTTCGCCCATCGAATGAACACAATCGGCGGCTCACTGGTGTGGGGCATCCTGTGCTTCTCCGAGAAATCTCCTTCGAAGTAGATCCGCATGGCTAGATTCAGCAACTCCCAATCCACATGATCCTTGCACATCCGAGCATACCTGCGCGAGTGAGAGAAAGGTTTCGGTCCCTCCTCGGCTTCCTCCCTCGCAGCTTCCTCCTCTGCTTCCCTCCATTCGCGCGTGCACTGGGTCCAGGAGAGAGCGTCGTTGCGGATCCGCATTGCCCGCTCCCTCCATCTCCTCCCTCGAGTCTCCCGCAGCACCGCCGGCGCGACGGAGTTGAGCGGCTGGAGCATCCGCGGGAAGGCTTTGTAGACATGTGGGAGATGCATCTTGTACATCTACTTGTCTTCCAGCCATTCCCCCGTGGATATGGCCGGTGACTCCATGGGGCGCGCAAGCGAACTTGCTGAGGGGGGCAGGCGCGCCCGGAGTCAGGAGGCGGGGGGTGGCGGCGAGATCTATTTGCCAGCTACTCCCTCCTTTTCGGTTTATAGGGCTCAATTCAAAAATCTCACCAACCAAGGTAGATGATGAATGGTGGAATACTTTTTGTAGTTTGCAAAAGCACCTACTTAATGCACTTGTTTTCCTCAAAAAATTATGTTTATCAATGCATAAATTGCAATGCATGCATGCATAAAGTACATGCATTGGTCAATTTTCTCTTAATACTTGCATGCAATGCTTTAATGCACCTTGGAATCTGAACATGTGATGGAAAACAACAAAATTGAGCCTTATATAATGGAAAAACTAAAATTTTGAGATAAGCCCTATAAACCAAAAAGGAGGGAGTATGTGAACTAAACAGTCAACATATAAACTAATTTAAATATACATAATATAGTTAGAAGGGAAACATAAGTTGGACCTGGCATTCCTATTCTTATATAGAAAAATAGAATAGACCTCTGCGTTTTCTTCAAAAAAAATACATAAATTGGGCTGCCAAAAATAAAACCTCGGATGGGAGGTCCATAGGCCGGTTGATACATGACGGCCCTAAGAAAATACAAACAGGCCTATGGACCTCCAAAACCACGTCCAACACTTGCCAAAACTTCGTCCCTCGTTTTCTCTGTGTTTCGCACACTCGACATTGTGTGGGCATTTTGACTGTGCATCATATGAAGATGTGCTATGCATGAATGTTGATAAGCATGATGTTAACTGGCCGGTAGTTCCATTTTCGACCATGAATAAAACTTCCAACATGATGTTAACCCTGTTTGAAAAGGCCGTGTTAATATAAATGTTCTGCCTTTGAAAGTTGCAGTTTCTTATCTGAAAGTGAAACTTGCGGTTTCTTCTCTGAGAATCACATTGTCTGCACTTTTATACTCCTATGAAACTACATTTTTTTAAGTGCTAAAAATATATCTCTAGAATTCATAAAATACTTTATATGCTCAATACTACAAATCTGAAATTCAAAAGACATTCATATCTGAAAGTAC
The DNA here is from genome assembly GCA_032464435.1 of Aegilops umbellulata. NCBI lineage: Eukaryota > Viridiplantae > Streptophyta > Magnoliopsida > Poales > Poaceae > Aegilops > Aegilops umbellulata. The sequence continues at coordinate 342,422,947 of CP136056.1, read as the reverse complement.
TCTCAAAATACACAACACAAAACACAATTCACAACCTGCAAATACTGACAACCCTAAGCTCCTCCTGACAATTCACAACCTGCCCGACTATTGGGCTGGGGGGGGCAGCCCCCTCCTATTCCTTGGCGGCAGACAGCCGCCCCGTGAGACGATGTGAACGGCGAGGGAGACGATGGCGGGGAAGCGTCGTCGGGCCAACTGCTTTTCTCCTCTTGCAGTTGGGTTCGGTCGACGGAGACTCCACCAGCTCGCTCTGGCAGGACACCCTCACAAACGGCACCCTGTAGATGCTCGATCCTTCAATCTCTGGTGGATGCTCCATCTGGGATCGATACTCGCACCACCGCTCCCTCACGATCGGATTTGGTGAATCTGTTTGCTCCATGGCCCAGAGGAGCAGCTCTATGTACTCCGGCGCGACTCCCTCCAGGAGTATCGCCACCTTTTCGCTCTGTTGCAGATATTTGGCCATGGATGTCGCCGTCGCCGCTAGTTGGTCCTTGTTGTCAAACCAAGACTGTATCTCCAACATCCTAGCTAGCTTCACAGGGTCGCCGTCTGCGATCCTCACGTATCGGTTGTACTCCTCCATCGATCTACTTCTCCACAGCACCTTCACTCACCGGCGGTGGTTTTTGAATGGAAGAGGAGAGGAGCAGCGCTGGTTTTGGATTAGAACGGGAGAGGAGCGACGCTGGTTTTGGACTGGAACAGGAGAGGAGGGGCGGTGGTTTTGAAATGGAAGAGGAGAGGAGTGGCGCTGCATTTAGATTGGAACAGGAGAGGAGCGGCGGTGGTTTAAGATGAGTAGAGCGGAAGAGCGGCGCTGGTCTTGGAAGTATTTTTTTGTTGTTTCGCGTATTTAGGGTCAAAGTTTGACCACGTACTGTATTTGACAAGCAAAATGTGAATGCATGTCACCAAAAATTGTACCGTTTGGTTCGTATCTGAATGTACTTTCAAATTATACTCCCTCCATTTTTTATACAAGGCCACAAACTCATACTACAGGTACCAAGGTAAAAATCAATGCTATGTTTAAGTCAATGTTGCAAGCTAGCTTGTCACCTTGATTGTCGTGTTAATTAATGTGGTTTTTCTCTCCCAAGCACAACAAGCCAACCCTCTTACTCCTCATTGGTTGATTAATGTTGAGAATGCAAGCTAACCTTCTCACTCCCGCATGCACACAAGGGATATTAATGTCCTCGGGTGCTAGTACGAGGCAAACGCCATCAATTTTGCCTCGATTAATGTTAGTGGCCTTGTATAGTTGCAAATTGTAATTTTGATAGTGGCCTTATATACAACGTATAACATATATATTTTATGTGCGAAAATCATGGTCAATTATGACCCAGAATAAAAGGGAGACTAGTTAATGTGGGGTCGCTTTCTTAATTGAAGGGTAAATTGATTTTTATTTTGATCCGGTCAGAGCGCGCCGGCCCTCTCGTCCAATCCTAAATCGCTGCAGCACGCTCCTCTCCCTCTTCTCCATTGCAAAACCACCTCATCTCCTCTCCATCATCTCCATTCCAAAACCACCGTCTTGCCTCTCCCTCTTCTCTATTGCAAGACCACTGTCTCTCCTCCGTTTTCTAGACACTTTGCTCCATGGCGCGGGCGCAATCCATGGATACAAAATTAGTATACTGTATACTATTTAAAAGTCGAGGGCGGGGCTTTTCCTGCGCTGTAGGCGGCGGGGCAGTTCCGCCTAGTCGGTTCGACAGAGACACGAGAAGACGAGGGAGTAGGCTGCTGCAAACGTAGGGTTATGTGATTGACAATGAGTTACTGTTGGACAGGTGGGGCCCCGTGATTTGACTTGCCATTATCATTTTAACTGCGGCGCTACGACCGGCGTGAGTCTCCCAGATTCCTGACCACCTCCATACAGGTGCCTCTCCCAATGCTCCACCATGTAGTAGAGGCTGGCTCTTGCATGAGAGCCCACTTCTCCACTTTTTCCTTGCCTCTATTTCCTCCACATATGCAAAAATGCCATGTAAAGCGCACTATTGTACTTACTTTTACTTGCTCCTACAGGTGCTTAAGCTTGCCACATAGGCATAAAGTCTGATGTGGCAAGTTAATCAAGAAGAGAGAGACTAGTTTGGTGACCCAAGGAAGAAACGGTGCTAAGCGCGTGTACCTAGGTGAAAAGACAATTTTGAGTCTATAGCTAATTAAATGAAGCAAACTTAGCAACACCATTTCAATTGAAGAGGTCACTCTCTTGGCAAATGCAATAAATACACGCGCTTACTAGCACCGTTTCTTCCTTGAGTACGAAGAAAGAGATAGAGAGGAGTAACAAAAAATACACTTATAGCCAACCTTGTTGTAGTATGAGTGACTAAGTGATGACTATGTATGACATGCCAACATCAGATAGCCTAACGCACCGTGTTAAATCTCCAAGGGCGCGACCGCGCGAGCGACGCGACGGTCGTGGTAGGCGCGACCATGATATGGGCTGCTGGCAGCCCTTAGATCTGAGATCAAACGGTCGCATGCTAAGTTGCTGAAAATTTGTAGAATAACCCTCCAGGATAGGACATTCACCCATAGGTCTAGAATCACGCCATGCAACCGTTCGAGCTCAGATCCAAGGGCTCTCAGAAGCCTGTATCATGGGAGAATGGAAAGCCACTACCCTGTCGTTCGCACGCTGGCAGTTCGCTCCTACTCGTCCTCGTACGTCCTTCAATACTATGGCGGTTCGCTCCTAGTCGTACCGTCCATTCTTATTAAGGCAGTTCCACTAATCCTAACCCTCCTCCCAAATCCATGGCGTCCCAAATCTCCATGATCGGTGGTGAGTACAAGGTTAGAACCATCACCGGCGATGAGTTCGACATCATTGTCGGTGTCAAAACCGGCGGATCTCGGGTAGGGGGTCCCGAACTGTGCGTCAAGGCCGGATGGTAACAGGAGACAAGGGACACGATGTTTTTACCCAGGTTCGGGCCCTCTCGATGGAGGTAATACCCTACTCCTGCTTGATTAATATTGATGATATGGGTAGTACAAGAGTAGATCTACCACGAGATCAAGGAGGCTAAACCCTAGAAGCTAGCCTATGGTATGATTGTGTATGATGATTCTGTCCTACGGACTACAACCCTCCGGTTTATATAGACACCGGATAGGGTTAGGGTTACACAGAGTCAGTTACATTGGCAGGAGATCTTGAATATCCGCATCGCCTAGATTGCCTTCCACGCCAAGGAAAGCCCCTTCCGAACACGGGACGAAGTCTTCAATCTTGTATCTTCATAGTCCAGGAGTCCGGCTGAAGGTATAGTTCGGCTATCCGAACACCCCCTAATCCGGCTGAAGGGAGGAACCGACGATTCCTCTCCTAAGGGAAAGAAGAGAGCCGCCTCTGCCGACCCAAAGACCATGGTCTCGAAGCGGGGGAAAAGATCCTCGTTAGAGGGTCCGACGCCGGGGAGTTCCACGGCCGGACTGCGTACTCAAGGAGATCAGTCCTCCAGCGAGCCGTGAGTAGAGAAAGATTTTCCTTTCGAGGGATGAGAGAAATCCGTGATTTATATCTGAGAAGTTTTAACCGAATTTTTACCTTGTAGTTCGGACCTCAGCCCTTCTCAACAGAGCACGTCTTCGGGGGATCTTCTTCCGGAGATGATGGAGAGCGGGACGCCTCCTTCTGCTGTACCGCCCAACGAGGCGGTCGACCTTGAGGTGTCGTCACGGAGGGTTTCTCCGAGTCTGGCAGGGGCGGAAGATCACTATGGGGTCCCCCGAGGTTCTTCGCGTCCGGCCTTTGAAAGAGGTCATGGGACAAGTCCGGCACCGTCTGGTGCTCGGCCGGAGGAGCTAAAGGTTCTGCTAGGGCGAGCTTCTATTTCAGAGGAGCACCGTGCATTAATGGGCACGGTGATTGAAAGGGTTTCGTCCGCAGAGAGCGGATTGCATGTGGCCGTCGAGAGTTTACTGACGGGTTTTGAGGTACATTAGATAATGTGTACTTTTGTCAGTTGTGCGTAAATAAGATGCGCCCTATGTAGATAGTAGCCCCTGAGACTCTGCGTGTTGTCAGGAAATGACGGCACGCGGAGGATCATAATCCAGGTCTAAAATGTCGCCTTTTAATGTAGGCTGCAGGGTGTCCGGAATCAAGCCGAACTGCTGGTTTTGCCGAACTAAAGCGGCAACTGGACGTGGCAGATGCCGACATCGCGCTTGTCAACAAGTGGTTGGATGAGGCTCAAGGTATGTGATTCCTTTGGCGGCATTAGGTAAGAAGAGTTTTATGCCAGTGTCTTACGATGTGTGCTTGACGCAGATGGTGCGGCCGCTGTGGAGAGTCTTAGGGCAGAACTTGCCCGAGCTAAAGATCAAGCTAGGGAAAGTGATGCGGCTGCCAAGAAGGCCTTTGAAGAGCTGAGAGCCGAACAAGCTGCTCATTGCCGAAGCAAGGAAGAGATGGCCAGTATGGCCGAAAACTTAAAGAGCACTGCAGACCGTTGTATACTTCTTGAGAAAGAAGATCAGTCGAGACAGGCGGTCCTAGGGAAGGCCGTTGCTGATGCCAAGGACGCGCGCTCTGCGATGAGAGCTGCGAAGGAGGAGCTGCGTCAGGCCGAACAGATTGCGGCTAGAAAGCCCTTCATGCTGCGGAGAAAATTTTGCGATCCGAAGTTTGCTCCGCTGGACCGGATGTGGAGTGTGGAGGACACCTATCTGGATTTGGCGGCGAGTGCTGCTGATGCGACCGAACACTTCCGAGATCTGAAAGATCGTGAAGTGAAAAAACTGTTCTGGTCGCAATTTCACAATCCAGAGCGTCCACTGGCAGTGGACGATCGTTTGGCTCAATGGGCCGAACTTAATAGGTTGTCCGGACTTGCCATGAAGTACGTCATGGGTCATCTGTGGCCGGGGAGGTCGAAGCCGAGGAGTTATTTTAGCTTGGTGCAGCAATTCCTTGACGTAGTGCCGCGCATTAATGCAATGAATCGGTCGGCGTGTATAGAGGGTGCAAGGATGGCTCTTGCCCGTGTCAAGACATACTGGGCAGAGATGGGGACCACCATTATTGCGTCTCGAGATTTGGATAAAAGTCGAGTGTCCTCCGAGCACTATTTTTAGGAAGTCCTTGAAGGCGCTCGTGTAATAGAGACGCAGTGCTCGAAGGATGCTATGTTATTATAGCATATGTAATGATGAAGTAATATTTTGTTAAACTGTAGTGGCCTTTTTATACTTGTGCCTTCAAGTATTGTGAACACCTCCTGTGCGTCCATTTAAAAAAATATATATATAATCTGAAAGATTGCAGTCGTTGGCTTCAACCCCCACGCACATAGTGCGGGGGTGCTCGCAGAAGACGCATTTTCACACTTAACCCAACGTCTTGGTCCTACAAAGGAGGTGATAGCGCAACGGGCCAGGCAACCGGACTATAATGCTTTAACACTTTCACTTAGCCATAGGAGCTTGACAGTGGGACTATTTAGGTAGCCCATTAGTGGTGACTGCGCTCGCCCGAGTTCGGGGCGCGTATGTGCCTGACCGGGAAGCGGACCTTCGTTAAAGCAGTGGAATCCGATTGATTCCAATAGGTCATCGAGTGGCTGACCAGTCTCACGCTACATCATGACAGTCAGTTTTCGGCTTTCTCTACTGAGGTGCTCGCCCGGCCGAACCGGGGCACAATCGCAGTAGTTCTCCTGGTGCTACCCTAGCCGATAGGGCGGAACGTAAGGTAGCCGAACTCAGGAGCCGGGCAACCCAACATTTGACCAAAGACATGATTCGGAGCTGATGCATATAATGCCAAAACTCACGACGCCGAACACTCCCTAATGTGTTCAGTCTTTATGAGTGCGGGCGAAACAACACTCTTTGCTAAAAAAGTCCCTAGTGTCCAGGTACGTGCGAAAAATTCTGACGTGGCCACATGCCAAGACGCCAGTCTCCTCCTTGGTTATATCGGGAAAAAACCAAGGGATGTGTTGCAACAAGAGACAGTAAAAAAGGTTTACGCAGGGTCTTAATCTAAAAAGAATCCTTTATGACGGGTCCCTACTGCACGTCTGCGCCTGTGTCTCCGTTGTGCCGTATCCTGGACGGGCGCCACACGACGTTCATCTAAAAAAGAGAGGAACAACATTGAAAACTGGTCGTGCCGAACAAAAGGTTTTTAAAATAAATGAAGTATAAAGTAAAATATAAAATTGAGCTTTATTGTCTCTGCGCATAGCCCCTACTACGGGGGTATATGGCCTCTAAGCCTGCATTAATGATTGATTTGTACCAAACTCGTCTATTCCGCGTTCGTGGCCTTTAATGACCTATATCGAAAAGTCTTTTGGCTAGTGAGGCCATTTTATTGTGCGGCTGTCTAAGCGGCCGCACAGTCCTCCACTTGGGGGAGGCGCACTGTAATGCTTCCCCTTCAAAGATATGATGCCTCGTGGACCGGGCATCTTAAGCGTGAGAGATGCATAATGCGGTATTGCGTTAAAGCGAGCGAAAGCTTCGCGTCCCAGTAGTGCTTGATAGCGACTTGAGAACGGGACGACATGGAAGGTCAGCTTTTCGCGACGGAAGTTATCGGCAGAGCCGAATATAACTTCGAGCCGGAGAAAACCCATACAATGGGTGTCCGGACCAGGTGCTACCCCTTGAAAGGAGGTTTTGCTGCGGTGGATTCTTGCTGGGTTTATCCCCATGTGATTGATTGTATCCTGATATATCAGGTTTAGTCCACTACCGCCATCCATAAGGACATTTGTAAACTGGAATCCGCCAATTATCGGATCGAGTATCAAGGCGGTCCAGCCTGTGTTCTTGATATTTCTAGAATAGTCTAGCTGATCGAAGGTGATTGGTTTTAATAACCAGTGGCGGGACCTCTTGGGGATAGGTCGTATTGTGCGTACCTTTATGGGTGCCACACGCTTTGTTACGTGAAGTAAGTTCACTGTTTTTACTTCTTGTGGGAAGTTCTTTTGTTTCCTGGTACTCTGCCTCTGGGGTTCGTCCTCGTCTTCGCTTGGTGTGTCGAGCCCCTTGTGTTCGGCATTGAGTCTGCCGGATTGTTTGAAAACCCAACAATCTCTGTGGGTATGGTTAGCAGGCTTCCCCGGAGTACTGTGTATCTGACATATCCTGTCCAGGATTCTATTTAAGTTGGACGGATCATCCCTATTATCCTGGAGGGGTGGTTTTGTCTGATTTTGTCGCGAGCTTTTGAATCCGGCATTGACTGCCTTGCTCTTCGGACTTTTTTCTTTAATTCGGCGACGATCCTTGTTGCGTCGCGGTTTTCCATTTTCATCCCTAGTTTCGGATGTACTTGGGTCGCTGGGGCTGCATCTTGCCAACCAGCTGTCCTCTCCTGCGCAAAAGCGGGTCATGAGGCTTTTGAGTGCGGCCATTGTTCTTGGCTTTTCCTGGACGAGGTGTCTGGCGAGCCATTCGTCTCGGACATTATGCCTGAAAGCTGCTAGGGCTTCGGCGTCCGGACATTCGGCTATCTGATTCTTTTCAGTGAGGAATCTATTCCAGAACTGTCGAGCTGATTCTCCGGGCTGTTGAGTTATGTGACTAAGATCGTCTGCATCCGGAGGGCGGACATAGGTCCCTTGAAAATTTGCTCAGAAAGCATCCTCGAGCTCTTCCCAACTTCCGATTGTGTTTTCGGGGAGGATTTTAAGCCAGTGCCGGGCTGGCCCTTTAAGCTTAAGGGGTAAATATTTAATGGCGTGGAGATCATCTCCTCTAGCCATATGTATGTGGAGGATGTAGTCCTCAATCCAGACTCTGGGGTCTGTCGTTCCATCATACGCCTCTATGTTGACGGGTTTCAATCCTTCGGTAAATTCGTGGTCCAGAACCTCATCGGTGAAACATAGGGGATGTGCGGCGCCCCTGTATTTGGGTGTGCCAGATTCTGATGATGGCTTTTTTGCATTGCTTACAAGAGCTTGCTTTCTTGGCCCGTAAATGGACCTGGCTGGGCCATGATGCGAATCCTTAGGTGGGCCGCATACCGATTTAACTACGGTGCCACTTGCCGCCTTATGGGGTCGTCTATCCGACCGTATGGCTTTCTTATTTTTTGAATGCGAGGGCTCTAGGGCCTCTTCGTCGAATTCGGGCAGTAGCTTTCTCTTTGGATAGCTTTTAGTACGGCGATCATCGCTGTATTTATCTGCGGTGTTGATTACTTTATTCCATCTAATACGGAGTGAATCTTCCGCTGTCTTTAGCTTCCGCTTCTACTTTTTCAGGCTGCGTGCAGTTGCAACGAGCCTCTTGTGAAGACTCTTCTTCTCCATGGATTTATTCGGCGTAAGGTTGTGCGTAATTCCTTTTCGCCGGGGGAGGGAGTTCCGTTTCTCTATCCGTGTTGCCCTGTTCGGATGGCTGGTCCAAGGCCTGCTCGTCGTCTACCGGCTTGTCCTGCTCTATGGCTGGGTTTTTATCGAGGCGGGGCTTGGGTCGGCGTTTATGCCGACGCTTTGATTGTTTTCCGGGGGTCTATCTCCCGTTCCATCCCCTTTTTCCTCGATGTCATTTCCTTTAGGGGTGTCCACCATGTACACTTCGTGAGGTGCGGTGGCTTTCCAATGCCCTATGAGCATTGGTTCATCGGTGTCTCCTGCATCGTCATCCATGTTGTCGATGTCTGCGGAGTCGAAGTTGAGCACGTCGTTAAGGTTGTCGACGGTGGCTACAAAGTGGGTGGTGGGTGGGCTTTGAATTTCTTCATCGTCCGTATCCCATCCTTGCTGACCGTAATCCGGCAAGGGCTCTCATGATAAAGAGAGAGACTTGAGAGAGTTCAAGATGTCGCCAAGAGGCGAGTGTTGAAAGATGTCCGCGGCCGTGAACTCCATTAGAGGTGCCCAATCGGATTCGATTGGTAGGGGCACGGGGGGTTCGGAGTCCGGACCCTCGGAGTCACGGGTCATGCGGAGTGCGGGGCTGGCGTTCGGCTCGATTGCCTTCGAGATCACAGCCCCCGAGGTGACGTCCAACCGTTCATCCTCGATTGGCGCAACGGGCATCGAGTTAAGGGTCGGAATCGGCGCGTATGCGGCCTCCAGGACACTGTTCGGAGGCAGAGCTAGATCATGCCCCTCGAGATAGTGTGGCGCGCTTGGCTGTGGCTCGAACCCATCGAAGATCAAGTCTCCGCGGATATCAGCCGTGTAGTTCAAGCTTCCAAACCTGACTTGATGGCCAGGGACGTAGCTTTCGATCTGCTCCAGATGACCAAGAGAATTGGCCCGCAGTGCGAAGCCGCCGAAATGAAGATCTGTCCGGGGAGAAAAGTCTCACCCTGGACCTCATCGTTGTTGATGATCAGAGGAGCCATCGGGCCTAAAGGTGTCGACACAGAGGAACTCTCAATGAAAGCACCAATGTCGGTGTCAAAACCGGCGGATCTCGGGTAGGGGGTCCCGAACTGTGCGTCAAGGCCGGATGGTAACAAGAGACAAGGGACACGATGTTTTTACCCAGGTTTGGGCCCTCTCGATGGAGGTAAAACCCTACTCCTGCTTGATTAATATTGATGATATGGGTAGTACAAGAGTAGATCTACCACGAGATCAAGGAGGCTAAACCCTAGAAGCTAGCCTATGGTATGATTGTGTATGATGATTCTGTCCTACGGACTACAACCCTCCGGTTTATATAGACACCGGATAGGGTTAGGGTTACACATAGTCGGTTACATTGGCAGGAGATCTTGAATATCCACATCGCCTAGCTTGCCTTCCACGCCAAGGAAAGTCCCTTCCGGACACGGGACGAAGTCTTCAATCTTGTATATTCATAGTCCAGGAGTCCGGCAGAAGGTACAGTTCGGCTATCCGAACACCCCCTAATCCAGGACTCCCTCAATCATCTACACCCGTTCTTCCGCGACGGTGAAAGGATGCCTTTCTCGCTTCAGACGCATGTTCGAAAACTTAGATGATGAGTGGGTCGCTGGGCTAGATGTTGAGTACACCACAGTCGTGGGACGAGAGAAGGATCTAAAGGACGAAGAGAGGAAGAAGCCCGCCGTGATCCAGGTTTGCGTGCATGACTTATGCTTGGTCTACCACATATGCCATGCCGACGTTGAGTGCCAGGATTTTAAGGACTTCCTCGGGAGCAACCTAGTCAAATTCCTTACTGTAGACTTTGGTAACGACAAAGAAATCCTGGGTCGGATAGGCCTCGTTGTAGGCAACCCCTTCGACCTCTAGAAGAATCGGCTGGTGCCCTCTCGTCAGCCTTCAATGCTGACCCTGGCAGGAGCCATGGTTCATCCTTCGTACGGTAAACTGGTGAAACCTCCATACATGTTTCATCGTCATGCATGGCAGCGGAATGTACTAGATATAGACCACATCCAGTACGTTGCAATGGATGGCTACCTTTGCTTCAATATCTACAAGGGTTGGATGAAGAGCAACAACCAAGTGTGTGGTTCAAGCAAAGAAGTATCGGCCAAGAGGAAGAGGGACAAGGACGAAGTCGAGGACGTGGACGAGGACTCCGAGTAAGCTGGCAGTGTCGTTGCTCATGGTGGTGCTAATGCAGTGTCTACCGGAATAGTTGCTAAGTTTAATTTCAGGTGTGCTTAATTTAATTTGAGGGGTGTGTTGTGCTGAGCCCCTAGCAGAATTATGTTATGTTTCTTCTCGTTACTTTAACTCTTCAGTACGTACATACTAGTATTTCTTACATTTCATCTTTTAGTTGGTATAGTACTACCACTCGTTTCTTCACATTATATACGTACAATATATATGGCCAACATCATATAGCCAGCAGTTTAGTTGTCAAAGAATTTCAGGGTGCTTAGTTTTGTCAAAGAATTCCAGGATGCTTAGAGGGTGCTTGGATCCAAGGGACTTATTTTAGTTTGACTAAAAATAGTCTTTTTAAGAGGCTAAAGTTCCAAGCACCCCTGACTAAAGAGGGGCTAAAACTAGTCTTGAGACTAAATTTTTTTTAGTCAGGGGTACCCCTACTAAAATGTGGATTAGTCCTCTCTCTACTCATTTAACTCCTCTCCTTTAACACAAGCGAGTTCTGGATTGGAGGGTTTGGAGGATAATAAATGCTCATTAACTTGATTTTAGCCTTTATAGTATTTGGATCCAAGCATGGGTGAGGCTAGCATGTTTTAGTCCCACTACTTTTAGTCATGGGACTAAAACGTATCCAAGCACCCTCTTAGTTTTATTTGAGGGGTGGGTTGTGCTGGACACCATTATTGTGACCAGCCTTTTTAATAGTACTATATGCATAATTTGGCGACGAGCGCTCTCTATATGTACCACCTTTTTTTTAATTTCAAGTTTTGCTCCATGGTGCAATCCATCGATACTACTTATGTACAAAAGTATACATTTTTTTAAAAGGCTAGAGGGCGGGGCAGTCTAGCTTGGTTGGTTTCACGAGAGGCGAGGGCCTTTGTGATTTGACGGCTCATTACTGCTGGAAGGCGGGGCCTTGTGATTTGACTGCTCGTATAAATGTGCCGACGACCTGATCGAGGAGGAGCAAAGAACCGTGTGGTGTACTCAAGTTTTCCACTGGAGTAGTACTGCGATGGAGGAGCACGAAACACGACAGCCCAGTGCCATATGGCGATAAAAAATGATCTAATTTGCTAGTCATCTCATTGTTAGCATTGTTCTATTCATTCCCTAAAAAAACATTGTGCTATTCATGCCTCGCAAAGAACGTGACACGTGCGGCGAAACACCCGAAGCAAAAGATGAAACACATGAGCAAAAGAAGAAGGAAGATTATCACCCCAAATGATCTAATTCGCCACGGAGTCATAACTGCTTCTTCATCGCCTCCACGACCTCCATCTCCTTGCGCGTCTCCTCCGCCATCTTCATCATTGTGTTCATGACGCGGCATTTCTCGACACGAGCCTTCATCATCTTTTCCACGGCCATATTACGTACCTTGACAGCAGCCGGGTGCTCGATGCGGAGCTTCGCCAGCTCTTCCTTCTGTTCCATAGCGAGGGCCTGCAGTATATTCCTCGAGGAACTACTATTCTCATGCAGCTTCTTCCAGCCGACGTTCTTCTCCTTCAACAGGTCGATCTCGTGGCAGAGCTTCGCATTGTCCTCCCGAAGTCGCAGGATTTCGCCGGTCGCCTTCTTCTCCGAGGCAATACTCTTCTTCAGTAGCATCACCAAGCCGACGGTCAACTCCCCCTGCTGATTGAGCTCAGTGGGCATGTCGTCGAGGCTCTCCTTCAGCAACTCCATCAAACCTTGGATGAACTCCTTCTGCTTATTGAGCTGATCGGGCATGCCGTCGAGGGATAACGACTCCAGCTTCGCCGGCTCGGCTTGTTCGCCTCCGCGGCTAGGGCGCTCCTGGGAGCCATCGCCTGCCCGTGAGAGATCTTTTGAGGTCTCTGCGTGGCGGCGAGCCCTCTTTTTTTTTGCAGCCTTGGTTGCCGCTCCCTTGTTACGAGTAGTTCTCGACCTAGAGCTCCACTCACCGGCCATGGCAACGACGGACGAAGAAGAAGCACTTATGAGGAGGAAAGGTAGAGTGATTTTCGGTTAGGTAGTTCCCCTTTTTATAACCTAAGTACTAGCACTAGTACTAATACCTGCATAGTGGGAACACGTTCAGGTTTGGTACGTACTACTAGTAGGTGTGAGCAGGCTTTCGAATGTGATGGGAACAAGGTAAAGATTAATTGATGGTTTTGGTTTCGAGGCCCGAAACGGCTCTCGATGAGTTTAGCGGAACATAAATTTCAAGTACTACACTGCTCAAATGCGTAAATATTGAGTATGTTACTGTCAAAAATTGGCACAAAATACGAAGGAGAACATTGGAAGTACTACTAGCAACCCATGATTTAACTACTCGCATGCGCGCAGTGGAGTAATAATGTCTTTCTTACGCCCTCATGTCCACTCAATTTGCATGCGTTGTTTTAATCGACCATCAATGAAGTGGACGACTTTACACGCGTCAAATTATCACATGGGGTGGATCTTGGTACAAAATTGCGTCCGCCCGTGTACCCGCGTGTGCGTGCGAGGAATGAGTGCGTGCATGGCGTGCGTGCACATCTTCGCTTCGTGCATGTACCGCCAGTATGGCTCAGGGAGGACGAGTACATTCTTCGGGAACCAGCAGCACGTCACTGTGATCAATGCACGCAAGGAGGTCGCAACAACGCCTACACATGTGCCACGTGGCTTCATGAACTGTAAGAGAGACACTGTTTAGCGTGCCATTGGTATTCTAGTTTACGTGCTTTGCACAAACTCGAAATACTAGTAAGGTACACGTGCATTGCACGCATCAGAATTTGCAACCAAATTATGAATAAATACCACACTATAGCATGTAAGCTCTGAGTCGTATATGCCTGATGTAGCCCTTCGTTTAATTCTTATAGTTCATCTCATTCAAAATCAATTAGTTTTTATAAAAAAGCTAAGAACGCGGGAATGGGAAAAACATGGGATTATAGTGGAATGTCGTCTTGAATCCTACAGGATTGTACGAGTGTTTGATTGTGCATAGAAAAAACGCAGAATTCTTTCAAAGAGGTTTGAGTGGATGGGATGTTTCCTATGAAATCTAGTGCAAATGAATCATATGGAAAAATTCCTATGGTTTACAATCCTACAAATCAAACCAAGATAGGAAAAAATCCTAATGATTAGAATCCTCCAAAATTCCTTTGAGAATCCATTGAATCAAAGAAGCCCTTAATATATTTTATGATTCATGGAATTGTGCGTTGTAAAGCATAAAGTAAAAACAAATAATGGCAATTCAACTAGAAAAAAAAGTTTCAGCAGTTATGATACGGAAGAATCTAGAACAAAAGAGAACCACTATTGTTTTGAGGTTTGTGCATTATGCTTAAGTTCAACCATGGAGTCTGCTAGATTGTACATGTGGCAAAATCCGGTGGGGGGCTAGAAGATGGTGCGAGGGGCCGAGTGGAGGGAGACTATGAAGGAATGCACAAGGGGAGATCTATATTTAGAGAGAGGGGGCGAACACGTGCGCTGATGCGCGCAGTGGCGGAGCCATGAAAAATAAATGAGCTAGGGGGCCAAGCATTGCTAATCCTTTACGAGGAGGGTCAATTCATGAACTTAAACCATTTTTAGCAGCAATTGTCTAACGATCACATTCATATTAGCCTTGATATATAGTGATGTTAGGGGGGAGGGGGGCGGGGCCCTGTCTTCACCATTGTGCACGCGTCTGAGAGATGAAGAGGAAGGCATGGATGATGAGAGGGGGACGTTGGATACATAATTAATGTGGGTGTATTAGCTATATATGTTAATCCTATATAGAGAGATATAGATTGATCGATGTGGACGCAGGAAAGAGGGTGAGACCTCACTGGATATATCGATTGATCGATTTGTGTGGAAAACTATGAAAGACCTAGCTATATACACACATACATAGAGGAACATCGATCGTTGCGCATGCACGCGTGAGAGATAAAGAATGCCCGATATGATGGAGAGGGGGATGTGTGTTGGTGTGTGCCTTCATGGGAGACCGACCTGAAGAAAAAGATTGCATGCGTGCGATGGATAATGCCGACTAGTAGTGTGTGTGCATGCATGCACGAGAGAAAGTTAGTGGTACAATTATAAAGAGAAGACTACTATGTGGGTGTAAAAGAATAGCTGAATAGGTGAGGTCACAATCAATGTAAAGTTGAATTCAAATATTTGAATAAGAGATCCTGATGTTTGAAACCCATGCATGCATGAATATAACGGAGATCTGCGTGGTGTGGTTTGGAAACGAGCATGTTGTAATGTATACACATTGAACAAGGTCAGACTGATTTGAATTTGAGATACCGATGGCAGACATCATTTGGCCACGTCGCATCCGTGCATGGACACACTATTCTAATTGGAGATGATGGGCAGCTTTTGCATCACATATCTATATCTATACCCCTATATTTTTTTATTGTGTGCAGGTAACTTTAACTTTGAAAGATGGTCGTTGGATGAGGCGAATCCGATGGTCCAAAGATGGCAAATTTGAGCACTACTTGCCGTTGGATATCATCTAGATTCCACCAGATTTCGCCACATGTATAATCTAGAAGACTCCATGGTTGAACTTAAGCATAATGCACAAACAACAAAACACAAGCACTTCTTATTTGTTCTAGAATCTTCCGTATCAGAATTGCCCAAATGTTTTTTACATGTTTTGCCATTATTTGTTTTTACTTTATGTCTTACGACGCACAATTCCATGAATCTTAAAATATATTAGCTTTCTTATAAAAACTAGATGATTTTGAATGAAATGAACTATAAGAATTAAACGAACATCTACATCATGCATATATGACTCAAAGCTTAAATGCTATAATGTGGTATTTATTCATAATTTGGTTGCCAAATCTCATGCGTGCAATGCACGTGTACCTTACTCTAGTCTAAATGGTGTTTGTGTGTGTTGTGCGTGTTGAGGTGCAAATTGTCTTTTTTTGGGTACACGTTAAGCTTGTTCTTCCGAAATTTCAAGCCATGCCTTGTTATGCCGAAAATTCAAGCTAGCGCCTCTGTGTATCGTGCTGCGAAACTCCCGCCTCTTCAACCTGCGCCTTGTTATCCCGAAATATTTAAGATATATCTTTGTCTCGTTGTGCTCCGACAACTCCCTCCATCTCAACCTGCGCCTTGCTATTCCGAAATTACAACGCACGCGAAAACTCCCACTTCCTGTGAAATCCAGACACGCGAAATGCCCGTGGTACCCCTGAACCGAAAGAACCGCCTCAGGTCGGTGGGGGTACTTTCGTAACTTACCCCACATTTCGGACAAGCGCGTCTCTAAGCCATGGTTCCCCACTGCCATCCCATCCGCCCACCCATTCGTACACCGAGGCCGTGAAAACCCGCGACGAAACCCCACACCCTGCTCCGTCCGCCACCCAGCCGGAGCCTCTTCCCCGACGACGTCGTCCACAACAACACCTCGACGTCCCTCATCCACTGTACCGGATGAGGATCCGTCGTCGATCTCATCGTCCCGCCGGTTCAGCCACCCCGTCCTCCACCTCCAAGGAGCTGCCCCGACGTTCCCCTCGTCTTTCGCGCCACCTCCATTCCCATACCGCCGTCTTCACCTGCACCACCGGAAGAGCATCATCATCACCGTTTCCTCGGATGAAGCTGCGGCCTAATCAGCGCCACCAAAGAGGTTGTACACTAATCGCCGCATTTTCTTCTTGATTCGATCTCACGGTGCTGCCGGCGCTCGGTCCCGAGCCGACACGGCGCGGCTCCATCCACGGCGGCGTCGCCGGCCACTTCCTCCACGGCGTCGCTCCCTCGGCGGCGACGTCCACATCAGTAGGACCTGCTGCTGCTTTAGCTCTCGCTCGCGCTGCTGCTCTGCTCTTGCTCTCGGTCCCCTGCCTAGTCTGCTCTTGCTATTGCTCTTGCTCGCGCTACTGCTCTCGCTTACTCTTGCTCTTGCTTGCGATGTTGCTCCGATTTAGCTACACTTCAGTCGACTGAATCGACTTTTGGGTCAGTCGATTTTCAGGTGGTGGGGGGGCTCGCCGGGGTGAAGGAAGAACCAGCCACAGCAGGGAGGGGGGCTCGCCGGAGAGATACCCCACTATCTATCTTAGGGTTCAGGATGGGGGTGGTGGTCGCCGGCGGTGGCGGGGCGTTAGCGGGGCGGTGGCGTGGGGATCGCCGAAGAAAAAGCTCGGCACAGGGGGGGGGGGCTAGAGGGATGGTCGGGGCAGCGGCGGACCGGCGGTGGGGAGTGTTTTCGGGGCGGGCGGGGCGGTGCACCGCCGGCCGCGGGCAGCGGAGGGCTGCTGTTTGGCCGGCTCAGGGGGTGGAGGTTGAAGATGAACCGCAGGCCCTTGATTTCGTATCCAACGGCTACAAAATCGACTGACGAGAGATGAAAAATTCAGTCAACCGATGTGTAGCCTCACCTTGCTAGTGCTTTCAGTTTCGACAGCAAAATTCAGTTTCGACAGCAAAATTCAGTTTCGACAGTTAAGTCCAGTTTCGACAGTTAAGTTCAGTTTCGACAGTTAAGTTCAGAGATGAGCGGCTGATGTATTTTACATCTAGCACTTTGTGGTTATGTATTTTACGTCATGTATTGGAGATGCTATTAGAATTCCACTCAGGTTAACGTTGTTCGTTGTCTCTCTTGTCCTGCTTCAGCCTCGGCGTCGTACAACTCACCAGAGCTACTCCAACGACGCAACCCTCCATCACAGCGAAGCAGTACCTCGGGCTCCATCTCCAGACGCCTAAGATCTTCTTCCCCTCCTCTGACAGCCAAGTCAGCCGGAGCATCCTCACCAGCCAACCCAATCACGCTGAGATCGACATGGCTTCGCCAAAGAGGTTGTACACTTGTTGCATCTCTTTTTTACTCTACATGTTATATATATTGTCCACTGAGCACTCGTAGTAACGGGAAAGACGATTATTTTATCCTACTATATGACAAGCAGTGATGTACCAGGCAACTTAGCTATCCGTGATGGACTCTCTTGAACGCCATCATTATTTATCTCTGCGCCTTTCAGCTGTGCATTTGTCGATGGTCCTGGGGGTTGAGCTAGTATGGCAGTGGCCTGGGTCCAAAGTAATATAAGTAGCACAAAAATATTTTTTTAGTGTAGGATTTTCCTTGCTCAAGCCTGCCTACTAGAATCGCCAGTGCTTGAAAGGAAAAGTGAATGAAAAACATTGGAATTGGAAAGTTTCCAATGGTACTACTTTTCATGAATTTGGTGCAAAGGAATGGAGCAAAGGAAAACTGTAGGATTTGTTCCATTAGTGTCTCCTTGAAAGAAAAACCGTAGGAATTCTAATTTCCACTTCTCCTCCTTTTCATATTCCTATTCATCAAGAACAAGACTTAGATATAGTAGCATAATAGCATTATAACCATACATTTTCTTGTGGTTTGACTTAATCTCACCATGCTTTTTTGCATCCTGTGATCTTCCAATTGTTGTGAATCAAACGCCCAGATTGGCAGAAATCCTCTGTTTTGCACGTGCATTCCTATCCTATTCCTGTCTATTTCCTATCCCTGCATTGTTAGAATCCTCAAATTCAAACAAGCCCTTACTCAATTACTTCTGTTACAGATATGTGTCAAAGAAAACCTTGTGTGGTTTGTCTTGCTCCTGCGGCGCTGTGTTCCACCCCAGCTCAGCTGCTCCAACGATGGAAGGGTTCACCACAGCAGGGATCCGCTCTCCAGTCTGTCTTTCGCCGCCTCAGATCTTCTTCCCCGTTGTCGGCAGCCACGGCAACTGCATTACCATGATCAACTAAGCAGATGACCTTGAGGACTACACGGGTCCGCAAGACAGGTCGCACTCTTCCGTGCCTGCTTACGTTATGCGTCGCTTAATATGATGACATGCTACATTATCGTCATGTTCACCTATTAGACTCCGAGTCAGTTCCAAACTAATGCTGAAACTTGAGTTTTTAAATGGTTGTGGGTTACATATTGGGGCAGCAATCAGTATTATCTGTCTACTATCTGGTTAATCTCCGGTGTCTACTATGAGTTTCATGTTGGGTGCAAACAAACATTAAAGGAGCCATTATCTGTATTTTTTAACTAAAGCTATTATCTGCCTGCTATCATTGGTTTTGGGTCTATCCACAGTTTGCTACCATCACTCTAAATTTGTGCATGCACTCCTTACATAATCTCACTATGTTTTATTCCTATGCATGCCAATTATTGTACACAATGGAACTGATCATGTAGAGCAAAAGAGACGAGCCTTGCATGGCAATAAAATTTCATGCAGACGTCGTTCCATGGTGGGCGCAAAGGCAGCCCCCCTCCACCCATTTAGGATCGTAATCAAGAGGAAGATAACTGTTATGAGGGGGATTCAGAAGGAGAAGACCACTCCTATTTACCCCATGAGGTCTTCGCTCTAACTTGGCATGCTGATGTTGGTAATATCATGCATATGGTGCCTTGCATTGCTTACTGTATACATTAAAGATGTCATCTGCTTAGTTTAGACATGCTTTGTGTCAATGCCATCTGTTTAGTTTCTTTATCATATATGTGAATCATGCAATGCCATCTTGTCTAGCCAGGCATCATATTTGTGAATTTTGCAATGCCACCCTGGTTAGCCAGTCATCTTATATGTGAATTATATCATGCCATCATTTTTTATTATGTGTTAAATTTGTCAACAATTTTAGTACATTCAATTACTCTTCCTGTGCATCAGCCATTTGGCACGGTCATGGAAAAATCTGGAGTGGAAACAAGGTCTTCAGAGCAGACAATGCTATCTGACGAAGCGCATGTCTTGCTGGTTACCGATAGCTCCTCAGAGGAGGATTCAGAGACAGATGACCAGTCATATTTCCCCCCCCCCCCCCCCCGAGGTGCATGCCCTAACTTGGCAGGGTTATGTTGCTCATATCGTGCGTATGGTATCTTGCATTGCTATGTCATTTGCTTAGTTTAGACATGCTTTGTGTGAATGCCACCTATTTAGTGTCTAATTACCATATATGTGAATTATGCAATGCCATCTTGTTGCAAGACATTATATATGTGAATTATGCAATGTTATTTTGTTGCAAGGCATTATGTATGTGAATTATGCAATGCCATGTTGTTTAGGCAAGCGTCATATATGTGAATTATATCATGCCGTCCTTCTTTTGTATTTCTGATTGCTTTTGTCGACAATGTTTGTATATTCAGTTTCTCTTCCTGTGCATCAGCCATTTGAATTGGTGATGGAGAAATCTGGAGTGAAAATAAGGTCTTCAGAGCAGACAATGCTACCTGCTGAAGCAGATATCTTGCTGGTTACAGATAGCTCTTCAGAGGAGGATTCAGAGGCAGATGACCAGTCCTATTATCCCACTGAGGTGTATGCTCAAACTTGGCAGGGTTATATTACTCATATAATGCATATGTTGTATTGCAATGCTTAGTTTTTACATCATATACACAATATTGAATGCCATCTCCTTAGTTGACACATCATATATGCGATTGCCCTCTGCTCACTTCCTTAGTATATAAATCATATATTTGAATTATGTCATGCTATGATGTTTACATAGACAGCATGTATCTGAATTATGGCATGCCAACCTATTTTCTAAAGACATAATATGGTTATATCATCTCATCCTGTTTACATAGTCATCATATTTAAATTATGTCATTCTATCCGTGAATTATCATGCCATCATGTTTCCATCGACGGCATGTTTGTGATTTATGGCATGCCAACCACTTTAATAGACACATCGTATAGTTATATCATGTCATCCTGTTTACATAGTCATCATATTTTGAAGTATGTCATTTTATCCTGTTTAGTTGGCCATCATACATGTGAAATTGTGTCATGCTATCTTGTTTAATTAGCCATCATATATGTGAAATTATGTCCTGCTATTCTGTTTGCTTAGACAACATAAATGTGAATTATTTCATGCCCTATTTTCTTCCCTACTATCCATTGCACCTGTCTATCTTACAAGGTCTGTACATTCAATTACTTTTCTTGTTTATCAGCCATTTCAATTGGAGGGAGTGATGGCAGTATATATGGGAGTAAAAACACGGTCTTCAGAAAAGATCGTGCTACCAGTCGATGCAGATAGAACCACGGTTGTACTTGCCCAAGAACCAGCCCCACCACACATAACCCACACTCATGCAGATTGTACCCCTACCCAGTTGGACAGAGAACCAGCTACACCCCTTCTAACCCCAACCCCAGCAGATAGACACCCAGTTCCCGTTGACACAGCACCGTCTCCACCACAGAGAACCCAAACACGAGAAGTTAGTAAGGCAATTGCAGGGCCCAAATCACGAGGACCACCACTCCGAACCCGAAGTCAACGCTTAAAGCAGAAGAAGAATTGTTCTCAGGTCAGGTTCCGTAGCTATGGTTCATACTACTTTGCTCTTGCATCACTGTATTTACTGATACCAACTAATTTCAAATTTGAAGGATGCAACTGAACCTCCAATGGCGCAACAGGTATGTTTTAAACATGTTTCTTCAACGTGTTTGGCTATTTCCTGTTGTAACTTGCTCTATGTTGATTTCAGTTTCAATTGAATAAACAGTTATGTTCTCATGCCATGCACATTACAAGTGTTGTTATTGCTGTGTAGTTTCCCACACTTATATTCTGTCTATGCTGCTTTGTCTTAAATAGATATGATTCGAACTGTATCTATCTTGATTTGGCAACATAAACTAGAATGATATAGACCATACAGTGACCATACTACATAGATATTTGTTTGTTTCATGATGTTATCCTGTCCACCTTACTACTGAACTAGTAAACCTAAGATGAGTTTGTTTGTTTCTCTTTTAGAACGCGGATAAAATATTGGAGAAGAGTACCCTGTTATGCAATGGTAAAGGAAGTAATGCAGATAAGGTTCAAGATAGTGAGACATCCCTGTTGGTCTCCAAGAAAGCTGATAAAAACTATATTGAAGACACTGAGACAACCCCAAAGTCCTGTCTTGATGTAGTGTTCGAGTTACTGGCTACCACTGCTGGCACCAGCTCTTCGAACTCGTTGCCTGAATCAGTTCGGCTTCTTGAGTCTCAACTTCAAGTTTAAAGACATCAATCAGATGTTATGCGACAGGAAGCCGAAGGACTGAGGAAGTCCCTGCAGAATTCAGATGCATACTTTCTGGTGCAACAGCAAGCGCTGGAGGACTTAAGTGCCAAACAAGAGAAAGTTAATAAGCTTGCTAAGCATCTTGCCAGCATTATGGGTACCCATGATATTGTTTCTTGAGCTCTTCTGAAGGGGTTTCAGTTCTGGACTTGTTTTGTTGCGGCGTTTATATGCTGCTGTGTTCCCTATATTTGCACTGGTGGTGAACTTTGATGCCCAATGGATGTAATATGTGTAATAGTCGTGATAGCCTAGTGTAAGTTGCTTGCTTATTTATTTCCTTGTTGTCTTGTTTATTTGTTTGCTTGTAGTCAGTGCCATTCTTTTTCTGCGGTTTGCTAGTGGCTGCAATAACCTATTTTTTAAAACTAGGCCACAATAATCATGGGATAATATTTACTGTAGTGACACTGGGCCTCCTACGGGCCATAGAAACTGTGGGCCTTCTACGGGCCGTATAAACAGTGGGCCTTCTACGAGCCATAGAAGCAGTGGGCCTTCTACGGGCCGTAGAAACAATGGGCCTTCTACGGGTCGTATCATCAATGGGCCTTATACGGGCCGTATGATCGATTGGCAAAACATGGGCCGAACAGGCCGCATTCTGGCCGTAAACGGGCTAGAGTTGGAATCTTCCGTTCATGGGCCGACCATAACTGGCCATCGTTAATAGGTTGTATTTAATGACGCTATGAAAACGGCTCAACATATTAACGGACCACAAACGGGCCGAGTGTAACCACGGTCTGAATTTGGCCCACAAGCAGAAAATGACAGTAACGGGCCGTAAGTAAACGATTGCTGGAAATGAGCCCAAAAATAAATGGGCTCTGAAGAAGGCCGAATGATAACATGGGCTGGAAACGGTCCAACGGAATAACGGGCCGTTAATGGGTATAAAGTGATACACTATTCATCACGGGCCAGTTTCACCACGAGCCGTTAATGTGTGTAAAGTGATACACTGTTCATTACGGGCCAGTTTCACCACGGGCCGTTAATAGGCCAAGAGTTACATAGGGCCTCATATGGGCCGAAAGACGTCATGGGCCATACATGGGCCAGAAGTGAAAACGTGCTGGAATCATATTGGATGGCCCAGATGACGCTACTGGGCCTAATTCGGATAGGGCGTAACGGGCCTTGGGTTAGCGGGCTGTAAATGGGCAATATTCGAACAGGCCGTTAACAGGCTTTCCATGGGCCGGCCCGCCAGCTTTTGACCAAGTCAAATGGGCCGGCCTTTACACATGAATGGGCCTTTGTTGGGCCGTGCCACGTGTCGACGTATCACAGGCGCCTATCTGACCCACTGACGAGCTGACACGTGTTTCGTCCGGCCAATAAGAATTTTACACGTGGAAATTTCCCATTGGTCGGGGCTGTTAACGGGTTACCGGATCCAAAACTCGACCCGATAGCTTAACGGCGTTCCGTTACGGTGGATGCCACGTGTCGGTCACCCTTGACGAAAACACTTCTGTGACGCGCGATTTATCGTCATGGAAGTGGACACTTCCGTGATGATAATTTTGGTAATGTCATGGAACACTTCTACGACAGCACAGGTATGACTATCTTGATTCTGTCATAAATTTGTCATGGATGTACATGCATGACAAAAAAAGCGACATACTGTGACAAACACGTATCATCATCGAAGTGTATTTTTTTGACGTGCATATCGTATAATCATACCCACAGATACTTGAGGTGACATTGGAGTATCTAGGTGACATTAGGGTTTTGGTTGATTTGTGTCTTAAGGTGTTATTCTAGTACAAACTCTATGATAGATCGAATGGAAAGAATAGCTTCGTGTTATTTAACTACGGACTCTTGAATAGATCGATCAGAAAGAATAACTTTGAGGCGGTTTCGTACCCTACAATAATCTCTTCGTTTGTTCTCCGCTATTAGTGAGTTTGGAGTGACTCTTTGTTGCATGTTGAGGGATATTTATATGATCCAATTATGTTATTATTGTTGGGAGAACTTGCACTAGTGAAAGTATGAACCCTAGGCCTTGTTTCCTAGCATTGCAATATCGTTTGTGCTAACGTTATCATTAGTTACCTTCATGATTTTATATTTTCAGATTACAAAAACCTATATCTACCATCCATATTGCACTTGTATCACCATCTCTTCGCCGAACTAGTGCACCTATACAATTTACCATTGTATTGGGTGTGTTGGGGACACAAGAGACTCTTTGTTGTTTCGTTGCAGGGTTGCTTGAGAGAGATAACCTTCATCCTACGCCTCCCACGGATTGATAAACCTTAGGTCATCCACTTGAGGGAAATTTGCTACTGTCCTACAAACCTCTGCACTTGGAGGCCCAACAACGTCTACAAGAAGAAGGTTGTGTAGTAGACATCAAGCAGTTTCGGGTGCCGTTG
Source organism: Aegilops umbellulata (assembly GCA_032464435.1). Lineage (NCBI taxonomy): Eukaryota > Viridiplantae > Streptophyta > Magnoliopsida > Poales > Poaceae > Aegilops > Aegilops umbellulata. The sequence continues at coordinate 342,398,793 of CP136056.1, read as the reverse complement.
CCGGGGAGGTGAGTGCTTGAAGGTATATCTTTAGATCTTGCAATTGAATCTTTTAGTTTCCTGTTTTATCACTAGTTTAGTTTATAAAAGAAAACTACAAAAAATGGAATTGAGGGTGCCTCATATGCATCATCTTTCTAATATCTTTCGGGAAAATGATGGGAAGGAAAATTGTGCTCAAGTACTAGAAGAAGAATTACATAGAATGCTTTGCATAAAATATGTGAATGATGAGCATGATTGCAATGTTGTTAATACGAATTCCTTGAATGTCCATGATGCTAATGATATGCAAAGCCACAAGCTTGGGGATGCTATGTTTGATGAAGATGATATGTTTTGTCCCCCAAGTTTTGACGAGCAAATTTATTATGATGAAAGCATGCCTCCTATTTATGATGATTATATTGATGAAAGTGGGTTTGGAAGAGTGTCAACTTTAGGAAGTAATGATCCCACTATTTTGGAGGGTCTTGAATCTTATAATATTTATGAAAGTGGATTTGGAGAGGTAATGACTTTATTTAGTGATGAATCCACTATTTCGGAAGAGGTTCCAATTGACGATGAGAACAAAGTTGGTATCTATGATGATTATTGTGATGACTTGTATGCTATTAAGAATAATGATAACCATGAAACTTTTCATCATGATTTTAGTTTTCAATTGGATTATGCCTCACATGATAATTATTTTGTTGAGTTTGCTCCCACTATTATTCATGAGAAGAATTTTGCTTATGTGGAGAGTAGTAAATTTTCTATGCTTGTAGATCATGAAAATAATGCTTTATGTGAGGGTTATATTGTTGAATTCATTCATGATGCTACTGAAAATTATTATGAGGGAGGAATATAAGCTTGTAGGAATTGCAATAATATCAAGTTTCCTCTCTATGTGCTTAAAGTTTTGAAGTCATGCTTGTTTTGCCTTCCTATGCTAGTTGATTATTGTTCCCATAAGTTGTTTGCTCACAAAATCCCTATGCATAGGAAGTGGGTTAGACTTAAAAGTGCTAGTCATATTCTTCATGATGCTCTCTTTATGTTTCAATTCCTATCTTTTATGTGAGCATCATTGAAATCATCATGCCTAGCTAGAGGCGTTAAACGATAGCGCTTGCTGGGAGGCAAGCCAATTTTATTTTAGTTTCTTGCTTTTTGGTTCTGTTTAGTAATAAATAATCTATCTAGCCTCTGGTTAGATGTGGTTTTATGTTTTAATTAGTTCTTGTGCCAAGTTAAACCTATAGGATCCTCTTGGATAATAGTTATTTGATCTTGCTGAAAATGCCAGAAACTTTCTGTTCACGAAAACAATTGTTAAAAATTACCAGAACATGATATGATACTGATTCCAATTGCAGAAGATCAACAAACAAATTATTTAGGTCCTCCTATTTGATAGAAGCTTTAGAGTTCCAGAAGTTTGCGTTAGTTACAGATTACTACAGACTGTTCTATTTTTGACAGATTCTTTTTTTCGTGTGTTGTTTGCTTATTTTGATGAGTCTATGGCTAGTAAAAGAGTTTATAAACCATAGAGAAGTTGTAATACAGTAATTTTAACACCAATATAAATAAAGAATGAGTTCATTACAGTACCTTGAAGTGGTGTTTTGTTTTCTCTCGCTAACGGAGCTTACGAGTTTTCTGTTAAGTTTTGTGTTGTGAAGTTTTCAAGTTTTGGCTAAAGATTCGATGGACTATGGAATAAGGAGTGGCAAGAGCCTAAGCTTGGGGATTCCCAAGGCACCCCAAGTTAATATTCAAGGATAACCAAGCGTCTAAGCTTGGGGATGCCCCGGAAGGCGTCCCCTCTTTCGTCTTTGTTCATCGGTAACTTTACTTGGAGCTATATTTTTATTCACCACATGATATGTGTTTTGCTTGGAGCGTCATTTTATTTTCTTTTGTTTTTATTGCTGTCTGAATAAAATACCAAGATCTGAAATTATTAAATGTTAGAGAGAATTCACATAGTTGCATAATTATTAAACTACTCATTGATCTTCACTTATATCTTTTGAAGTAGTTTGTTGTTTGTTCTAGTTCTTCACTTATATCTTTTAGAGAACGACAGTGGTTTTATTTTGAAGAAATAGATGAACTCTCATGATTCACTTATATTATTTTGAGAGTCCTAAACAGCATGGTAATTTTCTTTGGTTATGAATTTAGTCCTAATATGATAGGCATCCAAGATGGATATAATAAAAACTTTCATATAAAGTGTATTGAATATTATGAGAAGTTTGATTCCTTATGATTGTTTTGAGATATGAAGATGGTGATATTAGAGTCATGCTAGTTGAGTAGTTGTGAATTTGAGAAATAATTTTTCTAAAGTTTGTGATTCCCTAGCATGCACGTATGGTGAACCGTTATGTGATGAAGTCGGAGCATGATTTATTTATTGATTGTCCTCCTTATGAGTGGCGGTCGGGGACGAGCGATGGTCTTTTCCTACCAATCTACCCCCCTAGGAGTGTGACGCCCCCGATTCAATCGTACACTAATCATACACGCAAATGTGTACGATCAAGATCAGGGACTAACGGGAAGATATCACAACACAACTCTAAAAATAAAATAAGTCATACAAGCATCATAATACAAGCCAGGGGCCTCGAGGGCTCGAATACAAATGCTCGATCATAGACGAGTCAGCGGAAGCAACAATATCTTAGTACAGGCATAAGTAAACAAGTTTGCCTTAAGAAGGCTAGCACAAACTGGGATACAGATCGAAAGAGGCGCAGGCCTCCTGCCTGGGATCCTCCTAAACTACTCCTGGTCGTCGACAGCGGCCTGCACGTGGTAGTAGGCACCTCTAGTGTATTAGGAGTCGTCATCGATGGTGGCGTCCGGCTCCCGGGCTCCGGCATCTGGTTGTGACAACCAGGTAGAAGGGAAAGGGGGAAAAGAGGGAGAAAAGCAACCGTGAGTACTGATACGTCTCCAACGTATCTATAATTTTTTATTGTTCCATGCTATTATATTATCCATCTTGGATGTTTATGGGCTTCATTATGCACTTTTATATTACTTTTGGGACTAACCTATTGACCCAGAGCCCAGTGCCAATTTCTGTTTTTCCCTTGTTTGAGTGTTTTGCAGAAAAGGAATATCAAACGGAGTCCAAACGGAATGAAACATTCGGAAAAGTTATTTTTGGAAAGAAAGCAATACGGGAGACTTGGAGTGCACGTCAGGGGATCAACGAGGAGAGCACGAGGCAGGGGGCGCGCCCTCCACCCTCGTGGGCCCCTCATGGCTCCCCTGACCGACTTCTTTCGCCTATATATATCAATATACCCTAAAACCATCGGGGAACAGAATAGATCGGGAGTTCCTCCGCCGCAAGCCTCTGTAGCCACCAAAAACCAATCGGGACCCTGTTCTGGCACCGTGCCGGAGGGGGGATCCCTCACCGGTGGTCATCTTCATCATCCCGACGCTCTCCATGACGAGGAGGGAGTAGTTCACCCTCGGGGCCGAGGGTATGTACCAGTAGCTATGTGTTTGATCTCTCTCTCTCTCTCGTGTTCTTGATTCGGCACGATCTTGATGTATCGTGAGCTTTGCTATTATAGTTGGATCTTATGATGTTTTCTCCTCCTCTACTCCCTTGTAATGGATTGAGTTTCCCCTTTGAAGTTATCTTATCGGATTGAGTCTTTTAATGATTTGAGAACACTTGATGTATGTCTTGCGTGGGATACCCATGGTGACAATGGGGTGTTCTATTGATTCACTTGATGTATGTTTTGGTGATCAACTTGCGGGTTTCGTCCATGAACCTATGCATAGGGGTTGGCACACGTTTTCGTCTTCATTCTCCGGTAGAAACTTTGGGGCACTCTTTGAGGTTCTATGTGTTGGTTGAATAGCTGAATCTGAGATTGTGTGATGCATATCGTATAATCATTCCCACGGATACTTGAGGTGACATTGGAGTATCTAGGTGACATTAGGGTTTTGGTTGATGTGTGTCTTAAGGTGTTATTTTACTACGAACTCTAGGGCTGTTTGTGACACTTATAGGAATAGCCCAATGGGTTGATCGGAAAGAATAACTTTGAGGTGGTTTCGTGCCCTACCATAATCTCTTCGTTTGTTCTCTGCTATTAGTGACTTTGGAGTGACTCTTTGTTGCATGTTGAGGGATAGTTATATGATCCAAGTATGTTATTACTGTTGAGATAACTTGCACTAGTGAAAGTATGAACCCTAGTTTCCTAGCATTGCAATACCGTTTGTGCTCGCTTTCATAATTAGTTACCTTGCTGATTTTATATTTTCAGATTACAAAAACCTATATCTACCATCCATATTGCACTTGTATCACCATCTCTTCGCCGAACTAGTGCACCTATACAATTTACCATTGTATTGGGTGTGTTGGGGACACAAGAGACTCTTTGTTATTTTGTTGCAGGGTTGCTTGAGAGAGACAACCTTCATCCTACGCCTCCCACAGATTGATAAACCTTAGGTCATCCACTTGAGGGAAATTTGCTACTGTCCTAGAAACCTCTGCACTTGGAGGCCCAACAACGTCCACAAGAAGAAGGTTGTGTAGTAGACATCAAGCTCTTTTCTGGCGCCGTTGCCGGGGAGGCTAGTTAAGCGGCACTCACACCCCGTCAACTAAGCTCTTTTCTAGCGCCGTTGCCGGGGAGGTGAGTGCTTTAAGGTACTCCCTCCGTCCGGAATTACTTGTCTCGGAAATGGATGTATCTAGAACTAAAATATTTCTAGATACATCCATTTTCGCGACAAGTAATTCCGAAAGGAGGGAGTATATCTTTAGATCTTGCAATCGAATCTTTTAGTTTCGTGTTTTATCACTAGTTTAGTCTATAAAAGAAAACTACAAAAAAATGGAATTGAGGGTGCCTCATATGCTTCATCTTTTTAATGTCTTCCGTGAAAATAAGGATTTCGATAATTGTGTTCAATTGCTAGAGGAAGAATGCATTAGAATGTTTGGCACTAAATATTTGAATGATGAGCATGATTGCAATGTTGTTAGTATGAATTCTATGAATATCCATGATGCTAATGATATGCAAAGCCACAAGCTTGGGGATGCTATGTTTGATGAAGATGATGTTTTTATTCCCCCAAGTTTTGATGTGCAAATTTATTATGATGAAAGCATGTCTCCTATCTATGATGATTATTGTGATGAAACATATGCCATAAAGAATAATGATAACCATCAAACTTGTCATCATGATTTTAATTTTCAATTGGATTATGCTTCACATGATAGTTATATTGTTGAGTTTGCTCCCACTATCCCGAATGAGAAGAATTTGCTTATGTGGAGAGTAGTAAATTTTCTATGCTTGTAGATCATGAAAAGAATGCTTTAGGTGCTGGTTATATTGTTGAATTCATTCATGATGCTACTAAAAATTATTATAAGGGAGGAACATATGCTTGTAGGAACTGCAATAATATCAAGTTTCCTCTCTATGTGTTTAAAGCTTTAAAGTTATACTTGTTTTGCCTTCCTATGCTAGTTGATTATTGTTCCCATAAGTTCTTTAGTCACAAAATCCCTATGAATAGGAAGTGGGTTAGAATTAAATATGCTAGTCATATTCTTCATGATGCTCTTCTTATGTTTTAATTCTTATCTTTTATGTGAGCATCATTGAAATCATCATGCCTAGCTAGGGGCGATAAACGTTAGCGCTTGTTGGGAGGCAACCGAACTTTATTTTTTGTTTCTTGATTTTTGGTTCTGTTTAGTAATAAATAATCCATCTAGATTATGTTTATATGTGGTTTTGTGTTTTAATTAGTGTTTGTGCCAAGTAGAACCTTTGGGAAGACTTGGGTGAAGTATTTATGATCATGCTGTAAAAAACAGAAACTTTAGCCCTCACGAGATTAGCTAAAACTTTTTACTGAAGAGTGCTATTTAGTTGATTCTTTTTGAAGATGATTACTAGACAAATTCCTCAGGTCCAACAATTTATTTCAGAATTTTTGGAGTTACAGAAGTATACGTTTGATACAGATTACTACAGACTGTTCTGTTTTTGACAGATTCTCTTTTCTATGTGTTGTTTGCTTATTTTGATGAATCTATGGCTAGTAAAATAGTTTATAAACCATAGAGAAGTTGTAATACAGTAGGCTTAACACCAATATAAGTAAATAATGAGTTCATTACAGTACCTTGGAATGGTGTTTTGTTTTCTTCCGCTAACGGAGCTCACAAGATTTTCTGTCAAGTTTTGTGTTGTGAAGTTTTCAAGTTTTGGGTAAAGATTCGATGGACTACCGAATAAGGAGTGGAAAGAGCCTAAGCTTGGGGATTACCAAGGCACCCCAAGGTAATATTCAAGGATAACCAAGAGCCTAAGCTTTAGGATGCCCCGGAAGGCATCCCCTCTTTCGTCTTCGTTCATCGGTAACTTTACTTGGAGCTATATTTTTATTCACCACATGATATGTGTTTTGCTTGGAGCGTCATTTAATTTTCTTTTGTTTTGCTTTCTGTTTGAATAAAATACCAAGATATAAACTTCTGAAATGTTAGAGTCTTCACATAGTTACATAATTATACAACTACTCATTGATCTTCACTCATATCTTTTGGAGTAGTTTGTTGTTTGCTCTAGTGCTTCACTTATATCTTTTAGAGCATGATGGTAGTTTTATTTTGAAAAAATAGATGAACTATCATGCTTCACTTATATTATTTTGAGAGTCTTAAACAACATGGTAATTTGCTTAAACTAGTAAAAAACTTTCTTATGAGTGTGCTGAATGCAAAGAGAAGTTTGATGCTTGATGATTGTTTGGAGATATGAAGTAGTGATATTAAAGTTGTGCTAGTTGAGTAATTGTGAAGATAGTGATATTAAACTCGATCAAGGTTGCTTAAGCAATCATCAAAAGAGGATCCATAGACGGAGAAATCGTCCATGAAAACCTCACAAATCTTTTCACAAAAATTAGAGAATATAGCCAGCATCTTTGAAAGGTAGCAGGTGCATTACAAAAACCAAAAGGCAAACGTCTATAAGAAAAAGTACCGAAAGGGCAAGTAAAAGTGGTCTTTGATTGATCATCGACTGACACAGTTATTTGAGAGAAACGAGAATAACCATCTAGAAAGCAAAAAATGTGTATGTTTGGATAATCTTTCTAGCATTTGATCGATAAAAGGTAAGAGGTAATGATCGTTCTTAGTAGCTTTATTTAATTTGCGGAAATCAATTACCATCCTATAACCTGTAATAATTCTTTGCGGAATCAATTCATCTTTATCATTAGGAACGACAGTAATACCTCCCTTCTTAGGGACACAATGGACAAGACTTACCCACTGACTATCAGCAACGGGATAAATTATACCTGCCTCAAGGAGCTTTAGTATTTCCTTTCTTACCACTTCTTTCATCTTAGGATTCAGCCGTCGTTGGTGATCACGGACTGGTTTGGCATCTTTCTCCAAATTTATTTTGTGTTGACATAGAGTGGGACTAATTCCCCTAAGATCATCAAGAGTATATCCGATAGCAGCGCGGTGCTTCGTTAGAGTTTTCAATAACCTCTCTTTTTCATGCTCTGAAAGGTTAGCACTAATAATAACATGATATATCTCTTTATCATCAAGATAAGCATATTTAAGAGTGTCTGGTAATGGTTTAAGCTCAAACACGGGACCACCCTTGGGTGGAGGACGATCCCCTGGGATTTCAATAGGCAAATTGTGTTTCAGGATGGGTTCCTGTTTAAAGAATACTTCATCTATTTCCCTTCTTTCATTCATAAACATAGCATTTTCATGGTCTATCAAATATTGTTCTAAAGGATCACTAGGAGGTACAGCAATAGAAGCAAGACCAATAATTTCATCCTTGCTAGGCAATTCATCTTCACGGTGTTGTCTACGAAATTTAGAGAAATTAAACTCATGAGACATATCACCCAAACCAATAGTAACAACATCCTTTTCGCAGTCTATCTTAGCATTAACAGTGTTCAAGAAGGGTCTACCAAAAATAATGGGACAAAAGCTATCTTGTGGGGAAAGAACAAGAAAATCAGCAGGATATTTAGTTTTCCCACACAAGACTTCAACATCTCTAACAATTCCGATGGGTGATATGGTATCTCTATTGGCAAGCTTAATGGTACCATCAATATCTTCTATCTCAGCAGGTGCAATATCATGCATAATTTCTTTGTATAAGTCATGAGATATAGCACTAGCACTGGCACCCATATCACATAAGACATGATAACAATGATCTCCTATTTTAACAGAAATAACAAGCATGCCTACCACAGGTCTATGTTTATCTTTAGCACAAGGTTTGATAATTCTAGCAGTTTCATTACAGAAATGAATAACATGCCCATCAATATTATCAGACAAGAGATATTTAATAATAGTAATACTAGGTTCCACTTTAACTTTCTCAGGAGGTGTATAGGTTCTAATGTTGCTTTTACGAACCACAGTTGAAGCTTTAGCATAATCTTTTATCCTAACAGGAAAAGGTGGTTTCTCAACATAAGCAGTAGGAACAATAGGATCATTATAAGTGATAGTCTTTTCTTCAACTTTAATAGGTGCAGCTACTTTTACTTCTACGGGAGGATGATATTTAAACCACTTCTCCTTAGGGAGATCAACGTGAGCAGCAAAAGATTCACAGAAAGAAGCTACTATCGTAGAGTCAAGTCCATATTTAGTGCTAAATTTACGAAAAACATCGGTATCCATAAAAGATTTAACACAATCAAACTTAGGTGTCATACCTGACTCCCTACCTTCGTCGAGATCCCAATCTTAAGAGTAGCATTTAATTCTTTCCAATAAATCCCATTTGAATTCAATAGTCTTCATCATAAAAGAGCTGGCACAAGAAGTATCGAGCATGGTGCGATTGTTATCAGAAAGCCGAGCATAAATTTTTTGAATAATTATTTCTCTTGGGAGCTCATGATTGGGGCATGAATATAACATTGATTTAAGCCTCCCCCAAGCTTGAGTGATGCTTTCTCCTTCGCGAGGCCAAAAATTATATATATAATTGCGATCACGATGAACAAGATGCATAGGATAAAACTTCTGATGAAATTCCAATTTCAATCGTTTGTAGTTCCATGATCCCATATCATCACATAGCCTATACCATGTCAATACATATCGCTTCAAAGATAAAGGGGAGACCTTCTTCTTAATAACATCATCGGGCACACCTGCAAGCTTAAATAATCCACAAACTTCATCCACATATATTAGGTGCTCATCGGGATGCATTGTTCCGTCTCCTGCAAAAGGATTAGTTAGCAGTTTTTCTATCATACCCGAAGGAATCTCAAAGTAGACATTTTCATTTTCAGTAGGTTCAGTAGGTTGAGGAGCAACTCTTTGCTCTACTGGTCGGGGTGAAGATACCCCGAACAAGCCCCTCAGAAGATTACTTTCCATAGTAACAACTGACAGTAAATTTCAGCACACTATATAAATTTTTCCTTACCAAATTCCACCTACCAAAGGCGCTTCACTCCCCGGCAACGGTGCCAGAAAAGAGTCTTGATGACCCACAAGTATAGGGGATCTATCGTCGTCCTTTTGATAAGTAAGAGTGTCGAAGACAACGAGGAGCAGAAGGAAATGATAAGCGGTTTTCAGCAAGGTATTCTCTGCAAGCACTGAAATTGTAGGTAACAGATAGTTTTGTGATAAGATAAATTGTAACAAGTAACAAGTAACAAAAGTAAATAAAGTGCAGCAAGGTGGCCCAATTCTTTTTGTAGCAAAGGACAAGCCTGTACAAACTCTTATATAGAGAAAAGCGCTCCCGAGGACACATGGGAATTATTGTCAAGCTAGTTTTCATCACGTTCATATGATTCGCGTTCGGTATTTGATAATTTGATATGTGGGTGGACCGGTGCTTGGGTGCTGTCCTTAATTGGACAAGCATCCCACTTATGATTAACCCCTATTGCAAGCATCCGCAACTACAAAAGAAGTATTAAGGTAAACCTAACCATAGCATGAAACATGTGGATCCAAATCAGCCCCTTACGAAGCAACGCATAAACTAGGGCTTAAGCTTCTGTCACTCTAGCAACCCATCATCTACTTATTACTTCCCAATGCCTTCCTCTAGGCCCAAATAATGGTGAAGTGTCATGTAGTCGACGTTCACATAACACCACTAGAGGAGAGACAACATACATCTCATCAAAATATCGAACGAATACCAAATTCACATGACAACTAATAGCAAGACTTCTCCCATGTCCTCAGGAACAAACGTAACTACTCACAGAGCATATTCATGTTCATAATCAGGGGAGTATTAATATGCATATAGGATCTGAACATATGATTTTTTCCACCAAATAAACCAACTAGCATCAACTACAAGGAGTAATCAACACTACTAGCAACCTACAGGTACCAATCCCAGACTTAGAGACAAGAATTGGATACAAGAGATGAACTAGGGTTTGAGAGGAGATGGTGCTGGTGAAGATGTTGATGGAGATTGCCCTCTTCCGATGAGAGGAGCGTTGGTGATGACGATGGCGATGATTTCCCCCTCCCGGAGGGAAGTGTCCCTGATAGAACAGCTTTGCTGGAGCCCTAGATTGGTTCCGCCAAGGTTCCGCCTCGTGGCGGCGGAGTCTCATCCCGAAAGCTTGCTTATGATTTTTCTTCGGACGAAAGACTTCATATAGCAGAAGATGGGCATCGGAGGGCCAACAGGGGGCCCATGAGGAAGGGGGCGCCCAGGGGGGTAGGGCGCGCCCCCCACCCTCGTGGCCAGGGTGTGGGCCCCCTCTGGTATTTCTTCTGCTCGGTATTTTTTATTATTTCCAAAAATAACTTTCGTGGAGTTTCAGGACTTTTGGAGTTGTGCAGAATAGGTCTCTAATATTTGCTCCTTTTCCAGCCCAGAATTCCAGCTATCGGGATTCTCCCTCCTTATGTAAACCTTGTAAAATAAGAGAGAATAGGCATAAGTATTGTGACATAATGTGTAATAACAGCCCATAATTCAATAAATATCAATATAAAAGCATGATGCAAAATGGACGTATCAACTCCCCCAAGTTAGACCTCGCTTGTCCTCAAGCGAAAGTCGATAACGATAAATATGTCCACATGTTTAGAGGTAGAGGTGTCGATAAAATAAAATACGAACAAGAGGGCATCATGATCATTCTTATAACAGCAACATATATGGGTATTATCATATGATTTCTTATGCTCAAGTAATAATCTATTCACAATGCAAAGTATGAATCAGAAACATTATTGAGAACTAACAAACTATAATCTCAATCATTGAAGCAATTGCAATTTATCATAATATCAGAAAGAGTCTATGTCAGAGCTTTTTAGCAAGTCTACATACTCAACTATCATTTAGTCTTTCACAATTGCTAACACTCAAGCAATACTTGTAGTTACGGAGTTTTAATCGGACACAGAGAAAGATAGGGGCTTATAGTTTCGCCTCCCAACCTCTTACCTCAAGGGTAATGTCAACAATAATAGTTCATGCTAACTGACATCCAATTAGATATATGTATCAGAATCTTTCCAACACACTGTGCTTGCCAAAGGATAAAATGTAAAAAGGAAAGGTGAATATCACCATGACTCTTGCATAAGGTAGAAGGTAATAATAAAAGATAGGCCCTTCGCCGAGGGAAGCAGAGGTTGCCATGCGCTTTCAGGGTTGGATGCACAAAATCTTAATGCGAAGGAATGTCACTTTATATTGCCACTTGTGATATAGACCTTTATTATGCAGTCCGTCGCTTTTATTTATTCCACATCACAAGATCGTATAAATCTTATTTCCTCCACACCAATCAATCATACATATTTAGAGAGCAATTTTTATTGCTTGCACCGATGACAACTTACTTGAAGGATCTTACTCAATCCATAGGTCGATATGGTGGACTCTCATGGCAAAACTGGTTTAAGGGTATTTGGAAGCACAAGTAGTATCTCTACTTGGTGCAAATAATTTGGCTAGAATGAGGGGGAAAGGCAAGCTCAACATGTTGGAGGATCCATGGCAACATACTTTATCTCAGATATAAGAAAACATAACCCATTACGTTGTCTTCCTTGTCCAACATCAATTCTTTAGCATGTCATAACGAGTGCTCCCAATCATAAAAGATGTCCAAGATAGTATATTTATATGTGAAACCTCTCTTTCTTTATTACTTCCTATTAATTTCAACGATGACCAAAACTATGTTTGTCAACTCTCAACAACTTTTAATCATCATACTCTTTCTATGTGAAATCATTACTCTTCATAAGATCAATATAATATTTTTATTTCTTTTTATTCCTTTTCTTTTATTCACTCAAGATCATAGCAAAAATAATCAAGCCCTTGACTCAACACTAATCTTATTATATAGCTCACAGACTCGATTACATGGAGGGATCATAAAGCAAAACTCAAAGCTAAATCATACTAAAACTTTATTCTACTATATTAAGATAATACTAAAAAAGATCGAACTAAGAAAAACGATAAAGATAGGAGTGTGATGGTGATACGATACCGGGGCACCTCCCCCAAGCTTGGCAGTTGCCAAGGGGAGTGCCCATACCCATGTGATTATATCTCCTTTGTTGGTGAAGAAGACTGTGGTGATGATGGGTAGTCGCACATCGAGCGTAGGAGGTCCTCCAACTTGCGGATAATGCCCTTGAGTGCAACGATATGCTCCTTTAACAAAATATTTTCACGTGTAAGATACTTGTTTTGTATACGAGCTAACTCAATCATCTTGAAAGCTTCGATCTTAGTTGGGGTAAGAAGATTGTGATCGAGTTGAAGGATGTCTTCTGTTGCCGGAACTTGGTCCTCCATGGCCTTCTTGATCCCTTAATCCTTGTTGATCTCCATGGGTTCTTCCCTCTTCAGCTCTATCTTCATTAGCCAAGCATCGTTGTCACCATTGTTGGAGGAGGGTGATGACATGATGCCTGGCCTTGACACCCCTGACAGAAAACAGCTCGAAACAAGAACCGAGGATAATTGCGTGATACAAGAGTCAAAACCTTCAGCAGATTATATAATGAATTTTTGCCGACCAAAATACGTCTCGTGCAAGAAAACGGAGTCCGGAGAGCGCACGAGGTGCCCACGAGGCAGGGGGCGAGCCCAGGGGGTAGGGCGTGCCCTCCACCCTCGTGGAGGCCTCGTGTCCTTCCCGGACTGCTTCTTATTTTTCTAATTTTCTAAATATTCCAAAACGGAGAAAAATTGCCTTTAGAACTGTTTTGGAGTCGGTTTGCTTACCGTACCACATACCTATTCCTTTTCGGAGTCTGAAACGATCCGAAAAGTGTCCCTTATGTATTCCTTCGGGGTTACGGTTTCAATAACATTGGTTTCAACATTTATGGGATTACCTGAGATATAATGTTTGATTCTTTGACCGTTCACCACCTTCGGATTTGTGCCTTCAAAGTTGTTGATTTTTATAGCACAGGAACAATAGACCTCATCGATAACGTAAGGACCTTCCCATTTAGAGAGAAGTTTTCCTGCAAAAAATCTTAAACGAGAATTGTATAGCAATACATAATCATCTACATTAAACTCACGCTTTTGTATCCTTTTGTCATGCCATCTTTTAACTTTTTCTTTAAACAATTTGGCATTCTCATAGGCTTAGGTTCTCCATTCATCAAGTGAGCTAATGTCAAATAACCTCTTCTAACCGGCAAGTTTGAAATCATAATTGAGCTCTTTAATAGCCCAATATGCCTTATGTTCTAGTTCGAGAGGTAAGTGACATGTTTTTCCATAAACCATTTTATATGGAGACATACCCATAGGATTTTTATATGCAGTTCTATAGGCCCATAATGCATCATCAAGTTTCTTGGACCAATTCTTTCTAGATCTATTAACAGTCTTTTGCAAAATTAATTTGAGTTCTCTGTTACTCAATTCTACTTGACCACTAGACCGTGGGTGATAAGGAGATGCAATTCTATGATTAACATCACACTTAGCAAGAATTTTATGGAAAGCACCATGAATAAAATGTGAACCACCATCGGTCATTAAATAACTAGGGACTCCAAACCTCGGAAAAATGACTTCTTTAAGCATATTAATAGAGGTGTTATGATCATCACTACTAGTTGGAATAGCTTCTACCCACTTAGTAACGTAATCAACAGCAACTAAAATATGTGTGTATCCATTAGAGGCAGGAAACGGTCCCATATAATCAAAGCCCCAGACATCAAATGGTTCAATAACAAGTGAATAATTCATGGGCATTTCTTGAAGTCTACTAATATTACCAATTCTTTGACATTATCACAAGATAAGACAAACTTACGAGCATCCTTGAAGAGAGTAGGCCAATAAAACCGGATTGCAATACCTTATGTGCAGTTCTATCTCCAGCGTGGTGTCCTCCATAAGCTTCGGAGTGACATTTGCGTAGGATCTGTTCCTGTTCATGCTCAGGTACACAACGTCTAATAACACAATCTACTCCTTCTTTATAAAGATGTGGGTCATCCCAAAAGTAATGCCTCAAATCATAGAAAAACTTTTTCTTTTGTTGGTATGTGAAACTAAGTGGTATAAATTTAGCAACAATGTAATTAGCATACCATGGAGCATTATGAGAAGCATTTATGACATTTAATTGTTCATCAGGAAAGCTATCATCAATAGGTAGTGGGTCATCAAGAACATTCTCTAACCTAGACAAGTTGTCTGCAATGGGGTTCTCAGCTCCCTTTCTATCAATAATATGTAAATCAAATTCTTGTAGTAGGAGAACCCATCTAATAAGTCTAGGTTTAGCATCTTTCTTTTCCTAAAGATATTTAATAGCAGCATGATCAGTGTGAATAGTTACTTTAGAATCAACAATATAAGGTCTGAACTTACCACAAGCAAAGACAACTGCTAATAATTCTTTTTCAGTAGTAGCATAATTTCTCTGGGCATTGTCTAGAGTTTTACTAGCATATTGAATAACATTTAATTTCTTATCAACTCTTTGCCTTAGAACAACACCTACAGCATAATCACTAGCATCACACATAATTTCAAAGGGTAAATTCCAATCAGGTGGCTGAACAATAGGTGCAGAGATCAATGCTTTCTTACGTACTTCAAATGCTTCTACACAATCATCATCGAAGACAAATGGTATATCTTTTGTAATAAATTAGTCAGAGGCCGAGAAATTTTTGAGAAGTCCTTAGTGAATCTCCTATAAAAACCGGCATGACGAAGGAAACTTCTTATACCTTTGATGTCCTTGGGACATGGCATCTTTTCAATAGCATCAACCTTGGCTTTATCAACTTTAATACCTCTTTCAGAAACTTTATGCCCCAAGGCAATACCTTCATTAACCATAAAGTGGCACTTCTCCCAATTCAAGACAAGGTTAGTTTCTTCACATCTCTGCAAAACTCGATCAAGGTTGCTTAAGCAATCATCAAAAGAGGATCCACAGACGGAGAAATCGTCCATGAAAACCTCACAAATATTTTCACAAAAAACAGAGAATATAGCCATCATGCATCTACGAAAGGTAGAAGGTGCATTACATAAACCAAAAGGCATACGTCTATAAGCAAAAGTACCGAAAGGGCAAGTAAAAGTGGTCTTTGATTGATCATCGGCTGACACGGGTATCTGAGAGAAATCTGAATAACCATCTAGAAAGCAAAAATGTGTATGTTTGGATAATCATTCTAGCATTTGATCGATAAAAGGTAAGGGGTAATGATCCTTTTTAGTAGCTTTATTTAATTTGCGGAAAACAATTACCATCCTATAACCTGTAATAATTCTTTGCGGAATCAATTCATCTTTATCATTAGGAACGACAGTAATACCTCCCTTCTTAGGGACACAATGGACATGACTTACCCACTGACTATCAGCAACGGGATAAATTATACCTGCCTCAAGGAGCTTTAGTATTTCCTTTCTGACCACTTCTTTCATCTTAGTGTTCAGCCGTCGTTGGTGATCACGAAGTGGTTTGGCATCTTTCTCCAAATTTATTTTGTGTTGACATAGAGTGGGACTAATGCCCTTAAGATCATCAAGAGTATATCCGATAGCAGCGCGGTGCTTCTTCAGAGTTTTCAATAACCTCTCTTCTTCATGCTCTAAAAGGTTAGCACTAATAATACCAGGATATATCTTTTTATCATCAAGATAATCATATTTTAAGAGTGTCGGGTAATGGTTTAAGCTCAAACACGGATCACCCTTGGGTGGAGGAGGATCCCCTAGGATTTCAACACGCAAATTGTGTTTCAGGATGGGTTCCTGTTTAAAGAATACTTCATCTATTTCCCTTCTTTCATTCATAAACATATCATTTTCATATTCTAGCAAATATTGTTCTAAAGGATCACTAGGAGGTACGTCAATAGAAGCAAGACCAATAATTTCATCCTTGCTAGGAAATTCCTCTTCACGGTGTTGTCTACGAAATTTAGAGAAATTAAACTCAGGAGACATATCACCCAAACCAATAGTAACAACATCCTTTTCGCAGTCTATCTTAGCATTAACAGTGTTCAAGAAGGGTCTAGCAAAAATAATGGGACAAAAGCTATCTTGTGGGGAACCAAGAACAAGAAAATCAGCACGATATTTAGTTTTCCCACACAAGACTTCAACATCTCTAACAATTCCAATGGGTTATATGGTATCTCTATTGGCAAGCTTAATGGTAACATCAATATCTTCTATCTCAGCAGGTGCAATATCATGCATAATTTCTTTGTATAAGTCATGAGGTATAGCACTAGCACTGGAACCCATATCACATAAGCCATGATAACAATGATCTCCTATTTTAACAGAAATAACAGACATGCCTACCACAGGTGTATGTTTATCTTTAGCACAAGGTTTGGCAATTCTAGCAGTTTCATGACAGAAATGAATAACATGCCCATCAATATGATCAGACAAGAGATCTTTAACAATAGCAATATTAGGTTCCACTTTAACTTGCTCAGAAGGTGTATAGGTTATAATATTGCTTTTACGAACCACAATTGAAGCTTTAGCATGATCTTTTATCCTAACAGGAAAAGGTGGTTTCTCAACATAAGCAGTAGGAACAATAGGATCATTATAAGTGATAGTCTTTTCTTCAACTTTAATAGGTGCAGCTACTTTTACTTCTACGGGAGGATGATATTTAAACCACTTCTCCTTAGGGAGATCAATGTGAGCAGCAAAAGATTCATAGAAAGAAGCTACTATCTCAGAGTCAAGTCCATATTTAGTGCTAAATTTACGAAAAACATCGGTATCCATAAAATATTTAACACAACCAAACTTAGGTGTCATACCTGACTCCTTACCTTCGTCGAGATCCCAATCTTCAGAGTTGCATTCATCATAAAAGAGCCGGCACAAGAAGTATCGAGCATGGTGCGATTGTTATCAGAAAGCCGAGCATAATTTTTTTGAATAATTATTTATCTTGGGAGCTCATGATTGGGGCATGAATATAACATTGATTTAAGCCTCCTCCAAGCTTGAGTGATGCTTTGTCCTTCGCGAGGCCAAAATTTATATATATAATTGCCATCACGATGAACAAGATGCATAGGATAAAACTTCTAATGAAATTCCAATTTCAATCGTTTGTAGTTCCATGATCCCATATCATCACATAGCCTATACCATATCAATGCTTCTCCCTTAAAAGATAAAGGGAATACATTCTTCTTAATAACATCATCGGGCACACATGCAAGCTTAAATAATCCACAAACTTCATCCACATATATTAGGTGCTCATCAAGATGCATTGTTCCGTCTCGTGCAAAAGGATTAGCTATCAGTTTTTCTATCATACTCGAAGGAATCTCAAAGTAGACGTTTTCATTTTTAGTAGGTTGAGGAGCAACTCTTTGCTTTACTGGTCGGGGTGAAGATACCCCGAAAAAGCCCCTCAGAGGATTACCTTCCATAGTAACAAGTGACAGTAAATTTCAGCACACTATATAAATTTTTCCTTACCAAATTCCACCTACCAAAGGCGCTTCACTCCCCGACAATGGCGCTAGAAAAGAGTCTTGATGACCCACAAGTATAGGGGATCTTTTGTAGTCCTTTCGATAAGTAAGTGTCGGTGTACTAAAGTAGGGGTACCTTAGCACCCCAGACTTGTGCACGGGCAGTTGTAGCACCCTGCGGCGAGGCCCGCCCAGGAAGCGCCAAGAGAAGACCAAGCATTCAAGACAAGGCCCCCGGCAAGAGGAGCTTGCCGGGCCAAGAAGACAAGGCCCCCGGCAAGAGGAGCTTGCCGGACCAAGAAGACAAGGCCCCGGCAAGAGGAGCTTGCCGGGACGACTAAGCCCATGTAATACCATCCAAGAACAAAGTATAAGAGATAGAAGATCGAGACCCCGACAAGAGGAGCTTGTCGGGAAGGCCGAACCCAGGCACCACGAGAGAAGCCCGCCATGGCGCGCCATGCGCCCCGGCAAGGCCTGATAGCCGGCAAGCTATCAGGCACAGGAAGACGACCCCCGCGGCAAGCCACTTGCCGCGGCAAATCGCCACCTCAGGACTGCGCTCCAGCTCGCCCGCCCACGCGTCGCTCCGGGGCACCCCCCAAGGGCACGTGGCGGGGCACCGCGCAGCCTGGGGCATGCGGAGGCATGCAGCCACCATCGTGGCGAGCGGTGGCGCACCTAACGGTCCGCCTCGGTGCTGTCCAGGCGACCGTGACGGGCATTTAATGCCCTTGTCCCCTACCGTCAGAAGTAGGTATGATAACACTGTGCCGCGCTGCAGCGCCACTGTTCCCGCACGGTTACAACTTCCACCCCTTTTACACTTTTACCCCTTTCTCTTACGATTGACACTTGTCGGTGACCCCTTTGCGCTATAAAAGGAGGCCCGTGTGCAACGTAGAGGGGGTTCGGAGATTGGGAATCCAGACAGCTATACGCTCGGTGTAGCTAGCTCTCCAAGCTCCCGAGCTCTCCAGTTCAATACAACCAAGCAGGAGTAGGGTTTTACGCGTCCATCGCGGCCCGAACCTGGGTAAACCGCCCGTGTGCTCGCCTCGATCTGCTCTCTGTGCTCCTTCCGCCCCCCTCACCGGACAACGAAAGGGGCTCCGGCCCCATAGGTGCTCGCGGGGGACGCAGTCCACCCCGACATCTTTGGCGCGCCAGGTAGGGGAGCGCGTCGAGGTTGTGCGGATCAGATCCGGCGTTCGCGCGAGCGCGCTCTTCGTCAGCTTCTCCGAATTCGCTAGCTTCATCAACACCATGGCCCCGAAGAAGAAAGCTTCGGAGGTCGCGGGCCCGTCCGCGTCTCTTCCACCGCTACCGGAGCCAACGGTGGGCGGGGGAGACGCCGTCGGAGGGGTGGCCACCGGCGAGAACACTCGCGGCGCCACCAAATCCAAGAACAGGACGGACGACCGAGCCTCGGCCTCCGAGGGCGCGTCGCATCCGTTCCGACAAACGACGACCCAGCAGCGCCATGCCACAGGAGGTGGCATCCGCTTGCTGGACCAAGGGCAAACTGGAGGTTCACGGGACGCCCCGGGCACCCGTCCGGACACGGGCAAGGCGAAGGCGCCGGGGAGGGACCCCGCTCCTTCTAACATTGTTAGGAGTCCGAGCGTATCCCGCTCCTCGCGCCACTCGCCCCCGTTCCCCTCCACTCCGGCAGAAGCGCTCGCGAGAGCGCAACTGCTCCTCGACTACCCTCCAGCGGCTGACAAGGCCGAGGGCTGGAGGGCCACCATCCAGAGCCTGATCGCCTTCGCCAACAACGACACGCCGCAGCAGCCGGCGACCTCACGGCCACGGCAGGTCGAGAAGACGAAGGCCGACGGCGACAAGACCGCCGGAGGTGCAACCACCATGCACTCCCCGGCGCAGAAGCAGAAGACGCCGCCCCGCTGGAGCAACGCCGACGACGGCTCTACAGCGTCGTCAGACCCGCGGACTCGCCGGGACCAGCGCCGAGTCCTCGACGAGCGGCAGCAAGAAGACGCTCGAACAAGGATTGAGCGCCGCCGAGAAACTCGGCGGCAATCAGACCAGCGGGCTGGGAACGCTGTCGACGCGCACGCGCCCGGTGAACCAGGTGACTTACCGTATGCGGCGGGTTGCCCTGTGTTCACCCGTGAGCTGCGGCGCGTCCGGTGGCCCAGCGCGAAGAACTTCAAGCCCGACGTACCGGAGAAGTACGACGGCAGGACGCACCCCTCGGAGTTTCTCAGCATCTACACGATCGCTGTGCAAGCTGCCGGGGGGCGCGACGAGAGGATATTGGCGAACTACTTCCCGCTCGTGCTTAAGCCGAACGTTCGTTCGTGGCTTATGCACTTGCCGGAAGGCTCCATTTCTTCCTGGGCGGATCTTTGCCATCAGTTTGTTGGCGCCTTCACAGGCGGCCACAAACCTCATGGCCAGGATAGCGACCTCCACATCCTAGCCCAGAAGGAAGGAGAACCCCTGCGCAAGTACATCCAGCGTTTCAGCCGCGTGCATCGCAACATCCCCGACGTTCACCCTGCCGCGGTTATCAGCGCGTTCCACCAGAACGTGCGTAACCGCCGCATGCGTGAGGAGATGGCCATGACCAAGATCCGGGACGTCAGCGAGCTATATGCCCTGGCTGACAAGTGCGCGCGCGCGGAGGAGGGGAGGAAACTCCCCGGAGAGGATGCTGGCGCAGGAGAAAGCGACAGTGACGACACCGCCTCGGCGAAGAGAAGCCAGCGCCGGAATAATAGGAGGAAGAATAGGAAAGAGGTGCTTGCCGTCGAAGAGTCCGGCAAGGAGGCTCCCGCCAAGCAAACACAGGCTGGCGGCTCTGGCAAGGAGCCTGCCCCCGTGGCGGCAGCCGACAAGCAGGACGGCTCCGACAAGCAATACTGCAAGATCCACCGCACCAAGGGCCACGATCTCTCCAACTGCAAAAGCGTCGAGTACCTCGTCGTGCAGCAGAAGGCTGAGTACGAGAGGCGCGACAAGGGGAAGGCCCAGGGTGGAGGTGGCGAACCAAGCAAGAAGCGGCCGCCCATCGGCCGGGGAGGACGCCGCGGCAAGGCCAAGCAGCGGCAAAGCGATCGGCCTCCCCGGGGCCGCGATGAGGATGAAGAAGACGACGACGAAGACGTGGAAGACGAAGATAACAGCGAGCAGGAGTTCCAGAAGGCCACGGAGATCCTATGCGTTGATGGCGGCGCCTCTCTGCACACCTCCCACCACCAGCTTAAGCGGTGGGTGCGAGAGGTGAACGCAGCAGAGCCGCCCGTGGAGTCGCGCAGGCTCCTCAAATGGTCCAGCACGCCCATCATTTTCGATCTTGAGGATCACCCCGACCGCACAACTGCGGTCGGGTGCTTGCCGATGCTGGTCTCACCCACCATCCGCAACCTCAAGGTCACCAAAATGTTGGTAGACGGCGGGGCCGGGCTGAACTTGATCTACTCCGCTGTGATCAAGAAACTCCAGATCCCAGACGGCGAGCTCGAAGAGACCGGTTCTTTCCAAGGAATCAACCCGGGGAGGAGCAAGCCCAAGGGGAAGATTACTCTGCCTGTGACCTTCGGCGGCGAGCTCAACTTCAGGACTGAGCGCATCACGTTCGACGTCGCTGATATCCCGTTACCATACAATGGGATCCTCGGCCGTCCCGCTCTCGCCAAGTTCATGGCAGCTTCCCACCACGCCTACAACGTACTCAAGATGCCGGGGCCGATAAGCGTCATCACTGTCCATGGCGACAAAAAGGACGCGCTTATCTGCGCCGACAAGATCTACCGGGATGTAGCAGCCGCGGCAGAGAAGGACACACTTGCCGCTGAAGCCCCCGGGGGGAAGAAGACGAAGACAAGGACCAAGTCCGGTAAGTGCTCTGGGGCCCACTCCGGCAACCGCACCTCTTCGGAGTGCTGCGCCGCCGTCGAGGACGTCCCATCGAGCTCCACCGGCAAGTACAGGAAGGGAATGACCGCTCATCCGGCAACCAAGGAGGTGTCCGCCAAGGAGGACGGCACTGGCGGTACCTTCACCATCAGTGCCACACTTGACAGCAAATAGGAAAGCGCGCTCGTCGCCTTCCTGCGGGCGAATGTCGACGTGTTTGCATGGCAACCGTCCGACATCCCCGGTGTTCCCAGGAGGGTGATTGAGCACAAGCTCGCTGTCTGTCCTCACGCGCGACCCGTCAAGCAGAAAGTGAGGAAGCAAGCCGTGGAGCGCCAAGAATTCATCAGCGAAGAAATCAAGAAGCTAGAGGCAGCAGGCCTAGTGAGAGGTGTGATCCATCCAACGTGGCTGGCCAATCCGGTCGTCGTGCGCAAAGCCAATGGGAAGTGGAGACTGTGCATAGACTTCACCGATGTGAATAAAGCATGTCCCAAGGATCCATTTCCCTTGCCGCGCATTGACCAGATTGTTGACTCCACTGCCGGATGTGAGCTACTCTCTTTTCTTGATGCATATTCAGGCTACCACCAAGTCTTTATGGCCAAAGAAGATGAAGAGAAGACCGCATTTATCACTCCGTGCGGCACCTATTGCTTCATACGCATGCCGTTTGGACTGAAGAATGCGGGATCAACGTTTGCAAGGGTAGTGCACACTGCTTTCGAGCCACAGATCCATAGGAACGTGGAGGCCTACATGGATGACATCGTGGTGAAGAGCAGGAGCAAGGAAACCCTGGTCCAAGATCTGGAAGAGACATTTCAGAACCTGCGCAGGATACAGCTCAAGCTGAACCCCGAGAAGTGCGTTTTCGGAGTCCCCTCCGGCAAGCTTCTCGGGTTCTTCGTGTCACAGAGGGGGATTGAAGCCAATCCCGACAAGATCAAAGCCATCGAGCAGATCGAAGCCCCAGAGCGCGTCAAGGACGTCAGAAAGCTTGCAGGTTGTGTGGCCGCCCTCAGTCGGTTCATTTCAAGGTCTGCAGAACGCGCCCTGCCCTTCTTTAAAATCTTGAAGAAGGCAGGCCCCATGCAGTGGACTCCAGAAGCGGAGGCGGCGCTGCAAGATTTGAAAAGGTACCTATCCTCCACTCCAATACTTGTCGCACCTAGACCACAGGAGAAGTTGTTGCTATACCTAGCGGCAACCAACCAAGTGGTTAGTGCTGCGTTAGTGGCGGAGAGGGAGGCCGACGGGGAGTCTATACCACCTGCAAGCGAATCGAGCGACAAGCGGGGGGCTGCTCCGGCAAGCTCTGGCCCCGACAAGGACGACCCTGCGCAGGAACAGGATGGAGCGCGGAAGAAGATGGTGCAGCGCCCGGTGTATTTTGTGAGTTCCCTCTTGCAGGGGGCTAGATCAAGATACTCTGGGGTGCAGAAGTTGCTTTTCGGCCTCCTCATGGCCTCGAGAAAGCTGCGCCATTACTTCCAAGCACATGAGATAACAGTAGTCACTCGCTTTCCGCTGAAGAGGATATTGCACAATCCCGAGGCAACAGGCAGGATCGTCGAGTGGGCACTGGAGCTGTCGAGCTTTGGACTCAAGTTTGAAAGTACTTCAACCATTCAGAGCCGAGCTTTGGCAGAATTCATAGCTGAGTGGACCCCGACGCCAGATGGAGAAGCCCAAGAAACAAGCGCGCCCGTACAAGAAGCAACAAGCGAGTGGGTAATGTACTTCGATGGTGCCTTCTCGCTGCAAGGCGCCGGTGCTGGCGTGGTACTCATCGCGCCCACCGGAGAGCACCTCAAGTATGTTATCCAGATGCACTTCCCAAGAGAGCAAGCAACCAACAATACTGCTGAGTATGAAGGCTTGCTCGCCGGCCTCAGGATTGCGGCCGAACTTGGGATCAGAAAGCTGATTGTGCGGGGAGATTCTCAACTGGTGGTCCGGCAAGTCAACAAGAGCTACCAGAGCCCTCTGATGGAAGCTTATGTAGATGAAGTGAGGAAGCTGGAAGAACACTTTGAAGGGCTGCAAATGGAGCACGTCCCGAGAACTCAGAATGAGATAGCGGACGGCCTTTCGAAGTGTGCTTCGTTGAAGTTACCTGTGGAACCAGGGACCTTCTTACTCAAGCTGACTCAACCATCCGTTACACCATCAGTTGGGCAGTCCAAGAAAAGGAAGTTGGTCTCCGGCGACCACTTGCAGGCGAACCTTCCTGGGACCGCCGCCAAGGTCCCCAAGATCAACAACCAGAACACCGGGGGACAGCCCGCTCCTGCGGATCCCAGGATCCGTCCAGTCGAAGCAGGTGTCCCCGATAAGCCTTGCCCCGGCAAGCAGATCAGCAGTCTGAACGCTGAGGAACAGTCCGCTCCTGCGGATCCGAGGATCTGTCCAGTTGAAGCGGGGGTTCCCGACAAGCTTTGCCCCGGCAAGCTTGCCGGGGGATCACCGGCTCCGGCGGAACCAGAGGTTCTTGCCGTAGAAGCCGGGGTCCCCGCAGCGGCCTTCATGCCTTTAGTCCTTGCCGTCGAGCCCCGGGCTCCGGCATGGGCGCAGCAGATCGTCCGTTTTCTGCAAACTGGAGAACTTCCCGACGACCCAGAAGAGATGGAGAAGATCACCAGGCAGTCAAGTATGTACCAGTTCGTGGACAACGAGCTGTACAGAAGGAGACTCAACGGTGTCAGGTTGAAGTGCATCTCCAGGGAAGACGGACAGAAGCTGTTGGCAGAGATACACGGAGGCATATGCGGCCATCACATTGGCGCAAGAGCGCTTGTCGGGAAAGCCTTCCGGCAAGGGTTCTTCTGGCAAGAAGCCCTCCAAGACGCAACTGCACTAGTAACCAAGTGTGAAGCGTGCCAGTTCCATGCAAAACAGATTCATCAGCCAGCTCAAGCTCTCCAAACAATCCCTTTATCCTGGCCCTTCTCGGTCTGGGGGCTCGACATCCTCGGCCCTTTTCCCCGAGCCGTCGGGGGCTTCGAGTACTTGTACGTTGCAGTCGACAAGTTCACGAAGTGGCCAGAAGTGGAGCCAGTGAGGAAGGTGACCGCGCAGTCAGCAGTCAAGTTCTTCCGGTCGATCGTCTGCCGTTTCGGAATCCCCAACAGGATCATCACCGACAACGGGACACAATTCACAAGTCGCGCCTTCATGCAATACGCCCAGGATCTCGGCGCCAAGGTCTGTTTCGCTTCGGTTGCTCACCCCAGGAGCAACGGTCAAGCAGAAAGGGCCAACGCTGAAGTGCTGCGCGGACTCAAGACCAGGACCTTCGACAGGCTGCACAAGTGCGGAAGAAATTGGATTGAGGAGCTGCCGGCGGCTCTTTGGTCAATCAGAACGACACCGAGTCGAGCCACCGGACAGACACCCTTTGCTCTAGTCTATGGAGTGGAAGCAGTTATCCCCACGGAACTCGCATACGGATCTCCTCGGGTGCTCGCTTATGACGAGCTCGAGCAAGAGCGGCTGCGCCAAGATGACGCGCTGCTCCTTGAGGAAGGACGTCTCCAGGCTGCGGTACGAGCTGCTCGATACCAGCAAGCCTTGCGTCGCTACCATAGCCGCAAGGTCAAGGCCAGGAGTCTCGAAGAGGGCGACCTTGTTCTTCGGCGCACTCAGTCGGCCAAGAATTCCAACAAGTTGACGCCAAAGTGGGAAGGACCTTATCGGGTGAGACGAGTCACGAGGCCTGGCGCTGTCCGCCTCGAGACCGAAGAAGGCGTACCAGTGAGCAACTCCTGGGAACATAGAGCATCTTCGCAAGTTTCGCCCATAAGGCGCGGTTGCCGTGATCCGTTCCGGCAACCATCGGTTTGCACAGGCCTTGCCGCTGTTGCATGTAACCCCTTGTGCAAAGCCAGGCGAAGCCCCTGGCACCAGATAAAGTTGCCCTGTTAGGCGACCTTGTTCTTAGGCACGTTCAGTCGGCCAAGAATTATAACAAGTCGACGCCGAAGCAGGAAGGCCCTTATCGGGTGAGACGAGTCGCGAGGCCCGGCGCTGTCCGCCTCAAGACCGAAGAGGGCCTACCAGTGAGCAACTCCTGGGAACATAGAGCATCTTCGCAAGTTTCGCCCATAAGGCGCGGTTGCCGTGATCCGCTCCGGCAACCACCGGTTTGTGCAGGCCTTGCCGATGTTGCATGTAACCCCTCGTACAAAGCCAGGCGAAGCCCCTGGCCGAAAATAAAGAAGCGCTGGCGCCCTAGATTTTAGCATGCATGCTGAGTCAGAGTCTCGTCCTTGGTTAGGGTTGTCAGTTCCTAGCTGTCGCTAACCCCTAACTTAGAGGTCGAGTCCGCGTCTTTTTCCCGTCCTTTCCCTTTGGCTCGCAGGAATTGAATGTCCTTGCCGGGCCGCTCAAAGACAAGGAAGAGGAGAAGGACGAGCCAGCATCTACGCCCCTGTCAGGACCCTGATTCTAAACCACATCGATCCAGCGTGTAACACATCATATCACTTTGTGGCCTCACGCACGGTACTCCCACGGGTGCCACCTTACCTGGCCCGGGACCGTTTGCGCCTTTTGGCTCACGTATATGATAGTGTCGCTAGCATCCATATGACAGAGAACCCGGGCCGACATGGCTAGTCGTGAACCCAAAGCGGCGCTAGCCTATGAGGACAGGCATACATGAATCACTTCGAACATGTCGGTCATCAACGTGTCTATTCGGGCTGTAGCACTGGGCTAACAGGACTCCGGTAACCCGGGCTGTAGCAGGCTAGGCAGGACTCCGAATATCAGCGCGTGACATTTCCCCGAAGGGACAGACATAGGAACGACGTGAAACACATGCCGGCCAGTCACGTGTCCAAGCAGTAGTGCTGGGCTAGCAGGACTCCGGTGAACCGGGCTGTAGCGGACTACTATCGCTCAGAAGCACAAGACTTGCATTTCCCCATATGAAAGGCTACCAAGGATAAACAACTAGATAGTCGGATCCCACTCATACCAAGCATTTCAGTCATACACACAATATGCCCGATATGAGTAAATACAACATGGCATCACAACAGTACTCTACGACTCAAGTACTTTATTTAGAAGGCTCCGAGGAGCCATACATATCATCCATACAGATAGGGGTCACATGACCCAACACTCAAGTCATACAAGCATACAAGCACATGCGGAAGCAAAGTAGTCTGAGTACAGACACTAGAAAGAAAGAAGGCTTGACGAAGCCTGTCTATCTACAAAGACCCTTCACAAGTCTTGGATCACCACCTGGGTGATAAGTCACTCGTCAACGTCGAGGTCTACATAGAACCCATCAGAGGGGTTGGTGCAGTCGTCTGAAAAACATGATTAAAGCAACATGAGTACAGAAGTACTCAGCAAGTCTTACAACAGGAACCTATCATACATGCACATTCTCAAGAAGGTAGTGGGGTTATTGCAGCAAGCCAGCTTTGACTCTTGGCTAAGCTATCCTACGATAGACACCATTTGTAAATCAGTTGCCGCACACGAGTCCACTAACACCAACACAATACTCCACCGTGGATCCTCTCTCGCCATCCTGCGAGAGGCCATCCGCGGTACTCACACTTATCTTGAGATTTTTAGTAGTATCCATTTAACTTGTCTATGAACTGATATAAGCGAACCAGAAGTCCATTACCGCGGACACGGCTATTCGAATAGATTATTTATAACCCTGCAGGGGTGTACTTCTTCACACATGTTTCCACCACTTAGCGTCTGCACACGACATGTGCTCGGCAGACTTCAAGCGAAAGCCGACGTGGATGTAGACCACGACCTACCTAAACACTCAAGTCTCCAGTCCAGGTTTATCGCCTATTCGGGTTCCATCCGCAGGGAGTCCGGCCGAGGTTTCCACTAACGGCCCCGAACGATGTGAACAGGGTTCCGAGACACCAAACGGGCGCCCGGTTGACCCGGCCACGTGCCTACCGCAACACAGCCCACCCCGATGGTCAGCACCGCGTGCGGCCCCCAGCATACTACAAACACCAGAAACTACTTGCAACTCCTGGACAGAGAACAGGGGTGATTAAGAAGTCGAGCGGGGTCATATTTCAGGGCCCAATGTGTGGTAGTAGCTGAATCATGGATCACAAACACCGATCTCAGTTCTTAGGGACGGCCTCAATGAAACAACCCACCATGTACTCCTACATGGCCTTTCATCAATTCCTTTACCAAATCGTGTTCAACACTTCCACACTTTCGACAACGACCCAACCTTTCACTCCGGATCATCATCCCGATGAACCAGACCTGACACAACTCTAAGCATAGCAAGCATAGCATGGTAGGAACACACATACACATGTATTGGCTCAATCAACTCCTACACATGCTAGTGGGTTTCATCTAGTTACTGTGGCAATGACAGGTCATGCAAAGGAAGTGGGTTCAACTACCGCGACACACAGCAGTTTGAAACGCGTTGTCTTAATGCAGTAAACGAGAGCAGAAGCGAGAACATGGGTTTGTATCGGAATGATCAATGGTTTGCTTGCCTGATGGAGTGGTGGTGGGATACTGCCCTTCAACTGGATACTCGGAGATATCCTCGGAGGCAGAACCTACCACGAATGACACATTGCAACATAATCAATACATGACAATATGCAACAATATGATGCATGCAATGACATGGCAATATGAATGTGTCCTGGTCTTGTGCAAGTTAAACCAGAAGGAAATGACCCCATTTGAACCAAAGATTCAAATGGTAGTGCATTTATAAAATCATATTAGTGCAATATCTTATAATGCCTAAACAGTGGGTTTAACTTGTTTTAACATGCATGAAACCAGTTCCATTGGATAGATTGGATTTTTCTGATAATTTTTCATATATAGAACTTTGCATTTGGAGCTACAGATAATTTTTTATGAATTTTTGAAGTTTGAACTATTTTCTGGATTTTCCTGTATAAAAATAAATCCAGCAAAATTAACTAATTGCGTCAGCATGAGGTCATGCTGACCTTAGCAGGTCAACAGACCGGTCCAGGTCAAACCTGACACGTGGGTCCCGCGTGTCAGGGTCATTAACTTAACAGATTAGATTATTTTTTTAATCCTGGATTAATTAGCAGTCGGGGCCCACATGTCATAGACTCAGAGGAGTCAAACTGGGTCCACAAGTCAACGGTTAGGGTCAACTCGCCGGCGTCTAGCCGCCGGCGAGGTCAGACGCGGCGGAGCAAGTGATTTTGCTCGTTTTGGCCACCAAACAAGGCGCGGAGGCCATCTACGGGTAGCTGAGATCCTCCCGCGGCGTTCGGTGGCAACAGCTGGGCTCGGGGTGGCCGGAAACATCGCCGGCGACGGGTTTGGCGGCGCCGGGGCTCGGGTGGAGGTGGCTTTGGCGCTACGGTGCGTTAGGGGGCCGGCTGGTGGCTGTTTTGGCCTCCTGGAGGCTCCAGGAGCACGTTAACGCGCTCTGGCCCGGGTGGCAGGGGCTATGGCCGCGGTGGCGCCATGGCCGGCGGAGCCAAGCTCTCGGGCTCGTCGGGGACGGCGCTACGGTGAGCTAGCAGGCATGGGAGGAGGGGGAGAAGGTGCGGGAGCTCACAGGGAGGTCGACGAGCAGCTCAGCGGGCTCGGGGGCGAACGGAGCGGCGCGAATCGAAGAACGGCGGCCGGCGGGCACCGGGGTCGGAGACGAGCTGATGGCGGCGATGCAGGGCCTCCGGCGAGGCGTGGCTCGGTGGGGAGGGCGAGGGCGAAGTGGCGGAGCCTCTGGGCAGATCAGAGGGGCGAGGGGGCGACGGTGGGCGCGGCTATGGCGGCGGAGCGGCGACGGGTGCGGCGGCCATGGCGCTGGAGAGCGAGAGAGAGAGCCAGGGGGAGAAGTGAGGTGTCCACGGGGTCGAGGGTGCGACGTGGAGGACGTCCAGCGCGTCGGGCGGCGAAGCGGCGAGCAGGTGACGCCGTGGCGAGCTCGCGCTCGCCGGCGTCAGCTCCCTGCCTGCCTGGCGGGGACGAAGCAGCTGGCTGGCGCGGGCCAGCACAGTGCTGGGCCGCCAGGTGGGCCGGCAGGTGGGTAGCGTCCAGGTTAGTTTTTCTCTGGTTAACTGTTTTCTTTTCTATTATTTCTGCAACTTTGTGGAGTTATTTAAAATACCTAGACCACTCCAAAAATCCTCAAACTGCACATGCTTGCTATTTAAAATATAGACAACATGAAACATTTCTGTTTGAGAATATTTGAACATTTAAAATATTTTTATAAATTTTAAATGCCCAAATTCAAATACTTATGTGTTAATTCAAAAAACCTTCTGTTGACCTAGAAAATTGTGCACCACATTTGTCAAAGGTTTAAACCCAAAACAAAGGGGGTGAACATTTCAGAAGGGCATTTCAGGTTCATTGAAAAAGATTTTAGTAAACCCTAGTTATTTCCAGGGGGGGGAAGTGTGTGTTGGGGGTTCTGGCATTTCCCATTTCAGAATTAATAAAATTTAAACATGATGCACACTCTAATGCATGGCCTAGCTAGGGATGTGACAACTCACCCCCACTCAAAAGAATCTCGTCCCGAGATTTAGGTTCCTCCGGAAAGAAGGCGGGGTACTCAAGTCGAAGACGATCCTCCCTTTCCCAGGTAGCCTCTTGCTCGGAATGGTGTGACCATTGAACCTTGAGAAACTTGATATTGTGGCGTCGAGTGGTACGCTCGGCTTGATCAAGGATACGAACGGGGTATTCCCGATAAGTGAGGTTATCTTGGAGATCAAGCGTTTCGTGGTCCACTCCACGGATAGGATCCGCGAAGCAACGCCTGAGTTGAGAAACATGGAAGACATCATGAACTCTGGAGAGATGCAGAGGTAGTTCCAGTTGGTAGGCAACTTCCCCTCGTTTGGCAAGAATGCGAAAGGGTCCAATGTAGCGAGGAGCCAATTTTCCTTTGATACCGAATCGATGGGTCCCCTTTAAAGGTGTAACCCGAAGGTAAGCCATCTCGCCGACTTCATAAGCCATGGGCTTATGCTTACGGTCGTACTGACTCTTTTGCCGGGATTGGGCGGTTTTCAACTTCTCACGAATAATGCGAACCTGCTCTTCTGCATCCTGGATCATGTCCGGGCCAAAGAGTTGTCTCTCGCCGGTTTCTGACCAGTTAAGAGGCGTCCGACATTTTCGTCCATAAAGAACTTCAAAAGGAGCTTTACCCAAGCTAGCTTGATAACTGTTGTTATAAGCGAACTCGGCGAATGGAAGGCACTTCTCCCAATTCATACCGAAAGAGATGACAGAAGCTCGGAGCATATCCTCCAGAATTTGATTGACTCGTTCTACTTGACCGCTTGACTGAGGATGGAAAGCGGTGCTAAAGGAGAGACGAGTTCCCATAGCATTTTGGAAACTTTCCCAAAATCGAGAGGTGAAAAGACTTCCACGGTCTGAATTAATTTCCAATGGAATACCATGGAGAGATACTATTCGAGAGATGTACAAATCCGCTAGCTGGCTAGCGGTTATACTCTCGCGAACAGGTAAGAAGTGGGCTACTTTGGAAAGACGATCGACAACAACGAAGATAGCATTATTCCCTCTTTTGGTTCTGGGAAACCCGGTAATGAAATCCATACCGATTTTATCCCATTTCCATTCAGGAATCTCCAAAGGTTGAAGGGTGCCAGCAGGCCGTTGATGCTCTGCTTTAACACGACGACAGACGTCGCAAGTTGCAATGTATTGAGCGATTTCTCTCTTCATCCTAGTCCACCAAAACCTCTGGCGTAGGTCTTGATACATTTTAGTACTACCGGGATGAATGGTGAGAGGGGATTCATGAGCTTCCTTAAGGATCAATTGTCGTAAATGTTGTTTCTTGGGAACCACCAAACGGTTCTCGAAGAAGACAACACCTCGTTCATCCATGGAAAAACATTTAGCAACTCCGCTAGCGATGTTTTCCTTAATCCGAGATATGCCCTTATCGCGCTTCTGGGCAGCTATGATTTGATCCGTAAGGTTAGGTTTCGCCACCAGAGTGGAAAGAAATCCTCGAGGAACAATGTGAAGGTTAAGCTTATGGAATTCCTCGTGGAGAAGTGGTTGACCTTGTTGTAACATCAGGTTGTTACAATAAGATTTACGACTTAGTGCATCAGCCATGACATTGGCTTTGCCTGGGGTGTAAGTTATTCCTAAGTCGTAATCCGAGATCAACTCGACCCAACGTCTTTGCCTGAGATTCAAATCCGGTTGGGTGAAGATATATTTCAAACTTTGGTGATCAGTGTAAATTTCGCAACGGTTACCCAAGAGGTAATGTCGCCAGGTTTTGAGTGCATGGACTACTGCTGCAAGCTCTAGATCATGAGTAGGATAATTATCCTCATGTGGACGCAACTGTCGAGATGCGTAGGCAATCACATGACGATCTTGCATGAGTATGCAACCTAGTCCTTGTCGCGAGGCGTCGCAATAGATAACAAAGTCCTTAGAGAAATCTGGTGGTACCAGTACGGGAGCAGATGTCAGGCGTCTTTTTAATTCCTGAAAGCTGAACTCGCACTGTGGGGTCCACTCGAACTTTTTATCTTTCTTGAGGAGTTCAGTTAGAGGCTTAGCAACCTTGGAGAAATTCTCGACGAAGCGGCGGCAATAGCTCGCTAAACCAAGAAAACTCCGAACTTGCTTGACCGTTTCAGGTGGAGTCCAGTCAAGGACAGCTTGAACTCGTTCGGGATTGACAGCAATGCCCTTGCCAGAGATTACATGGCCCAGATAGGTCACTTCTGGCAACCAGAATTCGCACTTGGAGAATTTGGCATAAAGGCGATGCTCTCGGAGTTTCATCAATACTAGCCTTAGATGTTCGGCATGTTCTTCCTCATTCTTGGAGTAGATGAGTATATCATCGAGGTATACTACGACGAATTTATCCAAGTACTCCATGAAGATCGAGTTCATTAACCGAGAGAAGGTGGCTGGAGCATTGGTTAAACCAAAGGACATGACGGTGTACTCGTATTGGCCGTAACGAGTGACAAAGGCCGTTTTGGGAATGTCCCCGTTCTTGATTTTGATTTGATGGTAGCCCAACCTCAAATCCATCTTGGAAAAGACTGAGGATCCAGCGAGCTGGTCATACAGGTCGTTGATCCTGGGGAGCGGATACTTGTTCTTGATAGTGACCAAATTGACAGGTCGGTAATCTACAACCATCCGATCCGTTCCATCCTTCTTCTTGACGAAGAGGACGGGGCAAGCCCATGGAGATGAACTAGGACGGATGAAACCTTTTTGCAAGGACTCATCGAGTTGTTTCTTAAGCTCAGCTAGTTCTAGGGGTGCCATTTTATAAGGTCTTCTAGAGATTGGGACAGTTCCTGGAACAAGATCTATCACGAACTCGACATCTCTGTCAGGTGGAACACCTGGTAGTTCCTCTGGGAAGACATCCGGAAAGTCACGGACTACCGGAATATCTTCGAGGTCTGGAAGGGGATTGGCATTTAGAGAGTAGAGCTGACGCTCCGATACTCGGGTCAAAACATTAACTGTCTTGCCCGATGGATGGGTAAGTTGAACAGTTCTAGTTGAGCAATCAATCTTGGCGTAATGAGCTGACATCCAGTCCATACCCAAGATGATGTTAATGTCTGAGGACTTGAGAGCTATTAGTGACGCGAGAAAAACCAATCTGTCGACAAGAATTTCATTTCCATGGCTGATCCTAGAGGTTTGCCATCTAGAACCGGGAGTTTGAATTTCCATGGAGGTGGGCATGTCACAAAAAGTGGTGTTGTGCAAACGAGCATAGCTCTCAGAAATAAATGAATGAGATGCTCCAGTATCAAAGAGAACAGTTGCCGGATGGCAATTAACAAGGAGCGTACCGAGAACGACGTTGGGGTCCTCTTGAGTTTCTTCAGCTGAAACGTAGTTGACATGGCCACGAGCAGTGGTGGCTGGCTTGGCGACAAGCACTTTTGCTGTTGACTTACCACGGCCAACAGACTTTCCGAACTGGCTGGGGTTGTTCTGGGGACACTCACGGATGTAGTGGCCCGGCTCACCACACTTGAAGCAAGTTGTTATATTGGGACGTGGAGCAGTATTGGCAGTGGGGCCTCCAAAAGTCTTCGGCGGCACATATTGTTGATTTGGACGAGGCGCCTCAAAGGATGGCCTCGGGGTATACCTGGGTGGCATAGCAGAATTCGGAATCCAGACCCGGCGCTTCTGAGATCCAGAGCCGGATGAAGATCCATAGTCACGGGAGTGCTTGCGTGAAGCTTCAAAATCATTCTGCCCCGTCTCGGCACTGATGGCCTTATTGACTAGCTTCGGAAAAGAAATGCATTCATGCAGACGAAGGTCACGTCGGAGCTCAGGGCTAAGTCCCTTGCGGAATCTTGCCTGCTTCTTGGCATCGGTAGATACCTCTTCGGGAGCATAGCGTGCAAGCTTCCCAAACTCGCGACTGTATGCATCCACAGTCAGCTTCCCCTGGGTGAAGTTACAGAACTCCTCCCTCTTGCGATCCATGAGACCTTCCGGAATATGATGCTCACGAAAAGCGGCACTGAAATCAGCCCAAGTAGTGAGTTGGCCGACCGGACGCATAGCTTCATAATTCTCCCACCAAAGGCTGGCAGGGCCTTCGAGGTGATAGGCAGCAAAGGTGACTTTATCATCTTCAGCCACGTTGGCAGAACGTAGCTTGTGGGCGATGCTGCGGAGCCAGTCATCCGCATCGAGAGGTTCGATGGAATGATTGAACTTTGGCGGGTACAGCTTGACAAAGTCATTGATGGACACCGAATTGATCCTCTGCTGGCGTGCGGTGTTCTGCTCAATCCGCTCTAACAAGCGATTGGTGTCGCGCCTGTTGCGCTCTGCCTCCAGCATCACTTCGGCCAGAGAAGGTGGTTGAGGCAGACTTTCCTCTCTAGGTGCACTAGCTTCTCCCTGCTCCGAAGCAGCAGGGTTGCTGCGGGTGTTGACCATCCTGGGAAACAAAACAACGATTTAAACCAGGATGGCAAAATCTGGCCAAGGAAGTGCGGAATGTAATGGATAACAAGGAATGCAGAGATGATCATCCGTATGACATGGTAATATAGAAACTGCCATATATATACCAACGGTCATACACGTCATACATAGTTTAGTACAAGCTCAAGCTGAAGTACAACTAAGACGACAGACGTTACATCTCATCGGAGGCATTCCAAACTCCTATACATTATTTTTCTACACCTCCGGAATTGATACACACTAAGTTATATTCCACAATCACGCAGGACGGTGGACATACAACTATTACAATACCAGCGAGACTACTACTAGCTCAGACGGCTCCGTAGAAGTCCTCAAAGAAATCACCACCCAGACCTGGAAGCGGAACATGGTCATCTGGGAACAAACGGTGCTGCGGTGCTTGTGGACCATAGGGACTTGGGTGCGGCCTCGGTCCAACAGATGGCGGTAGAAGAGGCCCACGAGGAGGGGTGATGCCTCCCACCTCACGCCATTCCATGAAGTCTGGCAGACTAGCCCGCACAGGGTACAAGTCTCTCGTGTCCATGTATCCGGCTTGCACAGCAGGTGCAAACCTCGTCAAGGTGGCCCAATGATCAGCACGAGCATTAAAGAGCTCCATACGCAAGGCCCGGTTTTCACGGTCCTTATCTTCCAACATCTCAGTAGTGGTGCAAAGGAGTGAGTCCTCATGGGATGCATCACTGTACATGCCCTGAAGGTAACCATGCGCCCCAGGGAGGGATGCTGGCATGTAGCGAAATTCAGTGTTGCTCAACAAAGCAGTTCTAGCTCGCATAATGGTCATCATCGAGTAGGCTGCATCTTGAACGGACATCCCAATAGTGATCCCGAGTCCATAAGAACAGTGGAGTGGTTCCGTGGCTCCGGGATAAGATGGATATATTCTGACCGTGCACAGATACTGGCTCTGGTTAAAATCTCTAAACTGCTCTTCGACGGTGTATTCAGGGTACCATCGATACCCTGCCTCAACCATCACTCGAACCAACATGGCGGTATGACCACATACACCGATGCAACGGGTCAGACGAACCACTTGGTTTTGGGGACGGGTAGCCATCTGAAAGCACAAAATAGTGCAAAGGCATTAGAATTTCTGGATGAAATTGGACAGCATAACGGCTGTAAATGCTCAGAAAAGGAATTGAGACATCCACAACAGTTTGCGAAACCACTCAACAACAACATATCAAGGTTCTGGTTCAATTGGCCACATACTAAACTTTAGTAGAACTGAACTGGGTGGTATCCAACAATCCTATAAGTTACTACGGATTTAGTAACACGTGAACCTGATAGAGAGAAAAGAGCCTAGTTCCTTAACCCACGTAGAATGAGAAGAGAATGACTCAGAATAGAGGGCATAAGGTAAAGGAGTAAAAGAGCCTTACGTTCCCTCCCACAATCAATTCCCCTACATATAATTAAAGCATTTCTAGACTCGACATCGACCAGTTTGGCTTAGCGAACCTACAGGCAGTCCGGCTCTGATGCCAACGCTGTCAGGACCCCGATTCTAAACCACATCGATCCAGCGTGTAACACATCATATCACTTTGCGGCCTCACGCACGGTACTCCCACGGGTGCCACCTTACCTGGCCCGGGACCGTTTGCGCCTTTTGGCTCACGTATATGATAGTGTCGCTAGCATCCATATGACAGAGAACCCGGGCCGACATGGCTAGTCGTGAACCCAAAGCGGCGCTAGCCTATGAGGACAGGCATACATGAATCACTTCGAACATGTCAGTCATCAACGTGTCTATTCGGGCTGTAGCACTGGGCTAACAGGACTCCGGTAACCCGGGCTGTAGCAGGCTAGGCAGGACTCCGAATATCAGCGCGTGACATTTCCCCGAAGGGACAGACATAGGAACGACGTGAAACACATGCCGGCCAGTCACGTGTCCAAGCAGTAGTGCTGGGCTAGCAGGACTCCGGTGAACCGGGCTGTAGCGGACTACTATCGCTCAGAAGCACAAGACTTGCATTTCCCCATATGAAAGGCTACCAAGGATAAACAACTAGATAGTCGGATCCCACTCATACCAAGCATTTCAGTCATACACACAATATGCCCGATATGAGTAAATACAACATGGCATCACAACAGTACTCTACGACTCAAGTACTTTATTTAGAAGGCTCCGAGGAGCCATACATATCATCCATACAGATAGGGGTCACATGACCCAACACTCAAGTCATACAAGCATACAAGCACATGCGGAAGCAAAGTAGTCTGAGTACAGACACTAGAAAGAAAGAAGGCTTGACGAAGCCTGTCTATCTACAAAGACCCTTCACAAGTCTTGGATCACCACCTGGGTGATAAGTCACTCGTCAACGTCGAGGTCTACATAGAACCCATCAGAGGGGTTGGTGCAGTCGTCTGAAAAACATGATTAAAGCAACATGAGTACAGAAGTACTCAGCAAGTCTTACAACAGGAACCTATCATACATGCACATTCTCAAGAAGGTAGTGGGGTTATTGCAGCAAGCCAGCTTTGACTCTTGGCTAAGCTATCCTACGATAGACACCATTTGTAAATCAGTTGCCGCACACGAGTCCACTAACACCAACACAATACTCCACCGTGGATCCTCTCTCGCCATCCTGCGAGAGGCCATCCGCGGTACTCACACTTATCTTGAGATTTTTAGTAGTATCCATTTAACTTGTCTATGAACTGATATAAGCGAACCAGAAGTCCATTACCGCGGACACGGCTAATCGAATAGATTATTTATAACCCTGCAGGGGTGTACTTCTTCACACATGTTTCCACCACTTAGCGTCTGCACACGACATGTGCTCGGCAGACTTCAAGCGAAAGCCGACGTGGATGTAGACCACGACCTACCTAAACACTCAAGTCTCCAGTCCAGGTTTATCGCCTATTCGGGTTCCATCCGCAGGGAGTCCGGCCGAGGTTTCCACTAACGGCCCCGAACGATGTGAACAGGGTTCCGAGACACCAAACGGGCGCCCGGTTGACCCGGCCACGTGCCTACCGCAACACAGCCCACCCCGATGGTCAGCACCGCGTGCGGCCCCCAGCATACTACAAACACCAGAAACTACTTGCAACTCCTGGACAGAGAACAGGGGTGATTAAGAAGTCGAGCGGGGTCATATTTCAGGGCCCAATGTGTGGTAGTAGCTGAATCATGGATCACAAACACCGATCTCAGTTCTTAGGGACGGCCTCAATGAAACAACCCACCATGTACTCCTACATGGCCTTTCATCAATTCCTTTACCAAATCGTGTTCAACACTTCCACACTTTCGACAACGACCCAACCTTTCACTCCGGATCATCATCCCGATGAACCAGACCTGACACAACTCTAAGCATAGCAAGCATAGCATGGTAGGAACACACATACACATGTATTGGCTCAATCAACTCCTACACATGCTAGTGGGTTTCATCTAGTTACTGTGGCAATGACAGGTCATGCAAAGGAAGTGGGTTCAACTACCGCGACACACAGCAGTTTGAAACGCGTTGTCTTAATGCAGTAAACGAGAGCAGAAGCGAGAACATGGGTTTGTATCGGAATGATCAATGGTTTGCTTGCCTGATGGAGTGGTGGTGGGATACTGCCCTTCAACTGGATACTCGGAGATATCCTCGGAGGCAGAACCTACCACGAATGACACATTGCAACATAATCAATACATGACAATATGCAACAATATGATGCATGCAATGACATGGCAATATGAATGTGTCCTGGTCTTGTGCAAGTTAAACCAGAAGGAAATGACCCCATTTGAACCAAAGATTCAAATGGTAGTGCATTTATAAAATCATATTAGTGCAATATCTTATAATGCCTAAACAGTGGGTTTAACTTGTTTTAACATGCATGAAACCAGTTCCATTGGATAGATTGGATTTTTCTGATAATTTTTCATATATAGAACTTTGCATTTGGAGCTACAGATAATTTTTTATGAATTTTTGAAGTTTGAACTATTTTCTGGATTTTCCTGTATAAAAATAAATCCAGCAAAATTAACTAATTGCGTCAGCATGAGGTCATGCTGACCTTAGCAGGTCAACAGACCGGTCCAGGTCAAACCTGACACGTGGGTCCCGCGTGTCAGGGTCATTAACTTAACAGATTAGATTATTTTTTTAATCCTGGATTAATTAGCAGTCGGGGCCCACATGTCATAGACTCAGAGGAGTCAAACTGGGTCCACAAGTCAACGGT
Organism: Aegilops umbellulata; assembly: GCA_032464435.1. Lineage (NCBI taxonomy): Eukaryota > Viridiplantae > Streptophyta > Magnoliopsida > Poales > Poaceae > Aegilops > Aegilops umbellulata. The sequence goes on along the minus strand of CP136056.1, from coordinate 342,359,558 downwards.
TAGGGTCAACTCGCCGGCGTCTAGCCGCCGGCGAGGTCAGACGCGGCGGAGCAAGTGATTTTGCTCGTTTTGGCCACCAAACAAGGCGCGGAGGCCATCTACGGGTAGCTGAGATCCTCCCGCGGCGTTCGGTGGCAACAGCTGGGCTCGGGGTGGCCGGAAACATCGCCGGCGACGGGTTTGGCGGCGCCGGGGCTCGGGTGGAGGTGGCTTTGGCGCTACGGTGCGTTAGGGGGCCGGCTGGTGGCTGTTTTGGCCTCCTGGAGGCTCCAGGAGCACGTTAACGCGCTCTGGCCCGGGTGGCAGGGGCTATGGCCGCGGTGGCGCCATGGCCGGCGGAGCCAAGCTCTCGGGCTCGTCGGGGACGGCGCTACGGTGAGCTAGCAGGCATGGGAGGAGGGGGAGAAGGTGCGGGAGCTCACAGGGAGGTCGACGAGCAGCTCAGCGGGCTCGGGGGCGAACGGAGCGGCGCGAATCGAAGAACGGCGGCCGGCGGGCACCGGGGTCGGAGACGAGCTGATGGCGGCGATGCAGGGCCTCCGGCGAGGCGTGGCTCGGTGGGGAGGGCGAGGGCGAAGTGGCGGAGCCTCTGGGCAGATCAGAGGGGCGAGGGGGCGACGGTGGGCGCGGCTATGGCGGCGGAGCGGCGACGGGTGCGGCGGCCATGGCGCTGGAGAGCGAGAGAGAGAGCCAGGGGGAGAAGTGAGGTGTCCACGGGGTCGAGGGTGCGACGTGGAGGACGTCCAGCGCGTCGGGCGGCGAAGCGGCGAGCAGGTGACGCCGTGGCGAGCTCGCGCTCGCCGGCGTCAGCTCCCTGCCTGCCTGGCGGGGACGAAGCAGCTGGCTGGCGCGGGCCAGCACAGTGCTGGGCCGCCAGGTGGGCCGGCAGGTGGGTAGCGTCCAGGTTAGTTTTTCTCTGGTTAACTGTTTTCTTTTCTATTATTTCTGCAACTTTGTGGAGTTATTTAAAATACCTAGACCACTCCAAAAATCCTCAAACTGCACATGCTTGCTATTTAAAATATAGACAACATGAAACATTTCTGTTTGAGAATATTTGAACATTTAAAATATTTTTATAAATTTTAAATGCCCAAATTCAAATACTTATGTGTTAATTCAAAAAACCTTCTGTTGACCTAGAAAATTGTGCACCACATTTGTCAAAGGTTTAAACCCAAAACAAAGGGGGTGAACATTTCAGAAGGGCATTTCAGGTTCATTGAAAAAGATTTTAGTAAACCCTAGTTATTTCCAGGGGGGGAAGTGTGTGTTGGGGGTTCTGGCATTTCCCATTTCAGAATTAATAAAATTTAAACATGATGCACACTCTAATGCATGGCCTAGCTAGGGATGTGACAACTCCCCGGCGAGCCAGAGTCGCCGGGGGCTGCAACCTCAGATAAGTTTTTGCATCCCTCATCATGCATTCTCTTATGGACTGTGGAATTTGAAAGCCTCCTTTCCTCCTGAAAAGCTACCGTGCTCTCTTAGCGGCAAGCCCCAGAGCGCGTTCCTGGGGGCCCGTTTCGATAGCAGCCGCGGCAGCAAGGGGGAGGGAAGCGAGGGGCCGGGACCCGCCTGCTCCCCGCCTCCGCCAAGGGCGTGAGAAAGGTCGAGCAGTGCGGGGGAGCTGCTGGGCCTGTTGCCGGGCGAGAAACTGTCTATCTTAACGATGTAAAGGATTCGTTCCTTACCGCGGTTTCCACCCGCGAGACAAACGATCCGGCAACATCCCCTTTTCATTAAAAACATTCCACTCAGGTACAGTTCAGAGAGAATGAAAAACATGAAAGAAGGGATTACAAGGCTTAAACGCAACTAAGGCCCGAAGGCTTACAAGCTGAAAAGAGATAAGGTGCCCGTAATCCTTTCTTGTCTCTCTCCTCAGAAGGTAGGACAAGAAGGCGAAGAGGGCGAAAGGGGCACCTAGGCGAGCTACGGGTGCCAGAAGGCACCAAGAGAAGATCCGGGGGCTCCGCCCGGGGGTCCCCGGAGGCTGAAGAAGACGGAGGCGCCGGAGGCAGAGCTGGAAAATGAGGCAGCGGCCTTGCCGCCAGCCTCTTCCTCTTCCCCAGCCTCGCCACTCCGGCCGCCCGAGGAGATCAAGCCCCCGGCAAGAGGAGCTTGCCGGGCCGAGGAGAAGACCCCGGTGGTCGTCACCGAGAGCAAGGGTGATGACGGCGTCGGGGGCGCATCTGGAACACGAGGCACCGGAGCGTCAGCCAGCTGTCGAAGTCGGCCCGTACTCCGACTTCGCGGCCTTCGACGTCCGCCCTCTGTCCTCCTCAGCAGCCCCCCTATGCCAGCCGCCCAAGGAGACGACCCCGGGGAGTTCACGGAGCCCGGCGCGGACGATGGGGCCGCCGGTGCCACACGGAGCTGCGACCGACGCCTAGTCGGACCCGTCATCCCGGCGGCTGCTCCCCTCGTCGTCGCTGTCGCTCCCCTCCTCGTCACTCTCGCTCGAGGGGGAGCCTTCGCTGTCGGAGGAGCTATCTTCGCAGCACCGGGCCCGGATGCCGGAGCCCCAGAAGGCCTTGACGGAGAGGAGGTCCTCCCCCACCAGCTTAAAGTGGAGGGAGAACCCCTCCGTCAAACTGTGGATCCGGGCGAACGTCTTCCACCCGCGGCCCAGACACACCACGCCGGGGGCTCGGGACTCGACGTGGACTCGCGTCCCACTGATCCCGCAGCCCCTCATGCGCAGGTTTAGCGTCTCAGGCTGCTCCACCTCCAACACGCTCGCGAACGGAGCGGGAAGCCGGAGGCGGCGACGAGGCGCCCGGTGCAGCCTGATAATGAACTCACAGGGGTCGTCCCCGAGATGGACCGCGGGAAGGAACGGAGCCGCTGGCGGAGGCGAGGACGGCGCACCGATCCGTCCGCCCCGAGCGCCCAGGACCCGTCCACGACCTCGTCCGCGACCTCGCCCTCTCCCTCTTCCCCTGACGACCGGCTCCGCCGCCGCGGGCGCAAGGGGAAGAGGGGCGCGTTGCCTAGCAGACACCCTCGCGGCAACCGAAGAAGAACCAGGGTTCCCCCCTCCATCGCAGATGGGGGAAGGAAACCAGAAGCAGAAGGAGGAAGGAGATGGAGTGCGGATTTCCGTTGCCCCCTTTCGCTCCTTATAAAGGGGCGGAGTGGGGACGCGGCCGCCTCGCTCCTCCAATAGAAGCGGAGGAAGGGCAGACGACTGGGGTCGACCCACTTCATCGACCCGCGCCGGCCCGACTCCCTGCCTCCGCCGCCGCGACTCCGAGTGCATGAGGACCACGCGGTGGGCGCGCAGAACCGAGGCGACGGGTGGGACGACCTCTCCCCATCCCGTGATTATGGGGAACGGACGCCTCGAAAGCCGCGCCTCACCCCCATTCGTTTATCGAGCCGCGCCTCCGCGCCCCCCCTCCACTTAAAGGGGGAACGGGCGTTTCGCCCCCACGACGCCGCGATAAGCGCGCGCCGCCTGGGGGAGGTGCGACGGATGCGGAGTTAAGGAGCAGCGCGACCAAGGCCACGCGTGCCCGTGCACTGTTAGGGCCTGGCCCAACGACGCTCGGCACCGTGTGTGGCCCAGGCCCGGGGGCTCCTGTCGGTGTACTAAAGTAGGGGTACCTTAGTACCCCAGACTTGTGCACGGGCAGTTGTAGCACCCTGCGGCGAGGCCCGCCCAGGAAGCGCCAAGAGAAGACCAAGCATTCAAGACAAGGCCCCCGGCAAGAGGAGCTTGCCGGGCCAAGAAGACAAGGCCCCCGGCAAGAGGAGCTTGCCGGACCAAGAAGACAAGGCCCCGGCAAGAGGAGCTTGCCGGGACGACTAAGCCCATGTAATACCATCCAAGAACAAAGTATAAGAGACAGAAGATCGAGACCCCGACAAGAGGAGCTTGTCGGGAAGGCCGAACCCAGGCACCACGAGAGAAGCCCGCCACGGCGCGCCATGCGCCCCGGCAAGGCCTGATAGCCGGCAAGTTATCAGGCACAGGAAGACGACCCCCGCGGCAAGCCACTTGCCGCGGCAAATCGCCACCTCAGGACTGCGCTCCAGCTCGCCCGCCCACGCGTCGCTCCGGGGCACCCCCCAAGGACACGTGGCGGGGCACCGCGCAGCCTGGGGCATGCGGAGGCATGCAGCCACCATCGTGGCGAGCGGTGGCGCACCTAACGGTCCGCCTCGGTGCTGTCCAGGCGACCGTGACGGGCATTTAATGCCCTTGTCCCCTACCGTCAGAAGTAGGTATGATAACACTGTGCCGCGCTACAGCGCCACTGTTCCCGCACGGTTACAACTTCCACCCCTTTTACACTTTTACCCCTTTCTCTTACGATTGACACCTGTCGGTGACCCCTTTGCGCTATAAAAGGAGGCCCGTGTGCAACGTAGAGGGGGTTCGGAGATTGGGAATCCAGACAGCTATACGCTCGGTGTAGCTAGCTCTCCAAGCTCCCGAGCTCTCCAGTTCAATACAACCAAGCAGGAGTAGGGTTTTACGCGTCCATCGCGGCCCGAACCTGGGTAAACCGCCCGTGTGCTCGCCTCGATCTGCTCTCTGTGCTCCCTCCGCCCCCCTCACCGGACAACGAAAGGGGCTCCGGCCCCATAGGTGCTCGCGGGGGACGCAGTCCACCCCGACAGTAAGAGTGTCGAACCCAACGAGGAGCAGTAGGAAATGATAAGCGGTTTTCAGCAAGGTATTCTCTGCAAGCACTGAAATTGTAGGTAACAGATAGTTTTGTTATAAGATAAATTGTAACAAGCAACAAGTAACAAAAGTATATAAAGTGCAGCAAGGTGGCTGTGGGATGTGGGGCTCCGGCAAATCCTTAAGCTTCAAACACTGGGGTGCGCGCTAAGTCTTTCCCTCCTACCGATCTACGCTCAGGCTCGCTAAGATCTTGTGGACGAACTCGACGAACTCACAACACAGAGTAAGACACGTGGTTTATACTGGTTCGGGCCACCGTTGTGGTGTAATACCCTACTCCAGTGTGGTGGTGGTGGATTGCCTCGTGGGCTGATGATGAACAGTATAAGGGAAGAACAGCCTCCTGAGGTTGAGGTGTTCTTGTGCGTATGTTGGCTTCTTGCTCTGTTCGAGTTCTCGATCTCTTGCCTCCTACTGTGGTGGCTAGTCCTATTTATAGAGGCCCTGGTGCTCTTCCCAAATATCGAGCGGGAAGGGAACCAACAACGACGGGCAAATTTGAAGGGGGATAGCTAGTATAAGCTATCCCGACAAAAGCAGTCTTCGCCTGCGAAAAGCCCTGGGGTGACGCCGTCTTGGGCTCCACGATGACCTCCGCCTTGTCGTCCTCCTGGTCTTGGTCTTGTTGCACCAATATGGGAACCTTTGCCTGATGCCTCAGTACTCTCCGTCTGCGCTTGCCTCCTTAGCACCAAAGAGGAAACAAGGACTCTGCGCACCGGCACCCGCTTGGCACCATTCGTCATGGCTCACGTCACGAGTCCCTCGTGAGGTTTGCCCCGCCTTGATATCTCCGCTCCTCGTAAGCTTGCCTGGCTAGGCCACTCCAGAGGGGGCCTTGTGTCGTCCGCCTCACGAGGCTCGGACCCTCGCGAAGGTCTTGGATGCCTTGTTGATGAAGATGGGCCGTACGGCCCGCTGCTTAGCCATGCCATGGGGCGCAAGCAAGCAAGTCTGGGGACCCCCGTTCCCAGAACACCGACAGTAGCCCCTGGGCCCAAGGTGCGCTCGGGTTTGGCTTCGCGGCGAAGCCAAGGGTCAAGTTCGGAGCGCCATGGGCCCCAAAAGCCTGCGGCCTCGGTCGACGCATGGGGGTTGATTGGACGTGGGCATCTCCACTTCCCCACGCTGCATCGACAACTGCACGATTTGACGAGTCCCTGCGACATGCAAGGAAAACCATCATTACCTGCGTTCGTGGGAGATGCCGGTTGGCCTCCTCTCACTATAAATGGGGAGGGGGCGGAGCCCCCATTGCCCATCTCTTCCTCGCTCGCTTGCTTCGTCTTCCTTGCTCTTCTGCTGACAACAATGGCGCCCATTAGAAGGTTTTCGGCCGAAGAGAAAGGGAAAGCTCCCGTTGAAGATCCACATCCACTTTTGCCGAAGAAACAGGCGATCCACCGCCGTGACGAGGCGGCGATGCAAGTGGTGACGAGGCCTTGGTGCGAGCGGCCTCCACCGGGGTACCCATTGCCCTTGTTACGCCCGAGCCGGGGGCTCGGGAGGACGGAGTGGTGAGCAGCACCGCCCGCGCCGCGTCCAGGGTCGCCGCACCTCGGCGCCATGCGCCGTCGCCCCTGGGTGCACGCCATTGACTCCTCGCACGAGTTGGTGCTGTGGGCGCTGATGCCTCCAAGCTCCTGGATCCGCTTCCCGTGGTTCTTCTCCGACGTGATGCCGCCGAGGGGGCCAGTCGAGCTCTGTCTGCAGCATGCTGACTGCAGCGCTCTGGCGACCGGAGCGGAGATCGAAGCGGTCCCAACCGGCAAGATCTTCATGACTCGCGGCTGGGGCAAGATCGCACGGGTTTGTCGTGCGAGGGGAGCCCTCATGATCCACTTTGAGTACGACGGCGCCTCCACGCTCTTCTTCAAGGTCTTCGACACCGAGGGCCGCCGCTTGGAGTGCTACCCTGGAGAGGAGCGCCAGGTCGTCGCGCATCCCGCTCGCGAGCACTCCAGCAGCTGTAGTAGTTCGTGGGAGTCCGGCAGCTCTCCCGAGCTTTACGAGACTCCGGAGACGAGCGACGAGAGCTACGTCCCTCCGAGCTCTCGCCGCGCTCGGAGCAGGGCCGTGGCGTCCGGTAGCCGCCGCCGCTGATCTGGATGGGGTTGGCGCCGGCATCCCGTGGACCACTGTTGATGATGGCGTCCACCTCAGGAGGGTGTAGATAGGATTCCTCTTAGTAACAACTTTTGTTCCCTGCAAAGGATCACGAATCACCCCGTGGGGGCATGTAAGGGTCTGTAATGTCTTTCGTGTTCATCTTCCTTGTTATAAGAACTTGGTGAACGCATGCCCCATTAAGGCTTGGTCCCTCCCTTTCTTTCCTCGCAATAGCTTGTTGCTCTACGCTGACAGGTTCTGGTCCCAAGGCGGCTACAACCGTCGCTGGTATGCCAGGTCGCGTGCCGTGGTACAGGCCAGGAAGCGCGCGGCCCGAGGTCTAGTAAGAGCCCCTGAGGCGTGATGCTCAGGAGGTCCCCCTTAGCGCTCAAGCAGCCATGGTAAGGAGAGAAAGGAAGTTGATGTGGCCGCAACGGGGTTGGGGGCAGGGTGCAAGCGACCATTAGGCCCAAACACTTAGTCGATCCGGGTGTAAGACTTATCTTGTCGATTTTGTGGCGGCTCGTGACGTTGCGCTGGGTTGTGCGCCAACTTGTGTGGCATAGACAGGCTGGCCCGTACGAGTTTCCCTTACCCATGCTCTCCTTAGTGCTCTACGTCCTCAGGTCCCGACCCTCGAGCAAGCTCAGCCGCCGCTGGTATGCCAGGTCGCGATGCCGTGGTCAAGACCAGGGGTGAAGGCTAGAGAGCCAGTAAGAGCTCCTGAGTCGCGATGCTCAGGAGCCCCCCTTTTAACGTGCAAGCGGATCGCACGAGGAGAAGGAGACTCGCGGTGCCATCTTCTATCCTTCTCTCGGGACTCCTGCGAACAGGCACAAGAAGGAACAAGGTTGATTGTTACGGCTGTTAGCCTGCCGCTGGTTGCTCTGAGTGAGGCAAAGGCACTGAGGGCTCGGTGAGGTGACGTGTGCGGCGCGTGCTGCGAGCCAGAGCTCGACCACTCGGATTTGTCGGTCGTGGCAGGGACGGACCCATGCACTAGCGTCGTGCCTGTGTGAAGGCCCCGGGGGAGGCGATGATCGAGCAGGCGATAGCCATTGGCAGGTTAAGCATAAAGGGCGGATTGACTTGGATAAATGCAGGAAGATACATGCCACTGGGTCTAGCCCGGGCGGCTTGGGGGTGATGCAGCCCGAGGGGCGCCCCCAGCAATGTAAGCTAAAGACTTAAGCAAAGGGGATACATGCCACAGGGGCGGACCCACGTGACCTGGGAATAATGCAGCCCGAGGGGCGCTCCCAGCTTAAACGAACTTGGAAGATGTCACCTGGTTCTGTAGACGAAGTAGAGTTGATGTAGCTCAAGCCACGCATTGAAGGGATGACCCTCATGAGCCACCGGGACCTTGAGCCTCGGGAGGCTCTGGGGGCTCAGGAGGTTCCGTGAAGAGCGTCTCCATCTCCTCCTGAACGGCATGGATCCTGGCTTCCTGAGACGCCAAGACCCGCCGCAATTTGCGCTGATGGGCCGATGCCGCGCTCGGCAAGCCGAAGGGCATGCGAACGTAGCTGTGTGGTGGGCCCTCACAGCAGCCCCCACGTGATGGCCAGAAGCGCTCCCGAGATGCGGCCCTGTTGAGCCCTGGGACGTCGACACAGAGACGCAACCCGACATCCTTGACTAGATGGGGAGTTGCGCCTTGTGAGCGGTTGTGGCCGCGCATGGCTCTTGCTTCTTGCAGTTCCTGGGTGGTCTTGGTGATGAATTCCTGGGTGGTGGGCGCTCCTCGCCCTGTGTTCTCCTGAGGGGGACGTGTCACGAAACACACCTCCAAGTGGTGCCCAAACACTTCCCTCGTGAGGTTGGCAAGGTCCGAGGCCCTCGCGAAGAGAGCCCCCGAGCCTTGCCCGAGGAGGGCGCCGGGCGCGCCTTCCTATGCGATAGAAGGAGGCGCCCCTGGAACGGGCACTGATCCTGATGAGGCTCCCGACGCGGCGCCGTCTCCTTGGGGTCCTGCGCGGTGCGCAACTTCTTCTTGGGGACGGTCTCCGGAGGGCCTTCACTTCGGCTGTCGGGGTCGTCGATGGCTGCGGCTTGGAAGGCGCGCTTAAGAGAGCACACCGCATCACTCTCTTCACACGGGACCGTGATGATTCCTCCACTTCCTGGCATCTTGAGAACGTTGTAGCCGTGATGATTGACTGCCATGAACTTGGCCAGGGCTGGGTACCCGAGGATGGCGTTGTACGGCAAGCGGATGTGCGCGGCGTCAAATTCGATGGGCTCGGTGCGGTAGTTGTCGCGCTTGCCAAAGGTGACGGGCAGGCGGACTTGCCCTATCGGTGTGGTGGAACCGTCAGTCACTCCTGAGAAAGGCTTGGTTGGCTGGAGCTGCTCATAGGGCACTTGAAGGTTGTCGAACGTGTCGACATACGTGACATTGAGCCCTGCGCCGCCGTTGATGAGGGTCCTGGTAACTTGCACATTGCTGATGACTAGGGAGCACAACATAGGGAGCGCGCCGGTGGTGGCTGCGCACTTGAGATGGTCTGCTGAGATGAAGGTGATGGCGCATTGGGACCACCTAAGAGGGCGCGTGGCCTCGAGCTTGGGGAGTGCCACGTTCACCTCGCGAGTAAAATGTTTGAAGATGCGCTGAGAGGCTGGGGCCTGCGCGCCGCCCAAGATGCAAGCGATCGCGCGCGGCTCCTGGAAGCCCCCAGCCCCCTCGTCCTGGTGGTGGTCTTCGTTCCTCCTTGGTGGTGGTAGCGGGGGAAGTCCGACATTGCCCTCGGGGCCATCCTCACGAGGCGGGTCTCTCCAAGAGCCCTCGCGAGGTTGGTCCTGCCAGCGGTCCTCACGAGGCCGGTCGCGCCACTCCTGGCGCGGGCCATGGTCTTCCAGCGTCCACCTCCACGTCCTCCTCCACGGCCGTAGCCCCGGTCGTTGCGCTCAGGGCGTCGACCGTAGCATCCTTCTCGTATAGCTCTGAGCTCCTGGCAGTCGCTGGTGTTGTGGGTGTTCAGGTTGTGGAAGGCGCAGAAGCCGATTGTTCTTGGACGATTCAGGCTGATCTCTGCCTCTCTTTGTGTCGGGCTCCGCTGCGAGCACCACCGCTTCTTTGCGCTTCACGTCCTTGGCCTTGGCCTTCTTCTCCTCCGTTGCCGCAGCTGGCAGCTCGAGGAGGGAGAGACGCCCCTCCTCAGCTCTTGCGCACTTGTTCGCCAAGTTGAACAGCTCCTGAGAGGTGTAGAGCTCCTCGTGGATAGCCAGCTCTTCCTTCATCTTGACGTCACGGACGCCGTCGGAAAACTCGGAGATGATGGCCTCGTCCGTGACCTTGGGGATCTTGAGGCGGGTGTTGTTGAAACGTTGGATGTACTTCTGGAGAGTCTCTCCTGGTTGTTGCTTGATGCGGCATAGGTCACCCGCGGCCGGAGGACAGTCGCGAGTGCCCTGGAAGTTGGCGACGAAGCGGTCGCGCATCTCGTCCCAGGAGGAGATCGAGCCGTGCTGCAGGTTCAGGAGCCAAGAGCAGGCCCCGTCCTTGAGAGCCATGGGAAACTAGTTCTCCATGACTTTTTCGTCGCCGTTGGCTGCTTCGATGCTCAGCTCGTAGAGCTGTAGGAACTCCGCGGGATCCGCCGTGCCGTCGTAGCGAGGAGGCAGATCTGGCTTGAACTTGCCTGGCCAAGCGACGCTACGCAGCTCGGGTGTGAAGGCACGGCAGCTGGCCGTGGTTGCCGGAGCCCGCTTCAGGGGTGGAGCTTGGTCTTGACGGGGTTCACGCTGCGCCGCTGCAGGCGATGCGCAGTCCTGACGAGGTGGCGCGGGGAGCGCCGGTGCAGCTTCTCGCGGCCGTGGGATTTCTTGGCAGCTTCGCGCACGTGCGCCAGGCGCGGTGGATCGTGCCGCGGAGGTGCGCGCCTCGGTGCCAAGGCACCATCTTGGGGGTGAGGTGGTGGAGGCACGCCATGAGCCCCGTCGCTCGTGGCTGGTTGAGGAGGAGGCAGAGAGTTGGACGGTGCTGGGGAGCCCCCTGCGGCGCGGACGAGCTCAGCGACGCAGTCGAGCCACTCCTCGTAGACGTCGTCGATAGGGCGGTAGCGCAGGAGCTCATTCGCCGCTATGAGTGCGGCTCGTGCCTCCATGGGAGCGCGGTGCGCGCGGGACGAGGAACCAGCAGGGGTGAGCGACGGAGTAGCGGTGCGGCCGTCATGCCGCACCGAGGGGTGCAACAAGGACGCCTGCTGCTCGTTTCCCGTCGGGCCAGTGGCAGCATTGGTGATGGTAGATGAAGAACGATGAGGTGGCCCGCCCACGGGAGCCGTCTGAGCGATGCAGGCGGAGAGGGCAGCCCGACGCTCAGCTCGAGCATGGCGATCGTCCGCCATGGAAACGACGAAGCGATGGAGTAGCGAACCGATGGAAGGGAAACCACGGCGCACCCCTACCTGGCGCGCCAAATGTTGGATGTGGGGCTCCGGCAAACCCTTAAGGTTCGAACACTGGGGTGCGCACGAAGTCTTTCCCTCCTACCGATCTACGCTCAGGCTCGCTAAGATCTTGTGGACGAACTCGACGAACTCACAACATAGAGAGAGACACGTGGTTTATACTAGTTCGGTCCACCGTTGTGGTGTAATACCCTACTCCAGTGTGGTGGTGGTGGATTGCCTCTTGGGCTGATGATGAACAGTACAAGGGAAGAACAGCCTCTTGAGGTTGAGGTGTTCTTGTGCGTATGTTGGCTTCTTGCTCTGTTCGAGTTCTCGATCTCCTGCCTCCTACTGTGGTGGCTAGTCCTATTTATAGAGGCCCTGCTCCTCTTCCCAAATATCGAGTGGGAAGGGAGCCAACAACGGCGGGAAAATTTGAAGGGGGATAGCTAGTACAAGCTATCCTGACAAAAGCGGTCTTCGCCTGCGAAAAGCCCTGGGGTGAGGCCGTCTTGGGCTCCACGATGACCTCCGCCTTGTTGTCCTCCTGGTCTTGGTCTTGTTGCACCAATATGGCAACCTTTGCCTGATGCCTCGGTACTCTTCGTCTGCGCTTGCCTCCTTAGCAACAAAGAGGAAACAAGGACTCTACGCGCACCGGCGCCCGCCCGGCACCATTCGTCATGGCTCACATCACGAGTCCCTCATGAGGTTTGCCCCGCCTTGATATCTCCACTCCTCGTGAGCCTGCCTGGCAAGGCCACTCCAGAGGGGGCCTTGTGTCGTCCGCCTCGCGAGGCTCTGACCCTCGCGAAGGTCTTGGATACCTTGTTGATGAAGATGGGCCGTACAGCCCACTGCTTAGCCATGCCATGGGCCGCAGGCAGGCAAGTCTGGGGACCCCCATTCCAAGAACGCCGACAGTGGCCCAATCCTTTTTGTAGCAAAGGACAAGCCTGGACAAACTCTTATATAGAGAAAAGCGCTCCCGAGGACACATGGGAATTATCGTCAAGCTAGTTTTCATCACATTCATATGATTCGCGTTCGGTACTTTGATAATTTGATATGTGGGTGGACCGGTGCTTGGGTGCTGTCCTTACTTGGACAAGCATCCCACTTATGATCAACCCCTATTGCAAGCATCCGCAACTACAGAAGAAGTATTAGGGTAAACCTAACCATAGCATGAAACATGTGGATCCAAATCAGCCCCTTACGAAGCAACACATAAACTATGGTTTAAGCTTCTGTCACTCTAGCAACCCATCATCTACTTATTACTTCCCAATGCCTTCCTCTAGGCCCAAATAATGGTGAAGTGTCATGTAGTCGATGTTCACATAACACCACTAGAGGAGAGACAACATACATCTCATCAAAATATCGAATGAATACCAAATTCACATGACTACTAATAGCAAGACTTCTCCCATGTCCTCAGGAACAAACGTAACTACTCACAAACATATTCATGTTCATAATCAGAGGAGTATTAATATGCATATAGGATCTGAACATATGATCTTCCACCAAATAAACCAACTAGCATCAACTACAAGGAGTAATCAACACTACTAGCAACCTACAGGTACCAATCCCAGACTTAGAGACAAGAATTGGATACAAGAGGTGAACTAGGGTTTGAGAGGAGATGGTGCTGGTGAAGATGTTGATGGAGATTGCCCTCTCCCAATGAGAGGAGCGTTGGTGATGACGATGGCGATGATTTTGCCCTCCCGGAGGGAAGTGTCCCCGACAGAACAGCTCTGCCGGAGCCCTAGATTGGTTTCGCCAAGGTTCCGCCTCGTGGCGGGGGAGTCTCGTCCCGAAAGCTTGCTTATGATTTTTCTTCGGACGAAAGACTTCATATAGCAGAAGATGGGCACCGGAGGGCCAACAGGGGGCCCACGCGGCAGGGGGCGCGCCCAGGGGGTAGGGCGCGCCCCACCCTCGTGGCCAGGGTGTGGGCCCCCTTTGGTATTTCTTCCGCTCAGTATTTTTTATTATTTCCAAAAATAACCTTCGTGGAGTTTCAGGACTTTTGGAGTTGTGCAGAATAGGTCTCTAATATTTGCTCCTTTTCCAACCCAGAATTCTAGCTGCCAGCATTCTCCCTCCTTATGTAAACCTTGTAAAATAAGAGAGAATAGGCATAAGTATAGTGACATAATGTGTAATAACAACCCATAATGCAATAAATATCAATATAAAAGCATGATGCAAAATGGACGTATCACACGCCGGTCTAAATCCTATGCGCGCAGGGGTCTGGGCCCATCGCCCATTGCACACCTACACGTTACGAACGCGGCCGGAAGCAGACCTAGCCTCCATTATACAAGAGTAGGCATTCCAGTCCAATCCGGCGCACGCCGCTCAGTCGCTGACGTCACGAAGGCTTCGGGTGATACCACGATGCCGGTTGCCCATATCTTGTCCCACGTGGCGGTTAGTGTATAAGGTCAACAACCCAACTCAGATTAAATACCAAGATCTCGTTAAGCGTGTTATTATGAAGTAATCACGGACGAAGACCAGGGCCAGGCCCACCTCTCTCCTAGGTGGTCTCAACCTGCCCTGTCGCTTCGCCACAAAGATCCACACAGAGGGCCGTCGGGACAAAGGTCCTTTCAGCCCCCAATCCGTGAATCACTCGCGGGTGCTCCATGAGCCGACCCGACTTTAGTCACCACATGTATCATGTATAAAGTATATAGTATATACCCGTGATCATCTCCCGAGTGATCACGACCCGATAGTATAGCATAGCAGATGGACAAGAAGGTAGGGCAACTGATGGAAAACTAGCATCCTATACTAAGCATTTAGGATTGCAGGTAAAGGTAACAACAGTAGTGGCAAAGACAGGCTACGCAGCAGAATAGGATTATCGGAAAGCAGTAACATGCTATACTACTCTAACGCAAGCAGTATAGAGAAGAATAGACGATATCTGGTGATCAAGGGGGGGGGCTTGCCTGGTTGCTCTGGCAAGGAGGGGTCGTCAACTCCGTAGTCGAACGAGGCGGCAGCAGCGTCGGTCTCGTAGTCTACCAGAGAGAAGAGGGGGAAGAAACAATAAATACAATGCAAACATAAGCATGACGATGCGTGACGTGACAATTAGCGATGCTAGGTGTGCCCTAATGCGGCAGTAGGTGGTACCGGCGAAAGGGGGAAACATCTGGGAAAGTATCCCGGGTGTTTCGCGTTTTCGGACAGATGAACCAGAGGATAAATGTTGCAGTTTCACTATGCTAGGGACGCGTGGCGAACGAACGGGCTGCGTATTCAGATTCGCCTCATCGTTTTGAGCAACTTTCATGTACAAAGTATTTTCATCCGAGTTACGGTTTATTTAATACTAATTTTCAAAGTTTTTAATCATTTTAGAATTTATTTAATTGTTTTAAATCAACATTATCCAGAATAGTGTATGCTGATGCCGTCATGATGTCAGCATGACATCAGCAGTCAACAGGACGTTGACTGGGTCAAACTGACGTGTGGGTCCTGCATGTCATTAACTGTCTAATTAATTAACAGATTTAATTAGTCTAATTAGATGGTTAGCTTAATTAGTTTAATTAAACCAAATTAATTAAACTAATTGATTCATTAACTAATTAAACAATTAACTAATTACGATTATTTTTAATCTCTCTTTAAAACATTTCAAGGGGCAGCCCCACATGTCATAGTCCCATGTGGGCTTAGTGGGTATTGGGCGCACACGCTACGGGCGTCGCCCGAACGGCGCGAGCGTGCGGGCATTGGGTGGAGGCCGACGGGGGGAGGGAGCGATTGGTGGGCCGGCGAGGGCGTGCGGGCGGGCGCGGGTGCACGAGCAGCCAGGGAGGCGCGGGAGGAGGCATGCTCGCGGTGGGGGAAGGCAGAGCGGTGGGCATCGAGGCCGGAGTGGTGCGAGGGCGCGTGGTGGCCGGGCGGGGCCACGGCAGCGGGCACGCGCTAGCGAGCGGGGCAAGCAGAGGCGGACGCCGGCGGCAGCGGCGCAAGTGTGGCGACAAACGAGGCGCGGCGTACGGGAAAGGAGTGGCAGGGGCGTGGAGCGCCGCGATCGGGAGCAGCAGCAACGCGATTGCCGCGGGCTCGGCAGGCAGGGCGCGGCTGCGCTGCGCAGACAGGCATGGCCACAGGCGCAGCAGGTGCGGACGCGCACGGGAGGTCGCGGGGCGTGGCGAGGCGGTCAGCGTGCGGGGACGAGCGAGAGAGAAAAAAGGAGGTTGGGGTCCTCATGGGCGAGTAGAGACCAGGGGGCGGCGAGGCTCGAGGAAGGCCCTTGGGGAGGAGGACGGGGACGACCGGGCGGCGGGGAGGCAGTCGAGTCAGGAGGCGGCACAGGGGTGCGGTGCACGGCGGAGAGGACGGCGAGGCGTCCAACGAGGAGGAGTGGTAGAGGCGGCGCGGTGCGGTCGATCCGGGCGGCGGGATCGTCGGGGGCGGGGGCGTGGTCGCCCCGATCTGGATCAGGGGAGTGGGGGAAGAGAGCGAGTGGTGGGTGGGAGGGAGTGCGTGATGGTAGTGGGTTAGGGTTTGCCCAGGGGGGTTATAGGGGTGGCTGGGCCGCCCTGGTTGGCCCGATGGCTAGTTGGGCCGAGGCCCGGGGAGGGAGGGGGTTTTCTCTTTCTTTTGTCTTTATTTGTTTTGTCAGTTCCTTTTTCTTATTTTCCTTTTCTATTTTATTTTTAGTTTTATAAAAATTACCACTAGTATCTAAATATGTATTTATAAATGAACTACTGTCAGATTAATTCCTAGCCCATAATAAAATAGTTTTAATATCTTATAAAATTCAATAGGCATTTATTTAATTGTTTTCAATACAGGTTAAGTCATTTTAGTCCACTTAAATATTTTATAAATATGTGTATTCTCCACCATAATTAACTATGCAATATTTGTCACCTCAAGAACATTTTAGTTTTTATGTTCGCAAAATTTTAATGTTTGCCTAAAATTCGAATTTGATTTTTAAACGTTTTGATCTAACGCGAGGTTAGCAACAGTAACAGAGGTGACGTGGCATCATTAGCGTAGGTTTACTGTAGCATAATTATCCGGGCGTCACAATTCTCCTCTACTACAATAAATCTCGTCCCGAGATTTAAGAGGGGAGTAAGGGGGGAAGGTTTGGTAACGAATCTAGCGGGTCTTCTCATCCTGGCTTGCTCTTCTCGAAGAGGCCGGTCCAATACATTGATGTCTTCATTTCTTTGCTTTAGGTCATCATGATGAAGTCGGCGTCCTTTCTTCAGGAACTCCATCGTACTTACGAAAGAATAAAGGGTGGGCATTCTGGGAGAACGGACCTCAGCAAGTTTGACTATCGGGTCGACAACATCGAGGAAGGTGGCGGAAAGTAACTCTCGAATCGAAACTTAAGAAATTATCGAGACCAAAGTAAGGAGGTAATCTGGGAAGTTTCGAGCGGGCAGGCAATCATGCGATGCCTGTTATAGGGCGTGAAAGGGTCAAAGCAACGGGAATAAGTATTGTGTCCGATATCAGACCTGAAGGTGGCTCATGAATTACATACGAGGCCACGCGCGAGGAACAACCTTGGAAACAGTGGGTGTACATGAGAGTCAGGTTTCGTCCTGTGGAACTGTGGGTTATGGGCCCAGCATGTGGGTTAAAAGTAGGAAGGGCGACGGCGTCTTGCATGATAATGTAAGTAAGGCATGTTAGAGGATAGCCTGGCAGTTATGTCGGCAACAACATCAGTACCAAGGGTGAGGGACGAAGAGAAACTTTTTCCTGCTCGTTGAACGAGGCGGACCAATAGGCAAAGTTCTCGTCCATCGGTGGTTACCGCAATGTCATCAACAATAGTAACATGGTCTTATTGACAAAGTGGTACAACGAGGTATTTACCTAAGCAGAGAATTATCACCGCTCAGTTAAGTTAGATTACAAGAAAGGTTAAACAAAACAATGGAAAGGAAAATGTGTTTAAACACATATTTTGGGGGTATATCCTTCCCAAGGACAAGCAGAGCATGATATACATAACATAGAAAACCCTTTAGGTAAGGGGAGAGAAATTTCATGACATTACCCATACAGCGGTGTTTGGATAATTGAGCAGGAAACATTTAGCATTGGGCTTCAAATGTTCCTGTTGAAAATCGGAGTACCATAGACATGCTTCGAGATAGCATTGACATGGTCATTAGGTGAAGATCAGACTTTGGAAACGCAAAGGATCCATCAGGAATAACTTGTAGAATAAGTCTTACAATTTCCTCATGGAAGAATGGATAACCTTGTTGAAAAAGGAATCTATAACAATAGGGCCTCCGTCCAGGTGTGCTAAGACGACATCACCTTACCGGGTCACATAAAGACCAGTGTTATAACTCTTGGAAATATGTTCCAACCATCATATCTGACCGAGATTCGGATATGACTGGTGTCTGGATACTTCAGACTTAGGATGCCTGAGATGAAAAGGTGCAACACAAATTGTCGAGATGACATTGTAAGATTCTCGGGAATTGAACTGTGGGAGCGAGTTCCGAAACAAGAGTTCATCATTAAATCAAGGAGAGGTGAGGAGGTGGCTGATTGACTCAGCGACAATTTATTGAGGTTTTCAAAAGATGGATTTCCACACTTATGTGAACAAGGAGATAACATTTGTCAGATCAAATGATATAAAGAGGTATGCTCGAGGAAAACATACACAGTTAAACATTGGTTGAAAGGTCCACCCAAAATATGGATTTAGGTAGCATGATCAAAGTTAGAATGGTGATTCGATAACCAATGGTCTAAGAATGAATTATTGACCATTAAATTCAAAGCAATAGGGTTGCTAGAAGTTTTGAACTCGCGGCCAAGGAATGAACGGATATGGCAAGAAGTATCACCTATATCAAGAATCCTTCAGAGGTGGTGAAATTCTCACGACATTCTTGACATAAAAAGATGGTAATACTCCAAGGTAAAGGAGAACAAATGTTGGTTAGCAAGGATCTCAAGGTATACACAAAACACGAACAAGTTTGTGTTGAGCGGAAGGCAATAAAATGGTCGATGATAACACAAATCATCGAGGGCAAGGTTGGTATTTCACATCATGAATTCAATTGATATTCTGGAAGAGCTCAGAATGCTGATGATGATCACAACGCATTTGTCGAGAGATTTCATGAAGATGTAATCGGTTGGCGATGACATCAAGCCAAAGGAATTATGAAGCAAAAGGTTATTGGAACTATGGGTATGACACAAACTCAAAATCAAGCTTGTTGTCCAAAGCGAAATGATATGATGAGGAAGATCAACGTAAGCTTAGCTCATCGTCAAAAAATAAAAAAATTGTGCTCCGAGAAGAAGGACCAGGTAGCACAGTTAAAATTGAACATGGTAATGATATAGCAAATCAGGCTAGGAATGGCGTGATCGGGTACAAAATCGTACTTAAATAAGATTACTAAAAGTTGTTGAACTGTAGTGCGGACTCGGTTCAGTTATCGGCGTCTTTGAGTGTTTAATAACTCAGAGCCCATGAAAAATTGTAATCAGTGAGAATGTAGTACTTGATGAAAAACTCATAAGAAGTTATGCAGTTCCAAGATAATCTCGAGATACCAGGGGGGTAATACTCGACGAAAGATCAAAGTAAAGGTTGGAATGGTGTATTGATCCACAGAAGACAAGTGCTTAAACTTGCCCGAGAAATGGGATCTAAGAAGAACATATGGTTGAAACCACGATTGCAAAGGATCAATTCACCGATACCAAAGGATATTATATCAAGGAAATAGTTATTACTACAAGAAGCTTCCATGATAAGTTCCACATCGGGTCCATGGGCATGTACACAAAGTTCAAGGTCGACTCCCACTTCTTTAATGCATAACCTTTCATTCACTTCTCGTCTTCGAAGAAGTTGCAGTGTTGAAATTTTATCTGGCGAAGCACCAGAAGAGTATAACTCATGAAAACTTTCGAGTTGACACGGTTTTAGAGAAGGTATAGGTTCAACCCATCGGGGCATCTTAGAAACATCTACCACAAGCTTCAAGAGTAAATATCACCAGCTCGAAAGCAGAGCAAGGTTGAGAAAGTAGAGGATACAATTTACCAAAGGCATTATGTATCAGAGGGAAGGCTCACAAGGTTATTGAATATGAAGGATGATGTCGGATAAAATCCATTAAAGGATCTGCCGGTCCATAACAGAGCTGATGTGAGCATCGGGACACAACTAGAGGAAGTAACAATGCAAAGGCGTTGGATTATAGAAACAACTGACTAATCCAGAGCTCAAATGCAAAGGAATTGTGATTTTCAAATCAAGGGATCAGAAGCAACGTTCTGATTAGGGATGGATAAGTTGAATAGCCTTGGGGGTACAATCGACGGCAATTGGATTGGTTGAGAACCAACTCATGTTTAAAATGACGTCTGATCCGGAAAGATAATTTAAAAGGATCAACTGATGATTGCGTGCATTCGCACTCACGTTGAATCAATAGGATCAAAATGACGGTGCCTAAGGATACTAACGAATATTGCCAGACATACGGAAAGCATCCATAATGCAAGTAGACAAGTATTGCAGAGCAATAAGCTACTAAGGATTTTTGGAGGATCGAATAGTATTTCGAAGACCATTGTGAAACACATGAACAACTGGGGGATGAGCGGATAATTGATAAGGGTGAGAAATTATCCGTAGGGGTATTCATGTGGCAAAGAACTTCAAGGCAGTAGGCACAAAATATTCTCGGAACAATAGAGAGGATTTCAAGGTATCTTGTAATAAAAAGATCAACTGGGAATAAAAGTAAGAACGGTAAGTGTATGTATTTATCCATAGGGATATTTCGGTGGTAGGGAATTGCAAAGGCAACGGGCACAAAGTCTCAAAAGAGTATCAGAGAGTAACTTCGAAATCTTCTGGTGCAGCCGGCGATCATCTGGACTGAAGGGGCTCTCCAGGAGGAAGTGTTTTTGAGAACCTAAAGTTAGATTTTTAGAAAATCATTTAACCCAAATAGAAGAGAGATTAGAATCCCAGAGTATAGACCAGCAATAAAAGATCCTAATACCACCCAATGGCGACGTGGGCCCATGGGCCGCACAACCATGTTAGTAAAAGTTTTGTAAAGTCTAGACTCGACTTCGGCCAAGGAGTGTGGAAGGGGGATTCCTACAGGCAGTCGGCTCTAATACCAACTTGTGACGCCCCCGATTCAATCGTACACTAATCATACACACAAACGTGTACGATCAAGATCAGGGACTCACGGGAATATATCACAACACAACTCTAAAAATAAAATAAGTCATACAAGCATCATAATACAAGCCAGGGGCCTCGAGAGATCGAATACAAATGCTCGATCATAGATGAGTCAGCGGAAGCAACAATATCTGAGTACAGACATAAGTAAACAAGTTTGCTTTAAGAAGGCTAGCACAAACTGGGATACAGATCGAAAGAGGCGCATGCCTCCTGCCTGGGATCCTCCTAAACTACTCCTGGTCGTCGGTGGCGGTCTGCACGTAGTAGTAGGCACCTCCAGTGTATTAGGAGTTGTCGTCGATGGTGGCGTCTGGCTCCTGGGCTCCGGCATCTGGTTGCGACAACCAGGTAGAAGGGAAAGGGGAAAAGAGGGAGAAAAGCAACTGTGAGTACTCATCCAAAGTACTCGCAAGCAAGGAGCTACACTACATATGCATGGGTATATGTGTAAAGGGCCATATCGGTGGACTGAACTGTAGAATGTCAGAATAAGAGGGGGATAGCTAATCCTACCGAAGAATACGCTTCTGGCAGCCTCCATCTTGCAGCACGTACAAGAGAGTAGATGGTAAGTTCACCAAGTAGCATCGTACAACATACTCCTACCCGGCGATCCTCTCTTCGTTGCCTTGTTAGAGAGCAACCACCGGGTTGTATCTGGCACTTGGAAGGGTGTGTTTCATTAAGTATCCGGTTCTAGTTGTCATAAGGTCAAGGTACAAATCCAAGTCGTCATGTTACCGAAGATCACGACTATTCGAATAGATAAACTTCCCTGCAGGGGTGCACCACATTTCTATATAATAAAACCATCACCGTGCTCTAAAAGATATAAGTGAAGCACTAGAGCAAAAACTATATAGCTCAAAAGATATAAGTGAAGCACATAGAGTATTCTAACAAATTCTGAATCATGTGCGTATCTCTCAAAAGGTGTGTACAGCGAGGATGATTGTGATAAAATTAAAAAGCAAAGACTCAAATCATACAAGACTCTCCAAGCAAAACACATATCATGTGGGAATAAAAATATATCCCCAAGTAAAGTTACCGATAGACGAAGACGAAAGAGGGGACTCCTTCCGGGGCATCCCCAAGCTTAGACTTTTGGTTGTCCTTGAATTTTACCTTGGGCTGCCTTGGGCATCCCCAAGCTTAGGCTCTTGCCAATCCTTGTTCCATAATCCATCAAATCTTTACCCAAAACTTGAAAACTTCACAACACAAAACTTAACAGAAAATCTCATGAGCTCCGTTAGCGAAACAAAACAAAACACCATTTCAAGGTACTGTAATGAACTCATTATTTATTTATATAGGTTTTAAATCTACTGTATTCCAACTTTTCTATGGTTCCTAAACTCCATTACTAGCCATAGATTCATTAAAATAAGCAAACAACACGCGAAAAATAGAATCTGTCAAAAACAGAACAGTCTGTAGTAATATGTAACTAACGCAAACTTCTTGAACACCAAAAATTCTAAAATAAATTTCTGGACGTGAGGAATTTATATATTAATCATCTGGAAAATTAATCAACTAAATAGCACTCTCCAGTAAAAAGTTGTAGCTAATCTCGTGAGCGTTGAAGTTTCTGTTTTTTACAGCAAGATCGCAAAGACTTTCCCCAAGTCTTCCCAAAGGTTCTACTTCGCACAAACACTAATTAAAACACAAAAACACATCTAAACAGAAGCTATATGTATTATTTATTCCTAAACAGAACCAAAAAGCAAAAAACTAAAATAAAATTGGGTTGCCTCCCAACAAGTGCTATCGTTTAACGCCCCTAGCTAGGCATAAAAGCGAGGATAGATCTAGGTATTGCCATCTTTGGTAGGAAATCCACAGGTGGCTCTCATAATAGATTCATATGGTAATTTAATTTTCTTTCTAGGGAAGTGTTTCATGCCTTTCCTTAAGGGAAATTGGAATCTAATATTCCCTTCCTTCATATCAATGATTGCACCAATCGTTCTAAGGAAAGGTCAACCAAGAATAATAGGACATGAAGGATTGCAATCTATATCAAGAACAATGAAATCTACGGGCACATAATTCCTATTTACAACAATAAGAACATCATTAATTCTTCCCATAGGTTTCTTAATGGTGGAATCCACAAGGTGCAAGTTTAAAGAACAATCATCAAATTCATGGAAACCTAGCAAATCACACAAAGTTTTTGGGATCGTGGAAACACTAGCACCCAAATCACACAAAGCATAGTATTCATGATCTTTAATTTTAATTTTAATTGTAGGTTCCCGTTCATCATAAGGTTTTGTAGGGATAGAAACTTCCAACTCAAGTTTTTCTTCATAAGATTGCATCAAAGCATCAATGATATGTTTAGTAAAAGCTTTATTTTGACTATAAGCATGCAGAAAATTTAGCACGGATTGCAACAAGGAAATATAATCTATTAAAGAAGAATTATCATAATTAAATTCCTTGAAATCCAAGATAGTGGGTTCATTGCTATCTAAAGTTTTGACCTCTTCAATCCCACTTTTACCAATTTTAGCATCAAGATCTAAAAACTCTGAAATTTTGGGGCGCCTTCTGACTAAAGTTGACTCATCTCCAGTCCCATCATTATCAAGATTCATATTGCAAAAAAAGGATTTAATAGGGGACACATCAATAACTTTTAGATCTTCATCTTTATTCTCATAAAAACTTTCCGGTTTGGCGGCCATCTTATTAACTAAGATGGCCCGCTTATCCAAAATTTCAGCTATTAATTTTTCAAGATGAGCAATTTGAGATTTCAAACCATAAAATTCCTTAGACATGTCATCAAATTATTTATTCATGTACTCCATAAAGCCTTTTTGTTCCTTGAACTCGTTTCTAAAGAAATTATTATGCTCAAATTGTAAAGTCATAAAGCTTCTGACGTTGCTTTCAATCTCTTCCTACCTTTTAAGGTGACGATCACCAAATCTAGGCAGGGCCATAAGAGCAACAAGCAACAAGAGGTAAGCAAAAAAGAGGCGAATGGAAAAGAGGGCGAATAAAACGGCAAGGGTGAAGTGGGGGAGAGGAAAACGAGAGGAAAATGGCAAATAATGTAATGCGAGGGATAAGAGTTTGTGATGGGTACTTGGTATGTCTTGACTTGTGCGTACTCCCCGGCAACGGCGCTAGAAATGGCTCGTTGTCCGGAAATCAATTCTTGACTTGACTTGGTGCACACCTCCCCGGCAACGGCGCCAGAAATCCTTCTTGCTACCTCTTGAGCACTGCGTTGGTTTTCCCTTGAAGAGGAAAGGGTGATGCAGCAAAGTAGCGTAAGTATTTCCCTCAGTTTTTGAGAACCAAGATATCAATCTAGTAGGAGGCCACGCTCAATGTTGGGGAACGAAGTAATTTCAAAAAAAATCCTACGCACACGCAAGATCATGGTGATGCATAGCAATGAGAGGGGAGAGTGTTGTCTACGTACCCTCGTAGACCGAAGCCGAAGCGTTGACGCAACATGGAGGAAGTAGTCGTACGTCTTCCCGGTCCAACCGATCCAAGCACCATTACTCCGGCACCTCCGAATTCTTGGCACACGTTCAGCTCAATGACGCTCTCCGGGCTCCGATCCAGCAAAGCTTCGGGGAGGAGTTCCGTCAGCACGACGGCGTGGTGACGATCTTGATGTTCAACCGTCGCAGGGCTTCGCCTAAGCACCGCTACAATATGACCGAGGTGGAATATGGTGAGGGGGGCACCGGACACGACTAAGGAACGATCACGAAGATCAACTTGTGTGTCCATGGGGTGCCCCCCTGCCCCCGTATATAAAGGAGCAAGGGAGGAGGAGGCCGGCCCTAGGAGGAGGGCGCGCCAAGGGGAGTCCTACTCCCACCGGGAGTAGGACTCCTTCTTTCCTAGTCCAACTAGGAGAAGGGGGGAAAGGAGGGAAGTGGAGAAGGAAGGGAGAGGGGGGCCGCGCCCCAAACCCCTTGTCCAATTCGGACTGGGCTTGGGAGGGGCGCGCGCCACCTCCTGGCTCCTTCCCACTAAAGCCCATTAAGGCCCAATACTCTTCCCCGTATTCCCGTAACTCCCCGGTACTCCGAAAATACCCGAATCACTCAGAACCTTTCCGATGTACGAATATAGTCATCCAATATATCGATCTTTACGTCTCGGCCATTTCGGGACTCCTCGTCATGTCCCCGATCTCATCCGGGACTCCGAACTCCTTCGGTACATCAAAACTCATAAACTCATAATATAACTGTCATCGAAACCTTAAGCATGCGGACCCTACGGTTCGAGAACAATGTAGACATGACCGAGACATGTCTCCGGTCAATAACCAATAGCGGAACCTGGATGCTCATATTGGCTCCTAAATATTCTACGAAGATCTTTATCGGTCAGACCGCATAACAACATACGTTGTTCCCTTTGTCATCGGTATGTTACTTGCCCGAGATTCGATCGTCGGTATCTCAATACCTAGTTCAATCTCGTTACCGGCAAGTCTCTTTACTCGTTCCGTAATACATCATCTCGCAACTAACTCATTAGTTGCAATGCTTGCAAGTCTTGTGTGATGTGCATTACCGAGAGGGCCCAGAGATACCTCTCCGACAATCGGAGTGACAAATCCTAATCTCGAAATACGCCAACCCAACATCTACCTTTGGAGACACCTGTAGAGCTCCTTTATAATCACCCAGTTACGTTGTGACGTTTGGTAGCACACAAAGTGTTCCTCCGGCAAACGGGAGTTGCATAATCTCATAGTCATAGGAACATGTATAAGTCATGAAGAAAGCAATAGCAACATACTAAACGATCGGGTGCTAAGCTAATGGAATGGGTCATGTCAATCAGATCATTCACCTAATGATGTGATCCCGTTAATCAAATAACAACTCTTTGACCATGGTTAGGAAACATAACCATCTTTGATTAATGAGCTAGTCAAGTAGAGACATACTAGTGACACTCTGTTTGTCTATGTATTCACACATGTATTATATTTCCAACTAATACAATTCTAGCATGAATAATAAACATTTATCATGAAATAAGGAAATAAATAATAACTTTATTATTGCCTCTAGGGCATATTTCCTTCAGTCTTCCACTTGCACTAGAGTCAGTAATCTAGATCACATCGTCATGTGATTTAACATCAATAGTTCACATCATCATGTGATTAACATTCAAAGGGTTTACTAGAGTCAGTAATCTAGTTCACATCTCTATGTGATTAACACCCAAAGAGTACTAAGGTGTGATCATGTTTTGCTTGTGAGAGAAGCTTAGTCAATGGGTCTGCCAAAATTCAGATCCGTATGTATTTTGCAAATTTCTATGTCTACAATGCTCTGCACGAAGCTACTTTAGCTAATTGCTCCCACTTTCAATATGTATCTAGATTGAGACTTAGAGTCATCTAGATTAGTGTCAAAACTTGCATCGACGTAACCTTTTACGACGAACCTTTTTGTCACGTCCATAATCGAGAAACATATCCTTATTTCACTAAGGATAATTTGACCGATGTCCAGTGATCTACTTCCTAGATCACTATTGTACTCCCTCACTTATCACAGTGTAGGGTATACAATATATCTGGTACATAGCATGGAATATTTTATAGAATCTATGATTGAGGCATAGGGAATGACTTTCATTCTCTTTCTATCATCTGTCGTGGTCGGGCTTTGAGTCTTACTCAATTTCACACCTTGTAACACAGACAAGAACTTTTTCTTTGACTGTTCCATTTTGAACTACTTCAAAATCTTGTCAAGGTATGTACTCATTGAAAAAACTTATCAAGCGTTTTTGATCTATCTCTATAGATCTTGATGCTCAATATGTAAGCAGCTTCGCCGAGGTCCTTCTTCGAAAAACTCATTTCAAATACTCCTTTATGCTTTGCAGAATAATTCTACATTATTTCCGATCAACAATATGTCATTTACATATACTTAGCAGAAATGATGTAGTGCTCCCACTCACTTTCTTGTAAATACAGGCTTCACCGTAATTCTGTATAAAACTATATGCTTTAATCAACTTATCAAAACGTGTATTCCAACTCCGAGATACTTGCACCAGTCCATAGATGGATCGCTGGAGCTTGCATATTTTGTTAGCATCTTTAGGATTGACAAAACCTTCTGGTTGCATCATATACAACTCTTCTTTAATAAATCCATTAAGGAATGCAGTTTTGTTTATCCATTTGCCGGATTTCATAAAATGCGGCAATTGCTAACATGATTCGGACAGACTTAAGCATAGATACGAGTGAGAAACTCTCATCGTAGTCAAC
The DNA here is from genome assembly GCA_032464435.1 of Aegilops umbellulata. Lineage (NCBI taxonomy): Eukaryota > Viridiplantae > Streptophyta > Magnoliopsida > Poales > Poaceae > Aegilops > Aegilops umbellulata. Next base: position 342,332,760 of record CP136056.1, on the reverse strand, counting down.
ACCTTGAACTTGTCGAAAACCTTTTGCGACAATTCTAGCTTTGTAGACAGTAACACTACTATCAGCGTCTGTCTTCCTCTTGAAGATCCATTTATTTTCTATGGCTTGCCAATCATCGGCAAATCCATCAAAGTCCATACTTTGTTCTCATACATGGATCCCATCTCAGATTTCATGGCCTCAAACCATTTTGCGGAATCTGGGCTCATCATTGCTTCCTCATAGTTCGTAGGTTCGTCATGGTCAAGTAACATGACCTCCAGAATAGGATTACCGTATCACTCTGGTGCGGATTTCACTCTGGTTGACCTACGAGGTTCGGTAGTAACTTGATCCGAAGTTACATGATCATCATCATTATCTTCCTCACTAATTGGTGTAGTAGTCACAGGAACAGATTTCTGTGATGAACTACTTTCCAACAAGGGAGCAGGTACAGTTACCTTATCAAGTTCTACTTTCCTCCCACTCACTTCTTTCGAGAGAAACTCCTTCTCTAGAAAGGATCCATTCTTAGCAACGAATGTCTTGCCTTCGGATCTGTGATAGAAGGTGTACCCAACTGTCTCCTTTGCAAGGTTGTCAGAATCGCGATTCTATTATACGATTCTACGACTTTACGATCCAAGCAAACCCCTATGATTCTACGATTTTAGTTCTTAAAATCTACGTTTCTACGATCCTGATAGTGAAGATTCTACGATTTGCGATCCTACCATCGAAGCTCCGATCCGATTCAAAATCACAATTCTGACAACCTTGCTCCTTTGGGTATCCTATGAAGACACATTTCTCCGATTTGGGTTTGAGCTTATCAGGATGAAACTTTTTCACATAAGCATCACAACCCCAAACTTTAAGAAACAACAACCTTGGTTTCTTGCTAAACCACAGTTCACATAGTGTCGTCTCAACGGATTTAGATGGTGCCCTATTTAATGTGAATGCAGCTGTCTCTAATGCATAACCCTAAAACGATAGTGGTAAATCGGTAAGAAACATCATAGATTGCACTATATCCAATAAAGTACGGTTATGACGTTCGGACACACCATTATGCTGTGGTGTTCCAGGTGGCGTGAGTAGTGAAACTATTTCACATTGTTTTAACTGAAGACCAAACTCGTAACTCAAATACTCTTCTCCACGATCAGATCGTAGAAACTTAATTTTCTTGTTTACGATGATTTTCTACTTCACTCTGAAATTATATGAACTTTTCAAATGTTTCAGACTTCTATTTCATTAAGTAGATATACCCATATCTGCTCAAATCATCTGTGAAGGTCAGAGAATAATGATACCCGCTGCAAGCCTTAATATTCATCGGACCACATACATCAGTATGTATGATTTCCAACAAATCTGTTGTTTGCTCCATTGTTCCGGAGAACGGCGTTTTAGTCATCTTGCCCAATAGACATGGTTCGCAAGCATCAAGTGATTCCAAAATCCCATCTGCATGGAGTTTCTTCATGCGCTTTACACCAATATGACCTAAACGGCAGTGCCACAAATAAGTTGCACTATCATTATTAACTTTGCATCTTTTGGCTTCAATATTATGAATATGTGTATCACTACGATCGAGATCCAACAAACCATTTCGTTGGTGTGTATAACCATAGAAGGTTTTATTCATGTAAACAGAACAATAATTGTTCTTTAACTTAAATGAATAACCGTATTGCAATAAACATGATCAAATCATATTCATGCTCAACGCAAACACCAAATAACACTTATTTAGGTTCAACACTAATCCCGAAAGTATAGGGAGTGTGCGATGATGATCATATAAATCTTGGAACTATTTCCAACACACATCGTCAGTTCACCCTTAACTAGTTTCTGTTCATTCTGCAACTCCTTTTCGAGTTACTATTCTTAGCAACTGAACTAGTATCAAATACTGAGGGGTTTCTATAAACACTAGTAAAGTACACATCAATAATCATGTATATCAAATATACTTATGTTCACTTTGCCATCCTTCTTATCCGCCAATCACTTGGGGTAGTTCCGCTTCCAGTGACCAGTCCCTTTGCAGTAGAAGCACTCAGTCTCAGGCTTAGGTCCAGACTTGGGCTTCTTCACTTGAGCAGCAACTTGCTTGCTGTTCTTCTTGAAGTTCCCCTTTTTCCCTTTGCCCTTTTCTTGAAACTAGTGATCTTGTCAACCATCAACACTTGATGCTCTTTCTTGATTTCTACCTTCATTGATTTCATCATCATGAAAAGCTCGGGAGTCGTTTTCGTCATCCCTTGCATACTATAGTTCATCACGAAGTTCTACTAACTTGGTGATGGTGACTAGAGAATTCTGTCAATCACTATCTTATCTGGAAGATTAACTCCCACTTGATTCAAGCGATTGTAGTACCCAGACAATCTGAGCACACGCTCACTAGTTGAGTGATTCTCCTCCATCTTTTAGCTATAGAACTTGTTGGAGACTTCATATCTCTCAACTCGGGTATTTGCTTGAAATATTAACTTCAACTCCTGGAACATCTCATATGGTCCATGACGTTCAAAACGTCTTTGAAGTCCCGATTCTAAGCCGTTAAGCATGGTGTACTAAACTATCAAGTAGTCATCGTACTGAGCTAGCCAAACGTTCATAACGTCTGCATCTGCTCCTGCAATAGGTCTGTCACCTAGCGGTGCATCAAGGACATAATTCTTCTGTGCAGCAATGAGGATAAACCTCAGATCACGGATCCAATCCGCATCATTGCTACTAACATCTTTCAACACAATTTTCTCTAGGAACATATCAAAATAAACATAGGGAAGCAAAAACGCGAGCTATTGATCTACAACATAGATATGCTAATACTACCAGGACTAAGTTCATGATAAATTAAAGTTCAATTAATCATATTACTTAAGAACTCCCACTTAGATAGACATCCCTCTAATCCTCTAAGCGATCACGTGATCCAAATCAACTAAACCATAATCGATCATCACGTGAAATGGATTAGTTTTCAATGGTGAACATCACTATGTTGATCATATCTACTATATGATTCAGGCACGACCTTTCGGTCTCCGTGTTCCGAGGCCATATCTGCATATGTTAGGCTCGTCAAGTTTAACCTGAGTATTCCGCGTGTGCAACTGTTTTGCACCCGTTGTAGATGGACGTAGAGCTTATCACACCCGATCATCACGTGGTGTCTGGGCACGACGAACTTTGGCAACGGTGCATACTCAGGGAGAACACTTCTTGATAATTTAGTGAGAGATCATCTTATAATGCTACCGTCAATCAAAGCAAGATAAGATGCATAAAAGATAAACATCACATGCAATCAATATAAGTGATATGATATGGCCATCATCATCTTGTGCTTGTGATCTCCATCTCCGAAGCACCGTCATGATCACCATCGTCACTGGCGCGACACCTTGATCTCCATCGTACCATCGTTGTCGTCTCGCCAATCTTATGCCTCTACGACTATCGCTACCGCTTAGTGATAAAGTAAAGCATTACAGGGCGATTGCATTGCATACAATAAAGCGACAACCATATGGCTCCTGCCAGTTGCCGATAACTCGGTTACAAAACATGATCATCTCATACAATAAAATTTAGCATCATGCCTTGACCATATCACATCACAACATGCCCTGCAAAAACAAGTTAGACGTCCTCTACTTTGTTTGTTGCAAGTTTTACGTGGCTGCTACGGGCTTAAGCAAGAACCAATCTCACCTACGCATCAAAACCACAACGATAGTTTGTCAAGTTGATGCCGTTTTAACCTTCGCAAAGACCGGGCGTAGCCACACTCGGTTCAACTAAAGTTGGAGAAACTGACACCCGCCAGCCACCTGTGTGCAAAGCACGTCGGTAGAACCAGTCTCGCGTAAGCGTACGAGTAATGTCAGTCCGGGCCGCTTCATCCAACAATACCGCCGAACCAAAGTATGACATGCTGGTAGGCAGTATGACTTATATCGCCCACAACTCACTTGTGTTCTACTCGTGCATATAACATCAAACCATAAAAACCTAGGCTCGGATGCCACTGTTGGGGAACATAGTAATTTCAAAAAAAATCCTACGCACACGCAAGATCATGGTGATGCATAGCAACGAGAGGGGAGAGTGTTGTCTACATACCCTCGTAGACCGAAGCGGAAGCGTTGACGCAACGTGGAGGAAGTAGTCGTACGTCTTCCCGGTCCAACCGATCCAACCACCATTACTCCGGCACCTCCGAGTTCTTGGCACACGTTCAGCTCGATGACGCTCCCCGGGCTCCGATCCAGCAAAGCTTCGGGGAGGAGTTCCGTCAGCACGACGGGTGGTGACGATCTTGATGTTCAACCGTCGCAGGGCTTTGCCTAAGCACCGCTACAATATGACCGAGGTGGAATATGGTGGAGGGGGGGGCACCGCACACGGCTAAGGAACGATCACGAAGATCAACTTGTGTGTCCATGGGGTGCCCCCCTGCCCCCGTATATAAAGGAGCAAGGGAGGAGGAGGCCGGCCCTAGGAGGAGGGCGCGCCAAGGGGAGTCCTACTCCCACCGGGAGTAGGACTCCTTCTTTCCTAGTCCAACTAGGAGAAGGGGGGAAAGGAGGGAAGTGGAGAAGGAAGGGAGAGGGGGCCGCGCCCCAAACCCCTTGTCCAATTCGGACTGGGCTTGGGAGGGGCGCGCGCCACCTCCTGGCTCCTTCCCACTAAAGCCCATTAAGGCCCAATACTCTTCCCCGTATTCCCGCAACTCCCCGGTACTCCAAAAATACCCGAATCACTCAGAACCTTTCCGATGTCCGAATATAGTCATCCAATATATCGATCTTTACGTCTCGGCCATTTCGGGACTCCTCGTCATGTCCCCGATCTCATCCGGGACTCCAAACTCCTTCGGTACATCAAAACTCATAAACTCATAATATAACTGTCATCGAAACCTTAAGCATGCGGACCCTACGGTTCGAGAACAATGTAGACATGACCGAGACATGTCTCCGGTCAATAACCAATAGCGGAACCTGGATGCTCATATTGGCTCCTACATATTCTACGAAGATCTTTATCGGTCAGACCGCATAACAACATACGTTGTTCCCTTTGTCATCGGTATGTTACTTGCCCGAGATTCGATCGTCGGTATCTCAATACCTAGTTCAATCTCATTACCGACAAGTCTCTTTACTCGTTCCGTAATACATCATCTCGCAACTAACTCATTAGCTGCAATGATTGCAAGGCTTGTGTGATGTGCATTACCGAGAGGGCCCAGAGATACCTCTTCGACAATCGGAGTGACAAATCCTAATCTCGAAATACGCCAACCCAACATCTTCCTTCAGAGACACCTGTAGAGCTCATTTATAATCACCCAGTTACGTTGTGACGTTTGGTAGCACACAAAGTGTTCCTCCGGCAAACGGGAGTTGCATAATCTCATAGTCATAGGAACATGTATAAGTCATGAAGAAAGCAATAGCAACATACTAAACGATCGGGTGCTAAGCTAATGGAATGGGTCATGTCAATCAGATCATTCACCTAATGATGTGATCCCGTTAATCAAATAACAACTCTTTGTCCATGGTTAGGAAACATAACCATCTTTGATTAACGAGCTAGTCAAGTAGAGGCATACTAGTGACACTCTGTTTGTCTATGTATTCACACATGTATTATGTTTCCGATTAATACAATTCTAGCATGAATAATAAACATTTATCATGAAATAAGGAAATAAATAATAACTTTATTATTGCCTCTAGGGCATATTTCCTTCACTCAAGTCCCTTGCACCTACACAAACAAATAAGAACCTTGCAACCAACGCGATAAAGGGGTTGTCAATCCCTTCACGGCCACTTGCAAAAGTGAGATCTGATAGAGATGATAAGATAATATTTTTGGTATTTTTATGATAAACATTAAAAGTAAAGATTACAAAGTAAAAATAGATTGTAAACTTATATGATGGAAAATAGACCCTGGGGCCATAGGTTTCACTAGTGGCTTCTCTCAAGATAGCATAAGTATTACAGTGGGTAAACAAATTACTGTCGAGCAATTGATAGAATTGAGCATAGTTATGAGAATATCTAGGTATGATCATTTATATAGGCATCACGTCCGTGACAAGTAGACCGACTCCTGCCTGCATCTACTACTATTACTCCACACATCGACCGCTATCCAGCATGCATCTAGAGTATTAAGTTCATAAGAACGGAGTAACGCTTTAAGCAAGATGACATGATGTAGAGGGATAAACTCATGCAATATGATATAAACCCCATCTTTTTATCCTCGATGGCAACAATACAATACGTGTCGTTTCCCCTACTGTCACTGGTATCGAGCACCGCAAGATTAAACCCAAAGCTAAGCACTTCTCCCATTGCAGGAAAGATCAATCTAGTAGGCCAAGCCAAATTGATAATTCGAAGAGGCTTGCAAAGATAACCAATCATACTAAAAGAATTCGGAGAAGATTCAAATATTGTTCATAGATAATCTTGATCATAACCCACAATTCATCGGATCTCGACAAACACACCGCAAAAGAAGATTACATCGAATAGATCTCCAAAAGAATCGAGGAGAACTTTGTATTGAGATCCAAAGAGAGAGAAGAAGCCATCTAGCTGATAACTATGGACCCGAAGGTCTGAGGTAAACTACTCACACATCATCGGAGAGGCTATGGTGTTGATGTAGAAGCCCTCCATGATCAATGCCCCCTCCGGCGGAGTGCCGGAAAAGGCCCCAAGATGGGATCTCACGGGTACAGAAGGTTGCGACGGTGGAGTTAGGTTTTCGTGGTGCTCCTCGATGGTTTCGGGGTACGTAGGTTTATATAGGAGGAAGAAGTAGGTCGGTGGAGCCACGAGGGGCCCACGAGAGTGGAGGGCGCACCCAAGGGGTAGGCGCGCCCCTGCCTCGTGGCTTCCTCATTGGTTGCTTGACGTCCACTCCAAGTCCTCTGGATCACGTTTGTTCCAAAAATCACGCTCCCGAAGGTTTCATTCCGTTTGGACTCCGTTTGATATTCTTTTTCTGCGAAACACTGAAATAGGCAAAAAACAGCAATTTGGGCTGGGCCTCCGGTTAACAGGTTAGTCCCAAAAATAATATAAAAGTGTATAATAAAGCCCATTGAACATCCAAAACAGATAATATAATAGCATGAAACAATAAAAAATTATAGATACGTGGGAGACGTATCACCGTAAAGCAAAATAAGATGCATAAAGGATAAACATCACATGCAATCAATATAAGTGATATGATATGGCCATCATCATCTTGGGCCTTTGATCTCCATCTCCAAAGCACCGTCATGATCACCATCGTCACCGGCTTGACACCTTGATCTCCATCGAAGCATCATTGTCGTCTCGCCGACTATTGCTTCTACGACTATCGCTACTGCTTAGTGATAAAGTAAAGCAATTACATGGCGATTGCATTTCATACAATAAAGCGACAACCATATGGCTCCTTGAAAGAACATGCGGTGCCCCCATGTTTGGTTTTGGTAATTGATGACAATCTCTATGGACTAATGGTTGCCTTGAGTTATATTTGAAGGTTTTGTCCATAGGCTTTTCTTGGAATACATGTGTTGGTTTCAAGGAGAGTTTGTGTCGACCAAGGTGCTATTCAAGGAATTACCTAATGATTGGTCTTGTGAGAGGTTGATCAAGACTAAGTCAAAGAGTGAATCAAGTTGGTCAACACACAAAGCGTAGATGTACCGAGAGGGATCAAGCGATCCCATGGTATGGTAAGCATTGTCAATTACGCTTTGTGTACTAACCCATGGTCTTCGTGAGAGTTGTTTGTGGGGTTAGGTTGCGGTGTGCAAGTTTAAGTGAAGCATCATGAAGAGATCAAATGCTTGAAGCTTGCCATCCATTGTGGTGACAATGGACTTGTGAAGATGTGCGGAAGGGTGGCTCACCATAGTGGAGTATGGGGGAGAAATCAACTAGTCCTCATTGAGCCAACGCAATCAAGAAAGGTGGTCCAACTTGAGGGAGTCAAGATCGTCATCATCTAGCTCAAGTGGACCATGTGCAAGGCAAAGGTTTTCCCTTGATAGGTTTTCTATTTTACCGGTCTCATGGTAGTAGTTGGGAGACCGGGTTATAGGATCAATTGTCGTACTATCAAGGGGGGCTCTCGATGAGTAGCTTGATCTATTGTTCGTAGAGAGCTCAAACTATTGCATCCTTGCATCATATTTCTTGGTTATTGTTTGGTTCTCTTTGTGAGTTTTGGAGCTTATGGTCATCTTGATGACAAGCTCGAGTTCATCGAAAACGGAGTTCACATGCATCTTCTATGATGTTTTCGATGTTGGAGGTTTCCCTCCTCTTTTTGTTAGGCATACCTCCCCTGCCTTTTTGATGTTTTGATGCTACTCATTGTCTTGTATCCAACAAGCTTGAGTTTGCTCAATTCGGAGCTCATTTGCAGAAGTTATGGCAGTTCTGGTTTTATTGGATATGTCTGTTGTCTTTAGCTGCGTTTTGAAGGCATCCAAGTACTAAAGCCTTTGTGGCGTGCGGTAGTACTGCTCAAGGGAGCGGTAGTACCGCAGGGGCCAGCAGTAGTACCGCTCCTGGTGAGCGGTAGTACCGCTGCCTCTAGCCTAGAACGCTGGCGTGCACGGAAGTAGGCGCGAAAGTAATTTTTTACTTCCACGCCCTACGCAGTAGTACCGCTCCTGGTGAGCGGTAGTACCGCTGCCTCGTGTCCTGGTGCTGTTGCGTGCGGTAGTAGGCGCGGATGTAATTTTTTACATCCGCCCTTACATGGTAGTACTGCTCCCTGTAAACAGTAGTACCATGCCGACTTTTTCTCATAGCTAGCTCCAGCGGTTGTAGGCGCGGCAGTTATTTTTTACTTCCGTGGTCGCGCGGTAGTACCGCTCCTGCAGTAGTACCGTCTTGTTGCCCCTTTGCAGTGTTGTTTCATTGGGCTTCTGCCGTCCTAGCGGTAGTACCGCTCGTAGGAGCGGTAGTACCGCTCTGTGCGGGCTGTGAGCATAACGGTTGGATTTTCCCCCTCCTATAAAAGGGGGTCTTCTTCCCCAATGAACCTAATCCTTTTAGCTCATGTTCTTCCCCCATTGTTGACCTTCTTCGAGCTTGCTAACTCTCAATCCCTCCCTGGATTCTTGCTAGTTTTTGAGGGAAAAGGGAGAGGAGATCTAGATCCACATTTCCACCAATCACTTTCTCCTCTATGTGAGGGGAACCCCTTGGATCTAGATCTTGGAGTTCTTGGTGTTCTCCTTCTTATTCTTCCTCTCGTTTTCCTCCCTAGCATTAGTTGCTTTGGTGGGATTTGAGAGAGAAGGACTTGGGCACTCCGTGTGCCCTTGCCATTGCATTTGGTGCATCGGTTTCAGTTCTCCACGGTGATACATGAAAGTTACAAGTTGAGAAGCTTATTACTCTTGGGTGCTTGGTACCCTTGAGCTTGTTCCTCTTGGGTGCTTGGGCGCCCTAGACGGTTGGTGGTGTTCGGAGCTCAATCATTGTGGTGTAAAGCTCCGGGCAAGCGCCGAGGTCTCCAATTAGGTTGTGGAGATCGACCCAAGCAATTTGACGGGTACCGGTGACCGCCCCTAAGGGTTGCCAAAGTGTACTGGTTCGGTGACCGCCCCCAAGGGTTGCCATTTGTACGGGTTCGGTGACCGCCCTCAAGGGTCCCTTAGTGGAATCACGGCATCTTGCATTGTGCGAGGGCGTGAGGAGATTATGGTGGCCCTAGTGGCTTCTTGGGGAGCATTGTGCCTCCACACCGCTCCAAACGAAGATTAGCATCCGCAAGGGTGTGAACTTCGGGATACATCGTCGTCTCCGCGTGCCTCGGTCATCTCTTACACGAGCCCTTTACTTATGCACTTTACTTTGTGATAGCCATATTGTTTCTTGTCATATATCTTCCTATCACATAGTTGTTTATCTTGCTTAGTATAAGTTGTTGGTGCACATAGGTGAGCCTAATTGTTGTAGGTTTTGTGCTTGACAAATTAACCTCTAGGTTTATTCTGCATTTTTTCAAGCCTAAACCGTAATTATTTTAAATCACCTATTCACCCCCCCCCCCTCTAGGCGACATCCACGATCTTTCATTCCTGCCAGTTGCCGATAACTGTTACAAAACATGATCATCTCATACAACAATTTATATATCATCACATTTTGACCATATCACATCACATCAAGCCCTGCAAAAACAAGTTAGACGTCCTCTACTTTGTTGTTGCAAGTTTTACGTGGCTGCTACCGGCTTAGCAAGAACCGTTCTTACCTACGCATCAAAACCACAATGATTTTTCGTCAAGTGTGTTGTTTTAACCTTCAACAAGGACCGGGCGTAGTCACATTCGATTCAACTAAAGTTGGAGAAACAGAAACCCACTAGCCACCTGTGTGCAAAGCACGACGGTAGAACCAGTCTCATGAACGCAATCATGTAATGTTGGCTCTGGGCCGCTTCATCCAACAATACCGCCGAATCAAAGTATGACATGCTGGTAAGCAGTATGACTATTATCACCCACAACTCTTTGTGTTCTACTCATGTATATAATACCTACGCATAGACCTGGCTCGGATGCCAGTATTTCAAAAAAATTCCTACGATCACGCAAGATCTATCTAGGAGAAGCATTGCAATGAGCGGGGAGAGTGTGTCCATGTACCTTCGTAGACCGAAAGCGGAAGCGTTTAGTAACGTGGTTGATGTAGTCGAACGTCTTCGCGATCCAACCGATCAAGTACCGAACGCACATCACCTCCGCGATCTGCACATGTTCAGCTCAGTGGCGTCCCTCGAACTCTTGATCTAGCTGAGGCCGAGGGAGAGTTCCGTCAGCACAACGGCGTGGTGACGGTGATGATGAAGTTACCAGCGCAGAGCTTCGCCTAAGCACTACGACGATATGACCGAGGTGTAAAACTATGGAGGGGGGCACCGCACACGGCTAAGAGATTGTCTGTTGTGTGTCTATGGGGTGCCCCCTCCCTCGTATATAAAGGAGGGGGAGGAGGAGGCCGACCAAGGGAGGAGGCGCGCCATGGGGGGGGAGTCCTACTAGGACTCCAAACCTAGTAGGATTCACCCACTTTCCTATTCCAAGTGGGAGAAGGGGGGAAGGAGGAGGAGGAGAGAAGGAAGGAGGGGGGCACCGCCCCCTCCCCTTGTCCAATTCGGATTGGGGCAAGGGGGGCGCGCACCACCTCCTAGCCAGCCCTCTCTCTTCTTCACTAAGGCCCATGAGGCCCAATAGCTTCCCAGGGGGTTCCGGTAACCCCCGGTACTCCGAAACTTATCCGAAATGACCCGAACCATTCCGGTGTCCGAATATAGCCTTCCAATATATGAATCTTTATGTCTCAACCATTTAGAGACTCCTCGTCATGTCCGTGATCTCATCCGGGACTCCGAACAACCTTCGGTACACCAAATCACATAAACTCATAATACGAATCATCATCGAACTTTAAGTGCGCGGACCCTAAGGGTTCGAGAACTATGTAGACATGACCGAGACACATCTCCGGTCAATAACCAATAGCGGAACCTGGATGTTCATATTGGCTCCTACATATTCTACGAAGATCTTTATCGGTCAAACCGCACAACAACATACGTTGTTCCCTTTGTCATCGGTATGTTACTTGCCCGAGATTCAATCATCGGTATCATCATACCTAGTTCAATCTCGTTACCGGCAAGTCTCTTTACTCGTTCCGTAATGCATCATCCCGCAACTAACTCATTAGTCACATTGCTTGTAAGGCTTATAGTGATGTGCATTACCGAGAGGGCCCAGAGATACCTCCCCGACAATCGGGGTGACAAATCGTAATCTCGATCTATGCCAACTCAACAAACACCATCGGAGACACCTCTAGAGCATCTTTACAATCACCCAGTTACGTTGTAACGTTTGATAGCACACTAAGTGTTCCTTCGGTATTCCGGAGTTGCATAATCTCATAGTCATAGGAACATGTATAAGTCATGAAGAAAGCAATAGCAATAAACTAAACGATCATAGTGCTAAGCTAACGGATGGGTCTTGTCCATGACATCATTCTCTAATGATGTGATCCCATTCATCAAATGACAACACATGTCTATGGCTAGGAAACTTAACCATCTTTGATTAACGAGCTAGTCTAGTAGAGGCATACTAGGGACACTCTGTTTGTCTATATATTCACACATGTACTAAGTTTCCGGTTAATACAATTCTAGCATGAATAATAAACATTTATCATGATATAAGAAAATATAAATAACAACTTTATTATTGCCTCTAGGGCATATTTGATTCACCTCTAGCGTCTGAACGCCATGGCAGACCACGCCCGCTTGGCCGCGCGCTAGTGCTGAATGGCCGGGTCGAAGTGTCGGCCGCAGCGCCGGAAGGTCTTCCGCGCTGCAGGACTTGGCCCCGCCTCCCATTGCCTGTCTGACACGGGAGGGAGGAAGACAGAGCCACATGCCTCGTCGTCGTTCCAGCGCTTATACGAGACGAATCCGCCGCATGCGCCGCCTCCACCGCGGCACCCGAAGTCCCGCGACGACCGAAATTGTCGCCGCCGCCACGCCCCGCACCAGCGGTCGACATCGCCGAAGAGATCCGGGGACCGAAGGCGCCGTAAATGTATGTCGAAGAGGAGAGGTTTTCTCGCTGGAGGGAGGAGGTTCACGGCGAATGAGGGTTGGGGATATGTGGGACGACAACCCTAAAAAATGCCGACCTCGGAAATGAAGGCGGTTTACGGATCTCCTGTACAAAATATACAAGCGAGGCTCTTCTTAACGGATCTGATCAGACCGTCTTTTGCCCGTCCCGTATAACGCAGTTCGCCGGAGTTTTGCGGATCTGCTAGATACGCTCCTAGCCAAACAAATCCTGCACCTTTTGCTTTTGCTGTGCAAAGGACGAAACGTCACGCGCAAAAACAAAAGAGAATCTGAGTCAAACGACTCCCTCCCGTGTTGCGTAGAGGCTCAACGAAGACGCTTTTGCTGCATCAGTTGAGTCCGTTCCACTCATGAGGCGATGAGCGGATCACCACGGAAGTTTGAAAAGTCAAACGACAAGAAGAATATATATTATACTAGAAAAGAGATCACTAAAAGTCAACACGATCGGAACGCGATAAAGCGTGGAAAGTTGCACTCATTGGTACTTTGAACAGTCTCAGGCTCCCGGCCAAATCCTGGGCGTCACATGATGCCGCACTCCCACATGGATTTTTCTAGTGACCATGCATAGCCCATGACTCCATTCATATCTCCCGTCCAAGATTTATTAAACTGATTTCTACTACTAGTATTTATCACTACTACTGCATAAATAAATAAATAAAACTAAAAAGGGAGAAAATATCCACAGGGAGAGAGGGAGAGCGCCATGCATGGGGCCGGCCATCACCCATGTCACACAAAGAAGTCAGGTTTATTAAGCAAAGGAGGAGTAAAAGCAAGGGGGATGGGATGGGATGACCACCGCCGCCTCCTCCTCTATATAGGGGGGCACTTTCCTACCCACCTCCATCTCCCCTGCCTGCCTCCTCCATGGCGAACCTCCCCACCCACGCCACCAACGCGGACGCCTCCGGCTTCAAGCTCTTCGGCCAGGTCATCCAGCCCGACGCCCACCGCGCCGCCTCCGCCCCCGCCTCCACCTCCGTCTCCACGGGACAGAGCGCCGCGGCCCCGCCGCCTCAGCCTCCTCCTCCTCCCCCGTCGACGACGCAGCCGGCCGCGGTCGGGGGCGAGCCGTTGCCATGCCCGCGGTGCGGGAGCAGGGAGACCAAGTTCTGCTACTTCAACAACTACAACGTGCGGCAGCCGCGCCACCTCTGCCGCGCCTGCCGCCGCTACTGGACGGCCGGCGGCGCGCTCCGCCGCGTCGCCACCGCGTCCCCGGGCCGCCGCAGGCCCCGGCCCAGCGCCCGATCGGCCGCCGCCGCGGCCTCGGCCACCGCCTCCGCCTCCGAGGAAGGGGCAGCAGCGGAGAGCGTTGACTCGCGGTCGTAGGAGCCTTTCCGGGAACTCGCGTCCGCGCGTGCGTGGTGGAGCAAGAGCAATGCTTCCGGGCCGACGCGTCGGAGGCACCGCGACCATCACCTGTCCACCTTTTGGCTCTTTGTTTTTTGGGGGGGATTTATTATTATTATTATTGTTATTGATCGACGATACCATTTTAGGATTCTTTTCGGTGGCCGGAAGGATACGGCCACGGCCAGCAATATGAATGGAAGAGAGGAAAAGAAAAAAATACTCCTGCTTGGTTGATATGAATGTACTTTCTTTCTTGTGAGCCCTGGCAATGATGATGATGATGATCTTTTTATCTTCTTCCCTTTTGCTGCCCCATGTTTCTCCTCTGCAGCATTCAGTTATTAGATGCAGTGCAGCAGCGCAGGGAGGGACCATTCAATTTCAATGGATCACGTGGAATCCATGGCACACTTGACACTCCTATTGAGTTGAGTTGCTGTAGATGCGCAGCTTAAATGGAATGCATACGTGGTTGGTGGGGCGTTCTTGTAAATAAAGTACCACTTGAATGCCAATGACACCAACGCAGGGCCAGAGGAATCTACCATCTAGCAAGAAGAAGAAAGGAGGCATCTACCTGAGAAGGTCCGCATTATCCCAACAAACAGGCAAGCTTCATCACTTCCACTTTTAGCCATTCTTGGTAGTGATGGCATAGTGTCAATTTCTTTACTTGTTCTTTCTTCTCATTGTCAACGATAGGCATCGCATTCATGCCATCTCTAAACAAAAGTCCTCCACCACCGGTGCATTATCATCACATGGTGTGGTGTTTTAAACTCATCACACAACACATGCAGACCGCGTTCCAGTGTGGCATTTGAACAGGGTCAATGGAAATATATCATTTTTTTAGCACTTTGTAAAATATAGAGCTTCGTGAGCTAGTATATTGACAGCCCGCACTATTTACATTCTGTACTGATCCGAATCCTGCCGACCTCCTTGCGTAAATAATGTTAGATGCCAGCTCAACCATAGGACTCGGGGTCAGGGCACCAAAAGTTCAAAGGAGTACACTACACGGAACTTGAATTTGTGTTTGCCAACTTCCCTTTGTACAGTCAAAGTAAACTTTCTCCGCGGAATGCTGTCAATCAGTCGATATGTTCAGACAGTATCCTCAGCCTCAGCGTGCATCTCATCTACCTGGCGGCATCTCCAGGCTCCAGATTAATTAGACCCTTCTAAAACATTAATAAGACCTGTAAAAAATAACAAGAATGGGATCAGCATTAAACAGAATCAAGCTACTTCATTTCAAACGTGTAAACTCATGCATGCCTACAGTTATGCTGCTTAAAGGGAAGGATGAGCATTAATAAATCTTTAAGATCCTTCAATTTGTCAGAAGAGTTGCACTGATGGCAACTCTGAAATTATGGTGAAGAAAGGATGAGGCTTGGCACCTTACTATATTGATGAACGGTGACCAATCTCCCCCTAAGGGCAACAACAACCTTCTCTTTGTTTTTCTACCAGCCAAAACAGTGTTCAAACTTCGCGGTTTCCAACATCAGGTATTGATTCCTGAATCGCTTGAGTAAACATAGCAATCTTGTAGGTAAAAAACCCAACGAGCATGGGTATCAACTCCAGGTGCATGAAGCCGTACTCTGGAACTAGTATCCTGCATCAGCAAAAGCAAAGGCAAGCATGCATGTAAGTCTTTTTGTTTGTTTGTTTGACATATTACGAAAATATTTCAGCAGAAAAATACTCCCTCTGCCTCTTAATACAAGACGTTTTTGCAGTTCAGCAGAGGAAGTATTTTAAAAGACTTGATCTACTTACGCATTCCATCGATTGTACATCATCACAAGAACCATTGGAATAAGCAATCTTGGCTGTGCCGCAGCGCCCCTGCAAGCATTCCAGAATAAATTTAGATGCTACATGTATTACAAGCAAGTAAACTAGTAGCAGCAGTTACCTACTCCCTCCGTCCCAAAATATAAGAACGTTTTTGACACTAACATAGTGTCAAAAACGTTCTTATATTTTGGGACGGAGGGAGTAGCATTTTCCAAACGCAGTCAAAATATGCTGTAAGTATGTTTTAGAAATAACCAAAGGTGATCGACATACGTCATATAATGAATGGAGTGTCCATTGAATAATTCATACTTAGGGATCATGATTCAGATCATGACCATTAGTTTTTTTTCTAATCTTTGCTTTGACTAAACCTCTGGCTGAAGGCAGATTAGCAATATAAAGAACTTGAATGGAAGGACCTGAACTGGTCATATTTGTCTTCGTGAATCATGAGCTGCCAGTTTTACATAGGTGAAAACAGAACCAGGTCTGGACAGGCCAGGCAAACTTTGGTGTAAGTCAAGACTAGAATGGTTTGTCTGAAAGATTTTCAAATAAGAAAGATATCTTGGCTTGCAGGTTTGTCTATCTATCTAACATATGGGCTATGAAAGCCTTCAATTTTGACCAGAGACTGCAATGTTATAAATGAGATCATAATTAAGATTTAGCAGTGCAGCTCTCACAAACTAAACGAAGTGTGAGCACTGTTTTAGGTATAAGTATTATTAAAGCTTATCGAGTGTAATTCCAAATCCAATTTGTAAGAGAAACAGCTAGAAGTATATACTTGGCAGCTGCTTTAGTTCCACCCGCTAAAGAATCCACACTCGTTCCAAGCATGCGGAGATACACCAGAGATCCAATCAGCCCTGCACTAAAGCTGAAGAGTAACTGATATTAGTGCAGCATGCAAGGCAGCACTTTGGAGATATAATGAACAAGACGCAAAATAATCCTGACAACCGGTAACAAAGAAGGCCACATCCCAAGTTTGTCTAGAAATAAATAGCCAAACTTAGTTTCAGATACAAAATGAACAAACATCATATATGAGAAGCACTAATCGAAAGTGAATTCAATGTAACTCGTCCAAGAAAAAGAATACCTCGCAGCAATTTCAGGAGTGTATGAAACATAAGCAGAAACCACCCCGACGCCACCAATACCTAAAGTAAGCAACTGCAACCTTTCTTTCAACTGCAAAACACCCTCAGTATCAGTAATACAGTAACACAAATTTGTGCATATTTCATTCTTGAAGAACACTTGGACCATGGAAACTTAGCAAAGTACAACTCCAAGAGGTACAGTTCATGTTGATGGTAAACAAGGAGGAAACTAGCAGTACTCAATCCTGATATGGACTTAAAAGAGATATTACCTTTAGGTATTGCTCTCTAGCCTCAGCTGCCACCACCTTAGGGTCCCCTTTCAGCTGCACTTTCTGCTGTGACTCCCTTAGTATGACATCCTAAAAGGGGATCAAAATCCAAAACCCAAATTAGAAAAAAGAAGTCTACACCAGCATATGCATGTTATAAGTGTGAGCATGGTGAAATTTTTGTTAGAAGTGTCTCACATGTACACATCAACGGATATCTAGAGATTATTAACAACAAGTCAGTTATAGAACTGTAACAGCTTACAATGCCACCGGTGGTTGCCCTGGTCGCTCGGTCCCATTGCTCCTGCTCCCGTCGAGTCGGAGCTAGCTTCCATCTAATGAAAGTGGATCTATTGACAGCCTACATCCGAATTCCAAGAACCCAACTCATTGACATCACCAAGAGGCAAGAGAATAAGACTAAATTCTGAGGGCAAGGCATTTGATCGAATAACCTCAACGCTAGTGGATCGACCACGGCGGGCAGCCTTGAGCTGCGTCTGCAAGATTGACTTGGCTGGTGCCATAAGCTCCTTGCTCAGATCAACATCCACACTACAACGCACACCCTATGTTACAAAACCCCGCGAAACGATTGTCGAGCAGATGAGGTGAGGTGAGAGTAACCTGTCAAGGTCCATTGCGCGGTTGAAGCTTAGAAATCCTGAGTCCTCGTCCTCCTGCTCAAACGAATTGCCTGGTTAGGAGCTTTAGAAGAGCAACCACCACTGCAGAAAATTTATGCTCGAAACAAATGAGACGCTGCGGGCTGGTTCAATCAGTCAATCACTGAGCGGGACTGAGACGCGCGCTTGCTTGCTGCCCGGCCGGGAGCGGGAATGGGCTTACCGGCGCGACGCGGGGGATGGTGGCGGGCGTGTCGGTGCCGCCGTTGGCGATGACGCGCTCCATGTGGGGGAGGAAGTTCTTGTTCCAGATGAAGTCGTCGGTGTTGCCAATGGGGTCGCGGTCCTCCTTCCCCATCCAGTACTTGCGCGGCTTGATGGTGGTCGGGCCGCCGCCGTACGACCCTGGCTCCATCCCCGTGGACCACTTCTGCGGCTTCTTCTTGGGCAGTATTATCTTCACCGGCCTCCGCTCCGCCGGCTGGTCCGCGGCGGCCGCTGCCGCCTCCCCCGAGGCCGCCGAGGCGCGAAGCGGGCGCACGGCCGCGGCGCGGCTGGTGACGACGGCGAGCAGCGACATGGCGGGCGGGCCGCGTGAAATATCTCGGCGGGGGAGTGGAGAGGAGAGGGAGTGATCCGGAATCGGGACGGGTGAACGGGAGAGGGGCGTCGTGTGGTGGCGCGACGAGTCGCGTCTCCGAGTTATCAGCGTATCGAGCCTGCAAAACTGCTGGAAAATATCTGCAGTTGCCAGCTTCGGAAAATATACATTTCCGATTATCACCTTCATTTTTTTTAAAAAGGGTCTTTCGGGCCTCTGCATCAGAACGATGCATAAGAAATTTAATAAAATAGCAAATAGGTTTAACAAAGGTCTTAAAGTTTCAATGAAAGACAGAGAGCTAATAAAAAAATAGTCATAAAGCCACAACCGGCTGGCGAAAAAAAGATAAGGAAACTAATTGTCTATCTTATTACATGACCGTCATCCAAACCGGTTGAAAATATCCCGTGCTACCATCTCCCACCAGATAGATTCAGTAACCAAACGCTCCCTGCCCTCCGTCAGAGTGAGTAGCGATCACATACGGATCAACGCAGTGGCTCGGAACATAACCTGCAAAAAATGAATATTTGTTATTCCGTTAAAAACCAAATCATTTCTGCAGTTCCAGACTGCCCATAGTACATACTCCTACGCGAATGTGTCTCGCTGTTTCGGACTCTATCCCGTTAAGCCACGTTCCAAATAACGTGCTGACAGAATTCGGAGGAGTAATGTTAAAGGCTATGCGCACCGTCCGCCATAGAACTTTTGCCAACGGCCAGTCAAGAAAAAGATGTTTGATAGTTTCATCCCGATCACAAAAAACTACATCTAGTAGGCCCTGTCCAGTTACGCTTTGCTAGATTGTTCTTAGTTAAGATGACTTGTTTATGTACAAACCACATAAACACTTTAATTTCCAAAGGAACTTTGACTTTCCAAACAATTTGAAACTAGGAATGGAGTTAGAATTGATAACATCGAGATACATTGATTTAACTGTAAACTTTCCAGTCCTAGTAAGTTTCCAGCACAACTGATCGGGCTGTTGAGACAGCTGAACCTCCATCAGTCTACTCACTAAATGGAGCCAAGCTTCCCAACGATTTCTGGCTAGCGTCCTCCTGAATTGAATATTGAGGGGGATGGACTAAAGTATTGTTGCAATGTAAGCGTCTCGTCATTGAACAATACTATAAAGAGACGGGTATTGAAGCGCGAGGGGTGTTTCCCCTAGCCAAGTATTCTACCATAATCGCTTGTTGGTGCCATTTCCAATTATAAACTTTGTCCTATTGAAAAAAGCTGATTTGACTCTCATCAGCCCTTTCCAAAAAGGCGAGTCCGTCGGCCTCGTTGTCACCTGGGACAAAGTTTTGGAGTGAAGATACTTACTACGGAGAATCTGCGCCCATGTGGCCTCCGTCTCTACAGATAACTTAGACAACCACTTGCTGAGAAGATATATGTTCTTGACTTCAAGATTTTCAATGCCAAGACCCCCTTGGTCTTTTGGTCTACAGATAATATCCCATTTGGCGAGTCTGTATTTTCTTTTTAGTTCATCACTCTGTCAGAAGAATCGGGATCGATAGAAGTCCAGCCTTTTCCTAACTCCAACTGGAAACTCTAAAAAAGACAAGAGAAACATAGGCATACTCGTGAGAATCGAATTAATAAAAATTAACCGGCCTCCGTATGACATGAGCTTGCCCTTCCAGCAGCTCAGTTTCTTCTCAAATCGATCTTCAATGCACTTCCATTCTCTGTTTGTCAGCTTACGATGGTGAATCGGTATACCTAAATACGTAAAAGGTAAAGCCCCCAATTCGCACCCAAACAATTGCCTATAAGCCTCTTGTTCCTCATTAGCTCTTCCAAAACAGAACAATTCACTTTTAGGAAAGTTAATCTTTAACCCGGTCAATTGTTCAAATAAGCATAACACCAGCTTCATGTTTCTCGCTTTTGCCAAGTCATGCTCCATAAAGATGCTAGTATCATCGGCGTACTATAGGATAGACACACTTCCATCAACTAGATGAGGCACCAAGCCACCTACCTGACCAACCTCCTTAGCCCTTCCTATTAGAATTTCCAACATGTCAACTACAATGTTGAACAAAATAGGAGACATCGGATCACCTTGTCTCAGGCCCTTATGTGGCTGGAAATAATGACCTATGTCGTCATTCACTTTAATTCCAACACTCCCTTTTTGCGTGAAAGATTCTACCTAGCGTCGTCAGGCTTCATCAAAATCTTTCATACGCAAGGCCTGTTGAAGAAAAGGCCATTTGACTTTATCGTACGCTTTCTCAAAATCCACCTTGAAAACAACTCCATCTAGTTTTCGTGTGAATTTCGCGGAGCGTTTCATGAAGGACCACAACCCCTTCTAGGATGTTTCTGTCCGGCATGAAAGCAGTTTGGGAATGCTGCACCACAAAATGCGCAATCTGCGTGAGCCTATTAGTCCCTATCTTGGTGAAATTTTTGAAACTAACGTTAAGAAGACAGATCGGCCTGAACTGCTTAATTCTCACAACCTCTGTTTTCTTAGGAAGCAGAGTTATCGTTCCAAAATTCAGGTGAAATAACTGAAGCTGTCCAGAGAATAAATCATGGAAAATCGGTATCAAATTCCCCTTAATAATATGCCAGCACTTTTTATAAAACTCCACCAGAAATCCATCCGGCCCTGGAGCCTTATTATTTTTCATCTGTGAAATGGCTTCAAACACCTCTTTCTCCGAAAATGGGGCATTCAAAATATCATTCTCATCTGCAGCAAGTTGAGGAACATCCTCAATCCTAGATTCATCCAGGGATACACAATTATCCTCCGGAGGCCCAAACAACTGCTTATAGTATTCGGTTATGTATAATTTTAGGTTTTCCTGTCATAAAATTGTTCCTTCGTCTTGCTCAAGCTGAAAGATTCTTTTCTTTTTGTGCTTGCCATTGGCGATCATGTGAAAGAATTGAGTGTTCGTGTCCCCCCGGACAACTTTGCGAACCTTAGCTCGCAGTGCCCACTTCAGTTCCTCTCCACGGAGAAGTTCTTTTGATCTCATCTCCGCATCAAGTTTAGCATGAAGCTACGTGGTCTGTAGAATTGTGGACTCGACTTTTAAATCTAAGGACTGAATAAGTGCAAGGATCCTTTCCTTTTCAACCTTATAAATCCCATTAAGATGTTTAGCCCGCCCACGCAAGAAACTTCTCAAGTGCCTTATCTTTCTGCCAGCGCTCAACCGAAGTCCTACCTCCTGCATCCTTAGCTCATTCCCTGGCTATCAGATCCAAGAAGCCTTCTCTTTCAAACCATGCCAATTCGAACGAAAAGGAATTTTTGTTCCCCGTGTGGGTTGCCTCATCAGAGTCCACCAGTAAAGGCGTTTGGTAACAGATTCCGTGCGATAGCGCCTGGACCGTTACCAAGGGAAATTTCTGTTCCCATTCGACGCTCGCGAGGACTCGATCCAGCTTCTCAAACGTCGGGTTTGGCAGGGTATTAGCCCAGGTGAATTTTCTACCTGAAAGCTCTATCTCTCTCAGATCCAAGCTTTCAATAATGGTATTAAACATGAACGACCACCTGCCGTCGAAATTATCATTGTTCTTTTCCTCTCTCTCCTTCTAATAATGTTGAAATCACCCCCAACCATGATTGGAAGCTGCTCGGAACCGCAAATTCGAACAAGATCTGCCAAAAACTCTGATTTGAGTTCGCGTTGTGCGGCACCATATACTGCCACCAGTGCCCAATTAAACCCATCAGCCTTTAACCTAACCCGGAACTTAACTACGAAATCGCCCATCACTATGCTTCGGACTTCCAGCGATTCGCATCTAAGTCCAAGTAAGATCCCACCCGATCTTCCTCTCGGAGGAAGGCAGTGCCAATCAAAATCGACATCTCCTGATAAAGTACTGAGAAACTGGGGAGAAAAATTATCTCTACCAGTTTCCAAGAGAGCAATAAAATCCAACCTATGCTCGATAGAAGCATCTGCAAGAAACCTTCTTTTAGACAAGTCTTTCATACCTCTGCTATTCCAAAAGATTTCTCTCATATTTCGTCATGAAACTTTTTAGTAGTATGGATCCTAGCACTTCTACGCACCGCCGAAGCAGGGTAAATCTTCCGCTTCCACTTGCGTTTAGGTTTGTTTTGATCCTCCACCCGGTCCTTACAACCGGGCTCCATGGACCTAACTACCTCAGCCTCGAAAGTGTCATCCTCTTCCTCTGTCTCAGGAAAGGATGGTGCAAGATCCGCACAAAAACTATCGAGCACCCCGACTCCGAACGCATCTATGTCAGAATCATTCATGGGTTTGACCGCTGCTAAATTTCGAATCATTTCTAAAGCGCGTTCCGCTTCCAAATCCAGGATATCATTTACGGAGTTAGATATTTCACTATCATTACTACCTAGTGAAACTCCTAATTGATTTGCATTATTAATAATCTCATTATTGGAAAAATGCAGAATGGAATTAGAGGTGTTGACCTGTTGGGGAACGTAGTAATTTCAAAAAAAATCCTATGCACACACAGGATCATGGTGATGCATAGCAATGAGAGGGGAGAGTGTTGTCCACGTACCCTCGTAGACCGAAAGCGGAAGCGTTAGCACAATGCGGTTGATGTAGTCCTACGTCTTCACGATCCGACCAATCAAGTACCGAACGCACGGCACCTTCAAGTTCAGCACACGTTCAGCCCGATGACGTCCCTCGAACTCCGATCCAGCCGAGTGTTGAGGGAGAGTTTCGTCGGCACGACAGCGTGGTGGCGATGTTGATGTTCTACCGACGCAGGGCTTCGCCTAAGCACCGCTACAGTATTATCGAGGTGGACTATGGTGGAGGGGGGCACCGCACACGGCTAAAAGATCAAACAATCAATTGTTGTGTCTATGGGGTGCCCCTGGCCACGTATATAAAGGAGTGGAGGAGGGGGAAGAGGGCCGGCCCCTATGGCGCGCCCTGGAGGAGTCCTACTCCCACCGGGAGTAGGATTCCCCCCTTCCAAGTAGTAGGAGTAGGAGTCAAGGCAAGGGAAGAGAGAAAGAAGGAAGGAGGGGGCGCAGCCCCTCCCCCTAGTCCAATTCGGACAAGGCCTTGGGGGCGCGCAGCCTCTCCTCTCTCTTTCCCCTAAAGCCCAATAAGGCCCATATACTCCCCGGCGAATTCCCGTAACTCTCCGGTACTCCGAAAAATACCCGAATCACTCAGAACCTTTCCGTTGTCCGAATATAGTCGTCCAATATATCGATCTTTACGTCTCGACCATTTCGAGACTCCTCGTCATGTCCCCATATCATCCGGGACTTCGAATTACCTTCGGTACATCAATACACATAAACTCATAATATAACCGTCATCGAACTTTAAGCGTGCGGACCCTACGGGTTTGAGAACAATGTAGACATGACCGAGACACGTCTCTGGTCAATAACCAATAGCGGAACCTGGATGCTCATATTGGCTCCTACATATTCTACGAAGATCTTTATCGGTCAGACCGCATAACAACATACATTGTTCCCTTTGTCATCGGTATGTTACTTGCCCGAGATTCGATCGTCGGTATCTCAATACCTAGTTCAATCTCGTTACCGGCAAGTCTCTTTACTCATCCCGTAATACATCATCCCGCAACTAACTCATTAGTTGCAATGCTTGCAAGGCTTAAGTGATGTGCATTACCGAGTGGGCCCAGAGATACCTCTCTGACAATCAGAGTGACAAATCCTAATCTCGAAATACGCCAACCCAACAAGTACCTTCGGATACACCTGTAGAGCACCTTTATAATCACCCAGTTACGTTGTGATGTTTGGTAGCACACAAAGTGTTCCTCCGATAAACGGGAGTTGCATAATCTCATAGTCATAGGACCATGTATAAGTCATGAAGAAAGCAATAGCAACATACTAAATGATCAAGTGCTAAGCTAACCGAATGGGTCAAGTCAATCACATCATTCTCCTAATGATGTGATCCCGTTAATCAAATGACAACTCATGTCAATGGCTAGGAAACATAACCATCTTTGATCAACAAGCTAGTCAAGTAGAGGCATACTAGTGACACTCTGTTTGTCTATGTATTCACACAAGTATTATGTTTGCAGTTAATACAATTCTAGCATGAATAATAAACATTTATCATGATATAAGGAAATAAATAATAACTTTATTATTGCCTCTAGGGCATATTTCCTTCATGACCAACATACGAGTAGTGACCTCAATGACACGAAGCTTGGCCGCCCTCATGGCGCACCGCTACTGCATGTCATCAACCTCCGGATGATCCTGGAGGCGGCAGCTCATCTGTCGCCCCTCAGATACCGGATCCGGAATCCCTCCATAAGCAATGACCTCCTCCCGAGTGGCCCCGCTCGAGGTAAGGCCTCCAGCCTCACCCCCAACACACCGCGGGCTGCACCCCTCGAAGAAGCAGCAGGTGCTGCCGCAAGCAGCGGTGGGAAGCTCCGCGGCCCCGTCGACGTCAGCCTCGAGCCGTCGCCCTGGGATGCAGGCGCGCAGGGGGAGGGGAGTGCGTGGGCCACCTGCCCGTACTCCCCGCACGACCCGACCCTCTGGCTAGAGGGAGTCGCGGGCACCACAGCAGGTGCGGCCACCCTAGCCGCCAGAGGAGAAGAAGGGGCCAAGGCCACCTGCCCAGGACCCCCTCTCCTAGCCACAGCCGCCATCATCGGCTCCCTCTTCCGGGATGAGACAACGGTCAGAGTGGGAGAACGAGGGCCACCTTCCCAAGCTCCTCCCCCTCCCTCGACCGAGGTCATCTCAGAGACAATCACCTCCGAGCCCCCGAGCACGGGACCTTCAGCAGCATCAAAGTCCAAGGTAGGTAGTGCGCGCTCAAGCACGTCATCGAACTCCATCCGATCACTCTAGAGTCTGGGAGGAGCAGAAACTGGCTCAAACGACCCAAATCTCAGAGTGTTCATTGGCACCGAAGAGGATGGTGCCGTCCCGTCCCTAGGTGTCTGAGAAACGGATCCCGATCCGTTAGACAACTCTCGTCCAACATCATCCACTGGCGCCTCCTTAGCACCCGAACTATCATCTTCCTCGTGCATGTCTACATTAGTCCCAGCGATAGCCCCAGCGAACAGATCAGTATCCTCAAACTCAATCTCGAGGTTGTATAGCTGGCCCCTATATGTCCACTTAACCACATCAGGAACAAACTCAATATCCAAAACAC
This sequence comes from Aegilops umbellulata, assembly GCA_032464435.1. NCBI lineage: Eukaryota > Viridiplantae > Streptophyta > Magnoliopsida > Poales > Poaceae > Aegilops > Aegilops umbellulata. Next base: position 342,307,035 of record CP136056.1, on the reverse strand, counting down.
TCACCAGCAGTTGGGCCACCCCGTGAGCTCGGGTAAAGGCCATATCCACTCTCTCAGTTTTCCCAACCAAAATTCCCAAGCTAGCAGCGACCCGAGCATCCTGCAGCGGCTTCGAGGGAGCCCCGAAAAAATGTAACCAGACCTGAGTAAGAGGTTTGCCCTGTGGCTCAACCTTCTTCCACTCATGAAACTCTAGGATGCATTCTATGCCAGGCACTCTGCACAACCCGAAACTCAGAAGTCGCTGCAAGTCCTCAACAGAAGAGAAGTCAACCTTATACATGTTGACCTCGAGACTGACAAGCTCCCACTGGAAGTCACCTGGAGCTAACTCCTTAAGACTCTGCAAAATCTGAGTCTCAGACACATCACCTTTGGTGACTTTCACAACCCTAGTGGCCGTGCTCTGGGTCTCCTCTCGGATCTCCCTCGCACCAGGAGACTCAAAGAAAATCAACTCAGCACAATACACTCCATAAATGGTAATAGTCGGCATCTGTTCATGCAAAGTTGGGCATTCCCCCGTATCATGTGCTGGCTTGAGGCAGGTATCACCAAGCTCAGTCACGCATTCAGCAATAAAGTGCCCCTTCTCGCCACAACGATAGCACAACATCTTCTCCTTTTTGCGAGCCCACTTGGACGCTCTATCAGAATTTGCCATGTCTGCAGCCTCGACCGAACCCCTCGCGGTGGTCTCAGTCCCAGGTATCTCAGCATTAGCCAGCGCAGTCACCACATCCATAGCCTGACCGGACAGTTCCGGCGTCTGACCGGGATCGGCCGCCTCCGCGGAGGCCGTCGGCTCGACGACGACAGGCGGAGGAGGCTAACGGTTACGGTACCGACCCCCTCGACCACCACGATGACCACGGTATCCACCTCGATGCCGATAGTCTGGGCCAGATGCCCCCTCGACAAAGCCACCCGGAGGGCCATAGAAAGGTCTCTCAGCTGTACCATCGCTCTGCCAAGCATATCCACGGCCACCACTCGTCGACGACGAACCACAGTGTTGGCCATCACCATACGCATTGTAACCATCGTCACCCCATTGTCCCCGGGGCGGTCCATTAGCACCACTGTTAGCCGGGCCACGAGGCATACCCGCACCTCCAGCTCCCACGTTGTCAGGTTGAGGCGGCGGTGCATGTGTCTGCACCGGCCCAGGCCGTTTTTGCGGCGGCCTCGCGACGTAGTGGGGCGGCGGTGCAGCCCGAGGCTGATGCACGTGCGTCTGAACCTTGTTCCCGGGCGGCGGCGGCCTCGATCCTTGCGCAGCACCGCCCCGCCCCGCAGCAGCTACCGCAACCGGGCCATGCGCCGGCGGCCGAGGTCCGTGAGCAGCCCCGACCCGCAGCAGCCACCGCTACCAGGCCCTGCGCCGGCAGCCGAGCCCCGAGCTGGCACCTCCGCGACCCGCAATGGCTGACGTTGTCCCGATGACCACCGGTGGTCTATGGCCTGGCGATGCCGCGGCACCACGCCCGACGCCAGCAGCCAGCGGCGGTGCAACACCGGCGCGTCCAGCTCCAGCCGCCACCGTCGGCTTCTTCCCTGGCGGCGCACCAGCCCCTCGGCCAGCCATGGCCACGAGGGGAGGGATGCATTTCGCGCGCCCAGGACCACACGAAGGGAAACCCGGCTTCCAGCACCGAGAAACCCTAGCTAGCGGCGAAGACGAACGAGAAGAGCAGAGATCGATCGACCTCCTGCATGAGTCGGCGCAGCCAACATGGGTGGGAGCCGCAGCCAACATGGGTGGGAGCCGGTTTAGCCTGGGCCTCATACCCAGCTAACCCCGGCCCACCCAATTGCGGCCCAGACTCGCTCAGAACCGGCCCGTTTCGGCCAAGGAGGAAATTCAAACGCATCGCACGAGCCGCCGTGATCCCGTTCGCCGGGAATCGGCATTCCCGGCGTGGACGCCACGGTCGCCGTCGGCACTGGTCTAGCCACCGTCCGGCAAGCGTTCTTTCTCCTCTTAACAACTATCCACGATTCCGGATGAATCATAATCGAAAAGCGTTAGATTTGGAAGACTTACCTTAGTTCTCCTCTTAACAACTATCCACGATTCCGGATGAATCATAATCGAAAAGCGTTAGATTTGGAAGACTTACCTTAGGGAGGGGGCCCTTCCATGGCATGATCACCTCCATTTGCCTTATGCCACTACTATGATTACATACAGCTGATGATGTCAAGAATGGGGATGTGCTTGGCAAGTGCAAAGTAAAATGAAATTTTCGACAATTTACTTTATTGGTTCGAACTTCGAACTTATGGCATGGAACAAATTACTGAAGAACCAGGTTGGATGCTTTCAGCTCAAGGACCAGATATAACAAGATAATAATAATTCTGGATCCGCAGCAGAATAAACCTTCCATTTCTCTTCGGTACTAGTACATGACAGGGCCCACATGACATGGAAATCGGCCTATATCATACATCTCCCCTGCACAAAAAGTTGCAACAGAAAGGAACACAATATTTGTGATGCCCTGTTTCTCGCAGGCAACAGAAGAGAAAGAGAGGGGCTCCGCATCACTCAAACACCCTCTGCTCACTGCTCAAGAGTCAGAGAGAGCCGGCCAGCATTGTGTAACGCAACATTACAAAGTTGTCTACGCACGGCGGTACCAGGAGTGTCGAAATGGCTCCTAATCTATTTTTCATGCTATATATTCCAACAGGTGCTGCAGTTGGTACGGCGGCGCCCTGTCAAAATACAGCAGATTTGCACACCGGGCACGAGGTCCTCATCCGAAGCCACCTGTCGATGCACTGCGCAAGAAAATCACACCCACAAATATATGTTAGAATGGAAATTTAGAACCCAGAGCAGCTCCAATGTACAAATTCCATGCGTACCTCTTTATGGAATTTGTGTGCGCACGGCAGATGCCGGAGGGAAGCACCATCAGCTGGGCAGTCCAGGCATATAGGGCAGGGCTCGTCTCGGCGGCTTTCTCCCTGACAATGTAAAGAGGGGACAGGCAAGTAAGTTAGCCCTTCCAACCCCACAGATAATGCACATATATCTTGGCTGTAGCAAGAAACTTAATAAGAACCTCAGCAACAGATAGCGGCAAGCTGTCAATTTCACTGTCAGAAGCTCCTCTGCGATGGTTGTTGTCATCAAGCGCTATCAGGTTCTCATAGTCATCACTAACATGTGAGCAACGAGAAAATATTAGTCAGAAACTCATACTAATAAATATGCATGAACCAACAAGTAATATGAATCTGTGGGAGTATGAGGATAGCCATCTAAGTCAACCTATTGGGAGTATAAGGATAGCCATCTAAGTTAACCTATTGGGTACTATTGCACACATAGAAGTAGAGGCTGGAATGAAGGGTGATCCTTTTGCTGTCTAAAAAATGCAAACACCGATAAAGCTGTTTTAGGAATTAGCACTTCAGCAATATGAAATAATCCAGAACATAAGACAGAAACAAACAACACATGCAGATCAGTATAGCAAAATCAGGACGAGTATGCAACTATGGCAACAATTAATTAATCATATATGCCTGGCTGCAGACATCTCCATCAAAACAACATTGCACCGATGAAAAAAAAAATAGCATTAAAACAGTAAGCACTTACTCATCTGAATCTGTAGGATAAGTGTCTGCACAGCTTTCAAGTGCTTCTTGGAGTGAGTCCAGCACAGCCATTCTCTGCATTAGAAACACAAAAACATGAGTAGAAGTTTTGGGCATACCATGCCAGCAAAGATGGTGCCACATAGACAGTAATAGAGGCTCATCAGGAGACTAGTTTAGGTATTCATGTTCATTATGCTACAAGGTATCACCCCTTAAGGACACAAGCATTAGTAGTTGCAGTGGCCTAGCCGGCTATTACTTTATGCTTTCTAGATACAATTGGCTAATTGTTTAGTTGGTCCAACTAGTAGTTGAGTTCTCGATAAGAATAGTTAGCTGATTAGTCCATTCTTTCAAAGAATATCTGCATGTAATCTGCAAACCAACCAAAGAATAAACCTTCCAATATCCGGCACTGCTCAGAGCCTTTATGATTGCATCCTGAGACGCATTTGCTCCTTCAATCCCCTTTTTCCTACCACTGAAATCAAGCCCATAACATGATTGTTGCCACATCAGCACTTCATTATAATTATATTACATGGACTAGAGAAAAAAAATCCTCCTATGTTGATGTGGCCTGATCAGGTAAGGGGTGGAAAGAAGGGTTTTGCTTTAGTACGACACCCCAAGGAAAATTTATGGATTTTAAAGCATTTTGTCTATTAGTATTATTTAGGGGCAGACATTGATTAATCAAATGTATTGTTGGGATAAAAGGAATGGAAACATGTATACTTCTGTTATTACTACCAGTAAAATGCAAGAAGTATGAATATTTAGGTTTTCACCAGCTCAGTAAAGATGATAAGTAAACGAGAGGGACAAGTAGTCAACCATACAAAGGCCCCTCAATATTCCAAAGTAGAGATGTTCTTTTGCAATACAGGGTAAAGACAAACCATTTCTAAATCCATGTTTTCTTGTCCAAAACACCCTTTGGTCAATTGAGAGATAATCATCTGAGAAACAAGCAAATGTCAGTCCTCAGTTAAGTGAAGGTTGAAAAAATAAGCTTATCAAGGAATCCTACATTTTGTTGCTCTGATCCTGGGCCGCTGTTTCTTGGCAACCACCTTCTGCTTGTTATTGGAGCTGATGTGTCACTAGGTGGCCATGAAGGATAACCTTGAACTTGCGAGCACCGGCCGTATGAATACAAGTGTGCCATTGAGCGGTCCCTCTGGCTCTGAGCACAAAGTGCAGTTACGAAATTAAAGGAAGGATGGGATGCAGATAAATGAGGAAAATAATCAACAGAATGCCATAGCCAATAGGTGACAGCAGGGAAATGCAGTTATGAAGTTGGAACTTGAAATACAAGTCAAGACCACAAAACTCAAGAGTAAGAGCAGTATGAAATAATCAAGTTTTAAGCGTTTTGCTAATATGCAGTTTTTTTTTGGTACTGAGTATTCTCCCAAGTTAAGTAACCCAACAACAGGTATTAAGTGATTGCAGGCATATATGATGTCATGCTAACTTTGCCTCAAATATTAGTTGGTGCAATGCAATTCGCCTTTCAGCTACCTGATTTGCAAAGTGCAAAGGTTTCATCAATAAAACAGAGAGGGTAGCTATGGCTTCCGGCAAACTTAACTGAGAGTTATGGGCATCAACATATCAGTTCAGTCATAACTCATAACTAACTGAAACCATGCCACTTTTCATAAGAAGATGATCACATGATTCTTGCAAGATTTTTCAGTAAGCGAGTCCCCACAACATATGAATCAAGACAGAGCGGCAACTTACAGAACTAGATTGGCCCTCTCTTGCAGCAATTCTGGCACGCGCAGCATCTTGCTCTTGCAGTGTCCAAGCTAGAGTCGTATCAGCCTGCAAGATGTCAGCAATCGGTTGGCCGTTTAGTAAACTTGCATCAGTAGTGAATCATCAGAAGAAGCCAAGAAACGACTGCTAGAATAAAACAACAACTAAGAAACGGAACTTTGACTGAAAAAAGGGCACAGCAAGATTGAGAAGTAACCAACAGAAACAACCTGCTGGGAGGATTGCGAGCCTGGCTGTTCCTGGTTGAACTGCTCTTGAAGCTTAAGAGCAAGCATCTCATCCGACTGAATTTGCCTGGCCTTCAACTGGCTCTCATCAGGAAGAGGGAAATGGAGCCCCTTGATCCTCGTCAGCCATGCGCTACTGTCTTCCATGAGTAGCTCAGGAATGGCCATAGAGCTCTGTCCAGGCATCGCAGCACCATCTTCCTTGGGCACAGAGACTGATCTGCGAATCTCATCAACCCAAGGTCTCCAACAACACTCGGGCGTTTCATCTCTTTCATCTCTAGATTTGTGTGCCGCTGCACTCCATGAATCCCACCCCGCAGGCCTAGCTCCCAAGATACCAGCACTAGAACCATGCGATCCTCCCCTGAGCGAAGGGGGTCCTGCTGCCCACGCGCTCCCCCCCTCGCCCGCCTTCTCCTTGTCCTTCTTCACCGCCTGACTTGGCTGCTGCGGCGGCCAGGCCATTCTGCTTGTCTGCTCGGGAAGACTCCCGGGGCCGCGGGATGGATCCGCGGGCTCCCAGGCAGGACGCTTCCGATCAGGCGAGTGCGCGCACGCCTCGTCCTCGGAGTCGGATGACACCAAATCCACCACCTCCATTTCCTGCAAAGATGGGGTCAACATAGCATCTTGCAACTTCTCTTTTACAAAGAAAAGAAAAGGATAAGCTTTCGCCCCCTTTCTGCGATTGACACGAAGAAGCTCAAGAAAACTGGTGGCGTGGGACAGAAATCCCCGATTCAAGTGATCTCGGCGCTCAACAAAAAGTTGTTGATTCGTGGTTCTCACTAAATCGTTGTTGAATGACCGGGAGGAAAGATTGACCGGGCCAAGAGGCCGCGCAAAGAAGCACGAACAATCTGGAAAGAAAAATAGAAGGAAAAAGGGAAGGGAGGAAAAATTTCAGGTTGGGGCATACTACATACCTGCAGAAGGAGAAACAAGGGAGAGAGGGGGGAGCGGAAATGCTAGGGCTGGAGCTCAGGTGCGCCCGTGGGGAGGAGGCGGAGGCGTCTAGGAGGGTGTGTGGTTCTTGGCTCCTCGCTTCCTCTTCTTGATTTTGGTTCTCAGGGAGACGAGGCGGGTGCTTTGCTTGGTGGGCGATGAAGAAGGGGTGTCTGCCCGGAAATAGAAAGCTTTTGCACTTTGCCTCATGGAAATACTGCGTGCGTTCACTTTTGACCGATCTACCTCCTCCATCCCGCAATGTAAAGATTACTAGTAGAACGCTGCGTTTCTATGGCCTATATGACCCATATAAAAATATGAATCAAACAAATGATTAAGTTCGTTTTTAAGGTCAAAGTTTATTTCTTCCTCATACGTTCGTACATCAAACAGACGCTCAGTAACCTCCCCAAAATTCAATTGCCTCGGCAGCCCGGTCACCCCAAAATCCGGACTATATGTGGAGGAGAAATGCCACTGTCCAAACCATCCGCCATGTTATCTTCAACACCCAGACCCAACACAAAACCCACCCCACGACGTATCCTTCTTTTTTTCCTGTCGGACCCCCTTCCCTGCTTGGTTTCCCGCCATAAAGGGACATTTCTCGCTGGAGCCCTCTTCTTTAAAATTGGATGATGCGCCCCTCACCTTCACTGTGCGTTATAACATGGACATTTTCTTTTTTGTATTTACAATATAATAGATCACAAAACAAAAAATTATTATAGAGATCATTTTCAAAGGTCCATTCAACTTTGCAAATGCATGCAGTAAAATATCATCTTTTCTAGGTTTTCTTGTTATGTTGCAACATGTGCCAATATTTTTCTCCCATTTATCATATATCGCATCTATTTAGAGTTTGCACGCCTTCGGTTCAACATGTCAATCTCATGATAGAAACGACATCATCTATCCCTTGAATTCTGCAACTCATGAAACAAAAAAAACGTGCATACACATTGACGTGGAAGGCGAGTAGCAACCTAAACATATTCCTATTCACCAATAAGCTTCACCTCTAACCCACACACACCTTTCATTGCAACTCCCTCTGTCCCATAATATAAGACCGTTTTTTATACTATGATAGTGCCAAAAAAGATCTTATATTATGGGACAGAGAGAGTAGAAAGGATACTTGTCATTCTTCTCTTCTTTGTCCTCCCCTATATCCTCTACTCCTAGCCTCTTTGCCAACCTTTTTCGTTGGCGCCAACCAGCACCACCTCAACATCAGTGCGTTCGTCAGCAACGTCACATCTTCTCATTCCTCGGTCGTCACCAAATTTAGTTCTTGTTTCAACTTATTTCCTATAATACTCTTCCTTTCCTTTTTCACTTTATTTTCTGGAACATTCTTTTCTTCTCCAACACCATGGACCACTTGGCCGCTTTAGTTCTTTTTCATTCTTATTCTTGGAACACTCTTCCTTTCTACTATAACATAAATCACCCAGCTAATGTAGTGACATGTTGTCCTCGCCCGCGAATGTTTTGGCAACCATCAGCGTGTGTACATCCTGTAGAGCATGATCGTCATCCATCTTGCCGAACACTTCGTCACCCATGTCGCGAGCGCATGGTGGCCGTGTCCATGTTGGCAAGCGGTGCTCGGCCATGTCGCTGAGAGCCTGCTGACCATCCTTGCCCACATACGCTTTTAAAATCATTCGACGCGATTAATTGCCTGCCACTACGGGGGTGGGAGTGTGCAATGAAGAAAAATCAGCATGAAGCGATAGTGGCGGAGGTGAACGCGAAAATAAACGGTAAAGGCAAAAATAAACCATGTGTATTGGTTTACCAACTCACCTTTAATAATAGAGATATATGTGATTTGGTAAGATAAGAAAAAAGATATGTTATTTTTGTATTAGAAAAGTTGCGATTGTCATTTAATAGTAGAGATAATGAGAACAATAAATGGGAGCACACCGAGGAATATGTTATTTTGTTTTGAAAGGTTATCGAGAAAAATCTTATGCTTTAATTTTAGGAAGGTGATCTCACATATGTGGTGTGATTTCTAAATTCTTGATTATCTATTATTTACGTGATTGAATTGAATCAACACCTGCCAAAACAAGCATGAAATAGATCTCCCGGTTTGATGGGATTTGCTTTTATTAATGTGAGGGAGAAATAAGCCAGTGGGAGAGGGTGGTGGGAGTTGAGACGAAAAAAATAGACGAAAATAAACCGATGAGGAGAAGTTACCAACTCCTCCTTTACGAGTAGTGATTTTCGACACTAGATAGTCATGAACCATAGAAACGGAAAATATACAAAAATGGTAAGCACATATATGGCCAGACAATCATCATATAATTAGTACATTATTAAGGCCAAAATGACATATTTTAACTCTTTTTTTGGGAAGTTAGCACAAAATGACTCTATCAAAACTCTTTTCATTTTGGTCGATGGGGAGCACAACGGTGTGCTCCGCTTGCCGATACATGGACAGAGTCGGACGGAATCGAAGGAAACGTCGCGGAGGCCACTGAGGAAGAAGAGGAGGAAGGCAGCGTTATCTTGGCGTCTCGGCTCGATGTAGTGCACGCCTTGGACGTAGTCGGACACGAGGGCGCTTCTGGACACTTTGTGGAGGTCGGGGACGAAGTTTTTCACGACGGCTCCATGGACGCGCTCTCGGGCTCCACCGGGGTAGGTGGATCTAGGGCTTCTAGGTGTTCTTTCTTGGCCAAGGGGAAAGATGGGAACAGGGAATGAGTTGCTAACAAGGGCTGGCTCGAGATAAGAACGTGTGGGAGGTAGCGTGGGTGAGCACGACGTCAGGTGTTCACGGTCCCTGCGCTCCCTGCTTTACAATGGGAGGAAGAAGAAAGTGGGTGCGAGCGGCACCCACACTCACAAATGAGTGGGGCCAGGCGGGACACATGGCGTGAGTGACTGAGAGGATATGCGGGCTTGTGGCGAGAAAATGATAGAAGAGGGTTAGGTGGGCTGGTGGCGCTGGGCTGGCTTTCTGAAAAGGCCAAAATGGGGGAAATCCACTAGGACTCCTAGTCCTAGTAGGTTTCCCCCTCCTTCTCATGGAGGGGGAAAGAGGGAAGGGAGAGGGGGAAGGAGAAGGAAAGGGGGGCGTCGCCCCCTCCCCTTGTCCAATTCGGACTCCCATGGGGGGGGGCGCCGCCACCCCTTGTGGGCTACCTCCTCTCTCCCCTATGGCCCATGAGGCCCATTACTTTCCCCGGGGGTTCTAGTAACCTCCCGGTACTCCAAAAAATACCCGAAATGATCCGGAACCATTCCGGTGTCCGAATACTATCGTCCAATATATCAATCTTTACCTCTCGACTATTTTGAGACTCCTCGTCATGTCTGTGATCTCATCCGGGACTCCGAACAATCTTCGTCACCAAAACACATAACTCATAATACAAATCGTCATCGAACATTAAGCGTGCGGACCCTACGGGTTCGAGAACTATGTAGACATGACCGAGACACATCTCCGATAAATAACCAACAGCGGAACCTGCATGCTCATATTGGTTCCTACATATTCTACGAAGATCTTTATCAGTCAAACCGTAATGACAACATATGTTATTCCCTTTGTCATCGGTATGTTACTTGCCCGAGATTTGATCGTCGATATCTTCATACCTAGTTCAATCTCATTACTGGCAAGTCTACTCGTTCCGTAATGCATCATCCTGCAACTAACTCATTAGTCACATTGCTTGCAAGGCTTATTATGATGTGCATTACCGAGAGGGCCCAGAGATACCTCTCTGATACTCGGAGTGACAAATCCTAATCTCGATCTATGCCAACCCAACAAACACCTTCGGAGACACCTATAGAGCATCTTTATAATCACCCACTTACGTTGTGATGTTTGATAGCACACAAGGTGTTCCTCCGGTATTCGGGAGTTGCATAATCTCATAGTCAAAGGAATATGTATAAGTCATGAAGAAAGCAATAGCAGTAAAACTTAACAATCATTATGCTAAGCTCACGGATGGGTGTAGGATCGGAAATATGTCTAGAGGGGGGGGGGGGGTGATTAGACTACTTGAACAAATAAAAAACTAGCATTTTCCCAATTTTAACTCTTGGCAGATTTTAACAACTTAGCACAAGTCAAGTAATCAACCTACACATGCAATTCTAAGAGTATAGCAGCAGAATGTAAAACAATTGCATATGAAGGTAAAGGGAGGAGTTTGAGGGAGCAAACGCAATGTAGACACGGAGATTTTTGGCGTGGTTTCGATAGGTGGTGCTATCGTACATCCACGTTGATGGAGACTTCAACCCACGAAGGGTAACGGTTACGCGAGTCCACGGAGGGCTCCACCCACGAAGGGTCCACGAAGAAGCAACCTTGTCTATCCCACCATGGCCATCGCCCACGAAGGACTTGCCTCACTAGGGTAGATCTTCACGAAGTAGGCGATCTCCTTGCCCGTACAAACTCCTAGGTTCAACTCCACAATCTTGACGGAGGCTCCCAAGTGACACCTAACCAATCTAGGATACACCACTCTCCAAAAGGTAATAGACGGTGTGTTGATGATGAACTCCTTGCTCTTGTGCTTCAAATGATAGTCTCCCCAACACTCAACTCTCTCTCATAGGATTGGATTTGGTGGAAAGATGATTTGAGTGGAAAGCAACTTGGGAAGGCTAGAGATCAAGATTTATGTGGTTGGAATGGAATATCTTGACCTCAACACAAGTGTAGGTGGTTCTCTCTTAGAAAATGTATGTTGGAAGTGTAGGAATGTTCTGATGGCTCTCTCCATGAATGAAGAGTGGGTGGAGGGGTATATATAGCCTCCACACAAAATCTAACCGTTACACACAATTTAACAAACTCGGTGGGACCGAATCAGAAAACTCGATCAGATCGATTTAGTTCATAATGTGACCGTTAGGCATTTCGGTGGGACTGACATGTCAACTTGGTGGGACCGATTTCATTAGGGTTAGGGCATAACGTAATCTCGGTGAGACCGATTACACAAACTCGGTGGGACCGATTTTGGTAATAAGCAAATAGAGAGTTGGTTAGGCAAACTCGGTGGGACCGATTCGCTTATTTCGGTTGGATCGAAACGTTACGAAGGGGAAACAGAGAGTTTGCATTGCAAACTCAGTGGGACCGATCGCTCATCTCGGTTAGACCAAAACGTCACGAAGGGAAACAGAGAGTTTGCAATCCCATCTCGGTGAGACCGAGATTCCTATCGGTGAGACCGAAGTGACTAGGGTTTGTGGCAATAGCTATGTCAACAGAACTCGGTGGCGCCGGACAGAAAGTTTTGGTAGGGCCAAGTTTGACTTTTGGTTTGGGACATATGTGGATATGAGAAAGTGGTTGAGGATTTTTGAGCATATCACTAAGCATTTTGAGCAAGAACCTCATTAAGCAACACGTCATCCCTTTTTAATAGTATTGGCTTTTCCTATGGACTCAATGTGATCTTGGATCACTAAAAGTAAAATGTAGAGTCTTGAGCTTGAGCCAACATGTGTCCTTAGCAATTTGTGGGGTCCACATTCCTAATCCATGCCATGCCAATCATTGAGCTTTCCTAAAATATTTATCTTGAGATAGCATTAGCTCAATGAGCCATATGTTGTTAGTAATTACCAAAACCACTCAGTGATAGTTGCACTTTCAATCACCCCCTTTTTGGTAATTGATGACAACATATAGATCAAAGCTTTGACAAATGATAATAAGATTGAAATACATCGTCGCTTTGAGAAGTATGTGATAAGCAAGAGCTCCCCCTAAATTTGTGCATTATTTAAAATTTGCTTCTGAATGCAAATGCACAATCGATTAGGATCATGGGTCACTCTTCCATGTCACATACATCTTGGTGGAGCGCTCAAAATGATAAACATTAAAAACATGCACTCATCACCAAATAAAGTGAATGATCATATAGAGACATAAAAGATAGTATCATCCAATCAAGCATTAAACTAGCATGTATGATCAATCACATGATCACACAAGTATCTCACACAGGCACACAATAAAAAGTTCAACCAAAAGCAAAAAAGCAAAACACTCTCTCGAAGCCTATGATTTGTACATATTTCTCCCCCTTTGGCAACAAGTTACCAAAAAGTTCAAATATGCATAGTGCTATGCGTCTCTCAGGCTTGGTCTTCGGGAGGTGGTGTAGAGAGAAATCCCAGTACGAAGGCATCAGTTGATGTAGTTGGAGCTTGTGGAGTGGCTGCTGGAGGTGGCACTGGAGCTATGGCTGCTGGTGCTGATGCTGTTGCTCTTGTATCTGGCACTGGCACTGCAGCAGACCTCTGTCCTCTAGGCACTCACTGAAATGCATCAGTATTTGCCTTCCCTCTCTTCTCTTCTGCTTCCTCCTGAAGCTGCTCAACTGTTGTTTGAATCTCAGTTACCTTTAGATCAAGATCATAAAATTTGGTTTCTATGATCCTCTCCAAGCTCTCTTGGTTTTGAGTCAGGGTGGCCAAGCCCTTCTCAATCCTCAGTGTAGACTGGATCATATATGCAAGTTGATCTTGCTTGCTCTTCAGGAAAACTTGAGATGCCTCTTCAACACTTGGCATCTTGACAGCTTTCTCAACCTTTGCTTTGGCTCTCTTCTCCTGTGCTTGAGATGATGATGGTTCCTCCTCATTCATCACTACAGTGTTGTCTTCAAAATCAGGATATAAGGGTAGATGCTCCTTATCCAACAGATATGTTCTTGTGCCCATCTTGGAGTTGATGATCTCCTGAATGTGTGGAGCATACCCACAGCTTCTCTTCTGGTCAACAGCAATCCTCTTGATTGTTTCTACAATCACACTCATGACCTTGAACTTCTGAGGGGCATCAAAAAGCTGTAGCAGGTTGATAGAAGGCCCACTGATCATCTTGTGTTCTCCTGACTTGGGTAGCAGAGTGTGCCTAAGGACTGTGTTGATGGTAGGCAGACCAGACAACAAGTAATGTACTGATCCAAGCTTGTGAGTCTCCAAAGCTTTATCTGGGATCTCCTTGTACATGTTTGCCATAGTGTTGTGGTCCTTCTTCGTGGCATACACATCCAAGTCATCTTCATGTTCTTCTGGGGCATTTATCAGCTTGGCCCATTCTTCAACAATGGACTGGTACCTAGTACCTTCTGACATCCAAACTATCCTCCCATCTGGATAGAAGTGAGCAGTGGAGTAAAACTGCATAATCAGCTCATCATTCCATTTTGTGAGCTTCTGCCCAATAAATTTGTCAACTCCACATGCTTTGAAGCTGTCATAAACTCCCGGAAAGTGATATTCTTCCTCCTTGATGTATTCCCAATCAACCCATGTCATGTCACATACAATTGGCTTCTTGTCAAGCAAAATTGTTTCATAGAAGTCTTGTTGTTCCTTTGTATGAAACCTGTAGTCAACTGCAGTTCTCCTCCTCACAACATAAGGATCAGACTGTCTCCACAATCTCAGTCCAGCATCCTTTCTGATGTGCATGTCCTCAGCCACTGGATGGGCATCATTGTGGTCTGGAATCTTGGGTTTCAATTTCCTCAAAACAAGAGAATCATCATCCTCTTCTTTAGCTTGAGGCACTGGGGCCTTATTCTTCTCTTCAGCAGGAATACTTCTGGTGTTCCTCTTGGGCCTAGGAGGTTTCTGAGCTTGAGCTTTGGGACCAGACTTGGGCTTTGATGGAGCAGCCCCTACCTTTATAGCATCTCCCATAAGCTTTTGAGCTTTGGGTGGTGGTGCAGCATCCTCTTCTTCTTCTTCATCTTCAGAGGGATCTCTCATCATAGAGGGCTTGCCAATGACTCTAGCAATGGTCTTCTTGACCCTTTCCTTCCTCTTCTTGCCTTCTCCACCTTCTTTGGGTTCAAGAGTGAACTCCATTGTCCCTTGAGTGGAGGCTCTGGCCTTAGACATAAGAATTCTCTTTGCCGGTGCCTTCTTATTCATCCCTGGCTTAACTGCAGCAGTTGTGCCATACTCCTTTTTCAGCACCTTCTTCTTGGAGCTTACTTCCTCCTCAGTAGCCACATGGTCTTCATCCTCTGAATCTGAGGTTCTCTTCTTCCTGGATCTGGTGGCTGCCTTTGGCAAGTTACTTGGAGTGCTCCTGCTGCCATCATCAAAAGTACTTGAGGGATCTGAACCCTCACTCAGCTGCACATGTTCCTCGGAATTGTTCTGACTGTCACTCTGATCAGACATCTTTGCAAACTTACTGACAGCAGACCCTGTGAATAGATGTAGATAAGGTAGAGTGGATGAGCATCACAAAGTGCAGAGATTTTGCAAAACAGATGACTTAAAACTTCGTTTTAGTTCTCCATAGAAAGCATTTCGGAGCTACTGATTTGTAAACTCAGTGATACTGAAGCAATTTTTGGAGCCTAAACATGTGAACTCGGTCAGACTAAGTCACAGTTTGGTGGCACCGAGACTGCTAGGGTTTCACAGAGAATCGAACTTGGTCACACCGATTTGCAGTTTTTGGTCAGACCGAAAATCGCAAGTGCTATGGCCTAAGCCAAATCGGTGAGACCGATTTCTACACTCGGTCAGTCCGAGATGAGTTCGGCGGAGACCTAACCCTAAATTTTCAAATCAAATCTAACCTAAAGGATGTTTTAAGTGGATAGAGTGTTTGCATACGTGGTAAGGATCATGGCAAAACAATGTGCTATGAATCAGAGGCAAAAGAATAGCACAAGAGGTCGAATCCATACCCTAATTTGATGGGAGTTCACTACGGCGACAACAGCAGAGCAGATTTTCATTGACGGTGATGGAAACCAGCGGGGGGAGGTTGCTGGCGGCGAGGAGACGATCCGGAGACCCGAGGAGGCAGAGCAGGACACACGCGCGGTCTGAGGAGTTTGAAGATATTTCCAAAATCCCACCTGTGGGTATATATATCCCGACCCTGTCGGTGTGACCGAGTAGAACAACACGGTGGCACCGAGATGCAGAATCGCAAGCGGTTACTGCAACTCAGTGGGACCGAAAAGTTCAAATCGGTTGCACCGAGATTGAAAACCTAGATCAACTTAGTGAACTTGGTGTGACCGAAGTGGATGACTTGGTCATACCGAAATGCACAAAGAGGTTTTGGAAGTTTAAGTCTATGACGAATCGGGGACTCCGAGTGCTCCTCACACAGAGTGGTTTGAATCTGACTTGATCAAACTTTGTGATGTAGCATGAATAGAGTTTGAGATGAGAAAAGCATAGATAGCTAGAGGGAGTCCTTAGGCATTCTTGTCCATCCATTTGGCAAAAGAGAAAAAGGCAAACGATCAAAGCAACAAATGGATGTCCTCAAATGAGTAAAATATGCATCCAGCATGCTCACACAATAAGATGACAAATGAAATATGTGACAAAGCATGCACAATCACTCTAGCATCTATCAAGCAATTTGGCAATGACTAGGTCATCTATATATGAGTATATTGACTTAGGAGTCAAATGAGAACATTTGATCATAGGTCATACTCATCGTTTAGGCACAAGTGGGGTTACCACTTTTACATAAAGCATTGTTGTGTTCACATCATTAGAGTTGCTTTAGCTCAATTGATTAGAGTAAAGCTCCCCCTAGATGTGATATCCCCCCCCTTAGAGGGATGAACTAACCTTGGGTTTTGTCGATGATGACTTCATGTAGGTGTTGAAGATGTAGATGCTCAATGTTGATGTAGATCATTCGGAGCAATCCATTGGAGTGAGTTGCACTTTCAATACCTACATGGGTTAGTTCCACAAGGAACAAACAAGGATATCCATAGACATAGAGTGATGTTCTCATAGGATGATGTCCATGAAAGCATTAGGTTACCTTGTCCCTTGTCTTACCAACAAGAGGGTTTGTGACTCCTTGAACTAGTGCAGGATATGGAAGTTGTTTGCACTTGTCCCCGCCAAAATGATATGAGTGAAGTATGTTGGCAGAGTCACCCTCAAGAACTCTCTAGTTCTTCTTCTTCGGGATCCACACCATCTTGATGGGAATCCTTGGAGTTGTAGTTGTACTTGATGAAGTAGAACTTGATGTATTCTTGGGAACCCACTTGACCAATGCCTTAGGGGCTTCTTCAAATGTATCAATCTCCTCTTGAAGCTTGTCCTTGCCCTTTTGCTTGTGGTATAGTGGTGGAAGATCATCTTGAGCTTGTGTTCCTTGGAAAGAAGTAGGATCATACTTCTCTTGTTGAGGAACAAACTTCGTCTTGGGGTATTGATCATTCAACTCCATTGGCATTGAACTTTCGTTCAAAACCAACACCTTGATTCTTCCGGTGCCTTCCTTGCTTGCGTACAATCTCCTCAAATTGCTTACTTCCAGCAAGGCTCTTGTAAACGCCTTTCTCTATAATTCCCTTCAATAAGCTATTTTCTTGCTCAAGTGTAACTTGGCTAAGAGAATCATTAGTGGAATCAAAGAGAACTACTAGAAGCAACAACATTGGTTTTAGCATGATTATTGTTACTGCTAGATGAAGAATCTTTCTTACTCTTGTTGCTAGGTTTAACTTGTGGCATGTAAGTAGACAAGAGTAAACGCTTGGCAATGTAAGAAGAACTTTTCTTGTGAAGATCATCATTGATTGCCTTTAAGAACTCATGCTCTTGCTCAAGGTTGAGCTTTTCAAAGCGTAGCTTATCATGAGTCTTTAAAAGTTCTCGATGATCTTCCAAGGTAGTTTCATGAGCTAACTTAAGAGTGTTTAGTTCTTTAGTTAGACGCTCAATCTCCTTCTTATCATCGTCATTTGTTTTATCTTGATTAGCATGATTAATAGCAAGTTCATCATGGTTTTCATAACTAGAGTTGTCAACAAGTGAATCATCATCTCCTAGCAAATCATCTTCATCACTATTGAAATCAACATACTCGGGGTGTGTTACCTTTGGGCCTTTAGCCATGAAGAATCTTCCAATTCCTTCATTTGGTGAGTCAAATATATCATAGGAGTTGGTTGACACAAGTGCTAGAACGGCAACACCTTCATCTTGAGTATATTCGGAGTCGGAGTGTTAACTTCTTTCGGAGTGATGGTCGGAGTCGGAGCCGGATATCCATTCACCAACATGAGCTTGATGTCTTCGTTTTGTGTAGCTCTTTGATGACTTGTACTTCCTTTCCGAATCCTTGCTTCTCTGAGAGGGTCTTCGTTCATAACGATCATCTCTACTCCTTCTCTCTCTTGGTCGCGATTCTTCTCTCCTACTCCTTCTTTTGGGAGAATCTTTTCTTCTTTTGTAGGGAGTCGTACACTCATTGGAGTAGTGTCCGGGTCTTCCACAATTTTAGCAATTTCGTTCACGACTTGAAGATCTTTTGTCATTGTAGTACCTTGACTTGTAAATTCTCTCCTTGCTTCTACTCTTGTAGAACTTGTTGAAGTTCTTCACCATTAGGCTCAATTCTTAATTGAAGGTTTGTTTCTCACTTGATGATGTGGGAGCATAACATGAGGCTTCGTAAGCACTGCTTGACTTGTTGTGGAGTTCTTCCTTATCCTTAAGTGACATCTCATGATCAACAATTCTTCCAATGACCTCCGTTGGCTTGAGATCTTTGTAATTGGGCATCATTTGGATCAATGTGCACACGGTATCATATTTTCCATCCAAGGCTCTTAGGATCTTCTTGATGATGAATCTTTCGGTCATCTCTTCACTTCCTAAGCCGGCAATCTCATTGGTGATGAGAGCAAGCCTAGAGTACATTTTAGCGACACCTTCACCATGCATCCTTCATTTTGAACTTGTCAAGCTGACTCTGAAGCACATCCAATTTGGATTCCTTGATGGAGTCAGTACCTTCGTGCATATCAATCAAAGTATCCCAAATTTCCTTTGCATTCTCAAGATGGCTGATTTTATTAAATTCTTCAGGGCACAATCCGTTGAAGAGAATATCACAAGCTTGAGCATTGTATTGCAGCATCTTCAACTCTTTCGCGGTAGCTTCATGGTTCGGTTCTCTCCCATCAAAGAATTCACCTTGCAAGCCAATACACACAATAGCCCAAATGGCGGGGTTATGTCCAAGAATATGCATTTCCATCTTATGCTTCCAACTAGCAAAATTAGTACCATCAAAGTAAGGACCTCTACGGTGGTAATTACCCTCGCTAGACGCCATACTCTCCTAGGTTGTGAAACCAAGGCTATGATCACCAAAAGCTATGGAAATCAAGGCAAATGGAGACCAAAGCTCTGATACCACTTGTAGGATCGGAAGTATGTCTAGAGGGGGGGGGGTGATTAGACTACTTGACCAAATAAAAAACTAGCCTTTTCCCAATTTTAAGTCTTGGCAGATTTTAACAACTTAGCATAAGTCAAGTAATCAACCTACACATGCAATTCTAAGAGTATAGCAGCGGAATATAAAACAATTTCATTTGAAGATAAAGGGAGGAGTTTGAGGGAGCAAACACAATGTAGACACGAAGATTTTTTGCGTGGTTCCGATAGGTGGTGCTATCATACATCCACGTTGATGGAGACTTCAACCCACGAAGGGTAACGGTTGCGCGAGTCCATGGAGGGCTCCACCCATGAAGGGTCCATGAAGAAGCAACCTTGTCTATCTCACCATGGCCATCGCCCACGAAGGACTTGCCTCACTAGGGTAGATCTTCACGAAGTAGGCGATCTCCTTTCCCATACAAACTCCTAGGTTCAACTCCGCAATCTTGACAGAGGCTCCCAAGTGACACCTAATCAATCTAGGAGACACCACTCTCCAAAAGGTAATAGACGGTGTGTTGATGATGAACTCCTTGCTCTTGTGCTTCAAATAATAGTCTCCCCAACACTCAACTCTCTCTCATAGGATTGGATTTGGTGGAAAGATGATTTGAGTGGAAAGCAACTTAGAAAGGCTACAAATCAAGATTTATGTGGTTGGAATAGAATATCTTGACCTCAACACAGGTGCAGGTGGTTCTCTCTCAAAAAATGTATGTTGGAAGTGTAGGCATGTTCTTGTAACATCCCAAATTTTTAATTTGAAATGTTATATTAGAGCATGAGCATTTTGCTTAATTTGATCATCATTTGAATAATTTTAAGTGTTTATGATTGCTTTTCATTATTAAAGTGTTAGAATGACAACCTATACAAAATTGCAATTTGCATATTACTATTTGACCGAACAGTAGGAATAATGTCCCTATATTGCATTTTGAGTAATTTAATTATGTCCATAAGGCATCTAAATAAGTAGGTGCACGCAAACTAAGTTAAGTGTGTAGTTTTTTTTCTCTAGACCCCAACTAATAAGTTTGTTGTGTGAAATTGTTATTTTATGTTTCCTTTAACTTTCCTGCACTTAGTACATTATTAGTAATCCTAAACTGATTAGCTCACGGGGCTTAAGCCCACTCTTATTTCCTAAGCTAGGCATACGAGCACAACGCTACGAGTTGGACCTACAATGCACGCAGCACCGGCCCAGGTCCTTTTCTCTTTTGTGTTTTTTTTTTTCAATCTCTTCACCACCCTGGTCGTCCTCAAGCTCTCGTCAGACTCAGGCAACGAGCCAGCGCCCGCACCCCACTCGCGCCCGACCCCTCCCCTCCTCTACCTCGCCCCAAATCCGCTCTGAACGGACCCCCACTCTGCCCTAACTCCTACTCTTCCGTTACCCGCACTAAACCGCGCCCTAATGGCCATTAGAACACCGGAAACAGCCGCCATGAAGACGACATAATTCCGACGACGCCCTGCAACGTTCCGACCTCCCCTGCATCCTATAAAAGGCCTCCTCCCCTCACAACTCTCTCCTTGCCCGAACCCATCTCCTTCGGGAGCTTATACTCCTACCCATCGTCGTGAATTGCTCACCGGAGTTGCGTGACGCTGGTGCTATTCGTGGAAGGTTCCGGCGAGTCCGAGGTGAAGCAGACATTCTAACTCTTCCATCCTTCATATCTCGACCTTGGGCATCATCCTAACATGTCGATTCTTTGTTTTTCAAAGCCGGAGTACGCATATGGTCGGAGCTCCGCCCAACTCCGGCGACGCACCACGGTCACCCGAGGACGGTTCCGAGCGCGTTTTGGTGCCCAGCAAGTTTCCCTCGACTTCCTCTACTCCGTCCACCTCTCTTTCGTTGCCGAAGACATCCGCATCATCGAGCGAGAGCACGCCAAGTTCGTTGTCCATCGCCGGCCAACTCCTCCGGTGAGGCCAGCCCTCTTTCTGTTAAAAAAAACGAAATAGTATTAGCCTAAATTCTACCACGTGGCGACTCCTTTTTCTTACCTCGTTTCTTTTCCAGAAATTTAGCCCAACTTAGGAAAATCACATCTTTTAAACCGCTTATCTAAATTTGACAAATAAGATATCCCTGGATAGCTGCGGACCTCTAGTTTATTATAAAAATTTGAAATCTCACTTTTACGATAATTAAAATTTCGTTTTGATTTAAATGATAATTTGAGTATTTTTACTGAATCTTTTATTTTGTAAATGATATGAAAAAGTTTTACATATGAAACTTGGTCCTTGGAATCATACCAATCTGCTAGAAATCATAGAATATTTTTTCAGTAAGGTTTAGTTACTGTTTTAGCACAATACCTAATTTTGACCTCCTTTGATTATCCTTTAATAAACTCATTAAACTAAAATCTGTTTCATTGTTAAAACCATTAGATTTATCCGTAGAAAATCTCTCTGGTTAGTTGTTGTTGTCATAAAAATTTAGAGTTAGAGGATTATTAATTAGTTTATTAACATGAACCATAAACCATACATAGGAACCGATCAAATTGCATAAACTCCAATCATATGGATATACTTGCTAGGGTTGTTTGGCATGAATTGTGTGTTGGGTGGTTTTTCTTGAGCACTTGTTATGTGAATGTTTGATATGTGGAGTGACTTACTTAAGTACTTTATTGCGTTAGATTGCGACGAGTGCGAAGGCGAATTCTACGAGGAGGTAGAACCGTGTTGCTGCGAGTCAGAAGGCAAGTTGCAACCTTGACCATATTTATCCCGTGTTTAATTTTGCATTGACTTTCAAAGCAAGTATGCATGTGTAGGGTTTTATATTGTTGTTTTTGCAAATATTTTGCTAGTAGTAAAGCCCTAGGATCCAATGCTATTGGACTATACGCTTAGCCATGCTTGTAGTTGGGGGGGGGGGGTGGACCAAATATTTTGAAAATTACAAACTTGTTCCCTCGGAACAATGATTTAGAAAATATTTTGAAAAAGAAAAAAGAAAAACTATATTTTTTTTTACTTCTACTCCCTGGGCGGAATGGTATGACGGGAGCATCTACAAGTGATTGCGCCCATCGGGGTCTTGCGGTGAATGCGCCCGAATGGGGTCTTGCACACAGGTTTTTGGTGGGGACCGCCGTCCAGGGGAATGAGATCTTCCAAGTACGGTTTGATGTAGCTTCCAGTACAGCCACATGCTACTATGGGCTCTGGCTTAGCTTAGTACTAAGGGGAAACCCTTACCTTAGGACCGCCATCGGAGAGGGCTTTCATTGCCTAAGTTGCGGGCGGCTTGGTCAGGTATAGGGGGCTGTTATGGAAAGGCTTCGTCACAATCTCCTCCTAGTCGTACACCCAAGTGTGTAACGGTAAACGGGGTTGGTTGTGTCATGTGGGGAACGTGTACGACCTCTGCAGAGGGTTTAACCTAATCGATTAGCCGTGCCCCCGGTTACGGGCAATTTTGAGCAACTGAAGACTTGGACCGAAGAAGAATCTCCCCTCTCTTTTCTCAAAGCTATTTCATAAAGGGTTAGGTGGAAGTTAAACACAGTGGGGTGTTTTATTTCAACCTGAAGGAGAATTTTTTTTTTGTGAATCTTGGTGCGGATATCCAAGTATTCACTTAAACTCTATGTTAAAAAAATGTTTCTCAAAACTAGATTTCTTTATTTCGTTTATAGTCTAGGGAAAAATTGGCTTTTCGCAAATAAACCCTAGACACCAACCCAGCATGAATATTTGTTATTTCTCTTGTTGCAGCTTGCGAGTACATTCAAAGTACTTACCTGTACGTGTCATGTGCAGATGATGAGTGACGAGATAGGGCTACGGAGCTACACTCAACTAGCCTTGTGGCGATTGATGGGCTCGGGATTATTATTATGTTATTTGCTTCCGCTATGTAACTCAGCCTTCAGCTAAGAGAGTTGTAATAAATTGAACTTTGGATCTTCGATGTAATAAAATGACGTTTGTGCTCGATATTCATATTTGTACTGGGTGTGCTAGCTTTTGATCCAGGGATAGCACAGAAAGCTCAGAAGATTTGGACCCCATGGGTTCAGATCGTTACAAAATGGTATCAGAGTCTTACATTGACTGTAGGACGTGGCCCTAGAAATGGAGTAGAATATGAGACCTAGGAAAAAAAATATTTATTAGTTATTTACTAGGAATTCTCGTATTCTATTATATTCTTTGCTGAACCTCTCCTAATTTCTAACTTGTAGATGGAGCACCAAGTTTTGCGTGAAGCTAAGGACTTTCAGGGTATCCTTTTTGGCTCTTTGTTCTTGGCACTGCTTGAGGTGCTGAAGTTGCCGATACCTGAAGTCAAAGTGTGGTGCAAGGAGGGAGGAAGCTACTGGAACCTTCGCGTCCATGTTCCGGGACGCAAGAAGCCAAAAACTAAGGACATCTCCATCTTGGACATTGCCGCGACGAAGAAACAAGCAATCAACAAAGCCATGCATGAGGTGGTGACTAGACTTACCTATATCAAGAAGAGTTGCATCGGCTAGGGATAGTTGCACTTTCAATGGCTTATCCATCACATCATTCTTATAATGATGGGATCCCGTTCATCAAATGACAACACATGTCTATGGTCAGGAAACTTAACCATCTTTGATTAACGAGCTAGTCAAGTAGAGGCATACTAGGGACACTTTGTTTTGTCTATGTATTCACACATGTATCAAGTTTCCGGTTAATATAATTCTAGCATGAATAATAAACATTTATCATGGTATAAGGAAATATAAATAACAACTTTATTATTGCCTCTAGGGCATATTTCCTTCAGATAATTGCCTTGGATATCGTCATGATTATTCGCTTTTCTATCAATTGCCCAACAGTAATTTGTTTACCCAACGTATGCTATTTGTGTACCCAATTCGCTCCTCAGGTCGGCCAGCCTGGTCATAACTCGCGCAAGCCATGGGTCAATGAGCTTCACGTGCCCCCAACTGGAGCTCGGCTCTGCTGGGGCCGTCGGAATCAGGAGCAGGGGGCTGTACGCGGCAGCGTCGACATACACCCATTGCCTCCGGAACCCTCCCGCGTCCGGATGGAGTTCGACATCGATGCTCATGCCCATCGTCGTGTCCGCCGCTCGTAGTGACACGCACCCCGAGTGCTGTTCATTGTCAACCATCTGAAGGGAGAAGAAGTGGCGGAGCAGGGCCACAGACAGGGCGACGCCAACGAAGGTGATACGTCCATTTTGCATCACATTTACCTACTGTTATTTATGATGTTTGTATCCCTAATAATGCTTTTTCGAGTAATTCTAATGCCTTTTCTCTCATAATATGAAAGGTACACGCAAAGAGGGAGAATTCCGGCAGCTGGAAATCTGGACCTGGAAAAGCTATGTCAGGCCACCTATTTTGCACAACTCCAAATGAGCTGAAACTTCATGAGGATTTTTTATGGAATAAATAAGAAATACTGGAGCAAATAACCACCGGAGGGGGCCACCTGGTGAGCACAAGACATCAGGGCGCGCCTGGTCCCCCAGGCGCGCCTTGGTGGGTTGTGCTCAGCCCAGCCCACCTCCGGTGTCCATCTTCTGGTATAAAGTCATTTTAACCTAGAAAAAAAATAAAGAGAGGACTTTCAGGACGGAGCGTCGCCATATCAAGGCGGAACTTGGGCAGGAGCACTTTTGCCCTCCGATGGAGCGATTCTGCTGGGGGAACTTCCCTCCCGGAGGGGGAAATCATCGTCATCATCATCACCAACAACCCTCCCATCTTGGGGAGGGAAATATCCATCAACATCTTCAACAACACCATCTCCTCTCAAACCCTAGTTCATCTCTTGTGTTCAATTTGTGTACCGAAAATATAGATTGGTGTTTGTGGGTGACTACTAGTGTTGATTACATCTTGTAGTTGATTACTATATGGTTTATTTGGTGGAAGATTATATGTTTAGATCCAATATGCTATTTAACACCCCTCTGATCTTGAGCATTATTATGATTTGTGAGTAGTTACTTTTGTTCTTGAGGTCACGGGAGAAATCATGTTGCAAGTAATCATGTGAACTTGATATGTGTTCGATATTTTGATAGTATGTATGTTGTGATTCCCTTAGTGGTGTCATGTGAACGTCGACTACATGACACTTCACCATATTTGGGCCTAAGGGAATGCATTATGGAGTAGTTATTAGATGATGGGTTGCGCGAGTGACAGAAGCTTAAACCCTAGTTTATGCGCTATTCCGTAAGGGACCGACTGGATCCAAAAGTTTAATGCTATGGTTAGAATTTATTCTTAATACTTTTCTCGTAGTTGCGGATGCTTGTGAGGGGGTTAATCATAAGTAGGAGGCTTGTTCAAGTAAGAACAACACCTAAGCACTGGTTCACCCACACATCAAATTATCAAATTAGCGAACATGAATCGAATCAACATGATGAAAGTGACTAGATGAAATTCACGTGTACCTCAAGAATGCTTTGCTTATTATAAGAGACCGTTTTGGCCTGTCATTTTCCTCAAAAGGATTGGGCTACCTTGCTGCACTTTTGTTACCTTTACTTGCTGGTTACAAATTATCTTGCTATCAAACTACTAGGTTACTTACAATTTCTGCGCTTGCAGACATTACCTTGCTGAAAACTACTTGTCATTTCCTTCTGCTCCTTGTTGGGTTTGACACTCTTACTTATCGAAAAGGCTACAATTGATCCCATATACTTGTGGGTCATCAAGGCTCTTTTCTGGCGCCGTTGCCGGGAGTGAAGCGCTCTTGGTAAGGAAAAATTATTACTACGTGCTGAAATTTATTGTCACTTGTTACTATCAAAAACAATCCTTTGAGGGGTTTGTTCGGGGTATCTTCATCTCGACCGGAACCACAATTAGTTACCCCTCAACTTACCGCACCTACTGAAAATATTGAATATGAAATTCCTTCGGGTATGATAGAACAACTGCTAGCTAATCCATATGCAGGAGATTGGACAGAACATCCTGATATGCACTTGATATATGTGGAAGAAATTGGTGGATTGTTTAAGCTTGCAGGTTTACCTGGAGATGAGGTTAAGAAGAAGGTTTTCCCTTTATCTTTGAAGGGAAAAGCATTGGCATGGTATAGGCTATGCGATGATATTGGATCTTGGAATTGGAATCGATTGAAATTGGAGTTTCACGAAAAAAATCCTATGCATCTAGTTCATCGTGATCAAAATTACATATATATTTTTTGGCCTCGTGAAGGAGAAAGTATCGCTCTAGCTTGGGGCTTAAGTCAATGTTTAATTCATGCCCCAATCATGAGCTCTCAAGAGAAATTATTATCCGGAATTTTTATGCTCGGCTTTCTCATAATGATCGATCCATGCTTGATACTTCTTGCGCTGGTTCATTTATGAAGAAGACTATTGAATTCCGGTGGGATCTTTTGGAAAGAATTAAACGCAACTATGAAGATTGGGAACTCGACGAAGGTAAAGAGTCAGGTATTAAGCTTAAGTATGATTGTGTTAAATCTTTTATGAATACCGATGCTTTTCAAAAGTTTAGCTCTAAATATGGACTTGACTCTGAGATAGTTGCCTCCTTTTGAGAATCATTTGCTACTCATGTTGATCTCCCTAAGGAGAAGTGGTTTAAATATCACCCACATATTAAAGAAGAAATAAAAGAACCGGTACTAGCTAAAGAGGAAACTATTATTTATAATGTTGCTCCAGTTGTTCCTACTGCTTATATTGAGAAACCACCTTTCCCTGTTAGGATAAAGGAACATGCTAAAGTTTCAACTGTGGTCAACAAAAGCTATATTAGAATACCTAAATCTGATGAACAAATCAAAGTAGAACCTAGTGTTGCTATGGCTAAGGATCTCCTGGAAGAAAATATAGATGGGCATGTTATTTACTTCTGTAATGAAGCTACTAGAATTGCCAAACGTGATAAAGAGGATAAACATAGACCCGTTGTTGGCATGCCTGTTGTCTCAGTTAAAATAGGAGATCACTGTTGAAAGGATTGATACGGTCGAATAGGGGGGGGGGGGTGAATAGGAGACTACAAATTTTAATCTTTCTTGTCAATTTTAAGGCTTAGTGGATAAATAGGGTTCACTAGATATGCAACTAGGTGAATGCAACCTATATGACAAGCAAGCTCCAAGTTAAATAGGCTAGGCAACAAACTAAGTAGCAAGTCAACAAGCATAAAATGCAAAGTAAGGTGCGGGAAAGGATTAACCACAAGTGAGACGAGGACGTGGATTCTATCCCGAAGTTCACTCTTCCTTGGGGAAGAGCTACTCTCTGTTTGGAGCGGTGCCGGAGCCAAAGCTTGCGGAACGCCACCGAAGGCTCATCGCAATCTCCTTCGAGTCACCCCCAACGGATGAGCCTCAAATCACTCAGGGTTGGTCTTGAAGGCGACCACCACACCTTTACAAACTTCTTCGGAGCACACCACAAGCAAGGAAGCTTCTGGAGGAACCTCTAACCGCCTAGGAGCCCAAGCTCCAAGAGTAACAAGTCAATGGGGAAGGAATATTGCGGGGAACGCAATTTGGTTTGGTCAAGATGTAGATCGGGTCTTGCTCTCCCAATCCCCAAAGTTTCAACAAGTTTGGGTGGAGGGATTGAGAGTATTGAGCAAAATGAGGTGTAGCAATGGTGGAGCTCAACAAGACATTAGGGTTAGAGGTTGGAGGTGGAAGAAAGGGATTTATATAGTGTTCTTTCCCGGGTGGGGAAATCTGCCGATTGGACCCCGTGTGCACGGGCTAAGTCAGCCCTGTGCGCACGGGGTACTCAGAGAGTTTCACGCCACCCCGTGCGCATGGGGGTGCGCATGGGGGTCAAAAGACCCCGTGCGCATGGGGTACTCAGAGAGTTTACTCGGTACCCCGTTCGCACGGGGTTCAAAAGACCCCATGCGCACGGGGTACCCAGTAACTTTTTGTCACAAACTTTCTGAGTACCACAAGCACACACACTAGGATTTTAAGTGGTAGGAGTGGGTAGGCTAAGCGTATATGGTTCGGCAATGGCATTCCCACACAACTTTCATCCACAGAAACCCCTCTTAATAGTGTGATCTTTCCTACGACTCGAAGCAAACCAAAAACTAAACCTTCGAAGCGCCGAAAGACCATGCCTTTGACCTTTTTGAATAGGGGGGTCGCACATCTCCATCACGGAGCACTTGGAACCAATATCCTGAGATAAACTTTAGTAACCGATATTAGTTCAACCAACCACATTGTCATCACACTAAAATATAGTATAAGTGCCACTTGCACTTTCAATCTCCCCCTTTTGGTGCATTGATGACAACGTGGTTAGAGCATGGCATAGAGGATAAAAAGATTGAATAGCCATGGGACAAATAATGATCATGGTAGCTCCCCCTATATGTGTGCCTGGATAAAAATAATGCATCAAGTACACACATAGGATGCTCCCCCAAGATCATTATTGTCAAGACATGAGATTAACATAATAAACCTATGACGATGCCTAGATCTCATGAAATGGTGTGGTGAGCAAATATTGTGAGACACATAATAAGCAAGATATGATCATAGCAATAAGTTCAATAATAAATCTAGAGTCTCACAAGCATAACCGAGTAGCTCTCACAACCACACAAGCGGAAAGTAAATAAGAGTATCTCAAGCCAGCTAAAACCAACCAACAGCGAGAAACACGAGGCTTGAGATCTCAACACACACTCAGAACACACCCACGAACACAAACACCCACCACTTCTCCCCCTTTGTCATCAAGACAACAAAAAGGATACAAATGGCAACACAGAGAACCACTAAACAAGGGGAAGAGCACTCGAGGCATCATCATCATCATCAAAGCGCCATCCTGCCATAGGAAAGGATCGAGCTATAGCCTTACTGTCTTGGTCCTCTGACCCTGGGCTGACCACCTCACTAGCTGCAGCCCTCACTGCCTTTTTCTCACGCCTTACTAGCTTCTCACAGTTGATCTCCTTAATCTGACGGCGCTGGATAGACTAACACATCTTGAACATGTTGCTCAAGGTCTTGAATAGGGACTTATTTTGTCCCTTGGCAAAGACGGCCTCAGAACCAACAGACTTGGCCTTACCACGAGGGATCCGTGCAGTGGAGGACATGCCCGGAGTGTAAGTAGCATGATCCTCAGGCCTAGGGTTGCACCCCTTCTTGATAGGCACATATGGAGCAGGAGCAACTGGGGTCCAGTTGGAGTTGCGCTTGGGAACAGAAGTCTTATATGAAGCAATGTACTTGGCTGGGCAGACGGTCTCAATCAAAGCCTGAATGAATGGAGAATAGATCAACGACTTGTTCTCTTGAACACACCGACGGGGCTCATAGAACATGAAATCCAGAACATCCACCCTCTTCTTCTGATGTAGGTACACAAACACATCCAACATGGAGCTTCGAATGTTGTGGGAATCACCAGCCTTAGGAGTGAGTGTATACCTCAAGATATGGCGCATGGCGTCATATAGGGGCACACGGTCTTTGATGGACCCAGTGACAAACGACTTCTCCTGCTTGTAAGCGAATGCAATCTCATCCTTAGTGCGCTGCCCACTTTCACGAACTCTGCCAAACTCATCAGATGCAGCCTCTTCATCGATGAAAGGATAAGGAATGATCTCTGAAAACTTAGCCATAGGAGCAGAGCACTGATGAGTCCCTGACATCCAAGTGAGGGTGCGAGCAGAGTCATTGGAGAAAAACAAAGTGGCTAAGAACTACATCACCAAATCTTCATTGTATGGATTTTTGAATGTGACGAATGGAATGAGTCCCAACCTCCCAAGAGCTGAATATACACCGGGATATAAATGATCATTGTTGCGCAGACTCTCGGTGTTCACTTGCTTGTGCGGTGCAAACTTCTTTGACTTGGTCATGAGGAGCTCATGATAAACTCATTGCTAAAACTCGTTCTTGAAACGGGGATCCACACCCAAACCAGTGGCAGTCGCATAAGGATGGCTCTGTCTCTCAGCCCAAAGCTCTGGCTTGGTCCACTTGGCAAGAGGCATATTCCGGAGATCACGCCAGCCCGGAATGACTTGCTCGGGACTAGACTCCTCTTCCTCCTCTTCACCCTCATCAACACGATCATCCTCTTCCTCTATCTCTTCATCATCATTGGGGTTCACGCAGTGAGCATCATCTTGTGAGTCATACTCTTCCTCAGAATCATCGGAGGCCTCAACAACAGGCTGCTTGGAGGCGGCACTGTGAGCACGGCCCTGCCTAGACCCAGACCCCTGCCCCATGCCTTCTGACAGCTGGCAACGTGCAACTGTGAACTCCTTGGATCCTCCTTTTGGGCACTTGCGCCAAACTCGGCCCTCTTGTCAGCGGAGTCTGAAACACACACGAAAACCCAAAAACACAAAGCAGGAAACACCAATGATTATAAGTGCATGATAAAGGCAAAGAGATAGATAGATAAGCAGGTGAAAAGCCCCTGGATACCCCGTGCGAACGGGGGTTTAGACCCCGTGGGCACAAGGGTCCTGTGTGCACGGTACACGACCGTGGACACGGGGCCCCGTGAACACGGGGGTCAAACACTCTGTTGACATAGGGGTTTCCCAGCGGCAGCCACTTCCAGATCGAGATCTGGGAGTGGGTGCGGAAGGGAACCCAGAGGAACTATGCACCTGAGTACTACCTAGAGAGGAGGAGTGACCAAACTAATCTAAGGAACCGTGAAACCCTAGAACTAGAAAACTTGATGGGCATCCATGGAGGAAGAACAGGGGAAATGACCAACCGGAGGAGGACCCCATCCCGACGAAGATCCATGGAGCAAGAAGCCCGACGAAGCCCGGAGGAGCTCCGGCGAGCGGAGGCGGCGGCGGCGCTGGAGGTGACCTGGGGAGTGGAGGGGGCGAATGGGTGGGAATGAACTCGAGCCCCCCACGCCCTGCCTCTTCAGGGCCAGAAACCGCAGACCTCGTGCGCACGGGCTAAGTGAGGGTCCCGTTCGCACGGTACAAAGCCCGGGGGCACGGGCCCCCCCTGTGCACGGTACATGCCCGTTGGCATGGGGTATTCATGAATTTTGACATGAGAGCCTTTTTGAAGGTACGGCTGACGCTGGTGCGCATCGGTCCTAAACAAACAGTTCTTTACCCCTTTCTGCGACGGCCTTCGGAACCGTCGCCAAGTGAGTGTGTGAGATAGGGGGTCCTTCCCACACGACCCAGAAACAGTCGGGGATATGGAACAGTGATCCAGAGGCCTTCCAAAATGTAATCGTGTGCGATGCAGCACACACTAAATTCTTTCGCACGTGTGGTATTGGTGATTAAGCGTTTCTAATGACGCAGTGAAACCATACGGTCTGTCGTAATGAACCGTTTGGGAAACAGTATGTAAGGCACACGGGCCAACATATGAACTGTGTGTGATTTGTGCCCTATCGGACACGAGTTTTCTGCGTAACCCGTCTGCCATGCTAGACTCCATCGCACACGTTTTCCAACAATTACCGTCTGCGATAATGTTCTATCACAAACGGTTCAGGAGCCCCTTCGCACACATACAAGTGCTGCAGACCGCTTGTGATTTGTTAGATATCACCGACGGTTTCCGCAAGAGTGACGTGTGCTTTTCGTTTGGGATCCCACACGTTTCCTGAAAAAATACGACTGGGATTGTATTTTGCATTTGGCACGGTTTACTCCTAGTTCTCATGTGCGATAATGCGATATCACAAACGGTTCCGGAGAACCTACACACACGTAGTAGCGCTGCGAATCGTTTGCGATATGCTGTGTATCACCGACGGTTCCAATACGGTTGACATATGCTTTCTGATGTGGATCGCACACTCTCATTTAGTTGAACCGTGTGCGGAGCAATTGCCAGGTTAAAACAAAAACATCCCATTTTTAATCGGCACGCAAAAAGCAAATTCGCCATAATATTCAATTGAACAAATAAACAAAAATATCCCATTTTGAATCGGCACACAAAAAGCAAATTCGCCACAATATTCAACTAAACAAATAGTGTCCACAGGAAGAACGTTCATCAGATTTCGCAACAATTGCAATTGAACATATCGTAGCTAAATTCCAATGATTTGTCCACACATATATGCATTACATAATTAATCATAGTGTATGAAATACGAAGACCTCATCAGATGGAAAATAATGGATCCATGCGTTATATGTTTAGCGGCTAACTCTTACTCAATGTTTCAGGAGAAACCATGCTGAAATCTTCATCATCACCAGTGGGATTGATGTAGTGATCCAGGAAGAAGTTGCTGATAAATCTCTGAACCATCAGCAATTCACCAGCCGGGAGCGGTTAAGGGGTCCTCGGTTTTAGGATGAGCTGCAGTATTTTTAAGATCAGAATGTGCCATATGAGTGGAGTAGAAGATATTAATTAAGATAGACTTACTGGTACTAATTCACAAGGATCATCACAACTATCAGCATATTTGCAAATGGAGATCATGTGTCTGCAAACATAGTATCCACAAAGGTTGGTCCCTGCTTCTTGCTGAGGACGCTGAACTTTTTTGTACAAAATTAGTCATGTATTTGTCCTGTTAGGAACAACCTAACCAGTGTTAGATGTATTATTTTTTCTTTGGAAAAAATAGAAAGAGGTTTATTTAGAAGCTTGAACATTTGACTAGCTTAAGTAAAGGTATTTGCAGACTGTTGGATAAATTTTCCAAAAATAATGGATTTCGGCGTGTTACCGGAGAAACGATCTCGTGCTGCAGAGGTTGTTTCCTCTTGAACAGGTTCCCTGTTTTAGTTTCCCACAATGCGAGCACACTGCAAATGATGATGAATTTTGACAACATCAATTCTTGAACCAGATATGAATGCAAATTAATTTCAACATCATATAATTGAATACCTATCCAAGAATTGTTGAAGATGCGTCAGATCCTGAGCGTTTGTTGACTCTATGAGAGAATCGATGTAGTAAACTGTGTTCTTGTTTGGAACAATGAATACCAATATGCAGTGATTGCTACATATTAAGAAAACCATGAACTTACAAATGATGTCGAAATCTGAAAGACAATCAGTGTATGCGTGGTTGTTTACTTGACCTACCCTTCATGATATGTCCAGAGAAATGATTCTGCATGGGACGTGTTTTCGAAGATATGGACGACCGTGTTAACGGCCCAGTCCCGTCGGTCCTTTTCATGTAATGATGTGCCATTTTCTAATGCAGGATCTATGAAATACACACTCTCACTTTGTCTTCTCTGCGCGTTCAATCCCCTGAGAGGAATAAAATGCAGTTAGCTGTTTATCATTTACATCCTTGTATGGAGAAGTTGATCAGAGTTTGTTAAGTACTTACAAAATCACGCATCTAACAAGAGTGGCATCGAGCACGTTGAAGTTGAAGAAGAGATGTAAGTCCTCGAAACTCACAATGATGGAACTAGCATCGTGTCGGAAATGATCTCTGTTGTAGTGGACTAGCAAATGGTGATGACCTTCTGACATTTGATCCATGCAATATTCATGTAACTCACGGCAACTGGAGCTGCACTCATCAAAGCATTCACCAACAAGAAATGGCTGACCATGGACGTAATTGCATGCTTCAAGTACATCTGCTTTTCTTTTAGCAAGCAACAATTGTACTTCTTCATCATCCATGGCGTCAGAAATAATATTACTCCCCGATTCGAACAAGCTGCTGTTAATTTGGTTCTGGGCGATGAGTGCTTTAAGTAAGAGGCAATCATTCTATTTCCTCTTCACTTTCCCGCTGCGCTTCCTCATGGTCGTGGGTGTAGCCTTTTTGGCCACTTCCTTCTTGGTACTTGAAGCATTTCTGGCAGAACTCTAGTTGCCTGCACGGTAGACTGCCGAGCAGACGGTGAAGCTTGGACGGACTTCTTAGCAGACTATTTATCTATGCCCGACCGCTGAGCTGGCGGTACTGCAGTGACGGACTGCTCGGCTGTAGGAGTAGAGGCATCGGACTGCTGACCATGCGCTGAAGCTATGTCGGGTTTTTGCGCAGGTGGTGCCAACTTGTCAGTGTGCTGAGGAGGCCGTGCCAATGCGTTGGTTTGCTGAGCAGGAAGTGCTGACACATTGGTATGCTGATCACGTGCCTGCGGACTGACAGACTGATGAGTAGTCGGTTCTGGACCTACAGACTGCTTAGCAGTCTGTTCCACCAGGTTGGTCTGCTGAGCATGTGCTGCAGCTGGGTCTCCCCCCGCTGCTTCAGCGGCCGGCATCTGAACCGGTGGTGCGTCATCAGTAGTTGTAGGCCTTGCCGCTGGCTGCTTTGGGAGGGAGGGTGACATGGCCTGTACGCCACAAAGTCGGTCCGGCTGATCACAAGTTGATGCATCATCCCGCGAGAGCTGCTTTGGCAAGGAGAGCGTCACCGGTTGAGGGGCGACAATGGTTGCTCTTGGCGGGGCTTCAATCTCATCGATGAACTCTATTTCCTTTCATGGCCACTGGATGTGATGTAACAGTTTTTCTCCCAAGGTCCTTTGCTCATCGAAGTCTCCTAGGACATTCTTCAGGGCAAATTCATTGAATCCAGGCTTTACTTCAGTCACGTAGCACTTCACATAGCCCGGCTTCAATGGCACATTGTCCAAGAAGAGTCCATCTTCCAAGAAGGGTGGGCAAACCTAGGTTGTTGCACATTTTAATGTACCTTCATAATGTGTAAGCACGCCCTTCAGTCTATCTTTCATACCAGATAGATCAGATATAGCATCATCACGAGCAGCTGCAGTCTCAGTGTCGCTGGGGTCAGCTGATGCACAGCTACTCTTGTGCAATGTTGTCGCACAATAAGCATCATCATCCATGCCCGCCTCCCCTCCCATTTGTTGGCTATCTGTCAGTGTTAGAGTCTTCTGCATCATCATCATTGAATCCTCGACATCCTTTCGAACAACCGGATAAATCTCCTTCTTCAACTTTTCAAACAATGCATTCTGCTTCATTTCATTCCTCGCTTTTTTCATGCTGAGCCTCTCTTCTTTGCTGAGTGTGAAAGACCTCTTGTGCGGGACATTAACGCCTGTCCCCCTTGCACGGCCAGGGGGCTCTTTTGTGTCCAGAGCAATGGACAGAATGTCACATGGCCCTGAGTTCCTGTAGAGCCTTCCAGGGATCTTGGAAGCCTCTACCATCACTTCATATAGTTTGGCTTCACGTGCGTTTTCAAAGTAATAAGTTCCATCATCACGCCTCTTTGCACGCGCCCGCAAGTAGTCTCTGGCGCGTTCGCCCTTGATTTCACTAAAGGCCGGACTCCCACCCGCCGCTACTGCTTCTTTGTCCTCCTGTTCCCATATCAGTTTCATGCCGTAGTATCCTGCCACACCCATACGGTGGGGGTGTATGTTCTTCTTCTGAAGTTCTGATTGCTTGAAACTCTTCGCAGCAGACTCTAGAGTTTCCCTGACCCTTTTGAATTCTGCCCAGTTTGCCTTTGTAATTTGGGGGTATGCGGGGATTGGGTCCTTGCCTTCACTCAAGTAGTTCTTGTACAACACGTGCTTCCAGTTTCTCCAAGCATCCCTAGCCTTCTTCAGTGCAGCGTGTTCCACCTGCATTCTCCACTGCTATGGAACGTTGAAGTGATCCATGATCTCTCGGACTATCCTTCACCGTGTTTCTGTGTCAGCCTTTCGAAACCCCGGCAGATTAATGTTGAGCCTTGCCCTGCCAACAAATCCACACACACCCCTGAACCTCATGCATGCTTTATCTGGTTTAGTTGGAGCCCAGGACTTTAAATCAATCTCAGTTACTTCATATACACCTTTAGGCTGGTGTGTGGGCTTCCTTGGAGCGTTCCTCCGTGTCCTGACCGGAAGGGTATTTGCTGCAGCTCTATCCTGTTCAAGACTACTTGATCCCTCACAATTTGCTGAAGACCTAGGGTTGTCCGAATCAGATGAAGATACATGGCCTGAATGAGTGCTGTCGCTGCTACTCGGCATCTACAGAGAATACATGCAAAACTCAGGAAAGGAGGATAAACATAAAACTAACAACTTGGTATCAAGCTTTCTAAACATGCTATGCAATAATTTAGAAAATGTACGACTAATTTGTTAAGTTTGTGTGACTCGGGCGCCCGTGATCTGTAAATAGGCAGTAACTTATTGGAACAAATATAGCTTATATGTAGTAAGAAAGTTAGATAATGAACATATATACGCTCTCCATTATTTTATAGCCAATTTGGGAACATATGGAACGAAATTGGAAGAGGGATTGCGAGGAAATATGCCTCACCGCGATGGAGAGCAGTAACTAACAGGCTTCTTAATGCAAACCCGGCCAGACCACAGGAGAGGCGAGGGTTACTGCACCGATATGCTCGAGGGTGGCTGGCGAGCAAATGAAGATGGCAAGGCGCGGGCCGCTGCGTGTTGGGAATGGCAGTGGAGGTAGGCTTGACGCCGAAGAGCGGGCACACGACCGGGGTGAGCACGGCATCGTCGGAGAGGGTTCTGCTGTGGATCTGGGGGAGGGAGGAGATGGCGAAGGAGATTGGGTGGACAAGTTGAGTGAAACACGGGCGAACGGTGGGGGGGGGGGTGTTGGCGGCCTAGGTGAAAAGGGTGAAAAATAACTCCGGTCGCTGTGCGCGCGGAAAGGCCTATGCAAACGGTTGCCTCTAAGCGCTCGTGTGCACAAACAGAATAATTTCGTTTGAAATGAAGACGTACTAATTTTGAAATGAAGACTTGAGTTCATCGTTTCTCATCTAATTTTTTTGCACGTAAACCAATCACAATTTTACCACGGGTTTGATTTGCTGGCGCATTTCAGGTCTCGTGTGCTATATGTAAGACATTTTTTGTCATTTACCGTGCATGTTTGCATATAAATCAATTCCTAGCCGGAATGCATTTGCGGTCGAAAGGGATGAGGATTGCTGTTCGATTTGGGAGCATCCAACGATGCAGACGTACGATCCGTGGGGTTTGGGTTCTGGCCAATCAGAACGCATGACTCAGATAGCACGCGCAGCGAGGGGGGGCATCGGCCACGGTAAGGTAGGCACACGGCTTTCGTGTGTGAACCGTGTGCTATTTGAAAACATTTTATGGGAGGGGCTATTTGAAAACATGTACATGTGTTGTCGAAAGGGATGAGGATCGCCGTTCGATCAAGGAGAATCCAACGGTGCAGACGTACGATCCGTGGGGTTTGGGTTATGGCCAATCAGAACGCACGACTCAGATCACGCGCATGGCAGAGGGGTGGGGGGTTCATCGGCCACAGTTTAGTGGACACACGGCTTTCGTGAGTGAACCGTGTGCTCTTTGAAAACATTTACATTACCTAACATCATATTTTTGTTCGAATGAAAACATGAGTTCATCGTTTCGCCTCCAATTTTTTTCCACGGTAAGAAATCATGAGTATAGTGGAGTGTCATATACTAGTATCATGAATATACAATACATATGATACTACGTTTAATTAATTATAGCGCATAGTATAATACATAGAGTATATAGTATATCATATATATAGATTATATTTATTGCCATGCATGACACAAATTAGCATGGCATTTAACATGATACGGTATCTACCTACTATATGTTACTCTAACCCTCTTTATATATATATTTAGTTCTTTGCCACATCAGCATATATACTTGCTATTTCTGAGTGCATGACATCGTCGGCTATGATACCACCACTATGGCCAGCCTTATATAGGGAGTATCATATAGTACTATATATATATATATATATAGTATCATGCATATGATAC
Source organism: Aegilops umbellulata (assembly GCA_032464435.1). NCBI lineage: Eukaryota > Viridiplantae > Streptophyta > Magnoliopsida > Poales > Poaceae > Aegilops > Aegilops umbellulata. The sequence continues at coordinate 342,269,383 of CP136056.1, read as the reverse complement.
CAGTGTACGATACTACATATGTACCTTCATAGTGCATATATAGTATCATAGAGTAGTACTAGCTCCCTCTGTAAACTAATATATATATATATATATATATATATATATATATATATATATATATATATATATATATAAAAGAGCATTTAGATTACTAAATAGTGACCTAAACGCTCTTATATTAGTTTATGGAGGAAGTATATATCATAGATGACCGTATTTATGGCCATGCATGACACAAAGTAGTATATCATCATCCAGAAAGTCTAGTTGGCATGCATGATACCGCTTATGATAATACCATTACAACCAGCCTAGCTAAACCGGAAAGGAGGGAGTATGAGACTAGCTAACCACAATGGAGAGTAGTACACTGGTAACATACACATATCCCTAGACTATATATGTTACTACCTTCATAGTGGGTAGTAACATAAGTGTAGTGTCATGCAAAGCTTCATTTCTTAGGTTACAGACTCATATTGCATTAGGACATATGTGTGATGCTACAATAACTATCTAAGTTACTAAAACTATCTCTCTCCTCATTAACTTATTGCCTCATAAGCAAGTTTGCTAAGTTGGAGTCGGTGTTACTGATGAAGTTACTCCCAGTGTGGCTAGTCTAATACTAGCTAGTCGTCTATGATATACTAGCTACCTCACTAAGAGCATGCCGGTTAATAATACAACCAAGGGTCGGCTATAAAAAGTTGACATGTCATATACAACCAACCTCTTAGTGGGTATGTACAATAATAAGTTTTATATATGTACTAGTTTATCAATAGTTGGCCCACCTTACATCCTCACAAAGTGTCTTGGGTCTCCTGTTGCAGCTGGTTGTACTAACCAAGAGCCCGCTTCTCTTCTCTTTCCTCGAACTAATAAGCATATATATATATATATATATTATTCTATTCCTTATAGCCAGACTACCCACAATGGGAGTAACATAGGTAGTAACATCACACATATCTAGATAAAATAGATGATGTGGCAAGCAATAAATGAAGAAATGGAGGAAAGTGGATATGTGTGATGTTACTACCTATGTTACTCCCACTGTGGGTATTGTCTGACTATAGTATGAGACTACCCACAATGGGAGTAACATAGGTAGTAACATCACACATATCTAGATAAAGTAGATGATGTGGCAAGCAATAAATGAAGAAAGAGAGGAAAGTAGTAACATAGCTAGTTACTAGTAGTATGAGTAACATCACATGTACATATCAAGGCAAGATGTGTCTATAGCCTAATAAATGAAGTTGCATGTTACCACACATATATGTTACTCCCCACTATAAAGGTAGTAACATAGACTAGTGTAACACATGGGCATGTTACTAGTCTATGTTACTACGCATTGTGGCTAGTCTGAGTAACATCACACATCTCAAGGCAAGATGAGTCTATAGCCTAATAAATGAAGTGTTGCATGTTACTACACATATGTTACTCCCCACTATAGAGGTAGTAACATAGAATAGTAACATTCTATGTTACTACCCATTGTGGCTAGTCTTATGTCACTCTATTGTGTACTTACTTGCTCTAATAATGCACAGTATCATAGAGTAGCTAGTATCATATGTAGTACTTTATTTATATTGTCATGCATGACACATATATAGTAGAATAACATTTATTATGATACGGTTTTATGATATGATACTTAACCCTCTCTTTCTTCATTTAATTAATTCTATGACAACTCATCAAAATTGCCTAGTTGGCATGCATGATATATACTAGCTATGATACCCCCTTACTATCAGCCTAGCAAAGGTGTACAGATCATTTGTGCGTCACTTTGTGAGTTTCATCTATTTTTTCAAGAAGCGGAGAGAAGTTTCAAACATTTCAGCCGCGAGGTGCGGCCACTGGCGTAGGCCTAGTTGGTATTTTAATTACAGAAAATTTAGATGGAGTTCGGACATCATCAAAATTGATGTGTGCCTGTGGCGTGCTCTCACGACCCCGTGGAAAAAAATTGGTAAAGTTTGGCACAAGTTTTGATGACCGCTGCTTCCAAACCGGAGCATCTCACATGAAGGATCATGGTTTTCCAAAAGGAGACGTGTCAATTCAAACTCATGTGGCCGGTGACTTCATCGTTTGGCCTCATAAAAATTTCCATGGTACGCAATCACCATTATACCACGGGTTTGATTTTCTGGCGCATTTCAGGTATCGTTAGCTATATTTAAGACATTTTTTGATATTAGTGTGCATTTGTGCATAAAAATAAAATTATAACCGGAACTGCATGTGTTGTCGAAAGGGATGCAGATCGCCGTTCGATCTGGGAGCATCCAACGGTGCAGACGTACGACCCGTGGGGTTTGGGTTCTGGCCAATCAGAAAGCACGACTCAGATCGTGGGCGGGGTGGTGGCGGGGTTTGGTCGGCACACGACTTTCATCAACGAACTGTGTGCTATTCGCAAACCAGATTGCATATTTTTGTTCACACATACTGTAGTGAGATCGAGTGAGTGTGCTACCTCTATGATATAATAATAATAATAATAATAATAATAATAATAATAATAATAATAATAATAATAATAATAATAATAATAATAATAATAATAAGAAAAACAGTTCATATTCATTGCCCGAGCTGACATCATATCAAGGTCAACATATTAACAGTTCTTACATCAACAGAAAACTAGGCATAACTCACAAATTCAGTACACACGACAGTTCTAAATTGAACGAATTAAGTTGTAGGGTAGGCATAAAGACTAGTCTTATAGCTTAATTCCCATGTACATGGGGGAACTGGGGTCATTAAGTTGACCCCGAATGAACTTGGGTTTTTTGATGATTTTATGCTTCTTCTCTATTGCACTGGTGCGTGATCCCTTGGCTGGCAACTCATCAAATTCATCATACTCGTCCTGATCGGCAACATCGTCGACACCCAGTACCCTTCTCCTCCCATGCATCGGTAAATGGCCGTTCTTATGCAAGGGGTCTTCCACAAAGAAAATCTGGGTAGCATCGCTGGCAAGAATGAACGGGTCCGCGTGATATGCCATCGTTGTCCTGTTAACACAGGTCTTCATGTACTCATCGATCCTTACCTAACCAAGAGGGATCCATGCGCACCTGAATAATGCCACCTTAACTTTCACATAGTCAATCTCCCAAATCTCTTTGATGGTTCCATAGTATACCCTTCTATCGGCTTCATTTACAGTCATGCATTCTATTCGAACAGAGCTGTTCTGATACGAGGTCTTCTTATCACGTTCCTTAGCGTAGAACATGTATGCATTTATGTCATATGCTTGATACGTCAACACCGTAGGTGATGGCTTTTGTGCCAACCACGTACCAATGTCATCGATGGATCCTTGTGCCAAACGATTCTTCAGCAATTCGACGTAGTTCTTAGTGTGCTCCTTCATCTCCACCTCTGATGAAGGCACCATTGGTAAGAATCTTTGGCGTATCTCCGCCAAGTGTTCTTCAGCATAAGCAATGAGAACTGGGCTGTTAAGCAGTACCGTCAAATGGGCTTTCTCTGCCAATTCTCCGGGTGCAACCATTTGCATGCCAACAAGGACTGGCTTACCTTTCAGCCCTCCCTCGTGGCGAGAGAGGGGCAAACCTATAGGTCTTTGTTTCATGTATTCGGTGCAAAACTCAACCACCTCCTCCACGGTATAACCTTGTAGGATGCTTGCCTCTGGATGGTTTCGGTTCCGACAAAAGCTTTTCAGGATTCCCATGAACCGCTCGAAGGAATACATGTTACGAAGAAACACAGGACCACAATACTTTATCTCATCGACAAGGTGCACAGTGAGATGGACCATGATATCAAAGAATGACGGTGGGAAAAACATCTCTAGGTTGGACAATATTCTTGCAATATCATCTTGCATATGATCCAACTCTTCAGGATCTACAACTTTCTGCCATAGTTGGTTGAAGAAAGCACAGAGGTCAATGAGTGCGTTTCTTATATCTTTGTCCATCAGATTCTTGATGGCCACCGGGAGTATTTGTGTCAACATTATGTGGCAATCATGTGACTTCATGTGTCCCAACTTCATTTTACCTGAGCTCACATCCACGAGACTTCTGATGTTTGCGGAGTAGGAAGAGGGTGTCTTAACTGATAGCAAATAGGTGAAGAACTATGTTGCTTCTTTTGTACTGAAATTGTAACTCTGGCGAGCTTTGATGAATTTGTCATCATCTTCTGCTTCACTCTTGTGTTGTGATTGATCAGCAAGCATATCGAGCCATGAACCATCACCATCCTTTCTTTTACCTTTAATCTTGAGCAGAGTACCAAGGATGCTTTCACATATGTTCTTCTCTATGTGCATGACATCGATGCAGTGACGTACACATAGAATCTCCCAGTAAGGTAATTTCCAAAACACCGATTTCTTCTTAAACACTTGATCCTTGGGTGTTAGTTTCACCGTCAAAGGGTGGATCTTGCCAAGCACAACATTAATTTTTTTAGCCATGTTGTGGACCACCACCCCTTCATAGGGTCTTGGGGCTGCAGCTGCCTCTGTCGTACCATCAAATTCAGCTTTCATCTTTCAGTATGGGTGATTTTTCTGGAAGAACCTACGATGACGCAAATACACTATTTTGTGCGAGCTGGGAAGTCTTTTGCTAGCTGTCCTATCCATGCATGTGACACACCCTACTTCTCCCCTTGTTTTCTGCCCTGATATGTTGCCTAATGCTGGCATATCTTGAGTGGTGTGCACCAGCATGGTATGTTGATCGAAAATCTCCTTTCTATAAGCATCATAACATTTTACAGCAGGCGCATCTATCCACACTGTCAGCGGTTCTTCTACCAATAGCTGAAAGTAAATGTCGATGTCATTTCTAGGTTGCTTTGGGCCTTGGATAATCATTGACATCATAATGTATTTTTTTCTTCATACACAACCAAGGAGCTAGGTTATATATGCACAGAAGCACCGACCACGTGTTGTGATTGGTGCTCATATCGCCAAAAGGATTCATCCCATCAGTACACTCCCCGAGCCTTATACTTCTAGGATCCTTGGCAAAATTTTCAAAAAACTTGTCGATTAATTCCCACTGAGCCCCATCTTTCGGGTGCCTCATATACTTATCCGCAGTTCGCTCATCATGATGCCACTGCAACCTCTTTGCCTCTCTAGGGTTTGCAAACAAACGCCTCAACCTTGGAAATAAAGGCAAAGTACCAAACAACCTTGAACGAGACTCCTGTCTTGATCTCGTCGTCCAATTTGTACTTGTCCTTTGCTCTCCTGCGCTTGTATCGTGCATGCTTGCATGTGGGACATGCACGATAATCTTTGTACTCACCACGGTACAATATACAATCATTCACACAAGAGTGTATCTTCTGTACTTCAAGTTCCAATGGGCAAACAATTTTCGTCGCTTCATTCGTGCTTCTGGGGAGCACATTATCTTCCGGAAGAATATCTTTGAAAATACCTAAGATCTCTGTGAAGCCATTGTTTGATAGACCATTTGTTGCTTTAAATGTGAGAAGCGCCAGGGTGGCACTCAACCTGGAATATTTCTTTTTGCAAACTGGATACAATTCTTTCTTGGAGTCCGCATCAATGGTTGGCAGATCCTTATACCCAATCATATCCTTTTCTGGGCCCTCGAAATCTGCAATCATAGCAGCAAAATCTGGCATATCAAGATCGTCGTCATCTTCATGGACGTCTCGGTTGTCCAGTGGGCGTTTCGGCTTTCCGGTGTTCCATTGGTAGCTTGACGCCTCTGCCCCGATGTTAGATTCAACATCCATGTGACACTGATCGGGGTTTGGCATCTCGCTGCCCTGGGTATCTTCATCCATGACCTCCTCTTCACCGTGTATGGTCCAACGTGTATATCCATCCATGAATCCCCTAGAGACTAAGTGCATCTGGACATCTGCAACTTCATGTGACTCTGTATTGGCACAATCAGTACATGAACACAGGATGTAATCCGCATCACCAATTCTCCTCTTTGTACTTTCATCCAAATTCATGAACTCTGTCACGCCACTGATAAAATCTGCGGTTTTCCGATTCTTCATCCATCGAGATCATTCCATCTGCAGCACACGAATGGTAACTAAAAATAAAACAACAACATTAATACACGGATTAACTGCTGCCCAAAGATGCGTGCATAAATCACAAGGTTTATTTTAATAATTACTGAGGGCGCTCCATGTTGTTATCCAGACGTGCTGTGACAAAAATTAATGGCCAGTCAATTTACACGCAGAGTACTAGTACAACACTACACTTAGGAATTGAATACCTAAATTTAGCCACTCACGAAAAGAATACCTTAATTAATTTGCCGCGCGGCGACCTCCACCCAGCAGACAGATAAGCGCGATGCGACGACACACCGAGACAGCAGGGTCGAGGAGCAAAGCTTAGTGCGGCTGTCGCCTGAAGTTCAACCCCCACTATCCCACCATCGACCGCGATGGATGTGCTCGAATCACGCCGCCGCCGACCTCGATGGTTGAGCTCCTCCTATCTCCCGCCGTAGAACAAGGATTGACCTCCTATGACGCCGCCACCACCCACCGACCGAGGATTGACCTCTTCTTCGGTAGCCGCTGCCTAGGTCGCCGCCTCCTTCTCTATATGCAGAGCGGCTGTTTTTTTTACGGATATCCGCGGAGCGGCTGTTTACACGGTATCTCACCGTAACTCAATTATATGGACAGGGTAGTACATCACATACGGTTATGTAACGGAAACCGTGTCTAATCTACGTTGTCTTCTCACACGGTTTGGTGCGGAAATCGTGTGTGATGTTGTAATACCTAACACAAACGACATGTACAAACAGTGTGCCGTATACAACATATATATAGTGCCATTAGTAGTTCCCGACCGTTGTAATATCTCCACAGTTTCCCCATTTCCCCCAAATCCCTACATAGCTTCCAAATTCGCTCGCTTGGCGCTGACATTGGGGGAATGCAGACGAGTGGTGCTGATGGTTTCGACGTGGCTGCTCCTGCTCGTATCGCCGCCACGATGGCGGTCGCTGCGGAGCACTTGCCTAAGGTCATCAGAAGGTAGGTGTACTACGGACCCGGATCGTCCTGTCATGTTCCAATCTATCCCGATCTTTTTTACCATGTCCAAAGTATGTCTCCTTGCTGAATCCGTCCTGAATGACCCCCCACCCCCTAGGAAAGCGATCTGCCGCCGGATCCGGAGCTTGACTCCAGACTCCCGCAACACGAGTTCGACTCTGAGTTTTGCGCCACCGAGAAGTACCAAAAGATGAGTTGTGTGCACGGGCACACTCCCGCTCGACGTGTATGCACGGAGGGATTCGACATTGGCAGGCAGTTTCTCAGTTGCCCCTTAGAGTTTAGTGCTAATTAAGTTCATCATTTTACTTCAGTTAATGCCACCGCTCATCCAGAATACTATTTAACATTGGCAGGGATATGAGGCTTGTGCCTTTGTTAACTGGCTGGATGAAGAATGGCATGGCAGGGCTCGAAGTGTTATCACCAAGCTCGCAGATGATAATGTAAAGCTGAAGAAGAAACTGGTTGATCTAGAATGTACAATCAGTACGATGAAGCAAGAAAGAATCAATCACAGGCAACAGATGAAAGCAAGAGACAAGAAGGAACTAGCATGTGTAGTTGTGGTTGTCGCATTAGCCATGTTCTATGCGCTGTTTGCATTGATGATTAGGGGTTTTGTTTGACAGTATTGCAAAAGCATATCTAGATGTGCTCTAAGTAATGCACATCTAGGTCCTATATATGCCATTGATGTTACGCGGAGATTCGTGCATGTATTTTTCTTTGTCTTTTTTCTTTTCCTTTCTAGTTTGACTATTGCTGGCTTTATCAATAAGAAGAGCTCAATGTATTGCTTGCCAACTTCCCTACTCCGTTCATACCAGTACCGGTGCATAATCCCAAAACTTGTTCCTCGTTTTTGTCCTAAAAAAGGAAACTAGCCAAATAGCCAATAGGAGTCCTGTGCAACCCCGGGAATTTGGAGCGACTGGGTATAAATAATTACGGTTGATTATATCAGCGGTTAGATAATACGTCAACCCCCGCTTCAATCCCCGCTTCAATTGGCACTTCCTCTTCTCTGCATACCCCGCTTAAGTGTCCACCATGTTCATCGTCCCCAGCAGGCCGCACTACACACTGGCACATACTCTGCAGCCATGTCGAGCGATAGCGAGGACGACCGTTTGGCCAGCAGTCTGGCGCCCGATGGTAGGTCAACATCGGAATCATCTCGCTCGTCTTCCATGAGTCTGGCGTCGAGCCCATACCTCAATTATATCTGGTTCATGGAAGGGATGCTGCCTCCGGAGTCGTCAGACGACAACCAGATGGATGAGGAGCCGTCGGAGGACAAAGAAGAGGACGATGATGATGATGAGGAGGAATGGTCGAACGAGGAGGAGGACGACGACGACAGCAACGCCGATGACGACGGCGGCAACGATGAAAAGCCAACGATCAGCGGCAAGAAGCGTCCTCGCCAAGAAGATGTCACAGGGCCATCCAAGAAGAACAACAACAAGAAGAAGAAGGGCTAAATTAAGCAGATTGTATATATATCTCTGTTTATCCTGTCAATCTCATCGCAGACAGTTAGTAATATGTATTCGACAGAGATCTTCTACATTATCGCCAACAGGTTGGTTTGTTGAACTGTGTGCCCGGACGAGCACCGTATGGGCTGTCTATAATGATCGCACACAATTCTGATTACCGACCTGTTTGCCGGGTATCACACACATCTTGTTACGCCAATCGTTTCTGTTCACCTCACTCATCGCAAACGGTTCATCACAGTGAACTGTATGCCGTATATCGCACACACCTTGATCTGGCTGCCCGTTCATGTTGTTCTATCTCATTGCAAACAGTTTGTACAGATCAATCGTATGCCCTTCATCGCACGCGCAACTAAAACCTGAACCGTGTTTGATGCATCCGTCATCGCAAAAGGCGCTTCATAGTAACAAGTGACAATAAATTTCAGCACACTATATAAATGTTTCCTTACCAAATTCCACTTACCAAAGGCGCTTCACTCCCCGGCAACGACGCCAGAAAATAGCCTTGATGACCCACAAGTATAGGGGATCAATTGTAGCTCTTTTTGATAAGTAAGAGTGTCGAACCCAACGAGGAGCAGAAAGAAATGACAAGTAGTTTTCAGTAAGGTAATGTCTGCAAGTGCTGAAATTGTAAGTAGCGGAGTAGTTTGATAGCAAGATAGTTTGTAATGAGCAAGTAACGATAATAGTAACAAGTATGCAGCAAGGTAGCCCAATCCTTTTGAGGCAAAGGACATGCCATAACGGTCTCTTATGATAAGCAAAGTGTTCTTGAGGGTACACGGGAATTTCATCTAGTCACTTTCATCATGTTGGTTTAATTCGTGTTCGCTACTTTGATAATTTGATATGTGGGTGGACCGGTTCTTAGGTGTTGTTCTTACTTGAACAAAACTCCTACTTATGATTAACCCTCCCGCAAGCATCTGCAACTACGAGAAAAGTATTAAGAATAAATGCTAACCATAACATTAAACTCTTGGGTCCAATCGGTCCCTAACGGAATAGCGCATAAACTGGGGTTTAAGCTTCTATCACTCTCGCAACCCATCATCTATTTGCTAACCCACAATGCACTCCCTTAGGCCTAAATATGGTGAAGTGTCATGTAGTCGACATTCACATGACACCACAAAGGGAATCACAACATACATACTATCAAAATATCAAACACATATCAAATTCACATGATTACTTGCAACATGATTTATCACGTGACCTCAAGAACAAAAATAACTACTCACAAATAATAATCATGCTCATGATTAGAGGAGTATTAAATAGCATCATGGATCTGAACATATAACCTTCCACCAAATAAACCATATAGTAATCAACTACAAGATGTAATCAACACTACTAGTCACCCACTAGCACTAATCTATAGTTCCGGTAACAAGATTGAATACAAGAGATGAACTAAGGTTTGAGATGAGATGGTGATGTTGAAGATGTTGATGGAGATTGCCCTCCCCAAGATGGGAGAGTTGTTGGTGATGATGATGACTATGATTTCCCCCTCCAGGAGGGAAGTTCCCCCGGCGGAATCGCTCCGCCGGAGGGCAATAGTGCTCCTGCCCAAGTTTCGCCTCGAGACGGTGGCGCTACGTCCCTAAAGTCTTATCCCTATTTTTTCTAGGTAAAAATGACTTATATACCAGAAGATCGGCACCGGAGGTGGGCCGAGGAGGGTACAACCCACCAGGGTGCGCCTGGGCTCCCTGGTGCGCCCAGGTGGGTTGTGCCCACCTGGTGGCCCCCCTCTGATAGTTATTTTCTCCAATAATTCTTATATATTCCATAAAAAATCTCCGTAAAGTTTCAGCTTGTTTGGAGTTGTGCAGAATAGGTGGCCTGACGTAGCTTTTTCTGGTCCAGATTTCCAGCTGCCGGAATTCTCCCTCTTGGTGTGTACCTTATAAATTATGAGAGAAAAGGCATTAGAATTACTCCAAAAAGCTTTATTATGGATAAAAACATTAGAAATAAAAGTAAGAAAACATGATGCAAAATGGACGTATCAGTAAACATAATGTAAAATGGATGTATCAATGCTCATATTGGCTCCTACATATTCTACGAAGATCTTTATCGGCCGAACCGTTATACAACATACGTAATTCCCTTTATCCATCGGTATGTTACTTGCCCGAGATTCGATCGTCTGTATCTTCATTCCTAGTTCAATCTCGTTACCGGCAAGTCTCTTTACTTGTTTCGTAATACATCATCTCGTGACTAACTCCTTAGTCGTTTGCTTGCCAACTTATGATGTGTATTACTGAGAGGGCCCAGAGATACCTCTCTGATACTCGGAGTGACAAATCCTAATCTTGATCTATGCCAACTCAACAGACACCTTCGGAGATACCTGTAGAGCATCTTTATAATCACCCAGTTACGTTGTGATGTTTGATAGCACACAAGGTATTCCTCCGGTATCCAGGAGTTGCATAATCTCATAGTCGAAGGAATATGTAGTTGACATGAAGAAAGCAATAGCAACAAACTGAACGATCATTATGCTAAGCTAACGGATGGGTCTTGTCCATCACATCATTCCCCTAATGATGTGATCCCATTATCTAATGACAACTCATGTCCATGGTTAGGAAACATTAACCATCTTTGATCAACGAGCTAATCTTGTAGAGGCTTACTAGGGACACTATGTTTGTGTATGTATTCACACATGTATTAAGGTTTCCGATCAATACAATTCTAGCATGAATAATAAACCTTTATCATTAATAAGGAAATATAAAATAACAACTTTATTATTGCCTCTAGGGCATATATCCTTCATTCTCCCACTTGCACTAGAGTCAATAATCTAGTTCACATCGTCATGTGATTAACACACATAGTTCGCATCGTCATGTGACCAATACCCAAAGAGTTTACTAGAGTCAATCATCTAGTTCACATCGCTATGTGATTAACACCCAAAGAGTACTAAGGTGTGATCATGTTTTACTTGTGAGAGAGGTTTAGTCAACGGGTCTACCACATTCAGATCCGTATGTATTTCACAAATTTCTATGTCTACAATGCTCTGCATGGAGCTACTCTAGCTAATTGCTCCCACTTTCAGTATGTATCCAGATTGACTAGGAGTTATCTGAAGCAGTGTCAAAGCTTGCATCGACGTAACTCTTTACGACGAACTCTTTATCACCTCCATAATAGATAAATATTTACTTAGTCCTCTAGGGATAATTTTGACCGTTGTCTAGTGATCTACTCCTAGATCACTATTGTACCTCTTGGCAAACTCATGGCAAGGCACACAATAGGTCTGGTACATAGCATGGCATACTTTATAGAACCTATGGCTGAGGCATAGGGAATGACTTTCATTCTCTCTCTATCTTTTGCCGTGGTTGGGCTTTGAGTCTTACTCAACTTCACACCTTACAATACATGCTAGAACTCCTTCTTTGACCGATCCATTTTGAACTCCTTCAAAATCTTTTCAAGCTATGTACTCATTGAAAATCTTGTCAAGTGTATTGATCTGTCGTTATAGATCTTTATGCCCAATATGTAAGAAGCTTCACCGAGGTCTTTCATTGAAAAATACTTTATTCAAGTATCCTTTTATGCTATCCAGAAATTCTATATCATTTCCTATCAGCAATATGTCATCCACATATAATATAAGAAATGCTATAGAGCTCCCACTCACGTTCTTGTAAATACATGCTTCACCGTAAGTCTGTATTAAACGATATGCTTTGATCACCTCATCAAAGCGTATATTACAACTCCGAGATGCTTGCACCAATCCATAGATGGATTGCTAGAGCTCGCACACTTTGTTAGCACCTTTAGGATTGACAAAACCTTATGATTGCATCATATACAACTCTCCTTTAGGATATCCATTATGGAATGCAGTTTTGACATCCATTTGCCTGATTTCATAATGTGGCAATTGCTAACATGATTTGGATGCACTTAAGCATCGCTACGGGTGAGAAAGTCTCATCGTAGCCAACTCCTTGAGCTTGTCGAAAACCTTTTGCGACAAGTCGAGCTTTGTGGACAGTAACATTACCATCAGCGTTAGTCTTCCTCTTGAAGATCCATTTATTCTCTATGGCTTGCCGATCATCGGGCAAGTCCAGCAAAGTCCACACTTTGTTCTCATACATGGATCCTATCTCAGATTTCATGGCCTCAAGCCTGTCGGATCTGGGCTCATCATAGCTTCTTCATAGTTCGTAGATTCGTCATGGTCTAGTAACATGACTTCCAAGACAGGATTGCCGTGCCACTCTGGTGCGGAACGTGCTCTGTTCAACCTACGAGGTCTAGTAGTAACTTGATCTGAAGTTTCATGATCATCATCATTAGCTTCCTCACTGGTTGGTGTAGGCATCACGGGAACGGATTTCACTGATGTGATACTTTCCAATTCGAGAGAAGGTACAATTACCTTATCAAGTTCTACTTTCCTCCCACTCACTTCTTTCGAGAGAAACTCCTTCTCTAGAAAGGACCCATTCTTAGCAACACAGATTTTGCCTTTGGATCTGTACTTTATTTAGGGTATCCTATGAAGACGCAATTCTCCGATTTAGGTTTGAGCTTATCAGGTTGAAGCCTTTTGACATAAGCATCGCATCCCCAAACTTTAAGAAATGTCAGCTTAGGTTTCTTGCCAAACCACTGTTCATATGGTGTCGTCTCAACGGATTTAGACGGTGCCCTATTTAACGTGAATGCGGCTGTCTCTAATGCATAACCCCATAACGATAGTGGTAAATTGGTAAGAGACATCATAGATCACACCATATGTAAATAAAGTACGGTTACGATGTTCAGACACACCATTACACTGTGGTGTTTGATACGTCTCCAACGTATCTATAATTTTTGATTGTTCCATGTGGTTATATGATCATTCTTGGATGTTTTACAATCATTTTATAGTCATTTTATATCATATTTTGGTACTAACCTATTGACATAGTGCCCAATGCCAGTTGTTGTTTTCTTCATGTTTTTACATCGCAGGAAATCAATACCAAATGGAGTCCAAACATAGCGAAACTTTTTGTGGAGTTTTTTGGACCATAAGACATCTAGTGGGACAAATAAGTACCGAAGAGGGAGCCCGAGGAGAGCACAAGACATCAGGGCGCGCCTGGAGGCCCAGGCGCGCCCTGGTGGGTTGTGCCCACCTCGGTGGCCTCCTGCATCGCCTCTTTGCTCTATAAATACCCCATTATTGCAGAAACCCTAGGGGAGACGACGAAAATCAATTCCAGCCGCCGCAAGTTCTAGAACCACCAGATCCAATCTAGACACCATCACGGAGGGGTTCATCATGCCCATTGGTGCCTCTGCGATGATGCGTGAGTAGTTCTTTGTAGACCTACGGGTCCTTAGTTAGTAGCTAGATGGCTTCATCTCTCTCTTTTGATTCTCAATACAATGGTCTCTTGGAGATCCATATGATGTAACTCCTTTTGCGGTGTGTTGGTTGGGATCCGATGAACTTTGAGTTTATGATCAGATCTATATTTTTATCCATGAAAGTTATTTGAGTCTTCTTTGATCTCTTATATGCATGATTGCTTATAGCCTCGTATTTCTTCTCCGATATTTAGGTTTTGTTCGGCCAACTTGATCTATTTATCTTGCAATGGGAAGAGGTGCTTTGTAATGGGTTCGATCTTACGGTGCTTGATCCCAGTGACAAAAGGGGAACCGACACGTATCCATCATTGCTATTAAGGATAACAAGATGGGGTCTATTTCTACATAAATACATCTTGTCTACATCATGTCATCGTTCTTATTGCATTACTCCGTTTTTCCATGAACTTAATACACTAGATGCATGCTGGATAGAGGTCGATGTGTGGAGTAATATTAGTAGATGCAGGCAGGAGTCGGTCTACTAATATTGGACGTGATGCCTATATAATGATCATTGCCTGGATATCGTCATGATTATTTGAAGTTCTATCAATTGCCGAGCAGTAATTCGTTTACCCACCGTTTGCTATTTTTCTCGAGAGAAGCCACTAGTGAAATCTACGGGCCCCGGGTCTCTTCTTTATTATATTTGCCTTCGCGATCTATTTTTATTTGCTTTTCTTTTTAGATCTATTAAACCAAAAATACAAAAATACCTTGTTGCACTTTATCCTATTTGCGATCCATTTATTCATTCTATTACAACTTCCTCATGTCCATTTGCGAATTTCTGGCGCCGTTGCCCGAAAGGGATTGACAACCCCTTTAACACGTCGGGTTGCGAGCATTTATTATTTGTGTGCAAGTGTTGTTTACGTAGTGTTGCTTGGTTCTCCTACTGGTTTGATAACCTTGGTCTCATCACTGAGGGAAATACCTACCGTTGCTGTTCTGCATCATCCCTTGCTCTTTGGGGAAATACCGACGTAGTTCTAGCACACATCAAAAGGAATTTCTGGCACCGTTGCCGGGGGAGACATCATCAACAACCATCAGGTTCCTAGTCACAAATCTCATCTCCTTGCAATTTACTTTATTTGCCATTTGCCTCTCGTTTTCCTCTCCCCCACTTCACAAAAATTTGTCATCTTATTCGCCCTCTTTTTCGTTTGTCGTTTTCTTGTCAGATCTGTTTTTGTGTGCAATCTTGTTTGCCTTTTTTGTCGTCATGGATAGTTCTTCCTCTATTGCCTGCACTCCCGAGAACGAGGTTCTCAACTTTAAACAAAAGGGAGGGGAGAATTTAAAAGATGCTTGGTATAGGATTTGCAATGCTCATAATAGATCTATCCGTAAGCAATCTACCATTGTTCTTCTTTGCTGTTTTTATGTGGGCATCACCACTTGGTATAGATTCATCCTTGATACGATTACCGGTGGGAATTTCTTGATGTGTCCCTCTATTGATGCTTTTAATGCTATTTAATGCTATGCGAAATCTAGTGGGCTCACCACCTCTTATGATTAATGAAACAACTTTGAATCTTGAGCATGTCATGGAAAGACTAGATGCTATTGAAAAGAAAATGCTTACCAAAGAACATATTGAAAACTTGCATAAAAAGATGCATAATTTTGCAACTAAAATTGGGTCAAAAGCGGGAGAAGTTTTTAAGCCGCTAAAAGAAAAAGGACCATAATACATGAAAGAATCAGAGAAAGCCCGTCTCGGATTGATAAACTGGAAGAAATCTTTAGTAATTTAAGTACGGCTTTTGCTTCCGCTAAACCTACCGAAAAAACTCCCATAAAAATTGGCAAGATTACTCAAGTTACTAAGAACAAGGATGCAACTTCTAGTCATAACAATAAAGAAGATATTAAGATGATTAGTATTCACAGGGACTTTATGGAAGTTATAAGAGATCCTTTGTGCAAAAATGAATTCTTTAAACTTGTTCCTAGGAGCATTGTCATTGAAAAATTGTATGCTAAATCCTTAAAGAATTCTAAGTGTTTGATTGAAGAGTTGGAAAACAAAGATGACAATACGTAGATCCTTGCTTTATGCCTAGCTAAGAGCGTAAAACGATAGCGCTTGTTGGGAGGCAACCCAATGAATAAACTTTATTTTGGCCTTTGTCTTTCCGTTTTTGAGTGTTTGCACAATTATGCTACTGTTATGATTGTGTTTTTGTGTTTTATTTAGTGTTTGTGCCAAGCAAAGCCTTTAGGATTATGTTGGGTGATACTTGATTTGATCTTGCTGAAAAACAAAAACTTTTGTGCTCACGAAAATAATTCTAGTTTTTAACAGAAGCATGATAAAATACCAATTCTTTTTGCAAAAGATTAATATACAATTTTCTCACGTGGTCCTAATTTTTT
The DNA here is from genome assembly GCA_032464435.1 of Aegilops umbellulata. Taxonomy (NCBI): domain Eukaryota; kingdom Viridiplantae; phylum Streptophyta; class Magnoliopsida; order Poales; family Poaceae; genus Aegilops; species Aegilops umbellulata. The sequence goes on along the minus strand of CP136056.1, from coordinate 342,252,935 downwards.
AGAATTTTTTGAGTTACAGAAGTATTCAAAATATCCAGATTGCTACAGACTGTTCTGTTTTCGACAGATTCTATTTTCTTTGCGTTGTGTGCTTGTTTTGATGATTCTATGATTTTATTTGAAGATTTTTTGCCATAGAAAAGTTGGAATACAACAGATATAATGCAAGAATAAAATATGAATGGGTTTGCAACAGTTCTTATAGTAGTGATTTGTTTTCTTATACTAACAGATCTCACGAAGGTTTTGTTGAGTTTTGTGTGATTGAAGTTTTCAAGTTTTGGGTGATGTTACGATGGATGAAGGAATAAAGAGTAAGAAGAGCGTGAGGTTGGGGAGGCCCATGGCATCCCGAGTGGCATCTCCACTTTCTTCTAACGACCATCGGTATTTTACTCGGAACTATTTTTATTCGTCACATACTATGAGTTTTGCCTGGAGCGTCTTGTATGATATGAGTGTTTGCTTGTTTTGCCTTTTGTTTTAAGTCTTGAATCCTTGCTGGACACACCTATTTGAGAGAGCCAAAATTATGCCATGACCTGTTAGAATTGCTCTCTATGCTTCACTTAAATCTTTATGAGCTATGGAATTGCTCTAGTGCTTCACTTATATGTTTTTGAGCATGGTGTGCTTTAGTATTTTTGAAGAAATTTTCTCTTGCTTCACTTAAATTATTTTGAGAGAAAGAAATATTTATGCTCCTGATCTTCACTTATATTCGTTTGAGCTTATCAAAAGCAACACATGAAAATTAGTCCCAAAGTGATAGATATCCAAGGAGGATATAATAAAAACTTTCATGAAGATCATTGGACAAAATAAACTTGATTCCTTGTAATAGTTTTGAGATATCATGATGTGATACGTGAGTCATGTTGATGACTAATTGTGCTTTAGTAAGAATATTGGTGTTAAGGTTTGTGATTTCCCATGCAAGCATGAAAGTCAATAGTTATGCAATGAAATTACATCCTACTTGTGGTGCATTATTCGGCGTTAATTATGCTTAATGCTCGCTTATGAGATTTTTCATTTCTTGGTTGGTCGCTTCTCAATCGTTTGCTAGCCTTCATTTTGCACTAAGTATGATCTCTACTTGTGCATCCAAAATCTTTCAAACCAGTTTTGCCACATGATTCCACCATACCTACCTATATGCGGTATTCTTTTGCTATTCTAAGCAAATTTGTATGTGCCATCTCTAATTTTCAAAATGAATTTCTCTTTTGTGTGCTTGTACCGCTCATGAAATGGTAGGGGGTGGCTAATATATTTCCATGCTAGACATGTTATTCTCATGATGATTGTTTATTCACTTGTCATTGCACAAGAGTAAGGCAAAGGTATTAGGGATGCCCAGTCCCGAAATGAAAAATGAATTTACTTCATGTTGTCAAATAATAAATTCCTTGGAAAGTATTGGTATGGACGGCACCCGCGGATACGGCTAGCAATGGAAAGTGAAAGTATGGTTGAAAAAGGAATAAACTTTAATTTCTGTTTGGGAACCGCCTATGATATATCTAGGTTGGAAACTATTGGGAACTACTCGATCGTTCTTGTTGACAGGAAAAGCATGCCTCCCAAAATCCCTACTTCCCTCAGCGAAGGGCCCTTCTTTTACTTTATGCAATTTTTATTTGAGTCTCCATCTTCTCTTATAAAGCACCAACTAAGGGCACTGTGATCGTACTTGAGCATTGAGTGTAGCTAATATGCGAGTGTGTTTCATGAATGGATCAATGATTGAGCATAATGGGCTAGGGATAACTTATTTTAGCATTTTTGAAAGACATGGTTGCTTGTTGATATGCTTGAGTATTGAAATTATCATGTCAAAACTTGACTATTGCTTTGAACCATATAAAAGTCCAAATGTCCATGCTACAAAGAAAAGAATATGTGATGAACATGTTAGGTAGCATTCCACATCAAAAATTCTGTTTTTATCATTTACCTACTCGAGGACGAGCAGGAATTAAGCTTGGGGATGCTGATACGTCTCCAACGTATCTATAATTTTTTATTGTTCCATGCTGTTATATTATCATTCTTGGATGTTTTACAATCATTTTATAGTCATTTTATATCATTTTTTGGTACTAACCTATTGACATAGTGCCCAGTGCGAGTTGCTATTTTCTGCATGTTTTTTACATTGCAGAAATCAATACCAAATGGAGTCCAAACGCAGCGAAACTTTTTATGGATTTTTTTGGAACAGAAGGCATCTAGTGGGCCAAATAAGTACCGAAGAGGGAGCCCGAGGTGAGCACAAGACACCAGGGCGCGCCCGGGCCCACCTCAGCGGCCTCCCGCACCACCTCTTTGCTCTATAAGTATCCCAATATTCCAGAAACCCTAGGGGAGTCAACGAAAATCAATTCCAGCTGCCGCAAGTTCTGGAACCACCAGATCCAATCTAGACACCATCACGGAGGGGTTCATCATGCCCATTGGTGCCTCTCCGATGATGCGTGAGTAGTTCTTTGTATACCTACGGGTCCATAGTTAGTAGCTAGATGGCTTCCTCTCTCTGTTTTGATTCTCAATGCAATGGTCTCTTGGAGATCCATATGATGTAACTCTTTTTGCGGTGTGTTTGTTGCGATTCGATGAACTTTGAGTTTATGATCAGATCTATCTTTTTATCCATGAAACTTATTTGATTCTTCTTTGATCTCTTATATGCATGATTGCTTATAGCCTCGTATTTCTTCACCAATATTTGGGTTTTGTTTGGCCAACTTGATCTATTTATCTTGCAATGGGAAGAGGTGCTTTGTAATGGGTTCGATCTTACGGTGCTTGATCCCAGTGAAAGAAGGGGAACCAACACGTATATATCGTTGCTATTAAGGATAACAAGATGGTGTCTATTTCTATATAAATAGATCTTGTCTACATCATGTCATCGTTCTTATTGCATTACTCTGTTTTTCCATGAACTTAATACACTAGATGCATGCTGGATAGCGATCGATGTGTGGAGTAATAGTAGTAGATGCAGGCAGGAGTCGGTCTACTAATCTTGGACGTGATGCCTATATAATGATCTTTGCCTAGATATCGTCATGATTATTTGAAGTTCTATCAATTGTCCAACAGTAATTCGTTTACCCATTGTTTTCTGTTTTTCTCGAGAGAAGACACTAGTGAAATCTATGGCCCTGCTACCTCTTGAGCACTGCATCGGATTTCCCCGAAGAGGAGAGGATGATGCAGCAAAGTAGCGTAAGTATTTCCCTCAGTTTTTAAGAACCAAGGACCCGCTTAGCCATGGAGGTACGCCATTAGCGTACCCTCGAAAAAAAAGCCATGGATATAGCACTATATGTGGAATAGAATGGTGGTTGTGGAGAAGACAAAAAGAGGGGAAGATAGTCTCACATCAACTAGGCGTATCAACGGGCTATGGAGATGCCCATCAATAGATATCAATGTGAGTGAGTAGGGATTGCCATGCAACAGATGCACTAGAGCTATAAGTATGTGCAAGCTCAACAAAAGAAACTAAGTGGGTGTGCATCCAACTCGCTTGCTCACGAAGACCTAGGGCAATTTGAGGAAGCCCATCATTGGAATATACAAGCCAAGTTCTATAATGTAAAATTCCCACTAGTATATGAAAGTGACAAAATGAGAGACTCTCTATCATGAGATCATGGTGCTACTTTGATGCACAAGTGAGAAAAGGCCATAAAAGAGAGTGGTTATCTTTGCAAGTCTCTTCGAATTATCAGTTTGGTTTGGCCTACTAGATTGGTTTTTCTTGCCATGGGAGAAGTGCTTAGCTTTGGGTTCAATCTTGCGGTGTCCTTTCCCAGTGACAGAAGGGGCAACAAGGCACGTATTGTATTGTTGCCATCGAGGATAACAAGATGGGTTTTTTATCATATTGCATGAAACTATCCCTCTACATCATGTCATCTTGCTTAAGGCGTTACTCTGTTTTTAACTTAATACTCTAGATGCATGCTGGATAGCGGTCGATGAGTGGAGTAATAGTAGTAGATGCAGGCAGGAGTCGGTCTACTTGTCTCGGACGTGATGCCTATATACATGATCATACCTAGATATTCTCATAACTATGCTCAATTTTGTTAATTGCTCAACAGTAATTTGTTCACCCACCGTAGAATATTTATGCTCTTGAGAGAAGCCACTAGTGAAACCTATGGCCCCCGGGTCTATTCTCATCATATCAATCTCCATCACTTTATTATTGCTGTGCTGTTTTACTTTGCCTTTTACTTTTCACTTTGCATCTCTATATCAAAAATACCAAAAATATTACCTATCATCTCTATCAGATCTCACTCTCTAAGTGACCGTGAAGGGATTGACAACCCCTAATCACGTTGGTTGCGAGGAGCTATTGTTTTTGTGTAGGTACGAGGGACTTGCGTGTAGCCTCCTAATGGATTGATACCCTATTGTTTTTTTATTTGGGCCTTTTCTCTTATTTTTATGGCCTCTTTTTTTTATTTTTTTTATTTTCCATCCGGAGTCTCATCCCGACTTGTGGGGGAATCACAGTCTCCATCATCCTTTCCTCACTTGGGACAATGCTCTAAAAATGATGATCATCACACTTTTATTTTTCTTACAACTCAATACTTAGAAAAATATATGAATCTATATGAATGCCTCCGGCGGTGTACCGAGATATGCAATAAATTAAGAGTGACATGTATGAAAGAATTATGAACGGTGTCTTTGCCACAAATACGATGTCAACTACATGATCATGCTAGCAATATGACAATGATGGAGCGTGCCATAATAAACGGAACGGTGGAAAGTTGCATGGCAATATATCTCAGAATGGCTATGGAAATGCCATGATAGGTAGGTATGGTGGCTGTTTTGAGTAAGGTATATGGTGGGTGTATGATACCGGCAAAAAGTGTGCGGTATTAGAGAGGCTAGCAATGGTGGAAGGATGGGAAAAGTGCATATAATCCATGGACTCAACATTAGTCATAAAGAACTCATATACTTATTGCAAAAATCTATAAGTTATCAAAGCAAAGTATTACGCGCATGCTCCTAGGGGGATAAATTGGTTGGAGAAGACCATCGCTCGTCCCCGACTGCCACTCATAAGGAAGACAATCAATAAATAAATCATGCTCCGACTTCATCACATAACGGTTCACCATACGTGCATGCTACGGGAATCACAAACTTTAACACAAGTATTTCTCAAATTCACAACTAATCAACTAGCATGACTATAATATCACCATCTTCATATCTCAAAGAAACTATTGATCTCTTATGTTTCTTTAAAACAAATCCACCACCGTGCTCTAAAATATCTAAGTGAAGCACACAGAGCAATATTATAACGCTCAAAAGATATAAGTGAAGCACATAGAGCAAAACTATATAGCTCAAAAGATATAAGTGAAGCACATAGAGTATTCTATCAAATTCCAATTCATGTATGGCTCTCTCAAAAGGTGTGTACAACAAGGATGATTGTGGCACTCTAACAAACAAAGACACAAATAGTACAAGACGCTCCAAGCAAAACACATATCATGTGGTGAATAAAAATATAGCTTCAAGTAAAATTACCGATGGAAGTAGACGAAAGAGGGGATGCCTTCCGGGGCATCCCCAAGCTTTGACTTTTTGGTGTCCTTGGATTATCTTGGGGGTGCCATGGGCATACCCAAGCTTAGGCTCTTGCCACTCCTTGTTCCATAATCCATCAAAAGATTTCACCCAAAACTTGAAAACTTCACAACACAAAACTCAATAGAAATCTCGTGAGCTCCGTTAGAGAAAGAAAACAAAAGACCACTTCAAGGTACTGTAATGAAATCATTCTTTATTTATAATGGTGTTAAACCTACTGTATTCCAACTTCTCTATGGATTATAAACTATTTTACTAGCCATAGATTCATCAAAATAAGCAAACCACACATGAGAAACAGAATCTGTCAAAAACAGAACAGTCTGTAGTAATCTGTAACTAACGCAAACTTATGGAACTCCAAAAAATCTATAAAAATAGGAAGACCTGGACAATTTTTTTATTAATCAGCAGCAATTGGAATCAGTATTTTATCACGTTCTGGTGATTTTTAACAATTCGGGCACTGGGCGCAAAGTTTCTGGAAATTACAGCAAGATCAAATAACTATCATCCAAGAAGATCCTATAGGTCTAACTTGGCACAAACACAAATTAAAACACAAAACCACATCCAAACAAAAGGTAGATGGATTATTTATTCCTAAACAGAAGAAAAAACAAAAAAACTAAAAATAAAATTGGGTTGCCTCCCAACAAGTGCTATCGTTTAACGCCCCTAGCTAGGCATACAAGCGAGGATAGATCTAGGTATTGCCATCTTTGGTAGGCAATCCATAAGTGGCTCTCATGATAGTTTCATATGACAATCTTATTTTCTTTCTAGGAAAGTGTTCCATGCCCTTATTTAATGGAAATTGAAATCTAATATTCCCTTCCTTCATATCAATAATCGCACCAATCGTTCTAAGAAAAGGTCTACCAAGAATAATAGGGCAAGAAGGATTGCAATCTATATCAAGAACGATAAAATCTACGCGCACATAATTCATATTTGCAACAATAAGAACATCATTAATTCTTCCCATAGGTTTCTTAATAGTGGAATCCGCAAGATGCAAGCCTAGAGAGCAATCATCAAAATCACGAAAATCTAGCAAATCACACAAAGTTTTGGGAATAGTGGAGACACTAGCACCCAAATCACATAAAGCATAAAACTCATGATCTTTAATTTTAATTTTTATAGTTGGTTCCCACTCATCATAGAGTTTTCTAGGGATAGAGACTTTCAACTCAAGTTTTTCTTCATAAGATTGCATCAAGGCATCAACAATATGTTCGGTAAAGGCTTTATTTTGACTATAAGCATGAGGAGAATTTAGCACGGATTGCAACAAGGAAATACAATCAATTAAAGAGCAACTTTCATAATTAAATTCCTTGAAATCCAATATAGTGGGTTTAACAACATCTAGGGTTTTATTTCTTTCAATCCCACTTTTATCAATTTCATCATCAAGATCTAAATACTCCGAATTTTTGGAATGCCTTCTAGGTAAAGGAAGATCATATTAAGTTTCATCAAGATTCATATTGCAAAACAAAGATTTAATAGGGGACACATCAATAACTTTTAGATCTTCATCTTGATTTTCATAGGAATTGGAAGAACACGCTTTAATAAAGGCATCTTTCGTAGCGCGCATCCTAGCGGTTCTTTCCTTGCACTCATCAATGGAAATTCTCATGGCTTTGAGAGACTCATTGATATCATGCTTAGGAGGAATAGATCTAAGCTTTAAAGAATCAACCTCAAGAGAAATTCTACCAACGTTCCTAGCCAAATCATCAACTTTAAGCAATTTCTCTTCAAGCAAAGCATTAAAATTCTTTTGTGAATTCATAAACTCTTTAACACTATTCTCAAATTTAGGGCATCTTATTAAAATTTCCATAAGAGTTTTTGTAGGAATTTCCATAATTATTAGAAGGATTACTAGGATAAGGCCTAGGATTAAAATTCCCTCTATACGCGTTGTTACCAAAATTATTCCTACCAACAAAATTCACATCCATAGATTCATTATTATTCTCAATCAAAGTAGATAATGGCATGTCATTAGGATCAGAAGAAACACTCTTAGTAGCAAATAATTTCATAAGTTCATCCATCTTTCCACTCAAAACATTGATTTCTTCTACCGCATGCACTTTTTTATTAGTAGATCTTTCAGTATGCCATTGAGAATAATTAACCATAATATTATCTAGGAGTTTAGTAGCATCTCCAAAAGTGATTTCCATAAAAGTTCCTCCCGCGTCCGAATCTAAAAGATTTCTAGAAGCAAAATTCAATCCGGCATAATTTTTTTGTATAATCATCCACAAATTTAAACCATGAGTAGGGCAATTACGTATCATTAATTTCATTCTCTCCCAAGCTTGTGCAACATGTTCATGATCAAGTTGCTTAAAATTCATAATGTCGTTTCTAAGAGAGATGATCTTAGCGGGAGGAAAATACTTAGAGATAAAAGCATCTTTGCATTTGTTCCAAGAATCAATACAATTTTTAGGCAAATACGAAAACCAAGCTTTAGCACGATCTCTAAGAAAAAAAGGAAATAGCTTCAATTTAACAACATCATTATCAACATCTTTCTTATTTTGCATATCACATAAATCAACGAAGCTATTCAGATGAGTAGCGGCATATTCACTAGGAAGGCCGGTGAATTGATCTTTCATAACAAGATTCAACAAAGCAGTATTGATTTCACAAGATTCAGTATTGGCAAGAGGTGCAATCGGAGTGCTAAGGAAATCATTATTATTGGTATTGGTGAAGTCACACAATTTGGTAGTATCTTGAGCCATCACGACAAACAAGCAATCCAACAGACAAGCAAACAAAAGGCAAGCGAGAAAAAGGCAAACGGAAAAAGAGAAGGAGATTGGGAAAGAGAGGGCAAATAAAACGGCAAGGGTGAAGTGGGGGAGAGGAAAACGAGAGGCAAATGGCAACTAATGTAATGCAGGAGATAGGGATTGTGATGGGTACTTGGTATGTTGACTTCTGCGTAGACTCCCCGGCAACGGCGCCAGAAATGGCTCGTTGTCGGGAGTCAAATCTTGACTTGACCTTGCGTAAGCCTCGCCGGCAACGGCGCCAGAAATTCTTCTTGCTACCTATTGAGCACTGCGTTGGATTTCCGCGAAGAGGAGAGGATGATGCAGCAAAGTAGCGTAAGTATTTCCCTCAGTTTTTGAGAACCAAGGTATCAATCCAGTAGGAGGCTACACGCAAGTCCCTCGTACCTACACAAAAACAATAGCTCCTCGCAACCAACGCCATTAGGGGTTGTCAATCCCTTCACGGTCATTTACGAGAGTGAGATCTGATAGAGATGATAGGTAATATTTTTGGTATTTTTTATATAGAGATGCAAAGTGAAAAGTAAAAGGCAAAGTAAAAAGCAAAGCAATAATAAAGTGATGGAGATTGATATGATGAGAATAGACCTGGGGGCCATAGGTTTCACTAGTGGCTTCTCTCAAGAGCATAAGTATTCTACAGTGGGTGAACAAATTACTGTTGAGCAATTGACAGAATTGAGCATAGTTATGAGAATATCTAGGTATGATCATGTATATAGGCATCACATCCGAGACAAGTAGACCGACTCCTGCCTGCATCTACTACTATTACTCCACTCATCGATCGCTATCCAACATGCATCTAGAGTATTAAGTTAAAAACAGAGTAACGCCTTAAGCATGATGACATGATGTAGAGGGATAGTTTCAAGCAATATGATAAAAACCCTATCTTGTTATCCTCGATGGCAACAATACAATACGTGCCTTGCTGCCCCTTCTGTCACTGGGAAAGGACATCGCAAGATTGAACCCAAAGCTAAGCACTTCTCCCATGGCAATAAAAACCAATCTAGTAGGCCAAACCAAACTGATAGTTCGAAGAGACTTGCAAAGATAACCAATCATACATAAAAGAATTCAGAGAATATTCAAATATTATTCATAGATAGACTTGATCATAAACCCACAATTCATCGATCTCAACAAACACACCGCAAAAAGAAGATTACATCGAATAGATCTCCACGAGAGAGGGGGAGAACATTGTATTGAGATCCAAAAAGAGAGAAGAAGCCATCTAGCTAATAACTATGGACCCGAAGGTCTGAGGTAAACTACTCACACTTCATCGGAGAGGCTATGATGATGTAGAAGCCCTCCGTGATGACGGCCCTCTCTGGCGGAGCTCCAGAACAGGCCCCAAGATGGGATCTCGTGGATACAAAAAGTTGTGGCGGTGGAATTAGGTTTTTGGCTCCGTCTCTGATCATTTGGGGGTACGTAGGTATATATAGGAGGAAGGAGTACGTCGGTGGAGCAACAGGGGGCCCACGAGGCAGGGGCACGCCCCCACCCTCGTGACCGCCTCTTTTGTTCCTTGGAGCAGGGTCAAAATCACGTTCCCGAAGGTTTCATTCCGTTTGGACTCCGTTTGATATTCTGTTTCTCCGAAACACTGAAATAGGCAAAAACAACAATTCTGGGCTGGGCTCCGGTTAATAGGTTAGTCCCAAAAGTAATATAAAAGTGGAAAATAAAGCCAATATAGTCCAAAACAATAGATAATATAGCATGGAGCAATCAAAAATTATAGATACGTTGGAGACGTATCAGGCCCCCGGGTCTCTTCTTTATTATATTTGCCTTCGCGATCTATTTTTATTTGCTTTTATTTTCAGATCTATTAAACCAAAAATACAAAATACCTTGCTGCACTTTATCTTATTTACGATCCATTTATTCAATCTATTACAACTTTCTCACGTACATTTGCCAATTTCTGGCGCTGTTTTCCGAAAGGGATTGCCAACCCCTTTAACACGTTGGGTTGTGAGTATTTGTTATTTGTGTGTAGGTGTTGTTTACGTAGTGTTGCTTGGTTCTCCTATGGGTTCGATAACCTTGGTCTCATCACTGAGGGAAATATCTACCATTGTTGTGCTGCATCATCCCTTCCTCTTTGGGGAAATACCGACGTAGTTCTAGCAGACATCACTGTTCCAGGTGGCGTGAGTTGTGAAACAATTCCATATTTTTTTAAATGAAGGCCAAACTCGTAACTCATATATTCTCCTCCGCGATCAGATCGTAGAAACTTTATTTTCTTGTTACGACGACTCTCCACTTCACTCTGAAATTCTTTGAACTTTTCAAATGTTCCAGACTTGTGTTTCATAAAGTACATATACCCATACCTACTCAAATCATCTGTGAAGGCCAGAAAATAACGATACCCTCCGCGTGCCTCAACACTCATCGGACCGCATACATCACTATGTATTATTTCCAATAAGTCATTAGCTCGCTTCGTTGTTCCGGAGAACGGAGTTTTAGTCATCTGCCTATGAGCCATGGTTCACAAGCATCAAAAGATTCATAATCAAGTGATTCCAAAAGTCCATCTGCATGGAGTTTCTTCGTGCGCTTTACACCAATATGACCTAAACGGCAATGTCACAAGTATGTTGCACTATCATTATCAACTTTTCATCTTTTGGCATCAATTTTATGAATATGTGTATCACTACGATCAAGATTCAATAAACCATTCACATTGGGTGTATGACCATATAATGTTTTATTCATGTAAATAGAACAACAATTATTCTCTGACTTAAATGAATAACCGTATTGCAATAAACATGATCAAATCATATTCATGCTCAACGCAACCACCAAATAACATTTATTTAGGTTCAACACTAATCCCGAAGGTAGAGGGAGTGTGCGATGGTGATCGTATCAACCTTGGAATCACTTCCAACACACATCGGCACCTCGCCCTTAACTAGTTTATGTTTATTCTGTAACTCATGTTTCGAGTTACTAATCTTAGCAACTGAACCGGTATCAAATACCCAGGGGCTACTACGAACACTAGCAAGGTACACATCAATAACATGTATATCAAATATACTTTTGTTCACTTTGCCATCCTTCTTATCCGCCAAGTATTTGGGGCAGTTCTGCTTCCAGTGACCATTTCCTTTGCAGTAGAGGCACTCAGTTTCAGGCTTGGGTCCAACTTTGGGCTTCTTCATGGGAGCGACAACTTGCTTTTCCATTATTCTTAAAGTTCCCTTTCTTTCCCTTGCCCTTTTTTGAAACTAGTGGTCTTGTTAATCATCAACACTTGATGCTCTTTCTTGATTTCTACCTTCGCCGATTTCATCATCGCGAAGAGCTCGAGAATCTTTTCCGTTTATCCCTTGCACATTATAGTTCATCACGAAGTTCTAGTAGCTTGGTGATAGTGACCAGAGAACTCTGTCAATCACTATCTTATCTGGAAGATTAAATCCCACTTGATTCAAGAGATTGTAGTGCCTAGATATTCTAAGCACATGCTCACTACCTGAGCTATTCTCCTACATCTTGTAGGAAAGTACTTGTCAGAGGTCTCATACCTCTCGACACGGGCATGAGTCTGAAATACCAATTTCAGCTCTTGGAACATCTCATATGCTATGTGGCGTTCAAATTTTCTTTGAAGTACATGTTCTAAGCCGTAAAGCATGGCGCACTAAACTATTAAGTAGTCATCATTTCGAGCTTGCCAAATGTTCATAACATCTGCATCTGCTCCTGCAATAGGTCTGTCACCTAGCGGTGCATCAAGAACATAATTCTTCTGTGCAACAATGAGGATAACCCTCAGATCACGGACCCAGTCCGCATCATTGCTACTATCATCTTTCAACTTATTTTTCCCTAGGAACATATCAAAAATAGGGGAGCTACATCGCGAGCTTATTGATCTACAACATTGATTTGCAAATACTATCAGGACTAAGTTCATGATAAATTAAGTTCAATGAATCAAATTACTAATGAACTCCCACTTAAATAGACATCCCTCAAGTCATCTAAGTGATATGTGATCCAAATCAACTAATCCATGTCCGATCATCACGTGAGATGGAGTAGTCATCAATGGTGAACATCTCTATGTTGATCATATCTACTATATGATTTACGTTCGACCTTTCAGTCTCCAGTTTTTCGAGGCCATGTCAGTACATGCTAGGCTCGTCAAGCTTAACCCAAGTATTCCGCATGTGCAAAACTGTCTTGCACCCGTTGTATGTGAACGTAGAGTCTATCACACCTGATCATCACGTGATGTCTCAACACGACGAACTGTAGCAATGGTGCATACTCACGGAGAACACTTTTACCTTGAAATTTAGTTAAGGGACCATCTTATAATGCTACCGCCGTACTAAGCAAAATAAGATGCATATAAGATAAACATCACATGTAATCAAAATATCTGACATGATATGGCCATCATCTTGTGCTTTTGATGTCCATCTCCAAAGCATCGTCATGATCTCCATCGTCACCGGCTCGACACCTTGATCTCCATTGTTGCATCATGGTCGTCTCGCCAACTATTGCTTCTCCAACTATCGCTAACTGATACATCTCCAACATATCTATAATTATTTATTGTTCAATGCTATTATATTATCTATCTTGGATGTTTTATATGCATTTTTACGCTATTTTATCTGGTTTTTGGGACTAACCTGTTAACCTAGAGCCCAGTGCCAGTTTCTATTTTTTCCTTGTCTTTGAGTTTCACAGAAAAGGAATATCAAACGGAGTCCAATTGACCTGAAAATTTACGGAGATTATTTTTGGAAAATATAAAAAATACTGGAACGAAAAGATATCGGAGAAGAGTCCCGAGGCCACAACAAGGGTGGAGGGTGCCCCCTAGGGCGCGCCCCCCGTCCTTATCGTCGCCTCATGGGCCCCCTTGATTTGTTCCCAACGCCAACACCTCCTATAAATCCCAAAACCTCCAGAACAAAACCTAGATCGGGAGTTCTGCTGCCGCAAGCCCCTGTAGCCATGAAAAACCAATTGGGAGCCCGTTCTGGCACCCTGGCGGAGGGGGAAACCATCACCGGTGGCCATCTTCATCATCCCGGCGCTCTCCATGATGAGGAGGGAGTAGTTCACCCTCGGGGCTGAGGGTATGTACCAGTAGCTATGTGTTTGATCTCTCTCTCTCTCTCTCTCTCTCTCTCTCTCTCTCTCGTGTTCTCGATTTGGCACGATCTTGATGTACCGCAAGCTTTGCTATTATAGTTGGATCTTATGATGTTTCTCCCTCTCTACCTTCTTGTAATGGATTGAGTTTTTCCCTTTGAAGTTTTCTTATCGGATTGAGTCTTTAAGGATTTGAGAACACTTGATGTATGTCTTGCATGTGCTTATGTGTGGTGACAATGGGATATTCACGTGATCCACTTGATGTATGTTTTGGTGATCAACTTGCGGGTTCTGTGACCTTGTGAACTTATGCATAGGGGTTGGCACACGTTTTCGTCTTGACTCTCTGGCAGAAACTTTGGGGCACTCTTTGAAGTTCTTTGTGTTGGTTTGAATAGATGAATCTGAGATTGTGTGATGCATATCGTATAATCAAACCCACAGATACTTGTGGTGACACTGGAGTATCTAGGTGACATTAGGGTTTTGGTTGATGTGTATCTTAAGGTGTTATTTTAGTACGAACTCTAGGGCTGTTTGTGGAACTTATAGGAATAGCCCAATAGATCGATCAGAAAGAATAACTTTGAGGTGGCTTCGTACCTTACAATAATCTCTTTGTTTGTTCTCCACTATTAGTGACTTTGGAGTGACTCTTTGTTGCATGTTGAGGGATTATTATATGATCTAGTTATGTTATCATTGTTGAGAGAACTTGCACTAGTGAAAGTATGAACCCTAGGCCTTCTTTTCAAGCATTGCAATACCGTTTTTGCTCACTTTCGTTACTAGTTACCTTTTTTTATATTTTCATATTACAAAAACCTATATCTACCATCCATATTACAGTTGTATCACCATCTCTTCACCGAACTAGTGCACCTATACAATATACTATTGTATTGGGTGTGTTGGGGACACAAGAGACTCTTTGTTATTTGGTTGAAGGGTTGTTTGAGAGAGACCATCTTCATCCTACGTCTCCCATAGATTGATAAACCTTAGGTCATCCACTTGAGAGAAATTTGCTACTGTCCTACAAAAATCTGCGCTTGGAGGCCCAACACGAGTCTACAAGAAGAAGGTTGCGTAGTAGACATCAAGCTCTTTTCTCGCGTCGTTGCCGGGGAATTTAGTGGTTGAAGGTATATCTTTAGATCTTGCAATTGAATCTTTTAGTTTCTTGTATTATCACTAGTTTAGTCTATAAAAGAAAACTAAAAAATGGAATTGAGGTTCCCTCATATGCTTCATCTTTTTAATGTCTTTCCTGAAAATGATGAAATTGTGCTCAAGTGCTAGAAGAAGAAGTCAATAAAATGTTTCGCACTAAATATTTGAATGCCGAGCATGATTGCAATGTTGTTAGTATGAATTCTTTGAATATCCATAGTACTAATGATGATTGCACTAGTCATGATAAAAATGTTTCTTATAAGCATGTCAATTTTTGTGGAGTGAATAGAATTTGTGAAGACTTGCCTTATAGGGATGATAGATTTGTAAGAAGCATAAACATGATGAAAAAAATTAGTGGCTTAAGGTCATAGCTAAATTTGCTACAAAATTATGCTCTCTTCATCCCATTACTTGTAAACTTTGCAATAGAGTTGGCCATCTTAATTTCCAATGCATACTTTTTCATGATCGAATCGTGGCCAAATATTGCAATAACTTGATCACCCTTGAACTTTATAATGAACTTTATTTATTTTTAGGGTGTGAAGAATTGTCACATAAAAATAGTTGGTTTGAAGCATTCATATTCACGGACCATGTTGAACATAATTTGAAAGAAATCTATATGTTTTGTATGCTATATTGCAATGAGAATGCTTATATTGCCAACTATAGAAGAGATGGGAAAACCATTAGAATGTAAAAGAAATACTAATGAAAGGGTAAAGCTCTCCACTTTTCCTCTTATTGTCTCTCTTGATGAAACAGGTTACGAGAATGAGCTTCCTATGCAACCAATCTCATTATTAAGGAGCTCCAGAAAGTTGATTAAACCCACACATGATGTGGAGAAGAAAAGGAAAAGACAGAAAAGCAAAGGTAAAAAGGTATCCCTCCTGAATGATGTTGCTCCTATTAATGTTATGCCTCATGAGAATGAATCAAAAATAAATGTGGAGGATGATATACTTGATGATGATATTCATTCTTTACCTTATAGTAGAATGTCCGAAGAAACTATTGAGGATAATTTTGTTATGCCTATTACTCATCGTGATGATTATGAATGGGAAAGTAATGATACTTGTTATAATCTTGAGAATCTTTTTGGCACCAACTTAGAAAATTTTGATGATAATAATTGCTATACTATTTGTGTTATTCATACTATTAATGATGAGAGTGATTATGCTTATGATATGCAAAACCACAAGCTTGGGGATGCTATGTTTGATGAGAATGACATGTTTGAGAATTTATTTGTTGCATTTAATGTTTGTCCCAATCTTGGGGACGCTATGTTTAATGAAGATGATATTTTTAGTCCCCCAAGTCTTGATGAGCAAATTTATTATGATGATAGCATGCCTCCTATTTATGATGATTGCAATATTTATGAAAGTGGGTTTGGAAGAGTGTCAACTTTAGGAAGTAGTGATCCCACTATTTTGGAGGGTGTTGAATCTTATTATAATGATAAAAGTGGATTTGGAGAGGTCAAGACTTTATTTAGTAACGATTCCACTATTTCGGAAGAGGTTTCAATTGACTATGATGAGAACAAAGTTGCTACTTATGATGATTATTGTGATGATACTTATGTTATAAAAAGTGGTGATAATTATTGTCATAATTTTGAATATCCTTTTACTGAACATTACTATTTTATTGTGGAAACAATTTATAGTATTCAAGTTTCATATGATACTCTTACTATTCCGAATGAGAAGAAATTTGCTTATATGGAGAGTAGTAAAATTTGTACGCTTGTGGATCATGAAAGGAATACTTTATGTGATGGTTATATTGTTGAATTCATTCATGATTCTACTGAAAATTATTATGAGGGAGGAACATATGCTTCTACATATTGCAATAATATCAAGTTTCCTCTCTATGTGTTGAAAATCTTGAAGTTATGCTTGTTTTGCCTTCCTATGCTAGTTGATTCTTGTTCCCATGGATTATTTGCTCACAAAATCCCTATGCATAGGAAGTGGGTTAGACTTAAATGTGCTAGTCATATGCTTCATGATGCTCTCTTTGTGATTCAATTCTTATCTTTTATGTGAGCATCATTGAAATCATCATGCCTAGCTAAAAAGGCGTTAAAGAAAGCGCTTGTTGGGAGACAACCCAACACCGTTACCTACTATTTTTGTGTGTTCACATGATTAAGCTACTGTAGTAATCATGTTTTACAGCTTTTGTTTCAATAAAGTGCCAAGTAAAGCCTTTGGGATAGTATGGATGATAGTTGACTTGATTCTGTGCAAAAACAAGAAAATTTTGCTCCCAGTCCAGGAATTTTGAAAATTCACTAGTACGTGCTTTTGATCTGAATTTTTTTACACAAGATTGATATACAAATTGTCTAGACTATTCTAATGTTTCATAATTTTTGGAGTTACAGAAGTATGATTTCAATTCAGATCTTTACAAACTGTTCTGTTTTTGACAGATTCTGTTTTCAATGCATATTTTACTTGTTTTCTAGTTTCTATGAATTATATTGCTTAATAATTGTAGAAATGATAGGGTACAGTAGGCATCATGTGAGAAAAATTATGAATCTTGTCTTGACAGTACCAAAGTGAATGATTTGTTTTATTATACTAACGGAGCTCACAAGTTTTCTGTTAAGTTTTGTGTTGTGAAGTTTTCATGTTTTGGGTAAAGTTTTGATGGACTACGGAATAAGGAGTGGCAAGAGCCTAAGCTTGGGGATGCCCAAGGCACCCCAATGTAATATTAAAGGACAACCAAGCATCTAAGCTTGGGGATACCCCGGATGGCATCCCCTCTTTTGTCTTCGTTCATCTGTAACCTTACTTGGAGCTATATTTGTATTCACCACATGATATGTGTTTTGCTTGGAGCGTTGTTTAATTTTATTTTGTTTTACTTGCTGTTTGAATAAAATATTAAGATCTGAAATACTTAAATGAGAAGGAGACTTCACGTAGTTACATAATTATTCAACTACTTATTAATCTTCACTTATATCTTTTGGAGTAGTTTGTCGTTTGCTCTAGTGCTTCACTTATATCTTTTTAGAGCACAACGGTAGTTTTATTTTGAAGAAATTGTTGAACTCTCATGCTTCACTTATATCATTTTGAGAGTCACAACATGGTAATTTGCTTTGGTTATGAATTTAGTCCTAATATGATGGGCATCCAAGAGGGATATAATAAAAACTTTCATATAAAGTGCATTAAATACTATGAGAAGTTTGATTCCTTAAGATTGTTTGGAGATACAAAGATGGTGATATTAGAGTCACGCTAGTGAGTAATTGTGGATTGTAGAAATACTTTTGTTAAAGTTTGTGATTCCCGTAGCATGCACGTATGGTAAACCATTATGTGATGAAGTCGGAGCATGATTTATTTTTTGATTGTCTTCCTTATGAGTGGCGGTCGGGGATGAGCGATGGTCTTTTCCTACCAATCTATCCCCTAGGAGCATGCGCGTAGTACTTGGTTTCGATAACTAGTAGATTTTTGCAATAAGTATGTGAGTTCTTTATGACTAATGTTGAGTCCATGGATTATATGCCCTCTCACCCTTCCACCATTGCTAGCCTCTCTAGTGCCGCGCAACTTTCACCGGTGCCATAAACCCACCATATACCTTCCTCAAAACAGCCACCATACCTACGTATTATGGCATTTCCATAGCCATTCCGAGATATATTGCCATGCAACTTTCCACTGTTCCGTTTATTATGACAAGCTCCATCATTGTCATATTTCTTTGCATGATCATGTAGTTGACATCGCATTTGTGGCAAAGCCATCGTTCATAATTCTTTCATACATGTCACTCTTGATTCATTGCACATCCCAGTACACCGCCGGAGGCATTCATATAGAGTTATATTTTCCTCTAAGTATCGACTTGTAACTCTTGAGTTGTAAGGAAATAAAAGTGTGATGATCTTCATTATTAGAGCATTGTCCCATGTGAGGAAAGGATGATGGAGATTATGATTCCCCCACAAGTCGGGATGAGACTCCGGACGAGAAAAAGAGGCCAAAAAAATGAGAGAAGGCCCAAAAAATATATATATATAAATGAGAGAAAAGAGAGAAGGGCAATGCTACTATCCTTTTACCACACTTGTGCTTCAAAGTAGCACCATGATCTTCGTGATAGAGAGTCTCCTATGTTGTCACTTTCATATACTAGTGGGAATTTTTCATTATAGAACTTGGCTTGTATATACCAACGATGGACTTTCTCAAATTGCCCTAGATCTTCGTGAGCAAGCGAGTTGGATGCACACCCACTTAGTTTCTTTTTGAGCTTTCATAAACTTATAGCTCTAGTGCATCCATTGCATGGCAATCCCTACTCATTCACATTGATATCTATTGATGGGCATCTCCATAGCCCGTTGATACGCCTAGTTGATGTGAGACTATCTCCTTCTTTTTGTCTTGTCCACAACCACTGTCCATTCCAGCTATAGTGCTATGTCCATGGCTCACGCTCATGTATTGCGTGAAAGTTGAAAAAGTTTGAGAACATCAAAAGTATGAACAATTGCTTGGCTTGTCATCGAGGTTGTGCATGATTAAATACTTTGTGTGATGAAGATGGAGCATAGCCAAACTATATGATTTTGTAGGGATAAGCTTTCTTTGGCCATGTTATTTTGAGAAGACATAATTGCCTTGCTAGTATGCTTGACGTATTATTGTTTTTATGTCAATATTAAACTTTGTTTTGAATCATAAGGACCTGAACATTCATGCCACTATAAATAAATTACATAGATAAATAAGTTAGGTAGCATTCCACATCAAAAACTCCGTTTTTATCATTTACCTACTCGAGGACGAGCAGGAATTAAGCTTGGGGATGCTTGATACGTCTCCAACGTATCTATAATTTTTTATTGTTCCATGCTATTGTATTATTTATCTTGGATGTTATAAATGCATTTTTATGCTAATTTATATGATTTTTGGGACTAACCTATTAACCTAGAGCCCAGTGCCGGTTTCTGTTTTTTCCTTGTTTTTTAGTTCGCAGAAAAGGAATGTCAGATGGAGTCCAATTGACCTAAAAATTTTGCGGAGATTATTTTTGGAAAATATAAAAAATACTGGAACGAAAAGATATCAGAGAAGATTCCCAAGGCCACCACAAGGGTGGAGGGCGCGCCCCCCGTCCTTGTCATCGCCTCGTGGGCCCCCTTGACTTGTTCCCAACGCCAACACCTGTCGGTGTACAAAAGTAGGGGCACTCCTTTTTACCCCTTTACTTGTGCACGGGCAGTCAGAGCCGCGCCCACGGCCACATTGAGTAGGGCAGGGGAGGGGAGCCAGAGCACAAGGCAACCAGAGCAACGCCAAGACCAAGAGACACAAACAACAAGAGGGCGAGGTGGACTCCCCCGGCGAGACCCTTGCTGGGGGCAGCCTCCCCAGCCCCGGCAAGAGCCTTGCCGGGGCAACTTGCCCAATGCCAGCAAAGCAAGCCACCCTTGAGCCCGCGGGTCCCAACACCACCAACAAACCACATTGGAACCAAGGCTCCGGGGGCACCTCTGTGGTGGCATTTAGATCTTCGTCAAGAACATAAACACACAAGATCACATGAGGACCAGAAGACGACGACCCTCGGTGAGATCCTTGCCGAGGAGATCCACGAGACCCCCGACAAGACCCTTGCCGAGGACGACCACGATGTCGCGGCAAGACCCTTGCCGGGGCCCCGGCAAGGCCCTTGCCGAGGACACTTACGGGGCCACGGCCAGACCCACGTCTGCTAAGACTACACCGCCGCTCCCATGCAGCTGCTAGCTCAACCAGCTAGGCAGGCACTTGCGTGGCAGCGTGCGGCCTCTACACCGACTCAGCTAGCACCTGCGTGGTGGCATGCAGACCTCCGTGAAGGCTCCACCACCGCGCCAGCCCAGCCGCCAGCCAACGTGGCGCCACGACGCCTCATCAGCTCGGACGCGTGTCGAAGGCAGGCGATGCGGCGACAACTGGGACGAGCTTCCATGCCGTCCCCGATAAAGCAAGAGGGGCACGTCGGCAGCGAATTAAATGCATTCGTCCAACAGTGCCAGAGGATAGATTCATCCACTATACACCTTTCCACCTCCTGTGTGCCACTGTGGTAACCCCTTTCGTCTATAAAAGGAGGCCCGAGGCGACTAGGAGGAGGATTCAGATCTTTTGGATGAGGGACACACAGTAGCTAGTTCAAGAACTCAAGAACACTCAAATACATACACCAAAGCAGGACTAGGGTTTCACGCATCCTCGCGGCCCGAACCTGGGTAAATGATCTTTGTGCTTCCCGTCAGACACGCTCTTTCCGCAACCCCGTGCCCGCCAACCGTAGAAGGGATCCCAGTGATCCCACAGGTGTCGTTTCCACCGACATCTTTGGCGCGCCAGGTAGGGGGCGCGGTTGTGGAAATCTGGTCTGGTTGGAGCAGCGGCTTCATGGTGATCGTCACTCCAAGGAAAAAGACGACCAAACGGGTGGTGTCGCCTGTGGGTGCGGTGCACGCCCGTGCAATGACAGAAAAGCTAAGTCGTGCGAAACTTTAAGCAATTTCTTTTTATATATAAGGTTATTGTCCTCAAAGGTCCTGCCCTATGTATGGAAAACTTGCACGCAAAGGGGCCCTTCCGCTATTGGCAACACCCTTGCTCTGTTTCGAGTCCGCTCAACAGCTCAAGCGGTCGCGTCGAGAACGGCAGGGTAGCCTTCCACAATTGGCAACACTCTTGACTCTGACTCGAGTCAAGCTCGACAGTTCGGGCGGCCGCGTTGAGAGCGGTAAGGTGGTTCGCCTAGCAGCAAGCACACCCGGCAAGCCATTGGGGATCCGTCCTCAAGGTGCCGCGGCCTGGGTTTACGCGCCGGCAAGCCTACCCGATTAACATAGGGTGACCATGCAAAGGAAGATCAAACAGGAAGATAACATGCATCCTCTCGAAAGTACTGCAGAGTTATATTACATCAGTTGTTGCCGTGGTTCTAACTAAAGATAGAAACTGTCTTGGTCATGAACCTGCAGCGGAAATGATAAACGGGGTGCCTAATCCTGGCGCTGGCCCTCCACCCTTTTGATTCCATCGATGCGGCTGATAATGGGCTCGATGTGCTCCCTGAGCATGGCGACGTCCGCATCCTCCGGCAAGCTCTCCAGCGCGGCGTCGAAGTCCAGGTTGGGATTCTAGTGCGCTACCTTGGTGAGGACCTTGGTCATGGCACCCCGGCAAAGCCTCCAGGCCTCATCGGCTAGAGAGGCCGCCCGGTTGGAGTGGAGCCGCTCCAGGGCACCAAGAACACACTCAAAGAATAGCGTCAGCTTGGCGTGGGGGCTCATGTTCGGCTCTGGGACGTTGTAGGATCGGAAGTATGTCTAGAGGGGGGGGGGTGTCTAGAGGGGGGGGGGGTGATTAGTTCTTGGCAGATTTTAGCTATCTTAGCACAAGTCAAGCAATCTCAACACAATTCAAGCAAGCATGCAAAGAGTATATGAGCAGCGGAAAGTAAAGCATGCAACTTGCAAGAATGTAAAGGGAAGGGTTTGGAGGATTCAAACGCAATTGGAGACATGGATGTTTTTGGCGTGGTTCCGATAGGTGGTGCTATCGTACATCCACGTTGATGGAGACTTCAACCCACGGAGGGTAACGGTTGCGCGAGTCCATGGAGGGCTCCACCCACGAAGGGTCCACGAAGAAGCAACCTTGTCTATTCCATCACGGCCATCGCCCACGAAGGACTTGCCTCACTAGCGGTAGATCTTCACAAAGTAGGCGATCTCCTTGCCCTTACAAACTCCTTGGTTCAACTCCACAATCTTGTCGGAGGCTCCCAAGTGACACCTAGCCAATCTAGGAGACACCACTCTCCAAGAAGTAACAAATGGTGTGTTGATGATGAACTCCTTGCTCTTGTGCTTCAAATGATAGTCTCCCCAACACTCAACTCTCTCTCGCAGGATT
Source organism: Aegilops umbellulata (assembly GCA_032464435.1). Classification (NCBI taxonomy): domain Eukaryota; kingdom Viridiplantae; phylum Streptophyta; class Magnoliopsida; order Poales; family Poaceae; genus Aegilops; species Aegilops umbellulata. Next base: position 342,230,110 of record CP136056.1, on the reverse strand, counting down.
TGGATTTGGTGGAAACAAGATTTGAGTGGAAAGCAACTTGGGGAAGGCTAGAGATCAAGATTCATATGGTAGGAATGGAATATCTTGAGCTCAACACAAGGGTAGGTGGTTCTCTCTCAGAAAATGTGTATTGGAAGTGAAGATCTGTTCTGATGGCTCTCTCCACAAATGAAGAGTGGGTGTAGGGGTATATATAGCCTCCACACAAAATCTAACCGTTACACACAATCTGCCAAACTCGGTGGGACCGAATCGTTAAACTCGGTCGGACCGATTCAGCAAACCTAGTGACCGTTAGGATTTTCGGTGGGACTGAGATGCAACTCGGTAGGACCGATATGGTTAGGGTTAGGGCATAACATAATCTAGGTGTGACCGATTACACAAACTCGATGGGACCGATTTTGGTAATAAGCTAACCAGAGAGTTGGTCAGGTAAACTCGGTGGGACCGATTCGCTCTTATCGGTGAGACCGAAATGTTACGAATGGGAAATAGTGAGTTTACATTGCAATCTCGGTGGGACCGATCGCTCACTTCGGTTGGACCGAAACGTTACGAAGGGAAACAGAGAAATTGCAATCCCATCTCAGTGAGACCGAGATCCCTATCGGTGAGACAGATTTGCTAGGGTTTGTGGCAGTGGCTATGACATGTGAAACTCGGTGGCTCCGGATAGAAAGAATCGGTGGGGCTGAGTTTGATTTTAGGTTTGGGTCAAATGTGGATATGGAAAGGTAGTTGAGGATTTTGGAGCATATCACTAAGCACATGAAGCAAGGGGCTTATTAAGCAACACCTCATCCCTCCTTAATAGTATTGGCTTTTCCTGTGGACTCAATGTGATCTTGGATCACTAAAATATAAAATGTAGAGTCTTGTTCTTCAAGCTTGAGCCAATCCTTTGTCCTTATAATTTTGAGGGATCCACTTTCCTCATCCATGCCATGCCATCCATTGAGCTTTTCTGAAATATTCATCTTGGAATAATGTCAGCTCAATGAGCTATATGTTGTTAGGAATTACCAAAACCACCCAGGGATAGTTGCACTTTCAGACGTACCTCACGTTTGGCATCCCCATGGTAGCCAGCTGCGTGGTCATCCTGCCGGCGACGTCCTCGAGGTGGCTGATCCAGAGGTTCTCGCCCTTCACAAAGTCCGCGTGGTTGGCGGCCTCGTTCTTCCGCAGCCGCCTCTCCTTCTCCAGATCCTTGGTCAAGGTCTCCTCCCTGGCCCTGGCCCCCGGAAGCATCTCCTCAAGACCCTCCAGCTTCAGCTTCAGGTATTTGATGGAGTTGTTCGCCTTGGAGAGATGCTCAGCCTTGCCGAGGACTGCGCCATGCACCTCCACCAGAGCACCATTGAGCGTGTCCTTCTCCTTCGCCAGCTTCAGAGCCTGGTCCTTCAGCCCGTCCCGCTCCACCTCCAGCTCTTTCACCTTGCCGGCGTTAACCAGAGCCTGGGCATTGAGTGCCTCCTTGTGCCTCTGCTCCATCTCTTGGGTCTGCTGCATGACGAGCTTCTCCACCTCCTCGTCCTTGCCGTGGAGCGTTGCGGCGAGCTTCTCCTCATGCGCGGCAAGGTCCTCCTCATAGGAGTTCAGAGCGGCCTGGTGCTGGGACCGAGCGGCCTCATCCTTGGCAGCCTGATTCTTCGCCGTCTCCTGGGCCTTCTTGATGTCGGCCTGCTTCATGACGAGCTCCACCTTGTGCTTGGACAGCTCGTCCTGGGCGGTTCTCAGCTCGTCACAGGCCTGGCGGAACCAAGCCTGCGTCTCGACGATGGGCCCTTCGAGGTCCGCCTCCGCCTTGTCCACCGCTGCCATCCTGGACCTGGCCTTGTCCAGGCGAGCGCGGTGGAGCGCCTGGAGCTTTCGAAAGCTGGCGCCCATGGCCTGGAGGAGCCGCTCTTCCTGGGAACCACCGCCGTCGGCGCTCGGCTTGTCAATGACTTCAAGCCCGGCGGCGGCAAGCACCTCCTCTTCGAACACCTCTCCCTCGGTGGGCACCCTGGTGCTCGCCGTCCCTGGGAGGTGGACGAACAGGTCATCGCTCACCTTCAGGTACTTGTCCAAGCCAGAGGCAGCGGAGGAGGAAGGTTGGTCGTCGACCACCTCCTCGTCGGCAGTGGCCTTGCCGCTCTCCCCGGCAGGCCCCTTGCCGGCCTCCTCGGCAGCAGCCTTGCCAGGCTCCCTGGCAGACCCCTTGGCGGCGTCCTCAGCAGCATCCTTGGCGGCCTCCTCGGCGTGATCTTCTCGGCCTCTGCCGCGGCGTCCTTGGCGACATCCTCGATGACGGTGTATATGTCCTCCCGGTCCGCCGAGGGAGGATCAGGATATCGAGAAGGGGATGAGGCGAAGCCAAGACCAAGATTCAAAAAGAAAAAGAACAGGGACAGAAGGCGAGTGACTTACCCGTGCCAGGCTAGGAAGAAGAGGCCCCCTCCCCGCCAACATCTGGCGCCGAGGCGGAGCCACCAGCGCCCAAGTTTGCCTCCTCCTCCTCCTTCGTGTGCATGGGCTCGGTGCTTGGCACCCTTGCCGGGGATGCCCCTCGGGGCAGCGTGGTCGATGGGGGCGGCGTGTTGGGGGTAGCCCTCAATGGCTCCTCCTGCTGCTGTCCTCCTCCTGCAATCACGGCAAGGTCAGCGCCAATGGATCGTACCCCCAACACACATTGACGAGGGGCAAGTGATGAGCTTACGCTAGGGGCTGTGCCGGGGGCTGCTGTCCGGGCTGCTCAACACCACCAGCGGTGTACCAAAAGTGCGTGCTGGAGGCTGGCCGCCCGCCGAAGCCCTGGCCCTCTTCACCCTCTGGTCCAGCGTCTCCGCATCCCTGCAAAGATGAAAACGAATCAAGATAAGCGGCAAAATCGAGGGGACAGGTGAGGCGACCGTTCCCCACCCCGTGATCATGGGGCGCGGACGCCTTGAAGACCACGACCCGAGTCCACTCAGTAAATGAGCCGCGCCTCTGCGTCTCCCTCTTTTTATGGGGAAGGCACGAGCCGCCTCTTTACCATGATGTGACGAATGCGGTTGGAAACCACCCCATGCATGACCCCCACGTCACGCACGACCATCCACATCGCACGTTCAACGCGGGTCGTGGGGAAGCACAACGGACGAAAAAGCTACTGCGGTAAAAATCCGCCCCACCTGCCTGTGCACCGTTCTGGGCCTGGCCCAACAATGTGTCGCGCTTATGTGTGGCCCAGGCCCGGGGGCTCCTGTCGGTGTACAAAAGTAGGAGCACTCCTTTTTACCCCTTTACTTGTGCACGGGCAGTCAGAGCCGCGCCCACGGCCACACTGAGCAGGGCAGGGGAGGGGAGCCGGAGCACAAGGCAACCAGAGCAATGCCAAGACCAAGAGACACAAAGAGCAAGAGGGCGAGGTGGACTCCCCCAGCGAGACCCTTGCCGGGGGCAGCCTCCGTAGCCCCGGCAAGAGCCTTGCCAGGGCAACTTGCCCAACTCCAGCACAGCAAGCCACCCTTGAGCCCGATGGTCCCAACACCACCAACAAACCACATTGGAACCAAGGCACGGGGGGCACCTCTGTGGTCGCATGCAGATCTTCGTCAAGATCATAAACACACAAGATCAGATGAGGACCAGAAGACGACGACCCTCGGCGAGATCCTTGCCGAGGAGATCCACGAGACCCCCGGCAAGACCCTTGCCGAGGACGACCACGATGCCGCGGCAAAACCCTTGCCGGGGCCCCGGCAAGGCCCTTGCCGAGGACACTTACGGGGCCACGGCCAGACCCACGCACTACAAAAAAATACACTTCCGTGATGATACGTGTTTGTCACAGTAGGTCGCATTTTTTGTCATGCATGTACATCCATGACAAATTTATGACAGAATCAAGATAGTCATACCTGTGCTGTCGTAGAAGTGTTCCATGACATTACCAAAAAATATCATCACGGAAGTGTCCACTTCCATGACGATAAATCGCGCGTCACAGAAGTGCTTTCGTCAAGGGTGACCGACACGTGGCATCCACCGTAACGGAACGCTGTTAAGCTATCGGGTCGGGTTTTGGATCCGATAACCCGTTAACAACCCCGACCAATGGGGATTTTCCACGTGTAAAATCATCATTGGATGGAGGAGACACGTGTCAGGTCCGCGTTGGCACAGGTGTCACTCATCCAATGGGCAAGACGCGCCTATGATATGTTGACACGTGGACCGGCCCATCAAGTTTAAATGGGCCGGCCCTACTGAAGGCCCACAAGATTTTGCGGACCATAATGGGTCGGCCCAGCTAAAGGCCCACGAGATTTTGCAGAACATAATGGGCTGGCCCAGATAAAGGCTCACAAGATTTTGCGGGCCATAATGGGCCGACCCAGGTAAAGGCCCACAAGATTTTTGTGTGCCATAATGGGCCGGCCCAGGTAAAGGCCCACAAGATTCTTGCAGATCATAATGGGCCGTCCCAGCTAAAGGCCCACGAGATTTCGGCGACATTAATGGGTTGGCCCAGCTGTAGGCCCACAAGATTTTGAGGACCCTAGTAGGCCGGCCCATTAATTGGCTGCCATGTTTTGGGCCAAATGCTTTGATCCGGTCCATTAATGGCCTGCCACGCTCCGGGCCTAATAATGGCCCATATGAGATCCGGCCCGTTAAAAGCCTACCACGTTCTGGGCCAAATTACGGCCCAGATCAGGTCCGGCCCTTTAAGAGGCTTTGGGGTCAATTATGGCCCATATCAGATTCGGCCCATCAACTGGACACAATGCTTTTGGGCCCACTTGCTAAAGGCCCACTTAGTAATTCGGCCAGATATTAGTTTTGGCCTGTTAAGGGTCCGTTTAACATTTCAGCCCTATATTAATTTCGGCCTGTTAAAAGCCTGTCATATAGTTGGGCCTAACTACGGCCCGGTTTGCATCCGGCCTGCTCGCAGCCGATATCTGATTGGGCCAAACAAGGACCGAGACAATTTTGGCCTGTTAAAAGCCCGTGATTTGATTCGCACAATCATGGGCCGGGGTTCATTTCGGGGTGCTGCAGGCCCGTAAGCTGTTTGGCACGTTTCAGGCCCAACCTACATCATGATTGCATGACGGCCCGATTATGTACCGTAATTTTACGGTTTGGCCGGTTTACTGCGAAGACAGGATATATATACAGTAAAATAACTGCAGCATCGTGAATAAGAAAAAACCTAGACTATACAATAAAGAAATTACGGCATATTACATCCACCGGGCATCAAAGTTCGCCACTATGATTATAAAGCACAAGCAGACAACAGATTACATACACTGGGCATCAAAGATTGCCACCAGTGCAAATAAACACGCCGAAAAAATAATATACAAAACCGACAGCACTTCAATACAGTTCAAGAATGGTTAGCCCTGCTGGGGAGCTGCAGCGCAAGCAGCTGAGCAAGATGATGAGACTGCGCTTGTTCAACACTTATATCTTCCTCACTCTGAAAGATAAACAAGCAGACAGATGACAGGTTTTGCACATAAAAGTATCAGTGCTGACAATTCATCACATTTCTTACTGACGAATAAAGTGACACAGTTTAAAATTGCATTAACACAATATAGTATTGTTCAGGTCAAGACATGGCAGGAAATGACATTGTGAAGGAGTTGGCAGCCTCACGACATGACTGGATTACAGATCAAGAACTCATAAGTATCAATGGTTAGTGTGCTGTCAATTTATACCATTTCAGATTGGCAAATAAAGAGACGGTTTAAATAATAGTAGAATGATATGACATTGTTCATAGTTAAGATATAGCAGAATATGACATTGTGCCATAATGGGTAGTTTCACCACACCAGTGGATTACGGATGAAGAATAGAAGCATACATGCAGTCCAAAAGAAGATCACTTGCTCTGTATAGTTTAATTTACATGGTATGAAGAAGGAACTTGGTTGTACAACTGAAAACTTAAATTGAGAAAGGACAAACTTTTGTTTATGAACTACATAATAAACTTTAAACAAGCAATTTGATGCAAACACCGAAAATAAACATCTGTTGCAGTCATGCCTAACCAAATATATAAAACAAAGTTTGAAGGCTTGAGATGGACAAACTCTATAAAGGCTCTATAAAGGCCTTGTCCATGCTGATGGGGGGGGGGGGCAATTCAAGAAGTTTACCACAGAATCTTCTTCAAAAGCATTGCCTTTATTCTACATTTTGTTAAGAGTAAATATAGATGTGATAATATACGAAAAAATGGAGAATAATTAAGATAAGATGAAGAGTGATGCTACATAACCAAGTAGCTATAAATGTAAGTGCAGCGATACAGGCAAAAGATACAGCCAAGGGCAATGCACAACTAAACTTCTTCAGTACCAACCTTATGGTAAGAGTAAATATATATAGATCTGATGTGTAGAAAATGGAGGGCAAAGGAAAATAAGCTGCAGAGTGATGGTACATGAACAACTACCTGTCATTATAAGTACACTGATAAAGGACATCATGTACTTACAAGAACAATGCAGAGCTAAAAAAACATTGGCATTGGATATATTCTACACTAATGTAACTGAGGGAGTCCTGGATTAGGGGGTGTTCGGGTAGCCGGACTATACCTTCGCCGGACTCCTGGACTATGAAGATACAAGATTGAAGACTTCGTCCCGTGTCCGGAAGGGACTTTCCTTGGCGTGGAAGGCAAGCTAGGCGATGCGGATATTCAAGATCTCCTGCCAATGTAACCGACTCTGTGTAACCCTAACCCTATCCGGTGTCTATATAAACCGGAGGGTTGTAGTCCGTAGGACAGAATCATCATACACAATCATACCATAGGCTAGCTTCTAGGGTTTAGCCTCCTTGATCTCGTGGTAGATCTACTCTTGTACTACCCATATCATCAATATTAATCAAGCAGGAGTAGGGTATTACCTCCATCGAGAGGGCCCGAACCTGGGTAAAAACATCGTGTCCCTTGTCTCCTGTTACCATCCGGCCTTGACGCACAGTTCGGGACCCCCTACCCGAGATCCGCCGGTTTTGACACCGACATTGGTGCTTTCATTGAGAGTTCCTCTGTGCCGTCGCAATCAGGAAGGATGCCTCTTCCCGTCTTTGAAGACGGCGCCATTACTAAGGGAGCCTTGGCTATTGGCCAAACCCTCCGGCTAGGTGGTTTTCTCACGACCGCCTGTTCGGCCGTTCCACCGACGGTGACCTCTCGGGTCATCAAAAGCAACCTTCACGTCAGCTCAGAACTCGCCGAGCAGCTGGATCCGATGGAGCTTTCTTCCGTAAACGAGCTCTTGGATCGCATCGCCGCGCTGGGGGTCGCTACAAATTACGACCAGGTTGGGCTTAAACCCGATCTAAGAGAAATTAACTCTCCCCAAGTCACCCACCATGTTGCGGTGGTAGAGGCGCAGTGCGGCGACCCTTCATCTATTCTAAGGACTAGTTACGTCCGAATTCCCGAACCCTCCAGGCCGGATACCCGCGGAGGGGAGGATACAATTCAAGACCTGAGCTTAGAATCGGGCAACGGGCTAGATTCATTGGACAGCATCCAAGGCTCCGGACTTCAGAGTTCGGAAGCTCTTCGGCCTCCGAATCTTAAATTGGGTGAGGTCCCAGATTCAACGCCATCCGCCCGCCCGAACATAAGCGATCTTTCCCAAATCAGGCAAAAGCCCGAGGAAACAGTACATCACTACTGGGCCAGATTCCTCCTGGTTATGAACAGGACAAAGGACTGCCACGAGGGAGACGCAATTTCAATCTTTTGCAGTAACTGCACGGATGAGGGAATACTTAACGCCATAAGTCATCGTGATATTACGCGCTTCCTGACTTGGCGTCCATAGTACAAAAGTACTGTGTGATGGAAAGCGCTTGGAAAACCGAAATAAAATTTTGGGATAATCCGGCCTTGAATAGCAATCCCGTCCGAGCTAAGAGGGTGAATCACAGTAAGACACCCGGATTAAATATCAAAAAGCCAAAACCCTCTACAGGGCATGGAACCGTACTGGAAAGGTGGCTTGATGGACCCTGTAGAATTCACAGTACAGAGGAAGCCACACCAACTCACAGCCTTAGAGCATGTTGGATACTCCGGCAGGTGGCCAAAATTGGCGAGGACCTCCTAATTTCAGAGGCCGAAGAAAGCCAGCCCGAGAACACCAGTACCGTTCTCACAGTCTTTGGGACTTTCGCATCAAATAATATGCGAAAAAGAACACTCCGCAGCCTCACCGAAGTCTATCAAGTAGCAACAATAAACCCATGGAGCGACACTGCTATCACCTTCAACGCGAGTGACGAACCTAAATTCCGAACAACCCGAGCACCAGCCGCATTGGTCCTCAGTCCCATAGTGGACGGCTCTTGCCTCACAAAGGTACTCATGGATGGATGCAGCGGATTGAACCTCATTTATGAGGAAACCCTTCAAAAGATGGAAATAGACTGGAACCGCATCGAGCGAAGCAACACAACCTTTAGAGGAATAATCCCCAGTCAAGAAGCACGCTGCACAGGAAAGATCACACTAGATGTGGTGTTCGGCACGCCGGATAATTATAGGTCCGAAGAAGTCATGTTCCAGGTGGCCCCGTTCAATAGCGGATACCACGCTATATTAGGACGTGAGGCATTCACAGTCTTCCAAGCCATACCCCATTATGGGTACATGAAGGTCAAAATGCCTGGGCCAAACGGATTTATCACTCTTGCTAGTGATCCGGACATAGCACTCCGCGCCGAAAACAAGACAGCCGCATTGGCCCTTGAGGCACTATCCGAAGCCTTAGCGGCCGAGGAACTGACTGCGCTCCGCTCCATGGTTAATAGGGATGATGTGATACTCGATAAGAGATCCAAATCCACATCCTTCAAACCAACGGACGAAATAGTCAAATTCCTGGTCCATCCAACAGACCCCAATAAAACAGCTTCCATCGGGGCACGACTGAACCCTGATGTAGACGCCGCGCTGCGAGAGTTCCTATGAGAGAACTAGGACATTTTTGCTTGGCACCCTTCAAACATGCCAGGAATCCCACGCAGGCTGGCCGAACATAGCTTAAATATCCAGAAAGGATTCAAACCTATCAAACAAGCCCTTCGGCGCTTTTCCGAACCGAAGAGACGGGTTATGGGAGAGGAACTAGCCAAGTTATTGGAGGCCGGATTCATCAGAGATATAAAACATCCGGACTGGCTAGCAAACCTAGTGATGGTACCAAAGAAGGATAGATCCTGGCGCCTGTGTGTCGACTTTAAAGACCTTAACAAGGTCTGCCCAAAGGATCCCTTCCCCCTCCCTCGCATCGATCAAATTATCGATGCCACTGCAGGACACGATTCGTTGTGTTTCCTCGACGCATACTCCGGTTACCATCAAATCAAGATGGCAGAATCAGACCAAGCCGCAACATCATTCATCACACCATACGGCCCATTCTGCTTCAACACAATGCCCTTTGGGCTAAAAAACGCCGGCGCAACATATTAGCACATGATACAAACATGTCTGGCCAACCAGATCGGCAAAACAGTGGAGGCATATGTGGATGATGTGGTCGTCAAATCAAAACATGTCGACTCTCTAGTAGACGACTTGAGGCTTACATTCGATAACCTCTGAAAATACGACATTAAGCTCAATCCGGAGAAATGCGTCTTCGGCGTTCCAGCCGGAAAGCTCTTGGGCTTCATTGTATCCAGTAGAGGAATCGAAGCAAATCCAGCCAAGATCCGAGCTTTGTCACAATTGGATGTCCCAAAAGACCTCAAACAAATACAGAAACTAACCGGATGCGTGGCGGCTCTAAGCCGCTTCATCTCCCGCTTAGGAGAAAAGGCGCTGCCCCTTTACCGCCTCCTATGGCGCACCGAACACTTCGAGTGGACGGATGCCGCCACGGCCGGACTCGACGAAATAAAAGCCATATTGGCAACAAACCCAGTCCTGGCCGCGCCAAACACCGGCGAGCCAATGCTATTGTACATCGTGGCAACCCATCAAGCTGTCAGCGTAGTGCTCGTCGTCGAGCGGGAAACGGACGGACACAAATTCCCCCTCCAAAGGCCGGTCTACTACGTGTCCACTATCCTCACTCCATGCAAATCACGGTACCCGCACTATCAGAAAATTGCATACGCGGTATTCATGGCATCCCGGAAGCTACGACACTACTTTCAAGAGTGTTCGATTACAGTAGCCTCGGAAGTACCACTCAATGACATTATCAATAACCGCGACGCAACGGGCCGGATCGCAAAATGGGCCATTGAGCTTCTCCCGTTCGACATAACCTACAAGCCACGGCGAGCTATCAAATCGCAAGTGTTGGCCGACTTCGTCGCAGAATGGACGGAGGCCGAACTCCCTAAAGAGTACGGCACGTACTCAAACTGGATCATGCATTTCGACGGCTCCAAAATGTTGGCTGGACTGGGGGCTGGCGTCGTTTTGACATCCCCCACAGGAGACACAGTCCAATATGTACTCCAAATTATGTACACGGACTCCAACAATGCAGCCGAATATGAGGCCCTCCTACATGGTCTCCGGATGGCAGTATCCATGGGCATTCAACGCCTAGAGGTACGTGGGGATTCGAACCTCGCGATCTCCCAAATAAATGGCGACTTCGACGCCAAGGATCCAAAAATGGCAGCTTACCGCAATGCCATCCTAAAAATGTCAGCTCGGTTCGAAGGGCTGGAGTTTCACCATATAGCCCGCGAAAATAGTCAAGCAGCGGACGTCCTGGCACGCATCGGAGCAAAACACGATGCAGTCCCCCCGAACAACTTTTTGGAAAGATTGTTCAAACCATCCGTAACATGGGAGGGGGAACCCACAATTAACAGCCCGGATGCAGCCGCACCACTCGACGCCGAACAACCCGACATAGTTGGAGGTCCTGCCAACGAAATTACACCTTCAGCCCACGCAATAATGGTTGTTATCGCCCCATGGACAGAACCATTCCTAGCCTACCTTACTAGGCAGGAACTCCCAGAGGACCAAAACGAGGCCCGCTGCATAGTGCGGCGATCTAAAGCCTACAAAGTCCACGAGGGGGAGCTTTATAAGAAAAGCACTACCGGAGTCCTTCAGAGGTGCATCTCCGAAGAGGAAGGGCGGAATCTTCTGGCCGAAATTCACGCTGGACTCGGTGGTCATCACACTGCTGCTCGGTCCCTTGTTAGCAAGGCTTTCCGTACAGGCTTTTATTGGCCGACGGCCCGGGAAGACGCTCAGGACTTAGTCCAACGATGCGTTGGTTGCCAACTTTTTGCCAACCAAAGCCATATGCCACCCACCGCACTCCAAACTATACCCATCACCTGGCCCTTTGCGGTCTGGGGGCTTGACATGGTCGGACCCCTTAAAGGTGGAACTCATAAGAAAAAATACTTACTGGTCATGGTGGATAAGTTAACCAAATGGATAGAAGCCAAGCCTGTTAAAACGACTGAATCCGGACCTGTGATAGACTTCATATCTGGGGTTGTACACCGTTATGGCATCCCCCACAGCATCATAACTGATAACGGTACAAACTTTACAGCCGACGAGGTAAAACTCTGGTGCAAAAACATGGGCGTCAAGCTCGATTATGCTTCAGTCTATCACCCACAAACCAATGGCCAGGTCGAACGTGCAAACGGTCTTATCATGAGCGACATCAAACCCAGACTAGTGCGGTCCCTCAAGGAATCTAACATGCACTGGGTAGAGGAGCTCGACTCCGTACTCTGGGGGCTGCGGACCACGCCAAATTGCACCACCGGATACACACCATTCTTTATGGTGTACGGCGCAGAGGCAGTTCTGCCCTGCGACATAATTCATGACTCACCTAGAGTGCGCATGCATGAAGAAAGAGAAGCCGAACTCGATCGGCAGGATAGCCTGGACGCCTTGGAGGAAGAGCGTGACGTGGCGAAAGCCCGTTCCGCATTTTATCAACAACAGGCCCGAAGATACCAAAGCAGAGAAGTACGGGCCAAAAATTACAATGTTGGCGAACTAGTTCTACGCCTACCGGATAAGAAAAAGGACAAACTCAAGCTCAAATGGGAAGGTCCATTTATAATCGACCAAGTCCTGACTGGTGGGGCATACCGTCTGCGAGATGCGTCGGATAACCGACTCGAGCCAAACCCGTGGAACGCCACACGTCTCCGAAGATTCTACGCTTAGCGCTGGACTCCGTGTTCGTCTCCTTCCCCTGTCCATTTTTTACATTTTTCTGTCTTATATTTCTCTCCTTCTCCCCTTTTTTCCTTTATAGCCCTTAAAAGGCTCAATACATGACGCGCCACTTGCGCTCATTTAACTTGGGGGCTTCTTTAACAGAAGCTTATTTATACGGGCTTCATGCCCCACACATGTGTCAAACTTCCGCATGTACCTTTTTCTTCACCATTATATGCATCGATATGACTTAAGTTTTGGCCAAGATGGGTTGCCTGGCTCCTGTCCTTACCCCTACGTTCCCGATTGTTTGGCTAGGCGGTAAAGGGAGCACCTCTGCGGTTGTTACTGCCGGGTCAGCCGGATGTGTACCTCAGACTGGGTGAAGCCGAAAGCTAGCATTCTTAAGGGAATATTCGATTGGTGAAATAAAAGATGATCTTCTTATTAATTTTCATAAGCCCCCAGATGCTTTTTCTGCGTCTTTTTTACGCGGTTCGGACATGCACTTTAGGGCATGCCTCCCCAGCGAAAGGAACCCTTAACGGAACTATTCTCTCTGGAAGATGTTTCTTACCAACCATGTAATATAACATAACTAGTTGGGCACTTGTCTGATAAAGCACTAATGACCCCTACGCCTGGTCTCCACGCATACCACGGTTCTTGTATAACCGCTATGGTATTCGGACACACTCCGGACCGTCAGGTCCCGAGGTTGAAGCGGAAAGGTCGGCAACGACAAACGATCTATAATCCGGCTAGAAGGCATTACATATGTCAATTCAAAAGTACATAGTCATTTCGACTGATTGTATTCCTCCTCTATACCATCTAACAGGCTGTCTAATTTACAGTCCTGCTGGGAATACTTTGCGGCCAATTCTACTTGGCCGTACACTAAGCTTACAGGGATCTCCTTCCCGCCAGGTCCCACCGGTCCGACCTCGGCCATGTGGTTTGGGTCAGACTTCATAAAACGGGTCTTCACCATGGCCCAGGCCTCCCTAGTGCCTTGTTGGCAGGCTGATATCTTCCACAACCGGAAGTGCCGCCGAGCTCCCTTCAGCTTCTCCGCAAGCTCTCCAAGGCCCTCGGGCATGGGGTGGGCAGGCCATAAGGCTTGGGCAACACCTTGCATTGCCTGCCGAATCCGCTCGTGCAATTGCAGGAGGTCGGGAAGAAGGTCACCCGTAGAACCAGGCATCTCCTCTGCAGGACGACCTGTGAGCATATCTACAGACAATACTCTGTTATTCGACTTCCTCTCCGAACTCATTTTTCAAAGTTCATTCAAGCACTTACTAAATATGCCGCGTCGAAGCCGCTAATTCTCCTTCATGGAGTCCGACAGCTGGCCACGAACGTCCTTAAGTTCAACGTCTAGCTTGGTGTTGGCATCCTGAAGATCATTCTTCTCTCGCCTCACCTTTGTCAACATACTCTCACCGGCCTTTAACCGGCGTAAGAGTTGTTGCTTCTCCGGATCAAGTCCGGCGCCATATGCAAACATGAATTGTCAGATTTGCACCCAAACCGCACAATACTAATCTTTCAAAGTGTATCTTACCTGAGGAGGTCCCTTTGGGCTCCCCTGCTGCGGCTGGTGTGGCCTCTAGTTGGGCCTTGCACTTTTCCAACTCCTGGGACAGCACGGTGTTCTTCTCTGTAAGAACCTGCATGTTATATGATCCTTAAATTAGTTACCTTAACTGTTTCAAGTCTCGGGGGCTACTGGTATATATGTAACCATAATCTTCTTACCCGTATGTCTTTCACATACTGCTCCGTGGCTCTGGCCAAACCATCTTGAGCGGCACGGAGATATGCATCTCCCAAATTAAAAGCATCTAAAGCCTCTCGGGAGAAACAAGCGTCGCGTAAAACTGTCCGGCGACGCCTGTGGTTCATGGCACTCTCCACTTCAGAATTTGTGGCAGACAGCCTGTCCGCATCCTCTGTCGGAGGAGTGCTCGATGCACACCTTGTGCTCGCCTCCGCTTCCTGGCCGGTCACTGGAACCTGGCTGGTAGAGGCGCGATTGGCAGCCTCTCCGGATATAGTCCGGCGAGGTCTATTCGTCCTGAAAAAAGCACGAACTTTAATATCCCCTAACGAAATGACACCGTGGAAGCGGAGGGTGCGTAATACCTTTGCGCCGGCATCTTGGGCCGGACTACCTTTCTTTTTTCACCATGAGACCATGCGGCCCCTCGCTGGCTAGCCGCCGCAGGTTCGGCGTCCCGCCTTGGAAATCTCCCCTGTGAAACACGGTTGTTGTTAGAAACACCGGAATGCATGAAAATGGAATCCCCCTCAAGGGAATAAAAACTCTGGTTTCTGTCACCTGGGAAGCCGTGATTAACCCGGGGTAATCAGCCACAATAGCGACCAAGGTGTTGTCCTTGCTTAGCTGATGAAACACCCTGTCAATAAGCTCCACCGATATGTCCGGGTCCTCTTCAGAATCCGGATCGAGTGGCCGTTCTGGGTCCTCGGGTTGTGGAGGGCGGCTGCTTATATCTTTCACTTCCTATCGCAGTTCCTGCATTGAAGACGTCAGACTGCGTATCTGACCATCGAAATATAAAATGATTAGGGCAGACGCAATTGTTCGCTTACCCAACTTGGAGGTTCATACATAGTGAATCCGGCCCGTGGGTTGACGCGGAGGAACTCCTCCTTTTCTCCCTTGTACAAAGAGGACAAATTCTTTATTAGGGCGGCAGTCGAGGCCGGTCCCTTACGACCGTAACGCGTGGCGTCGTCCTCCCCATTGAAATCCCACATAGGGTGGCCTCAGTATTGAAGCGGCTGCACCCCTTGCATAATGCATACGGCCATGACTCCGATCATGATTAGTCTGGAATGAGCCAACAGTCTTATCCGGCCCATCAGGTAAAGGACGTCTCTGTCGCTCTGAGAGCTCCGTGGACGCCAGCTTAAGCGTTTCTTCAATGGAGCACTGTTGAACTTAGGGAGACCGGCCCGGACAAGGTCCGGCAGCGGGACGTCGTCTATGTAAAACCATTCCGAAGGCCAGTCCTCGGACGCCTTCTTCGGGGTTCCGGACAGATATCCGGTCCTGGCGATGCGCCATACTTCGGCTCCGCCCACTTGGTATATAGACCCCTCTTGAGAACGGGGCACCAGGCAGAATATCTTCATCCACAGCGTGAAATGAGCCTCGACGCCTAAAAATAGCTCGCAAAGGGCAACGAAGCCCGCAATATGTAACACGGAGCCGGGCGTGAGATTGTGCAGCTGGAGGCCGTAGAACTCCAGAAGCCCGCGGAGAAATGGATGAATTGGAATCCCAGTCCCCTCATCTGATAGGGAACAAGGCACACCCATTCTCCTTTAGAAGGACTATGGGTCTTCTCCGCTTGTTTTCTGCCATTTTAGGTAGCGAGACCGGCTCGGACCAGGACCATGTATGCCTGAGGGAGAAATCCCTTGGCCTGAAGCGACACTAACTCGCTATGCGGAATGGTGCAACTCTCACAGTCTCCGGGTTTAGGACCGGAGGGGCGAGGGGAGGAGCTGCGACGGCTGGCCAAGTTGGAATGGACTTTAGCTGGCAAAGCTCTGATGATAACTCGCGGAGAGGAGAAGGTGCGGTTTGGATCTAAATCCTCATCCCGTTAAATAGGCGGCTCGTTTATATGGCTGGGGGTGTGGATGTAAAAACGCCCCAGGCCTTTCGCATTCGTTCAACACGTGGAAGACGACCATTATTGGGCACAGAAGCCGAGGAGCGCTACATTACAAAAATCGGACATTATTCGTACAGGTACATAGAATTTGGGAAAGAACCCGCCTTGCAATGCCGAAGACAATCTGCGCGCCGGACTCGTCGTCATTGAAGCCTGGTTCGGGGGCTACTGAGGGAGTCCTGGATTAGGGGGTGTTCGGGTAGCCGGGCTATACCTTCGCCGGACTCCTGGACTATGAAGATACAAGATTGAAGACTTCGTCCCGTGTCCGGAAGGGACTTTCCTTGGCGTGGAAGGCAAGCTAGGCGATGCGGATATTCAAGATCTCCTGCCGATGTAACCGACTCTATGTAACCCTAACCCTATCCGGTGTCTATATAAACCGGAGGGTTGTAGTCCGTAGGACAGAATCATCATACACAATCATACCATAGGCTAGCTTCTAGGGTTTAGCCTCCTTGATCTCGTGGTAGATCTACTCCTGTACTACCCATATCATCAATATTAATCAAGCAGGAGTAGGGTATTACCTCCATCGAGAGGGCCTGAACCTGGGTAAAAACATCATGTCCCTTGTCTCTTGTTACCATCCGGCCTTGACGCACAGTTCGGGGCCCCTACCCGAGATCCGCCGGTTTTGACACCGACAGTAACCATTCATACATATCAGATAATTTGGAGCGAACAATTGATAAGCAAGCTAATGCATACTGCTGTCACATAATGAACCAGCTATGTATGCAAGTACAGTGATACAGGACAACAGGTACTAACAATAGCAAAGCAATGGGCAACATATTTGTGATATCCTGTCGTTCTTGTCAAACCGGAATTCTTCTTCGAGCAGATTTCCTGCAAAAAAGATCCGTAAGGCACATGCGGAAAAGTAGAAGTTCAAATTGTCATGTGATTTCATAGACAGTACCTCATCCTGGGAATGAGACCAGTGCATAACAAGGTTTTTCCATTCAATGTCTTCTGAATTTAGCACAGGAGACTTCACCGGAAATTCGTTTATAGACTTGCCATCGAAGTGTGATTTCCTCAGGTTACATCGATACTGCTGCAATGCTTCCTTGAAAAGCGCAAGCAAACTTTGCTCATCATGACTATCCAGATTGACCCTCACCTACTTACTACAATGTAATGTAAATCACTGATGTGTTCAATCAGCAGAAAATAGGAAAATAATCACCGTGAATTATAGCACTTACACGTAAGTGGGACAGGAAGATGTGAAAATGGTGTTTGTCTTCACTACAATCTTCCCATGATGGGAATATATGCACGTAGTCCCTAACAACATTGAAAGCATTGCCTTTTAAACTGGGAATAACTGGAATGGGGTTCCAATCTGCAGGAATTGGTTGTCTCTGCAGTTGGGATAGGTCTTTGGCCGGTGGACTTTGTCGGGTGGTTGGTGCGACATATGCCAACGGGTGGCTTATCTGTGTGGGAGCCAGTAAGACGTCGCGGTGCCTGGAAGCGGGATAAGGCGAAGACATGCACGCCGGCAAATCTTACCCAGCTTCGGGGCTCTCCATGGAGATAACACCCCTACTGCTGCTCTGCGGGGTCTCCGCATGATCACTCGATGAACAAGTAGCTACAAGGTGCTCCTCGAGCTGTTTGGTGAGAGGAAGAAGAAGGGCAAGGCTAGCTCTACTCTTCTCTCTATCTGTGGTGAAACCTAGATGAGATCATCCTTTTGCATGGGTGCCCCGGGGGGTTTATATAGGTATACCCCCCGTGGGTACAATGGTAATCCGGCTGGGAGCGGGTCCCAGCCGTCAGTGTCTACGCTCGCCGGCTTCCGCGCCGGCTGCTGGGGCCCGCCTGCTGATGGGCCCCGCCGGTTGCCGCCATCTTGGTCGACAGGCAGGTCCTACTGCCTAGGGCCCTGTCGGCGGCCGATTACTGTTGCCTCAATACTGATGATGAGGGCTTTATCGAGGTAAGCGTGGCCACAGCGCCGCCGCCTGGCGGGCGATCGCTGTAGCCTCACTTCGTCTTGTCTTTTTAATGGGGCGCCTCCTTCGAGGGAAGGAGCAAGCCGGCTTGGGAAAGCCGGCCATGTCTTGGGCCGACTGGGGGAGGCCTGGCCGCCTTCGGGTGTCTCTCTGCCCAAAGGGGCCCACCGCCCGTGGGCTGCGCTGACAGCCTGCCATGGGTGGCGCCATAGTCATCATGGAAACAGTGCTGCGCCGGACGGGTCAGGGCTACCCCGTACGGCGCACTGTGTCAGGCGTGCTCCGGGTTTCGGGGGTGGCAGGTTTTACTGTAGCCACGCCCCATCCCATCGCCGTTATGTGGGTGCGGGCCTCGAGGGTACGATCTTGACCGCGTCGTGGGAGCCGGCTTCTTGGAGTCGGCCTTCTCGTGGCCGGCTTCTCGGAGCCGGCCCTCCCGCGGCCTTCTTTATGAGAGTTAAGGCCAGTCCGCCTTCCAACAGTCGGCCTGAGAGGCAGCCGGCAGGGGGAAGGCGGCCCCACGTCTTGGTTTCTTGGAGGCCGGATCGGCTCGTAATTTTTTCTGAAGCGCCAAGGGAAGCCGGCTAGGCTACCCGTGGTCATTTACCCCGACAGTAGTCCCCGAAGCTGGTCGCGCTTCGAGGTCGGCAAGGGGAACGAGAAGCTCGGTCAGCTTCCTATCTTGAGAAGCCGGCAGCTGGGAGCCAGCTTTGCTTATGCGCGCCGCCTTGGGGGGGCGCCGTGGTCTCGTCAACGGGAATGTGGGCCAACTCGCACGCTGACCGCGCGCCTCCCTGCGTGTCACGTGGTAGAAAGGGCCTGCCATGGCGCGTGCGCGACGGGACGTCGCCGCAGGCCCGGCCCCGCCACTCCTGGCCTCGGCACAGGCGCGGATCTTCTGCGGCCCAAGGTGGTCGGTTTGCCTTCCAGCGGCAGTTCCGCCACATCGTCAAGGCGCAGTAATAGCGGGACGTGGGGGAGAGGGCGCAGTTAATCCCACGTCCCCCACACCACGCCTCCTGGGCTCCGCCGCGAGGGTCTATAAGTAGGGGGAGGAGAGGGAGCGGCAAAGGCTCGCACGCTCTCCCTCGCTCCACCCTTCCTCGTCCTCTTTCCTTACTCTCTTCGCCGCCGCAGTGCCTCTTCGCCGCGCCATTCCGCCGCAGCGGGGTCGCACGCGCCTTCGCCGCCACCGCATCTTGCTCTTCGCCGCACCACTCCAATGGCGCTGTCGAGCTCGTGGGACGGCTCCAACGTCCTCGACGAGCACATCGAGTTCCTCCGCCGGACGCGGCGTCTGCCCGGCGAGAACTACATGCGGGTCCAGCGCGCGCCGGAGGAGGAGATCTCGCCGGCACCGGAGGAGGGCGAGCGGGTGGTCTTCCGCTCGCACTGCATACGCGGCTTTGGCCTCCCGGTGAGCGGATTCCTCCGCTCGTTCCTTGAATTCTACCACCTTCAGCCGCATCACCTCACCCCCAACGCCGTGATGCTGCTGTTGGCCTTCGTCACCCTCTGCGAGGGTTTTCTTGGCGTCCTCCCCACCTTAGAGCTCTGGGGAGAATTCTTCCAGAGCAAACTCAGCACCGTCGTCGCGGGCGTGCCCGCCCCATGCGGAGCTTACATCGCCATGAGGCGGACGGGCGAGAGCAATCCGTTCCCGTCCATCCCGCTGATCCAGTCGGTGAAGCTCTGGCAGAAGTCCTACTTCTATGTGAGGAACGTCGCCCCGCAAGGCGACTTTGTCAACCTGCCGGCTTACGTAGCCGGCCCGCCGGCTTCGAGGCCGGCCTCATGGAGCTACCGGGCCAGGACGCTGTCCTAGGCCGGGAACGCCGCCGTCGCCCGCCTCCGGGTGATGGTCCAGTTGGAGGGCCTGGTCGGAGCCGACCTGGTGGCCGCCTTCATGGAGCGCCGGGTACTCCCGCTCCAAGGTCGGCCGCACATGATCTGCCAGATGAGAGACTGCTTCGACCCATGCCGGCTGAGCACCAGGGAGATGCCTCATGCCGAGGTGTCCTACCTGGTGAACTACATTGCCAACTGCAAGCTCGTCGAGGATTGGCGATTCGGCAAGGAGCCGTACTCTTGTGCCAACCCTCCGCTTGTCGTAAGTGTTTCTTCTTTCCTTTCTTTTGTGTTGCTGGCTTCGATATGACCGGCCTCTGATCCGCCGGCTTGCTTTCTGCAGAATGCTCTACTTTCGCTGGTGGCGGGGGCCGCGGGGATAGAGCGCCCGTTCCATCCCGACTGCACGGTAGATGACGTCGACGATCCGGACCTTGGAGCGGCCGCCATGGAGGACGCCGCCGCGGGGCAAGGCGGCGAGGCAGGCGGCGCCGGGCTCGGAGCTGGCCTCTAGGACTGGGCGGACGACGACGAGGTCGAACTCGTCCCGCACCGCCAGCCGGCGTCGGATCCTCAAGGCACGGGCCCCTCTGCCGCGCCGGCCGCCCGTGGCGCCGTACCGAAGCGCCGGGCCGCGTCGACCTACTTCGGCAGCCGGCCGAAGAAGCCCAGGGGCACCGCCGCGGCAACCAAACGGGATGAGGCGGCCGCGAAGGCGGCCCGCTTCCAGAAGGTCGTGAAGCGGCCGCATGCGGTTTCGGCGTAAGTGTTAATCGTCTTGCATTCTTGTCGCGTTCTTTGATCAGAGTTCTTCTAAACCCTTTCTTGGTTGACTGGCCAGGGCGCCGCTTTCCCTTGAACGGGGCCCTGCCGGCTCCGTGATTGAATCAGCCGGAGGGTCTTCGATCTCCCGCCGCGTGGACCCCCGCGCCGATCTCATGGAGGCTACCGCGCGGAACGCGCGGGAGGCGCGGGAGGAGCGGGAAGCGTCGGAGCGGAGGGCCGCCCAGGCGGCGAAGGAGCAGACCGACTCGGCGGCCAAGGCCCAGGCGGAAGCGATGGCCGCGGAGAAGGAGGCGGAGGCCTCGCGCAACCGGCCTCCACAGCTCGTCATCCCCCTGCGGAGTGTGGCTCCCAACGCCCCCGTGCCTTCGTCTGAGGAAGCCGACCGCGGCCAGGCGGCGGCGGCGGAGTGGAGGGAGGATGATGTGATCATCTTGGAGGAGGTGCCGCGAACGGCGCCGACTGGGGCGGGCCAGGGCGGCCAGTCGGCTGCGGCGCTAGTGCAGCCGGCCGGGAGCGAGCCGGCAGCAGGCGCCGGCGTGGTGATGCAGCCGTCATCACGCTGGCGCGCGGAGGGAACTACCTTTGTGCCGGAGCCAGACGGAGCTGCGACCGCCAGCCAGACGGCGGAAGCTTTGGAGGCGGCCAGCTCCAGCACGTCCGAGTGGGCGCCCAACGAGGAGACGGGCGAGCTGAACGCGTCGGCCCAGGAGGTCCGGAGCCGGCTTCAGGCTCATGCCACCGCGTTGCAGCGATATACTCGTGATTTCCTTGCGACGCGGGCCGTCGTTCGGGTGAGTCTTCTGGCCTTGGCTGCTTTGCCTTTTTGAGTTCTTCTGTGGGGGCGCGTCAGCGCATCCAGTGGGTGTAGTCCCCGAGTTCCGAGTCGGCTGCTGAGCAGGCGGCTCGGAAATTACTAGGTCCTGATAGTTATCTTATTCTTGCATCCTGTCTGATCTTTCAGGAGTACCATAACCGGAGAGCTGCCGCCTTCGACTCCCAGGCTCGGGAGCTGCGCCAGAAGAGCGAGGATCTGACCAACAGCCGGAGTGCGTGCTCCGTTTTCTTCATATCCTGTGGGGGCGCGTCAGCGCACCCACTGGGTGTAGTCCCCGAGATCCGGGCCGACTGCTGAGCAGTCGGGTTGGATCTTCCCCGACGACTTCTTCCTTATTGTTTCTTCCTTCGTCTTCATGCTTGCAGGGGCCAATGCCGACTTGAGGGAGCAGCTTGGCGGGGCCCAGACCGCCCTTCGCGCCAAGGAGGCCGAGCTCAACGCCTTAGTCCAGGAGCGCGACCGCTTGGCCAAGAAGTTGGCCGACCAGGAGGAGAGCCACAAGGCGGCCCTGAAGGAGGCGCGGGATAGCGAGGCCGCCCTCAAAGCCGAGTTCGAGACCGAAGCGGCGGGCTGGGCTGAGGCGAAGCAAGCGCTGAGCGAGGGTTACAGCCGGATCGAGGTTCTGATCGATGGTAAGCCGCTTCCCTTACTCCTTGCTCGCCCCCTTGCCCTCTGATTCGTCTTTTGATTTGTGCTGCTTTTGTTCTCTGCGCAGACTACTTCCCTCGCCACTCCGTCACAGCCACCCAGGCCATCGAGGCCTACCACGAGGCACGCCGACAGGCGGGGGTTGAGATCGCGCCGGACGCGAGCCGGACACTTGAGGAGCAGCTCTTAGCGATCCAAGCCCGGCTGCAGCCGGCACACCGCATGCTCCGCCGCCTCCAGCGCGCTGGAGCGCAGGTGCTGGCCGCCCTCTGGCCAGGCGAGGCGATTCCCCGCACCCCGAGCCAGACTAGCAGTTGGCTGGAGGTGGCGGTTGGCCGCTTTGAGGCCTGGAAGGCCTCCGCTGCTCGATCCGGAGCCAGGCGGGCGCTGGAGTTCGTCCGGGCCTGGTACCCCGGGCTGAATCTGGAACAGCTGGGGACTTGGCGAGAGGAGGCTGATGAAGAGCTGGTGGAGGCGCGGCCGGTTATCATCCAGCGTGCTTCGGCTCTTGCCGATTTCACCGACACCAGCGTCTTCACTCCTGAGGGGGACGACAACGGCGTCGCCCAGCCGGAGGAGTGGTTCGGGCTGAACCCGGCGGAGGGTGAAGACTCGACGGAGGAGATCGCCTCCAGCGATGAAGGTGAAGATGAAGAGGGGGAGGAGGGCGAAGACGTCGAGCCGGCCGGTGAAGCAACCAGCCAGCCTCAGCATGACCGTGCCTCCAGCAACGAGGCGCGTGCTAGCGCGCCCTCTGCAGGAGGCGGTGATCATGCCGAGGTTCACCAGCCGGCCACTCCTCCAGCCGGCTCTACTGTCTCCACCGACCTGCCCGACTCGCCAGTCGTTCCCCTGGCTTGATCTGCCGTCTTTGCTTTTCCTGCTTGTTACTCTTTGAACAATTTCTATTAAGCTTGCGCAGTTCCACCCACTGGGGGTGTATTCAAACTATGTTGAATGTTGGCCTTTTCAAGGCCTTTTGTGTAAATATAATCATGCATGTGTTTGGCTTCCATTCTCGTATGCTTTTTATCTTTAGGCTGTTTCCTTTGCCGCCTTCCCCTGATTGCTGCCTTCCCAGCCGGCAGCTGCTCTGCAGTCTGTGACTAAGGAAGGACTCGGCTATCTTTTTTGGGGAAGGCAAGCACTCAAGCTTTCTTAGATTGTAGCTAAGTGAATGGAAACCGGCCAGCTGACTACTCTTGTAGTCGGTCGGCGGTGGGAAAAAACCGGCTTTTGTTATATTAGTCCGTTAGTCCCTAGCCGTTTTTCGTGTGGGCGTCCTTTCCTGCCTTTGGCTCTTGCCAGCTGGACAGCCGATTCATCGAACTGCGACTTTTGGCAAGAGAGGGCTTTGGAGCCGGCACACTACTTGTCTGACCACGGGTAGGACTTCTAATATAACTTAAGGCGGCCTGTCCCTGGGCCGACTAGTCGAACCCGGTGCCGGACGAGAGAAGTATATGTAATGACATAATCATAAGCATGATACTCTTCATTCATAGATGAAAGATGGCAGTCCTCGAGTTCTCCTCGGGGGGCCTATTGTCTCGTACTTAGTACAAAAGTTAGCGTGATACATACAACATTTCAACTATAAAATCTTCGAAGGAGGTTGGCGTTCCATGGTCGTTCCGACTCCTTGCCGGAGTAGTCTCTCTTTCGTGCTTTCGGCTTCTGTGCGTCGATCAGGTAGTAGGAGTCGTTTCCTAGCGCTCTGCTGATGACGAAGGGGCCTTCCCAAGGGGCCGAGAGCTTGTGCTGGCCGGCTGTTCGCTGGATCAGTCGGAGCACAAGGTCGCCCTCTTGGAAGGATCTTGGCTTGACCTTCCGGCTGTGGTAGCGACGCAGACCCTGCTGGTAGATGGCGGACCGGTTGAGGGCTAACAGCCGGCTTTCTTCCAGCAGGTCGACGCCGTCTTCTCGTGCTTCCTTGGCCTGCGCCTCCATGTACATGGTCACCCGAGGCGAGTCGAACTCGATGTCGGTTGGGATGACCGCCTCGGCACCGTATACAAGGAAGAAAGGGGTGAAGCCGGTTGACCTGTTTGGGGTAGTGCGCAAACTCCAGAGGACGGCCGGCAGCTCATCGAGCCAGCAGCCGGCCGAACGCTCCAGTGGCACGACCAGTCGGGGCTTGATGCCGAAAAGAATGAGGCCGTTGGCTCGTTTGACTTGGCCATTTGACTGCGGGTGGGCAACGAACGCTAAGTCCAGTCGGATGCCCTGTGTCGCGCAGAAACGTGCCAGTGCTCCCTTGGCAAAATTTGTGCCGTTGTCGGTGATGATGCTGTGCGGCATGCCATAGCAAGTTGTTATGTCTGTGATGAATGTCACGGCAGTCCGCCCATTCAGCTTCTTGATCGGCTTTGCTTCGATCCACTTGGTGAACTTGTCCACGGCGACAAGCAGATGTGTCATGCCGCCGCGCGCTGTCTTGAATGGGCCCACCATGTCCAGACCCCAAACGGCAAAGGGCCAAGTGAGGGGAATGGTCTTGAGTGCCGAAGCCGGCAGGTGTTGCTTGGAGCTGAAGACTTGGCACCCTTTGCAATGCTTGACTAATTCCTTGGCGTCGTCCAAAGCAGTCGGCCAGAAGAATCCATGGCGGAAAGCTTTGGCGACTAGTGATCTTGAGGCCGCGTGGTGGCCGCATTCACCTTGGTGAATGTCTCTGAGGATTGCTATGCCCTTCTCTTGTTCAATGCATCGCTGGAAGACTCCAGTGACGCTGCGCCTGATGAGCTCTCTGTTGACGATTGTGTATGCTCCGGCTCGGCGTTGGACTTGTCTTGCCTCTGTCTCGTCAGCCGGCAGTTCTTGGTTTGTCAGGAAGTTGAGGATGGGCTGGGCCCATGATGGAGCTGTGACTTCTTCTATTGCCAACGCGGCTACTGCAACCAGGGTGGGCGGGCTGGGTTGTGAGATGCTGGAGTCGGCCACCGCCTGCGGTGCTGGTGCAGTCCCCGGGCCGACTACCGCAGTCCCCGAGCCGGGTTCGGAAGTCCCTGGGTCGGGTGCGACTACGGAAGTCCCCGAGCCGCCTGCTGAAGTCCCTGCGCCACCTATCGAAGTCCCCGGGCCGCCTGCTTGGCTCTTCAAGCCGAATCCGGCTGCATCGGGGCTAGGCGGCACGAAGATGGAATCGGACTCTGGAGACGGCTTGATAGACGGCTTGAGGAGGCGTTGCAGAGAGACGCCGGTTGGTATTGCCTGCCGAGTGGAGCCTAATCGAGCCAGGCATCTGCTGGCCCGTTGTCGGCTCATGGTACGTGGAGGAACTCGCATCCTTCAAAGTACCCGCTGATCTGCTGGATGAGGAAGCGGTAGCTTGCCATGTTTGCGTCCTTGGCGTCCCAATCGCCGGATGACTGCTGGACTATCAAGTCTGAGTCACCGTAACACAGGATCCGGGGTATGCCGAGCTCTTTGGCAAGCCGGAGCCCGTGTACGAGCGCCTCGTACTCGGCCATGTTGTTGGAGGCAGCGAAGTGGATTTGCAGCGTGTATCTGAGCTTGTCGCCTTTGGGAGAGGTGAGGACGACGCCGGCTCCCAAGCCGGTGAGCATCTTGGACCCGTCGAAGTGCAGGCACCAGTGAGTGGAGTCCGGAGCCGGCGGCAGGTGCTGGGTCTTGGCCCAGTCGACGAGGAAGTCGGCCAATGCTTGGGACTTGATGGCGGTGCGGGGCTAGTAGAAGATCATGTAAGGGGCCAGGTCGATGGCCCATTTCGCCACCCGGCCGGATGCATCCCGGCTGCCTATGATCTCGGCGAGCGGGGAGGTGCATACGACCGTGATGGGGTGCTCTTGGAAGTAGGGCTTCAGCTTCTTGGCGGCAAAGTACACGCCGTAGCACATCTTCTGGTAGTGCAGGTAGTTCTGCTTCGAGGTAGACAACACCTCGCTCAAATAGTACACCGGCCTCTGGACCGGCTGGGCTCGGCCCTCTTCTGGGCGCTGGACTACGATGACGGTGCTGACCACCCGGCTGGTTGCAGCAATGTAAAGGAGCATGGGCTCTTTCTCAGTCGGCGCCGCCAAGACAGGCGGCGTGGTCAGCATCTTCTTCAGCTCGTGAAAAGCTTGGTCGGCTTGGTCGTTCCACTCAAAGTGAGTGGTCTTCTTCATGAGGCGGTGGAGGGGAAGAGCCTTCTCTCCGAGCCGGCTGATGAAGCGGTTCAGGGAAGCCAAGCATCCGGTGAACTTCTGGACGTCTCGCAGCTTGGTGGGAATCGCCATTTTCTCAATGGCCTTGATCTTCATTGAGTTGCATTCGATGCCGCGTTCGGAGACCAGGAAGCCTAGGAGCTGGCCGGCTGGCACTCCGAACACGCATTTCTCGGGGTTGAGCTTGATCCGAAATCGGCGCAGGTTCTCGAATGTTTCCTTGAGGTCTTCCAACAAGGTACTGCGCTTCTCCGTCTTCACCACAATATCGTCCACATAGACGTGGGCATTTCTGCCAAGCTGCTTGAGGAGGCACTTCTGCATGCAACGCTGAAAGGTGGCACCAGCGTTTCTGAAGCCGAATGTCATAGTCAGGTAGCAGAAGGCTCCGAATGGTGTGATGAAGGCGTTCTTCAGGCGGTCGGCCGGGTCCAACTTTATCTGATGGTACCCAGAGTAAGCATCCAAGAAATTCAGCAGATCGCATCCGGCTGTGGAGTCTATCACTTGAGCTATCCTTGGCAGGGCAAAAGGATCTTTGGGGCAGGCCTTGTTGAGGCTCGTGTAGTCTATACACATGCGCCACTTGTTGTTCTTCTTCAGCACGAGGACCGGGTTGGTGAGCCACTCCGGAAAGAACACCTCCATGATGAAGTCGGCAGCCAGAAGCCGGGCTATCTCTTCTCCTACAATCCTTCTCTTTTCCTCCGACAGTCGGCGGAGGGGTTGCTTGACTGGTTTTGCACCTTCTCGAACGTGTAATTTGTGCTCGGCGAAATCCTTCGAAACACCCGGCATGTCCTTGGGGGACCATGCAAAGATGTCCCGATTCTCACGGAGGAAATCGGCGAGCTCGCCTTCCTATTTGCTGCTTAGGTTTGCCCTAATGACGGCAAACCTTTCCGGGTGCTCGGGGTTAAGAGGTATCTTCTTCGTTTCCTTGGCCGGCTGGAAGGAACCTTGGGCATCACACTCTTTGGGATCGGGGGACAGGGCCGACTGCTTGCCAGCCATGGCCACGACCCGGTCCAGCTTCTTCTTCTCTTCGGCAATCACAAGGGACTCGGCCAGCCGGCTGCTGGCTGCTGCGCACTCAGCCGATTTCTTGTAATCGCCGACTATGGTGATGATGCCCTTGGTGCTCGACATCTTCATCTTGAGGTAAGCATAGTGGGGAACAGCCATGAACTTGGCCAAGGCAGGTCGGCCAAGCTGTGCATGGTAAGAGCTCTCAAGGTCCACCACTTCAAACCAGATGGCCTCCCTGCGGAAATGATCCTTGTCCCCAAAGAGGACATCAATCTTGATCTTGCCAATGGGGGAGCAGGACAGGCCGGGTACGATGCCGTGGAACATAGTCCGGGTGGGCGTGAGCTGCTTCGTCTTGACGTTGAGCTTCTTCAGGGTGTCAAGGTACAGGATGTTGATGCTGCTCCCGCCGTCTATCAACACGCGGGAGAAACGGGCTGCGCGTCTGTCTGTTGCAAGGGTGGCATCCAGAACCAGTGCATAAGAGCCGGGAGATGGCATCACCTCTGGGTGGTCGGCCCGGCTCCAGCTGATGGGTTTTTCTGACCAGTGCATGTGCTCAGAGGGGTTGGAGGCAACCGCGTTGACTTCCTGGTGCTCTCGGCGCCTGCTGCGCCGGTCTTCAGGCTGGCTGGTGAAGACGACATAGGCGGCATGTGAAGGAAATATGCCCTAGAGGCAATAATAAAGTTATTATTTATTTCCTTATATATCATGATAAATGTTTATTATTCATGCTAGAATTGTATTAACCGGAAACATAATACATGTGTGAATACATAGACAAATAGAGTGTCACTAGTATGCCTCTACTTGACTAGCTTGTTAATCAAAGATGGTTAAGTTTCCTAACCATGGACAAAGGAGTTGTCATTTGATTAACAAGGTCACATCATTGGTTGAATGATCTGATTGACATGACCCATTCCATTAGCTTAGCACCCGATCGTTTAGTATGTTGCTATTGCTTTCTTCATGACTTATACATGTTCCTTTGACTATGAGATTATGCAACTCCCGTTTACCGTAGGAACACTTTGTGTGCTACCAAACGTCACAACGTAACTGGGTGATTATAAAGGTGCTCTACAGGTGCCTCCGAAAGTATTTGTTGGGTTAGCGTATTTCGAGATTAGGATTTGTCACTCCGAATGTTGGAGAGGTATCTCAGGGCCTTCTCGGTAATGCACATCACATAAGCCTTGCAAGCATTGCAACCAATGAGATAGTTGCGAGATGATGTATTACAAAACGAGTAAAGAGACTTGCCGGCAACGAGATTGAACTAGGTATTGGATACCGACGATCGAATCTCGGGCAAGTAACATACCGATGACAAAGGGAACAACGTATGTTGTTATGCGGTCTGACCGATAAAGATCTTCGTAGAATATGTAGGAGCCAATATGGGCATCCAGGTCCCGCTATTGGTTATTGACCGGAGACGTGTCTCGGTCATGTCTACATTGTTCTCGAACCATAGGGTCCGCACGCTTAAGGTTACGATGACAGTTATTATGAGTTTATGCATTTTGATGTACCGAAGTTAGTTCGGAGTCCCGGATGAGATCACGGACATGACAAGGAGTCTCGGAATGGTAGAGACGTAAAGATTGATATATTGGACGACTATATTCGGACATCGGAATGGTTCCGAGTGGTTTCGGATAAAAACGGAGCACCGGGGGGTTACCGGAACCCCCCGGGGGGTTAATGGGCCTCATGGGCCTAATGTGGAGAAGAGGAAGGGGCTGCTAGGGCAGGCCGCGCGCCCCCTCTCCCCCTAGTCCGAATTGGACAAGGAGGGAGGGGCGGCGCCCCCCCCCCTTTCCTATTCTCCCTCCACCTCTCCTAGTTGGACAAGGATCGGGAGGGGAGTCCTACTCCCGGTAGGAGTAGGACTCCTCCTGCGCGCCACCATAGGGCCGGCCGCACTTCCCCCCTTTGCTCCTTTATATACGGGGGCAGGGCGGCACCCTAGAACACACAATTGATCAACGTGATCGTTCCTTAGCCGTGTGCGGTGCCCCCCTCCACCATATTCCACCTCGGTCATATTGTCGCGGTGCTTAGGCGAAGCCCTGCATCGGTAGTACATCAAGATCGTCACCACGCCGTCGTGCTGACGGAACTCCTCCCCGAAGCTTTGCTGGATCGGAGCCCGGGGATTGTCATCAAGCTGAACGTGTGCTAAGAACTCGGAGGCGCCGGAGTAACGGCGCTTGGATCGGTCGGATCGGGAAGACGTACGACTACTTCCTCTACGTTGCGTCAACGCTTCCGCTTCGGTCTACAAGGGTACGTAGACTGCACTCCCCCCTCGTTGCTATGCATCACCATGATCTTGCGTGTGCGTAGGAATTTTTTTGAAATTACTACGTTCCCCAACAGCATGCTCGTCGGGGAACTCGTCGTGCACGGCTCTGACTGCTGGCCAAGCGGCCGGCTGCTGCGGAGCCAGAGGCGGCGGACCAGCAGGTGGAGGCGGCGCGAGCCCTTCGCCTTTGGAGATTCGGGTGAGCCAGTGGCACTTCTGGGTTGTGTGGTTGGACGGCTTCGCGCTGCTGTGGAACTTGCATGGGGCGTCTAGGGTTTGCTCGTAGGAGAAGGCCGGTTGCCAAGCCGGCCGGCCGCCTTTCTGCTTCTTGGGTGTGGTCCGCCCTTCAGGCTGCTCGCCCTCGACCGTGGCCACCTGCCGACTGGTGGAAGGCGGCATGGGGCCCTTGCGCTTGTGGTCGTTTTGGTACGGGCGTCGGCCGGAGTCCCCAGCCGGCGTATTGGGCGCCGGGTTGAGTACCTTCCCGGACGCGTCAACCCGAAGTTCAGTCTTCATTGAGGAATCGGCGGTGGCGTACTTGTCAGCTATGACCAGGAGCTCGTCGAGGGTAGTTGGCTCGTCGCAGAGGAGCTTGTGCTTGAGGAGGGTGCCCTCTCGGCACCCGGCTGTGAAGTATTCGATGGCTTGCACCTCGTGCACTCCCTCGCAAGAGTTGCGGAGCTCGGCCCAACGTGTGAGGTAGTCGCAGGTGGACTCAGTGGGGCCTTGTACGCACAAGGCGAGCTGTCTAGGCTTGGGAGCCTGCTTGTAGGTGCTGGTGAAGTTGCGGACGAAGGCTTCTGTGAAGTCTAGCCAACTGTTGACGCTGTATGGCTTGAGGCTGTTGAGCCAGGTCCGCGCCGTGCCTTGGAGCATGAGGGGCACGTACTTCACGGCAACGCGCCTGTTGCCGTTCGCGATGCGTACCGCGGTGGAGTAGTCGATCAACCAATCTTCCGGCTTCACGGAGCCATTGTACTTGGGCGTGTCTCTTGGGAGCGAGAACCCTTTGGGGAAGGGCTCGTCGCGGATGCGGGGGCCGAAGCAAGGCGGGCCGACATCATCTTCTTCTTCTAGCGCCAGGGATCGCGCTAGGCGGTCGATCCGATGGCGGGCGTCGTTCTCGCCGACTCCTTCGCGGCGACCTAGTCGGCCGCTGAGAGTCGGATGCGTGACAGGCGGTGGGGTGGGATACCTTTCCCCACGAGGCGGAGGCGGAGGCGGGTTGCCCGGCCGGTCCACGGCTCGAGGGCGGCCTTCTGCGTCCCGCTCGATGGAGATCCGGGTTCGGCTTCGGCTGGCAGCCGGATCTTTCTCGTGTCGCACGCGGGTTCTACCCGCAGTCGGCGTCCGGGACGTCGCGCCGTGATCTCGGCGCGGTGGAGGGCTTTCCTCGCAGACGTCGGCTTCGTGCCGCTGCGCGGCTGCGTCGATTAGCTGCTGGATGCGTCTGTTCATGTAGGGGAGCTCTTCGGCCCCTAGTCCATCCAGCTCGTCTACGGCCGCCTGGGCGGCGCGCAGGTTCTCGAGTGGGGTGGCATAGACTGGGCGGTCGACTCCAAGCAAGTCGGCGATGACAGCGCCGCGCTGTCTGACGACGCCGACTCGGCTTGGCCCGCCAGGAGGTGGCGTGCCGAAAGCGGCGCGGTCGACTTCGCGCTGGTGGGCTTCGGTAAGGCGTCTCACGGAAGCTAGCTTCCGGCCCTCCGCGAGAAGGGCGAGGCGGCGAGCCTCCAGTGCTTCGGCGTCGGCATCGGCTGGGAGGGGGGCGGACAGGTCATGGATCGCCGCTTGAGGGGCGTCGTGGGCGTTCTCGCCAGAAGCGTCGCCGTGGCTGATGACCATCACCTCAGCGGTGGCAACGTCACAACCATCGGCTCGGGGAAGCGGGTCGACATAGATCACGACGTTGGTGGGGAAGGCGTCGGGCGAGGCAGTGTCGGAGTCGACATGCATCGGATCGGTGGAGCCAACGGACTCCTGGTCCACAGCAGGCTCGCTGGAGACGTGGAGCTGGCCGAGGTGGTCGACGAGGCGGTCGGTGCCCGCATCGGAGGCGGGCTCGTCGGAGATGAGGGCCTCGCCAAGGGGATCGGCGAGGTCGCTTGTTGCGCAAGCGTTGGTGACGCCTTGCAGCGCGTCGTGGCAAGCGCCATCGGGCGTGCCGGGCTGGCTACGCTCGCTGGGAAGGAAGAAGGTTCCCGTCCAGAACAGGTCTCCGGACGACGGTGCACCTAGCCCCACGGTGGGCGCCAAATGTCGGGTGGTTGGTGTGACATATGCCAACGAGTGGCTTATCTGTGTGGGAGCCAGTAAGACGTCGCCGGTGCCTGGAAGTGGGATAAGGCGAAGACATGCACGCCAGCGAATCTTACCCAGCTTCGGGGCTCTCCGTGGAGATAACACCCCTACTGCTGCTCTGCGGGGTCTCTGCATGATCACTCGATGAACAAGTAGCCACAAGGTGCTCCTCGAGCTGTTTGGCGAGAGGAAGAAGAAGGGCAAGGCTAGCTCTACTCTTCTCTCTATGTGTGGTGAAACCTAGATGAGATCAACCCTTTGCATGGGTGCCCTGGGGGGTTTATATAGGCCTACCCCCGGGGGTACAATGGTAATCCAGCTGGGAGCGGGTCCCAGTCGTCAGTGTCTACGCTCGCCGGCTTCCGCGCCGGCTGCTGGGGCCCACCTGCTGATGGGCCCCGCCGGCTGCCGGCATCTTGGTCGACAGGCAGGTCCTACTGCCTAGGGCCCTGTCGGCGGCCGATTACTGTTGCCTCAATCCTGATGAGGAGGGCTTTATCGAGGTAAGCGTGGCTACAGCGCCGCCGCCTGGCGGGCGATCGCTGTAGCCTCACGTCGTCTTGTCTTCTTAATGGGGCGCCTCCTTCGAGGGAAGGAGCAAGCTGGCTTGGGAAAGCCGGCTATGTCTTGGGCCGACTGGGGGAGGCCTGGCCGCCTTCGGGTGTCTCTCTACCCAAAGGGGCCCACCGCCCATGTGGTGCGCTGACAGCCTGCCGTGGGTGGCGCCATAGTCATCATGGCAACAGTGCCATGCCGGACGGGTCAGGGCTACCCCGTACGGCGCACTGTGCCAGGCGTGCTCCGGGTTTCGGGGGTGGCAGGTTTTACTGTAGCCACGCCCTGTCCCATCGCCGTTATGTGGGTGCGGGCCTCGAGGGTACGATCTTGACCACGTCGTGGGAGCCGGCTTCTTGGAGTCGGCCTTCTCGTGGCCGGCTTCTCGGAGCCGGCCCTCCCGCGGCCTTCTTTATGAGAGTTAAGGCCGGGCCGCCTTCCAACAGTCGGCCTGAGGGGCAGCCGGCAGGGGAAAGGAGGCCCCACGTCTTGGTTTCTTGGAGGCCGGATCGGCTCGTAATTTTTTCTGAAGCGCCAAGGGAAGCCGGCTAGGCTACCCGTGGTCATTTACCCCGACAGACTTGCTATACTTTTTGCTGGAGTGGGATTTTTCTGCGGTACGGCTGGTGCTATGGCAACTGAAATCGGCATACCTTTTGCTGGAGTGCAGGTCCTATGTGGTGGGGCTAGTGGTGTAGCTAGTGAAGTATGGGTATAGTCTGATGGAGTCGGTCCTATGTTTTGTGTCACTGGTTGTAGAGCCAATATAAGTGGGGTGCCGTTTGATTTCTCTGGCACCACCACGTTTTTCAAGGACTTTGCTGGTGCTCCTTCAGGTTCGGCAATCACCCTCTTCCTTTCCGATGTCTGATGCACAAGAACAACATTTGAGTGAAAAAACATGGTATGATGACAGATGGAATATGTATTGATAATGGATGGGCATGGTATCTTAACATATATGATGAGTAAACTAAGCAAATGGTGGTGCTACAAAGTAGAGGAAATGCAAGACAACTTATGCAAGATACACGCTATCAATAAAACCTTGC
This sequence comes from Aegilops umbellulata, assembly GCA_032464435.1. Classification (NCBI taxonomy): domain Eukaryota; kingdom Viridiplantae; phylum Streptophyta; class Magnoliopsida; order Poales; family Poaceae; genus Aegilops; species Aegilops umbellulata. The sequence continues at coordinate 342,196,685 of CP136056.1, read as the reverse complement.
CAAATTAGAACATGCACCATGATGGGTGAACATGACAGGCCATCTGCCTTTGACTCCTCGAGGTTAGAATAGTCATTAGGATCATATTCTAAATAAGAATCTACAGGTGGGGAGCGTATGAGTTTCATTGCATCCAGAATGGCACTCAATACCTTGGTGCTAATTTTGTAAGTCGTTGCAGTGTTCCACAATATTCTTCTGATGCACGGATTTTGATATTCACTATTATTACGAATAATATCTGAGAAGCATGAAAACATAAATAGTAGTGAGATTATCTTTGTAATGCAGAGGATATTCTAATATAGGGGCGCCCCTGTAAACCCTTGTGTGCTATCACCGGATTCTGATGAGAGAGCCCATGTGTGGTGTAATATGGTGTGTGCATTAATATAATCTGGCACAAGTACAAAAAAAATAGGCTCCAGAAGTAAGGATAGTTGGCAGATGATAGGTTCATAATATACTATATAGAGAGTCTATTGCCAAACCATGATAACAAGAGCACACAACAACTAGGCAGATCGTAGTGTACATAAAAGGGGTACACCATAACCAGGATATATAAATCGGGAAAGTGGAACTGGCTGGAAATTATAGTGTTGTATTGCCGCTACTAATTGAAAGCCTATCGATCATGTACAGGCCAGCTCTATCAGTTGTTGACTGCAGATGTCCCTGCTCCCCTTCCTGACAAGGAACATACTGTGCTTCCCATACAGAACACCACACGGGCCGCCGACCGAACCACCGGCCCCACCGCCTGTGTTCCTCCGCCACCCCCACCCCTGCCCCCACCCGCGTCGAGTTTTCTTTGTTCGACGAGGCCCCACCACCGCCCCCCACAACCACCGTCCCCACCCGAGCCCCTTCCTTCGCATCGGCGAACTTTGGTGAGCTCTCAAAAATCGACTGACCCAATTTTGAAATTTAGTCTACTGTGATTTAACTAGTGTGGAATATAAAAGGGGAAAACCATAAGCATTGCGAGTATGGTGTTGAGTGTGCCATGGCGGATCTGAAGGTGCAAACCGGACAAAGGCAACTTCGCAACCAAGACAAGAAATCAGAGTAAAGCAGTGGTGATCTATTTTCTTGTTGCGATAAATAAGTTGAGCAGATACGAAAGAGTACCGCCTCTGGTGCGGCGCCGTGTACGCATCTGCTGAGAATTTGACGGTGCTGCGGTAGCGATGGCTGCCCTGCGGCGTGGAAGCAGATCTAGGAGGGTAGACGGTGGCGGCAGGGCGCGGTGGACGAGACGATCGTAGGAGCGGCGCCGGCAAGGTGGACGACGGCGGGGATGAAGCGAGAGGACGGGATGCAAGGACTCGGTTCGAAGCCGTGGATGAGAGAGGTCAATCTCTTGTAATGGACGGCGGCGTCGGGGTATCAGCTCCGGCATGGTGGAGGAGGACGGTGGTGGATGGGGTGGCGAACGGCGGCGGACGGAGGAGGGTGGGGTGGAGAGGGTGTTTTGGCGCCCACGGAGTATCAATGGGGAAAAGGGAGGTAGATTGGAAGGGGGAACCATTTATTCAGGGCGCGCTTGTCTCAAATGCGAGGAAATTTACAAACTTAGCCCCCATTTCAAATTTCTACTACATCACAGCAACATTAGTCGGTTGGGGATAGGACGGTAATCTCGCATACACCGAATATTTGCCAGCGAGAGTTTGTTTTTGGCTCCCACCGTGTATGAATATGAATCGGGGAGGGAGTCGATTTCGGCCGAGGACACACTGTGTTTTGGCACCCACCGTGTATGAATCCGGGTGAGAGGCAGTTACGTCACATTTGGGTGAAATTACAAACCTACCCCTATCAAAGCCTATAGAAATCCAGCAGATAGGCTTTGCGTGGCAGGGATAGGCAGTAGTGATTTCCATCTCGCAGATTTTGGTTTCGGGCGGTTACTGCGACTTTCCCCGCTTCGTTCAAATTTTGCAGAGTGTGCACGTTTACCGTGCCAACTCAATTCAAATCCCGTTTGTATTCTATTTTTTTTCCGGGCGGGATCCATTTTTAATTGGAATTACATTCTATATATATCATTTTTTATATATACTTTCAAAAGCACAACAAAGAATTCTGCTCCTTTATATGTATAATATGATTTACAAATACAACGATCTCGAAATCTTAAGGTTGAATTCGAAAAAATTTAACCAAATTATGTGCTACTAAAATGTATGGATCAGTAATATCTACATATTAAATAACATAGATGTGCGTGAATTCATATGAGTATGCATGTTTGATAGATCAATTTTGGTTCGAGTATGGATTACATGTATCATCATCTAGAATTCAAATATTTGAATCCCTTTTTTGTTCACTCCTTTCACGCCCATCTCTCTCGCATGCATGCTCCTTCAGGTAGCTATCACTCTATTTTCTCCAGCTCACCCGCACGCTCACTTCATGTTTCTCCTATCCTCGCAAACATGGTCTCTCGACGTCTCCCTTGAGAAGTGTCACACTCTCCCTATCATTACACATTACACGGGTTTCATTATCTCTCACGTCTCTACTGTTCTCTGGTATCACTCAGTACCTAAGCTTTCTTTTTCACCGCCACACACACAGTCTCCACTCGTCTTTCACTTTGTCTTTCTCTCTATGGGATTCTCTCACACACCATATATGTCTCTACATATGACTCATACCACTAAAATTACTCTCTCTCTCTCCTGTAGACACAATATTTGTTGCGGTCTCCTTTTCGCCTCCATCCCAGACTGACATTATTCATTTGTTTACTGATCAGACAACCCGGACTACCGTCTCCTCTCTCTCTCACAGACACACACACACACACACACACACAACTCCTGCTTCCACTCCCCTTCCCGACTACCGTCTCTCTCTCTCTCACACAAAACTCTCGCTTTCGCACCCCGACTCGTATTTATCTCACAAACATTTATCGACTAGCTAGCCTCTAGATAGGTTTATACACCCGCACACTCGTGATTCCACCATCGCATACATGTCTCTCTACCGCTCCTTGTATCTATGTAGATTTTTCTTCCCTTCTTGAGACACGCCCTCTCGTTCGTGCACACACACACTATCGCCTCATTTTAAGCTAATACCTATCGCACACACACACTCCTTGTGTCTTTGTCACACATGCACTCCGTCCTCCTCCACTCTCCCTCTCACACACATGGGCTTTTTGCAACAACTAGCAAGATGCCCATGCGTTGCATGGAACATCAAGATGCATTTATATGAGTAGAACGAGGGAAGGCCTTATTTGCAAATGTGGAGAGGGGTGTGGGTATCTTTTTGCAAAATTTCCATTGTTTCCTTCCTATCCGTCAGATATAGATCGGACGGCCTATATTGCAGGATGGCAGGCACACGATCATCACCGACAATGCTTTTTATAAGAGTAGGGATAAAAAATAGAGTTGGTGATGATGGTGGGCCTACCATCCTGCAATGTAGGTCGTCCGATTTATATCTGACGGATAGGAAGGAAAATATGGCAATTTACCCGCACTCTTCACCACATTTGCAGATAAGGCCTTCCCTCGTTCATCCTTTTCTCCCACAAGATCTTGATGTTCCGTGCAACGCACGGGCATCTTGCTAGTAAGAGTAGAAATTAGACATATACCACTTCTCGAATCTTGAAACCAACAACATTCCTCCCTTATCTCATCAAAACCGCCAAAGGAATATATTTTGAGTGAAACATAACATATTTTTAGTGATATACGTATTTCAAAACTAGACTTTTTTTTCTATCAAATCGGTGAATATGTATTAATCTACTTTGATCGTGTGGCAACGCATTGGCACATTGCTAGTAGTTATTATAATTTTTTGGACACCAGACAAACGGTGGAGTACATATACGAAGAGAAGAGGTGCACACACGCAGTCGGCCTCTCGCTGTCTCGCACACATGAGTGTTACGTAAAGGCGACATTAACAAATAAACCCTAAAACCCTAGGTGCACGATTGCTACATTCGCGGGTACCGGGTACGTGGTGCAGCACCTTTGTAGGAATAATCAGCTCGCGTGATAATTTGATCTGTAGGAGTTGATGGTCGGGACCACAGGTGAACGACTTGGAGCGCGGTGGCTCGCGAGTTGCCACAGATCGAGTAGCCACGTTTAAAATATCATTTTTTAGCGGGGTTAAGAGTTCCGATTTTCAATGGCGCGTTATAAGTAGTAAGTAGTTTTTAGAACGGTTGGTATGGAGCGAAAATGGAATTCATAGTACTACGTACCTCCTTGGCGTATGGTTGTATGATTTTTTTTGCGATGGAGGTTGTATGGGTTTATGTTGCGAGATGTTGAACCTGGTAGTTCTAGGGCAAATACTATGGTTTAGATTTAGATGCTGGTTTTTAGTAATGAAAATCGGAAGGGGAAACCCTTCTTTGATTAAAAAAACTACTACCTCCATTCTGGTTTACTAGTCCCCATCGTACTTTGGGTCAAAGTTTGTCCACGAATTTTACTTGTAAAATGTGAATGGAAAACGAGATTTTGTTATACCCAAAGAAAAAAGGACTGGAGGGGGTGATTGCTCTGACACGGACGCGACCTCTCATAGCGAAGGCATTGAACCGGCGCGCCGGCCAAGAGGGCCACACTCGCTGCGGGCCCGACTGAGCACTCCTCTGTGACGCCCCGAGACCGATGTGCCAGTTGTCCTCCAGTTATTCGCTGTTGTTGCTTTGTCATTTGCTTGCGTGTCGCATCTTGTCATGTCATCATCCGCATTGCATCATTATGTTTTTCAAAACTTGCATCCGTCCCGGTCTCATTTGTTCTCTCCGTTGTCCATTCTGAGCCCAGACACACTTGCACGCGCCCGCGGCATGTCCGAAATATTATTTTATAAGTGGCCGAAAAATGTTCTCGGAATGGGATGAGAGTTGACGTGTGGTCTTATTATAGTGTAGATAGACCGCCTGTCAAGTTTTATCGCATTCGGAGTTCGTCTGATAGCCCAACCGTTAAACTATAGCGGCAGTATAGCCGGTTTAACGTCGGACGTTTTCGGTCTCTGGAAACCGTGTCGGGCTGCATCTCTCCCCTCTTCTCTCAGACCAACCCGCTCTTCACAATCCGCCAGGCCCAACCTAACCTCTCTCGTCAGCCCGCGGACCTCCTTGCGCGCGCGTCCGAAAGTTGTCCCGGACCCGAACCGGACTGTCGCTACCGTTGTGTCCGGATCATCCCCTAACGTCTACAAAATATCTCCGTTTTGTTATTTGGACTCCCTAAGCTAATTTTTTTTCAGCTGCCCGATTACGATCGGATGGACCGAGTTAACTCCCGCCTATTTACCTACTTGCTATATAAACAGCCTAACCCTAGTTTCTAGGGGAGATGTCCCATCCATCCTTCCATCCCGCCGCCACCTGGTCTTTCCTTGGTTTCAGCGCCGAGCCTACCACCAGCCAGATCCATTCCAACCTGCAGCTCCTCGTCCCCGTGCCCGCAGTAGCCGAGCAGGAGACCTCGCGCCCGAGCCTTCCCCTTGTCCAGGAGGTAAGAGCCCATGCTCCTCGATCCCTCCTCGCCGGCCAAGTCCCTCGCCGGAGCACGCCGCCGCTAGCGTCCTCGACCACCAGGCTGTGCCCCTACTCCCTTCCCCGTTCCCTTCTTTGCTGAAGCCCCTCTCTTCCATCGCCTCACATCTCTCTCTGTTCTCTCTTTCTCTGTCCACAGGAGCTCCTGACCGTGCCTCCCGCTGGCGAGCGCCCAGCGGAACCAGCCGCCGCCAGCGACCGCGGCAACCCCGCTGGACCCAGGTCGCATCGCCCCGAACTGGCCTCCTCTTCGCCGTTTCCGGCTCCTCCGCCTCACCTCCCGTCCTGGCTGGAAGCCACCGTCGCCCGGATCCTCCCCGAGCTCCAAGTCCCTCGCCGTGCCCTGCCTGGCCCGCTCGTTCTATGCACGAAGGAGGTGCAATGCCAGCGCCTCGTCTGCCCCCCTGCATCACACCCCGTCGCCCGCTCCAGCGCCAGCGGCCTCGGCCACGCCCGCCCCGCCCCAGTGGCCGGTCTGGCCTGCCCCGGCCCCCTCCGCGCCGGCCGCGCCAGCCCCGCTGCCGCCACCGACATCGGGCACCGGCCTGCGTCAGAGTCAGGGCCCTTCTGGGGGGCTCCCGATCCAGCAGGTGCGGTTCCCACCGTCGCCCTCCCCGATTCCGGCTTGGCTCACCGGCTCGTCACCTCCGCTGGTCTACTCGGAGGCTGGGGATCCATCCGTGCCCACGCTGCAGTTCGGCGCGCCGTCCTCGGCGCTTCGCATCGGCGACCCGGTGGGCGCTAGCGCATCGACCACGACACCACCTCGCTTCGCCCGGATCGACTTTGCCACCTATGATGGCACGGAGGACCCCCTTAACTGGTTAAACCAGTGTGAGCAGTTCTTCCGGGGACAGCGCACACCGGCATCCGAGCGTACTTGGCTCGCTTCCTACCACCTCCGAGGGGCCGCACAGACCTGGTACTACGCTCTCGAGCAGGACGAGGGCGGTATGCCACCCTGGGATCGTTTCCGCGAGCTGTGTCTTCTTCGCTTCGGACCGCCACGACGCGGCAGCCGCTTATCTGAGCTGGGCCGCCTACCCTTCACCACCACGGTCCAGGATTTCGCCGACCGTTTCCAGGCTCTCGCGTGTCACGCGCCGGGGGTGACGGCCCTCCAGCGAGCTGAGCTCTTCGTCGGGGGCCTTCCCGACCACATCCGCGTGGACGTCGAGATGAAGAACCCCCAGGACCTGCAGACGGCCATGTACTACGCCCGGGCGTTCGAGCAGCGCGCTCAGGCCTTGACGCGGCCCGTGCCGTCGCGGGGGAGCTGAGCGCCCCCACGCCCATTGCCGGCCGCGCCGCCGTCTTCACCCGTTGCACCGGCGGCCACTCCGGCTGCGACGCGTCCCTTCCGGCGTCTCTCGCAGGCCGAGCAGCTCGAGCGCCGACGCCTGGGGTTGTGCTTTAACTGTGATGCGCCCTATGCCCCAGGCCATGTCTGCCCGCGCCTCTTCTACTTGGAGACAGTCGACGAGACAGAGGACGCGCCCACCGACGAGGGACTCGGCGACCCAGCCACCGTCGAGGTTGCGCCGGCACCTGCGCCCGCGCCAGCGACGGCCCTTGTCGTCTCCCTCCACGCGTTGGCCGGCATCCGCAATGAGCGTACGATGCTTATACCGGTCACGATCCACGGCGAGACTCTGGTGGCTCTCTTGGACACAGGCTCTACACATAACTTCCTCCCGGAGGCTACTATGCGGCGCCTTGCCCTGAAGCCGTCGGGAGGGGAGCAGCTGCGGGTCACCGTCGCTAATGGCGACCGCCTCCGATGCCATGGGCTCGCTCGGGACGTTCCCATCACTATCGGCGACGAGCACTTGATCATCACGTGTGCGGGCATCGACTTGGGCTGCTTCGACTTCATCCTCGGCGTCGACTTTTTGCGGACTCTCGGTCCCATCCTTTGGGACTTCGACGCCTTGACGATGACCTTCTGGCGCCTCGGCCGCCGCATCCGGTGGGAGGGCGTTGGTGGCACCCCGGCGTCGCCCCCACTCCAGCTCGCTGCGGCCACCACGGAGGCGGAGCACCCGCTGCTGGATCACCTACTACAGCAACACGGTGATCTTTTTGAGGAACCCCGGGGCCTTCCGCCGGCCCGGGTCTACGACCACCGTATTCATCTTCTGCCGGGCTCGGCTCCGGTGGCAGTACGGCCCTACCGGTACCCCCAGTTGCAGAAGGACGAGTTGGAGCGACAGTGCGCCCTCATGCTGGCCGCGGGCATTATCCGGATATCTACATCACCTTTTACAGCACCGGTCCTTCTCGTTCGCAAGTCGGACGGCACTTGGCGTTTCTGCATCGACTACCGCGCCCTGAATGCCCTCACCCTTAAGGATAAGTTTCCTATTCCGGTGGTCGATGAGCTCTTGGATGAGTTACATGGCGCGCGCTTCTTCACCAAGCTGGACCTCCGGTCGGGGTATCATCAGGTGCGCATGCATCCCGACGACATCGCCAAGACGGCGTTCCGGACTCATCATGGCCACTTCGAGTTCTTGGTGATGCCCTTTGGCCTCTCCAACGCCCCGGCGACGTTTCAGGCCTTGATGAACGATGTCCTCCGGCCCTACTTACGTCGGTTTGTGCTCGTTTTCTTTGATGACATTCTTATCTACAGCGCCTCTTGGGCAGAGCACCTCCAGCATGTGGCCATTGTCTTCAACGAGCTTCGGGCGCATCATCTTCATCTTAAGCGCTCGAAGTGCTCGTTCGGAACACCTTCGGTCGCTTACCTCGGCCACGTCATCTCGGCCGAGGGAGTGGCCATGGATGCCGACAAGGTCGCGGCCGTCGCCGCCTGGCCGATTCCGTAGTCGCCGCGTGCTCTTCGCGGGTTTCTTGGCCTCGCGGGGTACTACCGGAAGTTCATCCGGGAGTTTGGCCTCATCGCAGCTCCACTCACGCGTCTCCTCCGTTGCGACGCCTTCTCTTGGGATGAGGAGGCCACTTCCGCCTTTGAGGCCCTCAAGGGGGCCCTTACGACGGGACCCGTACTGCAGATGCCAGATTTCGACCTTCCCTTCACCGTCGACTGCGACGCTTCCGGTGCGGGGTTCGGTGCGGTCCTACACCAGGGCGAGGGACCCCTCGCTTTCTTCAGTCGCCCATTTGCCGCACGCCATCTCAAGTTGGCGGCGTACGAGCATGAGCTCATTGGGTTGGTGCAGGCCGTACGCCATTGGATAGGGCCGCTCTTTCCGGATCCGCACGGATCATTACAGCCTCAAGTTCATGCTCGATCAGAGGCTCTCGACGGTGCCCCAGCATCAATGGATCAGTAAACTCTTTGGGTTTGACTTCACTGTCGAGTACCGTCCCGGTCGCCTTAACACCATCGCCGACGCCCTGTCTCGGCGTGATGCCGATGTGGACGACGGTGCGGCGGAGGGGGCGGCCTTCTGCGTCATCACCGGGCCCTCCTTCGCCCTCTACGCCGACATCCGCCGGGCGACCGCTGCTGCGGCCGACTCCCTCCTCCTGCAGCGGCAGTTGGCGGCGGGTGAGCTGGAGGAACCGTGGCGCCTTACCGATGGCTTGCTTCTCCATGGGCGTCGGGTCTTCGTACCGGCGCATGACGATCTTCGCCAGCAGGTGCTGCGCCTCGCTCACTCGGCGGGCCATGAGGGAGTGCAGAAGACGCTCCATCGTCTCCGCGCCGACTCCTACATTCCCGGTGATCATGCCTTGGTCCGTGACTGGGTACGGTCGTGTGTGACGTGCCAGCGCAACAAGACGGAGACGCTACGACCGGCTGGCATGCTGCAGCCCTTGGAGGTCCCTACTCAGGTTTGGGCGGACATCTCCATGGACTTCATCGAGGGCCTCCCCAAGGTGGGCGGCAAGTCTGTCATTCTCACGATGGTCGACCGCTTCTCCAAGTATGCTCACTTTATCGCGCTCGGCCATCCATATTCAGCGGCATCGGTTGCCCGGGCCTTCTTCGATGGCATTGTCCGTCTTCACGGGTTTCCTTCTTTGATCGTCAGTGATCGGGATCCTGTGTTCACGGGCCATGTATGGCGCGACCTCTTCCGACTGGCAGGCGTGAAGCTACGCCTGAGTACCGCTTTCCACCCTCAGACGGATGGCCAGTCTGAGATCATTAACAAGGTGATTGCCATGTATTTGCGCTGTGTTACAGGTGATCGCCCTCGTGCATGGGTGGACTGGCTCTCGTGGGCGGAGTACTGCTACAACACCTCTTACCACTCCGCCCTCCGTGCGACGCCCTTTGAGGTGGTCTATGGTCGGCTGCCCTCGCCGATTCTGCCGGTTGACCCGGCCTTGGCGCGGACCGAGGCAGCCGGGGCTCTTCTGAGGAGCCGCGATGAGATGCTCGCTGAGGTCCAGCAACGACTCCTCCAGGCTCAGCAGTTGGCCAAACGATAGTATGATGGCCACCATCGCGAGGCGGAGTTCGCGGTGGGTGATTGGGTCTGGCTGCGTCTCCTTCATCGCTCCACGCAGTCATTGGACCCCAGCGCGCGGAAGAAGCTTGGTCCTCGCTATGCCGGCCCCTTTCCTGTATTGGAACGCATTGGCAAGGTGGCGTATCGTCTTCAGCTTCCGGCGGGCGCTCGGATCCATGATGTCTTTCATGTCGGGCTGCTCAAGCCATTCCGCGGCGATCCACCCGCGGCACCGCCGGCGCTACCGCCGGTCACGGATGGGCGTCTACTTCCAGCTCCAGAGAAGGCACTCAAGGCGCAGCTGCGCCGAGGCTCTTGGTACGTGTTGATTCGGTGGGCTGGACTTCCGGAGGAGGACGCTACTTGGGAGCAACGCGAGGAGTTCCGCCAGCACTACCCCGACTTTCAGCTCGAGGACGAGCTGTTTGCGCAGGCGGGGAGAGATGTTATGACCGGCCAAGTCTATGGCCGCAGGGGGGCCACTGGGCGGGCTTAAGGCCCAAGTTATCTTAGTTACCTTAGTTATTTTTCAGATTATGGTTATATATACAAGTTGTAAGACTCTTTTGAGAATTAAGCAATAAGACAATTCTATTGCCCGGCTCCCAGAGGAGCCGGAACCCTAAACCCTAGCCGCCTCTCTTCCTCGCCGCCGCCGCTAGCCGCAAGGACGGCGCCTCGCCGCCGGCCGCCGCGCTCCAGCCCACGCCCTGCTCCCACCTTTCCCTACAATCTCCGCCCTAGAACCCTAGCTCCTAACAGAAACACTATCTATTCTGATCTACTTACAACGCATTGAAGCAAAAGTCAAAAATACAATGCTTAACGATGAAGACTCAGATGCTCGATGTCTGCCATCTAATGGCAAGGTTAAATTATCTTTAGATTTAAGCTCAACAATCGTAATCTCATTTTTGGCATGCAAAACTAGGCAGTAAAAAGAACATTCATGCATGGCTTGAGATTTTGTACTTGAACAATAAAGCCGAGGAGGTAAAGGTGCCTTTAATTCATTAAAAATAAATAACTACTATCTTTTCTGTTTTTCCTCACTGATTTATCTTGCAGTATGCCAAACAGTTGATAGATGACAGAGTGGACACCATGTGGGAACAAGAAACGAAGAAGTAAGGCATGCCGGCTAAAAGGGAGATTGATTTTTCGACCATACACACTTTTAGATTTTTACGCATGTATTATTTTTAAATGCATTTCATTTTGCAATCACAGAATAATGATGGATAAGTAAAGCCTAGGAAAACAAAGAAATTATCCATAAATTAATGGATAAGTGGCTTATTAATTAAATAGTAAGGCAGGCTATATGTACACACAAATATTTAGTAACAGTACCTGATGTTGACCAGGATAAGAAGGATACTTATTAGACTATAACAGCCAAATGTTAGCACTATCAAAAGCACGTTATATTGTAATTTTTTATCAACTAACACATATGAACTAAATTACAATTAATAAATTAAGGCCTTCTTGCTAGGACATGGTAACAACAAAGAAAAGAATAGAACACTTTATAGTGCCATGGATGAACTGGAAGACATAATATACCATTATACATCAATGTTGGTTCCTATGGAAGTTTGTTGAATCCAGAAAGAAAAAAGGTGTACAGCAACCATAAGTGTACTGCCGTACAACATTTATAAAAGTGGCAAGAACCTTAATTCAGGTCTCAAAACTCTACCATTAGACAACAAGATTCCAGAAGTAAGATACAAAACAATGGGTGCGGCTACTTCACATGCCTTGCATTTGCATCCACGTGTTCACCATATACCATTGCCTCTGTGGTAATTAAGATGCAAGAATCCAGAAAAAAGTCTACTCTAGCCCCACATAAATCATTGAACTTAACAACTTAACCTGCAACTAGGCACATGGATGTCTCACATCAAGCTGATGCTTTTGCTACCATGCTGAGTAAAAGTGCATGTAAAACTCCTTATTTTTTTACTGTCAATCACTAATTAGATGCAAGGAAAACTTGCTAGGTTGAGATCCACTTAATTCAGGCAGGTCCATATGTTTGATTTAGTCTGTTCTCTACTGCAAAATTTAGAGGACTAAGTATAAGTGCCATTTTCCACACGGGAAGTTGTGGTATGAGTATTGTTTAGCAATGTATGATAAAAAAACTAATCTTGATAGTATCTAGATCATTCCCCTTCACCAAAACTGATATGGTTGCAGTAACAACTTACATTTTGTAGGAGTCCAGACATCACCATCAATGAAGAGGACAACAAGTAAGCAGCCGCCGGCAGACAAGTAAGCAGCCGCCGGCTCACATCTTGCTGCTATTCCCTGCCCCGTGAGCTCCCTCACTCCGCGCCACCAACATCCAGAGCACCCGGCCATGGCAAGTATGAGCAGCATAACCCACGTTCTCCTTGGCAATCCCCGTGGCCACGTCTCCAGATTCGACGAGGTTTCCGAGATCCGTGCACTCACCCAGCTACATGCGCCACCACCCCATGAAAGCAAAATTGGTAGGAAAGAAGCAACATGTAGATCTGGGATAGCCCCAGTATTAGTTTCCTGATGGCTAGCGGTGACATCTTCCTTCGCCGGCGGCAAATCGGAAGAAATGGCGAGTGTGATGAGAAGCCTGGTGGGGATTGCACGAGAGGAGGGGATAGTTTTTTTTTTTGTTTTTTAGAGAGAAAGGGGATAGCTCTATGGATTATTTTTTAGTAACAGGGGATAGTTCTATGTTGACACGTACGCGACACATGCCGTTTAACTTTGTTAGGGAAACACAGGTCATTTTAACCATGCAAAAAAAACATGTTGTTTTACTTTTCTTTTGAGAAGAACATGGGCTGTTCTACTTAGAAAAGAAAATGTACAGAGTGGTAGATCTCGATTCAGATGGGCCTGAATAAAAATCGTTGGCCTTCATAGCATGGGTTATGTAAACTTAGGTATCTTATTCTATTAGACTAAAAAAAGATAACGTTTTTTTATTTCTTCTCTGTCAAAAAAAATACACGCATCCTAGAAAACGTAAGAACCCAAAGAAAAATGCTCTTTCACAACGTTGACCAAAGAATTATAATGTACTCCGTCCGTTCCTTTTTAGTCTGCATATAAGCTTATTCGAAGTCAAAGTATGTCGACTTTGACCAAATTTATAGAAATAAATATCAACATTCAAAATGCCAAATCAATATTGTAGTTTTATGCCAACCAACCAGTGGTTGGATGGTTAGAGGAACAAGTCCTGGTGCTCGCATTATTCCTAAATTTATTTCAGAATTTCTGACGATGCGCTTTAAGTGGGAGGAGAGTTCCCGTCGACGACGAGGCGCCTACGGTGACTTCGTAAATTTCGAGATGACATGCCGACTCGGTCTCTCAGAGGTGCTCATAAAGCTTGGGTGTGTGCGTGTGCATTCATAGGGATGAGTGTACTCATATATGTATGAGCGCTTGCGTCTGTACTGACGTTCAAAGAAAATATTGTAGTTTCAGGAAATATATATTTTTGTATCGTAGATGTTGTTATTTTTGCAATATATCTTTGATCAAAGTTTGTAAGCTTTGACTTGAAACAAATTAATATGCGAAGTAAAAAATACCATAAAGTGTATGATCTAGACCTTTAGATTTTTTTCCAACCATAGATAATCAACAAACATTTTGCGTCACATGCAAATCTATACCATTAAACACACTTGCTGGAGTTTAGATTAGAAGGTAACTACTTTTAGTATTTTGAAACCATTGCCCAACGATTAAAAAGAAATTATATTTAGTGAGACAAGAAAGTACAAAAAATGGCACGACAAAATAAAATAAAAAGATACGGAAAAACATACAAAGGTGAATAGACAATAATATAAACTTCTCTACAATGTACAAATTTCTAAATCTAAATAATAAATAAGACATTAAAATATTCTAGCCGTGCAATTGCGCGGGTGCACCCGCTAGTTCATTTTAAGGTAGATGCAGGAAAAGCCGCTGGGTCTGGTCCGAGCAGCTCGGGGATGATGCAGCCCGAGGGGCGCCCCCAACAAGGTAAGTAAAGAGCATAAGCAAAACGGATACATGCCGCGAGGATGGACCCACGCGGCCTGGGATTGATGCGGCCCTGTGGGCGCTCCCAGCTAAAAGCGGAATTTAGAAAGATGTCACCTGATGTTGTCGAAGAAGAAGTGATGTTGAAGAAGCGGGCGAAGCGCGGTGAAAACGCCGGTCCTCACGAGCCCCTAGGCCCAGGGGCCTCGGGAGGCTCCGGGGACACAGGTGGGTCCTCGAGGGCCATCTCCATCTCTGCCAGAACCGCATAGTGCCTGACCTCCTGAGCCTCCAGAATGCTCCTCAGCAGGCGCTGGTGAGCGGCAACTGCGTTCGGCAGGCCGAAGGGCATGCGAACGTAGTCATGGGGTGGCCCCTTGCAGCGCCCCACACGCGAAGGCCAGAGGCGCTCCTAAGACGCGGCTCGGTTGAGCCCTGGGACGTCGATGAAGATGCGCAGCCCACCATTCTCGCCTGGATGTGGGGCTACAGCGGGCAAGCGGCGGCTGCCGCGCATGATTCTCGAGTCTTGTAGCTCCTGGGTACTCCTTGCGATGAACTCCTGAGGGTTTGGTCCTCCTTGCCTTGTACCTTCCTGAGGGAAACGTGCCTGGAAGCACCCCTCCAAGTGGTGCCCGAGCGCCTCCCTCGTGACCTTGGCAAAGTCGGTGGCTCTCCAAAGAAGAGCTCCCGAGCCCTGCCTGAGGAGGGCGCCGGGCGCGTCTTCCTATGCGAGAGAGGGCGGCGCTCCCTGATCGGGCGCGAAACCTGACGCAACGCCTCCGGTGGCTCCTGCCTCCTTGTGGCTTGGGCCAGGCGAGGCCTTCTTCTTCTTGAGGGTCGCCTCGGGAAGTCTCCCGCCCCTGTGATCTGGGTCTTCGATTGCTGCAGCTTGGAACGCACGCTCAAGCGAGCACACTGCGTCCCCTTCTTCACAGGGTACAGTGATGACTCCACCGCTCCTAGGCATCTTGAGGACATTGTATCCATGGTGAGTTACTGCCATGAACTTGGCCAGAGCTGGGTACCCGAGGATGGCGTTGTACGGCAGGCGAATGTGGGCGACGTCGAAGTCGATGAGCTCGGTGCGGTAGTTGTTGCGCTGTCCGAAGGTGACTGGAAGGCGAACCTGCCCTATTGGAATAGTGGAACCATCGGTGACTCCTGAGAAAGGCTTGGTCGGCTGAAGCTGATCATATGGCACTTGGAGATTGTCGAACGTCTCGACGGACAGGACGTTGAGTCCTGCCCCGCCATCAATGAGGGTCCTGGTGACCTGCACATTGCTGATGACTGGGGAGCAAAGTATCGGGAGGACTCCGGCGGTTGCCGCGCACTTGAGCTGATCCGCTGAGCTGAACGTGATAGCACACGTAGACCACCTAAGAGGGCGCGTGGCCTCAAGCTTGGGGAGGAATGCATTCACCTCGCGAGCAAACTGCTTGAAGATGCGTTGTGAGGCTGGGGCCTGGGCGCCACCCAAGATGCAAGCGATTGCGTGCGGCTCCTGGAAGCCCCCAGCCCCATCGTCTTGATGTTGGTCTTCATTCCTCCTTGGTGGTGGCGGCAGAGGAGGAAGGCCTGCGTTGCCGTGTGGGTGATCCTCACGAGGCTGGTCTCTCCAGCCTCCCTCGCGAGGCTGATCCTGCCAGCGATCCTCGCGAGGTCGGTCACGCCACCCTTGGCGAGGGCCATGGTATTCCCATCGTCCTCCACCTCTTCCTCCTCCTCGGCCATAGCCCCTGTCGTTGCGCTCGGGGCGTCGGCCGATTCGCCCGTCTCGCACGGCCTTGAGCTCTTGACATTCGTTGGTATTGTGGGTGTGGAGGTCGTGGTACACGCAGTACCAGCTGCCCTTGGATGACTCAGGCTCATCCCTGCCTCACTTGGTGTCCGGTTCCGCTGCAAGCACGGCAGCCCCCTTGCGCTTTACGTCCTTGGCCTTGAGCTTTTTCTCTTCTGGGTCGGCTGTCGGGAGCTCGAGGAGGGAGAGACGCCCTTCCTCAGCCCTGGCGCACTTGGTCGCCAAGTTGAACAGCTCTAGGGACGTGCACAGGTCCTCATGGATCGCCAGCTCCTCCTTCATCTTGATGTCGCGCACGCCGTCGGAGAAAGCTAAGATGATGGCTTCCTCAGTCACCTTGGGGATCTTGAGGCGAGCGTAGCTTAAGCGCTGGATGTACTTCTGCAGGGTTTCCCCTGGCTGTTGCTTGATGCGGCGTAGGTCGCTCACGGCCGGGGGCCGGTCGCGAGTGCCCTGGAAGTTGGCGATGAAGCGAGTGCGCATCTCGTCCCAGGAGGAGATCGTGTCGGGGGCCAGATTCAGGAGCCAGGTGCGGGCGTCGTCTTTGAGCGCCATGGGAAACCAGTTCACCATGACCTTTTCGTCTCTGTTGGCGGCTACGATGCCCAGCTCGTAGAGCTGTAGGAACTCTGCAGGGTCCACCGTGCCGTCGTAGCGAGGGGGCAGGTCAGACTTGAACTTGCCTGGCCATGTGACGCCACGTAGCTCGGGGGTGATGCGGGCGAGCCAGTCCTCATAGAGGTCGTCGACGGGGCGGTAGTGCAGGAGCTCTCTTGCCAGGAGCAGCGAGGCGTGCGCATCCATGGGAGCGCGACGGGCGTGGGACGACGAGCCAGCTGGAGTCAGC
Source organism: Aegilops umbellulata (assembly GCA_032464435.1). Classification (NCBI taxonomy): domain Eukaryota; kingdom Viridiplantae; phylum Streptophyta; class Magnoliopsida; order Poales; family Poaceae; genus Aegilops; species Aegilops umbellulata. Next base: position 342,179,997 of record CP136056.1, on the reverse strand, counting down.
GACGGGGTGGTGGTGCGGCCATCCCGCCGCACCGAAGGATGTTGGGACGAGGCCTGCTGCTCGTTCCCCGCCGGGCCGATGGCGGCAGGCGACAGGGAACAACGGGGGTGGCTGCCGACGGGCGCCGTTTGGGCGACGCGGGTAGCGAGAGCAGCCCGGCGCTCGGCGCGAGCCTGACGAGCGTCGGCCATGGATGCGACAGAAGATCACACGCGAACAGCGGAAGAAAAGTTCCGGCGCACCCCTACCCGGCGCGCCAAATGGCGGATTTCGGGTTCCGGCAAACCCTTGAGGTTCAAACACTGGGGTGCGCGCGGAAATCTCTCCCCTACCATTCTACACCCGATCTCCTCACGTGATCTAAGCTGGAAACAATGAACAACACAAGCGACACGAGATTTATACTAGTTCGGGCCGCCGTTGTGGTGTAATACCCTACTCCAGTGTGTGGTGCGGTGGATTGCCTCAGGGGCTGATGATGAATAGTATAGAGGAAGAACAACCTCGCGAGGGGTGTTCTTGAGCTGGTGCGGCGAACTGCTTGGGTGAGTTCAGCTGCCTCTCTCTCTCTCTGCTTGGGCTCTATCGGATTTCTGGATGCCTCTACTCTGTGGTGGCTAGCTCTATTTGTAGAGGCCCTGGGCCTCTCCCCAAATAATGAGCGGGAAGGGCACCAACAATTGGCCATTTTGAAGGGGAACATCTAGTACAAGTGATCCTGACCAAAGGTGGTCTTCGCCTGCCAAAAGCACTGGTGATGACGCCGTCTTGGGCTCCACGATGACCTCCATCCTGCCGTCCGGCTGGTCTTGGTCTCGTTGCACCAGAATGGTAACCTTTGCCTGATGCCTTGGCATGTGCTTGCTCCCTTTGCACCGAAAGGGAAACAAGGACTCTGCGCAGGCTGGTGCCCGCCTGGTCTTGATTCGTCATGGCTTGCGTCACGGGCTCCTCGCGAGGTACCCCTGCCTTGATATCTCCGCCTCCTCGCGAGCCTGCCTGATGAGGCTGCCTCTGAGAAAGCTTCCTATCGTCCGCCCCGCGAGGCTTGGCCCCTCGCGAGGGTCTTGAGCTTGAGCTGATGAAGATGGGCCACGCTGGGCCCCCACTTGAGCCACGCCGCAGGCCGCAGGCAGGCAAGTCTGGGGACCCCCATTCCTAGAACACCGACAGTGCGTTTGATCCTCGAGGGGTCTATACCCATTTTGCACACTGTATCCTGATAGAGCAGGTTCAGGCTGCTGCCGCCATCCATAAGGACTCGAGTGAGGTGAAATCCATCAATGATGGGGTCTAAGACCAATGCGGCAGATCCGCCATGACGGATACTAGTGGGATGGTCCCTGCGATCGAAGGTGATCGGACAAGAGGACCATGGGTTGAACTTTGCGGCGACAGGCTCCATCGCATATACGTCCCTTAGTGCACGCTTCCGTTCCCTCTTGGGGATGTGGGTTGCGTATATCATGTTCACCGTCCTCACTTGCAGGGGGAACCTCTTCTGTCCTCCCGTGTTCGGCGGCCATGGCTCCTCCTCGTCCTTGCTGTGCAGCCCCTTGTCCTTGTTTTCGGTGTTTAACTTGTCGGCCTGCTTGAACACCCAGCGTTCTCTGTTGGTGTGATTGGCCGGCTTATCGGGGGTGCCGTGTATTTGGCATGAGCGATTGAGTATGCGGTCCAAACTGGACGGGCCCGGAGTAATTCTTTTGAATGGCTTTTTCCGCTGACCGGATTTAGAGCCTCTGAATCCAGCACTGATTGTCGTATCCTCGGCGTTATCGCCGTTGTTGCGGAGCTTGTGTTTGCTACGACGTGGCCTGCCGTTACTGTCCTTGGTATCCGAAGTGCCAAGGTTCCTTGATATGTTGTTGCTACGAGCCAGCCAGCTATCCTCTCCCACGCAAAAGTGGGTCATGCGTGTCATGAGGGCTGCCATAGACTTCGGCCTTTCCTGGCCGAGGTGCCGGGCGAGCCACTCGTCACGGATGTTGTGCTTAAATGCCGCTAAGGCCTCTGCATCCGGACAATCGACAATTTGATTTTTCTTGGTTAGGAACCGTGTCCGGAATTGCCTGGCCAATTCCCTTGGCTGCTGAATTATGTGGCTCAAGTCACCGGCATCTGGTGGCCGCACATAAGTGCCCTGGAAGTTGTCGAGGAATGTGTCTTCCAGATCCTCCCAACAGCCAACGGAGTCTGCTGGCAAGCTGTTCAGCCAATGTCGAGCTGGTCCTTTAAGTTTTAATGGGAGGTACCTGATAGCATGTAGATCGTCACCGCGAGCCATGTGGATGTGGAGGAGGAAGTCCTCGATCCATACCGCGGGATCTGTTGTACCATCATATGATTCGATATTTACGGGTTTAAAGCCCTCTAGGAATTCATGCTCCATTACTTCGTTAGTGAAGCATAGGGGGTGTGCCGCGCCTCTGTGCTGGGCTGTATCGCGACACAGCTCATATGAGTCTTGCCTGCTGTATTCGGCCCGGCCGGATTTGCTTTTACTATATCCGGCGGGGCGGTCACCGTCCCGCGTAGGGGCGTGCCCTCGTGATCCGTAGATCGATCTTGTGTGTTTTTCCCTGTCTTCCAATACGTCTCGCAGGTCTCGCGTGTTTCCCGGTGCCTTGGTGTTTTTGTTTGAATGGCGGCAGGGTGCGGGCTGATTTTCAGGCTAGAATGCATCTCTATCTTGGCCACGAGGTGGCCGATCAGCCGCATCGTACGCTGGTGATGTAGGCTTTAATGCTTCCTCCTCAAGTCGAGGTAGCAACCTGCGCTTTGGGTAACCCTTGGAAGGGCGTTCGAGTTCATATTCCTCGGCCGCAAGGACTTCAGTCCATCTGTCTGCTAGCAAATCCTGATCAGCTCGAAGCTGTTGTTGCTTTTTCTTCAGGCTATTTGCTGTGGCTATAAGTCGGCGCATAAAGCGCTCCTGTTCGACGGGATCCTCAGGCACGACGAATTCTTCGTCGCCGAGGCTCACTCCGTCTTCGGAGAGAGGCATTCTTCCGCTTCTCCCTCTGCCACTCGCTCAGGAGAGTTGGCTTGTTCATCCTCCAGCCCTAAATCTTGCTGGAGGGGATTGTCATCGTCTTCGGCACTGTCCGGAGTACTATTATCTCCTGTGTCGGTATCACCGCTTTTGCTGTGGCGAGACTTAGAGCGGCGTTGCTGACGTCGGCGCTTGGGTTGCTTCTTGGAGGGGTCATCCTCCACTATCCTGTCGACATTGCCTTCTTTGGGTGTATCCACCATGTATATATCATATGATGAGGTGGCAGTCCAGTGCCCTGTGGGCAGTGGTTCCTGTTCGTCTCCCGCATCGTTGCCCATACCATCGATGTCTTCGGAGTCGAAGTCGAGCATGTCGGTTAAATCGTCGACAGTGGCTACTAAGTGGGTGGTAGGTGGGGAGTTTAGCACATCGCCGAAGGGCGAGTGCTGAAAGATATCCGCAGAGGTGAACTCCATGATCGGCGCCCAATCAGATTCGATAGGCACGGGCGCAGGTGGTTCGGAGTCCGTGGCCGGAGACAAGTCCAGTAGTTCGGCGTCACGACTCTCGTGAGGGATAAGGCCAGTATCCGGCTCTATCTCCGCTGAGAGTGCAACCTCCAGGGCGGTGTCTATACGCCCGTCCTAGGATGGCGCAATTTGCCCCGGATTGAAGGCCGGAGTAGTTGCCGATGTGATCTCCCGAACATTGTCCGACGACAGAGCTATATCATGCTCGTCGCGATCGTGCGGCACACCTGGCATGGGCTCGAATCCGTCGAAGATCAGGTCTCTGCAGATGTCGGGAGTGTAATTCAAGTTTCCGAACCTGACCTGATGGCCAGGGGCGTAGCCCTCGATCTGCTCCAGATGGCCAAACGAGTTGGCCCGCAGTGCGAAGTCGCCGAATACAAAGATTTGTCCGGGGAGGAAAACCTCACCCCGGACCACATCATTATCGATGATCGAAGGAGCCATCCAGCTTTACGGCGACGGCACAGTGGAACTCTCAATGAAAGCACCAATGTCGGTGTCAAAACCGGCGGATCTCGGGTAGGGGTCCCGAACTGTGCGTCTAAGGCAGATGGTAACAGGAGGCAGGGGACACGATGTTTACCCAGGTTTGGGCCCTCTCGATGGAGGTAATACCCTACTTCCTGCTTGATTGATCTTGATGATATGAATAGGACAAGAGTTGATCTACCACGAGATCGTAGAGGTTAAACCATAGAAGCTAGCCTATGGTATGATTGTTGTTGTCCTATAGACTAAACCCTCCGGTTTATATAGACACCGGAGGGGGCTAGGGTTACACAGAGTCAGTTACAAGGGAGGAGATCTTCATATCCGTATCACCAAGTTTGCCTTCCACGCCAAGGAGAGTCCCATCCGGACACGAGACGAAGTCTTCAATCTTGTATCTTCATAGTCCAACAGTCCGGCCAAAGGATATAGTCCGGCTGTCCGGATACCCCCTAATCTAGGACTCCCTCACTAGGCATGATCATGTATATCACGTCCGCGACAAGTAGACCGACTCCTGCCTGCATCTACTACTATCACTCCACACATCGACCGCTATCCAGCATGCATCTAGAGTATTAAGTTCATAAGAACAGAGTAACGCATTAGGCAAGATGACATGATGTAGAGGGATAAACTCAAGCAATATGATATAAACCCCATCCTTTTATACTCGATGACAACAATACAATACGTGTCATTTCCCCTTCTGTCACTGGGATCGAGCACCGCATGATTGAACCCAAAGCTAAGCACTTCTCCCATTGCAAGAAAGATCAATCTAGTAGGCCAAACCAAACTGATAATTCGAAGAGACTTGCAAAGATAACCAATCATACATAAAAGAATTCATAGGAGATTCAAATATTGTTCATAGATAATCTTGATCATAAACCCACAACTCATCGGATCTCGACAAACACACTACAAAAAGAGTTACATCGAATAGATCTCCAAGAAGAATGAGGAGAACTTTGTATTGAGATCCAAAGAGAGAGAAGAAGCCATCTAGCTAATAACTATGGACCCAAAGGTCTGAGGTAAACTACTCACACATCATCGGAGAGGCCATGGTGTTGATGTAGAAGCCCTCCGTGATCGATTCCCCCTCCGATGGAGCGTCGAAAAAGGCCCCAAGATGGGATCTCACGGGTATAGAAGGTTGCGGCAGTGGAAATAGGGTTTCGTGGTGCTCCTGGATATTTTCGGGGTACGTGGATATATATAGGAGGAAGAAGTAGGTCGGTGGAGCTACGAGGGGCCCATGAGGGTGGGGGCGCGCCCAGGGAGGCAGGCATGCCTCCCTGCCTCGTGGCCTCCTCATTGATTTCTTGACGTACACTCCAAGTCATCTGGATCACGTTTGGTCCAAAAATAACTCTCCCGAAGGTTTCATTCCGTTTGGACTCCATTTGATATTCCTTTTCTGCGAAACACTGAAATAGGCAAAAAACATCAATTTGCACTGGGCCTTGGGTTAGTAGGTTAGTCCCAAAAATAATATAAAAGTGTATAGTAAAGCCCATTAAACATCCAAAACAGATAATATAATAGCATGGAACAATAAAAAATTATAGATGCGTTGGAGACGTATCAAGTAGCAGAAAACGTAACAAACGACCATCGAGTTTAAGTGTTACAACCCAAAGAACCAAATGTATCAAAAGACGAGGGTTGTAAGCACTTGGCAAAATATAGCAACCACCCATATGGAGCCGCTTGAAGACTATCAACTCATATGCTTCTCCCCCTTTTGTCAGTAAGGACCAAAAAGGTTCAAAGACATAGAGCATCTACTCGTTCCCATTAGGAGTAGATGAAGGTGCAGGGTCGGCGTTGGATTCCGGTGGTGCAGAGGGGCCTGGTGCAGTGTCGAGACGTGGCGGAGTCATGGTTGGTGAAGTGGCATTGCCTTCTTCACCGACGGCTCTTGCAACAATAGTTGCAGCCGAAGATGAATACTCCGAGTCTTCTAAGGAAGGAGTACGATGCAAGACGGCATTCAGGGGAGGCGTGGAATCAAATTTGTAGCGCTCAGTGAAGCCATCTTCGCGAAGATCGTCTTCAGAGCTTAGCAATGTCAGACTCTTCCAGGACCTCCGACAGGCTTCATGTGATACGAATGCATTCTTGGTGGCAAGATTGCGAATGCGATTAACATCCACCAAGAGGCTCTACATCTGACGCTTCAGCTAGTCATGGTGCTTATCCTGTTTCTGATGCAAGGCCACAAGAAGCTCTCGGTCATTGAGTACATGAGATCGCTTCCGAGGTCTTTGAGCAATGGTGCTTTCAGTGGCTTCAGTAGTTGCACGATGAGGTGCATGTGTATTTCCAGCCAGAGGATAAACACAAGTTGCAGCAAGAACTCCCTCAATTGGTTGCGAAAAGCTTTGGCGAGCAACATTATGAAGATAAATTGGCTCCTTGGCAGGCTCAGGATAGATGGCTTCGACGGACATATCAACCTCAGGCAAGAAGATAATGTGGTTGCGCTCAGAGGGCTGATAGTTGACAGAAGAGTGAAGCTTGATTAAGCGCATCACCCATGGAGCATAAAACTTCAAGCCAAATAGATCAATTCCAGATGCAGCAAGTTGCCTGATGAACAAATCTTGAGCATTGAAGATGATGCAATTGAGAATATAGAACACCAATGTCTTCATCGTGCCTTCAAGCTTGGCTGTAGGAGAATATCCTTTGACGGGCCATAGAGTTCGCCTAACAATGTGATAAATGGTACGGGGCAGATACTCGAGGTCTTTGACAAGGAATTCCTTAGGATATTCAGCATCTTGTGGCAGTGGCTTCATCATGCTCAACATCTGACTCATGTTGGGCTCAGGCTTCTGAAATATGCTCTCCAATGCATTCTTGTGCAGCTGACAACCAGGTTCATAGAGCTCACCTGGAGTGGGTAGGGAAGTAAGCTCAATGATATCTTGAGCTTTGGCTTCATGGTGCACATCACCTGTCATCCACTCAAGGACCCAAGTCGTTGGATCCCTGTTGTAGCCACGAATGTGAAGAGTGGCATAGAATTGCAGCAGAAGCTCCTCATTCCAATGCTCTTTGTCAGTTATGAACTGTAGAAGGCCAGCATCTCTGAAATAGTCTAGAGCTTCTTCCAAGCAGGGCAGACCAGCAATGGCTTCACAATCCAGACGCATGTGAGGAAAGATTCGCCCTTGATTGTATAAGATACATGAGTAATAACTGCGCTGTTGATAGATCCAGAAGCGATCTGATGAGATCTTTGGCTTCAAGTAAGGGTTCTTGGCACTGTCAACGAATGTGTTGTGTGCCCTGAAGTTGTTTACATTGAACGATCCTGGCAATGTTGCAGCACCAGGAAATCTTGGCAGTCTGGGCTTTGGCTTCTGGACCTGAGGCCTTTGCTCCACGTGGTATTCAAAATGTGGTCCGGGAGCAGTGGGAGGAACCAGAACAGGCCATCAGACAGTGACAAGTTGGCCGCGATCATATGCCTACTCAATAGTGTGAGGCCTTGGGGGTGGAACATTAACTTCGGCATTGACAGTGGCTTCAGGTGGCACACTTGCTTGAGGCGTAACATTAGCTTCAGGCGCCACAATGTCGTCAGCCATGACAACGTCATTGGCTTCAACAGTGTTGTTTGTGGCCGCCTCAATGTTCTCAACCTCTGTTTCAGTAGCAGGAGGGTCGGGCATAGACACGTTCTCCTCGAGAACAACTTCTTGAGTGACGGGGGGTGTGGCAACTCTTTCTTCTTCTTCTCGTGGTTCTTGATTGTCAGCGGCTGATGCAGCCGGAATGTCATCAACAGCTTTTGCTTCGGACTTGGAGACATTCGCAGTAGGAGTGGTTTCAGGGAACACTTGGCATGCGATCGAGCTTTGTTGAACTTCTCCTTCTGGAATGCTTGACATGGCGACCTGTGGCCTAGGGCCTTTGCGATGCCTGCGGAATGCGGGCGACGCCTGTGGTGATGGAGTGGTCTGCACCATGTATTTGTCGTCGTCAAGCACCGAAGTGGTGACTTGATGTGGTGGAGTACTGGATGTGTCATCTTGACTTGGGGTCTCTTGTTGAGGGCGATCATCCCACGAGGCATCCTGAGCAATTGGCGTCAAAGGACGACCAATGCTGATGAGTTCGCTGTTCGTGAGAACAGGCGATGATACCATTTGGTGCTCGATCTGAGGAAGGACTTCATCATCTTCTACATTGTCGCCATGACCAATGTCTTCAGCTGTGATGGGGTCGACAGCTGGAACTTCTTCATCTTTAGGAGCCTCTATGAAAGCAGGCTCATGTACTACAAGTTGACGCTCTTAGTTGGAGGAGGCAGGACGAGCAATTGAGATGGGATCAACAACAAGTGGCTCCATGGCTGTAGCACGCTCTTTTCGCGAAGATTTTGTCTTTGGCTTCTTTGTTGACGGAGCACCATCAGAGGTATTCTTGTGCTTGTGCTTCTTAGCTTCGGCCTCAGCTGCCCTTGTCTTCTTCGGTTCTGAAGCTGCTGAGGGGACCTTAGGCTTCGAGCCTGTCATACCAGCAGGGAAGACAATGCGAGGTGCTTCCTCCCTTGATGCTTCAGCTTGGGCCACAGCAGGCTTCTTCTTCTATTTGGCAGCCATCTTGGGGTCAATTCCTGGATGCCCAAGAGCCTTGCGCTTCTCTACCTCATTGTGTGCTTGAACACATTTCTCTACGAAGTATTTCATCCGCTCCCTTGAACCTTTTGCTTCTTCACGTTTCTTGTGAAACTGTTCTTTGAGCTCATGAAGCATTTCCTTGAAGCTTTGAACATCAGCCACGCTTAGCTTGGCCATGTTCTTCTTGAATTGAGCCTTTTCATAATCAATTTTGTTCTTCAGCTCGACAATCTTCTGAGCCAGAGCCAGCTCATTTGCAATGGATCCATGGAAGGTGACGCTGATATCGACTGGCAGCTGAAGATCATCAACGCTGAGGCTCGGGCTGTCAAACCACTCATCGATGAAGTTGTTCAGAATAGCCACATCAAAGGGGGGCAGATCGTTGAAGATCTATGCCTCTTGCTTGCTCTTTATCAATAGCTCAAGAGCATCGTCACCAAGATCTTCGTCGCTTGACAGATCAATGGCTTCATTTTCGTTCCGCAGAACGGCAGCTAGAGTCAGCTCATGCCTAGAAATCTTCATGGGCTTCTTCTTCTTGGGCTTCTTCGTCTTCTTGGAGACACGGGAAAGATCTTCAGATTGCACACTGAGTTCAGGAGGTGTAGTTGCCAACGGCTTCGCACGCGAAGCTTTTGATGCAGCAGAGGGCTTTGGAGCCTTTGTTTTCTTTTGCTTGTGCGGCTTAGGTAGAGCTGGCGCTTCATTAGAATCTGCATCATCACCTGATTGCTCCACAGTGGCCCTCTGAGTAGTGATGTAAGAGAGGAGACCATCAAAGTTGGCAAAGAGGCCGATGACATTGGGGTTGGCATCACGTGTGCCATCAGCCCTTGGAGCACACGGACCAGGGTTGAAGTTGCACCCAAGATTTTTCTTGTTCTTCACTGCATAATCTTTGGCAAATTGGTAGTTGCGCTTGAAAAGATTGTCATCGCGACACCATAACAGAGAAGATGGGTCGACATTCTCTGGTTGTGGTCCTCGTACCATGCAAGGATAGAAGCCTTGAGCAATGGCTTTAGACTTGGACTTGGGCTGGAGATTTTTGTATAGAATATGTCCCCATGGTCGCTTGATGGCATTCTTTTCAGCATATTCAGCAGTCACAAATTTGTATTGGAACCATTTTTCTGCCCAATATCGTCGAATCCATTAGATTCGGGTTTTGCGCTGATTGGAATTCTCTTCAGGATCAGACTTGTACAATTCAAAGAGATCTGGTGGCAAGTCCTTGGTTATATCCCCACGGCGCTGCCTGCCGCCCTCTCTAGCTGATTTCTCAGTGGCCATTATATTCAGACTGAAAGGCTTCAAGACTGTGAATGGCTTCCGTCTGCTCGTTAGATAGGAACTGGCTTCAAGAGAATTGATGTGTCGCTGTAAGAATTCTGCAAATGAATGCAGACTATGAGAACCAAGGGATTCTGCCACGGACATGTACCTGTGACAGCATTAGAGGTGCGAGGGAAGGGAAGAGGTCATATGCATTCTCAGAAGATTTTGAAGATAAATCAGTTTGAAGACATTGACCTCATGGCGCGAAGACAATCACTTATATGGTGAGAGTCGGTTCCAGATTTGCACGAATCCAAGAATAAGTACAAGTGAGGAATCTAAATAGTTGTGAAGCATAAGTGAATATACTTGGCTAGATATGAGATGCAAAAGACGACAGGTCCAGTTTTGGAAGTTAAGTAACCACTTTTGGTTAAAGTGGATGGATCTGATGGATCAAAAAGGCAGTAAAAAGTAAGATTTAATTACCACACGAAGAACTGCTAGACGAAGTTGAGAGGGAGGCCGAGCAGTTCAATCTCCTGTGCCCTAACTTGGCAACGGAAGACACCTACGGCGGCGGCCGAGAGGACGAGGTCCGCGGCCGACGTGAGGACGGCGTCGAAGAAGTCGCGGCAGCTAAGCACTTTGTCTCCAGCGTCGACGCGAGCTAGCGGAGGCGCTAGGGTTTGTGCGAGGTGGCGAGGTGGAAGAAGAGATTGTGACCTCGGTGAGTTGTGTATTTATAAGGAAAGGGACAACACAGTGTAATTACGCAGGTGCCCCTGGCGGTTCACATCCGAAGGACACGTGGAGAGCATGCAACATATTGGAAGTTGTTCCATGTTCCCACGCACGCCTGGCCTATCGGGTGGTCGTTCCAGCTTCTCCGGGTTCCAGGCAATAAGGATATATCATTAAAACAGATTCAACTTTTGTCTCAGTATCTTCTGCTCACAAGGACACGGAGAAGACATTCGACAGTTTCAATAGAATGCATATGATTTAGATAGATAGAATCTGAGGTAGAAGCATAGAAGGGGTTAGGGTCCGATCACATTCACTTAGATCAAAAGATTCAAACAAGAAGAAATAGCTACAAGTGAATGCTGTAGAGGACATAACACAAAGATATGTATATATCAGAATAATAGCAAATCAACATTGTGAAGATAACATGAAGTCAAGTCAATGTTGAAGACAAACCAAATGCGAAGACTTTGCAGATGTGACGCCAAACGAAACACTTCAACAAAAGTTTGGTGGTGGCGTTACCCACCGTATAGAAAGTATTAGACCCAGACATGTTGCACAATTATCATGGAGCTCCAAAGTCAAATTCCACATTAATGTATTCACACTTAGAGTGTATGTCTTCATTGATTGAAGATATACTTTACTTCATGTGTTGCACATCTAAGTCATCAACATGCATAAGCGTTAGGATGTGTGTCCAATCACAGGACATTCGAGGATTCTAAGATATTTAGCTCACACAACAACTTGCAAAACATTTTCTCATCCAAGGGCTTTGTGAAGATATCTACCGATTGCTCTTCAGTGTTGACATGAATGATATCAATATCTTCCTTCATGACATGATCTCTGAGAAAGTGATGACGAATTTCAATGTGCTTTGTCTTCGAGTGTTGAACTAGGTTGTTGGCAATTTTGATGGCACTTTCATTGTCGCAGTAAAGTGGCACTTGCTTCAGATGGATGCCATAGTCCTTGAGAGTTTGCTTCATCCATAAAAGCTGAGCGCAGCAAGATCCAACAGCAATGTATTCAGATTCAGTAGTGGAGAGAGACACACAGTTCTGCTTCTTTGAAGACCAACAGGCAAGAGATCGTCTAAGAAAGTGACATGTGCCTGATGTGGACTTGCACTCAACCTTGTCACCAGCATAATCAGCATCTGAGAATCCAACTAGATCAAACACTGAGCCCTTTGGATACCATAATCCTAGTGTTGGGGTGTAAGCCAAATATTGAAGAATTCGCTTCACAGCTAAGTGATGAGATTCCTTTGGTGCTGTTTGGAATCGGGCACACATGCAAACGCTAAGCATGATATCTAGCCTAGATGCACATAAATATAGTAAAGAACCAATCATGGAGTGGTATACCTTTTGATCGAACTCTTTACCATTGTCGTTGGGGCCCAGATGACTTTTGGTTGGCATTGGCGTCGTGTATCCTTTGCAGTCTTGCATTCCAAACTTCTTCAGGAAATCTTTGATGTTTTACTCTTGTGATATGAAGATGTCGTTCCTCTGCTAATGTATTTGAAGACCAAGGAAGAACTTCAACTCACCCATAATGGACATCTGATATTGCTCTTGCATCATGTGTCCAAACTCATCATTGTGTCTTTTGTTAGTGCAGCTGAAGATAATGTCATCCACATAGATTTGGCACACAAACAGTTCTCCATCATATGTCTTCATGAAGAGAGTGGGATCCAGGGAACCAGGTTTGAAGCCTTTGCTCTTCGGGAAGTCTTTGAGTGTGTCATACCAAGCACGAGGGGCTTGTTTGAGGCCATACAGTGCCTTGTTGAGCTTGTATACCATATCAGGATGTTTTGGATCTTCAAAGCTAGGTGGTTGTGCAACATACACCTCTTCTTCAATCTTGCCATTGAGAAAGGCACTCTTCACATCCATTTGATATAGAAGGATGTTGTGATGGTTAGCATAGGCTAGCAATATGCGAATGCCTTCAAGCCTAGCCACCGGAGCAAATGTTTCATCGAAGTCAATCCCTTCAACTTGAGTGTATCCTTGAGCAATGAGGCGAGCCTTGTTTCTGACAACTTGACCATGCTCATCTTGTTTGTTGCGATAGATCCATTTGGTGCAATGATATTGTGCTTGCGAGGGTTAGGACGCTTGACTAATTCCCACACATTGTTCAGCTCGAATTGTTGAAGCTCTTCTTGCATAGATTGAATCCATTCAGGTTCCATAAAGGCTTCGGCAACTTTCTTGGGTTCAGATATAGATACAAATGCAAAGTGCCCATAGAAATTTGCTAGCTGAGTTGCTCTTGAATGAGTGAGTGGACCAGATGCATTGATGCTATCAATTATCTTCTCAATCTGTACTTCATTTGCAACACGAGGATGAACTAGACGAAGATTTTGTCCTTGCTGATCATTGTCTTCATTTTCAGCATTGGCTTCAGGCTGAGCATTGTCTTCAGGTTGACTTGGTGCAATGATGATCTCTTCTTTAGCCTGTCCCTCTGAAGGTATGATTTCTCCAGTACCCATAAGCTTGATGGATTCACTAGGAGGGACTTCATCTAGCACATTTGGCAGGTGCTCTCTTTGTGAGCCGTTAGTTTCATCGAAGCGCACATCCACAGTTTCAACCACTTTATAGTGAAAGAGGTTGAAGACTCTGTAGGAGTGCGAATCCTTTCCGTAACCAAGCATAAAACCTTCATGTGCTTTCAGTGCAAATTTTGAAGTGTGATGTGGATCCTTGATCCAACACCTAGCACCAAATAATCTGAAGTAACTGATGTTTGGCTTCTTACCAGTTAGAAGCTCATAGGATGTCTTCTTTAGAAGCTTGTGAAGATAAACACGGTTGATGACGTGACATGCAGTATCAATGGCTTCATGCCAAAACTTCCTTGGAGTCTTGTACTCATCAAGCATCGTCCGTGCCATCTCGATGAGTGTTCTGTTCTTGCGCTCCATGATGCAATTCTGCTGAGGTGTGTATGGAGCAGAGAACTCATGAGTGATGCCCAATGTATCAAGATAAGTGTCGAGGTCTGTGTTCTCGAACTCTATGCCGTTGTCACTTATGATGTGCTTGATCTTGATGCCATAGTTCATCATGGCACGATTGGCGAAGCTTCTGAAGACATCCCGCACTTCATTCTTGTAAAGGATTATATGCACCCAAGTATATATAGAATAGTCATCAACAATGACGAAGCCATAGAGACAAGCAGTGGTAGTAAGAGTAGAGTAGTGAGTAGGTCCAAATAGGTCCATGTGAAGCAGCTCGAAGGATTGAGATGTCGTCATGATTGTTTTCGAGGGATGCTTGGCTCTAGTCATCTTTCCAGCTTCGCAGGTACCACAAAGATGATCCTTCTTGAACTTGACGCCCTTGATGCCTATGACATGTTTCTTCTTCGCGAGTGTGTACAAGTTCCTCATGCCAGCATGCCCTAGCCTCCGATGCCAGAGCCAACACTCTGAAGCTTTTGCTAAAAGACATACGGCCAACTGTGGTCCTGTTGAGAAATCTACCATATACAGATCATCTTTTCGATACCCTTCAAAGAATAGAGATTTGTCAGATTCCATTAGAACAAGGCAACGATATTTTCCAAATATCACAATCATGTTTAAGTCACAAAGCATTGATACAGACATTAAGTTGAAACCAAGGGATTCAACAAGCATCACTTTATCCATGTGCCGATCCTTTGAGATTGCAACTCTACCAAGACCCAATACCTTGCTTTTACCAGTGTCAGCAAATGTGATGTGACTCTTGTCAGATGGACGTAAGGTTGAGTCCATGAGAAGACTTTGATCACAAGTCATGCGATTAGTGCATCCACTATCCATAATCCATTCTGAAGCATGTGGTGTCATACCCTACAGTGCAGTTAGGGGGATAGGCTTCACCAAGGGTATTGTGAAGCATAAACATTTGATGAACAAGCGGATTATCAAAGCTCAGATCAAGGTTGGGACTGATAGGATGATTTGCAAGTGATTCAGGAACAAAATGCATAGTAAGACCATTTGGCATTTTATCTTGCGCCCCACAAGATGTTTTAGGTCCCCAGCCATAGCATCAGACGCCTTTGATTTCCAGCTGGAGACCTATCCCTACAAAAGAGAGTTAAGTTTTCTTAACCCCCCACATTTTCAGGGGTGGCTTAGAAGCAATGAGTCTAAGTGCAGCATCTGAGAACTTCGGCTTTGGAGCCCTAGCAAATAGCCTTGCAGGAGGTGAATAATACTCATATGAATAAGCAGAAAATTTCTTAGTTTTGTGAATATAGCGGTTTGAAGAAACACGCTCATATTCAGAAGTCTGAGTATGATTTCCCTGCAAAACATTGGCGTTAGGGTGACTCTGGTGAGTCCTCTGTCTGTATGAAGCCTTTGGTCTGGGGTTTGTCTTCTTCCCTGGTGGTGTCATGATGACATCCACCGGAAGATTCTCAAGACAACTTTCGGGCACCCAGATCTTCTTCATAGGTGGCCCATTCCTGCAGTTAGTACCAATATACCTGGCAAACACTTCACCATTTTGAATCTTAAACAGTTTATAGTTTGCATCAAAGGATTCATCAATGATAATCAGGTTAGCACAAGTGAAGCCAGATAAGGTGGATGGATCCACTGAAGGTCCCTTTGCAGCAACCCATGTGGTTTTGGGGTAATGCTCAGGCTTCCAGTAGGAACCATCAACATTCATTTTCCTCTCGAACCCAACACCCTCTTTCCTACGGTTTCAGTTCAAAATCTGGTTTTTGAGGACATCACATAGTGTCTGGTGCCCTTTGAGACTTTTGTACATTCCTGTCTCAAGCAATGTCTTCAACCTGGCATTCTCATCAGCAATAGTAGTGGTATCCTCAGTTGAGGGGTTAGTTACCACATCAGCAGTTGAAGATATTGCAACTGTAGTAGCAGTAGAACATTCAGCAATAGAGGCAGCGTTATCATGCTCAAGGCATTTTAGACATGGTGGTTCAAATCCTTCTTGAGCGGGACTGGTTTGTTGAGCGCGAAGTGACTCGTTCTCCTTTTGAAGATCTTCATGAGCCGCTCTCTATTTCTCAAGTTCTTGCTTCCTTTGAAGATAATCATAGGAAAGCTTTTTCATGAGTTGTTGAGAGCGTTTCATGACGACTTTCAAGTTCCTCGTACTTAACATGAAGATTTTTTATGTCTTCAGTTAAGGACTAAGATCGGGTCATTTCCGCGTCCAACAGGTCATCGCTTTTGTCTAGCAATTTTTGAATATGTTCCATAGCTTTCTATTGTTCATTTGCAATTTTAGCAAGTGTTTTGCAGCTAGGTTTGGATTCACAATCAGAGTCATCTTCACTTGATGTTTGAAAGTAGGCATCGCGTGAGTTTACCTTGGCATCATGTGCCATGAAGCAGTAGGTGGGGGCAGAGTTGTCCTTGTCATTAGCATCAGCGTTGGTGACGGATCCATTGTCTTCAGTGTTGAAGATGGACTTGGCAACATAGGATGTAGCTAGAGCCAGGCTTGCCACACCTGTATCAGACTCCTCCTCAGACTCCACCTCCGCCTCCTCAGAAGCAGACTCCTCCTCTGAATCCATCTCTTTGCTAACAAATGCATGAGCCTTGCCAGATGATCTCTTCTTGTATGATGAATACTTAGACGAAGACTTGGAACAAGAATTTGAGGATTTCTTCTTCTTGTCATCAGAATCATATTTCTTGCTTGCTCTTCTTCTTCTTCTTCGTGTTCTCGTTGTCCCACTGTGGACACTTAGAGATGTAGTGACCAGGTTTGTTGCACTTGTGGCATGTTCTCTTCTTGTGGTCATGAGGAGAAGCTTCATCATTTCTCGAGCTGGATCTTGAAGACTTTCTGAAGCCTTTCTTCTTAGTGAATTTCTGGAACTTCTTCACAAGCATAGCAAGCTCCTTTCCAATGTCTTCAGGATCCCCAGAACTGCAGTCAGATTCTTCTTCAGATGAGGAAACAACCCTTGCCTTCAAAGCGCGAGTTCGGCCATAGTTGGGACCATAGATATCTCTTTTCTCAGATAACTAGAACTCATGTGTGTTGATCCTCTCAAGTATGTCAGACGGATCGAGAGTCTTGAAGTCAGAGCGTTCTTGGATCGTCAGCGCCAGGGTGTCAAGAGCCGTCGAGCGATCTCAAGAGTGTCTTGACGATTTCATGCTTGGTGATCTTAGTGGCGCCGAGTGCATGAAGCTCATCTGTGATATCAGTGAGGCGATCAAATGTGAGCTGGACATTTTCATTGTCATTTCTCTTGAAGCGGTTGAAGAGGTTGCGAAGAACACTGATCCTTGAGTCTATTTGGGTTGAGAGACCTTCATTGACCTTGGAGAGCCAGTCCCAGACTAGCTTCGCAGTTTCCATAGCACTCACACGACCATAGTGTCCTTTGGTCAGATGACCACAAATGATGTTCTTGGCAGTGGAATCTAGTTGAATGAACCTCTTTACATCAGCAGGGGTGACACCTTCACCAGCCTTGGGAACGCCGTTCTTGACGACATACCAGAGGTCGACATCAATGGCTTCAAGATGCATACGCATCTTATTCTTCCAGTAGGGGTAATCAGTGCCATCGAAAACAGGGTACGTAGTGGAGACTTTGATTATCCCTGCAGTCGACATAGCTAAAACTCCAGGTGGTTAAACACACGGAACAAGGGAGCACCTTACTCTGATACCAATTGAAAGTGTTAGTTATCGACTAGAGGGGGGTGAATAGGCGATTTTTATCAAAGTCTTCAAAACACAGGGGTTTTGAAGACAAACAATAGAAATGAACCTATTGATATGCAGCGAAAGGTAGACTACACTAGACAAGCCATAGTCAAGTAAGAAATGAAGTGAAAGCACAATGACTAATAGCAGCTAGGTAGTATAGATTATGATGGAAGAGTATGAAGCCAAACAACAATAATCATCACACAATGAAGTCAATCAGATCAAGCAAGCAGGCAATGACTTCACGAAGACAAACTGTAAGTAAAGAGAGGGAGAAGATAGAACCAGTAGCTTGGAGAGGACAGGGATTTGTTAGACCAGTTCCAGTTGCGGTGACAACTGTACGTCTGGTTAGGGAGGCTGAGATTCAACTCAGAAGACCGCGTCTTCACCTTATTCCCCTTGAGCTAAGAACGCTTAGTCCTTGCCCAATCACTATGGTAAGTCTTCAAGGTAGACTTCCAAACCTTCACAGCCTTTTTTCACCGGCAATCCACAATGACTCTTGGATGCTCAGAACGCGACGCCTAACCGGCTGGAGGATACAAAATCCTCAAGTGTAATAAGTCTTCAGATCACGCGGACAGAAAGACTTCAGTGATGCCTCACACTCTTTTGCTCTGGGTGTTTTGGGCTTTGTCCTCGCAAGGATCTCTCTCTCAAATGCTTCAGAGGTGGGTTTCTCTTAAACGACAAAAGTCGTTCACTAACTCTGAGCAGCCACCAATTTATGGTGTAGGGGTGGGCTATTTATAGCCAGGAGGCAACCCAACCTGATTTGTCTGAAATGACCCTGGGTCACTAAGGAACTGACACGTGTCCAATGGTCAGATTCCAAACTCACGCGGCAGCTTGACTTGGGCTACAAGTAAAGTTGACTCATCCAGCTCTGGATAAGATTTGCTCTCATTGTCTTCACTCGAAGACATAGGATTTGGTTGAGCATCACATCAGTCACTCTGACTTTGTTCACTTGGACCCTACTTAACAGTGCAGTGGTTCCTATGACTCAACAAAGAAGAAAAGGAAACTACGAAACAACTATGTCTTCGCACTCCATAGTATTCATGTGAATGTCTTCTCGAACCATAATCTTTGTTGTGAATATCTTCACATACCACCATTGTCTTCAATGTCTTCACACATTTTTAGGGGTCATCTTCGGTAGGTAAACCGAATCAATGAGGGACTACTGCTTGTGTTATGCTGCAGTTCTCACAAACACATTAGTCCCTCAACCAAGTTTGTCGTGAATACTCCATGACCAACTAGGGGTGGCACTGGATGCACTTATAGGGCCGAACGAGAAGGAGAAGGAAAGAGGGGAAGGGAGAAGGAAAGGGGGGATTCGGCCTCCCCCTTCCTTCTCTTCCCCTATCTTTCCTTCTCCCTCCGGCAAATAAGGAAGGGGGCACCACTTGGGAGGACCCCAAGTAGAATTCGGCCTACTTGGGGCACCTCCTGGCTGCTCCCTCCTCCCCCACCTATATATATGTGGGAGGGGGGCGCCTTGCACACATAACATCAATTGTTAGCCTTGCGACGCCCCCCTCCATAGTTTACACCCCTGGTCATATTCTCATGGTGCTTAGGCGAAGCCCTGCGAGGATCACTTCACCATCACCGTCACCACGCCGTCGTGCTGATGGAACTCATCTTCTACCTCGATGTCTTACTGGATCAAGAAGACGAGGGACATCATCGAGTTGAACGTGTGCAGAATGCGGAGGTGCCGTATGTTTGGTACTTGATCGGTTGAAGCACGAAGAAGTTTGACTACATCAACAGCGTTGTGAAACGCTTCCGCTTATGGTCTAGGAGGGTACGTAGATACACTCTCCCCCTCGTTGCTATGCATCTCCATGGATAGATCATTGCGTGTGCGTATAATTTTTTTTATTTTCCATGCTACATTTCCCAACAGTGGTATCAGAGTCAGGTCTATGCGTAGATGATATGCACGAGTAGAACACAAAGAGTTGTGGGCGGTGATAGTCATACTGCTTACCACCAACGTCTTATTTTGATTCGGCGGTATTGCAAGATGAAGCGGCTCGGACCAACCTTACATGTCCACGTACTTGAGACAGGTTCCACCAACAGACATGCAACTAATTTTGCATAAAGGTGGCTGGCGGGTGTCTGTTTCTACTACTTTAGTTCAATTGAATTTGACTACGGCCGGTCCTTGAAGAAGGTTAAAACAGCAAACTAGACAAAACACCATTGTGGTTTTGTGCGTAGGTAAGAACGGTTCTTGCTAGAAGCCCGTAGCAGCCACGTAAAATATGCAACAACCAAGTAGAGGACGTCTAACTTGTTTTTGCATGGCATGTTGTGATGTGATATGGTCAAGACATGATGTGATATACGTTATTGTATGAGATGATCATGTTTTGTAAAAGTTATCGGCAACCGGCAGGAGCCTTATGGTTTTCTGTTTATTGTATGAAATGCAAATGCCATGTAATTGCTTTACTTTACACTATGCATTAGTGATGTCTACTACGCAACCTTCTTCTTGTAGACTCGTGTTGGGCCTCCAAGTATAGAGTTTTGTAGGACATTAGCAAATTTCCCTCAAGTGGATGACCTAAGGTTTATCAATCCATGGGAGGTGTAGGATGAAGATGGTCTCTCTTAAAAAACCCTGCAACCAAATAACAAAGAGTCTCTTGTGTCCCCAACACACCCAATACAATGGAATATTGTATAGGTGCACTAGTTCGGCGAAGAGATGGTGATACAAGTGTAATATGGATGGTACATATAGGTTTTTGTAATCTGAAAATATAAAAACATCAAGGTAACTAGTAACGAAAGTGAGCAAAAATGGTATTGCAATGCTTGAAAAGAAGGCCTAGGGTTCATAATTTCACTAGTGCAAGTTCTCTCAACAATGATAGCATAATTAGATCATATAATAATCCCTCAACATGCAACAAAGAGTCACTCCAAAGTCACTAATAGCGGAGAACAAACGAAGAGATTATTGTAGGGTACGAAAACACCTAAAGTTATCCTTTCTGATCGATCTATTGGGCTATTCCTATAAGTGCCGAAAACAACCCTAGAGTTCGTACTAAAATAACACCTTAAGATACACATCAACCAAAACCCTAATGTCACCTAGATACTCCAATGTCACCACAAGTATCCGCGGGTTTGATTATACGATATGCATCACACAATCTAAGATTCATCTATTCAAACCAACACAAAGAACTTTAAAGAATGCCCCAAAGTTTCTACCGGAGAGTCAAGACGAAAATGTGTGCCACCCCCTATGCATAAGTTCACAAGGTCACAGAACCCGCAAGTTGATCATCAAAACATACATCAAGTGGATCACGTGAATATCCCATTGTCACCACAGATAAGCACATGCAAGACATACATCAAGTGTTCTCAAATCCTTAAAGACTCAATCCGATAAGATAACTTCAAAGGGAAAACTCAATCCATTACAAGAAGGTAGAGGGGGAGAAACATCATAAGATCCAACTATAATAGCAAAGCTCGTGGTACATCAAGATCGTACCAAATCAAGAACACGAGAGAGAGAGAGAGAGAGGTCAAACACATAGTTACTGGTACATACCTTCAGCCCCGAGGGTGAACTACTCCCTCCTCGTCATGGAGAGTGTCGTGGGAACGATTCCGACAATAATAAGGTATAGGGTAAAGGAGCATGATCTATCGAGATGCATATGGGTGACACGGTGGTTTTAGCGAGTTCGGGCCTCTCACGGTGGAGATAACAACCCTACGTCTCGTGCTCCGGAGAGGCTTTGTTTTATCTTAGTATGTATCCAGAGATTACAATGAGAGGGGAACGGATCCCCGTAGTCCTGAGACTAATGGTGAAAAAAAAGAGAGAGAGATGGAAGCAAAAAGAACCTCCTAGTCTAGTGGTGGGGGGTGGCTTATATAGAGTGCGCCACCCCCTTACCCCTTATGTTACATGGTGGAGCATCAATGCCATAATGCCTGCCCACTACAAAACCGTCATGCTGACTATTGGTCTTCGCATATCCAAGTGAGTTACACGGTCGAGTGGAATGAGCTCGTCGAGTGAAGTGCTGTGCTCTGAGTGGTGATCGCCGTCCGAGTGACTTTGAAGTTGCGGTACATCTGGACGGCGGTTTGGCCCAGGGGCCCAGTACAAAGTATACGGTGTCCATGGGTAGGGCCTTTAGGTCAGGCCTGTTACCCTACCCCCAATACATGTCCTCGTCATTAGCCCCCGAATTGGTCGAGGTTGAGCGGGTCGAGTCGAGGTGAATTCCCAGATGAGTCGAGTGCTGCGGAGGCACTTATGAACTCCCTCTGGTCATCCGGCGATCTTATCTCCGCATGTTGCCTTGACGGATTCCAGACTGTATGGTGTCTGAGTGAAATGAGCTCAAACGGGTCCGCGGAGGAGCGTTAAGCTCACCTTATAGCAATTTTTTTGGAGTGATTTGGAGCTGGTCCTGCATTGAGTAACTGATTACTCGGAATTTCTTCACGCCTAGAACGTGTCTTTGTTTTATTGTTTGGCCGTCACTCGAACCGGCGGACCGTTCCGAGTGGAAACCATTCCAGTGGGGGCACGCTGAGTGCACCCACTGGGTGTAGTCCTAGAGGCTGCCGTCGACTGCGGGCAGTCGGCGAGAGTCTTAGAGCCTGTCTTTTTTGTTGTTGTTCATCACTCGGACTGGTCAAGCCGTACCGAGTGGAGATTACTCCAGTGGGGGCACGCTGAGTGCACCCACTGGGTGTAGTCCCCGAGACCGCCGTCGACTGCGGGCAGTCGGCGGGGGTCTGAGAGAACTAAAACTCTTCTTAGATGGTACTGATCAAACTTGTTCTTCTCTGACTCGGAGGTCGAGTAATTCTGGAGCTGGTTTTGCATCGAGCAAAATGTTTCTTTCTGAGTTCTCTTCCAGTGGGGGCACGCTGAGTGCACCCGCTGGGTGTAGTCCCCGAGCCTCTGTCGGACTAGATGAGTCGGGCAGAGGGTTTAAGTCTCATGGTAAACCTCCACGTAGTCGACACGGTAGATATCTTTTAGTCTGAAATTGAGTCAATCGGATGCATCTTCAGGTGCTTGACATGGTATATAAGCTCAGCCTGGAGCTGAGTCAGTCGGAATGATCTTCGTGCACTCGGCACGGAATAAATTCAGCCTGGAACTCGGTCAATCAGGTGAATCTTCGTGCTCTCGGCACGGTGAATGAATTCGGCTTTGAAACTGCTGACTGTAGAAAAAGGCCGGACACTCCAGGGAGTAATCGTTCCAGTAGTACTTCTTATATTGACCGTTAGATTTTGCGTGAAAGGAGTATTTGTCCGAGTGGTCGTGCTTCCCAACTGATCGGGGTATGTTGACTACAAGGAAAAACTTGGTGGCACTCGTATGTCTCCCGGAGGAGATAGATTAGTGGTCTAGCATGGACGTGCCATGAAACCCGAGTGGCGAGGCTAGTGTGTGGGCTGACTCTCCGGAGAGATGCCACTCATTATCCTGGGGGAACACCAACACATGCCATCTCTGAGTCCAAGTTTGTGAAACTAACGCCTTGGAGCCTAGGATAAGGGCCAAGTGTATCTGTAGAGGAGCGTCGTTTTCGCCCTTTTGCAGTCCTGAAGATGACTTCAAGAAATGATTTGGGCGACCGTCCGAGTGGACAGTACTACCCTTATAGATTTTCGGCAGACCGAACATGTATGGTCAAAAGAAATATTCCTGATGTGATCAATAGGTTGACCAAATGGGCGTAACCCATGAGGGCAACATGGCCCAGGGCTGTGCGAAGCCCCCGAGTGATGCTCGAAAAAGGTAAGATTGCTACAGAGTGTGATATGAGGTTTGAACATATATGTAACTTAGTCGTTCCTGTGCTGGGGGTGTAGAGGTAAAGACATGTCCAAATGATGGAGACGCGCGAGGTGTCCGATGGGCGATGATGTGTACAACCGAGTGACGACGCATGGGGCGGTCGAGTGGTGAAGACGTGCACAACCGAGTGGCGACGCGTGGAGCGGCCGAGTCATGATGTGCGAGGTGGTCGAATGATGAAGACGTGCACAACTGAGTGGTAACGCGCGGGGCGGCCGAGTGGTGAAGACGCGCACAGCCAAGGCGGGGCGGCCGAGTGGTTATGAGGTGACCAACCGAGTGGCGACTCGCGGGGTGGCCGAGTGGTGAAGACATGCACAGCCAAGGCGGGGCGGCCGAGTGGTTATGAGGTGACCAACCGAGTGGCGACGCGCGGGACGGCCATGTGGTGAAGGCATGCACAACCGAGAGGCGACGCG
This sequence comes from Aegilops umbellulata, assembly GCA_032464435.1. Lineage (NCBI taxonomy): Eukaryota > Viridiplantae > Streptophyta > Magnoliopsida > Poales > Poaceae > Aegilops > Aegilops umbellulata. The sequence goes on along the minus strand of CP136056.1, from coordinate 342,156,254 downwards.
CGGAGCGGCCAAGTGGTGAAGGCGTGCACAACCAAGTGACGACGCGCGGGGCGGTCGAGTGAGGATGTGCGAGGTGGCCGAGTGAAGGACTATGTGTCCAGCCAAGTTGTGATGCGCGGGGCGGCCATGTGGTGAAGGCATGCACAACCGAGAGGCGACGCACGGAGCGGCCAAGTGGTGAAGACGTGCACAACCAAGTGGCGACACGCGGGGCGGTCGAGTGAGGATGTGCGAGGTGGCCGAGTGAAGAACTATGTGTCCAGCCAAGTTGTGACGCGCGGGGCGGCCATGTGGTGAAGGCATGCACAACCGAGAGGCGACGCGCGGAGCGGCCAAGTGGTGAAGACCTGCACAACCAAGTGGCGACGCGCGGGGCGGTCGAGTGAGGACGCGCGAGGTGGTCGAGTGAAGGACTTTGTGTCCAGCCAAGTGGCTGAAATGGTCTTCGAAGGAATTAGCCAGATGCTTTCGAAGCTGATGTAGTGACGAGGTCGGTGTTGTGTGGCTGCGGCGCAACAAGACCGGCGCGACAACTGAGTCTGAGTAGGAACGAGGATGGCGTGCAGAGTGTCTGGGTGATTATGTAATTTGTCAAAGTGACGGATCGAATGTACTTGTTGAAGTGAAGGGTCTGACTGGTGAAGAAGTACTCGACCACTTAGGAGAGTATCATTCCGAATGAGCTGCAGCTCCCGAGTGCGGCGTAGCCCCCGAGCGTACTATAGGCTTCGACAACGGACGTGCCGGAATATGAGAAATATAGTTTTGAATGGATAATTTGTAATTAATCGAGTCGGACTCGGGTAAAGATGAGGAGAAGCTTCCGAGTGATGCTCGAAAGAGGCAAACTCGCAAGGAGCGAAGGGTGCAGTTTAATTATAAAAGGGACTTATCAGTCTCATGCCTGACAAGGTCTATGTCATTGATATGATGAAGAGGATTCCTCTGAGGGGTTGACTGAATGTGTTTGAAGTCAATAGAGCGACAATGTTGGTGTTGTGGTGCACTAGGGCCGGCACGGTGACCGAGTCCGAGTCGCGATGAAGTTGGCGCATAGGGCCGTCGAGTGATCGCGTAACTTGTGTAAAAAATGGCACAAGCCAACGAAATAATTTCTCGAGGAAATTTGATGTGTGCTGAAATGATTTGTGTGAATAACACCCATAGACACCCGCTGGGAGTGCAAGGGGCTTGCTGGTTAACCAGCAAGAGTCTGAAAGAGCGAAGGATTCGTTCGAACTTGTCGAAGTGAGAGATCCTACAGAACTCGTTGGAATAGTGGCTAAAATAAAACGGAAGTGTAGTGTTTCGATTGAGCTGTAGCCCCGGAGGACCGATGCAAACTCAAAATGAAGAACGACACATGGTGTTCATGAATGATGTATGCGAAAAATGGAAGTTGGACTCGGGAGTCACATAACCAGTACTAAGCAAGTATGTGAAAATAAACAGCCGAGCGTAGAGGTACACTCGGTGGTGTGGCCTCCGAGTGAACGTGATGTGTGAACTACGGGATACTCAGGCACGGGGAAATAACAGAATGTAGTGCTAGAATGACTTAGCTGTCTGAAGGCGCGCGAGTGGCCGAGTGGTGATGAGGCGACCAACCGAGTGGCGACGCGCGGGGCGGCCGAGTGATGACGAGGCGATGGTGACAGTCGATCTTCGTCTCGGTGTCTTTGCGGATAGGGATGGAGCGCACATTATACTTGTGATGCAGCTCCTTGAATTAGAGGTTTGCTCTTGTCTCAGTCGGATTTTGGCTACTTAGGCGAGTCCTTGGACTGCAGCTAAGCCTTCGAGTGGGAGGTTTGCTCTCCACTCGGTAGGATTTTTTAAAACTTAGGCGAGTACTGGACTGCAGCTAAGCCCCCGAGTGGGAGGTTTGCTCTCCACTCGGTAGGATTTTTTTTAAAACTTAGGCGAGTACTGGACTGCAGCTAAGCCCCCGAGTGGGAGGTTTGCCCTCCACTCGGTAGGATTTTTTAAAACTTAGGCGAGTACTGGACTGCAGCTAAGCCCCCGAGTGGGAGGTTTGCTCTCCACTCGGTAGGATTTTTTAAAACTTAGGCGAGTACTGGACTATAGCTAAGCCCCCGAGTGGGAGGTTTGCTCTCCACTCGGTAGGATTTTTTAAAACTTAGGCGAGTACTGGACTGCAGCTAAGCCCCCGAGTGGGAGGTTTGCTCTCCACTCGGTAGGATTTTTTAAAACTTAGACGTGTACTGGACTGCAGCTAAGCCCCCGAGTGGGAGGTTTGCTCTCCACTCGGTAGGATTTCTCGAACTTAGGCGAAACAGATTCGCAGCTAAGTCACCCACTGGGGGATTTTGGCGATGGCGACGCGCGGGGCGGCCGAGTGGTGATGAGGTGACCAACCGATGGGCGACGCACGGAGCGGCCGAGTGGTTATGAGGTGACCAACCGAGTGGCGACGCGCGGGGCGGCCGAGTGGTTATGAGGTGACCAACCGAGTGGCGACGCGTGGGGCGGCCGAGTGGTTATGAGGTGACCAACCGAGTGGCGACGCGCGGGGCGGCCGAGTGGTGATGAGGTGACCAACCGAGTGGCGACGCGCGGGGCAGCCGAGTGGTTATGAGGTGACCAACCGAGTGGCGACTCATGGGGCGGCCGAGTGGTTATGAGGTGACCAACCGAGTGGCGACGCGCGGGGTGGCCGAGTGGTGATGAGGTGACCAACCGAGTGGCGACGCGCGGGGCGGCCGAGTGAAGTAGACGCGTGACGCGGAATGATGATGCGCGGGGCGTCCGAGTGATGTAGACGCGTGGCGCGGAATGATGATGCGCGGGGCGTCCGAGTGATGTAGACGCGTGGCGCGGAATGATGATGCGCGGGGCGTCCGAGTGATGTAGACGCGTGGCGCGGAATGATGATGCGCGGGGTGTCCAAGTGATGTAGACGCGTCCTGCGGAGTGATGACTGACAAGAAAATGTCCAGCCGAGTGCGATGCACGGGGCGGCTGAGTCGGACAAGTTTACGAAGGCGTGTCCAGCTGAGCAAATGGCGTGCGGGCGGCCGAGTGACGCTGGCCTGTGTAGCTGAGCGACGGCGTGTGGGTGGCCGAGTCCATGTCCAACGCATTGAAGGATTGGCCCCCACGTTCAACGCATTGAAGGCGTTGCCCCACGCCCAGAATCTGCACGCCCGATCTGCATGCAAGAGGCATTAATGCTAATTAGCAAGAGTTAAAAATCCCGTTATGCATGCTAGGGACGTTTCCCTTTTCCCGCGGCCATTTATTCCCTGCATGCAGGAAATGAATGGGATGGAATTAAGATTAGGAAGAAAGAGGAAGGCGGGGCTGGGCTCCCTGATCGGCCACGGCGGCGGCGCGCTCATTCCTCCAGCGCGAGGTGAGGCGGCCTGCGATATTCGCAGATCCGAGTGTACGGGGCGGCGTTCTCCTGTGAGGCTGCGCAGGCAGAGCTTGAGACGACGCTGAGTCGATCTGGTGGCTGCGTCCTGCAGTCGACCGCTCGGAGGAGCGCTGTGGTCCGCGACGTGGCCAGTCCCGGCGTCGGCGCCGCATCGGGGCCGTGCATCCTCTACGAGGGTCGCCGTCGCGCAGTTGAGTCCAGGCGTGTACCGCGAAGGTCATCGTCGAGCTGTTGCCTTCACCGCGCAGGTAGCTATTGAAAGATCGATTGGAGAAAAGAGTTGTCGTGGTTGGGCTTGTGGCCAGCATCCGTGCTCCTTTTTTTCCTTTTGTTTGATCTGTACAATAGCAATAACAAGATCCCAGGTGATTGTTCATACATGAAGAAAACCAACAGATTTGTTAGATCGTCGATGATCGATTGTAAAGAAAAAGATAGTATGAAATGGGACTTCCTGATCCCTCTGTACGAAGAGTATCATGACTCCCCTGTGAATGGAGTGATGTCTGAAACATCCTGGATCAGATCCTCCATTGATGATTGTTGATCGGCGGACGAACATTGAAGAGAGAAAACCATTTGCATCATGGTTCGATAAACGCCATGCCCCACGGTGGGCGCCAACTGTCGTGGGAACGATTTCGACAATAATAAGGTATAGGGTAAAGGAGCATGATCTATCGAGATGCATATGGGTGACATGGTGGTTTTAGCGAGTTCGGGCCTCTCACGGTGGAGATAACAACCCTACGTCTCGTGCTCCGGAGAGGCTTTGTTTTATCTTAGTATGTATCCAGAGATTACAATGAGAGGGGAACGAATCCCCGTAGTCCTGAGACTAATGGTGAAAAAAAAGAGAGAGAGATGGAAGCAAAAAGAACCTCCTAGTCTAGTGGTGGGGGGTGGCTTATATAGAGTGCGCCACCCCCTTACCCCTTATGTTACATGGTGGAGCATCAATGCCATAATGCCTGCCCACTACAAAACCGTCATGCTGACTATTGGTCTTCGCATATCCAAGTGAGTTACACGGTCGAGTGGAATGAGCTCGTCGAGTGAAGTGCTGTGCTCTGAGTGGTGATCGCCGTCCGAGTGACTTTGAAGTTGCGGTACATCTGGACGGCGGTCTGGCCCAGGGGCCCAGTACAAAGTATACGGTGTCCATGGGTAGGGCCTTTAGGTCAGGCCTGTTACCCTACCCCCAATACATGTCCTCGTCAGAGAGCGCCGGGATGATGAAGATGGCCACCGGTGATGGTTTCCCCCTTCATCAGGGTGCCAGAATGGGCTCCTGATTGGTTTTTCGTGGCTACAGAGGCTTGCGGCGGCGTAACTCCCGATCTAGGTTCTGTTCTGGAGGTTTTGGGATTTATAGGAGGTGTTGTCGGTGGAAACGACACCTATGGGATCACTGGGATTCCTTCTACGGTTGGCGGGCGTGGGGTTGTGCAAAGAGCAGGTCTGACAGGAAGCACAAAGATCGTTTACCCAGGTTCGGGCCACGAGGATGCATAAAACCCTAGTCCTGCTTTGGTGTACGTATTTGAGTGTTCTTGAGTTCTTGAACTAGCTACGGTTTGTCCCTCGCCCAAAAGATTCGAATCCTCCTCCTGGTCGCCTCGGGCCTCCTTTTATAGACAAAAGGGGTTGCCACAATGGCACACAAGAGGTGGAAAGGTGTACAGTGGATGAGTCTATCCTCTGGCACTGTCGGACGAACACATTTAATGCGCTGCCGACGTGCTCCTCTTGCTTTATCAGGGACGACACGGAAGCTCGTCCCAGCTATCTCCTGGCTTCGACATGTGTCCGAGCTGACGAGGCATCGTGGCGCCATGTTGGGTGGCTGCTGGGCTGGCACGGTGGTGGAGCTTTCACGAAGGTCTGGATGCCACCACGCAAGTGCTAGCTGAGTCGGTGTAGAGGCCGCACGCTGCCACACAAGTGCCTGCCTAGCTGGTTGAGCTAGCAGCTGCATTGGAGCGGCGGTGTAGTCTTGGCAGACGTCACTACAAAAAAAGACACATCCGTGACATTTTGGGCCGAACGAAATTTTTTTCTGTCATAAATATGACACTTCTATGACGATAATTGTGACAAAACCCGGTATCATCATAGATGTGGTGGGCTCCTACTTCTATGACAAAAAATCATGACAGAAAAAATGGGCTTTTCGTCCTGGGCGGGCCGGAGACGCAGCTGCATGACATTCTTTGGGCCGTCCATGATGGAAAAAACCATGGTAGAAGCGAGGGCGAGGAAAATTTCGGGGAGTTCCCGGTTACGGTGGGAGGTCGAGGGCCGAGCGATGCGCGTTTCTCTCATACACGTACGTGCGTGTGTGCGAGGCGTTGGCTCTAACTGAACCCAAGCGAGGCATTGGGCTCTAACTGAACCCGAGCGATTGCACTGCAGGCTACGCGTTACTGAACCCGAGCGATCGATCGATGGCGGTTAACTGAACCCGATCGAGCGATTCCTTCGCTATTGTTGCTAACTGAAGCCGATCGATTGGATGAACAGTGAGCATTGCGGGGGTGGGGGGGGTTGGATGAACAGTGAGTGGTGGCGTTGCCTCTGGATGAACAAGACCCCGTGGTGTGGAGGGCTGGATGAATAGTAGACGGTGGAGGGGTGCCCGTGGAGGGGTGGTTGAACATGACCCCGTGGTATGGAGGGCTGGATGAACAGTAGACGATGGAGGGGTGCCCGTGGAGGGGTGGTTGAACAGTAGCCGGTGGAGTAGCGCGTGGTGGAGGCTGGAGGAGGTCGACGGTGGAGATGAACAGTATCCCGTGGAGTCCCGTTTTGCGGTACGCCACACCCCTTCCGATGAACAGGACCCCCGTTTCGACCGTAGCGCTCCAACACAAGTCTGTTTCGTCCATTTTACGGTATGCCACACCCCTCCCGATCAACAGGACCCCCGTTTCGATCGTAGGAGGTCCGTTTCGTCCGTTTTGCGGTACGCCACACCCGTACCGATCAACAGGACCCCCGTTTCGACCGTAGGAGGTCCGTTTCATCCGTTTTGCGGTACGCCACACCCCTCCCGATCAACAGGACCCCTGTTTCGACCGTAGGAGGTCCGTTTCGTCCGTTTTGTGGTACGCCAGACCCCTCCCGATGAACAGGATCCCGTTTCGAACGTGGCCGGTCGAACACAAGGCCGTTTCCTCCATTGTGCGGTACGCTAGGCCTCATTTCCAATGCCTGTTCCGTCCAAGCCCTCCCGATGAACACGACCACGCATTACGTTCTGACCCAGCCGGTTGGCTCCCACGCGTTCCGTTGCCTCCCGATGAACACGACGCATTCCGTTGCCTCCCGATGAACACGACGCATTCCGTTGCCTCCCGATGAACACGACGCATTCTGTTGCCTCCCCATGAACACGACGCATTCCGTTGCCTCCCCATGAACACGACGACGGCGCCGTTTCTCCGTTCCGACCCAGCCATGTACACGAGCCCTGGCCGTACGTATGCGCGAGTAGGCGTTCGATACCCCGCCCGTATGTACACATACATGGCCGTATTTTCTTTCTTGCACCCTGGCCGCTGTACGTACGTGTACATGCTACGTGTGCGCCTCTACTACGACACGTGCGCACCTCTACATCCACCAGTATATATGTACGTACATGTTCGCGACCAGAATGACAACGCTACGTACGCTTCGACCAGGTGGGTCCCGATTGCCAGGCACTTCCTTGCGTGCGAAGATGTAGCTGGTGGGTCCCAGCAGTCAGGGGGCAAATGTTTTTTTCGTGAAATACGGTGGCCCGTCCAGTGGGTCCCCGCTGTCAGGTGGAGGAATAATTATTTTGCACGTAAGGAGGCACTTCCTGGCAGCGGCTGTGGACTTAGCTGTCAGCCTCTCCACATACAGTCCACGTCCGGTGGAAGCCATTCCTTGACCACGTTGAACACGCCGCACCGAGAGCACCAGGGCGGTGGACGACGGCGAGGCCTAGGAAGGGGACGACGCGGAGCCGGGGAAGACGCGGCAGTGGATGCCCACGCGTAGAGGAGTACGAGGGTTCACTGGTTCGCTGCGATGTGAGGCTGCCGTCGCCGAAGAATAACAGGGGGTGTGGGTGAGTAGAGGGATGGCCTGCCAGAGGTGGGAGTACTAGGGGCGGTGAGGCCTCCGCCGCATCGTAGCCGGCCACGGAGGTAGGAGCACGAGGCACGACCGACGCTGGTTTGGGCGGCTGGAGCAAGAAGACCAGAGGTTGAAGAATCACTACGGCCGTTGGATGGACATCGTACGGTCACTGGAGCTAGAATCGTGCATATTGACTAAGTTGACAAAGCCCTCCATCCCCGTCAACTTAGTAGGCCGACAAGTCAGCCTGCCACTATACTGGGTCCCAGCTAACAGGGGGAATATTCATTTTTTTGTGCGTAATAAGGAGGCACTTCCTTGCATGCGAAGATATAGCTGGTGGGTCCGAGCTGTCAGCGGCGGTAACTTTTTTTTTCACGAAATACAAAGGCCCTTTCGGTGGGTCCCTGATGTCAGGTGGAGGAATCATTATTTTGCGCTTAATAAGGAGGCATTTCCTTGCATGTGGGGCGTGGACCCAGCTGTCGGCCTCTCCACGTACAGTCCACTTCAGATGCATGTCGGCCGTTGACCATGTTGACCAGGCCGCGCCGAGAGCACCAGGGCGGTGGATGACGGCGAGGCCTAGGAAGGGAACGACACGGAGGCAGGGAAGACTCGGTAGTTGTTTCCCACGCGGAGGGGAGTACGACTGTACGAGGGTTTACTGGTTCGTCTGCCGTCGCCGGAGAATAACAACAGGTGGGTGTGAGTAGAGGGATGGCTAGGCCAGCGATGGGAGTATGGTGGGGCGGTGAGGCCTGCGCGGCAGCAGAGCCGGTCGCGGGAAGGAGGGAGCAGGCAGTCCCGCCGGCGCTTGTTTGAGCGGCTGGAGCAGGAAGAGCAGGGATTGAAGAAGCACGACGGCCGTTGGATGGCCATCCAATAGTCACTGCTTGTGCTTCAACCTTTTTTAGGAAAGCCTCAAATCTGTGGAAAACAGCATATAACCCATCTGCCATTATTTCTAATAATTTATAGCCCATTTGCTAATTATTAAGGTTTTTTTGGAGCCCATATTCTTTTTGTTAGCATTACAACCCATATTGTGGCCGCGGTTAGAAAATTATACGAAATTTTGCATATTTCGGTGCGGTCCGAACTGTTTTTAATCCCGAAATTTTGACTCACCTTCAAACTGATTTTAAAAATAAATGTATATCAATATAAAATCCAACAAATTCTCCATGCATAAAAATTAATGTAATTTAAAATCTCGAAATGAAAAAAAAGATATTTGAAACTAATTGCCGGTTTGATGTGTTTAAAAAATGTACAACCCATTTCTCATTACTGATGGGCCATTTTCTCGGCCAGCCGAATGAAAGCTCTCCTCGTCTTGAAAGATTTGCAGCCCAACAGGCCTGACAAAGCGACTTACTTGGCAAATCACAAAAAACTGGGTTGTGGCCGTGGACCCAGCTGTCAGCCTCTCCACGTACAGTACTCTTCCGATGGAATGTCGTTGACCACATTGACCACGTCGCGCCGAGAGCACCAAGGCGGTGGACGACAGCGAGGCCTAGGAAGGGGACGACGCGAAGCCGGGGAAGACGCGACAGTGGATGCCCACGCGGAGAGGAGTACGAGGGTTCACTGGTTCAGCTGCGGTGTGAGGCTGTCATCGCTGCAGGGCCTGGCTAGCGGTGGGAGTAGTAGGGGGCGATGAGGCCTCATCGGCAGCACAGCCGGCCAATGGAGGCAGGAGCAGGCGGTCTCCCTGGCGCTGGTTTGGGCGGCTGGTGCAAGAAGAGCAACGATTGAAGAAGCAGCAGGACCGTTCAATTCAAATCCCATGGTTACTGCTGCTAGAATCGTTTGTTGACTAAGTTGACAAGCCCTGCGTACGCGCCAACTTAGTAGGCCCACAGGTCAGCCTCCCAACCGGTGCGCCCTAGATGTCAGTGGGAGGAATCATTTTTTTCACGTAATAAGGAGGTAGTTGATTGCGCGCGGCCAGGCCAGCGGAGGGAGTAGGGTGGGCCGGGGAAGCCTGCGCGACATCACAACGTGCCACAAGAGGAGGGAGGAGGCAGTCCCGCTGGCGCTAGTTTAGGCCGCTGGAGCAGGAAGATCAGAGATTGAAGAAGCACGTCGGCCGTTGGATGGACATCCAACACTAACTGCTGCTAGAATCGTGTGTTCACTGACAAAGCCTTGCGTAAACAAGTCAGCCTCGAAATTTGTGGCGTGTACAGCCCATTTGCTATTATTTTTATATTTTTTTACTCATTTTCTAATTCATATGAAATTTATTGCAGCTCGTTTTCCATTTTTAGAATTGCTGGCCATTTTCTGGTCAGTACCAGGGTCAAAAAATTAACTAAATATGTGGGAAATTTTGAAAATTCGCAAATTTTTGCTGGGGAACGAAATATTCTTAATCCAAAAATTAATAGCCATACTAAAACAAATTTAAAAATAAATTAGTACTATGTCATGTTAAATCCAATGAAATACGTATAAGATATCAGTGAAGAACAAAAACAAAAAAAGAAACTTATATCCCATTTGCTATAATTTTTTTGGAATTTTCAACCACTTTTGATATTACTTTTAACAGACATTGACCATACTCTTAAGCCAGGCCGAAATGCATCCCTCCTCGTCTTGAAAGATTTGCAGTCCAGTAATTCGGAGAAAACAAATAGGCCTAGCTTGGGTATTCTTCAAAAAGAAATACTGGGCTACCTATTTTCCCAAAGAACTGGTGCATGAGCATTTAGCTTTATTTATTTATTTATTTATTTACTTATTTATGTTTAGGGGACCATGAGCATGTACCTGGGCCGGATTCATGTGAGAGCTTCCCTTCCAGTTAATTATGGGCTTCTCTATTGTGCCTTCATCAGTGGGCTGCATGTTATCAACAAGTGGAAAATGTGTTCCGTATGAAAAATAGTATGCGCTACGTACCGTACGGGGCACTTAAGGATCGAACCATGCAACGACTTATAAAACATTGTGTTTGTTGTTCTAACAACACATTTATTCAACCAACAGACGAAATATACTACTGATTGTACATTGAAAACAGCAGCAGCAGCAACCAGGGCTGGGGGTGCAACAGAAGCAGTAAGCAGGCCAGAAGAGTGGAGATGCAACTCTCTCTCTTCCAAACCAAACATTAGCCATCATTATAAAAGGGCTACCAAAAAAGAACAAGTGTATGCATCAAACTAAATAAAGATCCTACTACACCAAGTGTACGCATCTAACTAACTAGCTCAGTTAGACGTTACTATTTATTAAGCTATGGAGATTGGCTGACGGCTTGAACCAGATGGGTGCCTGAAGGGGGAAACTCCAGCCAGCAGGTCGAAGTCTGATACTTGCGACCCTCTCTCCTACTTTGGGCTGCAGAGCGTGGCGACACATATCAGGGTATGGTGCATGCAGAGACGCATGGTACGCTGTGTACACACAGTTTTGCCTGATGAACGAAACCGCGCTGCCATCATGATCCTTGCCGTCGGTTATCTCCTGGTTAATTGGATAATTCAGTCCGACAAACAGAGAGCGTGTACCAAGGCTACTTACCAGCCTCCAGTCAAAAATTCCTGAAGGCCCAGAGAAGCTGGGATCCTGCTCAAAGACCTTGCAGTGACTGTGATTGTATTCCGCGAAACAACACGTCCGGTACGTGCGAACGATCATCAATCTTTTGCCGTCGTCTGATCGAGCCAGGAACCACCTGCAACTGCCATGCCGCTTTTCTTTGAAAGGTTCTGGGATTAGGAAGGGTAGGGACACCAGGCGGCCTACAACATCATATCAAGTTGGAGTCAAATAAAAAAGGGCTCTTGATTTAGTCAATCTTAAGAAAAGCATATTATGAGCATGAATATTTTTTCAGCAAATGTTGACAGTAATATAAGCAAGCCATCATGATATCATAGGAAAGTAACATACTGCTGTAACAACCGTTTGTAGCGATGACTGGAGTAGGCCAGCAATATGTCCAGCCATAGAAGGAGTCTACAGCGTAAATGAAGCCCTTGTGTTCAATGGCATCAGAGAACCATGGAGGATGTATGATCCCGCGATGGACGTGCAGATTTATCCACTTACCGCAGTGACCTGTCAGATAGGCGAGACCGCGGTTGAAGAATGCAATTAGCCTGAAGTCTTTATAATTCGCAGATCTTGTGGGCACTTGGCAGATTACAACCTTGAGCAAATCAAACTTGGTATCATGTTGGCTACTGTAAGATTCTGAGTATTCTGGGCCGTGGTGCCAAAGCAGTGCAGTGTTAATCGAAGGAAGGGGGATCAATCGCCGGGTGTAGACCTCCACGAGCATCCAGCTGCCGCGACCGTCGACGAGCACTACCCAAGACGTGTTCATGCCGACCCAGTACATACTGTTAATGTAGTTGAGGCTGACGGGGATCGAATCGCAGTCAAGGGGGTTGATGCTCGCCACCCTACGATCGTTATGCTGCGTGACATGCCGTTTCTGAAGATCAGGCGGCATCAGCAAGCAAGGAGCTGGCTTAAAACGCTCCGGCCTGAGGGCTTTGAGTAAACGGTACAGCCCCGACGAGCACGCGGCGAGCGGCATGGTACTGAGATTATCCACACGCGAAACAATGAGCTTGATTACCTCTGTGGGGAGCAAATTCCAGCCACTCTTTCGGCGAAAGCTGCTCGGTTCTGCCATTGTTAGTGCTTGGGTTTCAGACGAGGGGGAGGCGCCTTAGCGGGGATGGAAGAGCAGACAAAGATGGAGAAACAAATATGTGCTGTGGGAAGTGGACATGTGATGATGACTACAGCACGCCACTTGACTTACGAGACACATACCAGCAGCGTAGGGTCATATCGAAGTCAGACAACTTGCTTGAGTGATCACAGTACTGGTACTCCCTACAGTACCTGCTACTATGCCCTAACTTGCTTGAGTAGAGTAGTAGTGGAGTAGGACTCTGCTCTACTACTAGCACCGGAGGAGTAGTATGTTCTAATCTAAAATAGTTAGAAACTTCAATGCCCGAGCGTGGAACGACTATGAACCGCCATCGTTGCTAACTCCAATCCTGCAAGTCATGGATTTGTTTCTTTTTAACTTTCTGTACGAATCTGTAGCCAGCCTGCAAGTCATGTACACTGTACTGACAGTGGAACCCATAGAGTACTTAGAATACAAGATTAAGGATGCAATTAACTTTTTATAGAGGGAGAATCATACACGCAATTAACTCAAATGGATTGGACGTGACTCTATTATTCTCCAACGGCAACCGGCAAATTTCCTCCCGCGGGCCGGAGTAGGTTTCTCGGTTTGCATGCGGGTTTAACGGAGGGGTTTGATGGAGGCGAGGAGGCGTGTTCAGCCGGGCATGGAGTGGACGGCGCAATACTATTCGATTTGACAACTACAACCAGTATATTATAAAAAACAAAGAAGAGTAGTAGAGATAGAGATAAGAATAGAGACTAGGGAGGAGCACCATCTACTGCTTTGTGGGCTACTCTTGCGCTCCATTCGGCGGCCGCAACGTCCCCTACAGCCACTCCCTCCCGCGCTCCATTCGGCGGGCGCTGTTGAAATTTGGGGAGCGCACTCTCGCGACTGCTAGCAGCGACGACTTCACCGACGACGACTTCTTCCCCGACCTCGGCAACCTCTTCCTCAACGACATGGGCGACAACCTCAACGCCAATGGTGCTGCTCCCGTTGCATCGTATGTGTTTCTGTCCTTCCTGTTTGAAATCATGGTAGAATTCAAGTTTCTAGTATGTGTCCTAGATTCGATCTGTTCACCTACTATGCTAGTCTCTGTTATAGCCGTCATGATTTATTTTGTAGTAAATCTCGTAGTAACTTGCTCATATATTCAACTGGCGGAACGTCCCCTACAGCCACTCCCGTTTCATGGATGGCCTGGTCAATGCCTCCAAGGAGCCCTTCGTCTACTGCTATGAGTGCCCGGTGCCGTTTTGGGGCTCGCCGGCGGACATCGTGCATCACCTGACGCAGGCGTGTGGCAATCACTACTGGCCTTGGCGAAGAACATCAAGTACGAGACGTGCTACCCGTTCACCGTGCCGGAGTTGCTGGAGGATCAGCGCCACCTGCTAGTCTCGGAGGAGGACGACAGCGTCTTCCTCTTGATCGTGGCCACCGGCGAGGCCCGCGCAGGCCGCCGCCACATCTCTGTAGTGTGCGTCAGGGGCGACACCGCTGACCCTGACACTGACACGAGGCCTATGTACGCGTGCATGCTCACTATTACTACCCCTCGGAGGTATGTGGGCGACGACACTGGCTACGCCAAGCTACTTGGACTCTGCCGAGCTGGGACCTTCCCGCCGACGTCGACAGGGAAAACCCATGGTGTTATTTGAACTCCAGCAGTGTGCACGGGGACTCCAAGGAGGTTCACCTGGACATCTGCATTTTCAAGTTAAATGTTGATCATTAGTCTTCGCTCAATGTAATCCGCTGTCTAAGCATGTGGAGACTTCCATGCATGATCTTGCTCTATTGGAGTATCGCGCATGAATAAAAGTGTATCCATTTATGGTTTAGTCTAGAATCTTCCATGTATGAATTTTTACTACAGTACTGGTGAAAGACTTATGATGAACCATTTCTTACATATCCTCTGCCCCCTCCCAAGTCATCCTGATTTAATCCCTCCGTCTAGTTGTATAAGGGCATGGTTAATACTTAAATAGTATAGCCAACTGTTGGCTATAAGAAAGTGCCATATCATCTGTAGGCAACAAGTATAACAATGGATACTAAAAAACTAATTCTTGAAGATCATTTCCTGCAAAGCACAATAAGAGTTATTTCTTCACAAGTTTTGGGTGCAGGTTGAACAGTTGAACGCTTTTGTTTGCAAAAGATACTTTTGATATATTTCACCCGGATGTTTGTGAGCTCTAGAGATGAAATAATATCCGAACAAACCTATCGATACTCGTTACACATGAGATGACCCCCACATCCTTTGTCAAAATAAACAACTCCCCGATCAATGCATTTCACTCTTCTGTGCAACGCACGGGCACCTTACTATAGATTAGTACGACCAAAAATTGAACTAACATTATATATAGTACGATAAATGATGATGCATGTCACCTAAAATTATATAATTGAAAACTATGTTCAAATACGAATCCAACAATATTGTTTTTGTTGACATGCACTAACATTTTGTCAGTTAAATATTCAGTCAAATTCAATGGGGGATAAACCACGACCGATGTAGTAGTAGTAGTGTAGAGGGCGGTGCTGCACGGGAGTCTCACCTCTCACCCTGCTCGTGGCGCGGCAGTAAAGCCGTCATATCACAAAACCCAACCACTCCCAATAATAAGTGGCCTGGTAAAATAAACGGACAAGCAACCATCACATCCCTCCGTCTTTTTTGCATTTCATCTCTCTGCATTTACTTTCTCCGGTTCGTCTCGCACACTCGATCCCTAGCTACTACTCCTAGGCCAGTTCTTTTGGCGGCTTCCCCAGCTTTTCCCACAAGACTAGTCACAGTGGAGAGTAACAATAAGGCGCCTCACTCATTTATTTGGGCTTCTAAACTACTATTCCATCCTGGTTTATTCCTCACCATTGTAATTCGTGCTAAATTTTGACCAAAGATTTAACTGGTTTATTCCTCACCATTGTAATCCCTCCGTCTAGGTGTGTAAGTCATCTTACGAAAACCAAATAATCCCAAAACACTTAGGCGCGGTGCATTAACTTCTACCTCGTTTCTTGTTTCTTGACATA
The DNA here is from genome assembly GCA_032464435.1 of Aegilops umbellulata. Lineage (NCBI taxonomy): Eukaryota > Viridiplantae > Streptophyta > Magnoliopsida > Poales > Poaceae > Aegilops > Aegilops umbellulata. Next base: position 342,140,997 of record CP136056.1, on the reverse strand, counting down.
TCAACCAATAAGAGATAAAGAGTGTGCATGCTTTTAATGACTTGAGATATCAAACACGACATGTAGTGGTTAGTTCATTGCATGCAATACTACTAATTAGCAAATAAACATTAACGTTTCTCGTTTTCTCCTCCTCCTTGGTCACGGTGCACAGCCTAAGATTACTTACTCACCTAGACGGATGGAGTAGTGCATTAGTTAAATTTATGATCAAAATAAGCATGAACAATGACATGCACTAACATTTCATTAGTTAAATTTATGATCAAAAATTAACACAGATTACAATGGGGACCAATAAACCAGGACGGAGGTAGTAGTTATGGGATTACTAATCTAGAAGCCTAAAAGAACTAGCCCCTGGTACTCCTACTAGTACTAGTACTCAAGTTGGAATTCCAATTGCACGACACAACTTGTTAGGCAAAAAATTCGATATAGGGTGTAGGAAGCGGTTTGGGAATTTGCATGCCTTTCCAACCAGTGAGATACTCCGTACAAAGTACGACAGATAAATAACCACATAGAAGGAAGCTAAAATTAAACAATCAAAAGAGCATTTTTGCATTTGTTTTGCATTGAATCATTTCACAAGCTTGACTAGTGTTGCTTTTCTGCTTTTACAAAAACCACATCGTAATGTTAAAACGTGCATTTGCACATACATAAGTAATAGTAGTACTCCCTCCGTCTAGGTGTATAAGTCTTCCCTCCTTCTTGGTCACGGTGCACAACCAAAGATGACTTATTGACCTGGACGGAGGGAGTAGCACAGTCTGCAAGCATATATCGAGAGAGACGTGTAGTGCGATAGTATATAGTAAAGTTTGTGCTATATGCACGTACTTGCAAAATGCATACGAATACACAAGGTTTCCAAACTTTCCCTTTTACATACTTAATTAAGGACAAAATTCCTGAACGTTCGGGATTTATCATTTGCGTCCCAAAACTAATGAGATCGCCTTACGAAACAAAAATCATACTCCTCCTAAAAGCCTGAAAGCACAAGTGCTCCCCAGGTGGTTTTGGTAATTAATGTCAACATATCTCTTGTTGGACTAACGTTTCTATCTAGCATGCTTCAGATAAGTTCAACAATGGAGTGGCATGGACTAAAGGATGTGGGAACTCCTTCAAGATGCTAAGGACAAAGGATTGGCTAAAGCTTTAAGCTCAAGACTCTTCATTTTACATTTTAGTGATCCAAGATCACATTGAGTCCATAGGAAAAGCCAATACTATCAAGGAGGGATGAGGTGTTGCTTAATGAGCCTTTTGCTTGGTGTGCTTAATGATATGCTCCAAAACCCTCAGCTACTTTCCCACTTCCACATATGACCTAAACCCAAAGCCAAACTCGGACCTACCGATTCTTTCTATCCGGCGCCACCGAGTTTCACTTGTCATAGGCACTGCCAAACCCTAAGCAAATCGGTTCTACCGATAGGGATCTCGGTCTCACTGAGATGGTATTGTAATCTCACTGTGTATGTCCAATACCAAAATCTGTCTCACCGAGTTTAGGTAATCGATACTACCGAGATTACAATGCAAACTCTCTGGTTAAATTATTACCAAAATCGGTCCAACCGAGTTTAGTAATCGGTCCCACCGAGTTTGCCTGACCAACTCTCTGGTTAGCTAATTACCAAAATCGGTCTCACCGAGTTTGAGTAATCGGTCTTACTAAGATTACGTTATGCCCTAACCCTAACCATATCGGTCCTACCGAGTTGCATATCAGTCCTACCGAAAAACTCTAACGGTCACTAGGTTTACTATTTCGGTCCGACCGAGTTTGTTGATTCGGTCCCACCGAGATTGGTAAATTGTGTGTAACGGTTGGATTTTGTGTGGAGGCTATATATACCCCTCCACCTCCTCTTCACTCGTGGAGAGAGCCATCAGAACACATCTACACTTCCAACTCATATGCTCTGAGAGAGAACCACCTACTCATGTGTTGAGACCAAGATATTCCATTCCTACCATATGAATCTTGATCTCTAGCCTTCCCCAAGTTGCTTTCCACTCAAATCTTCTTTCCACCAAATCCAAATCCTGTGAGAGAGAGAGTTGAGTGTTGGGGAGACTATCATTTGAAGCACAAGAGCAAGGAGTTCATCATCAACACACCATTTGTTACTTCTTGGAGAGTGGTGTCTCCTAGATTGGCTAGGTGTCACTTGGGAGCCTCCGACAAGATTGTGGAGTTGAACCAAGGAGTTTGCAAGGGCAAGGAGATCGCCTACTTCATGAAGATCTACCGCTAGTGAGGCAAGTCCTTCGTGGGCGATGGCCATGCTGGGATAGACAAGGTTGCTTCTTCATGGACCCTTCGTGGGTGGAGCCCTCCATGGACTCGCGCAACCGTTACCCTTCGCAGGTTGAAGTCTCCATCAACGTGGATGTAGGATAGCACCACCTGAGGGAGTCCTGGATTAGGGGGTGTTCGGGAAGCCGGACTATACCTTCACCGGACTCCTGGACTATGAAGATACAAGATTGAAGACTTCGTCCCGTGTCCGGAAGGAACTTTCCTTGGCGTGGAAGGCAAGCTAGGCGATGCGGATACTCAAGATCTCCTACTATTGTAACCGACTCCGTGTAACCCTAACCCTATCCGGTGTCTATATAAACCGGAGGGTTGTCCGTAGGACAAGAACAATCATCATACACAATCATACCATAGGCTAGCTTCTAGGGTTTAGCCTCCTTGATCTCGTGGTAGATCTACTCTTGTACTACCCATATCATCAATATTAATCAAGCAGGAGTAGGGTTTTACCTCCATCGAGAGGGCCCGAACCTGGGTAAAAACATTGTGTCCCTTGTCTCCTGTTACCATCCGGCCTTGACGCACAGTTCGGGACCCCCTACCCGAGATCCGCCGGTTTTGACACCGACATTGGTGCTTTCATTGAGAGTTCCTCTGTGTCGTCGCCTTTAGGCCCGATGGCTCCTTTGATCGTCAACAACGATGAGGTCCAGGGTGAGACTTTTCTCCCCGGACAGATCTTCGTCTTCGGCGGCTTCGCTTTACGGGCCAATTCGCTTGGTCGTCTGGAGCAGATCGAAAGCTACGCCCCTGGCCATCAAGTCAGGTTTGGAAGCTTAAACTACACGGCTGATATCCGCGGAGACTTGATCTTCGACGGGTTCGAGCCACAGCCAGCCACGTCGCACTATCTCGAGGGGCACGATCTAGCTCTGCCTCCGAACAGTGCCCTGGAGGCCGCACACGCACCGGTTCCGACCCTTAACTCAGAGCCTATTGCGCCAATTGAGGATGAGCGGTTGG